>CM063112.1:29409102-31909102 GCA_031841125.1 Acanthococcus lagerstroemiae | reverse complement strand
CTTGCTCCCTTGGTTGGTTCCAGTCCAAAATTCCGTATATTCTATTTTTCACCGAAAATTTTGCTTATATTTGAAGTCAGGCTTATTGGTCTATAATTATTTAGCTCGCTTCTATCGCCTTTTTTATGTAGCAATATTATTTCAGTTTGATGCCATTGTTTTGGTGTAAAACCTGTTTCGACCAATCTGTTGAAAAATTTTGCTATAAATGGTGCAAGAGCGTTTGCTAGGATTTTCAGTACCTCATTCTCCATTCCATCTGGCCCTGTAACTTTACCCTTTTTGCTGTTACTAGGACTTTCCAGACTTCTTCTCTCAGAAGACATGGAGTATTTTCTTCTCCTCCCCTTTCTTCGTCCACTTCTCCATCTTAGTTTCCCCCTCTTATCTCTAGGTCGTTCTCCCCAAGGTGATCCCCAACTTCTCTTGCTTCCCTGTTTTTTTCGCTTGAGTAAAGTTCCTTGAAAAATTCAGTGGCCTCTTTAATTATCTCCTCCCTGCCGTACAATTTAATTTTGGAGTTTTTTGCTTTGATAGCTGGGAGTAATTTTTTCCCGTTCATCAGAGCCTCACGCGTCTTCTTGCTTGATCCACTTTCTTCCAGTATTTCTGCAATCATTTCCTGGTCATAATCTCTTATATCCCTTCTAATATTTCTTTTAATCAGTTTCTTAATTTCGCACAATTCTATTTGATCCCTCTGAGTCAGGTTGTCTTTGCACCTTAATTCAGTTCTTTTGCCGATAAGGCCCTTTGATTCCACGCTAATCTTATCATTGGTTGTTGGCCTAGTTTTCCTTTCCCCAACCAACTTTACCACCCCATTGATGGCGTCCTCCATCCAATCGTATTCCTCTCGTAGCCCAGGAAAGGAGGTACCTTTAGCCAGCTCCAACTTCTCCTCGAGCATTTTATTCGCCTCCTCCCATTTGTACACTGGTATAATCCATTTCCCATTCGCTTCCTTTTTCCTGCTATTCGTGGGGTCAGGGAGGAGGTTCACGTTTACTCTTATCAACCTATGGTCTGATGAGAACTCAAATCTGTTTATAACTTCGAATTTCTTCACCATTCTCAGGTCGTTTATGAGAAAATGGTCCAGTTTGCACCTTGTATTATTGTCAGGAGATTACGAAGTCCTTTTTTTCGTAAAGGGTTTGTTCCAAAAGGTATTCACAATTTTTAAGTTTTGCCCTAACGCTACTTCAATTAACCGTTCTCCGTTTTCGTTGGTTTCCCCGATTCTAAATTCTCCCAGCACTTGTAACTGAGGAGAGTCTTCTCCTACCCTTGCATTCTAATCTCCCATCGCTATTGTGTAATATCCCCTGTAACTTGAAAAAATCCTCTGCCTCCTCCACTGGAGCCACATTGGTAGGCGCATACACCTGGATTATTGATAGTAGTTTCCCTTTCCCCATATCTAGTTTCAATACTGCAATCCTCTCTGAAACCCTTTTTATCGTGACTATTCTTGCACCCCATTTTGGAAAGAGATACTGTTGTAGATTTTCATTGCTTTCAACAGGATTCATCAGTCAGGGGCCTGGTTGGCCGAGTGGATAGCACATTGGTCTTGAAATTCGGAGGTCCCGGGTTCGAGCCCACATAGCAACCCGCCAGATTTAGATCTAGGCCGGTTTTTCGACCAGAAGGCAAGAGGGCTGAGACCAACGTCTCTCAGATAATGCTCGAAAGGACGGATTCCAGGGCGCAGGTTGAGAGCAAATTAGAAAAGAAGGAAGGGTGTACTTGTCGGAGTTTGCTTTCTCAGGTGCTTTTGGTCGCGATTTTAACGATTTATAACCTCATAGTTTTTGTGGTTTTTTTTTCTAATTTTTACGCTTGAGTCTCCACACTACGGCAAGGTATCACCCAAAAGGAGAATTTTCAACTAGTTCTCGCTTTTTCTGCTAGGTGGAGACGTTCAACTTGGCTATGGCAATAAGTAGAAAGAGAAAATCAATAAGTTCTGCGTTTTGAATGCAATATAGCCTTCAAAATATCCCATCTAGATGTACGGGTTACGGAAAAGATATTTTACATTAAATCGAAAAACTTTTATGCTTAGAACTAAACATACTTTGGCGAAAGAGTCCGCAGGCGTGCGAATGGTTTTACGAATTCATTTTCAAAGCTGCTGGCACCGCTAGTATGCATTAAGTGGATAACAACGAAAGCTCATTGTCAGCTGCTTCGAATTGCTTCCTTCCGAATGACACAGTTAACAGTGCCGAGGTGCCGACATTGTTTTTGTTTCAACAGCTCGCACCTCCGAGCCATAGAAAAGTATTTTTTTCTCCCAAAGTCCCCGTGTTCGCTTTAGACGCTGTGCGAAAACAAAAGCAAAGAGTGCAGTTAATCGCTTTATTCGTAAGTAAAAACTTTCTACTCGAATGAGGTATACAGTACCCGCCGTCTTTTGCCATTTTGGCGCGCGCAGAAGCGCATCAAATCTTCTCGAATTAATGTGTCTTCCGTATGAGGCGGCTCACTCCGACTAGCTGAGATTATTTCACTCTGGTAACCCAACATGCTAGAAAACACAATACATATAACTCTGTACACAACTCCCCTATTCGACGGTTAATTAAAATCAAAACAAACGCGGCCGGGTTCTGCTCGACTCTCGCGAAGAAAAAGGCTGCTCGGCGCGAGCTGCAGCTTGCAGTTAATGCAGCGTGGCTGCTGTCAGACGGCAGCGCGGGCCGGGATTAAGGTCGAAGCCTCTCGATTAGCCAACTGGCTCGGAAAAAGACATTGGGATTTCCTTCTCCCGCTTCTGCAGAGGACACTATTATCCGCAATCATTCTTATACGTCACTTTTAAACTCGTTCGACGTAAATTTCGCCAGCTCGCCCCTTCATTTTTGTATACTCGTCGAGAATCCATTTCCGACGTACGTATTATGAAAACATCATAGCTGCATTTTTTCTCCCTTTTGGTTTTCTCTCTTTCTCTTCCTTTTTGCGTTGCGCTCCACTAGCTCCATTCTCGAACGTCAAAGTACACAAAACGGAAATTGTTTCGGCTATCGACTCTCCAGGAGAGGTGCGTGTAACGGGAAGTTTCATTTCACGTATCAGTAAATAAAGATAGCGGATCAAAAGATTAAACTGAGAAAAAGAAGAAAAAAGTATCTCAAATTGAATTCGAGTTATCGTATTGAACTATTCTGATGTTTCGATTCGCAGGACACCCGCATTTCTTCAACCAGCTGTCGACTGGACTGGACTTGGTATCGATGGCCGGAGAATGGCTGACCGCGACCGCCAACACCAACATGTTCACTTACGAGATCGCGCCCGTGTTCATTTTGATGGAGAGCGTCGTCTTGGCCAAAATGAGAGAGATCATCGGATGGCAGGAGGGAGATTCCATTCTCGCGCCAGGTATAGCTCAGTCTATGACTAAGTCAGAGCGTTGGAGTGTGAGAATAAACCAGTTTAACAGGTATGCACACAGGGCCGTAGCAAAGGTATACTTTTGCGGGGTAGAAACTTGAAATTACTAACAATTTTTTCAAGGTGTGTTGAATTTTTCAACTTGTCGTGAGGCGAATTTTCGGATTCTCGCTCACACCATCGAATCCTTGATCGTTCACTCCTCGTGGGACAGTTTAGAAGTGTTAGTTCTCACCAGAATCGGTCTCGCATCGATCAAAATTGTTAACGGCACGTGTATGCTCAAATGGCCTTCAAGTGGATGTCACCAAGACGTCCACTGGCCACACGATCGGAATTACAACGCGATATCGTAAATCGTACACCTTCCTCGAGTTCCGAGAACTCGATCGCTACTCTTCTTCAGGGCCATGGCCTCGGCAGTGCAAAAATAACCGCGAGCGTTTGCCTGCCACAGATTCTATATTTCGATACCATCTCACACGAGCCATGTGCAAATCCGAGAAGACAAAGAAAGTACAATATATAATTTCTATACCTATATTTCATACCTGTATTTCAAATCACGAGCATCGCTCCGAATCGCATAGACTACATGTGCCGGCCTTCACAGATAGTCAACAACGTCCCTCGTGTCCCTGCTCATCCCATGGTGACATCAACTCTTAGGCAGAGACACAATCGTCAAATGTATCGATCATTAGTATATAGTCAGTCTTGGTCTTGGTCTTACCCCGCTCGAGTCAGGTGGAGCTCTCGCTGGTATCATCGAACCAGCACCTTTTTGGACTTAAAAATCTAAAGTGTAGTCATTATACTCTGTCGTGTCGGGTGTATAAAAGCCTAATAGCTATATGTTAATATACTGTACTCTTCATATCTCTTAAAGTATCATCAAAGTATCTTCTCTTTGACAAATATAACGTAATCTATTAATCAATAAAAGAATCAATAAACTGCATTTTCAACTCACACGTCTCGCCTAAATCAATTCAAGAAAGCCGACGCTGGTCCGCGATTCGCGGTACCGGACCTCGATCACACCGAATCGGTTCCAACAATCTAATCTACCAATTCTTTGATCGATCAACACCACTACCTCACGACACAACTTCACAAGGATCATACTGTGAGGAATGAATCATGAATTTTAAGTTTCAAGCAAATGTTGGCCATTTATAAAATACTTCTTTTAGGCGAAGAAAAATTTTATAACGATTTTAAAACCTGCAAACGAGCATATATAAATTTCGCTCAGTAGGATGTTTCAGCATATGTGACTCCCCTTCAATCAGGTAAAAGCAGGCAACTCATCCTGATAACGTGTAGATATGTTTGTTTTCTCGTACGTTTGAAGGCGTAATGATACGGACATTTGAAGAAATTATGTACCGGATTAATGGGAACGTTTTATTCTCATTATTACTAATAAGTAGACTGGTGGAACTTTTTTGCAATAATAGAAGACTGAAAAAATTTCACAATTAGATAAACAGAAAAAAATGTTGAAAATTCAATTTTTTCTTGAGTAAGGCTTATGGCAATCAGGGCCGTATTAAGGTCGTGAGCGCCCTTGGGCACTCGCTTAGAAGCACCCCCTTCTAGCCGTTGTTAAAATAATTACTTGCCCTTGCCCCCCTTCCCTCAAAAAATTTTCAACATTCAATAAATAATTGATTTTGATTCAAAACTAGGTATAGAAACTTTATACATGATGTTTTTTCCACATGGTTGAGTCACATTTTTCATCAGTTTTTTAGGAAGCGAAAAAACTGTTCTTAGTTCTACCAAACTGCACGAACACTGTAATATTTCGTGATCAGATAGATTCAACTTTCGAGAACCCTATATAGTATGGCTGAAATGCTATACTCGCCATCACACCTGCTGAAAAATTCGATTTTAAAAATTTAAAGAGAGAAAAAAAAAGAGAAAAGAACCCAGCCTGTTCTATACAATTTTTTGGATTTGATCTGTTTTACACCCATTCTGTAAACCTGACTTGTTTTACAAACCTCTTTGGCCTTTTTTTTAGCTGAAATTTAGTCGTTTATAGTCGAAATTTTATTGTTTTTTCATTGAAAACGGTTGTATTTGGTAATTTGTTGATTGGAATTTTTATTGTGTAACTGATTTGGTACTCAAGAATAACGATATTGTATTACAAACATGATTTATGTTTTAAATTATAAGTTCAAAACAATGATGATAAACTCTCAAATATACATAATCAGAAGAGTGGTCCAAAATTACGCAATTTTTTAAAGTGTTATTCTGCTCCGCGTGTTGGTCTGAAAGCTCGCCAGCCAAATTTTCTCTGAAATCAAAGTATTTTGAGGGATCTTGCTGTGGGGATCAAGTTCAACATAGAATTCTCCGAATGGAAATCTATTGCTCTAAAGCTTTCAATACAACAAATTAAATTGAAAAAATTGGCCTCATTGTGAAAAGTCAGTTTTATTAGTGTAACAATGTAGGACTTACCCAAAATTCTGAGTGAAAGATTATTCATAAGTGGATTTAGCGTTTCTGAAATTCGAGTAGACAATCTTTTTCGTGCTCATATTCGATTTTTGTGGTCTGTATTGTCCGAAGTGTGCACTTTTACCCCAACTTCAACAAAGGCCATTAAACTTTGAATTAATTTTCTTTTTCTCCAAAATTTTCAATTCATACTCTATCCTTAAATAATGAGAACAATTTTTTACAATAAAATAAATTCCTTTGATGGAATTCCATGTTTTAAAAGCTTTAAAGCAAAATTACAGATTTCTTTTTCGGGAATCCTATGCTAAGCTTGAACACCCTCCGGTGGGATCCCTCAAAATTGTGCGATTTCAAAATATAAATTTGGCTGGTGAGTTTTTAGACCAAGAGAAACAAGTACAGTCCCGGGAAGACAAATGCTACAAAAATTGTAAACGTTTTAATCTTCCTAGTAGACAAGTTCAGCCCTGGATTTACCCTGCAACAAAACATTAAAATTTCCACCTCATTTTCTGATCTCATTTTTTGATCTTATGCGATTTCAAGTGCACCAGTCGATATAATATCTTGGCAAACAATGTTATTCTCTTTAAAAAAGTAATGTTACCCAATCTTTAAAAAAAAAAAATTCCTTCAATTTTCCTCAAAAATTGTTATCTAGATCCAGCGATTTTTTCGCAATGATTTTCTGCCATACCTTTCAGAAACACTCGGTGGTCTCATTCTTATCTTGTCGTTTTCAAGTACAAGTAAATGCATTGCTTTACATCGAATATTATGATTTTCAAATTCTTATTATTTTTCCAGAGGTGAAGCAAGGAAGATGCAGGGATGTGACACCCTCTCCCTTCCTCATGAATTTTTGTAGTCAGCATTTTCCGGCAAATCCGATTTTATCTAGTCGACATTTTAAACGTCAGTTAGTAAAATGTAAAATTGGCAACTTTTTTTTTTTTTTTTTTTCCTTGATTGGATGAAAAGTTTCTCGAACATTGAATCGGTATTTTAAATGTCAGAAGTTTTATTTTATTATTTCTTTTTTTTTTGCTCAGAAGAAAAACTCTTATATAGTACTGAGCTGGCACTTCAAACATCATTTGGAAAAATCTGAAATGGCTCGGATCCCCCCCCCCCCCCGATAAGAAATTCTTATAACCATTAAGTCGGTATTTTGAACGTTACTCACAAAATGCAAAATTGGAAAACTTTGTTCTTTCTTGTCTTGCTGGAAAATTTTTTTCCCAGATTGGTATTTTTGACGTATCTACCCCCATCCACACATGCCAGTAGGTCACGCTCCATCCCTGAGTTACTCATTCCAATTTGTAAATTCGGACTATAACAAGAAGGGGACAAGGGACTGTCTTTTCTGGCCATTTCGCATACTCCAAGCAAAATTTTCTACAAATACTAAAAAATTGCGATAAAAAAATATTTTTTTTTAGTATAATTTTTTAAGGCGTCAATTTTAATTTTTTGCATTTATCAAACTAAAACAGATAGGAGCGAAACCAAGATGAGATATCATTTGCCGAGAAAAAACTGCCAGGTCCAGAGAGCCATTTTCAAAGGGAAATGAAAAAATACGAGTATCACATTTGTACGTAGATCTTGACCAAAATCGATTTTCTAACACCCTGTTGATCCGATTATGGTAATTGTTTTTCCATTTGTTGCTGTAACTGTTTTCTATTATCAAAAAGTTCCATTGGTCTGTATGTATTAGCAATGCTCAGAACAAAATTTTTCACTAATGCTGCATATAATTTCTTCAAATGTCTTTAATCTGCCCCTTCTAATGTAAGAAAAGACAAACATATCAACACACTATCAGAAAAAATTCGCTACTGATCCGGTTAAGGGGGGTCGCATACTTTGAGGCACCCTGTAAGGAACAGTGGCGCCGAATTTTCCAATTTGGCATACATACTAGACATTTTTCAATAATCGGGCATCCTTACTCTGTAACATGATGGTGGTCACGAAAGTCTTTCAAGAAGAAGTTGCCTTTATTTCGTCCTCCTACCCGCTATTGTCTTCCAGAGTCGGCAAACAGGCAATTTTAGGTGCACAGCTGACCAATTCACATACCCTAATTTTTTTGATTACCATTTCGAAAATTTTCTTCCTTATCGGTCAACAAATTTTTTCGCTACGGCTCTGGCAAAACCACCCCCATATCCTCTCATGACTACGACCCTGATACAGTAGAAAATCTAAAAGTAATTATTTGGATGCTTTCAGGCGGCTCCATTTCAAATCTGTACGCATTTCTCAGTGCTCGTCACCGTATGTTCCCCGGCTATAAAGAGAAAGGATTACACTCAATCAAAGGCCAGTTGGTGATGTTCACATCCTGCGAGGTAAAATAATTTATTCGTTGTTTACCATCCCGGATGGAATTTAAACTTTAATACACAGACATTCGGAACTATGTCCGCACTCACTGCATTAGATTCTACAATCTACGTTGGATTTGACATTTCTTTTTTTCTCACAGTCTCATTACTCTGTAAAGACCTGCGCATCAGTTGGTGGCCTCGGAACTGATTTTTGCATCGAGGTACCTGCGGACGCCAGGTTCGTATTGCACATCACTTGCTAGTGACTTGTCCGAAAAGTTGTTCATTTATTTGATGTTTTCTTCAGAGGTAAGATGATACCATCCGATCTAGAGCGGCTGATCCTGGAGCATAAGTCAAAAGGCAATATTCCTTTCTTCGTTACATGTACTGCCGGCACCACTGTATTCGGAGCCTTCGACCCGATCCACGAGATCGCAGATATCTGCAAGAAGTACAAATTATGGCTTCATGTTGATGTTAGTATAAATCTGAATCCATTATAGTTGTAGGTACAAATAATAATGACTTCGAAGGAGGCAAAACGGCCAAAGTTCGTATATCAATGAACATACAACTACTGTGGATAGCAAAACTTAATGAAAATCCTGGATCATAGTAATATCCTCTGTATCCAACTCCCTTACAGTATTGGTTAAATTAGAAGACATTGTGTTACCGTATTGATTACTAATGCGGTTTTAAGGTTGCTTCATTTTAAAAACACCTTTAGTTTCATCGAATGATGGTGTATAGTTGATCTGAAACAAAATATTAAGGAGGCTGAATTTACTCAAACAAAGTAGAGTGCTAAAAATACAATGATTTCCTACTTAAATGTAATGAAAAAATAATAAGATTTATTGAAATATTTTATATTATTGATAAAATAAGGGTGTCTCACTGTACGCGACTCCTCCAGTCGGGTAGATGAGCAATCCATCCTGACTACGTGTAGATATGTTCACCTGCTTTCATATTTCAAGGAAAAAAATTATGTATGTACATCATTAACGGACATTTTTTTCTCAGCACTGCTAATAAATGTACAGGTAAGACAATAAAGGTACTGGAGAAAAATCACGATCAGATGAACAGAGTGTTCGCAGAATCGACTTTAGTTAATAACTAAAAACATAAATTTTTCATCTTTTTTCAATATTCCATGAGAATTGTCTCCTGGACTCGGCGATTTCTTCACGGTAAACGATTTCCTCAGGGTGGTAATTTTATGTTAAACGAAGATGTCGTCGAGATGTAAGTAGATGTCATTACCACTTCGGGGGTCTTTCATACTTGAAAAGAAACTAGATCAAAGCATCTAGAAATTCTTGTTTATTATGTATGGATCCAACTACGCAATAAAAAATAGGGGGGAATTTTATCATTTTATTACACATCTTGTATTTTGAAACACGTTATTTTTCGATTGTACATAACGTTCTCAAAATATAAAAAAAGAAAAGAAATTGTACTAGCTTTAAAATCAAGTTTTTCAAGCTTTTGTTAATTATTATAAATTTCTGAGTTGCTAGAGTTCTTCCTGAAATCTGAAAATTCTAAATTCTGAAGCTAAGAAAATTGTTTCCATTAGTATGTTTAGAACGTTTCATAATATAATTGACGAGTAAGGTGGTTCGAAAAATTGTTCTTCGTGAAAATCCTTTACACACATCTCACGCTAAATTTTGAGCCCTATGTGTGAACTGAAAATATTAGAATTTCTTACTAATATTTTGCACATTTCTTATAGCCCTCATATATACATCTTTTGAGCTTGTTGGTGTAATTTGAAGGCCGGAATTTTCGATTTTCACTATACCTTTGTTCAGTACCGTAATATGACTGTCGCCTGTGCTAATTTTCATTTTATTTTAGTGATAATTTTCAAAGTACTGTTCCTGTGTTAAGGGAAAAATTACTTCCACGGATTTTGATAGGAAGGTGGCACAAGACGTTTGATTATAGACTGCCAAAAAAACAAACAAAAAAAACACTAAAGTCTTCCCTGTTCGTTTGGGTAAAATCTAAAATCGAAGGGGTCAAGAGACACGACTGGCCATACAGGCATGGAATGACCAAGCAAAGGTCAGAGAAATTTCACCTACAACTTGTTCGGCCTAAAAGGGGTAATACCTTGTCTCTTAGGACTTATAAAAAATAAAATAAAAACAGCTTTATTGCGCAACTTTAAATGCGTACAATGAGATATAATAATAATAAAATAATAAAAGGCAGCTGAAGGGAACAAGACTTAATCCTCTGCGTCGTGGGTTCCTCGGGGGGTTCTAGCTCTTTCCTGAGCTCGTCTCTCCAACGGGTATTGGGCCTCCATACACTCCGAGTTTGACCATAGGGTCTCCACCCTTCTCTCCCACCTCTCGCTCGCCTGACGCATAATATGGCCAGCGTATTTCCATTTTAGGTTCTTCACCGTTTCCCCAGTGTCTTTCAGTTTGGTTTTCTCCTTCATGGTAGCATTCGCTACTCTATCCGTTTTTCTGAGACCTCGCATGCTACGTTGTATAGCCATTTGGGTGGATCTGAGTCTTTGAATATTCTTTTTTGTTAGTGCCCAGGTTTGAGCGCCATGCACCATAGACGATTGTACGCAACTTTTCCAGACTTCGCTTTTGGTTTTTATCGGAATTTTGCTTTTGAAAATGCTTTTAAAAGTTTCCAATTGTTGTTCCAACCTCCGCTTATTCTGGTTGAAAGCTCTTTTTCTCTAGAGTGGTCGAAGGAGACTATTTGCCCCAGGTATTTAATTTCTGACACCCACTCAACCCTTTCACCACCTATGGTCACTTCCTGTTCCTTTCCATTTGACATAAGCTTAGTTTTATTCATGTTGACGCTCAGTCCTGCGTGTTTACATACCTCAAATAATTCGTTAGCATTTTTGATTAATTCGTCTAAGTCACTTGCTATTAGTACAATGTCGTCGGCAAATCTTAGATTATTGAGGTAGACACCGTCGATTTTCAAACCGACTCAAGGATCCCTAAAATATTTCTCGTAGGGAATGAATTATTCCGTCATCTCCTCTCCAGTTTTGTCACACAACTGTAAGATATAAATTGAATAATACCTGTAAATAATTGTGACTCAACATCACAGACTAGACGTAAATATGGTACCCTGGTCACTTAAAATTGAGATTGCCGAAAAATAAATTTTTGACAATAATCCAGGTCTACGTTCCGATTAGTCTAGCCCCTGAAGAGGAAAAGTAAATGAGTTCTATAGTCAACTCGAAACAGCGATGGAGAGCAACTGGGGGCTATATACGATAGTAGCGGGGGATTGGAACAGCAAAATCGGAACCGACCTTCCTCTTTCTAAAAGCGTGGGGAAATTTCGTATGGGGTTATCCAGCCCAAATGGAGAGAGATTGGCAGAGTTTGCAGTAGGAAAAAATTTAAAGATTGTCAACACACTTTTTCAAAAACAAACAAAAAGAAAATGGACACGGAAATCTCCGGATAGCCATACAAAAAATGAAATCGACCATTTTCTGATAAACGACGCCAGAGTGGTCGTAAATTATGAAGTTCTAAACTGGGTGCGCTTCTCCTCGGACCATAGGACGGGTAAGGCCTCTCTTCGTCTCCCAAAGAAATGTTTAAAATCTTTTGGTACCGAGCACTCAAAAAACAAAGGAAGTGAACCAAATAAGCACATTATTCCAGTCTACAAAAGAAACGAATTTAACACTGTACTAGCGAATAAATTAAACAGTGCTTCAAAAAATGTGTTCAAGGATCTGCGCAAGCAATATATAACTGGCTTGAAATGTTCCTGAAGGAAAGCGAGCATGAGGTAAGGTACTGTCAAAGCGAAACCAGCGACTGACGACAAGTTAAGCATGAGAACAAAGATGTTGATTGAGAAAAGAACCGAACTTAAGAGAAAAATCAGGCTCAGCAAGAAGGAACAGATTGAACTAGTAGAACTGAACAAGACTATATCAGGCGCGAAATCCGTCAGGACATTTTACAGTTCAAATTAAAGAGGTACTCGAAGAAAACTGGGCAGTGAAAAAGGCAAAAAAAGAAACTTCTAAATGGCAACACCTACTACTATTTATAAAAACTAAAAACCAAAACCAAAAATTCTTTAGGAGAGAAGAAATCATAAAAGAAGCAACAAACTTCTACAAAGCACTGTATGCACCCCCAAACCAGCAAGTAAGGAAGGGGTGGCAGAGCCCTGCAACGGAAACTCAAGGGGAAGAGGAGAAAGCGCCGGAAATCATGGAAAGCGAAGTACATAATATTCTTAAATCCTTGAAGTGCGGCAAGGCAGCAGGCCCGGATAGAGTCGAAAACTCGATTCTAAAGTTAGCTGCAGAGAGACAGGAGCATTTTAGGAAATTATAGACCCATAAGTCTGTCATCTCGGCAAAGTTTTCCTGAAAATAATAAAAAATAGAATTTACCCAAAACTCGATTTCCATCGGTCAAAAGAACAGGCAGGCTTTAGACAGGGCTACTCAACTGTAGACCATATTTTTACCTCGAATCAAATCATCGAAAAAGCAAGAGAATACAAAATTAATGTGAATTTTATGTTCATTGATTTTAACAAGGCTTTTGATTCAATTAGTCACAGTAGTGTATGGGAAGCATTGAAAAATCAAGGCATCGAAACAAATATTATCAGCTACTTGGAAAAACTATACAAGAACTCCAAAGCCTATATAAGCTTAGATAAGCAGAGGGAAGAATTCACATTGGGAAAGAGAGTAAAACAAGGGGACCCCCTCTCCCTGTACTTATTCAACAGTGTATTAGAGGAAATTTTTCGCAACTTTGACTGGGAAGGAAAGGGAATCAAAATGAACGGCCAGTGGCTCAATAATCTCAAATTCGCGGACTACATTGTCCTGGTGAGCAGCAGCCTGGACGAACTAAAAATAATGGCGGAGGAGCTCTGTGTTTATAGCAGAAAGGTACGCTTGACGATTAACCACTCCAAAATAAAAATTATGTCAAATACGTAAACAAAAAAGAACTTTGGATAGAGGGGAAATTAATTGAATGGGTCAAGGAATACAAGTATTTGGGACAAACATTATCTTTCGACGAAAGATTGAAAAAAGAACTCAGTAGTAGGAAAACCAATGCTTGGAGAAATTTCTGGGCAAACAAGAACATCCTCAAAGGCAAATTTAATGTAGCAGCGAAAATAAAAACATGAAATCAATGTGTAATCCCAACGCTGACATATGGGGCACAGACGTGGGCGGCAACCGGGTCACATATCGAAGGGCTGAGGACCACACAAAACAGTATGCTAAGAAGTATACTGGGGATGCGACGGAAAGACAAGGTACGAGTGGAAACAATCAGACAAAAAACTAATGCAGCAGATATCGGATGGAGGGTGTCAGAAAACTAAAACTTAACTACGCGGGTCATCTAGCTAGGAGATCCAACTCTTGGAACAAAATCGCTTACGAATGGACTCCACTCGAATTTAAAAGAGGGAAGAGGCGCCCACCCACCCGTTGGAGAGATAGACGAAATCATCACCAGACTCGGCCCACTCTGGCAGAGAACTGCCCAAAACAGATTAAAATGGAAATGGATGGTGGAAATCTATGACCGACATTGGGCGGACTCGACAGCACAGCGGCCTACTTGCGCCGCGGTCCCGAGTCCAAGGTGTAATAATAAAAAGTTCCTTTGTTAAGGGAAAAATTACTTCCACGAACTTTGATAGGAAGGGGGTAAGACGTTTGATTATAAACTGAAAAAAAAAAGAAGCGATAATACTACACTAAAGCCTTCTCTGTTTGTTTGGGTAAAATCGAAGGGGTCAAGAGACACGACTGGTCATACAGACATGGAGTGACCAAGCAAAGGTCAGAGAAATTTCACCTACAACTTGTTCGGCCTAAAAAGGGTAATACCTTCTCTCTTAGGACTTAAGGATCCCTAAAATGTTTCTTGTAGGGAATGAATTATTCGGTCATCTTCTCTCCAGTTTTGTCACACAACTGCAAGATATAAATTGAATAATACGTGTAAATAATTGTGACTCAACATCACAGACTAGACGTAAATATAGTACCCTGGTCAATAACTAAAAAAAAAAAAAAAATGAAAACACCTTTGTAACAAGTTTTTTGAGAATTTTACAAAAATAATTCTCAGTATTGTAGTTTTGGTTTGTTGCAGGCTGCATGGGGCGGAGGACTTCTATTTTCACGTAAATATCGTCCGGGTCGTCTCGACGGCATAGAAAGGTAATTTTTCTTACATTTCTAGCACATGCTCAACTCCTTCGATATTTTTTCAGGCAACTTGTCACGCATTCGAATTACCGTTCCGCCTGATGAAAGTTATACGTTGACTACCGATGTCGCATAAATTACGGCGTATGTTTCGTAATTAATGTCGTTTACCTTCTTGTATACCACTTAATGAAAGTTGCTGATAGCTTTTCTTCGCCTTCGTTTGTTAAACTTGACAACTATCTAGTTTTTACTGTTATTCTTTGTTCTCCAGTTCCTATATACCTGTAGCTATCTTTTATGGTTTTAACTCGCATTAGGTAATTTAAAGACCTTTACGGTGCTCGGCTGTCTGTTTCGCAACGAAGAAAGCATTTCTTCGGGTGTTCGCTTCCAAGTCAGAAATAATATCGAACTGTGAGCAAAATTCTCGCGTTGCGAGTACTGATTTTGGAGAAAAAAAATCAACCGGGCTGTTAGAAAGTCGAGGAAAAGTGCGACGACGCTCGACAATTGCGGTCGAACAAAGGCCGACACTTCGCGTAAAACGCTCCCTCGAGGGCGGCTTTGTAGGAGGGGTGGCGTATATACATTATTTAAAACTAAGTAGCAAAGTCTATACCATATGAGTCAAAGTAAACAGATTGTAAAACGCGCGATAAAAAGCAGCGAAGGGGTGGCGGTGTACGGGCTTGGGCTTCTCGTCGTAATTCTCGTGCCCCCCTTTGGCTGCCCCGTCACCTGTCAGCTTGCTTTTATGCACAGCCGCGAGAATAAATTTCGAAGCCCATTGCATCGCGTTCACTCTCTCGCGACCCTATCGCAATTTTAACCCCCTTAACAGACCTAATTGAACTTTAATGCTTACCCATTAATCAAATTTGTCGCCTGCGTTGAATCTAATCCGGGCAAACATTTACTTGGTTTAGTTTGGCGTCCACTTTGCGTATACTCGAATAATTACTTCTTTTTTTTTTTGGGCGAGGGAGGCAGTGGTTGCAGATCGAGCAAATTAATTCGAATTAGGTATGCGATCGAGATTTGCGCCTTGACGAACTCGGTAAGATTTGTTTTAGTATTTCGCTCACCCCATTCAGACATTGAGTTCAAATTAAAGAGGTAAAACATTTCTTCATGATAAGCAAAAAGCCGAAGAATTATAAAAATTGGTGATAGTTCAAATGCTTTTATCTAAAGTGCGGTTCAAGTTGGTAAGAATTTTTCAACAAACAGTATACATGGTGCAGCGATGGATTTGTGGGGGTGAGCGTTTCAGTTCCAACTCCCTTCCTAACCTTTCAGGTTCCAAAATGCAATTTCTTTTTGTACTTAGTGTAACATAAGAAATGCTGAAACAAACTTTAATGGAATAAAATCTGTTTGTAAGAATTTTTCTATTATTTATCTAAGTTCAAACACCAAAAATTTGATTAAAAGATCAGAATATCTGCAAGACGTACTCGTAAAAGCTTTTTCTTCTTTTTAGTTCGAATTCAGAAATTTACCAAAAAGAATAAATAAAAACATAACTGAAAACAGCTAGAATTTGTCGATAACCTTTTCATTCTTTCTCATGTTTTTCACACAAAATAGGTATGTAACGAAAATAAATGAAACCGGTTCGGGGGAGAGCTGTTTTTTCTTTCCTTCCTAGAAATTTGAGAAAAATGAGGGTAAAGATGGCTATAAAATCTGCTGTTGACATTTTTGCTGGCTTTTAGTGCAAAACATTTGATTGAGAAAAAAGAAAAAATATTTTTTACTTGTGTGAAACAGGAAAATTTTGCAGAAAGGAAACCTAAAGGCAATTAAAATCTATTGGTAATGGCCCGTTTTCTATCATTTTTGTTTCAGCACAAAAAATAGTCAAAATGATTATACAAATAAAAATGAGCAAATCGTATACGTGTTCATGAGAGTTTTCTTTTTGTTGCTTTCAGTACAGGAACTTGGATAGGGAAAAAAGTTTATGACTGAGATCTGCCTGTCTACCTGCGAGGAGTGTTTATTTTGTTTTCAACACCAAAATTTTGACCATAAAGTCCTAAAAATTGCTAAGGTGAGAGTTTTTTAAATTATTTCTCCAACATGAAAAACATTGGGTTCCAGAGAAAAAGAAAGTTTCTACACAAAAATTGTAATAAAAAATGAATAAGTAAAAGAAATAAAAAAAATCTGCTCGTAGGTAAGTTTTTTTTTTTGGGGGCAAATAATTTGAAAACATCTGAAAATTGCGCTAGATTTTGCTTCCAAGAGTTCTTTTCTGCTTCTAACATAAAAATTTGGGGGGTGGGGTCCTTTTTTCATTTTTAATACATTAATACAAAAGTATTTTTAAAACATTGGAAAAAAACAAACTTGTTCGTTTTTCTGAATTTTGTATTTTTCTCGCCTCTCTTCTTCTTTTTTTTCAACACATGAAAAATTTAAGAAGAAAATTAGAAAATTGCAGAATTTAAAAATTTAGCGAGAAAACAAAACAAAATTGAAATTGCTAAGATTTGCTTGTGGGTCTTTCATTCTATGTTTACCAAAAAAATTACCCCCCCCCCCTTTCCCCCGCAGAAAAGTAATAATAAGTCTTTAATTTTTTGTTTTCATATATTTTGATTTATTTTAAAGAAATAAATAAATACAGCCTTGAAACAGATGTTTCGGTCCAACCACTGGCACACAGGCCTCCTTAATCAATTATTTTTGATACAAGGATTCTAGTCTAATTCCCCTTGGTGGCAAGCCATTACTATGGGAATGGTTATGAAAGAGTTTTACCTTCTCTATAAGGAATAACTAAAATCTGTTCGAGGGAGTTGTTTTTTCCCCGTTTAACCCGAAAAATTTGAGAAAAATGAGGGTAAAGATGGCTATAAAATCTGCGGTTGAGATTTTTGCTGAACTAAAAAATTAGAAAGAATAAATAAAAATTTGCTAGTAACAGCAGCTGCTGTTTTGTCTTCTTTCTTTTGTTTTTAACAACAATGAGAAAAACCCTAGGAGTTGCTAAAATCTGCTCGGCTGCGGCTCTCTTTTTTTAATTTTTTAATTTTTTAGTTTGTACGAAAAATAAACAAATACATTTTAAACAATAATAAAAAAGGTTCAAAATTGTAATTTTGTTCTACATCGCTCTCCAAACTAGTTTTCTGTGCACAAACTAAACATCTTGCGGCAAAAGTAGCTAAATGAAAAAATGTGCTCCTTGAAATAACCAACCAAATGATACTACATAGTGAATATTTTCTCCAACTCTACCAGCGAAATGAAGGGGGGAGGGGGTTCAAAATGGCTTTTCTCAGTACTGTGCATTAATATAGGTCTTATGGGTAGAAATGTAGAATTTCGAACATTTTTATTTTTCCACTGGCTTCGACGGGCAGATAAAAGGCGAAATACCTTTGAAACGGCTTTTTCACTTTGAGCTTTTTCATCTGTCCCCATACTATATACAAAACCTAACATTTACAATTGTAATGTATTTCTTTGTTTGGGTCATTTAAGGACTTTTCATAATGTAACCCGCCAATTTTCACTACTTGCAAATTAAAAATCGAAATTTGCATTGTAGAGTTTTCAAAGTCATTCAATTTGCTTCCGATATTGACGCAGCTCAGTATGAAAATTCTGGTAGTTACTGACCGGAGTTGAAAGTCAAAATGTTCACAAATTGCAATGTAGATACCGTTTCTCAGATTTTTAGGGTCATTGAATTCATTTTTGATAGTATTTTCATTGCACAATGAAAACTGTGGATCTCGCGG
The DNA here is from genome assembly GCA_031841125.1 of Acanthococcus lagerstroemiae. Lineage (NCBI taxonomy): Eukaryota > Metazoa > Arthropoda > Insecta > Hemiptera > Eriococcidae > Acanthococcus > Acanthococcus lagerstroemiae. The sequence goes on along the minus strand of CM063112.1, from coordinate 31,890,869 downwards.
AGAATAAGAGGAGGAGGAAGTGTAAAAAGTAAAAATAGTCAATAATTACAACATGGGTGTCGTTTTCAAAGTCTCTAGGGATGCTCGATTTATTGTTGATATTATTTTGACTCCAAGTTGAAAATTAGGACACTTGATCCAAATTCAAAAGCCAATCTGCTCAAAAATTTGGTTTAAAAGTATGCATGTATGTTTTTGTTTCATACTTGCGACCACTATACATACTCAGTTTGAACTTCGAACCACTTGAAAAAAACTGAATTTGGATTTGGTGCCACTTTGAAAAAAGAAAACAACAGTAACCTGTAATTGAAGTTGCAGGTTGTTTTTAACATCGGAGACTAATTTCCTACCAGTTTTTACGTCTCTAACTATACCGAATGACGCAACTAACTCCAAATTTGTGAAGTTGACTGGAATTTTAGGTCGCTTTGGAAAAAAGGGTCTTCAGTTTCAGATTGCCTGAAACTTATTCTACATGTTTCTCATTCCAGAGCCGACTCAGTCACTTGGAACCCTCACAAGCTGATGGGAACTCTCCTGCAGTGCTCTACCGTCCACTTCAAAGACAAGGTAAGGTTCGTGGTCTTTCATATGAACAATTCCAACATCTGTCTGTGTCTATTTTGTATTAGCAATGTGCACTTTCATTCCAGTCAGTGCTAACCAGCTGTAACACGATGAGCGCTGATTATTTATTCATGCAAGATAAACTATACGATGTCCGCTATGACACCGGAGACAAAGTGATTCAGTGTGGTCGACACAATGATATCTTCAAATTGTGGCTTCAGTGGAGAGCGAAAGTAAGCATCATACTTGAAGCTATTCATTTTATTTTGTCGCTTTGTCCGCGGCTAATGCAACTAATTGCGCAGGGAACTGAGGGTTTCGAGAAACAAATGGATCATTTGATGGAGATGAGCGAGTACATGGTGAAGAAAATGAAGTCAATGCCGGACAAGTACTACCTGATACTGGAGCCGGAAATGGTGAACGTCAGCTTTTGGTACATTCCGAAGCGCCTACGATCGATGCCGCACACGCCAGAACGGGTTAAAATATTGGGTGAGGTTAGTTTCAGTATCGAGGATGGTGGAGTCCTATCAACCCATTAGACAATGTGCATTTTGTCGATTTCGAGAAGACAGCAAGTTGAAATTGTAGACGGCTGCAACATCAGAAACATACATGTGCCAAGTCACCCCACGATTGCAAGGTCACTCCGTGTTACAATATCGATACTGTTCAACAAATCTAACCCTCTTGTTTTCAGATCACTCCGAAACTAAAAGGACGCATGATGGAGGCTGGCACTCTGATGATCGGCTACCAGCCGCAAGGCGAACTGCCCAACTTCTTCCGCAACATCATCTCCAGCGCTGCGGTCCGCGAAGGGGACATCGATTTCCTATTAGCCGAGCTGGATCGTCTCGGACACGATTTGTAAAACCATTTTCACTAAACACAGTTACCAAAAAAACAAAAAATTACCTAAAATGCTCGCAAAAAAATTATCAAATCCTATATCGTAGGTTTTTTCGTAGCTAATTTCGTTGTTATCTTATTCAATTTTTTGTCCTAAATTGTTGTTTTTTGAATGTTATTATTTATATTAGGCTGTATCGTGTCCATTTCACGCTTCATAGTTGCGTAGATTAGCGTGGAATTAACGTCTCGACTCCGGAGCCACAAAGTGGTCACCTGTTTCAATTCGATTCATGTAAGACACACGAAAAAAAAAAAGTTTTATATAGTCGCGTTAATTTTAAAAGTTAATTAGCTTGAATCTCAACGATGCTTACCGGTAAGGGTTCTAAATCCGTGATTTTTTGAATATTTGTGATACGAAGCGGTCGATTGACCGCAGAGGAGACATATTAGAAGGCGGTATCTCCAAGATACCAATCGTAAGTTGAATTCTAAATTCAGCAATTTAATTTATATTTGTATGTACGTAGTCGATAAAGGTTAACTAGTACGGATAATGGTGGAGTTGCATAAGGGCTTGGCAGGAGGCTTGAGTCCCGCCGGGACCTCTCGGAGCCCACCAAGACTCCACCCTTTCAGATTTGTTTCCTGGAAAAAGAGCCCACGGTTCGCATTTCAAAATAAAATACCAAGATTCTGGTGCTCAAGTTTTCCAAGAAATTTCACACCTCCGCCTCTGAAATCAGAGTAAAATGGCGGAGTATGTCCGAGTTGGTGGCGGACACTTTCTTCCACGAGCTTGCCAATCACTCGGCGATTTTCCGAATCGATGAGGTGCAGATAACTGCGCGCCAGCTCACGTGCTCCGGCAAATTACAGTAATCTAAAAAAGTAAATCGAGAGTGCAATTCGCACAACGAAGGCATTCATTTCTTCTTCTTTTTCTTCTTCTGTTCCAACAGATTTAACAAAAATATCGAGCTATAGTTTTCGCGTGCGCGCACGTCTCGCCTATTCGCCGATGCCGATCAAGAATAATAATTTTCAGTTTACTCTCGATTTCATTAATGACAGTGTTCGTAATGCGAAATAAATAAAAAGAAAATATAACTGTATCGTTACATTAACAATTGAATTATTTGTATTTTCCGTCGAGAATGAAAGTGAATTAATGTCTATAGCGAGGAACGTTCTCCTCGGCGTGGCTTGCTCATCTCCGCGCGACGAAAAATCTAAGACGGCATCGAGGAATGGCGATTCCGGCGACACGACCTTGAGCAGGGAATTCTGCGGGCGTGAAAATGGTAACACTGCGCCATCGAACCATTTTGTATTTTAGGCTATGACTGGATACCTCCTAGGGTTTATTCTCACAGTCGTACCAGTAGGGTGATGCCTGAACACGGGTGAGTGAGAAAATTTCAATATTAGGAACCTACAAAACATATTAGTAGATATAAAATGTGAGCACTGACCCATTCTGTGGTTTCAGTATACGTGGCAGTTTCTATAAAAAGGGGTAACTTTGTCGATCCGACGAATTTTGAGTTACGGATAGTACGTAATAAAGGAATGAATGTATGTTCCAAGGAGCTGTTGGCAAGATCTGTAGCGTTTTTTTGCGGAGATACAAGCGGCCAAAGATGAGTATAATGAGAACGCCCGAAAACACGTTTTCAAGAAAAACGCATCTAAAGTTAGACACACAGACCTTACAATGACACACCTTTTTCTCCCACTCCTTCAAGCGCACGTTACCAGCCTCGACAAGGGCTTGTTGGAAAGGTACTTTTTCGCTCTTCTATGTGGTAACAATTCAAAACATCGGATTCATTCGTGAGCTCCAAAAAACCGTAAGGAAGCGAGGAAGCGACGCAGACATCCAGACAATCGCATTCTTTTCTCATTCTCTTTCAATCGCATGTTCGACGCTGGTGATGTTCGCCAGGGTCGTGGACGAAAACGTGATGCTGTTCATTATCCCCATACACTACTGTACTAAGTGTCAATTGATTTACTATTTTCCAGCTTTTAATTTCATGTTAAAAATAACGATTCTCTTTTTACTACACTACACTTTACCCTAATAAAACAGAATTTTGTTCAAAAAATATCATTTTAAATTATAAAACTATATTTAAAGTTTACACGTTCATGCCGGTGTATGGTTTGTACTATGGTTCACGTTTTGTCCAACAATACTAGCGAACCTCACCAGCGTCAAACATGCAAATTCTCTTTTTCTCTCTCCCTCTTCTATCTCACACCCATAAATTTTGTCTCTTTGTTATTGCGATGTTTTTTCTATAGAAATCGACCAAGATCTCAAAATTGATTAGTTTTGACCAAAAAATTCTCTTTGCTTTTTTCCCGTTTTCTGAGACTTTGATCGATCAACAAAGTTACCCCTTTTTATAGAAACTGCCACATATTAGATTTGCAACACTGTTTAGCATAAATATAAAATGTGATGTCTAGCGTTCCAGCTCACTTTATGACAATGCATGACGCTTTGCTGGCTGCATCTAACCATGGGTACATTGACTGGTAAGGTAGGGGTCATTGACTTCTGACTGTATAAATTGGTGTGTTTGCGTTTTTTTTTGTGTTTTTTTTCAACTGTACGTGAGATAGAAGTGTTTAGTTCGGACTGCAGCGAGGGCAATCGAAATTCAAGAAACAAGAGAGTAGGAAATGCGCGTGTAGTAAAATTGACCAGTAGTAAAAACATATGTGACCGAGAGCGCTAAATATAAATTATGACTGTGACTAAAATAATCAGATGGTCTACCTGGCCGATTGAGGGTGAAAAAGAAATGTGATTCATGAGAATAATAATAAGAAGAAGAAGAACATGGGTTCGAAAAGATCACGCATAGGAAGTACAGGTATGCGGGAGACAAAAGACATTTGCAAGACGTTCGCGTCGTGCTACGCAGAAAGTAGCTAGGCAGGATAATTTGTACAAAAATATACGTTGGAAAAGGGAGGGTCATCGCATGTTTTAACCTAATGTTAAGTGTATTGAGAATGAGAGTGAATTCATGTCAATAGCCCACGCATGTTCTCCTCAGTATAGCTTGCTCATTGCTGTGAGATAAAAATAAAAAAATAAAGAGATGGCCTCAACGAATTAGGGAGTTCTACGAGTGTGAAAGAATGGTAACACTACATGATCCAGTTGTTTCATTCAATAATGATTGATTCCCAATTATATACTGAGAGGGAGATGCCTGAACCTAGTGGTGACTGATGAGTAGTATTCAGATTTTTTGAATATCGATATTTCTGAAATGATGCGCATCTATGTATCGATATTTTACTTTGATATTTTTGAACAAAAAATCAATAAATGTAAATTATTTTTTCCAGACTTGAGTGCCGTATAACACAGTTTATGACATGTTCCTCTATGGCATGTTCCCTTAGCATTATCAATTTTCATCCCAATTTCATAAATCAAAAACCTAGGACTTTCTCCCCTGTTGAAATATCAATACATTGATATTTTTCAAAAAGGCCAGTGATGTTGATATTTTGATACATATTTTTTTATATTAACGCCCATCACTTCGTGAACCCTGGCCAGAGAGAAAACGAGGTTCAGTACTCTAAATCTGCACAACATATTACTGTATTATGCCATGGATCGACAGCAGGCATTGATAAAGTGTGAGTTGCAGCGTTCTAGCCCCATGCACCCAGAATTGAGATATCTGAATACTAGCGGGTGGGAAAAGTTGGTTTCCCGAATCTGCGTGACGCATTAGTAGATATAAAATGTGAGTTCTGACTCACTGTGTTTTCGATACTTCAGATTTACAACCCACATTAATTAAAATTCATTTGTAGTGTTCTAGCCCTATTACATGTTGAGAGGAGGATGCCAGAACACTGGGTGGGTGCGAAAACCGGTTTTCAATATTCTGAATCCAGAAAACACATTAGATATTAGGTCTATGCGCAGGATGTACTAGTGAGGGGGTGGGTATCAAATTTCCTACAAAGTAAAATCTACAAATAACACTATAGAAAAATTGGTGTACACACTAAGAAATTACGTTAAAAGAAAAGCAAAGTACCTCAAGTCGTTGAGTAAAACAAAGAAGAGAGGGAAAGCGCTATAAAATTTTAATCAAGCTTACCTTGATTTAAATTGGTTTCCCTCATCATAAAGTTCAAGATACTTATTTTGAAAATTGTAGTTCAAAACTGCTTGAGGAATGGACCCACCCCCACCACCAATTGTGCACGAGCCTAGTAGATATTAGGCTTTCACCCATTTTAAGGGTTCAAAACTGTAGATCAGTAACACGCATTTATGGATATAAAATGTGAGTTCTAGTTCACTCTGTAAAAATGAATAAAGACTTAATGACCACTTATAACAACATGGGATGAAGTTGGGGTTATAGACCCTCGACTTGACAGGTTGGTATATTCATAAATCATAACCTAATATTGGGTATGTAGTTGAACCTATTTATAACATGAGGGTGGGCTGATCTTAAAGGAGAGGGTCATTAACCCTTTACTCAATGGGCTAGTGAGTGTTTGTAATGTACTGTTAAGTACATTACTCACAACAATGGGTTCATTAACCTTAAAATAGGAAGATTGAACTGATTCAATCATCATAGGGTCATATACACATACAAAATCAAGTTATAAACAAACGCCAACTTTCAAAGTCAAGCATCAACAATGAACTCATCATGTGCGACTAAATATTGGCATGATCTCAGGTTAAAATACACACTAATGTAATAGGAAATGTCAATGATCTCGACTTTTAAGTCAGCAATTCACAATCATTACAAGGAGCCTAAAAGTTAAAAAGTGAGCTACGATGCCCATCTTATATCTACTTACATTAAAATGCAGTATTCGCCTCCATGGCGGGAGAATGCTGTTTCTTCAAAATTCACCTAAGGGCAGGAGGTTCACTTCTTTTGTAGAAAATTGAATTAGTAGGAGCTGACGAAAAGGAACATGATGTGCAGGACCCGAATTTTAGGCGCTAAAAACTAAAGGCCATATTAAAAGTCTCTAACAAGACCTAAGTAATCCATAAGAAGTCCTTATGGTGAAATAGTTTCAAAGAAAGTAAAGTAGTCTAGAAATTCCTTATAAAACTATGGCTTAATGGGTAACAAAGTAAAGGTTTCGGAAAACTAAACCTAACTTTTATATTTTTATTCTTCCCAAACTATGTGCAACGTAACAACATTGAATAAAAATACTTAATTGCCACAAATAATGAGCTTAGGATTTTTCATTTTTTTCCCAAGTAAAATGGATTTTCAAAACATTTTCTGACAAAATTAAAAATTGAACATTTTCTCTCAAAAAATTCAAAATTGATAAAATAATCTCGGAAATTAGATGTCTACCAAAAATAATCGCAAAAAGTTTATTAAAAAAAAAATTTACACAAAAATCTTATTTGTAAGGGAAAATAGTCCAAAAAGGCTACGACAAAGTTAGCTCATTGGTTTTAGAATTCGTCCAGAAAACCTCAATTGACCGAATAGGCTAGGATAGAAAAAAAAAAAAAGTTTTTTGCCAACTATCCGGGCCCTGATGAGGTAGTAAGAAAAATGGGTAATGCTCATAGTCAACAAAAAGCGCATTCAGAACTCGTTTTTTCAATGGCCAGTTTCACCTAACGAGAGAGAAGCCCAGAAATCATCTACTGGCAGTATTTCTGCTATGTTTCTATAACTGACTAACGCAAGATATTTCATGTAGTCTGACTGATGAAACCTGGCAGGTACTAAGGTGTTAAAAGTTTGCCTACACAAAAGTATTGAGGAGGGCAATGTCCGACAATATTCTTTACATAACCATTTCTGAAGAGATTTTTAAAGAAAGATTTTACCTGCTCCGCTCACGAATCACCATTCTCCCTACCAAGGACACATGCCCCTCCATAATTTTTATTATCCAGCGCAAACATGGGTGAAAAAACATTGAACTCGATACGCAACCATTTGAAACACAATCAATAGAGAAATCGACACATTTTTCGACAGTCAAGATCAATTACTTCTTTATGTTTCGACACAACACTGTTGTCTAATTCTATATAGATTTTGATACAAAAGTCAAGCTACCAAGACACTGACTTTTAGATACAATATTCTACATCGAATTCGATGCAAAAGTCGATGTCGACAAGGTAAACTGACTTTTGTACAGAATTCTGTCTCAAATTTGACCAACATGTTGCGTTGAAAAACTGATGGATTTTACGAGCCTGCATTTGTTTTGAGGGACAGTTCCACCATAGTTCCCAGTCAAACACATTTCAGAATTTTCAAACACAACTCTCATTTTCTTTTCAAGGTCGGTCTGCAGACTCGTCATCGACAATTTCAACCATTCTAACCACTCCGAATCTTGACAAATCCTTAATTAAGCGTCTACGTTTACAACGAGGCGTGTTACACTAATTAAACTACCGTTAACAATCTATTCTCTCTACCGGCCGGCCAATTTTAAAACGGCTGGCAACGCCCGCAGCAGGGTTACCTCCTTTTTTTTAAAAATCAATTAACTTGATAATACACCTTTTTAACACGTGGTAAACTGTAATCAAATAAAGTTGCTGGAAGTATGCCTCGGATTTTTTTTTATTTTTATTTTCTTCGTCTTTCAATCCTGGTAGTCTACTCATAACTGAACACGTCCACTTACATACTCTCTATAAGTTACTTTTCGGTTTTGTAATTAAAGTCGACTACACTCCGGGCTGAAATTTATAATAACGTCTACGCGAAAGGCTCACCTGTTTTTGAAACGAGCCTCCTGAAGCTTGTTGGGGAAACTCGCACCCTACAGACTTTATCCGAATACATGTCAATCTGTTTCTTCTTTTCTTTTCCTGGCCCGGTGCAACTGAGTGGACTCGAGCTATGTTGTTCCCGAAAACAATTACGCAAAAGGTCATTTATCGGTAATTATACGTGTATGAATGTGCTTCCATTAAAATAAATTTGGGACAACAACGTTTATACAAGCTCGACTACCATAAATCAATCGTAAACCTGCCAAGGTTTTCCATTCAGATAATTCGCTTTTCCTTCAAGACATGTCTATTCACTTGTTCACATCTGAATGATGTTTTTCATCTTACCAGAGTAGTATTGATTTTAAATAAGTGCTCGATATCATGTTCAATTCTGTAAATTAAACTTCATACAGTTACCCAGTTCTTAACTTTTCATTTTATTGTTTTGTAAAACCTTAATGAAAACCATATTCGGCCAAACATTCTTACGAAGTTACCACATGATTTATACCAAATGAGGCGGTTTGAAAAGTTCGTATATGTAGTCAAAGGCAAATAGTTCTGGAGACCATTTACACTAATCTATCTCATATTAGAGTCTTTCCATGTCAGTTCGACCAGTCGTGGCCTTTGACTATTTCGATTGATTTTTATCAAACTGGCCAGGAAGGCTTCAACTTATGACAGAAGTATGCCTGAGAAACCGTTTGGAAAGTATAGAGGGCTCAGCGAAGAAGTGGTTATTAAGTTTATCTTGATAGTCTATCCTTGTAATAAAATGGACTTGACAACTTCTAATATTCATTCGGTCTGAAATTTTTGATATTCTTTAAAAATAACTACATTAAGAATATTCGAATGATTTTCAATTATTTCTTACGACAGAATCTAGGAATGCAGATGCGTGAGGTTTTGTGAATGTCTATGTCCAAACTCATATATTCAATGGTTTAACTTTTTATTCATATAAATTTCTTGGACTTGATGATTCCAAAAATACATATTTATTCAGAGTTAGCCAAATTTTTCACAGTCTGCAGGGTCGTAAATAATTCTACAACTCAAACATAGTAGTAAGAAATTCTTCTTGTCCTCTGTAACTCAATTGGTTAACCAATGTCCACTTTTTGTTGGCCGTCATCTTATACAGCCGATTTCTCATTCTGCTTTGCAAGAGATTCAGTGAGAGAATTGCTCTCTAGTTGGACGGCATGGAACGGGGGAGAAGGCGGTGACTAACATACAGTGAAAAAATACCAACTTCCCTTATCAGTTGTTCTTCCTGCATGCGACCCTTTGACTGTTTGTTTTGTGATGCATTATCATTTCTCTGTTCAATTGATTTGTAACAAAGCCAAAGATCTCGCCAATCCTGGTCAAAATTTGGCGATGGTAATTCATCATTTGGCTGTGAAACAGTATTTCGAAGATTGTTGCTAAAATGAAAAAAATGGACGGGAGATTGAAAATTGGAACAGGGGGTTTAGTCACTTTACTGAAAATCATATTAAAATTTTCTGAAATCTAAGGATTGCTTCGTCCCCCGAGGCTCTATGGGTAGAATAATGACCCAAAATTTGGGGTTTTCATTATACATATCATTATATTGACTATATCACGCAGTGAGAGCATTTTCTTGTAAATGTGATACAGAAAGAGTCTTACTCGCTGTAAGTCCCATTTTGAGTCACTATTCTGCCTTTGAAGGACAAAAACATGACAGGTTGGTAAAGACCATGAACATGTTGATCGATACAACCATTCGACCATCTGTTCCCATTATTAAGCTCTCTCCCAGCATTTATTTTTACTGTAATGCATATTTTGAGAGTAATATATACCTCCCTTAAACGAAACATTACCTTTATCTGGTTTTGACGAGTCGGCAAAATATTTGGCTTGAGTCTCAGAAAAATTTGGCCAAATTTGAATACTCTGGAAACCCTAAATTCCACATTAAAAATTTCACTAAAATTTTACAGAAATTTAAAACATGTTTAAACTACAAAATATGAGTTCGGACATTTGATCCTGTATAACAAAACATCGCCCATATTTACACTTGTATCTAGATTCTATCATGAGAAATAACGAAAAAAACAACAGCCAGCCATTTTTGATAAACATCGATAATTCGAAACCGAATCAATATTCGAAAAAAATGTCCCAAAGACCTACTACTGAGGTATACTGAAACCTTCCGAGTCAGTTCGGTCAAAGTTGAAGGGGTCAAGTGCCAAACAGTGTAATTTTTTGTTAAAACTGACAGAGAACTAACCACTTCTATATATCTCCCTCTGCAAGCTGGAGAATAATTTCTCGGTTTTATTATAGTCCCTTTCAAATAAGATTCCAGGGGGTAATTCCATCGAAACAATCTAATAGAGAGGGTACTTCGCTGGTGATACAAAACCCTTCAATTCTGAGACCATTACAATTCATGTCTTATTCTCGGAAAATAAAACGCAACTGCAGAAAGATTGAGAATATTTCAAACATAGTGAGGCCCTGTGATGATAATGTTCAGAAAACTGAAATTTGCAAACTACCATGTAAATTGAAACGCCAAAAAGTGGTAGTATAAGTAGTTCAAGTCATACAGAAGATTGATTCTGATGAACCGATGCCGGACTGATAATGGCAGATCTATCACAAGGGAGGGAGGTCCGATCAGATCTCTTTTATGTTCAAAAACTCGAAAGAAAACACATTTACCGGGCATACAAATCCCCTACAGTTTTTTTTTTTTTTTTTGTAACAACTGGAGAAATTGGTAAAATATGCTCCAAACTGTCCTCCCCCCCCCCTATGCACCAAAATCCTAGATTCGCTAATAATGAGGAAAACTCACCCTATTGGTCCAGAAATTATTGTTCACTGAGAAGAAACAAAATCTGATTTAGACCAGCTTGACATATATTTTAGACCCGCGACTGAAGTCCAACGAACTTGTCATAAGGATTTTTTGTTTCATTTGCCAATAAAAACTTGGAACTGAATTCAAATTAAAAACCTTGCTTTTCTTTTTTTCTCAATAAACAATTGGGGACCTTTCCTTCTTCTTGAATCTTCAACCAATTATCGGAGTTGATCCACAATTAGAGATCTCCGTTTCAGCAGTATTTCCATTACAGGTGGCTTGTAGTCAAAATACCTCGAGCCTTGTCAGCCCACAATTCTGTTCATTCATATCAAAACACCGTTCTTTCTCCAGAACTAACTGTCGTTGACTACCAGGTCCGTAGTGAAACCATTTATTGAGGTGGCAAGAATTAACAGTTTTTCATAGATGCGTGAACTCTTGCCAGTTGAGTACCTGACATTGCTAATTTGTCAACTCTGAAATATTATTAGGGGCAAGCCGTCCCCATACTCCCAATAACTATGGCCCTGTTTATTACAGCTGAACTTCTCATTCAAATTTGGTCACCATTTACACAAGATTTGCTTTATCATTTCTTACGAACCATCTTCGCATCCTATAGTTACCATCACTTTCTATACCACTTTTTTCTTCTTTTTTTCTTATTTTTCATTTTTCTTTTATGTGTACAAAAATAAACTTTTTTTTTCTTTCGAATATACGAAAGCGAAAACTAACGCGATTTAATTTTACTTATTACAAACCACCGTTCCTGATTAACGGACCCGTTAATTAGCGAACAGAGAATCTTCTGTTAATTAATACAGATCGTATAAATATTCAGATCGATACTAAGTGCACGTCTTCGAGGTGCATTTTATGTGCCCTTTACGTGTTTTTTATTTTATCGATGATAATATAGACGTGCCTTCTATACTCGAAAACTGAATTTTAGCACTGACCGAGTGTAGTCTGAGTATTAAACCTAGTCGTATTGAATTATCAACTTATATCAATTATTACATTAACGATAAGCAATACTTATGTCAATGTACTTGTTACATACAAATGTTTTTCGTTATTTATTCTAATCGTAAATATTATACATTGTGTTTACTTATGGGAATAAATTATAATTAAGTGTTCGGAATTTTTTGATTTACAGTTTGCAGAAGCGTTCCCCCTTTTCCTTTCTCTCGAATCTAAAATGGAGAACTTTTAAAGGGAACATCAAGGAGTAAAAAAATTACAAATTAACAACATTCTCAAGTTTCACCCTTGTATTTTTATTATTTTTGAAATGAGAGGCAATGGAGGATCAATATCGGTAAAGAAGAAACTAACAACTGAACCCTAATTCGGACTTTGGACACGGGCCCTTTTCCAAATTCTTCAGAAGTCGAAATAAAGCTCGGATGAGTAAGGCTCTTATCTGAGTAAGTCTTCATAGAGTCAAAAGGAAATTGAATGATTCTTACTCCAATCTATTAAGTCTAAATGAGTCCCTCTCTCTCGCCAAGTTATGAATTATCAGCGATGGCAGAACTCAGAACCGTTACCAGGGACTACAAATGAGGGCACTGGCTCCTGATAACTCGATTTGCCCATCAAATTAAAGAAAAAAAACACTGGATACTCCCTCTACATTTCGAAAAATCTATTATTAAGTTACCAGAATCCTGCTGAAATTCAGCCCATTTATAACCATAAGTTCGGATTTTCCGCATTTTTGGTTATCCGCTGCACCCCGTTCCCCTATTACATTTTTTCTCGTTTTTCTTTCTTCCACTTTGTAAGTTTGTGTGCATCGAATAGCTTATCCCCATGTAGATTCCTATTTTTTCCTTTCATTTTCTTTAGAGGTTCCTTATAGGGAGTTCGATCCAATCAGTGGCTTGCCAAATCAAATCCAGTAACTTTGAACCCTTATAAACTCAATACCTACAATCAAACTCAATGTAATAACTATAAGCCTTATTGATAGTCCAGGAGACTGAACCCTTGCTGGTATCCAGGTAATACGTCCAAACATAGACATGTAGGAGAAACAGATCAATAATTCCATTTCTGTCGTGTACAGACCAGTTTTTTCTCATAGACTTTCAAGTCCTTTCTTATTTCCATTTTGATCAGATCATTCAATTCTATTAATTCAACTCCTTCTCCTCAAGTATCGTTTCCTCAAGTGTCTATTTCTTGAGGAAGAAATAGATTATTAAACTAAATTATCATGGATATAGATCGCTCACGCTCAGAATTGAGTTCAGCACAAGAAGAAGAAAAGATTTATAAGTGAGAACCGGTCCCTCTCCCCCTGGAAGCTCTACATGGGCAAAAATAGACTATCGCATATATCCGTTTCGCGAAGATCAAGCTCAGACAAAACAGGCGGTAACAGCATTTAGCATTTGTGACAGTGCAGAGAATAAGGTCCCACTTTGATCCGGCGATTTTTGTGGATCGAGATTAGGACGGTCGAAATCGAAATTCGTGACGATTTCGGTGGAATAAACACTTCTCTTTCTAATGGCGTTATCCGTTTTTTTGACTGTCTGCCTTCGTTCGTTCATTACAGACGAACACGTGAACCCACCTCCTCTCTGTTTTCCCTCACCCAACTCAGTTTTGTTATCCCTAGAAATTGAACTCTTTCATTTCGTATTAATTTTTTGAAACGATCCATCTTTGTCGACGAAATTCTTTACAAAATTTCTGACAAAATAAGACTTCGCAGAGCTCCCTAACTTTATTTGTCATGCCATTTTGAATTCGTAATTTTTCGCTTTTCGAACATTTTTTTAAATGCATTTTTTTCAAAATCAGTTTTTTTGAAGTCTCAACTTTAAACAGCCATATCTCGGCGAATTTTAGAGCTAGAGAGCTCTGCAAGGTCTCATTTTGTCATAAATCTTATCTATTGCTGACTTTAGAAGCCGATATTCCACGACAGATCACCTGCATAATATTATAAATCAATTAATAGAAAAATGCAACGAATATCAAATAGAGTTGTCATTCATAGACTACATAAAGGCATTTGACTCGTTAAATCATAAATTTATGCTAAAAGCCTAGGAAATACGGGGAGTACTTCTGGAATATAAAGAAATAATAGAAGACATGTATACGGGTAATCCTACAGAAATGTGGACTACTTTTGTAACTGGCGAATATCTCGCTTCCTATGGAATGCTACTCAGAAACTTGTGATGCCAAAATTTATTTAGCAGCTAAAAATTTAGAGAACAATAACTTTTTCTATATTGTTCATATGTCAAACATACTTTATCCTCATCCCTTCACCCCTAAAATTCGACTCAAAGGGGTCAAAATTCCATCGTGGTGACCGTCACTGTCTACGATTTTTAGTTTTTTTAATTGAAAATGGGTGATTTGTATACATTTTTGTATAAAAGTGTACGGTCGGTGGCGTAGCCAGGAATTTTCCGGGGGGGGGGCAAACATTTTTTGTTCGTGGGGGAGGGGGGGTACACCTAATATGAACCGAATGTTTTTACATTGACGTATCAGTATGTTGTGCTTTTCAACTTTAATCATGCAACTGAATTTAAATTTCATTTCGCGCATTTCCTGTGATACTGCCAGCATATAAAAAATTCTCATCTCAAACGGGGGAATTCGTCCCCCCTAATCCCCCACTTCGGCAATGCCACTGAGTACGGTAACATTGATCGGGGAAAAATGGAAGTATACATTGGCAACAATGAATTCGCGTCCGGTGCTTCTAGGTTCCCATATGTGATGTCAATACAGTGTCACAACCATTTTTTTCTTTTGTGGTGATCATTTCAATTGGCTGTTTGAGTGCCTCTTGAAAATTTTTTGAATGCGGAAAGTGGTCATATTGTTCTCTGTAGTTATCACATGATTATCCATTGGTGAAATTACTGATCGCGCCAAATACGTCGCCTTGATAACAAATTTAATTGCTCAATTCAGGAGAATTTTACATTCGTACTGCTAAAAACATACATCGTGTAATGACCATCATTTTCCGGTTCTAAACATCGAAATTATCTATATGAAGTTCATCTCAGTGAAGAGCGAGTCTGTCTGAAGAACCACGCACCTTTACTTCTTATTCTGAAATTTTTAATGATTGACAGTATCGAAAAACCGTCAATTTTTTCCACTGTGGTGATCTTTCTTTGTAGTGCCAATGATACGTTCGGTGATCTTCAGTTGCACATTCGACCATGCCGATCTCTCGTAAAGAAAAATTGAAAAGAAGACAGGAATTCGCATCAAAAAGACAAGAAAGATTTCGTAATGATCCTACCCTCAGACTTCAATAAAATGCACAGAAGAGAACAGTATAAGAAGAACTAGTGGCGTATTTAAGAAGGGGGGTCCAGGGGGTCCGCACCCCCTGGCAATTAAAAATTTTTTATTATCTACTTGCACCCCCTTCCCCCGTCTACCACTCTGCCCTACCGGCCATATTAATTTTTTTTCAGTCAGGCCTCCCCTTCCCCCCAATTTTATCCTGGATACGCCACTGAGAAGAATAAGAAGTCTCTAGAAAGAAGAAAGCAAAAATGTCTGATAGTAACTACATTTCCTTCGTAGTGACCTACATTTCCTACGTATTCCTTTGTAGTGTCCAATAATTCCAACGTGGTGACCACTGATATCTTAAAAGTCCCTGTACCCCCTTCCCATGAGGTCTGCTGTACACCCAATGAGTGTAACATACTTCGGTAAGAATATATACTAGAAACCCATTAAAAAAATGAAAAAAATTACCCGTACAGACCTGGAAGCGAGAATATAATAACAGATAAAAAAAGAGAATATTTTCGAATCAAAAAATGAATAAAACAAGGGGACCCCCTATCATCAATGTGCTGCGCTGAACTGGAGGAAGTATTCCGGAGTCTGGACTGGAGGGAAAGAGGAATTAAAATGAATGGGGAAAGATTAAGTAATCAAAGATTTGCGGAAGACGTAGTAATAATAAGCAAGGATCCAGAGGAACTGCAAATCATGATAAATGAACCAAATATAGTGTGGAAAAGAGGCGGGACTAAATCTGAACAGAAACAAAACAAAGATATTAATGGACAAAAAGGAAGTATCATAGAGTATAACTGTGGAAGGGAAGGAGATAGAGAGAGTAGAGTAAATAATATACCCGAGGCAGATGATATTCATGAAAAGTAAAACAGATAGGGAAGTAAAACGGATAATATCATTGTCCTGGGGAAAGTATTGGTCATTGGGGTGCATATTCAAGGGAAAATACAGCAACAGAGCAAAGAGACCAATCCTTAATAGTTGCATATTCCCAACATTATCATACGGTTGCCAAACACGGACACTCATAAAAAAGATAAGCAGGAGGATAGAGAAAACCCAAAATGCGATGGAAAGATCGATATTGAAGATAAAAGTAAGAGATAAAGTAAAATTAACGATAATTAAAAGGAAGCTCAAGGAAAATTTGGACTTTTTGAAATTAGTGAAAAGATTGAAATGGGATTAGGCTGGACATATGGCGAGAATGGGATGCTATGGGCAGCAAAAGTAACAAATTGAATAACATATGGAAAGAGAGAAAAGGGAAGGCAGAGAGCAAGATGAGGGGAGGATATTGAAAGAACGTTGGAAAACAAATTGTATCATAGAGTGGCATACAACCGGCTTGAATGGATGAGAGAGAGGCCTATGCCCAATATAACGGGACAACTAATTAATTAAATAAATATAGTATAAAACGGATTATACGTATAATAAGAGTTAATTGTATTGTATATATGTGACCTGGAATCATGAAATGTGCCTCTCGTGCGAAAACCGGTTTTCAAGATACACGAGTGCAAGGATGGGATGGTGGTAGTGGTGCGCACAGATGTACGTAGCGTGTACATCTGTGGTGGTGCGTTTAAACGCTGCTATGACAACCGCATCTCGTACTCTTGTTCTCTGTCATTCTTGTAGGCGATGTTTTTAAACTTTTGACGTAATTTTTAAATGCAATTTGTGGAAAAACTAATGAAGACAGGAAGCTGCGATCTGTTTCATTCGAAACAGCGTGATTTCTTCTATAAGAATTGTCAAGAAAGTGAAAAATGATTTTTTTACACCAGAGGCACATTTCATGCTTCCAGGTCACATACGCTAGTACTCATAACTCCATATCGACAAAGTGGGACCTTATTCCCTGCACTGCCACAATTGAATCTATCAAGAAATAATCACTTCAGCGATATCATCAGATGGGAATACCGCCAGCTGGACATTCTAAATGAAATTCTTTTGAGCAGCGGCCAGAAAAATAAAATTTATCGTTGTCTGTTTTATCGGGTGATAAATCAAAAGTTTTTCCTGAAACGAAGAATATAAAACAATCGTTTTATCGCCAGCAATCCTACACGATTGCGTACTACACGAATGCGTCGACCAGGCAGATAACTTTCGATTTTCCGCAACAGATATCATTTGCTAATTAGCTAATTACCGCATATAGGATCGAACTCGAGCACTCGACTTCCGAATACATTATTAGTGAAGCGCGGACACACGTTACAAACATGGCTAACGTCCGCCGTTTAAAAAAGCTTAATTAAATGCGATACAATCTGATAATTCGGCGTAACGTTCGGCTTCGCGCCATTTCCATGTTTCTTTTCGCTTTCCGAAACGTTTCATAACCGGCCGACGAGGAATTCAATTTTACTTCGAAATTGCATTTTAAATTAGCCCGGCTGCGAGGAAGAGCAACGTCTCCGGACTCAGACTACGTGGTTTCGAATTCGAGATCTCCCAGCCAGAGCCCAATGAGAACCGCCGCGCCGGTACGCTGGTGGGAAATGATGGAACGAAAATTGAATCGCATTTCTGGTTAATTGCGAATACGCGATTGTTATTTTATTTCCGTACAAAATGGAATCGGGATTTGCGCTTTCCCGTGTGCGGGCGAACAGCGAAAAATGCTGAAGTTGTGGTCGAATACCACAACAGAGAATGAGAAATCGATTTGGTTCCCGAAAAAGTCGCACAAGTATAAAATCGATGGCATTGGTGAGTTCCCAGAAGTAGATAATTACCAGAGTATCGAACTGACTGAACTAATTTCATTCATTTCTTCCCACGTGGTATTTTCGTGAGATGTTCACGAATTCGTCCTCTTGCTTCATTTTTCGTCTTTTCCCGGGACTACCAGTTTCTCTAAGTAGCCAGAAAGTCTGCAGATGATGTCTGACTGAAAGTAGCAGATAGTCTGATGCGTACATCCAAAAGATTGAGGGGCCGCTCGCCAGAGCAATGGATAGACCAGGTCAAGGAGATCTTTGACCGGCCACTAGAAGAGGCCTTACCAGTTACCCAGGGGGTTTGGACTTTTTGCGATTTTGTCAAACACCGCCGCCCCCTTCAGTCAAAACTAGATGCTTCTCGAACCCTAGCTTCTGGGTACCACTGGACCTTACGCAGAGCAGAGAACCGGACGGAATGACGGCTGATGGTGGAGGAGATCGGCTAATGGATTCCTGAGGCTTTGGCTATGAAGCATAAGGACCAATGATGTTGACTTTATTTTTACTGCGACGGCAGATCAAGATGGGACAAACAGCTTCGACGACTAAGCACTCGTTTATTCCGAAGTAAAAAAATTATCTTCCTCCTCCCCCTTCGTTCAAAGAGGGTACAACGTGCCGTCAACTCTGTAATTTCAAAAAAATAAAATAGAGGTATTTTCTCTGTATATACTAAAAAAAAGTAAAATTCGCCGCCGCCGCCGCCGTGAACTATGACTCAGATCATACTGAAAAAAAAAGTTCAAAGAAAAGAAGCGATTGCAATATAAGGTGTCTAGCGCCAGGTCAGACTAAAATTTCCCGGTTTTTCCCGACTAGTTTTATTAAATGTCCCGGTTATATTGTTTTAGTCCAGTATACTTTGTGAAATAAAATTAGCCCTCCCCCCTAAATGTGCCCCGTCGTTATCCTGAATCCCATGCGAGTCAACTCCACGTAACCCAGGGCGTTTTAAAGCCCGAGCGAGCCAACCCCACACAACCAAGAGTATCTTAAACCCCAAGCGAACCGACACCACATAACCCAGGGTGTTTTAAACCCCGAGCGAGCCAACCTCACATAACACAGTGTTTTATAACCCGAGAAGCAGCCTCTGCCTTTTCCTCCGCAGCATGCTTTTCCCTGGCTTCTTTGCACTTGATATGCGCGTTCCTCACGGCGTAGATCATTCCTTTGGTCGCATCCACATCAAGAACACCACCAGCGGCCGCAATAGCATCAACAGTACGAATGCCGATAAGGGACTCCTCATGCTGGTTCACAACAATGCAAAATCGGTGTTCAATGAAAAACAATGTCCTAATGATGCATTGCCGTGAAACAGTACCAACGGCATCTTGATAAAGCCTTTTAAATCATCTTTGAAAGTCACCACGGAGGATGCTGTTTCTACAAGATCCATCCACAAAGAATCAAGCCGTGGCATACTGTGGTCAAACGATTTGAGTATTCTAATCGTCGATGGCTTCTTCACTAAAGCGACGAAGGCGCTTTTAGCGCGGTCTGCTTTGGAGCCTGTTAGAAGGTTTTTGGACGTGAGTATTTCCAGCGACACAACAATCCGTCCTGTTGCGAGATTAGGAGTTTCAACGACTACCATCGGATCCAGACAAGAAATTCCTCTAACAATTTGGTGAGTTAAAGGAAACCGCTCCTAAATCTTTTGGATCATTGTAACCAGGATTTGCTGACAATCACTGCGGAATCCTTGAACCTTTGCATCAGGAATTCGAAGCATTTTTAAGGGCCGTTTTGACAGGAAACCTAAATGAATGTTTTTGCTTCGAATCAGATTTTCCTTTTTAGAAAGATTAATTTTATTCACCATCGATTCTTTCTCGAGAACAGTTTTCTCTACTACACGCTCCATAAGAGCAGTGACAAGAGAAGTTATTTCCTTGAAGAGCAGTGGGGCTGTAAGCTTTTCTGACTGAAAATTTGTCAGACATGGTTCTACGACAGAAGCAATAGAAGCAAAAAATGCAAGCTCAGCACCCAGGAGAGGATCTGAAAGACATTTAACAATTCTGTTTAAAATTTGATGATTTTTGTTTAAAGGATTCTGTGAACCCTCCCAGCTGCGCAAATGAAGGAGAAGGCTGATTGTTCGCGTGGCTGGCTTCTCATTCTCCATACATCGGGTAAAGCAAAATGACAGAGGAAAGACGTCTGATCCGGTTGTTTTGGTAAAATGGCCACGTCGTGTCGGAGAATCGTTGAAAATGTAATATAAGGCAATCTAAAACTCGTTCAGCTCCTACGAAACTCATGTAAACTCTGTCTCGAATGAACCATGAATACATGAAGCCCACAACTTCCTAATTCAAGGAGGTCAGTACCTCGATCTTTCTTAAATTCTGTTTGGAGTTCTCGCAGTTTTCCCGGTCGTTAGACACCCTGCAATAGGCTCGGCTGGTCGTAGCCGACCCTGAAAAGTGTTGCCTTCATACTCAAAGCTCGATAGAGCTGCGCCCATTTCCGTGTACTCAATGCCCTCCTGCGTCGTCGCTGCTTTGAGGGCGCCGCTATCCGCAGGAAACTGGTTTCCTTGGATGGCTCACCGTCGGCGTGACGTAACGCAGCGCTGTTCGCTGTTCTGCCTGCGCCAAACAAGAAGGGGAAAGAAAAAGGAACACGCGGCGAAGAAATCGCATAAAGGTCAAACTGCAGTTCGTGACTAATGACTGCGATCGAACTTTTTGGTGCCCAAGCGAATGTCCCTCGTCTGTGCTGCGAGTAAAAGTGAATTCACGATCGAAAGAAAGAAAGAGAGAGAGAGAGAGAAAAAGGTGACCGGTTGCGTAATTCCAAAAAGAAAGTGATAACTGTTTACCGGAGAAATGACGAAAGGTTAACAACTCTTTGTTAATGGGTGTGTTTAACTTTCCAAGCGTAATATTGTATTATTGCCGACACGAGAGCCAGAATGATAATATATTCGACGTACGTAAACAAAAGTATACAAATAAAACCGAATTGGAATTGACATTTTTAAATAACTCTGTTTATTTCGGTTTTTGGTTTTCCATCTTACTTTTCGAAATTAGTCTCTTTGCTTCCTAAATTTAATGCCTCGTATAGGTCGGTCTTGCTTGAGAATGGTTCCGTGTTATGTCTGGAGACGTAGACAGGAGCACGACTGCGTTTGGTTCTTACAGAAGAATTATGTTGTGCCCATATACTTGTTTTTCTATGTGTCGTGACTATTCGAGGAGTCGTACGATGGAACAAAAATGCTTCATTACAAGAAGATCTATTGTTTTCGAATCACGACTCTGAAATGAAGATTGGAAATTCAATTCAGGATTCCAGAAGTCGATTTTTCAAATATTTACGAAGTACGCTGGAGCACGTCAAACGCCGAACTGTGAGCACGAGGTCGGTATCATATTGACCTTGATTACGTTTCTAAATGCTCCCACAGAAGTATTTTTGTATTTTCGAGGAATTTATGTGAAAATGATGCGCGTACCGGTCGTGCGTTCAATTACGGTTGTATCGAGTTTTCTGGACTCTCGAATTGTTCTAGAAAGACACTGGGTAATTGAGATCACCCGTAAAATATATGGACATAGGGAAGACAAAATGGTATCGATAAAACTAGGAAAAACAATATTATATCTGTTAAGTGCTCAGAATTATGATGTTCGTCACTGTACTTAGCCATCGGCCCAGAGGAGTGTTGGACATGCCTTCCGAAACATCGAGAAATTTCCCGATGGGCCGCAGCAGAAATAGTCAAATTTGAGCGGATCCGGATAATTTTTTTCTGAAGTAGAAATGAAAGTGCTAGAAAAAATTTCAATTTTTTCAGGTAATGAGCTAGCACATACAACGACCTCGCATTATAATTTCTCATTAATTTATTTTTTAAATTTATTTTAATTTGTTGCTTTGACTAGCGCACCACTGCATCCTAGTCAACCCAACGTTGAGCATAGGCATTCGTCATCCTAGCCCACGCTCCCCTATTTTGGGTTGTGTTCGACTATCGTAATCTCACTAATCCTACTATCTCGTCCAGCCAGCGAGTTGCTGGTCTACCCCGGTTTCTTTTATTGTCGTATGGGACCCATTCAGTTAAGATGAAGTTCCATTTCTTGATTTTATTCCTTGCTAGGTGGCCTGCATATTTAAATTTTAATGTTTCAACCGTACTCCCAAAATTTGCCACCCCTGTGAGTTCTTCAATTTTAGTATTTTTAACTTTGCCTTTCAAACGAATTTTTAGTAGGTATACTTCTCAACATCGAATTTTGCGTTTTTTGTAATTTTTGAGTTTGACTTTTAGTTAAGGCCCAAGTTTGGCTCCATACGACAGCACCGGGAATACACAACTCTCCAGTATACGGGTTTTTGTTTTCAAATTGGTTGGTCCTTTTAGGATAATTTTATGCGACCAAAAGGCTTTCCAGGTTTTCACGGTTCTTATCTCCAACTCTTTGCGGCACGGTTTTCAAAGAAGATAGTCTGACTAGGTAATTGTAGCTGTCGACTCGTTCAATAGATACGTTATCTACCCATAATTCCACAACCTTCTCATCTTTAGTTAGTAGTTTTGTCTTAGCTAAATTCATAGCGAGTCCTACTTTAGCACACTCGGTTTTTAGTTCTTTTACCATTGATGATAGATCAGCTAAGTTTTTTCCTATCAAGATTATATCGCCTGCAAAGCAAAGATTTTGTAACCATTGACCATTTACCTTCAACCATCTACCCTCCCATTCTAGGTTACGAAATATCTCTTCTAATATACAGTAGAATATATTAGTGGAGAGGGAGTCACCTTGCTTGACTCCCCTTAATATTGGGAAGAATCCACTTCTTTTATCCAGTCTGATGCAAGTTTTTCAGTTATTATATAAATAGTGCAACACTTCGATAACTTGAATTGGGACACCCTCTATTAATTTATACAAACTGTAAAATGATTATCTTCCATCTTTTATAAGTCGGATGGACAAATTAGGGACTTCAAGAATCAAAAGCAGAGACGCCGAATGGGAAAATGCATTTATTATTTTTTTCTTCCTTTTTTCCATAAAGAATACAGAGATAAGCCCATTCCTGAATGTTTCTTTCATTAATGGGAAATAAAATGAAAGAATAGCATTCTTTTTCCTTCATTATAAGCATCTCTGATAACAAGGTCTAATTTCCTTTTCAGCAAAACTATTTCTCTTCCTCGAAGCGGGACTAACTTCACTAACTTGAAATTTTTTATGGAAAGATCATCAAAATAAGGGTTTTTAGTCGATTTCGAAAATTTTACCAGATTTTTCCTTAAAGGCCAATTTGAGTTCCAGAATCCAAATTTGAGTCTTACAGTGATCAAATTTAATTTCCCTTGGAAAATCTAGTAAAGTATCAGAACAGGAATAGTTTCTTGCATCGATAAATTTGAAAAAACATCATCAGTTTCCTTATCGAACGGCGGTTTGAGCCACAAAAGTCGAAGCTGATTCTTGAAAAATCGAATAAAGTGTCAAATTAAAGATTTTGCGGGTGGCTGTATTCGAGCATGTCATGATTCCTCTCAGGTCCCTGACTTGGGTTTTAAACACCGAAATTGGACTCTCGAAGTGATCAAAACTAACTTCTTGGAAACCAAATAAATTATCAAAATTTGCGGGGAGGGGGTCGGTAACTTAATTCGGGAATTCCTTTATCACGTGATTAAATTTTTATATTGACTCGGATGGGACCCTAAAGCACAAACGAGAACCCAGTGTGGACACTGCAGTTTAGTCTTTCAAAATTCTCATAGCCATCAAATTACCAAAATCCCAACTGGAAGAAAAATTGCAAAATTTTTCCAAGGACGGATTACCGGGTGCGGAGGGTACACTCAAGGCTTAAAAAAAATGAAAAATTTTTTTGAAATGAATGACAAGAAAGTCCCTAGTTCGATGCATAACTTTATTTTTTAAGAAGTGTCAATTTCTCCGCCATAAACAAGTCAAATTTTAAATTTTGGGGGAGACTAGTTGAAATTTCAACAGTATTGGAGCAGTGAGAAACGAGATTTCCCATGCCATTTTCTAGAACATGTACAACCTTGCATCAATCTTAATGGTTATACAGTGTGAGTCAAAAAGATGGGCACACTCTTAAGGCAATTCTAGTACGAATTGGTATACCGTCTCATTCGCCCAATCATCTTAGTCCAGCCAATGAAACCCAAAAAGGCATATTTTTGCGTGAAAATCATACAAAGCTGAATTGGGGGAAAATGTTCATGTCAATCTGATGCAGGAAAACTGCCTCCGCTCCTCCGATCCGGGCTTCCGGTATGTCTGAAGAGAGAAGCACCAAAAGTCTGATCTCTAGGTCATCACTCCCTATCGCCTTTACAGGAAAAATCTTCGAAGAAAATTGACGCCGGACCCGATTGTCGATAAACTCTAGAAATATCGTAGAGAAATACTGAAAAAAAAAACTTTACTAAATAAGTTACTGCTTGTCCGCATCTGCATCTTGTTCGAGAAACAGGGGCATGCCTCCAACAGAATTTATGTTTTCTTAAAAATGAAAATTTTACACACATATTGGTTTCAACGCAGCAGGATCTAACAGGAGTGGGTGGATGAGTCCTTTAAGGTTTTCTATACCTATTTAAAATCCTGCAGACGCCACTGGTCCGAGCCTATTGAACATCGACCGCATTACGAACATCGAGAGGTCAAAGATTTCACAGCACAGAGCTTCGATTTGCTACCGCCTCATGATGGTGGCTGTCAATTCGTCGCGAGTGCCACGAATGCCCCGGGATCTCTACTGCATAGGGGCGGATACGGGTACAGGTTCTCGCAAGCATCTTGTGGAAGTCGGACTGCAACAAAGGAACATCTACCGAATACCATCATCCTGAATACCGATATTACGTGAGCTTTGTATCGTAATAACCGCGTCCGTCCGGTACATGCGGTTCCAGAAAAGATGCAGGTTTTATGCAATGGGGAAATTCGCGTGCCCGTGTGGAGCCCGTGGAATGGCAAACACGAGTCATGAGGTCAAGAACGAGCCATTGATGGCCTGGCAAATATGTGGAATCAATTTTATATCCTCGATGACCGTTTCCGTGGCACGTACACTGACCCGTCGCGTCGTTGTTTTGCCCTTTCGGATACAGACTTACGGGAGGGAGGGGGTCATTGTTTCCGACTAGCGATTATGCATGGAGAAATATCCGCGAATCCGAGGTCCAACCATACGCTTCGAATGGATTGTAATTAATTTTCTTTTTGCGAATACGTATATTATGCCAAATGCAATTCCGACGTCGCTCGATCTCCCCGTCCTCTACGTCTCCATGCTCAAATTACAAGAGAAATTGAGTTGGTGACTGCCGCAGACTCGACGTGAGAAAGGTAAGACTAAAATATAGTACTTGTGGCATGTGACGTTATAGTAGACTGAGAAAGAATACTTGTACCGCGGCTTTATAATGTTATTGAACAGAGAAAGTACGAGGAAAGCACGTTTTGTTGGCGAATTTAGTTAAATCGATTTTTAGCTGGTAAAATCAGATCAACAGCTGATAAAATTTTAGTGGCCGACCTTTTCCCTCCTTTTTTCCCTTGCTTATTGATTTCAAAAGCGTTGTTCAGTTAGCAAAATCAGATTTTCAATTGGTAAAATTGTATTTTTAGTTGGCAAAATCGAAGTTTCAGTTGGCAAAAATCAAACTCTTAGTTGGCAAGATTGAATTTTTAGTTGACAAAATTGGATTTGTATAGGCACAATCGGATTTTCAATCGGCATAAAATTCGATTTTGAGTTGGCTAAATCGGTTTTTGTTGGCAAAATCGGATTTTTGGTTAGCAAAATTGGGTTTAAGTAGGCACAATTGGATTTTCAATTGACAAAATACGGATTTTTAGTGGCCAAAATAGGCTCTTTAATTGACAAAAAAGTCGGATTTTTAGTTGGCAAAATTAGATTTTAGGTTGGCAAAATAGGATTTTCAGTTGACAGAAATTAACTGTTAGCTGGTAAAATCAAATCAGCGGCTATCAAATTTTCAGCGTGTCACCTTTATCCATCTCTTTTTCCTCGCTTACTGATTTCAAAAGTTTTGGTTGGTCAGCACAATCGGATTTTGAATCGGTACAAACATGTTTTTCGTTGAAAGAATCGAATTTTGAGTTGGAAATGAAAATCAGACATCTAGTTGGCAAAATTGGCTTTTTAGGAAGCAAAAAATTGGGGTATTAGTTGGCAAAATAGGATTTCTGGTAAACACGTTTGAATTTTCAATAGGCGAAAATTGGATACATAGTTAGGGGAGGAGGGGGGGGGGGAATCAGATTCTCAATTGGCAAAATAAAATTTTTGTTGGCAAACTTGGATTTTCAGTAGACGCAATCGGATTTTTAATTGGCAATAATAGGACTTTTCGTTGGCTAAATAGGATATTTTAGGTGGCAATATCGGATTTTTAGTTGGCAAAATAGGGTTTTCAGTGAGCAAAAATTCACTGCTAGCTGGTAAAATCAGATAGGTAGCTGATAAACTCTTCGCGGTTCACCTTTTCCCCTCTTTTTTCCAGCACTTACTGATTTCAGAAGTGTTGGCCAGTTGGCAAAATCGGATTTTTAATCGGTAAAAATCGAATTTTCTGCTGACTAAATCGGATTTTCAGTTAGCAAAATTGGATTTTTAGTAGGCACAGTTGGATTCCTCATTGGGCAGAAATCAGATGTCTAGTTCGAACAAAGTCAGATTTTTAGTTGGCAAAATTGCATTTTTAGTTGGTTAAATAATTGGATTTTTATTTGGTAAAATAGGAATTTCAGCTGGTAAAATCAAGTTTTTACCTGGCATGTTTGGGTTTTCTGTCAGCAAAAGTATTATCTTGAAAATCGGATTTTCAGTCGGCAAAATTAGATTTTTAGTTGGCAAAATAGGATTTTTTTTGGCAAAAATCGACTTTTAGCTGATAAAATCAGATTGGCAGCTGACAAATTTTTAGCAGTTTACCTTCTTTCCTCTTTTTTCCCTTGCTTACTGATTTCAAAATTGTTGGTCAGTTGGCAAAATTGGATTTTCAATCAGTCCAAATCGATTTTTAACTGCCATAGTCGGATTTTCAGTTAGCAAAATTGGATTTTTAGTAGGCACAATTGAATTTTTAGTAGGCACAATTGAATTTTTAGTAGGCACAATTGTATTTACAATTGGCAAAAATTGGATTCTTAGTTAGCAAAATAGGGGTTTTCAGTTGGCAAAAATTAACTGTTAACTGGTAAAATCAGATCAAGAGCCAACTAATTTTTAGCGGTTTACATTTTCCGCTCTTTTTTCCTCGCTTCCTGATTTTAAAAGTGTTGGCCAGTTCGTGAAATTGGATTTTCACTCGGTAAAAATCATGTTTTTAGTTGGAAAAATCGGATTTTTAGGAGGAAAAAGAGATTGTGGGTTTAGTTGACAGAATTGGATTTTTAGTAGGCACAACTGGATTTTCAATTGGCAAAACTCGAATTTCTAAATTTTTGGTTAGCAAAACTGGATTTTTAGTAGGCAAAATAGAATTTTCAGTTGGTAAAAATCGAGTTTCTAGCTGGCAAATTCGGATTTTCTGTTATAAAAATTACATTCTTGATTGGCAGAACCAGATTTTCAGTCGGCAACGTTGGATTTTTAGTTGGCAAAATAGGATTTTTGCTGTCAGAAGTTGAGTTTTAGCTAGTAAAATCAGATTGGCAGCTAGCAACTTTTTAGCGATTGACATTCCCCCCTCCCATCCCTGTTTTTTCTTATTTATTGATTTGAAAAGTGTTGATTAGGTGACCAAATCGGAGTTCCAATCAGTAAAATTGTATTTTTAGTTGGCAAAACTGGATTTTTAGACCGAAAAATCAGATTTTCAGTTGGCTAAATCGGATTTTCAGTTGGTAAAATTAGATTTTTAGTGGACGAAATAGGATTTTTAGTTGGCAAAAATCGAATTTTAGCTGACAAAAATCGGATTTTCAATTGGTAAAATCGGATTTTTAGTTGATAAATCCCCCCCCCCTGAAGAAAAAGTTGCTTGTTTCTAAATAAATCACATCAATATCGATGTAGGCACTACTAGCGCTACACAACTTCAATCACTCGCGACGTACTAATTAACGAATTTTATGTACCTACCACTGAAGTTGCAATGGCCAAATATTTGACGGCTCATTGTAATTCAGGTAGCAAACAAAACGCCTTTTGGAACGTTTGAAGTTTTCGTCGAGAACAATTTATTGTCAGCATTCAGTTCGAGTTGCGGTGCATGCAACATTTTCCGTACAAAGAGGAAAAAGTTATTAGAATGTGAACTGTGCGTGTTGATTTTTCGTGGTTACACTGCACTTCTGGCTGTTCCTATTTGATGTTAATTTTTCGGATGTTTGATTCTAGCACGTTGAATTAGGTAGCGCGAATACGTAATTCGAGTATAATTATTACGACGCGCAATGAGAGGCTCTTTCGCCGCCACCGTCGTTTGCCACCGGAAGCTGAGATTCGCGGTTATGCAATTCGAGGATTTTTCGTTTTAGTTAAATTAGTCATCCGACTCCTCTATGGCGAGTGAAATGGGCTGAGCAGTAATTAGCAGTATAGCAAATGAGCGAGAGGTAATCTCGTTTGAGAATAGCTTGTTACAATGTACCTATAAACACGGATTACATAGTGTGCTTGCAGTCTACAGTTCTTCCCAGTCGTCTAATTTTTCGCGAACTGAACTTATGTCTGGTAATGTGAAAATCATTGGTTGTATTTTTTTTCTTTGTGCGGTAACATTTATCCAGAGTGTTACTGTCAATAATTACTAAATCGGATCGACAGGAGACCAAAACGAACTTCAAGTGGCAAGGTATACCTACTTTCATTTTGGATGAAAAATTCACTTGCTCCCGCAAGGAGGAGTCGAACTGAGTATTTTGGAATGAAAAGGTACCTATCGAACAGAATACCAAAATAAAGGGTTTTGGGTGACCAATTTCGAACATCAAGTCAGATGTTTGCTCTGGCTCCGTTTTGGGATTGGAATTTGACATCTCGCTTATAAAGAGAGCCAAATCCGCTTGTACTACCAAACAGAGCATCCGAATTAAGGTTTTTGGGGTCGCTCATCTGCAATAATAAATTCGATTTTTTATTTTGTCTCTGATCTCGAAATTTAAAAGACCCTTCAAAATGGACACTACTGACGTGATCGGGAAAATTAAACACATTACCGAAATTCTTTTAATTAATTAATTAATTATTTTTTTTTTCGAATAACAGGTGCCCAGTATTGTATTAGATTACAGATTTCACCAATTTTTTGCTTTATCTCTGACAACAGAATTAAATTCCTTACAGGGAAAATTTTACTTACTTGGACAAATTAAACAATGCATCCAGACTTTTTTTTTTTTTTTTAATTTTAATTTTACTGATTTTGAATGTCATAAGATTTTTGACTCGATCACGATTTAAACTCTAATATTAAAATTTCACGCTTCAAAAATGGGCGAAATTTATTTATCTTGAAAAATGTATCGGAGGTTTTGGGTCACTGATTTCGAATATTACATTAGATTTCTAACTTCACCGCTGATCAACGAGATCGAAATTTGACGCTTCAAAATAGGCAAAACTGACTTGATAAAAAAAACACACACACACACACCTAAAAATAAAGTACTAAAATTATTTTTGTTTCTTCTTTGACATTGCTGTCTTCCAAGATGGATCAAATTGGCTTGTAAGACCAAACAGATCTTGCAAATTTTTGGTTTTTGGGTCGCTAGCCTCCAACAACAAATTTTTCATTTTGCCTCCGATTTCAAAAATTTGAAATTTTATCCTTCAAACTAGTCTTAACTGAAGTGATCGGGAAAACTGAACAACGTACCAAAATTAGTTTTTTGAATCGCAGGTGTACAATACTGTACCTATTAGATTTAAAATTTCGCCCATTTTTTATATCTGAAAACAGAACTGGATTCTTTCACAGGAGAAAAGTTTTACTTGGTTCGAAAAATTGAACAAAGAATTAAAGTTGTTTTAGTTTGCTGATTTCGAATATGCTACATATATGATTTTGGACCCGACTTGATTTAGGCTCTAAAATTTGGATTTCACCTTTCAAAAGTGGGTAAAATTTACTTATTATCTCGAGAGATTGAATAAACCATAGAAATAAGAACTATTTTGGGTTATCAATTTCGAATATTGCATCGGATTTCTGATTTCATGCCTGATCAATAAAATCGAAATTTATTGATGACTCTTCAAAACGGGTGGAATTGGCACTGCTTGTAAAGTCAGAGAATCAAAACTGAGGTTTTTTGGGTCACTGTTTTTTAGTAGTTAATTAGATGTACATATGTATGTCTCACTTCATCTCTAACCTTCGATTCAAAATTTGACCCTTCTAAATGAGCGCCGAATACGTGATCAGGAAAACTGAACAAAATATCAAAATTCTTTTTTCTTTTTGATTCGCAGGTATCAAGTATGGTATTAAATTTCAGATTTTGCCCTATTTCTTTTCCTATTTCAAAGAACAGAATTGGATTTCTTAACAGACAAAGTCTTACTTGCCTTGAAGAACTGAACAAAGAATCTTTGTCTGTTGATTTCAAGTGCCTACTTCATAAAAGTTTTTTGACCCGATTCTGTTCTGGACTCCACTGAAATAAAAGTTTCACGCTTTAAATAATGGAAGAAAGTGACTTATCTTGAAAAACTGAATATATGTAAATCATCGAAATAGAAGTTTTTTGGGATGGTGATTTCGAATACTGTATTTGATTTCTGATTCCACCCCTGATTTCCCAATCAAAATTCGATTTTTCAAAATGGGCAAAACTGACTTGTTTGAGAAAATTAAATAAAGCATTAAAATTTGTTTCTTCTCTTTTTTCATTATGGAGGGTAGTAAATTTTGAATATTACATCAGACTTTATATTTTGCCCATATTGGATCTCGAAAGTGAAATTCGACCCTTTAAAATAGGCAAAATTTTACTATCCTTGAAAAATTAGACATTTTATTGAAATAGGATTTACGGTCCACTGATTTCGAATTTCTCGTCAGAATTTTTATCAGGCCTCGATTTGAGGCTCAGATATTAACCCCTCAGATGGAGATAAAATTTAATTGATTTCAAGAACTGAACAAAGCACTGGCATGTGAAAGTTTTGGATCGTCGGTTCCGAATACCTCATCAGATTTTTG
Source organism: Acanthococcus lagerstroemiae (assembly GCA_031841125.1). Taxonomy (NCBI): domain Eukaryota; kingdom Metazoa; phylum Arthropoda; class Insecta; order Hemiptera; family Eriococcidae; genus Acanthococcus; species Acanthococcus lagerstroemiae. The sequence goes on along the minus strand of CM063112.1, from coordinate 31,859,520 downwards.
GCATCGCTCAATTTGGACTCCAAAGATAAAATTTCCTCACTGAGCCAAATTCACTTGTCTTGATTTATGGAATAAACCATCAATATAGGGGTATTTTGGATGGCTGGTTTTGAAAATAACACTAATTTCTAATTTCGTTGATAATCCCTCAAGTCAAAATTTTACTCTTCAAAATGCAAAACTGACTTAATTAAAAAAAATAAATAAATAAAATAAACTAAACTAATAAAATATAGGTTTTTTTTTTTGAGTTGGCAGATTTTGAACATCGTATGCGATTTTGGATTTCGTCCCAATAATTTACAAAATCTGAAATAAGCCCTTCGAAATAGGCAACATTTTACCTTGTATGAAAAATGGAACAAAATATCAAAATTAGGTTTTAATGAATCGCTGATTTCGAATAGGTATTTCACCAAAATTTTGACCTGGCATCGATTAAAGCCTCAGATATTTTATCCTTCAAAAATATGGAAAATATGAGCTTCGAGAATCGAACAAAGCATTGAATTAAGATTTTTTGGGTTACTGATTTTCAATAATAAATTAGATTTCTCATTTCGCCTCTGATCGCCAAATTCGAAATTAGGAACCACTGACGTGACCAAAAAACTGAAAAAAATAACAAATAGGTACTTTTTTTTTTTGAGTCACAGATACCGAATATTACATTGCGGGTCACGTCATCAACCTTCAAAGGAGAAAATTTTCACGAAGTTTAAATGTGAAGACTACCCCAATTAAAATGTTTTCGTTTAATTTTCATTGTGAAATCATGATTCATAGATATGTAAAGAGATACTGATTTCAAATTCAGCACCACCTCTCCCCAAAGAAATGTCGATACCATTTTTAATTTTTCAAAACATAATATTATGTAAGACCTTTTCGATTATTGAACTCGACGGAATCATCTGCCCAAAAGAAAGAAAAAAAAAGTGATTTTTTCAATTTTTTTGAACAAGTTAGTTTTTTTTGTTTTAAAAGTAAAATTTTGTTTTTGGGGATTGTATTTTTTTTTTTTTTGGAAGATAAGAATGTCATATTTCGAGCTTAAGTCTGATGAAATATCAAGTATCAGGTATCAGCTGGAATATTCAAAATTAGCAACCCTCTCCACGCTATTTCGGTACTTCGCTCTATTTTTACAACCTAGTCAATTTTGCCCCTTCCACAGAGATAATGCATCGAATTTGAAGTCTGAATCGAGGCTGGATCGAAAATCTAATCAGATATTCTGGAAGAGCGATACAACAAAATCGATTACAATACGTCGTTATACATTTGTTTATCTGAAAGTCCAACATTAGTATAGTACATTGAAGCCACCCTGTTAGGAGAAAGAAACATCTTGACTGAAAGAAACTAGACCTTACCCTTTGCATATTCGTTTTGGTCTTGTGCCGATCCGACTTTGTAATTTAAAAAAACAAAAAGAAAAGTGTAGAGGAATGTTATAGTGTGATTAAGAAGTAGAATTACTGGGTGTATATTCTCGTCAGAAGCACAAAAGCTCAGAATCATCACTAGAGAAACACATGTTAGGAGTGAGCAGAGTACCAGCAGGGACTACTCTTAGGTTGGTCGTAGACTGAACTACGCCAACGTCGGTACAAGGAAACCACAGGTAGCTGAGTATGCAAAAGTACATGTCGAGTGTCTCATGCACACTTGACCTAAGTGACAAAAACGCTTTTTTTCAGGAGAGCGATTTGAAAATTATAAATAACGTTGTGTTATATACGTGGCTCAAATGGTTTACGCCATCTAGCGGGCTAAAAAAGGAAGTAATTCGTCATTTGCCAGCGTAGCCCGATGGAGGGCATCGAGATCTATAAGAATATGTTCTAAACTCATTTTCGTCAAAATATCACTTAGGTCAAGTGTGCATGAGACACTCGATGTCTAAGAAGGAATTATTTGTGAAACACCCTGGATACGTGCAACAGGTACAATCACCTATCGCGCTTCCAAACCCTGACCAAATGAAGTATGACATGCGACAAGTACTCCTATAAAAAATGGACTGTGTGTGTTATGATTAACCGCTAAAGGTGCAGGCGGCTTAGAAATCTCAACTTCCGAGGTTCGGAAATTCCTGTCTACTGCACATAGGCAGTATGTATAATGTATATGCGTATTTAGTTCCCCTGTATTCTGTAGGCCCTTCAACAAATCATGATTGACTAAGCTCCATAGTCGCAAACACGGTGACAATACCACAAATATTTTGGACCCCCCCCCCAAAAAAAAAAAAAACACAAAAACCACAAAAAACAACTGAAAATTATACTAGCATTATTTTAATATTTATAAGCCCTCATCCCTCACACACTGCTAAGCCCATTCATGCGATCGTATTTCAGGAAAAGAAGGGCATACAGCAACCTGCGTGCTATAGTTTCTCACCACTTTTTCGTTCAGAGGATCAGACTTCGGAGCGAAGCTTTTTGACGACTACTAATTGTGAATGGAATCAGGACAGTGGCAGATTATACCGCTAGGAAGAGTTCTTCATACAGCCCAATTTTCATGCAGATGTAGATTCATTCTAATAAGAGACTGTTTTTAGGGAAAAGGAGAATACTCAATTTTTCTAACTGTTAATCCGGTTTTGCTAACCGAGGACATAATTTTGCCATCTGATGGTGAATTTTATTAAATTTGTCAATTGCCAACTTTGGAGAATATTTGAAGGAAGGCTCTCCTCACGGTACGTTTCTGGTACAAAAACGTAATCATAGTCGTCGTGTTACATAATTTTCCACAGTCAATAACGCAAATCATTAAATAAACCTACCCATTTTCATTGTTTACTTCAGGTGCAAAATGGACGTTGTAGTTGTGTAACTGTCAATGTAAATTATCGCGATTCATATTTATTTAACAGGTAAATCGCGAAGACGGAGGTGATGCTCTCATCATATTTGATAAAATTTTTAACGAAACTGTTGATTTTAAGTCGACACTATAACTAGGTCATCATTTTGTTTTTCTTCCTTCATTTCTGCGCATCATCCATAAATCATATAGATTTCGTTCACAACCTACAGCGTGGTTGGAAACTATAGATAAAAATTTGCGTGTCATCTCCAAATACCGCCAACTGAATTAACAAGTTTACTAAAAATAATTTAAAATGTTAATCTGAAAATGTATTGTTGACGTTTATAAACCAAATAAAAATTGGATTAACCCGTAACGCTGTCAGAGAAGTTGAAAGAAAAAGTGGGAACAAGCCTAGCTAAGAGATTATTCATCCGACGCCTAAATGGGAGGTATGCACCGAGAAGCCAAGCTAGGACGATGAGAGAAGAATATTCAGAAAAAGGGAAAGTTATATAACGACTGAAAGAGAAGCAACCAAATAAAACAAACGTAGATGCAGCTAACCAAAAGAAATTAAAGAGAGCAAGGTGTTCTTTACTGTGCCCAGTCAGGTAGAGTATAGCATAGGAACAGAGAGGTCATCGCTAGACAGGGAGGTTCACAATCGGGTGTGATACATTGCATTAGCAAGTAATAGCTTCGTATGACCACCCTCAAGGTACTGGGACCTTCGAATCAATTGTCTGTCTCTCTACCTCATCCCCAGCTTTGACTCCCCACTTCCACATCTGAATTTTCTAGAAATTAAAATGTTTTTGCTCGGCGCTAAGTAGCTTGCTTTTTGAGATTCTATCAATCCGGCTTTACTTCACGATTGTCGAGCTGGTTTTGGGGGAGTTCGAAGTGAGGGAAAGTCAAGTTTTCTGTAAGGCATGTAAGGAAAAGACGTTGGCTGAAATGGTTAGCCAGTTGACTGTCTCGGATCTTGATTAGTTGACTGTTTTTCTATGCATTAGTTCGTTCCAAATTTCAGAATTGGGCTCCTGCATATGCAGAGACCAAGAAGCAAGGTTATAGATAGTTCCGTTAAAACTGGAGGGGCTAAAAAATTTTGTCCTGTCTGACCTCCTAAAAAACCCTATTTTTTGCTATGGGCGGTTCAAACTCCCACGACATCCCCCATCTACGCCCTTGCCGAGAAGCCATCTTCTTTTAGCATTAAAAAAAAATTCTGTTTTTTTTTTGTTTATTTTTATTTTTTAAGGCAAAAGAAGTGAGACATATCAGAAATTATGCGAATTGCGAAAATAACGAAAATGGATAAAGTTACACAGTGTCGTGAATAAACAGTGAGAACTATTCTCTCCAGAACCAAGGGAAGAGAACAATTTTAAAGCTCGTGAGTTCGTCAACTATAATTTTAACCTACAGCGTTTTTTTTTCTTTCTTACTGTTCCAACCAAACTTTGGGGGGGGGGGATTTCATAGATCCGTTATTATTTTATTAACATAATGTCTACCTATATTCACTCTCCCTAAAAAAACTTTCTATTATTTATGCTACTCAACAAACAGGAACATTTCCTTCAATAACTAATAATTTTTCCAGTTGTCTTTGCAATTCCTGAATATCCTGTGAGATGAGAACCACATCATTGTGAATCTCATGGTTGCATAGCCACTTTCCCTTTACTTTTATCCCCCTCCCCCCATTTCTAAAATATTTCCTCTAAAAGGCTGTTGCACAGATTGGGAGATAAGGGATCACCTTGTCTTACCCTCTTTTTAATTTTGAACTTTTCCCCGTTTTATCTAACTTTCAAAATATTTTTTGCAACCTTTTCAGAGATTCCTTGACGATATAAACCTTTCCAGAGGTAAGAGTGGTAGACCGACTCGATTGATTTTTGAAAATCTATTTTATAAAAAGTAGATTTATAGGAGGTTGTATTAATCTTTTTTTCTTCTTTTTTTTTCTTCTTTTAATTCGTTGGTTCAAGACAAAAATTAGATCCACTATCCACTGTGGACTGACCCCGCATAAATCCCGCTTGTTCTATAGTTTGATTAAAATCCGAGTCACAAATTCGTTTCTTGATTATAATAGAGAACATTTTGCAAATGTTTAAGTTAAGACCGGTAGGTCTATAATTCAAGAGTAAGACTATTTCTGCCAACTTCTATTGTAATGATATTGCTTCTTTTTCTACAGTTAGGTTGGCAAGCGAGGTGAGGGATGGTGTGTTAATTTTCTGAAAAGGTTTCTAGAAATTTGTTTTCGATTCCATTCATTCTGATGCCTTGTTTGCATTTAACTGTAAAATACTAAGTAACTTCTTCTATTAGAACTGGAGGGAAATTTTCTCCATTCTGTGAATTTTTTACTATTTTAAAATTATCTTCACTTGGGGCTTTTTCGTGTAATTTTTTATAGAAATCAGTAGCAATTTGTTTTGCCAAGCTCATATTGTCCGTTTGCATTCTTCACTTTCAGGATTAGATTCTGGTATGTAGTTAAATAATTCTTTAGCGGGTTTTTCGGAAACTGTACAAGAGAAAGAAATGTTAAGTCCGGATCGCAGCGAGGGCATTCGAAATCAAAAAGATCAGAGAATGTAAAAAGCGTACATGTATTGTACGATCGATAGTAAAAGTAGATCCTTATACGAGAGCTAGAACGTATAAGCTATGTCACAGCAGGGCTGCCAACCAAGCCTGTTGAAAAAGCCCAGGATTGTTCGTAACAAATTTTGAGATTTCCCAAAAAATCTTAAGACAAAAATTTTCGCCTTCTCTATGTTTCTCAACAATTAAATGTTTACTGACTCATCACAATTGTTGTTTTACCCCCTTCACCCTCAGTACTGTCGAGAATCCTAAAAATTTTCCTTTTTTAATTCACTTTTGTTCTCGAATACTGTGAAGAAGAGAGAAGAGAATTTCATTACTCACGCTTTTTTCTTAGAACATCTCGGTGCCACTAAGGGCTCTTTTCTTGTGACAGGTCACAGATGTATTTTACATTTCTACTGCTGCGTAAAATCCGAATGTTTATTACTCCCATAAGGCGATAAATTTTCCATGTCCCAAATTTTGGATTTAAAAAATTTGAAGAAGCAATGCATATTTACTCAGTTTTATGAAAATTCTTGAAAAATCTTGAAATTTTTCTGAAAGTCTTGAGATCTAAGATTTATCTTGAGGTTGGCAGCAGTGGCTGTTACGGAACTGTAACTGAACTAATGTCCTACCTGGCCAATCGGTAGAAAAAAAGAGAATAAGTTAAGAGAATAATAATAAGAAGAAGAAGAATGTGGTATTGAAAATGTCACGCACAGAAATGCAGGAGACAAAAGACATTTTTGTATAAATGTAAATTTGAGAGAAGAGAATCGCCGCACTTTCTTCGCTCTCTAGACTGCGCCACATGACTTAATTGTCTCATATTTATATGCATTTTTCTTCGAATTTCTCAATGTCCTGCCTTACCATATTCTTTTGCAGTTTTCCTAAACTTGAATAATTCAGTTTTTTCGCTCAGTGTTTTATATTCTCTTCCTGCAAGCTCATTTATTTTTATACATGCCTCTTTGGTCTTTGCCGAAATCTTATTATGTATTTGTTTTTCCTTCTTGTGAGGGTTCCACATATTTTTGAAAGACCCTCTCAATTATGCTTCCTCCTTCATCGTACAATGTGTGCACCGTTTCTGCATTTGAATGGTTTACTTTTTCTAGCTCTGCCTGTAAATACTGTTTAGCATCGGCAGCTTTTTTCCCATTTTTGGTACTTCCATAGAATTGATTGTTCTACATATTCTTGTTTTGAACGGCCTAACACCTTTTGTCATGCGATTCCTATTGGTTCCACGCAGTGTTGAAAATTGCTCGGTTTCGTGGTGTTAAATGGCCGTTGAAGAAAATGTTCTTTTCCTTACTTCCTCCCAATTTTGTCCGCCATCGGTTTGTGCTTCTTGGCTTGCTCAATAATTTTCATTTTCTCAAAACGACTGACCCATTTAGTAATAAGTGGGGAGTATCTTTATTGCCCTTGTGTAGTAGTCTATGGGCTACATCAAAATCTTATGTTACTCATTTTACATGCCATCTTCAATAGGACTTCGTTGAATTGGGTAGGCACCCTGTTCATCTCAACGAGTTTCTTCGAGTGTAACTCTGAAGGCTAGCTCCAAGCATTGAATTTTTCTTTTCAGCTTATAGTACCTATTTTCTTCTTGCAAATTCTGTGACACCTTCGGTAATTTTTCATCAAGAGTCTCGTTGAGGATTTCCTTTCAAGGTTTCGTCTGTTAATACTATTATGAATTTCGAAAAAACATATTACTTAACACGCGAATGTATTTGCACTGGTCAATTCGAGAAATTTATAGGCGTTTTGCACGTTTCACGTTATACGAGGTGCGATTTTGATATAACACGATTTGATTCTCACTTATTTGTTATACAATGAATTTAAATAGGTACAGTACAGCCCAGTTTGATAAGTTCGTTCACTATTGATGTTGAAAAGGGACTTCTAGCCCGATTAAAGCGAACTGGTATTCTTAGCACCTTTGCCCCATTTAAGGAGCGCTGAGACTAGGGGCCGTTTAGATTTATCGCACTTGTCATCGGAAGTTTTCTTGCGAAGTTGACCACTGCGGGTTCGTCTGTCCTTCAGTGGTAGCTAATTCATCCTCCTAGTATAAGAAAGGTCTTTGCTGTAGTTGAAGATTGAAGTAGTGTATTTTGGTCGTTGATATTACTTCGTTGAGTTATTCTGGTTCAGCATCGGTGCTACTATTTCCCAGATGGATGTAGAGAGTCTCTGGCTTTTCTTTCAGTCGCCTTTTACGACCGGCAGGAATTACCTTGAGAGTATTCTACAGTCCGCTCTCAAACGGGGATTATTCATAATCCTCGTCATTATTCGCATGATGAAGCTTCATTGAGGTACCCGAATACTCTTTTGCACCTAATTCTGACATCACCATAGCCCCCGTTCACTGATTAACCCTTTACTAAACGTTTATAAACTCATCCGTGCACCGCGATGAACGACACACGGATCCATACGCTGTCAGCAGGTTACGTCGCACGAAAAATTCTCGAACGGTTCTTTAATGAAATTATAAAAACGTTAATCTGTAAAAATATGTATTAAACACGTGCGATCCCTACGCTCTACTTGCGCATAAAAGCCACCTATTTACGCGAACGGTTTCACTTCTCGTTAATTTTATAATAATTACACTAGAATGTCGTCTCTTCATTCGGACGCGTTTGCATCTCACTCTCAGTATATTTGTTAGACGGTCTTCGGGTTACGGTACACAAGAAACGGTGAAGACGAAACGAACGACAAATAAAATGTAAATAAACGTCGACTTATGGAATGAATGAAAAAAAATAAATATAAATAAAATAAAAAATCCGATACATTTTTCATCTCGCTTCTTCTCTTTCTTCCAGGAGGCATAATCTCAAGACGCGTGGCGCAACTCGACAAAAAGTGAAAGCCATTGCGATTCTGTAGCCATTCTAAACAAGAGTCACAGTATCGCTTACCTCCAGTACCAACCCGATGCCATTATGATGGTTAGAAGAAATAACGAATTGGAAATCAGCTGATGAATATTGCAACTTTTTATATAGGTACGGGTTTGAGTTACGACGTCCAGCTGTTGGCTGATGGCTGCAGCTGATCGGCTCAAAGCGTAATACCGGTTGGATAAACGGCAATGTAAAGAAATTCAATTCTGTGCTGAAAAAATTGTTATTTTTTTTCCTGGCGTTGGGCGCCAAAGGTGAAGCACGCGCTCCCGACGATCGAAAATCGAAGGAAATGTCGAGTATACTTTCTCCGGCTTGAGGGTCAGGCTGGTATATTTTCAAGCTGTATTGCGAAGACAAAGAACAGCTGTTGCTATTTTATCTTCGATTATGTTGAGAAAAATTGGAAACAGAATAGAGAGTATCGTACACGTTAATTTTGTTCCAGCTTGAGCAAAAATATCTTTACTTTTTGCGTTTCTCATATTTCAAGTTGAACATGCTTTGTAATACTGCACTTTGACTCTGAGTTAGAGGAGGAGAACAGTTGCTAAAATTCATCTTCGATTGTGCTGAGATAAATCTGAAACAGAATCAAGAATATTGTATACGTTAATTTTTTATTCCAGCTTGAGCAAATTATCTTTGCTTTATGTATTTCTCATACTTATTTCAAGTTGAAGATGCTTTTTGTAACGCTACACTTTAAGTTCGAGGAGGAGATCAGTTGCTAATTCCATCTTCGATTATGTTGAGTAAATCTGTAACAGAAATCGAAAATATTGTACCTACGTTAATTTTATTCTAGCTCAAGCATAATAGGTATCTTTGCTTTCATCAATTTCTCATATTTCAAGCTGAAGATGCTCTGTAACGCTGCACTTTGAATCTGAGTCCGAGGAGGAGAAAGGTGTTGTTATTTTTATCTTTGATTTTATGTTGAGATAAATCTGGAACAGAATTAAGAGTACTGTGCGTTGATTTTATTCCAGCGGTTCAAGTTGAAAATGCTTTTTAACGCTGCACTTTGAGTCCGAAGAGGAAAGAACAGTTGCTAATCTATCTTCAATTATGTTGAGAAAAATCTGAAACAGAATCGACAGTATTATACCGACATCAATTTTATTCAAATCCGAGCAAAGTGTCTTTGCTTTCAGATTCTCATATTTCAAGTTGGAGATGCTTTGTGACGCTGCACTTTGACTCTGAGTGCGAAGAGTTTGAAGTTGAATTCAAACCTGTAACATATTTGTATAATTCTAAAATGCCGAAATTTATTTTTCCTCGGATCCGGACTTAAACAAAAGAATTCGACTAGGAAATATTTAACTCCAGTAGGAAGAAACGATGGCAATCGCTCATTTCAGTCGGGAGAAGGGTGGCGTAGGGACGTATGGAACTGACAATTTTGTAAAACGAAAACTTAATTGTGCAAACTGAAAATGTCAATTTTTTCAACTAACAAAAATTTTTGAAGTCAATAAGTCCAAAAAAAAAGTATTGACCACCTTTAAAATTTTACCAACTGGTTATTGTCAATTTTGCTATAGTTTTCAACTCTGGCTGACCTTCGGGGAAAACTCCACCCACTCCCCATCCTCGACATCGATACGTCCATGAAACGGAGATCAATGTAAATGCAGATTGTGACAAGTTGTAGAAAAATCAACTCAAAGTTTGAAAAAGTAATTTGGAGTTTTTTTCATTGTTGGACTACGAGCAATAATATGTATTATGGTTTTGAGGTATAATGTCACTGATTGACTACGGTATAACGATAGTTGTGACTTACAAAAAGAGACCGATAAGAGTATGCATGGTGGTAACGAGAGTAATTGTTCCACATTGGAAAAAAAAAGAAGAAAAAAACATTAAAATTAAAAACTCTTCAAAATGGCTCGAACAAGCGCCTTCTAAGGTCTTGAAAAATTTCAAGAACTTCAAACATTTCAAGGAATCCTTCTTGAAATTGCACGTACTGGTTTTGTATATACTTCAGATAAATACTGAATTCATCGCAGTTTCGGAATTTTTTCCATTTTCAAAATGCATTTATTTTGATATCAGAAGCCTCAAAGAAACATGAAAAAAAATCTGCAAGATCTCAAAATTCGAAAAATTTGACAAAATTAGAAGATGAACCTAATTAGGTATCAGGATCGAGCCTGAATACGAAAAATTAGTCAGACTGATTTATGAGAAAGTTACTTTTGAAAAATAATCGAAACAATGACCAAAATTAAGGAAAAAAGGAAAAACCCAATTCAAAATATTAGACAAAATTGAAAATTTAATTTGCTTCCGTAAGAGTCTTCATGATCAAACATGTACGATAAAAAATTTTGAATACATCTCCAGATTCGAAAAATTCGACGTAGCATAGAAAGTTGAACTTAATTTGATACCACGAGTCTTCAACTAACTGCAATACGAGAATTTAGCCAGATTAGTGAAAATTAATAACCTTAGCAGAATGATCAACAAGATGACCAAAATTTGAAAAAAAAAAATACACGGAATTGAAAATCAGAAGCCTCTATGATCAAAAACATTAAACGGTAAAAATGAGATCAAAATTCATTATGGAGAGTCCAGGGAAGAAAGGGGCTACAACCAATTTTTCTATTTCCCCCTGCGACCACTTTATCCGTGGAGATGGCCCCTTTCTTCCCTATATGCAATAACGTCAATGCGTTTTTAGTACTGAAAAAATACAATCAGCCCCTTTCTTCCCTGATAACCTGAAAAGGGCAATTTACTTCTGTCGTCAAAAAGGAAGTTCTGCTCACCGAAGGCAGAAATTAGATTGTCTCCAGAAAAGGTACCCTATTCCTCAAAAATGGCGCATTTTTTCAGTTTTGCTCTAATAAAAAGGACTTTTTATTCAGGCGATATTATTCTTCTATTTTCTCAAACTATTTTTTCAGTACCTAGGTCACTTGATTTTCAAAAAATGGAACAAGTCATTTCCTATGCTTCAAAAAGAGGAACACAATTTTCGTAATCAGAAACGGAAAGAGGGATTTTCTTTTTCCTTCTCGAAGAAAGAAATTAAGTTTTTCTTAATCTACGGCAATTCTTTTCTTTTTCCTCGAGGAAAGCAATAAGTTTTTCCTCCGTCGACACTGTATCTCATCGGAATCTGTGCGAGCTTCAACAACTAAATAATATGCTTCAAATGAGCCGAACTGATTCAAGTTGAAAATTTTAACGAACCATGATCCAAATTTTTCACCCAACAAGAGCAAAATTTTGCAAACTGAACACATGATTAAAGTTGGAAAGTGAAATTCCTTCCTCAGAAGCAAAACCTTTAACGGTAATCATTCTGAGAACTTCGGTATGCTCTTTGAGGGAGGAGAAGCAAATCGGCCCTTTCCTTTCTTCAATGTAAGGGATGCGAGGAAAAAAGAAAAAAATTTCATTTTTGGATGAGAGAAAATAATCATTCCTCCGGCTTTGAAAGAACATCGTTCCTTTCTTTTTGAAACAAGGGAACACTTTCTCTTTCCACGAGGAAGGAATGAAATCATCTCATTAGAGAAAGGCCAAATTTCCGGCAAAAGAATTCTTATTCATGAGAGAGAAGGGTGATTTTTTTTTTTTCAAAGAAAAGAGAGTTTTTCTTTCCTTGAAAATTGAGAACGAAGTTATCATTCAAAAAAAGAAAAGGACGATTGTGTGCTCTTCCCTAGAAGAAAGAAAATTAGTTTCGGCTTCCTTAAAGCTCTTAACTTATGAAATGGAAAGGGGAATTTTTCTCCTTCCTCGTATAATCGACTCAAGTTCTTCTTATTTTGGACACAAAAAAGTCCTTTTTTTTTTATATTTGTGGAATACCTACTCAGCACCCTTCTCATATTGTTTCGTCGCAACTCTTGCCCTATCAGAACGCTTCTCTCATTATTCAAGAAATTGAACAATTTGCTTAGCCTTGCTTCAATAAAAAGAAAAACTGCTCATTCAAAAAATGAACAGGTTTTTTCTTGTTTTCGTACAACCCCCTGCAAATAGGCTTTTTAGAAGTGTGGGGAAAATGCATTTGGGGCGCTAATTTGAATCGGTTCAAGCATCTGACTGTTTTTTTCGAATAGAGTGATCCAAAATCGGGCTTAGACCAAAATCTGATTGAATTTTTGAAATTGGCGACCCAAGAAATTTCTGTTTCGATACCTTAATCAGTTTTTTCAGCAGAGTTGATATGGCCCACTCCAAGGGTTCAAATTTGAATTTTCGATCCCAAATTAGGGTCGGATCAAATATTATGCGATGTTTGAAATTAGCTTCACAAAAAAACCTTATTCCGATATTTCGTTTGACTCTGTATTTTAAGACAGCTTTGCTCTTTTTTTCTTGAATTTGGGACACCGGATGGGGCCAGATCAAAAATCTGAGGCGATATTCAAAATCAGCGATCCATGAAACCCTTGTTTTGATAACTTGTTTATCCCTCTCTCTCTCTCTCTCTCTGTGTAAAATTTGGTGTTTCGGTAGAGATGGAATCCAATATTCAGTGCTATATTAGAAATCTGCGAGCCGTGAAACCCTCATTCTGATCCCTTATCTGATTTCTTATTCCAGATAAATTTTTCTCCTGCGGAAGGGATCGGAGAAAAAATCTGAGACAGTATTCGAAATCAGAGACCTTCAAACCTTCTTGTTTTGATACCTACTCTGTTTTTTTTATTCAAAGTCAATTCTGCCTTTTTTTTCAGATTCGGGGCTCCAGATGGGATCGGATCAAAGATCTGAGGTGATATTCAAAATCAGCGATTCAAATAACCCCTATTTCGATACTTTGCTTAATATTTTATTCCCAGTTAGTTTTGTCAATTTTTTTCAAATCTGGGGGCCAGTGGCGTAGCCAGGATTTTTCCAAGGGGGGCTTAGCAAAATTTTGGGCTGGGAAGGGGGCTACACCTGATATGAACTGTATGTTTTTACATTGTCGTATCAGTATGTTGTGCTTTTCAACTTCAATTATGCATTTGAACTTATATTTCATTTCGCGCGTTCACTGTGCTACTGCCAGTATATAAAAAATTCTCATCTTAAGGGGGGATCCATCCCCTGATCCCCCCTTGGCTACGCCACTGTTGGCGGCCCGGAGGGGGCCAAATTGAAAATTTTATGCGATATTCAAAATCAGTGACCCAAATAACCCATATTTCAATATTTCACTCGACAGGTTTCTACTTAAAATTCCAAAGTTGGTGGTACGGTCCAGCCGGAAGAAATTTTTCTTATCCCAAGAGATGCAAGTGACCACTTTTACTTAGTTAGACCGCACCTGGAATTTGGAAATGTCGCTTTGGTTATTTCTCTCAAAATATCACCAAAAAAATTTAGAAAATATCCAAAAAAGAAATTTCTACAGTATCTATATTACAAAAATTTCCTTTATTACCCCATAGAGCTATTATACACAGAACTGTTAGCTGGCTGCAATTTAATAACTTTAGAAAAACGCAGAGAAATTTACCTACTCGCCTTCCTTTACGATATCATCCATGGAAAAATATCTAATCCCACGTTACTGGAAAATGTTAGAATTAATGTACCTGTTTATGGAAGTCGGTGCAGACGTACATTCGCCCCTATAATTTCGAAAAACAAAAAAACAAATGCCTCTCGAGATTCTCCTACGAATATGATGATGCGAATTTATAACACACGATCGCAACAAAATAGAAACCTAGAAATTTATGTTTCTGCAGATCTGAATTTCTTCGTGAACCATTTTGTACAAATGAAGTACCGCTTTAAGACATTACTGCCGCCATCTCGCTCTCTTTCTCTTTCCTGGAGACTCGCCAAACTGGGAAAATATGGTTTCCTTGGCTGCCAATATCCCCTCCTTTTTATCCCCGCTCCCTGCGCACACTCTTACGCACAGATGCATATATTTACATATTATATAAACCTCTTCTTCTCTCCTTTTTTTCTTTCTCCTGTATCCCTATATACTATGTAAATGCAAAATTGTAGAATACCCCACTGTAAAATGGCCTTCAAGGCTGTAGGAGTCACTTATTAAATAAATAAATAAATAAGAAACTAACTTTGAATAAAAAATCAAATCATAAGGGTTTTCTGGGCCGCATATTTCGAATATTGCCTCAGATTTGTTGATAGCGCGTCAAAACGACCATCCTCTAGACAATACAGAAAAGTGGAAAATAAAGGAAATACTGTCTATTGAACGAGGCATAGTGACCCTCTCCTCTCCAATGTACATTTTTGTATAAATCGTTCTGCCTGGCTAATCTGCGTAGTATGATGCAAACGTCTCACAAACTTTTTTGTCGCCTGCATACCTGCATTCCTGGTACGTAATCTTTTCTCAAACACACTATTCTTCTTCTTGCTCCCTGTCCTTTTTTCTGCCCTCGATCGGCCAGGTAGGACATCAGTTTAATTTCAGTTTATGTTTTGTAGCTCACGGTGTACATTTAGTTCAGTTACAGTTAATACGTTTTAGTACTCGCTTTAAGGATCCGTCTTTACTATATCGAATACGCGCGCTTTTTCTACTATCCCGTTTTTTGATTTCGTAAACCCTGACTACGGTCCGGATTGAATACGTCTCTCTCGCAAAACTTGAAAACCTCGCACAGACTGGTACATATATGCCCAGCTTTCCGAGAATTTTCGAATTTATTTGCCAAATTTTTAGACCATTATGCTGGACTAGTGCTACAAAATCGAATAATTTCTTCCACTCCGGAATAGCAAATCGCAGCAATGGATTTCAAATTCTGCGGTGAACGAAAAACGGTCGTAAATCTAGGCGACACACATCACATCAATTCGGTACCGCGAACGCCGGAACTGGCCATAAATTACTTCAAAACAATATTCGTCGTAAGGCGTCGCATAAATATGGAAAATATCTGCGCCAAGAGTTGAGCTTCGAGCTGTGGCCGCATGACGCGCGCCATCAGACAACTTTTGCTGCATTTTTGTGTCTCCAGCACCTCGTGTGCAGCCGGGTACACGAACCGCGAACTGCATTTTGAACAGGCTGATCCCGTAAGAGCGACCAGGTAGCCGTACACATGCACACATCCGACACAAAGTTACTGTTAGTCGAGGTTCAATACATAATCCGGAGAAGCGACCAAGCAGGTAGTACCCTTCCTCGGGGCGTTATTACGCGTCTGAATGACCTTGTGGAAGAAAGTGTAAGAGTAATGGAAAGTGGTTTTCACCTATCACCAAACGCGACATGTTTCTGCCACCACGACCGACAGGCGACCGTGCGGAAGGCTGGCTCGAGCGCGGCGACTGCATCCACAGTCACGGTACCTTCAGTCAGTACGCCGCGGTAGAGCAACCTCCGAAGATTCGCGTTAAACACTCAACCCTCGTACCTTCGGAGGAGTTCTCGGGTTCGTCGTAAGTTCTCCTCTTGGTTCCGTTCTCGCGGTTCGGCGTCCAATATACGAGCGTTTCAATTATGACCAGTGCAACAGTGTTCGATTGTAACAGAATATTTCTTCATTTTCACGTGTAGTTGTCATGGTTTCGTATTGCAGAAATCGAGAGTAAAGATATCGCCCGGCTGATAATGTGTACCGCGTGACGTAGCGCCGATGTTACGATGAAATGGGGGAATGATTTACCAAAACACGGGGAAAATATCTTGAGTATGAAGTGTAGAAATCCGAAATATTATAGGTAAGTTCCAACGATATATTTTCACTTTAAGTAACTTCGGCTTGGAATAAGCAGCGCTGCAGATTACGGACATTCAGATGTCCTCGAGCACCACGTGTCTCCGTGCGATTCGACACCAATCACGTGCTTTTGGCATACTCTTGAAGGCTGCCCATTGAGAATCTGCAAAATTAAATTAATTTTGAAATTGGAATCAGAACTGACTACAAAGTGCACCTTCAGCTCTACTAATCAAACAAGTGAAAACGCATCACCGAGAAAAATGTTAAGCTCCACGAGAGTTATACCCGCTGGGTCGGTAGGGTCAACAATTTCATCTTGCCAGCAGAATGCGAACATCCTGATGTTCTCGAGAACCACTGACCGTGCTCATAGGACCCCTTCGTACGATTCGACACAACCACGTGCTTTGGGTATGTCTTCAAAGACCGACCATTGAGAATCTGCAAAAATAAAGTTTTGAAATCGGAATCAGAACCGACAGAGCACCTTCAGCTCCAACCCTGTCGAGAGGGATAGGGAAAGGGGGAAATACCCCGGGCCCGGACTTTCAAGGGGCCCGATGTTTTTAAAAGGCCTGAATTTCAATCATACTGTACATCAAATCAGCAATCACTCCTTACACACACCATGAAAGAAACCTCTTATCCCGAAGCTTATGACTTTTTCCCATCTAACAAAAGAACAAATTGAACTGGAAGGAGAGGGGGCCGTGGAAATTCCCCCAGGCCCTCTTCTCCTCTCTCCGGGGCTGTTCAGCTCCACTTATTAAACAAGTGAACAATAACGCAGAAATGTTAAGCCCTAAGAAAGACTTGTAGTACATTCATACAAATTGGGCCGGCAGTGTCAACATTCCTCGTTTTCCGGCAGTATATGGACAACCCGATGTCCTTGAGCACCACTGACCGTGTACATAGAATCTCTCCGTGCGATTCCACACCAACCACGTGCTCTAGTTAGAGTAAAAGGTACAATTATGCAGCAAGGTACAAATGTGAACTAGCCCCTGACAGGAATTTTCTTTCTAATTTGCTCTCCACCCGAGTCCTGGAATCCGCCCTTTCGAGCATTACTTCAGAGACGTCGGGGAGGCTGTTAGGGCTGTCTTAGCCCTCTTCCGGTCTGGCCGAAAACACGGCCTAGGTCGAAAATTCTGGCGAGTTGCTGCGTGGGCTCGAACCCGGGACATCCGGATTCTGAGACCAACGCGCTATCCACTCGGCCAACCAAGGAATTACTGCTAGCACTCCTGGCCACCTAATCTCGAAACATGTTACTAGACACTGAAACAACATTGTTTTATCCAGTTTTCAGTACTCTAGTTCAATTCTTTAAACGCTGGGTAAAGTTGTTTGTTTTTCACCATGTTATCAACTCACATTGTTAAAATTTGCTGAGTTTTGGAGTTCAATTTTCGAAGATTATTACACGTGGAAAAATTGGAAAGGAAGAACCTAAGTTAGCAAAAAAACTTTATTTTCTAATTGTATATATGATATTTCAAAATGTTAAATTTATACGTGGAGTCGAATTTCTTTTTGAATTTTTTAAAATGGTCCATATTTATACCTAAATTCATGTTAGTACCTCAGTTTTCAATGTCACAAAAATTGCGGTAGTGGGTAACTTACACAGTAAAAAGTTCTTTTATGATTCATAAAATTAGACTAGGTGCCTCACCTTTTAATACATTGCTCATTAAGATCGGATAATTTTGAGCCGAGTTTTAAAGAAAAAAATTAAGGTGGTCCATAATTGTTCCTTTTACTCTATGCCCTCAAAAGTATTCCGCGCTTGAATCTGTGAAAATAAAGTTTCGAAATCGGAATTGAAACCGACTACGAAGTACATTTTATTGTACTCCTATATTTTAAATACAATAAAATTCAAAAGTAATATAGGATACAGTTGAAAAAGGAACGAAAGGGAACTATTCAAAAAGTGGGTAAAATGATTGAAAACTTTCAAAAAGACGAGAAGCTTACCATACATACGAAGGAGCTAATAAATAAAAGGAATAAACTGAAAGGGAAAAGCAATCGTTCAATAGCAGAGAAAATAAAGTTAGTAGAATCAGGGCCGGATTAAGGTCGTGAGCGCCCCTGGGCACCCGCTTAGAAGCACCCCACCCCCTCGAGCAATTTCAAGTAGTAAAAAACTTCCATTTGGATTTTTTTTTTTTTAAAGTTTCGCTTGAATAGGTTTTGGAGTTGGGAATGAATTTTTGTATATTATACTCAAAAATCTTTAAGCCCCTCAAAAATGTTCCGTCCTGCGAATGGGGCCTCTAGGCCTGAGTAGAACTGAATAAGCGAGTCAAGGTCGGATTCATCTGATTGGCCGCTGTAAGCTACATTTTGCCGCCCCTTAAAAATAAACGTAAAACAAATTTTATCCTTATTTTTTCCCTGAATTATGCCGCCCTCAAAATTTTACCGCTCTGTGTTAAGCACACTTTAGCACAATGGTAAATCTTCCATTGGCAGGAAACAGGTCAATATCATAACCAACTACTACCAGACACAAATTATCAAGTTGCACCACTGCTCCCTCAGCGAGATACTAATCCTCAAAAATCAGCTGTAAATGGCGATGCTGTACGTAACATTTCCTTCTAACTCGAATATCTCGAAAGTACACAAATGTCGCTCTGTTGGGTTTTGCGTATTAAGGTCCGAATCACTCTCAAAGGTAACTCTATCAGTTTCAGTTTAATTTTTCCTCTTCATGGATTACAGGTTTTATTGCACACCCTCCATCCAGAGGGCAGTAGAAGAGACCCCTTCCCAACAAGTGATGGATATAAATTCACAGTTACCTAATTAAATAAGCGTGTAGTACGATCAACGTTATACAATCTCGTATCTCTGACTTATCGACGAGACCAGTTTCCCTTTCTTCACACTAATCCTCGCAACGCCAGTTCAGAAACAATAAGAGCATCAATTACCATACACAGGAAGTCGAACAGCTAAAAACAAAAGAAAGGAAGAGAGAAATGCCAGCCAATATTATTCTTTAGTAAATAAAAGTACCTATATCTGCCCACATTTCACAATCTAACTAACACTTACATATGCGCAGACACCCGACAGTATAATAAACCTGTTTTAAAAAGCGACGACGCTGACGTGCCTGACCTCTGTAAACATAAAGTTTTGGAACATCCACCAACTCATTATTTGCATTTGTAAATAGAAATGACGAAAAGCGCGAACCTAAAGGACAAAAATACAAAGCCGAAAATGAAAATAGTGACGGGGTCCAGTGTTGTGGCGACATCAGCATTGCCCAAACGGAAATTCGCGAGTGTACACAAAATACCGCTCAGAATCAAGTAGAACGCACCTTTACAAAAATTGATAATGCTCAGGAAACCTTGAAATATAATCGAAAACTTCCAGGATGAATTGAGCGAAAATAGGAAATTTTTAAACCAGATCGGTGACATAAATTCAAATGGGAGCGGTGAACGGGGAGGGGCACTTATGCCCTAGCAATGTCGAGATACTGCCAGTTAGACAACAAATTAAGAAAGAAAATTTGGTCAGCATAGTACTCGCAGATGTGACATGTGTATAATCTCGGGTGAATACACTCAGAGCGAAGGAGAAGGGGTGTAACGGTGTGAGATCTTTTCCAATTTGGGAAATTCTAATGACAACTGGAGACATTCCAATATCCCGCCGAGAAAGTGAAAAGAGGAAAGACGTTTGTTTTTCTCCCTTCAGTGATCTATTTTTATCCAACCCCCCCCCCATAGGAAATTATGCTCCTGTCGAAAGGTTTCCTAAATTCAATGCAGAGGAGGAACCCTTCTAGATTGCATTCGTTAGATTTTTCTATTATTTGGTTTATTATGAAGATATGATCGATTGTTGATCTATATTTTCTAAACCCTGCTTGTTCCCTCCCCTGTTCGGAATCTAATAGGAGATACAGACGTTTTTTCATACATTTGGAAAAGAGTTTACAGATGCTGGATGTTAAACTAATTGGTCTATAATTTCCTATGTCTTTTTTTCGCCCCCTTTTTAGATATCAATATAATTTCCGCCATTTTTCATTGCTTTGGTACCTCTCTTCTTCTTCTACGATTCGGTTAAATAATTCTGAGAGAGGTTGGGTTGATTCCATAGTAAAGTCTTTAAGTAGCTTATTTTCGATCAGATCCGGTCCCCCTATTTTGCCTGTTTTTATTTTATTCATTACAGATTCCACCTTCCTTCCTAGAATTCCTGGGACCCCCTCTTTATTTGTTTTCTCTCCTCTCTCCTGATTTTGATTTGGGGCTTCCCCCTACCTCTTTCCCCGGTTTTATACAGGTCCTAAAAAATTTTGTGGCTATATCTGTTATCTTTGTCCTAGTGTATATCTCCTTTAGTTGTTCGTTTATCATAGATGTGATCAGGTTTCTCTCTTTACTTAACTCTCTCTTTATTTTCTTTGTTGACCCGCTCTCCTCAATTATATCACGGAACTTTTTTTTTTTTTGAATTTAGTTGTTTAAATCTTTCTTAATTTCCATTTTAACGTATCTTTTTAGCATCTAGAGTTCGATTTTTTCCCTCATGGATACGTTTTCCCTTGCTGACCATTCATTTCTCTTTCCTACTAATTCTTTCCTTTCTCTTGTTAATTTGTAGTCTGCTTTGATTTTGATTCTTTAGGTCTTATAACAAATTTTCAGGATATTGAGGTAACTGCCGTTTCGATTGGGTTGTATAGCTCTGGCATTAATATTTGACTTTTATTATTGAGTATTTGCTCCATTTTATTTATCATTTCTAGTCTGGCTCCTATCATTTTGTTTAGTGGTATAATTTCCTGAAAATCTTCCTTCTTTCTTACATTTATGATGTACATATTTATATCTTTTTGGGATTCTTATTACTCCTCCGCTAATTCGGTGGTCTAATAAGAATTCAAATTGTGATAGCATGGGAAGACATCTTGAACAATACGGAAGTCATTAATCAACAGATGGTCTACTTCGTCGTTTGTATTTTTGTTTAAGGATATCCATGTCCATTTTAATTTCTCGTCTTTTTCAAAGAAGGTTTTTGCTATTTTTTCTTAATAGTGATGCCCGATTAATCGATTAAAAAATTTATTTTGAGATAACTCGAAAAATAATTGGTTAATCGATTTTTTATGCTTGCATGTTTGAGTGTTCTCTTACTATTGGTTTTTTTTTTGTTGTTTGTTTTTTGTTGTTTTTGTTTGGGGGGGGGGGGTGTGAGAATACAGAATTGCTGTCTTGAGACAGTGTTCGAGCCTGGAGTAACAGTACTAGGCAGTGGCGTAGCCAGACTAGGTATGAAGGGGGGGGGGGGTCGTTTCACTCTTACAACATTACAGGTGTAATGCTTCCTATTACCAGAATAAATTTTAATTTTTTCACATTGTCGGCCAATGCCAAGGGGGAGGGGGTTCAGACACCCCCTCCCGTAGCTACGCCCCTGGTACTAGGCATGGGTCCAGTATCTCTAGGAGTATAGGAGTACCAGAGCGTGATGCGCTACTAGCGCTAAGGTGACTTCAGTGAGAACTGAAAATCGGTTTCGTGGAAAATCGTTCGAGTCCGCCATCTATTTCAGAACATGTTTAAGTAATAAAGTACTTAACTATAAGTTGATTTATTTCGTTATGTATTTTATCGTCGATGATGAGTACTTAAGCAACTTGAGATTTGCGGATGACGTAGTACTAATTATTGCCAATTCACCCGAGAGAGTTAAAGGAAATGGGAGAAAAATTTATTGCCAAGAGTAGAGCAGCGGGTTTAATTATAAACGGAGCAAAATCCAAAGTACTGGCAAAACAGAAAATAGAAAAATTCGAAATAAGTGGAGTAGAAATTGAGGGGTAGAGGAAGTGGAATATTTGGGACAATTAATTTCGTTCAAAATAAAAGGGAAAAAAACTGAGCAGAAGGGTACAGAGAGGGTAGAAAAACTTTGGGCATTTACCTAAAAACCAAAATATAGGAGTTGTACTCTGTCGGTGCTCGTGTACGGCGCCCACACGTGGGCTTTCACAAAAGCTAATATAAGAAAACTACAAACCATTCAAAAAGCAACGGAGAAAAGTATTTTAGGCATAAAAAAGAAGGATAGAATTGAGAACAAAATGATAGGAAGAGTAACAGAAGGAAAAGACATAGGGAAGGTAATCAAAAAACAAAAATGGAAGTATGTGGGTCATATTTTAAGACAAGAAGGGAGGTGAACAAAAAAAGTAGAGGCTTTGGTACCGTACAATGAGAACAGGCATAAAGATAGGCCGCTGACGTGCTGGCGGGACGAAGTTAGGAAGGAAATGGGCCCAAAGTGGAGGAGTGTAGCCGCCAACAAAGTCGAATGGAAAAAACGGGGGAGGCAATATGCCCTAAAATGGGCTAATGACAGCGATGGGAAGGAGACTTGCCTCAGTTCACTGCCATAAGCGCACTGTGATTAGATTAAGGAAAAGCTGTCATCGCTGAAATATTCTTTATTTTCAGTTTTTTCATTACAGCAATATACCGAAATAATTGATTAAAAGTCGACTCGATTTTTGTTATGATGGAAAAATTGGATAATCGATTTTTGATGATCATCGATTTTTGGGCATCACTATTCTTAGTTGCAAATTCTATGAGTCTTTCTCGATTCTTATTTCTTCTCCCTAGACCAAATTTACCTACACTGTCCGTCATTTCTCTGTCCTTTCCCACCTTTGCATTCCAGTCCCCCATTAGTATTGTAAAAATTTATTTTTCTTTATTTAGTATTTCTTCTAGTACATTGTAGAAGTCCTCTATCTCGTCGGTAGTGGCTTTGAGGCAAATTTAGTGAAAACAAAATACATACCGAACTCTAGTCTAGTGGTAAAGAATGGGAGGATCGAAAAAGTGGATGAATATATATATATATATATATATATATATAATATATGCAGGGAATCCTTTTCACCTCCATACATAACGCAGACGCCCTCGCCTCCGCCAGAAAAAATGGGTTTAGAAGTGTATACTTTGTAATTTTAGAATCAGAGCATTGATGTCATAAGAGGCAACCTGAGAGGGGTAAGGATTTCTCAAAATTTATCACCGAGTGTATACATTATGTATATAGTCCCATTCACCTCCGAACATATTTTATACTTTTCGCCTCCTTTTGTATTTCTTTTTTACATAGTTGGCCATTTTGGCCTCCAGCAACATTGCCAATACTTTTGCAGCACATGTTTACGTCTCATCCTCCAGTGTGCGATAAGCAGTCTTGTTCGGACTCTTCGCGTACTTTTGCATTCCTGGGCCTATTGTTTGAAATCAATATATTTTCATTCAGGTATACTGCAATCGCATGTTGGTCACTGAGTTGCAGCAGACACACATAATCATCATATTTCTCTCGTCACCGCATGAAATTCTTATAAATTCTACAAAGAAACATCGCCTTCTTGTCTGAAAGCAGGATGAAGGCAATGAAATTCGTCAGTGTATTTCTTTTCAGCACGTCTGTAGTTATTATATTTCAGGTTTCAGTTCAGACACCTGTTGTTTATTTTGTTCCAATTTTTTCTGTATACATGATGGTATGTACATTTTTTTCAAAGAGGATCTTTTTTCACCTCATTTTTGTATATAAAGCGACTTTTTCGCTTCATATATGGAGGCGAAATCAAAATGCTAAAAGTGAAAATCTGCAACTTCGTATTAGAATTTTCTGTGGAGTAGTTTCTTCTAACAATCTTGAACATGATCCCATGTTCTCGCGGGTATACGATGATATCTTTGCAGGCGGCTTTTTCGCCTCTTTTTCATATATAAAGCGACGTTTTCACCTCATATACGGAGGCGAAAACGAAACTCTAAAGGTATATCTTTTCAGGGCGGCTTTTTCGCCTCTGTAAGTTTCTTATTATGTTATTCTTGAACCTCTTCCTCAGACTAAAAAAATTCATGTCCATTCCGAACTGTGTTATTTACAATATCTTAGAGTATAGGGAAATGGTAAACCTGTGACCTTCTCGATCTTGATCATCATGTTCTCGCTGGTATATAATAATATCTTTGCAGGGCGGCTTTTTCGCCCTTTTTCATACATAAAGCGACGTTTTCACCTCATATACGGAGGCGAAAACGAAACTCTAAAGGTATATCTTTTCAGGGCGGCTTTTTCGCCTCTGTAAGTTTCTTATTATGTTATTCTTGAACTCTTCCTCAGACTAAAAAAATTCATGTCCATTCCGAACTGTGTTATTTACAATGTCTTAGAGTATAGGGAAATGGTAAACCTGTGACCTTCTCCATCTTGATCATCATGTTCTCGCGGGTATATAATAATATCTTTGCAGGGCGGCTTTTTCGCCTCTTTTTCATATATAAAGCGACGTTTTCACCTCATATACGGAGGCGAAAACGAAACTCTAAAGGTATATCTTTTCAGCGCGGCTTTTTCGCTCTGTAAGTTTCTTATTATGTTATTCTTGAACCTCTTCCTCAGACTAAAAAAATTCATGTCCATTCCGAACTGTGTTATTTACAATATCTTAGAGTATAGGGAAATGGTAAACCTGTGACCTTCTCGATCTTGATCATCATGTTCTCGCTGGTATATAATAATATCTTTGCAGGGCGGCTTTTTCGCCCCTTTTTCATACATAAAGCGACGTTTTCACCTCATATACGGAGGCGAAAACGAAACTCTAAAGGTATATCTTTTCAGGCGGCTTTTTCGCCTCTGTAAGTTTCTTATTATGTTATTCTTGAACCTCTTCCTCAGACTAAAAAAATTCATGTCCATTCCGAACTGTGTTATTTACAATGTCTTAGAGTATAGGAAATGGTAAACCCGTGACCTTCTCCATCTTGATCATCATGTTCTCGCGGGTATATAATAATATCTTTGCAGGGCGGCTTTTTCGCCTCTTTTTCATATATAAGCGACGTTTTCACCTCATATACGGAGGCGAAAACGAAACTCTAAAGGTATATCTTTTCAGGGCGGCTTTTTCGCCTCTGTAAGTTTCTTATTATGTTATTCTTGAACCTCTTCCTTAGACTAAAAAAATTCATGTCCATTCCGAACTGTGTTATTTACAATGTCTTAGAGTATAGGGAAATGGTAAACCTGTGACCTTCTCCATCTTGATCATCATGTTCTCGCGGGTATATAATAATATCCTTGCAGGGCGGCTTTTTCGCCTCTTTTTTTATATAAAGCGACGTTTTCACCTCATATACGGAGGCGAAAACGAAACTCTAAAGGTATATCTTTTCAGCGCGGCTTTTTCGCCTCTGTAAGTTTCTTATATTTATTCTTGAACCTATAGATAAAAAAATTCATGTCCATTCGAACTGTGTTATTTATGCAAGGGTATAGGTTAATTGGGGACCCCCTACTTTGGACTTCGTTTGATATTTTTCTCACGGGTATTAAATCTTCGGGTTATTCCTCTTTCATTTGGACTTTTAATTAGAGGCGAAAAACCAAAACTTCACCCTTTTCCTCTGTAATTTCTAATGTATTTTACCTTCTCGATAAAAATTCCATTCGACTTGTTTTTACATGTCAAGATAGGGGGGAACCTGGCCTTTCGATTTTCTATTTGGGGATATAATATATCTTTGCAGGCGCTTTATTTCCCCCCTTTTTTTAATAAAATTTCATATAAAGGGGAAAGAAACCAATTCTTTTTCAGGGGCCTTTTGTCTTAATTTCTTATATGACTGAAAATTTAATAAAAAAAAGCCGAAAAGGGAACATTCTTTGTTAGGAAATTAAACGTATTATTACATCATGGGTTTTCTTCCCCTTTTGGGTTTAAAAAAAAAAAATTTCTTTGGGGGAAATTTTTGGGGTTAACTTTCCCTTTTTATAAAAACCTTTCCCCGTTTTATTTCAGTAGGGAAGGGTTACAACCCTTCGTTTCACTCTATAAACCCCGAATAAAAAATTTGCCCGGGGGGTTTTTGCTTTTGTTTCTGGGATTCTACTTAAAAAAACCCCAATTGCTTTCCAAGGCCTTTTTCCCTTTTTTTTTTAATACTTGAAATATTGGGGTTAATAATCTTTCCGTTAATTTATCCTTAATGTTAAAATGGATATGGGGGTACCCAAAACCGAAGACCTTATTTTTTCATCATTATCCAGGAAAAATAAATATCTTGGACTCTTTCGACTAAATTCATTATAAAGTACTTTATTAAAGGAGGCAAAAGAACTCAAAGTAAATTCTATACTTGTTTTACCATAAGTTTCGAAGGTATCCTAACTTTTTTCAGCCAATTCTTTCATTAAGCCTATTATTTTAGAGGAAGGAATGTAAAATCTCTTTCGTTGATCCTTTCTCCGAATTTTTTTTTATCTTGAAAAACCCAAATGAAAAATTCAATTCATAACCTGTTTTACCTCTACGAGCGAAAGAAACTTAAGCTTTCTATTCGGGGCTTCGCTTGTAAGTTATATTATAGTTTCAGCTTTTTTAATTTTCAATCAGTCTTCCAACTGGATTAATTCTAATTTAGGGTGGTAACTTTTTATTTGAAAACTGTTCTCGGTAAAATATTCCATTTCGAACTTTCGTATTTAAAATAAAAGGACTTTCTACACAAGGGAAAACGAACTTTAATTTATCATTTCAGCGGGTTGCACAAATAATTCTTAGAGCTCTGACCTCTTCATTTTCTAAATTTATCATAACATCGAACTGTTATACAAGTCAGATTTAGGAATGTAAAATTGATTCATTTTATCAATTCGCAGGATAAAATTGTTCATGTTGCCCCTTTTTTCATTCATGAAAGGATATTTAAAAAATAGGGAAAAGAAATAAAGTAAATCTTCAGGGGTTTGGCCCCATTTTTATTAGTATTTGACCTTAAAAAAAAATTCTGGCCATTCCAAGGGGTTTACCTCTTAAGTTAAAAGTATAACTTGAACTTCCCATTTTTCATAATGTATTATTTTAAATGCAGGGCGGTTTTTGGGATTTAATTTAACAGTTTCCCCTATTATCGGGCGTAAATAAAAGGTGTTTTCAGCGTTTTCAATTAAGTCTTATCATTATAGAGAAAACATAAAAAATTCATAGCCATTTCCTTTTTTTTTGAATGTTCGATTAGGAAAATTTTAAACCTGTGACCTTCTCGATCTTGATCATCATGTTCTCGCGGGTATATAATAAATATCTTTGCAGGGCGGCTTTTTCGCCCCTTTTTCATACATAAAGCGACGTTTTCACCTCATATACGGAGGCGAAAACGAAACTCTAAAGGTTATATCTTTTCAGGGCGGCTTTTTCGCCTCTGTAAGTTTCTTATTATGTTATTCTTGAACCTCTTCCTCAGACTAAAAAAATTCATGTCCATTCCGAACTGTGTTATTTACAATGTCTTAGAGTATAGGGAAATGGTAAACCTGTGACCTTCTCGATCTTGATCATCATGTTCTCGCGGGTATATAATAATATCTTTGCAGGGCGGCTTTTTCGCCCCTTTTTCATACATAAAGCGACGTTTTCACCTCATATACGGAGGCGAAAACGAAATTCTAAAGGTATATCTTTGCAGGGCGGCTTTTTCGCCTCTGTAAGTTTCTTATTATGTTATTCTTGAACCTCTTCCTCAGACTAAAAAAATTCATGTCCATTCGAACTGTGTTATTTACAATGTCTTAGAGTATAGGGAAATGGTAAACCTGTGACTTCTCGATCTTGATCATCATGTTCTCGCGGGTATATAATAATATCTTTGCAGGGCGGCTTTTTCGCCCCTTTTTCATACATAAAGCGACGTTTTCACCTCATATACGGAGGCGAAAACGAAATTCTAAAGGTATATCTTTGCAGGACGGCCTTCTCTCCTCTGTTTCATATACAGGGTTAGTTGGTTTTCCCTCCGCCATAGGAAAACTCCGTCAGGCTGAACGAAGTATGACTCAATGTGTTATCTTCCAAAATGTACAGTACGCTTTGTTATCGGGTGTAGGCACGCTGCATACTATTCGTGAATAGCGACAAAACCGATAACAGATCTTCAGCGTAATGGAGTTTTCCTATTGCGGAAGGAAAACTGACTAATCCTGTGTACAGCGACGTTTTTACCTCATAGACGGAGGTGAAAACGTAAGACACTGTATCTCAATAATTTAAGCTTCTACAGGCCAGCAGGTAACCCCCTGGGCAAATTTTTGACTGGAGGCGAAAAAAAACCCACATACATCATCTATCAATTCGTGGTAAACTTTTCGGTGCAGTAATTTATACTTACAATCTTTAACATGCGGGGTATATGATATACAATATTATATACATTTTTTTAAAATTTTTTTAAAGAAGGTCTTTTTCGCCTCATTTTTGTACATAAAGCAACGTTTTCACATCATATACGGAGGCGAAAACGAAATTTTAAAGATATATTTTTTGCAGGGCGGCTTTTTCGCCTCTTTTTCATATACAAGTACACAGCGACGTTTAATATGTGAAGGGAACATTTCACCTCCAGGCATACAAGCAAGTAGGAAACCTCCGAGTTTAATATTAATTCAATCACTAATGCGTTGTTGCCGCGAATCGGAGGCGAAAATGCTCAGTTATGTTTGGAGGTGAAAAAGTCTCATTAATGATTTACAAGTGACACTAGCGCTGTCTGGTGAGAGGTACATGCACTAAAATGTATATGTCTTGATGTATGTGGGTTTTTTCACCTCCAGCCAAAAATTTGCCCAGGGGATTGCCTAGCCGGTAGAAGCCTAAATTATCGAGATACAGTGCCTTACGTTTTCACCTCCGATTTTTCGTTTTCGCCTCCGTATATGAGGTGAAAAACGTCGCTTTATATATGAAAAAGAGGCGAAAAAGCCGTCCTGCATATGTATATATATATATATATATATATATATATATATTATATATATATATATATATATATATATATTTAGAACAACTAACCTCATTTGAAGATAAGATGAAAAAATAGATAGACCGCGGAAGAAACGAAGCATGGGAAAATTTTTGAAACCTTAGTCGAATTTATAAAAGTAAACTGCAGGTTAAACACGAAGTAAGAATATTGGCAAGTTGCGCACTACCAATATTATCCTACGGGGCCCAGACATGAACATACAATAGCGTAGTCAGGGGGACGGGGGAAAATGCCTCCCAAGGCAACTGAAATTGAATGTAAAATATGTAAAAATGAGCAACTTTTCGCAATTAAAAGACGTTTTTTCAAAAAATTTCCGCTCGAGCAGTAATTTTACCTTCATTTTCATAAGATAGTCCTCGAACATCGGCAATTTTTAAAAAATACCTCAATTTTTGACTTTTTCACCCTTGAAAATATCCCCCTCCCCGGAAAATTCTGGCTGCGCCACTAGACAACAAGATCACACGTGGACAAAATGAAGGCTGCACGGGAAATGGAAAGGAAAACTTTGAACATAAAAAGGAAGGATAGGATTGGGATCTCGGAAATTCGCGACACGACAAAGGCAAAGACGTGGTTTCGACAATTAGGAGATAAAAATTCAAATTCGCAGGACATTTTATAAGAGCAAAGGACGATAGATGAAACATAAGAACTACTACGTGGACACCATACGGAGAAAAACAAAGGAAAGGGAAGCCGGTATAACAAGCTGGAGGAACGAATTTGTGGGGTATGCGGAGGACAGGGAAGCTTGGAGACGATTAGGGGAGGCCTATGCCCGAAGATGGGCGTATTGATGGGTCTTTCTTGCCTAGACAAATTAGAAATAAGTAGGATAATAAAAACTGGAAATAAAAGCATCAATAAAGCTTATTATTATGTTTAACATTCGCAACAAGACTTTTACTGTCGATCAATAAACGCGCCTTCTCTATACTTTCTCGTTTTTTTGATTTCGAAGGCCCTCGCTGCGGTCCGGAATAAACTCCTCTCGTGCAAATCTGGAAACCCCCGCAGACCCATGCTGAAAAAACTTTTTAATGACAAGGGGGGGGGGGGGGTAGAAAACAAAACTCAGTGATCAGGCGGAGGACGAAAATAGAAGACATTGTAAGGTAATGTCTGCCACCATGACCCAAAATGTTTTGTTTTGGCTGTAACTTTGGTACTATTTGTTGAATTTTGGATTTCTATGGCCCATTCGATAGGTCCATATAAGGTTTATTGGATAAAATATTCAGAAATTTTACTCCATAAACGTTAAAGATACGTCGAAAAAAGCAAAATCAAAATTTCTGTGTCAAAGTGCCTTCACTAAGGGCCACCATGACACAAGCCGTTGACACGCTGACACAGATTTAAAATACAATGGTTTCACAGTTGCCACTGTGACACAAACTAAAATTCAAAGTGTTCACTATGACGCATTTATTTTTAGTAATATGAATCCTTTTTCCAAGTTTTGCTTGATTTTTTCACTGTAAATATGTAAGTCAAGCTAGAAACACACATTTTATTCAAAAAGTTTCATTTGTACGGTGTCATCGTGATCAACCATCAATTTGTGTCAATGCGGCAACCTAGTAGGATTTTTTTCAAAGCAGTGTTACCAACCCACCAAGTGTTCGTTTTCAATTTTCTTTTATGTCAAAAGATGCGTAATTGAATGACGATTCCAACGAAATATAACATTTTTACTTTATTTCTCATGCGGCCTCTCCACAGGAAAAATTAAAATTGAAAAAAATTTACTTTGGTCAAAAAAATGATAATTTCTTTATAATATATATATTTTTTTAAAGTTTTCCGTGGATCTCTGCGAATGATGGATATTATGAAGGGTCATGTCATTTTACATTCCGTTGATTTTTTTCACGCCAGGAGCGCTAATAGAAAAAAAGTTATGAAGGTTGTGTCAACGTAGCTGATGTGTCATAGTAGCAAACATTACCTTATACAGGGTGGAAAAAATCAAGTTCAAGTTTCTAGATCATGCAGCGAGATCGAGGGACCACTAGTAGAGTCAGAGACCACAAGATGGATCCGACTGGGCAGACCCGTGCACAAGGGGGGATTTTGGGGGTTAAAACCCCCTTCATTGACTTATGTTGATATGTAGAAAATATAATAATTTATGGCGTTCACTGCCCTTTGTAACCTAACTAACATGAAATATATGGTCAACCTCCCCCTTGTATAATTTCTGTGCACGGGCCTGGAACTGGGTGACCGGAAACGGGATGGGAGGACGGAATCACAGGATATGCGGGCACTAGGTGACAAGTAATGACAGTCATAGAAGGATGGTGAGGCTTATGCCCAGAGATAGGCCTAGTGATGTGACTCTACCTTGCAATGTACACATTACATGTAGATAGATAACATCATCGGAAATAAAGGCTGATATTATTATAATGTAAATCAACTTGAACATTCGAGTAAATATCCGACTACTTGTCCCTCTCTGTCGGTGTGTACGTTTCTTGTATACTCAAACGTGCAGAACACCAGGCCTACTTTGTTTCGTTTCCACGTCTCTGCCAACCGAGAAGTTTTAAACTCTTCTAATTCACAAACATAACGTGTCCGGTATTCACGGTGCGTACACGAAATTCCGAGAGTCATTCAACTCTCATACCTGGCATCCAATTACGAGTGTATAGCTCGTACACGTGAAATGCATAATCGCGCCAGCTCAGAGTTCCAGAGCTCCTCGTTGCTCGGTTAGCTTTTGGTCTCTGTAGCCGGCGTCCCAAAGCCGAACGAGACCCTACCTACGCCCACCAGCCGAATCCGTGAATGCGTACAAATTCACGTGTTCTCTGGCATGAAATTAGACGAGTTGAAAAACGAATACGAAAAAGGCGATCGCATTGTTCGCGGGTACGTCCGCCGTCTTGTTTCAGTATCCACGTGAAACGTTGAAAAGGTAAACGAGCACGTAATTATCGTTCGACGTTTCGCTCGAATCGAGTTTTTCAGGCCAACAACCCTGAAGGTGACAGAGCACTAGTCGCTGACTTGGATCGACTCGGCTGCTGAAAAGAGCATCATGATGGACGAGGGGGCGAGGGAGGGTCATCCTCGAAACGTCACCGTAACTTTGAGGACTGAGTCGATGACAACGTAAGGACTTCTGAATGGCGAGATCGGTATCAGAGATCGCGAATTTCAATAGAGGCACCGTAGACAGCCTGACCACGTTACCTGTCCGAATATAGGGCGCCGGCAATGCGACACACGATCGGCGATTACGGCTGAAAACCGTCAAAGGTCGCACACTGGCACCATCGAGTATCGACGATACTCGATAATACTCGCCACCTTGATTTTTTTTTTTTTTTGAAACGACACTTAAATAGAACGGAGTAAATTATCGTCGGTCCAATTAGGAGACGAAGCGATATTTTTATTAGCGGATAAATTAATATAATGCGCAAATTCTCGGAAGAGTTATAAATTTCTCTCTCTCGTCTGATGGCGTTAAATCACTTTTACATCAGGTCGTTGAGTTGCATTATTACTTACACACTTTAAAACGCCAGAAACAAAGATGAAAAGCGCTGCATTAAGAATTGGTGCTTGGGAGTAATTTTTATAAACGACGTTATATACTTTCACCCATACAGCAGACCACATTAAAAACAAACACGCCGAATCGAAATTTAATACAATTGGCGCGAATTAAGACGTTCGGGAGTTCGACTTTAGTCCGAGTGCCCGTTGTTTAGGAATTTGGAAATCGAAATCGACCGTTCGGTGATTATAGGCGGCCTTAAATGGCGCGGCAGGTCAGTCGATTTTCAGCGTACGCCCTCATCAGCGAGCAATTTCAAGATGCTCGTATTTTCGGTGGAAGTGCCAGGTGTTGGTTAACGATTGACTCTCGCTTTTTGATAACGAATAACCTTTGCCACCGACTAGTCCGGGAGTTTCAGTAATGAGTTCGGGAATCGATCACACGCATGGTGATTCGTGTCACTCTAGTCAAATCAGCATTTGAACTAGAAAAAATTGCGATCAAAGGCTTCTTTGCGGATTATTGTGCGGGCTGGTCCACTGAATGACCTACATAAAACCCATCCCCCAACCGTGTGCGTTTGCACGAAGGCCAATGTGTCCCCTTCTTCAGTTTTTTCCGAATAACTTGAAAAGTATGAGGGATTGGAATAAGCCTTTAGATCCGATATATGCTCCTCAAAATTCCCTACAAAATGATATCAAACATGATGCCTTTGACTAAGAGGGGAGCGCCATAGGAGACCACCCGAGAAGTAGGCATTTTTTTTCTATCAAATACATGGAAAAGTATGCAAAATAATGGGAACATTCATTCTACTAAAGAGACTTGATTATAATTCCCTGCAAAATGATGAGACAGAGGCCTATCAAGACAGTACGATTTACAAAAATACTTCATAATTTGTAAGATATTCACATAAATGCGGAGAAAAAAAGGAACCCTACTTTTTTAGTGGCCCCTTATGATGGTTCCTAATATATTAAGGACACCATATCTGGTATCATTTCATGGGACATTGTACACAAAATCTTCTTAGTCTGATATATGTTCCTCATATTGAACACAATTTTCCATTTATTTGAAATAATAAAATAAAAATGAAGAAATACCAACGTTTTGAGTGACTCTTGTGGCGCTCCTCATCGAGCGAAAGGGGTCTTAGCTTTTCTAAGTTCTGTGGGACCCTCCATTGCCATTTTAGAAGGGTATTAAGCGGTTCAGTTTTCAGTAAAGATGGTTTTCAAGTCACGGGTCAGTTGCAAGAGTCGATTCGGAGTTAAGTTACCAACTTTCGGTGTCTTGGTAACATTTTGTAGAGAATTTTAAAGAGCGTATTTTCGATCCAGCAAACCGTTCCAATATCTCTCATACTATTCGAGTAATTTTGAAAAAACTGGTAAAAGGAGCACATTTACTACCAAGGTGGAAAACGCATACGGGTTAGGAGGATCTTTATGGATCATTCAGTGAGATAGTGCACAGAATAACTCGCAAAGAAGCCTCCGATCGTATCTGTAATTTTTTTCCTAATTTGAGTGGACTAAAATACGTACTGAGATTGCATCTGAAGTACAAGATTCTACTATAGCATAAAAAAAGTATAGAATAACAATATTATCTAAATTGAAGAAGAAGGGGCCAACTTTGGCTTTGATATAAGATAACAATTTGGATCTCTAAATTTCAGTTGAAAGGGCAATATGGAAAGAAAGAAAGGAAAAAGAAAGGAAATAAGAAGAAAAGAAAACGAGAGAAAAAGTAAGAAAGCTATTCAGTTTGATTTTAGCACTTGAATTAAAAAAATAAATAAATAAAATCTTCCTTGGGACAAACTGTCAGCTCACAGGAGGCGGGTTATACTCACATTTGCCTCCCTCCAACACTATACACTTATAATTTCAGCAGTTGGTCATAATGAAATAATTCTCTTCTCAAGAATGCAGGGCTGGGTTTACCATTGGGATTTAAACTTGCACTAGAGTACGCTGCAAAATTACCTGCGCGGGTGTTAGCGGGTGAAAATGAGTGAGTGATCATGTGCATTTTCAAATAGAAACGCTGCTATCTACAGTACGAAAAAAAAACGAGTAAAAATTATTCTGCCAGTAGAACTGATTATAATTTAATTTTTTGGTGATGATGCAGTCGAATTTAGGACAAATTTTCTTTGAAAGTGAATTTCTAATCGACTTAATGATATTTGAAGTTTGCTACACGCTTACGGTAAATCGTCCGTGATCACTCACACATATCGCAGGGCTGCCAACACTTGAAACTCTAAGTTTAAATCCCAATTAGGCAGAATAGGCTATAGCTTATAACACAAAATTTCAGCAGGAACAAAATTGTTACAAAAAAATCAAAATTATTTTCTGAAAATGGGTTAAACTTGATAGTACTCTAGTCGTGAAAAGTGCAAAAAAATTCTTTCAGATTATTTAAAACTGAGATTTACAAGTGGCCATATTTGCACGGACGATTCTTCGGACGGCAAAAGGAGGAGCTTACTTCCTCCCATCAAGATTTTTGGCCAGAGTTGAAAATTTGACCAGAGTTAGCGGGCACAACTGAATGTGAGGAAACTGTTTTTGCTTACCAGTTGAAACTTAATTACAAAATTACAAGCTCAGTCGATCAGTTTGAATTTTTGCACATTTTGACCCCAATAACAACAATTGTTTTTGGTAAGTCCCTGTTTTTTTGAATTATCTCTCTGTACCTACGTCATGTTTTCTTTTTTCAACAAAAACATGTCGGTAAGCTAAACCACCAGGACCTAGTGGACATGATTCAAAATTTTAAGGAAAATGTTCAAGCTACAACAATATTTGATCCACATTTCAGCAAGTGAGCGTCGCAGCCGAGTACGTCCAATGAATTTGGTTTCAGCTTTTCAAAAATAGTCAAGATCCTGGGACGTACCGAAGAGTTCATTGTGGGGGGGGGGGGGGCAAAAATTGTGAAAGTACCAACTGACTCAACTCAAAATGCCCAAGTATCAAAGCATCAAAGTAAGAAAAAAAAAGCCTTTTGATTGACTTATTGGATTTTTTCAACTAATGACTCAATTCAAAATTCCCAAATATCAAAGAAAGAAAGAAAGAAAAAAAAAAAAAAACTTCTTGACTAGTTGGATTTTCATAACTTCTGAACTCGATTCCCAAGTGTCAAAGTCAGCAAGAAAAAAACTTGATTGACTTATCGGATTTTTCCAACTGATGCTGACTCACCTCAAAATTCCCAATATCAAAGTAAAGAAAAACCTTTTGACTTGTTGGATTTTCCCAACTTCTCAACTCCATTGCCAAATGTTAAAGCAAGCAAAAAGAAAAACAACTTTTGATTGACATATTGGATTTTTCCAACTGATGCTGACTCAACTCAAAATTCCCAATATCAAAGTACGAGTAAAAAAAACAACTTTTGACTTGTTGGATTTTCCCAACTTCTCAACTCAATTGCCAAATGTCAAAGCAAGCAAAAAGAAGAACAATTTTGATTGACTTATTGGATTTCTCCAACCGATGACCCATCTCAAAATGTCCAAGTATCAAAGCATCAAAGAAAGAAAAAAAACTTTTGATTGACTTATTGGATTTTTTCAACCGATGACTCAATTAAAAGTTCCCAAATATAAAACAAAAAAACAAACAAACAAACAAACCTTCTTGACTAGTTGGATTTTCACAACTTCTCAATTCAGTTCCCAAGTGTCAAAGCAAGCAAAAAAACTTTTGATTGACTTATTGGATTTTTCTAACTGATGACTCAACTCAAAATTCCCAAATATTAAAGCAAAAGAAAAACCTTCTGACTTGTTCGATTCTCCCAACTTCTCATCTCAATTCCCAAATGTCATAGCAAGGAAAAAACCAACAACTTTTGATAGACTTATTGGATTTTTCCAACCGATGCTGACTGAATTAAAAATTCTCAAATATCAAAGCAAAAAATAGAAAATAAAAAACTGTTGACTTGTAGAATTTTTCAAACTTCTGAACTCAATTCCCAAGTGTCAAGCAAGCAAAAAAAAAAAAAAAAAAAAAAAAAACACTTTTGATTGACACATTGGATTTTTCCAACAAATGACCCAACTTAAAATTCTCAAGTATCAAAGCAAAATAAAACCTCTTGACTAGTTGGATTTCCCCAAATTCTCAACTCAATTCCCAAGTGTCAAAGCAAGCAAAATAAAATTTAAAAATAACTTTTGACTTGTTGGATTTTTTCAACTCCGCCTGACTGAAATGGTAAATGTTCCCAACTATTGAGTAAAAAAATTCCTACAGGGGGAGGGTAAGTTGCCCCACCCCTATCGGTACGTCCCTGTCAAGATCAATGTCTAACTCTTTATTTTTTTACTTATACATATTTCGAGAACCAATATTATCGCTAAATATCACCAGTAAATTTGAACTCAATGCCCAAAAATCCCCCAAAATTAGTTGTTATTTCAGTTTTTCAGCATCTTCTCGTATTATCCCGATAGCAAGTTCTTTATTTGTACAATAAAGAAGTGAATAATTTCTCTCTGAGAACTAAGAAGTTGATCTCCGTCTATCTCTCCTCAGGAAATGGACGTATCACAATATTGTGTCTTCCAAAGAAATCGAAAAACTTACGGAGCAAGATCTATCGCTATGAAGTTCAGGCAGCTTCAAACAAGGACACATCAAATGGGAATTTCTAGGGGGGGGGGCAGAATTTTTCAGTTAGAAAGTTCCTAACTTCACGGGCAGAGCGAGCGGAAAATGATTCAGGTTTTTCTGATGACTTGATTAGGAGAAAAACAAGAAAAACGTCTCAAAGTATCAAATTTTTCAGATGAGGGCTACTGATTCTCCACTATAATGGTGTGGTGGGACGTATGGCGATGCAGGCATGCCAAAGTGGCCCCTGAAACTACCCTTTCGAGTTTCACATCAGTGGCCGGATAATTTCTCTCTTTGCTCTAAAACGTGTCTTCGCCCCCCCCCCCCACAATAGAAAAAGTGACAACCTGAAAAATACGAAAGATTGCGTAACAGATCTCTTACACCAAGATCCATCAAGTTCATGGAAAGATTGATCGGAGGGCTGATAGACGGGCAGATGGGTTGATAGGCAGCATCTTATCAGTAGAAAGACAATCCCATCTCACTTCTCGCTCTGTCATTAGTTGCCTCAAATTGACTTCACCCTTTCGAAAAAGAACTTTTCAATTAATCGCAGTACTGACCCATTCAATCTTCACGCCACTGTACTGAATTTAAAGCATGAGAAAAAATGTGTCCCGCTATGAAACTGACGAAACTCGCATTTAATTAACAAATAATCTTTGGCTCAGAATACAGACCTCGTTGTTTATGAGTTTGTACCGAGATTTCGACGTACATCAGCGCAACAGAACTACTCCAGAAGTTAATGTCATGTTCGATCAGTGGCTGTGATATGAGAGTTATACGATTTCAAAAGTAACAGATGACGACTTACATAACAAATATGGTTTTTTGCGGAAAAATTAATGGAGGACCGCGCATCGAGTAATAAATAAACCGAAGAATTACTCGAATTTGATTGAGGCGCTCATGTTGTAAAAGTGTGCTAGCTGGTTTGGGCAGAAAAATTAAACAATTCTGCGGTAAATTTTCAAGGGGGTCGTTTTTGCATATTAAATTTCCAATTTCGAATGTAGAATCGCCGCTGCACTCCTTAATTTTGAATCAGCGGACTCACTAGTTTTGCAGCTACCTGTATGTACGCCGATATTATGTGATCACTGATTTAAATCAGCGTATATGTGCTGAATCGCAGAATCAGTAATCACGTGATCGGTTAACTTATAGCTGATTCAAATTTAGAAAGCACTCAATAGAGCCCATTTCAAAAAGCGCCCAGACAATAAAGAATTTATTACCTAACCTTGATAAAATTTGAATCTGACCCGACAGTTATCGAAAGAAACTGCCGATGCCGTTATGCCCTCGTAATTATCTCAATTTCTTCACTCTAATCCAACTTATATCGAAAAATTATGCGTGCAGATGCGGTCTATTGTACATAGTTCGATGAAAACGAACAGAGACGTATGAAAACTGCGAGTGTTATTGAACGTGAGTATTTCGAAAAATCGAAAATATTGAATTTCAGTATTGTGCCGAATGAATAATCGGATCAACGAGGTCATAATAACAATGGATTCAACTGGACCGTGGCTCAATGACAAATGGGAAAAAGGTAATGGAGGAACTTGATAAAGAGGGGTGGAAAATCGAAAAGAAAAGTTTTGGCATTCGACTCAACTTAAAACACCAAGCTTACGTAAGCTAGAATCAGGCCCGTAAACAGAAAAGGGTTAAAGGGGATTTAGCCCCCCAAAAATCTTGCGAGCCCTCGAAATTTTTCAGAGACGTCTAATAAATTCTTAAAGCGTTCGAAAAAATTTTTCGCTTTTTCTAAATTTTTGGATTTATATGAATTCATAAATAAAATGATTTGAAATTCCTTTTTCATTTTTGAAGATATTACGGTGCCTCTACAATTTTCAGAGTCTTATTGATCACACGAGCAGGCCCGTAACCGGAGGGGTGCTAAGAGCTTGTCGGAACCCCCTTGGCAAAATTTCGTGAATAAAAATAAAGAATTTCTATATTTTCCCCGCTAGTTTTGCACAAAACTTTTCTTTCCACTACATTTTAATGTTTATAAACTTGGCAACACTGATTTTGCTTTGAAAGATAGACGAATCTTGTGTTTGTCGTTCTTTATATGTGACGTGTCACAAAAAAAGGGCTCGAGTGTCCATCCAGCAGTTTCAGACAGACCTTTTTCTTGTGTCACATTGCAATTCACAAATACAGTGGTAGACTCGCGACCCAGTTCACATTAAATATCTATGGCTAAATGCCTGAATGACTGTTTGAGAACTGATAACTTGATAAGTCCACAGAAATATAATTTTTTTACTTCCAGAAGTTCGAAAATTTGATCGTTGT
The DNA here is from genome assembly GCA_031841125.1 of Acanthococcus lagerstroemiae. Taxonomy (NCBI): domain Eukaryota; kingdom Metazoa; phylum Arthropoda; class Insecta; order Hemiptera; family Eriococcidae; genus Acanthococcus; species Acanthococcus lagerstroemiae. The sequence continues at coordinate 31,820,040 of CM063112.1, read as the reverse complement.
AAAAGTGTTCACCTTATTTCACGCTATATATTCAATTTTTTTCCAATGGGTTGTCGGGAAATTGAATCACCAGTTTTGATTATGAATTTTGAGATCAAAGTCAATGTTCTTATTGTAACACTGTAAATTTGCTATTTTCCCCTCAGAATGGTTGGTTTATGTCAGTGGCGTAGCCAGGATTTTCCCAAAGGGGGAAGGGCAAAGTAAGATTTTCAAGGGGGAAAAAGTCGAAAATTGAGATGTTTTTTAAACATTGCCGATATTAGAAGACTATTCTATAAAAATGAAGGTAAAATTATTGCTCGAACAACAATTTCTCGTCTTGCATATTTTACATTCAATTTCAGGTGCCTTGGGTGGCATTTGCCTCCTTCACCCCCCTCCCTTGGCTACACCACTGCTTCGTAGAAAGCGTTACATTATATACTATGTGTATCCTCAAGTCCCCTGGTAAGCAGTCAGCACCCCCTACCGCAGATTAACCTACGAGGCTTTTGACTGGGAGGGGTGAAAGAGGAAAGCTTAAAGTACGTATTCTTTGACTTCATTTATAGAATACTTGATTTAGTGTCGGGGTTTAAGCTCATAAAGTTGGTTAGCGGTATTGGAAGCCCCTCTTCATGTGTTCCTAACAACGCCAGCTCGTATTTTTCGTTAAAAAAAAAAAAAAAAATATTTTAGGAGGTTTTTGGAGTGCGTTTGGGGAGTAAATTGTAACACAGGGGAGCCAGGGGACAATTTAGCATCCAATAATGACAAAATTCCATTTTTAATCAAAAGTTTTATCGAGGTGATTCTTTGCGAACTATAATCTCGTAAAGTCCGATGCGGTAAGTCATACTGAACACGGACAGCATTTTTGTAAACAATTTTCCTTCGCAGCATTTTCTGCCGGGCTGCAAAATGCATGCCAAATTAATATAATTTATGCTATAATTTCAATTGGAATTTTAGGATTTATTGTTTGAGCTAATCATATATTACAACTGGAACAGATATTGATACAAAATATACTTCATAACAGCAACTATAATCATTGCAATTCCAACTGGAATTAAAATTTTCAGATGAATCTATAATCGTCGCTTATTTTTCTTTCTAAATCAAAAATCAAAGTTGGCGTTAGTAGGAGCACGAGGACTATTGAACTTTAATCGCATAATTTAGCTCAAAGAAATCATTATTCTGAACATTCTATGAGTGCAATATGTAGAAAAAGGGGTAAATTTACGAATAACAAAAGAACTTACTTGAGAACTTTTTTTCACCAAAATTTTACTTTACGAAACAACTTGTTAAAACTGGAACAACAGGTAAAAACTGATTTCAAACAATTTTTTTTTTTTGGATTTCAACTCGCGAAATCTCTACGACATCGAGCCGCTTAAAATGATTAGGTACACATTCAGCGTACCTAGATGAAGTTTCAACCCCTTATCTATATTAATTACTGAGAAATAAGTAGGTTGCTTTATTAGGAGCTTGGCGTATTTCGAGGCAGGTACTTTATATGCTAGTATATACATATATCAAAAATAGGGTTACTTAGGTCGATGAGATCGTTTCTAGCCATTTTTTGGACATACAAATGGTCCGCAGGGGGTTGACTCATGAAATATTGAAATTTTGAGAGAGTCATTTTTCTAATACAACAGATTATTTTGAGAGGTAAGATGTCAATTTCATACAACTTTGATTTTGTGACCAGCCTTTCTCCTCTCCTTTTTCCACAAATTAAATAAACTCGAAAAAGAACTGAGGTGGCTAAAACACAATGATTATTGATGCATTTGACGCTAACACATGCACATTTGAACATTCCGCAAGTCAGATCTCCACGGACCATTATGAATGGAGTGTACTCGCACCTTCGAAAAATGGTTAGAAACAATTTCATCAACTCGCGAAATCCAGTTTTTGTAATATTGGTCACCAGCATATTATGTTACTTTGAATATTGCATGTTTCACTCTCTGTGGATTACTTTGAGGGGAGATGACTAAAAAAATAACCTTAAAAATGAATTCAGATACTCAGAGAACTCTATTTCCAGCCGAGAACATGTCTTACTCTGAGGACGAAGGAACATTTTGGTTCGCCATCAACGATTAATATACTTTTACTAATGGACAACGTGGATACCGAATTCGCTCTTTTGGATACACATACAGCACAACGCCTACGCAGTACCATCTTCGGAACTGATCATCAGTGGGTAGGATAACGAGTTTCTGAGATATTCTGCTCCTCCACTTGTGACATCCGACGTTTGAAAGTAACCCCTTCTCCCACGTATTACTCGACTCTATAACTTGCTTTCTTGCTGTTGCATAACAGCAGACCATCGATGATCTGCCATCGTCTTGCGACCTACTATTTCCCGCTACTACAGTCATCGCAGAAAACCTCAACGTCTCCGATGTCCACGTAATAGGCCGTTTTTAGCAGCCATGCAAAACCGCAACCGCATCGACGAACCAGCTGGCGCCGTTTATTACCGGCTTTTCCGATATTCGATGACAAACGCATAACGACTGTACCACTCCGCTCTCTGTTTCACGCTCCCTCGACTCTGACTCCGCCGGGCCATGTCTGCATTTCCGCAAACTTTTCCAGCCCTGGAGCGCCACCGGCCGGTCGCGTCGTGATTGCGTCGAGTTTGGCTGAGCTCAGATCGGCGCAGGACCAGCATTGGAATTCGCAAGGCAAAATAGATTAACAATTGATACGGCCTGCCTTCTGAGTGACGTTAATTCTCTAAATCTCTCTAATATTGCGGTCAAATATGAGAACAAGGTCTGCCGACTGGCGGACTGGTGATTGCGGTATTTCGTAACAGGCTTTTTTGCGACCACCGAAAAGTGCAGTCCGAATGGCGAATTCGGTTACGAAAATGGCCGTTGAAAATTCGTTATGATTTGCTGGATTCGATAATGGAGCGAGCAGGTTGACGAGTTAATCGAATCATCGCGGGAACTAACCTGATCGCCGCCGTGGGCGTCAGGAGGAAGAGAGAGACCGTGGACCGCATTTTGACTAAGTCCTGCAATTAAAGAGTCAACCGTTACAAATTTAGTAAAATTACATCGTTAAAAATTCAAAGCGAATACACGGAGACGCTATGAAGGCAACTGCCCCGTCTGGAGGAGAATACTGAAATTAGAATCTATTTGCGAAGACAACGTCTCACCGAGTCTGCACCGAGCCTATGCTAGTCCCAAAGAGTTTCTAGGAATTTTAAACAAATGTAAAATAGTCTCTAAGGTTCTAGATGAGTCTTCAAGAGTCATAGCTAGTTGTAAAGACGAATAGAAGAGTCTTACACAGGCTTAAAGAAGTTTTTGAGGATAGTAAACCAGTCTTGAAAACTTCTGATGAATCTCGAATAACCTTAAAAAGTCATAATCCGGTTTTGAAAAGTCGAAAGTCCGTCCAGGATGGCTCCCTGAATCCGCTTCTGGTTAAATCTTGACTCTGTCAATATTTCTATGTGAAAATGCGGAAAAAACAGGTAAATACCAATTCAGCAGAATTGGATCTTCAGGGGTTCAAATACCTTCTATATTAAGTTTATGGGAGAGTGTTGTAGTACGGACCCAAAATCATTTTATTGGCTCTAATAAGGCCTCTAATGATTAGAAAAAAATTGTTCCAGACTCAATCGGAAGAATAAAGTTTTACTTAGAAAACACAATTATTGAATTTTGTGAAAACCTTTTCCGGACTACAAAATGGCTTTTGGAACAAGGGCTTACCTCGAATTCATGGTATAACACCCACATTGGACTGCGGACCTGAGCGATGTTGTATCTCAGCCCGCCTTAAAAGATGTTGAAAAACAGTGAAATTTGGATTTTATTGACATTGGCACATTTATGGTCTTTAAAAAATGTTACTGACGCAAGAATAAATTTACTAATTTTCCTTGTTCAACAACTAAATAATACCCATAATCTGCTTATCCTAAATACAAAAATTACGTCTCCTTTTCCCACATTCAGTACATGTCCAGCAGAAAGAGTAAATTACTGCAGGGTACATACAGTAAAAAGCGCCCATGATACAATAGGGCCTATACGATAGGTTTTACATTAAAAAAACATTTTTTGAACACTTACCCCTTTATTTTTTCAAAATCAAATATGCAGTTGAAGAACTTTTTTCCAAAATTACCCAAGTCAAAAATCGATAAAAACAGTTTGTACCCCACGTCACCACAAAGGAAACGGAAATGATTAAATCGACCGTCAGTGATAGTATCAATCGATTGTGAACAAAAATTATTATCATCGTGCTATCTTTCAAAATATTGTGAGAGGCCGTCAAAGTCGGTGACCTATCTGACTTAGGCCACATTGGCATAAAATACTGCACTAACACAACAAAAATAAACAGGTAGTTGTATTTTACTGTTATCAGCATTGCAACAGCACTGTATCAGGGGCGTAGCTACGGGGGGGGGGGGGTCTGACCCCCTCCCCCTTGGCATCTGCCGACAATGTGAAAAAATTAAAATTTATTCTGGTAATAGTAAGTATTACACCTGTAATGTTGTAAAAGTGAAACGAATCCCCCTCCCCTTCATACCAAGTCTAGCTACGCCACTGCACTGTATCCTTGGCACTTAGGCCACCTTGGAAACTAACTTTAACTTAAAACGCATAGAACATCAGACCTAACATGGATCGAGGGTTCAGATTCAGACGACGACTCGATTGTACTTCAACGTATTCTCTACCGGATTGCGTTGCTATCTCAGAACCAGGGATGAGAACTCAGCCGGAAGCCGAAGTCGCAAGCCGGTAATCAGCCGGTTTTGAGCAAAATTTTAAAAAGCCGGAAGTTGAAAAGCCGAAATAGTTAAAAGTTGGTAGGCGATAGAGAAGCCAATTGCTTTTCGGCTTCTTGTGATTTGTGACTTCTGTTTTTTGTCGTTTCGGATAATTATTCATGATCTCTTTCCAATGAGCTATCACACAAGTACCGTGAAGTGTATACTAGTATATTATTTTGACGTCTGAAAGGGTACCTTATACAGTCCAAATTTCGGCGCAGCTCTCCTGTAAAATTACAATTTTAACGGACCCTGTCAAGAAACGTAAGGGAAAGAAAGAGGTAACTGGTAGTTGATACTTTGGTAGCCAGTAGCCGGGAGCAACAAGCCGGAAAACGGTAGCCGCTAGCCGGATGTTCTCTAATTTTGGAAGGAATTCAGAAGTCGGAAGCTTTATAAATTTGGGATAGCCGGAAGCCGGAAGAGAAGCTTTCTCAATCGGCTTCTCACCCCTGTTCAGAACAGCCAAAAACTAACTTGTCACTTCGGAAAAAGCTCTTCACTTTTATGTATTAACTTACTTCTATATAACGTATTACTGCTGAGAAAGAAGGCTTAATTTACACATTTACGTGTAAAATAACGCAATCAAAATTAGAAACAAAAAAATATTGATAAGAATTTAATTTTTCATAAAACCATGCATCAGTTAGCTCATTCTAAGTCCTGCTGAATGAAAGCAAAGTGGCCACACATGTTCTGCAGGACGAGCCATGATTTGTTTTATCAACTGTCACGGTTTCAGGTGAAAATCCCATGATTTATATAAGGTCCATGGGACAACACCCTCTTCTACTAGCATTCATACTGGATATTCACCAACCAGAACAATTCCCTTCAATCATCAATTTTCAATATCTCTACTGATTAATCAGGGGGTCAACCAGAACTTCTTTCTGGTCAGGGCTAGAATTTAAAAGAAAAAAAAAACTTGGGCAGGGGTGAAAGCTCGATTTGGTACCTACCTATTTTTATGAGCTGTAAATTTGTATGAACCTACGACGCAGTGTAACCGCATCAGGCCATCAGCATCAATTTTTTTCGTTTCAAAATTGATTTTGAAGCGATATAGCTCCCTAGCCCCCTCCTTGGTTGCGCCCGTGAGATTAATATATGCCTTGCCAAACGTCCGTCTGTAATTGTCTCCGATTGAAACTGGCTCCAATCTTTTTGAATAAACGGTACAAATTATGGACCACCCAAACTTTTTTCTCAATAACTCGGTTCAAAATAATCCGATTTTAATGAGCAATGTGTCAGAAGGTGAGGCATATAATCTAGTTCTATGGATCCATTTTTTCCCCTTCTTTGTACAAATAAGTTCCCCGCAACGAAATTTTCGTGAAATTGAAAACTGAGATACAAACATGGCCCTAGGTATAAATACAGACCCCCTTAAAAATTCAAAGAAATACATTAAAAATAAAAAATTAAAATTTACAAACATAAAAGTCACTTTCAACTCCTGAACATACGATATTTTGGAAATACCTTTCATTTTTCTTCGAAGCGCGCTAGTAAATCCACATTTCTCCTCTTGTATCGCAGATAACTTTTCCCGTAGCAATTCTAAATCCCACTGTTGTCTTATATTCAGTTTATTTTTCAAACGAATCTTCTTTCTCGGCATCTTGAAACAAAGAACATGAATGTTAGATCATAAATTCCACTGGTCCATATTCAACCTTTAAAAATATGGCGAATTTTACAGAAAATGTAAAATTCAACTATTTTTGAAATATCATACATATTATTAGGAAGTAGATTTTTTTTTTTTTTTTTTGGTACTCACTTTTATTCTTTCCAATTTTTTCACATTTAATAATCGTCGAAATAAATCACTTTTAAAACTTCAGCAAATTTGAACAACGTGAGTTAATAACACAATGAAAAACAACTTCACACAGCGTCTAAAAAATTGAACTGGAGCACCGGAGACTGAACAGAAATCATTGTTTCAGTGTCTAGTAACATGTTTCGGCATTAATTCGGAAGTAGCGCTAGTAGTAGTTCCTGTAAGGGGGTGGTCCATATTTGTACCTTGGTTCGTAATTGTATCTTTTACTCTACTATATCTGCATGTCGTAAATTCACAATACAGTATTCGTTGTCACTAGCATATCGTCAGCTGGCAGCTGACATTTACATGATATGATTCCATTCAGTGTGTACAACTGCAGTAATCAATTACGAAGATCACGTCGACGGACTTTCCCGTTAGATCTCTCATTCACGAATGTAAAACGTGTATAAATTCCTATAACAATGTTATTTTCGGCCGAATGCGGACGCCTCATATGCGATGATTTCTGATAAGTCGGCACGCTTCGCTCGTAGGCATGTTCGTTCGTAATTCCGGTGAATTCCAACTCATCTTTTCACGGTCTATTGTCGACTCGGAACGTCAATCACAGAGTGTTTCGGATGCTATCTTGAATACAACACATACCTTTGATTTCTTCGAACAAAATCCAAATGTTATATAAATGTGACTCGGATAATAGTAAAATGAGCTGGCTGGATGACTCAGCAGTTACTTGGCGAGCAAAATACTTCGTGAATGATTTACATCATCGCTAGTAAGAACTGAATTCGTAGGGTTTGGAATTAGGCTGGTGAAAGAAGACCAAGCATATATCTACGAGTACATTGAGCTGAGTTCGTGATTCTTTAATGGACTAGACGAGTCATAACTTCCCGTCACTGAGAGGATTTTCACCCAACTGATAAATGTATCGACGGAGCCTTCCCCCCGCAGTGACTATATGATCCAGGCTACATCAAATATTAACTGGCTTCATGGGCGCAGCTACCTTAATTGAAGTCTTCGTATAGCACACCCCACTCACCTTCGGTGAGTATTTCAGTTTCAAATACCACAGCTCTTGAGCTTCATGACATGACACTCTCCGAAGTAAGGTCGACAACTAACGTCTGCGACGTATCCAAAAAGAATCTAGCGATGGGCACCTATTACCATTTGAAATTTTTAATGTCACCTACAGGGCCAAGGTTCATTTTTTACTTCAAACTGAAAAACTATTCTTATTTTTATTTTAAATTCTACTGTTTTCCTATTTTAAACCTGTTTTTTAGCTACTCGAAAAAAAAACAATTTTTGTAGTTTTCAACTTTATTGATAAGTATATATTAATTTAATGTCATCGACGTTTTTGATATTATCAATACTTTCTCGATACCATTTATGTTTTCTCAGCATTACCGATAATTTCGATATTTTCCCAATTTTTCAAATTAGAACTAAAAAAAAAAAAATGAAAAAAATCTTGGTACACTGTAGTTAGGCGAGAATTATTTATACGAGTCGCCTGAGTTTCAGAAAAGAAGACACCACCAAATCGGAGTGGAGCTTTTTATGGCAGGAAGAAAGGAAGAGCGGTAAAAATTTGTGAAGTGTTTCCAATTTCAATATTCTTCCCTGGGAAGAGTAATTGTCCTCATTGCCTCTCCTATGCACCCGCACCAGCCTTGATCTTTGTTAGTCTTTTAGCCCGCTGGCCTCTGGTGCGGATTCATAGGAAAAATAGCGGGAACGATGGTCCACCTAGGAGAGAAAATTTTGAATAGAAAATACTTGTTCCAGGAAAAAAATATAAATAGCCCCACGAGGACTCAACCCATAGACCTTTTACATAGTGTACCACCTCCATAATCACGAAACCACAAAATCTTCTGTATAGTACAGATAATAATTGCCATACACGTAAAAGTGAATCGGTAAACTGAAAACTGCATAATAATTTTATCCTCTTCCCCACAGTGTGAGCCCTACTGATGAAGACAGTTCCGTAGCCAGAGTTTATGTGTCGGTGGGGCTCTATGAACCTTGTGAGGGGCCGAGACTGACATTTTTTAACAAGCGAACAGAAAAGTATCTTTGCCCAGGGGGCTCAAGATACCTTTAGACGGGCTCAGCCCCAGTTTCCCCCATGGCTACGGGCCAGGATGAAGAATGGACAATGCTTGGCCTAAATATTATAAGGGACCATATTTGCGCAAAATATAGTGTTTACGGTGTATCTCAAATCGAAATTTCGACTATTTAAAGGTCTTATCACCGGAATCGGAGCTCTATCGGATAACAAAATAATACGTTATGAAGGACTTTTATGGACAAGCGTCAGACCAGGAGCTTCCTCGGATTCAGTTCCTACTACCGAAGGTACATCCGAGACTTTGCTGGTATTGCCCAACCACTGCATCAGCTAACAGAAGATCGCCGGGAATTTGTCTGGATAGACAAGTGCACAGAAGCCTTTGAGAAACTGAAAAAGCTGTTGTGTACAGCTCCAGTCTTGGCTTTTCCAAAGCCGGAGCAGCCATTCATTGTGGATACCGACGCCAGCGACACAGCCATTGGAAGTGTACTCGCCCAGCTGGAAGATGGGAATGAGCGCGTCATTGCTTACTACAGCAAGTCTCTTTCGCGGCCTGAGCGGAACTACTGTGTCACTAGGAGAGAGCTCCTCGCTGTGGTCAAAACTTTGCGCCAATTTCACAAGTATCTGTATGGCCAGAAATTTGTTCTCCGGACTGACCATTCGGCATAACAGTGGCTCCTGTCCTTCAAATATCCTGAGGTACTGATCGCGAGGTGACTTCAGCAGCTAAAGAAGTATTCCTGCGAAATACAGTTCCGAAAAGGCAAAAGTCATGGAAATGCGGACGGACTGTCGAGGCGACCGTGGCCTGGAGACTGTCGGTTTTGTCAGCGACTGGAGAAGAAGGAACTTGCGTCCGTTAAGTGGGTATCGCTGCAGTCTAGTGATGCACTGAAGAAAGATCAGCTAGGGGATGAAGTCGTTGGTTGGATGCTACGGGCCAAGCAAGCAGGCGAAAGACCACCGTGGCAGGAAATTTCGGATCAGTCACGCGAGCTGAAAGCTCTGTGGGCTCAGCGGGACTCGCTGCGCATTAGTGACGGCCTTCTGGTGCGCGCTTGGGAGTCGGAAGACGGCACAATAGTGCGAATGCAGACCATCATTTCCACGGAAGATAAATACATAACTATTAATTGCGTGTGCCTATAAACTACTCCTGTTTTTACCTTTACGACGTGACGATAGTTGCTCGTAATGTATTTGCCCAATATAAATCGATTAAAAAAAAAAACTATATTACGAAGCCGTCGCGTTTGGGCCCTCACCACCGCTGGCCCCTCAGCCGAAATCTCTTAATCCGGCCCTGGGATCGTGAAAATTCATTACGAAAACGTTAGCTGAGTTGGTCAATTACAGAAGAATAACCCCCACTCTTCTGAACAGCCCGATTATGGCCATCTACAAACTCGACTTTAGATAGCGCGCCTTGTAACCCCGCACCAGTTCGAACGAACAAGACACTACAATCACAGGGCGTGTTACCATCAGATCTAAAATACTGATACTGTCGTGTGTAAGTTCTTCTTTTTGGACAGCATCGGTATCAAAAGGTCAATTCCGTAACTAAATTACAGCTCTCATTATCGTCGGACATAACTTGGATCAAACAAAAAATATATCAGAAATTAAATGAACATGGCAGCCAGTGTCCGGTACAGGGGAGTTCCCCCCTCCCCCAGAAATATCTAAATCTGTTTATAGCAACCTAGAGGTATTATGTTTCGTCTATAACATTTTTCATTCGGACCCCCTCCCCTGAAATTATTTTCTGTATCCGCCCCGAATGGCAGCCATTGCATAAGGCTACACTTAGTTTGCCGAAAAACAAACTACAGCTACCTCTCCGTAATTCACTAACGAACTTGGATCATTTCAGCCCATTTTGCACTCACCAGGTCGTCAATATAGAAACAATACAAACAATGATCTTCGTAATAGGTACCATAGCTTCATAACCACGCACCCAGGAACTGTGATATTCATTGCGACATTACATAAACCTCCGGTTATGAAATTACCGCTTTTTCAAACAATGCAAGTTCATTGTAATATAGATTCACAAAGCACCGGCAGTGCGCTGACATCTTCATTACAACTGCGAGAACGATAATGTAACGTGATCCTCGGCGAACAAAACAAAAATTATAATTACATCGTAAATTGTCAATGGAAGGTTACCTGCTTTTTTTTTCTTTCAGTCATGAAAGTGCAAGTTATAACGCAATGTGTGGTCAGTACATGATTTTCATTCGATCATCTGTCATCAAGACTGGGCAGCCAGCAGCCACAACAAGCAGCTGAGCACTGACCAAACGGCCCGGAGTGAATATTTCTCGTCAACCGAACAATCGTGTTTTTCTAACGAATACCTACAGTGCTACAGTTCATTGTTTATGAATAAAGAAAAAAGAAAAAAGTTATCGAGTGGAATTAGATACGGCCGTGAAGATGAGTGTTGTCCTAGACAAAAAATACACTCACTGGGCATGTTTCACCAACAGTAAAATTACCGGCCATTGTGTACTAATAACCAACGAGTATTTCCAGGTTTTGTGTAGGAGAATATCATTGCCCGATAGATACACAAATAGTGAATAGTGAAGCACACATGTTTCCGATTTTAGGTGCCGACGAAGTGAAATTGTTAGCTCAGCGTATTTCCGTCAAGGAAGCTGGAGCTAACTGACCGTGAATTTTTTCATCAACCGAGTGGCGAAATTATACGCAGTTCCCTATTCGCCATCAACTGACGCGATATTCCAGTTCATGTAATTTTTACACCCAGTAAGATTTTGTACTGGCACAAAGCGCCATAAGTACGACGAGTATTAAATTATGACATAACTGTCATTCAGACTTCATCGCGTAACTTTTTAATTACTCTGCGCTGTAGTTATACACTTTTCTTGCATAGTAGCTCATATTCCATTTCAGTTTATGGAACAGAGAAGGCTGGTATGAGCGGAAAAGCCATTCCGGGCGATATAATGTAGTACGGCGATTACAAAAAAAATATTCGCTTTTTCCTGCGCATAAAAGTCGTCAAATTGGATGCAGTTTTTGGGTTAACAGGTTTACAGGCGAGTACGCTTGTGCAATATGCAAAATAGAATGTTGTCACACCCGGCAGTTAAACGTAAGTACCGTGTTAGAATTTACCTGCTTATGCAGGAAGGTGCCTCGAATTTCGCTAAAATTATGTTTTCACCGAGCAGCCGAACTCATTCTCAATTCGTGTATTCTCGAGTGAGGGCGAAGTGGGTGATCAGTGGGCGATCAAATTGTGCTGCCATTTCGGTTTTGCAGAACTGTCTTCCGAATTCATAAATGGCTGGAAATTTTCGCGAAGTCAAAGGTGGGTTAACATCAGGACAACAATTGGGGAAAGTCGTCGTCCTTCTTCTTAGTTTCATTGATGGTCTTCGGTGGGTCTTCCAGTGGCTGAGTAAGCCAATTCTTGACCTGCATACATTCCTACAGGTGTTGCTGTGGAAAACTGAATCCAGATGGGGTGGACCAGCCTTCCCAGCTTTTCTTCTCAATCGCTTCTCTTCAATAACTAGGGCTCGTTGAGTTTCAAAGCTTTCAGAACCTTTTTGAACTGCATTTCTCCATAGGGTTCTATCTTCTGCAGTGGGACTCCTTCTATACACGGTCGATGTTGCATTGTGAGGGAGATTTCTTCACTACATACTTAAATCTTTGCTTCGATTCACCGCTTGATCTTGAGTCTTTATTCATTTCGCCGCCATATAATAGTTGCTTGGGGCGTCCATCTTTCTCCATACGGTGGATATGTCCTATCCAGCGTATCCTAGACTTCAGCAGATGGTGTTTAATGCTTTTGGAATTGGCACAGGTAAGTACCTCGAAGTTTGTGATAGTCTGATCACTTAATGTTCAGTATTCTTCATAGACTACGCTGTTGGGAAACTTTCAAGTGCCTTCATGTGTTTGTGGTAGGGTACCCAGCATTCAGAGCCATATAGCAAAGATGGTAGGACTACGGCTTTGTATACTATTAGTTTGATAGATGTGAGGATATTACTGTTGGCAAAGAAACGTTTGTTTATTTTTGGAAAAAGCATATAAAAGACGAGTTATTACTTTTGTAACTTTATGAAAACGGAAATACACTGGAGAAGTCATTGGAGTCAGCGGCGCCAGAATGCCTCTTCCTACTTCAAAAAAATAAATTAAATAGGCGTAAGTACAGAGTATCACCTGTGCTTCCCGCCGAAAAATTCAGTGACGGGACTGACGAGATTTTTGGAGACTTACAAGATTTTTGGCTTATCTCCTCGATTACTACTAAAAGACAAAGCACTAACTGGAGTACAATACGACTTTGTTTCTAATTAATTACTTGAGGAGCGAGAATCGTAGAGACGTGGATTAATTACATCAGTTTGAGAGCGACGGTGATACATCTTTCGTTAGGGTTCAAATAGGGGGAGATGATGGACCGCATAGTAGTCTGATTTCTTGAAAATTACAGCGAAAATTGAAAATGAAGTGAGAAAATCATGAAGTTGTGGGTGCCCCAAATTTAGTTATTTTGAGACGGACGAAACAAAAAAGGCTAAGTTGTTAGACTACGGGAAGATACATGAAAATGTCATATCCGTTATTACGACGGCTGTTTGGAGGACACGAATTATACGGGTTCTCAAAATCTTTATAGCCCAGAAAAATTATATTAAAAAAAAAATCAAGGTTGGACAAGAAGTTCAACAAACATTTATTCACAATCTCTTTGGACTATAGCGACCCAATAAGAATATCAAAAATTCTTCATTACCGTGGTGAGGCTTTCTCGCTCAATAAACGTCTTCCAAAATTCAGTTTTTTTGCCAAGAATTTCGAGGGATAACGACTCTGGGAGGCAGTTTTGTGAACAAAAGTTATTCCTTATTGAATTCTGCACAAAAAACATGTATCCTATAATTTTGTTGCATAATTACCCCCTCCCCAAATACTCTAAAACGAGTATTCAGAGTGACCTTTGATTTTTCTATAGATTCACACAGACTTTCCAGGAAAAAATGCAGTTTTTTCAATTTTTAGGCGAACGATGCTTCCCTCATAGAATACTGGCGATGTTTTCTTTTTTTTAATTTTTATTTCAGCCTAGCTTTTCTACAGATTGTGGCAGTTATATTGCAGCTAAAAAGCTGAAATTCTAATATGTTGTATGTCATGTTGCAATGGTGATCGAGTTCTGATATAAGGGTGATTCGACCAGTGGTGGTTTTGGTGGTGATGAGGAGAGGGAGGGTAAAGGACCAAAATGACGTCAAAATTTCCTTTTTTAGGGTCGGCCAGTAGCTGCAGGCTGCGGTCTCCCTTATGCAATGGAAATAATAATGAAAAAAAAGTTCTACGTGACGTTTCTTAGAGGTGAGAAATATTTTGTAAAAGGAAAAAATGATCAATAATTGTTATAGGCAGGTCTGGCAAACGACACACGGTTGCCAACCTAATAAGAAGTTTAGGAAGTGAGGTGGCATACATTCGTTAATTTTAGAATCATTCGTGCTTTCTTCATCATATTATTTTTCTGGACAGTTTCAAACGCTTTTTCTTCGAATTTTCATAATCTTTCCTATTTTAGCAGAGAATTCATTCATGTTCTGTAAGACCTGGATAGAAGTCTATGCAAATAACTTTTTTCTTTGTAAAAGGAAGTATATTTTACTCGGAGTACTGATTTATTCGAGGAACTTCTTAGAAGAGACGTTCGAGGGTAGAATTATCATTTTATCTGGAGAATTGTATCCAGAGAGTTTTGTTTTTGGTAAATGGAAGTATTTTACCCAGAGCACTGATCTATTTTCTGAATTTTTTAAAAGAAATTTTCGAGGGAAGCCCCAGCGCTGAAATTCGCTAGATTTATTCAATATATTAAAAACAACAAATTTAAAAAGAAGCCAACTTTTTACATTACTTCTTCCGGATTTCACTGCTATTTGAAAAAATTGTAGCCGGGTGTACGGAAGAAGGAAACCTATAGAAAGCCAAGATCGCTACCATCCTAACGGAATTCATGTTAGAGATCATCATTTCGGATAATAAGTCAATTCTGCCTCGTCGGTGATTACCGTACAATAGTGAATGGTTCAGAGAAATAGCTGCTCCAAATCGTTGTTTTCTCAGTGAGAAAGCATGGCATGTTTACAAACGACCATTTCAGGAACATAATTCGCAACTCATTAATTTAGGACACTGCAAGGCTGAAGAGAAGCATCATTAGTTCTTATTAACAATGCGCCGTAAAAAAATTATGTTTCCTGAGTGGTCCAGACTTCAGCTGAAAGGCCGACCCTATTACTAGGTCGCCAAGCGACCTAGTTTGTCTAAGTGGTTGTTTGACTCATGGTTCATGTCCAGTGGGGTGTATGGCAATCGCATGCTAAAGGCTCTCCAGACACCGCACCCGGCTCCGCAAACTACCTTCGAGTATCGCATCCGGTGAACAGAAAGGGACACTAACCAGAAAGGACGCTTGATAATTGAGCCACCGAGCTGAAATTTAGTATCACGTTACTTTTGGATGAGATAGATTTTTAATAATTTTTTGACGAAAAGTCAAAAAATTTTAAGCCTCGAATTCGTTATTTTCAGTATAAATAAACTGATTAAAAATTAACTGGGGTTATGATTACTGTAAAAATGGTCCATCCTTATTTGGTCCTCTTATTAATTTCTGATTTATGACAAATCAAGAGAAAAAGGAATTTCTCTGATTATTAAATAAAAATCGAAGAAAAATCAATCTAACTAGCTAGGAACGTGAAACTTGCAGGAAGGCATGGTCAAGATGTGGACTATTTTCCCTAATAATCTCCAAATGATTCAACTAACACTCAATATTTAATTAATATTTTGCTACTAGAATGACAAATGTCTGATAGAAAAAATTGATCACCGACAGTTAAAAATTATTAAAGTTCACCGGTAATCAAAAATTATTAAAAATTTATACGGCCAGAAACAGATATGATACTTAGAACGTAACATTCAAAGCCACAACATTTACCAATTTTAACATGATCAAACTCAATGTTGATTTCATACCTACAAATTTTTTTCCAATAGGTATCAACTACAAATATGAATGAAAATGGAATCGCCATTGGAGAAAAATTTGTGTAAATACAAAATTGCGTTAAATAACGTTGAAATTGGTACATGTTATAGCTTGTATTCTGCATTATGTTCCAGTATTTGTCATGTCTTTGGTTCAATGGATTTTCATAAAAATTTGTAATTGATAGAAAATCAAAATAAAAAAAAGTTGTAGGTACTATGAAGCCGTCTGCTCCAGCATAACAAAATTCATTTAAAAATGATCTGAGCGTTAAATCGTGAGAAGATCAACACATTAGAAATTATCAACATTCCACACAAGTGATCTTGTACGTTGCCGGTCCTTATCTGTCTGGACAGATTTTTATTAATACTTGATTTGTGATCAATCATGGTCTGTTTGGTTGGGGATCAAGTAGTCTTATCTCCCCAAGGTGACTGCTACTCGGCTTGGGGAGGTTCTAAAAGTGATGGGAGGAGCAAATCATTATTTGAATGGATCCCCTATGGTCATGAGAGAAAGCAAGGATACCCAAAGGCGAGGTCGGCAGACTAAATAATTAGAAGGGTGGGAACAATATGGAATACATCAGCTTAAGATCATGGCTATAGGAAGAGGATTGGGAAGGTGTATGCCCAAAATAATAGGCAATTAGGGTTTTGCAGTACCTTATTGTAGGAAAAAAATAGGGGCAATACCTAATGTATATGTATTACACTATCAACACTATCAACATAACACAAATTATATAGATATATACGCTTTATGTTAAAGAAACTATTTTGTTACCGCACCAACTGAAATAAAGAACTGTTGAAATAATAATGTTGTGACCAATCAAGACAGAAAGGAATTTTTCTAGTGATCAGACAAAAGACAGACGTTAATTAATCAGTCTAAGTAGGAAAGGACATGAAGACTTAAAGGTATATTTGGACAAGATGTTGACTAGGTACCTACTTTCTAAATTAATGTCTACATGATTTAATATATAGTTTATTTAAAATAATTTTTTACAGGTCATTTTTAATATTTTTTGGGCTGAAATGAGGAACTTGACGTTTATTATTTAAAAAAATTTTCATCATTAAGAATTCATTAGTGGTGGTTAGAAAAAACATAGTACTTGGAACATACATAACATTCACATGATAAAAGACAAACATGTACCAGTTTCAATATTACCGTACTCAAGATTGATTTTTTATAACCCCCCCCCCCAACATCTTCAAATATATATGAATATAGAACTGTTACTGAAAAAAATTGCGTGAAATAGTTTAAACTGGGAAACAATCCACAACAATTTTAATCCTGTACGTTTCTGTCTCTGCTTGTTCAAACTGATTTTTAATTTATTCTTGGCAGCTAAAAAAGGGAATTGCTCTTGTCACTTAGCAAAAATGAATTAAAAATCAAATAATTCTTGAGCACAAAACTAAGCGCGATTGAGAAAGAGAATTATTAGGTATTCAGAAAGAGGGCAGAGGGGTGACCCATTCACCAAAACATCACCATATTATCGGACAAATTCTTACAAAATTTTGAAGAACGTGAATTATTTTAAATTTATTTTGTACTTAAATTGGTTTCCTAGCTACACTACTCGATCGAGCTTGATTCTTTTTGCAGAAGTTGGCATAACTGTTTTCTATATAATTCTCTGAAAACTTACTCGCTTAGTTATTTTAAACGTCGAAGAAAAACAATAATTGTAATCAAGTTGAGAAATATATTATTTTATTAATATCTCTGCCGTTTTAATTCCCAGGGTAGGCAAACCATTGAACATGCATTTGGAATAAGTTGTCCTACTCCCAATTGCAGAGAAATTTATTCGATCTGAGACACCCTGTAACGCTGTTGAATAATTATACTACCGAATACTACCTTAGTGGCGCTGTATGGTAAAACTACATATTGTGTACTTATTCCTATAAAAATTCTAAAATGGCAACAGTTTTTGAGTTCCTACACATGCTTACAAGCTAAGTTATCGCCACTGGTAGACGAGGCCAAATTTTTAGTTCGTACAGATTGATAATTTTAACTTGAATTCAGCACTTCTTACTCATTAAGTCCACTGTTCACTTGGATGTCCAGATTGTGATATCAGAACATTGAAGAGAGCAGTCATCTTTTCATCCTTATTCTGTCTTTGGAAATTAGATGAACACGTCTATCATATCTTCCCGCTTCACTCTTATCGCTATTGCATGAATGAGGAATGAGAACGTGAATTTTCCTCATTTTCAGCATCTTCTGCTCTAGGGGGTCTCGTTGGCCGAGTGGATAGCGCGCTGGTCTCGGAATTCGGAGGTCCTGAGTGTAGCAGCTCGCTGTATTTCGACCTAGGCCGGTTTTCGGCAAGAAGAAAAGAAGGCTAAGACAGCCCTAACAGCCTCCCCGACGTCTCTGAAGTACTACTCGAAAGGACGGATTCCAGGCCTCGGGTTGAGAGTAAAATTAGAAAAGAATAGTACCTTCTGCTCTAAACCTGATATCTGACAGAAGAGAACTTTCAAAAGGCGAAGACAACACTTTTGATGGTGGCGATTCCGAGACCATCCAAAGACAATGCTAAGTGCTAATACGACAGACCATCTATCACAACAAATGATTGCAATACAAAATATTGCACATCAACACAGAACTGTAAGTATATGCTTCTTACAACCCACCAGTATCTTAAGAATTGAATCAGAAGCTGGGGCAGCCAGATAAGCCACAGATAAAGAAACCACATACGACCTACGATTGCATGAGATCAGTCGACCACCTTCGCTATTAATTAACCTCTTTAATTACCATTTTCGCTGACGCGCCAGCTTTCATATTCAAATACTCGTCTCTCACAGATCTGAACGCGGTGAAATTATTCGGCAGCATCCGTGGGTGCCAACGAAACCGCAACTAGGTAGCAAATTTCAATTAGACTCGGATCCACAAAGAGGAGAAAAAAAAAAGGACAATGAATGATACACGTCGTATTACGTTCGCGAATCTAAAAACTATATAGGAGTAACATAATGGTCATTATTACGAATCTCACGCGTAACGGATTAACACTTTTGAAAAGTGCCGGTGTTGAATCTCTTATGCCCGGACGAGTAATCAAAAAGAATAATTGCTGCCAGACATCCTCGTCTGTCGCGGTCGCGAAATATTTTCAGATAAAAGTACTTTCGCTTTTTCCGTTATCATTGTTTCAAAATTAATGAAAACGTATCACGCATTTTTACATCGAACGGAAATTCGATGGGCGACACGTTGAAAACGTATGTAGCAAATTCCGTTCCGGCGAGGCAACGGATTTCAGATACCTCGAGATGGATGTATAAAAGTGCACCGCAGAAAGATTGGCGGATAAGGAGTTTGTCAAAGAATTCTGATGGAAAGGTTTCTGTCCGGATTTGGGCTCCGGTCGATGTATTTGCTGAATCTCTGAAACAGTAACTGCCTGTGGACTAAAGGATACTGGTGGTTATGTAACTTGATAGGTTGTAGATGAAAACCAAGTTTGGACTGAAAACTACTTAATGCCAGCATGTTTTCAAAGGGCAGTGGGGGCGTTTATTACTGGTTGGGGTAGGATTTGCTCAAATGCATTCTTGTGCTCCAGTGGAACAATCAGTAGACGGACTGTCAGTCAGCATTCTTTCTGATATCATTGGTCAACGTCGTGCATGCGTTCATTCTGATTCTTGGAGACTGGACACCTGCCGGGCCCTGGAGCTATGCACCTTATTCAGACAGAATCGCTTCTGCATTCAGTCTCCAGATACCACTCGCTTTGCGAGGTCCAAGTACACAGCTCGTCTGACACTCCTGCCAGTGATGACTTACGGCTGATGTTATCTGATACAAAGTGAATACTCGGGGTTCGAACATGGTAGCAGATCGTGCACATTTTGACAATGTTTGCAAACTTGGAAACCTCTCACGTTAAATTGCAGTTAATATTGCTATTGACTAAAACATTCTTATTTCAGAAAATGCTTTTATGATTTTTCATTCGCGTTGCAAGGGAAGAAACACTGCCCAGCCGCATTCCTGGACGTCAGCTAGGCCTTTGATCGGGTTTGGCTGAAGGGGCTTCTCCATAAGATCAGCCAGTATCTTCCCGCTTCCTGCGTTGATCTCCTGGGATCATACCTTCACAACCGGTCATTCTTTGGACACTTTGGCAGTACTACCTCTGCACTATCTCCAATCCAAGCTGGGGTACCACAAGGCAGCGTGTTGGGACCGCTGCTCTTCCTTCTTTTCACAGCTGACATCCCGCAAACCGGATCCACGACGTTGGCAACATTCACCGATGATACAGCCATACTAGCTCCTACCTCCGATCATGCCGTTGCCCCCACCAACCTTCAGGGTGCACTTGATAGTATCTCAGCCTGGACCAAAACATGAAAAGTACGTCTCGATAGTGCAAAGTCTGTCAAAATTGATTTCTCGGTCAGGTCACATTCTACGATCCCTATCTGGTGATAGACAATGAACCGATTAGGACAGCCACTCACGCTCGTAATTTTGGAGGCCATCTTGATCGTCAGCTCACTTGGAAGGAGCACATTTCGGCCAAGAGTCAGGAAGTCAAGCTCAGGTCCCACGCTATCTTCTGGTCGCTTCGCTCTCAGAACAAGATAACCTTAAGCAACAAGCGACTCATCTACCTAACTGTTCTCCGCCCCATTTGGACCTACGCAGTCCCAGTCTGGGGTTGTGCGGTGGGCAGTAACATTCAGGTGCTGCAAAGGCTCCAGAATAGCATACTACAGAAAATAGTAGGCGCTTCCTGGTATGTCCGGAGTGCTCCACCAGGACATGAACATCGAGTTGGTGCAGTAAGCCACCCATCGGCTAGCCAGTTCCTACGAACAACGCCTACATCGTCACCGTCACCCCGACTGCTTGAGGTTCCTCCGATCACCCTACTCAATTGAAAATTTCCTGCTGATATTGCTTAGCGCACTTCTTTTACGATCTCATTATTATATTATGCAATGCTGTGACCCTTTCTCCCTCAATCGTACCTGTTTCCCTGTATATGTCCTGCATTTTGACCTCTTCCTGACCTCACTGTCATTAACAATTGCCGCCCCCTCAGATTCGTTCACACTCCCTCTCTCAGATTTTCGTTCACCCCCTCAGATTTGCGTTTTTTAAATAAATACATAGATTTTAAAAAAAGTGTCGAAAATTTGCTTCCCCCCCCCAAAAAAAAAAAAATCCACCTCCCTAGGTTGCCTATACGTAAATGGTTCAAACAGCCAAGAGCCTAGACCGTCGAAACAGTTTAAACAGCCATAACAACCCGAACAACTAAAACAGTTCAAATTACCCTAACAATCAAAGTAGTCAAAATGACCTACGCGAATAGAAAAAGAAAAATTTCTCACACCGCTATAAATCAATTCCAACAGTCAACGCAGCATGAACAACCAAGGACACCCAGATAACCTGAAAAGCCGTAACGACTCAAAAGACAAAATATCTAAAAACTAAAAAATCAAGAGTCTAAACAGCCACAGAAGTCCAAACAACCAAACAGTTCAATTATAACAACCTGAACAAACGAAATAGCATAAATGACTCAAAGAAGCAAAACAATAAATTAATGAATTTGAGCAGACCAAGGAACGTGAAAGACCAAAACAGTTTAAAAATTGAAACACTTATAACAACATGAAGTAAACAGCCCAACCAGCAAAAATATCCCACTCAACCAAAACAGCCAGAAAACCAAATCAGTCCAAACCTTCAAATAAGACCCAACATCACAAAACAGTCCACATAACCAAGAAAAGCTCAAGCAAGTCAATTCAAAAATCATAAGCCACCGAAACAATCCAAACAATTAAAATTATTGAGGAAACCCAAGCAACGTTGTTTGTCTATCCGCCATAAACGCTGAAAGAAAATCCCGGTCGAGGGAGGAAGGGTCGGGATCATGAGAATAATTAATTCTCGAAAATTACAATTCTGGGCCAGGAACCACCTCCTCCCCCCCCCCCAAAAAAAAAAAAAAATTATCAAAGAATGAAAAGATTTGAGTTCTTAAAAGGTCTGGGCCAACGAGTATCTTCCCTTTTCTTTCTCTCTCATCAAGTCCCTTTCCACCGTAGCCTCGAAGGCCCATTACGTTGGGTGACATTTTGCATACCAAGGAACTCAAAGGCTAAACATATTTAGGCTGGTGTCGTTTTAACAGACACTCCGGATTCAAAATCTAAAACTAAGATCTCACTCATTAGCCCTTACTCGTAATCCGATGAGGAAGAACGGCGTATAGAAAGTCCAGCTGCCGCTGACTTCATAATGTCGAGTTACCCAGCACTAACGAATCTTCCTACTCCCTCCTCAAAGAAAGAAAAGCTCAATTGATAGCACAAATGTCAGGCTACAAGCTCGCGACATTTTTTCTAATGCAAGCGAGAGGCGAAATACCGGGGAGAGACAATCCGAAAAAAATGTTAATAATGTGGTCAACTTCGAAGCAGCCAGAAAGCAACGCCCCCTATAGTGATCTAATGATCCTATACAGTAAAACAGAAATACCAGCAAGACCTCTAGAAACGGAATAATTTTAAATAGAAAATGTTTACGACCACATAATATATGGAGACCAGAACGCCTAATGAGAACATTTTACAACGGAGGATTGAATTATAAAACCTCCTCGGTATGCGGATTAGAAATAAAACGAAAGTTTTTACAGAAACATGACTAATAAAAATTGTCTCAATACCGAGTTTTGTAATTCACGAAACGCTGATAAGTAAGATGTAATAAACCTAACAATCGATGACTACTCCGAAGCCAATAATGTATTGCGCAATAGTCCAGCACACTAGCACAGATTTTTGCATGGAAATTTGAGACCAGCTTGTTTTTAAATGGAATGACCGAATCACTGATGGATTTAAAAAAGCAACCTTTCACAACATTACTGTACTACAAATGCATGTTTATTCAAATTAAAAGCAGTTTATTCGAAAAAGATTATAAAGGTGCCATTATATTTTTAGCACACAGATACCTTGCCCACAGACAAAGAAGAGGCACCTTTTCAACATTACTTGCTTATGTACCTAGCTACCTACTTATCTACTTGCGTAACATGAAAAATTAGATCTTTGACTGGCAAGATTGGGCAGGTCCGAACACGATCGTAGCCAGCACTTTTCCTTATGTGGGGGTGGCAGAGAGCGAAAATGCCGATTAAAATATAAGAAATTTTAGTTGAAAGCTAAAAAAAAAGTAATTTTTCCAGTTTTGCCCACTGCCTACTTTTAAAACACATTGTGGGTGTGATGATCCCAAACGTTTCTTCTGACCCTCTTGCTATAGCCCTGTTAACATTTTCCGAGCACCGCCCCTTGATGTAATTCTCCTAGAGTGATCTAACATTTGCGTTTATGTTAGTCACTAAGACCCGCTCCAGACATCATCGAATCAAAAAGCGATTCAGATAAAAAAAAATTTTATGTCGACCTAACATCCGAATAATTGTTTCCTACTATCGGTAATCAGTGATCCGAGTTAGTTCTTAATGATCTGGTTCACAAAATTCTTGGCTTGTTTTCAGAAATTTCATCTGAATTAAAAAAAAAAAAAAAAACCGGATAGATGAATTTTTGAATTATTCTTTTCAAAACTGATCCGGTAATTTGTGGGTGACTTGAATAATGTAGTTTCCAATAACCCCTTCGATAAATTTTTGTATCACTTTCGGCCCATTTCTTAGGTATCTGCATTTTAATAATTTGTTAATGTTCTGAGAAATTTTGGTTAACTTGATTGAAATTTACCAAAACCAGCAGCAACCTGATTCAGAAAAATTGATCCAGATCGTTTTCCCAGTACTGACATAGTGATTTGAATTACGAGATTATTATTGTTTTGTCCATCCGTGTGATGCGTGAACCGAATCTATTTTTAATTATCTACCTACCTACTTCATAAATTCTCGGATTATTTTCAAAGCCTCCATATTTCACGAATTTGCGAAACCTTTTTATAAATTTTGCTTTAATTTACTAAAATTTCTAGGGGGAAAAAAAACAGAAATAAAATGAAAATTGATTCGAATTATTTTTTCTATGCCAACCTGTGATCCATGATCCGAATAATTTCTTTTTGACCAAGTGTGATCCGAACTAATTTTAAGTAATCTGATTTATAAGTTCTTATAGGTCATTTTCGGATCACTTTGAAAGTACCTGTCTACATTCATTTATTTGTGAACGTTTCCAGAGATTTTTGCAGAAGTTAATGGGAGTTTTCAAAAGGAAAAAAAAACTGGTTGGAAAATGATCCCAAAAAACTGATCTGAGTCATTATATGTGATTTATGATTTGAACAATTTTTTCTTTGACTGTCTGTCATTTATGATCTGAATCAATGTTCACTGATTTGGTTCACAAATTCTTGGGTCATTTTCAAAGTATTAGTATTTCAATAATTCGTAAATACTTTAAAAAATTTTCTCTAAATTTACTGAACGTTTACAAAAATTCTCTTTAAATTTACAAATTTTTTTCGGGGATTTTGCTTAAATTTACTGAGTGTTTTCAAAAATTTTATCGGAATTTTCTAAAATTTACTGAAAAAATGTAACCGATTAGTGATCCATGATCCAGAATTATAATTTTCTTGAATATCCGTTATATGTGATCCGAATCAATTTTCGATGTTCTGATTCATTGCCAATTTTAGGGAGGGGAAAGGGCATTCGGGGAATAATTCCGTCCGTGACCAGACCACCTAAACTATAATTTTTTCATGGAAATTCTCTGAAAAATTGAAAGAAATTTTGCTTACTCGTAATTTGCACGCGAATGAGTGTTTTTTTTACAGGCGCGTATCCAGCGGGAAGGAGGGCATAGGGCCCGGGTGTCCTCCTCCCCAATGCCAGAAAATCCTTCGTTTTCTACTTATATTCATTGAAAATTCAAACTATTTTCGCTTGTTAACGCTTGTTTATAAGTTTTTGTCACCTTAATGAAAATATTTCAAAGAATGCGGTTGGTTTCGTATCACTTCTAAAGGTCAACACTCTGAAATCCACCACATAGAAGAACTCTGGTACCGGCTCCTGTTTTCTGGTCAAAATAAAACCGAATCATTTCATCTGAACAGATCTGGACCCCATGTTCAAAATCATTATTTCTAAGCTGATCTTTGGCCTGCCATCTAAATAATTTTGCTCAATGACCCATGATCCGTGATTCGAATCATATTTTGATAATGATCCGTTTTCTGTCATCGGAATCATTTCTTGGATGGTTTGCACAACCCTGATGGCTAAAGACTTTGTATTTTTCAGTTCAGCAGGATTCATCAAGGGCAGACAGGGGCGTGGAATTAGATCAACTTTTATCTCCAAGAAGTCCACGTAAGGACTACCATATGTACTTAAACACGAAAGTATCAACACTACATATATTCACCTGCTATAATGAAATATGGGAAAACGTTTTACTTGAGGTTCATAGGTCAATTCCAAAATCTCATTATTTTCAGAAAATCTTTTACATATAAACTCTCATTTCACAAATATTTATGAAATTACTCATGAATTTATTCTTTTGCTTTGTTTCAGGTGAGTTACATATATTCAATCTGAGCAAGTTACGACTACTTCCGGTACATGATGATAATTTGGTAAGGTTGACATTTAGATACTACGTGCTTAAAGTTCTTCAACTTATAATATATATAGTCAATCGATATTATAATCACTTGGGGTATGTTACTTTTCCTATTTTTTACGTACCCTTTGTATAACAATGAAGGGTTTGATTCAGTAACGCTCCTAGAATCAATTCCAGAAATGGTAATTAAGTACTGCGTGTTAAAAGGGCCTTCGTCTCATAAGAAATACATTGATCGAAGGCCGTTTTTCTACGCAGAGCTTCAATTTAGGATGCCTCCGGACTGTAGAATTTTCACCCCCTCCCCCCGCGAGTATTACAACACTTTTCACGCACTTAAGGTGAAATAAGCAAGAAATATTTGAAATATCGAACAACTGGTGCTATATTTCTAACATTATTACCTATTATTATTATTATCATTATTATAATTTTTTTTAGAAATTAAAATTTGAAGGAAGAACTTGGCTTACGACTAAAGATGTCATTACTTTCTCAAAATGGAATCAAAAAGGTTTTTCATTTCACATTAGCAAGGGGGCAAGTTGCCCTTTTAGCTCTCCCCCGCAGTTCCACGTTTCACCACCTACACAAAAATACTTTTCAAGTGTACATTAAATTTTTCAGCATTCATCCCGTACAATTCGGTTTTATTCTCGGGAGAGGGCACAAACTTTCAGGCCTGTGCAGAAGAGGGGGTTTCCTCCGGGCCCGAGTTTTTTTGAGGGCCCGCTAAGGGCCAGCCAGTGCAAAAAAAATCTGCTTTTACAAAAAGTGCCCTGAAAACATTGTTTTTTTTTTTGCTCTTACTTACTTTTTACACCCCCCCCCCCAGGGCCCGGATTCAGAGGCGGACTTAGGGTATTTTGCGCTTTAGGCTAGTGAAAAATTTGCGCCACGCTCAAAAATTTTTTGCTCGCTTCGCTCGCACTGAGTTCGACGTCCCTACTATTACTAGTTTAGCAGAAGCCAGTTACCCAAAAAAATTGACATTTCTGTAATATAAATGAATATATGGGGTTCATCAGCAGCTTTGTCAATTACATGGATGGATCGCAACTAAATAAATTATTTCATCGAACAGTGAATTTTTCCTTTAATTTTTTTTTATTTTTCCTCATTTTTTCTTTTCCTCTTTTTTTCAAAAATTTTGCGCCGAGGCTGCAGCCTTATCGGCCTTTTGGGAAATACGACTCTGCCCGGATTTCCTCTGCACGGCCCTGCAAGCTTTAATACAAAGTAAGTCACCTTCAAACTTGTCTAGTTTAAATCTTTTTGAAATTAGTCCAAATTTTTTTAAGACTCGCTGAGATTGCTCCAAGCTTGGGTACTATTCCTCGTGACCCTCTCAGATAGATTAGAACTCCAAGATTTTGATCGTGATCTCATTAATTCATATATACTTGTTTTGGACCCCTTAAGACTAGCTAACAATGTTTACTGCTTGTGCAAGACTCTTGAGGATTCCCTCAGATGAGTCTAGCACTTTTAGAGACGCTTCCAAACTTTATGTTAGCGAGACCTTTCAGGACTCTCCCAGCCTTGTTAAAGACTGTTTAAGCTCTTCCAGTCCGGTTTAGCATTACGTATTTCAGACTCTCTATGACTCTTCTGGACAGGGCGGATTAGGAATGTTAGGATCTTGCGACCTAGGTCATAAGGAGATCTCAAAGTATCATCTTCAGGGACTCATGAAGGAATACATATCTAATAAATTCAGGGACGTACTGATAGGGAGTGGGGGGACAACTTACCCTCTGTAGGCATTTTTCACTCAGCAGTTGAGAAAATTGACCATTTCAATTAGGCGGAGTTGGAAAAATCCAACAAGTCAAAAGGCTTTTTTTTTTGCTTTACGTACTTGGGACTTGAGTTAAGAAGTTCGGAAAACGCGACAAGTCAAACGGTTTTTCTTCTTTTGCTTTGATACTTGGGAGTTTTGAGTTGAGTTACAGTTGAGACTTTCACAGTTTTAACCCCCCCTCCCCTCCCAAGGAAACCTCTTCGGCGGTACGTCCCTGAGTAAATTTAACACGCTTTGATCAAAGATAATGATTTTTATTTTTAGTCTGAGTTTAAGAAAAAAATATTTTCTAACATTTCGGTGGAGGCCTTCAGACACCTTTTGCGATTCTGCTTCTAAACTTGCTAAAGACCTTTTACGACTCTTCCACACTCGATTAAAACTTCTTCAAAGTCGTTTTTGAGAGTTAGGAAAACAGTTCCTATAACTCGTTCATGTGGATTCTTTATTATTCATTCAAGCTTGATCAAATTTTTGTTTGAGGCTCCGTAAACCCCGATAACCATTTCTGATGTTTACATATGTAACATGAGGGGTCATTGTGTGGCCAAGTGGTAACATGGCCGCTTCGCAATCTTTGCGTCTCGGGTTCGAGTCCCATCAATGCCGGAAAGCAAGTGATATTCAAATACCCTCAGTAACATCCTAGCGAACACAGCAAGTACCGACAGCATCAACTGAGGTGGAAATATAGTGCGTCCTCTAACCCCCGTCAGTTCACACGAACAAGGCATTGCAATCGCAGGGCTTGTTACCACCAGATCCGAAATACTAGTACTGTGCGTGCGCACATCGTGGACAGTTTATGCAACGTCGTGCAATATATGGCAATAGTAAGCGAACTGCGGCTGCACATTCTATGACTCAGAGAAGGAAAACCCTAACGCAACAAAACCTTGGGGAAAGCAACGGCACACAACCCCGACTAACCTGCTCAGGAGAGTCGTGCGTCAGAAACTGTGACCGCCAACGTCCGGCATCGGATACGGCGCCTGAAGAGAAGAATGTAACATGGTGTGGTGGGACGTATGGCGATGCCCGCATCTCAAAACGGCCCCTATTACACCACACCCCCAGCATCGGAAACTACCCTTTCGGGTATCACATCAGTGGCCGAGGAGAAGAAGAATGTAACTTGTAAGATTTTTTAGAACTATCATATTGGGTTCAAACTTTTTAGGGAGCTTCCCATTATGTCTTATGTTGTTATTTGATATTATGTATTATCAGTTATCAGTTACATGATATCGGTTGACAATGGTCTTATCAGTTGAACAGTCATCTTTACATCTTTAGAAATTATGTCTTATCAATGTGATTCATTGTGTCTTATCAGTTAAAACATCAAGGTATATTCCATTTGATTATAGAGATTTCAATGAAAATTTTTAGTAATAGCGACATCCTGACGATACGTACTAAACACTGAATTAGAGACTCTACTTGTGATTATCTATAGCAGTAACTAAGGTACGAGTAGTTTGTCAGTAATATTTATAACGAGGGCGTTCCAAAAGTCTCATGTTTATATTATATCTGTCTGTATGTCTCATCAGCAGTATACAGACAAATCACATCTCACATGTCTGTTTTTATGTCTTATCAGCAGTGAAGAAGGTAGCTGGCCTGCCCCTGTAATTTTTCGGCTTTTTGGGTAGGCAACCCCTCACTTTTTTTTCTCCGAAGGCGGAGGCGGCGAAAGAGGAAAATAGTTTCTGTTATACAGAGATTTTGCTCTCTCTGCTCGTAAATGAGTATTTTCATTATTCTTGAGGGTCACATAAAAATTCTGGTACTGAGCGTGACAATGTTCTGTATGTTCTCATCAAGTTCTATCTCCTCCGACCGGCTTGGCATACTCAGGCTGAAACACCTGAAATCTGCAGCTTTTCACACTGTCGGCTGCAATGCATACAGACGTAAAGAAATGATTTAACGATTCCATCTCTGTGGCCATTACTTAATCATTTTAATTACTCACGTTTCATCGTATTTTCTCCCGATAGGTATCAGTTTGCATCAAATGCATTTCATATATGCTTGATACTTCTTGCATGTCACACGGCACCTCCTGCGCATCTATAATGAAATCTCTTTTTCGTATGATCGTGAAGACAGAAACATTTCCATCGGCGTGCCTGTATTATATATTTTATCGCCGTGGAGTTGAGTCGTATTGTATTTTAAAAAGAGATACCATCGTCATACTCGGCATATTTACTCGCCGCACATAACTCGCATTCTTAATTCTTGCTAATCTTTCGCATCACGTCTTCATGCAGTCTTCGAGTCTGAACCCATGAATATTTCGTGGTCGGTGCACTATAAATGGCGAATCCAGACTACTTCACGCTAGCAATATGACCGCCGCCGTCGAATACTCGCCATGCTAGAAAAACGATGACGATTTTTTTTTTTGGAAGAATCGAACAATATTACACAATTTTCAGAATTGTAAACGTCATTTACAAATCAGTTCCGTAATGCTCACGACACGTTTAATCGTGTACCACTTAAAAGTAAAAGTTCTCTCTTTCTTTCTCTCCGATTACGTTGAATTTGCGTAATAATTATCAGAACGATGGATTTCCCGGATGATATAAAAACGGATCGCTTCTGCGGCGAATTTATATCGTCTTGCTGCAGGCTGTATGGCTGCAAACTCCGCGTTCCATGATCGTGTACCCTTGATAACGTTTAATTAAATGGCGGGTCGAGATGACGCTGCGTATATCCCTGCTGGCTTGCATCTTCGCGGGTGTCGATAATATCTGGATCAAAGTTGAAAGTAAGTCACTCGTGACGCGAACATGACGTGTAATTGGAGACTCTGCTGGCAGAGGTTGCCTTGACACAGGTGTCGGAAGATCAGGAGTCAATCCTATCCGTGGACACCTATTTTCGAAAAGAGTAAAAGGAGAGAGGTTAGTGAAACGTAACAAATGCCGGAAATAAGAGCC
The DNA here is from genome assembly GCA_031841125.1 of Acanthococcus lagerstroemiae. Taxonomy (NCBI): domain Eukaryota; kingdom Metazoa; phylum Arthropoda; class Insecta; order Hemiptera; family Eriococcidae; genus Acanthococcus; species Acanthococcus lagerstroemiae. Next base: position 31,789,788 of record CM063112.1, on the reverse strand, counting down.
AGTCATTTTAAATTTGTTTCCTGGAAAATGGTTCAAATGAAAAGAAAAAAATGTTTCAATAAACGTCCAATCAAATATTTGTCGGAAATATCAAGTTGAATCAAATCAGGTGGCGGCACACGAAAAAATAACGAGGGTAATCACTTCACCCCATGAAAAAATTCTAACTGAAAATGCTTCGGAAATGGTCAACGGCCTAAGCATGGTCTTAGATAGTCTTAACGTGTGCAGCGATCCTCTCCTCTCGAATGTACATCTTTGTAAAAATCGTCTCATCGTTCTTCTTGGTCTGTTTTTGCATAGCACGATGCGCACGTCTCACAAACGTCTTTTGTTTCCTGCACACATGGACTTCCTATAAGTGATCTTTACAAGACAGCGTTTCTTCTTTTCATTCTCATGACTCACTCTTCTTTTTCTCCCTCGATCGGCCAGGTCGGAAATACGTTTAGTTTAGTTTTCAATTCATATTCTGTAGTTCAGAACATCCGCTCAGTTTTAAGTTACAGTCCAGTTTAGATACAGTAGTACAGTCACAGTGTGAGTTCACATTTAGCACTCTCGAAGATCTGTTTTTACGAAATTGATCAATATACACGCCTTCTCTGTATACATTCTCGTTTCCTTAATTTCGTATGCCCTCGCTCCGGTGCGGACTAAACATTTCTCGTACAAATCTCGAAAACCTCGCACGTTTTTCAACATGGTGTCCACCAGTTTCAAAAAATGAAAATTCATGCTATTTTCTTGTTTTCTCATGCCATTTTTCATGCTTCAAATTCTCTCTAAAACGCACCCACTCCCCTTCCTTGTATGTACTTGTTTTGTAGGAAATATCATACGCTTTTTTGGCAGTTTCATTCTGATGAGTCTGATGAGACACTTTAATAATAAGAAAAACAACAACTTTAAATCAGAATAATTTTAGAGTTGAAATGTTGAAAATTCATGCATTTACCTAAAGTCTTTCCCTCTCCTATAAGACCTACTGAAATTAGCTTCATACAATAAGAGCATCAATTTTAAAATGGTTAAGGCCACTCAATATTATTTTTAAATCTAACTCTAAATTGACACTTGAAAACACGAATAAAAAGGCGTGGAGTTTTGAGGAAATGAATAAATAGATACTGTGGTAATCTTAGACAGATTTTACACCTAGATGGTGTACGATACGGGAGAACCGGGATAGACCACTGTGCCTCGACTAGCTCTTGGGTCATAGGGCGTGCAGGATACGTGCCACTGAGCGTTTTGATTCAGGTCTCGGGAGGGAAGTCTTTCGAGGTGACCTAGGAATACCTCGTCAGTCGGGAATTGTCGTACCTCTACCATACAGGAAATGCAAATAAAAGAGAGACATGAGGACACGAAACACTTACTTTATTTACAGTCTATAAGATATTTACATGATGCGGCACGATGTGGAGCTGCAGGAGACGCTTGATGGATCACGATGAGTAGGTAGGTCGGCGATCAGAATGAGAGCACGTCTTAAAAGTAAGCACCTGAAGTGCAAGTAGGCCTATTTCGCCACGTGTACAGCCTGGGTCCGGACGGGCACCTAGATCATTTTCCACTCGAAAATTACGCGAAACTCATGAATTGCGTTCGCGAAAAGCGCCGAGGATGTCGTGAAACACGAAGCAAGTTGAAAATAATGAAAATTTGGTGTTAACCGATTTCACTAACTTTCACAATTTAGCGAGCTTTCGGATGCGTTGTATTCGTTCTTTGAGTCTCTGACCGAATGTCCTTCCATCGTTCTCTCTTACCGGAAGTAGAAGCTCGCCAACCTCACTTCACAGCCAGGTAGGAAAACATAAAAAATGATAACATTAGGGAAAACGAAAAAAAAAAAGTAGGTGGCGCTAGGAAACGACAGGAAAAACAAGATAGATAGCGTTAGGAAACGACGGGAAAACGAGAATCGAGTAAGCTCGAAGGCCACTGCGGGAAAGTTAGGAAAATAGGTAAGGGAAATTTTTGGAAGAGGAAACGACTTCGTGACACTCGGTCATATCTACAAAACCGAAGTGTCTGGATACCACAGTACAAAGAAATTGTAAAAAAATCAAGCCATTTCCATGCTTCCATGCTACTTTTGAGCAGAAATCAAGCTACTTTCTGGTTTTGCGTGTTTTCATGCCCGGTAGATACCTTGCTGAACCAACACGTTGACAAATCTCGATCAATAATTGCGCGAATAGCTAGTAAAATTAATTTCATCCCAAGGCCCTACACAGTGAGACTTCAAATTTGAGCTTCCTCTTTCTTATTTCTGAGCTTGTTCCTTTTTGATGGACTCGTGAGATACTGTGCTCAAGGCCTCCCACGAGTGTCTATCTCCATGTTCAAGTGGCAGACTTGTTTCTGGGGGGGGGGGAGATGGAATTGGTGGTGAGGGAGAGCACTTTTTTGATGCCTCAGGAAATCCATGCCAGGTTAGAAAAGAGAAACGTATAATAAGAGTACACCCTGGAAAAACTCAAGTCGCCACTACTGAACCTAAGAATGTACATTGATCACGCCGTACCCGCAGCTATTCGTGAAATCTTTCAAAGAATATGCTGTCAATCTGTTTTTAATGGGTGGAAAACTGGAAGATTCACGGAATTGAATTATTTGCTTCTTGGCCGTACGCGAATAACAATTACGTTAAGTGATCCAAATTAATAATGTACACACAGCTTCATGAGTAGAGGAGATGGTAAAAATTTGAACCCCTGAGGGTAATTTGGACCCCTCTTAAACATCGAGTTGGATAGAGCGCGCTCTAGCAAAAATGGGCTGAATATATTTTGTATCCATCCAAACAATCGTGTACCTGTAATTCCCAAGGTATTGCTATTAGGAGATATTCGGTGTTTTTGTTTTCAAACGTTCTGAAAAGTTTTTTCAAGAACTAATTAGTAAATTGCTGACCAGGTGTATTGAATAATTGGCCGGTGAAATGTGATATACTGGGAAAAGGTGTATTCGGCTGCATTGCTCAAGTGAGCTTGGAAAAATTCAGTGTATCAAAGTTATTTCAACTGCCATATGGGAGTAATTTTTGGACCCCTTTAATAATCGGAGGAAAATCATTTTTTTAAATAAACGAATGTTTTTATCAACTATGAATGCATTTTTCGTTATTAAATCGATTATAAATTCTTTTTTTTGTTACTATTTTTTGGAATTTATTACAGGGTATTCAAATCACCCACAGTTTGATCGATGGTCGATTTGGACTTTTTGCGAAAAATTCATATTGTCATGTCACAAGTAAATTTTCAAGAAGTTCAGAAATGGGACATGCGTAGGAATCTTTTCTCTACCAGGTCATCCAGAAGCAGAGTCGGGGCGAAGGGGGGTGTGAGGGGGTGTCAACCACCACAGTCATTTTTCATCGGGCAATTTTGGCAAAATTTTGCCCAATTCGGCAAAATTTCGGAAATTGATAGTTCTTTTACACACCGAATTCACAATATTTATCCAATAAGACAAAAATTTTTTTTGTTTTTTGTTTTGTGCTTTGATACGTGGGAATTTTGATTGAGAAGTTGGAAAATCAAGTCTAAAGCTTTTTTTTGTGCTTTGATACTTGGGAATTTTGAGAGTTGAATCAGTTGGGACTTTCACACTCCCCCCCCCCCCAAATGAAAACTCTTCGGCACGTCCCTGCCAAGAAAGACGAAAGTTGACCTCGTAGGTTCTGAACAGGGCCTCAAAGCAAAAAGGAGTTTTAAATTTACACCACGTCCTCTAAGTACGTGTGAATATTTTTTACAAAATCATATTTCCTGCAATGAAAATAGCTGGCTAATTCACACAATAAAATACGTAATGAGCTAGATATTTTCTGACCGCTGCTAAGAGTATTTAAACTTCCTTGATCCCTCAACAGATTTATTACGTTATTATATTTGTAACAGGAAATTTATACATAATTTTGGTTAACAACTAATCTTATGTGTTTGTTTGCTTATTCCAAGGCTGATTAGAAGTCCAATGTTACAAATTAAGGACATAGTTAGTTTGGTGTGTATCGTTTTCATTATGGACATAGGTGATTGAAATTGCGTGTGGTTTCGAGATTAAGTAGCCCTACATTGTGTGCCGAAAGAAAGCCTTGAATAATTCTTCCTTCAGCGGTGTCTAATTTCACGAGGAAATCGACGAAAAAAAAAAACAGCAGTTTTAATGAACTTGAAAGTTTCCGTATGATTTTACTATTAATCTGTATTAGGAAAAATCCGTTACCAGAATTACGGATTCGAATCAGATGAGCTGGAAAACTTGTCAGTCACCAAGATCATATCTGACATCAGGGACAAAACAAAAAAGAGAGATTGGGAGCCCCCAGCCCCCCCCCAAAAAAAAGTTTGACAGTATGTTTTGGTTACAGAATCAGTGACACTCTCATACCTGTTTGCCCAACGAAAATCAGAAAAAAAATTTCCTCGCTCGCTCTGTTTTTGAAATATTTTCTTTCGGTACGCTCTTGTCCTATATTAGGGGTTCAAAATGCTGTAATAGGAGCAGTGTCCTGCCAATCGGGGTAGAGGAAGAAACTTCCTGAAAACACAAAATTAATAACGAGTTTTTTTTTTTGTATTTTGCCGCTCAGAATCAAATAGTATTGGGATAGCAATCGATAAGAAGAAAAAAAGGTTTCTTTGCAGTATGAAGCTCTCATACCTGTTTAAAAAAAGAGTTTTTTGATGTAACAGACCAACGCCCCCCGCAATGATACCCATTGCTGGAAAGAATATCAGTGAACAGAAATCTAAATTAGGATTTAAGAGTATATCTTGTAAAACAGGTAATGAGGTGATAGTTTCCTACTGCGCTAAATCATTGATCTTAGAATATTAAATTTGATAAAAATAATTATTACAAATGTTATAAACTGATATCAAACATCAATTTCATCGTTAATTACTACATAATAATCCGATCATCGAATCAATTTAGTGTCCGCGAAAATCTGAAACTCATCATCATGGGTTTTGCTGCATAATACAACTCTACTGAGTTTAATGATTTGAAATTGCGGCAGTCCCAGCCATTATTGTATTTGACGTGTTTACAATGGAAGACCTTGAAATTTTCAAGTTGAATTCGTGTGATGTGTACACCTCCTTATGTATCCTCGTTCAAATTAATTTTCAAAGACTGACTAGTCATGAACTAAGTATCTATTTCACTGTAGGCGTTTTATCGTGATTTTTAGGAAGTATGAGATAGGTACTTCATTTCTAATTTACTTTACACATGTTCATCAGGAACGAAAAGAAAAGTTTTTCCGGAGGGCGATGGGGGGGGGGGGGGGTGTGAAAGTCCCAACTGATTCAACCCAAAATGCCCAAGTATCAAAGCAAAAAAAAAACCTTTTTGACTTGTTACGTTTTCCCAATTCCTCAACTCAAATTCCCAAGTATCAAAATTATCTAAACAAAAAAAAAAAGGGGGTTTTCCAACTCCGCCTGACGGAAAAGGTAAATTTTCCCTACTGCTCAGTAGCTGAGTAAAACATTTCCTACCTGGACGAGGGGGCGGGAGGACCTACCCCCCCCCATATGGATACGTCCCTGCTGTTTATTGTATACCTCAACGCTTAGGGCAAGCAGCGGCGGCGACTTATAGACTATTCTCTATGATGTCCTTTCGTAAAGCGCATGGTCAGGGGGTCGGATTTATCATTCTCACGCCTCTAGGCAAAAAATAAGAATTGCCTCCCACCCAAATTTTCGTTTTTTTTTTTTTTTTTGGATAAATACATATATATTGAAAAAGTGTTGAAAATTTGCCCCCCCCCCCAAGAAAAACATCTGCCACCCTAAGCACGTGCCTATGTGTTGCCTATACGTAAATACGGCCCTGCGGTGATGCACGCATACCAAAGCGGCTCTCCAGACACCATATCCCTGGTCCCGAAAACTACCGGTTCTATTATCGCATCAGTGACCAGAGGGACGTCTTGAGACTAGCCTAGGCTCCCATTTCGCCTCTCCTGTCTTCGAATTTGCGCTCTCCAGCCAGGACCACCCACAATGGGACACCCTCCAGGATGTAGCAAGATAATCACTCCCTTGTCTTTTCCGCCCCTCTCAACAATTTCTGAAAATGTACGCTTTCTTTACCCCACCACTGGCGAAGCAGTACTAATTGTTTTTCACTGACACAATCGTAATAATTGAATCTAACGTAGTGATGATCATAAGTATGTATTTCAACCATTTTTACATTTTACAGTGCTCATTTATTTTTCTTACTCAAGCAATGAAATGTAAATTTCATAGAAATGTCTATGATTGAATAACTGACTCCTAAGACATCCCAAGATTTTATGATTATAAATAACCAATCGATACTTCCACTTCTAGATGGCTGTGGTGTCAGTTTCTTGCATCAGGAGGAACAGAGTTTTTTGAAGGGGGGTTATTTGGGATTGGGCAGGTAGTAACAATAGATGTTCTGTTTTGCTAAGGGAGCAAGAACACAAATCAAATTGCTACTGTGGACAGTGCTCATGGTTGTCCTTGTCCCTGTTTATAGCCTAGAGCACGCACTGATGTGTACAGACGTTTTCGAAGGAAGGGAGCGAAGATGAATTTACATCTTAAAGAATCTGCAATCGGCATCCTTGTATTCTTCTCTCCGTGCATTGGATGAAGGGCTGCCCCTTTCTTTTATGTTATACCTACCCCTTTTTTCCAGTTCAAGATTCACAACATTTTTTTCAAATAAAAGAAAATAAAGAAAAATGAAGGAAAAAACGAAATGAACCGCTGGTGCACCTATTTCAGATTTACGCTGTATGAGGCCACCTTATCGGCCTTTATAAAAAACATGACATGGGAGGGGAGGGGGGACGTCAATTTATGAGAAGTTATTTATAATAGGATACATGGGCGGAGCAAGTGAAAAATATCGGAAATTTAGCAAGAAAGTATTAAATATTCAGGTTTTCAGTCTCAAAGAGGGCGTCGTCGTGGGGATTTGATATAATTTTTGAGGTTGATCTGCGATTAATTTTTTGAGCTGATAGTCAGATTTGCGTAAGACCAAGCAATATCTTTTAATAAGACCTAGAGTTCTTTCAGGGATATGAAATATCTCTTCCTATAAAACGAGGCTTTAGCCGGGCTGTCAACCTTGCAATTTCCAATGGGAAGGCATATCACTTCAAAATTTGAGCGAAGAATAATACGGTGTCTACAAGAATGGAAAAATATAAATTCCTGACTTTTTCCAAACTTTTTTTTTCTCTTCTTTAAACCTTTACAGTATAGACAGTATATATTTATGTTTATATGTACTACCAGACGCTATGGTTAAAATGAACTGAAATTTGAAGTTGATTTTTGGGTGAAAGCATTAGGAAGGTGTTCACAGATATACATAATATATAAAGTGCTGAAGTAAAATTAAACTACGAAAAAAATTTTTCATGAGTTCATTCTTTGTTTTTTTCCAAACTCTTAAAAATATTGTTGAATTTCTTGACTATTCACAAACTTCCTAACCTACTTTTCAAATTCCTGACTTTTTCCAAACTTTCCAAATTTTTCAAACCAGTAAACACCTTGCAAATTGATCGAATGCAACCACAAATTCTTATCCATTCTGCAACAAAATGAATCGAAAAATAAAAACTTTTTCAGGTAAATCACCCCAGTGACGTCAACACCCTTAACTGGGGAGATTATTACGTACTCTTGGAACAGATTTCGATCAGTCTTCTAAGACCAGATCAACTAGGTAAGAGGAAAGCGAAATCTGAGAATGATGATTGTCCTTATCGATTACCCATCTCTGAATTGGTAAAAATAAAAAAACTAGAATCATTTTTCTTTTCTTTTTTTTTGTTAATCAAACTTCTGTTGAATCTTAAACAATCATTAAGGTTGAAAGAGGCTGCTGGCAAGAAATTAGTTCGAAATTTGATCGGGACACTCTCATTATGTTTCCTTATGTAGCTGAGGCCGTATTTCGTTAGATTTTTCAATTATATGCCTTGAAGTTTACCTTAAATCTATCAAAAAATTCTTTAGAAGACTTAAATGCCTAACTCCATGAAAGATGATGAGACAATCAACATGAATTTAGCAGAAACGAACATGAAATTCCGAACAACATCATTCACAAAAGTTCAACTTGAGTTTGAAATTTTTATAGGAGAATTTTTCAAATTGAGGTATAAAAAACCTAATTTTGAAAGGAAAAATATATTTCTGAATGAGAAATTTAATATTATGTAGATGAAAGCCGATTTCATATTTTAATTTCATATTTCGTCCACACCTGTCATTTTCTGATGAATGGCTTGTGAAGCAACAGAAATTTATAAAAATACTGTTTCTTTCAAGGAGTTAAAACACGCGCATTAACATTTCAAGTTCAAATTCAGGATCAGCGCCATAATTGACCTCTTAGCCCTAATTCTGTTTTTAGAAAGAGAAAGCTTCAATTTTGGAATTTTTCATAAACTACTTTTTTCGAATTCTTTTGGCTCAGTTACGAACGAAGTTTGAACAGTTTTTGCGCATTGAAGATTAAAAAATCTTAGTTAGTCTTGAGAACAACTCACCCTTTCCTTTGAAGGAAAACATTTGATGATATTATAACGCACGATAAGAATATTCCAATAATTGTTACCCACAGGTCGTAACCAATTTCTTGTATTAAAAGGAAGAGCAAATCGCATTTTTAGAGAAGCTAATTTAGCAAGACGAAAGGTAATAATGGAACTCCAGAGGACGAATAGAGTTACCAGGAAGCAGTGTCTCTCCATTTCCATCCCCTCTCTGGGTTGTGGTATTGCTCAGTCAAGAATCATTAAGCTCAAAAAATGTGACAGCACACGTCTCATCTTCGAGAGAGGCGTTTTGGACAACGAATTTTTACCGGGAAATTCCTCATGTAGATCTCACGTTAAATTTCAAGGTCCCAGACAAAAAAAAACCACAGAAAATTCAGGCGTCATCTGCAAGTGATATGAACAAAATTCAGAAGTGTCTCGATTAAATTTCAAAATTTTCAAAAATACGTGGTACCTATCCTTTCTAATGGTTGTTTAATCTTTGAAGTATACTAATACCGTTTCTATCATCCACTTCTCGAGTACATTTCACATCAGGGACATACCAGAGGAGCGCTTTTCTCATTTACAAAACAATGCAGCCAATTAATTAGATCAACTTATAGTAGGCGAACTCCCCACTGACTGCCCAATTTTTCGGGTTTTCACCCCCCCCCCCTTCCCATAGTTTCGTCCCTGCAAATGCAGACTGGAACCTTATCCCCCAAGCACTCACATTTGCGCACATGAGCATACCCTATTCTGGAAGGATAAGGTGGAAGGATGTTAGGGAATTTAAATTTCATGGTATTATTCAGGTGAATACCAAGTGGTGACGAATTGTATCAATAATAGTAAGTAAGGAATTACTCTTGACGTCATCATGAAATGACGGCAATTTTTTAGCTGCTTATAACGAAACTGTATCCAAATGTTTTCAATCGTTCTGTTTAGCGAATTTCAGAGGTTCGAGTGCAACCGGTTGAACGTGCCATGATTATTTTTATTTGACAATACTTCTGTTTTTTCAATATTATTATAAGATTAGTTTCCTTGAGTTTCTAATGAAATCACGAACTCAGACTTTTCGCAAATGAATTAGCTCCCAGTCTGACAAAAATTTTTGATATAATTTTGGGAAAAGAGTCAATCCCTTCACAATAAAAAATTTCAGAAATCATTCTACTTTTTAAGAAAAAGGGACAAAGATGACACCTACATAGTGAAATGGAAAGTGCAATATTTTTTTATGAATTGCGTTACCGAGTCCTAAATGCCCGAGAATTTGACTATTTTTATATTTTAAGGGGCAGAACGAATAAACTTTTGCAGTTAAGGTTATAAAAAAAATCACTGATATTTTGTAAGTTCAAGTAAAGTCTAGATGACATAATAAAAAACATGTACCAAAAATTTCAGAACATTAATACCGTCTGTGTCCCATTTATTGTTTCATAATAATTATTGCTTCGTTAATAGTTCATTCTTAATTGGAAATCATTGCTAAGAGTAAAATGCTGTTGCTGTTATCTTCAGATTAATTGTACCGAGTTGAACTAAAAACAAAAGGAATGCACTCCTGAGTGTCTTTTCCAGAATGTATTACATCGATGAGCTAACAGCTATTTTAAATCGGTCAATGAAATAAGGTGAAATGACCTAAAAATTTTCCATCGTAGGAAGTTCAATAGTATGAGTGTAAGCTAACACTATTTACTCACTACAAGTCAGTTCTCATTTTCAGCTCCCTACTTCAGAATAAGCTGAGTCAGTGGCGGATCCAGGAAACAATCCTGGGGTCGAGGGTATAAGAACTGAGTGAGTACGTAAGCAAGAAAATGTACAAATACTCGAAACTTTTGAGCGATTTGTGCTGCAACCTGTTTCCTTATTGATGACGAAAAAGACCAAAGTGACCTATCAACTTTTTTCAACTCCCCAAGTTCCCAACTAGTTAGTTTTCAGAAGCTTTTTAACGTTCCTTACCATTTTTATCACACGCCAATTTTTCGCACCTTGCTATCAATCTTCAAAATACTGTTTCTTTCTTGAGCAAAAAATTACGCTCTTCTGAATTTGACAGAGTGTTGGCAAGGTTTGTGGCTTTAAACTGTGAAAAATGTGACCAAATTTAGTAATAATTGGTATTCTAGGAAAAACTAAGTTTGAAATTTGAAAATTAAGTTACATTTACTTGTCCCAGAAATAATAGAACAGAAAATAAACTACACTTCACTGTTCCATTATACAGGAGGTAGCTCCAGGGACGTACCGATAGGTGGACGGGGACAACTTTTACATTATCCCCCCCCCCCGTCGCAGATATTTTTCACTAAGATGTTGGGAAAATTTACCATTTCAGTCAGGCGGAGTTGGGAAAATTTAACAAGTAAAAAGGTTTTCATTTACTTTTTTTTTTGGCTTTGATATTTGGGAATTGAGTTGAGAAGTTGGGAAAATACAACAAGTTAAAGGTTTTTTTTTTGCTTTGATACTTGGGAATTTTGAGTTAAGTCAGTTGCGACTTTCATAATTTTTGCCCCCTACGAAAAACTCTTCGGTACGTCACTGGGTAGCCTTGAATTACTCTTAGTGAACACTTGTTTTGGAATTATTTCGCCCTCACACCCTCCCTACAGATTGGATTTAGTAAAATATGAAAAAAATTACTGAAAAATATCAGCTCGATCAAATGAGCGGAGAACGTGTAACATGCCCATTCTCCATCTCGCGGGAAAATATAAAATTTGGACATAAGTAAAACTGGAAAAGGGATGAAGAGCTTGGAAGGGGTTTAACAGTGGCTGCATGAGTATGAAGTCTGGATTATATTTCTAAACAGACTTGGAACAGATGTCCTGTACTTCTTTCAGAATCGCTGAGATATTTTTTCATAACTATCATACCTGTTTCAGGCTCTTTTAGATTCGTTTCAGCCTTTTTGGCATCCATTTGGTTTGGTCTGAAACTCTTTTAGACTTCCTAAATCCTATTTAAAACTTTTCAAGAATTCTGAACAAGTTTTCATCAGTTTTAAGTATTTTCGAGATTCGTCTCAAGACTGTTCCTGAGTTGATTAAATATTTAAAAACTATTCTCAACATTATCAGGAATAGTTGGCCTCTTTCATACTTATTCAAGATCTTTTGAAAATCATCGTGACGGTTTTAAGATTTTTCGATAGTGATTTTTTCAGTTCAGATCTAGACTTTTCAAGATTTTTTTAGGACTCCTCCAAACATTACTGAAACTAGAGACCATTCTATATTTTTTTAGACTTTTGAAACTCTTTTAGCCTAGTGAGGTACTTGTAGAAGCAGGTTCAATATTTTTTGTGACTATAATATTTTCTAAACATGTTTGTTTTATGTTCTAGTCGAGTCTTAAGAAGTCCTAGATAGGTCTATACGAGTTTCGGAAAAGTCTGAATAAGTCTGAAAACGTCTCTGTGGAGTATAAAATAATAATTTGAAACAAGGTGTAGAAATGATCTCGGATGCTTCTCTGGATGAATTAAAAAAAATAAAGTATACCTGACAGAATTTTAGAAATGTATGATATATCCCCCTCCCATTCCAAACCGAAAAATTTGAAAATACCCATTTTATAATTTACCTCAGCGAGTCATCTTAAAGGGGTTTGGAAAAGTCTGGAAAAGTATGAATAAGTCTATGTAGAGCGTAGAGCAATTATCTTAAACGGAAAAATCAAGAGTGATGGCCTCGAACATTTCTGGAAGTGTCTTGAAGAAAAAATAGCCAGAAAGAATTTCAAAGATATACTCCCTCTTTCCTCCCTCTCCTTTGGAAAAAAGTTAAAATGTTTATTTCAACGAGTCCTAAAAAGTTTTATAAAAGTAAGTTTTATCCCCCCAACTTATAAAATTGTAAACCATCCCCGTCCTCTTCGATTTTTTTTTTATGCTACTACCCAGAGCCACTTAGTCTTAGAGCTTCAGATCGGAGTATGAGAACCAATTAGCAGAGCTAAACTGATTGTTATTCCACTTGACGGACACGTAATATCCTGAAACTTCAAACTTGATTTAACAAAATTAACGGAACTCCCATTTTATGAGAACATACTTTGACTTTCGACTTCCAATCATCCTCAAAGGACACAAAAATGGAATTACAAGAAAAGTTATTCCTCCGTATCCAAACTCTCACATAGAAAACTCAAAATTGTTGTCTCAGAAATGTCCAGCTTTTATGCTGAGTTAATAAAATTTCACCGACTTTTATTACTTTTCAGAAGAAAATTAGAAATTGTAAAAAATGTTTTAAAAAATGATAAGTGTTATTTTTCAAGCTTTTATTTCGGGGAGGGGAAGGCAGAAACTGTAAATGGGGGAGGGGTAGAGAAAGAGGAAAATGAGAAAAATGACAACCATGATGACGAATGTTCCTTTTTCAACTTTCTCCCATGGAGATGGAGTGGGAAGGAGTATTGGCCTGCAACATTGATTTTCCTGGTCTCCTGTCTGGTGCCACTCTGTCCCTGAGAGATCCTCTTAAAGTTTCAGCGTTTGGTATGAAACACAAATAATTAGTGTTTTTCAATTAAATTTAACACCCGTTACATTCAACTATACTAGTAGAGGGTCATTAGAATTTTCTTTCCTCACGAGGCTTCACTTGGTCGCATACTTTAGCAGCTCTTGAGACCGCTCAATATCTACGAACTTAAGGGAAAGTGTCAATTGTTGGTCAGGTGCCAAATTTTGGCCGCTACATTCTAAGTTCAATAAGAGCCGGTAGGAGCGCTATGGACAACCCCCCCCCCCCACACACACACAGAAATGTGTTCTGTAGACTCAGAGCTATATTCTACAACTCCGTATCTATGATTTTTAAATTTATGGTGGTAAGAAAGTGGCAGTTTTTTCAAAGTTTGAAAAAAAGGTATTTCAAAAAATCGAAATGATAAGTACTAACACATTTCCTCGTTAATGTAAATGGGTATATGTTACGCTAGAGGTCCAAAAAACATATTTTCGGGGTGTTTCGAGAATTTCAGTTCGAACTGGTGATTTGCAGGAATTGAGAAGGAAGGTTGAAAATTTGGTTTTCAATTCGCGATAACTTCAAATAGAATCAAATTATTGGCGTTTTTGTCGATTTATACACCCTTGTACATATACCACGTCATCTATTTTTAATAAGAAATATGTAATAAGTGAAAATTGAAAATGGCCAACAACGGGCACTGACCAACATTTGGCCCAAATTACATCTCGTACTTGACTATATGCCATGTTGGTCAAAATTAGTATGTGCCAAATATTAGTCGGCCAACAACTGGCATTTTTTAAAAATCGTTTTTAGGAAAATCTATGTAGTTTAAACCAATTTCAGTCCTGTATTCTATATGTGTACACGAACTGAAATGAAGGGAAAGGAATCCTGTAATGAAATTTTACCTGACTAATAATTGGCACAGCAGTACCAAATGTTGGTCTTTAGGTGTCTTCGTAAATTAGCTGTAGTCAACATTCCATTGCATATTAAAAATTTTCGAGTGCATTAGCGGAGAGTAGAAGAATGGTATTAACGCACCACATGGGTTTCATTTCCAAAAACCGATTAGGGGAGGTACACGAGCTGGTCAAAAAAAGTTGACCAGCAATTGGAACTTTCCCTTATTCACTGTGTAGCACGTTCAAGTATATTTAATACGGGTATTAACATGAGGCTTATGCGGGGACATACTTAAGCTACCCGTAAGGCTGACCCCTAATCTCGCTTCGAATAAGAGCACCTCGCTTAGACATTATACACAGCGTTTGAAAATATATATATTTACCACGAAGAAGGGTTAAGTGATATTTCAGGGCCGCGGGAACCCACACGACGGATGTGCCTCGTACGTCCGGTCTTCGCCAAGACCACTTCTCGTTTCCTCTCTTTTCCACCAGTTATAAGAATTATAACGATGCACGTATACAGTTTATTATACATTCCATCTTAGTTAGGATTAAATGAACCGATATCTGCATTTCAATCACGTTCATAATTAACAGTGGAGACGGACTCTGAAAGGGGGGGGGGTAACATGAGTAGCGCGCTAGTTAGGTAACCATCGGAGCTGGAGCGTTTTAGAGGAAGTGCCTAGGCTAGTTTCTCTCGATGCGAGAGCTGGTCTGATTTTGAATTTTCAGCCGGTAGGTACGACGCCGGTTGCTTCCGGAATCGGCGCACACGGCACGAGCACATCACCGGTTTCAGTTTCTCGACCGCTTCGCGTTCGACTGCACATTGTGCGGACTAATGGGTCGGTGCTGGTTTTGCGGCCCAAGTTCGGCGATCTTGTCAGTCGTCACCGTGCCGACAAATATTCGGCGTCGGTATTAATGTGCGAGCTACACAGCCGAACGAATTCTCACGTCGGTCGGTATTTCCGATAAATACTCGATCGATCACGCATCGTTTCTCAGCTCAGGTTGTACAGATCAAGTAGAACATCAAAGCATGACGGCTGCGCGAAAATTGTCGACTCGGTTCTCGGTGGAGCCTGTTCCGGTAGGATGCATCAAAGGGAACGTGAGGATGCAGTTTAGAATCAACGACCATCAGAGATCATTCCTGGGCAGAGGCAGCGTTACGGGGTAACTGAAGTATGCCTCGGCTAAGGTCTCGTGCTGATAGTTTAGGTACGCAAATAAGCACAAACAAAAACAATTTTCGCAGGTGAAGGACCTTTTGCGCAAAATTGTTAAGGATGCAGGCAAATGACTTAGAGGGGGCTGCCTACAAGACAGAAGCCATCCATTTCCACGGGCAGAAAGAGGGCAGGCCACAGCCGTTTGACCTAGCGGTATTGGGCAATCCGGTATTTCTACAACTCCGAATCGTACACCTGGGGATGACGGTATTCAACGAGCTGTTGGAAACCATATCTCCACGCAACCGCGGAGAAAGCTCGGACGCTGAAGGTGCTGCGTCAGCTAATGCTAAACCTCCAGTGGCCGAGTGAGAGGCGAAGAAGGCTGTATTCGACAGGAATTCACTCAATGCTCCTCTGTGGAGTGTCGAACTGGAGAACAGAAAAGACATAGGAAGGGTATAGCGGGCTACGGCGTTACGCATAATCTGCGGGTATAAAACCGTTTCATATGAGGCGGCTCTTGTATAAACTCGAATACCATCTATTGATCTGCTGGCCAGGGAGAGCGTTACACTTTATCAGCGCTGCCAACAGCTCCCTTCAGCAGACAGACAAAAGAAAGGAACAAAGAAGAACATCAAGGAGGAAGTCCGGCGGACAACAGTTCAAGAATGGGGGCTCGCCTCCAAGAACCAGCCCATGGCCGCAGGACCTTGAGGATAGTACACGACCTCAATGCATGGCTTTCGCAGGGACACGGTGAGCTAACGCATAATCTTACGCAAATGCTCACCGAGTATGGGTGCTTCAACGGTCATCTTGACCGTTAAAACAAGGTACCGAGTCAGTGCTTGCACTGTCCAGCAGAGGTTGATGACGCTCAGTAGACCATCTTTTGATGCACTGCGTGGGACGACGAACGAGCAACGCTCGAGGCGTCTGTAGGCAACCGCATCATTTTCGAGACGATGGTTGAAGTGATGCTGGCTAGTCCGCAAACTGGTCAACGATTATCGAATTCGCCGATACAGTGACGTAGACCAAGGAGAATGCCCAGCGCATACGACAGCAGACAGCATCCGAGCAGTTCATGCAATCCACGCAACAGGTCTTGAGCGATGACTGACTTCCCGTAAGTAAAGAAGGCTCCTCCACCGGATGATCGGCATTGTAGCTAAAGCCCTTCGCCGTGCCCGAGAAGAATACCAAAATATGATACCAGGGTACGGCTACCCTCCTGCAGGGTTGGATATACTCCAGAAAATGGCCCGGGAAATTTCGTTTTTCACAGCCCAAATACTGTTAAAATTTTAACTCCTCCCCCATCAATTCCAGGAGAGCCCCAAAATTTCAAATTTGATTTATAGTTGAGAAAATTGACATTTCCTAGAAAATCGAGTGAAGTATCAAAACAGGGACTTTCTTGTCACTCATGTCAAAACTGTTACCGTGTTTTCATCCGGCCCAGATTTGTACTGTGTAATCTAAATTTCACACTCGGAATAAAAGAAAACTTTACGTGACTCAATAAAAATCGAATTCACTGTTAAAAAGAGTAACTGATGACTTCGAACCAGCTCAAGTTTTTGCTATCGACACTTATGAGACCACAGTATTCAAGATGACACCCCAAAGTGGACGAACTATCGAGATCACGGACCCTAAAGATAGTTGAATCCGAACATGGACACAATTCTAGATCCGATTCGAGTTTAAAAAGCTCCATAGACAAAAATGGACAAACACTGATTAATTTTTACAAATGGAGCCGACTACTGAACTGAACAGTGGCGTAGCGTCGTGGGGGGGGGCACGTGCCCCTCTAATATTTTTACATTAAGTTATAATAAAGGAATATCATTCTTTATCTACCTCGATAGTAATTCAAGCTGAATTTTCTCTAGTGGATTGGGGCCTCCTAATCACGTTGAGCATGCTACGCCTCTGGAACTGGAGAGTTTTTATGATTACTATTAAGCTCAAACTATCGCTCTTCAAATGAGCAATGTAGTGGGAATACCTCTCCCCTAGCCAAGGAGAGCGTAGGTTCGCACCAGGGCTACCTATTACTTACCTTCGCCAACTCCCACTCAGCACCTGTACGTAGTGAGAGGGTGCGAACCAAGCAACACCGTTGGGCGGCTGCCAAAGTGAGAGGGGGCCGACCTATTGTTGGTGCGCTTGCCTCTGATTACAACACCAAGATAGAGCTTGCAAGTACACCTATGCTGCATAAGCGCGGAGGTATTGTAAGGAGATAGTTGTTAATGCTGGGTGAGCGTTGCCTCGATCAGTAGGGTAACGCATAATGGCCCTGGAAAGACAGCGCGAATCCGAAGCACAGATGCGAAATGGGGGGCTCGGGCTAACCTCAATGCGTCCCTCTGGTCACTGATGCGATACTCGAAAGGGTAGTTTTAGGGGCCAAGTGCGCGGGGTTCGGGGAACCACTTTGGCATGCGTGCATCGCCATACGCTCTACCTAGTGAAGCTCAAACTATCGCATTATTGTTATCTCGCCCTGACTGCTGTCTCAAAATTTGAATTTGAAAGTATTAAAGGTCACTGTGTCATTTTCATCATTACAGAAACCAGAGTCTGTTGAAAAAAAGTTTAAAACGTCATATCATGTCGAATTTATAGACACCACATTATTTTATAGAAATTGGTCAAATTATGGTGATGAAGGTTTTTCTTATTTTTATTTATTTATTATTTTTTTATGTTTTTTTTTTGGGGGGGGGGGGATCAGAAATTTAATAATTGCTCTTAGATCTTTGACTGGACTTCATTTTGGGTTAAATGATAAATGAGGAGTTATCTGTCAAAAGGGCCCCTGACGAATAGGATTCCTATTGGTCAGAGGCCCTTTTGACAGATAACGCCTCAAATTTTGTGTGTAATGTTGAAAGAAGAGAGCTCACATCAAACACGAGTCACCATTTTGAAGTCCAGAAATTGACAAACATTGATAGACTCAAAAACCCAAGTAAACTATTAAAAAAATTCTTTAAATTCAATTGAATGTGGATTTAATAATTTAAATAATAAAAATATTTCTTTTCCTATAAATTTTATTAGAACTTTAATTTTATTTATTTATTTTTACTTAGAATTTATTATTTTAATTCCTTTATTTTTAAACAATTTAATAAACTTTTTATCATTTATATTTATTATTTTTTCTTTAATTTTTGAAATCAAAAATAAAAATATTAAATAAATAATTTAATAAAAAATATTTTTAAATAATTTGGAGCGACTACTGTAATTTCTAATTTTGGTTTATTCATTTTTTTTTTCTTTCAAAATTTTAGCAAGAAATTTCTAATTTGATAGTTCTTCTGATTTTAAAGGC
Source organism: Acanthococcus lagerstroemiae (assembly GCA_031841125.1). NCBI lineage: Eukaryota > Metazoa > Arthropoda > Insecta > Hemiptera > Eriococcidae > Acanthococcus > Acanthococcus lagerstroemiae. The sequence continues at coordinate 31,771,255 of CM063112.1, read as the reverse complement.
TTGAATGCCCGTCTCCTCTTGATGATCATCCTTGAACAATTTTGGAATTTTTTCTCCAGTTGGGATTCGGGTGATTCGATGGTTAGGAAAATGTAGAAAATTTGAACCAAACCTGTCCACTTTGGGCTCTCATTTCAGTTTTGAGGCCCTACACGAACCGATACCAAAATTTTCACGAGTTGATGATAGAATTTTCGAACTGAGCAATCGAACCCTTTCCCCCTTTGGCCATTCCGATACTAGATTCGGTTTCTGAGAAGTCAATCATGATCACTTTCAGAGTACAATTTTGGCTTTTGAATTCTAAATCGGAAATCCAAGAGAAATTTGATGAAATTCTCGAATTTAGAGACCCAAGAAATCTGTAACCCGACACTTTACCCGATTTCTCAAGGAAAGTCAACTCAGATTATTTGGTCAATTTTGACTTTCAGAGCTCAAATCGCTGTTTGATAAGGAACCTGCACGATAAAGAGTTTTCGAATTCGCAGCGAGGCAAGAAACTACTCCCAATTTAATACTTTACTCGATTTTCCAAAAAGAGCCAAATTTATATTCGGGAACTCAAATTAGGGTTCAAAGAAAAATCTAGTGAAATTCTCGAAAACAGCAACCCAAAACCACTATTTTGATAATTTTGCACAAAAATTTCAAGTTGGTGGTAAGTTCCAGTCCCGCTTTGGGGGAGAGAATTTTTTACTACCTTAAAAGGAACTAGACCTCGGTATTAGAGGTACTACCTAAATGATGGAAAAATAATGTCAATTTCCCGTTATTTTCTCATTCATGACTGAAACGTTCAAGAATAGACTTATCGTCATTATCTGCATAGGGAAGGGGAGAAGGGGAAGAGATTAAATGCATTCTCATTTATCACTTCAGAAGGACTTCGGGAACAGTGGATCTCTTAGGTTTCAAAGGCTCAGTTGGAGAAAATGGCACATCAACTGTAGGATTTTCGAGGTCGCTCTAAATTCAATTCTAATATCACTTTGATGCTAAATTCAGAGCAGTGGAACCTGGGGGAGAAAGAGAAGGAAAAATCTGACAAAATATGGGTATCATTTTATAGGTTTCGAGGATGTTCAACTTATTTTTGACCTTGATTTTAGCACAACCGTGGTACTTGGGGTAAGGGGAAAGGGGAGGGAGAGAATGAGGAGTTCGACAAAAAATAATATGGTACCATCAAACTCGTTGTTGACTACCATTTTAACCCAAAATTAAAACTGTGACACTTGTGAAAAGCAAGGAGGAAAAAATTTGACAAAACAATATTGATATCATTTTGTAGGTTTTGTAGACCGCTAAACCCATTTTAATAATTATTATTTCAAGTTATAGTCCTTTGTGAACTTTGACAAGTAGGGATATATAACGGTTCGTAGACATTTTAAATCACTGAATCAACATTCACTCCCCATGTGTGTACAATTTACTTTGAAAGACAAATTTAGGAGAAATTTGAGAACAAAATTTAACAGTTCGACAAAAATACTAATGCATGACCAGACGTCATATAATTTTATGATGAAAACAAATATGGACAAAAAGTCGTTTTCGTGTATCACGCATATATTAGAAAATAGGTAACTGAAACAAAATATTGAAATTTAATAACTATCTCCTTTGCTGTCGCTGTTGATGATATCTTCATCACTGATACTAGGATTCCTTTTTTTTTTTTACTTCCACAATTGCGGTTTCATCAAATTTCCCGGCAAATAATGACCTTGCCAACTCATTATACGCTTCAACCCTCTTCGCTGATATCCCCCGCAACAGACTAAGGACCATACGAATACTCAATCGTATACTGTAATCAAGTTAAAAGCATTAAATCAAAGCTCACTTTATGTCACGTTCATATAAAATTGAAGAAAAAAATGGACTTACCGCATGTTTTTGCAGATAATTTTCTTTACAACACCATAACATACCTGTAAGCTTTTAGATATAGAATTCACGCAGCCCGATTAGGGTACCAGTGATTTTCGAACTTTGAATTTCAATAATCACCGGGCGGATTATTGTTCCCTTTTGTAGAAAGTTGAACCCCTGAAAATTTCAGATGGAACAGATATTATTAACAGGTAACCCCTTGACCCGCTTTCCTTTATGAAAAAACAATACATTTTGACATTTTTAAAGACATTTTTTCTCGACCCTCGAGAGGGTTAGACGGGTGTAAATTTACACGACCAATTTAATAAAATGTATAAATCCTCTCCGCGATGTAGGTAAGCGATCTCAGTGACCTCGCAAACCTATAAATTAAATACAGTGTCAACAGCCATTTTATTCAGCCATATTCTCCTTTGGTGGGACCAGAACCCGTTTTGGTGGAACTCCAATGCAGTGGATCTAAAAATTATCCACAAAACCGAATTCAGCGACCTCAAAAACTTATGTAGCGACTACCGTGTTGAATTTCACCTCCTCACTCCCAGACTGAATCCTTGGAACCACCTCCTAAGGTTACTGACCTATATCGCGGAGTCAATCTATATTAAAGGGGGAGGACTTAGGACGGAGATAACAGGAACAATAAGCGCCAATCTTTCATGTTGAAGGGTGTAGTGTACAGTTGAATTGAGCATGAAATTTCTCAAGTAGCGTTCCCTTTCTTTATTTAACAATCATTCGATGTGAGAAAACTATCCGCTCTACAAATTAAAAATGTGATGATCTCAATTAGCATTTGTCTATCCTGAGAAAGGGACCTAACAGATGCGAAGTTCTAAGTCTCCTTTTTTTTCCAAGACATTTTCAACGTCGTATACTAGGCTGGTTGTTATTTATACTCGAGGAAATTTTTTCAGAATTCTTTTCCTCCCGTTGATTTTTATGAGAAAATAAATCCTAGAAAATTTTAGCCCCCTAATAAAAGTAAGTAGTGCCAGGCCCCCATTTCTCAAAATAGAAGAACAAAATTGAAATTCAAATTTTCAAAATTCTTCCATTTTTTACTTTTGAATGTGGTTCATTTTAGAGAGAACAGCATCACATAAAATGTTTGCTTCCCCCAATGAAGGAGAAGTGGTATTTTTGAGCTACCCCTCTATTTTCTTAAATACTTGAATAAATTAAAATATTCAGCAAAGTAGTGAGATTTTTTAATTTGTACATTATATTTCTTCAAAAAGGACCCCTTTCATGAGGAAACTACACCAAATTTTTTTGGCCCCATAAGAGAAGTGTGGGCGTGGCCTCTGGGCCCCCAATTCACTAAAAAATAATGAAATAAACGAATCCCAATGCAAATTTCTGGAACAACCTGATGAATGGATACTCTTTTCTAATTTTACTTTCAACCCGAACCCTGGAGTCCGCCCTTTCGAGCATTACCTCAGAGACGTCGGGGGGCTGTTAGGGCTGTCTTAGCCATCTTCTCTGCTTTTGCTGAAAACCCGGCCTAGGTCAAAATGTAGTGAGTTGTTTCGTGTGCTCGAGCTCGGGACCTCCGGATTCCGAGACCAGCGCGCTATCCACTCGGCCAACTAGACTCCGTTGAATGGATACTAGGCTGGTTCTTATTTTCAAGTTTTGAAATGTTTTACTCCCAACTGCCAGAGTTGTTCTCTGTTATGAGAAAATAATTCCCTATTTTTTTGTTTTTCTCCTAAACTGAAAAAAGTGGTGCCAGAAGCCCACTAATGTTGAAAAAATGAAAAAATTCTAACATTGATAACATTTCTGAATGTTTTAAATTTTTACGTTGTAACCCCTCTAAGTAACCCCCTTCTCAAGAAAAAGTTGCCGTATAAAGATTTTAGCCTACTGAATAATATCAACACGGCAAAGAAATAATTTCGTTAATCAAGGCAGTAAATAATGCAGCGGAGCACGGAGCGAAATTGATCTCGGATTACAACGATACATTAACCTTAACTAAGAAGGAAGACCAACCGCAGTACATCTTTCAAGTAGTGAGCGATTACAGAAAAATATACCCAGACTGAAAAAAGGAAACGCTTACGCTTACACAATAGTTAGCATTATTAGACGACTTACTTTCATTATATTATGAAGGGTAAAGAATCAAAACTCACATTTGCCATTTTACTTCAAGGGCGCAAATAGGCAAAATACTGTACACGGGTGCAGGAATATCTTTGCTGCGCCTGTAAATGTGCGATATGTATAACATACTCCACGTTAACAGGCGCGGCAAAGATATTCCTGCACCCGTGTACAGTATTTTGCCTATATGCGCCTTCGAAGTAAAATGGCAAATGTGAGTTTTGATTCTTTACCGTTCATATAAGATCACTAGCGGCCCCCTGGACCCACTACAGACAGAAGACTTAGAAGAACGCAGACTCACTCCCAGGAAGCCAAGTATCCCTACAGAGTAGGAAGAAAGGGGGACCTCGCCAGAGTTGCGTGCAATTTTGAATTTAGAGTCCATGATGGCCAAAAAGGGTGGATACCATATTTCTAACGCCCCTGGATCCGCCGAAAGGGGCAGAGACAAACAAAATCTTTTACGTGCATTAAAGATTAGAGATTACTGCCCCTTAATAATTTCTGGAGGGAGGCAGCCATCCAGCAAATTTTAACATAATGTGAAGAAGTTCAATGCAAAACACTTCCTAAACCTTCAAGTTGAAAAAAAAATTACAGGGTCCACAGGGGCAAAATTTTCTGGCTTCCTTCTAATAAGGGGACCGAAATTTTTTATACCTAAAACCTATTGAGTTCATACGAAGACATCCAGAAAGTATGGACCCCCAGCTCTCACGGTTCACCCGCCAACTTCGAACAAACACACAGACAAACAAACACTTTTTCATGTATTAGATTAGAGACTAGCTGCGCTACCCGCCCTTCGGGCGGAATACTAATAGCACATAACTTGTGCGAAAGATTTAGGAAATCATTCCAATAACAAATACAATATGAACGTTATGATCAGAAAAAGAAGTATAAAACTCATCATCACGAACTTATTATATTAAATAAAGCAAATAAAAAAGTGGTACGAACAGAAACACCTATCACACATTTGAAATATGATATACTAACGACAGAAATACGATATGATCACTAAAAATGTGAGTCACATTTCACAAACTTGATATCAACAAAACCAAAGCACAATGGGAAAAACAAATTTTCATTGACTTGAAATACTGGAGGAAAAAAACGTGAAGTGAGATATAAGTGAAAGAAACGTGATGTGATAGTTACAAAATAAATTACTAGAATATTAATGAAGAAAATTCAAACAATAGCAAAACTGAAGTAAAGAAACTGGGTAATGCAAAACTGAAAGAAATACCAACAAATGGAAGGCGAGATAACAAATATATAAAAACCATATTACTGCTGTATTCGGTATATCTCCAACTTCAATAACCGACTTTTTTTTCAGAGCGATATGTCTCTCTTTTTCTTCCAATTTTTCTAAATCTCTCTTCGCATTCCGCAGCATTTCATCTGTGGTGAATGAGCTTAGTTGCTTGTATTTGTAGCTACTGGTAGAATATTGTGAAATATCCATTCTAGATAAACATTCACTACTTGTCTTCTCCAGTCAAGATGAAAGTTCTTTAGCTTGATTGCAATCAGGCTGAATAGTACCGATTGTTGAGGAATTAACATTTATTTTTTTACCTCTGAATGATTTTACTGTACAATCTTCAATTGCAACTATATCATCGAGTTTCATGTTTCAATACTCTGGCCCTTAAAAAATGCAGTCACTTGTCCATTTTCATCGTACAGTATAATACATACACCTTAATCTTCTCTGACGACTGTTTTACCATTGATGGTGAGAGCTTCTTTTTCGAATGCATTTTTAATAACACCGATGACATTTATCCCTATTAAGGTGGTATCGGCAATTTGTATGTAGGATGGGAGTAAAAACACCAAACATTGAGATCAGCAAACCTGATTCATTTTTTTCTTTCATTTTACTGTTTGGCCTCTGAAGCTGGTCTCTTTAATCGTGTGCCATCCCTTATGATAAAGAACTTCCCCGTTTGAATAACGGGATCAAACTTTCAACTGCAATATCATCATTGAAACACACAACTCGAAGTTTAGTATGTTCGTCGGTAATATGAAAATCAGACCACTTGCCTTTGCTTGGGTCTCTATATGGAATTAGTGAATTACGTGATTTAACACAGGGTTGGCATTTTACATGTAAAATTATTATTTTACATTTTACGTACAATGAATGTAAAATGTATACGTAACATGTAAGATCGATATAAAATGCGGGGAAAAAACAACTGATGATTGATAGATGATAATTATATGGTAAGAATTGAGAATGGAAAATTGAAAAGGAATTATGAAATAAATAATTGAGATGAAATTAATTAAATGTTGACGGTGAAATAAAACAAATGGAGTAGGTAGTTTGAATAAAAATTGCTGATGTCGCAAAGTCCGATGAGTTTTAACGTGATTTTTTTTTTTTTTTTTTTTAATGGAATTTATAAGAGTTATTAATAATTACTTTGTGTTAGTGTTTGTTTATTAAAAATTTATAATTTTAAGAAGTTTGGCGGAAAATGTTGAAATTTTTTTGGCCTGAATTGCTCAAGTTTCTTAATATTGTTTTATACACATGTCTTTTGTAATTCACTTTCTATAAAACACTGTACTTTCTTATGAGTTACCTAAAATGAATTTGAAAAGTATAAATTATAAAATTGAATGATAAAGGAGACAACCACATTTGACTGTAGTTCTAGCTGTATTCAAGTTTTTTCAATTTTTTTAAACTCATTTTGATTCATTATACACTCCTTTTACATTTTACATGTAAATTGTAATTTAAACATTTATTTTACATCGACTATCTAACATGTAAAATGTATTTTACCTGCTAACCCTGATTTAAAACATATCCTTCCACAGTGCAAGCTGCCCTTCCATGATTCAAATCTTTTAAATGTAAAGACAACAACGTGCTTTCGTACCTAAATAACCGGACGTACTATTTTACAATAAATATCTGTTTATTTTTCGTTGAACGATGACAGAAATTACTTTGGATATAAAAAAAGTTGATACATACAACAGTTCCTCAAACTTTTGATGAAAAAATTCTGTAAAATCAAAATTAAACAAAACTGTGAGAAATGGCAATGAAAAGTTAAATTAACGTAAATGCAGGCAATGGAACAAAGAGATCAGTAAATGAAAAATGAAGCAAAAAAAAAAAAATGCAACATGGCCTCAGTTTTAAACAAATGAAGCAAAAAAGTATTTATAAAGTAAAAATTTGGTAATAAAAAAACGCAACATGGCCCAAGTTTTGATAATAGATTCAGTAATAAAAAAACGCAACATGGCCTGAGTTTCAAACAAATGAAGCAAAGAAGTATTTGTAAAGTAAAAGTTCGGTAATAAAAAGGCACAACATAGCCTGAGTTTTGAACAAATGAAGCAAAAAAGTATTTGTAAAGTAGAAGTTTGCCAATGAAAAAACGCAACATGGCCCAAGTTTTGATAATAGATTCAGTAATGAAAAGACGCAACATGGTCTCAGTTTTGAACAAACAAAGCAAAGAAATATTTGTAAAGTAAAAGTTCGGTAATAATAAAACGCAACATGGCCTGAGTTTCAAATAAATGAAGCAAAACAGAACAGAATCCCTTTGCCTCTCAAAAAGTAAACAACTGGCAAAAACCAAGCACATAGGTACATAAAAAGTAAGCAACTGGCAAATGCGCAGTCATCGCGCAGTGTCGCACAGTGTAAAACTTGAGCTACTATGTAGAACATGGATCTGCCCACACTGCATTAGGAGCGCCAATCGCTCGCCAGTAAATGTCGCACGCACACATAGACACACACGCAAATCAACTTTAAAGCTGAATTACAGCTAAACGAATGATCTTTTTTACAGTATCTTTCACCATAAACCATCTAGGAAACTGAGGCTTTCATTTGAAACAGTTTTCTAAGCAAACTGTTCAGTCAGTATGGAGTTTACCTATTAGAACGACTCCTATATATAATAGATAAAATAAATGTTTTTCATTTTTAACCTTTGCTATTGGGGTAGGGGGAGGAACTATTCACTTTCTGGGACTGTTGTAGCTTGAAATGCTATGTTGTAATATAGTGTGACATATGAAGTTCATTTCAAATAACCTCAAAATTGCGTTATTATATTTATGAAGTAATGAATTTTTACTATTTCAAGGCTCCCGCAATTTTCTGTTTGGGGGCTAAGATCCTTATACGGTAACTTTTTCTTGAAAACCGGGTTACTTAGAGGGGTTACAACGTAAAAATTCAAGATTTTCAGATATTGTCTCAATATTTTAATTTTTCATTTTTTGTAACGTTGGTGGAAGAGCTCCCGGTACCACTTTTTTCAATTTAGGAAATTACTAACTCTGAGGGTTGGGAGTAAAACATCTCAAAACTTGAAAAATAAGAACCAGCCTAGCGCATATATAATAAAATTATTGACACAGAAACGAACTCCGAAGAATGGAGAAAATCAGAATGGCATATTACACGGCATGGCTGGAAAGTGTGTGTTTACACATGGCGAGGATGAGACATGTAAACACACTTTGAGTTATGCCGTGTAAAGTACTTTTTTGTATACAGGAATAGATGAGGCGCCGTGCTAACGTTACTACTATACATCCTATGGCTTATAAAACCCATTACAGACTTCACGCTTTTTCTCAAATGAAAAATAATGCTTCGCGCTGACTGTGCGGCTGCTAAAAGTTTCAGTTTCTGTTCATGCACTTATACAAAACACGATTATTCTACATATAATGGGAAGCAAAGTCGAAATGGGAAATGACAAACCTCTCAGTCTATCAAAAAATCTCAATAAAGTGTTTATGAAAATTCTAAAAAAGAGATTACATGGCATACTAAATAACAACCGAAGCATATCCCAAACCGGATTTAAAAAGGGGTATTCTCAGGGCCGCAGATAAAAAATTGGAGTCTGGCAGAAATTTTGTATGGGGACTCGGTTGTAAAATTACTTTGCCAGATAAAAACTGTTTTCGATTATTTTCATATATCTTTTGCCTTTTTGGTATTTTTGGTGGGCCCCCTTCCAAGACCGGGGTCCGGGGGGAAATCTCCCTCCTCTCATCAGGCCTGAGTATTTTACAATTGATCACGTACGCACGGTAAACCAGATGATAGAAAAATCAATAGAATACAAAATAGAAATCCATCTTTTGTTCGTCGACTTCCAAAAAGCCTTCGACACAACCGATCAAAACAGCCAGCCATGGGCTGACAGAAATGTCCCAGCAAGATGATAAGTGTTATGGAATCTTTACCAAGGAGCCGAAGCCTACCTGAAAATCGAAGACGCTAGATCTAGATTTAAAATAAAACGAGGGGTAAAACAGGGGGACCCATTATCACCGAACTTCTTCACAGATACGTTGGAAAAGATGTTCAGGGAACTGGAATGGGAAGAATATGGGTCACTAGTAAATGGAACACGTATATGCAACTGAAGATTCGGAGATGACTCGATACTCATACGCAGAACCAAAAGAGAATTGGAAATTATGGTAGAAGAATTGTTTAAAAAAAAAACAAAAAAACACGCGGAATTAGGCCTACAGGCGAATAAACTAAAAACGAAATATACACATATGAGTGATAACCCAACCACCCAAATAACCATCGAGGGAACCCGCATAGAAAAGGTAGAGGACTACACATATCTAGGGAGGACGGTATCATTCAACAAGGGCACAGAAAAAGAGATCAAAGTAAGAAAAGAGAAGGCGTGGAAGTGCTACAAGTCATTAAAAGGTATTTTCAAGAGGAACGTGAGCATAAAAGCTCAGGTAAGGGTTCTGGAGAAGTGTGTATGCCTGTGTTATGCTATAGGGCACAGGCGAGGGTACTCATACTGAATAGAACGCAAGGAGCCATGGAGCGTAGTAACTATCTTAAATATCAAAAAAGACAAAATCAAACACAAAGCGGTTAGGGAACAAACATAAAGCTTATAGACGTAGATTGCAGTATGGAAAAAAAAAAAAAATCAAAGTTTAAGTATGTGGGACACATTATGATAGGGACAACCAGGGCCGGATGAAAGTCATGAACGCCTCTGGGCACTCGCTTAGAAGCCCCCCCCCCCGAATCGTTGCTAAAATAATGACTTGCCCTTGCTCCCGTCAAAACATTTTCAACACACAGAAGTAGGATGGCTGTAATTCGAGTAAATGTTTCAGAAGGCTTTGGGAATGAATTTTTGTATATTATACTCGAACATTTCCCCGCCCCTCAAAAATGTTCCGCCCTGGGCACCTGGACCTGGCGACAACGACAGATTATCCAAAATTGTAACAAAGTGGAGACCTTACGAGGGGAGCAGGGAGAAGAGGAGGCCCAGGATGAGATGGAGAGATGAATTGGACAGAATATCCTACACCGCAGAGTACTGAACAAAATCAACGCCTTCGGGATGTACGACTATCAGAGAATGCTGAGAACCCCATAACCAGAGAGGCCAACAAACAAATCAATACTGAAGAAGCTTAAAGTAGAAGTCTTACTAGCATCGGGATGTCCATGACAGAAGGAAATGGAAAGCGATCGGTGAGGCATAGGTATACTTAGCAGTGGGGCGGTTGTCCATGAGTTCGGATGATGCTAGATTTACGAACTTGTATTGATTTTAAACTTACGGAACAATAAATGCTTAATTTATTATATTCAGACTTTCAGTAAGTACTGGAGATCATATTCTGACCATTTCATCCCAGAAATCTTCGATGGCGGAGCGGCTGGTGGTATTCTCACTTCCTCAGCGCTGGTCTTACCATACGGGCTGACTGGGCTGCAGCCCAGAGCGGCAAAACTTGTGACCCAAAAAACAGTTACCTCAATTTTTTGGGAGGTGGGGCGGGGAGATGTAAAAAAATAAGGCGGCAAAAATACAGCAGCCCAGGGCGGCAAAGTACTCAAAACCGGCCCTGCACTTCCTTCCAGCAATTGAATGAAATCGGTTTCGGATCGACTGGTTGCTAGTTCACGTTACTTCACACTATCCACACTAACGTGTTTCCGAAACTCGTCATCTTTCCAGACGGTATCCGTAGGAGCACGAGGTTGAGAGTTGGAGACGTACTAGTCCATCCACACCTATGTCTATACTCGTGTTTCACAATGCGAATGTATATCAGTTCTAGCCGCCATCCAACCGGTAGTTTTATCGCTACTGGATGGCTCGGAGAATCCGGTAATACTCGATATCATCGGTACCCGACCAGTGTTACTTAGCTGCATCTCTCCTGGAGCGTTCGCATTCTACGTACAGATTATACGTAACCACTACCCACACAATCTGGATACCAAGTACCAACAATATTCGCGCAGTCGTGAACATAATTTCATCGGCGTACTCGTCTTTGGAACAAAAAAGTGAAATTATAAAATTTAGAAATCTCTCCAGTTTGGCAGTTTCCATTAGACCTGTTCATATATCCGAAACCGGCTATTACCGTTGCTGATGCTCTTCAACGTCGATCGTTACCGTAATGTATTTTGAAATTTTGTAATCATTTCACACGGCGTCGTAACACCGCCAGATTAGGAATTGAAAAGAAGTCTTCGCATGACGCCGATATTTAAAGTTCAAACGTTCACGTTGATATTTGGTCGAGAAGCATCAGAAACGCAGACCATCAGCTGGAACCAGTGATACCAGGGCCGGAGGAACTGGCCTTCCACTCATGAAGCTGGAGGGCACTATCATCACCCCCCCCCCCCAGAAAGTAAAGTGTGAAAATGAGAGTTCGCTTACGGTTGAAGGGTAATGGGAAAAGAAAATCTAGAAAATCTCTCGTCAGAAGCTTCCGGCACAAATTCATCTTTCGAGAGGAAAATACGGTTTTAGAGAAGCGGAGTACGGTAATCAAACTGACAGACGAAGTTCGGTTGTGAGAATTTATGAAAAGGGTGCCAATAGAACAGCGATTATTGATGCGGCTGAATTGTGGTATGAGGATAACACAGATACCTATCCAATATTCCATCCTCAGCCGCAGCCCGGTCCAATTCCATAACAGAACGACAAGAGCATTTTGGCTTCAATGGAAAAGAGGTTCTCAGGAATCAAGGACCTAAAATGAGGACCAAATCGTCTTCAACAATACACTGCAATGTTCTTGCAGAAATGAAGGCTTATATTATAGAAAAAAGCACTTGTGCATAAAAACAACATAATCAATCTCGTAACAGTTAACTTGTGAATTAACTCTCTCAATACCACTTTATAGTTCACCTCCAACTGGTGATGTTCCTCATAGCGTTCTAGAACCCAAAACAGACTGAAACAGATATGCATGAGTGGGTGTTATGTGCGACCAGTTTTTTGAGAAATTTCGCAAAGAAAGTGGTGTCTTTTGGCAAATTTGTCCACCACAGATGGACCGTATAGTAGCTTTGCCTAGTATTTCAAAATGTTCGCAATTAGAGCACAACTTCTTAGTTCTCAATTTGTTTAACCGACTTCACTGTTTGGAATATGGTTCAGATACAGTGGTGTAGCCAAGGGGGAGGGGGTGGATCGAGGGTCTCTCTTTGTGACTTCGTTATGCAGTGGTTTTCCTAATTTTAGCGCCCACTAACACCCCTTCTTGGTCAAGATCAGATCTCCTGTTCAGATGTATAGTCTTCATACGATACAGACGTCACCTGAATGTAAAATATAAATTTCACAGGTTCTTTCCCTAATTTCCAATATGCTAGGCTAGCAGCTATGCTTTTGGACTTCAGCTGAGTATCCAAGAGATGACGTATTTTAGTAATTACTCAGGTTCCTTGCAGTGGCATAGCGTCCAGGGGGTGGGCATATGCCCCCAATATTATTACATAGTCCTCTAATATCAGCAATGTTCAAAAAATACCGCAATTTTCGACTTTTTCTCCCTTGAAAACCTTATTGTGCCCCCCCCCTTTGGGAAACCCCTAGCTACGCCACTGGTTCCTCGTAAGCAGGGGTCACATAGCTTATACCTTCCTGATTATCATTTGTAGTTTGGACCAAGGCCGTGACTGAGTGAATTTACAACATACCTACATTTGTCGGGTCTTTTACCACCGATGAGGTGAATATAGTCAAACCGCTTCAGCAAATAACATGTGTCACTCCACATAGCATTTGAAACAGGTGACCAATGTCATTTGTATCGTACATCATGTTTGTCAACATGTACGAATATTTACACAGAGATCAGACCATCAAACTTTTTCAAGATCTTGAGAACGCACTTCATCTGTGAAGAACATGAGTTATCTCGACTCTCAGAGAAAAATCCAAGATCAGGTCAAGATCCTGAACCTCGAATTCAGTAAAAGTTAGACGCTATAACAATTTAAATCACTTATTTAAAATTAGCTGTTTTAAATCTGCTTTCAAGGTACCATATATGCGTATAGTATGCTTGCAGTCTTTTTTTCGTTCTACTGAAAGGCGGGATAGGGCATGAATCGGTGACTCGCCTCTCAACCACCTGTTAAGAGTTCAGGACAAAATGCCATATCTTAAAAGCTTTTTTCAGCTCAATATCTGGAACATTTTTGAATTTTAAAAAAATAGTTGGAAAAATTTTCATTTACGCTCTTCCTTCCACCCACTAAATTTTCTTCGATATATGGCCCTGGTTTTACGGAACTGCTCCTCCAATGGGAAACGGTCGTAACTTCCATTAGATACTCTCACAAAAAAGGCTTTAAGGTAGGCTTTATAGGTATAGGGTCCATTTTTTCAGCGCATGTAATAGAAGTTATGTCCATTTTTTGAAATTGGAGTTTGGAGATTAGAAATACGAGATCGAGAAATATTGATAAAATATAATTACGCTGGATGATTGACTGCTGGAACATTTCGATTTATCTTTCTGCATTTATCATGGGCGCCCGCACAGGGTAGCGGAGGTAGCGACTGCTACCTCACAAGCTTTTCACTTTTTTTTTTTTTGTGCATCATTAAGGATATTTGTGATTCATGTAATTAAATGGTTCAATAATACGTTTATTAACATTCGTCAACATATAGGGACTGCGCAGTAGCGTAGCCAGGATTTGGTCAAGGGGGGGGGCGAAAACTTCAGAACGAGAAATAGGCATTTTTTAAATGTCAAATTTTGTGTGGTGTGGCATGCCGTGCTTGGTGGGGGGGGGGGGTTAGATAAAGTTTTGGAACATAACTAGGTACTTTCCCCCTCCATCACACAGCGACACAGCACTTGTGTCAACGAATCAAGGAAATACGGGTTTGTCAGGTTCGACTATCCGAAGACGTCGAGTGAAGTTTCAGCTGCTTTCCGCAAGTACCAGTCAAACGGGATTTTCTATTATAGACTTGCTCATCAGGTTTTTGTGACTTCATTAAAAAAAAAAAAAAAGGGCCATGGGGGGCGATCGGCCCCTTCGCCCCCCCCTTGGCTACGCCACTGGGACTGCGCATGTTCGTTTTTTCAGTTATCAGCCAGTGACTCATGCCCATGTAACTCTTGTAACTATTCACTAATCTCAATTTAAATACAAAAATCAGGATTAAATTTATTATGGTTGTCAGTACTTTCTCTTGCTACCCACTAGAAAATTCTGTGGTTGGCCATGAACACGGATTCAAATTCGTCTCGAAAAATTGAGTAATTAGCATCAGCGCCGACGCCGAAGCTCTCCGAAAATTTTTTCACCCTAAAGAAAATATGATGTATCATGGAGAAATTTGAAAAATTTGAAAAATCAAAAATTTTGAATTAAAGACAGTTTTCTACTAAATTTTTCACGCTGAGTTCAAATTCAGTGTTTAAATTTGGCGATAATGCTTCGTTCTCGAGATAAATTCGAAAATGTGGTCGAAATGGGCCACAAAGTGACGACCCTCGTGATCTCGTGTACCGGACCTATGAAGTCACGACCCCCGTGGTCTCGTGTACCGAACCCACGAAGTCACGACCCTCATGATCTCGTGTACCGGACCTACGAAGTTAGGGTTGAAATGGGTCAAAAAATGATTCTAGCTCAAATTTGACAACGGATCCGAATTCGTCTCGAAAAATTGAGTAATTAGCATTAACTATTCACTACTTTCAATTCAAATACAAAAATCAGGGTTAAATTATGGTCGTCAGCATTTTCTCTTGCTACCTCATCAAAAAATTCTGCGGGCGCCCATTGCATTTATACTTTTTTTTAATTCAAAAAAATATGTACATTTTTTTCTTCGAAAAAAGAGTTACCATTTGGGACGAGTACTTCAAAGTACTTGGAGTAAAAAATAGAGAGAAAATTTCAGAGGTGCACGCTGAAAAGAGAACATGTCCTCTTTAAAGAGTACATCTTGTAACTCAGTACCAAAAGAACGGGTTGCACTGATGCTCGCAAGAGCGCGTTTTCAGAAATTCAAACTACTTATTTTCATGCCTAATCAATCGATATAAATCAGCAGAATATCAAAAGAAAGGTAATTCAATAATCTACAGTTGGCGTCACAAATGGCAATCATGGTTCTAGATGTTCCTTAAGTACTTACGTACCTCCCTAACGTCAGTCCAACTGAAACCTTTTAACGCAATCAGTAGGATCAGTACAGTCAGTTATAGAAATTTTGGAAGGGTTGTATCTTTCCAGACGAGGCATCTTCGCCGGATTTACCTTACATTTACTAGGATATTTTTTTTAGTTACTACCCACTGATTTTATGAAGTACCTACAAAGGGCTTCCAAGTTAGTTTGAAATTTCCAATAGAACTATAGCAGGTCATTCGGATTCCAAATTCACTGATTTCAGAAAGAGCAAGTAGCATGTTCAGAAATATCAAAGAAAATCACTGAGGAGAAGTATGACTTGTGGTATCTCAGGGAAGAGGCAGGAGAATGAAAATATTTGTACGAGTATTACCAGGAACGAAAATTTGAAAAGCGACGGGAATGTTTTCAGGGGAAATTAGTAACGTGTTTCATGAGTTTCTTCAGTTTTCTCTGATTCCGTCTGATGCGCCAGAGTTTCAAAGATATCAGCCCCCTCCCTCCCAACAAAAAATGGCAGATAGGGACACCTGTACGTAGTTATAGGAGCCCTAATACTTTTCTTTGTACTAAGTCACCAAAATGTTGTAAATGATTTAAAGAAAATATAAATTAGGTATTTATCTTTCATGCAATGGTACCACCTTATGCCTTACTTTTTTATTGAAAACAATTATACTGCACTGTGACGGCTAAAAATTCATAATTTGCAAAAATTTATTACACTTATCTTATCACTTGCTGTATAAAAAATTAAGAACAAATCAGCAGACACCTATTCACTATTGTATGTATGTATTTGTAGGCATCTTCTACTGAGAAGGTGTCCCCTCAAAATCATATGTACAGACCAACAATGACAATGATAATAACAATACTAATGATAACAACATTAATCAACTCAAATCACTCGTAGAAAATTATCACACCAAAAGAAATTTTTGGAAAATCCGCAAATTCCAGGATATATGCAATGAAAGTACCTTTTCAATTTGAAATTTCCGCACAGCACTTTTGACCTAATTCCGAGACAAATTTAGTAAATTCTGAAAATTTACTCTGAAATAGTTGGCTAGAAATTCGTTGACTATATTGTCATAACGTTTTTCACTCAATTTCCCAAGTTCTCCTGGTACGGGATTTTATGTTGATGATATTATGAAATCCTTAATATCTCAACTACTGGGTTGCGTATCTCCAGTTTTCTCTCTCCTGTGCTAACCTTTTCATTTCTGAGAAGGATTTAGACTTTGTATCCTTCATTATCTGCCTTTCATAGTTCATACTTGCCTTCCTTTCCAGTTCTCTCTCTAAACCACCTCCTCTATAGCAGTCATAACAATACCCCTGGATGTCTTATATCATGACCTATCATTTTAATTCTTCTTTTTACCATTATATTCCGAATTTCTCTTCCCTTTCCTATTTGCCTTAATACTTTCTCATTCCTGGTCTTTTCCATCTATATGATTTCAACATTCTCCAGTGTACTCCAAATATACGCCTGAAGAAATGTCTTACTTCCAAATTTATATTTGCCCTAATTACATCTGCTTTTTGAAAAAAAAAAAAAAAAAAGCAAGCAAGCTCTTTTAGCTTGTTCTATGTTGTATTCTTTATTTCTGTTTTACTTCTTTCAGCTTGCCTTATCCTACCTAAATATTTTAATTCCTTTACCTCCTTCATTTTTTCACCTCCTATTTCCATATTTATTGGATTTTGTTCCCATCTACTGGATACCATCACTTATGTCTTATTCTTATACATCTTCATTTTATATTTTATTTTCAATTTCTTATCCAACTTTTTCAACGCTTTCTTTAGTTTCCCATTACTTCTTTCCACTATTGCAATATCATCTGCAAGCCCTATCATTCTAACCGTCTCCCCTTGTATTTACATACCTGATTTCTTTGCATTCATTTCTTCAATTACAAGGTTAAACACAGTACTGGTGACAAACAGCAACCTTATCTCATTCCTATTTTTGCTTCTCCCACTTCTACTTGTATTTTTGAGCCCTTTGATCCTTACAAGTTCCATATTATTCTTCTTTCTTTAGACTTGATGTTTTTATTTCCTTCAATATTTGAAACATTTTCGACCATTCAACATTATCAAAAGCTTTTTCTGAATTTACAAATTCTAGCCTTTTTTCAAACTTTCTTCCAATAAAAGCCTCAAACTTAAAATTGCTTCTTTAGTTCTTTCTACACCTCTACTGAATCCATACTTTGATGCCTAAATTTTTGGCAGCTGACAAATGGGGACTAGCACGCGCTAATTGAATTGAAGTCATTAAAGAGAGCATGGTTTTCTACACTTGCGATGCTTCAGAGATCTTCTGTGGACAGAAGACGAAAACCTATAACACCATGACTGACCTACTCTTGTCACACCGTGATACCATTAATTAAAGAAGCGTAAAGCTTGTCAAAAGTCGTGCACATGCGACGAGCATGAACCACGAGAAAACGTATAAGAAAATTTCGACCGACACGATTATCGTCTGACTTCCAAGGCTGGTCGGAAGGAAAAACAAGCTTCGAATTCCATCGTCGTAATCGGAAACGACGATAAAAAAAAGTAGTAATTACGAATAGAAACGACGAATTTCGTTCGATAATTTCATAAAAGTAAATAAACATCAAAGAAGACAACAACGTTAGATCACTTTCACAATGTAACAAAAGCAAGCAGTCGCTTCTCCGACCTTACTTTCACTATCAGTTCTTATAGAATCATATTCCGACGTCGTGTCAGCTGATTCTCTCACGTAGATACACGCCTACTTCTTTCTCTGTTTTATTACTCGAACCCATTTGTTATATTCGTATTCATTATTTTAATTAGACGACGCTTTCGTGGTTAATTACAAGTAAATCAATCCGCGAGTATATGTAAAATGGTGCTAACATTTTTGTAAACAATAAAGTGCTCGGGTAGTGCGTTCTCGTAATTATTTGCTGTACACCGAGTTAACAATAATTTATTACCTACGTTTATAATTTCTTTATTCTCTTTTTTTTTTCATTTTTTAAATCATTTTTTGGGTGTTAACTCATTTTTGAATTTATTAGCATTATATACTCGTATGTGTTTGGAGAAAGTACATAACATGAACAGAGAATAACTGAAACTGAACCACATATGATAGTGGAGGTTGAACAAAGGTGAATCGAGTCTATACTTGGTTAAGGTGTGAGAAAAATGTTATAGCGTTGGTACGAGAAAGAAGAAAAAAAAAAAGTGACTGCGAATTAATTTTTACATTAATACCAACTAAGACATTGAACAGAAACAACAACCAGTGTAGGAAAACAGGAAAAGACACAACATACCCACCGCAGCATACTGCAATAACTTACCAGACATCCGACAAACCAACGGGGCTATACCAACCAATAATAAGATAAGACACAACATATTTACCATAACTACGGAATTACCACAATGATTCGTACCAACTAAGACGATGGACGTGTGCAACAGCCAATAGGAAGATAGGACAGGACACAACACACTCATCGCAGAACACTGCAGTAATTTACCAGGTATTGGACAAGCCAACCCAACTATACCAACCAACGGGCAGATAGGACACAACATACTCGTACGACACAGTATTATTGGAATTATCTATACCAACTAAGACAGTGGACAAGTACAACAACCAGTACCAGATACCGAACGAACCAACCAGACTATACCAATCAGTAGGAAGATAGGACACACCATACACGTTTACGTACCATATGGTATTAACACAATTATCTATGCCAACTATACGATATTGCACAGACACAACAACCAGTAGGAAGACAGAATAGGACACAGCACATCCACGACAGAACACTGCAGTAACTTACCAGACATTGAGCAAACCAACCCGACTATACCAACCAATAGAAAGATAAGACACAACATGTGTACAATCTGGGATTACTGCAATGAGGACCTGACTTCCAAAACGCGCTTAGTCCAAAAAAATCGAAAATCAAGTTTTTAGCGCACTCTGGTGGAGGAAGTCAAAAAGCACCTTTCAGAATTGGTTTCACGATTTTGAGCCAGCTAAGCCTTTCTTTTGTTCTTTTTCATAATAACTAACTTACTTGTTTTTTCAAATTTCATGAATACAAGACTCTTACGACTGTAAGTCATATACTTGCTTTTTCCTGTTCGTGGGGGTACAAGGATGTCTGAAGGGTGAAGGGAGTGGGGACATTGTTCACGTGTGCCTTGTTCACCGAAATGGTCGTCTCTAAGCTGTATCTTCCGATTTCCGACACTTTCTAGGTCAAGACGTACGAATTTTGACCTTTCACAAGTATGACATATGGTCTGCCAAATCGAGCTGAGTTCACGACTTCCCCCACTTTGCACTCCCATAGCTCGAAGACTGTTCGCACGCCAACCCTCATACTTGGGTGGTATTAGCATTGACCCCTCTTCTTCCCATCCATGCAATTGAATCAGTTGTACCACTTATCGTTTGCGAGTCAAAATGTTTTTTTCGATTTCCCAACATTTCGTTTTTTGGACTAAGCGCGTTTTGGAAGTCATATCCTCAATTATTCATATCAACTAAGAAATTACTCAGGCAAAACAATCAGTAGGAAAACAGTATAGAACACAACACACCCACCGTAGCACACTGCAGTAACTTATCAGGCATCAAAATGAAGATAGGATACAACATATTTTACCATATGGTATTACTGCAACTATCCATACCAACTAAAACATTGCACAGACACAACAACCACTAGGAAAACAAAACAGAACACAACTCATCCACCGCAGAACACTGCAGTAATTTACCAGACATCACACAAACAAATCAGACGATACTATCTAGTAGGAAGGTGGGATACAACATACTCGTACTATGCAGTATGACTACAATTATTATCCATACCAACTGAGGCATTGGACAAGTACAACCAGTAGGGAAACAAGACAGGACATGGGTGTAACCTGCAAGGGGCAAGGGGGGGGGGCATTTTGAAAAAAAATTATATTCCAGTGCTTACAAGATTATTTTCGAATATTTAAAAAAACAGCTGAATAAAATTCGCAGAAAATAGGATATGCCTAGAGGCCTAGACGCTAGACAATGAAAATGTGTTACTGGCGCCACACTGATAGCAAAGCAGCGACTTGCACCTGTACAAATTCTACCTTTTTACCCCCTCCTGGAAAAAGTTCTAGCTACGCCCATGAGACATCACACAACACATCCACCGCAGCACACTGCAGTAACTTACCCGGACATCGGACAAACCAACTGGACTATACCAACGAATAGGAAGACAGGGCACAACATACAACCATACACTATTACCGCGATAATCCACACCACAGGTACAACAACCAGTAGGAAGATAGAGGACACAATACACACACCGAACAACCAGTAGGAAGATAGAGGACACAATACACCCACCGCAGAACACTGCCGTAACACACCAGACATTGGGCAAACCAACCAGACTACATACACCAACTAATAGGAAGATAGGATACAACATATTTACCGTAAGTAAGGTGGTACAAGATGACACAAAAAATACTTCTGGCCCCATCACTCCGCGGTAAATGCACAGTTAAAACATCCCCCCCCCCTTTATGTGTAGCTAAAATTATTGCGCACGTTTGATGATTTTTTGAAGAAAGTTGAGCAATTAGATCAAGCACAACATTTAAAAAAAAAAAAAATTTAGTGCCATTGTGTACCATTACATATAAAAACACATGAAAAAGCAACGATTATACATAGAAACTCGAACTATATTGTTAACGAACATTATATACGGATAAATCGCCATCAAAATTGTAATATTATGCTGACGGCTTGTGCCGGTGGCACACGGAATCGGCAAAACTAATACAATATCGGTTTTCCGGGTGCAAGCCCTATCTGCTACTGCAGGAAAAGTAAAACAATTCATTTAACCGGACCTTTTTCTTAAAAATGGAAAGAAATAATCATCTTTACTGATGTCGAGTATCTGGCTGACGCAATAGACATATGCTGATAAAATTGACGCTGTTAAGCAAAACAGAACCAAGCGACAAAAGCTATTTTTTGAGAACACGTGTGATTCGAAGTTCAAGAGCCACATATATATAGAAACTATATGGCACAGCGTTTACTGATAAGCTCTTTTCAACGTGGGTACACATTTTTGTATCAGGCGCCCAATTTAAAAAAAAACTCTACTTTTTACGCTCTTTCTAATCAGGGGCGTAGCCGCGGGGGTGGGAGGGTCTGGACCTACCCCCTGGCATCAGACGAAAATGTGAAAAAATTAAAATTTACTCTGGTAATAGTAAGTATTACAATTGTAATATTGTAAAAGTGAAACGACGCCCCCCCCTTCATACCAAGTCTGGTTACGCCAATGATACTAATAACTCATTTTGTCAACAAATGGTTGCTTGGTTCTGTCTTGCTTAGCAGCGTCAAAATGCAATGCATTGTTTTTTTCCTTTGATATCTACAGGCGTGCCCTCGTTTTTTTATCTTTTCTATTTGAGGCTCCTAAATCAATTTTTTTCAACGTTATTTAGTATCAGCAGACTCAGAAAACTTGGCACCTTCAGATAAAATTTCTGAACATTCAGTGTCGTTCAATGTGCGGACACCAGACAACAAAATAAAATTTTTTGGATCTGCACTTTCAGGTGAGACATTTAGTTTTTCCCCCCTACAAAAACACTGTTTTTGCCACCGTCATCAACAAAGTGCTCGGATAGAAGATCTAAATCCACACCTTCCCTACTTTTTTCGTTCATATAGTGCTAATAGTTTTTCAGAAAATTCGACTGTGCCACTGTATACCATGTGTCATTGTGTACCACCTAGCCTTATAGTAATACCGCAGTTACCCTAAACATATCAAGTTTAACCTGGTTTCAGATCCTCTTAGTAATGTAAGATAAATGAAGACCGGCTTTCTAAAACCTGTTAAGTCCAAAAAAGTGATTTCTGGATAATTGAGAAAAACGTATCACGCCTTTCGTATTCTAGATATTTAAACGCTGTATGTTTGTACGTCTTCAGAAGACTACACTCGACCTATCTCATACTTGTTATGTAAAAAAAAAACATCAGTGTAGCCTCTCCACACAAGTCAGAAGTGGAGAACCTCGTGGACTTAAGCAGGTTTTGGAAAGTTCAAAAACATAAAATGATGAATTATACACTCGTTTCTGCTGAAAATTGAAGAAATAAGTGCTACAATGAAAAGGGCAGCACCGGCTATTCCGTGATACCGGTATCACAAGATTTGAAAAAATGGACTTAACAGGTTTTGGAAAGTCGGTCTTCAAATGCAAAGCACTGATAATGAACTAACCAACAGCAACGTTTTGTCAAATAAATCTACTTAAGTGAAAAATGTACTTTCACTGTAAGAGAAGAACAAAAAAGGTGATGTTAACGATTTTTATCCGTTCGAAAAATTGGGTTCTCCCTTATCAAACTTCAAAAATAGTTTAGGCTATGAAGAAAAATTAGGCTCCGGTTGCGTCCCGTACAGAAGGATAAAAAAAAGGATATATCGCAATTGCGTCCCAATAAAAAAAAGGTACATGTCTCAATTGCGTCCGAAGTGCATCTAGAAATAGACAGTCGATGTTAAAATTAAAATGACTTGCGTAATCATTCTTCATGTTAGTACGTGTATGCAGATTACAATGCGAATGACGATGACACGCGACACGTAACTACATACGAGGGCAATCCCAAAAGTAAATCCTGTTTTGCTGTAAAATGATTAAGAATGAACAAAAATTCAACATAATACCAAATTTATTTAGGATTTGAGTTACACTATTTCTCTATAATAATCACTATCAACCTTCAAATACTTCTGATACCGATCCTTCAGCTTCGAAATGCCCATTTGGCAAAATTCAGGAGTTGGTTTTTGAAGAAGTTTGTGACTTCCTTTTGGAGCGCGCCATTGCAGTTGAATTTCTTCCCGCCCAAATGACGTTTCAAGGATGGAGAAACAGATGAAAATCACTCATGGCAGATCCAGTGATATTCTTAACCACATCCTGCAATACTTTGCAGCCAGTCCCAAGTATGGTTAAGTGGGAAGGGAAATATATGGGACTCAACTGAGCCGTTAAAAGAAGGGACGATATTCAAACATGTCTGGGACGCAATTAAGATGTGCCCTTTTTCCTAGTGGGACGCAACTGAGACAAAAATTGGTGGTCGGGACGCAACTGGGATTCACCGAATAAATAAGTAGGTAGATCAAAGTAATTTTTGGTTGAAACATTTTTCTGTTATAATCAAAATTAATTTTTTGACTTACGATCAAAAGTCCATATTTGGGGGTGTTTAACTCCCTTGGATGGCGAAGTTCCAATGGCACCCTTGGGATTTGAAGGACATCAATATATATATATATATCGTTGAGATAGTTTTGTCGAATTTTTTTTTCTCCCTTGTTACGTGAATAGCGATGCACGCATGCTAGATTGACCCTTTTGACACCGCACCTTAATTTTTCGGTGAATTCCAGTTGCGTCCCGACCACTAATTTTTGTCTCAGTTGCGTTCCACTAGAAAAAGGGCACATCTTAATTGCGTCCCAGACATGTCTGAATTGCGTCCCTTCTTTTAACAGCTCAATTGAGTCCCATATATTTCCCTTCCCACTTGACCATACTTAGGACTGGCTGCAAAGTATTGCAGGTGTGGTTTAAAATACCACTGGTCCTTGCCCCGAGTGATTTTCATCTGTTTCCATCCTTGAAACGTCATTTGAGCGGAAAGAAATTCAACTGCAATGACGCGCTCCAAAAGGAAGTCACAAACTTCTTCAAAAACCAACTCCCTGAATTTTGCCAAATGGGCATTTCGAAGCTGAAGGATTGGTATCAGAAGTATTTGAAGGTTGATAGTGATTATTATAGAGAGAAATAGTGTAACTCAAATCCTTAATAAATTTGGTTTTATATTGAATTTTTGTTCATGCTTAATCATTTTACAGCAAAACATGACTTACTTTTGGGATTGCCCTCGTATGTAGTTACGTGTCGTGTCATATGTATCTGACAACATGGAAATTCTTTGCTTCGTGTACAAAACCATTTTGAACCACTCTCACATACAATATTGGAACTCCTAGATATTGAGTCAAGATTAGAAGAATTCTCGTGATTAGTAAATGGAATAAATCAGCGCTATCTCTATATAATAGCAATATAATGTCAGAAGATATCTATTTTAGAGTTCAAAATAGTGTTACTACAGAGGACTAACAATGAATGCAGTGCCGGTTTTGCTATATAAGCTAATTGGGCTGCAGCCCAAAGCGGCAAAATTTTTGGGCGGCTACATTTGCGGCCCAAAAAACAATTGTGGGAGGGAGATGTTAAAAAACCAAGGCGGCAAAGCACTTAAAACCGGCCCTGAATGAATGATACTTTTAATGGGGCAACTTCACAAAATCAACTATTACTAGGGCAATCTTACTCCATTACAATGGCCCCACAGCACTAATGTGCCACGAGTTCATAGCTCGTGAATTTATCTTAAGACATCACACTTCATACTATAGGTATGTGCTTTCTTCTCCATGCTGCCGGATGCACACAGACACTTAGGCAATAATAGCCAGTTTAATCACATGAGCTAGTTTCACACGAATTACTTTTCAAATTAGCCATAGGTCAGTAAAGTTCACTGGGGTTACTTATTCCGTTATAATGGTCCTTAATAGGCACTAGTGTGCCAAGAGATCATTACTCGTGAACTAATCTTTAAACAGCCTCGTCACATTCAATGATAGTTGCTTCCTTACCCCACGTCACGAGGTATACATAGAAACTTATGTAATTACACACAGTTCAACCTCATCAGCTAGTTTCATAGGTATTAATCCTCAAAATAGCAACAGGTCAGTGACGTCTACGTGGGTTACCACAATATATGGTGCCTAATAAAAGCATTAGTGCGTCACGAGTTCATTACTCGTGAACTGATCTTCAAAAGGCCGCATCACATTTCATTCTACGTTCTTTTTTACCCCACGCCCCCGGGTACATACACAATACACTTCCGACAGTTTAATCGCATCATCTAGTTCCGTAAGAATTAGTTCTGCAAATAACAAGAGGTCAGTGAAATCTGCGATCCAAGACGCTTATAGAAGGTTATCGTCGTTAACCGCAGACGTTACAACCACAGGACACGAAAGTGAGAATACCTGCGTTCAATTAGCCCACGACATTGCTCGAGTATCGGGGTCACATGATCATCCCATTATTCCTAACTTTAATTTGCCAATGCGGTTCCTGTTAGATGAGAGACGACCGGTAACCGCAGCTCTCCACAGAGATATTCCATGTTTATGTGTACCTACTCGTATTTTAAATCTATGTGGACTGCTTAGGGAACCTCAAAGGGTCATGTATGATTTTCCATAATAAAACTACAATACTTCATACAGTTTATATAGGTATGTGTCTCTTCTACATGAATCAATTAATTCTATGATTGATGTTCTTTCGTTGCAGGTATGTTTCCGGAGCGAGTATACTGTCAATAGTATTCATGTTCATGATACGAGAATGCCTCACCAAAGACATCGACACGCAGACCATACAACCGCCAAACGAGAACTGGAAAGAAATACAAAAAACCACAACAGATAGCGACATCAGTGATATTAACATAAGGATAAATACTAAACTAAAAGATAACGTAGCATTTATGAAACCTAGTAAATTCGACGAGCACGTCGAGGATGACCAGTACGTCGACAACCCGTTACTGCTAATGGGCCTGACGACCACCACCTCGCCGTCAACAAATGTTACCATAGCGTCAGTCCTACAACCTACCAGTGCCAATCAAACCGTCACAGCGAACCACACTCGGTCGTGCAACGAGAGTACGGCCAATGCCACCAAATGTGAGCGACGCCTGAGCACTGAAGACCACGTCCAGCTATTCGACGTCGACATGGCGAACGAAAGTTTCCACAGTGCCGTAGTTCGAAAACGAAATTCCGCCGACACGCGCAAATCCATCGACTCGACGGAGCCTCCTAGCGAATTATTTAATTTAAAGTCTAACAGTACGACTATTTATTATAAACCTATTTATGATTTTAAGAATACGACGAGGACGTTGGCGCACAACGACAGCAAGGCTGCGTACGCGCACCACCACCCGGAGGTGGCCTACCTTCGGGCCGGCGTCGTACCAAAAGTCTACCATAAGACATACCTGAACGAGGGCAATTTGTTCTCGTTCAAATTAAAAAAAGAGACTGAAGATTACAGGATGCTGGAGAAGCGAATTCGGCGCCCAAAACGAGTCCGCAGATCGCTGTATCAGCTGCCATTTAACGAAGTCATTTACCATCGTCCACTGCGTCGACGGTATTACCTGCCGAACGACAGGATAGACTTGTGGGACCAGTACTCGGACCAGCATCGACGGTTCGTGCGCTTCCCGCTGCAGACGGACGCGTTCCGGCCGAACCGGCCGCTGAACGCGCCACCTCCACCGCCTCCGCCATCCGCGCTTAGCTGGTCGCCGCCGCAGCTACCTCAGTACGCCGCCTACCATCAGACGTTACCGCCGGTGCCGTCAATGGGACCGCGGAGTCCGAGATTGGTGTTCAGAGACCCGGTGGAGCCGGGAACGCTGCAAGCTCCGTTTTCACCCAACGGCCTGCAGGACATAGCAGCGCCCGAGGATAACAGAGGTAGGTGCTAGTGGTAACGGTTGTAGTACGCGGTGGACTTACATACGTATGCGATATTAATGGTTGGTGCTATGTCATTTAAATATCGCCCGCCTGCTAGGTAACCTCTAATAACCATTTATGTGCAATGTGGTCAAAGCATTGTACTGGCACTTCTTGGAAACAGCCATGACTCCTGAAACGAGCTAAAAACACCAATTCTGAGGGCGACCGCTCGGGACCAAAAACCAAAACTAAGGAAGATTGAGCTAGTGTTGCAGTTTCTACGAAAAATACAGAGGTTAGACATGCCCATTCAGAACACATCAAACCACGCTCCGCTACCATGTTGGAGGCTCGGTATGCCTTCACTCTGCATCAGATAGTTTTAGCCTTGTGCCATCACTCACGAGAGTGCGTCAGGCAAGCAGTGTACAGTAACCTCGCGGAGCCAGAGATGTCAGAAGACTGAAGATATAAAAGTTATTGCCAAAATAGGGTAATATAAAGATCAGGACCCGGCCGATGTCCATTCTCACAGAGAAGGAGACACTGACTGATCAGTGTCATAGTATGAGAGAATATACCTTTGTTGAATAACACATAGACGTGTTGCTTCGTGTTTGAGGACCAATGTGATGCAGAGGCACCAGCGTTAGCAGATTTGAAATGTCTAGGAAATCTATTCTTTCTTTACACGTTCCTTGGCCTTCGTATTCGTTTTGAAGGCAAAAGGTTGAAATTTTTTTCATATTAAAGTCTCATACACAAATTCTTCGTTTTTTCATAGTTGCTGTTGAGTTATTTGAAGAGCCGTCCGTCGGGTCCAGGAGTATCAGTATTTAAAAATTTGATCTGTAGTTACCCACTGACGTAGACGAATATACAAATCAAATTAAAATAAATTAGAATTTATTCTATACATAGCCAAATATGAGACCAATTGAAAACATCAAACCTAAACGGCTTGGAAAGATAATAAGTGTGACACCGGCGGTTATCAAATAATCTTCCTATGGGTGATTTAGTGCACGTAAAATTGCGAGGTCAGTTACCTGGATTTCAGAGCACGAAATTTTTGTCAACTATTTGTATCAATACAAAAGCACTTTTGGTACGAAAGCCTCTTTTCCAGAAAAAGAACTACACTATGACAATTCTTCGTAATATGTCAGCACGTCAGCATTTGCAAGGCATTCCCAGTGAGGAAAGAACAGCACTATTATGTTAGTTAGAGCCTAGAAATTTTCTATAGCCAGGACCATAGCAAAGAAAATGTATCGAAGGGGAAGTGGGACGAAAATCAGAAATTTCCTATCTGTGGGGGGGGGGTCTAACTGTCCTAAGTTCGGATCCACTCCTTTGACACGGGTGATCTGCATTAGTCTTCATATAATTGGCTCTTGTCTGTCCGAGTTCGAAAATACAAATACCAGAATTATGAAGGGTGACAAAACTCATCAATGATAAGAACTCATAATGGCATCTCTGGTGGTGAAAGAAACTGTCCTAAGTTCGGATCTACTCCTTTGATACAGGTGATCTGCATTAGTCTTCATATAATTGGCCTTTTCTACCAGAATTTGAGAATACGAATACCAGAATTATGAAGGGTGACAAAACTTATCAACGATAAGAGCTCATAATGGCATCCCTGGTGGTGAAAGAAATTAGCGTAAGTTCTGATCTACTTTTTCGACACCTATGGTCCCAAATTAGTCTTCATATAAGTAGCCCATTGTTTATTAGTTTGAAAGCGCAAAATGACCGAATTACGGAATGTGACAAGACTTCATGAAATGATGTAAGCATGTGTGGTCATCCCTAGCGGCGGAAGCACACCGAACAAATTATAACCCAGTACTCAGCATACATTTCCCGGGTCAAAAGCCGCGGTTAGAATAACCAATCTGAATGCAGCCTCTGGCTAAGACTTGAGAACGCCGACACAGCTTTGACCCGTCAGCGAAATTTGCCGGTACGATGCTTTGACACACGTGAACACGTACATAGCATATATACATATACATTTTTATCATTTATAGCATCATGTAACTAGAGACGAGGCTGTTAACCGTCATTATGCATTTCATCGTCTACCCATCATACATAATTCAAAGTGCTCGTTACACAGAGCTGTGTGTAAAAACTTTCTCAACACGAATCTCTGCTACACTTCACGTCTACTTTCAGCCAAGACAGCACGGCTCGATACTGACGATGAATCTACTGGAACGAGAGGGACATACAAAAGTGTACATACATCTGACAACAGAAAACACGTCTCGATGTCCAGGCGAGAGGCTGAACGTAATTTCAGACTGCTAACGAGTACATCACTGACCTGACGTAACCTTTCACGAGGAACCAAGTTCAACTCGTTGGTCCATCTCCGAATTCGCTGCGAATCCCCTGATTATCCGGAGTACGCGGATTGATCAGTCAGGAAATTATTAACGAGACGGCAAATTTCTCCGATCCATTGTCTGAGCACGATGAACATTTCGCCGCACAAAGAGTTTCCCTCCACGATGGGGTTATTATTTCGTCGTTGGGGAATTCGTTTCTATCATTGCGCTAATTAGCATGGACGAGTGACGTGGACTGAAACAATTTGGAAGTGAGGTTCAACTCATCTTGCAGTGAAGGCTGCTTTATTGACTTTCCATCTGACACGTTTCTAAGGCAATTTGTTCTGGTTAATCACAGGGACGTACCGAAGAGACTTTCTGCTAGGGAGGGGATCTAAATCGTTCAACTAAGAATTCAAATTTTACCAACTGACGAAAATCTTCAAAATTGGCAAGCAAACAACAACAATATCGAGTGGACCACATGATTCCATAAACGTCAGAAATCTCATCAGCCATTAATTCTAAAGAAGAAAAACCGTAGGTACTTAATTGCAAAATCACGAAAAAAAAAGATTACTCAACGACATCGAAAGTTTGATAGGACTCACGGTTTTCGAGACAGAATTTTTTGAAAGAAAATCGAATTCGCGTACTTCGAGTACCCTCAGGGTGTCTACTGGGTCCAAATTTTTCAATTCCTTGACTTTTCCTGGACCTTTTCTCACTTTTTTCATAATCGTTTTACACACATACAAATATAATATTATTCGTAGAACCTTACCAAGGCGGGGGGGGGGGGGCTCACAATAAATGGAAACACTAAAAAATACTATGAAAAGGGATATTATGTAATTATCTAAAAATATTTACGTTACTTCAAATTTACTTGTAATTTAAACAACATTCGTGGTAATAATTTTGAGGAAATTTAAATAAAAAATTTATGACTTTTCATGACCACTATCCAAAATACTTGACTTTTCCTTGACTTTCTTGACTTCCTTGACCGGTAGACACCCTGCCTACCCTTGACTCACAACCTAATGGACAAATTGAGCTTATCGTCAACTCGAATCACACTAGACTTTTGAAAGTTCATCATGAGAATTTCATCTGATCAGGTCAGTTATAGAGAATAGAGCGTTGCACAACGCCATTTCCTTCAGGAATACGCATTCTGGCCCCACGCTGCCGAATGGTCCGATTAGGCCCGTCCATGAACTCGACCGTCACTTCATTACTACAAACAACATATTACAACTCTCGATCATCGAACATAGGTTTCGGATCAATCATACAAAAAAATAAAATAATAAATTGATAAATAAATAAACTAAGCAACCATTGCATAAAGGCTGCACTAGTTGGCATAGAAAAAATTAATACTATCCATATTCTGACAACTGTAAATCTCGGTACCAACTGAGGGAGACAGTTTTGTTAAAACTGCCGCGACGAAAATCACTTGGGAGGCTCTCACACCCCACCTCCTCACTTCGGTACGTCACTGGTTATTCAGCTAGTTTCCTGATGCATAACAAGAATTACAATCAAGCATACTCATAAATAGAAACGAGCAGTGAGAGTGGTTCAGTTTGATAAGAATATCACACTTAAGGAGGTGACGGAAGAGGAGAGCAAACTCGCTTGATGTTATGGGTCTCTCAATTTCTGAAGATTTAGATTTAGCCTAAGTCGTTTTTTGAAACTAAATAAAGCCTTTGAGAATACATTAGACCAAGTAAGAATGTCAAACTCAGATTTTGATAGGACACCCACAGGGACAAATCCAGAAAACAAAAATAACGGGGGGGGGGGGGTCAACATTACAAAAACTTTGATAATCTTTTCATAGACCAAAACACAGAATAATTCTAATGTTAGTATAATATTGTGTACTTTAGTATCCTCAATCTTATCCAGCTTTAATGTGCATGTGAAGAGGGAGACACAGAGTGGCTCACTACTGAACCGCCATTCAACTAGGCGCGGGTACACGGAGAGACAGGACAAGCGTCCGTTTCAGAGAAAACTTGAAATAAATTGACAGTGCTTCAAAAATTAGTCCGGTCACAAACAAACATATACTAGTCTCGAAGAGCACTGAGGAAACCTAAATAAACATGAAACAGTGTCGAAAGTCGTAAAAGTCAGTTACGTCAGGTTCTTTTTTGGAGAGGGGGGGGGGTACAAACATTTTAGGTGACAAGTAAAAAGAAAGCTTCTGTCTCCCTTGAAAATGTAGCCGTGTAAATCTCTCAAAGCGTCTTTTTATCGACATGCTGAATATTTTTTTGGAAAGGGCGGAGGGGCGTTACAAATGATACTTCGTACTCGCTATTTGTTTCGACGCCATAGGTCTTGGGGAGTCTCAGCGAGTTATACATGACTCTACAAGAGTCTAACGTAGCCAGCCAGTGTTTAAGAATTTTACCCTATTTTTGAAAAATCTGAGAGTCTTGAAGGGTCACGATCATTCTTGATGAGCCGTAATCCATTCTAGTAGAATAATATGAAAAAATTTAAGCTAGTATATAAAACTGTCACACAGTGTTTTGCAATAGTCTTAAGGTGTCACTGAATTGCGTCTGAAACAAGTCTACAAAAAGTCGTAAGTGAGCATCAAAGTCTTAGTTCTAAAAAAGTGTCTCGCGTAAGCATCGAAGTTTTATACGAGCCTTAAGAAGCTTTGAGGCGTCAACAGTTTTGAAAAGTCTTGACCATACCTTGAAGATCAATAATCAAGTCTGGAGAAGTAGCGATACGTGGTAAGCAAATTTGAATTTTTTTAGCGAGTCTTGGACAAGTTCTGAGGGTTTCATATAAGTTTGAGGAAGTCTAAAAGATTTTTACATGTGAGTGTTCAAGACTGATACAAGGATGGACCACTTCTACAGGGTAGCCAGCTCCCCCCCCCCAAAAAAAATGCTCTGACTTCTCCAGATTTTCCAGTCCATTTTCCAACTTTTTCATGACAAATAAATTATTTAAAAAAAAATGTTCAGTTGAGTCTGACAAAGAAAATTGTACAATACTTTCTCATCATAAAATTTTCCTCGAAATTCCCTGACTTTTCCCTGACATCTCCAGGTGTGCTCACATTCAGACCTGATGAGGGGGGGGATTCCGTCCGGGCCCCGGTGTTGGAAGGGGCCCACCGAAAATACCAAAAAGACAAAAAATATATGAAAATAATGGAAAACAATTTTTGTGAAGCAAAGGGAAATAAACCTGAACAAAAACATTGATACGTAATCGATATTATTCATGTTTTAGTCCCTCTGACCCTGAGGCCTGAGTGCGGGTGATTCTGTTCTGATAAAGTAATCTTCCAACCGAGCCCCATGAGAAATTTTCCCCGGGCCTCAATTTTTTCTCTACGGCCCTGCTCACATTTCCTGACTTTTCCCGGTTTTCCAGAAACTGGTCACCCTGTTCTACCTCGAGCTACATCCACTTATAAGCGAGCCAATGAACCAAACATACAGCCCGTCTTAAGACAGGATAGATATCAATCTAAAATTGAAATAATCAACATAACAGTGTTGAGTTAATGCATACGCCAAAACAGCTTCAAAAAATCTTTTGTCTATCTTTGATTTTGAAGGAGTTAGAAAAATTTGAAGTTAACAAAAATGAAAAAAAAAAAAAAACTAAGGAGAAAATTGAATACTTAACATAAGAATATTTTAATGATACTGAAGCCCGGGGCCTACAAAACTCCAGAATTCGAAAAAACTTTATATGCTTAGTAATCACATCCCGTGCAATTTTGCGACGTGGGAGGAGGGAATTAGTAGATAGTAATCATCTACCCGTATAATTTCTATACACGGGGGTGGGGAGAATATAAACAAAGTGATTAAAATCTTATTAACACGAATACTCACGAAGCAAACAAAACAGAAAATGCGACTTTCCTAATTAAAATTAGCAAAGTTGGAGGCGAGAGGGGAGTAATTGAAAAGTGGAAAATTCATAGCGTTTTTGAGTTTCATTCTAAAAAAATAACGACTGCTGAAAAACCATACGTAGAGATCATTGATACCCATTTTAAAAAAATCTCTATCAAAATTTTTACTCGTACCTGTTCTAAAGTTCTCGCCATCAAGTTTTCAAATTAATGTTTTTGAAATTTCCGAAAATATACTAATATTATTGCTATTTGAACATATTTGGAAGGTGTTACGTCCCCTTCTTCTTCGCCTCGACTTTGAGCATTACCTATGATTGAACATCTGGGTTAGAAATTCACCGTTCAATATCTTCAATTCGTTTGAACCAAGACAAAGGCAGTAAACTCGGTGTAGTTTGATGTGGGACTGAACAAAAACCCACTCATAGGAACTTCCAGCACTGATACTTTCATAGGTGTAAAAAAAAAAGTCTTACTTTCAGGAAATACACAGAAAAATACAACATTATTTTTTCCAAGTACAAAATGTTAATTTTACCAGCTAGAAAAATATTGAGGTGGTGAGCAGAAAAAAAACGAATTTTCTTACATTTTAGAGAATATTAAGGGGAAGAAAAAGTAATGCTTTTTTAATTTTTGCAACAAATGCTTCGATTACTTCAATTTTTTAAATTGAGAACAATTTTGCGAGCGAATAAAATTTCCGGAAGAGAGCCTCCCCTCATACTTCCTTTAGATACGTTCCTAACTGATTGTTAATTGTTCAAAAAACAAAACAGGAAAAAAACACAGATGTTTGCAAAACTAAAATAGCAAACAAGTTACTTATTTTCTTAAAATTGCGTTCGTGTACCTAAACTTTGCCAAAAAAATGATTTTCCAAACGAATATTTCAAGGGGAAAGTCCTGAATGGAACAGAATTGCATATTTTTAATATATATTGAAGAAGTTACGGGAAGAAAGTAGGTAGTCATTGTTACCTGAAAATAGTTCACCAAATTGGAGTTATTGTACGGAAAACTTCCAACTCAGACGTTCAATCGGTACCTAGTACTCAAAGTCAAGACGAAGCGGAGGGGGATGCAATACCTTTCAAACGTGATAAAAAAACAATACCTAATATCAGCGTATTATTTTCGACAAGTTTCAAAAATAGTCGACTAATTTGAGAACTTGATGGCAAAAACTGTTTTTCAGGACAGGTCCGACTAAAAATTTTTGAAAGATTTTTTTTTGAATGGATATCAAAGGTCTCTACATACGGTCTTTCGGTAGTCTTTACCTTCTTAGAACGAGGCTCAGAAATGCTGTCTTCCGGTATTCCAAACGGGGTCAGTAACTCCCCTCCCGCTCGCCAATTTTAATTAAGAAAGTAGCAATTTCTGTTTCGTTTGTAATAAGATTTTAATCACTATGTTTATTTTCTCCCTCATCCCACATTTAGAAATTAAACGAGGAGACGATTACTATCTATACTAATTACCTCTCCCCCACGTCTCAAAATTGCATTGGATGCGATTACTACCTATATACATATATTATGTAATAATTTTTTGAATTTTAGAGCTTTGTAGGTTCCGGGCTTAGCGATGAGAGAAGGAGACATCATCTCCCTTCTGAGTTATTTGAAAAGTCAGAACTGAACAAATTCTAAAAGCCATCTGAGGACCTTGTTTCTTAAGATTACAGCAATAATATTTTATATTTTGGTTGGAATTATTGCTGTCTATACCCCCCCCCCCCCACAAGAAAAACGTTCTAGGTATGGCCCTACGAAGGATTTTCAATTTTAAAAACAGATAATGTTTGTGTCTTGCACTGCTTCTAAAGAACTATATTTACTGCTCTCCTGTAGAAAAGTTCTAAATAAAATGATACCATCAAATTTGAAATGAACATTTTCATGTTTTCAGCTTGAAAAGCTCACAGCTCTTTCGATTTTCGAAGGAAGAGACATTTTTCAAGAAGCGTTTCTAGTTCATTTTCTACCACTGATTTACATCCATATAGGTATCACGTATTCACATTGATCAAATTTTGCAAACCCTAGAAAAAATTCCAACTTCTCTAATTTTCCCAATTCATTTGGCGCAATGGTATGGAATGGACTCTCTTTTCCATCCCCCCATGTTGCTACGGCCTTTTACAAGGACTGTTTTTGCTTGCAATATATGGCCGTTGTGTCGTCAAATCAACTGACGTAGGCCTATAATACTTCAACGTTTGAAGACAATCAATTCCTTAAATTTCGTATGAATGGCGGAGTAAAGTGTGCTGCTTACAAATATTGAAGCTTGATGAACTTCCACGGGCTTCATTTTCACCCCAAAGAACATCATCGCGTTTGAGGATCAGAGGATTTTCCGAACGTAGAACATGTATAATGCAGGCCAATAGCCATCAGGTCATCGGGATGGGAGGAGCAAATTACAACTACAGGTTGAGAAACCCTTTGTCAGTGAGATGTGCGTACAAACAGTCTTTGAATGAAAGTAAAAAATTAGTAGAAAAAGAGTTAAATCGAATGAGAACAGAGGGTTGAATGTCTCTTCATCCTTTGAGGAATAGCTCTAGTAAAGTTCAGATGGTTACTGCCCAGCTCTGTTGGGTGTTTCGCATAATTAAAATATGAAAATAAGTAGGTACAAAATGCAGCAATTTATTTTCTCAGAACACTGACTTACAACTTCATGAAAGTTGTAGAGGAAACTCCATTTTTTTCTTGATATTTTTCACTCCGTCTTTCACCATCTGAAAGAAGTAAAGAAAAATGATATTTCAGAACTATTTCGAATCATTATCTTGGAGGAGTTTATCAACTTACTATAACAGGTCATTTTCAAGTTAACATGCACCTACGAGTAAAAACAATATTTGGGAGATTAGGGTTGTTAAGCCACAATGTTCGTAGTTTCGGTGCTTTTCTGAATGAAAACTTTCTTCTGCTTCGAGTTTCAGTCCTGAACCATACGTACCCTGGAACAAGACAAATATTTTAGTACTTAAAACAGAAGTGATGATACGACTATCCACGTTCCTCTAGTTCCCTGCGCAGGTGCCGTATACAGGAAGTAGAAGTAAAAAAACAAGAAATCGCATTAAAGTGCAAGACTATACTGTACTTGATCACTTCCAAACCAGTCTCGACCAACGGTATTAAACACATGCTCTGACTGCAAAACTAATAGCAAACAGCATTCGCGTAACAAGCTAAATCTAACATTTTTCTCGTTGACAGAGAATACATATATGAACCAACGGACGACTCTGAGGCCAACTTACAGTTACACATCCTTAATCGATTCATTTTATGTAAAATATCCATATCCATAACGCTAAGCTTGGTATATGGCGCCGATCCGCTGTCATCAAACTCATCGCCATCTTCGCCCGGACACAGCCGCTAGCGCCACGTGACCATCGAGCTTCCGCAAAGCCTTCTCAATACTTTTCTTAATAATTTAATAAACGCGTTCATTTACTCAAGAGAAATATTTCCTACCCGTGTTCACAGATGACTGGCCCGATGTCGACGACGGAAACGAAAATAGGTTATGCCCGACAGGGAGCTGTGAGTTCTTCCTAACATGTTGGATGACTTCTGGTCTGATAGAAGGCGCTTGTGGGGGTGGGTTTCTCTATGCTTGTTGTCTGCGCAACAATGGCAAGGCCACTGACCGTGGTGCCAGTTCTATCACAACAAACGATATTCAGCTTCCGAGTAACTACGGTCCAGTCATAAACGACCCCAGTAAGTGATACCGAATAACTGAATAACTAATGTGAAGAAGAGGAAAAATAAAAAAGAAAATGTGTATGGTGACTTATAACGTTTTTACTTTATACTTTTATGCTATTTGTTCGGGTGTCACGAGAACTTGCACCGCTTTTTCTATCGTTAAGCATGAATTCTGCATGTTTGCACGTCATTTTTTATTAAGGAATGTTCAGACATGGGCATGGACTTGCCTAACACCGCGAAGGTGAATAGTATTACTAGTTTTATAACATTTAGATTGCCTGCTTACTTATACGGATAGAGTACCTACTTCAAATATTTAATTAGTAATACTAAGACATAGTAAGACCTAACGTACGAGTATGTTCCATAACTGAAAAACCAGACACCACTAATCTGACTGAGTGAAATTATAATCTAACTTTAAATGTAGGAACTCGCTGGAAATGAAGCACGATCAATTTACAACTAGTTCAGAAGTTGAATTAGAAAGTCAATAATGACTATGACCGCAAGGGTGAGGATAAGGAGAAGAGAATAACGTGGGTCTCTCTCATCGTCAAAAGATCCTATGTTCTCATTCCAGGTCTTCAGTACTTTGAGAGCTAACCATGTGGGTACAAACAGGAGACAGACAATCTTACCTCCCGAGTAATGAGATTAAATGGTCACGAAGTACGACTCCAATACTGAATCCTCAATTTTTGTCAGGGGTGGACTGACAGGGGGCAAATACCCTCTGGCTTGGAGGGGTTTCTTGACTTGGAATGTGACCTGCTACCCTGATGAAATCGACAAAACTTCAAAAATGAAGTTCTGAAATTGCCCCCGGGCTTTTTCTACCACCTTGCCTCAATTTTTAGAGGATCGAATAAATCCACGGTATGAGGTATGCTTGACTACAAAACTAATTTGAATTATGAACGAAACTAACAGAACACAGCTCCTCATCTGGAAGTTCTAACTATACCTACTGAGGAACTGCATAACAAACTGAAATAAGGTACACATTTGTTAAGGAAAACTAACATTCCAGCGTAATTTTTATAATTCATGTTGTCATGTTTCACAATACACTGGCGACTTGGTTTCTTGCATCCAACTTGTAAATCTATTTCATTGTTCTAAACGGTTATCGGATACATTTCTTGTTCTACGTATCTTCTTTAACTTGTAAGAACATAATTTCATTCTTTTATTAACAGGTATAAACTAAGAAGAAACTGAAGTGTGTATCTGAGCGATTTAAGGAGGGAGGGGTTACATTTTGTCAGGTACATAATATAATTTCAAGTTCGCTAATTGCAATTTTCAAAGTCGATGAACAAGAAGACGGGAAAATGTTCACTAGATTTCAGGATCTTATTAACTGCACAATTACAAAAGAGTCAACAATATGTGGCCGCTATTTTCCAACATGAGAATTTTCACCACTTCCTCCATACCTACATCAGTTTTAGTAAAATATTCCTTTCAAATTTCAACTCGGCTGAATGAGGGAACCACAGGCCGCACTCTCACTCTTCCTTATGAGCAAATACGCGGAGTTTTGATCAATTGTGTTAAAGATCATTTTCTTGAAACGATACTTCATTTTATAGGTTTTCAAGGTTACTGAGCTCAATTCTAAAAACTGTTACACGATCCGATTTATCTGCGGTGCCACCAGAAGGGGTTAAACCAGATCAAGATCAATGCTATCAAGATTGCTCAATCCTGAATAAGGTAACTAACGGAAAATTGATGCTTAGTTTTCACCCCAATCTGGTGGCAACTGATGGTCGAATTAGAAAATCACTCCCAAAATCGACTTCAGTGACTTTTAAAACCTATAAATAGAGTAGGTACCATTTTGAAAAAATTAACAAAATTTGGTGCCAATCCCCTGTGGTGGCACCTTTATTATCGTTTGACAATCTTGCAGAACTGATAAGACATCCAAAGTAGCGGTATACAGAAGAAACTCGAGAAATAAGGAGAAATTACAAGTTTTCCAACACACAAGTGTTCACTTTGCCATCAAGAATAAAGAAAAAAAAAGAATGTCATTCAGAACAGAGCAGGAGGAAGCAGGAGATTTTAGGTACTTCACCAGGAAGCTGCAGGAAGCAGTAGGCGATGAAGCAGATATACGAAGACCGCCGCAGCGCCGAACCACCCTACTCCTAATGAACGTGGAGCCGTCAGTGAGCAAAGAAGATACTGAAGTAGCGCTAACGGAGGCGCGAGTCCTAAAAAGAAGATGTCATGCGGTACCCCGGCGTACATGG
This sequence comes from Acanthococcus lagerstroemiae, assembly GCA_031841125.1. Taxonomy (NCBI): domain Eukaryota; kingdom Metazoa; phylum Arthropoda; class Insecta; order Hemiptera; family Eriococcidae; genus Acanthococcus; species Acanthococcus lagerstroemiae. The sequence continues at coordinate 31,731,735 of CM063112.1, read as the reverse complement.
TTGAGGTACCCATCCAGGCGGCCCTTGAGACACTGAGGTGCGGCAAGGTAGATATAGTGTGCAGCTGTAGGGCCTGCTTGCTGGAGAAAGCAAAGCAGTTGGTATGCTGCTACAACTGCCTGCAGACAGACCATGTCACCTGGAAATGCGAAGCGACCGCTAGTATTAGCAACGTATGCTACAAATGTGGGGGACTGGTCACAAAATCCGTGAGTGCCGGCAACCCCCCTCCCAAGTGCCCGCTTTGTAGCAAGGTAGCGGGGCGTGATTCCACGCGCGTACTTAGCGATTGAGAATGCGAGGATGCGAGCGCCCAAGGAGGGAGAGGCTGCGTTCGGCGGCCTAAGCAACGCTGAACAGACCACTGTCCTTCCTGCAGGTCAACTTAAACCACTGAGCAGTTCTTCAGGATCTCCTATGGAGCACGGTAGCAGAAAGACGGGTTGACTTGGAAATAGCGGGTGTACACTACATGCTGAACACAGTTAGAGGGTGGTACAGAGACTGTATAGGACCGACAGCCGTTGGCATATGCCCAGACTGTCCAACAGCTCCGGGTGAGGTAAAGGAAGGGAAGCGGTATCTAGCTCTCCAAGTAGGTGACATCACTGTCTACATCTGCTACGTCTCCCCAAACAGAAGCCTGGAGGAGTTCGAGGCTTACCTCACCTGTCCCGAGGAGAGTATCGCAAGAAAGAGAACACGAGTAATTGTCGCCGAAGACTTCAATACCGAAAGTCAGAAAAATGGCACTCCGGCAAAGCCGACCCTCAAGGATATGCCCTAGCGAAGATTGCCGCCCTGGCAGATTTGGTTCCAATGAGTAAGGATCGCACTCCAGCCAGATTCTATCACTGGTGAGGATCGGTCAAAGACGTCACATTCGCGTCAGCCGGACTAGCCCATTGGATCAAGGGCTAGTCTGTGCTGGATGAGGAGTCAGGGAGTGACCACAGGTACATCACTTTCAAGTTGAATAAAGAAACCGAGATCACTGCTCCGAAGAAGTTCAGAAGATGGGCGATCTGGAAGCTCAATGCTGATCGACTGGAGGCAAGCTTCCGGGCTCTCACCAGGGGAGCAAGAGAATATCAAGCGGAAGGGAGCGCAGAGGCCGCGATCGCGAAGATCATAAAGACGGCGGTAGCGGCCTTCGATTACGCAATGCTCAGAGTCGATCCACCGCGAAGGAAACAGCCAACCTCTTGCTGAACCGAGTATGTCTTCGAGCAGCAGAATGTAACCGATGATTTCGTCGTCGATGCCAACGGACGAAAAGGGATGCCAAGGCAACGGCAGTAGTTTCATAGCAGTACCAGCAGGCTCGTCGCACTTTCAAGTCAGCCATACAAAATAGCAAAACGGCGGTTTGGGAGGAACTCTGCAAGGAAGCAGACGACGACCCCTTCGGCAAACCGTACAAGAAAGCCGGAGGGCCGTTGATGACGAGCCGAAAGGAACCGGGGTGCTGCAACAGGTGATTCAAGAACTTTTCTCCAAGCGCCCCCGCTAACGAGCGGCATTCATCGAAGTACGAAAAGACTTACATCTGCTTGATGTTGGGTAACTGGACAGTGCAACAGACCGGATCAGGACGAAGAAGAGGGAGGTGCCTGGTCCGGATATGACACCCAATGTCGTCTGGAAAGTGGTCCGCAGGGCAACTCCGTTCTTCTGACCACGTTCTTAATGGCACACTGCAGGAGAGGATATTCTCGAGCAGATGGAAGATGACGGTGCGACTGGCACTGATCAAGAAGCCCGGAAAACCACATGGCTAGCCGTCCTCCTACTGGCCTATATACTTACTCCACATTGTCGGAAAGGTGGTCAATAGGCTAGAGGAGCACTTTCAAAAGAGATAGATAATTTCGAACAGTCAGTACGGATTCAGAACTGGCTACTCAACTGCGGACGCATCGCTGAGACTAAAGATGACGGAGAAGGCGATCCGCAAGCGGCAGTTCTACGCGGTGGTCAGCCTCGACATTAAGAACGCGTTCAAGTAGTTACCATGCACACATACTATAGAGGCGTTGGAGTTGGCGTGGGTACCTATGGTTACCTCGTGCGCAGTATTCAGTTACTTCGACGACCGACCTGGTTACGAGCGAGATGACCTGCGGCGTTCCACAGGTATCAGTACTCGGACCTACCCTCTGGAACGTCGCCTTCAATGGATTGCTGAGGCTGGTACTACCACCCGGCGACAAGCTTATTTGCTACACCGATGACACGCTGATGATGTGCCAAGCCGAAACAGCAGAGGTCAGGCGATGAGTTAACCAGGAGTTAGAGATACTGACCCACTGGATTGAATCGGCAGGGCTGTGCTTGGCAGTATTGAAGACGAATGCGATACTGTTCACGACGCAACGCAAACACAGCTCACCCACCTTTGTCTCAAAAGGTTCGGAGATTGAGCTCTGTACAGCTCTGAAGTACCTGGGGCTGTGGTTTGACCGGAAGTTGCTGTTTCGAGAGCACTTTCGACGGATAGCTGAGAAGGCGGATTGAGTAGCCGGACAACTGTCCTGTCTAATGTTGAACCGGGAAGGACCGAGGGAGAAAAAGAGAAAGATATACATGAATGTCATCTTACCGGTACTTCTATACGGGCGCCAATATTTGCCTGCATCATCAAGATACCCTACAGGAGAGTGGCGATTGAGAAGATACAGCGAAGAGCCGTGATGAGGCATGTTAGTACGCATCGCACTGCTTTTTTGAAGGTATGTTGACATATATACCACCTATCGAACTCAAGGTCGGCGAAATGGCGGAGGTATACGATGGGCTAATACGCGACCTCGATTAGAAGGCAAGGCAGGTCTCGTGGGGAACTGAACTTCCGCCTGACCTCAGTCCTAAGTGGCCATGGGAGCTTTGGCATTTATTTACATCGGATGGCGATAGTTCTGAGCCCCGTGTGCACGCACTGTGATCAAGAGGTTGAGGACAATCCCGGCACACCTTGTTCGAGTGTGAGGCCTGGGAGCAGGAGAGGTGCGGGACAGTAATAGCGATCAATCCCGGCAGCAACAGGAGCGATAGCGACGGCGTGATCGACCATCTCACACCGGACACTTTGGTTCTGGAAATTCTGAAGAGTGGAAGCGGATGAAACCGGGTGTCGGCCTTTGTCTTGACTATCATGAAGAAGAACACGAAGACGGAATGGTCGAGGCAAAGGGCCGACGAACAAAGTTCGACTCACACTGAACACGACAACTCTGTACCATCCTAGAGCTGCTACAGACCTCCCGACAGGATTCATCCCGCCGCCACTACTTTCCTGCGTCACCACAAGTACCAAGACGAGGAAGTGAGGGGTGAAGGAAGGAAGCGCGTCCGGCTGTGGTACACCCGAATTCCAGGTTAATGCTGGGTAAGTGTTACCTCGGTCAGTAGGGTGTCCCAAAGTGGCCCTGGCAGGACAGCGCGAATCAGAAGCGGAGAAGCAAACTGGGGGCTGGGCTAGCCTCAAGACGTTCCTCTGGTCCTGATGTGATACTTGAAGGGGTAGTTCTAGGCTTGCGGTATCGGGGGAGCCAATTTAGCATGCGTGCATTGCCATACGCTTCACCAATGAAAGTAAAAGGAGTGGAAAGAAGTGTGCATATTTGAGGTTTTGTCAGCCAAACTGACTTAAACTTAGGATATGCAAATTATGACATCTGATTTGACCTTGTGTATGGGAAATGTGATCGAATTGAAAGGGTTAAGAGGCGTGGATGGGACCTAAAAGGTCACACCACGGTTGATGTAGACGTTCAAGTACAGTTTGTGGATTAACATTTTGACCAAATCCCAGATAGTGGTAAAACTATACTTGTGAATAAAGTTGCTAACATTCACTAAAAGTGTTCTGATAAAAAGTCCGAAATTAGACCATTAATATACGGCCACATAGTCTTTAATTCCGAGGAATACCAACTCAAGTTTCAAGAATGCCATTCATAATTTATTAGCGAACGTTCTTTATCTATCACTCAATTTCCAACATCACATACCTTAGCTGCAATCTGAATTTCTAATCAACAAACAAGAACCTAAGTACTGGAAACCAGAAGAAATCTGCGGTCCAAATATACAAAAAGGAAACTGAACAGTTCCTCAATTAAGTCAGATTTGATAACCAATACTTCAAACCCGAGTATTCAATGTTTGTACTATACCCACTACATACTGCATGCACTTTTTCATCATTTTGTAAATGAAAATCATTACATATCATGTAAGCCAGCCCATGTCTGTTACCTATAATTAGACGTTAGATTTTGAAATATTATACGCACATCCGTAACCACGGATGATTCATTCGAGCGACATAATCATAAGTCAAGTATTTTACATTCTAATAACCTATATCGAATCACTGTGACGTCACTGAACCGTCGTCTACTTGCAGGATGTGGCGTTTCGGTCGCGAAACAACAAACTGCCCAGAGAAGAATCGTCGGCGGAGATGAAGCCGGTTTTGGAAGCTTCCCTTGGCAGGTTACGAACGCAACGTATTATTAATCTTAATAACCGAACGGTCGGCGATAATTATACAATATCGAGATTTTCTGACACAAGCCGCAGCACAGTATCCCGTTTCCAAACCGTCTTCCAGCTAAACCGATTTATAATGACCATTTTATTCAGCATGTCCAACTACTCATCCCGGATTATTTCATTTATCTTAAACATAATTTTCTTTCTCCTCGGAGTCCTGAAATGAAGAAGGCGCGTAATTAGAAGACATTTTACTTCTAGTGAGACTTGTCACAGGATACAAGATTTATGTAAAACATTAACGTCTCAAAATAATATAATAATACTAACTAATATTGGACATTTCTTAATCTTTACCACGAAACTTACTGTGATAATTTTGTAGGCATACATACGGATAGGATCAAGTCGATGTGGAGGAACACTGGTGAATCGGTATCATGTCGTCACAGCTGGACACTGCGTTGCGAGGTAGAACCTGAAACCAAAATACTTTTTACAAGTCGTATCAATAATAATTCAACGAATCGTGTACTATACTGTCTTACCTCTGAGCCGGAGAATTTCTTCGCGTCAGTGGAGCGAGACGAATGGACGCTAATAGCGGTCATCTTCCGTAATTTTCCTAATTTTAATGTACCGAGACTGAATAGCCGGGTGGAACATTCATATAAGTTGTGCACTCTGATTTGGGTTGGGCATCTTTATTTGGGTGCACAACTTATCACTCATGAAATTATGTGATTTATTTTCAGAGCAACAGCCCGGCAAGTCCAAGTCACTCTGGGAGACTACGTGATAAATTCGGCCGTTGAACCATTACCGGCGTACACATTCGGTGTCCGGAAAATAAACGTTCATCCGTACTTCAAGTTCACGCCGCAAGCAGATCGATTCGACGTCGCTGTGCTGCGGTTGGATCGACCAGTACAGTATATGCCCCATATTGCACCTATCTGTTTACCCGAGAAAGATGAAGACTTCTTGGGCCAGTATGGCTGGGCCGCTGGCTGGGGAGCTCTGCAAGCAGGTGAGATACTGGAAATCATGACGTTCTGGCTGTGGCATTGACACTCATTCATAGGCAGCGGTTTGGACTTCTCTAAAGTGTAGTAGATAGTCACCTTCATCCTCCCAACCTAAAACGGATTCGTCCTACAAGAAAAACATTCACATGTCCGGGAAAAGAGTAATCAAGGTACCCCTTCCCCTACTACAAACTGAATTCTCTGACTAAATGGTATAAGCTTATGGTTCTGACGAAGCTGGGGGGGGGGGGTGTCAGTCATTTTCCAACCTACTCACGATCCCACAGGTTACGACTTGGTAAAATTATGTTGACTGTGAATTCATGAGACTATCAAAACTATTGAGACTCGTTACGACGTTACAAGACAATGTTGACATTTACAATGACTTTGGCGAAACTCTTCTATACATTATGTCAAGAATGTACATGATTCCGTTAAAATTGATTAGAACTCACGAAAACACTCTTAAGATTCTTTTACAAGACTGAGAGAATAAGGTACGACCTTTCAAAATCATCCAACAATTCGTTAAGAATCTGTTAGGATTCGTCGAGATGAATTCCATCAACTATAGTTAAAAGACTACGTCAGGATTTGTGAAGACTTTTCCAGACTAACTTAAGACATGAAGACGTAACGAAAACTCACTAAATTGAGAATGAACAGAAATACAATAATAAAATAAAAGTATTTTGTAGGTTTGAAGATAACTGAACTTAATTTTGGTAATAATTCAACCCTGACTTGAATATTGAGGAACCCGGAGAGAGATGACGGAGAAAAGGGCTCAAAAGTGAAAAAGTCAATAAGCACAATATGGGTACTGGGGCTGACAAGTTTCCCTTCGGTGACAAGTTTGACCATTTCCTCAGAAACCTATTCTTGAACTTAAGGTATTTTCTAAGGTGCCCTCTACAGCACGCATTACAAAGTCGCCGCCACAGTATTAACCGTCAATTGTTAGTAGCTAATGTTGTGCTTAATGCTCTTAGGCTCCAGACTGCGTCCTAAAACACTACAAGCTGTAGATGTACCAATAATCGACAACAGACAATGCGAACGATGGCATAAATCAAACGGAATCAATGTTGTGATATACGAGGAGATGATGTGCGCTGGTTACCGAGGGGGGTCGAAAGATTCTTGTCAGGTATGTGTTAATATGCTGTTACAAAATATTGTCACTCACATTTCGAATCCATTATTAGTCGACAAAGGAAATTTAAGATAACTCGATAATCGAAAAACTAATCACTCAGTCGATGTTTAGAATCTATTATTAATTGATATTTAAAATAGCCTGTTAGTCGATAAATAGAATCATTTATTATTGAATATTTGTAGTTAACTATTAATTAATATTTGATTCAGAATTTATTTATTTCTTACTTATTCTGTATTAGATGATAATAATAATGATTTAGTTATACATGCTTTTGGTTACTGATAAGTAGTCTATAACAACAACTTGAATCGATTATCAATTGATATTTGGAAATAATTACTAAGGAATAAGTAAAATCAATTACAAATCAATACTTGTAATCAACGACTGAAAATTAGTCATCAGTCTATATTTAAAATTCATTACAATTGGAATTTGGAGTCTATAACTTATTGATAGGTACTGGAGAGTCCATTATTACTAATAATGGATACCTGAAATTAATTACTAATCACTACTTAGAATCCGTTACTCACTCACAGTTGAAATCAATAACTAATTCAATAATTGAAGCGTGACATTCCAAAACGGACTCAATCCATTTTTATAAAAAATAAGTTAGATGCACCATTTGGCGGAGGAGGAACATGTACAGTGTGCGGATTAATCAGCCTACAGCATGTGTTCCTGTAACCATACACCTAGGCAACGCGCGGGCGTCGCCGTCTCCTGTGTTGCGTATTACAGTGTGACGGTATGCACGGTATTCTTTTGCTTTCCTGCAAAGTTCTAAAATGGACCGAGTCCGTTTTGGAATGTCACGCTTCAATTACAATCAATCAATAAGCAGTATGTATTTTCAAATTGATTAATCAACATTTAGAATTGATTATTGGTTGGAATGTAAAATTAACCATTATTTCAGACTCTTAATTGATTATCAGTTGGTAATTGGAGTTAATTACTAATTAATAATGGAATCTATTGCTATTTAATCCTTGGAATCAATTACTAATTAGTATTGTGCTTGATTACTAACAGATAGGTATTTGCTGGTGATTACTTCATATAGGAATAGGAATTGATTGCGAATTGATAGCTGGAAGTCTATAATTTATTGATATTTGGAACTAGTAACCAAGGGTACCGCGAGTTTGTATCAGCATGGAGGAGGTGGAGGATAGGTCAAAAATGCGACTTGACGAAAACAAAAAATAATGAACTGCAAGAAAGAAAAAACAAATGACCTTTTAATATTTTGCCAACTGAACTCGAAAATGCTAACTTAATCGCCACAAAATGCCCACGTAATACAATTATTCATTCATTAAAAAAAAAGTTCCTTTCTACTTATTTTGTCGACTGATAGGCTATATTCGCAATGGTTGAATTTGCTAGAAATTTTCAACTTTCAATTCCGAAGCTTTGACGGGTTGTTACTCTTCTTTGCTATGTCCTTTGCTGTTACTAATTGACACTCAAAAATAATTTCAAAATACTTACTAACTGATAAAAAGGAATTGCAGTTATTAAGTAATTGCTAATGAATACTGGAGATCGACTAATAATTGATATTTGCAATCAATTATTAATCAATAATTGAAATTTATTAGCAACTGATATTTGGAAACGACTAATAATCAATACTAAAAATGGACTAGTAGGTACCTAATCAAAACTTAAAATTGATTGCTAACTGAAACTTGAAATCAATTACTAATTGATACTAGGAACCACCTGTTAATTATAGAATCAATTACTCATTTACAGCACCTAAGACTATATTATACAGGTATTCCCATCAGCCATTGTTCTTTTTTCTCTCACTCTTTAGTACCACACCCTATTGGAAATAAGACACTCGCTTCTACAATGCGAACAGAAGAAACTAAAATGGCTGTCGGGAATATCCTCTTTTAAAGGTTTTTTATCACCATTGATATTTTTGAAATTGACTACTAATTAATAAAACCTTAGAGCTGATAATTACATATTAATATTGGAAATAGATTGATTAGTAGGTAACTGATGTCTGGAAATGACTGCTCATCAATATTGAGAACTGATTAGTAATTATCTGACATTGATTGGTAGATGATACTAAAATCAGCTACTATAATTACTATTCGACAGGGTCAAGTGTTGTAAAGTGACACGACCAGACAATCTCGGGAACTAGTATCGACTTTCTCAGATTACTGTGGCTGTAATCCCAGAAGAATCATTTTTTGATAACCAAAAATAGATTTTGGAAAAGTAGATGTTTTGAATTTATGGAATTTGTTTTACCGTAAAGAAGGCAAATTTGGAATCGTTGAAAAGGGCGTTTCAAGGCGAATCGAATCAAGGTGTTATTCTTTTAGAAATAACAATGTGTGGATAGAAAAGGTGAGTTTGGAAGAAAAGATACAAGGTATTGCAAAGTGACACAATAGGTAATATAGCAACATTTTAACGTGATTAGTATTAATTGTGTACTTTCCGCTTTCTATAGCATACAACATGATATCTCCAAAACGAGGAACTTCCTTCTCACATTGATGAGCATTTTCTATGTGTTTTCTTATTATGTGTCACTTAACAACATGGGTGTTGTTAAGTGACATACTCAAATTTTGAGGAGTGTACGTAACTATTGAGAGGTTGTCTATAATCATTTTTAAAGAGATTTCAATGCTGTCTTATCTGGTTTTTGTTCCATTTTAATCGGATTCTAAATTAGGGAGCTAGGGCCAAAAGACATTTTTGTGTCACTTTTGTCACTTTACAACACTTGACCCTACTTGGAACACACTGCCCACTGAGGAAACAATTACTTAATATGTGGCTAAGTGGGATCAATCAGTAATCAATAGTATGCAATAAGTTGCTGAGCAGTGCTTGGAACTAATGACTAATAAATAGTATAAATAAGCTTCTGATTAATACTAGGGATCATTTATTGATCTATTGTACTATGAATTATTATTAATCAATAATGAGAATCGACTATTTATTGATAACTGGAACTGATTAATGCTCGATGCATGGAAATGATAGCAACTTATTAATATGCACTTAGAATTAACTAGTACTTAACTAATACTTGGTATTAATTGCTAATTGATAGTAAAATCGACTACTAAGATACTCGGAATCAATTATTATTTAATACTTGGAACCCATCACTAATTGGGGAAACCATTTTTGATATTCAGAATCAATTACTAGTCAATATTTGGAATTCATTCCTGATGAATAAGAATCAATAATTACTGGTCTATACTGAGAATTGACTACTAAATAGAACTTAGAATCTACTAATTACCAACTGATACTTGGAATCAATTACTAATTCATACTTAGGTATCAATGAACAATCAATATAGGGAATCAATTACCAACCAATTTTCGTAAATCCATTCCTAATCGGTACCTCAAGTCGGTTATTATTTGATATTTAGTATGAATTTCTGTAGATTGCCACATAATACCTAGAATACATATTGAATTGCAGGGTGATTCTGGTGGTCCGTTAATGTTGGAGAAGACAGGCAGGTGGTATTTGATTGGAATAGTTTCGGCAGGATACTCCTGCGCTCAACGAGGACAGCCCGGTATATACCACAGAGTTGCTCACACAGTCGATTGGATCTCGTATATTGTTAATTCTTAATTTAGGGAAAAAACTTCGACCAATGAATGTATGTCGGCCAGCAAACAAAAATATTTATTTTATTATTACGACTTTTTTTTCCTTGTGTAAATTAAACGAATTTAATTTAATGTTTTTAATCGGTGTTAATTATTGGCTGTTCCCATGTTCGGTAATTGCGCCATGCGATTTAAATGAAGGCTTTTTATCATACTTGGGATGGCATCGATTGTCGTGATTCGTCGTGTGGAAAGGAAGAGCATTACCGAGAGTTGATTAAATCAATTAACACTCATCTCACGATGTTTTTCGATGTCTGTGGGAAGATCAACAATCGCGATCCGATAAATGCCCTCGTTTACGCGCGTTTAGACGAGTATTAATTACCGAAGACATTCACCGAGGTAATAGAAGCGACTGGTGTTATACAATCTGGAAGAGGAGACGCAGACGGTGACAGCGGATTTCCATGCCATCTGATACATTGATTTCATTTTCATTTGTCGGTATGGAAATGGTAATGAGAGAGGCGGCTTTAATGTAACAAAATGAGTTCTATACGAAAGAAATGGTTTTATTGTTCGCAGCGCGCAGATCGCGAGCACTTTCGCTTTTCCTCCAGATGGGAGGTGAATTCTAAAATGTAGGACGTCTCCGAATGTATACGAGATGTTAGATTTTGTTCGGAAATGAGTGGGAATGTAATCTTAATCGGGAAGACATTCTGAATCGGTTATTCGCGTAAACAGGCTAAACCTGGGTGATCTTGGTGAGAATATACCAGCTTCTATGATTCATGATCCTCCTTCCCACGAGCCAATGATTAACCTGACTCGAAAGAATTGTTATATGAAAAGAGAACATCACTGCTGCTGATTTCACCGGACATTATTTTCGAAATAATTGAATTTTGTCGGAATTTCGGATCAGCTATTGTGGGCCGGGATTTGAAAATCCGATGCCCACAAAAAATCAAACTAACATTATTCTTCGAAAACGAAAACGTCCCAAACAGCGGATTAAACTTTTAATGTTGAACAGATTCGGTTAATGATCGGCTTATACAAAAGTAATACAAAAACGATATAAAAATTATTAGTACTAGAACACTACTTATGCCGGGACTACTTCGCACCGAAACCTTTTTCAGTTCAAGAAAAAGTCACACCTGGGATGGTGGTGGCTGCAGATGTGCTAACTGTTTATGGAACTGGAGTGAAAGAAAAAGCGGCAAGCGAAAAACCAAGTAACTAATCCTAATTGACTGAAAAAAAAAAGAAGAAAAAAGTGATAAGTGGAAATGAATTTGTGCAGACAGAAAGTGAAATTGTAAGGTTCATAAATCGGTAGGTACCCAATTTTGAGAAAGAAACTAATTTGGTAAAACAAATCACGACAGATACCTACATATGAAAAAGCGAATGAATAGGGCTCGGGGTAAGAGAGGGTACGATTCACATCAAATGACCGACAAATCACGGATCAAATTTCTTAAGACCACTGATCTGTGAACAGAATCATTTTCAATGATTGTTCGAAAAGTATTACAAATTCTTTCACAGCTGTCTCTGAATCACTGGAAATGGGACTTTAAAATCAAATTTTAGTTTATTTCTACGATCCGTACTTGAAAAATATGATCCCCCGATTATTAAACCTTCTACCCGGTCCCAGTGCCGAAGCTCGAAAAATTTTTCGCCCGGAAAAAAAATAATGTACGATGAAGAATTGAAGATATTTTCAACCTAAAGAAATGATTTTTGCTGTGATTAAAGTCAATCTCATTCTTAATATTTATTTTGTTTGTGATCTGAGCCGGCATTTTCGCGATTTTACTAATTCTAGCTCGAGGATTGTTAAGTAGGGGAGATTGACACGCACTTTCCGGGAGCAAAAATCAAAGAAAACACACAGCCGGAGCCGGAAACCAACCGTATGCAAAACGGAACAGATTGGGAACCGGCGAAGGAGGTGGTTATACCAGGCAGGGTATGTTGAGCGATAAACTTATTCTAGCTGTACAAAGCACCGGGCCCACATGGAATCTATCCAATCTGCCAACAGACAGAACCAGAGACCGTAAGGAGACCGTTCATTGGGGTCTTCAGAGCATCATTAGCCTTAGGGCACATTCCAAAATCGTTGAGAGGTGTGAGAGTGGCGTTTTTGCTTAAACCGGGCAGAGACCCCTGCAAGGCCAAATTCTACAGGCCGATAAGTCTCTCATCGTTCATGCTAAAAACCTTGTAAAGGCTGATGATAGACACCTAAGAGAGATTACCCTGAAAAGGAGCGTTTGACGCGACCATTCATGAATCAATAGAAACAGCCCCGAGGGAAAGGGAAGTGAAGGAAAGCTTAATAAACTGGATTGTATCTATACTAAAAGGCAGGGAGATCCAGATAACATACCAACAAGAACAAATCCATGCAAGGACCATCAGAGGCTGTGGAGCATCAGTTATTCATCTCCCACTGTAATCCGGTATGATTTCTCAATTCCGAATAATTGTAAAGATCGGCATTAGACAGAATGTACTCCCTCGATTAAGAAGGCGCATTGTCACTGCCATGCCATTGCATGCAATAGAATGAAATAATTAGCACATCCAAAAGCCTCCAGAGAGCACTGCAAATTCAAAGCCTCTAGAAGGCGCTGTCATTAAATAAACCAACATTTTCGCAACTATCAAAACTAACACAAACCCAAACTGGTCTATTCTTAGTTCACCTAAAAATTGCTAATTCAATTATTTTTCCTGGTTTTTCCGTTCGTAATTTTTTTCCCCGTTCAAAGTTTTATTCTTTCGTGACTCTTTTATTTTTTCGTTCAAAAGTTTTTCTTAATGTTCAATTGAAGTGGTTAGTATGTCTTTATTGATTATTCACGAAGTCGTTTGTTTATGAATCTACGATAGCGCAGCAGAACACGTTTCGTTTGCTATTGTCTTTTGGCGTGGACTTTTTTGTTTGTCTTTCGGCATGGCATTCATCATTTTGACTGCCATGCCAAAATACAGAATCCTCTCAATCTTACCAAAATGTTATACAGAACGCCGCTTTAACGACTCCAATGAAAAAAAGTACAAATATCCCCTACTTTCCTCCCTGAAAGAACACACCTGAAATATTTACATTTTTGAAGAATGACCCTTAGATGACCTAGAGCAAAAAAAAAAAAGACTTTGGGTGACCTCTTTTCAAAACAGATGACTTTAGCTTATTTGACTCAGATGGCCGGTAGACACCCTGAATAAGCAATGCAAAACACCACTATTTTCACACGTTAGTCAATTTTCAACACTTTTAGCCCAAATTGGGACTGGATCAAAACTCTGCCGAGATATTCGTATTAGGCCACCGAAAAATACCCGATTTCGATACTTTTCGTTTGGCTTTGCAAGCTATATCATTTTACTCATTTCAATTCCTAAATTGGTTTCTTGTTCATGGGGCGGGGGGGGGGGCACATCTGAAATCGCATGACATTACTAATGTTCCTGTCACATTCCTCCTTGTTTTGTTTATTCTTACGTCTCCATTCCCTTTCATCCCTTTGTTTCTTTTCGTCATTTACTTGTTTAGTTCCATCAAATTTTTGTCTCATTCACGTTCAGTTCTCGTCCTTTTGGAAAAATCGTACTCGTTTACGGACTTTTTTTTTCGTTCACGTATTTTGCCTACAAATAATGGAACTTTTAGCAAAAAATGGACGAATTTTCTTGATTTTAAGCATGATTTTTAGCCATTATAAGACAGGTAAACTCAGACGAGTAGAAAACTAAAATCACGAAAAAAATCGAGGTGAAAGTTTTCAAATGGAAATATGATCACAGCACATGTTATTCATGAAAATAAACTCATTTTACAAGTAAAAAGTTGTTTCCAGCACTAGGACCGGGTTCACCTGGAAGACGCAGATTCAGAGTAGGCTACACTAATCCGCCGAAAAAATTTAGTATTTTTTCATATTTGTTTTTTGTTCTTTGAAAATCAAAATGGTTTTCCGATTCACGAGGCGGTTTTACTGAATACGTCTAATTTTTACAATCATTTCTACAAAGCTACTGGTTACGAATATTTTTCGTAGAAATGTGTTGATGCGAATACGGCTTCATCTGACACTTCACAGAATCGAAAACATGTACCGATAAAACAAGAGAAAGGAAGTAATAAATTTGAAGAACTCAAATCTAAGTGCACTCATATAATCATTGAAACGCAATATTAAATAAAATTTCGGTCTTCAAACCTAATCTTCACCCTCTCTGCCAGCACTTAAGTATAAAGCTACTAACCTACGAAAAATTTTACATTTCATTTCGTCTCATTTGGAAACCACTCCGAGCAAGCATCCATGGTTATATCGCACATCGCCCTCAACGTCTTGCTGGTAGATATGTCCATTTCTAAAACGAAATAAACCTAATAAGCATTCCAGAAGACTTACTGCATTTATCGGGTGAATCTTGAACACAATCACGAAGATATAACCAGCCCACCTGCCGTTCGTTTCCCGTATATACTTCCATTCAAAGGCATTCTCCGCAAAGGAGCGGTGGCTGAGATGTGCAGCGGGTATAAATCGATCATCAAAAAGATGCACATAACGGTTAACACAGTTTTGGTGCTCATTGTGAATATTCCGTTCTGAAAGAGGGAAAAAAATCAGTAGAATTTCGTTCACCGTTGCCAAATATTTACCTCTGCCTCATGGAGACAGCTATTCAAAACGAATGAGTTTAGTCGGCCAAGTGGGAGGACTACGATGAGCCTGACGACTTTAAAAATCTTTGCAACTGGTAAAATTAGAAGTTCTCTCCTCAAAAGCAGCTTCAGTATGCGGAAGCCTACAAAAGTAAACACAGAATCTTTCAAGATTTTCATGCCAGGAGCAATAAAGAATGTTATATACACATATGGCATGTAGGTACTCGAGATGTGAAAAGCAACAGATCTTCAAAGTTTGAAAAATAGCGAACCGAATTGCCTACCTTTGATATCAAAGGGGCCAGTTTTTATTTTACAACTTTTGTGTCCCCCCGTCTCCCGTAAATGGCCGTGTGGCTGTGTGGAGCTTGTAATAAATAAAATAAAATATCGGCTTTCCAATTCGAAAAATTAAATTGTTGAAGTGCACAACTTTAAATATTTGTACTTCCTTTAATGTTTGAGATAGGCAACAAGTTATAAGAATTTTTGTTTCATTTTTAGTGTTCTATCTACTGCTACCTTTCAGAACAGGTTGCAGAGAAGTTTATCACGAACAAAATTCAATTCTAATTTAGAAATTTTCAAATTTGAAATTTTCTAATTCATGTTCACCGAGCAAAATGGCATTCCTTAGCAAAATGGTAATGAAGTGCGGCTACTTCAGAAAAGAAACAAAAATCATCACCACCTACTGCCTATCTCAAAAATTGAAGAAGCTACAAAAACTGAAAGTTAGGCACGTCAACAATTTTATTCAAATTTTATGAAGTACCTTTCGTACCAGAGGTAGGCCATTCAGTTTGGCAAATTTCTGCTACCTCTTTAATGTACTACTCACTCAGTTACCTTCGAAAAGAATTGTGAAAATTAAAATAAGTCACTAGCCACAGTGAAAATTTACTATTTTCTAATTTTGAAGACTAGTAGTCCCTTCAATTTTGAGCACAGGTCATATATGTATACAAAGTTTTTTGTTTTTGTTTTTCCTTACCAAGTAATTTACTGCCTACCGGTTTGGCATACTCAACTAGAACACCAATCGGTATTCATGATTTAGATTTTCATAAAGGTGAATTAGTTAGCTAGCATCTCAGAAAGTTAATTCAATTGAACTGACTTCGAGGCCTTTCCTACTGACTTCTAATTCCTTCGGAGTGAAATTTGAAAATCAGAATTCTTTTATCAATTTGAAAAGCTCATAACCTATGATTTATTATTTAGAGGTAGCACATAAATGCTCTGAAAACCGTTTCTACTTTTAAGGAGTCTGAACAAATTCTGAGGATTCAAATCTTACCTTAGATATGAAAAATAACGAAGTTCAAACGGAAACTGACCTGTTAGGAAACTGAAGTCGCCAATGGAATAAATCTGTACACTTCGCAAGGATTTCACCAATTCGATTCTGAAAAAGTAAACCAAACAGGCTTTTAGCTTAACATGAACCAAATATAAAGCAATACCTATGAAAGTATGAAAACTTACCGGAAAACGGGTATCTTCGACAGAACTCGGTTACACACACGATTTACCAAAACTGTTCGATTACAAGCGCCATCCTTAGTTTTTATACACCGGTACAAAGACAATTTACATCGGATAGCCGCAGCTTGATAACTAAATTATTTTTCAATTTATTTTCACATTACATTTTGACAAAATATGGCACGATTCCGTAGGGACCCGGTTTACTTGGCAACGTAATGAGAAATATATGTACTTTTTTTTCGAACACTAATTCAAGTACAAGATTCGAAGTCTTAAAATCGAATTTTCCACACCCACGTTCTCGCCATCACGGTCATCATTAACAAGAACATTCTTAACGTATATTTAACACAAATAGCAATATTAAAATCGAGGAACAAATTCAAATTTACGACACAAGTATCAGGTAAAAATAACGAGGTAAGTAAATCATTTTCAGTCACTGTCGCTGGATATGAAACATTTAATTCGTTGACGGGACTTCTTCCTCACTTCTGGAGAATCGGGCGATGAATCCTCGATAATTCTTTTAAATGATCGAGGTTTAGGCTTCACCTTGCCGAACTTCCGTTTCTTCAATCGCTCTTCCATCTGAGTTAAAATTGAGGGTGCACACTCGTCTTCGAAATCAGATTCGTATTCATCCACACAAAATGAATCCTACAGATCATGAAACCGAGAACGTTCAAATTGAAGATCATCTTCGAGAAGAACTTTAATTCGCCAGGATGAGTAGGTTGGGAATGAACCAAAAATGGTTCTTAAAAAAAAGGTTCGACAACAAAAACCAAATACATAATTATTTCAACTAACAGAATGATAATGGTTGCAAATCAAAATTCTCAACTATTTTTGTCATGATTCAATGATGTGAGAAACGAGTCGACTGCTTTTGGATCAGTGAGCTATCAATTCGCGGACACTAAAGGGTACGAATACCAAGAGTGTTTACACGAGGTGAAAAAATTACTTAGGTTTTTTGAGAACAGGTAACGGGGTCAAAATTCAAGAAATTTGAAGAAAACAGTTCAGAATTGAACCGATTCCTTACGTTGGATGTAAAATTAGAGCAGGAAGAATCTCGGAGCAGAATCAAGCAGATACTGATCTCACAAATATGCTCACCTGATCTTGCAAAAATCGTTCAAGAGGAGGTCAGATCTGTCTTACGATTTCTTTATGTCCTCAATTGATTACGATAAAGATATAGATAGGTAATGGAGACATGAGATTTAATAAAGGCATAATAAGGCACACTGAGATATAAAAGCATAACAACACAATTGGGAAGTTAACCAAAAGTACCTATGTTGGTAGCCCTGCTTCTACAATTGGGGGATAATTTAACTCGTTCACATAAAAACGTGTACAAGAAGTGATCTTTGAACGCCTTTAGAGTGTTATAAAAATCGTTTTTGGAAGAAAGTTGGTTGAAATAATTTGAGCAATAGCATTGAGCTATTAGGATAAAAAAATTACCTCCATGGACATTTTTAAATGAAATTACGTGAAATTGAAAAACGCGATTTTTGATGTAGAAGAATAGGGAAGTTGAAATAATTCCCCAGAAGTTTCCAATGTGTTAAGTGTTACTTAATTTGTGGTAGTGTGTTACACTAGCGCTACCTAGCTAAGTATAATTGGACTAATGACACATAACACCTCGTGTTACTATGACCAATCAGACTAACAGTTGATAGTCTAAGTTACCATTGATTTTTTTTTTTTTGGGGGGGGGGGGGGAGACAGGTACGGAA
Source organism: Acanthococcus lagerstroemiae (assembly GCA_031841125.1). NCBI lineage: Eukaryota > Metazoa > Arthropoda > Insecta > Hemiptera > Eriococcidae > Acanthococcus > Acanthococcus lagerstroemiae. The sequence continues at coordinate 31,713,447 of CM063112.1, read as the reverse complement.
ACATGTAATAAGAGATAAAATTGGTAAAGACATAATCGGACAAAAACAGACGTAATAATTGATTATGTCGTTATGTTAAATCAGCAATTTTCTTTTTTGAGGTAGAAAATAGAGGGATTTTTTTTTTTAATAAGTTGGTGAGCCTAATAAGGCCCTATGTACCGATCTTGGCTGCTATGTTTCAGACTGCATTACACAGTACAGCAAAGTTGTTCTTTAAATGTGGCGACACTGTTCACTTATTTCTCTCATGATTTAGTCAACCGGGCGAGATACGGCGGTTGATATCTCTCTATATTATACTAAAAAAATTTTTCAAAAATGAAAAAAAGAGCTCTGATATGGTTCACGTATAACTTGGAAGATTTAGTACCTATGTTAGTTAAATGGGATTCATCCACAAATCAACCGTTGGATAGTTGTTGTAGTGGTAGTTGGTTAACTATGCGTCAGAGAAGTGAAACTGAGCAGTTTGGAACCGAGGTATGAGATGTTTAAGGAAATGTATCATTAGGGTACAAAAGCATATAAAATGTTACACATGTCTCTATATAACAGACATGTATTTTAGCATTTTATATGCTTTTATTACGGGGTATACCTTGGGCAAAACCATAACGAAAAACGTAACGAAACACACTCCTTGTATCAGCCTGTATTCCATTGCGAGCTCACGTTCCTTGTACCAGCCTGCGCACACTATGCTCTGCTAGTGAATCATTTCATTTTTTGGACGCTATGTTTGCTGGACGATGACATTCTCATGTCGGCGCAGTCAGCAAAGCAAACATGAAAATGCTCTCCCGTGGTTGCAGACCGTATGCAAGATGACGCACTAACCAAGTGTAGTGCTCGCAGGATGGTACAAGGAACGTGATGCTCGCAAGGGAATACAGGCTGATACAAGGAGTGTGGTACTCGCAGGCAAATGAAGAGTGTTGAGTCAGTCAGTCAGTCAGCCCAGTCAGTATTATTATTTTTATATATTTATTTAGTATTATTATTATTATTTTCGTAACGCTCCCAAGTAACGCTTTTTCCGTTGTATGCCAATGTAACCTAATAAGGCCCAACCAGGTAAAATCAACAGTTTACCATTTCAGTGGTAGCTGGATCACAACTTACTCATAAATTACTATTTGAATAATATTTACCTTTTCATTTACCGAATTTCAGGTCGAACCTTATTAGGTTTCAGGTTGAGCCTCATTAGAATTTAGACTGGGTCTTATTAGGTTTTAGGTTGGGTCTTATTAAGTTTTGAAAACAGGGATATCTTCGGTAGAGGACGCCTGGAGAGCCAAAATCTTGAATTAGGGCCTTACTGGACTCACCGTTACCTACATAAGATTATACCAAGTTCGATGGCAGGCTTATCATTAACTTATACGTTTTGTGATTTTACGCTATCTTGGAAGAAGATGGAAGTGCCTCAAAGTGGTTTAACTGAGTCTAAAAAAATTACAGTGTTTTAAACAAGTTTGAAAAAATTTTAAATGTGCTTGGACGAGGCTAGAAGTACTTGAAGGAATCTTAAGCGTGTCTTTGAGTCTTACGGCGTATTAATCAAATTTGAAAGAATTATATGGCTTTGGAAGGGGCTAGACGTGTCTGAAAGAGTTTTGAATAAGACCGAGAGTCTTGTATAGCCTTGTAGAGGAGTTCAAGCAAGTCTTGAAACAGTCCGAGAAAATCAGATGAAAAAGAACCCAATTTCTATAAGAAATGTCGCAAGGCTGAATTCAGTATTTCCGGCCATAAATAAGGCCTGCGCCAATGCGTGGCAATATAACGGGGTACATCCCCCTCTCCCGATACTTCGGTGTTCCCGACGAGAGGGCAAGGGGATTCATGCACATAGAAAAATATTACTTCGCGAGTGAATTTCCATGTTTCTTTCATGTTTCCAATGAAGATATATCCGTTATCAAAACTTTTCCCATGGAGAGGAGGTGAATCCATTCTAATAAACCCCATTTCCCAGGATCGCCATTTTATTATGTAGAATAGTCAATAATAAGTTGAGGCAGAACATGGAAACAAAGCGTGCTCATCTACACATTTTGGGAAGGCGTGTTATTGAAGGTAGCGATTGGAGTTGACTACAAATTTTTTAGAGCTAATACACAAATTGAACGGGGGAGCTCAGCATTCATTCATTCAGTTATGCCAGTAAAATAGTGTACAACGCAATTCACATCAGCACTGACACTCCTAACAGTACACTTTTATCAAAACTATGAACTCTCGTTCAAATATTCAATAAATATAAAGCAATTTATAATATGTATGGGAATTTTTATAAGTTGTGCACGCATTTCACAAACTTTATATTCATTCTCGGCGTCAACTGTTCAGAAATTCCTACAGGGCGTGGTCAAGGGATAATGAAGGCTGCAACTTCTTTTGGAGTGTTAATTTGCTCAATGAAGCACACATTTTCACATTTTGATTAAAATGTTTATGCCGCAATTTCACCAACATTCAGGTTTTCAAAGTCATATCTCTTCCCCTTTTAAAACTTCCTACCAGCCATAGGCGCCGAAACCCATGGGTGCCCGGGGCTCAGGCACCCACTGAAACAATCAGCAAATGAGTGTAAAATCTAGAAATTTTCAATTTTGAAGTACCTAATCGTAATTTTATTGACGAGCCCCTACTGAATGTGAGAAACTTCGGCGCCTGTGCTACCAGCTACAAGCAAATTAAATCCCAAATACATATATAAAACTACCATACAAATTGTCGAATCAATTACCTTAACAAATCTGCCAGAAGTGACCTAAGGTTGTTCTGATTCTGTTACAGTCTGAGAATGGTCACAGATATTATACATCCGATCTAGAGATGCTAATGGTGAGATATGCTCAGCATCCGGAGTTAGGTATATAAATTATTATTTACGAAGACACTACGTCATCCGCGAGCGGCACCGTCAATTTTGCACCGAGAAATAACGGGTACTTTTCAGGTCGTCGGTATTATTGGAAGAGGAAAATGTACTTGAGAAAGTACAAACGAGGAAAAAAGATGCGAAAACACAGCGATTAATTAAAACGTGCAAATCACTGACAGAAAAAAACTCACGTTTTCGTATGACTGCTCGTAGTCTTCAATTTGCGAACACACATTCACTTTCAGGCGACTCTCCGACAGCACCGGTATATGAAATTTGCCAATATCATTTTGAGGACTTCTGAAAGTGTAGAAAATGATATTAATACTCGCATTCTGTTTCACTACACGGAAACAAGTATTAAATGAGTGCACTACAGTATAACATCAAATCATACATTTCATTTTCACAACAATGCATCTAACCACGTCATTGGAGAGAGAATCCGGACTGTAGTTGTGAATCCGACTCAGTATTAAGAAAAAGTTTAAGCTCGAGAAGTCAAATTCCAGCCCTGCTCATACAGAATGCAAGGAATGTACGATTTCAACCTCATACGCCCTTACATACAATTAGAAACATGGACACTAACTTCAAGGATTTCAAATAATTCGTGATGTTCGATGACTTCGCGGTCGATTCATCGTCAATGAAACTATCAACGGAAAGCTGTGAGCAGTTCTCGACGTCATCATCATCGTCGTTTCCATCGTCACTAACTTCAGCCTCTTTGTTGAAGAACTGCTCAACCTGTTGAACCATCACAAATGAATAAATAAAATCAAAATGCTGATAAAAATACTTAGTCCAGTTTCTGTTTCGAGAAATTCCTGCAATGTGTAAAAAGTGCCCACTGATTAAGATATGCATCTCATCTCATCAAAGATAAAAGCTGTATCTCGGCTACATCACAAGGTAAGCTCAGTAACTAAAAATGGATGTACCAAAGCGAGCTTTAAGATCGATAAGTGACAGGGAATATTTTCAGTTCTCTAATTTGTGTCAACTGACAGCCCAATTCTATTAAGGCGATACTTTCAACCGACAAGAAATACCAAAAAGTTGGAAGGACTCTTCGATCTACTTCAATGCATTTGTATTAGTAACATATTCGTTATCTACACACTAAAACATGTTTTTCTTTGCTTCGAAAAGGACGTCAGATAGGTTGCCATCCTGAAATCCAAGATAGCAAAAACAGATCTGTTGTCCCAAGATTCACTTACTTGAGGGAATAAGCAGTCAACAGAATTGAACAGAGGGGCATTGAAAGTTGATCTATTACGGCATCAAGACAGACAGAAAAGCCGTGGTTCCATTTTACATCTCAAGTCTGTGTTTGTGGTTATTAGTGCAAGTGCACGCACTACATAGCAAACTCATATTTTCAACACCCAATAGCAAATGAGTCAGCTAGTTTGCAAAATAACGAAACAGGCCACAGGCTGACAGGCGAATACTTCGCTCTCAGAAAGACAAGCAGATGGGCCAATAAATCCCCCCCCCCCCCGACTAAGAAACGGAACAGAGAGACAAGATCCAAAACTCGGGAGCTAAGATCCTTTTTTAATCTCCAAAATTGACTCACCAAATTTCTCTTCAGCTTCCCACGTTTCCTAGGCCGCCGTGGAATAGGTAAGTCCGGTGTCGATGATGAGCCCGAGTCGCTGTTTCGATTCGACACAGGAGTCGAGTGACGAGACGCTGAATCCCGATTGATGAACGGTTCTGGTTTTTTGAAGCACGGAGTTGTAGATTTCGCGGCACTACTGCATGGGGATTTCTTCATCCACGTGAAATCGTCGTCACTGTCGACGGCATCCTTTACGTTCGGAACCGCGGCGGCATCCTTCACGCTCGGAACCGCAGACAAAGTTCGCCCGCTCAACAGAGCACGTCTTCTAGCGTTGGCTTGGTCCACTTTGTGTTTCATTAGCTGCGCGTAATTAGCGAACAACGGTCTATTTCTCTGCTGCTTCGCCAAAGGGAATTTCGGTAACGGGCTGTCGACATAAGCGTCTGAATCATCAAACAGCGGGGAGCGGTCTTTTCCATTCCTCTGTTTCTCACCCTCAGCCGCATTCGTCCCGTCAGATTTACCGCCGTTCATCGCGTGCAATCGGTCCATAGTTGACACCTCAACTCCGTTGCCGTTTATAGGCGTGTTCGTGGTACTGCTAACGCGATCCGAAGATCGCGCCGAATCACAATTGATCACCGGGCTCATTGGTTTCAACTGTAATCTGCGTGGAGTCGAATAGTTTCCCAAGTCGAAGCTGCCGTCGGAGAAGTTGGTATTGGTGATTTTGCTTTCCGAAACACGGCGATCTCCACTGCCGAGTTTGGTGGAACTCATCCTCAAATACAACAGTTCCTTTCGAGGAGATACGTTCTTCCCGTTAGCACTTGTAGTCGCATTCGAACGTAACTCTTCGGGAGTCGAGTAGTTGGCGAAAATCAGGCTGTCTGGGGAGCTCGTGTTCGAGTTGACACCGTTGGGCTTCGAATCATCGTCTTGGACGAAATCAGTTGGCGGGAATTTAAGCCCTTCTGGGGTTACGTCGGTGCTTTGAATGGGTTCTGTGTTGACAAACGACACTCGTTTCGGAGTTGAAGGTCTTTCGTGAGCAGCGTCGCCGTTAACAAGAGCACCACACTTACCGGACATGGAATTCTTTGGAGTCAAGCATCCTCTGGGGCTGCTATTTGACTCGAATCCATTTCTGTGCTTTAGAATCGGAGTACTAGAATTGGTTTTATTAACTGGTTTACTAGCGCCGATCGGACTCAAGTCGGCCTTCTGCGCATTCTCCGGAATATTCCGGAAGATGCTATCGTCGCCGAACAACGTATCAAAACTAATGTCCGTTACACTGCGCACTGGTTTCACGACATCGGATTTGATTTTCGATTTGGTGATGTCATCGATCTGTAGTAACTGGTCCTCAGAAACATCGAACGAGGAGTCAAATTTAATCGAACTGCTCTGGTTATTCGTGACATTCGTCGAACTCTTACGATTTGACTTTCTCGACGAGAACAAAATCGGAGACGTAGACTGCCTGGGCGCGGTATCGATCTTAATGGACGCGCTGTCCACTGGAGCCAGACTCTCCGGAACGAACCTGGAGAGGAACTCGTTCGGTACTTCAGTAAAACTGATCGCAGGTTCAGGGGCGGACTTATTCGAGCCGACGTTACTCAACAAGAAGTCTGACAAGGTACTCTGTTCCTTAAAACTACATCGAAGGTCATTGACGGTTGAGTTCACGCTATCCGGAAATAAATGGTAACTATTAAGTTGCTTCGAGGTACTGGGCGGTAGATTTCCAGAACTGGAACCTAACTTTATCCGGAGACATGTTTTTAGCGCAAAAGCTCTGGCCGAGTGAGTTCTGACTGGCGGTTAATGTTTCAATGCTGCGGCTGGAAAACACATCGCAGGTCTTGCGGTTGGTTTCTGGACTGCCAGGTACGAGATCACAGTCCGAGTCGACTTCTGAACTTTGCGATGAAGGCGTTGGAAGCTTGTCGGCGAATAATCTCGGTTGTACAACCTCGACGACATTATCAGTATCGTTGATCTGCGCGGGACTTGGACTATCGGCGAAAAGATCATCAACGAAACTGATATTGTTGAATTTTGAAGTGTTGGACAACGAATCGTTAATTTTTTCCGGACTGGGACTGTCGGCGAATAAGCTATCGACCAAATTCCGTCCCGCCATTGATTCTTTTCTGAGATCGGTTCTCTCAACTGATTCGGTAATTGAGCACTCTAAACTGGAATCGGAAGCGAGAGTATCTAATGTCACTTTCGAGTTATTAGACTTGTCGCACCTTGAAAACAAGAAATTGGCGCTTCTAGTCGCATTGTTCGACGTATTATTGTGATCTCGTGTGTCTAGGATTACTTCAAAAGAGGAAGAATCTGAAAACAAAGTATCTATGGATGTTTTCTTTGCCAATTCAGACTTTCCACGAGTTTCATTGTACATGCTCTCCTTGTCGTTGGTAACATCAGTCTTTAACACATTACGGTCAGCAATCGGTGCCGTCTCAGGGCTGTCTGGGAATAAATAGTCAGCAAATGTCTCATTGAGTACTTCGGGCTTTGAGACGAGTGTAGATGTGGATTTATTTAGTGAATCACAAATAAGTGTCGAGGGTATTTTGAGGTTACTTGTCGATTTCTTAGTCCACGAAAACTTTTTACGATTGGTCATCGCCGGAGTTCCATTGCCAGACTGCATTTGTAACGGAGAGTTTTTAATATCCGACTTGCGAATCGGCGTATCTTTCAGACAGGTCGGTGAGAAATCAAGAATCAGTTCGTCGAACGAGTCCAACTCGTCGGTCTTGGCATTGAAGTTCGCTAGATGCTTGTTGTGGAGACTCTGGGGTACATCGCATGCTGTATCTGAGATGAAATCGAAATCAGAGTTAACGTCGTCCAGTTTAGAAACAGCGTGCTTGACTGATGGTGTGGAGAAGTCGAAATCGTGATCACTGGTGAACAGTGAAGGAGAATCGACGTTTGAAAACCGCTCTTTAACTGTAGGGGTATTCGATTTACGAGAAGCGACACCTGTAATGATGAATGTATAAGTAGAAGACACGCCGAGCGGATACAACCACTAAATACTGATGAGGAATATTCAAAATCTCACTGCATACTTGATTCGAATAACGAGGGCGACGAACAATCTAGATTCGATTTCAAATAATGTAACATCGTTTTCTGCCCCGGTGAGTTCTTGAAGTCTTTTTTCGGTGCGTTGATACCAGTGCATTCCAGTCTTGGGCAGAAGTCTGTTAAAAGAGCAAGAGAATTCAACCATCAATCGCATTAAAATAACAACCTCCTTTTTTCTAATTTCCTCTCAACCCGAGCCCTGGAATCCGCCCTTTCGAGCATTACTTCAGAGACGTCGGGGAGGCTGGTAAGGCTGCCTTAGCCCTCTTCACGTCTTGCCGAAAAAATTGCCTAGGTCGAAATGTAGTGAGTTGCTACGTGGGCTCGAACTCGGGACCTTCGGATTCCGAGACCAGCGCGCTATCCACTTGGCCAACCAGACCCAACATTAAAATAAAAATGCATATACATACAATTATGACAGAATGGGTTACCTGAGGGGAAAAGCTGAGGGCTCTCTTTCAAAACACAATCGATCCCACAGACATCAAGTGGTTTTTGCTCATTTCGCTTCTCGTTCAGCAGCGACTCGAATTTCTATTACAGCGAAAAATGTCAAGAAATTAGTACAAGGTGAGTAGAAATGGATTACTGGTGCTTATATGAAATATCAGCAATTCTCCATTGAAAAAATAGAATTATTACAAGAGTGTACATTTTTCAGAAAATGGAAATACAAAACAGATTTTATTCATCTGAACTTCGATATTTTTCACAAGATGTTCTGTTACGACTTGTTTTCCCCTGTGAAACGCATTGCATCAGTGGATAGACGATTGGATTTTAGGATCCATTTGAAGGGGAAAAGGATGCGTACTTATTAACGGATTTGACATTTCTAACGGCTGGCCTCAATTCTTATCTTCTCGTGAATTTAAGATAGCGACGATGTATAAGTCTTATACATAATACATAACAAAATAGAAGGGTAGATATCGCACATGTCCTCTCTGTCAAAATACAGAAGAGAGCCCTCTCTAGACTTAAAATTCGTTTCTTCCAGAACCTGAAATTTTTGGAGACAGGAAGAAGTAGAGGAATCGAACCTCATATAAAATGGAAAAAATAGTACTCAAGAGCAAAAGCAGACATTTTGATTCAATTCTGGAAAGAAACAGAAGAGCTTCGTGGACTAACCGCACACCAATACTCATTCTATTCGGCTCAACTATCCCCCGACAAGAAGGCGGCAGCAACAAAGGTGGCGATAAAGAGCAAGAGAAGAGGGAAGGTCGAGCTTTCAGTGTTGAAGAAAAAATTTCTGGTGTTTTGAGACTGATAATTTAAAATTGCAAAAATCAGTTCTGAATAATGATGTCCAATAGTACGTTTACATATTTCTCAACTTCAAATCACAATTCTCAAAATTTTCAATGAAATTATTTAAACGTATAATTTTTAAATTGTGAACAGGATCGATGTGAACACATTCTAGAGAGGAAGGCTGCATAGAAAAACATGGACTAAAACTCTACAAATTTACACTGACACAAAAAGTTAAAAAAAAAAAAAAAGCTTTTCGCCTTTGGCATTTTCTTAAAACTGGCCAAGTCCTAAAAATTCAGAATTTCCCGAGAGTTTGATGAACAACGACGGAACTGTTACATAATTTCATATTTTCCCATGACAAACGAGAGAAAAAAAGTCACCAGCACCAGATACTTTATTTTTCCGATTGGTGTCAAAATTTCTTGAATCGGAATTTTCCAAGTGAGGAGGGAGCACTTTCCCTCGCACTGGCTCTAACTACTGACAAGAAGCCTAGAACAGACACTCAAAGAAGATAGACGAGCCGAGACAGACAGTAACATAAATTAAACAGGACTGACGGCTAGGCCTATGCCAGTGTGAGCGACAAAACATATTGGATATAGAATATAGACAAGAATTTTGATTTTTGGCGCCATTTTTCTGAGGAGTTACAGGCTGCCTACCTGTCTGTCTGCCCTTCTTTCTTTCTTTCTGTCTGTCTGCCCTCTTGCCTGTTAACAATTTTAGGATTTCTGGTAAAGGTAAACTACCTGGAAGTTTCTTGTTACGGGAGGAGATATTTTTCTAATTTGGAGTTCCATAAAATAAAAAAATCAGAAACACAAAAATATTGGTGCGAAAAGATAAGACAGAATAGCACGATACCAAAAAGAAAAATGAAGACATAGAAGCAAGAATAACGGAGAGTATCTTAAAAGACTATACAGCGCGACATAAGATAGTACATTAGAGAAAATGATACATTTTTGAGATTATTGCAATACATTGAATATCACCGATTGAAGCTCGTTAAGATTCTATTTCAGACTTCTTAAACCTAGTCAAACTGATTAAACTTGTTCAGTGTTCCTTAGTACTCTATCAAAACGTATTAAGACTCTTAACAGAATTCATTAAGGCTGCATCATTAGCGTTAAGGAGGGTCAAGATTATCTAAGACTCTAACAAGTATTTCGGACTCATTGAGACTAATTTAAACCCATTACCACAGTGTTAAAACTCATTGGAACTGGTCAAAATCGATCGAAACATATTACTACATGAACTCCTTGAGACTGAAATAGAACTTCTCGAAATTCTGTTAAGACTTTTGAAGACCAAGCTAAGATCTTGATAAGACTCATTTATTCTCAACTCGGTCTTTCTCAAGACTCTTAATCGACGTATCAAGATGGTAAAGAGTTCTCGAAAATTCTTCCTTTTCTCAACATGTTACCGTAGTCCAATATTTCTGCAGAGACTCTTCATGACAGATTGAGATCTCATCTAGATTTTGACTCATTTTTTTGAGAAGGGAAGGGGAGACCAAGTTCTCAAATCAGACAGATTTCTAGGAAAAAATTATGCTTTTGTCAGTAGAGGACGTGACCTGAACTGAGACACTATTTTGATTACACCTCCACTTCTTCCTCATTTCATCATCAATTTGCAAGTCCAAAGAAATAATGAACATACCAAGAACTCGGTTCCTTTGGTCAGGATGAAAATACATTTCTCGGCGCCTTCGAAAAACCTTGCATCGGCAGTTCTCAGCAACGTCTTATTTGGATCTAATGACACAATTAAGCTCGTTTTTACTTCCATAACTTCGTCGACTAAATTCGAAAGTACCAGAACGCTTATCACGCCATCCAAAAAATTCTTCACGACTTCCTATAATCACAAAATGAAAATAAAATAATGCAGGAAGATACAAATGAGCAGATAAATATTTGGCAAAACGATAGTACTTTGTTTGTGGGCTCGGATGCTAGGCATTTGGCCTTCGTTTTAATACAGTGATACCGCACGAAATTGGGGAGACTGTGAAATAGCCGATCGATTTCATCAACTACATCGTCAAGCTGCAAATCAAATTCAAGTTAAATGAGTGTTCGATGAAATTGTTATCACAGAAATCCAAAATGAGCAAATCGAACGGCATCTGCCGAATACTTACAGAGCACACGACAATGATTCGAACACTTTCAATATCAGACTCGGTATCAGAAAAGCACTTGGTAACTACGTTTTTCAGATGAATCAATTTTGGATGCACTATCAATGATAAAGACGATTCCTAAAACACAAAGGAAGAATTTAAATTAATATAAAGATAGTGAAAATAGCTTTACTCTCGTCAGAATTTCGTTTTCTTCAATTTAACAACAAAGGTGATAATTTCGAAAGCCTGCCCATAAAGCAGTTTCGACACTAGAGATCTGTGCAGTAACTACGATGTACGAAAGGTTGATACTCACAAGCTTTTTGCCATTAGCTTTCAGATACTCATTCAGTAATTTCATTTGACTCATTAGGTGGTCATCTTTAACGATTAAACATTTCAGTTCAGCATCTTTTTCGTCGTCTAAGAGATGATACGAAAAAAAATTCTAGGTTACATCTTGAGAAAAAGATAAATCCATCAAGATAGACGTACTCAAGATTCCCTATTAGTAAGATTCCAAGATATGCAACTGATTAGGCTGTTTAACAAATTCAGTGGACTCAGAAACTGATGGAAAATGTATTTTATGGCCGAGCAATACAGTGAATTTCGAATGATTAACTATTCACTTACCAAACAAGTAGTTGTAAAACACTCTGACTCCCCAATTATGCAGTAATTCGATACCGTGGCATAAGAAACTACACATTGTCATACAGTCTAATAATTCATCTCGTTCAGCTTTCGGTAAATTCAGCGGAGGATTCTTCAGAAATTTTTCTTTAGCTTTTAGTATCTACGAAATAAATGAAATAATATAATTCTGAAACAACAGAATTTAAAAACTCTTACAATATCACTAGAAGTTCATACTTGACTCCTCGTCAGGCTGGCGACGTTCCCACTAATCACTTTAGCATCCTTCAGATTCTTGCCATATTTTTCGAAAACCTAGCGAGAAGTTCACGTGTACTGAATCGTCTTTATCAAACCATTAACGAGTTAAAATTATCAAAAACACTCACAGCGTAGAAAGAGTCTTTTATGCTGACAATATGTGGAGATATGTCAACAGCCACTGATTCTATGTGAGTTCGGAACGTGCATTCCCTAACATCCACTGAATCCAGATTCTTTATTTCAACTTTAGAAATATTGAATTCTTCGACAATCTGTGACATATAATTCGAAAGTCTTATACTAGAAATATATTGCAATCACTGGAAGTTTGAAGTCCTGGAATCATTTTACCTGTCTTATTGTCTTCGAATTGAATCCAACTGGCTCGATAAACAGAAGTATTCGATATTCGTAATTACACAGCCTCTCAAGTATCTAGAATAGAACAAGCATTTAAAATGTAAGAATTAGGAATCAACTGCTAGTATAATCAAAGATGGGCAATATTACGCGATCTCCAGATTAAAAAGATAGCAAAGAATAAAAGATCATGATCTAAGATCACTAAATTTGTGATTTAATCTAATCTCTAAAATGATCAAAGATTTAACATAATACTTGACAATATAGCAACAGTTTCAAAGAACGTAATTTTTCAGAACAATGTCAAGTTGGTAGTTTACTCACTTCTTTGTACTCGGAACTCTTCATAATTTTGTTCGTTTCGAAAATAAGCAGCAACACTACATTGTGAATTTTGCCAATGTTTTGATTCAACATATCCAATAACTTTTGGGGAGACGTCAAAATAGTTGATTTTTCCCACGCCGAAACACAGTCTTTGGTTTGAGCAGTAGCTAGATCATAGAATTGCAAGGGTGAATAAAACTAAACAGATATTAAGGGAAAATGCAAAAATATTGTTTCAGTTACCAGATAGGTCAGCGTACGCGTCTTTAGAAAGTGGCGTGTAGTCACTAAACGCATGGATTAAATCGGTGAGGTAGCTTCTAGTTTGACTGAGTACAATAATTTTACCATTTACGAACCATCGCTGAAAATTGAATACAATTACAGCTGCTATGTACAATTTTCCGAGTCCTGTGGACAAACAAGAATTATCATATCTCGTAGGAAGTGTGTACGGAGTACAGTCCCGTAAAACCGGAAAACTAACCAGGAGGTAAGCAAATCAATGTGTTGCTCAGGATCCCAGTCATTATAACATTCTTTTGAAACTCTTGCATACGATAGGCAATCGGATGAACGAGTGTTCGTCCAGTGATCTCGAAGAATTTAACATTTCTACGGTCGTTACTGCAAGTAAAACTGATAAAACCGATCGTTAGGCGGTTACTAGCAACTTAAATACCTGGTGAATCAGAGGCCTGACATCAAAAGAATACAAGAGTAGGAATTCATCATAATACCTGGGATCCAAGTCGGATTTCGAGTTCATTATCAGTTTCCGCTATATGTCCTTGTAATAAGCCGAAGGAACATAATAAAACCATCGGAGTATAACTTGAACTCGAGCTGGCAAATGAAGTAGGTCATTTCTTAAAAGGAAACGAAACTGATCCGCGAATCTTTAAATTACAACAACAACTTAAGCTATAATTGCTTGGAAAAACTGAGATACTGAGAAAGAATGAGGAAAACACAAAACTAACTCGTGCTCACAAGCTTCAAATAGCGGTCAGCCAATCAGAATTCAGAAGCGAGTATACGTGAAATACTGAAACTCAGTGCTGCCACATAAGAATCTATCACAGAACCAAAAATATTTTTGCAAACACGACCTTCAAACTGCATTTTTAAATTGATAATTTTAAGGAATTCAGGAATAGGGCTGTGACAAAATAAATTCATTTTGAACAGAAAAGAGAAAATTCTGTAATCACATCCCAAATTTCCAATGTCTTACGAATTGTCCAACTGACACAGTGCATGAGGAAATGGAATAAAAAAACGGTAAAATAATTTCATTTTTAAAATTGATCCCATATACATATGTATTTTTCGGAACAGATAAACAAGAAACGAACTTTCAAGAAGCCAAAGGGACGATTTTTTCCCTCTCGACCAAAAATAAAATGTTTCTCTTTTTTCTCACATTTATGACATAGAAGAAAGGTAAGGGCTGAGTTATTTCTTCTCCTGAAAGGACGTACCAAAGCGGGTTCTATTTGCTGAGGCAAATTAACGAAAGACTGCTCTTCACTGACTGACCCATTCATTGTCATTATGATTGTTATGTTTATTGTTATTATTAATTTATTGTAGATTTGTCGAAATTTTAATTTCTGGCTTTCCTTCTCAAATTTCCATTTTGAATTATGACTGGTCATTACGGTGATTTCAATCAAATAACGCGAACTGAACACTCACTCCCGTGAATTCATTTTTGAATAACGTACATGTGATATTGTATGCCAAAACTAAATACAAATCGTTTAATATAATATCGAGGATGACCCATGCCATCAAATTCGTTCCATTCCGTTCAATCTTCAGTCCTCAGCAGCGGTCCTCAGTCCTCAGTCGTTTCCATCATCGATCATCTAATCTATTTCAGCGTTGCCAACCTATGAGTCCAGAACGTGTAACAAAAAACTGGTCACCCAGTCGGTGTTTCCCTAGCCGATTTTCTTTCAATGGACCAAAGCTGCAACGAAATGATGCCTAGTGTAGTGCTAGTGTACTCGCAGTAGTGATTTTTTCGTATTTTCCTGTTTGTTTCATGAGGAATCCTCGTTGTTACTATTTTAGTCAGAAAATTCCAGTTTTAGTCAAAAATCCGTATTTATACGGAGAAATCCGTATGTCTGGCAGCACTGCTACTGAGAGAGAATGAGGAAAACACAAAACTCGTGCTCACAAGTCACAAGTTTCAAATAGCGGTCAGCCAGTCAGAATTGAGAATTGAGTATACCTGGAATACTGAAAATCAGTGCTGCCACATAAGAATCTATCACGGAATCAAAAATAACGCGAAATACCTTCAAACTGCGAAGCTGCAGACTGCAGACTACAGTCTCGTACACGAACGCACTCTGCAATCAATTCAATGAAACATCAAACAATACTGAATTTGAATAAAATAAAACCAACTCCTCGAGCTAGAAATTTAAATTCTGAACGATTCCTGCTCAATATTCGTTCATGTAAATTGTAAAGTTTACAAAATAATAATAAATGGTAATAATGATGCATGACACATAATTTTTCGAAACTCATAACAGCAACACTGAGGACACATCTCGTCTCGTCGTCTCGAAAGTCTCGAAATTTTTGTTATCGAAAAATGTGTTCCACAATGTGCTAGAAATATCTCTGGAACTTGTGAAATTGTGTAAAAATAAATGCCGCTTTGTTTTTCTGCTGGCGGTTTGATTATGAGTGCACCAATTCGATTATGATCTTGCTTACCTAAGGTAGCACAGTCATCGGATTTCTCTGTACGTCGAACTGTTACAGTATGGCGGTAGTACCGAGTATGTTCGGGTTTCTAGCGAGTGGAAAATTGGTAAGTTATTATCTTTTATAAATTCAGTTTATTCCACCTGCTTGTTACAACAACGGGGTGTAAAAATCTTTAACTATATATAGTCAAAGGTAAAAACTAAAGAATTCTTCGGAGCAGTGATCTTTTGAAAATTCGGTGTTTGTTATATTCGATCATGGATGCGTTAATATAGGATACCGTGTTTTGATTCGATCTTTGTTCTCGGTGCTTTAATCCTACGCGAGGGTAAGAATTGAACTATGTATATTGTATTCATGAACCGTATGTTGTACGACTGTGTAATAGTGTATTCCCGTTACAGGTGAGGACAGATTTCACTCAGATAGATGCCACCCATTTCACAATTACGGTATGTGATGCCGATAATCTGAATCATATAGCAGTGTTTTTGACGGGGACGACGCCTTTTCCCGATGGAACAGCAGGCCTAGGTAAGTTGGCTAAGATTCGCCAGAGTGGATCGATTTACCGTGTATTAAGTGAAGAAAATCGAAATGAGTGCTTTGAGATCACTTCTGTACATTCCAGTGTGATTCACTCACTACCCATCTTATAACATCAGTAAGTTGCTATATTTTTCCGTCTCTCCGTTTGAATGTACTCCGTACCGTACCGAAGTTACAAAAAAAAAACCATCTCAGTTCGTCCAAAAAACAGGTCAATCCATTCTGGCACACAGTGCCTCATTGAAATATCTATTAGTGAACAGATGCCTTCTACTTGCTCACTCTAACCCTAAAATATGTTTATTATTTCGTAGTATACCTTAGCTGGTCCGAAAATTGCATTAAAGATGAATGGCAGCTTCTTGGGTCGATATCAAATATCAAACCTTCGGCCATATTTCGCATATCACACGTGAAAAAAGTTGATAACATGAACAACATGAACTGTCTCTCGTTGAAAGAGGATATTCCTAGTAAATTTATCGCAAAAATCGGTATTTCCATTGAGCCGATTGAAATAGTTGAACAACACAACCTTGACATGCAAAATAAGTCACTAAGTAATCCGGCAGTATCGGCAGAATTCGGTAAAAAAATGCTGCTGAATCTCTTCGAATACGTATCCAGTTTCGCTGTGCCGGCGCACGAATTAATTGAGAAGGCTGCTGACTCGTATATACCATTCAATGTGCTAGAAAACTGGTACCGAAATTTCGAACGAAAACTAACTCTGAATCCAAATTTTTGGAAATCCTAATTCATACGGTTGTTTGCGATACATGTGATGTCGTTACAACGGTGTTTCGAAGAAGGTGATTATGATACACTGGAATTTCTTCAAATTGGTGTATACTGTTATTGATATATTCGTTCAAATGAATTTCATTTCGTATTTATGATTTCAGATGGTATTTGAATTCATGAAAGCAGGTGCTATATAAGCACAAAAATGTTGGTTATACGAGCAGTATTAATGTTGAAAATGTTTTTCAATAGGTACTTCTATGTCATTTGACTAGATTTTCCTATTTTCAAAAAACTTTGTTTAGTTTGTATATGCATGGTGCCCATTCTCAATATGCCGAGATCATTGGATGCAACTTTTGTGAGTTTCCTAATTTAATTTTGTTGAACTTAACCAGTGATTTTTCTAACTTTTATTGTGAGAATCCCAGCTGTATTCAGTTCTCTCTGTGGCATGTTAATTTATTATTTTTCGTACGTAAACTTTCAGTATCTTTTGTATAATAAACTTGGTGTTCGCTCAGTCCTCAGTGTTGGTATTTCATCTGCTGACGAATCAACTGGGTAATGGATGTAAATGAAGATGTAACCTAGATTGAAGACTTGGAACTGTTTAAAGTAGTATCAATTTTCATGAAGCAATACGAATAAATGAGATCCAGGCATGCTGGTAGTATTATTACGTAGTTTTTCTTTTAGGGAGGGGCAATTGCCTCCCCCGTAAGTGATGCCTATGTTGGATATCATCCAACTAGACTGGAAATTGAGTGATTTCCGACGAGTTGTGAAGGTAGCGACTCGAGTCAAACATGAGTGTTGCAATCACACGAGTCGACTGTCACTCGCCAGTCGAGTGAACGGTTGTACTAGTAGTACGTACCTTGTAGTGTAGAAGTTGACTGAGCTTAAATATCCATTTCTTTTCATGTCTACATGAATTTTATGTTGACTTCTACTAGACAAAAATGGTCTCATTTCAACTTCTCTTGTCAGTAAATCGTGGCACTATCCCAAATTTGAGCAGTGGCACCAGATGTATGGTAGATAAGCTCTCAATTCCAGAGCAATTCGAGTACCAATCGAAAATTAGCGCTCGATTTCCACGAGGCGCTACAGTCGAGCCAAAATTGCGTCGGTTCCGATTAGCCAAATATTCCAACAATGGCGCTTGCATGCATTTGGAATAGGGAAGTGCTTGCAGAGACAAGGTGCAAATTTGGTGCTGGCCCCGAGATTTCCAGGCGGAATGTTAACATGAATTCTCTGTTGACCATTTACGAACAAAAAAAAATGTCTTATTTGTTAAGTAGGTAAATGGTCTACGAAAATGTCTACTAGATTGGTCTGTATTCCCTATGGATATTATATAGTTCATTTACAGGCCCGATACCAGAATTTTTCTGTGAGGTCGAATTTCATGGTGTTGACCCCTGGGAGGTATAAAAAACACTAGTTTGCGAACAAGTAAGCTAAACTTTTTCAATATTTTGGAGAAGTTCTATGAAAATATTTTATTTTTGATGGTCAAGGAAAGTGGGGAGATTACCCCCCCCCCCTAAAAAAACCGACCACTTACTTTATTTATATGGACGTGTGTTTTGTGGTCAGGTTAGTAAATGTAATACGTGAAGACAGTAGTCTTCGTTTTTCTTGTTTGTGCTTCACGGTTTTGCATATTTCCAGTTCATGGTGTTGGAATGTTATAGCTGGAAAAATTAAAATTTGCCCCCTCTAACGTCAGTTTGTTATAACCCCACAGAAAAATATAAATTTCTCATGTCATTTTCTTCATAGATTGTTACAAAATACTAGAGCACACCTAAAATGGTCATCATTGTAATTGAAAGTATTGGCAGAGGCGTCTGAAGGTTGTTTGGCGGAGGGGATAGGGCATAAATTTGAAATTTAAGTCGACTAGCAACCGGGGAAAATGTTCTCGGTTTTTAAAATTGAGTTGATGAGAAAAAATCTCGTAAACCTGGTCTCTGAAATCTCTCCGTCCATTTTTTATCAACTTGCTGAAAAGTGTTTTTCCCCCAAATTTTTGTGCGAGATACAAATGATTCTTTTATCCCTTACTCTGATTTTTTGAAGAGGAAATAAAAGGTACTACTGTGCCTAGGGATGTTTGTTTACACGTAGACAATACTTGTCTACATTTTGGTATAAAGAAATGTAGACAATTTGTAGAAAGTAGATAAAAGTAGATAAATGTAAACAATTCCGAAAATGATTTTTAAAAAAAACAACTAATATACATGTAATCAGTTAATCATAAATTCACAATAATATTATTCATTAAAATTAATTGATAACAATTGTACAGATGATTATTAATTGTATTTTAGTTTTAATAATATTAAAACATTTAAAACTATTAATTTTAGTTTATTGACATTAATTTGTTTACATTTGTGTACGTACACTTTACATTTATACACTATTTGTCTACATGTAGACAGTTATATTTGTCTCCACGGATTTGTCTACTCCAACATCCCGGACTGTGCCCCCTCATTTCGATTCTGCTAACAGTTGGCCATAAATATTCATTTGACACACATACCAAATCCGGGTCAAATTTGACACAGAATTTGATACAAAAGTCGAGTTACCACGCAGACACTGACGCAAATGTAGAATTCCTCTCGAATATCGATGTCAACATGGTAACTCGACTTTGTATCCAGTTCTGTGTCAAATTTGACCTCAGTGTCGTGTCAGCGAAGTGAGGGATCTTGAATATGGAACAGTCGATTTTTGCACCGACTGTATTTCGAAGGCTGCAGCTACTGCCAGGCCGTAACGTCGGGAGGGGGGGGGCTCAGCTCACTCGAAGACAATTAATTGCCCACTCTAGCATTTTTCGATTTTCTTTTTCTGGTGGGGGGTGAACTCAGCCCACCATAAGACAATTAATTGCCCACTGTGTCATTTTTCGATCTTATTTTTCTTTCTTTCTTCCTGCAAGCTTTTAAAAGTAAGAAAAAAAAACAAAAAAAAACGTTGAAAAAAAATCTTAGTGAAATTTCATACTCTCATACTTGTGAACATGTTTTGTTTAAAAATGAAGAATAGGATTTTAAAAAAATTTGATTTTGTTTTTCGTTCGCAACTTGAAAAATTTTA
This sequence comes from Acanthococcus lagerstroemiae, assembly GCA_031841125.1. Lineage (NCBI taxonomy): Eukaryota > Metazoa > Arthropoda > Insecta > Hemiptera > Eriococcidae > Acanthococcus > Acanthococcus lagerstroemiae. The sequence continues at coordinate 31,693,689 of CM063112.1, read as the reverse complement.
ACTCTGCCCACCTTGAAATAATTGTAGCTCACCTTAGAAAGTAGCCACTCTATGGGCTTGGGCTACAGCTTGATATCCTTAGATGTGTTTTTTTTATTGCAGTCAGTTATGGTCAGAACTCAGTATAAACAGCTGAAAACACATTTCATTTATTCGTCAGTTAGAAAAATAAAAATCAATGAAAAACAAAAATAAGTTTACAATTATGATAATATTCATAAAAAATACAATTAATACATGTATATCTGACTAGTAATATTACAACATTAGCTTTATATCGTATTGAAGACTTTCTTACAGTAATATTAAAATAATCATCAAGTTACATGTCAATTGAAAATGACGTGGAAAGAAAAATAAATGTGAAAGAAATTGGTACTTAAAGTCGCCAGCCCACCCTGCATATATACTTCTCCGACAACATGTGATTGAATGAGAGAAAAATTGGTGAGTGATCGAAAAGTAGTAAAATTATTGAAACAATCTTGTTTTAATGAAATCAATTATCCGTTTATAAATACATCATCCACATACAATGGTTCCAAAATAAAAATACCTGCCCAATTTTGTTAATCTTATGCATGTAGTTACCTTACATAGCGTTTATATTTAATCATGTTACAAATGTCCAGAGAACACATCTTGGCACCGAAGTAAAAGTATATAACAACCTTAAACGGAATAGATCTCAATTTAGAAATATTTTTGGATTTCATGAATACCTACATAGCGCTCTAGTGACCATTATGAAACACGGAGTTCAAAAGTTACACCGGCGAGAATTTTTGTCTGATTTCGCAAAACAGAAAATGTAGTAACATTCCTGATTCAATTACTTTCAGATTAGCAGTTGTGTCATTAACAATGTTTCAATTTTTAGACAATATTATGTTCTAGGGGTACATTCACAGATTAAGGAACAATACCATTAAGTTTTAGAACTACACTTACTGGAGTAAGTACTAGGTACTCAGTTTTTATAGCACGGTCTTTGAGCATTTTGAAACCTGTAACTTTCAAAAATTGGCAGGAATATAACAGCCAGCGACGTATTATGCCATCATATGCGCACTCCGCACTCCATCAACAAAATAACAGTTTTCTGCTTTTCTATTGAAAGTCTTGAATACGTCATCTCCGCACGTAGATCGTTTAGATTTACGCTGCTTTCGCCTGGTTTTTAATGGCAGCTTTTTCAGGACGAGCTAGAACAAAAGGTATTGGATAAACAGAGATAGTAGCAAGCCGGGTAAATTTGGAACATAGGTATAAAGTGTTTGTCCGTTTGCCTCACTGGACACTTACTGGGACACGATCCTGGCGTGAATGTAATATCATCGACTGCAAAGCCTCCATTTGTGGCTTGGCCTTCCAATACAATATGGAAGTCTTTACTGGCTTCAACAGTGACTTGAGCTGGCATCCAGGTGGGCCTTGTAGTGTCCATATTCCTGGCCTCTAGGCTCCATATCTAATTATTCAAATGAATGGAATTAATTTTCGGCTAAGAGACTTTTCTCTGGGTTCTGATTGTGGGGTATCCCTTTCACGCCTAGTAAATGTATACAAAATTATACCTTTTCTGCTGAACTGTCGGTGGATGTATTGCCATCTTGCTTACTGATCTGCATTAACGCTGACTCACCAGCACCGAAAGCAGCGTACCAAAATGAAAAACATAACTGAGGATCTTCGGTTGCTGGTATTAGTGGTGATATCAGTTTTACCATATTAGCTCCAAGTATTTGATTGAACAAGTCGTAGTAAATGTATCCATCTACAAATAACAATATGTATAACTTATGAGATAGGATCTTCTTTTGTGCACGATACCTTATTTATATTAAAGGTCTTTTGAAGTTTTAGGAACTTGGTAAACTTGAACTAACCTGGCGCTCCAAACGTCTTATCTGGTAAATTGGCAGGTCTTCTCGTGACTGTGGCTAATCTCCAGGAGGCCATCGATTTGTCAGTTAAATTCGTCCACTCGCACATATCTCTTTCGAATCTACATTCTCCGGGTCTTACTTTAGCTCCTCGTGGAAGTGCTTGAAATATTGACATAATAAGTAATCGCAATCAGGCCGCTTGTTCAGCTCTGGATATACACAAATGAAGTCCATAAAAAGCTTGCAGGTTGTTTACTTACTCGTACAGGAGCCTCCAAAAAAAGTAATATCGTCAAATGCAATGAAACCACTGGCTCGACTGGAGCCCCATATTCCTTCGATTACGATCTGCAAACGAGAACCGTTCAGTATTAAGGCTTTCTTATTTCTTAATTCGATACTTACAGGTGAGGTAATTGCAGTGGCGTAGCGTCGGTGGGGGGGGGGGACGGGTGGGCACGTGCCCCTCCAATATTTTTACATAGTCCTCTAATATCGGCAATTTTTAAAAAATACCTCAATTTTTGACTTTTTCTCCCTTGAAAACCTTATTGTGCCCCCCTTTGGGAAAACCCTAGCTACGTCACTGGGTAATTGGGCCCTTATAGCTTCAGTTTAGCAATGAAATATTGATTCTCTTGGGATCTTATTTCTGTTCTTAGATTGGGTGTGAATGTGAAATCATTGGAAAGTAGGAATTGCCTTTTTTTTTTGGATTAGCCTTTTCATCCACATTTTCGATTGTCAGCACTTACCGAGTCGTTAGGATCGTTGATTAGCGCTTGGGCAAACTGCCAGTCAGGTCCTTGATGATTATACAACCGCCAAACCGGTTTCATGATCAAATTACCGGTGTTGTCGCGATCATTTGACCTTGTATACACTGAAAGAGCACCCAGACTTGGTCCAGTTGCGTCGATGAATGGCTCGTTCATGATAAACCTTTGAGTAGTAGAAAGTAATCATAGTTAACGTAAATTGTTGGAATTGGGATTTTTAATGAGGTGAATCTGATTTGCAGTGGTTTCTATGGATATGTCAAAAATAATCTATCTACATTGTGTTAGTAGGTAGTGTTCATATTGAGGTTTCCTTGTGTTCACATGTACCCTAATAGATCCGGAAAATCCGTCTTTGCACTGATGAAACAAACCAAATCTGTGTCTAATAACTTTATCAGCTGCAAGTGGAGTTCAGTTTAAAAAAAAAGTAAGCATTATAAGATTCTGAACCTTCGAACCTTTCTTCTGTGTAAGAGCTTTTCTGAAGTTCATTTTGGTAAACTAGCATTGTAGATTCCCTGTACTGTTTGACCTTATACTTGTAATTTGCATAATAGTATTTATAGCGTACCAAAATGAGAGACACTTAGGGCCAGGAGTGGTGGTTGACTGCACCGGTGGCTGTATTCTGAAATCTCTGGACGTGAACCAGCCTCGACTGCCAGGTTTTTGTATCGTGCTTCGCGCCAATGTCATGAGATACCCTGCACCAAACATAGATGAAGTTATGTGATGTACCATATGGCAAAATGTATTTTATACATGGAAAATATAATAAAAGTACCTACCTTTCTCTGTCCCTAAAGTGTGGTCATGGGCGGTGTTACGCAGCGCAGCACCAGAAGTTCTCTCCCAATCGATATCATCAAGTCTTTCTCGCGAGCCCACATTACTCCAACCACATTCGTCCACTTCAAAAGTGCAGTCACCTGATTGGGGTGCAGCAATCTGTGGTGCAGCTGAATTAGAACACAGTGACAATAGATGTTAAATAGATGAAATGGATTTATTAAATTGCAAAGGACAGGAAACACAATGAATACTCACTGGGGCAAGTGCCTGGTGTTAGTGAAATGTCATCGAGAGCGATATCCCCCAGGTTGTTTTTGCCAACTTTAGCAGTAATTACTACCTGCAATAAAATAGAGTTTGCAGTTTACAGTGTTTGAATGCTTAAAACATTTAAATAGAATTTGTGTGTGTGTGTGTGTGTGTATTGTATCAGTGTAGTGTAGTGGGTTTAGACCAAAAGAAAAGCCCAGTCTCTGCAGAGCAAAAAATGTTGTATTAGTAGCGTCTCCGGTTACAACAGTCGCTAGTATATTAGTGCTGCTACACCTATATGACGCAGCAATACAGGTAACTATGGCAGACTGTGTATACCAAAAATTGTTCAAGCCGTAAGGGGGCAAATAAAAATGAATCATTTTACTGAGAAGTCATACGTTTCTCCTGAAAAAGGGTTCTGCCCCCCTGAAACCGTCTTCCACTCCCCTTGCAAAAGAGTCCGGAAGCACACTCACTGATAATATTATTCGACTACGCCTTGTCCTGAGCTTTCTAAATGAATAAAATGTATAGAGGAACTGAGCTAGTATATTGCATTTTGGTTTCTTGTTGGTATACCTACTGCTCTCAATAGATATGGCCATCCTGAACAGCCATATATTCATCGAGAATGGTTTTAGTAAGAATAGGGTTCGCTTTTTTGTTCAGATAGTTTTATTTTCTTTTACAGCTGATAAGTTACACAACTGATTATTGATTTTCAATGTAAGCATCGTTTGAAAATTTAATAATGTGGGAAATTTTACCTTGAAAGGATTCGCGTTCGAAACTGGTACCTCTGCTTGATACCAAGCATTTCCAGCCTCGCCAGTCAAACTCCATATGTCACGTTCTTGACTCTCCCTAGTATCACTAATGCTTACAGAGAGCGATCCAATTCCGTTTCCGAACATATGCGTCCAAAATCGCATACACATTGGTGTGTCTGGACCTAGGATGTGAGATAAAACATTAGCGCTGCTGTGCAAGCAGTCCTTGACAATATAGTAAACATTAGGTTATACTCATTCGTAATTTTGGAGCTCAGCTATAGTTCGATGATGCGAAATTCCGACAATCGAACTCCGCGTCATCGGATTAGTTGGGTTCCAGTATTTCAAATGAGACCTAATGTTTACCATATTCCTGTCTACTGGGCTAATATTGGACACCGGTAGTGATATTGGCCACTAATGACTTATTTACTGATAACTATACTACTAGCGCTCCTACAACAAGTTGTGAGTAGCCGATATTACCACCTGTGTCTGATATTACCCTAGCTGACTTTACTAATAACGATATTAGCGCTCCTACAAGTCATGAGTGGCCAATATTACTACTGTCCGATATCACCCCAGTTGACGGTATAGTATCCTTTGCTGTCAATATTACTTTTCTAGTCGAAAAATAAGAACATACCTGTAGCTTCGAACTCCAAACTCGACAACTTGGCTATGTCACCTGGCCGCCTCGGATAGGATGAATCGATGTATGCGTAACCCCCTTCCATTCCGCCATATATAAAACTCGATCTGTCTGTAGCTGGACCAGTGGATGGGTTCCGACTACCTCTGCCCTGTAACGCAGCATTTCATTATGGACACAAGAGAACCTACATAATGTCAATTTTATGCAAGCCAGTGGCGGATCTAGAAATTTTCCAAGGGGGGTGTTTTGAAAATAAAACTTTTTCCATTTCCGCCCCCTAAAAAACCGAGATGGATGTCATTTTTAAATAGTTTCTGAAGACAAGTTTCATAATGTGATTAAATCGTTTCAAAATGAACATTATTGTAGACTAGTGCTGCAGATACTCAAAAACAAGAGAAAAACTCAAGCGGTTTTTTTTCTTCGGCTCGAAGGGGGTGTCCGAATCCCAAAAACACCCTCATAGATCCGTCACTGATGCAAGTTGCCCTTCCGCCCGATTGATCATTCTCGTTCAATTCACTTTTGAAGGTGATGAGGAAATGACTATAATCACAATGTGATCAATCAGTCACAAAATTTAGGCACGTAAATGTTACTCAGCTTTTCAGAGAAAGTTACATAAGTAGGGATTCCAAAAATATGCTCTAAAAAGGGATCAAATATGGGCTTATAATTTATGCTTTTATTTACGTCAAATATGCTAAAAGATTCCCTGAAAATCCTGAAATATGCCAAAATATTCCCTCTATCAAAGTGATAATATGGGTGTCATTTTCAAAGGAAAATTGAGAGATGACAGATTTAAAAAAAAAAAAAGGAAAAAAAAGCTTTCAAAGTATGTACTTGATTGTGCAAAAAGGCAGTGACACATGACGTCACCAGAACGCTAGTTATCAATATTGGGGGAAAGAACCAAAATAAAATACATGTAGTCTAATGGGAAGTTGACGAATTTTTCCATTTATGTCGAAATTTCTCGAAAGGAAGTGGACCTCTCGCACCATGGCTTTCATTTCCCTCCCCAGTCCCTCTTTCACCCAGGACTTCCTCCTCCACCAGGACCTCTTACTCACCATTACCTTCCCCCCCACCCGGGGCCTTTATCTCCCTCTACAGTCCCCGCCACCACCGTGGTTTTCCTCCCCTTCAGGAACTCCCTCCTCCACCATGAGTGCCTCTTATAACCCCGGGCCCTTATCCACTAAAGTTTTACTGCCCCACCAGGACCCTCACCCACCACTACCTCCTCCTTCCTCAATGGCCACCCTCTCCTACCAACCATTTCCTCCACCACAAGGACCCCTCACCCACGACTACCCCCTGGGATTTATGTCCCTTCACAGCCCCTGTCCTCGCTATGGTCCTCCAACCCCCTTGAAGATCCCTGGTCATCCACCCAGGAGCTCTTGCAACCATGACCACCCCTCCCCCGAGAGCCCTTCCCTCTCAATACCCCACCTCGCCACTATCCCCTCCCGCACCACGGCCATTTCTCTCCCTGGTCCCCTCTCTCACCAAGGACTTTCTCCTCCATCAGGTCCTCTTATTCATCTGAGCCCCCTGTCCCACCCAGGGTCTCCATATCCGTCCACAGCCCACGCCCCCACAGGGGCCCTCCTCCCCTCAAGGAGCTCCCTCCACAACCATGAACCCCCTCATGAGGGTAGGATACCCCAGGAAAATTGAGCAAATAAGGGGCAGGGTAGGCGACCCGCAGCGATTTGAGATCTTGGAGATTATGGGTAATTATGTCATTATATGTCTTTTTATGTCGGTTATGTCTTAAACCTTGGAGATCTTTTATGTTAAAACAGATTATGTCCTTGAAAGTAGCTGATCTGCCCCTGCAATTTTTCTAATTTTTAGGTAGGCAACCCGCAGTATGGGTAATTATGTCATTATATATATATGTCTTTTTATGTCTTATTATGTCTGTTATGTCTTAAAACTTATGTCCTTGAAAGTAGCCGATCTGCCCCTGCAATTTTTCTAATTTTTAGGTAGGCATCAGGCTCCTTGGAGTTTTTTTTAGGAGGGGGAGGGGGAGTTTTGGTTTTTAATATATGGAGAGATAGTCTGTCCCAAATAAGAATGCCGAAAACAGTTGCGAGTACGGTGGCACGTGGGGAAAGGAAAAGGTAGTTATTCACACAACACTACAAACCAGAGCATAGATATCTCCAAATTAAATCACACAGTAATTGTCGTTATTTCGTGTATAGATTTTTTTTTTCATACTCTTTTTTCCAAGAAATGTAATGCGATGTGACATATCCACGCTTGTTGCGGAAAAATCGATTTTGAGATCCGTAGCAAAGTGTGACTGGTCTCAACTGTTCTTGGCATTCTTATTTGGGACAGACTATACGTGAGAATAAGAAATTTGTGAGAAACTAAAAATTTATTAGCAAATGCTTAGAATCTTCTGGATTATACTTAGACCTACGTGCATCGCCATACGTCCCACAACACCTACCTACCTTTAGTTTCTAACAAATTTCTTATTTTCAGGTAATAACATAATGATCTTTGTTCCGTGTGTTTTTCTTATTGGGTTATAGGAGTAATACATTCGTTGGCGCGAAAACGGGTATTTTTGCTAACAGTTAACTGATTGTGTGACATCACCAGAATATCACATTCACGTCACATGAGTGGAAATACGTCTCAGATTTTCAATATTTTATTGGAAATAGGTACCTGAGTCACTTTACATGTCAATCGAACGTATACTCACCAGTGACCAGTTGAAATCGTCATCTTCATCATTAATCCATCCGCAAAACCCGCCTTCGAACGAACAATGACCTTTGCACTCGAGACCAGACTTGAGGGCCACGTTATCAACGGCTACGTAACCGCGAAATTTGCGGAAAGGATCTGGTAAATCTTTCGCGATCCCTTCAAATACAATCTGTAAGATAATCAATATGATTAATCGAAGCTACCGTATTTTCAACAATTAAAAAAATCATAACGCCCGGTCAACGTACTTGATGATCTTTGTTGTAGGTGTACAGTGTTTGCGCCTCCATCCATGCTTTATTTGTCGGATCCTTGGTGGCCCAAAGGACCCGAAAAAATCCATCAGGCCTGCCATCCTTGGTAGGTTGTAAAATCACTCTGAGACCGGCCGCACTGAGACCATCTACCGAGTAACTGCAACAAAATGCGCTTGGTAAGAAGGTCATTTTACCATCTGGGGAGTATTCTAGACTCGGTATTCACCTGAATGAGACACATTTGCCCTCAGCTCCGGTAGTTTTCATAACTGGACTCTCGATGTAGGCGCTTTGACCCTCTCGAATTGTAATATCATCGACTCGGAGCACTGGCGCGGCTAGAAGCGACGTCTCAAAGAATATGTAACCGCCTGAAACAGTTAAGCGTGTAGTTGAGGAGATACAAGGACACGTATAGCAAATGATGATTAAGTTTTGTGTGATGCAAACCTCTGTCTGAGTCTTCTCCAGATCCGGCATCTTTACTAGGTCCTCCTAGCCAGTTGGAAAGCACGCCAGCCCCAAGTTCCCACCTCAGAAGAGAGTTGTTTCGATTAGCCCAGTCGCAAGTCACCAGACTAGGCTCGATTCCGAAGTCGCAAAGTACTGGAATAAGGATTCAATAATTAAAGGAGAGGCCCTTTGTAGTATTTTTATTTAACGTAGGTGAATCTACTTACCAGCGCCTTGTCGTTTACCTCGTATCTGAAATAGAATGAATATTGAATTAACTTGACGTAAGATATAAAGGAAATGTATTCGTTTGGTTAAAATTAATCTTTGTTTCATTGAAGGCTGTTGTCGGGGCTTGTAATAGTAACCTAGAAAGTTAAATCAATCGAGAATGTGCCCCATTTTCTTGAAACCTATTTTGGTAACGAGGAAAATTAAAGAAATTAAATTTGATAACGCGTTTTTTTTTTTTAAATTACAATGTAGTACTTACCGACACGGGGGAAGCTTCCTCTGTATTAATGTCTAATGCTAAATGTGAAGGGGAGGCTCGTGTAGGAACCGATGTGAAAGCGGACACGATTAGAAATGCCAGTTGTATCACATATTTAGAATCATTCATTGTATCTGCGCCAAAACAAAGCACACGTTGTAATATGGATGTGTATTTTCACGTGTGAATCATTTAAATGTAATACAGATTCAATACTCCCGATATCGGGGTCACGCAATTTTTTCATCGACTCTCGTTACACATGAGTGAACATTCTGGATGACAGAGTTCCCTTAAGGTTAGCGATACTATGAGCTTGTCTGTGTGGCGATATACGAGCACATAAAATTAACCATGAAATGAACACGCGCTCGGTCCGTCGTGTTCATTTTACATTATCTGGTCCAACTTAAGGAGTAGTCTGGAGAAAATCGAGATTGTGTTAATTAGTTCTCGTTTGTCTTACAATAATTTGACTATATCAGTTACGTATTAAGTTAATGAGTTTTGTTTCGGTGTATTTGAGCTAACTTCGGAGATTACCTCTCGGTAGGAGGCAGGGAGCGGATGTTTAGTAATCACTTTTTGCCAACACTGAGTGATTCACTTTCTGGTTCCTGCCTACCCGATCTGCTTGTTTGTCTATCCAATTTAACCTTCTATCCGTGGGCCTGGCTAACTTTCAGCCTGCCCCCCTCTGTCGATGGAGATCGAAGTAGCGGGAAGGGAAATCTGGTGTTGTCTATGTAACAAGATTGACTCCTGGAGAATCTAGGTATAACAATTATTTAAGTCTCATTGGAATTGATAAGACACTCGCCAAAAAAAAAAACTCTTCATGACTCTGACATTAATTCATCATGCCTTTTTAAAAGACTCGTGAACATGTGCTGTAACTCCTAAAGCGTTTAAGGCATGTATATATTTTTCAAAATTGTATTATTTATGTTTTAGACTTTCTAAAACTCTCAATGAGCGGCTTATTACTCACTTTTGTAACTCTATTTGTAGACTCGGATGGGGTTGATGAAACTCTTCGTGTTAATCCTCTTTAAACTTGTGATGACTAAATGGGGTCGGTCAGGAACGCACTAAAAGGAATAATGGTGGATTCTACCACAAAAGTTCTTATTAGAAAGGAAAATAGAACCTCAGCAAAATCTAAAAAGTGACGTAACCGGAGTCGCAAATCTGACTTCTGATGAAAAGTTGGAATTAGCTGAAACATTCACAGGCGGAGTCAGATAACTCGTAGAAATTGGGTTGATCGACTCGTTGAGTCATAGTAAAAGAGTCGCATTTGGAGTAAATTCTCAGTTATGAGTCGAAGTGACTGAGTCAGTGTAGAAACATGTTGCGAAAGTGTCAACACATGTGCAGTCGAAGCCGATTTAAAAATGGTCACATCATCTATTTCTCCGCTTCGAAGGCTTATAAGTTACGAAGTAATTTATTTTTCTTCTCAGATGAGCTCACAATTGCCTACCGAACCGAATACGTGTATTCTAATTTGAGACATATCACATTAGATGCAGAATTTAAAGAACTGAGATCTTTCAGCTCTTCGTGCTTCGGCTCCTTGTTTGACGGATATTGATAACAGGACGCAGAAATCTGTAGATAGATCCTAGTCTCGTTTCTATTTTTCCTCAGAGGGGGAGGGCGGGTGCATGCCTGATCTCTGTCTGTTTATCTGTTTGTTTGTTTGTTTGTCTGTCTGTCTGTTTGATTGACTGTCTATCCGTCTGTCCATCCGCCATCAGTAAGAGCCTGAGTATGCCTAACGATCTGGTCTGTGTGTTTGTTTATCTGTTCAACTGTCCGCCTGTCTGTCTAAGAATATGTCAGCTTGTATATCGAACTATCTGCGTCTGTCCATTCATCAGAAATATGACTCATAGGTATTGTCAACAATTTTCCGAGGAAAGAGAAGGACTATTTCCTGAGGGGATTTTTCTCCAGCAGGAAATACGCGACTTCCTTGGTAAAATAATTCATCTTTCGAAATCAAAATAGGTGAAAATTCCTTGCCCATGTAGCTCAGTAACTGCCTTTCTAACCGTTTTTTTTGGTCGTTGACTGCGTTTCTGCCTTCTATAATAAGTTAGTCCAATTGACTAACGTTCTGCTAGACAGCTATTTTGTTTATTTGTCTATTTGTCAGTTGTTTGTTTACCTAGCTACTCATAGGCGGCTGAGGAAGGGAGTAACACCCCCACAGATCTTTAGATTCGATATTTTTAAGCAAAGTGGACCATTTAGTCGGCAACATAAATTAAATTGGTAATTCATTGACTTTCTTATTTGCATGGATAAAAATTTTGTTTTTTTCCCCCGCTTCCCCGCTTGCATGAACATTTTTTGTACCAAGTCGACATTTTCTACTACCCCCCTCCCTCCGCCGATAGAGCTCGATCCGCCCCTGTAAGCTACTTGTTGACTGGTCTGTCTAAGACATAGTTGAGTACAGGCACCGCCGGACTTGTTTCTAGAGCCAGCAAAGCAATTCCAGGAGACAAACCCTTTTCCTAGAGAAAGACCATAGCTTTTTTAATAAAATTTGTGTGGCTAAATGGTTACGTGCCTAGTGATATTCGAATACCCCACTATCCAGAGACGAAACTTGACTTTCAGATTGGGGGGGGGGGTGAAGGGAAATTGGTCGACAAATATTTTTTAAACTAAAAATTCGCCGACAACATTTTTTTAAATTTGAAAATTTTCCGATTTTTTACTCAAAATATTTTTTATTGACAAAAAAAAGTTCTTAGAAAATGAAAAATTCAAATGAACAGTTTCAAAATTTGCCGATTGCCAAATTATAGGGGGTGTTCACGATCCCCCCCCCCCATCATTTCATCCCTGCAAATGCAGATTGGAACTTTATCCCCCAAACACTCATATTTGCGCACATGAGTATACCCTAGTCTGGGAGGGTAAGCTATAAGGATGTTAGGAATAGTTGAGAGGAACACACAACTTCCTTTACACATTAAGGTTTCGTTACTTACTCTTGGTGATCTTTTTTTCTGAATTTCCTCTGATTCGTCTCGTAAATTGGTTTCAATAAAATAAGATTTAAAAAAAAAATTTACAAAGTTTTAGGTTGATCGGATTAGGGAAATCCGTGTCACAAGCTCCCTTTCGTTCTTATGGGAAAAACACATGGAGTTTTGACTTTTGTTCGAGACTACATTTCCCTCCTATATTCACCAGGACCAAAGTCCGTAAATTAAACAACAGAACATTTGCTATTGGATTCACAGCTTATGACGTTATGACGTTGGAAAATAAACATGTATTTTGCTTTCAACTTTTAAATTTTAATAAAATGTTCAACTTTTTCAAGTTTTAGGCTCTATAGGTCCCACAAAGAATTTAGTAAAAACAGAATAGTCATTGGAATTCGAAATTCAACATTTGCTATCGACTTTCAGCTTTTCGAAATGTTTTCCACATTTCAGCTTTGTTTTAATCTTTCAGATAACGTTCGATACTCAGCTTGAAACCTTCGGCGTTTGACTGACTAGTCTCTGACAGGAGTCCAGGGTACTCCATTTTCAGAAACGAAATTTGACTTTCAGTTTAGGGAGGTGAAGAAGAAAAATTTAAAAAATATATATAATATAATAATAATAATAATAATAATAATAATAAAATAAAAAACACATAAACGTTCTGAGAAAATTAAAAATTTAAATGAACAGTTTCAAAATTTTCCAACTGCCAAATTATGGGGGGAGGGGGTCAACCCCGCACCCACTATAGTTTCGCCCCTGCCGCCATCATCCCAGTGAACAAAGCGACTACAGTATCAATCGAGGTGGACAGATAGCGCGTCCTGTAACTCCCGTCAGTTCACACGAACAAGGCATTACATTCACAGGGCGTGTTACCACCAGATCAGAAAGACTGGTGCTGTGTGTGTGCATATCATGGACAGCTTACTCTATACATCGTGAAACACATGGCTAGTAAGCGAACTGCTGTTATACACTTCGGCACAGAGAAAGAAAATTCCAACACAACAAAACCGTAGGTAAACCATCGGCAAACTACCCCGACTAATCCTGCCTAACGAGGTCGCTTATCAGAAACCGCGATCGCCAACAGTGGCGGGGGGGGGCACGTGCCCCTTCAATATTTTTACATAGTCCTCTAATATCGGCGATTTTTAAAAAATACCTCAATTTTCGACTTTCTCTCCCTTGAAAACCTTATTGTGCCCCCCCCCCCCCCACTTTGGGAAACCCCTGGCTACGCCAATGTTTACAGTCAACAGTGTCACAAAGGGCTTCAACTTTTCCAACCAAAGGTCATAGATTCTCCTATAGTAGCCAACTGTCAAACCTTTGGGGGAACTCCATCGTCACCGCTCCGGACGCAACATGCACTAATTACGAAATTAATCGATAAATTGTAAATTTCATAAGACATTATTTCTGCCTTGGCACCTTTTTTAACCGCATCTAGCTGTGTCTCTAGATATTCCGATATAGGAATGTGTAGACTAACTGAATTTAAAATGAAGATAAAATTCACAGAATCACTGTGACTCTTGCAGGATTCAATAATGGGGCATGCGCAACAGGGCCCAGTTTTACTAGACAACCATCTTATAGGAAGTGAAAACTCTTTTATGACAAATTACAGCCAAGGAACTGACATGGTTAGTGAATTTTATGGCGCAGCTAGGAATGCTGTAAGTATCCACCAGTAAATGTGACTATACAAGATATATTATGACTTGTAATTGAGAACATGACTCAAGTACGATTAGCAGTCAATCTTTCAAGTACCCGGAAAAGCACAACAGGACTCCAAACAACTAAAAATATCTGTTTCATCATCGAAATTAGCTGAAAAAAGAAATATAGAAATGGCAACCCTGCATGACTGTAGGACAGATAACATATTTCCCCCCGCTAGGTAGCGCTAATAGCGGCTGCTGTATTATCGTACCCCATATTAAGCAGATACTCCATAATAGGCTAGCTAGGAGCGTGCCGAAACCAAACTGCCAACGAAGGAATGGGAAAAACCTATCTTTTCCATTGGACTGACCAGTTTGCTTACTATACTCGAGTAAAGTTGTTCTCGTTATGGTGCTAGGCTGGATTTTACAATCAGTGGTGTAGTGTCAGGGGGGGGGGCACGTGCCCCTCCAATATTTTTACATAGTCCTCTAATATCGGCGAATTTTTAAAAATACTCAATTTTCGACTTTTTCTCCCTTGAAAACCTTATTGTACCCTCCCTTTGGGAAACCCCTAGCTACGCCACTGATCGCCAACATCCGACATCGGGAACGGTACCTGAAGAAGAAGACAAGCATATTTAGAAAATGCAGCCCCTGATGACACCTATGTATAGTTCTGTGATGATGATCTTCCTGTCTCCTCGGCTGTCTGCTGTTTGTTTTTCTGCTTCTTTGTTTGTCTTTCCGTTAAGCATGATAACCGATTGACTGTTGGTCTGTTGATTTGGCAACTATTTGTCTGTTTATCTGACTGGCTTTTTGGCTAACAGATCCGTTCTTAAAACGTTTGGATTTTAGGTAAACAGCTCGTCTGACATTTTTTGGTAAATGAGGAAGAAATGAGTGGTTAGTTTTTAGTATACAGAGACAACAGAAATCCCTTCGTTAGCAACGAGGAAGGTGGGCTATGTCAACGGGATGTACACTACAAACTTGTAGAGCTGCGGGTTGAAAATTTCAGCATCTTATCTGATATACCTATGTAGAGTATCGAAGACAATATTTCGGAGAAGACGATCATCCTAAAAGCTACTCCCAATTCTGTGTAGATTAGTATGTTTTAAAAATTTGCAACTGTGAAATCGAATACGCTCTTTCAAGATGTGGTAAAGACAACGATTAAGAGTAAAAGTGTGCATGTAGGTTACCTGACATTTTGTAATTCGTTTTAAACGCTCAATGCCAGTAGTGAAATTCTACGTGTTGGCGCGTGACTGCGTTTGCAGCGAATATACGATCTCAAGTCATTCAATTGCCTCACGTTTTTCTTTCAGAAATCAAACTTGCTAAGTCAGTGTACTTTCAGGTATAGGCGCAGACGCGATTGACGGGGTTTGCCCGAGATTGGCACGAGATTCCCGATGACCGGAACAACAAAGACATGACAGTGAATAAGAGAAGAATGATTGTTCAAGAACGTATTCTCTCAAGGAAGGAGTGAAGTACCGGATGCTGGCAAAAAAATACACGTGCTCCGAGTCTACGTCAGGCGCTCGTGGTGCCAATTAACAGAGTAACTAACCGTATAAACAGACTCAAATTACGCTGATGGTTAATCAGGGTGGATACGACATTTGATTTTTAATTGAGCAATTTGAGCAAGAAAGAAATGGAAATAGGTATTAAGTATGCAGTTGTGTTCGGTATTCTTAAGTAAACCTGGAAGTCTGGTGCGTTACAAAAAAAGACTTGTTCTTGGTTTCTGAATTAACTTATTAGTCTTCATTTCGCAATGTGTGTGCCATATTTCTCAGCTTCATAGACGAGCTTCTCTCATATAGCGGTAGTAGCTCACTACCTGAGTAGCATCTAGAGTAATTACTTTTAGAAGTTCATTTCCTCCTCTATTTCTTTTTTTTTTTATTATTGAAGTCGGTCTATAAAAGACTCACGAACCACCTTCCGCCAACTTCTGGCCTCGCTCAGCCAGTTATCTGTTGATACAATCAAATAATAAACGTCGATGCTTCTTCCATGCATTCGAATTTTCGTACGAATTTTCCTAATTTACATACAATGCGAATTAACGTAGGTAAGTGGTGCAAGCCCTTAGCGGGAACCACGCAAATAACAGGTTTGCTGTCTGACCACAAACTATACAATATCTTGGGTAAATTTCAAAATCTCAATACTCATGCCATGCCTTGTGATTGTTACGACTCACAAGCAACGGCGCGGGCTGCCGGAAGAATTCATCGGACTTCGTGCTCATGCATAACCGATGTTTACATTCGTGTATGAATTGGCTGTTTTTCCACTTCATTTAAAAAACGATAGACGGTTACGAGGAATTTTACTCTCACCTTCTTTTTATAAAAATTGTCCACTCACGATATTAATCATTGTGTAGTTTTGCGTCGCATTCAACGATCAACGGCGCACGCTTTACCTGTGCTAAAAGGTTACGAAATATTTCAAGTTCAGTGCTCGAGTAGGGCTCCGAGTTTTGCTGCAATGATTCTAAGGTGATGCAATTAAGCGACAAAGTGGCTGCAAAATTACCTTCGTCAAGGTTGATGCAGGAAAATAAATTTTATCGATGATTAAAAATCTGACCAGGACTTGAAGCATTGAGACTACTATTTCCTGCATGGGTACCTTTCAGAGAGAAAAATTTCAACTGCAAATGCTTCAGAAATGATGTATCATGAGAACAGTGCCAGGGGTAGAAGTTTCTAATTAGCAACTTCTCTATGAATTAGAAACTTTAGAAACCTATAGTCCCCGCCTCTCCCACCGCAGTAGATTATCTACCTGAAGCCCAAAACCTACAGGAATAGATCTGACAACCAGACCAAAACACAGAAGGTTAATAAGGTAGGGAGAAAGTAAGTGAGGCAGCTAAATGAGTAATCATTTTCATAATTTACTATATTTATGCCGTTTCTCGCATTTTAGTAGTGTTGTTGGACTTACATGAAGGGGTGAAATGGGGTAGAAGCCCAGGAGTGCTCAGAGTTGGAAGAGTGCTTGGAAATAGGGTTGGCAGAGAGAATACTCTGGTCGAAAACATTCTCAGTTAGCGCGAGTAGGTATTTTCAATAGTATTATCTCAGAGAAAATGCTAAGAATTGGTACCTGCCCCGAATAATGCCTGGTTTCTAACAACGCTAGAGCACACGGAAACACCCGAGCACTCCGCCATTTTGAGTTTCTTGGTGCCCGATGATTCACAATTCACTACGCGGAACGTTCCGCGTATCAAATTGTGAATCATCGGGCACAAAGAAACTCAAAATGGCGGATGTCAGTACTCGAGTGTCGAACTTCATCCACGTTCGCTGATTATGTTATCATTTTGTGCAGCTCGATGTCGTAGAAATCTCGCACATTAATTTCAAAAAAAAAAAAAAAAAAAAAAAAGATTTGAAAATGTTTCCTTGTGTTCTAGTCTTAGCGACTTATTGCGCGAGATAAAATTTTGGTGAAAAATAGAAGCTCTTAAGTAAGTTCTTTCATTATATATTGTAAGTTTTCCCCTTTTTCTACATGTTGCACTCGCAGAATGTTCATCCGAATAATGATCTCTTCGAACTTGATTATGCGACTACTTGCTCCTATACTGATGCAAACTATCGTGTTTTGTTTCAGACTGAAAAATAAGCGGCGATTATGGAGTGAACGAGCATTATTAAATGCACTGAAAGAAATTCGTGAAGGAAAGTTGTGTACAAAAATGCTGTCAGTGCACAATATAACATACTGCGTCGAAAACTGTACGAGATTATATTTTTTTCAATAAAACTTGCGATTGAAAATGGAATTTTATTATTATTGGGTGGTAAATTGTCCCATGTTCCTGATTTATTCCCCGAAAGCACACTCCAGAATACTCCAAAATATCCTTTAAAAATAAAGACATGAGCTGGCATTGTTAGGAACACATCAAGAGGTGGTCCAAATACCGCCAACCAACTTTATGAGCTTAAGGCTTGACACTAAATCAAGTATCCGGCCACTGATGCGATACTCGAAAGGGTAGTTTCCGGGGCTGGAGCTGCGGTGTCATAGGAGCCACTTTGGCATGCGTGCATCGCCATACGTCCCACCACACCATCCTACAAGTGAAGTCAAAAATGCGTACTCTAATCTTTCCGTTTTCACCCTCCCAGTCCAAAAGCTTGCAGGTTAATTACTTTGTCGACATCGTCATTCTCCTTTAGCATGGCGTTAATTAAGGCAGGTATGTTATTTTCTTTTCTGACTGAAACCATGGTAAGCGATGATCAAATAATATTCGTTAATTGATGTATCTTATCACTGTACTACTATTTAGGGGCGTAGCGAAGAGTTTTTGCCGGGAAGGGGAGAGGGTAAAAATTATTGATGATCCAACTGACTCAACTCAAAATTCTTTTAAACCGTTTGACTTGTTGGATTATCCTAACTTTTGATGCTAAAATTTTCCAACTCCGGTGTGGAGGCTTGGAGGGGTAAGCTACTCCTCGTGCCCCTTTATTTTCGTCCCTGTAAAAAACATGAAAGTACAACTATCCAGTTATCACAACTTATTGCTGAAATGGTAAATTTTCTCAATTGCTGAGTGAAAGAATCCTACGGCGAAGGGGGTAAGGTACCCCCCATCGGTACGTCCCTGTTCATAAGCGCCGACTCATGGAAAATATTGGGGGGGGGGAGGCACAATCAGTCGGAGCGTGTTCTTTTAAAATTATTTTATTGAGAGGCGTCTGATATTTCGGTATTATCGTTTTCTCTTCTTTTTCTTTTTTGTTAAATTTAAACATTGACGGTAAAATTTGTTGTACTTTTTCCATTTCTGAGTTGAAGATATTGGGGAGGGGGGCGTCGCCCCTCCAAAGTTTTCATTGGGGGCCGTCCCCCCCCCAAAGTGCCAAATCGGCGCCTATGTCCCTGTTACTATTGTGAACTTCTACAATATTTCCGGTTGCTTTCATTATTCGTAGCATCTAGAGCTGACTGGAAACCAAAACTGTCTGGGAAATTATGAAATACGTAAAAAAACAAGTTATACGAAAATATTCTTAATTTCCACCCATTATTGTGAATAATCTGGGAAGGGCAAAGTGAAAAAATAAAAACCAAATTTTGATATTTAAATGATTTTATCCTTGATATTAAAATCAGAGTTTCGGAACGAACTGTCTTTTTAATTTCAATGATTTTGATTTTGGAGATTTTGAAACCAAAAGTATCAAATAATCACAAAAAATTTGATTTTAAATAATTAAAAAAAATAATTTTATGATTTTGGTGTGTTGTTTTGATGACCTCAATCATTTGTTTTTGATTATACGTATATCTGTGCGCAACACAGGTTTAATATTTTAGTAATCCATGGTTTGCCAACTGCCTTTTGTTTGGTTGTCAGTTTCCTGTTTTTCACTATAGAGATGGGCAAAAATCAAAATCAAATGATTTAAATTCTGCTTTCAAAATCAAATTTAATTTTGGAATTAGAAAAATCTTTTTCAAGATGGAAACTTACTCTTGAAACTGGTAAAGTTGTAAAACTTGAAATCGTGAAATCAAACCATTTTTCAAGTGCAAATGTAATAATATGAAACTGAAATGCATTACAAATTGGGATTTTTAGTTGTTGCAATTTTGTGATTTCTCTTAAAAGATTTTAATGTTTATGATTTATGATTTTGCCTATCTCTCATTTTCTCTGTTCAGTCGTTAATAGTAACTGATTAAGACCTGTAAAATTTGATGAATTCATACTTTCAAGTAACACAAGTGGGAGATTTTTTCTCAAAATTCACTGTTTCTTTTTATTTAAAGCAAGTTTTGTTTTTACTCTATACAAAAACAGTATTCTACCCCCCCCTCCCCCTTTCTAAATAAAAGAAAAAAGGGGAACATGTTTAAGATGTTTTTTTGATTCTGAAATTCTTGTACACCGCAATTCTAAATTTTTGTAACATTTGAGCAAAATTTGATATTTTTGGATTTCATTAAGATTTTTCCTGTATTTTCGATTTTATCCGACATTTTTGATATAAATTTGATAAATCCCTTTATATTTATCCCCACCGTATCGTACTAACCTGCCTAAAGCTATTTTATTTTTACCTCCTTTTTCCATAATACAAGAATTAGTTTAGGCAAATGAGAAAATTGTTTAAATATTTTGATAACAACCTGGAGATGGAGTTAACGGACATTGCTTATATATGCCTGTTAGGTCCCAGAAAAGGAGAAGGGGGTTGAAGATTATCTTTTTTGCCACTGTACATCAACAAAGTTTTTGTCATTTTTTCGGTGTCACCAATTTTTACCAGATAGAGTGCAAATTGAAATCAGACATGTTTTCAGACCCCTGTACCTACCCGTCCCTGGAATTTTTTCTGGATAGCTCTCCCACTCCTCCATTTTACCATTTTTATATTGTGTATTTCATGTTTCATCTAATTTTGGAAAACTCTCATTAAGGAATAAGGACGAAAACTAACGCTGGAGAGCGTTAATTTAACTTTTTGATATAACTGAATTCGGTTCTCGTATTTATTTGTCCCTGACTTGAAGTCCCTCCACGGTGAGTGTCAAAAATTCCATTAAATGTAATATGGATATCACTTCTCAGGCTTACTGGGCTGTAGAATCGATTTATAAAATTGTTTTTCAGCTGTCACGGAAACTGAAGGCAGGGGCAAGAAATGAGTTAGAGATTACAAGTTTGAGATGGATTTTCTTTCACACCCATTTCCGACATTGATTTTCGGCTACTATGCAATTTGAGCCAACTAAGTTGTGGTGTGGGGCTGAAAATAGACATGTTTAAAATAGGCAAATAGTATCAAATTGTAAGTTTTTCGAGTTGATGAATTCTTGCAATGAATTAGAATTTAATTGGAATCCATGTATAGTGCAAGTGAATCTGACATGGTCTACCACGAAGCAAATTATACAGTGATTCTCAATTCATTTCACAAATTCTCAAATCACAATATGACAGACCATAATATGAAAGGAAGCGAATTTTATCAGGAGAAAATAGAGAGTGATTTTGATGATTGCGTATGTGCTAAATGTTTCCCACTTTCGGAAATTTCTTGCAGTCCTGGCCCCGCACGCACCCTATAACTCTTTAACTTTCATGGTTGGTAAAAATTAATGCTAGAAATAGATTTCATGAGCTTGAAAACCTATGAAACGATATCCATCTTGAACATGCAAATTTTTTCTCATTTCCAGTCCCTATCCTTAGGTCCGTTAGTTTCTATGGTAGCTGAAAATCAATGTCAAAAATGGTCTCTATGATCTTGAAAACCAGAGAAACAATTCCCATCTCGTATCTGTACATTTTTTCTCATTTTCAGCTCACGCCTTCATCCTAAGTTCCCAATTTTCACGGTGTATAAAAATGAATGCTAAAAATGAGAAATGGATTGTACGGTCAAGGGTGAAGAGAGAGGAGGCGGGGTATTCACTCCACAAATCGTCATAGTCCGAAAACGTTTCCTTATAAAGGCTTTTGTTCATCTCCAGAATATTTAGGATTTACTCCAGATCTTGAACCTTAGTTGACCATATATAAGAATTATAGTTTTATTTTGAAATTTTTTGCAGCGAGTCGGCATTTTCAGTATATTACCCCTCCCCTCGTTCCTCAACAACAAAAGGCCTCGCGACGCTTCTGTCTGCGACTCCCTGAATATCCATCTCAAACTTGTAATTTTGTTCTCATTTCGAGATTTGCAAGGACCCTAGATCCCTTAATTTTCATTGTAACTAAAAATCACTGTTAAAAATTGATTCTGCGGCCTTGAAATTTGTTAATTTTTACTCATTTCTAACCTGCACCCTCACCCTAGGGCCCTCAACTTTCAAAATATTTGAAAATAAATTCCAGAAATGAATTCTATGACCCCAAATTAGAGGCGATACTCATACTTCATTTAAAGCAATTTTTAACCCTCGCCCCCCCTGCTGAAGGCTCTAGATTTCAAGATAGGGGCAATCACATGCTTACAAATAGAGAATTCGGTGAATCTCAAAAACCTAGTTTAAGATGTTTCTACTTTTTTTTTTCCACGCTTTTACGAAGTCGAAAAATTCTTTAATGAAGGTTTAAATATTTAATGAAACATGAAAGAGACGAATATTGAAAATGGTGGAATCAAAAGGGGGGATGGTGCAACCCGGAAAAATTTCGGGGAATAAGTAGGTTAAAAAATCCAGAAACGTGTACTATGTCAATTCGCACTCTGATTGCAAAAATTTGTGACACCGGAAAAATGAAAAGTCTACTTCTTTTTCCCATAAGGCCTGTGTTAAGGTACCTGTTTTAAGGTTCCGGTGTTAAGGTATATTTTTAGGCCCTATTTTCTGAAAGTTGTGGAGTAATAACGAAAAAATTGAATGCGACCTTCTAGATGTAGAATTGTGCGAGAAATACAGTTTGTTTGATATGTTTTTTTCTAAACGTGATAATTTTTAATATTAATTATAGAAGCAAATCACTCCAAAAATTAGTTTACTAATTTATTAACAAGCACCCTGATTTTTGATGGTTTTCTTTGAAACTCACGGGACTCAAGCGAACAATTCCTGCCAAACTTCAGCTTATTATCAAAAGATCTCTTCAATTCTCTCCCCCTCCCCATTTGCCAAGACTAAATACTTATGGCTTCTACGCTTGCAATATGTTGGAAAATAGGGAACAAAACGAAACATTCGACAAAAGTTCAGAAAGTTGCATAAAAAATTCTGGAGATGTGATAAATGTGAAAGAAATTCCCGAAATTCAGGATTCAGGAAACATTTGTGGGAGTTTCAAAAGTCCACGAGAAACTCCAAAACACCAATCAAAGGCAAAACTACTAACTTCCAGTTTCCGCCTCTAGAGGAGTAATTACCTTATCAAAGCAAATTCTGGAATCCGGAGTTAACCCACCAGTGAAACATAATATCAGAAATCATTCTTCTTCATAAGAAGGGTGACAAAAAGCCGATATAAATAATTGCCGTCCTATGCGTCTATGAGCCAACTTTCGAAAAATATTTAGGATGAATATACAACATTCTGCGGGTATCAATCAACCAAAATAGAAGAGGGGTGGTCAGAAAAAACTATTCGACTACAGATCCAGAAACAAGACTTGACTTGACTTTCAGTTGGGAGGGTGGAGGGGGGTGAGGGGTTGGAGTAGAAAAATTTGCAGACTAATATTTTTTGAAAACTGAAAATTTGCCAATTTTTTAATCAATATATTTTTTTGCTGAAACATGAAAAATTCTGATGAACAGTTTCAAAATTAGCCGACTGCCAAATTATTGGAGGTCTTTCAACTTCCCCTCCCCCATAATTTCGTCCCTGCATAGATAATATATGTAAAAAATGAGCCTGATCATGGAAAAATCTAAGGAATACCATATGGAGATGTGGCTCATGTTTGTTGACTTTAAAAAGGCATTCGATTTTCTGCTCCATGGAAAGATATGGCAGGCTTTATATGTGTAACAGCATAAGAGGTTTCCCAAGGGGGTACTAAACATTCTCATCTATTTGTAGGTATAAACATTCAGAAGCACATGTAAAACTGGATAAGCCTAGAGAAAGATTTCCAACCCTAGGGAGTGTTGAACAGAGGGCAATTCACTTTCTGTAATCTTTTTTACCTGGTTGTTAGAAATGATTTTTAAAAGTACTGAATGGGGGGGGGGGTAAAAGGTATCAAAATTCTGGGTAAATGGCTCAACAACTTAAAAGGTTGGCAGACGATATTCTAATAGGCATTAAAACTTTCGGCAACATGGGGAAAATAGTTTAGTAATTAAAAGAAAGAAGTGAGGACATTAGACTAATAATAAATTTTTCAAAAACAAAATTCATTCCCAATTGGGAGGGGGTCAACAAACTACAGATCGATAGGGCAAAAATCATAAGTGTATGGGTATACAGCTCTTTGCGCTCGTAAAAGGATCTTTAAAAGCAAAATAAAACTGTCAACAAAAATATTAGAAAGCTGTGTGAAGTACGGGGCCCAAACCTGGGCGACTCAAAGTCAACTGAAATGACCAACAAAAACCCATAACTTCATGCTACACGTAGCATTTGGGGATTCGGTTGAAAGATAAAATCAAGATTAGGGACGTAAGAAAAAGATCTGGTACTAAAAATATAATGACAAAATGAAAAAATTAAAACTTGTACACATGGGTCTTATATCGGAAGGGGGAGTCAAATGGAACCTAACGAGCACTTTATAGGTATGCGACTGAACATGAAGGAGGAAAAGGGGTCTCCTTGGCATCAGGCAGTACCGGATTAAGGGCTTAGCGACCCTAGGCTAAAAAATTTTTTGCCGCCCCTATATGTTCCACAAAGAAAGCCATTTACAATTGCATTATTATCGACATTTTCGAAAAATCTGCTGCCCTGGAAAATTTGCCGTTCCAGGCCACGGCCTAAGTGGCCTTATGGGTAATCCTCCACTGGCATCAGGTGGTGCGACGAGATTTTAGGTTATACGGGGCCCGGGTAGAGGACCACAGCCAGCATAAGAAAATGCTGCTAGCGGGTGACGGGGAGGCTGATGCCCTACGGTGGGGGTGGAACAGATGAAGACTTTAATGGTGATATAAATAATATCAAGTTAGTCGTGGATGTGTACTAATGTATGTTTCTTTTTGGACACCTATTCGAAGCCAATAATAAAGTAACATAAAATAAAATAAAGAGTGGAGACGAGTGTACCTTGGATAGGCGTAGCGTGGACCACGGAATTGAGGGAGCCCAATCGACACTAGTACGAGCCGAGTAAGCACAGAAATGTTTTACCTACCTTCTTTTGATAGGTCGTTGGGTATACCTGTACTCGTGCATTGAAGGGTTGGAGAAAACACTTTTGGTCATTAATTTTGATGACTTTAAATACTCGGAGGACCGGACACTTTTGAAAAAAAAAAAAGAATCACTGGGAGTAGGGCCCTTCTGAACTCCCTGCCAAGCAAATGTAGTACCTTCAGTCACGTGGTGATTTTGAAATAGGATTCTGATTCACGTGCCGGCTGTTCGACGATGGACCGAAATTCCGTTGTCTACAAACCCCAAATTCGAACACGTTTGAACCTGCAAACATTCGTATTATCGAGATCCACGTACACGTTTCCACCTTTCGACGTTCGCGCTTCGAGGCCCTCAACTACGAGAAAAAAAAGTAACGCACTCGCGAATCACGACTCACGCACTACTCGAAAATGTCACTGGTCAAGCACTCAGCGGCACTGGGTTGGCGATGGCGGTGGCAGCAGCAGCGTTGATGCAGAAAATGTAGCAATAAAATTATTACGGAAAAAGGTTAACGTACTCACCGTCGTTAATGGCGAGTCGCAGGGTTGCTTTGCGCCGATTGCCGGACCCGGATGAGATAATTAGACGAACACTCCAGGTACAGGTAGCTTCGTACTACGCGACCATACGGTTTAATTCAGGTGCCGGATCGGGACCGACAAAAACGGATGGAAGGGTGGCGCAACAGTGCGTGCGCTAAGTCGACTAAAATCCTGTTTTGTTTGGTATGCTGTTTCCACGGTGACCAAGAGAGAATATTCGTTTGCACATGAATACGACCGTGCGAGTCTTGGGTATATTTGGATTCGTTTTTCTGCCGGGCGAGAGGCGACGGCGAGAGCACGCCGGAGAAGCGTCTCTGGCGCGGAGAGGCGGCCCGGCGATGGTGGCTGGCGTGGAAGTACCGGCGATCGTATCCGCGGACGTTGACTGCGTAACGTCTGGCGGTGACTGCCGAGGCTACTGGATCACTGGAGTCGTCTAGAACCAGCGTAGTCCAGACAAAATTAAACTATATAGCACATTAAACGCGAGTATGCAAAGTGACCATTTTCATATTTTCAATCACCGTGCAACATCGATCTTCTTCGCGGGCTGCTTCGACCGTTGTCCGCGACGCGTTTGTTCATCAACGGAAAAAGTATAGGAGATGGTCCGATTTTGAGATACCACTTTTTGATCTTTCATAGTTCTCAAAGAAATATTTAGATCAAACAAGATGAGAATTGCGTTAGAAGGCGCTTAGTATAGTCTATTTTTAGAATCAGGGGTCCAAATTCCCAAAACTATAATTTAAGGAGGCTGTATGTATTTCCAAATTACACAAAATGAGTTTGGAGATTTTTTGGGGGTCCGAATATGAGACACCTACGATAAATTATTTCAAAACGTTTAAATTATTGAAAATTCCACAGTGTGTGACTGTTCATGTCAGCGAGAGTCAAACAAATGTGAAAAATGAACTCAGAGACTCCGAAAACGTAGTATTTCACATCCATGTTGGATTTACCTCATTTTGCTCCCTCCTTCCTCTCTCGGTACCACAATTTCTAACTGAGAGTAAAACTGATTCCAAAAATAAATTCAGCAACCCCAAAAATCTAATAATTCTCATCCATATTGCATTTTACTTCATTTTGTCCCCCCCCCCTCATACCTCGGTTTTTGCTGATGGTAAAACGGTTGCCAAAATTGAATTCAACGATTCACGAAATCCAGTATTTGATACCCATACTGCATTTCACCTTATTTTCTCCCGCCCCTGGTACTAGAATTTTGAATTTTCAGTCAAACCTGTATCGAAATCAAATTCTGGGACCTCGAAACCTCAGCAACTGGTATTTCGATTTTGTGATAAGCATTGAAGAACGTTCTGATAATCTTCATTTACAAGGGAAAAGTCATTTTTACCTCCCAAAAACATAAAAGATACAAATTCAAATGAAAGTATCTACGGATAGAGGGGAGGGAAAAATTGCAAGGATACATAGACAAAGATGTATGGAATTGAGCCCAATGGTGAATTGTATCCTTTTTATTCGCTCAAGTCGGTGAGACCGAAAAAATATCAAAAATACGTATCTCCTACAGAGACACGTAGTGTAACATTTTATATGCTTTCGTACCCTAATAAAAAAAAATTCCATGGAATTTTCTGTTAACAACACGGTTGCAGACTGTGAATGTCAACCACTGAATTCGTGCCGGGGGAGCGTGTCAGAGGAGCGTTGCGGTTTTTGTTCAAGTGTATCCAGTAGTAAAAACATATTAAATGCCAGAACCCCAACGTCTTTGAGGTAATGCTCGGAAGGTTGCTGGCTTCGGGTCGGGGGGAGCATTTCCCTTGGCTGGAAGAAATACATTTCCATGGAAATGTATAAACACGATTTTCGCTCAATTATACTCAGTAGTATGACGTCATAGTAACAGGAGCGTTACAGGAAGCGTTATGGTTTTCGCTCAAGTATACCCAGTAGTGTGATGTCATAGTAACAGGAGCGTTACGGGAAGCGTTACGGTTTTCGCTCAAGTATACCGAGTAGTTCGACGTCAAAGTAACAGGAGCGTTACGGGGGGCGTTATGGGGGTTGCCAGTGCCGGTTCGTATGTATTAGATGCAAATGGAAAATACTAATACTAGGGCTCTATAGTTTCACCTGGGTATACTAAGCCGCCATTTTGGTCCAGGTTTCGTTTAATCGCCAATGCATAATACATGTTATTTACAGCATTGCGAGGTATCAGTCGATTTTTTAATTAAAAAATGTTATTTAATGTATGTTAGATGAGTTGATTTTAATTTAATCGTGCCATCAGTAACGTCTGTTTTCAATAATGGTGGGATGTTCCGTTATTAATTGTGGAAATTCGACAGAAAAAGGCTACCGCTTATATTGGTTCCCGTCAAATGCCGAACGCCGAGCTCGATGGCAGAACAACTGCAAGAGAGAAAATTGGAAAGCAACCAATAACAGTCGCATTTGTCAGGTAAATGTTTATGATAAACGCGCTTCATTATCATTTCTACCACAATTTCGATGATGGAGCACTATAGAGGTACATTTGTTATGGAAAATAGATGCATTTTGATGACGACCAATTTGAGTGCCAAAGAGAAGATGGTTGGCGGAAACTCAAGTGGAACGCGGTTCCAACAAAAGTGAATGCTCCAAATCCGCCAAAACCTGCCAATTACGTTCGGAAATCAATATACAAAGTAATGTGTCTGGAGAATCCTTCAGTATGTGAAATAAAATGCTTTTTCTCACTTAAGGATGACATATGTTATATGTATTTACAGATAAGATCACTTGAAGAATCCACGAAATCTACGTCAACTGGACTAACAATAGTACGCCAAGTATTTTCATTGAAACATGCATGAATTGTATCACATCTGTACACTAACATGAATTATTTTGTTCAAGGATCATGCACCAAAAACGTCAGAATATCGGCAGAAATGGCTGCAGTTATTGGAGAAAAGAGCAACTCGTATCTTCTTGGTAATTATTTCATTCATATTCACCTAAAACTGGACTGAGCTCATGCCCTTTTAAATGATGATAATTGGCTTCTGTTTGCATATTCTGTAGTCTAATGAAGCAGAAATTCCAAAATCTGCAAAATCTGGAACAACATCGCATATTGATGTTTCTGTGGAATCAAATTCGCCTCTGGTTAGTAAACAAGTATGTTTTGTAAAGTTTATTATAAAAAAAAAAAAACACCTCAAACTGTAACAACATAGCTGCATGAATAAATTGAAAATTTCTATGCTGACAGAGAATCCGCCGAAACGATATTAGGGAGTTTTTGCAATCGCCCGCTATCAAATAGGGTAAAATAATGGTAAACACTAAACATTGTATTGGGTTAAATGGAGAAATTAGCGTTTACTATGTTTACCCTATTCGACGGCGGGCAATTGCAAAAACTCCCTAATATCGTTTTGGCAGATTCTCTGTCAGCATAGAAATTTTCAATTTATTCATGCAGCTACGTTGTTACAGTTTGAGGTTTTTTTTTTTTTTATAATAAACTTTACAAAACATACTTGTTTACTAACCAGAGGCGAATTTGATTCCACAGACACATCAATATGCGATGTTGTTCCAGATTTTGCAGATTTTGGAATTTCTGCTTCATTAGACTACAGAATATGCAAACAGAAGCCAATTATCATCATTTAAAAGGGCGTGAGCTCAGTCCAGTTTTAGGTGAATATGAATGAAATAATTACCAAGAAGATACGAGTTGCTCTTTTCTCCAATAACTGCAGCCATTTCTGCCGATATTCTGACATTTTTGGTGCATGATCCTTGAACAAAATAATTCATGTTAGTGTACAGATGTGATACAATTCATGCATGTTTCAATGAAAATACTTGGCGTACTATTGTTAGTCCAGTTGACGTAGTTGACGTAGATTTCGTGGATTCTTCAAGTGATCTTATCTGTAAATACATATAACATATGTCATCCTTAAGTGAGAAAAAGCATTTTACTTCACATACTGAAGGATTCTCCAGACACATTACTTTGTATATTGATTTCCGAACGTAATTGGCAGGTTTTGGCGGATTTGGAGCATTCACTTTTGTTGGAACCGCGTTCCACTTGAGTTTCCGCCAACCATCTTCTCTTTGGCACTCAAATTGGTCGTCATCAAAATGCATCTATTTTCCATAACAAATGTACCTCTATAGTGCTCCATCATCGAAATTGTGGTAGAAATGATAATGAAGCGCGTTTATCATAAACATTTACCTGACAAATGCGACTGTTATTGGTTGCTATCCAATGTTCTCTCTTGCAGTTGTTCTGCCATCGAGCTCGGCGTTCGGCATTTGACGGGAACCAATATAAGCGGTAGCCTTTTTCTGTCGAATTTCCACAATTAATAACGGAACATCCCACCATTATTGAAAACAGACGTTACTGATGGCACGATTAAATTAAAATCAACTCATCTAACATACATTAAATAACATTTTTTAATTAAAAAATCGACTGATACCTCGCAATGCTGTAAATAACATGTATTATGCATTGGCGATTAAACGAAACCTGAACCAAAATGGCGGCTTAGTATACCCAGGTGAAACTATAGAGCCCTACTAATACCAGTTCAACAGCCTGCAACAAAAATCCGAACCCAAATAGTAGGCAGTAGGTACCTATATGTCGAAATGTGTAGAAATATAAAATGCCATTCCTCTGTCAAGCACAGTTGCTACTAATAATATTAGTTTGATTATTCATTTTTTTAATTTATTCATTCCAGAAACATGATGAACAGGTAGAAAATTAGTTAACAACGTAAAGAGTAATGGAATTTCATCCCGTCACATCACGATATACGCTGTAACATCAGTAGGGGAGAGTAGGGAGCAATCGGACATGAGGAGAATTCGGACGACCACCATTTGGGGGCCTCAATATCTTCAAAAATCGCCAATTTTCAAAATGAAACTTCGTTATATTATTGATATCTATTCATTTATGGGGGGGGGGGGGGGATTCAGACTTTTATCATTTTCGAGGATTTCTAACAAAAAATGTACAATTTTACTGTTTTTTTGCTCAACCACCAATTTTTAAAAATGAAATATGTTTGGCTTTCTGAGGAGATATCAGTTTCAATCAATTTTGGTTCGGTAGGTTGGATATTCGAAAATAAGTAGGTAAAGCAATTTTAGTCGTTTCGGCTGAGTTCGCTTCATGTAAAAAAAAAAAAAAACTCACTGATTTTTCTGCGAACTCGATGTGATAAGAAGTGCCGGTGTGTATGTTTTTTCCCTTCTTTTTTCGTGGGTGCCTGATCAGTGATCACTTTTATTTCTCGGACGTACCGGATGCCTCGTTTGTGCTTGTGCCTTTTTCTGATATTATTGAAAAACTTGACAAGGTTACTGATGAAAAAAAAGACTCATCGACAAAATCGATATTAAACGATATTTTATTGGTAATTAATCGTTTGAATGGTTTCATGTTGTTTACGACGCTTCATTTTCGTAATTAAGTAATAAATTTGCGTTTGTGCATATTTTCTTCAGTTTTTATGGGATTTTATGTCGTGTCCGAATCCTCCCTATAACTTGTCCGAATAGTCAACCCCCCGTGTCAGGTTTCGGACAAAAAAAAAAGTTTTTGAAAATTAATTATCATGGTGATAATTAAGGGGCGGATTTTTATGCGCTAAAAAACGCAAAATATGCGCATATTTCATGCGCTAAAAATCAAAAATATGCATATTTTTTTCTCGAAATATGAACAAAATATGCAAAATCAATATGGGTATCGTTGCAAAGGTCTTGAAAAATTACGTCTGTTTACAGCACTTACCTCAAAATTTAAGTAAAATACTTAGAACCAGGCGCTTCGTGTTTAAAGTAGTTCCGCGAAAGCAAGTGTAGAGCGCTAGTGAAGCTATCAAAAACTAAAAAATTTTCACTATCCAGGAGTCAAAACTGAAAAATTTTCGTAATCCAGAAGTCAAAAAGTTGAAAATTGAAAACTTTTGCAATTATGCGGTAAAAATAAAAAAAAACTCGAAATTATGAGGAAATTTGTGAAAATATGTGCTAAAAATGGTCGTTTTATGAAAAAATATGATTTTATTGGCAAAATATGCAAATATGAAAAAACAAGTTGGGCTCATTCGCTTCGAAATGACGTGAAACGGATAAATACCTGGAATATATCGATTCTACTTCAACACAGAAAAACATATAATTTCATAGAAATCCGCCCCTTAGTGATAATGAAGATAAAAATGGAAAACAAAATCATTTTAGATGTAAAAAAGTTCAAAATTTACGATGGTGGGATGCAATTGCCACAAAATCTCATCGTTTCCTCGTAAAACGTCAAAATGTAAAAACTGTCCGAATCCTCCCCACTCTCCTCTATATATGCATAGCCATATTATTTCCCACAGCAGAAGGAAGAGAAAAACAAATCTTATAAAACTATGTTAAAATGATTGTAATTCCCGTAAAAAAAGAACTGAACAATACGAAGCGTGGTACTATTCGGTGATACTGCTGTGGTTGCGGATGTAGTGGATGCTGGTAAAGAGGACGTTAACACACGAGAAGTCGTTGTTACCCTTGTTGGCGGCGGGCTTGTTGTTGGCCAAGCTGGCGGCGGGCTTGTTGTTGGCGGCGTTTGTGACATAATCTGCGTTTTCCTTGTTCTTACCCTTGTTGGCGACGGCGACGATGATGTTGGCGACGTTGGTGACTCCTGCGTTCTCTACACAGTGGTCCTTGATTCTGAAAATAACTTGCTACATCAAAACGTTTTTTGAGATATCCCTTGAGTTCCAAGGGGGTGGAGGTGTTGAATTTTAGTCATGATATTTTCGTTATTTAGGGAATTATGTGAGTTCAAAATTGCATGAAGGAGGTTCAACAACCAGGGTGGGGGTGATGTATGGATTGTTGGTGGTGAATTGTAGGAAAAGGTACGGCGGGACAGTGTCCCTTCAAAGTGTAAACGTAAGTGCAGTGAGGATTTAGGAACAGGGGTGTCTTATTAGGGTGTGTGGTGGGACGTATAGCGATGCACGCATGCCAAAGTGGCCCCTGAGACACCGCACCCCCGGCACCGGAAACTACCCTTTCGGGCATCGCATCAGTACCGAGGGGAACGCTTTGGGGCCGGGCCCGAGCCCCCATTTTCCTGGCCAGAACAGTGCGCGCGTCCTGCCAGGGCCACCACGGGGTTCCCTACTGACCGAGGTCCGCACTCCCAGAGCGCTCGCCTGGAAATTTCAGGTCCCCCGCAGCCGGACGCGCTGCCTCTTCCTCTTCACTCACTCGTCGTGTGAAACTCGTCTGATTGAAGCTCCAGCCCTTGCACTGCGGGCGAGCTCTGCTCCAGCCCTGGTGCTGCGGGCGAGCTTTGCTGGATGGTATCCGCCGCCGCAGCAGCAGCAGCAAGTCCAGCTTCTCCTCCTCCTTGCGTCCTCTGTCTCGACCACTCAGTCTCCATCTTCCGTCGCATGATGGCCGAAACGAAACCCGACACCCGGTTCCAACCGCTTCGGCTCCTCAACAGCTCCGGGACCAGGGTGTCCGGCGCAAGACGGTCGATCACACCGTCTCCGGGATCGATCGTGACCGCCCCGCGCCTCTCCTCCTCCCAGGCGTCACACTCGAACAGCGTATGCCACGGCGTGACCTCTCCGCTTGCACAATGGGTGCACTCGGCGCTCCCCGCCAAAGTTTTATTAGGGTACGAAAGCATATAAAATATTATACTACGTGTCTCTGTAGGCCCTTTTCCCCTCCCCTTCTCTTCGCGCCCCCTTCAGACTTCACAGGTTTTGGAGAGGTGTCAAATTTTTTAAATCTATCTATTCATTTAAAAAAAACAACTAAAATCTGGGAGGGGGGGGGGGTTCATACCGATTTTAGGCAGCAAATTGATCCATCTGAACAGAAAATGGGCCAGTTTAAGCAGTGACCGGGCGGAAATTAGCCAATATTTGGTATTGAGTACTGACTGCAATTGTAAGTTAAACATTTTTGCTACCAAATATGAACTCCTTCAGACCCTTATGATGAGCAAAGTCGAAGGAAGAAGATCAATCAGAAGGAAGAGACTCTTCGCTTAGAAACATCCAAGCATTGAACCAAATTTAGGTGTGGAGCAGCTGCTTTTCATCTCACCCAGGCGGGAGCTGTTCCAGGACCTCACTCGTCGGGATGTCGCCTGACAATAACTGATGACGATAATGATCTTCCGTAAGATAATTTTGGCCATAGGTGTTCCAGACGTCTAAATATTTCTTGAGCGGAAACCATCTGTCGCAAAAATGTTCTCTGGCTTATGGTCAGGAACACGTTTTTTCCAGTTAATTTCAATGAAAAAAGGCTAAAATCGGCTCAATGAAAAATACTATGAAAATCTCTCTATATACTAAAAAAGTAAAATCCGCCGCCGCCGCCGCCACCGCCGCCGCCGCCGCCGCCACCGCCACCTCCGGGGGAAAAAAACGCACTGCGGGTTGCCTATCTAAAAATCCGAAAAATTGAAGGGGCAGATCAGCTACTTTCAAGGACATAACTGTTCTAATATAAAAGATCTCCAAGTTTTAAGACATAACCGACATAATAAGACATAAAAAAAGACATTTCTCTATACTAAGGAAAGTAAAATCCGCCGCCAGCGCCACCTCTGGGAGAAAAAAAACGCACTGCGGGTTGCCTACCTAAAAATCCGAAAAATTGCAGGGCAGATCAGCTACTTTCAAGGACATAATCTATTCTAACATAAAAGATCTCAAGTTTTAAGACATAACTGACATAAAAAGACATATAATGACATAATTACCCATGATCTCCAAGATCTCAAGTCACAAGATATAAGACATAAAACATATAAGACACCATATAAAAATTACCTTCTTATATACTAAAAAAGTAAAATCCGCGCCGCCATCGCCACGCCTCGGGGAAAAAAAACGCACTGCGGGTTGCCTATCTATCAAAATCCGAAAAATTGAAGGGGCAGATCACTACTTTCAAGACATAACTGTTCTAATATAAAAGATCTCACAGAAAGTGTAAACATTTTTTTTAATAAAATTTTAGAATTTCTGAAAATCGGTTTCGACTGAATAAATAATCGTCCGGGGGAGGTTTGGTTCCCAAGATACCAGGTAAAAGCATACAATGAAAATAAATCCTGGAATAACAAAATCGTAATTGATGGGAGCGATCGTCTAAGAGCGTTCGGTTTGTTCAATTACAGTCAAAAAATTTAAACATAACCGACACAAAGACATGAGTAATCTGAGTTCTAGGAAGGTAACGGGGCATTCCCCTGCTGGGAAAGAAAATAAATTTCCATGGACATTAAAACCGTTTTCGCAGCTCACTACCTCAGGAAAGTATTGCACTAAATAACGGAAGGTTACAGGAAGCGTTATGTTTTCTCAATATAACCAGTATGTAAGTCCAGTTAAAAAGCTAAGAACATAAACGACGTTTTCGTTTCAAATCCATACTGATTCCTATAAAAGTAATCGGCCCGTCCGGGCGCGTTATGGAAAGGGTTCCAGTAAAATCTAATTGTATTGAGAAATGGAAAATAATAATAACAGTTCAAAAGCACAAAATAACCAATAATAAGATAAAGTACTATAAAACATCTTTCAAACATTAATGAAAAATCCTCTTCCCTCTAAAATATGCCAATACTATTAGTTGATAATTCATTTTTTTAATATTCATTCCAGAAACACTACAACAGGTAGAAAATTAGTAACAACGCTAAAAAGGAAATTAAGGAAATTGTCAAATATTTCTACAAAATGGTTTTTTTGAATAAAAAATATGATTTAAAGGCAAATAGTCAAATATGAAAAAACTTGTGGCTCATTCGCTTCGAAATACGGAAACGGATAAATACTGGTATCATTTTATTCAACACGAAAGAATAAAACTTTCATAGAAATCCGCCCCTTAGTGATAATGAAGATATCAAATGAGAACGTAAAACTGAAGAAAATTTGAAACAACTGAAAACGAACCCGATAAAATTGAGCAGTTTTAACCAGAGCCCGACAAAATTCAAACCATAAAAACTAGACACCTCAAACCGAACCGCAAAATTACAACTCAAAGTTCTAAACCCGAAAATGAACCCAAACTTCAAAAAATCTGAACTCTCACAACTGAAGGAAAACAAAAATTTTACGCGTGGATGATTACCTCAACAGCTGTAGGCCAGAAGTTTCTATCTCAAAAAAAATATAAATCTGTTGTTCGCGATCCAATTGAAGAAATCGAAGCGCATTATATCATGTAGTGTCCAGCCCAATTTGAAAAATTGCATATATTACACAATACGTTACAAAAAGCCGAACGATCAGCGTTCCCATTAGCGTAAGTCATCTTTGATGTATTCCACATTGAAAAACGTCGCCAGGGCCGCCAAGAGCCAAACTGGGCCCGAGGGAAAAATCTGCGGGTCTACACTGATATTATTTGCTCGTGAAAAGGCATATTGTCTATTTGATAATTATAATTTCTGTGACTCTGCGGGTCCCCTAAAAAAAACCGATCCCGGGGGAAAACTACCCTCCCCCCTTCTCGGAGGCCCTGAACGTCGCTACAGCCAAAATAGGGTACAGTCTGCAGCCGTGTTGTTAATAGAAATTTCCATGGAATTTTCTTTTTAATCAGGGTGCGAAAGCATATATAAAATGTTACACTACGTGTCTCTGTAGGAGACACGTTTTTTGAGATATCCCTTGAGTTCCAAGGGGGTGGAGGTGTTGAATTTTAGTCATGATATTTTCGTTATTTAGGGAATTCTGTGAGTTCAAAATTGCATGGAAGGAGGTTCAACAACCAGGGTGGGGGTGATGTATGGATTGTTGGTGGTGAATTGTAGGAAAAGGTACGGCGGGACAGTGTCCCTTCAAAGTGTGAACGTAAGTGCAGTGAGGATTTAGGAACAGGGGTGTTTTATTAGGGTGTGTGGTGGGACGTATAGCGATGCACGCATGCCAAAGTGGCCCCTGAGACACCGCACCCCCGGCACCGGAAACTACCCTTTCGGGCATCGCATCAGTACCGAGGGGAACGCTTTGGGGCCGGGCCCGAGCCCCCATTTCTCCTGGCCAGAACGGTGCGCGCGTCCAGCCAGGGCCACCACGGGGTTCCCTACTGACCGAGGTCCGCACTCCCAGAGCGCTCGCCTGGAAATTTCAGGTCCCCCGCAGCCGGACGCGCTGCCTCTTCCTCTTCACTCACTCGTCGTGTGAAACTCGTCTGATTGAAGCTCCAGCCCTTGCACTGCGGGCGAGCTCTGCTCCAGCCCCGGTGCTGCGGGCGAGCTTTGCTGGATGGTATCCGCCGCCGCAGCAGCAGCAGCAAGTCCAGCTTCTCCTCCTCCTTGCGTCCTCTGTCTCGATCACTCAGCCTCCATCTTCCGTCGCATGATGGCCGAAACGAAACCCGACACCCGGTTCCAACCGCTTCGGCTCCTCAACAGCTCCGGGACCAGGGTGTCCGGCGCAAGACGGTCGATCACACCGTCTCCGGGATCGATCGTGACCGCCCCGCGCCTCTCCACCTCCCAGGCGTCACACTCGAACAGCGTATGCCACGGCGTGACCTCTTCGCTTGCACAATGGGTGCACTCGGCGCTCCCCACCAAAGTTTTATTAGGGTACGAAAGCATATAAAATATTACACTACGTGTCTCTGTAGGCCCTTTTCCCCTCCCCTTCTCTTCGCACCCCCTTCAGACTTCACAGGTTTTGGAGAGGTGTCAAATTTTTTAAATCTATCTATTCATTTAAAACAAAAGAACTAAAATCTGGGAGGGGGGGGGGGTTCATACCGATTTTAGGCAGCAAATTGATCCATCTGAACAGAAAATGGGCCAGTTTAAGCAGTGACCGGGCGGAAATTAGCCAATATTTGGTATTGAGTACTGACTGCAATTGTAAGTTAAACATTTTTGCTACCAAATATGAACACCTTCAGAACCTTATGATGAGCAAAGTCGAAGGGAAAAGAAAGAGACTCTTCGCTTAGAAACATCCAAGTACTGAACCAAATTTAGGTGTGGAGCAGCTGCTTTTCATCTCACCCAGGTGGAATACTATGAAAATTGTCTTCAAAAAATGTATAAAAAAAAAACATACCTGTAATGTGCGAGAATCTTGTCCTGTTTTATGCGGCATAATTACTTCTATACGCATTTTGTGTAGGTTTCACTTTTTACTCGTTATCATATGTTATCAGTCATCATCAGAACCATACTCAGGCTTCACTGATTCAGGCTTTAACACTTGTTTTCTACTGAAAATAAAAAAGCCTTAGTGGCAAGATCCTTTTCTTGTGGCACATCACTGATTACTCTTTTACAGACAAATCTTACAGAAAAATCACCAATCGGCTAAATTTTCTCGAACCAGTCGACTTTTGACTGCATTTTGTTAATCGGCTGAATTAAAAAAAAAAAATCTGACAAAATTGTCAAAATCTGCTGAAAATAGCCGCAAAAAGGCCTAATTGGTAACCCTGCCCAGTAGTATGACGTTATAGTAACAGCTAACAGGAGCGTTACGGAAGGGCTGTTACGAGGGGAGCGTTACGGTTTTCGCTCAAGTATACCCAGTAGTATGGCGTCATATAGTAACAGAAGCGTTACGGTTTTCGCTCAAATATAGCCTGAAGTAAAAGCATATAAAATGCTAAAACTCATTTATTTTGTTACAGGAACTAAATAAATAGGCATTCTGACAAATTCAAACATTTTTTTGAATAAAAAAGAATTAGATTAAGAACCAAATTCGCATATAAAGTACTAGCTGACCCGCTTCACGGCTTATACCGTGTTTTCTCGGAATGGCTAATCCAACACTTGGCCGGTGGCTTCGTATTATATTATTACGAATACTATATTGAATATTCTTAATGTTTATAACAATTTCCACTGTGTGCCTGGAGTCTTCTGTTTCACCAGGCTTTTACCCTAAGGTTTCTCACCGGGTGCCACAGGGGACCCCTCACATGAAAACTGTTATGTATGCTTTCTGGTCAATCCGGCTTATGGGGGAGGCGGATCTTACAATCTTAATATAGAGGTGTTTCTATCTATTTATGTCTTTCTGGCCAACCCGGACCTCCCCTTATGGTGGAGGCGGGCCTTACAATCTTATATGTACCTTACACACTTATCTGCATGTGTTGAAGACCTGACTTTTTTGTTTGTTACTGTAGTTGCCTTTAAATATGTTCTTTAGCGACCAATATTTGGACCATGTTTTGGTCATTCGGGCTTCAATTTCTTTTTCGAATTGATTATTGAATGATATTTTTTGTCCTAGGTAAGTCCCCTCCTCTACTGTTTCGATTGTTTTACCGTCCAAAGTTATGTCTTTTTGTCCGCTCGTTTTCGCGATTATTTTTGTTTTTTGGAGGTTCATTGATAGGCCAGCTCTTTTACTTTCTATATTCAATTTGTTCAACATTTTTTCCAGCTCGTCGCTTGATTCTGAGAATAGTACTATATCGTCTGCAAATCTTAAGTTTGATAGACGGTATCCATTTATATTTATGCCTTTATTTTCCCAATTTAAGTGCACTATTAAAAAGAATCGGGGAAAGCGGATCTCCTTGTTTTACGCCTTTTTTCATCTCGAATTTTTTGCCTAGTGTGTCTGTTTTTATTCTGGCTTTGAGGTTTTCGTACATCTGTTCTATTATGTTAATGTATGTTTGGGGTGTTCCTTGTATCTTTAATGTTTTCAGTAAGTAGTTGTGGCTTATTGAGTCGAATGCTTTGTTGTAGTTCGATCAGTCCCAGGCTTAAGTCAAAACTGTATTCGTTGCTCTTTTCTATTATTTGGTTAACCGTATGTATATGATCTACTGTTGAGAAGTTTTTACGGAATCCTGCTTGTTCTATTGGTTGTTGTGAGTTGAGTATTGGTTTTAGTCTGGTTTCTATTGCCTTTGAGAAGATTTTGGATATGGTTGGTGTTAGTGTTATTGGTCTGTAGTTTTCTATTTTTTATGTCTATCTCCTTTCTTGAATAATAATATTATGTCAGAGGTTTTCCAGTCGTTTGGTATTACATTGTTTGTTAGTATGTCGTTGAATAATTTTGTTAGTACTGTTGTTAGTTCTTTGCCTCCCATTTTTATATGTGTAAAGTGGTAACTTGAACAAATCATAATTGATTGCAGTAAAATACTGAATCGATTCAAAAAGTCGAGAGTCCCGTAGGATTGGAGTACAGCTGTCTGCTCTCGGAAGATAATCAAAATTATTCAATTCCGGCTTTTATCAGTTGGAGCGCGCTCGACCATCTGCGAGTATCACCGCGACAACCAACGACCAAGCTATTCGAGAACGAATATCTTACATCTCCCCTCCTCGTTAGAGGAAACGGGGGTAAAACGCTTTCCGAATTACGGTCTATGCGAATTTTCCGGCTTACAATCTGTACGAATTTTCCGGTTTACGGTCTAAGCATATTAGCCCTTCCGATTTACGGTCTTTCGCTTTCTGATTTACAGTTTTTCGCTTTCCGGTCTATGCATCTTCCACAGGACTACTCTGTTATTTTGAATCAATTTGTAAAGTGGTAACTTTAACAAATCATAATCGATTGCAGTAAAATACTGAATCGATTCAAACAGTCGAGAATCCCGTAAGATTGCAGTACAGCTGTCTGCTCTCGGAAGATAATCAAAATTATTCAATTCCGGCTTTTATCAGTTAGAGCGCGCTCGACCATCTGCGAGTATCACCGCGACAACCAACGACCAAGATATTCGAGTACGAATATCTTACATATGTTCGTTAGTTATGTTGTTGTGGCCTGGGCTTTTGTTAGGTTTTAACTGTTTTATAATATTTTCAATTTCGCTTTCAAGGAAAGGTGGCACTTCCTCGTTATTTGTTGTTTGGACGTTTTGTGTTAGTGTTATTTTCTCGTCGTTATATAAGTTTTCGTAATATTGCTAACTTACGGAAGCCAAACATGGCCTCTGAATAACAAAATACTTAACAAAATAACAATAACACAAAACGCACTAGAAAGATCAATACTGAAAATCAAACGAAAAGACAGGGTAAGCCTACAAACAATAAAAAACAAACTAAAGGGAAACTACAATATAACAGAACACATAGAACTTAACAAATGGAAATGGGCAGGCCATATCTCACGACTTGAAGACAACCGATGGACCTACAGAGCCACTTCCTGGCAACCTTGGGGAAAAATTAGAAATTGGGGCCGCCCAAAACACAGATGGAAAGACGACATAAATAAATTTTTAGGTAGCAACAATTTTCAAATAATAGCCAGGAACAGGATAGAATGAAGGAGATTGCGGGAAACCTTTGCTCGATACGGGCCTGGGAGGGACTGAGCCCCACTTTGGGGCCACGGCATATAACACATTGTAATTTATGTACACCTCGCACAATAAAGGTTGATTTGATTTTGACACACTTATCTGGAACTGGTTACGTCTTCATTCGACGACAGCTAAGGTGACGGCATCAACGACTACAACGTTGAGGGCTGCGACCCGTTCGTGCCCTGCCTCACTTAAGAAAAGATGGACCCAGAGCCGTACCCAGGATTTAAGTAAGGGGGTGTTTTTCGATTAAGATACATTTTTTCTTGGTGGGGGAGGGGCTACAAATACCCCAAAATCATCCAACTGCGTGCATGTATACGACAAAAATTTCAGCATTTTTCGAAACTCATTTTCATACTTTTTACAAAAAGTGTGACAGATCCACCCTCCTCTCCGTCCCAACCCATTTTTTTCGTGTTTTTTTTTGCCATTGGGGTTTGACCCCCCCCCCCCCCCCGTCGCTTCGGCTCTGTTTTTTTCCGATGAACTAGGTACATTTTTGAAATATCCTAAATAATATACGAGAAATTTCTAAATAATAATTTTCGTAACTGACCTCAGTAGAGTTATTTAAGGGAGAAGGGGGAATAAGTTGAAATTTTAAAAATAAAACCATATTATTTCAAATGGTGAACAAGGTGAATGAGATGGTTTTTGGTTTTTGTCCATTTAAACTGAAAAAAATCACTCATTTTCAAGGATTTTCCGCGCTAAGATCGATGGACATGCCAATGGGAGCTGTAGGAAAAACTTTCCCTTCAAAACGTTTTGCCAAATTGGCCAATTCAAGGAAGTCGATTCCTAATTATTGGAAAACATTTTTAAAGTGTATAATACCTGTTTTTTTATTTTTGGTTTGAGATTTCTAAAAGTCAAATTATTATTATTATTATTATTATTATTATTATTATTGTTGTTAGCAGGGCCGTACCCTGGATTTAAGTAAGGGGGAGGGGGTTTGCGATCAAGATAAATTTTTTCTTGGTGTGGGGGGGGGGGGGTCAATCACAGGTCCGCCCGCCTCCCCGTCTCAACCCATTGTTTTTTCGTGTTTTTTTGGCCAATGGGAGGGGTTTGAACTCTTAAAACCCTCCCCGTAGGTACGGCCCTGGATGGACCTCCTCAACATCCGAGCATTCTGTAGTCTTACCTATACTAGGGTTCGCAGCCTCCCGCCCGTGGTTGGTGACCATCGACGGTGACTTCCAAATCCGTTGCGACGGCGACGGTGGGGACAGCCTCTTCCGGCTTCTTCGAGTTTGCCCCCACCCCTTCCGGGTTCTTCAGCCTCATCCAAACTAGTCTTCATCATCTACGGGATATATTGGGTTCTCGAGCTGCCACAGGCTCTTCACGACCCCTCGCATGTACCGCAGTTGTTCAAGGCTCAGTCTTGTCCGAACGTCCGGCCTCCCGTCAGCCCACCAGACACACTCTTGGAGCACATGCCGAGGTGTCTCCAGGCCAACATCGCTGGGGCACATGTCGCTGTCCCGGCAGTTTCGCCGGTGCGGGTATGATGCGATGCATCCGTGACCCGAAACCGACTACGCCAGGAAGAAATCCATTTCTACTTCTACTTCTTTTTGCAGTTCTAGTCGCTGGCGTATTGGAAAATAACGCTTGCGTCCACTGCGCCACCGTCTTGGTGACCCACCATCGACGATGAATATCCGATTCGGATTCCGCAACAAAGTGGGCGGCATATCTAGTGGACGTTTTTATAACCAACGAAAGAGTGATGATAGAACGATACGACGATACGAATTTCGTGAATATTCTTTACCAGTGTTGTAGTTTGGTTTCTTATTATCCGTTTAGTTTGGTGTTTCACTTTTCCTTACACTTTACTTCTGATTCTTTTACTTTTATTTTGCAACTTAGTAATTATTTGGTCATGATATTATGAATAACTCAGCACTTTTGCTGGGCAGTTTTTGTGTTTTCACACGCAAAAGCTTGTAAGAAAATCTCTCTGACGTTATTTTAAAAATAAAACGAAAAAACCGTAGTCAAAAATCACAAATCAGCAATAGTAAAACCTCCTTGATCACTCTTTCATTTTCTTATTAGTAAGACGACAGCAGCGCGCCACGGGGCCTGCGGAATCGGAATATTACCACCAGTATATATCTGATATTACCCCAGTTGACTGTACTACTAATGATACTAGCGCTCCTACAATAAGTCATGAGTGGCCAATATTACCACCAGTTGACAGTAATACATGGAGCCACCCAGGCCAGTCTGATTGGACTGGCCGCCAAGTGGGGGCCTTTATTCACCGTTCGAGATAGAAACAAAAAAGTGTGCCAAATTTAAGAAAATAAGCCAGTAATTTTTTCGAAAGTTAGCCGTTAGTCTTCCGGCTTTCATTGGTTTCACCAGGCTCGATCGATATGGTCGACATTTCCGAATAACTTTACATTATTTCATTTCTGACACCGCTGTCTCTCAATTATGAGCCCAGAAACACGGTTTAATTATTTTTATTCCGAAGTCCCAAGTCTTCCGGTATTCTCTTTTGTTTCCGTCTGTTTCACGTCACATTAATGTACTTGCGATGCGCTCGATCGACGTGGGTACAAGTACGTTCAAGTTTTCCCCAAAAATGAATTCTCCATTTTCGCCGTCATCGCGCTGATTTTAAACTGCTGAGTCATCGAGACGACCCAACCAGTAAAATCAAATATATAACCGTTATAAAACAATTCGCACGTAAATGCTTCCGGTGTTCAATTTATCACACGGTAGCATCGTAACGTTATTAATCATAAACTAGTTCGACGACTTCCGTCAGTGATTATTACACATACACATAAAAAAAAGCTCGTCCAGGATATCGACATATTTATCGTTTCCAAGTGCACTGGAAGGTGGAAAAGCTTTTCCAAAACTGTGTCACGAGAAAAAGAAAGGCGCGTTCAAAAATAAACCGTAACTAGGTAACATCATATATTTTGGAGAACAAAATACAAAAAAAAAAATTTATAAATATCACAATTAACGTTCCAGAACGTATTTGGAAAAACAAAAAGACAAAAATAAACGATAACATCGAGTACGAGAAGGGGGTTCCCGTCAGGTACAACTCGAAGGGAATCATCGGGGGTGTGTAGAATATGCGGAAACTTTCCCTACACTTCCGGGTTGTGAAAATGGGAGCGCTCTATCAATCACGTCGGAGATACTCGAGTCGAATTGATACCCAAGAAACGAGGAAGCCCTCCTCGCGATTATAATTACACGCAAAAAAACAAAACACAAACCGCATTCGGAAAGAGAATGTGCGCAAAAAATAGAAGGATAAAATGATAAAACTTTGAGCATATAGTAACATTGATACTCATGTCTTCAACACTTCGACAGCTCGCGGCGCTGGACATTGAGGAAGAATCCGTACGTAACCTCTCAACTTGAGAATATTCTGCACTCAAGTTCCTCGGTTCAACATTCGCAGCCCTAAGATCGACCAAGACTCAGTGATGTAATTTATTCTTCATTCCTTGAATGTAAATGGGCGTCACGTTCGATGGTTTGTATTGCCTGCAGAGAACAAAGAACGAAAACAAAAACAGTGAAATTAATAAATTTAAATCTCATAATTGATTTTTTGACTCTCAAACCTTAAAAGCGGTCTAATGTAGAATTTTAAAAAAACAAACAAAAAAAACAAAAAAAAACAACGATGCATTGTATTGAAAAAAGTCGTAAAACTATTACGTGCATTTATGATTATCGCGAAATCTCTTCCCCGACTTCCCACACCTTCAAAAAACGAATGAATCGAACACGCTAGGGTGTTTACGGAAATGCTGAGAACCGAATGGGAAATGAAATAAAAACAGAAATGAAATAACTATAAAC
This sequence comes from Acanthococcus lagerstroemiae, assembly GCA_031841125.1. Lineage (NCBI taxonomy): Eukaryota > Metazoa > Arthropoda > Insecta > Hemiptera > Eriococcidae > Acanthococcus > Acanthococcus lagerstroemiae. The sequence goes on along the minus strand of CM063112.1, from coordinate 31,649,272 downwards.
CGATATCCATATTTTGCGGGGCGATAACACATTTTCGAAGCCAATTTTATTCGATCCAGTTATTTTATTCAATAAGGGATCCGATGATGGAATGTTTTCAGGCGCTTAACACATGGAACATAATCAGCTAATTTCTTTCATTGATCCGACAGGCTTTTTCCAGTTTTTAAAAAGGCGGGAACAGCGAGCGAAACACTTTTCCTTTTTCGTCGCCCGGGTTAATGACCGGATAAATTATTACGTACGGTCTCGAATTTTATACAAAACGATGATGGAAGGCACACGGTGAGAAAATCAGTTAAGAGATGTCACGAATTTAGGTGCTGTACGAAATATTGTGTATTTATGAAGTACCATCTAAGAATTGGATCACATTGGGGCTGTTTAAAATTTCACGAAATTTTGAAAGCACTCGTGAAACATTAAATCAAAATTTTAAGTCAGATTCTCGAGCAGTTCCAATCAACTTGCCAAGGTGGAGTAAAGAGAACATCTTTGAAAAATGAATAAACGTAGATTTTCTTACAGCTAGTGTGGTGATCTTGGGGGGGGGGCAGCAACTAATGCGAAGGGATATTGTTCTTCGTCCCCCCAAAATACAAAGACAACAAAGAAAAGAGTCACTCTTCCTTGAACCATGGCGCATTCTTGGACCCAAAATATTTCTTTTCTAAAAAATATACCCCTCTCTCTATCTCTAAAATGAAGGTACCGATCAGAGTATTTCATTGAAATACCCGTAAATTTAGTTTTTCTGTACGTGAAATTCAGTCACATTAGGTGCATTTTATAATCCTCTCAGTAAAGAGCAAAAAGCTGTTCCATAATTTTCTTTAGTAAGGTAACTTAGCCAATAATGGGCACCTCACCTATAATGGGCAGTTTAGATTTCAGTTGCTCATTTTAAGATTTCTAAACGCTAATTGGCAACATTGATTATGCCAGTTCATCGTTACAACATAGTTGTCCTTAGCGACTCCCCTAAAACTCTAAAAAGTTGAACCATTTTCGTGATAATAATTTTTGTTTGAAAAAAAAAAGATGCTGCAGTCAAAGTTTTTCGCAACCGTTAAAAAAAATTAAGGAACGAAGGAAATTTCTAGTTTCGATAAATTGAGTGCTAATGCAGATTTTATTATGCGGTAAGTAGCAGTGCACTTTATTAAAGTTATGCTTTGATATGCGATACTGGATTCAGGGGTAAATGTAATGGATGCCTTCAGAGTACAAGTGCCCATTATGGTGTTATCAAAATTTGTCATCTGTCCAGTAATGGTCCGTGTATGCCCATTATTAGAAACAGTCAAATATTGCAAACTCCAGTAATGGGCACGTTGCTAATAATCATTGTTTTGGTCTTATCAGGACGTTATTTCTTTCACAGTTGGCACTTGAAGAGCTTGCATGTATTCATAATAAGGTAAGGTTGCCTAATATGGACCCCTCGATTATCTCCAGTGTTCTTCGCACTCTCTGACCGGAAAAAATATATATTGTACAGTTCAAGTCACAGATCAAATCCATCCAAAAAGTAGCATCCCTCGAGCCAATAAAAAATTTAGTGCAGAAAAACGAAAATTATTGATAATCGAACTTTTTTCCGGGTCTCATGCTTTCAGCTATAATTTTCAAAAAAAATGTTTATAAAATGTTTCAGATTCATATAAAGTGTAGTTAATTTCAAGCCCACTTATTAAAAATACATTTTTCATCATTTTTCTATGTGTCCATTACTGGGTGCCCATTACTGGATTTTCGAATTTTTTAGTGCCCATATTATTCGCCAGAATTATGGTTGTCTTTTAGTCCAATTTTGAACGCTAATTTTTAGCTCTTTCCTCCCATTCAAAGGCAAACTTACGGAGAAGTTTATCCTTCATTCTGTAATTTTGGTCTCACGTTCGCAAGTCGATCCAATAAAATTTAAAAAAAATATTTACGGGAAAAAACTGTTCAAGGTGCCCATTATTGGCTAGGTTACCTTATCCTACATTTTGTATTAAGATTTCTTACATAAATAAGGCATTTGGTCCATCGGATCTCGCCAAAATCTAGACCTTGGTAGTTCGCATTGACTTCATCCTTCTCAACGGGCCCGGGGATTGCATCCCCCCATCTGTTTCATTCAATCACTCTTTTCTTTTGCAAGTTTTGGAGACAAATTGGTCAAAAGGAACTTGTAATAATTACAAGGCAGGCCTCTTCTTTAAAGCTTCACAACAGTGGCGTAGACAGGATTTTTGTAAGGGGGGAGGGGGTCAGCAAATTCCCGGGGGGTAAACCTAATATGAACTGTACGTTTTTACATTGACGTTTCAGCATGTTGTGCTTTTCAACTTCAATTATGCATCCGAATTAAAATTTAATTTCGCGCATTTACTATGTGGTACTGCCAGCATATAAAAAAATCACATCTGAAGGGGTGGGATTCATCCCCTAACCTCCCTCCTCCTTGGTTACGCAACTGCTTCATAAAGGGGCTCATATTAATTAATGGTACTTGTATCTTCAATACACTCATAAATGTTATCCCCTTTAAACTTCACAAAGGGGCTCATATTGATTATTGACATCTTCAATATACGTATATTATCTTCAACAAAATCATGACGTTTATTACGGCCGATGAATTCGTTCTTGAGGTAATTTTATTCCGAAGGGGTTTACTCGTAAGAGTCCCGGACAAATCTTGATTTCTACTTTGTCCCAACCAGTTTTTAATATCAGTTTGTCTCACGCCTCCTCTCGTTGAACTGCGTGGGCAGGGATGGCCCGAAGATGATTTTTTTGAGACACCAAAGTTTAGTGGTGGATCTAGAAATCTTCCAAGGAGGGTGTTTTGAAAATAAAACTTGTTTTTTGTATTTTCATTTTACTTTCATTTTATTTTCGTTAGTCGTCATTTCTCAGTAGATTCTTGAAATATTTTGAAGTCCACACAGGACCACAGCACTGCAGGTGTACATGTTCACTACATTTTTATGTAACGTGCTTTCGCAATGTTTTTTTCTTCTTCTTCGGCCCCCGATGGGGTGTCCACCCCCCCCCCCCTTCAATCAATAGATCCGCCACTATCAAATTTCTCACTGAAATATTATAAATTTTAGGTAAGGAGAGAAACAGGGACACATCCTTCCTTAACCCCTCACTCCTGTTTATGCACAGATGACTCAGCAGCATTATCATTCAATATCCAACATCAACACATTAGCACTTGAACCGCAATTATTCGAAGTTCTCAAACAAGGTAACTCTTTTAAACACGTGCAATTTTAGTAACGGGTTATGACTCTCCTGCTCGAACAGAAGAGGTGTGAAATAGAATTTCAAAAAAATCCAGCCATTCATAGAAAAAATAAAAAATACACCTAACTTGTAAAAGTAAAGAATGATCATTAACTATGGTTCTCTCCGCTCCCTGTGGAGCTAGAGGGGGAAATGATCTTAGGACCAAGTTCCGTGACTCAGTGAACCCAGTCCTCACTTATCTTGAACTCACATGAATAAGTTACCAGTGACTTAGCGGACGTTTTTGGAAGGAGGAAAGAAGAGCAGAGAAAGCAAAAGAGTACTTCGTGAACACTGGTGTTTTGCAAATAAAGTGAACGAAGATGTTTGAAATTAAATAAAATTAATACAATATATTTTTTAGAAGCCAGTGCCGTATCCTTGCATCTACTAGATTTCATCATTACTCAGACTAGGACTGGTTATGAATCCCAGGAGGGTAGGTGAATTAATAAATAGAAACTAGTAACCCAGTAAACCCTATTTTCAAGTACTTTTGAACAGAATATCCAATATCGCAATATTAGTCCTTCTATAAAGACTCAAGAGAAGGGACGGAGGATAAACGGATCAGAAAAATGAATTTGGCCGCTCAACAAGCCTCTAATGAAGAAGAAAAAGCTATCATTTGACTGAAAACTACCAGAAGAATGAAACATAAATACTTACAACATCAAGGTCATTTTCCTTTAAAACTTGAGCACCTTTATGGTACTGGTTCTCACGGACCAGTTCTGCTCAAACAAAGCAGAAACTTTTTTTTTTTTTTAATTCAAATCAGGGGCGCAACAACAAAGGCCATTACATTTTTATTTGTGAATATTTTCCCGATGGACAAATCGACACAATTTTATACAATGAGACTTTGCCAGGTTTCAACACCAATTTCCGCAAAGTGGTTCAAAAATAATCATTTTTATACAAAATTTATCAACTCACACGTGTTATCATATACACTACAACAAAGTTCTGGTACAATTTGTACAAAAAACACAATAAAATAAACATGCAAAAAATTTTTGCGAAAATTTATGTTTTTGTACATTGGGTTTTGCACAAGCGCTTCCGAATACGGAAAAAATCTTTGGCAGGGATTCAGAGCAGAAATGAGAGTTGAAGTTTTAGGATATTCTGGAGTTATACTATTCTGGAGGAACCGCAGTACCTATATGTCAAATTTTGTCTTCTTCTGACTTTTATAAGAGTCATATCCGGAATTGAGGTCATCATGAAGTCCCTATTTTTGAAGAGTGTTGTTAATCAGAGTTCACGGCTTTTGATGCCTCATTTCAAATCGAATTTCACTTTGAATTTGGTTTGAAAGCCGCACAAAAACGAGCTGACTTTGTACAAAAGTTGTAGTCAAAGAACAGGGGCGAAACTAGCTGTTTTTTCTAGGGGGGTGACAACTGAAAATTTGCCGAATAAAATGAATTGAAAATGAATATTTTGCCGAGCGGCCAGTATTTTGCCGAGTGGTCAGTAAACTTTACGATTTGTCGAATTTTCCAACTGCACTGACAACCCGGGGGGGGGGGGGGTAACACCCCTACCCCCCTTTGTTTCGCCCATGTCAAAGAAGAAACTGGATTTTCTTCGGCTTTTGATACCTCATTTCAAATCGAATTTCACTTTGAATTTGATTTAAAAGCCGCACAAAAACGAGCTGACTTTGAACCAAGTAATTAATTTCAGTTTCAAGCTCCATCAAATTTGGGAATCAACATCAAAATGATATTCAACAGTTTCTATAATGCAAAGCGACTCCATAATCTGATACTAATAACCAGGGGTAACATTGATAATCCCGGGGTAACTTTGATAACTATGTTTTTTCGACGATCACGCTTCTAGCGGCCGAACTAATGAACAACGCTTATTTCTGTCTTGTTGCTGGAAAGAGCAGGTTTTGATCTATATTCTTCACTTGGTATTAGTGATGTTTGTCATGTTGTAATAATTCAGATGTAAATAATTTAAAATAGCTAACTTTTTTTCTAAAAATTTTGCTTAAATTAAAGTCAGTAATGGCTGGTTGGTAATGAAGATTTTTTCACGTTACTGTCTGTTGTCATAGGTTGTGGATAGAAGTAAGTAATCAGATGTTTATTTCAAAAAAGTATTATCTCATGTTGAAGCTGTAGGATTCGAGTGTATCAAACACGGGGTAACATTGATAGCGTGTACAATTATCAATTCACAATTTATTTTGTAGATGCCAAGAAATGCTGAACGTGATCCTGATAGCAGGAGCAAGACCAGCATTCGTCAAGCTCGAAAGAATAAAAGAATGAAGCGTCGAAAAATGGAAATAAAACGTCGATAAAGAAGAGAAAAACATCATTATCTTAATCCGACTCTGTTATATTGCCAATGATAAATCTATTACCATCTCTGGATATGGCAAAACTGACGAAAAAAAAGTAAAAAAATAAAAAAAAAGTAAGTGTAATGAAGATTTTATGAAAGGCCTGGGGAAGTATTGACAAGATATTGTGTGAATGTTCTGGCGATGTAATGACAAAAGATTTTATTTTATCATGATTTTTGTATTACTAACACTGTATTTATGTTCATTATAGGAATGGATTTAATGTTACTCTCCTCGATGTGGGCGATGAAGCCATATACAGATTGTAGTGACGCAGAATATGATATTTGTAAAGTCATGTGTGTAAATGATACATTATATGTATATGTATTTTTTAAAATTAATTTCTATTTTATGTATACCTCTATACTGACTATATGCAATAAATTTGTGCAATTTTTTATACATATAGAAAATGTTTGTACTTATACTACCAAGGACACACCCAACATATTACCTGCAAATTTTGCCGTTCAATACATTGTTTTCCAAACAAAAAAAAAATTCATTTCTCCTTATACGTTTCGACAACCACATCATCAGGCTCAAATTATTCAAACTGCATGTATTATGCGGGGGGGGGGGGAATTAGAAACTCTTATTCAAAAAAGATAAAATTTATGGAAACACGTTTTTTCTATTATTGTTGCCCCTCCAGTTATTAATACATAGGAATACAAGATGAAACTCACGAATAATCAGAACTAGGAACACCGATAACCAGAACTTCATTTCCTTTCATTCGCAAACGCCACATACTCCTGTGATAACCTCGAGCATCTAAATCCCATATTCTGAAACACTGAAACAAAAATTCAAAACATTTTAGATATAGTTGTAAAACAAATACAAATTGAACAGTGTTTATTAGAAAACTTTTTTCAAGTATTAAAAATACTGTAGAATATAGTATACTCACTCTAGCAACTTCCAACCAGGTAGTGAAATCTCTCGAATGGACCATCTTGATGTAAACCAGCAAGACCTTATCCTGGAGAAATTTAACAATATCCAAGCATTAATATGGAGTTTCACTTCTCAAATAAATATGAACGTTTCAGATATGTGTTAAAAGAAAACCTATTTTCATGTCAAGATTCTACTCTCATCATGAGAGATCCGATAAATCGTATTTGATCAGTAGGATACTTGATGGGGAAAAATTAGAAAAATTGAGACATCAGTAGGTGAAATTAAAAAAACGAAACCCTCTTGTTCTTGTTTTTTGTTGCTTGTTGCTTTTGAAAATTTCTAGTTTGTCGGCAAAATCAGATTCTCAGCTGACAAAATCATATGCAAAATGAAGGCTTAAATTTTTTTGCTGTTACTTCAATTTTTTCCCAATTTTCTGATCGAAAAACTGGCATTCTGTAATTAAAATTAGGCTTTCGTCTTCCTACAAAGGAAGGACTAATTACAAAAAGTAGAACCAACTATAATTGTAGATAGTTGAATTGGCTAATTGTAGAAAGTGGAACTAACTAATGTAGAAATTGGAATCAAATGTAGAAAGTGGAACCATTAGATATAGACTTTTATTATGAGAAAATTGTGCAAACGCTGTGAAAATCGAATAGAGTTAGTATGCTATGACGGTACACTTGTTCCCTTGTTCTTCAGCACACAAACCGACTAACTGTGGAAAGTAAAACCACCTATAATCTCTGAAAGTGAAACCGGCTCATTGTAGAAATTGGAATCGACTAATTGAACTTTATTATGAGAAACGTGTCTAAAAACACTGCGAAGCAAATTAGGAGAGTATAATTTGTACTGCACTGAACTTTTGTTTCCTCATTCTTTATCTCATTCTTGACATTCGATTATCCTGGCGCTTAGACACTTTTCCAACGCAGTAGCATCTAATTGTAGAAAGTAGAACCGACCAGGGACGGGGGCAGCTTGTCCCCAAGCCTCCGCCGGAGTTGGGAATTTTAGTAGATGGATCAAAAGATGCGGAAAAGTCCAATTTTTTTTTGCGAATACAAACAAATTTTGATACTTGGGAGTCAGTTAGGAATTTAACAATTTTTGTCCCTCCAGAAAAAACTCTCCGTACGTCCCTGAAACCGACTGATTGTAGAAAATAAAACCAATATTTAAAACTAAAGAAGAAGAAAAAAAAATTTCTTTTCAATTTTGAACATTTTGTAGGTCATATTGAAGGAGTACCGCGAGACCTTTTTACAATTGACCTCATTATGTCTATATCAACAACACTTTTGCTGTTCGCTACCTACTGTAAAAATAAATATAAATATTTTAGGTAATGAAAAATACCGAAACACACCTTGACTTGAGGAATAAAATCTTTTTCGCAAGGACTCAGGCTGTGGTCGACCACTTGCCCATTTCTGATCATATTCGTAATCAGTGCTTCGTAATTGTGTTTCAACAAACTGAAAAAAATAGTTCAATTTCCGAGTTATCGCAACTGTGCAATTTCACGCCTCGAAAACTATAAATTTCAAAAGCATAGCGAGAAGCGCAAATACGTACTCGGTAGTGTTATTCAGTTTCACAAACGGCTGAACATTAAAAGAATGGCCTTTGAAATAAATGTCCTGGAAGAAGGTGTTCACGTTCATACCCAAAGAACCAAAATGATATGTTCTCGAAACCTCAGGTACGATGCATTCCCTGTCTTTTCGTATCGATGGCGACCGCATCCACATATCCCAGTCCCAGTTCTGATGAAAGAAAGAAAACCGGCATAAATATTAGTAAAATTACTAGGCTCAAAATACAGAATTATTATTAATAATAAGGGAACAGATCAATTGAAATGGTTCTGTAAAAATAATACACATACTCAAGGTGCAGTCTCGAAAATGTATTTTTAGTTTCAGTAGGCACTAAAAAAGCGGAGTATGAGGAAGAGAAGGCTACGCCATGGACATTCAATACGACCTCATTTCCCTCGGGGTTAGGATAAATTGAGAGAAGAGAAAATATCAAAGATTTTTCTCAGAAAAACCACTATTCGACGAAACCGTAAGGGGTTCATACCCTGGCTACCCTACTGGCGATGTTAGCTTTACGATATTGTGACCGAAAACGGGTAGAGGAAAAAAGTCTTTTTCAAGAGGTGATCGATGTTGGAAGCTGTAAGAATTGCATACGCTTAATTTGAAGGAGAATTGTACATCAAAAAGTACCTTATCAACAGTGGGCCAGTTGGGTTCCAATTCTTCCTCGAACAGAGATCGTTTCAATAACCAGCCTAATCCTGGCATGGTCTCCACTCGATGCAAAATACTTGAATCTAGACTTGTGTGCTCGTAGCTCAAGTCATTCCACGCTGATATACAATATAGTGTTGAATCGTTATCGATCAGTTCAATGGTCTGGCTGAAATAGCTGTGAAATATAAATCATTTTCTATGAAGTCGGACACTCGATTGATTGACAAATCAGTTATTTCGAGGTATTTGGCGAGTAAGAATTGACTGCAGTAGTGTAATGTGAGAGAGCATACTGAAACTGACTGTCGGTTTACAAGAAGGGTCTACCTATTACTAATGGGGATCTTATACAGTAAGATACAGGCTTTTCTTGAAATCAATACTCACATAGACACTGGAGCTAGAAATTTTAAAGCAGTGGTGTGAAGAATGATCAGGGCAAGGAGTGCTAACGATAGCAGGATTTGTGCCAATGGAGACAGATCTACATCAGTACTTGATTTTTAAACTCGCCGTCAAATTGCACTCACTTGAAAAAATCCACAGACACATCCAAATCCTCTTCCAAAATAATGATATGCTTCGAATCCGGATACTCTTTGAATGTAGAAGCAATTGCAGCTTTGTAATGTTGGGACACACGCGCGTTCTTCTTTCCGATCGGCATGTGCTGAACTCCCCGGATGCCAAACAGTTTGGTCACAAACAATGGCTCTTCGAAATAGCCATCAATGAACACGGTAATCATTGTACGATTGACGCCATTCGAGGACAGGAGCGATTTTAGCATTCTGAGCCACGTGAATTACAATGAGATAAATACGAAATTGGGAATTATTCTATCTACGAATGGAAACAATCAACGAGTAGGTACATCGCTCACCTATAAAGATACTGTGGTCGATTACTGGCAATAACTGATACAGGAACTTCCGATATTTTATTGTCTGGAATCTGGAAAAAATTTCAAAACACAGAATAAGGAAACGCAATTAACAGTCTTTGAAAAATCAACATCTTCATAGCCCTACCGTATACAAATCAAATTAATCAAGTTTGTTCATTTTCACAGAATTCAAAAAAGAGACGTACATATACCGAAGATAAGAAATCTCTGTCAAAGTTCCATTAAGAGGCAGAGGGGGGGGGGGGGAAGCACACTCCAGTAGTCGATATGCCCGGCAAATTCTGTCGCATGTACTTACTTAGCTAAAAAAATGTGTGCTTTACAGCCGTCATTCCTTTTTTTTTTTTTTTTTTTTAAGCAAAACCTTGAATTTTGTAAACTGGGATCTGGGAAAATGTTTAGAAGTTGAGATTAACAAAGAGGAGAAGCAGCATTCGCTCTTTCAACCTTATCAAACTGATCGCCTCTAATGTTTCCAATTTTTCCCCTCACTGAGAACGATGTTATCAATTAAGAGAAGTATCTATTTGAGCTAACCTCTTACTTCTTCTTAGGTATGTCAAAAGGAAAGAAGGAACGAAAGAAAAAGTGAACGAAGAAAATTTCTCTAAGCCTAAAGCTTTACTTGTAAAGTCGTAAACGCGCGCGAAGAGTCTCAAAGGATCTTTATGAGCAAAGTAAAAAGTACAATTATGAACCAAGGTATAAATATGGTCCATCCCCCCTCTACAGGGATTACGGCTGGCGTTCCTGGCGAACTAATCCCGAAACATAAGTACTACTAGACACTGAAAACCATTGTTCTATCCAGTTTTCGGTGCTCCAGTTCAATTCTCTAGACGCTGTGTAAAGTTTGTTTTTCACGATGTTATCAAATCACACTGCTAAAATTTGCTGAAGTTTTGGAGTTCATTTATTTTGACGATCGTTAAATTACTGCGAAGAACGTAAAAACTCTACTTTCAGAAATAGGGTTGAATTTTTTTGATGATATTTTTAAATTTTTTAAGGTGGTTCATATTTATACCTAGGTTTATATTAGTACCTCAGATTTCGAATTCACAAAAATTGCGGTGGTAGGGAAACCTATACCTAAAGTTTAAAAAAATATTTTTGATCTATAAAACGAGACTATTTAGGTGCTACACCTTCTAGCACGTTGCTCATTAAAATCGGAAAATTTCGAGCCGAGTTATTTGAGTGGTTCATAATTGTGCCTTTTACTCTAGCAAAGCCTGAAAAGTTTTAAGGAGTTGTATAGTAAGTCTTAAAGAAGTCTTGAGCATTTTTAAAAAGGCTTATATAAGGTTGGAAGAATATCTCAAAATAACGTGAAAGTGCCTTGAAGAAGAACAGTTTTATAAAATCTGTAAGTTGATAAGAGCCTTGAAGAGTCTTCATTGGTCTAGTAGAGTTCAAAAAGTCTTAGAAAATCTTAAGAGAGTTCTGAGGAGTCTTAAATCGACTCGGAGTGTTTTTAATGAGTTTGAAGGGTTTTAACAAATTCAATAAGGAAATCTCCATTTTTCCAAGTTTGGAAAAATCTTATAAAATTCTAAACAAGTCTAGAAAAACTTCAAGAAGTCATAAACGAGTCTTAAGAAACCTTCTGCATGCCTAGAAGAGCCTGAATTTAAAAAAAAAATTCTGAATAGGTCTAGAAGAGTATTACATCAGTTTTAACAAATTTTAAGAGTATTCAACAGTCTTGAGATTTGCCTGAAAGAATTTTAAAGACATATTGAAACAAATTCGGAAAAATCTGTAACGTAAACTGGGGTAACTTTGGATTTGTGGGGGAATTTCGGGCACTGCCGGTTTTAGACGTTAGAACTGGAATATTGGTTTTCATCACATGACAGTGTAGCTACAAGCCTCAGCTTTAATTTGACACCCTAGTTAACAAAGAAACAATGCATCTAACCAGTGTTACTCCAGTTCTAGCAGGGTTCGGAGTTCCCCACAAATCCGAAGTTACCCCAGTTTACGGTAGCTAGTTTTAAAGCGTCCTAAAGAGTCTCGGAGAATCTTAGTAGGTTTAAAAATAAAAACAGTTTTGAAAAGTCTTGATCAATGTCAAATTCACCGAGGAGTAAAAGAAGAGAAAATACCCGGAGAAGCTCAGCGAAAAATAAGCGCCTGAAAAAAAGAAGAATGGAAAGGGGGGGGGGGCTTTCAGTGATTTGCCCGAGGGCAATTCCTTCAATTCTGGCGCTATTCAGACTATTACATTCGTCAAATAGTAATGAAAACTCAAGAATGTTAGAGGGTTGAAGAATACAGGCAGGGAGCAGCAACAGTTTCTAAAGATTAATCAGGAACTGTTAATTCTCAAGACTGACCCGTGGATTGCACAAGTTCGCTAGTGCTAAATTCAGAGCACTCCTCACTTTCTACCATTATGGTGGTAAAGTTACTAGAGCACTCATAATATATGATTTATGATCCATTAGTTCATATAGATTTAAAATTTGGCCACTTTCTTCAAGGACTGTCATTATTCATCTTCCAAGTTTCCATGTATGATTTTTTCTTTGTAGAAAATAGACGACTATGTGTTACTGGAACTCTGAGGCCACTACTGCTCTTAAGTTAAAGAAGTTCAATTCATATAGGTATCTAGGGAAGTGACCCAACAACAATACATTTGCTCTCTCTATTTCTATATTTATATAGAACTTTAAGAGAAAGACTTTTTAATTCTTCCCGATAAACAAATTTAAACTTCAGACAAATACATCATAAAACAAATCAAAGTTCGCTAAATAGATAATAAGACTTGCAAGAGAAAAACCTACAGGAGCTGGATTGAAAGTAATCGGCAGTGGATTATCGCACGAGCATACATTTCCATAACCCTCAATCTGATTACAGAACATTCTTCGCCTCTCAGTTTCTTCCGTGTCGGGCCATCCACAGTCGCTCTCTGCAACAAAACAAAATATCAGCACCCCCTGCGAATTCGTAATGAACTTATTATCGCTATATCATTAACTTTACATGCCGCACATTACCTTCAACAGGATATAAAGGAACTTCAACCTTGAGCAGCACCGCCGACCCCCACGAATTAAACCCCGAGCTTTTACTGAAGGATTCGCCGTAAGGTCGTTCTCCTTTCTTGGTCACCATTGCCCACATGTCTCTCCAGCCTAGAATACCAGCTTTTTCAGAACCCAGTCTTTTTAGCAAATCACGAGCCATACGTTTCATTTGGAATGTGCCTTCGTCCTGTACAAAAATGGCATAATTAGAGCTTCAACGTATCATGCATGAATCAAACCCACGTTTTTTAATCAATATGGTACCAACTTTGATCGCAAAAATTATAATTCTGCCATCGGAAATCATGTTTAAAAATAAGGTCATAGCATCGTCTTCATGCGGAGAGTACGTATCAAACGTTCGCTGGGCCATTACACTTCCAACTGCTTGATTCAGCACCACTACATGAATCCCTCTGCCGTGAGTTTTGTGCCCGTCTTCCAGAATCTACAGATGAAACAATAGTATGATTAATCTCACATCCTCGTACTTAATGAATTGATAGCTGGAGCGCAATACCGTGAGTGAGTGCTTGAGCATGTACCTATATCAATGGCCAAAACAAAAACCAGTTTTTTAATTGAAATGTTATAAGGTAAGGTAGAGCTATATGACGCAGTGGGTAAGATGCCGCAGTTGTCTGTTTTCTATGTTGGCAGCCATGTACAAAAAAAGGTGACGTGATAGATTTGTATCACTTCGACACCATACCTTGTGTACAAATTCCTATAGTCGCAGACCTGTTCGTACTTTTTCTACGATTTTTTTCGTAATTTTTATTTAAGACAGAGGTGCTTGAAAATGTTTGGTCGTTTTTGAAGTAAGTTTGCAAAATTGTGATTAATTTTTGACCATTTTCACTATATTTATGTGTTAGATATACATGCAGTATTTTCCCTCCTCTTTCAGAATATTTCATCAGTCTTACCAGTACATTGACCGATCATACTTTTTTTGTCCTCAGTTATATAGTACGGCAATTTCTAAGTGTGGGTAAAATGGCCGAAGTGCGAGTAGGACAAGATGCCGCACTATGATGCATGATAAATTTCGATTATTAATGATGTAACGAAAATTTCCCAGCTGGCTATTTTAGATTATGAAGTCGAATTACGTCAGAAAGACCACTAGAGTGTCTTGGACAGAAACGCTGCTAAAAAACGCAATGAAATATGTGGGGGAAAAACATTGCACACGTGAAGCCAGCCGGTTTTGTTAAAAGTTCCGGAAAGAACTCCTACTTACTTAAAATTTACATTTTGTACGTTTCATACTCCAATAAAAAAAAATCGTATGAGTTTTACATAAATTTTCATTACAATTTTATTTAATACGTAAATCCCATAAGCCATCTTACCCGACCATAAAAAGGCACCTCACCCACCCCATCGGGCAATATAGCTAAAAAAGAATGCCTGGGAAAATGATTACACCTCTTCTGTTGGATGGGAGTAAAACCAAAAAACATCTTAATAAAAGTTACAGATAAAGGATCAAAGTATTTGTAGCCCAAATGCATGCGCCATCCGATGTTTTGTCAAGAAGTTATGACCGTTCTTCAAAATGTGCGTCATCTTACTCTACTTTACCTTACATCCTTTGCTGGGGGAGCCCATCACAATTGAGTGGGTGCCCGGGCACTCTCGGATATCCTCCGTTGTTGCACCCCTAACCGACAGGTATATAATGTAGATACGTACTGTGGTACCATCCACGACGACTGAAACTTTGGACTGACTAGATATCACTTCGATTGTTAATGACTTCGGGTTACTCGGGTTCAGGTATTCATCAAGTTCTTCTACAAAAATGTATAAAGAGAATATAAATAGTCATCCAGCATAATATATAATTAGAACATGGGAGCACCGATGACTCACCTCTGACTTGGTCTCGCATGTGCCTCGTGGACATATAAATGAAGGCAATATTTGCAAATAACATAACAAACAGTACCAGCACGACCAGGATCTAAATACATAGAAATATGGATTAATAAAAATGTTTGGCTATGGTAGTATGAGCTTCGAATGGTTTTTCGATACAGTCTGTAAAAAAAAGTGCCTATATCGACATTTTACTCGACATGTTAATTTAGTAATTTCTGTTGCATTGCATATCTTATGTTCTTGCTTAAATATCAGTATTTGGCGTCCCACTAGCCTGGAATACTTAATCTCATTTCGAATTAATTACAAATAGTTATAGCGGTAATAACGTAGTTGAATCGATATGTCAACACAGTTGTCGCTCTCGCAATTTGGATTAACAAGTCAGTAGGTGATAGGTACCTAATATCAATATTGAATTCTATGTAGAAAAACTGTTGAACAGTCGATATCATATTTCTTCTAGAAAAACTTGTAGATTATCGATATAAAATATGTAACGAAAGGATGTATCAGTGCCAAGTTGAATCAGAAATAGGAAAATTAAATATGTAACTCGATAACGAGATCAAAGTCTGTATGGAAATTAACGTCGATTTTGTTCATCGGCATTTAAAAGTAGCTAAAGTCGACAAAAAAATTTGGGGTTACTGAGACGTTTTTTGTACGTAATTTGATACTGACTTTCTCACCGGCTCTTAAGTAGCAAAGTTGGCAAAAGAGTTAAGGTGGTTAAGTTGATTTTTTATACATAATTCGATATCGACTTTTTCATCGATTTTGACAAGCGAAAAACGACAAGCAAGTCGACAATATATCGCTTTCAACTCGACTTTTCAATCGACTTTTCAATTATCTTTGCCTGTCGAATTCGATAAATATATCGTGTCAGAAAAGCGACCAATTTTGAATGTCGACAAGTGTCGACTTTTGTATCGACTAAGTATAATGTTTTATAGGAAGATAACTGGAGAATTGTATTGAGTATAATACAGTATTGATACTAAATTGTAAACTACCTTCAAAGACCTGACGATGATTTTTCTTCTTGAAAATGGTCTCGGTATTTTCGACGAATTGATCTGAGGAATGTACAAGCCAACATTCCCGAGATCGATGCTGCCTGGTCCAAATCGTTTGGAAAATAACTGAGGTAAGTTCTGAAATTTCTGTTGAAGGAAAGGGTTCATGCCCCTGATGATGTTCTTCAGGAATCTGGGATTTTTCTGGCCGGAATCATCGTAACCTGTAAATAAAACAATTTGGATATAGAAAATCGTACATAGTGATGTAGATGAAAAAAATATTGTAATTTAATTCAATGAAATATGGTTTCATACTGTAATTTGTATGAGAACGGGGAGAGGGATGTCTTGGAGTTCACTAGTCGAGAGTAAAAACTTGAAGAGGGGGAGGGAATTTAGCAGTCTCAATATCTAATGAATCTAGAAATACCTACTATTTTCCCATTCACAGACAAGCAAGCAGTTTTTTTCTGATTATTTCTTTCAAATCGTTTTTGTGAAACGTGATATCGTAATATCACAGCATCTGATTTTCAAATTCATACTTTCTTTACATACATCGAACATTCACAGACGATGTTTGGTGGAGTGTGTATTGTGATGCACTGATGCCAAATTTACTCCCCGAACCCGCCGTTACCTTGGCTCCGGAAACTACCCTTTTGGGTATCGCATCGGTGACCAGAGGGACGTCTTGAGGCTTAACCGGGCTCTCATTTCGCCTATTCTTCCTTCGGATTCGCTCTGTCCTGCCATTCATAGACGATGAGACTAAATCTAAACGATTCATGTTACATAATACTCGCAGTATCATAATCTGCGAGTGTTTTGTGAAAAACTTTTACATACATAGCTCTAGTACCTAACCTAATTAAAGTACTTATCGAGCACATTAACGATGAGGCCTGCCCATTCAATCGAGCCTCTGTAAAATACCAACGAACCTATAATTGGGTATGATAATTTAGCTGTATCCTGGTTCACGAGATTCACAATACTTCTATGTACCTACATCTCAATTTGAAAAAAATCTTTTCAATCAGATATACCGTGCCGGATGTACATCCTCTTCGTTCATGTTCAACTGACCGTCCAGCTTATTTGACACAAAGTGTATTTTTATGAAAAACATTCATCACAAATTCGTTACGCGAAGATTTTCGATACAGACTGAAAACGAAGTATAGCTGAAAGTTGAAGGAAATTACAAAAAAACTTCGAAACTTCACCAATTCATCCGCGCTTAGCCATTCCATAAAATTGATAAATGAAGATTCACGAATCACAGAAGTAGTAGTGTTAAAAATTATAAGAGCAATGCAAACAACAATAGAGTGTTCCATATTTACTCTTGTTGAATACCTTCTAGATCGGTTTAAAATATTGGGGGGGGGGGGAAGTATCAGCCAAGTCTGAGCAAAATCAGTGAAGCGTAACCCATCCCCCAAGGGAGTTGCAGTTTTTATAGGAATTAACATTGATTTCTTGAAATTTGAGGCTCAGTCGAGGGGGTACCCCTCCATATATGAACATAAAAATTATTTTCACCCATAAGTTGGGGGTTTCAGAGTTGTTAAATCCATTCCTAGGATCTTTTCCCCCTTCCCCAAATCCGTTGGGTTCCATAGGAGACTGATTTTCTATTATTTCAATTTTGTTCCAATTTCCACATTATTTATGTCATGCTCTGATTGAGGGGTTTTTGAATAGTTGAATTAATTTTGGAGTTCATTTCCCCTCCCTCTTACTCTTCGAGCTTCACGGGAGGCTATAATCTTCAAATATTCTAATACCTATTTTCTTTATGTCTGAATAATGGATTTGGGTCATTACAAGCTCATTTTTGAAGTTCTCTTTCTTCTCTTTTTTAACTGTTGCCCCCCGCACAGGGGGCTGTTTCTAACTGTTTCAATTTCCACGTTCCTTATGCCCGAATAAGAGTTTTTTGGGTCGCTGAGTTCATTCTTGGAGTTCTTTTCCCCTTCTTTACCCTTTGGGCTCCACGGGGACTGATTTTAAATTATTTCAAGATTAGCCGTCGGTGCGAGCTTAAAGCATATGAATGAGAGGGAAAGAATTCCAATATGGAATCAAAAGGATAAGAAGAAGGGAGAAAAGAACCCCAAAAAATGAACTCAGCGTCATAAAAAATCTTTCAGACATAAATAATGTGAAAGTTGAAAAAAAAAAATTAATTGAAAATCAGCCCCGTACAGATAGAGCGTTAGAGTTAAAGGGGGCGGGGGAGATCCCTAGGAATAGATTTCGTAACTTCGTGACCTTGAGAACATTAATTTGAGAAGGAAAATAATTTCTAGGCTGATTGAAACATTACTCGATTTTCTGTATTGATTCAAATGGAATGTGTCGATTTTTCACTCGGTCGTGTTAGTAGTGGCTACTTCAGATCAATTTTTTTTTTTGGATCTAGCTCTTTTTCTGTTTAATAATTATCATCTGAAAACAAACTGATATGAGAATGATCTGTGTTTTTTATTATTAATGATCTGATCTGAAAATGGCTTGATCTGAGTAGTCTATGCCCGACTCTAAGGCAATATAAGTAGTTTTTTTCCCCTACCTACATTTTGTCATGACGCCATTCGTGCCGTTTTCAACTTAAGTATTATTTTGAAAATCAAAATATGTTTACCTACCTAAAGAAAACTACAGATACATTTACCGACAGCGCATTTTCTTTAATTAGTATAAATTTGAGTAAAATGTCGCGTGTAAGTGTCTAGCAACACACTGAAGTAATGTTAGTTCGGTTGTAATTTCGCGAAGTCCTGTGAAAGCTTGAAGTGAGTACGGAGTGCTAATGCTGTTTCTATGGTTACCAGAAACCACGTGCGTCTCCCGTTTATCGGCGTGCTTTTATATGCTTTTTCTTGCCTCTTTCGAGCTTTCAAGTCGTAAGTCTTTGTTTCATGCTTAATGTATACTTAATTGAAGATTCGCAAGGTTTTACCCTTTGGTGGATCAGACGACTATCACCCAAAATTTAGATACCTACTTACTACAAGCCCTCTATAAGGGAACGAATATGGCATGGTATAGCATGACCACCGAGAGTGTTGTGTCTATAATCGTTCTAGGCATGGACGCATGAGCGTATTGAGCATTAAAAGCTGCCAGGAAAATGTTTATCCATCGATCCAACTTTTCATGTTTACTACCCCAATCGTGTCTCATTTTCCTCCTCTCTCCCTTGCAGTCACAACACCGACCTAAATCTTATGAATTGGATCAGCCCATCGGGAAGTTTCCCGGCTAATACGGGGTGATTTTGCAATCACAGGGTGACGTTGTCTGACATATCAAGTACATTTTACTAAACACTTGTTCATTATTTTGACTGCGGACATCTACACAGTGTTCTCAGTAAACGAAGCATTAACATGTATACATATACGTATGTGCACTAAAATGTCCTGGATTTTAATACTGATAACATTTCAGTTGATATTTCCATAAGCACGTGTTTCACTGGCACATCTTGAAAACTATCCTACCTAGACGATCGGCGTTGAATACTCGACGAATATTAGGGTAAGAGGTTCTTAGATGACACCGGTTCCAAGATGACACAGGCCTAATATCTGAGCCACTAAAGGTCACCTTGAATTGAAACTTGAATGGAAGAGCCTATTATGGCTACGCAGCCTTACTTTTCCAGAGGTGAAGAACTGTTTTATCTATCAGTTCTAGAGAAAATACCTTACAAAAAATTGATTTTGATTGTTTCGAAAAAAAAAAAAAATGTATTTTCCTATCGACTTTTGTTCTTCTAGCAGATTTTGTTGATCATGGTGCATTTACACTGAGGCTGGCAGCATCACTGAAGTAGGTAAGTCATTTTGATACTATAGGTATTTTATTCATTATGTTTTTCTGCATCAAATAAACTGTTTCATATTTTCGATTAGAAAAATGAACGTTTGAAATGTTCGAAAAATTGTTTCGAGATCACATTCCCTAGATGACACAACATATTATTTATAATTTTGCAGGAATGAGATGCGGTCCAGGACAAAGATATAAGAGGAAGACGACCAAAGGAAGCTTTTCCTACCTGAAAGTATAGAGATCAGACTTGGAAAAAAGAAGAAAAAAAGTGAAAAACTGTAAGAAAATTACGGGAATTTAGACTGTGATATGGAATCATTTTCTTCTCTATTGAACGACGAAACTAATCTTGGAGATATTGAAGCCGGTAAATTTTTCGTAATTGAATTTCGGATTTAGGTATGTCAAATATTACTTTGGCAAATTTTTGGACTTAAAACTCAATAAAAACCTTTAAATCTCTTTTTTTTTTAAAGGCATTAGCTGGTGGAAAAATGTATATACCCTCAAATTGAAGGATATCAGTAGATTTAGAAAAGGTGAAATTATTGAAAAAATGCATGCAGGGTTTGAGATTGGGAAGTACAAAATGCCAACGAGGAACAATGCTGTATACTGTCAAATTTGATAAGTAGGTATATAACATTCAGTGGCGTAACCAGACTTGGTATGAAGAGGGGGGGGGGGTCGTTTCACTTTTACAACATTACAGGTGTAATACTTACTATTACTAGAATACATTTTAATTTTTTCACATTTTCGGCTGATGTCAGGGGGGGGGGGAGATACCCCGTGGCTACGCCCCTGATAACATTTATTGAAGAATTCTTTCTAATTTCAACAGACACTTACCTATTTCACTATTTTATGACTTTTGTTTAATTTTTATCTTTAATAAAAAATGTTTCATTATTTTTAAAACGATCTTTTTAAGTTTCCAAGTTGTATGTGTCATCTTGGAACAGGGGTATATCATCTTGGAACAGGGGTATATCACCTTGGAAGGGAGGGGCATTCAAGATGACATTTCAGTCTTTCTATATTTTGCCCCAGAGTGCTTAGTTTTCTGCATAAACATGTTGATGTTTGGTATGATTTTAAAGCTCTTTCCACCTCTTTCTAATGGTCCAAGTTTGAGAACAAATGTACAATTCTGTGAAAAGCTATGAGTAAGAGAAAAAAACGTATGTCTTCTAAGAACCTCTTACATGGTATGTATATTATCCTGATTCCTCGCCATTCTCATCGGCATCAGTGTAGGCCCGGCTTTTGAGTTTTTAGGATTGTTATTGCGCATCAGTTACTCTCCAAAAATGAGAATTTTCTGATAAAAATCCGCGTCGCCTATATTTAAAATTTTGGTTGAATGTAGTTCATACTTAAAGGGGGTACTATGACAAAAGATTTTGAAAATTCTCCAATTAGGTTTCGGATTTGAATTCCTTAACATCTTTGAGCAAATGCACACCAAAAATGAAAATTTTCTGAGAAAAATTCGCATCTCCTTCGGAATTTAAGATTTTGACTGACTAATTAGGTAGTACATAATAATTGAAGGGGTGCAATGTGACAGAAAATTTTGAAAATTCTTCAGTTCAGGCACAGATCTGAATTCTTAGTATTCTTGCGCAGTTACACACCAAAAGTGAAAATTTCTAGACGAAAATTTGCATCGCCTTTTCAAATTAAAATTATTGTGGTTGAAAAGGCGACGCGAACTTTTTTCAGAAAAAAATTCTCATTTTTGTTGTGTAACTTCACTACAAATATGTGAAAAATTCAGCCGCGCCTAAACCAGATCATTTTCAAAATGTTTGGTCACATAACGTCCTCTTTCACTCTCAGCTATGAATTAATCATTAGCTATGAACTGAAATTATTGAAAAGACACGAATTTTTTTCCCAGAAAATTCGTATTGTGTAAACGACAACCGGACTGGTTACACGGTGTCGTGTGAAGCCAGCCTGACATCATGACTTCATGACATCAACCATCAACACAGTGAGCTACTGTTAGCAAGAATACCCGTCTTTTCGCGAACGAACGTATTGACTCCCATAAGAAAAACATACGGAGCAAAGATCATTATGTTACTACCTGACAAAATACGAAATTTGTTGGAAACCAGAGTTTATTAGCAAATGCTAAGAACCTTCTGGATTAATAATATATACCTTTGGTTTCTAACAAATTTTTTATTCTCAAATAGTAATTAGTAACACAATGATCTCTGCTCCGTGCGTTTTTCTCATGGGAGTCAATCAGTTCGTTCAGGAAAAGACGGGTAGTCTTGCTAACAGTAACTCACTGATAAGCGCGTCGTGATGTAAACAGTGAACGCAGAAGCGAACAGCGGTATGAATCGGACAGTTGATGATGATCTGATGAATTCCGGAGGCAGTTTATGAATATTGTGTACGTCTTTTTACTTTCTACAACTTTTGGAAACCCGACATGTCGAATACTGAGTAAGTTTTTCCATACAATTACCTACTGATCATAGATAATACAGTTATGATTAGCCTAGTACCATGTACATGGTTCAACCCTCAACCATTCAACCTCGCTGGATGAATTACTTGGTCTCATACTGTTATGTACGTACATTCGTTTCGAAATTTATAAAGGTAAAGGACCATACAGCGTGTGGTACTGTTGTGAAGCCGAGTTTAAGCCAGGAAATGTTTTGTCTTGCGTTGATTTTACGCCACGAAAACATGACAATGTTATCAGTTAACGAACTCTAGTCACTCGTGAAAATATCTTTCATGGTGCATTCGCTCCAATTTTCGTTTATGTTACTTACTGATTTACATTCATGATTTCTAATTTTAATGTACAAACGAATGATTAGTTTTATCAATTTTGTGAGATGGTCGGGTGACACTTGACACATCTTCCTCTAACAAATGCTGATTCATTACATCATTATTGAAGCACGAGCCCGAGGAGTGACGTATAAATATGCTTGTACATTAAAATCATCAGAAAGAATTCTCGTGTGATTGATTACGGATTAAATGTTCCAGCTTCGAACAGATCATCAGAAACTACGTATTTCTGTAACACTTACTTCATTATTACTGAAATGAAGATCACTATTTTAGCAATAGTTCGGTGAGACTAATCATGTTTTAAACACTGCAGACCAGTTAGTCGCCTGTCAGTGTAAATTATTAATCAGCAGCTGAAATTGATGAATACTTGTGCCATCAAATCACTATTCAGTCAGCATTAAATGTTCATAATTAATTGAACACAAGGGCCTAAGGAAGAATGACTGAAAGCGGGAACGAGGGGCTCACAACAAAAATAATGATAAATGTTCGCTTGAACAAGATTCAGCGCAAAATAAAACACTTCCTTATCTTTCACATGGCTTCAACATTTCATCTATGTCAGTGGTCCTTTAGAGGAACTCTTTAATTCCAAGGTTTTGAATGTCCGGCCACATTTCAGCATCATACTCGTAATTACAATAAATTAGTAAACATTATTTTGTATAGATTACTGAGCATCTTCATCAGTTATTTATCTGATTACAGTGATACTTGCGTTGCCTCAAACTGTCCAAGGAGTTTTGATCTTCCTAACAAGAGTCGATAAGCGTATTGTGCATCCGGCAGTCCCGAAACCAATCACACATAAGTAAGTTAATTAAAATTATCTAGTATTATCAAATATAAATAGCTTTATGCATGTACATACAAAGATGAGAATGAAACCAGATTCCAATTTTTTGAAGCCAGTAATTCGATTCTCTGAATCTGAAAATTTCATTTCCGGCATGTAAAATTTCGATTTTCTGAATCCAAGAATCCGACTTCTAAATAATTTTTTCTTGGATTAGGATTTTTGTTTTTTGATTTTGAATTGAAATTTCAATGGATTTAAGTATTGTTTTTTGGAATGGTAGTAGCGTAGGAAATTTTATTGAGAGGAGACAGAGGGGAATTAAATTTTTTCAACCGTTGAGTACAAGAAAGAGGGAAGAATAAAAGAGCAAAGCTCTGGAGATAGGTGAATTTAAATTTGCACCTTACCAACTCTGATAGATTATCTGGCTAGCCGGGTTATGTAAGGACAACTCTGATAGATTATCTGGCTAGCCGGGTTATGTAAGGAGCATAAAAGTCGAATGGCGGTGGGGTTAGCTGGTGGGAGCCCTTAGCTCACTCCCTGCTCGTTGGCGGCGGGAAATTTAGGTTGTATACTACTTGGAATTCGTGTACAATTCTGCAGACTACCTCCGCATTGGAGCAGCCGTTTTCTGGGAGGCCCTGCTCCTGCCACCAGAGGAGCCGCGATAAAAGTTGCAGTAAACAATATCTCAGGGACGTACCGACGAGTTTTTCGGGGGGGGGGGGGTATTGTGAAAGTCCCAACTGACTAGACTTACAATTCCCAAGTATCAAAATTTTTTTGTATTAGCACAGAAAAAACCTTTCTACTTGTTGGATTTTTCCAACTTTTGATCCATCTACTAAAATTTCCCAACTCTAGTGGAGGCTTCCGTGCCCTCTTCTTTTGTCCCTGACTGAAATGGTAAATTTTCCCAACGGCTGAATGAAAAATTCTTATGGGAGGGGGGAGTTACCCCTCCCCCTATCGGCACGTCCCTGCAAGACCTAACTACCACCCAACCCTGGTCGGTATGATGTGACTGGTGGAGATCGTTTCCAACATTACTGACCAAGAAGAAAGCCTTGAATTAGATGGTGGAAGTAAACTGCGAAGACCGGAGAGTAATGGAGAGGAGGTACTAGAGATGAAAATCGTGGTGAGCTAGGGGCCAGCTACCTCGACAAAGATGCAGTGCAGATTGTGCTTGAGATACATGAAAGCACGGACCAAATTTAGTTGTCGGGTCTAAGAAATTGTGTGGGCAGTTCGGTGAAATAATGAAGACAAATATCCCCAGAATCAAGAAGGCCACAACGAAGCTGGTTGCCTTGGCTACAGAGAGGGTGAGCGACGAGATAACTGCGTTATGTAGCGAGAATGTCAATCTCAAAAGGGAGATGGAACAGCTATGGAGTGAAGTTGACGCGATGCGGCGAGAATACAAAGATGGGTGAGCAGATAAGGTGTAATTCGTGCCCCGAGAGGGAAATAGTACTTTGAAAGCACCGAATGAGTCCCGCTTAGTCCAACATTGAGATAAGGACAGAGGCAGCCAGACGAAGCATATGCTCAGTTCTCAAGCTGAGCAAAGGTCCCCTGCAACCGTAGGCGCAGGGCCAGCCGTAGCAACAATGTTCGAGTAAGTTGCAAGCAGTAACGAAACCAGTCGCAGCAGAAGCAAAGACAGCCGCCGTAGCAGCAGAAAAAGCAGCAGCAGAATTGACCATACCAGCAGTACCTCGAGCAAAAGATCCCTCCCTCCCTAAACAGGAAGGGTGGCAAATCGTATCCCGGAAGAGGAAGAATCATCGTGCCATCCCGAAAAAGCCGTTATCAGTGCGTAAGCAAGAGATGGTCAGGAGCCTCAGAAAAAGAGTCCCAAGATATGATGCCATCATGTTACTTACTGCAGAGGGGATCAGCAATGCTGAAGCACTTCAGAGGGCCATGATAAAGATGGATCTCGCCGCCTTAAGCATTAAGGATATCAGAATCAGGTACTCTACCTCGAGAGGCTTGCTAATCAAAGTAGTAGGTAACAGGCAAGTCGACCTCCTAGCTGACAGGGTAAAGATTGAGCTCTGAGAAAGTCATTATCTTGCATCCGAAGAAGGAGGTTGGCACGCTGGTCCTGGAGATAGAGGCGTCTAGCACAGTTGAAGAGGTGCGGGCAGCAGTAGCCACAGCAGAACAGCGCTGCTTGGAGAAGGTAACAGTGAGTGATGTATAGTGCTAGAATACAATGTCAAATTGCTGCGAGCGTCCAGCTGCTGATGGCTGGAAAGGTCCGAATAGGTAGATCTGGTGCAGAATCAAAGCCCTGGGAAGCAGGCCCCTCCAATGCTGCTAGGGCCTGAAGTTAGGTTACACGTAGTACTTTTATCAGCACCATATCCCGGAAGGACACCTGCTTCCAATGCGAGGCGAATGAAGACTAAGCCGCTGAGTGCACAGCAAGCCTTTTTTACGTCACCTGCTCGAGCCGGGGCCAGAGAGATTATCACCGAAGGGGCCGGCCAAGTTGTTCAGTGACAAAGAAGCAGCGGTGGAGGTGACAGGGTGCATATAGGCCAACCTCAATCGCTGCCGCCAAGCTCAGGACCTCCTCGCGCGGGGGGTAGTAGCTCGACCAAATTTAGAATTAGTTTGCCCAAGCTTCTGAAGCTTTCTCTTTTTTCAATTTTTTCTGGAATAAACTGACGAATAAAGCCTGGAATTCCACATCCACCGGGGTATTTTTTCAGAACAAAAGAAAAGTTTTCAACTTTGTGGATTGGTAACTCAATAATGAGTGGCTATTTCGGGCTGCTACCAATATTTTAGGGCAGTGCTCGCAAAAATTCAATTTAGTTGAAAAGAATACAGCCATTCAAGTCTTCAAAACTGAGAAAGGGATTTAAGTAAATTTTTTCAATGTTTTATGACAAAAAAAGATGATGACACAGATGTTGCAAATTTACGTACATCAGTACTGAAAAAAGGTGGAGGGCGGTTAACGTTTTGTATGGAGCGTAAATTTTTTGCGGCCTATATTAGATGGAAAAATGTGTAAGAACTGTTTTGGAAGGTAACACTTACTATATTTTGTGCTGAGTACATTTTTCGTTTGTAAGGCGACAGTAAGGGGTATAGAAGATTGAAGTTTCACTTGAACAGAGTCTAGCAAAGTGGACTGAATGGCCGGATGCTCTACATTTCTTTTTTAGCTAATGTTTTTGTTTATATTAATGTTGTAATTTGGCTCCTAAAGTTGTTGTTCCAAATAATTTTTTGAAAATCTCAAAAAGTTTAGTTCGATGGGATAATATTAGCCTGTCACGGGTGTCAGTGTTCAGATTTTTCGGTCAAAATTGCCCTACTTGAATGAAAAATTCCTAAAATAGAAATATTCAACCATTTTGATGATGATGTTTGGGGCTGCGGTCAGTACATTATGCCTACCCAATTTTATCAATTTATATTCGCTGAGCCTTGCCATTGCGAAGATTCAAATATTCAGGCTGCTCTAAGCGGTGGCGCGCTGTTGTCGTTTACCTTGAAACCCTGATTAAAGGGAATATGCATTTTAGTTACAGGCGTATGAAGAAATTTCAAAATATTATAAAAACGAAAGCGTTTATCGAAAAAATGAATATAACAACACTTGTAGTACATAAAATTTCCCTTCCATTGAGACCATTTTTATTTCAATCTGATAAATTTTTCTAAAATGTGTAGGGTTTCAGTAGTTCCTTTTTTTCACATGCCTAAAATTGTAGAGGGCGACTCTTTCGCGCTTGCAGTCCCAATTGGAAAATGTGAATTTTTTGTTTGGAATTTCAACGTGCCTCCCCTGATTTACGTATAAAGTCGAGCATTGCGGCATTAAATAGAGAAAAAAATGTAAAATGTAAACTTCCCAGCATCACTTGTATTACAGTAGCACCGGCTAAAATATTGAGAGATGTGCTCTTTACTTTGTCATCCATGAATTTAAAATTCTCTCATGCCCCTCCTCATCAGCTTAGGGATAAGAACTGGGTGGCACTTGTAGAGCAAAAAATGTAATTTTCAGAAGAATTTAAGAAAATTGGTTTACTGTATTTTGAACGACAGTAATTTGTGAAGAATATTGATCAGACTATACAATTCTCAGAAAACTAAACATCAAATTCTTGAAGTTAAAAATTTCTCATTTTTTAAACCACATTTTTGCAAAGTTTTTCGTAAATTACTTCCCTTTAGAATACAATTTCTCGGATTCTCAAGATTCTTCTGGATTCTGTGTTCTTTGCTTCATCTAATGCCGCCTAGCCTTTATCCCCTTTATCCCTAAGTTAACTGGAAAAGCAAGAAAATTCTAAATTGTTAGATGACAAGATACTAATTTGTCAATATTTGAGCCGATGCCATTGTAATACTGGTAAAGCCGGGAAGTTAAAAAGTAATAATTTTTATCAAATTTTCAAATATTTTGTTTGAAATTTTTAGCTTACTTTTTCATGTCAGATTAAGATTTTCCGAGGTTTTTCCTATAATGTATACCGAAAAAGCTAAACTTGGACGCGCGTGGAAACACGGGTTAATATTATACAATCAAGTTTTTTTATTTATTTTTTGGTAAATTATTTGGACCAACTTTAGCGAGTGGGGCAGTTGTCCGACACCCAACCATACATTTGAATCGCGAGTACTGATAATAATGGGTTCACTAGCAGTGACACCATAATAACACACTGTTATTTGAGATCATACATTTTTTTAGGTGTTTTTCTCTTTGAAATATGTTGGTAGCCCTATGAAACTTTGATATAGGATAAAGGTAGGCTACTAGAATTTAATAATACCTTCGTTCTAAATAGGCTTCGTGTACAACCAGGCCCTTCTTAAAACGACTTCATCAACTTAGTACAAATCTACCGGGTGAGTTATGACCTGTTGCATAACAGAATTTAAGCGTAGATAAATTTAAAAATAGATGCGCTGATGATGAAACTTCAAAAAGCAACAATACCAATTATTTGTAAGGTAAATATTTGCATTTATAATCCAGGAAACAAGGCTGTTGGAAATGGCAGATCTCGACCTGGAGATTGTCTATGTAAAAGAAAAAATTCCACGAATTGATTTAGATTCCAGGCCCGATACGGTAGGTTCTGAAAACTGACGTGCTAAGGATGAACTTGGATGAAGAAATATCAACAATACCAATTTGTAAAGTAAATATTTGCATTCATAATTCAGGAAATAAGACCGTTGGAAATGGAAGATCTCGACCTGGAAACTGTTTATGTAAAAGAAGAAATTCTACAAATTGATTTAGATCCCAGGCCTAATACGGTAGGTTCTTACAAGTGATATACTGAGGATGAATTTCGTGAAGAAATCATCAACAATACCCATTTGTGAAGTACATATACCTATGCATTTATAATTTAGGAAATAACGCTGCTGAAAATGGAAGAACATGACCTGGGAATTGATGACATAAAACAAGAAATACCACAAATTGATTTAGAGCCGAGGCCTGATACAGTAGGTTCATTCCAGAATTTTTCATGTACACGCATATTTTGGTCAGCGGCATTTAATACACATTTTAAACTTTTTAGGTTGATCCACAAATTCTGCAGGCATATCCTGGTAATAATTTGGAGTATAGTCAGTATTCCATATCAGATCACCGAAACCCGTTTCTTCCAACTCACTCTACCATTAAGAATACAATTTGTAACCAAACTGCTAATAGAATAGAAGTTGAAGCAATGGTGTCTCTGCGTACAAGTTCAGCGAAAAATAAATCACCCACCATTAGATTTAGCCGCAGAAAATACACTAAATCTAGTATTAAAGAGAACCTCTCATGCGCTGTTTGCAGTCGATCATTTACTAAGTCAAGTCAGTTGAAAGTACACATCCAGAGCCATAACAGACCTTATTCATGCTCAATCTGCAGTCGCTCGTTCTCGCACAGAAGTAACTTGAAGAAGCATATTATTGCGATTCATAATAATCAAAAACCTTACACATGCTCAGTTTGCAGCCGCTCATTCTCTCAAAAAAGTAACTTGAGAGAGCATATTATTACAATTCATAATAATAATAGTGAAAAACCCTATTCATGCTCAATCTGCAGTTACTTATTCTCGCATAAGAAGAACTTGAAGCGGCATATTATTATGATTCATAGTAATAAAAAATCTTATTCATGCTCAATCTGTAGTCGCCTGTTCTCTCGAAAAGAAAACTTGGAGCGGCATATTCTTACAAATCATAATAATGAAAAACTTCATGGATGCTTAATGTGCAATCGCTCATACTCTGAAAAAAGTTACTTGAAAAATCATATTACATCGATTCATAATGATGAAAAACCTTATTCATGCTCAATCTGCAGTCACTCATTCTTTCATCAGCAAAACTTGAAGCAGCATGTCAGAGCAGTTCACAGTAATGAAAAACCTTACTCATGCTCAATCTGCAGTCGCTCATTCTCTCGAAAAGGAAACTTGAAGAAGCATATTATTACAATTCATAATAATGAGAAACTTTATTCGTGTTCAATCTGCTGTCGCTCATACTCTCAAAAAGCTTACGTGAAACAGCATATGGCTATAGTTCATAATAAAGAGAAACCTTGTACATATATACATGCTCAATCTGCAGTCGCTCATTCTCTCGAAAAGAAAACTTGAACAAGCATGTTATTACGATTCATAATTATGAAAAACCTTATTCGTACTCAATCTGCAATCGCTCATTCTCTCATGAACAGCACTTGAAAAAGCATATCACAGTTCACAGTAATGAAAACCCGTATTCATGTTCAACCTGCAGTCGCTCACTCTTTCAAAAAGAAAACTTGAAGCGGCATGTCATTGTGATTCATAATAATGAAAAACCTTACTCATTCCCAATCTGCAGTCGCTCATTCTCTCAAAAACATTGCTTGAAGAAGCATATTGTTGCGATTCATAATGATGAAACCTGACTCATGCTTGAACTACAGTCACACATTTTCTCAGAAGTAGTGCTCAAAGATCGCAGTTCACAGTAATGAAAAACCTTATTCATGCTCAATCTGCAGTCGCTCATTCACCCTCAAAGATTATCTGACGAAATATATTATTACTATTCATAATAATGAAAAACCCTATAAGTGCTCAGTGTACAGTCGGTTATTCTCTCAAACAGGTCTAGTGAAACAGCATATATATCATGAAGAGTTATACGATAGAACTTGTTCATGCTCAACTTACAGTCACTCATTCTTTCAAAAAAGCTACTTGAATAAGCACATTAGAGTTCAGTGAAACATTACATGTAGCTGCGCTTAATATGCAATTGACAGAGCCTGAGAAGGCATGCCGCGTGGAATAATAATAAAAAAACGTTCATTTGTTCTCAATGAAGTCACTCGTTTTTTAAAGATACTAACTAGAAGCAGCAGATTATTAAAATTCGTAATAATGAAAAGAAAGCATTATGCATCCTTAATATGAGCCTTGTTTTCAATCGTCCCTTTCATTGGTTTCAGTGAATATAAAAAAAAATTCCTGCGAAGCTTCAGATCGATCGGATGAGAGGAATACGTGCCCGAAGTCCCCCTTCTCTTTTTATTAAAAATATACTGAGTTTGACAATTTGAAATTTTTTCTCATTTCCAGTCCCTGATAGTTTTAGAAATGCATTTTCATAGATTGTATAAGTTTATTTAGTATTGATCAAATGTAAAATACACAGCCTTGTGCAGTCGCTGCAAAGTATATTAATTTTGCTTATGATCTGCTATTCTGGCGAACAACATAGGGGGTTTTTTTTAGGAGTGTAGAGGTTGAGCCTTGAGCATCGGCCTGCAAAGATTAGCTAAGATTTTTTTGAATTGTCTGGCTATGTTCTGGAGATAACAAAGAGTGTAATTTTAGGTTAGGTTGAAAGCTGACAATTTTTTGATATTGTCTCGATGGATCGGCTAGTGGTTATTTCATTTGCGCTGTATCTCTCTGAATGTTGTGAGGCCCAAATTTTGGTGACTACGAAAATATTGTACCTTGCTTTTTTGTGATTGATCGATTCGCAGTTTTTTTTTTTTAACGACCGCATGATATCGTGGTTTGATATATGGAGTAAATTTCTTGATTTGCCCTCGATGCATTTTGCACACTGGCGTAGACATTTCGGCAGAAAATATAATTTTCAAAAATCCAATAATTGAGGTAATCCACTGAAAATTTAGTTTGATTTTGGAGGGGAGACATTCCCTTTTCAGGAACCGGTTTTGATTGGTAGGGGGGACATTCCCTTTTCGAACCGGTATTTTGCCTCCCCCTTAGCAATGTTTCTCTTGATGGTCGTGAAAATTGAGGGTCTAATCTTTATAAGGAGGAAGTTTTTTTCCGTCAGGAAAAGAGAGTAACAGTTTTCAGCTCTTACCTCAATAAGAGAAATAAAAACTCAATCCACGCAAAAAAAGGAAAGGGAAAATTTTCTTTTATTCATCAGATGAAAACGCAATTTTTGTCTTACTGAGGAGAACCGAGCTATGTATGTTTTTTTCTCTCTGTTGAAGGAATGAATAGAATTCTTAGAAAGGAAATCATTCCTTCTCGTTACTCAGAAGAAGTGATGATCTTTCAAGAAAGAAATCGAAGTTAGTCTCCTTTGAAAGAACATGAAATCTGCAGAATGAAGAAAAGATGATCTTAAAAAACGAGAAGAACTTCGTCCCTTCGTTTGAGAAAGGAGGCGAAATCTTCTAATTTCAACAACCTCATAGATCTGAGGGGAAAGGGGAGCCCTCCCTTCAAGAACCGGCTTGTTCTATTCATGTTTATCTCAAAAATTTGGTGTCCAAGTCTCTGCAGAGGTAAGTTCTCATTCTGGAAAGAAAAGAAGTTATTTTCTACTCTCATCTTAAAGGGGGGAAAGGGGACTTCAGTCAAAACTGTAATGAATTTCCTTTTAGTTCATCAGAAAAGGGGCTGTCTCTTTGAAAAAAAAGAAAAGTTAGAGAAAATTCGTGTTTTTTTTTCATCTGGGAAAAAAATTTCTTCTTCCTTTAAGAAACGAGGTGACTTTTTTCGGGAGGTGAGTAAGCATTCTAATTGGAGTCGCCCTTATCCATTCAATTCTCTCAGAAGAGAACAACTGGCGTTTTATTTTCCTGATAAGAAAAACTCTTCCACCTTTCTTCCTAGAAATTTTTTTTCTTTTCTTTAGGACGAAAGAGAACACTTTTAATGTTCTTTTCCAAGTAAAAGACAGAGGCTTTGGAAAGAGTTCTTACAGTTGTTGAAGCCATTCTTCTTCATTGAGTTCTCTCGTCTTGTCCAAATTTCCAGACCGAGTGAAGATCAAATATCAGTTGAAAACTCAAAAATCAAATACAGAATCCCACCCTCTACAGTAACACTCCTAGTAGTTCGATGTATAAACTACCCCAGAATTGAATAATGCAATCTTAGAAATACTGTGTACCGTCTGAGAGAAATAACGAATATTTGACCCTACTCCTTTCAGTAGTGCTCAGGAGTTCGAATGTAAAAACTAATCCCGGTTATAATTGTGGATTCATATTTGACCAGTATTGTGTGAATTATCCAAATCTATGATAATGCCTTCCCTACGCCATTCGGGGTTGGAGTGGAGAAAAGAAAAATTGAGTTAGAAACGTTAAATTTACGTTTATTTTCCCACAAGAGGGGGAGACAAGTGTTCCTCTTATGCGATCGAGCTAAACCATTGCAGGATTTTTTCATCTTATTAAAACTGATCTGAGGAGCGTCCTCAAAATAATGCGAAAAAATCCACCAAGAATAAACAAGTGCTACCCTAATGCTTAATTTGCAGTCAATCTTAGTTTACAATCATGAGAAGAAAACCTCGCTTATACTTAATCTACAGTTACACTCATTCACTTAGAAAGGTTTTACTTGAACCCAGATGTTAGGGTCTACCTATAATATTAAATTTGATCGTATGATGTATTTGTATTTTTCCAGATTTTTTAAATATTTTTTATGAATTAGTTTTATTTACTAGTTTATAGAAGCCCCAGAATTAATATCGTCCTCGGAAAATCCCTACGGAAGAGGGGTCCTGACTCTTTTTCTACTTCGAATTTTTGGGAAAATTCGCATTATCAGTCTCAGAAAATAAATTCAGTTTTTTCTTTGAATGGAAAAAATAATGATTTTTATTTCTATGATAAGGGCCCTTGCCAGTGGAGGCCCAATAGACCGGGTCTCAAGGACACCCCCTAAATCATTCTTAATTATTTTGATGGAGTTAGCTATAAGTAGTTGAAAATCCGTATTTAGTTTTTCATTCGAAAATCAAAAATGTACACATTGTTTTGAGTTCCTACGTTCGGAAATTTTTGGGAGAGACTTGTTACCCTGCAAAATAATAAGAAATCTAGCTTGCGAGTTGCTGTACCAAATTGTAAGATGAGTTTAATGAAGACATAGGTGTTCAAATTTTAAATGGTAGCTTTATAGAATTCACAGAAAGAAACTTAAATTAAGTTTGGGTCAATGCGAACTGACATTAATTAAATGGTAGTCAATAGAGTGTTTAGGTGACGTAGACGCGAGAAACAGGGACCAACCTCACAATCTTTTGGCGCTGGTTGTGGTCGTCTTGTAAAACCTAATTCAGCACGTCAGATATCACTAACATTCAAAAGATGTGCAACTAGATACCAAAACCAATTCGTAGAAAATAAAAAAGTAGTGTCACAGCACTTATTTTAAACTAGAAATACAGAAAACAGGTTTTAAAATCCAAACACCCTACTTTAAATAAAAGATAGAAGTTCGCTATTTTCAAAATAGGTACCTATTCTTAAATATAAAGAAGCGTTCCCGCCAAATTCGGATAACGAATTCGATATCAGAGGCCAAAATTAAATTGGAATACGTGATCAACTCAATCTTTTTGATTCTTGAAAATGTCTTCATACTAAATCATGTCTTTTTTTCGAGAAAAAAAAAATTGTGTGAGTTATTAGATATTTTTGGGCCAATTTCAGATTGAATCGTAGCCACCAATTTTTCTTGGCAGGTTTATCATGCTCAGAGGCGTGCACCTCATGTCATTGGCCATGCGTATTCTAACAGCCAGTTCTCAATGTCCGATGTTGAATCTGATCCAGATGATTTGTAATATCATGGTTAATTTTTATTAGAAATACTGTATTTTAAACTTAGGCTAACACTTATGATGTGAAAAGGATTTTTCTATAAAGATATTCAGCAGCAAGCGACATGTAACATTCTTCTGCGAGAATTTGGTGCCTATCTGTACAACTTAGGCAGTTTTTTGTAAGAACTTTTTTTTAGGCAATTTAACGAGCAACATTTTTTGTCTGATGTATTTTTTCCATAACATGCTTCGTTCTTCGGGAAAACGCCGAAATAGTTACATAAGAAATAGAAATTTCATCATTTTCTACCCCCCCCCCCCAGGAGGAAGCAGATGGGTTGGGGTGAAGGCTTTTAACTACGTATTATGGACACCGTTCTAAACACTTTCCACCTGTAAAACCTTTGCTGACAATTTTTTCCTTTTCAATTCCGTATTCCTCCTGGGCTGTGCGGCAGGATGGCACACCAGCACACACAGCCCAGGCAACTCTTGACTTCCTCCATGAATTCTTCGGCGATCGTATCATCTCGAAAGGGACCTGACTACGCAAGAGTCCCGACCGCAGTCCCCCTGACTTCTTCTTGTATGGCCACTTGAAGAACGAAGTCTTCCGTATGCCGGTGACGACGATCGCAGAGCTTGAAGAGCGTGCATCACTGCCGAAATTAACTCAATCACGCCCTCCCAGCCTATAAACGTATTTAATCATTTAAGGAAACGGATTGCGTTATGTAAGAGTGAGCTGGGAACCCATTTCCAGCAGTTTTTGTAAATATTTTGCTAAATAAACGTGTTTTTTGATATTTTAAATTCTTAGGGTTGCATGTTAGGTAAATGAGCCACCCTGTATTTAAATTCCTTTACCTCTTTTATTTTTTCACATCGTATTTCCATATTATTTATTGGATACCTATCACTTTTATTTTGCTAGTTGTTCTCAATTCTAAATATACGAGTACCTAACTAGAAATGCAATTTTATGTGATGAGGGAGGTAAGGTGGGGGTTGATAAAATCCCATATGACGCCGCGCCATTGCTGATGTCCGGTAACTATTTTAGCGCCCATTCGTCCCTGGTTCCCTCATATTTTTACAAAAAGTAAGAATGGTAAATAAACCCAAATACATAGCACTTCGGGGGTTGAGAGTCGCTTTCATTGTTGAAATGCAATTTATCACGAATGAAATTCCTTTCATATTGTACAGAGACTACATATCGCATTTTCAAACGGGTCAAGGAAAGCACAGACAGCGACTGCTGCGGTGCCCTGAGAATTGAAGCATCCGAAATGTAATCTATTTCCTGAGAACTTTTTCAGCGCGAAGGATAAAAGTGAATTCACATGTACCGTTCAACCCTTTCATAAACTTACTTGTTGAATTATTCATAACTTTTCAAGTCCCAATGAAGTTTTCATTCAACAGCTTAATGGCAATTAACAGGAACATGCTGTAACAGATAAACGTCTTAATTAATTTTTCAAACAGAAAGAAAATATAATTTTTTAAGTAAAAAAGAATGTGAGTGGCATTTGAATGGTACATTGAAATAAAATACACCTCTTCTTATATCGACTGCATTTTCGATTTTTCCCGGTAACAGTTAATAAAAATTTGAGTGAAAGTTTGTTATACGCGTAGGAGTAATGTTTTTTTAATCCCTAAACTTTTTTTAACCTTTTTGTGTAATTATCGATGCAGTTTTCCGCATCTGCGTTTATATTATCAGAAAAAAACAGTGTTCGTGCCCCTGTAATAAAAAATTAAATAAAACTTCTTAACAGTCTGTCCCATAACGACGACGTTACGTCTTGCTGAAAATTCCATAAAATATTACCGACCAGGTATTTAAAATTAAAATTAAGGCGTGGTATAATTTTTTTTTCTAATTTACTGCAGCTGAGGCTTTCCGGCTGAAAAAGGAGTATTTACAGTTTCATTAGGCATATTACGAGCTTAACATATTTACCAGAGAGTTTAATGTTTGCTTCTAAAAGTTTCATATAATATTTTGGTACCCGATTTTTCCATTTAACTTCAGTTTGCCGCCGGGTACTGATTTAAATTTCCAATTAAGACCGATGCTTAATTCTGAAGAACGTTTTCCAGTTTCGCATCGAATGATGAATTTTTTCAAGTTAGAAAAGTATATTCGAGAATCTTTTATTACAACTCGAAATAGTTATCGTCTTCAAATGTAAGTTTATATTGACTTTGCAACCATCTTGAAAGTTCCTGTCAGTTCTCTTCCTTCCTTCCTATCAGTAGATGTAGCTATGGAATGAGAGAGTTTAAATCCCTCCTCTTGAAGGACCCCGGGGGTTTGTTTGAGAATATTTTCTGATTTGTTTGAGACTTTTAACACTGCTCTAGACTAGAAACGTTTGCAGACTTGATACAGCTTCTTTAAGCCTATTCCAAAATCCAGACATGATTAGGGTCCTTATGAGACTAATAGACTAGTTTGAGACTTTTTAAGTTCTCTCAGACCTATCTAAGATGCTTCCACAAGCTTTTATACTTATACTTAAGACTTTTAGAATCACTATAAAAACTGGTCTAACATACATTAATAAGTTTACCATCTTGTAATTTTTTAAGACTTTTCCAGATTTGAGCGAGACCCTATTCTGAAATTCTTCGATACTTGCCTCTTGGACTTGTTTCACACTTTTTGAAACTGTAGGTATCAGGTTTGATACAGCACCCTTCCAGACTGACTTAAGACCCTATAAGAAGTTTTAAAGCTTGCTTAAGACTTCTCAAGGTTCTTCCAGACATATGTGCGACCCTGTAATATATTCTTTCTAACTTTTTTAAGACCTTTTGAAACTCTTCCAGACTGTCAAGGCGACTTTTTAACACTCATCCGCACTTATTTTCGTTTTTTGAAGACTTGTTCAAGACTCTGAAATTTTTTCAGATTTGATTAGTGATGCTTTTCCCGACCTACTTAGGACTTTTGGACAGTTTTCAAGTTCTAATCTTGAGCAAGCTTGGAGAAGTTTTGAAAGTATTCAACAAAATTTCAAAAAATCTGAAATAGGGTTTAAAGCTTATCAATATTTTTCTCTGAAATTCTCTCATTCTTTTATGGGGTATAAACCGCAACATTAAATTGAGACCACGATCAAGATATAAGTACAAAACTTTATTTCTCGTTTTACCCAGTTATATTCTTGAATAAAATTCCAAATTTTTGGTACCACAACAGGAAGAGGATGTGTTAGCTGTTTTTCTCGCTAAGGCTTACCTTTTTCTGAAAAAACTTTGTATTTAATATTTGGCATAAGACCGGGCACATTCAAAGACTATCTCTGTTAGGTGAGGGGAGAAAGGGAAAGAAAGTTCCTGTTTAATTTTATAGAAATGTTCGCGACTCATCAAATTTTAAGAGTTCACCGCTTACACTGCCAGACAGCATAGAAGTTGTCAAAAATTAGTGTTTCGCTCGTAGCTCTGTTTGTATGGCTCCTACGTTATAAATTTGAATCAGTGATAAGTCTACCACTGATACTATCAGCAATCATTGTCACTAATTTTCCAGAGTATGTTTTTTTTTAAAAGTTATTTAATGGCGTTTGTTGGTGCTTACAGTATATCAAGTTTTACCAATTTACACTCTTATTAATACAGACAGACAGGAGAGACGCCCTATCCCCAGCCTCAGCACTCAGTGATTCATTTCTGAGCATAAGCCGTTCGCAAATCAGCCCACTTTCTTCTATTTTTGGCAGTTGATTGTCATTGCTGGCCTGCCACCTGTCCAACTTCGTCGATCCACTTTATCACTGGTCTCCCCCCTTTTGCGCTTTCCCGTAAGTTTCCATACAGTTAGTATCCTGTTCCATCTCCAGATGGTTTCTCTAGCTATGTGTCCAGCATATCTAAGTTCTAGCTCCACTCCTTTCACTTTTGTTTTTCTCATTATATCCGAGGTACTAATTTATTTTATCTTTTAGTTTTATCTTCAATATACTACAGAGCATGGCGTTTTGGTTCTTGATTAGTTTTTGCGCTTGTTTTTTGCGGGCGCTCAAGTTTGGGCGCCATACGTCAGCACCTCAGCACTGACACTATTGCGCTTTCAAAAAATTTTATTTTTGGTTTCAAGCCTAATTTGATATTTTAGTCCAGAGTATATGTTACCTATACCTGACTGAGTCAATGATTTATCAATAGGTACACCGATCCAATCTGATTGAATTTAGAGTAGACTTATCGCTGATACAGATTTACAGAGTGTATTGTAAAGTGGGGATAATTTGAATGTTGGTGCTACTTTGAACAGAGGCACTTTTTCACTTTAGCGCGCGCTGGTGGTGAAGGTATGAACTACTTTTCCGCATTCCTTCAAGCTTCAACACCATGTAACGGGACACTTGAAGGAAGAGTCCTTATCAGTTGCCCGGGAATATTTGGACGTTATTCAGCGTAAGGGAACCAACCAACATTTGTAAACAAACTGAGTTATTAGTATTGTTGGAAGGAGTATAAAAAGTAGAATTTTTCAAATGGGCTCCCGATTCAAAAATGTGCACTCACGTTGAAAAAAGCTTATCAGTAAACGCTATGTCATATAGTTTTTACATGGCTTTTGAACTTCGAATCACGTGTTCTCAAAAAGCAGATTTTGCTGGTTGATTCCCTTACGCTGAATAGCGTCCATTTATATTCATTTATGGAAATATGCGTTGTAGAAATTAATCGCAATTTCGCTTTGAAATTTATGGCTTCTGCAATTCCTATATGAACAAGTAGCTAGCTGCTAGAAGGGGGTCAGCTCTGGACTGGAAAATTAGAGACGAGTTCATCTGTTTAGGAAAAAGAACCTATCAGTAGTCATGTTTATGGTTTCTTTATATGGCTGTGCGTTCAAGTTCATCACTTCAGAGTTTATCGCTGGTGAGTTACACGCAGCGTTTTACTCGTTCGTGTACACCCGCCTTTACATTTGACAGGAACCGCCCATGGGAATCGCCTAATCAAACGGAAAGCGAACCGCACAGGAACATAGTTACAATCAGCGTTATTAGTGATTTGTACCAGTACTAGAAGATCAAGATCAATGAGCACCCGCTACTAGTAGCCGACCCTAAAAATACATTTTCAACACTTCATGGTAAGTGATATTTCTTGAATTAGTACACCCATCTGGCACCGGATGCCATGAATTAAATTTTTTCAACATTAAATAACAATCCTGTATAATTATTTCTCTGTGTGGTGCTACTTTTGAATAGTAAACAAATGAAACACCTTTGTAATTAACAAGTGATTTTGATGGAATGAAAAATATTTTTGTTGCAGATTATTTGCAAAGATGGTTTGAAAGTAAGTATAAGAAACAAAAAGGCGCACGAGAATACTGTAATTATACGAAAGAAACTTTACAGAAAGCGTACTTCGAGTTTATAGAAGGCCAAAGTTAATTGTTGAAGAAAAAGAAGTTTGTTATTGTGAATGATGTTTTTGATTTTTTTTTTCCTATTCTACAAATATTTAACAACATTCTTTTTTAAAATAAAGTTTAATGATATTGTCTCTATTATTTCTTGATAGATTGTTATGGAATTTTTTAAATAGAGTCCTTAAAGGGCATTATTTTGATTTTTGCTGTCGTCGAGTTTTTATGTAGGGAAAAAGTGTTCAAATGAACCTCACATCCGAACTAACTTTGAACACATCCTTTACACTAAGCTGTACCCTTTCACAAACAAGTTGTAAGATGTTTCAGTACATAAATAGACAAGGGGAACTGGACTTGAAACTATGGCCTTAACAGTTCTTCATTACAATCAGTATAGCCACACTCACAAAGCGAAATATAGCAGAATATCGCGAAAATATTCAAAGTAACCCCGCTATACTATAACCAAATATTTGGTGAAGGGCATGACGATGCATGCATGCCAGAGTGGCTTCCCAGACACCGCACCCCTGGCCCCGGAAACTACTCTTTCAAGTATCGCGTCAGTGACCACAGGGAAGATTGGCGTCTTCCTGTAATCCGCACTAAGAAGGTCTGATTATAATGCCCTATCAACCCGCCTAGCAGCTCACCCAGCATTCCTCCCTGAGTATCGCGGGGCGATTGCGCTATCTCTGGAAGGTCGGCAACACTATTGCGAAAGTGAGCGACCGGATTCGTGACCAATATTTAGCGGTGGTGTCGGCTCAGGGCGTAGAAATCCCCCTTAGGGCGGACGTTACGTTACAATAGAATAAAAGCAAAGGTGCCGCTAAGAAATCATTAGTAGCGGGGGAGGCGGCACCAAATGCTAGTAATTGACCTTTTTTAGGTAAATAATGT
The DNA here is from genome assembly GCA_031841125.1 of Acanthococcus lagerstroemiae. Lineage (NCBI taxonomy): Eukaryota > Metazoa > Arthropoda > Insecta > Hemiptera > Eriococcidae > Acanthococcus > Acanthococcus lagerstroemiae. Next base: position 31,608,648 of record CM063112.1, on the reverse strand, counting down.
GCAGTCTTATTCAATGGTCGTCATGTACTCTTATTCATTTTATTAGGCAAACAAAGTATAGCGACCCTTGAAACAAGGTCAACTAAAAATTAGACACTTCTATCAACATTGAAAATCCGTCACTTTTTCAACGCTACAAAATGATCGATGTTGACACAGAATTCGATGTACTAGTCGAGTTACCATGTCACCATCGACTTCTGAATGGAATTCTATACCAAAGTCGATGTAAATTCTACCCAATGTTGCAGTTGATGTGACTAGATTTTCGTATGGAATGTTACACCTAAGTGTCGTATCAAAAAGGAGATAAATTTCACGCTCCGTCATTTATTTTGAGGGAGGCTGAGTAGCTCAGTGATCAGAGAGTCTTTTTCTCTCTAAAATTTGCTATAAATTTAAATATGTTCAGTCGCTCTCCTCTCAAACAAGTTTTTAAACATGGTACCCTCCCTGTCTTGCCAACTATAGCTACGGCTTCGCCATCTGTCATATTTATAAAGGAAGTGAAAAGAGCGGACTCGAATCACCTGAGAATATTACTCCGGCTCCGACGTTTCGTTGCCGGGGTTGAAACAGTGCTTCAAAAGAGGCGGTACGGCACTTCGGCGAGAATCTGCTAGAAAACTTGGAATTCATTCGCATAAAGAAGAGGGGCCGAGGCGAGCGGTGATAATTTCGTTTCCATTGTTGCGACTTTTCAAAAAGTTGTTTTGGAAAATATTGTCGCTTATAGTGACGTCGTACACGTTTTTCAACACACTTTTAAAAAGATTCGTCCTAACTGTCGTCGTTGTCGTATTTCATGTAAACCTCGGCAGGATGTTGTAAAGTTGAAAACAATGAAGTTCTGCAGCACAGCAAACGCTGTCGCGGCTAAAGTCGCCGGTACGCCGGAAAAAAACCGAAATGTAAATTTAAATATTTTCGGCACGAGAAATCCTTTTTCGTGTCTTTTGTCCGCTATCCAAATTTGGCGGCGGGCCCGCGACTTGACTCTTTAAAAGTTCGGAGTGAAAATTAATGAAAGTACGGTACTCTTGCAAGTTGCGGTACTCTGGTACGCGGACCGGCGTTTGTGAACTCAACGAATGTCACAGACTCCGACCGTTTTCGACTTTAAATAATCTATCTGTCAACTTTTCATACGGTTTCCTTATGGGTTTGAAAATAACGAGTTGTCGAGCAGGAATAAACTGATGGAGAAGCAGACTTCCTCTGCTAAAATTTCATCAGTTGATGAAATCAATTTCAGTTAATGAAAGTAGGTTACTTCAAAACAGATAGTACAGGGGGAGAAAGTAAATTGCACTCACTTTCCAGCAGAGGGGTTTCTTCCTGCTTTGCAAACCACATGTGAAAATTGCAAATTGCACACAGTACGAGAAAAAGCCGTAAGTTATTTTCATTTATCACGTTGACGACAACGATATTCTCTCTTTTTTGGTCTTCTTCTCGATGTATGCCCCTTGTTCGCAGCTTCGACAGTTTTCGTAGACTTCGAGCAGGCTATCCATTCTGCGGTACGGAGTACCTAGCCAGGCGTCACAGAGTCGTAGGTTGTCGATTCCACTGACAAGCTTGGTTCCGCCAAGTGCAAAAATTGAGGTTGCAGTGTCAGTATCAACAGGAAACATCGAACATTGCACGTTGGTTACGACACGTCTTCGGACTAACTTTTCTGGAGCCTACAGAAGTATACGATGTCTTCGTTAACGGTCTCATTCCTACCCGACCACAGTGTTCCAAACTTGCCCTCTTTACCAAATATCTCTTGAAGTACTATGTACGCGAGAACGCGACAACGTGCAATATTCACCCAACCTATGGGCCTGTTGGACTGCTTCCCTAGATCGAACGACCAATGCATGCGAATCTTTCCATAGTTGCTTCAACGGTTCCTTCTACAAGGCACATCCAGACTTATTCGTTCAGTTTACGCTTTTTCCGATCTCAAATTTTATTTCTTTATGTGTGCAATTTGCAAAATTTCAATGCCTAAGCTGATTTTTGCAACTGTGTGCAATTTACATGTCGTTTTCTCTACCTGACTACCCAGTGTGTGCAATTTACATCTGCACAAAAAAGCTGAATAGAAACATTTTGGGGGCCAGAAGCGGATTTTGCTGAAAAATGTCAGGCTAGGTGTAAGAAACAATATACTAAAAATACTGTCCCCAAAAAGCAATGTTAACTTTTCTGTGGCACGTTTTAGCCCCCCAAAATCACTTTTTTGTAAATATTTCAGAAAATTGAAATCCTAGAAAAAAAATTCTTCAGACAAAAAATATTCCTCGTGAAGTTTCCTTTGAAACGATGTATTTGGAGGACAGCATGAAGTCGGATCCAACAGTGTTGTAACAGAGTTTTCGTATTCTTAGCGACAACACCACACGTATGTTAATTGGTCCGTACGAAGGGTCCTCGCTCCCCACAATTTGTGTCTACATGCATCGGGATTGCACCACGGACGACGGTGTTTGTTAATGATGGAGTTACCTCATTTTATCTTAGTGTTTTGTTTTGTCATAAAAGGTGATTGTTCTGGTTCACATTTGCCTTATTTTTTAAATTCATGGCAATCCCTTGTGTTTTAACTCGTCGTCTTCACCTGGCCTTGAGCCATTTTAATGAAATCCAAAAGCATGACTATGAAAGCCAAAAGGTAATTTTAGTTGCTATTGTTTCACATCGCCTTCAAGTGAGGAAGGGACAGTTTTCCTTTCGCGTACTCCTCTCGGTCTTAAGAACCCCAGATGATTCTCTTTTTTCCAGGGGAGAAATCTCATGCCCATGGTTTAGTGCAATTTCTTAGGTAGAATCATGTTGTTGATTTTCTGTTCGACATGATTTCGTAATCTCAGTGAAGTGGACTTGGAACAACTTTATCTTTTCTATGTGCCCAGACGTACCACTGTGCTTAGTATTTGATTTTGGTACGTGGCATCTCTGAACTTTTTCAAAATTAGTTTTCCCTTTGGTGGACCTGTTTTCATTCAGGGACATGAAGAGGGGGTTCCCAAGTAGTTCACGTCCATCCGGATGGCTCAAGTCTTCAGCACTACTTCGCTAGGGGCTCAGACCCCCGTGGGTCTTGGTGGTGGTCTGTGGTTAAACATCCATAAATATGGTGATAGTAGGTTGAACGTTCCCTTGCGGGAGTTATTAGCCCCCTTCGTCAGCTATCTATTATCGGCAATATCCCACAGGTGAGATCCTTACGAAAAACTCTTCGGTACGTCCTTGTAGGCCAATGTCTCCAATCCTAAAATTGACCATTATGCTTTTCAGAACTCGCTTCAACGACAGTCGTGCACGATTTCTCACCAAAACGTGATATTACAACGAAAATCAGCGCTCGTGGAATTCTCGGCACACGTCACCGTGTTTTTTGCACGCCCGCAAATGTTATTGCCGACAACCCCTCCCCCTCATCCACATTTCATACTTTAATAGCGACTAATACTTTACGCAGTACCTGGGTATACTTTGTACAGCGTACAATCCTTCACGGAAAACATAAATAACGCAGTCGTAAGCTCGTAACTACCGTTAATGATCGAATTTCATTAAGGCGGACATAACTCCGGAGTAATATGTTCGAAGAAACCACAAAATTGAAATAAATCGCATTCGCGATCACGCGATATGCTGCTTATTTCAAGTCGGGCACGTTTAGTGCGTCTTAATCGGTATTACAGAGTCCGTAGCCCTTCCGTAATTAGCTCGAAAGCCTATACGTGAAACATAAATAAGTATCTACTGTGTATAACGTACAGATGTATACCGCGTTCAATTCTGCACATGGGTGATATTCTTTCATAAAATCGAACGTCCGATGCTATGCTAACTATGTCGAAACCCACCCACCAACCAGATGGTAAAAAAGCCGCAGATACCGCAAAATCGTGTCTTGCGGATGCAAGTTTTTATGGGTGAGCCTTATTGTCAGAACGACGTTAACTAATGACGTTCATAAGTCCTGAGTTATCCCTTTTACTGAGACTGATCCCCGACCAAGCTCTGAGTTGTATAGATACTACCCCATTCTGGCAATATCGTTCATATGTGAAGTCTTCTAACATCGCCCGCTCTGCGAGGCTAATGTACACCGCTCGCCTGATACACTCTTGTAAGCATGGGCGTAGCTAGAACTTTTTCTGATAACATAATATGACTAGAGCTATCATACCTGGGCCTGTAGTAGCAAAGCGTGGTTTGACATAACTTAAGTCTTCTAACATCGCCCGCTCTGCTAGAATAAAGTACGCACCGCTTATCTGATACACTCTTGTAACTGATGAATTACAGCTACAGCAATCTGATGCAAACAAAAGGCATACCCGGGCTTCCAACATGGTAGCAGAGCGTAGTCTGATATATCTTAAGTCCTCTGACATGGCCCGCTTTGCGAAATTAATGTACACTTCTCGCTTGATACACTCTTGTAAATGATGGCATATCTACAGCTAGAGCGATCTGAGATGAAACAGAAGGCATATACCCGTGCCACTGACATGGTACCAGAGCATGGTTTGACATATCTTAAATTTTCTTATATCGCTCGCTCTGCTAGGTCAATCTACACCACTCACCTGATACACTCTCGTAAGTGATAACATACGGCTACTGCTATCTGATGCAAGCAGAAGGCCTACCCGGGCCTTCAATATGGTAGCAGAGCATGGATTGACAGATCTTAAGCCTTCTGACATCGCCCGCTCTGCTGCGTTCTTGTATATACCGCTCGCTTGATACACACTTGTAAATGATGACATACGGCTAAAGCTATCTGATTTGCAATCAGACGACATATGCGAGCCTCCAACATGGTATCAAAGCGTGGTTTGATGTGCTCCGAATGTAAGGAACGGCTATAACCTCTTTGTGTTTCATTTAGCACCTACAACATGTTTCAATCTTCCTTCGTTGTGACCAGAGTGATCGACCCGAGAATGATTAGCTGGAGAAACGGCAAACCAATTCCCCTAGTTTACTAGGTTTGAAGGCGGGTATTTGAAAGCTTTGAAAGCTACATTTTCAAATGGCCCTGTACATCTGACATTCGAAGAACGCGAACTGCTCGGTCAAAATTCACCCGAGCGTGAGTCAGAACTGTACTCAGCTTTCAAATTATCAAGTTGAAGGACACGTTGAGCCCTCATAACTGAGGGCCGGACAAGTAAAACTGTATTGGCAACAACGTCTAAAAGCTCGGCCGTGAAGCCTATTGACGCTACCTCTTCGAAAACTGAATTGGACCAAAGTGAGTCCACCGAACCCCATCGTACACGTTTTCTGTGAGATCGCTGAATGCTTTTAAAAATCTTGAAGTGAGAAAAGACAAGCATACTTATACCTTCGTGGAAAAGTCAATGCAGATGGGGATCCATTTGAAGTTTACATCTATAAACTCAGTATGTAAGAATCTCGCGAGTTCAGAGGAAAGTGCAAATTCACGTTCTAATGATCGTGATGCTATTTCAGCGGTGGATTCTTTTCAGTCTGCCATGTTCTTTGGTGGTATATTAAACGTTCAGTCGAGTTTCTGAGCTTTGGCTTCATCAGACGAAGAATGAGAACATTTTTCGTCAACCTGAAACTAATTTCCGGCCCATGCAGGGATAGTTACACCATGTGATGTTCACTACCCCGATCTGTATGCATCAATGGGAGAAGGCAGACAGCTCTCCTCCTGGTAATAGAATGTGTGACTTGCGTGACCCTGGTAGCTTTTACCACTTTGTATACACAGCAGATATTATTCACCCTCACTTGGTGGAGCGTATGGCGATGCGTGCATGCCAATCTGTCCTAGGTACTTGTAGTTGTCAACTATTTCTAGTTTCGCTCCGCTGGAGGGGCGACTTGCGTCTTTTCCCTCATTTTTCATAATTTTGGATTTTTCTAAGCCTGGAAAATACGAAAATAAACTAAAACTCCTGGTAGAACAAAAAACTAGAATTATACAAAAAGACGATAAAGAAATTAACAAAGTTGAAATACAAATGCAAAGCACAAGGGAAATTAGCTCAATTCGAATTTCTTAATGAAGTCCTAAAACATATAAAATGCGAATATAAAACTGAAATTATAAACAGCAAGTACAAAGCGTGGCAGGACCTCATATCTACATCGAAAGTATGGGGGAAGCCATATAAGATTGTAATGGAGAAATTAAAAAAACTGGAGTTACCACCACTAAAAACATCAGATAAGGTTATTAAGGATGAAAAAGAAAAATACGCGGAAATCTTCAAGCATCTCTTCTCCAAAATCAATGACACATTAGGGAACTATACAGAAGAAACAAACGACATCGAAATTGAAGACACCATCGTAACAAATATTGTCAAAAATCTTAATAATAGAAAGGCCAACGGGCATGACGAAATATCAAACAAAATGATTAAAATTATGCAGAAAAAAAAACCGGAAATACTAACACAAATTTTTGAAAAATACTTGAAATTGAACACTTTCCCCTGGTTCTGGAAAATAGGCAAAATAAAATTACTAAACAAACCGGACAAGGATCCATCAGACGTCAACTCTTTTAGACCGATAACCCTACTGTCAACTTTAGGGAAAGTCTATGAAAAAATTATAAGACATTACCTCATGCTTGAAATTAAAAAGAATAAAATTTATCATAAACATCAGTATGGATACAGGGACGGAAAATCAACGGAATCTGCTCTCTATGAAATGACGAAAACGATTAATCAATTCAAAAAAGAATATAAACACACAATAGGTGGTAAGCTTTGATGTACAAGGCGCTTCCGATAAAATCAGATGGTCCAGCATACTTAGAATAATGGTAACATATAAAATAAGCAAAATTATAGTGCAAACAGTTAAACAATTCCTGGAAAATAGGACGATAGGTCTTTTCGATGAAGAAAACAAGCAAATCATGGAATATGCATTATCTGCAGGTGTCCCTCAGGGCTCGGCCCTCTCCCCTACACTCTTTAATATTGACATGTCGGAAGTACATCAAAAATTTTCAGAAACAAAAAGCATAAAGTTATTAAGCTATGCCGACGATTTATTATTAATAGCTGGGATCGACGAAACAAGACAAGTTCAAAGAATAAATGGAAAAATTGAAATAATCAACACTGCCCTAAAAAGTCAAGATCTAAGTTTGAACCCAAAAAAGACACAAATGTTATACATCTAAAAAAAAAAAAAAAAAACGAAACAGAAACGAAATTAAAGACATCATAAGTACTGAAATCAAACTAGGGTCGGAAAACCTGCAATTCAAAACTGAAATTAAATACCTAGGAATAATACTAGACCAAAACTTAACCTATAACAAACATGTAGACTACATAATAGGCAAGATAAAAAAGCTCTACAATCGGACACGATCCCTGTACACCAACAAACTGGGATATGATACTGCAAAACGTGAAATATTTTTAACACTTTATTCCGTTCAGTAACTGAATATGGATCACTAACATACTACAAAAAACCTAGGAAATCAGACTATAAAAAACTAAAATCAGTACAAAGAATATTTTTAATAGGAGTCATAGAGGCATACAAAACAATCTCATACACCTCAACACAACTCGAGAAAATTAATGAAATTAAAAAAATCAAAACAGAGGGAAAATTGAAAAAAAATGAGTAAAAAATCACTAAAAATGAAAATTGGAAAAATAAATGAAAAAAGCATAGAAACCTGGCAAAGCATGTACGAAGAAGAAACCACTGGAAGAAGAACATTTCAGCTAATACCAGACATTGCAATAAGACAAAAAAATAAGGATTTAAAAGCTAATTACTATCTAACTCAATATCTCACAGGTCATGGAAATTTTGCAACATATTTGAAAAGATTCAAAATCACTGAAACCAGCATCTGCAGAGAGTGTATGATGGAATCAGAAGATACACCAGATCACACTTTTAGGGACTGTAAAATTTTTGAAAAAGTCAGGAAAAAACATACTTAATGTCATAGAAAATGACTATCAGGAATGCTTTAGGGACAAAAACAGTCATAACAAAATTAACAGAATGGTAGAAGAAATACTCAGAAAGAAAAAGGAAATAAGTTAAATCTAACCTATAGTACTAGATTTTACCACTAGAGCAAATGACATTGTAAGTTAAGCTGAAGTTTAATTATATAGTCTAAATTTAATTACTTGTATAAACTAATACTAAGATGAAACCGACCCACCTCCAGGGGATAAACATTTTGTAAAACCCTGGGGGAAGGGCTCGTAATTGTTAATATTGGAAAAAATAATAAATAAATAAATTTAAAAAAAAGTTAATTTTTAGTCCCACTTTAGCCCCTTGTTCCACCAAGTTGTCAACCATACAGTTTATTTCCTCAATGTTTTTACCAATCAGTACAATGTCATCCGCGAATCTGAGATTATTTATGTATTTGGTATCCATCCATTAACAGACCATATTTCTCCCACTTTACTTCTCTGAACAATCCTTCGAGTACCGCATTAAAAACATTAGGTGTCAAAAGGGGTCATCTTGTTTTACCCCTCTACCCATACCCTAAACAATTCCCCTTTTTTGTCCGGCGAGATAAATGCCCTCGACTTACAATACAAATTTTCTAACATTATTATAATACTTTCTGGGACGCCTTGCAATGCATGTGCTTTCCAAGCACTATGGTGGTAGATAGAGTCGAAAGCCTTATTGAAGTCAATGAATTCTAAGACAACCTCTAATCCGTATTCATTTGTTTTTTCAATAATTTGCGTCAACGTCTGAACGTGGTCTATTGTTGCAAATTTTTTACGGAATCCTGCTTGTTCTATCGGTTGGTTTTGATCTGAAATGTTACAGACTCGATTTTTAATTATTTTCACAATACCTTCCCCATGTTCGACGATAGGCTTATTGGTCGATAGTTATCAATAGTGCAATCGTGCACCGACTTTTTTTTTTTTTTTTAAGCAAAACGATTTCTGAAAGGTACCATTGGTCTGGAGTGTTACTCGTTGTCATAATTTGGTTAAATAATCGTGATAGTGGTTCTGCTATCGTCTCTGCCATAATTTTAAGGTGTTCGTTTTGTATTTGGTCAGGTCCTGGTGCTTTATTTACTTTTGCTTTTCTTTTAGGACATCCAACATTTCATGTTTTAGTATTGGTAGAAAGTTATTGCGGTTAGTTACATAATTCTGCCAATGTTCTGTCCCATTTGATGCCTCCCTACTCTGTGCTGGTTCCGCATAGAGCCTTTTTGATAGAAGTCTGTCGCCTTTTTTAAAACAATTTTAGACCTATCGTATTCGTATTTTCCACCACCGATTTCGACTTTTGGTAATAAATGCCTGGCTATTAGGGTACAAAAGCATATAGAATGTTACACAACGTGTCTCTGTATTTACAAAACATATGATCAGAAAGACGATGCTTCCTTTAGTATTTTGCAAGTGGAAAGTAGCACGTTTCGTTGACGAATCAGATGCAAGCATAACCTCAATGTAAAGTAAACGTGCCTCAATGTAAAAACATGAGTCACATTTTTACATGCAGGCACGTTTATCAACCAACACACCAGAGAGTGACACCAAGAATACCAACAGGATACCGAGAGTGTCTAACTAATGCCGAGGATATTATTACGATGTTATCATGGCAACTGTTGCTTCCTGATATTATTCGCTATCAGAACTGTAAGTTTCCTTTAAGTTGGGAAAATGCAATATTGAATTTTTCAGTATTGCTTTTTTTCTAAACAAGAAAAAGCGATTAATGTTTTCCCTTTCTGATCACGTATTGTAAAAAATATCTTACAAGACAAGAGCCGAAAGTGAGTTTGCATGACGCGGAAATTTCTCACTCGCTACGCTCGTTTGCAAACTTTCCCTCGCATGTAAACACTCATTTTTGACTCTTGGTGTGTAATTTACTATTTTACAATACATGTTCAGAAAGATGATGTTTACTTAGCATTTTGCAAGCGGAAAGCAGCACTTTTCATTGACAAATCAGATACGAGCATAACCTTGATGTAGTAAACCTGCCTCAATATAAAAACATGAGTCACATTTTTACATGCAGGTACGTTTACCAACGGACACAACGGAGCGATACTAAGAATACCGACGGGTGCCGAGAATGGTCGTCTAATGCCAAATATGTTAATATAATTACATCATCATCATTGCAATTGTTGCTTTTTGACACTTTTATGTCTTTACTTTGGCACAGAAACTGGAAAAAACGTTACTTTCACGCGCGACGTTTCACGCGCCACGTTAATAATAATAATAATAATAATAATAATAATAAAACTACTGACTGGACTGACTGACTGGCTGGCTGGGCTGTTTCCTTTGTGTCTTATCAGCGATATATAGACAAGTTTTATGTTTGTCATGATGTCTTATCAGTAGGAAATGAGACTGCTGTAATATCAGTGGGGAAGGAGAAGGTGGTTGTCAGATTTATATCGGGTAGACTTTTCATGGCTATTGTATATCTTTCTCTATCATTATGTCTTTTATCAGCCAAATACTGACAGTTTCATGTCTGTCTTCAGATCTTACCTCAGTAATGAAGTAGAAGGTGACTGATCTGTTCCCGCAATCCTTTGGAATTTTTCTTTATGTCTTATCGACGAGTCTCGTATCTTCATTATGTTTTATCAGTAAGGAAGGAGACGGTAGCTTGTCAGTTTTTTGAATTTTTTCTTTGTCTTATCAAAAATATACAGACGAGTCTTATGTCTGTTTTTATGCTTAGGAAACGAGATTGCCTTAATAGCTTATCCGTAAGGAAGGAGAAAGTAACTGTTAGTGATATTTATATCGGATACAGTGTAAGTTTCATGCCTACCTTATATCTTTCACTATGTCGTTATGTCTTATCAGTCATAGACTGACAGTGTCATGTCTGTCTTTAGGTCTTATCAGTAATGAAGGAGAAGGTAAAACTGATTGATCTTCCTCTGAAATTTTTTAGTTTTTTGACATTTTTATGTTTTTACTTTGACCCACGACGGGAAACAGGTTACTTTGGAGTGTTACAAAAAGAGTGTTACCAAAAAATAATAATAAATGACTGTCTGACTGACTAGTTATGTCTTCACTTCGGTACACAACAGAAAGAAGCGTTACTTTTTAGAATGACAAAAATAACGTTACAAAAATCGCGCCGGCTGGATAGGCTATAGCTGGCAACGGAAAAAAGCGTTACTCTGGAGCGTCACGAAAATAGCGTTTCACGGGCTGGATATAGGCTGGCTGGCTGGGTAAGCTGGGTGGCTGGCTATGCTGGCTGCCAACGAAAAAAAGCGTTACTCGGGCGTGACGAAAAGAGCGTGACAAAAAAAGCGTTACGGGCTAGCTAGGTTGGCTGACTGACTGACTTGCTGACTGGCTAGCTGACTCTGACTCTGGCTGGTTCTGGTCGATATATTAGGTATTCGCTGTCTGAACAGTAGGTTTCCTTTTAGTTGGAAAATGCACATGCTGAATTTTTCGGCATTGCTTTTTTGGCAAAGCTGTTCACAAGGGTACGAGGTGAGATTTTCAACACGTTACTCGCAGGATCACCACAAATTTCAGCAAATTCCAGCTTGTTACTAAAAAGTTTTCACTTTCGCAGGTCGAATTCGCCTATACTACATTAAGCGACATCGTGACATACACGATTCTCATATGAAATGTCGCAGCGATCCCGTCGACTATCAACCCTCGTCGCGAACTGAAAATCGCAACCCGCGCATCCGCATGTACACAGGCACCGAGAGAGAGAAGAGAGAGAGAGAGAGAGAGAATCGGTAAATTGATACACAAACTCACCTTTGATGGCTAATTTGCAAGCTCGACTTCGGATCGCGTTCGCGAGTTCGCACTGGAAGTTCGGCGGGCTGGCTCATCGCACGTACAAAAACATTTTCGCCTCGCTTCGGCTAAATTACGACTACTCGTGCTCTTCCCGGCGTTCTCGGTTTCTCGCGAACACTCGAGGAAAGCGTATACGCTCCAGCCAGAGGGGGAGCCGACCGGGAGGTCGGAAAAAGGCGAAATAAAAGCGGAAAAAACGAAGCAAGGATTCGGGTATTCCGACGACAGCACTTACTCGCCTTTCGTCGTGTTTTGCGTTAAGCGCGCAAAATATCACGTTAGAATGCTCGGCGAAGAGACACACATTCTATATGCGGAGGACGGAGTTTTTACACGAAAAAAAAAAAAGAGAAACAAAAAAACTAACCCGGCTAACGCGTATATGCACTCGGGCGTACGTTGAGTAAATGAACGTTCATATGGCGTAGGTTAGCTCTCCGCTCATTAGCATAACGCATCCGATGTAGCCATCCAAACAACGGCGGCTAATTCGCCCGAAAAACACGGCCGAGACGACACTTTCGTACGCGGTTTTCGCACCGATCGCGTTCTTTCACCTCGCCGATCACGCACGACCTTTCGAATTCGCTAACCGACCCGAGCCTCCCCTAGTTTCGAGCCAAATTCGAGCACGTGTCCGCGGTTTCGGCGCGAGCGTTTTGGTCCCCGCTGCACGCTACCTTCCTCTCGGCTCTTTGGTTTTCATCTCCGGACGATATGTGGCCGCGGTGCAGCCACCAGCCAGGTAAGCGACTGTGTGGGCCGAACCATCCCAAACCGGTGTCCACATCCCACGCGTATTTGTTATAAAAACAAGTCTGGCTTCGCCGAACGCGATGAATGAGTAATTTGACGATTTAATTCTTGCCCGCGATTATAAAGTCTCGAGAGAAATCGACGTCGTCGTATATTCCACTCTCGATTCGACCCAGAGTGCTCTCCCTCCCTTAACAAAGTACGTACTTTTCTATCGGGTTGGTTTAATTTGCTGCGAGAGTATACTCGTCGAAGAGTACCTGTACACAATTCGAGTGTAAATACGAGTTCTGCCTCGACCGCGAGTCGCTGAGTGTCGTACGTAGGAATCCTAATCGACATGCTGTCGCCGTATACAAGAGAGAACTTTTATTAATGGAGGACATTACTTGCTCTTGTTGTAGGAGTGGAAAGTAACTATGTCCGTTAGGGTAATGAAACCTCACGGAGGAATAATTACCTACGGTGTGTGCTGTAACGTCGGATAATAGCCGCTCAGAAGAATACCGCATGAACTTACTGCAGATGTGGTCAACTAGTTCGGTCAAATAAGATTCCTGGGACGAGATTTTGAAATAATGTATGTTATGACCGAAGATGAATAACATTTTTTGACAACAATGTCACCAGTAGAAAATTCTCTCAACATAAATAAGCTTCATTTTTTCCCTTTGTTTTCATTTCATTTTTTTTTGCGCGTGGTCAAATTTTCGAAAATTTTCTCGCGGACCCATTGAAAGCTTCGCGGGCCTTTCTAAGCCGGGGTTCCCCGGCCGCCCGCCCGGGCCAGCACGACACTGGTGGGACGAAATTGACAGGAGAGTTGGGACTAAACATGGGAAAGGGTGGCAAAGAACAGAGTTTCATGGGAAAAGGTAGGGGAGGCCTATACCCACGAGTTGGACAGGTTGTAAAAATTATGTACAATATAAGGCTGTATAATAAAAAAGGTTATACAAGGGTGGTTTCCTAACTATCGCAGTCAGTCGCCATTGTCGCTGCGATGCGAGCGTCATGGCCTCCCCCCTTAGCTCCTCCTCGCTCCTCCTGTCGAAAATTTCTCAAATTTTCGACTTCAACTCCGTTCACGTTTCCTTCACTTTGTTGAAGAATACGTCAGGTTGACGGTGATGGTGAAAAATATCTGGCTGGTATCTGAGGGTGGCAAAAAAAAATTGGCTATACTAAGGAAATAAATATTTTATGGGACCTAGCAAGGGAAAGTAAAGTCTTCCTTTAGGCTTACATCGAACTCTCCGGTCAGTTGCTTTCTTGAGTGACGTGGAATATAGTAAGCAAAATCCGTGCCGAACTTTTGACGTTATGACCGACGAGGAGGTCGAAATTTGGATATACAGGTCAGTAGTCAGTAAATATATTGACAGCTAAGAAATCTAGAACGTGTAGTTTTTACGTAATTTTCGTAATTCAATTCAGACAAGTTTTGCCAAAAGTCATCATCGCCAGTCAACAAAATTTGAGTTGAAATTATTGATACAAATACGTATCGATCGACATAATTTGAATTCTGCGTGAAATTCCGTTCGATTTCCTCGAACGTTCGCCCAATGGGGCCGAATCTTTCTCCTTTTCGTTATTTATTATACTGACGATAAATATTTGTTTGTTTGTCGTTAGGTCCGAAAGCTCGAACTCCCAGAGATGCGAATGGTCGATAATTAGTATTTTTATTGTCCTTATAATTTAAAGCTGTCGAATTTTATATGTACGAGTAAGAAATGTAAGTTGTACTCAAAATTAGTTAACGGTTTCTATAGTGGAACTAAATTTAGACAGGGCCTTTTCCCTTAAGTATTGACGTAACTCCCCCTAGGTTTAAACGATTCAGTTTTCTTCTTCAGGTACACAAATTTACGTCACCTCCTACGCCGCCCATTTCTGAGCAACAGCCTACTCGTCCTCTCTCCGGCCACTCCTATTTTGAGTTCGCCTCCTCCACTCTGGGTCGTATATTTTCCTAAACTCGTCCCTCCATCTCGGTCTTCCCCTTCCTCTTTCTAAATCTCATGGCACCCACCCTTCAACATTCGTTTCCCATCTATTCCCTTCCCCCTTATTATATATGGCCGGCATATTTCCATTTTAATTTTGTCACCTCCCTCCCAATATCCGTCAATTTTGTGTTTTCCCGAATTTTCGAAATAGGAATTTTATCCCTTGTCTTTACATTTAGTGTACTCCTCTCCATGGCTCTTTGGGTTCCTCTGAAGTTTGCTGATACTTGCTTTAGTGCTGGCTCAAGTCTGGGTCCCGTAGGTCATGGTGGGTAGGATGCAGTTATGCCCATCTCCGCCTTACCCGAACCGACAGCCTGCTTTTAAAGATGTTTCTCAGACTCCAGTAGCTATTGCTGAAGGAGATGATCTGGCCCAAGTAGGACTCCTCTTTTGCTCATTCTATCTCCCTCCCTCTTCTGATTTGAAATTACGTTTGTTTCACAATCCCGTACTCCCCCTACTGAGGATCGTTCCTCAAAATAGCATTGTCACGGCACCTCTGGATTGGAATGTCAGAGTAAGAGGAGGAAAAAAAGAAGGGGTAGGCGGAGAGCATGGTTAGGAGGGCGGAATTAAAGAAGAGCGACGCTCATAGAATTTTGTGAAGAATATCAGGCACGGACTGGGCCCAAAAAGAGTACCGGGAAAATAGGAATAAAAGGGCCCATCACATTTTTTGGAAGATATTTACCATAATCATGATTCTGAGTTCTGAGGCTCCCTTCTTCCCTTGCCAATAAAAATACGCTTTATGTTCTTCTGGAACACATATCAATTCTTTCTAATTTTGTCTGTAAAATTTTAATTTCTCAATAAAATCATTACAATTACAACTACACAACAATGTTGAATCCGCGTTAATTCATTTATTTATTAAGTTATAAAAATAATCGGAGAAAAATTGAAATAATTTAAAATTGTAAGACGCGAGCCAATTCTTTTTCCAGTTTACACAAATTATTGAGCCCACCTTCCTCCTGTACTTCCATCAATAAATTGGGTTCACAATTGGCAATGAGAAATTACTACAAGTTAGCTTGCGTCAATTTTGATCGCAAACGAGTTTTGATGATTTTCACTTTGGAAAAACATCGTTTACATGTAACTTGAGTCATAGGAAGCGTAAGTAAATATATTTGTACACTCTATAGAGACTTTTATAGGTATACATTCTGTACCCTTTTTAAGAATTGCAAAATACGTGATAAGCAGTTATGGCATATGCTGCTGAAGTTGTAAGTTCCATCTCTATTCCTCTTCACTATCTCCAGTATGATCCTCATCATCTGATTTACTGGAGCTCTCATCCATATCAGTGACAACATCAGGTCTAACAGCATACCTACACATCTTCAAAAAGTTATTTACTGATGTTGGGCCAGAATTCTGCAAACGACAGTAATTCTTTTCTCGAATCTTCTGTCCCCCCGTTGAAAAGTTTAAATGATAAGAGATAGTTTTCAAATTCTCCACTGGCAACCCATTCTCTGTGATTTGTTTGAAACGTTGGGGATCAAGACTTTCAAGATCACCATAGAGAGAACCACGATCTTCAAATCGGTTTGCTTACTCAGATATTGCTCGATCCACTACTATATTGAATACCTCGACTTTATACTTCTTTTCGGGTTGTTCAATGTTTCCCTTAGCAGTAAGTTGTAGATATGGTCTTCTCCATTAAGTTCAGCTGACATCAAATTGCAAAGTTTGGATACTTTTCGGGCAGACACTGTATTGTAGTTGTACTTACCTAGGTTCGTTTTTGTCTAGATCATAGTAGTCATAGAACCCCGTGTTCAAAGGTGTGTTAGACCCAGAAAATCAATGAGTAGGTTTATAATTATTGACAGGAACGTACCGATAGGGAAGGGGGAGGGACTTACACCCCCCCCCCCCGTATGAATTCTTCACTCAGCAGTTGGGAAAATTTATCATTTAAGTCAGGCGGAGTTGGAAAAATCAAACGAGTCTATTTTTTAATTTTTTTATTTTGCTTTAATATAACTTGGGAATTGAGTTGAGAAGTTGGGAAAATCGAACAAGTTACAGTTTTTTTTTATTACTTTGATATTTGGGAATTTTGAGTTGAGTCATTAGGACTTTCACAATCTTTGCCCCACCAACAGGAAAAACTCTTCGGTACGTCCCTGATTATTGACCGAATTGACAGTTTTATGAAATAAGGTGGAAGTGTGTTATGTTATAGGTTTGTGATTGACTCGAATAAAAATGAAGGAATCAAGGCCCTCCCTCACCTTTGCAGCGTGAAGAATTATTTCAACTATCCTAAAATTACGTATTCATCAAAAGTTTTCAATATCTACTAGTAGCTCGTAACTGCTATAATTTTAACTAGCCTTTAGGGCCTCATATAGTTTCGGGGCCCCACCGGGAATGTCCCGGTGTCCCGGGGGGCCAGTCCGTGCCTGAAGAATATAAATTAGTTATTGGAGACACTGTTTAAAAATCATGAGAGACAAAAATACACATGAAAAAGTCCAGGAGATGAAAGAAGATATAGATTATATTATGACGAGAAGAAGATATTAAAATCAAATACTAGATTGTAAGACGTATTCAGAAGCGGATAGGTGACCACAATGTAGTAGGTAGTAATGAAATGTTGGTTAAAATATTAAAACAATGAATAAAAAGAAAGTATTGAAAAAAATGGAATTCGGAGTTATTAAAAGGGGTAAAGAAGAGAGAAGAATATCAAAAAGAAGTAACGAACGAACTTGGTAAATCAAAGGACGTAAAAGGTATTCAAAGGGAGTGGATAGCACTGAAAAAAACAATAAATCTGGCAGCTAGGAAGAAAATAGGTACTCAAACAATAGAAAGAAGGAAATCATGGATGAGAAATGAAATACTAGAGTTAATGGAAGAAAACGTATAAATAAGCCAATGACGCAGAAAGTGAGGAAAAATGTAGAGAAGAAGGTACAAATGTGACTCCATCCCAGCCTTGTTTTTGTCTCTAATTCAGAGGAAATTGGCGTTGGGTGACCAGAAGACGAATGATAATACCACTTTCTTGAAGGGATCTTGAAATAAATATTGAAAAACAAAACAAAAAAAAAGACATTTTTTGAGACAAGATGATAACATCTACGACGATGGACACTTCCCTATATGCCTATATGCGTTTTCCATTCAAAGATAAGAATTGCCCTGTCTGATGAATGGGATTGGTGGAATTTGTTGCTAATTGTTACACCTAAAAAAAAGATCGAAACCTAGGGCTAAAAATTTGCTGGTAACAGAATATTCTCAGTTTATGGGAAATGACCCAATGAACAGATCATTTCTGCCATTTGAAAAATGCAAAAAACACAAAAACAAAATTTACATTTTAGTATCGAAGGATACAAAAAGGTGAGAAGAAAAATTCCGGAATAACCACCCCCCCCCAAAAAAAAAAAATCAAAATCTGTGGTTAAAAATTTGCTGGTAACAGAATCTCAGTTTCTGGGGAATGAGAAATCACTTCTGTCATTTAAAAAAATGCAAAAAACAAAATTTACATTGCGGTATCTAAGGATGCAGGGAGGGTGAGAAGAAAAATTACAGAGTTGGGTACATGGGGATATTCAGGAGAGGATCAGATGATGATTTGCAGCACTTCTGTTTACTCAAGTCAGTAGGACCATAAAAATACCAAAAAATCGACATTTTCTTTCATAAGGCCTGTGTTAATCTATGGAAAATTGAAAAGTTGTTTTGAACCCCCTATTTCGGTAATTTCGTCAGCAGCAGCTACGAGAAAATTGTAAGATATCTTTACTGTGTCAAACTTTATGGAGAATAACTTGTATTCGAAAATTGTCTTCTACAGTTGACATCTTACGAAGTTTGTTGGAAACAAAAAAATGGATTTGGAGGAAATATACCACCGTTACGATCTTAGACCGTTAATATGTTCATTAGGGGGTTAATCCAAAAAAGTCAGAAACAATCTGGAATCTTAGTCCAACTTTGATTTTGTTCGATTTAGTTTTCCTAGGCTGTAATGTTAGACCGGAAAGTTTACATTCTTACACATGAGATTTAGCCACAATTCTCACATCTATTTTTCAGACTTCTATGTATTAGAGCCGATTCTTTCGCATTCCACTCAAGCAGTTCTGTTTAGCTCATCACCGTCAACGCCATTTCGTATTTAAATTGAACCGAATACCGTCACTAACGCTCGCCGGGAAGTAGCACTAAAAAATTAGTTCCAAGGGAGACGAAACTCGACCTTTGTGCGATTAGTAAAGCTCGACTTAGCATTTTTATCTCGTATACGCTTCCAGCCCGAAGCGACTGCAGTCAACTACAACACGTGGCCGCACCTAACAGATTTTTTCTCTTTTTTTCTCTCCCTAATTCCCACCTGAAATAATTTTTAGCCGCGATGTTACGCTCGTGTCTAATTTGTCAGGCTCAGAATTTCAGGTATTTGGGTGTAACGGCGGTAGCCGAGGAGAAATGCACTGAAACGCGTTCGCTCGAAAACCAGAGCATCTTCGACACGAGAGCACTTCGCCTTCGCTCTCGGTACGACGTATAAAATCTGGTTAATTAAAACGCGGTTATGCATTATGTACCTTGTAATACCTACTTCCGACGAACAAAAAATTCAATTTATGCGTCCGATACAGCAGAACGGGTTAACGTTACCTATAGCTGATGTTTTTTACCCGTCGTAAAATTTTATAACCCGTGCTAACCGCGAGCACTGTAGGGTGAAATCGATTATAAAAATATAGAATGTCATAAAGGTCGCACTCAGTATTCCTTGGTACTTGATTTTTTATTAATATTCGGTCCGTCCACGCATAACTGTGCGGCAGCATCTGTGATTTACCGGGCATTCGGTTAGCACAGATTCGCCTCAAACAAAAACGTTCATGACTGATATTTCAGTGGAAAACAGATAACCGGGTGGTATGTTATGTAACTAAGCGAAAGCCAATGATCCAAGTCTAAATCTTCTATTTTTACTATTTTTTGGTCCTCCGGGCCGGAACCGCACTTGTGTTTCATCAGGCCAGGACACATCATACAGCACGAAATTGTAAATTTTAACTGAATAAACAATGTTTGACTCTCACTGAGGGGAAACTCAGCCGAAATCCGAAGCTCTTCCGCTATGTTTACATAGTTGATGCTTTACTGCCGTGACGTATATCCCCCTATCGGGACAGGCCACCGCTATCTGAATGCTGGTAGATGGATCGGTAGTTCGGCGGTGATTTCGTGACAAGAAGAAAAACAAAATGTAACCATGTCGGTCTCAAGAACAGAGACATTTTCTTGGAACCAAATCTGTATTGAAATTTGTTCAGCAGGCCCCCAAGAAAACAAAACTCGTTAGAATTCCCCAATCCCCCTCTATGTGATGAGACAGTATGTACCTGGGGGATTATCCGATTGGATATATATTGTCATAGTGGTACTGTAAAACACGAACCTACACATACAGCGGCTGATAGCCACTCTGCGGCGCGCTCTAGCGGAAAAATAAGACAGGAATGTTGTTCAGCTAGATACCAACGTCTGGTCCTGTTAAGAAACATAATTTTTTCACGGCGCTGATAATAATAACGTGTTCTTGAACTCATCCTTCTTCTCCAACTTCAAAATGCCCATTATCGATGTGTATTGCGGGTTGCAAATTATAAGGAAGTTTTTCTAATTTTTTTTTTTTCTTGTTGGATGGCAGGAGTTTGGAAGGTCTTTGAGAAAATTATATGTATATGGCAGGATGAGGAGGTTCTAAATTTTTTTTGAAGGTGGTGAAGTGACAGAGTATTACTCTTATTAATTTAACTAACTGGTACGATTTGGAAACTGGTGGTACGATTTAGGCAACTAGGTTCCTAAATTGTACCGTTTGAAGGCCTTTGCGTGAACTTCAGATATGCAAAAGTCCAAGGTACATGCCAGCCTATGCCCCTTTCGGCGGATCCAGGGGCGTTAGAAATATGGTATCCACCCCTTCTGGCCAACACAACAACGCTAAATTCAAAATTATACTTAACTCTGCCCGAGGTTTCCTTCTCCCCCTTCTCTGTAGTTCAAAAAATTAATTTACAAGCCGTCCGCCAGTTTAAAAATGTTACTAAGTGGTACGATTTACGTAATCTCTTCCCCTACATGTTTCAGGACATACTCTAAGTGTTGCTGTGCAAACTCCCATGAAACAAAGACCGATCGATACTCGACATTTTAATTCAGTAATTTCGGTTACATTTCTTATGCTGTTACTAAGATTTTTCATTTGACATCGCAGTAGCCTGGAATTATCTCATTTCGATTTAAGTACAAATAATTATAACGTTAATAATAGTCGAATCGAAACGTCAACACGTTTGTCGATTGTTTATGGTTGGATCAACAATTTAGTAGGTAATCGATATCGAATTTTATTTAGAAAATCTGTTGGACAACCGATATTACATTTCTTCTAGAAAAACCTCAAATTGTCGATATTGAATATGTAAAGGAAAACATAGCGTTAAGTCGAAATAGGAAAACAAATGACTCGATAACCAAATCAAAGTCTGTGTGGAAATTGATGTCGATATTTTATTGGCATTTGAATAGCTAAGGTCGACAAAAACTTTGTAGTTATCGAGGTGTTTTTCTGTACATAATTCGATATCGACTGTCTCATCAGTTCTTGACTAACTGAAGTCGACAAAAAAGTCGAGATGGCTGAGTTAATTTACCGTACACAATTCGATATCGATTTTTTCTTTGGTTTTTAACTAGCGAAAGACAGGCCTGTGCAAAGGCGGGGTTTCCCCCGGGCCCGAGTTTTTCTAAGGGCCCACCAATGCTAAAAAAATCTGCTTTTACAATTAAAAAAATTTTTTTTGGCTCTTACCTACTTTTTACACTCCCCCCCCCCCCCCCAGGGCTCGGATTTCCTCTGCACGGCCCTGGCGAAAGACGAGAACGATGCGGCGATTCTCTCCTTTCGAATTTACATTTTTGTATAAATCATTAAATCGTCCTGCTTAGCTATTTTCTGTGTAGCACGATGTCTGTGTCTAACAAACGTCTTTGTCTCCCGCATTCCTGTTCATCGACCACAAGCCGGTATGTGGACGTCGTGTGAGGCCTAATATTCACAAAAATCTGACACATTTTTAGCGACAAATTCAGGTAGGGAAGAAACAAAAAAATAATGACAATTTGAACATAATATACTTCAACTGCCAAGGTTTCGCTACAGAGAATATGTTAGTCGAGTTCGAAATAGTAGTGGACAAAATAAACTATGGCATAATACTTGTCAGCGGAAATAAAAAGAAAGGGCAAAAGCTTGTTGGAAAGAAAAAATGGCTATATTTTTCATTACTTTGAAAGTTCTTCTGATTATAAAGGGAGCTGGTTGGCCGAGTGGATAGCGCGTTGGTCTCAGGATCCGGAGGTCCCGGTTCGAGCCCACGTTGTAACTCGCCAGATTTCGACTGAAGCCGGTTTTTCGGCCAGAAGGGAAGAGGGCTAAGACAGCTCTTACAGCCACCCCGACGTCTCTGAAGTAATGCTCGAAAGGGCAGATTCCAAGGCTCGGGTTGAGAGCAAATTAGAAAAGGGTAGGTATGTATGTTAACAAACGACCATCTGATCGAATTTTAGAAATAAAGGGCATTTCAGAGAGAATTGTGATTACAAAACTAAAAGGGAATAACTCCGAAAATATAACATCATTCAGGTTTATGCTCCCTTTCTCTGAAAGGACCTGATGAAAAGATAAATTTTTTACAAAACTAAAAAGCACTGTAGATAACAATGAGGAATACTATACTATAGTGATGAGCGATTTCAACTCGAAAATTGGGATAAACAGGCCTAGCAGTCAAAACCTAGGCAGATACTCGTTTGGCAAAACAAACCCAAATGGAGAAAAACTACTAAATTTTGCAGGAAAAAAAGTTACAAATTGCAACATCTTTTTTTTTTTTTTTTTTACAAGAAAGAATGCAAAAACTGGACCCTGGAGATCACCAGATGAGGAAGCAAACGAAATCGACCACCTGTTGATCAGTGATATGAAAATTGTCAAAAATGTAGAGATTTTAAATAGTTTTTCTTTTTCCTCGGATCACCGGATAGGCAGGTGCCAGCTAAAAGCCACAGTGTACGATACGATCAGAAAGAAAAAAGTCAAAATTGTCACCTCAGGACACAAATACCAAGAAGCAAATAGGATTTTCAGATCAGAACTAGATAGAGCGAACTTTAATCGGTTGAAAGAGATACAAGAAATGTATGGCACTTTGGAAATGGCAATAAATCAAACGACAAAGATATAGTAGGTGCGAAAAGATCTAGGACAGTAACAGATGACAAACTAAGTGAGAAAACTAAAAATTTATTGGAAAACAGGAGCGAACTGACCAAAAAAAGCCCAAAAAGCAATGTCGGGTAGTTTCGAACTTGGCGAATTGAGAAAATTACTAAAAAGGAAAATTTGCTTGGACATCGAAAATTACGACCTGGTAAAAGTAGAAATAATAATGGAAAAGAGAAAAACCAGAAAAGCGATTCAAAAAAAGCTTCGCTATTCTTCCGAAAATACAAAACGAAAAAGGAGACATAATCCACAATAGACAAGATATAGTACAGGAAGCTACAAAATTCTTCGAAAAATTGAAATGGCTGAACCCAAAATATGGGGGAAAACATCACAAATGAGAACTCTTTCCCCCCTCCCATTCTGACGTCTGAGATAGTAAAGGTACTGAAGGAGCTCAAAACGAACAAAGCACCTGGTTTGGACAACATCGAAAACAAAAACTAAACATTTTGGGCCAGTCCCTCGAACAACCACTGTCAAGATCGATTAATAAATTCTAAAAACAGGCATTACCCTAAAACAATAGAATACCTCGATTATCATTTTACTCCACGAAAAAAAGAATAAATCAAATATAAACAACTACCACCAATAAGTCTTTCGGCAAATTTAGGCAAATTATTCATGAAAATTCTAAAAGAACGGATTCATAATGTAGGTATTAGATTTCTAATAACCGTGTGACGAGGGGGGGGGGAGTCCGGAAGAACTTCTCAACGATAGACCATATTCAAACACTAATCCAATTATGTAATTGAAGAAGGTAGAGAATACGACGTAGAAATATGGTTCACGTTCACAGACTTGATCAAGGCATTCGACTCCTTATACTATGAAAAAATGTGGGAAACCTTGACGCACAAGTAATGGAAATCCTAGTTTACTCACACAAGCATGTGAAAACATATGTGAAATTGGATACACTTGGCGAAAAATTTTAAATCAAACGAGGAGAGAGACAAGGAGACCCCCGTTCCCTAACAAATCTTCTAGAAAACAAATTGGGAAAGTAAAGGGGTTAAGGTCCACGGTAGTTGGATAAATAACTTGAGGCTTGTCGATGACATTGTATTGGTGGCAAAAAAATCATGGTGAAATGGAGGAAATGATCAAGGATTTACACGAAATAAGCAAAACTTTTTGCCTGATAATGAACACGAAAGAAAAAAAAAAATTTATGTCCAACAAAAAAAGGATAAAGGAAATTTGGATTGATGGCGCAAAAATAAACAGGGTATATTTATGAATATAAATACCTAGGTCAGCTGACTTCGTTAAGAAATGATATGAAAGGGATAATTAGCACAATGATAACAAATTCATGGAGAGCATTCTGGTCGCACAAACTAATTCTAAAAAGGAGAATAAAATTATAAACAAAAATAAGAATTTTGAAATCCTGCGTGATCTCAGTCGTAACCTATAACGCAAAACCAAATAAAAAGATTTATGGCAACATAAAACTCAATGTTGAGAAGCATCCTCAATATTCAGGTGAAGGATAAAGTCAGGTTAACTTCAATCAGAAAACAAACTCAAACATCTGAAGTTCAAGTACGCAGGGCATCTGGTAAGGGAAAGGGACCCAAAGTGGAACCTCGTGAGTATGTTGTGGTGTGCCTTGGATAGAAGGCGTAAGAGAGGGCACCCTCTGTCCCGATTGGTGAACGCAATTCTAAAACACTTGGGACCCTGTTGGACGGTAAATGCAAAGTGCAGAAAAAGGTTGGACAAGCTGTCAAAGGCTTATGCCTCACGATGGGCAATTTAGGTGGTGACTTTCTAAGTGGTCAACGTACAATGTGCCTGTAAAATTGTAAGGTTAATGTAGAATTACTTAAATAAGGCCAATATTTATTTATTTATATCCTTATACATCCGATACGACCTTTTCAATGTCACATTTTTCTTCCCATTCTCTTGATTCATTCTTTTTTTTTTTACACCGATCGGTCAAGTAGGAAATTGATTTAATTTGGTTTTCAGTTTATGTTCTGCGGCTCAGGACATCCGTTAAAGTTTAGTATCAGTTCAGCTACAGCTAAGTCGTGGTCCTGTTACAGTTGATACGTTTTTTAGCACTTACTTTAAGATCTGTCTTTACTACCGATCAATGCACACGTTTTTCCTACTCTTTCGTTTTTTTATTTTGAATGCTCTCGCTGCGGTCCGGACTAAACACTTCTTTTTCTCGGACAAACCCCGAAAATTCCGCAATAATATCGCTTTCAACTCGATTTCTCAATCGACTTTGCTTGTCAAATTTGACAAATTTGTCGTGTCGGAAAAGTGACCGATTTTGTATGTCGACAAGTGTCGACCATTGTATCGACTGTGTTTCAAGAGCTCTTCTAAGCCGTCGAAGCCAGGTATACAACGCTTAACGCTTCACCTTATTTACGAAAGCCATTAATTATTCATCTGGAAGATCATTAGAACAAAAACCTGCCGCAGAAGAGTTACGCTGCCGAGATATTAACAAAAAGTTCATCAGTATGGCGCGCGCGTAATGAGGTTTACTCAACCGGTGTGAGTAGGTAGCAACCGAGTGTTAATTCTGGAAACGCGCGATCGGTCACGCATGATTACAAAGAGTATTTCCAGGAGTCGAGGTCACCATCTCCCGAATCCAGCCGAAGACGGGAGCACCAAAGAGGTCGACATACGACTTGCGTACGACGCATATGTACTCGATTCGGCCATCCACGGCTTACGATGTCCCAGCTGCCTGTCCTCTCCTCTGGCCGAGCTCTGGTCGCGTGGGAATTCTTTTTTATGGGCGTCGTTGATGCGTAACCATTTTTGATTCTTACCTTTTTACCGTGAAAATTGATGACACCGATGACGTGTGGGCAGATTCGGTCATTAGCATATTTGGCGCCATCCGCGAGTAATTACTAGCTGTTGAAAATCTGGCCGCGAACCTGTTCTCGCGGTCACGCGCCCGCTGCATCGTAAACTAATTACACAGAATCGAAATTCCCAACCGCAGCTTCCTCTAGCGCATGGCAAAATCGGCGAGTCTTTCTAATTTCTACGCCTTCGCCGTCGGTGCGGTTAAAAGACTTTATAATTTTCTCGCCCGAGCGTCTGCGAGTATAATATACAGTTTGGAATTCAACAGCCAAGAAAAATAGACTAATGGAAGAAAGTTCAACGGTCGTTTCGTTTTCTCGCTTCCCGAAGTACTACACGTACAATTTGCCATTTTACTATTTTTTTCTTCTTTTTTGGTAAGTACGCTTGCCTTATGCTTTTCCTGTTTTGTATTCGACGCGGTGTTGTACAGCTGTACGGATTAGAAACAAATGACTGGGATGTTAGAAAATTTTGAAGAAAAAAAACCTGAACAGTCGCGTACATACACGCTGGTTCTTTAGGGTACACCGAGTCTGACAGATTTCTCCCGGGCTGTACCTGCAGAATAGGATCCACTTTATCGGGTTTTTCATTCATTTTGTGTGAGGTGGCGCTGTGTGCGCCGAGTGCTCAGACATTGTAGTTAATTGCACTACTCCTCAGATTGCTGTTGAGGATCAGCTCAGTAGCCTGACTTTTATAGCCAAAGTGAGAGTTTTACTGAGCTCTATCCCTTCGACTTTGCTGGGTGCGGGATACTCTAGTCCCAGTGCTTCGCGTCTTGTCCCGGCTATTGCTGGGCATTGACATATGATATGGATCGAGGTTTCTTCCTATTCTCCACAGTCCCTACAGGGGCCGCTTTTCACCACTCCGTGTTTTATGGCCCTGTGACCAGTTAGTAGTCCGACCAAGAGCCTTGCATGCTTCTTGTCAAGCCCAGTAAGAACTTGGCATAATATGTTTTGCTGACTTTCATGCCACTGGCCGACCGCTAGTGCATATCCGCCTGTCTACTTATCCAAGCCTTAACTTTGAATTTTACGACGCTGTATGCAACAGGGAGACGCGGCCTGGGTGTTGCCTGTTCCTTTTTCATGCCCTAGCTTGCCAGCGATCATGTTCCTTTTCATGTCGCAGTGTCCCGGTGTCCATAGTATGGTGACATGGTTCTCCTGAGCAAGGGTGTATAATTTGTTAACACACTCCGCCATCACCAAGGATGTAGTTTGGTGTGACGATAGACCTCGTCTCCCCTCCCCATCGCTCTAAAAAGACTACTTAGACTTTCGTAAAAAACTTGGTCAAAGTATCAGAATAATGGGGGGGAGGGGGGCTTCTGCCGCTCATTTCGTATAAATTAGATTAGATTATTTAATCAGACCTCAGTTTGAACTTAAAAATCCAATTCTGACGCCTTCAAAGGGTCAAAAAACTGAAGTGACTTATAGAACTGAACAACGTAAACGTTGTTGTCAGCTGGCAAGTCTGGCTCTCAGGGTGCTAAATTAAACCAGTGAAGTCTTTTTTGGCTGGTCATGGTAAACTTTGCCAATTTATAGTGGATATAATAATTAGAAATTTCTCCTTCTACAAAAGAACAAGAGTGTGGGAATAAAAAAAAACTGCCTACATGAAAAGTTTCATTTCAGAAAATATATAAATTTAGCGTACGTTCTCAAATTTTGAAAATCGAGAATATCAGAAAAGATACGAAATGGGAAAAAGGAAGAAGGAACACGTTACACAAACAAAGTTCGGATTAAGAAACTTAAACTTTCGCGTGGAAGCAACTCATATACCCTGTATTATACCTAGTAGCATATTTTAAATGAATTACAAGTTTCCGGCGTGCAATCTTTCTCTTTGATGCTTCCGTATCGTAATTCAGAGCAGCGCGAAACCAGAGTACCCAACTTTAATCTGGCTATGTCTGAACATCACGTCTGATGGTAGACATGCTTTCGCGAAATCGCCAAGACGGCTCGGAAGTAGTTCAGAACCCCGAAACCGGGCGACCGCAGATTTGCTGGAATTAACGCTTCAAAAGTTAAATAAGTTGTACCGCATATCTGAGCCTGAAAATGTCTTCGAATTACCAATCTTCCGAAGGGCAAACACTGCTAGCGATAAGATATAATTTTTCCGAAATTAAGAAAAGGAACGGAGTTGTATTTTCTATCGATTTTAGCATAAAGTTTGTGAATTGACGTTGGAATTCTAACTCAGTTTCAACATAATTTAAATTTAAATTTTGATACAATGTGATAATGTCTTAACCAGGATTTTGGAGATTGTCTGAACGTGACCTAAGGGACAGGATAAACTAACAGACAAACAGAGTATGTACAAAAATTTGAAGAATTAGTGCAAGTCTTAAATCATACTAAGAAATTGCGCCCCTCGCCGCTTTGCGGCCTTACCCTACGCCACTGAACCGCTCATTCTGTAAAATAATCAATGTAATTTTGGATTCTTTAGTAGCAGCGTTGGATAAGCGAGAAGAAGCCTACATACCTATTTGTGATGCATTTGGAATTTTGTTAAAAATTGAAGAAAATTCTGGGAATTTCAGAGGTCAGGAGAAACGATGAAAAAATCCATCAAATATGACTGACTGTTTGACTGGACTGACTGAATAACTACCGACTGAATGACTGATTGACTGACTCAACACTTGATTCGCCTGCGAGTACCACACCCCTTGTATCAGCCTGTATTCCCATGCGAGCATCACGTTCCTTGTACCAGCCTACGAGCACTACACTCTACTAGTGCTCATCATCTTTCAGATGAGTCTGCAATCACGGTAGATCATTTTCATGTTTGCGTCGCGGACTGCACCGACATGAGAATGTCGTCGTCCGCTACGCTCCGCCGTGTACATTGGGCTCAATATTTTTTGGACGCTACGTTCGCTGGGCAACGACATTCTTATGTCGGCGCAGTCAGCGGAGCAGACATGAAAATGCTCCCTCGTGGCTTCAGACTCGTCTGCAAGATGATAAGCACTAACAGAGCTTAGTGTTCGCAGGCTGGTACAAGGAACGTGATGCTCGCATGGGAGTACAGGCTGATACAAGGAGTATAATACTCGCAGGCGAATTAAATGTTGAGTCAGTCAGTGAGTCAGTCACATCTCAGATTCCAAAATCACTGGTTTGCTCTTGCTATCTCTATCGGGTAGGCAACCTGTCAGATGCGTCTTAATTTATCTTATGTCTACCTCCATGCAGAGGTCGGCTGTCAGTAATACTGTATGTAGATGAGAGATCAGTTTTTCAGGTCTAATGTCTGTCTCTATGTATTATCAGTAGGGGAGGTGACGGTCTTCTTCAGACGCCACATTCAATGCCGGACGTTGGCAGTGGTGGTTTCTGACTCGTGACTCTCCTGGCAGGTTAGTCGGGGTAGTTTGCTGTTGCTTTCCTCACGGTTCTGTTGCGGTAAAGTTTTCCTTCTTGGTACCGAAGAGTGTGCAGGCATACTTGGCTTACTAGCCACGTCTTTCACTTGTTTGAGTAAGCTGTTAACGACGTATACACGCACAGTACCAGTCTTTCTGATCTGGTAGTAACACGCCTCGCGATTGTGATACCTTGTTAATGTGGACTGGCGTGGGTTAGAAGACGCGCTATGTTTTCTCCTCAATTGATATTTTAGTTGCTGTGTTCGCTCGGACGGTAGTGGGGTTCGAATATCACTGGCTTTCCGGCGTTGATGGGACTCGAACCCGAGGCACAAGGATTGCGAAGCGGGAACGTTATCACTTTGCCAGACAGCGATGAGGAAGTAGCAAACAGTAATATTCATATCGGATATATCCTAAGTCTCCTGTCTTATGGCTTTCTCTATGTCTTTCTTATTAGCAATATATGAACACGTCTTATGCCTGTTTTTATTGGATTTTCCAGACTATCTAGTCTTATCAGTAGGGAAGTAACAGGCAGCTGGTCCATAATATTTGTATCCGGTATATTCTAAGTCTTACGGTTATCTATGTTTTCACATCTTATTAGTGATGTATGTAGATAAGTCTTATGTTCGTCTTTATGTGATCAGCAGGAAGAAGAAGTTCAGGCCGTCTTATTGTCTCATTAATAGGAAGGAGAATGTGGCTATCAGTAATATTTGGTAAATCCTAAGGTCTCTCTATCTTATATCTGTCTCTGTGTCTTTGTCCTATCAGCAGTGTATGGACCAGTCTCATGTCTGTACTTTTCTCTTATCAGTAGTGAAAAAAATAGTAGCCGGTCTGCTCCAGGAATTTGTTTAATCTTTCAGGTAGGCAACCCGCCTTGCGTATATTCTCATAGAGAGGAAAAGGTGGGGACGGTGGTGGATATTATTATTTTTAATACACAGAGGTATGAGCCTTCAAAAGTTCACAGAAAGTTTGAATGGATCTCAATGTAATCCAGGTGATAGTGAACCAATCTCAGTATAGTCTAAATTAATGAATTTCACCTATCTTTGATGGAGTGTCTGGATGCATTTTATCGAGTTATGTTAGAGTCTGGTAGCGGCATCAGAAGGTTATTTTAAGCTTGGGGGGGGGGGGTACAAAAATGTTTAATTTAAGTCAACAAGAAAGAAAATTTCCTTGTCTTTCAAATTTCAAAGTAGAGGTAACATAAAAAGCTTGTGAATCTCCGAAAAGCCAGTAAATCTTGTTTTGAATTCTGTCAAGGCATTTTTCATCAACTTATTACTGCCCCATTTTTTGAGGGGGGAGGGAGAAAATATAAATGATACTCTGTTCTCCCTCTATTTCGACGCCACTGGAGTCTGGACTTAGGACTAATCCTAATAGAGTCTGAATGAATTATAGAATGAGGAATAGTCTCAACGAGTCTTGCGTTAGTCCTAATGAGTTCAATGGGCCTTGACATAGTCTTTGAATGTTTGAATGCAGGCCAGTGAACCCGAGAAAGCTGCCCGGGATAACTCTTTTCTTAGAAATTTCAGCAGGTCAGGAAATTGTTAGTTTGCAATTTATCTGCTTCAGTTTGTCGATAAGCCAATAGTGTCATCAAAGATGGAATAGGTATATTCGAAATTGAAGATATAAATGCTGCCTTTAAGCAAAAGATATTACCTTCAAGATTACAGTATTCTACATTTAACCTGTCTCTATCGTCTATCAAGCGATGCTCGAAAGGGTAGTTCCTGTGGCCGGGGGTGCGGTGTCATAGGGGCCACTTTGGCATGTGTGCATCGCCATACGTCCCACCACACCATCGTCTATCGTAAAGTACGAGTAGTATTCAGTGCCGTCAATAAAAATTACCCGGGTCCGAGAGAAAGTAGCATGGACGTAACTTGAGGACTTTCTTGATGGGGGGGGGGGAGAGGACAAATGTATTTATAAGTGAACGCGTCGCCAAATTGAATGGAGTTGATCGACTCTATTCGACGTGTAGTGCGAACGCACCTCAAAAAAATCAAAATGAACTCGTATAATTTCTACTATTATTATAACAATTCAATAAAAAAAAACTAAATTAGAAAATATCATTAAAAAATATTTTTGATAATTTATAGTAAAAATAATTAACACCTTCTTGCTGTGCCCGCCCTCATTTCTCGTTTTTCAACTAATAGTGGCAGTGATTCTGAAGCTATGCGTAAATATTCAATGTTTTAAATCAAAACTAAATCTAGAAACATGTTGATTAAAATGGTTGATTTTAACATTTGAACTATTCCGGAACCAGCGCTGGATTTATACGGAAAGCGAGAAGGGCAAATGGCCCGGAGCTCATGGAGAATAAAGAGGGAAGAAGATTATGACGGCAAACAGAGAAAAAATTGAGAAAGAAGGAACGAAACAAGAAATGAATAAAGAAAACTTTTTTGAGCCTAGAACTCTAGTGTAAAGTCTTAAACACACCCAGTAATCAAGAATCTCGAAAAATCCAGAAAAGTTACGAAGAGCTGTAAATGTATTTTGAAGTGCCTTAATGAGAGAAATCCTGAAAAGTCGTCAAATGATCTTAATGAGTAGAGTAAAAGGTACAGTTATGAACCGAGGTACATATATCCCCCCCCTCCTCCCAGTACAGAAAGTACTGCTAGCGCTGCTGATGAACTAATCCAGAAACGTATTACGAGACACTGAAAAAACATTGTTTCATTCAGTTTTCGGCCAAAATCAAAATCAAAATTCCTTTATTGAAGATGTCTTAGCCAATAATATTAATATTTTCCGTAGTGATCCTCGGCCCATAGAGAGCAACGGTTTTTTGCAGTCGTTCTTACCTTCTCCTATCTGCTGCAGTTCCTTAAACGTTTTTACCCCCAAAAACTTATTCAGATCGTCGCTCCACTTCGTCCGTTTTAATAAGACTTTTTTTTTCTTTTACAGGGTGTCACATACCAAAAAGTTGTCTTATAGGTCCATCGGTCATCTTTCAACCTTGGTACAAGAGACATAATTGATTATCTTTTGAACTTGCCCTGTTCTTCAATGTTGTTATGTTTGTGAATATGTTAGGCTCAATTGCCGAAGTCGCTCATTGGGCGAAAAAATTGCCCACAACGCGTTTTGGTGATTGCGAAACAACCAGTACGCGAAATGAGCAATTTTAGTATAACCAGAACGAGTTTTGAAATGTTGAATTACCAGATCGCATTTTGGCCTATGTTAATCGTTTAAAAAGAGAGCCACTACGCGTTCTGAAACCCTGGTTTACCAGAACGCGTCCTGTTCTTTCAATTTTTAAAGTGAACTCGGGTACAGTAGGACGAAAGGAGGAACAGTTGAAAATAATTTTAAAATCTTTTATCATTATGAAAAATACGTCGTATTTTTATTTTTTTTACATAATCACAGGCTATTTATTCTTACACGAAGAATTCGAGTGACATTTTGAGTTACATTTCATATTGTTCGCGAGGCATTTACATTTTCTATTGGTGCAATAGCGTTTGCAATTACAGTGAACAAAAAAGCCTTGCTCGCTGCCTGAAATTGCAGCGGATGCTGATCTTAAGGTCATTGGTGCCGCGGGAGGCACATCTGCGAGGGTAACGAACGTACTATCGGCGATGGTAAACTCATTTTGAGCGTACAAATGTTTGAGAATTCCCTCCTTTGAACCGACTTTTAACACATAAAAAACGTTAATCGACGTAAAAATTCACTACTTTACTGATACTGTGAACACTGCATGTCTTCTTCCTAAATACTTCTCATAAACACGATTGGGCTTGTTTCCGTCTTTATCGTTTTCTCAGGTTTGAACGAGATTATTCGAGAACGCGTTGTGGTTCTTTTTATGCAAATTATAACAGACCAGAACGTGAACTGATCGTTTTGCATTTTACAACGCGTTCTGGTTGTTTTCTGAAATGCACAAACGCCGAATTTCGCGTAGGTACTGGTTGTTTCGAAATCACCAAAACGCGTTGTGGTCAATTTTTTCACCCAATGAACGATTTTGGCAATTGAGCCTAACAAATATACTGCATGAACTCAGAAGACACATTTGTTATATTTCCTATCATGTTTTGCTTTGAATTCCTTTCATTGACAAATTTTTGGATTCATGCCCCAACCAGTTTTCCGTATTGGTTCAGTTCTTGAGACGCTTTGTAGAGTTGTTTTTTAACTTACGAGTATGCCTGTACATTGTGAAAATTCGCTATTTATTTTGAAGATTATTGAATGTGAAAAAATTGCAAAATGAAAGTAAGTAGCAAAGAAACTCCACTTTTCAATGATATATATGATAGGTATTTTAAAAATATTCACATTTAAGGTCAAATTTTTCATTTTTTGTAAACAAAAAAAAAAGTATTTCTTGAGGTTGCTACGAATATGGACCAGTGAAATTTATGATCTAAACTCATGTTTTTTGATTCAGAGTGCCGAGAAAGAAGATTCTTATGAAAAATAAACGGACGACGAGCCACTCCCGCTAATGACTCACACCATGACGATGATAACGAAGTAACTGTGAAAAACTCTAATATCGATAAAGACTGCGAATACTTATCTGCAGGAATTTGTGTAAAGATAGCAAGGAGATACGGAGCTTATTGGATTCAATATCCTGGAAGGTATCAACAGTGGGTTCATAAGAGCTGAAAGTGACTCTTACGTTTGTAAATACTGTTCGTGGTAATAAAACGTATTTTTTGATGATTTTTTTTTTGAATTTTTTAAGGTGGCTCATATTTATACCTGGGTCTATATTAGTCAATTTCACAAAAATTGCGGTGGTGTGGAACTTACAAAGTTAAAAAAAAATGTGGGCCGTACAACTAAACTAAATGCCTCATATTGTGACACATTGATAATTAAAATCGGATAATTTGAGCCACGTTATTGAGAGAAAAGTTCGGGTGTTCCATAATTGTTCCTTTTATCCTACTCTCCACGTATTGTTACGATACAAGTAATTTCTATGGAATGTAGACTTTAACCCTTTCGGTCCCAGAACGAGGACATTTTTACTGGAACCAAATCTGTAGCAGGGTCGGCAATCTTTCATTTCCTCTTCTGGCGCAAGTATAAAAATTATAAATAAGGAACCCTAGAGCACGCTCCTCTCCCAAGAAAATTAAAACATGAAACATATCCAATAAATACCGATAAAGTTAAAAAAAAATTGAATTTTGTAAAAAAAAATCTAACTTGGTGCACGTGCTCCAGTGCAACTGGACTTTTGCTGGCCCTGATCTGTAGTGAAACTTGTACGATAGGCCTCCCAGGAACACAAAACTCGTTAGAATAGTTTTTTTGAATCCCCAAACCTCCCCTAGTGTATATTACCAACACTGTACAGAGTATCACTTATTTCCTATTTACATATCGCCGCGGATTTCGCCACAGACTTCGCGTGTGTCGTGAATGGCGGAGGGGGCTAGTCTCCCCCTTGCCCTCGTGATTGCTTCACCTGTCCATTTTTGGGCATGTGCTTCCCCTTTTCCCCTCCACGTGTATGTCTTCTCCGCAAGGGGCTGAGCGACTTTCTCTCTCTCTCTCTCTCTTTTTTTTTGTGATTGTACGGAGTCCACCTTTCCACCCGTTTTTTCCAACTTCCATCCCCCCTGTTTCCAGATGTGTCCTCCGTGCATCAATTTATTTCTTATTACCACTTCCCCTAAATCATCTAAACCAGTTTTTGCCCTAATCCCTGAAGATTCAGTTTTGTCTTTTACAGGGATGCCCAACATACTACGCTCCATCGCTCTTTGGGTTGTCTGGAACCGCTTGATGTTTGCTTTGGTTAACGCGCATGTCTGGTCCCCGTATGTCAAAACTGGCTGCACACAACTTCCCAAGTCCCCAGCCTTAGTTTGTATCGATAAGCGGCCTTTGAAAAAGCTCTTCAATTTCCAAAATTTCTTCCAAACACTAGTGATACGATTTGAGAGTTCCTTTTCTCTCGCTTTTTTGAAGGAAATTATTTGGCCTAGATAGTTCGCTTCATTTACCCATTCGATTTTTTCGTCTTAGTTTTGCTTGTATTGACGCTCAGCCTGCCTTCTCGCAAGCCTCAAGAAATTCCTCATCCTCTGCATTCCTAGTTAGCTCGGTCAGGTTGTTCACTATCAACTCCACATCGTCAGCAAATCTCAAATTGTTTAAAAATTGCCCCTGAATTCTGACCCCCTACCTTCCCATTTTAATCCCCTCGTGGCTTGCTCCAGTACGCAGTTAAACTGGTTGAGGGAAAACGGGTCCTCTTGCCTGACCCCTCTTTCAACGCCCAACCATAGTTTCCTTTCTTAGCTAGTTTAACGTAGGCTGTAGTCTGATCATAGTTAGGTATTTTGAATGATTCTTATTGCTATTGAATCAACACCTTGAGAATTCAACGCCTCGCACAAAAATTCTTGGTCCACCGTATCGAATGCCTTCGTAAAGTCAATAAATAGCAAAACTAGTTCAAAGTTGTATTCGTTTGCTTTTTCGATGAGTTGATTTAGCTAGTAGATGGGAGCAATGTATCCCAGTGGGATTATTCGATGGGACATATTGTCCCACCGGTCCTGAACAACATTAACCCACAAACAGTCTCCGACCACCTTCCCGAAAGACAATATTTTCCCGAAGAGTCTTTTCTAATTTTACTCTCAACCCGAGCCCTGGAATCCGCCCTTTCGAGCATTACCTCAGAGACGTCGGGGAGGCTGTTAGGGCTGTCTTAGCCCTCTCCTAATCTTGCCGAAAATCCGGCCTAGGTCGAAATGTAGCGAGTTGGTACGTAGGATCGAACCCGGGACCTCCGGATTCCGAGACTAGTGCGTTATCCAGTCGGCCAACCAGACACTATTCCCGAAGAGTAAATGTCCCAAAAAATTTTTCCCCAATCTATTTTCTCAAATTCCAAAATCCCAAAGTCGTTACTCTCCTCCTTCCCCCCCCCCCCGAAAAAAACAATAAATTTTTGAAGTTCAAAAAATCACGCTTTCGGGATTTTGAATACAGGAAATAATTTGACGGTATGTTTACTCTTCGGGAAAACTGTCTTTCGGGAGGGTGGATGCGGAAAAGTGTCCGGGAATCCCCATAATCATAGCGGCTGATGGTCACTCTGCACCGCGCTCTAGCAGAATAGTAAAGCCGGGATGTTGTTCAACAGCTCAAATACTGCCAGTGGGACACTTTAAACGGATTTAAACTCTATCAATGATCCCAATTGGATTTTTTGAAAATTTTTGGGACATTTTGTCCCGCTGGAACTAAAAGAGTTGAAGGTGAGTGGGGCTCATACACCATACGAAATTCTGATATTGAAATGTCGTTTTGGGTCTGATCGGCACCACTCATCTACTGATTTATTTCACGCTCAACATGGCCACCAGACGAATTAATTACCCTTTTAATCGAACGGCCAACTTTTCTCCCCTGTCAACCGCAATGGTGGAAAAACTTGATAAGTTTAAAAGTTGATACATTTTAATGGTTTTGTTTCCTCTGCCTCGTTGCAGTCTACCATGAGCGCGTTTAATCTTCCGTGGTTCGTGAATTTGATAAAACTTAACAGTTGTTACCGAAGAAATTACAAACTTAGCGGCCGGATTAAGACGCGGTCGAAAAAAAGTACTTTAAATTAATTTCGAGATATGCGATGCGCGGAAAAAGTGGCTTCTGTTTTCCACTTTTCATTATTCCGGCGACGACGCGCACCGAAAAAGAGCGACAGACGCTCGCAGTCCGTCTTTTGCCTGCCGAGTACACGGCGACATTTTTTTCTTCTTTTTTGCCTAAATTAGCGAGAATATTTTTTAATTCGCTGCTCGCGAGCGCGATTATCCTTTTATTGTTTTACACACGCTGATTGAGAAGAGCTCGAGAATTCCGCGGGGCCTTAGCTAAATGGCTTTTGACGAAGCTTTTCCAGAAGCGTCGGTTCGCATTCAGCGTGTGCATCTGTCGTGAAAAGCTCTCGCTGGCATCGCAGAGAAACGCGTACAATAATAATTGTTCTCGTCGAATTCTTTTACGCTGTATGCGAAGGAAAAATATTTTCAGGCGAGTGATCAAGCTCGCATTGTACGCTCGTCTGCCGTCTTTTTCGTTCTCGACCGAGGAAATGCAACCTCCATTTCAAAATGTAAACGATTCCGCGTTTGTAATCGGAATTAGTAATGCGACCGGTGAAGATGAATCCCGTACTGAGGCGCTGGAAGGCAATAATGGGGGCCGGGGTGAAAGTTCGAAACCGAGGGGTATATACGATCGAAATTCTAGAACAATCCGGGATACTTTTATGCTGCAACGATAGATTGTAATAGGGGTGGAGTACTTTCCTTGAATGGTCCTGTGACTCCAATTTACGACTTCATTTCGGACAACAAGTCTAAATTCCAGAAAATGAGCTCAATTACAACTCTGGCTATCGTAGATAAAAACGCCTTTGTTCAATAAAAATAAATTAAAAAAGTAATAATAAAAAAAAAATAATAATAAAAGAAGTACATACATACATGAATAAAATTTCCGACCATTGCGTAATTTTATTTATTTATTTATTTATTTGCAACCTTCCGTTACTGTGTTCTTCTTACACTAGTTAGTGTTTACACGATCAATGGGCCCATGACTGAGCATCGGTCTCCTCCACCTTTCTCCATCGGTCCCTATCCCTAGCTCCCTCTATACAAAGCCTCTATACTTTTTAATTTATCATGCCATCTTTTTAAGGGTCTCCCCGGGTTTCTCCTTCCCTCCCACGGGTACCAATTCAACACCCTTCTTCCCCACCTTTCATCCCTATGTCTTTCAACGCGTGCCCCGCGTAATCAAGTTTCAATTTTCTTACTATGTATCTATAGTCTTTTGCTCCGGCTATCCACCTTATTTCCAAGTTCTTTAATTTGTATTTTCTCTTTACGCCTAGGATCGAGCACTTCATAGTGATTTGTGTTCTTGCCATTTTTCAATTTTGTGCCTCGATGGTTGCCCACGTCTGCGCACCGTAGGTCCAGACTGGTAGTATACATTCTTCCCGAATCTTTATTTTTGTTCTTAGCGGCATTTTACTTTTACGAATCCGCTTTGGCGGTCAGGAATTCCTCCAAGCTTGTGTTCTCCTTCTGCTGAGCTCTTTTCCCGTGCTTTCCTTGAGGGATTAAGCTCCAAGATGATCTTCATATCCTCGCTGCTTGGTGTATAGAAAATAACCTGCCTCTTAATTTAAAAAAATGTTGTCAAGTAACTTTCACTAAAAACAAAACCCTTTATAGTATCGCAATACGCCATTGAAGGACATCCATTGGAAAGTAAATCGAAAATTAGGGACCTAGGTGTGATTCTTGACTCAAAATTGTCATTTATTCCTCACTTCAACTATGTAATAAAATCTGCAAGATCTATACTCGGCTTCCTTTACAGAAATGCCCAATCATTATCTAAAATTATTAATTTTATACTCCTTGTTAGTAAGGTCTAGGCTAGAATTTCGATCCATCATATGGCACTTCAAATCAATAAAAAAAAAAAATCAACAAATTGAAAAAATTCAAGAAAAATTCTTACGATACATACCTAGAAAACAATTTCAGTATCATCCAAATGACCTTACGTATGAGGAGTTACTTGAAGGCTACCAACTCCAGTCTTTAGAAATTCGACGGAAGGCAGCCTCAATTTCTTTTATAAACGACATCCTAATCTCGGATATCCATGATTCACACTACTGGTGGGTAAGATACAAATCAATATTCCTCGACCTGCCAATCGCTTCTCCAACGTTTCTTACTTTCCACCTTCCAGAACTGAAACTCATAGAAACTCCCCGATAGTAAAAGGATTGACTTATTGCAATGAACTCATCAGAAAGCATCCAAACATAGACCTAATTGATACAAAGGGAAGGGGGGCATTAAAAAGAATATTGTGGGGTGTGAGGTAAATAGGCGGGGAATAATATTGCTGGAATCATCAATGTCTGTGCGAATGTGTGCGTGTTTAGGAATGTTTGACTGTGCATATTATGTAAAATCAGTGGCGGAGCTAGCTTTTTTTTAGGAGGAGTCGGAGGGAGGGTAGGAGAAATCGATGAAAAAAAAAACTTTAGCCCTAAAATTTCATATTGAAGTCATGAAATGAGACCCGTAAAATTCTAAAATACATTTAATTTTTTCACCATAGTCTTTGTTTATAATGCGCTATTGAGATTCGAATATTGAAAAAGTTGGTCAATTTTTTTACTTTTTGGCCGAATATTTGAATTTTGGTAAATTTTTGGGGAGGCCAAAAATTTGTTTGAGGGGTTTATGGTTTCCCTGGGACCTTCCTTAGCTCCGCCACTGTGTAAAATAGATAGTATGTGTGCTTTGCATGCTTGCAGGGACGTACTGAAGAGTTTTTCTTGGGGAGGGGGGGGGGTAAAAATTGTGAAAGTCCCAACTGACTCAACTCAGAATTCCGAAATATCAAATAAAAAAATGAAGAAACCTTTTAAACTTGTTGGGTTTTTCCAACTAGCCTGATTGAAATGTTACATTTTCCCAACTGCTGAGTGAAAAATTCCTACGGGGAGGGAGTTGCCCCCTCTTCCCCCTTGTCGGTACGTACCTGTGTGCTTGTGTGTATGTCCGTGTGTAGGGGGAGGAGTATATATGAGTACGTATGCTATTTAGTTCCTTGTTATTCCCCTCTTTTTTATTTGCTACTTTCTGAACAAACAATATGTAGCATTGTTGCTTCCCTGCCAAGTCCCTGGGTATTACCTGTCGGCAGGGAATGGTATAATGTATAAAATAAATAAATAAACAAGATATTGTCTGACCTAAGTATAGCGTGCTATCCTGTACTCTGATCTTCTCAGAGCCTCCTCTTTTGGTTTGTAATAAGCACCGTTTTGTGCGTGTTAATTTTTAGACCAACCTTTTGAGCCCTTCCAACTCTAACTCACTAATTATTTTTTGGAGGTCCTCTCCATCCAGTACAATCAAGGCGACATCGTCCCCACTAATCGTACGTTGTTCAACCGAACCCCGTCTACTTTCAGGCCCCTACCTTCGCAGTTTAATTTACCAAAAATTTCTTCAAGCAAACAATTGAAAAGATTTGGGGATGAGGGGTCCCCTTATGTTTTACCCCTCTTCCAGTCCAGAGCGCTTTTGGCGGCTATGCCATCTTCCAGTGGAGTACCCTAACACTTTTCTTTTTGTCGTCCTGTATTTGTAGAGGTGTGTAATACCGTATGGTACAACCTATATGCTTGTAAAATTTTCATTATTTACCAAATTTAAGTTTAAAAGGTTTCCCTTGTCCCCTTGTATAGTTGTCTGTCGATTGCAGAAGTAGTGACCGGTGGAGTCTGGGTGGTGGGATATGCAGCTAGATGGCTTGCGGGTGCTGCGGTCCGTCTTGGGCCCCATTGCGTAAGGCTACACTTCATTCGTAGAATCCGAATTCGCTCCCAGTACCTACGCATTTTAATATCCGAATTGGCTCCTGATTTCTTTACTATTTAATTACCGAACTGGCTCTCTTCATTTCGCGATTACATAACCGATTTCGCTCTCTTGGATACACATACTGCACAACCCCTACGCAGTGATTTTCCTTCCCATTTTTACGGACGCAAGACAGTCTACACAATATTATACAGGTTTTCTTTGTAGGTGCGATGCCGTTAGAGGGCGAAGGCTCTTGCTACAGGGTCGGAACCCCTCGAGTGGAGGCCGCACTATGAGTGTTAGAGAAAGTAGCCTGTCCTCCCAACGAGTAGGACTGCGTAAGTCGGAGAAATGATGACAAATTGCTGTAAATTTTCCTAAGCAACCGCATTCATTGACTCTGTAACCATACCTGTGGAAAATTGCATACAACACTTTTATCGAAGCATTTGGGAAGATGAACATCAATATTCAATATCATTTGTTATGCTGACAACACTTTGTTTATTTGTAAGCGGCTAGTCACTCAATGTTAAGTTCAGATTGGGCTTGGCTCCTTTTGGCGAGGCCAGGAGCGGTAGAAATATGGCACCCAACCCCTCGGCTCTTATTCATTCAAAATCCATTACGTAACTTGAGGCACCCAGGAATAATATATCACTGCTGCTAGAGGGAAGGACGGAAGGAAAGAATTGGGTCGGTCGGCAAAGATTTCAGTTTATTCAAGAGATAATTGAGAATGTCAGATGTAAGAGTTATATTTGGAAATGAAAGAACTCGCACAAGGTACGGAGAAATGGAGACTAATAACTGATGAAACCTTATCATCATTCTTATTATGCATAACATGCTACTCAATTGCTCTATAGTTACGATTTACAATGAGTGAACCGTTGCCCGGGTAGCTCAGTTGGTAGAGCACATGCCTCTCTGCTTTAAGCAAATCCAAACAAATGATCATGCTGTCCAGGGTTCGAGTCCCTGCCCGGGCTTATATTTTCGATTTTTTTTTCTCGCTTGATCCGAGCCGAAGCGTTACAAACTTTAAGATCGTGACTGGTTCGGAAGAGACAAGCCTTATGCCTGAAAAATCAATTTTCAGATTTAGTATTTTTTGGGTGTTCAAACCCTTCTTAATGATCTATCATTGGCAGAAACCGAAAATACATACTGTAAGCATCTAAGAATAGATCTTTAAGAGAAGGGTTTGAACACATAAAAAACTTCAAAACCTGAAAATTAATTTTTTAGGCATAATGCTTGTTTCTTCCGAGCCAGTCACAATGTAGATCTAAGACTGCTACAAATTGCGAAAAACTGAATTTTTTTCTTTTCCCTCGCAATAAATCGAAAGATAACTTGAGATTGATAAAATTGACTCGACCACGAGAATCGAGAAAACAATAAAACAAATTGAAGGATCCTGGTCGTGGATTCCGAATCTTATTTAATATTTTATTTCAATCTCAGATTGGAAACTCCAAGTATCCAAATTTTACAACGAACATTTCCATTTATTTACGAGTACCTATAATAGTTTCATTTTTATATAGATACAGAAAACTTCTAAAAAATATAGAAAAAATTAAATTAAGTTAAATAAATGATGTAGACCTTAAACCTTTTTTAAACGATTCAAGATTATAATCCTTCTAGGATATTAAAAATCTTTAATATATATATAAAAAAAAAGAAAAAAGATGTGGGCATGTTAAATACGTGCGTATTCAGTCTGTTCAGGCTCAATTCAACGAGGCTGTTTGCTTTTTTTCTCTTTTTTTTGTAGAAGTGATAGGGTGAGATTTGCTTCGTAAAAAAATTTGGGAGGCATTGCTCCCTCCACAAAAATATGGTCTTGAAGGAAATTTTCAAATGCCTGAAGACAAATATAGTGTTTTGTGATCCTTTGTGATCCAACTCGTGGATTTGCTTCCCAGCTGAAACCCCGATGGACCGACACTCACAATTCGCTCCTGTCGGTTCCCTGCTCCTCGCCGCTGAATCACTGAACCAAATATTTATGGTTGCATAAAATTGCAGAACTGGTGATGATGTTTTATTACTAATCAACCCAGATGAGACAGCCATCTTACCCTACATAAAAAAATTCCCATGGGAATTTATATAAAAACCACACGGCTGCAGACTGCAGTCGTGTAGCAACAACACGGCTGGAGACTGTAGAAATGTCAACCACTGAACTGAAATATTACCATGAAGAGCTAAATCATACAGACTGTCCTCGTATCAGAGGAGCGTGTACGGTTGGTGTCGCTGCAGTGGTGTTGCGCTGGGGATGTGGCTGTGCTGGCCAACCAATAGTATTTCGCTGAAATTTCGTCGTCGGAATAGAGGTGCGAAATGTAAATCATATAAATCGAGGCTGGGCGCGAGGCGCTTCCGACTCACTACG
Source organism: Acanthococcus lagerstroemiae (assembly GCA_031841125.1). Lineage (NCBI taxonomy): Eukaryota > Metazoa > Arthropoda > Insecta > Hemiptera > Eriococcidae > Acanthococcus > Acanthococcus lagerstroemiae. The sequence continues at coordinate 31,565,526 of CM063112.1, read as the reverse complement.
CTCATCCTTGTATCGGTCTGAGAGCACTATGTTCCTTGTATCAGCCTTCGAGTACTACTCTCCGCTGGTGCATCAGTTTGCAGACGCGTCTGCAACCACGGGAGAGCATTTTCATGTCTTTCCGCTCCTCGTATTCCGCCGACATTTTCCAGCCCGAAAAGGGAGAGTTAATGAAAATCACAAGATCAAGTTTGGAATTAGCATAAAAAATATTTCCATCAAAAGTGAAAGATAATATGTCTCACTGAGTGTTCAAAGGCAATTTCAGCAGAAAAATTCCATCCCAGTTGAAGTTTTCATCTTATACAATGGAAGAAAATCACAAAATTGGGCTTCGAAGGAGAAAGGGATGAATCTGATTGTTGAGTGTATAGAGTTCTGGGTTCTTATATAGCATTTTATATTCTTGTTCCCCGGTGCAAATGAGGACGCTTCTGATTAATCTTACTTCACCGGGCGTGCGACCGATTCTAGTTCAAGAATGGCGGGGATGCACAAGCACATCCCCATCAGCAAAAAACTTTTGATGTCCGCGTCCGAACAGTCTCTATCTGAGGTAATCGCCTTCATGATCACGATTTACCGGGCCATGGATGCGGACAGCCTTGTAGAAGTCGATTGGACGCAATATGTTCTTCTCGAGATGATATAGCAGCGACCGACGTACTTCATAAGCGAGAAGTAATCTGGTGTTGGTTCGCATCATTGCTTCTCGTTAACTCTACCGATGCACTGCATACGAAGAAGCCCGACTGCGTCCGAAAAGTAGCCTTCACACCTTTTTCATAGTCTTATTGCGTTCCCTTTTTGCCCCTTGCTTCGAATGGTTCGATTGCGTCCATCATGTTGCAACCCACCTGATAGAAACATGTGCACGGCACCGTGCACCTAGCGTAAGATAAAACGGTACTTATGTAAGATGAATAATAATATTTGTAATCGAACATATTATGTATAAGAATTCGCCGGATCACCCGAACAGGTTAGGACCGGGGGATGCGTAATCGGGGAAGCTCATTTATTTGAAGTAATTACAGATCATCCGAACAGGTTAGGACCGGGGGTGCGTTCAAAAACTATCACGGAAATGCCATCGGTTATTTCTATCTCACTCCACTTCCGACTGGAGTACGGTAGAGTAATCGAGATACAAAATTATCGGTTACTGTTGATTGCACGCTTCTGAACGCACCCTAAGAGATGTGTCATCGGGAAGGTTCTAATATTACTATTCGAATAGGTATTTTACATAACTGGTGTTTCTGCACAGGTTGAAACAGGTAACATAGCAAGCCCGTAGCGGGACTACTTTTTCAGGGGAGGGGGGCACAACTCGGGAAAAAACAATTTTTTGCTGCAAGCTCGTTCTTTGTACCGAGGGTGTAGCTACGGGGAATATTTGGGTATAACTGTCGTCTATCAACAGCACAAAGAGAAGTCCTCCGCATAAATAACTTCCAAACTGAAGACCAAAATCCAAAAACCACCCATATCATTTTTGAAATTTCGACTTTGTAGTCAAACAGCAACTAATTTGCTGCTGTTCTGCTGGATGAATACTGCTGATGACTAAACAGATGTTGCCTGAGTACTCTGTGCACGGAAGTGTTAGGAGTGTAGTCGCTGATATAGCGCTATCTGGCGGCCAAGTCGAAATTTAAAAAATGACATGGGGGGGTTTTTGGATTTTGGCCTTCAATTTTCAATTCGCTTCACAGTAAGTAAATTACCAATTTTCTGCTTTCTCACAAGTAGTCAATATTCGGGCCCGCATGTAAAAAGTGCTTTTTGGGACCCTTTGAAAACAGTAATTGCTCACCAAAAAATAATTCGAAAGATTGCCACCTAGGTCTTTTTCCTTAAATCCATCGCTGGCTAGGTTAAACCAATATAAAAAATGGATTGTTTGAATGCATGTCCTAGTTTTCTGAATATCGTTTTATTTTCGTTTTCTGGCTTCTGCACTGGGGCTGGGTACATTATTTGAACATAAACACTTCATTCAGTAATTGTCTGTCTCAGTATTTTGCAGCAACTGAAAACAATATATATTTTTTCAAAAAATGCCGAGTTGGAAAAGAATTTACTCGGAGGGGAGGGGGGGGATGCTCCCATTTGCCCTCCCCCGAAGCCACGGGCCAGTAACATAGTTATGAAAAAAATCATAGCAATTCTAAAGGAAATATGTAGAAAATATCAAAGAATCTAAAAAATCTATATGAAGTCTCAATGCTTGAGATAATGTTGACTGAGTCTGTAGGATCTGTAAAAAGTTTTAACCATGTCCTGGAGAATTAAAAACAATCTAAAACATAGTAAAAGCCTTACAGACATTACAGAAGTCTTGAAGTGACATAACAAGTATTGAAGAAGTTTGAAGCTGTTTAGTAAATTCGTGGATCATCAGGCTTTATTGTCCTATGCTACCGGGAATTTAATCGGTTTTCCGATGGGCCTTTCCATGCACCCATATGGATTGTACTTTTTTATGTACGCAGCTGAGAATCGAGACTGTTCTCATGATAGGTTCCCTATGAAGAAGGAAGAAATATCAAGTTGTAGGAGAATGTTCGTTTAAGCTTAGGGTATTGACCTTTTGACGTCACCGATCATGACCTTGACCTTCAGAGGTTATTGACCCGCGCTAGTACCCGGTAGCAGATGTTTTGAACCTATATTTCTGGCGGGTTAATGACCTTTTCTACATACCAAGTCCATTGACCTTTTGTTGATCAGCTTTTTGCAAGGTTCACTGACTTTTAATGATCAGCTAACTGCAAGGCTGTCACTAAGTAACTGAGACTAAAATTCGCATGGCCCACCAACGCTACCTATCGGTGTTTCAACGCAATAGGAGAATAATTTGGTTCATTAGCTAACAATTGAGACCACACCGAGCTCATTTGGTTGAAAACTCGCTGTTCCAGACCAATTTGAAAAAAAAAAAAAACATATGCGTTAACCCCTACAAGTTTTTTAAAGTTTTTTTTTTTTTTTTTTTTTTTTTTTTTAAAGAAGGGAAAAAAGCATACGATTACAATTTTTTTTTTTTAGTCATCATCTTCATTAAGTACACGAGTATCTTTTTCAAAATAAGCGCCATTCATGGCTGTACAGGCGTCCATTCGTTCTTGCCATTTATCAAACGTTTTCGCGTATTATGCCGCCGGTAAGGAGGAGAAAAACATCTGCGCCGTGGTGATAACTTCTAAAAAAATCACAATTTACCCCCACCCCCCGAATAGTCCTAACCTCGCCCCCTGCGACTCTTGGTTATTTCCTCAACTGAAGGCAGCCTTACGGCGTCGTCAATTCAACACGAATCAAGAAGTCGCATCAGTGCAATGCAGATGTTTTTCTCCTCCTTACCGGCGGCGAAATACGCGAAAACGTTCGATAAATGGCCAGAACTAATGGACGCCTGTATAGCCATGAATGGCGCTTATTTTGAAAAAGATATTCGTGTACTAAATGAAGATGATGATTAATAAAAAGTTTTGTAATCGTACCCTTGCTTTTTTTCCTTCTTTAAAAAACCTGTAGAGGTCAACGCATATCATTTCTTTCAAATTGTTCTGGAACAGCGAGTTTTCAATCAAATGAGCTCGGCGTGGTCTCAATTGATAGCTAATGAACCAAATTATCCCCCTACTGCGTTGAAACGCCGAGATAGGTAGCGTTGGTGGGCCGTACGAATTTTAGTCTCAGTTACTTAGCGACAACCTATGTATATTTGAACTTGAAAATGTAGACTTCGAAGTAACCTAAACCCATTTTCCCCATCCTTGCTAGACTTATACCATAGGGTCAACTGACCTTTTGAAGGTCATTGACCTACGGGTTGTATTTTGAACTTAATTATTTTACTGTAACGTAACCTAATTCTCCCCACCCCTGCAGAATATGTCCAGATATAGGATTCATTGAACTTATGAAAGTCCTTGATCTGAGGCAGTATTTCCAGCCATGGCTTCTTTCGAACCTGGTATGATTAAGTACTCATAATATTTAATTCGAAAATAAGTGATTTATTTTCCCCAGTTTGGAGGAAAATGAGCATCCAGCGTATTTTCTCGGTCATATAACGTTTCACGTACTTACGCGGGCTGTCATTCTTACAGTTTCCTTTGTTGAAACTGAGGGGGAGGGGAAAATGATACTACTGCCCTCAGCTTCACGAGTGAAGCGATCAAGTACCCTGCCTCGGCTTGCCACTGACACTACATGGCGTTTTCCAGAATTTCGGCGTGTGAATTTGCAGAACGTGAGAGTTGGAATGGAAATGGAAATGGAAAAAATACACGCTGCATGGCGAACAGAACTGGGAAAATTCGAGCCATCAATAACGACCGACATCATTGCCATCACGGTCGACTCGCGAGACCGAACACCAGCTGCCCAATTAACGCTAATAGAATCATCAATCGATCAAAAGTTTACACGTTTCGATTGGGCTTACACCGATTCGACCGAATAATGAACCACTCAACACGCCACCGCCGAAATTCGTTCATTAATCAAACCCTTCGAGGGAAACGTGCAACCAAATGTCGAAAAATGGGAAAGAAATTTGTATCAGTTTGTATTTTAAAAGAGTATTAATCAAGTTCGTTTTCTTGTGGTTGTCAGCAGTCATCGAAGACGACACCGTATCCTTGTGAAGGACGGGGGGACTTGCGCTCATGAAGTGTCGGATTTAGATGCACCTGCAGAGAGAAAATATTCAGCGTCGATGGAGTGGTAAATTTTCCTAAAAGGTGTTCCACCTATCTCCCAAATACGTGAAAAACGTACATTGGTATATATCATCGAAAAAAGTCTTCGGAGAACGACCTGATGAAACTGAAAACTTTTAACACAGACATCGAGTCTTCCTTAAAATAGAGCGAAACTGTCAAAAAATGTGTAACTTTCAAAATGGATTTTCTTCTTGTTTCGTCGTACAAAAAAAAAATAAATAAAATAAAGTAGGATACACAGTCGATTATGGATCACCTTCTAGTTTCATTTTTTGAGTCGGGGCAAATGTTGTAATAAGTTTCACAAAACGTTTTCTTACAACCTCTCCCACAATTTCTATCAAAATCCCTCAAAATCATCACTAGCTCGAGTATACTGAGGCGCACAAAACGAGGTATAAAATGAAAAAAACAATAGTGTAATACAAAAAAGTTATGAATGAAAACAAGAAATTCAAGATCTGAGACATTTTACAAATGGTGTTGTGAAGTGTCTCATCTTATGTTGTAAAATGTGTTTTCCTTTCTCCTCCTTTTTTCTTACTTTGAGTTGGCTTTTTCATTTCTTTTGAGGGAATTGGATTCTAAAAAATATTTATAAGATTGACATGAGGCAAACAGAGGGTTTGTTTAGGGAACGATTGTTTCAATTTGTGTATCCCATTCTCTTACGCTACAGACTTGAGAAATTGCGATGGATGAGATCAAAAAGAAAGGGAAAAGATAACTTTTCGATCTAGCTTGAATTTACACCGCGGTAATAACACAAAATGAGATTAAAAAATGAAAAAAGAAAAAAAGAAAGAAGAAACAAAGAAAGAAAAACGAATTAATGGATCTGAAGAGAAGGAAATCGTATCAAATGGATAAAAAACGCACCCACGTATCACGATAAAGTTTTTCAAAATTTGCAAACTCAGATAAACCCTTGTTGCCCGGCTCTTATCTGTGTAGTTATAGATACAAGGTGTCTCATTACATGACTCCCCTTCCACAATAAAAGTAGACAACTTATCTTGACAGCGTGTAGATGTGCGTGCTTGCTCTTACATTTCCGAAGGTGCATTTTGTACAGTATAAATGGAAAAATTTTTCTCTCAGAATTGCTAATAGACAGACCGGTGAAACACTTTATTGTTCTTAGAAACAATTTACAACGACTAGAAAAAACACACATTGGCTCAACACGTACAAAATCGGTTTTGGATAGAAACTACATACAAAAATGTTCATCCCCCCCCCAATTTTCGATAAGAGTTGTCTTTTAGACTGAGAGTTTTCTTGAAGTAAACTATTCTCTTCTTCATAGTCTTCAGGGATATTCATTCCTTGGCCTCACTCGTTTTAAAATTTTAAAATTTTGGTAAAATACATTTTGAATTTACGCTTTAAAATAATTGTACTGCAAAAAAAAAAAGTGAAAGTCCTTCTCCCCCTCTAATTATCTTTAATATTAGTAGGAAATCTTATCAGGAGTAAAAGAAGCGGACAAACAGCATAATTCCTCGCCCCTTTCAGTTATTAACCTAGTAAAATCAAGATTTTTGATGTAAAGTATTGCATTTGTCTAAATTTCCAAGATAAAAAACTAAAACATTTCGGTAAAAGTGAGGTCAAAGAGAATCGATTACTAGGAAAATATTTCTGGATTCTCAGGATAATTTTCATAGAAAATCAAAAAAGAAGTGAGAACTTTTGAGTGTAGTTTTTAGTTAAAATTGAAGGACAATATTGAAAATGTAAAAATGAGAAACAAACGAAATTAAAGGATTCAGGGGAGACGGTCAAAAGTCTGAAATGAAAATATGCAGGTCACATTATGAGGTAAGAAAATTACAAATGAGATAGAAAAGTGGAGGGGTGGATACAGGTGTGGATCCACGGGGGGAGGATTCCCTCCCAAAACCAAAAAAAAAATAGGAAAAATCTGTGGAGGAAGGGGGAAGAATCTGTGGGAAAGGGGAGATCTATGGGAGAGGGGGCAGCAAAAGAAATTCTCGCGCGTTTTTCCTTCTGCCATTTCCCTCCCCAAAATGATCGTCTGGATCCGTGCCTGTGGATACCATATGACAAACTGAGAAAGGTGGGTAGAAGAGCTCAAAAAAGAGCTTGAACTTACATAGAGGAGATATAACTTAGTCAAGAAGAAATGGAGGGGGGAGGAGAGTCATATGCTCAAAAATGGGCGGGTAAAGAACACAAGGGAAGGATGGAGGTGGTGAAACTGATGTCGCGTAAGCTTAACAGTGGAATGTCGTAGATACCAATAAAAAGCCGTTGTTATTATTTTAGTTAAAATTGACGTTTTGAACACCTTGTTGATCTGAATATGGCAACGTTTTTCAGTAGGTGCCGTAAGTGGATTACCAAAAGATTCCGTCTATCAATGAGCAATGCTGAGAAAAAAAATTCCATTCATGCTGCGCATAATTTCTTCAAATTTCTATATCCTGCCCCGTCAAGTATAAGAGCAGGCAAGCCTAGCTACACATTGTCAGGAAAAATTACTTACTTACTTGGTTGAAGGGGGTGGGTCATGTACACTGAGACAACCTGTGTAAATTGAAGGGTACCTCGTAAAAGCGTTGAATTTAATTTCTATAGGGACCATTCAAGCATCTCTCTTATGGTGTGAAAATTCTTCAGCTGAATCTTTTATACCGTTGCTGAGAATTTACAATTTATGTTAAATTTTGGCACTATCACCAGCGAAAAACAAAAGATTTTCCCCTTCTTCAGCCAAAGCTATCACACGACTCATATGTTTTGGTAATACATTTAATACGGAAAATTTTATATTATTAGCTGTGCTAGATGCGAGGAAGTATTTTCGATAACAACAGGTGTTACACCGGGGGAAGTTTGCAGTGTGGCCATTGGTGCAACGGGGGAAGTTCGCGTGGTAGCCTCGATTGAGTTAGGCACGCTTCCCGGTGTTCTGTCTGGTTTCCTCGAACGGAGGTTATAAGACATTGAAGTGTGCGTTTGTGAGGTTCGTCAGCGCCGGAGAAATCTCGAGGTTCGAAATCGTAACTGTATTATGACTTCTCTTACGAAAGGGCGGATTCCAGGGCTCGGGTTGAGAGCAAATTAGAAAAGAAATCTACTATTTACAACTGAACGACATGAACGACAGAGGTACGGGGACGGCTTTACGGTGAGACCTAGCACTTGCCCTTGTTTGGTCGGAGGTCGTAGGCGTCGCAATGGTAACACTATTCCTCCTCTTTCCGTCCCGGTGCAAGAAAAAATAAAAAATCTTCGCCACGAAGAAGAGTTTTAGCATTTTTCACAAAAAACTGACGTGGTTTTGACACAAAACTCTTAAGTCCTAAATAACATTTTGATGTAAAAAAAAAAAAAAAAAAAAGTGTTCTTCATTGAAATGAGCGATTGCCAGCCTTGGGACGCAATACTTACATCTTTATTGATAATGTGTAATTTACCCGGTAATTTAACGGAATCAGTTTTCACGTTAAGCTATGCATGGTCACATTTATCAGAACAAGGTAACTGTAACGTAATTGATAACTTATCAGAACCTTTTCTGTATCATATCCCTGCCAATTATGCCAATTAGGATACTTGCGAGTGGGTATACAAATTAGAAACTTGAGAATTTGACGCATTTGTTATTTGAAGTATTCAATCTCATTTCAGTGTCATGTCAGTGCCATACCCATGTGTAGGCTTCACCGAATAGACTTTTTATCTGTGACACATTGGACAAACGGCCAGAGTTTTTGATACAGACTCGTACAAATGTATTTCGACCATGATTCTGACAGTAATGTAACGTTCTCTTGGAATGCGGAGACGTTGACCGCCTGATTGTGAGGAGCCGATAAGTTGGTGTGGGCATATGTGTAAAATGCTGAATAATTTACAATCGAAAATAATATCTAGTGACGAGCTCATAAGCTGGACCTTGTTACTCGTCCGTAGATGCAGATCTGGAAGTGGTCTCGCCTCGAGTGAAACAAGCGCAACAGATGGTGCTGTACAAAAAGGAATTAGAATTATTATTTACCTCCGGAGCGCTCGGCTGAATTATTTAGGTTTCGCGAAATGGAATTCGTAGAACCGAGCGAGTTCCACGGGGTTCATCGCGTACGATTTTATACATGCGCTCGCTCTTAATATGAATGCCCTTATACTGGATCATTTATTGACATCACTCGTTTATAGCTCGTTTTGCACTATCATATTACGGCGCTCTCGGCACGGGTGTGTAAGGGACGTTTTAGCTAAATGGTCTTCCGTAACCCGAGACAGAGAAGTCTGGACCACTTCGCGTTGACATGTGAGATGTTGCTCCGATGCGGCGATCGTAGGCCGCGTACGTGTTAAGGAATTAAGATCTCACAAATAATTTACGATTATGATTAAAATAGACTGGAGGAAACCAGAAATATCACCTGTTGAACTAAATTGATACGGCAGTGCGAAGTACCGAACATATCGATTTCATATGATAGAAGAGGGTCGCACTGAGAGGTAAATTTGGAGCGGTAATGTTGGTTTTGCTTTCCCTTACGTGTAAATCTTCATCTATGCAAGGGTGTAGTGTGCCAGCAAACGTTTATACCACTAGTGATCTTTCTTTGAACAACCTCTTAGTCAGTCTTTTTAGATACTTTTCGCGTCTCCTGGGTATATGAATAGGTAATAAGCATCAAGCCCAGTAATGCTGCAATCTAGTTAACTCTCAGTTTTTTCGAAAGAGGAGATGGAGTTTTCACTTTTCTCTTATCGGAAAGTGTATGAACAACTGATTTTCCATGGCTTGTGAAATCCGTAAATTAATGCTCGTTGGTATTAACTGTCTGAAATGCCGAGTAGATGCTAATAAAATTAGCTGACTGTGTTACATTACTATGTGAAAATAGGTACCTCATTGCTGTACTCACTTTTCATGTTGTCTGTTGGCAGTTCCTATTGCAGAGGAAGTTAACGGAGTTTCGTGGCCTAATAGATCCAGGGTTCAATTAGTCAGTACATTTTATTTGGAAGTGCTACTTCAGTTTATGATACATATGTACTCCTCACCCTCTCCCATTCGTTCCGTTCTAGGGCAATACGATAAGAGCTTATGTTTTAAGAATCGGTCGATCTCATCCCTCCGCCAAACTTGGGCCTTGCCTTGTTTCCTGGTTCTGTGCCTCAAAGACCAGAACATATTTGGTGAACCCATGTATTTGGAGGGAAGCCTGGCTACGTTACCCGTCCAGCCCCATTTCAAATTTCTGATCGTAGACAATTCCTCACGCTTGGCAGGTTATTTTTGATTGTTTGTATACTAATGTGATCTTCGAGTTTTGTATCGAGAATAGACCGCATCATGGAATTTTGGGCGGTTTATATTTTTTTTATAATTTAGATGCGAGGGCCCAAGTTGTGATTTTGAACAGATCACGTACTGGAAATACAAGAATACAGGAGACTGTCGTGACGTCAGATAGTGATCGATGATAAACCGGAAGGTCCACAGCGTGGGGCCCAGGGGCCTGATTGGTAACAAGCCCCTAGTTAGCGAGTTAGTGATTCTCGGCTTGATAAATGATTTGGCCGAGTCAGATTAATTTGGATAAATTTATTAGTTGATACTTTTATAGCACTTTAAACTTTACTTATATTATGAATGATACCACAGATAAGCACTAGGCTTTAAGAGTGTACGACACGACATAAAATTACGTTAATTTTCAAAAGTCCCAGATCTGAACGAGAGTGATGTGAGCAGAGTCTTCACCTAACTTTTCGATGAGAGCAAGACCAAAGTAAGACCAACGTTTCGGTCCTTGCAGCAAGTTTATACAGCCGAAATTTGGCAGGACCCGTCAGTGAGAGAGGAGGATCGTATTAATACATTGTTTTTCGATTGTACTCGGATGGTTGGCGAGTTCTTGGAACTCCAGGATCGTTGTTGGACGGTACGGACGCGGTGGAGTTTTAATCGAGTAATTCTCAGAATGGTCAAAAATAGATTGACGGGCGATTGTATGACGCCAGTTGAAATGGCGTGAGAGAAAGAAGCTTTCGGAAATTGCAGAAGGTGATTTTCGCCTCACGACAGAGACAAAAGACATTTGTTTGACGCTCGAATCGTACTACGCAGAAACTAGCTAGGCAGGACGATATGCACAAAAATATACATTCGAAAGGAAAAGGTCACCGAAAATTTATGAATTCCACGAGACCCAACTCGAGGACGTGAGTTTAAAGATCTGACTTGTTTTTCTCAACACTCCAGTTTTATCAAATATTTCTTCAAAACACATATGTATAAACTGACCGTCTCCCTAAGTCGACATAAGCTGAAATGGATGTAAATAGCTTCTTTTAAACACCCTCTTAAAATAGCCAGTTTTCGTGGAAATTCCAGAGGGCTACCCATAAGCGCAAATCGCCAATCTGGAGCGTGAGGCTAATGGGGAAGGAGGCTGACAAGAATCAAAATAATGATAAAAATTCTTCCGCTCGAATAATTTTCCAATTTTTTGGTGGGTGGGTGGGGTTTTTTCTTTTTGCATGAATAACGCTACCTCCGCGGTGAAGGTTTGAGAGAAACGAAAGCATATACTTTGAAACATGCCGTAGATGGACTGAAAGAAAGTCCCGAAAAGAGGTACATCAATTTCAAAGAGGCAATGGCAAAAATCCAGAGTCGAGTTTACCCCGTTCAATCCTGCTTGTTTTTATGGATGGAGAAGAATCAATAATCTTTTATTATATTTCGGTATATTAATTAATTATGGACTCATAACAGGAAATGACCCTGACAAATTAGGATGCGACGCTTAACGAGTAAATTGAAGGTCACCCATTTGGGGAGCTCAACAAATGTAAAGATAGGCATAGAAAAAGACAGAAAAGCCACAGAGGCGAGGAAAGAAAATCATGCGGGGAGGAGGGGGTTCGTAAATCTGATGACTGGCATTTTTTTCCTTTTTTTGCCTATTTTCTGGCAAAAGTCCAATACTATTTAGGGTGTATGGAGGAGAGGAGTGAGAGTTAGATTACTGAGTGGAATAATCAAAATCTCAAAGTAATCGGAGATAACCTTTTTCTGCAACGATACACTGTACTACTTTAATGTAAGTAGCTAAGAATGTAACTAAGCAGGATCTTGAACTGCTAAATTCCTTTTTCTTTTTGAGGATCACAGTATCCGTTCTGTTCCGATAAGGCGCAGAGAACCAATTAAATTCTCTCTTTTTAAAGAACCTGTCAAAATTGTTTGTTTTTCGTTGCGCTGAATCCGAACTCTCCTCAGATTGAGATGTTTGCCATCCCCGTTTTAGATGTTCCGAAATGAAAATTTTATGATTCAAATTGGCGATAGTGGTTTAGCCTTAAAATATCAAAATAAAGATTTTTGCGCGGTTGATTTTAGAATTTGATTAGTTTCTGATTTCAGCTCCTAGAATTGGAATTTCATTTTCGAGGAAGAGGCAAACCCGACTTGTCGAGACGAATAAAAGCATGAAAATAAGCAGGGTCGCATAACCTTATACTATGTGAGTGAGTGCTCAGAGCATGTGCTTATCGATGACCAAAAAAAAAAGTTGTTGAATCAAAACGTTATCTTTCGGTGGAAGTCTAGAGATGCCCATCACAACTGAGTGGATGCTCTGGCACCCTGGGATCCCTGTTGTCGCGCTCCTGAGAATAAGGGTCTTGTAGGTCATTTAGTTCGAATATCATATCAAATTTTGCTCGTAGCGATCTGAAATCTAAACTTCGTAACGAAAAATTGTAATTATGTTTACTTTTAAATTCAAAGTTATTTTCATACTTACACATCGTCGGGAAACCAATATCGAATTGAACACAAATCAATGAAAATATGGAAATTTCTTCTCCGTCGCCTCACAGTGAGACCGCAGATCACTTAAAATTGGCGAAATCGACTGGACCTGAAAAAGAGATGGAGAAATATAATTTAAGTTAAGAGCGACGGAGAAATATAATTTACGTTAAGGTTGTAGGCACTGAATTCAATCACTACATCAAATAATCACACTCCGCAATTTTCTCCATTTTTTCATATTTTAAATAGAAAAATTCCTCTTTACATATAATAGTCTCTGTTAAAAAGTTTGTGGCAACAGAAGTACACAGTCAGCGCAGTGACGAATTTTTTTTCTGTAGCCCCCGGGTAAGGATAAAGACAACTAGAGATGTATAATTATGACTGACTAGACCTTGCGAATCGAAGGAAAACATATCAAAATTAGGAATGTTGGTCACGGATTCCGAAAGTTTATTGTTCAACTCTGGAACCCTTCAAACAAAATTTTACAACAAAAGATTCTGTTTTATTCACAATGAAGAGCTAACTTCTGAAATGCCCTTATTCCAAAACATAAAAATTTCGGAAATTAAAAAAAAATCCAACTGAGGTACTATTTACTATTATAGTCGTATCAGTGCTTCGAACACATGTAACTCGCCTTCTAATAGAGATAAAAATTCGCGGTGAACGCTGGAATGTCTATTTTCTTCTTCGCCATCAGATAGCGCTAAAATCTCAATTTCGGTAATTTCGGACTAAGCCCGTTTTGGAAGTCAGGTCCTCAAATGTTTCATTTTTTGCCGTGTATAATAGGGTGGCACTTATTCAACCTATTTTCTTCGATTTTCGCTCCAACATAAAAAGCTGGTGTATTTAAGGGTAAGAACTCGGTACCGTACCGAACATTTCAGCGAAAAAAATTTGAAGAGTCCCATAACCAAGGTGAAGTATCTAACGTAGAATTCTTCATGAGGGAAACAGTGCATTTGTCTTATTTCATCGTTAAAAATCGAAAAGGTGTAAAAAAAGTGACTGCGCCCAAAATTTTTCAAAACATTTGGTTTAGGAGGTTAAACTTGGGTGAGTGTGTACGATCGCCACATATTAGACGCATATTCGACCAGGGAATAGCGAAGGGTTTTTTGAGCCTGGAACATTTTGAAGGGTTCATGTGAAAATCAACCTTAGTCAATTTCGAAATTTCTACTTTGCCGACAGACAGCGCTATAAGTTCTCTTTAGCTAGATGAACTGTCAGCGTGAGTTTGCCGGCAGATGTTGCTCATACCTTGTTCAAATGCACTATCATGTTGGAGCATAATGGCTGTGAATACAGCTCTACCTGTCGACAAATTCGGAATTACAAAACTCATTAAGGTTGCTTTTCACATGAACCCTTTGTTTCGTCTAATGAAGCCAATTTCACCTTCGCAGCCGCAAAAATTTGAGTTAGGAAATTTCCTCCTTTTCGAATATCTGATGTTCCTAGGCTGACGGCAAATGTTTATTTGTCATTGATGCGGGTCAAGACCCGAGGAGTACGGAAATAGTATAGAAAGATTTTTTTTTTTATCATTCGTAACTAATTATAAGGTTTAGTATGAATTTCAAATATAGTGCGGCGGTTAAGGACCAATACCGTGCATTTTGTGATACAGGTATGAAATTTAATACAGTCGTTTTCAAGACTCCATCTAAAAATTTTAGATGTGGGGCATGGTTTCCACCCCTTGTAGAGACCCATTTTGAGGGTTTTAATCCTTTAAAATTCGGGTTTCTTGAAATATCTCCTGACAGTGGAATTTTAGAGGGAAAAGTTTCAAATAAAATTTGTTTTCCAACGAATTCTCTACAAAAGACCTGATAGAAGATCCAAAAACGTCATTTGAAAATGAGTGATTTTTTTAAAATTGCAAATTTCCATGTTTTCTAACCAGTATGCTTTGAAATATTACTTTAGGAGACAATTTTAGAAGAAATGATTTGAACTGAAGAAGCAAAGTAGAGATTATTGAGTGAAATTTCATTTATCAAAAGTCAGAATCCTCATCCGAACTTTTACATTGGCTATCACACTTGCACAGTTCTGTACATGGTAAACCTCTCTTGGCACAGCTGCATTGTTTTCCACATTCCTTGCAGGAATACTTAGAAGTTCGTTACAGTGGAAACCGTGCCCCACATCTAGAATTGTTAGATAGAGTCTTGAAAATAACCGTACCAAATCTCATGCTTGTATCACAAAATGCACGGTTCAGCTTCAATATGGTCCTTAAACGCCGTACTAATATATTATCTAATTGGGATTTAGGTAATTTCACTGACATTTTGATTTTTTTCCCCCGAGAGGTAAGTTCACCGAAAGGAAAATTCACCGAAAAAAGTCGTGTTTCATATCGACCAAAGAATTGTAATAAAATACTTACAACCACATTTTACTGATCCTAATGACCTGCATAGATTGTGGAAATATTGTGAATTATATTATTCTTTGCCCCCCCCCCCCGACGAGCAAGCATTTGATAGTGTTCTTCGTTAATTTCAAGAGGGGGCCGATACATTCAAACGTTAATCAACGCCTCAAGGAAAGTACGAGTAGTTAGTATCGCGTTCAACGAAGTATTCCCCAGGAGTACGACACACAGCTGCTTTTTCCACATCTGCCAGGCAGTGTTCCGGCACCTCCAACATCTTGGGCTTCAGAAAAGGTGCGAAAATGATGCTGACTTCGCCTTGCGTGTGCGTCACCTGTGTGCTCTGGCATTTGTTCTGCCAGATGCGGTGCCGGATGCAACCGGAGGAGGCTGATGTACTAATCAGCGGCGCATCTGTGGGGGGTATTTTGGGGGTTCGAACACCCTCTTCGGGCCGAAGAAGAAAAAAAAGAACATTGCGAAAACACATTATATAAAAATGTAGTGAACGTGTGCACCTGCAGTGCTGTAGTCCTGTGTGGACTTCAGAATATATCAAGAATCAACTGAGACCTCCAACTCGGTTTTTTAAGGGGCGGAGGTGGAAAAAGTTTTATTTTCAAAACCCCCCCCCCCCCCCGCCGGTAAAATTTCTAGATCCGCCACTGGTGCTAATCAATTGCTTCAAAGACACATGGATAGGGACAAGAGCAAGGGAAGGTCGTCGTATCTCAATGTATCAAACTGAACTATGAAATTATTTCGCGAGCGTACGAGGCTTTTATTATTTGGAACATTCTCCCTGAAATAAAATTTTTGTCGGTGAAACCAGGCTTTTCCCGGTGAATTTTTCTTTCGGTGAAAAAAATTCAAAGTGAAATTACCGTTGGTGAAAGTGTCGGGACTCATTTAATTGACATGGATATGTCTAATGGCTTGATACACGCGAAAGAGAAAGACTCCGCAGAAAAAGTTGCGTAAAAAACGCTGCGCAGAAAACGCTGCGCAGAAAACCTTCCGCAGAAAAATGTTAGCTTCATGATGTAGTTACGATTCTTCTTTACGCGGTCATTCGTTTCATCACGTGTCGACCAACCAACACGAAGAATACCCGAGCAATGCCAAGAATGGACGATTGGAGAAGGCACTGGAATGTGGGTGTGCGCATCAACGCGGTCGCCTGGGTGACGTATCCATGTGACACTGTTCTTCTGTGCAGCGGTTGGACGCTTTCTTTCTTCTTTTTTTCCCCCCGGCTTTTCAGTTTTATCGAGCAAACGTTTTTCACAATAAGTCCAAATGTAGACATGGTCTTTTCCCCAGTACTGACGTAACTTTCCAATGCTTAGACGACACAACTACCTCAAATTTGTATGTCTATGGAAGCGTGCTGGGCTCATAGCCCAGAAGTGGGTTGTAACCACGCTCTGCTACCAAATGACGTAACAATTTGAGATGGTGGATAATGTAGACCGGGGGAGGGGGAGTATACGCCACCACTGTCATCAACAAACTGGTTAATACGTGAACAATGCTGAAGGCAAATATTTGAGGAATTTTCAATAGCAGAGGCGAACATGAAGGACTCGGGTAGACCCGATGAAATATTCAGTGTTTCGTTTTGAAGGCTATCGATACGTTATCTCGCATTTCCCGGTCGAGGATACCGTTCACTCAAAATCTCAAATTAGGGATTGTGATGCTCGTATTTCAGCTGTACCTTGCGAAAGCGCGATAAGTCGTGAACGATTAGGGTCGTGCCGAGACTACTCAGGAGAAATATTATCGAATCGACGGTAAATACGAAGAATTAACCGAAGTAACCGGAGATGTGCCCCCTTCCGGAGTACATATATATACAATCGGCGAAAGGTGGAGATTACTTTTCAAGATAAATGTCTTATGTCTAGTCGAAGACATCGTCGGCTTAAGCTGTCTTCGGTTTCAACTCGCGGAAACACTCAAGAGCTGGATGTGTCAGAAACACTCCGTCGAAGTATAGAGCTTTTGTTTTGGCGAATGTTGCTTTTTAATTAAATACTGTTTAACAATGTTCTTCAGTAATATTCGATTATTCAAGGGTCTTTTATTCAACGCATAAAATGCGAGCTCTGAAAGTCTCACTTTTTGATGTTGTGTTTGTGACAGCATTGACGCGGCCAGAATATTAATCGAATGTGCGAATTCGCGTCCATGTCTTATACGCTGCGGCTTACATATTTCAAAAAAGAAAACTAGAACTCTGGAACTACAGAATTTTCGCGCAGCGACACTTTTCTGCGTGGCGAAAATGTAGGGTGAGATGAACTCGCTGAATTTTTAATGCTGCGACTGGACCGCAAAATGGACTTGGTATTTTCGATTTACCAATTTGCGGCATCGTTGAGAAGTTGACGTTTGTTAGGCTCTGTTGCGGTTTCGGTCAACCGTGCGTCGGTGACATAATTAGAAATTGACAGGCCCGGTGGTCTTTTTATGCGCCGAGGTGAGTTTAGCTGGGCGAAAGTTAACGAGACGTGGAGTCAGTGACCGTGGAATTCAATTTCCCGGTGGGTCGACGGTGTATCGTTGTGGTGCAGAGTGGCAGTGCCATTATGGCTTTAAATCGGCCCCGGTTCACAACGGTCACGTTCATCTTGGACGAGCAGAAAGTACGATAAAGTGAGCTGCACCTTAGGTACAGAAGTATAGGGGGCTGGAATGTGTGATGCATCGACTCGAATGCGTTTCTTAGGCCGATTGACTTATGAGACTAAAAAGTCGTCAGCGTTGGTCATGCCCGGCGCGACACCAATCAATATGGAAAGCATGGTACAAGTAATCACAGTTGGACCAATCGGGTTGGTTTTTTTCGAGAAGACTGAAATAAGAATAACTGGAAAAATTTTGAACTTCGAAGGCCATAACTGAAAGGACATCGGCGGAACATCGCGGGCTGGAGGCTCGAAACGGCTGAATTAATTCTTGATATCCGTTCGACCAGAAGTCCAAAATTGAAGCCCTGTTTTGCTGAAGCACAGCCTGTCTAACCACTAGGGTAAATTCCCTGGGTTGTAGTCATTCACTGTTTCTATGGTGCCAGTCCCACTAGCAGTGACACGAAAAGTTGCAATTAGGGAGTTATACGCATCCACATCGTGCGGGGTGGTAATTGGGTTATTGTTACCTTTATTTCTTTTAAGATACCCCTTCCCCATTAAACGATCTAGTTTAGCCCAAATATTTGTATTCATTAACCCTTCTAATGGTTACTTCTAATTTGGACGCTATTCAGAAAAGGGAACCAACTGGCAAAATCCGCTTTTTGAGAACACGTGAATCGAAATTCAAGAGCCATGTGGAAACTACATGACATAGCGTTTACTGACCTTTTTTCAACACGAGTGCACATTTTTGAATCGGGGCCCAATTTTGAAAAATTCTACTTTTTATGCTCTTTCCAACGATACTAATAACTCATTTTGTTTACAAATGTTGGTTGGTTCTCTTTTGCTGAATAGCGTCCATTTATTAAATTCTCTCCTTCCTCGTTAGTCACCATTTTGGTTTCTGAAGAATTCATGCTGAGGTCTACTCCAGCTCACACTAATTTTCCAATTTAGTTTTCATCTTAGTCACCACTTTTGTACTCGTATTTCTGTCTATTAGTACAACATTATCTGCAAACTTAAGATTATCAACAACTCCCCTTCCCCTTGTTTTCAGTCTCCACCCATTCCAATCTGACAAGTCATTACAGGAAAAAGTTGAACTTGCGGAGTTAAATAAACTTATTAAAAAGAATTGAGGAAGGACTTGATTGCGTACGAGGAGGAGTAATAAAATGCTAGAAGAAAGCTGGTCCACAAGAAAAAAAAAAAAAAAAAACGGCAAAAGAATTAACAAGGGTGAAAGTATTCTAAACTGAGAACAAGAGGCGGCACAAATGTGTACACAAGTTCACGTATTACCGAACTGGCTACAGATTTTTGTAAGAATTTGTATCCGAAGCGAGTGAGAGTACGGAAGGGGGTATAGTGGCCACTGAAAGGTGTCTATTTATCGACCTTAGCCACGAACCCGAACCACCTTTTTTGAGGACGCAGTACTTAGGGCAGTCCAAAAACTAAAACTTAACAAAGCTCTGGCAACCCCGATGAAATTGAAAACGAATCAATACAATATTTGGCAGGAAGGATATAGTGCCCATGCTAACTGGAATATTTAATAAGATTCTAGGAGGGGATAATATACTACATACTAGATAGCTGAGGACTCTCGGAAATTATTGTTGGCTTTGGCCTAATTGAGTTAGATGGCCTAATTGAGTTAGATAGGGATGGGGTGCTAAAATTATAAGAAAAAAAACAAAAAACGATTTGACGAAGTTGCAAGGGGGTCCAGACCTCCTGGACACCTGCTCTTCATGTCACATTGCATTCACTCGGAGTGTCTTGATTCACTTGCAGTTTATCGCTTCATGTTTGTGTTGTTCAGACAAAGATGTTAGGGTTCTTAAAAATTCAATCGGTTAGTTAGAATAAATACTGAATATTATGGTTTCTAAAAACCTGAAACCTTTGGAATAGTAATTAATATCAGCCTTTTATTTGTGTAGTTCTGCAGTATGATAAATACATACAATAGAAGATGTACACTTTGTACACCGAGCTACTCAGAACCTTTGGGTGTAGGCCTCCCCAGCTTTTTTCCATATTTTTCAGTCTTGGGCTACTCTTCCCCACATTATTCCCATAATTTTTGTTATATCATCACGCCGTTTTATACCTGGGCTTTCTTTTCTTCTTTTCTTGCAGTAAGATTTTCACTCACTGATAATTTTGTTCTACCGTGTCCCTTCTTGATGTGCGATATATCCCGCGTAATCCTTTTTTAATTTCTTGATCTCCAACTTACCTCTTTCATATCCGTTTCCTCTCTTATTTATTGTTATTTTATTTTGTTTTTCACTCTGTCTTTTATTCTTCACCCTAGTATACTTTGTTCCATCCTTCTCACTCAGGGTCGTAGCGAAGAGTTTTTTCTAGGGGGGCAAAAATTGTTAAAGTCCTAACTGACTTAACTCAAAATCCCCAAGTATCAATTTTTATTTTTATATTACCTAAGAGGGGGAAAAAAGAAAAAACTCGGAATCTCTTTTGACTTGTTGATTTTCCTAACTTTTGATCCATCTACTAGAATTTCCCGACTCCAGCAGAGGCTTGGGGAGAGCTGCCCTCTGGTGCCCCCCCCCCTCCCTTAGTATCGTCCCTGCTCTTACTGTGCTAGTTAACCTTTTTGTTTGCTTCTTCGTTATTTTCCTTTTTTCTCTCTATCCCTTCTTCTTTTTCTCTTTTTTGGAATTTCCTTCCTTTTTCCCGCTGTTTTTGTACAAAAACCTGCCGCCCCTCGAAATCTTCCACCCGGAGCACTTGCCTAATGTGCATATTAGGAAATCCATCGCTTGAACTGATACTGCTTAATAAAGAAGTTGCGTTGGTAGGTAGGTATTCAGATATTTCGG
The DNA here is from genome assembly GCA_031841125.1 of Acanthococcus lagerstroemiae. NCBI lineage: Eukaryota > Metazoa > Arthropoda > Insecta > Hemiptera > Eriococcidae > Acanthococcus > Acanthococcus lagerstroemiae. The sequence continues at coordinate 31,545,073 of CM063112.1, read as the reverse complement.
GGGAGCGAGTCCGGACCCCAATCATCTCCTCCCTGTATCCGCCTCTGCCCTCAGCTCTTATGGTTCACCCGTCAATCTTGAACAAACACACACGCCCACCCACAGATAAACTAACACTTTTATGTATATTAGAGAATAGAGATTTTGATCATAAGACACTGGGGACATTTTTTACGCGCCGGCAGTCAGATTTTCAACCCCCCTAATTATTTTTGAAGGGAGACAGCTACCGCCACCAAATTTTAAGACAGTGTGAAGAAGTTTAATGTAGGTAAATTAATTCCGAAAAGTTCAAGGTGAAAAAAAAAGTAGAGTCCCACAGGAGCAAAAAGTTGTGCCCTCCGTCCTAATTAGGGTCCCGAAATTTTTTATAGCGTAAAACCTATTCCGGGTTCATAGGTTCATACAACCACATCCAGAAAGTACGACCCCCCTCCCCTTAGCTCATACGGTTCACCCGCCAACCTCAAACAAACAAACAGACAAACCTACACTTTTACATAGTAGATTCAAGAAAGGCAACCAAGTAGATGCACATACACTGTCCCTTCCTAAGTCTCTCGTCGAGTATGTGCAAGATAATGATGATACTTCTAAAAGACAGAATCTATGGAGCACTGAAATTTAGCCAATCGGTCGAATAGACTGGGTTCAGAAAAAGTTACCTATTTCACGGTAGACCACATCCTCACACTAAATCTGGAAAAAGCTAGAGGACGTATCGTCCAGGTGGCCGCATTGACGCGCATACTCACACTCCAATACTGTCTCTAGTCGTCTATTCTCGGCGTCGCTCGGAATTCTCCGTGTCGGCCAGTCGAAACGTGATAGCACGAATGACCGTGTAAAGAAGAATACGCAGCTAATACGTCACGATGGTAACGTTTTTCTGCAGAATTCTTCTCTTTCGCGGGGTGAGCCCATGAGACATATCCATCTCAAAAGGAGAAAATTTTCAGATCCAGTGGGGTGCCAATCCAGGGAACCCTCCCTCCCCAAAACATTTTCAATGCTATCCTAGAGCAAGTCTTTCGAGGAAAAAAGACCTTTGTATACAGATTACCTACTTTTAAAACATGTTCCATTGAAATATTTTTCTCTGTGACTGCCCACCCTTCCCTGTGTACCCGCCCCTCGGCGTTCAGATCATAATCGGCGTAGTCTCTCCAGCCGTATCAATATCTGAGCTGCTGGTGGCAATACCTGCAACGGATAGCTTTATGGTTTTCAACCTCCAGCTCGTGTTCCAGGGCGCTGGCCGGCATTTCGCGTCCCATCGCTAATTAAAACGTTACTCGTATCGAAAATCTAACAGTAAAAGAGACTATAACGAGGTAGCCTACGAAGCTACGACTTCGATACCGATAAGAACTCTTCGTGTGTATACGCAAACAATAGCCACGTAATTTCTCGCTGGAATGCTAGACGGTGACGGGTGTAAAATGGCCAATTTTACCGAACCATCGGACAGAGGAAGAGAGACAGAGAGTCCTCTATCTGGAATCACCGATCGTTGGCAGGAGAACACAACCTGCGTAATGAAGCTACCAACGGCGAAAAATAGAAATCAAAACGTCGCTAGCACATAAAAGGCTGAGTCAAAATCAGATAAAATGGACAAATGGAGCACGGAAAGCGGGGCCTATATTATTATTAGGCTAATTTGATGTCTGCGGCGATTCCGCCGGTCCCCATAGGTATAGAGAAAGTCGTTTCGCAGCCAAGAGGGTCGAAACGAAAAGAGGAAAAAAATTTAATTAAGCAGAAAAAGTTTGCTGCAAAAAAATTTCGAGGGGAAAAACAAATCGATTTCTATCTTTTTGATATACAGTCAGATATATACGTAGCAGATGCCGGCTTTTCTTTCTGATAGGGTTAAATGAGATGGTTTTGTTTTCACAATAACTTGTCACTTGAAAAATAAAATAGCTATCCTTTATTCGTATTTTCGTATAGATCGGTATCTTCGTCATTAAATGAAGAAAATTAGTCTCTAAATGAGAAAAAAAAAACAAAAAAAAAAAAACAATGAAAATCTGCGAGTTTATCGAGCCGAGTAATTATATTTCTGCGCGACCTTTCGAAAACGAAAATCGTCTGAAGTAAGCCCCGGATTGGCTATATTAGGCAAAATAAGGGCCGCAAATTATTACCACTGAAACAGCCTCAAATCTTTCGGCTAAGGATCCGAATGATAGTTGAATGTACCGTGCATTTTTTAAATGTAAAGATACTAATCGGAACATGTACAGTTAAAACTCTAATGAATATTTAAAAAAGACTTACCCCCGGACCTCTTAGCTTCTCCTCAATAAGTCCTCATGGTAAAAGTCTACATCGAAAAATTATTACACGTTAAATTTTGCGTAAAAATGATCTTGTGTAATTTTCTCGTATCTGTCGTAGAACCCACCCCCCATCCCAACTCAAGATGGGAGCTCAAAGTGGGCGTAATGGAATACTTCAACATAGGCCGTATAGGAGAAAACATTGTATTTTTGATATTGTCGTGATCTCACCGACTTCAGAGAACCGAAGGGATGCGAATCTCTCCCGGACCCTTTTCTATACAACCTTACCGACCCATCTGTGGAATTTTCTCCTCCTTTGCCCTCGAAGATACCACATTTCCAATTTTCCCAATTTTTGCTAATTGGATGGTTGATTGTTTCAAATTTTGATTGCCTTGATTATCGGCTATTTTAGTTTGATTATCGACAGTAAAGTGTCACCCATTTTGTTTATTAACCATATTCATTCAATATTAACTATTCCACTTGTTATCAATTTTAATATTAATTTCGGTGGTCGATTATTTCAATTTTTGATTGTTTAATTATCGACTGTATAAATTATCTTCCATCTCATTTATTTACAGTATTGATTATGAAAACATGCATTTATAGTTTTAATTGGAGATGGTTTCAAGTTGTGACCGATTACCGATTATTTTATTTATCGATAATTTTTGTCTACCTGTTGGTCATTTTGCCTCTTGCACACGCAGACTAAAGATCATTTTTGAACTCAATAATATCGATTTTTTCAATTTATATTAAATGATGAAAATAGCTGTACCACGTTCATTAGGATGAACCGATGGGAGAAGGGAGCGTGAGGGACCTTTCCCCGAATATTTCCCCGAGTTGGAAAATTCAGAAAAATCGATTTGTAATTGACCAGATTGGACTCTTAGTTGGCGATACTGAACCGGTGATCGATCGCATTTCCGAAACGAGGACTTTTTCCCTCTCTTCCTCGTTCATCGACTGCAAAAATATTTGTTAGTTGACAAAACGAATTTTCAGCTTACAAAATGCTTACTCATTGTGAATGATTAAAGTCAGTGGCGTCGGAAGGCTCGTTTTTCAAAGAAGTACAAAGATCTGAGTAGACAAATTTTTGAAATTTTTCAAGACGCCTTTGTGTCAACTCACTGAGAAGCCTTTGATCATTTTCCTTTTTTTGAAATGGAGGAAGGGGATAAATGATTTTTGGAGCCCAACCAAATTTTTTGGAGGGGTATACTGTACTTTGTGTCTTCCCATTCCGACGCCACCGATCAAAGTCAAATTTTATTTCCCCCTCACCCTCCCTTCAAAAAAGTCTTTTCGGCACGCCCTTGCGTTTATCAATATATTTAATTGTATTTTCAATTCAGTATGAGTCAAGGCAAGCTGGATAAGAGCGTAAGGTCTAAATTAGCATTCCTAGTTTGCGTTAGCGGAGTGGTCGATCAGTGTTATAAAATTTAACTGGTGATGGTTTCGTCTTTTATTTTCTCCATTCTTCAAGGCAGGTGTTACCCCTGGAAGTAACGTCTTCGGGGGACAAAATGAATCATTCAGTTAAGGCGCCTATGTCAAATTAAATTAAACTGCTACACAGTAATTCTCGTGCTTTTTCATAACATTAAGCAAAATACAACGAAGAAAGTTACAAGTAGTAGTACCTAGTGATGTTGTAATGCACCTTTACAGAAGCAGAATGAGAAATTCTCGATGCAGCTGAACTTTCGAACCTCTTCAAATTACAACGTGCCACAGTTTTGCATATTTTATCGAACAAAGGCTCCACTGTAATATAATATTGTAGGTAACGCCTGCGATTCAGCTTTCTGTTAGAAGACAAACTGTAGATCGAAAGTCGAAATATACGGATACGTAACACGCAGAGTGGCTGAGCGTGAACATCCGGCGTGCATTCCATCTTAACATTTCGAATGACAATAGAGAATAACAGAAAATATTATAAACACGCGATGCGTACGACATAACAGAATGACGTTATGCTGCACCCGTTCATTTCTAGATTTTTGCCTCCACGCAGAACATTCGATATCATTGTCACCGAACCAAAAAATTCCAGTTTCCAGCCAACATAAATAGGTCTCATTGCCGCATGAGAGAGTGATTGATACTCGGGATCCATCACAAACACAAAGCCCGGTCCGGAATGAATGAGCTACTCTGATTTGCCAAATATAAGCCAAGCAGTTTAAAACCGTTCCGTGCATACATATTTGAAAATCTGATCCAAAAAGAAAAAAGGACTGCCACAAATTAAAAGAAATTGATCTCTATATTTCAGGAATTTTTGTAATGGTTATTCATCATTTTTGTGAGGTGGCGCTGTGTGCGCCGAATGCTCAAACTTTGTAGTCCATTGCCCTATTCCTTAGGTTGCTGTTAAGGATCAGCTCAGTATAGCCTCACTTTTAGGTCTGGATGGCCGAGTGGATAGTAGGTTGGTTTCAAAATCCCGAGGTCCCGCGCAACTCGCCAGAATTTTCGACCTGGGCCTGTTTTTCGGCCAGAAGGGAAAAGGGCTAAGACAGTCCTAACAGCCTCCTCGACGTCTCTGAAGTAATGCTCGAAAGGGCGAATTCCAGGACTCGGGTGGAGAGCAAATTAGAAAAAGAGATAGCCAAAGTGAGAATTTTACTGAGCTCTATCCCTTTGACTTCACTGGGTGCTGGATACTCTAGTCCTATAGTACCTCGCGTCTTGTCCCGGCTATTGCTGGGCATTGACATATGATATAGATCGAGGTTTCTTCCTCTTCTCTACAGTACATACAAAAGCCGCTTTTTAACATTCCTATTTTATACCACATGTGTTTTGTGGCCCGGGACCAGTTAGTGGTCCGACCATGAGCCTTGCATGTTTCTTATAAAGCCCCAGTGGGAACTTGGCACACTTACTGGGGGCATCCCCTATCAGTGTTTTGCTCACGTTCATGCTACTGGCCGACAACCAGTGAATTTCTGTCCTTCTTACTTATCCAAGCCGTAACTTTGGATTTTACAACGCTGTATGCTACAGGAAGACACGGCCTGGGTTTTGTGAGTTCCGTTTTCATGCTCTCCATTAGTAGCTTGCCAGCGATCACGTTCCTTTTTATGCCGTAGTGTCCCGATTTCCATAGTATGATGACTTTGTTCTCCTGAGCAAGTGTGTATAATTTGTTAGCACACTCTGCCACCACCAGGGATGTAGTTTGGCGTGACGATAGTGCCTTAATAGCCGATTGACTGTCTGTACTGATATAGATCTACTTATTAACAAGGCCCTTCTGCTGGCTTCTATCAATGGTCACCGTGATCGCCATTACTTCTGCTTGGAGGATAGTGACGCCCTTGCCCAGTGCCATTGAATAGTTGTCAGCGCCTTTTTGCATTCGTGATCCCGATTCCTATACCTTGGTAATTCTTAGAGGCATTTGCAAATCACACATTCTGCTCTTTTTCTTAGAATGCTTGGCCACCTCTTTTCCCAAGGCTTCCATATGGATATCAGCGCATGGTACGGCTTATCAACGAAGTATTCCATCGGAATTCTATCTTTCGGCATCCCAAAGCATTTGTCCATCATCCCCGCCATCTCTCATATCCTTCTGTGACCTGTTTTTTGGGCCTGAAGGTTTGGTTGGCTCAGTCGATAAGTCGCCATGATCGCAACTGCGTCTATAGCAGTGTAAAGTAGTGGCAAGTTTAGGAGTCTTTCGAGTGCAATAGACGGCGCCATTCTTATTGTCCCCGTTATCATCAAGTACGCGAGCCTTTGCAGGTGGTTTAGTTCCTCTCTGATTTTGCCCCTGAGACGTATTATACTGGTTCACATCCAGTGTATCATTTTGGGAGAGAGTCCCCAGGTCCTGCCGACAAAAGTGCGGCAAGCCCAAAGAGCCTCAATCCCTTTTCTTATTTTGAGATGTGATTTCTCCAGGACAGTTTTTCATCAAGATATACTCTTAAGCACTTCACCTTTCCTGTGAGGGCTAATGGTCTTCCCTTATATTGCACCTTGATCAACTCCTTACCCTTCCTTTTGTGGGTGAAAAGAGTGATTTCAGTTTAGTCTGAGTTTATCAATAACCCCTTTTTCGCACACCATTTTCCCACACATCGGAGTCCCCATTGCGTTAGCTTTGCCATGGTTCCCAGGAAATTGCCAGTTACCACTACAGCGAAATCATCAGCCTCCTTTGCTGTTTCCCAATCCATTCTGCTTTGTGTACAGTTGGCTCCTGGCTTTGGCTGTGTGTTTTCCATGATTTTTGCTCCCCAAAAGTGCGTGTTAATGAGGTGCTCTATTGCCTCTCTCGGGGTGGCAGAAAAACCACCTATGGGGGTTCCAGCGGCCCCTCTTCCACTCTTTATTAATAAAATACATAAAACATCCTCACACTGATCTCGGCATTTCTGCAATAGAATGTTCATTGCTAGCAAGGCCTCACGCATACCCAATCCTTTGCAAAATCCGAACTGAGTTTCATTAAAATGTTTTTCACACTTCTGTCCTATGCGAGCATGGATGATTCTAAAAAAGATCTTCAGTAAGTGACTCATCAAAGAAATTATAGCCTATAATTGTCACACGTGTTTGTGAATTGCTTCTTTGGTAAAGTGATGAAAGTGGATTTCAGCCATTCTTTAGAATCTGATCCGAAGTTTACGTAGCATTAAAAATGCTCACCCAATCTGCAAAATCAGCGACAAAAGACACTCTTGACACTGTTTTCAAGTCAAAATAGTGTCTGCCCTTGACAATCAGGTCGGCTCCGTCCACTTGTATAGCAGAACTGATTGGTCAAAAGTGTGTCAAGAAGTCAAAAATGCGTCGGAGTGCTCTGGTTGGTTGAAATATTGTCAAAACGTCAAAAAACTGTGTCAAAATTTGCAAAATTGACACAGGTCAAAATTGTGCCAATCCTTGTAGATCAGGTATCAATTTATCAACACACCCATCATCAAAAATTTTGATCATATCCGCTGGTACACTATCTGGTCCAAACCACCTTGCCATTTTTTGCAATATTAATTGCGTGCTGTGCTTCACTTTTTAATATGGCAGAGGCGTTCATTCTTTGGTTGGACATATTGCTGCGTTCTGTTAACTATCTTGGTAGAAAGTGGTGATATATCCTTTCCAAACTATCAACTTTTCATAATTTGCTACAATGATGTTGCCATCTTTATCAATGAGCCTCTGTAGTAAATTTTTTCAATTTTGACCTGTTAAGGTTTTCATTTTTTTTAATGGAGATTGAAAAGATTATGCTTCCTTTCCACATCTTTGATCTCTTTGCATCTTTCACTTATCCATTTGTTCTTAGCCTTTTGGATTTCCTTCTTTATTGTTTGTTAAAATTCTAATATTCTTCCGTGTTGTTTTTAGCCAATTGACGTTCTATGAGATCAAGTATCTCAGTTGTTATCCATGGTTGATGCTTTGATCAGCACCCAGGTATTTTTCTCACATGTCTGTCATTGTACCTTTGATCACTTCCAGACATTCCTCAACCTTGTGAGGGTCAGCTGTGTCCAGGGCCAATTTTAGCGTGTTGTTTAACTCCTTATACTTACTTTATCCTTTCTCCATCTATTCTTTAAATATTAAAGTCGTATCTTTTTCTTCTTCTACTCGTTTTTTGGAAAGATTTAAATTTTACTCGCATATACACTACTATAAGAGGTTATGATCAGATCCTATATCTGCTCCCAGATATGCTGCTACTCTGGATATGCAGTTGCAATGACGCTGATCTATTAAGATATAGTGTATTTGATTATATATTATCTACATTATCTCGGCTGTCCTTAGGTGATTTCCACATATACTAGCGTCTATTAGGGCTTTAGGTATTTTAAACCATATATACCTATTGGCGATAACCGTGGAATTTTGTTCACAAAACTGAGCTAGCCGGTCTCCCCTTTCATTTCTCACTCCCAAACCAAAATACCCTACAACCTCTACCTGTTTGCTACAACCAACTTTGGCATTAAAATTGCCTATTATGATAGTAATGTCTTGTTTCTTGAGTATCGATAGCACTTTTTCCAACTTGTTATAGAAAAGAGATTGATGATATCATTATTGTAACTTTTATCTGTGATGGGTGCATAAACTTTTACAGGATGTTCATGTTGAATGGATAACTAGAAAAATCTGAATCATAAAATTGCGATTGGATATAGGAATAAAATTGTTTACAAATTTGTTCATTACAGCGCTGCAACCAGGACTCCTGCACCATTTCTGTGTTCTGTACTGTTCATATCACTTCCTGAGTACTATAGAATGTACTGCCATCCGTCTTACAGCTCCCAGCTCCTAGCCAGTGTGTTTGGCTGATTCCAAGAAATTTGATATCAAGACGTTCCATTTCTTTTACAGCATTTCTGAGTTTTCCAGCTCCAAAAGGCTCCTCACATTCAAAATTGAGATTTTTAGACTTCTGTATTAACCAGAGCGAGTGGGGATATTCTTTGCACAGTCTGCCTCGGAGTCACGGCCATTGGTTCTTTTTTAGTATTGAAAGTATCGTCCAGATACATGAGTAGAGCTGATTGTAGTGGAAGTCCCCAAGCCTGTTAGGGCTTAATTGCACGACCCGAACTTGGAATAATAACACATAGAAAAAAGAAACGCACGAAGCACTGTATTTGAATATACAACCATTGTATATGGTGCATTCTATCTATATTATAAATATAAATCTATTATAAATGGGTCGATGAAATGCCATCACGCTCGATAGGCTGAACAAATTCTTTTGAAAAATGTCTCAAATGAAAGCTTGGATTCCCTAGGAGGTTTTTTTTAAAAAAAAAACATTGCAGAGAAGTGCATTCAGTAAGCTGTAATTAAGTTTTAAAGTCGTTTTGCATCTGTATCTATGTGTGAGTGTTCCGCGCGCTTACCCCGTCATTGTAAACGCGTGTTAGAGTGATCAGTGTGACCAGGAGGAAGTATTTTATATAACACATCGTGAATATAGAACGATCAGGGTTTCTTTCATCTAAAAGCGTCTCAGTGTACATACTGCGGTTGATCAGGCTATGTTGCGTTTTTTTATTATTGAACTTTTACTTCACAAATCCTTTTGTAGGGCTTCATGTGTTCAAAACTTAGGCCATGTGTCGTTTTTTTACTATCGAATTTTCATTTTACAAATACTTTTTTGCTTCATTTTTCATTTATTAAAGAGATTTTAATGTAATATATAAAGACGAGTCTCGATTTTTCCTCACCAGTATTCTCAGGTATTACTGAAGGAAATCTTTTTAAAAGTGTCTCATCTAAAAGTAAGTATTCCCTAGCCGGCTTATGGCGTGAAAATTTTTTGATAACTGTGACGTAAAACGTACTGACTTTCTGATGCGCAGAATCCCGCCAGTTACCCAAGTAACTGAAAGGGAACCAAGGGTAACTGACAGGTTTCTGGGTAATCTGAGGGAAACTGGACGCTGTTAAGCATAAGGGAACCAACCAGTAAAATCTGTTTTTTGAGAACACATGATTCGAAGTTCACGGAGCCATGTAGAAACTATGTGACATAGCATTTACGGATAAGATTTGTTCAACGTGAGTGCGCATTTTTGAATCGGAAGGGGGGAGGGCAAATTTTGAAAAATTATGCTTTTATGCACTTACCAATAACAATACTAAATTCTACTTTTTATGCACTTACCAATAACGATACTAATAAACCATTCTGCTTACAAATGTCAGCTGGTTCCCTTGCGCTTAACAGCGTCCAACAGACGGTTGCAAATGGGTGACTTTTCTGCGGGTAACTAGGGTAACTGATTGCGCATCCGGTTGGGAGACAGATATACCATGTTCAAAACTCAGTTCATGTTGCGTTTTTTTACTATAGATCTTTCATTTTACAAACATTTTTTTGCTTCATTTTTCATTTATTGAGAAGATTAAAAAGATGTAAGTAGATGTTTCATGTTGCGTTTTTTTACTATCGAACTTTTATATTTTACAAATAATACTTTTTTTTATTTCATCTGACTGGGACTGGGCAAATTGTAGAAGCGCTAGCGTCGTATCTTTTAGTGTGTTTTTTTTTACTATCAAACTTTTATTTTACAAATACTTTTTTGCTTCAATTTTCATTTATTAAAGAGATTAAAGAGATTTAGATGATAAGTATACCGGCTGGGCATTTTCAAAGTGCGAAATTACAATCGTACTGCTTACAATGATAAGAAGAACGTATAGCACGACCTGTGACACAAACATACAAACTGTTATCAAAGTTGTTACCTATAATTAATGTTTTTGAAAGCCTCTGACTGGGACTGTGCAAATTATAGAAGCGCCAGCGTCGAATAGGTTATAATGTAGACCATCACCATTCGAACTTTTATCCTCCGAGGTCTATTCTGAAATATTTTATTAAAAATAATATAATAGTGGTAAGCTACCTATTCTGAGCCTAGCATCAATTATTGTGAGTCCTTTTTTTGAAAACACGTTTTCTCGCTAGATTGAGGCATTGGACAACCGTGAAACCTCTTCCATTCGAAGGAGCAACATGTTTTACACTATCCATGTTAGTTTCAAGTTCATAACTCAATGTGTTTGTTGTGATGGAATTTTTTTTAAAGTTGTTATCAAAATATGCCTTATTATTTTTCATGTGTGTGAAATATCAATTCTGTGAAAAACGATTGATAAGTACTTTAAATTAATATTTTCTCAACGTATTATATATGATTGTGTAGAGGAGAGTCTAGGGAACATTTTTCCGCTTGAGTTTTCGATTTCGGTCCACATATATGCGTGTGCGGAAAGAATACAGGAATTCAAAAAATGGGGGGAAAAGTTTGCAAAAATCGCGAAAAATCAAAGTGAATGATCGGGTAATCGAATGAAATGTGTAGTACAAGTGATACTTTAACTTATAAAACCAAATTTCACGTATTTTCAGTTACTTTTTCTAATCAAACTTTAGCCCGAACCACAATTGGTACTACCTTTTTTCAGACCCATTATTGGTACTGTGAATTTACTCGACTTTAATGTGTTTTTAAAATACTTAAAAAAGTCAAATAAGACGAGTCGACGTGTTCTTAAAATAAATTTGAAATGCTTACTTAAGTAAACTACATCATTTTTCATTTGATTTATTATATCTACTTACCAATTGTGGGTATATCAAGAAATTTTCGTATCCATTGTGGGTCGTTGCCAATTAATATAAAAGTTGTTCGGATCGAGAAAATTCCACCTGCAATTTTGAACAACTTGGAAGGCCTCAGTGTCATTTGCGAGGATATTTTATAGTGAATTGCTGGAGAATCAGAAAATACCCATAATTGGAAGCTGCACTCAATCTTGGGTTTTGAGAACTTTTGGGGAAAAATTCACCAAAAATCCAAAAATGCTTAAAACTCAAAAGTAACTGTCACAAGTAGTAATAAGTTCTTTATGATAGGTAATATTTATTACTGTTGAAGCAGGGCGTGACAATGAACAAAAACACCCTCAGTACTCCTATTGATGTCGTGAAATGTACAGGATAATTTGATCACTTCTTATTTTTTAGATAGATGTAGCCCCCTCCTGAGTCATCGCCTATGCTTTTAGTCGTTTCCCCAGACAATATTTTGAATTTTTCGCATTCGTTTCATTTTGGGTTCATAAGGCGAGTTTTATTAATACGTCGACTGCGAAGTAAATTGGACGAATGTTACGGGGCGGCGGCCGATTAGATTTCGCGATTACGACGCTCGTACGTACATTTGTTCGATGCTAAAATTTACAACATTTTTACGTAGAATTCGGGATCTTCAGCGGTACCCGACGACCGACGTATGCACGCAACTCGTTCGCATCTATTTGTCCGCGTTAAGTAAACGCGAGGCAAAAGCAGAAAAAAGGGTTGTATATTAATTCGGCATAATTAACCGAAACGAGAAAATGTTGGAAATAACAGCGCAAATTTTTACAGCGAAATAATTTTATCGCCTTCGCTCACGCGAACAGCTATAATGAGCGTTTAATGAAGGTTGCAGCCCGAAGTTCGTCTTAAACCGATCTAACACGTACAGCAAGTCCGAGCATTCTTCGGTCACTTCGCGGGTCCAGGGTCGGCTTCCGGCACCAGGTCGGGTTGCGGCACCCGGTCGGTTTTTCAGCACCTAGCGGCTCGGTGAAGCGTGTTTTCTGGGATCAACCGTACGCGTGAAATCGGACGAGGGGGCGCAAAAAAGCGATTTCTCGGGCCGCGTTATACGAGCCACCGGAAGGCTGAAATTCGGAATCGAAAATTTCAAGTATGCCCGAGTCTGGTCGCAAAATACGAACATCCTACACCGCATTCCTTTTCACTGCAGTTCAGCTACCACGAGGAAGACATTAGGCGTTTTAATAATAAATTCTGTCTGTATTACCTGCACGAGGCGAGGGATCTAGCCGGTCAATGGGGGTACTTTTTGCATCCCTTTTACTCGATTACGCCCCCTCCCCCATGCCATCGTTCCCGGATAAAACAGGGCGACTTCATTAAATTCCATTACGCTACGTTACTGTCGTTATTTCGCCGTTCGCTCGTTTTGTATAAGGAGTAAACCACCTTATTCTTTATTACCAGCTATTATTTTTTTAATACTCGCTATTATCGAACGGCTTCAAGTTAGGTATCGTTTTAGCCGGAAATAAAAGAGACGATTATGTAAAAAAAAAATTGTGTTTTTTTCCTCGGGAAAAGATTTATCCTTCGAAAATTTGTTTTTTTCTTTCTTTTCAAGGGTTATTCTGCAAAAGTTATGATAGTAAAATTTTTAAATGAAAAAAGTTGCGAAGTATTGGTCGATGCCTCGGCTAATACGGCTAAACTTCTTCGCGGGTAATTAAAAAAGTTTAAGAGGATTTTTACTTTCGCTGGGTAACCATTCACCGAGAGTGAAAAATTCGAAAGAATTATCTGCCGAATTAATTGTCAGTTATGTGGGATTCGAAATTATGCGACTGTTGAAAATGAATGAAGAGGGAGAATGTAAATCGAAACCGTGGGTTTATTTCTCGAAAGGGATATTTATATACTTTCATTATTCTGCAGCTGATTATATCTCGCTGAAATTCTTTAAAACTCATTGAGAACTCCATAGCTTTGCATTTTGGCTGTAGGTGAGTTGCGGCCCAAATCTTTTTTGTACCTTTTTTATGAAGTGAGTTGCGGCCCAGACTTATGGCCGTTTCCCCAGCAGCGCCCATTTCAGATTCAAAGTTCAAAATTTCAGGATCGTTAGTGCTACGTTAGTGCTGGTTAGTGCCGTAAAAATTTTCGTTAGTGCTTCCCCCCTTCCATACTTTTAAAAAATGAATTTGGGCGCTGCTAGGGAAACGGTGGCACCGCCCATGAGGCCTAGCTCATCGAAACATCAGGTCGTTAGTGACTTAGTGTGGTTAGTGCTACAATTTTCGTTAGTGCTGCCCCTCATACTTTAAATGATTTGCTGTGGAAACGTGATGCCTGAGCTAGCTCTCCGAACATCAGATCGTTATTAGTATGCTGTGCAAATTTTCGTTAGTGCAACCCGTCAACCCCCGCAGTCGATCATATCCACATTGTTGGGAACAAAATATAAGAGACCGAAGACCCCATTCCAGAATCGAAGCTCAATATGTCAGGATCATTAGTGCTACGTTATTGCTGGTTAGTGCTGTGCAAATTTTCGTTAGTGCAACCCGCCAACCCCCGCAGTCGTTCACATCCACAAATACTTCCAAAGTTTTCGGGAATTTTTCTCGAAATATTTTTTATTGGAAAATATTAGAGATTTTCTCAAAAGATTTCCAATAAAATTCTTCTGAAATTTTCGGATATTCCTTTCCGTTTCTGGTGAAATTATCGGCCGCAGAGATTACAGATAATTCTTTGGAAATCATCGGATTTTTTTCCACGAATAATTTTTTGTATATAACAGCGCCACACTGGGCTCAGTAATGTTGCGTTTTATTAACACGCAACGAACGGGCTTTTCCTAATGCTGAGTTTTAAACGGCATAATCTTGCGGAAATTATCGGAATTTTTTCCTAAAAATTTCTGACAAAATTCCTTAAAAATCATCGGAGATGTTTATCGAAAATATCGATGAAGTTACTTGGAGATCATCGAATATTTTTCCTGAAAATTGTTGATAAAATTCTCCAAAACCATTGTAGTTTTCCCTCAAATATTTCCATGATCGGGAAATCTTCTCGAAAAATTTCTTGAATGAAATTTTTTTTTAGAAAACATTGGAAATGTTCGGATGAGATTCTTTGGACATTATTGGAATTTTTTCCTAAAAATTCCTCATGAAATTCTTTAAAGATCATCGAAGATTATTCCTGAAGATTTTCGATGAATCTCTTCGGAATACATTTTTCCTGGAGGTTAGTTGTTTCGAATATTACCGGAATTTGTTTCCAAAGATTTCCAGTGAAATTCCTTAAAAATCCTCCGAGATTTTCACAAAAAATCTTCGATGAAATTCTTCGGAGAACATTTTTTCTGAACATTGTTGATACTTCAAAAATCATCGGAGTTTTCCCCTCATGAAATTCTTCAAAAATTATCGGAATATTTTCCCCAAGCATTTTGAAGAAATTCTCTGGGAACACTGGGAATTTTTTTCAGAGATGTCTGATAAGATTCTTCGGTTCAGCATTAAACTCGTTAGTAATGAAAAAAAAAATTGATAAACCTATGGATCTTTTTTCGAATCTTTCCGATGAAGTTCCTTCAAAATCATCGGAAAACTTTCCCAAAGATTTTCGATGAAATTCCCAATTGTCCAAAAGTACGGTATACAAAAACTGGAGTGACTTTTGCGGTATCGAATTTTCACCTTTCTAACGTAAGTTTTTCTTTGAACTTTCTCAGAAAAATTGGAAATTCATATAAAAAGTATGAACGAAGACAACGAAACTTTAGAGAGAATGGGTGTAACTCCCAAAATTGGGAAACAATATGAGAACCCTGAAATTTTCAAAAAGTATGGAAGTGGGGCAGCACTAACGAAAATTTTTACGGCACTAACCAGCACTAACGTAGCACTAACGATCCTGAGTGTTTCGATGAGCTAGGCCTCATGGGCGGTGCCACCGTTTCCCCAGCAGCGCCCAAATTCATTTTTTTAAAAGTATGGAAGTGGGAAAGCACTAACGAAAATTTTTACGGCACTAACCTGCACTAACGTAGCCCTAACGATCCTGAAATTTTGAACTTCGAATCTGAAATGGGCGCTGCTGGGGAAACGGACCCCCCAGACTTTCTATAGAAGTGAGTTGCGGCCCGCTTAGTTTATTAGATCCTTGATTTTATTCGTCATTTTCGTACTTCTACAGTTATAATATCCTTGCACACTTTTGCTCACCATCACGTTCGTTCAACTCAATCTAATCTCTCTTCGATTATAATGTTTGTTGATTCATGCACACTTCGTCATGGTAAAACAGTTCATTTATTTCACACTCGGCCTTGTTTACACTTAATCACAATCTTATTGTATTCCAGCTTGTTTTCGCTTCTGTTTCTACTTGTCGATTTTTGTATTCTGGGTCTGACCAAAGCCTCGATTCGATTCTTGTTTCATTCGTTAAACTTCGTTCTTGATGAATGGATGCACAGATCGTCTTACGTATTTTCGTAGAATAATACTTTTGAAATGGAATTTTTAAAAAGTGAAAAAGGCAAGCCTCTAATTGTTTTTGAACAGTTTACATATCGGTACCATAAGACTTCAAAAGATAGTGTTCAGCGATGGCCTTACTCAGTTAAAAGTTGTAAGTGTTACCTTAAATTGTCTTCAAACTTGTTGGATTTTTCCAACTCGCCTCACTGAAATGATAAATTTTCCCAACTACTGAGCGAAAAATTTCTACGAGAGGGGAGAAGCCCCCCCCCCTCCATCGGTACGTCCCTGTCTACTACCATAATACAGCACAAAGGAATGGTTGGAATGAAATCCAGCCGGTGGAACGTAATTTTTACTTTTTATTTTTATAATTATTTATATTTTGACAATAATTATGTTTTTCAAGTGTTTAGTGAACGAATTTTGAATTTTTCCTTATAATTACTTTGTTTGCTTCATGTAACCTGGTTACCTGTCTTGTTTTGTCTGATTGTAGCTGCTGATCAACAGACTGATAACTATCGATAAATCGTCAGGAGTAGTGTAGACCACTCTGAGATTTCGTTTGAGTGTGACTGTGACTGTGTTCAAATGGCGAGTACAGAATACGAAAAAGATGAAAACATGGGCCTGGAATGGAGGTGATGTCTGCTGCTACATGGATGGCGGAAATTTCAGAAGACAGGAGTCCAGAGGGGAGCCGACCTAATATACGACCATTTTCCCGGCGCTTCTTCGCCACATGCCATCAGCAACAATCGGCTTTCGCTAAATGGGTTAGTCGAAGGCAATTTCACGACACCGGTTGATTCTCCCGCGCCACAGATAAAGCTTGGCGGTTTGCTGAGCCGTTTAAACCGGGACATCGTTCGGGCAGGGCGACGTGGCGACCGGGAATCCGTCTGCGTTTTCTATTACGTATTAAATTCTACGATGCAATTAGTATTATCTCGACTGCACGGTACATTTACCGGGGTGGAGCAGTGTATCAAAACTGTTAAGCCGATTGAGCTTACGCCGTCGTTATACTCAAAACATAAAAGCTAAACGGCCGAGTTAAGTCGTCGCAGTAAAGACTTAAATCTATTTATCTTATGCGCCGGCTGAACGGGCCCGAAAGGTGGCTGCGTGCTACGGGCCAGGGGGGCTCATACGCGCGACATTATGTCGAGACCTGGTTAGTTAATCACGTCAAAGGTTCAATTTGCCTATGAAAGGGCACGGAAGCCGGGGTTGCAGAAATGTCGCCCAATATCATTACTCATACAATTTCCGGACGCTGGGCACCGGCTCTGCCGTTTGAATCTTCCTTTACGCCATTCGCGGCGCGAACATTACCCGATTATACGAACCCTCGCCCGCGTTAATGACACAATAACGTACGGCGAGTTCAGCTCCGGATCCGGACAGCGTATAGTGTTTCGCTGGACAGCCGAGGTTACGGTTTACGAACCATTATTTCCGGACGGATGGACCGTCTAAATTAGGCTTTTTCCGACTGGACGTGGAGAGTTGAGAAATTGCTAGATGAGAGAGAAATCCGCTGGATCCGAGATGATCTCGAGAAAGAAATACTAAAACTAACCCTGCCTAACTGGGGAATGAAATACAGTAAATGAATGTAGAGGAGAACTGACATGGAAAACAGGTGTTCCACAAAATTGAATACATTTTTCGTTTAAATTGAAAAGTTGGATCAAGATAAGACAAACGATTATCTTCAAGGCATAAGTTATCGTAACCTCCCCTTCCTCGCCCTTCTTGCACAATATGGCTGGGACATTCCACTAACCCGCTAAATCATGTCGACCGCGAATCGACGTCGATACGACGTCAAATCGACCTTCTGTCACGATTTAGAATCGACTCATTGTCACCGTCGACTTCTCGTCGAAATAGTTCCGGGGTTGTCGACTACAAATCGACCCAACTTGACTGCGTATCGACGTAGAAATCGGGTCGACATGACATTCGTAGCACTTCAAATCTATGTCGAAATTGAGTCGATTCTGGGTAAATGCCATTCCGTGCACTGTAAATCCACGGCGACATTGAGTCGAATTTGAGTATATGATTTCCTAAAAGCCTTAAATCGACGTCGATATTCAGTCGACTGCGGGTACTCGTAATTAGTTTTTTCGTAGACTGTAAATCGACGTCGATATGAAGTCGATTTTAGGTAAAAGCAGTTTGTAGTAAAGGTGAAGTTTGCCGTTTCGGGCCGTATGCCTCGATCCTTAATAATAATTTGAAGCTTGGGGGTTGGATCCCTAGTACTAGTTGTATAATAGAGAGTTATCGTTATCTCTGGGTTAACTCGCCGAATTCGGCAAGTTGACTGGTCGAAACATCGAGTTAACGATCTGGTGATACTTAACTCTCTGTTGTACAACTATACCATGGTCGTGCGATCAACTAGAACACGACCCGAAATTCTCGACTTGGACGCTATCTATCCGTGTATCCGTGCAGTTAGCTCAGCACAGACGTGACAGCATATTGTGCGAGAGAGCAGAGGTGAAACCTGACTCTCAGTTTGGGCGGGGGGGGGGGGGGTGGAGAAGGAAAATTTGCAGGCAAATATTTTCTTTTAACTAAAAATTTGAAAATTCGCCGATTTTTCAATCAAAATATTTTATAATTGAAAAAAAAAATAAATAAATAAACAAAAAAACGTTCTGAGAAAATAAAAAATTCAAATAAACAGTTTCAAAATTTGCTGACTGCCTAATTATTGGGGGTGTTTCACACCCCCCCCCGTGGTTTTGTCCCTGCAAATGCAGTTTGGAACTTTATTCCCAAAGCACTCACATTTGCGCACATGAGCATACCCTATTCTGGGAGGATATGGTGGAAGGATGTTAGGAATATTTGAGAGGAACACACACACAACTTTCTTTACACATTGAGGTGGTCGTTGTTTACTCTTGGTGATCTTTTTTCTGAATTTCTTCTGATTCTTCTCCTAAATTGATTCCAATAAAAACAAATTTGAAAAAAAAAAAAAAACACTACAAAGTTTTCTGTCGATCGGATTAGGGGAATCCGTGCTAGAAGTTCCTTTTCGTTCTTTTGGGAAAAATACATGGAGTTTTGACTTTTGTTCCAGACTAAATTTCCCTCCTATCGAGCCGTACAGCGCTAGTATCTTATCAGCGACCGAAAGGTGAAGTTTGTGAAACATGTAGCAAAATTTTGGAATCTTGGATGTACGACCCGAATATTCACCAGGACCAAGGACCGTAAATTAAGCAATAGAACATTTGCTATCGGATTTAACTTGTAACATTGGAAGATAAGTCTTTTGCTTTTCAACTTTTAGATTTTAATAAAATGTTCAACCTTCTCAATTTTCAGGCTCTAGGTCAAACAGAGAATCTAGTATTCACAGATTTCGGGCTGCTCAAATCGGTGGCGCGCTGTATTCGTTTATGAATGATTGAATGAGTAAGTGAATCACTGACTCATTGAGTGAGTGACTGAGTAACTGAGTGAATGACTCAATGAGTAAGCGAGTGACTGAGTGAGTGAGTGAGTGAGTGAATTACTGAGTCACTGAGTAAGTGATTGGGTAACTGTGCGAATAACTGAATAAATAAGCGAGTGACTGAGTGAATCACTAAATAAGTAAGCGAATGCGACTGAGTGAGTGAGTGAATCACTAAACTCACTGGGTGAGTGACGGAGTGAGGAAGTGAATGAATAGAATTGAATTAGAGAATAAATGAATAACTGAGTATGTGAGTGAATCACTAAATAAGTAAGCGAGTGACTGAGTGAATCACTGACTTATTGAATGAGTGATGGAGTAAGGAAGTGAATGAATAATTAAATTAGAGAATGAGTGAATGACTAAGTGAGTGAGTGAATCACTAAATAAGTTAGCGAATGACTGAATGAGTGAGTAAATCACTGACTTATTGCGTGAGTGCCGGAGTGAGAAAGTGAATAAATAACTGCATCACAGAATGAGTGAATAGCTATAAATGAGTGATTGAATGAGTGACGAAGTAACTGAGTGAATAACTCAATAAATAAGCGAGTGACTGAGTGAGTGACTGAGTAAGTGATTGAATAACTGTGTGGATAACTGAATAAGTAAGCGAGTGACTGAGTGAATCACTAAATAAGTAAGCGAATGACTCAGTGAGTGACGAAGTGACAAAGTGAACAGATTTCGGGCTGCTCAAAGCGGTGGCGCGCTGTAGTTGTTTACCTTGTGAACCCTGATCGAGGGGAGTATTTCATGTACAGGCATACGAAGAAATCTCAAAATATTATGAAAATGAAAGCGTTTATCAAAAAAATGATTGGGACAAAATTTATAGTACATAAAATTTTCCTTCCATTGAGACTATTTCCATTTCAATCTGATGAATTTCTCTAAAATATGTAGGGTTTCAATAGTTTCTTTTTTTCGCGTGCCTAAAATTATAGAGGGCGACTCTTTCGCGCTGGCAGTTCGAATAGTCATTGAAATTTGAAGTTCAATGTTTGCTACCGACTTTCAGATTTTCGAAAAGTCTTCCACCTTTCAAATTACGTTCGATACTCAGCTTGAAACCTTCTGCTTTTGACTGACTAGTCTCTAACAGGGATCCAGGGTACTCCATTTCCAGAAACGAAATTTGACTTTCAGTTTGGAAAGATGGAGAAGAAAAATTCGCCGACAAGTTTTTCGGGAGGCAGGAGGGGGGGGGGGGAATTTTGAAAGTCCCAACTGACTCAACTCAAAATTCCCAAATGTCAAAGCCAAAATAAAGAACCTTTGAATTATTGGATTTTTCCAACTTCTCAACTCAATTTTCAAGTATGAAAGCAAAAAAAAAACCTTTTGACTTGTCGGATTTTCCGAACTCCACCTGACTGAAATTGTAAATTCCCCCAACTGCTGAGTAAAAAATTCCTACGGAGGGTAAGTTTCCCCCTCCCCGGGCACGTTCCTGGGCCTGTAGAGGTGAAGTAAAGATCAGAATAAAAGTATGAAACATGCTACTATAAAAGGGCATCGATCAAATTATTCAAGTTGTTCTATCCCTGTGAAGGGTCATTCCATATTATGCATTTATCCTTTTTTGTGATGAATAATAGACATGGCCAACAAAACAGTTTTCCACCATCCTCACGACGGGTTAACAACGAAACGTTTTCATATTGCGATACGTGGAAATGTCTAGGTAAAAAACGAACCAACTTTCTTTTGATCAGTTTTCAAAAAGGGTACTTCTGGCTTTGGCTGTAAATTCTAATGGTTCATTAAAAGTAAATCGCGGAAAAGGAAAAGGGTTTTCAATAAGGTCCCGAATACGCATTTTGTGGGCCAAAAAAATCTGAGCATTCAAACAAAACGCATTGACTAGTAGAAGAACATAATCACGTTTCACTGTCAACTTCGACGTTTGTGTGTAGCCAAGCCGATTAGCCCAGGCAATCCTGACTCAAAGCGCTTTTAGAACGCAACCAAACGCACAGGTTTTGTTGCGTTGAACATGCTAGTGTGTTTTTGTGTTGGTCATTAACATGGAGGCGGAACGCAAGTCTTGCAATGTTACATGCAGTATGGAAAAGAAGCATTAGATCCGACGCACACCTTACTGGCCTATATGAATATACGGGTTTGGTTTAATCCGGCGCGAATGATTTGGCGCCGCCAATTCGGCGCGACTGATCCGGTGCGACGAATTCAGCGCGTGGAGTAACTCGGCGCAATATTAATTTGGCGCAAAGTAAGTTGAAGATAGACGTGCAGTTGGAGGATTTGATGAACTACTTCGAGGATACATACACTGGGCGACCTCTCAGGGCAGGAAGAAAAAACCCACGATTTCGTATTCCGCGGTGAAATTTTTACCTGAGAACTCTAGGTAACGATCCCCATACCAATAACTATGCCGAAGCAGGACATCGGCGTTTGCAGGTCGAATTTGGTTTCTCGCACCCTACCCGGGCACAGACGGCGTGGATGTACACTATACACACCTGGAGAGTGCCGCGGCGCAACCCCCACTGAAAAAGAAGAAGCACGTCGACCGCGAGGAACGAATAAAAAAATTGTTGTGGACTACGATAGCAGAGGGACCATTGAATACCTACGAGCGATAGCGCATAATTTGTAAGAATGTATTGTCGAAAATAAGGGGAAGGGCATAATTTTAACATATTAGTTTAGTTTATAATAAATCTTTCTTTTCAAATTTATCTTTTAGAGAACTTTTTTCGGGCCGAATTAACATATCGTCGATAAATGTGATTCACTGTACTATGCGCCAGATTATACTGTAGAGCGGCAGAACGACTACTTTTCTACCCTCGTTAACGAGGGCAACAATTTGCGCAAAAATTTCCGGCGAAATAGGCATAATATTTTAACATTTAAATTTCTTTCAATCGAATGCAAACTGACGCGAATATTGATACCTAATCAACGTGTACAAAGGCTGAATTTAATAATCGTAAATGAATCTTTGTCTACGTTGAACAGCGTAGCTGCATGTATGTGATATGTCGATTTTTCTATGCTTTCGGAAAATTGATTCCCCCCCCCCCGAAGTTTCTGTATAGCTAAGTGTTCTACGGAACAGAAGTAAATAGAAAGACAGTATGAGCCTCAATTCCAGTCATTCGCGCAGCCCCGCCGAGAGGAACTGCGAGACCCAGTGCAATTTTCCAAAAATGTGTCGCTTGATTCAAGCATCTTTCCAAACCTTTTTTCAAAGAGTATTTTCTTTTTCAAACTGCGAGGCCTCAGAAGCGCAAGGCCCAGTGCAACTTGCACCCTTTGCACCCCTCTCTCAGCAGGGCTGCATTCACGTGCGTTTATTTGCCATCAGAACATAAATAACGTATTTTTGGCGGGTGTATAAAGACTTTTGCCCGGCAGTGCACATTCAGATTTTCTATCCGACCGCGATTTGGGCACCAAAATCGACTTTTTCTCCTTCTGAGGGATCATTTTGAATTCGCCAAGGAAGTGGATAGGGTATCGGAATAGCATTTTTTGGAGTGCACTGAGTTCAAAGGTACAAAAATTTTTGATTCGGCCCTGATTTAGACCCCAAAATCCAAATTTGGGTCCTTCAAATAAACCCATCAGACTTTGCTTGAAAAAATTGAACCATTTATCGATAGGGATTTCTTGCGTCTCTGTTTGGAAATTTCATCATATTTTTGATTTGACCTTGATTAGGGCACCAGATTTGATTATTCCCTTTCTGAGGGGTTATTTTTAATGAGTCAAGAAAGTTGAACAGGGTATCGAGATATGAGTTACTGGATCACTGAGTTCGAAAATATCAAATTTTTGATCCAATCCTAATTTGGACCCCAAAATGCGAATTTGGGCCCTTCAGAAGAACTCATTTGACTTGCCTAAAAAATTGAACCTAGTGTAACAGGGATTTTTGTCTCTTTTTGAAAATTTCATCACATTTTTGGTTCACCCTCGATTCGGGCACCAAAATCGACATTTTCCCCTTCTGAGTGGTTATTTTGAATTTGCTAAGGAAGTTGAATAGGGTATCGGAATAGCAGTTTTTGGGTAGCTCAGTTTAACATATTAGCAAATTTTTGAACATTATCAAATTTTTCATCCGTTTCTGATTTGGGTCCTTCAAGTGAACCTATTTGACTTTCCTCGAAAAAAAAAAATTGAACGAGGTATCGTAATACGGACTTTGTGTGTCTCTATTCGAAAACTTCATCGGAATTTTGATTCGACTTCGATCTGGGCACCGAAAAGGAATTTTCCCCCTTCTGACGAGCCATTTTGAATTTGCTAGGAAAGTTGAACAGAGTATCGGAATATGAGTTTTTGGGTCGCTGAGTTCGAACATATTAGCAACTTTTTGAATATTATTAAATTTTTGATCTGATCCTGATTTGGACACCAAAATCTAAATTTGGATCCTTCAAATAAACCTGTTTGGCTTTGCTAAAATAAAATTAAACTCATATCATAATATAGGCATTTTTTGCGTCGTTTTTCGAAAATTTTATCACATTTTGGATCCGAACTTGATTTAGGCGCCTAAATTGTTTTTTTTTCCTTTCTGAAAGACCATTTTAAATTTACCGAGAAGATTGAACAGAGTGTCGGGACAGAAGTTTTCGGAAGTATTTCTGATAAATCCATTTGATTTTGCTTTAAAATATTGAATGAGGTGTCATAATTGGGATATTTTGCGTCGCCACATTCTTGATCCGACCTTGAACTTTAATTTCAAGTTGGTTCTCCAAATAAATTCATTTGACTTTGCTGAGGAAAGTGAATTGCGGATTGGAATAGGGGTTTTAGGGTCTTCGATTTGGAAAATTCAATTCGATTTTTTATCTGACCCCTATTCAAGTCTCTGAGTTCAAATTTTACCTTTTCAAACGGGCAAAATTGATTCAAATTGGAAATTCAAACAAAGCTGAATAAGGAGTAGTCGTGTTACTCATGCGCTTCCTCTCACCACTAAAGTCTATCTTGAAGACTTATATAAGATTCTTTCAGACCTTTCTAGCGTTTTCAAGATATATTTAAGACTTCTATTCCACAATTGTTCAAGACTTCTTGTGACTTTTTAAGACCTTTGTAGGTTTGTTTCAGACAATCTAAAGCTTTCCCGCTGATAAACTATTTTGAAGTTTCCTCTCTGGGAGAAGCAATTGCCCCCATTGCGCCTCCCCATGAATCGGCGACAGACTCAGTGACCTGAAATAATTGATAATCGATTCATCGTAGTTTAAACTGAGACAATCTCCGCAGAGACATTGGAGAGAGTGAAAGGATTATACTAAAGAAAAACTTTGTTCCTATTTTTATCAAACTTAGTACTCTATTTTCAAACAAGATACATTTTCGTCCACCTCAATCCTCATTCTGTACTACTCTGCGGCCTTTATACCGTATCAGCTTGTTCGAGGACCGCCAGCGGATTCGACGCTAGCCGCTCTCAAACGACTACGATAGAAAACCGCTAAGCCCAGAGCAATATGTTTCTCTTTTAAGTCGGCCACAAGTTTGCAGACCTTCGAGTCTGGAGGACAGTTCAGTTTTTCTCGCGTCCAAAACTTCGTCGGATATCGCGCAAACAAAGTCTGTATCGACTCGCTCGGCAGAAAAGTGTCAATTTGATGGCGAATCATCGAAGACTGAAACCATGTGGTCGGGTCGAGATTTAGCGAGTGGCCCCCATTTGGGAAAAGATAATCGTTTGCCACGAGTAACCCGAAACCGCAGGATGCCTTTCTGCGAACATTAACAATTTGCCGGATGGGAAACACGTTTCGTCTATCATTTGGATAAACGTACGGGGGTCAAATTCCGCCGAGTAATTCACTTAACAGCTTTCGTAAAAGCAGGGAGAATTCCCCTCCTCGGGTGGTATAAAAGTGTCGCGCAGTTACATTAGGAAATTTATTCGCAAAACAAACCGTACAACCGTATATGTATACGAAAAACGTTTTAAAATATATATATAAGAAAAAGGCGCGAAAATGAGAAAATGAGCTTTTTGGGAGCGCGCGTTTTTCTTTTTCGCCGATTCTACTCTGGTTCCTTTTTCCGCGCGAAAAACCAACAAATAACGACTTTTTGGCGGAGGAAACTTTCCGTATTTGTTTTCAAGAAGCGTAACAACAATAAATTATAAATAAACGTAAAAAAAGAGAAGTTGAACATTACCCTATTATATTATGGTTATAAAGTATAATATATAAAATTTTCTACTTCATAATAGAATGCTGTTATCAACTTTTTAAACAACGTGTTATTTAACACTGTTAGTTTCGAAGAAGTTTAACGTTTCGCATCGAACGAGGCAAGTTGTGTCGTTACTCGTTACTCGCAATTTTCTCCATATCACCTTATTATACTACAGTTCAGCATCTGAAATTTTTGCAATATGATGCGAGCTGACGACGATAATCCTGCGATTTCTGATACAGATACCATGGTGAGCAAATCTCAGTCGAACTTGTATAACCGTCCGATACCCGTCTCTCACTTTCCACAAAATTGTCAGTCATATTACTGAGCGATGGTCGTCGAGAAAGCCAACTAGTCTAGAATATTCTATTCGCTGGAATTGCCTTAAGCTCTTCTTTTACTATATCGCTTAAGCAGCAAAGCTGGTAGAAGAGCAAGGGGGCAACTTGTCTCCTTAGAACCTCCGAGAAGGGAGACTAAGCCCTTTTAGAACTCACCTTTTTCCCTCGCTTCTTACTTGAGTGATTCTCCAGAAACTGAGACTGTTTTATTACCAGTGGGGAAGAAGGATAAGATACAGTGAATTTCGGAAAAAAGAAAAAATTAATAAAATCAGTGTATTGCAGTCGAAAATTTCACCTTCGGCTTTTGGCTTGAACATACCACCTTGAAAAGTAAAACTTCAGCTTTTGGTTTCCGATCTGTCCGAAAAAATTCGGCTGGCTTTCGGCTGATAAAAGTCCGTTCAAAATAAGAAACGCAGTACGCAACCCGCAGTGCACGAAAAAAGTGATGTGCAACGAGGAGAGGAGTTTGCTTACACGCTTACACTGATTATTCAATGAGAATTATTGTACGTTTCATTTCTGTTCAATACTCAGGCCTGTAACCAGGGGTAGGGCAGGGGACAAAGCCTCCCTGGCTGCGCTCTTTGTCCCCTGACAAAATTCACTTTTTTGAGACGTTTCACAGGAGAAATAAAACTTAACAACTTAACTCCGAAGCCATTTATCAAAAATTTTAATAACACTGTTCGGCACAATTTCCCATGTTTTTTTTTTTTTTTTTGCTCAAATATAAAAATGTACGAATCTGAAAGTATTTTTAACACTGAATTCAATACCGAAGAAATCGCAGGTGGCTTTGGCCTAGGCGAACGTTAACGAACGTGGTGAGCTGCTTTTGAATTTCTGCGAGGAAAATGGATTATGCGTCGTGAACACCTTCTTTCAATTATCTAAAAGAAGATTATGATATACATAGGTATCGCCAAATAAAGAGACACGCAACCAAATCGACTCCATACTGGTTCCCAAAGCCATCAAATGTGACATCACATTAGCAAAAACGTATCCACTAGCTGACATCGGATCTGATTACAATTATGCAGTCATAGAACTGAATATAAAACTCCGCAGAGCCACGAAACCACAACCTCCAAGGCTAATATAGGTATATCCGTGAGATCAATTAACAAGAACACATATGAGACCAAGTCGCGGAGGAAATGGCGAAGATTATATGCGATGAAGAACATATCAACTTCAGGACCGAAATACATATAACATAAAATGTTTCTTGTTGAATTTCCTATAAAAAAGAGCCTATACAACTTTTCTCTAAAATTCATGTTTACCAAGGTAAATAATTGCGCAGTGTAGACTATTCTTGATAATGCATAGGTACATAATCCGAGGTCTACTCTATAGTAGGTACCCAACAAACTGTCATTGACGTAGCCAGGGGGCAAACTGGGGTGCTTGTCCCACAGTAGACAGAGACTGAAGTTATATTGTAGCATGCATTATACCCGGCATTAATAGATATTTCAGCTGTCAAATGATTAAGAAAACCAATATTTTTCGAAAATTCCACGCATTTTTGCGATTATCTTGATAAATATGTTTTTTAAAGAAAAGTTGTATGGAATCTTTTTTTGCAGAAAATTTAACGGGGAACATTTTATGTTATTTGCATTTTGATCCTAAAGTGAATATTTTTTTAGATAACTACGATTTAGCGAGTGAAGATCGGTTATGTAAGGAAAAATAACAAAATCCATGTTCCTCGAAACTTTTACACATTATTGCGATTACCTTGGTAAATATGTATTTTAGAGAAAAGTTGTATAGGCTCTTTTTCACAGGAAATCCAACAAGAAACATTTTATGTTATATGCATTCCGGTTCTGAAGTTGATATGTTCCGAGATATTCGCGGTTTTTCGTAAAATTTCAGTATGACATGTAACGTCAAGGTCAAAGTGGCACGGGTTGATGACCTGAGATTGAGCTCAAATTTTATATGGCGAGCTTCTAGGTCCATTGAAACTAATTTCAGTGTGCACCTAATCAATTGGCGAAAACTTGTAAAATAAGAGACACCCTAATATACATCTACAAACTAAGAATAGATGGTCTAGTTACACCATAATATAAATACAAAAACGAAGAGGAGTTCTGCGATGAGACGAAATTTTTAGTTTCGCTGTGTTAGTGCCCAAGGGTGCTCCTGACTTCTAACGCTTTAATCCTCCCGTGGGGCTAAATGCACAAGTTGTAAATTCCAGTTAAAAGCGGTATTGCGAGAGCTTTTTGTATTATGAATTTACGCCTCTTTAAGTGTGGTCGGAATATTAAGTACCTGCTCACATACTGTACACAGTTATATGATCCTATAACTTCTCCAGAAATAATTTCAAATTTACTAGCTCTTTTTTAGTGATCTTTCTTCTTCTTGCCAATGATTTTTTCTTGAATTTTTTGCGCGTCTTTCCAGTTATTCCATTTTCAGACGGCACCATCTTAATCTTCATCGCATATAATCTTCGCCATTTCCTCCGCGACTTGGTCTCATATGTGTTCTTGTTAATTGATCTCACGGCTATACCTATTCGTCTTGGAGGTTGTGGTTTCGTGACTCTGCGGAGTTTTATATTCAGTTCTATGACTGCCTAATTGTAATCAGATCCGATGTCAGCTCGTGGATACGTTTTTGCTAATGTGATATCACATTTGAAGGCTTTAGGAACCAGTATGGAGTCGATTTGGTTGCGTGTCTCTTTATTTGGCGATACCTATGTATATCATAATCTTCGGTTAGATAATTGAAAGAAGGTGTTCACGACGCATAATCCATTTTCCTCGTAGAAATTCAGAAGCAGCTCACCACGTTCGTTAACGTTCACCTAGGCCAAAGCCACCTGCGATTTCTTCGGTATTGAATTCAGCGTTAAAAATACTTTCAGATTCGTACATTTTTATATTTGAGAGAAAAAAAAAGCGAAATTGTGCCCAACAGTGTTATCAAAATTTTTGATAAATGGCTTCGGAGTTGAGAGTTTTATTTCTCCTGTGAAACGTTTCAAAAAAAGTGAATTTTGTCAGGGGACAAAGAGCGCAGCCCTCAGTAGCGTAGTCAGGATTTTCCCAAATTGGGGGGGGGGGGGGGTAAAGTTAGATTTTTAAGTGAGAAAAAATCAAAAATTGAGGTATTCAAAAAAACCGCCGAATTAGATGACTACTTTACAAAAATTAAGGTAAAATTACTGCTCGAGTAAAAATTTTTTGGAAAAACGTGTTTTAAAGGCGAAAAATTGCTCATTTTTGCATATTTTACATTCAGTTTCAGATGCCTTGGGAGGGGGAGGGCCATTTGCCCCCTTTACTCACCCCGCCCCTCCTGGCTCCACCACTGGATATGTCAGCTGTAAAATAATTTTAAAAACCAGTGTTTTTCAAGAATTCCACGAATTTTTGCGATTATCTCGATAAATATATATGTTTTCTAAAGAAAAGTTGTATGGAATCAATTTTACAGAAAATTTAACGTGGCACATTTTGTGTTATTTGCATTTTGGTCCTAAAGTGAATATTTTTTTAGATAACTACGATTTAGCGAGTGAAGATTGGTTATGTAAGGAAAAACAACAAAATCGACGTTCCTCAAAACTTTCACAAATTATTGCGATTATTTCGGTAGATATGCATTTTAGAAAAAAGTTGTATGGAATCTTTTATATAGGAAATTCAACGGGAAATATTTTATGTTATATGCATTTTGGTCCTGAAGTTGATATGTTCCGAGATATTCGTGGTTTCTTGTAAAATCTCAGTATTACACGTAACTTCAAGATCAAAGCGGCACGGGTTAATGACCTGAGATCGAGCTAAAATCTTATACGGCAAGTTTGTAGGTCCATTGGAACTAATTTCAGTGCGACCCTAATCAATTAACGAAAACTTGCAAAATAGGGACACCCTAATGTACATAATATGTAGAATAAAACCTCAAACTATGTATAACGTACATCTAATTTATTGCGCGATTTTTCTCCGATGTAGATTTTGAAGAGAGTGTATTAGGAGCCTCCCCCCCCTTGCTTGACCCATCGGCAAAAATAAAACTCTGCTTAAGAGCTCGATACAATACTTATGCCAAGTGGTCCAAAATTATTATGGAAATCAAAAAAGAATCGCTTGCTGTCTGAGATCAGATCACAAAATTAAACCCAAAATCGGAATCATCGACTGTAAAAGAAACGTCTTCTTCAGACGCCATACCCGGTGACGGACGTTGGCGGCGGCGGTCCTCCTGGGTAGATTAGTCGGGGTAGTTTGCCGTTACTTTCCCCACAGTTTTGTTGCGCTAGGATTTTCCTTTTCCGTGTCGGAAGAGTGGGCGGCCTCAGTTCGCTTACCAGCCCCGTGTTTCACGATGTTGAGTAAGCTGTCCACGACGTGGATACGCACAGTATCAATCTTTCTGATCTGGTGGTAACACGTTGTACGATTTTTAATCCCTTGTTGGTACGAACTGGCGGGGGTTATAGGACGTGCTATGTTCCCACTTCGATTGATACTGTAGTCGCTGTGTTTGCTAGGATATTATAGAGGGGTATTCGAATATCATTAGCTTTCCGGCATTGGTGGAAGTCGAACTCAAGGGCACGTTATCACCTGGCCACACAGCGACTTTTATTCTCGTAGTAATTTTCCAAAATTCTAATGATTTTTTCATTAATTCCCTATTCCCTCAAGGCGTTCCACAAGTAATTATGGAAAACAGCATCGAACGCCTTACAGAAATCCATAAAGACCATGTTCACTTCGAGTTGATATGCATTTGATTTTCCAATAAGTTGGTTGAGTGTGAATATGGTCGATCGGGGTAAAGCCTTTTCGGAACCCTGCCTGCTCGACGGGCTGCGCGCTATCCAACTGGGGGTATGCCCTATTTTTTATGATCTTCATAAAGACTTTGCTGATGTTAGACGAGAGGTCAATTGGCCGGTAGTTATTTAGTAGGCCCTTATCCCCTTTCTTATGCAGGAGGATAATTTCTGTCTTTTTCCACTGCTTTGGAATCGTTTCTTGTGCGATAATTCTGTTGAATAGCAGAGTCAATGGTTCAGCTAATACTCCCGCAAACTCTTTTAAAGTTTTATTTTCAATTTTATCAGGGCCAGACGCTTTCCATACTTTTAGATTTTCTAAAGTAGTCTCAACTTCATGCCTTAGGAGCGGTAGAAATGGTTCCCCTTGCGATGTTGGTCTCTGCTTTCCCTCGTGTTTCGCGCTCTTTTGTGGTTTCAGGTAGGTCATATAGTTCTTTATAGAACTCAGGGCCCCTACCTGTCATTTTTACGCCACCCTTATTGAAGAGCCCCACCGCTAATTGTTTTCCGTAGCAGAGTTCTCTTTTTAACTTTTTTGTGGACCAGGAGCTCTCGATAATTTCTCTGACCTTTCTTTTTTCGAAATTTCTACAGTCACTTCTGATACTTTTCTTGACTACTTTTTGGGTTTCAGCCCGTTCGATCTTCTTTAAGGTTGATTTTGATTTCACCTTCCTGAGTTTTTTCCTTTTAATAATGCTCTCTTTAGTTTCTTCCGAACTTTTATCAACCGTACTTTCTACTGTTTCAACTTTTCCGAACGCTTCCAGCGTGGAGTTTATAGCATCAGTTAAAAAAGATCGTAGCTCTCCTGGAGTTCCACTTCATTGTACCTATCCAACCATATTTTGCTTTTTCTCCTCAGAAACTCAATGGCTGGGCCCCGTTTATGCAAGGGAATCACTACCTATTTTGTTTGTTTTCCGAAATCTTTGGCATACCCTTTTCTTTTTAGTCTTTTAGGAAAGTTTATGACGCACTTCCCCACTCTATGATCTGAGGAAAACTCAAAACGCGCTAGGACACCATAGTCTCTTACGATTGACCTATCGTTTATTAGGCAGTTGGCAATTTCTTTCCTTACTCTTTCATTGGGTGCCACCCAAGTCCACTTTCTAGCCTTTCTTTTTTCGTAAAATGTACCTATTCACAATTTTTAGGTCATTACATTCTGCAAATCGCACCAGTCTATCACCCTCGTTATTCCTAACGCCTAGATCAAATGCCCCTACACTTGCTTCCCCTGTGAGGTTTATTCCAACCTTGGCATTGAAATCGCCGATTATCATATTATAGAACTCATTTTCCTTTTCCAGGGTTTCCTGTAGTGATTTATAGAATGCATCTTTGGCCTCGTTATCGGCTTCTGAGGTGGGCGCATAGCATTGTATCAGTGTTATTTTTGTGTCTTGGTCCAGAGACAGCTTCAGTATGGCCAGTCTTTCTCGTTCTCTGCCCTGATTGCATGTATTTTGTCCCACTATTCTTTTTTGATTAGAAAGCCCACCCCTTTTTGCCCTTTGGTTTCACCAAAATAATAAAAATAGATTCCTGATTTTTTGGGGTGAAGACCCTCCCCCTTGTGTCTGACCTCTGATAATCCCAAAATATTCCATTTGACCTTGGTGAGAGCGGTTTCATAATGCTGCAATTCACGGTAGTGTAATCAGATTAGAAGCATAATGAAAGCCAGTACAGAAATTTTCAAAGTGAATCTTTATTTTATGGGGCTACCTAATATCGACCACCTACGGTAATATTCATTTTGCCTTTTCGGAGGTGATCGATATTAGGATAGGACCCGACCCTCATTTTTTAGACACTTTGGAAAAAAATAATAAAAAATACTTAAAATTATTGGGCGCCCTTGGGGCTCTGAAATGTATTAGGGGAAGGTTTGACGGGTATGTTTTAAGCCATTTTTCATACTTCTATCCGCAAAACTTTTCGACTAGTACACCTAATAAAAAACAAAAAAGTGGTCGATAATCGGTACCCTTACGAAATATGCCACTCGGCGGTGGAAGAGTGCACAAATATGAACAAATACATTTGTAGCTATTGCTTAAACTAAAAATTGTCATTCAACTTAATAAAACGATTTCTCGAAGGTAAACTAATGCTCTTTTTATAATTCGGGAGGTGGTTGATATTAAGACGCAAAAAATGTGACCCTCATTTTTTCAAACACTTTGAAGAAAAAAAAGCATAAAAATACTTAAGATTATTGGGCGTCCTTGGGGCTTTGGAATATGGCAGGGGAAGGTTTGACATATATGTTTGAAACCATTTTTCATACTTCTATACCCTCAAAACATTTCGACTAGTAATAAAAAACAAAGCCGTGTTTGATAATCGTTGCCAGCTTACCCTAATTACTTAAAACTCGAAAAAAATGGAGAGAAATGGCAAAAATATAATAAAAATGACATAATTTTTT
The DNA here is from genome assembly GCA_031841125.1 of Acanthococcus lagerstroemiae. Lineage (NCBI taxonomy): Eukaryota > Metazoa > Arthropoda > Insecta > Hemiptera > Eriococcidae > Acanthococcus > Acanthococcus lagerstroemiae. The sequence continues at coordinate 31,511,838 of CM063112.1, read as the reverse complement.
CAATCTCTACTTGTGAATGGGGATGGGGTAGATATTTGCATGTAGTAGTAGTGGATACGGCTTTCTAAATCTCATTTCCCCGGTGGTCTCTTTGGTCCCACTCCACCCATGTACAATTTTTGGGCTTAATTATCCCACCATCGACCTAAGGTTTTACATTGTTCTTGTTTCCTATATTCATTGCATTTCAGTACGTACTATGAAATTCAGGGAGAAGAATACCTACTACAGTCAAATAACACAAAGCAAACGCAAATTGTATAATTATAAATATAATTTAGTATGGTTGGGGAAAAAAAAAACAGAGAAAAAGAATATCCTGCATAATAATGAGTAGTACGTATATGAAACTTCGGAAAGATAATGAGGAATTGAAGAGGAGGATGATGTTATAATATGTAAAACATTAGTTCACAAGAGCTTAGTCACTTTTTCACTGATTGAATTACCAGTTACTTTTTCCGTTCTTTTCCCAATATTTTTCCCCCATTGCAGAAAACCGATACATTGTAGCTCTACCGCAGATCCAGCCGGTGGGAAATTATTTGAATAATTCATTCGCTCTCGTCACATTCAGTCGATAATGAGCAACGGTAATATTTCTGTTTTTAAATTTGCGGCCTTTTTCAAACTTTTTTTTTCCTCTTTTTTTTTCTTTTTTGTTTTGGGTTAGCGACGATAAATTGTAAAACCTAGCGAGAGTCGGAATAACGAACTTTAGTGTTGTTCTTTTAATCATCGAACGAGGAATTTTCAAATTCCCCGAATGAAATTAATTCCACCGTAATGGAGTCGGGAAACGGCGAGAATGTTCAAAGAGTACAATCGGATACTTCGATGGGGAATTCGATTTCGGATTATTTGTGCTAACGAAGTTCCGCGAAGTGGAACTGAATTCTGGTTGGGGGAGGTTGTTCCGAAAGTGGCTGGAGCTGGTGGTGAGATTCGAATAAAGTGTGGTAGAGTTTAGATTATATGTATATAGCACAAAAACGCGGACTAGAGTTATTTAGGAATTAGGATATTATCGTTTTTATGCTCGCCGATGTTTCGCACGATTCTAATCGAAATATACTGCCGGGCAAAAGTTTTTAATCTACCCCCCCCCCCCACCCCCAAGAAAATTATGATTTTCCTTTGACAAAAGGGAAAGGGAACCAACAAATGACTGGAAATTCCGATGTAATCGGGGAAAGTTGCCCAAATTGGACCACCACGGTTTCTCGATAATGATGATAGATATAGCGTGCTGATTACGCATACGTCAGATGGGCGATAATGCAACATGAGAAGAAATGACGGAAAGGTTCAGTCACGGCGGCTTGTTTGTGTTCTACACCGCATTTATCAAAAAGTGCGAAATTTTCGTTGTAATTTTTGTGACAGTTCGACGAGTTTTTATAGGAAACGGTAAGTTGTTTTCACATGGATGCTACTTCTACTGATTTCCCACCTTTCAATCTACATTCTCATTGAAAGAAACGGACAGTCTCTCGTTCATCCAAGATAGCAGGAGCGTGTATAAAAGTTCACAAAAACTCGTTAGTTGGACCATTTTCAGTTTCCTTTTTTTGGACCAGATGAATTTGGCGCTGCAGACGTTTATTTTTCACGTTCTTGTACATGCGTGTAATGGTTGATGCTACCTATCTAAAAAAGCATCCCAGTGTGCAAAATCTCTGTGTGTGACGCTCAAAAAGCGTCACAAAGTCGTCTCAAGCGCCATTTCATGGCGCAAAAGTGTAGTTCAGTTGTCCTCCACCAGCAAGAAATAGAGTGCGTCTCAGTCGACCGACACAGGGACAAGGAGCCACGCATGTGTCACAATATGTCGCTAGTTAAATGGCCATTATGTGTAGGTTTTTATAATATTTCGTCAGATTATGACTGCGTTATGCGCCATAATGTGTCCACACATGTGTCACAATGTGTCACCAGTTAAATGGCCATTATGTGTAGATTTTTCACTGCATATCGTCAGATTGTGATTATGTTATGCGTTCTATTTATGGAGGGGGACGTCTTTTGTCTGCGCAACGATAGACATCTTGTTCATGGCAAAAGCACTGATATCCAGAAATACGGACATACCCGTTTCAAGAATTACCTTTTTGTTTGAAATATTTTTCATTTTTTTATCAGCTTTCTGATACAGTTAATATTTGTATTGAGTTCTATAATCTAAAGTCTCTTTGTTTTTAGGAGTCTGAGTTGCTCCCTGAAGAGCGATATTCCAATGAAATTTCTTATTCATCAGTATATTCGCCCTACTAACCAAGAACTTGAAGTTTCAGCTCCACAACTTTCGTCAAAGTTCGGTTTCTTCCTGTCTAATTTTTTTGGGCTAGGTCAACGGAATTCATCGCGTACTGTGACTTATTGAATTCCTAAACAAAGTTAGAAAATCCCGAGTTCACTAGTATGTCCCCAGAGTGAGTACAGTTTAGCCGGATTCGCATTTGGGAACGAAACCTATTCCCTAATTACTAGGGTACGTTACCCTGGCCCCCCAAACTTGATTTTAGACCCGATTTTGGGTTAGGGGAAATGTACCCGAAATGTACCCAAATGTACCGCTATTATTACAAAATGTACCTCCTCCCCTTGCGAAGGGGGAACTAAAGTCCTTTGGTGGGGCCAGGGTAACGGGAGCCCCCCCAATTTGTCTGATTTCGTCAAATTTGGTTCGAATGAAATGTACCCGAAATGTACCGAAATGTACCACCAATTATCTGAAATGTACCCCGTTTATAGCCGCGGGGGGGAGGATTCAAGTTGGTGGGGCTGTGGTAACGTTAGCCCCCCCCCCCCATTCGTTCCAATTTCTCCGAATTTGGGCAGAATGAAATGTACCCGAAATGTACCGAAATGTACCATCAATTATATAAAATGTACCCCCTCCCTTCCCATGTAATGACCAAAAGTATGAGGGGGCCGAAATGAATTAGAGCTTCCAACTTAGCTGATTTCGTCAAATTTGGTTCGAATGAAATGTACCCGAAATGTACCGAAATGTACAACCAATTATCTGAAATGTACCTCCCTTATCGCCGCAGGGGGGAGGATCAAATATGGTGGGGCTGTGGTAATGTTAGCCCCCCTCCCATTTGTTCCACTTTCACCGAATTTGTGCAGAATGAAATGTACCTGAAATGCACCAAAATGTACCACCAATTATATGAAATGTACCCCCTTCATCGCCGCAGAGAGAGGATGAAATTTGGTGTAACTGAAAAACGGAAGGTGTTATTTTACAATACCGTGTTAATGTCGGAAATTGATATTTGTTGCTATAGCCTGCGATTGAAAAACAGGTGAGCGCCACAGTCTACAATCTTCAACCAACATAATTTATACAGACCATCAATAATTTGCTGTACCTCCAGATAATTTTGCATCAATATTGTCCATGGGTGAATTCAGCAAAGTGATTATTGGTATCGCGCGGGAAAATGTGATAAGCATAAGATTTGATTCATCCACAGGAAGTCCTTATGGTAATTTCAGTCACCAGCGGAGATTTTGTGTTTTGTAAGTTTGTAAGGGAACGTGAAATTTAAATATTCCGTGTTAGTGTCAAAAATTTATAGGTACGAGTCTTCAACCAACAAACAATGTAAGTATAAATAATTTACACTTAATATCTCCATGTGATTTTGTATCAACACTACCTATGGATGAATTCAGCAAAATTATTACAGGTATCGTGCGGGAAATTTTGTTATAAAATTCCATTCATCTGTAGGAAGTCCTTATCCTTATTGGTAATGAAGATTCATTTGAGACTGAACAAGCAGTTTAATTCCTCCAGTTACCGGCGGAGATTCCGTGTTGTGTAAGTTTGTAAAATGATGTAAATAAGTCAGTGTACAAGCACCTGCGGAGCGATTTGGAATCTGTCTTCATTGCTGTTTGCTTAGAACTCCACATGCAGCAGTGTCGTATACTCATATCTACCAAAAAAAAATTATTCGTGCCATTCAATGTGAAAAGGATCAACAATTACATGAACTTGTTACAACCGATTGATAGTTACGTTTTAATGATCAGAACTAATCGATGTATGTATGTATACATGTTTATGTGGCATGGAAGTGTGGAAGGCACTGATTTGTGTCACAGCATCTGGTGTTCATTCAGCGAAAGATGCCTACTGCTATTTCTGTGGACCCAAATCAAATAACTGACAAAAAAGTAATAAAATGAAAAATGTAAGGGTTTTAGCATTGGTTCAGTTTAGTTTTTTTTTCAACGGTACGAGATTTGTCACTATGTGGTCGCTCAGATTTAAGACGTAGTTAAAACACTGGATGAAGAGGGCAGGTTTCGAGTGATTTGTTATGTATTTAGTAAAGCATCACATTTCCGGGGTTTGATGGGAAAGCAAATATCCCACAAGTATAAGAACCGAAAAGGAATAGCCTTTCAAAAAGTCTAAGTATTCGATCCCATTCGCAGTGTATGTTGTGATATGCTTAACTTCCGAACTCGCACATTCCTATTTCAATCGGATTTAACAGCTTAAAATAAGATATGTAACCAGAATATTCGCTTTCTTGCCCGGGGGAGAGGTAACAGTTTACCGAAACCTTTTATCTTTAAAAATGGTGTGTGGTTTTACGAGATTCTTTCAGTGCTGAAATGTTTGTAGTGGCATTCATATTATAATTCGTATGGTAATCGTACTTTTATCCAAGAGTGAATACGGAAGGGAAAGGGCGTGGATAGATCATGGAATAAAAATTATTATTTCATTTGATAAATTGTCAATTTTTCATTTTTCGATCGTATCCCTGCCCCGTCTCCGAAAACAAAATTCTCGATTGTTCGGATGGTAATTATTCTTTTTCGTGGAACTTTTACTTTTCAATTAAAATAATTTCTGGAGCCTAGAAGTGGACCCCGCCGCAGACTCCGAATACTTTCTCAATTTTTCGTACTTCAAAAACTATGGATCGTGAACCTGTTTTATTGTTTCGACTGAAACGTTGATGAACACGAGGGGTGGATCCTGGGGACCAACAGCAAAAATCTAATTTTTGATTTTTCGGCAATTAAAAATCATTTTTGGTCAGTAGTTTATTTTTTCGACTGAAATATTTTGTGAGCCCGAAGGGTTGACTCCGCCCCCAACTCCGGAAGTCTAATTCTCGAGTTTTCAGGCTACAAAAATAATTTACCGCGAACCACCTTTTTCCTTGAACGGAAGTCGTTTGTGGACCTGGTGAGTAGACCCCCACCGGCACCGAAAATATAATTCTCGATTTTTCAGCATTTAGGAATATTTTTGATGACCTCTGTTAATTTTTGCAATTGGAATCTTTCGTGGGTCCAATTCTGGAAGTATCATTCTCGAATTTGCAGGCTTGAACAATTATTTCCAGTGAACCTCTTAATTTGTTGATCGAAGTAATTTGTGGAACCTGGGGGTCGACCCCCACCCCAACTCCGAAAATCTAACTCTCGATTATTCAAACTTTTAAATTATTTTGTGGACGAAAATCGAATTTTCGATTTTTTGGCCTTTAGAAATATTTTTAGTGACCTTTTCCGTTTTTCAGTTGTAATCATTTGTGGGGTCTAATGGTTGAGTCCCGATGGGTTGACCCCGGCCCCAACTCTGGAAATCAAATTCTCGATTTTTCTGACATGAAAAATGATTTTAGATTGTCGAAGTCTGTTGTGGTCCCGAGGGGTGGAACATCACCCCAACTCCGAAAGTCTAATTTTCGATTTTTCAGGCTCGAACAATAATTTTCCGAGAACCACTTATTTTCTGGATCGAAGTATTTTGTGGATTCGACATGTGGACCCTCAACCCCTACTCCGAAAATCAAATTCTCGAACCTTCGGACTTCAATATTCATTTTTCGTGAACCTTTCATTTTTTTGAATAAAATCTATTGTGGACTTGAGGGGTGAAGCCCGTTCTGAACTCTGAAAATCTAATTTTCGATTCTTCAAATTTCTGAATTATTTTACGTAAGCCTCCCCTTTTTTCAACTGATACATTTTCTACACGGGAAAAGTAGAGTCGCGCCCCCAACACCAAAAGAGTATATTTTCGAGTTTTCGTTGGTGAACTTTTTATTTATTTATTTATTGAAATAATTCGTGGATCCGTGGGGTAGACCACACCCTCCCTCCGGAAATCAAATTCTCGATTATAGATCTTGAAAAACAATTTTCCATAAGCCCCTTATTTTTAATCGAGATCTTTTGTGGATCAAGGAATAACTCTCCCACCTACGACGAAAATCTAAAACTCGATTTTCCAGCTTCTCAATGTTATTCTTGGTGAACGTCTTACTTTTTCAATTCAAATAATACGTTAACCCTCTTCTAATAATTTACGTTTGTTTTAATAATAGTTAGATTATAGCAGCAAAAGGCAATAACACTCTCAGTAAATAAAAATAATAATATAATATTGTGGACCCGATGGATTGTCTCCACCCCAATTCCGCAAATCTAATTCTCGATCTTTCAGCCTCTCAAGATTATTCATGGTTAACTTTTTTCGATTCAGATCTATTGTGGATCCGTTGGGTTGACCCCGACCCCAACTTCGGAAATTGAATTCTCCATTTGGTCGGCTTAAGAAATAATTTTCCGTGAGCCCCTGTTTATTTTTTTGTTCGAAGTCTTTCAAAGAGTCATAAGGTATATCAGAACAGTGAAATTTGTAGCCGTAATAGTATTTAACTCACAAATCATTAATTTATGTAGTATTTTTATGTTCTTGAATTTCTCTCTAGGGACTATAACTAGAAATTTCAGAAGGGAATGTATACTCAGAAGTCCGAAAAATCATAAAAAATGGTTACTCGATCGATAATGAATTAAAATGGAGTAAAGCCTAAACAAAATTCAAATTTTTGCATGTAACAGGCTATATTGTTTTTCATATGTAAAGTAGATAAACTCACTTCTGAATAATATTAATACATTTGTTATGACATAACCTGTCATATTTAAAATCCATAATTAGAACTGTGCATGTAGAAAAATGAAGTTTTACTTGATTTCTTTAGCCTTTGTTTAACATTTCCAATGTGTCTCCCTTGAAACAGTAAACTTGATGTGAAGTCGAAAAAATACATGTTTTGATTAAAACTGCTTTTTTCTCTCGGACAGTATGAGAACATCTATCTCTATGTATCAACGACTTTACCTGCAGTGGACACTTCTAAATTTGAAATAGTTACAGTATATGCATATACTGTAGTTTGATATTTACATAAGGTGTATCTCTGTGTAATGATAATAGGTGCATCCTCATAGAGGTTAACTTTTTTTCCTATATACATAAAATAAATTCTGTGTTTCTATAGTGCAAATTAACCTATATTTCATTAACTCCGGGGGTGGGCCCGCGAAGCGGGCAGGGGGCGGAGCCCCCTAGTTTATTAATATTTTCGTTAAGTGTGAATATTCCTTAACACTAATGAAGTACCCAAATAATTATATTCCGAACCAAATTTGACGAAATAGGTAAAGTTGGGGGCTCTAATTAATTTCGGCCCCCTTATACTTTTGGCCATTACATGGGAAGGGAGGGGGTACATTTTATATAATTGATGGTACATTTCGGTACATTTCGGGTACATTTCATTCTGCCCAAATTCGGAGAAATTGGAACAAATGGGGGGGCTAACGTTACCACAGCCCCACCAACTTGAATCCTCCCCCCCGCGGCTATAAACGGGGTACATTTCAGATAATTGGTGGTACATTTCGGTACATTTCGGGTACATTTCATTCGAACCAAATTTGACGAAATCAGACAAATTGGGGGGGCTCCCGTTACCCTGGCCCCACCAAAGGACTTTAGTTCCCCCTTCGCAAGGGGAGGAGGTACATTTTGTAATAATAGCGGTACATTTGGGTACATTTCGGGTACATTTCCCCTAACCCAAAATCGGGTCTAAAATCAAATTTGGGGGGGGGGCCAGGGTAATGGACCCTAATTACTATTTTCCTTCAGATGCACTTGTGCATTTTTTTACCCGATCGTTTTATATCCGCCTCTGTAGGTACGCAAAATGCAAAATCTCCGTGTGTGTGTTTTTTTTTATAAAGTGTAAAAATTCTCTCGGCAAACGAATTAGTTAGAATGGAAACAAAATAAAAGCTGGCTCGCTCGGGAGGCGAATACTTTAATGTGTTGTAATAATTTTTCACTTTTATCTCGCATGGGTATCCTAGGATACCTTTTTCAAACAATTAATTTTTTCTCTTTGGGAGGGTCCTTTGTACTGTATTTTCATTTTGCGAAACAAGAAATAACGCGCGTGTTCATCATACTGCAGTATTTTATAGATATCGCGTAATCACTGGGTCATTCGATTGTGCGATGCCATGTTGATACATCAGATTCGGAGCAGCGCCGACACTGTAGCAAGAATTTAAATTCCGGAAGCGCGATCAAATTTTTTCGTTAGAAGTTTCAACAGGAATCGTGAGCTATCCTGTGAAATAAAATAAAAATTAACAGCGAGGACGAGTTTAAAACTGTAATCCTTGTATTTAAGGTATGCCGCACTGCATGGAGGAAGTAGAAAAGACAGAGTGAAGGCATTTAGTGTTAAATGAGACTGAGACGAAGTTCTGACAAAATCTTTTTATTTGTTGGGGTATTTATTTCAACGGCGAAATACAAACTCGCTAATCCTTAACGTTTTAAAAGTTTATTCGATTCGATAGACGTGGATTAATTAGCTTAAAAGCGTCAGAATTTCCACTTTCATTAATGCTAATTTCGTACCTACGATTTGCGGCAACCGTATACGCGGAAGAGCTAATTATAAGTATTTAAGTATTCTTACCAGACAGACAGTTTTTAATAAATGCGCCGGGAGCGAGTAATTCAATCGGTTTGATGATGATTGTAATGCAAATGAAAAGTGCATGAGGACAAAGTCGTATTTCCACCTTTGAGATTTCAAAGTTGGCAGTAAGTGCGAAAAAAAAGTTGCAGTGTGACCAAGTAATAATCTGCCCGCTTCGCGTCTTTGCGTCTCGGGTTCGAGTCCCACCAATGTCGGAAAGCTAGTGGTATTTGAATACCCCCGCTAATATCCTAGCGAACACAGCGACTATAGTATCATGCAATCGTGGTGGAAACAGCGCGTCCTGTAATCCCCGCCGGTTCACACGAACACGGCATTACAATCGGATAGCGTGTTACCACCAGATCAGAAAGATTGCTACTGTGTGTGTATATATCATGGATAGTTTAATCAACGCCGTGAAACACACGTGGCTACTATAAGCGAACTGCGGCTGCACACTCTTCGGCACGAGAAGGAAACTCTAACGTAACAAAACTGTGTGGCAAGCAACGGCAAGAAGAAATTGTGGTAACAAGCGTGATTACTAATTGAACAGGCCATTTCTGTGCTGCAGTGTCAGAACCTGGTATGTCACTTCTTAGTAATTCGTTAAAAATTGCATTCGAAGTTCAGAAAGTACGAGTATTACTGGTAATTTTGGTATTGTGTTTCAGGTTTTGAGGGATGAAGCCTAGCGTTGTGGTTGTCTTCATCCGAAAAGGAAACAACGGCGCTATCCTCTGTGGCGATAATGGGAATGTATGATGAGACCAATGAACAATTAAGCGAATCGAAATCTAATTTTGTAGCCTGCTGTTGAATTCTTGTTCCTATACTGTTTTTAGGACAAATATTGCAGTTATTCACCATTTTTACAAATGAACATCAAATCAAGACAAGATTGGCTAGGAAATAAAGGAATCGGGTAGATTTATCAGTGATTATTGCGAATCTTGTCCTCGAGTGAGATAACAGGAAGGGGTTTGGTTAGAGTACCCACTAAATGGTAACAGAAGGCTAATCGGCTGAGCAATAAACACCGCATGGCCAGTTTTCTCGTTTCACGGAACAAAATGGAGAGAGAATGGCGGCTGTCTTTACCTAGTAATAATCGTGACAAGGCAAAATATTCACCTATAAATCATCAAATAGGTATGCGCGTATAATGTACGTTTCTTATTAATTAAATATGCAAAAATATGCGCTGGAAAACTAGAATACACTAAAATATGCTCACACGCAATATGGGTGTTGGCGATTGAGCTCATAGTTCAATAATATGAATTTTAGAAATCGATTGCAAGCGATTAAGGTGCAAAGATCGAATAGTGTTTTTGTTTTTATTGCCAACACCGTCGAGAATGCTACGATTTTAATTCCAATGTTACTCGACATGGAAGAATAAAGAAAAATTGTTTAAAAATGTACACGCAGTGAAGAAATTTTGTGAAAAAATGATGAAAATATCACAGAAAACACTAAAATTTATTGAATATTTACAGAATATGGGCTAAAATGCCTTTCAATATATGCAAAAATATGCGATTATTGTAAAAATATGCAAAATATGCTCCTACTCGTATATTCAAACCGCCGTCCATCCTACAGAGAGCGCTGCAATGGCTGCAATCGGACATCTTAATACATTATAATTCTTCATAAAAAGCTGAACCTTTTTGTACACGGTGCTAAAAACATTCACCTTTTCGTATGATATCAGTGTTATCATTGATAGCGATACTAGCGCTGGCCGGTCCGAATAGAGGGCTCATTTTATTGGGAATTTTCTGATTTGTGAAGATCTTATCGGACAATAAGATTTGCTACGGGAAAGTATACATTTTCATATCGCCTTGCCCTGGTAATAATAATAATAATAATAATAATAATAATAATAATGCTGATAAGTGATAACGCTGCGAAGGAATCTTCACAATAAAAATTCACAGAGCGAAAATAACGTGCGATTGTGTTGCACAGTTTATTTGGTTAGTTGTTAGTTCTAGGGATTCCAAAGATATTCTCTGAAAAGTAGTCAAATATACGCTTATATATAATATGCTTTAATTTTCGTCAAATATGCCGAAATATTCCTTACTAAATTGATAATATGAGTATCATTTTGAAAGGAAAATCGAAAGAAGACAGATACACAAAAGAAAAAGGTCCTGATGAAGTAATCGTACAAAAAGTATTTTTTCGCAAGCAAACACTGAATACAATTGATAGTGTTCTATAAAGGCGTAAAACTTTGCGGAAAAAATCTTTTGGTTTGTAAAAAAGTTGCAGTTGTTGCAGTTTTACCTTCTTCGAAGACAAAAATCGTGCAATATTGAAAAAAAAAAAAGAAGGAAATATTCCGCAAAAAAGGTGGAAAGAGGCCAAATATTCTTGAATAGGCTCTAAAAAAAGGAGAAAATATGCCAAACATGCTTTTGCACCCAAAATATGCTCGATCAAGTGTGGCTCATTCTTCTTGAAATTCTATGAATCACAAAAATAACGTCGATATTCCCTATCTACTTCAACAGAAAGAAACATGCAAAATCATATTTTTGGAATCCCTAGCTCAGTTCTTTAAATTATGACGTCACATCTCGGCTCTCTAACCTAGCTCAATTTTTTTTTTCAACCACTTGTGTGCGAACGTACTCTGAAACTTGTTGACATACCCGGTTCTGTCTTTTTATAACACATTGGATGATAAAAATGTGAGCAAACATACCTGGTTATGACTTCGTCGTTTCTGGCCTCTATATAATTTTATTTTGCAAATCTGATTCCACCAGTGTGTAGAGCGTAAAAAATACTACAGTAATACATCAAAAAGTCAGAATCGGTTAAAAGGTGACGTATATCGGGTTCTGATATTGTAGCACAGAGATTTGTAGAAGGGGTTTACTCCACTTTTTTGAAGAATGTGTTGGACACAGTGTTGTTGGACATAACAAAACAAATTGACAGTTGAATTTTAGAAATTTTATCATATTGACAAAACCATTTATCAGTTTTGTCATATGACAAAATGGAAATTACATAACAAAAGATTAATCGAATGACAAAAGAAAATGACGAAAAAATTTGGTTAGAACATTTTGTCATTATGCGTTAAGTTTTTTTTCTTCGATTCTCATTAAATGAGAAACAGAAACAAAAATCACAAGTTCTTCCTTGTTGTTCTCATATCAGAGTACATGGTAAATATTAAATACTCGGAAAGACTGGTGTGGTGGGACATATGGCGGTGCATGCATGCCAAAGTGGTCCCTGAGACACTGCACCCCCGGCCCTGGAAATTACCCTTTCGAATATCGCATCAGTGGCCAGTAAGGTTCTACATATAGTTTCACACGGGTATAATGGACCGCCATTTTGATTCCCAACTAGCCCAAACATCCTTGATCACCCGTTCGTGACCGGATGCGAGCGCGTCCAAGAATGCTCGGACTAACTTGGGAATCAAAATGGCGGTCCAGTATACCTGTGTACAAACTACAGTACCCGATGGCCGGAGGGCTGAAAAGATCATGTTTCATATTAATTAAACAGAGTTCTGAATAGAAAGACAAGATGACCTGAGAGCAGGAATTTTGTCCCCCCCCCCCTGTAGGAATTTTTCACTCAGAAGTTGGGAAAATTTACCATTTCAGTCAGGCGAGTTGGGAAAATCCAGCACAAGTTGAAAGTTTTTTTTTTTTTTTTTTTTTTAACCTAACGTGATATTACATTTTATTGCCGTGTACTGAGTAGCAATTTTTCTTTTGCTTTGATACTTGGGTATTTGAGTTGAGTCATTTCTTGCTTTCATACTTGGGAATTCTGAATTGAGTCGGTTGGGACTTTAACAATTTTTACTCCCCCAGAAAAAACTCTTCGGTACGTCCCTGTCAGTAAGTTGTTATTGCTATTTGTTAAAGTTTGTGTATTCTTCTTTATCCTTTCATGTCCATAACACTACTGAACAAAATGAAATTTTTTGTTTGCACAACGCATTTAAGGAGGTGATTCTTGAGTACTTTTCAACGCTGAATACAGTGCCGTCGGCCGTTTTTCTCTATCACGTCTAGTTTTTCTGATCAAAAACTATAAAAAATTCAACTAAATGTGTTCAAAAAGAGGTTTAGGAACTGAATGTGGTCATACTGATTCGTGTTGTTGTGGGTTGAGGTTGTATGTAGTGGTGTGTATTCCATCTGTTTGTTTTCTGTTATAGTGGTCTGATAACACTGATAATATCAGTCAGTGGTACCGCGTATTCCACTGCAAAAACAAAATGGAAACGAATTTCTGTCGTTCAGAACTCCGAATTGTGACGTGATAGAGAAAATGGGTCACAGTATCGTGTGTCAGCGTTATAAATTATCTCAGAATCACCTGTCGAAATGCGTTGTGCAAAATAGTTGTTCAGTAGTGTAATAAGATAATAATTTGAAGAACTTTCCATAAAAACAACCTTAGTCAGTTTTGAAATTTCAACTTCACCACCAGACAGCAACGTAACTGCCGCTGTTCTGATGTATGTTTTCATGGGAAGCTCAAACTCTTTAACTTTCAAAATGCAGTTATTGACTTCTATGCAGCCTTTATTGGAATATCATTGGTGGAATTGGATTTTCTATAAAAATAACTGCAAACTAACATGCATATTAGCATTTGGACAAAATGACAAAACAAAATAAACAACATAATTTTGTCATGACATAACAAAAACCATGAAAAGGCAAAATGACCAAACTCCAAACATGACAAAACTCATGACATAACAAAAAAAAAAAAAAAATGAAACGCTCGTGTGACAAAAATCGTTTTGTCTAACATCACTGGTTAGGCATGGTTGTAGAGTGTAGAAGGCATGCCGAATTCTTGAGGCGCATAAAGAATTCATTCTAAGCACTGAAAGCAAGGTGAAACATGACGTCCCTTTCTCGCATTGCCGACAGAAAGGATTCATTTTGAAATAAAACCCTTTTGCCATCAAAAATAATGCTCAGTTTGACAACAGAGGAGTCTTATTCCACAGAGCGTGGTTTCGTTGTAAGCACTTCATATCGAGTGAATGTTCTGCTTCTAAACAGCTTCGTAGCCATGGGGGCAAGCTGGGGCTGAGCCCCCTCTAAAGGTATCTCGAGCCCCCTTGGCGAAGATACCACCATTAAGAAAAATCATCATTACGCTGAACGAGAAACGAAGAAGGGATGAAGAGAATTAATATCACAGAAACATTTTAAAATTTAGAACAAAAACTTGGTTAACTAATTTGGCACTCGGGTGGGGGGGGGGAGTTAGATCTTCAAGGGAGAAAAAATCGATAGTTGAGGTACTTTTAAAAAATCGCCGATATTAGAGGACTATTTTATAAAAATGAAGGTAAAATTAATTGCTCGGGCGAAAATTTTTCGAAAAAACGTGTTTTAAAGGCGAAAAATTGCTCATTTTTGCATACATTACATTCAATTTCAGGTGCCTTGGGAGGCATTCGCTCCCTTTGCCCCCCTGGCTGCACCACTGCCTCGTAGAAATCTTCACATTATATACTATGTGTATCTTTAGGCCCCCACTGGTAAACAGTCAGAGCCCACTACCGCAGATGGCTGGGCTACGGGCCTGCTTCTAAATAGTGAACTGTGCAAACTACGTATATTATCTGCTCCCTGTTCATTTGCGACATACAGAGCTTCGTTTTCGTTGAAAACATCTTATTGGTATTTGAAGAGACACAACAGAATAGCAGCCGAGAAAAGGACCATTTCGCTATTACTCAGCAAAAACCTAGTATGTCCACAATAGATATTTTTAAGGAATGGAAGAATTAAGGGAAATAAGCTATGAGCGCCATTTTGTGGCAAAAATGGCGAATTGAGAATTGTATAAGGCATGAAAGTTCGTTATCAAATCTCTTCAGCTTCTCTACTTCCCTTCCTAAACCCTAATGTTTGCGTTATTTAAAAACATCTGTTGTGGACATACTAGGTTTTCGCTGAGTGGTAACGATTTTTGTACCTAATTATTTCATCAGTTTCGCACATCGTCCGCTATTAAAGGCCAGACTGAGGCAACATTCCCTCTTATCCAAACTGTATATCGTCATGTTCCAATCAAGTTCCCGAAAATACGAGCCTATCGTCGACGTCACCGTTTGCGACCAGAAAAATTGAAGGATGTCAGTAATTTCTCCAAATATGTCTATTCATTACTTCCTGGACAGTCCTCGTACCTTTTCTTGGGAATTCTTCGATGATACGCGCAGTGATGGAGTCCATCTCAGGCGTTTTTTCTAAAACTGAGATTTGTACTAATCTCTTTTGCAATTTGTAGGGGTGTAATGTCAAGAATATATACCTCGGTCATCGGATTCTATATCATGCGATTGGAAATTTTGAAAAGGTGATAGATGTAAAATGGTCCCACTTATGAAACGACCCTTTTCAGGGTCTGTTTTCCAACGTAGAAAATTGGGCCACGACGGCATCCAGCAGGTATTATAACCCCGCTAAAGGGGTAGCACCTCTTCTTGGTGCGAAAATTGGGCGAACAATATCAGCACTCCGCAAGTTTACTTCTGCATGTCTAGTTCTCGTCCATAATTTCGAGCCAGCCGCATATAATTACCACTTGAAACGGAGCCAGTCAGCCCGTCGATATATTCGGCCGAACCGAATCGAGTGCACTCGAAAGCCGTCTCGTCGTCGTAAGTTACATCCGACGAAAAAAGACTTCCCGAAGCATAAAAATAATGGTTGTACGATGCTTAGGTAAACACTCCGAACTGGAATAGTGTTTGCAGAATTTTTTGACCGGAAATTATTGCAGCAACGACTCTGCCCTTCCGAGGGCGAAACGTTAAATGGAATTTTTTCCGCAACATTTTTCTCGCTTTCTCGGTCGACGACCGGGTGGGGCGGTTGTAATTTTCGATTACACGTAACCGTGGCGCTCGGCCCCCGGCTGTCGCGGGCCCAACAGCCGCGAAAATCAATCTGCTGAACGCACGGGAAATAGGTGAACAGTGCAAGGTAAATTCGTCGGCTGTCTTTTATCTCGACACTTCGCACATCATGTACAGGCTGCTGCTGCGGAAACCCGGGGTGAGAGAGAACTCCCCCGAAAGATAACGGCAGCGCAGTTGTAATGAAATAAAGCGACACGTTAAAACTACGATTATTTATGGTTGTTTAAAAGCGCCATAGCACTGCGAAAGGGCAAGCGACGTAGCGTCGTATCCGGGGGGTGCATTTTAAATTTCAAATCCTTCCTCGTCTTAAAAGCATCGCTGCGTAAAATTTCACCAGCGAGGAGTATATAGTCCGCAATTTTAGTGGGTATAATTTCGACAAATCGCGGATTAGAGCGAAGAGCGAATAAAATGCACGTTTGAACTGCCTTCTCTACAAATGAGCGAATCAAAAGACGTTTACGATCGCGTGTATCATGGTGTCATAAAATTCATACATAAAAATCGATCTTCAACAAGATGAGTCAGCTTACAGAACGAGCCTCATACTCAGCACTAAGGCAGAAACCGGTGCCATGCCTCGCGGGAATGGCATTCTTGGCTATTATGGGAAACTCTTGCTTTACCTCGGACTGCATACACTCTTACAGTAAATTCTTCAACGCACTCAGGCAGCGTAGGACATATATCACTGCAACTGCTCCAAATAACCGATGCTGCGCATCCCATGGACGGCACGTAGAACGCATGCCTCGTTACACATATTTCCACACCAACGACTCCTGACAATGATACAGCTAAGAATCCTGCGTATCTTTGGTCACGTAATGAGACGGGGGCCAGACTCGCAAGAGAGAATGGTAATACAAGGGAAAGTCCCCGGGAAGAGGAGACGAAGCCGGTTGCCCAATAGATTTAGCGATCAAATACCTAAATTTACCGGGAGACCTCTGGTCGCATTCATATGCACCATAGAAAACCGCGAGGAGTGGCGGAAACTGATGGAGAAGATCCACCGGTGAATCACGACGCTCGGCATCAAGCAACACGACGACGATGATGATCTTCCTCAACGTTTCCAGGACATTCGATATAGTCTAGCATGATTGGCCAGGTCCATAAACAATATCAGGTCTTGCCTGCTAAATACTGCCGCCTCGTCGCAAGTTACCTTCATGGTCGATAGTTCTACATTTGTTACGGGAATTCTCGCTCGCAGACTCTTCAAATTGCGGCAGGTGTCCCGCAGGGCAGTGTCGTGGTCCCAGTCCTATACCTGCTATACACTGCAGACCTACCAGACAGTACAGTGACAATTCTGGCAACCTATGCAGACGACACGGCCATCTTAGCAGCGCTGCCATCAATTGTTTGCAAGAAGCCACCAATTCCTTCTTCTGCTGGGCACGAAGAAGGAGACTAAAAATCAACGAATCTATGTCTATGCATGTTGAATTTGCACTCCGCCCGACCCATACGAGCCTGTCACAATTGGGATTCCGCAACAAAGTGGGCGGCATCTGGTGGACGTTTTTATAACCAACGAAAGAGTGATGACAGAACGATACGACGATACGAATTTCGTGAATATTCTTTACCAATGTTGTAGTTTGGTTTCTTATCCGTTTTAGCTTGGTGTTTCACGTTTCCTTACACTAACATCTTTTTCAAAATAAGCGCTATTCATAGCTATACAGGCGTCCATTCGTTCTTGCCATTTATCGAACGTTTTCCCGTATTCCGCCGCCAGTAAGGAGGAGAAAAACATCTGCGCCGCAGTGATGCGACTTCTTGATTAGTGTTGAATTGACGACCCCGTAAGGCTGCCTTTAGTTGAGGAAATGACCAAAAGTCGCAGGGGGCGAGGTCAGGACTATACGGGGGGAAGGGGTGTAAGTGAATTGTGATTGTTTTAGAAGTCATCACCGTGGCGCAGATGTTTTTCTCCTCCTTACCGGCGGTGGAATACGGGAAAACGTTTGATAAATGGCAAGAACGAATGGACGCCTGTATAGCCATGAATGGCGCTTATTTTGAAAAAGATATTCGTGTACTAAGTGAAGATGATGATTAATAAAAAGTTTTGTAATCGTACCTATGCTTTTTTTCCTTCTTTAAAAAAATTGTTAAAAAACCTGTAGAGGTCAACGCATATGGTTTCTTTCAAATTGGTCTGGAACATCGAGTTTTCAATCAAATGAACTTGGCGTGGTCTCAATGGATAGCTAATGAACCAAGTTGTCCCCCTATTGCGTTGAAAAGCCGATAGGTAGCGTTGGTGGGGCGTACGAATTTTAGTCTCAGTTACTTTGCGACAATCTATGTACATAGGGGTGTTTTGAGTCGTTGATTCCGAATATCGTATCAGATATTTGATATGATCCAGATTTTGTCCCAAAGAATGAATTTTCGATCAAAAGAGGAACAAAATTAAATTTGCATGAGTCGAACAAAATTTCAAAGTAGGTTTCTTCCTGTCGCTGATTTTGAGTATCGTATCACATTTTAAATCTGTATTCAATTTAGGCACCATAACCGAATTTCTGACTAAATGCAGTCACGTAGCAACAACACGGCTGTAGACTGTAGTCGGGCACGGCGCAGCAAAGATCAAGATCAATGAGCACATGGCTGGAAGAAATGTATCTGTTATAACTAAGGCAAGGCAAAATATACTTTGACATATTTTTTTCTGTGACAATTCAATGGGAATACCGATGATGTTTTTGCGAATCATAAAATTCCTAGTAAACGGAGTCCTATGTCTATGTGTTTGTTCCTATTTTTGCATTTTTTGATATAAAATGCATATTTTCAAAGTATTTGCATTAGGTGTTTTTAGAGAATATTGGAGAATATTTTACAATTTTTTTCCTTTTTCGGAAATATTTTCAAAATTTCAAATATTTTCCTCATTTTGAACAAAATTTGTGACTAGTCTCATTCGATAGAAAATTACAAGACAAATAAATTGTATTCTCAACATTTCTGCGTCAAAATCAATTGTTCACAAAAATTTGAAAAATTCGCATACGCGTAGCTAATAGAGCACTGCACGCTGTGAATCAAAATGGCGGATGATTATAGTCATGTTTGCAGTGCCCTAGCGCAGCTATAGCGCTTCGTTTACTTGACCTACTTGTCAGGCGCAGGTTATACTATGAACTTCCACAGTTATGTTTTTATTTTTTAATACCCGTATTGCACAAGAATATTATTGCATATATCAGCAGTTTGGTTTTGAGAATATAATGCGCATATTTCGTGATTTTTATAGAATATTTTGCCTTGCCTTTGTTATAACTTTCGTGGGTAAAGTCATCAGTAAACTGATGACGAGTATCTACACTGCATACAGAATTGATACATGTGTACATGGATATGTCTTATAGTTACTGATTACTGACCATACATGTTCTGTGCATTCTGTCAACATAAGAATGTCAATCTCGATCAACTGAGCGCAGTTATTGGTCAACGAACTTAACCCAAACGTTTAGTACCAACGCAGTTTTCGTTCAAGTATACTCAGTAACATATGGCTTCTAATAGGAGTGTATCATACCCTAGTTTAAAAATGCCCATGGAAATTTCTATTAACAACACGGCTACAGACTGCAGTCGCGCAGCAGAAATCAAGATCAATGAGGAAATGGCTGGGAGAATGTCGGGGGGGGGGGTTACGTTCGGTACAAACACGGTTTCCGCTCAAGTAGACTCAATAATATAACGTCATAGTAACAGGAGTGTATCATACTCTAATTTTGGATGCTGTTAAGCATAAGAACTCAAGTGACAAAATCTGTTTTTTGAGAAAACGTAACATTAAAAGCCAATGAATAATGCCGATTTACGAGAACATAGATAGCGTTTACTGATAAGCCTTTTTCAGCGTGGGTACACATTTTTGTATTGGGGACCCAATATTGAAAAATTCTACTTTTTACGCTCTTCCCAATGATACTAATAAGTATAATAACTTATTTTGTCAACAAATGTCGCTTGACTCCTTTTTGCTTATCAGCCAGAGCATTTCAGCTGAACTATACAGCTTCAGCTTACTGCTTGAGTTTACATCCTTGAGAAATTCGGCTTCAGCTTTCGACT
Source organism: Acanthococcus lagerstroemiae (assembly GCA_031841125.1). Classification (NCBI taxonomy): domain Eukaryota; kingdom Metazoa; phylum Arthropoda; class Insecta; order Hemiptera; family Eriococcidae; genus Acanthococcus; species Acanthococcus lagerstroemiae. The sequence goes on along the minus strand of CM063112.1, from coordinate 31,491,945 downwards.
TTTCTGTAAATAAATCTAGCTTTCGACTTCCTTTTGGCTAGCTTTCAGCTTGCAAATTAAAATGCATATACCCCTCTATATATTAAAATTTGATGTATTCGCTCAAGTATACCCATGGATGTAAGAAATAATTTATCACGTAAACGCTTTGCGCATATCAATTTAACTTTCGATTTCGGAACCATTCTCGTCTTACTGTTTAGACATGTCTAGTTTCACGATTGATAAGGCATTCACGACCAAATGCTGGGAAATGGTAAAACCCAAACCTTTGGTATGAATACGGTTTTCGCTCAAGTACACTCAGTAGTATGATTTCATTGTAACAGGAGTGTATCATACCCTAATTAACAACATAGCTGCAGACTGCAGTCGCGCAGCAAAGATCAAGGAGCAAATGGCTGGAAGAATGTCGAGGGGGAGCGTAACGTTTGGTAGTGTAGCATGATAAACTGATAGGACAATTTTTCGTATTAAGAGTCTCGAGCTGGGAGCTTGGGACCTAGAAGTAACGATGGTTTTTGAGTATCACAGTGCCTGCAGTCGGACATTTTCGACGTCCTTCCAATCCGCGTGTATGATCTGGAAAGGGCGCGGAATAGAAATTCCCTTTACTTTCGATCTCGTGTCATCAAAATTCTGGGTCTAAAAAGCAATCCATTTTATTTTATTTATTTATTTTTGTTTATTTCTCTCGCCTCCCCCATTCTTATTCAAAATCTCGTGAAGAGCCATGCAAAAAAATCACGCAGAGGCTCAGTAGCCTTGTTACTACACGTTCAGGGGGGGGGGTGATTCAGAATTTTAAGGTCCTGTGTGACCAATGCGATCAGGTCGAGACCCAGGAATCGTCACCGAGTCTATAATCATCAAAAGCTATCGTTCTGAGGAACTCAGTCACTCCTCGAGGTCTTAGTTCGAGATAATAAGGCCCACATCTCAAAATTTGAGTTCCTCCTGGGAGATGAGGACTCCCTGTGGTTTTATATTTCGAAATTCGTTTGTGGCTCTTCGTATATTTTTGGATATTTTCATTTTCCAGCCTTTGATGCTGATGTTTGTTTAGTTATTCTAAATTTTATGGGAGAGAGGACCCTACTTCCACATCGTTATCACTCAATACAGTCGTTTATAATATTTATTGTTGATTCTGAGCCCATCCCGATCTGACAAAATTAGTGTCGTTCGACAGTTCGACATGTGTCGAACTATCGAAATCTTCGACTAAAGCTTTCTAATTGGCTGAAAATAAAGGGGCGGGACGAATAAATTTGATTGCTGTCGAATTACTGTCGAACAGTGTCGGAAGTTCGACTGAGTGGAACGAGTAAATTTGATTGCTGTCGAATTACTATCGAACAGTGTCCGAAGTTAGGCTGATCATCGAATATTCGTCAGCCGCATCGTGATGTGCAAAAGAATTGAGCTTTGAAGGTTGTCGTCGCGTCGGCGCCTTTACACGTTTGCGAATATTCCCACGATCCTGTTCGGTAATAGGTACGAGTGTGTTATCTCGACTCCGGAGTCTGGAAGTGCGGAATAAGTGGTTTCAGTTGAAATTTCATGCGTCGCTGAGTGGTTCAGTGGTTTAATATTCGTGAAGCGGATTTGCATGCACTGTTATTTATCGGTAAGTTATGTCACATTTTTGTCATTTAATGGAATATTCAGTTACTAATTATTCTAGGAGTGGATCAATGAGGGAGGATAAGGGAAAAATTGCCCCTAGCCGGTCCACCAACCGTTTAAACAGTTTTTGCTTGACCCCTCAGACCCTATGTTTTTTCATTAAAATGTATGTACCTAATTTTGCGTCTGTGCATTTCTAGCGCCCTAATTGGGGAGGGGGCAGATTTTACATTGTAGAACCAGGAATTTCCCAGTCAAAGCTTGAAGCTGTATTCAGTTATTCCTTGAACTCGAAATTCTTCTCCACATCGAAGGAGGATATAATTTGTAAGCGAATTATAAGATGATACACGTCGATCAAAGTATATTGATTGGGTACATCTTGGAAACAGTAGACTGTTTCAGAGTGAAAGGGGTGTCCTAGAAGTCTGGCCCCACTATCTGATCATTTCGATTTCAGCAACTAAACCCGCGAACTGCACAGTTTGCAGAACGGCAAGAAGGTACACAAAAATGTTCCGTGTGTCTGCCGTGGTCACATTGAGAGTCTGGTCTCGAGACGCATGAAGACGGGCGAGAATCAGGCAGTATGTGTAGTGTACCGAGCAAAATTGGAACCTGACTTTTGGGCAGTGTTGTAGTCAGGATTTTCTCAAGGGGAGGGGGGAGTAAGACTTTCAAGGGGAAAAAAAGTCGAAAATTGTGGTATTTTTTGAAAATTGCCAATATAATATGTATTAGGGGACTATTTTATAAAAAATGAAAATAAAATTACTGCTCAAGTAAAATTAAAAAAAAAACACGTGTTTTAAAGGCGAAAAATTGCTCATTCTTGCATATTTTTACGTTCAATTTCAGGTTTTCCTCTTGCCCCCCCCTCTTGGCTATGCTCATTCTTTTGGGACACCCTGTACTCGCAAATTTTGTTCAAGAATGTACACAGTAACTGATGCCACATGTGTTCCCGTCATCACTAACTGTCAATTAGTTGTCATTTCCTATACCTATTCCTGTTTGATTATTTTAATTAGGTAGACTAAGTAGAGATCGGATTCGGATTCTATTAATTTCTTCAATAGCATTATTGTGGAAATCATGAAGCCGGATTAATATTAAAGTCGCTTACAAGCACTTGGGCCCCCAGGCACCTAGCTGGAAATTTTTTGTATCTGTTCAGTAGTTTTTTATTTACAGCACCGTGTCTGGCTGGTGGCCTGCCAAAATGTGCTGAAAACAAAAATGCTCAAAATTGGCCGCTCCGAGCTGGTGCTTGTTGTAGTGCCTGTAGGTAAATCTGGTGCTGTACAACACAGAAAATTCTGTTTTTCTTGAGTGGGGCAAAACCTTATTGCCTGTAACCCCGCGCGATGACTAGCAGCAGCTTGAATGGGAGTTAAGAATGGAATGGAATTCCTTGTCATTGTACGTCTACCATTATGAATTTAACATCGACGATGCAATCTTTAATTAATACATATGATAGAGTGTATGCTCGAGTCGTATTATCTCATTAATAATTTTAGGGATGAAATCCTTTCATACATCATTATTCTGACGCCTGAATTCCCCATTCATATATGAACAGGGTTCTAACTGTCATTTAAGACATTGAAAGTCATTTATTTTGAAAAAAGGTCATGAAGTCATTTAAAGTAATTCATTTTCAATCATGGTCATTTAAAAATTTAAAAGTTAGCAAATTATTCCTTGAGAGAGAGAACAAAGGACTTAGAATTGGAAAACTCTGTCATAATGACCAGGACTGCAATTTTTGTTTGAATTGGGCACAACTCACTAAATTTCTTGAAACTTGAAAATTATATGTACATAGAGGAATTGACATTTCATAGCATACTTGTGGGTAGGATCGACGTTCGGAAACCGAAGTCAAATTTTTTGTCGAGAATGAAGGGAAACTTTTTCTATAATTGAAAACAACGCATCACCTTCTTGGATTTTCAGTATTTTGTTCAATTTCTATTTTCGGCATGAAACGGAGGCGGAAATATAGGGGGCTAGGGGGATAAGCCCTCCAATTTCGAAATTGTCCCTCCCTAAGTGAAAAATATAAAACTATACGAGTATCGCTATTATCGTTTGTGATGTCATGCTTTTTTTTTCTTTTTTTTCTTCTTACAAAGGAAGTATTACAGTGAAAAATCTACTTTTTGTAGTTTTTTTTATTTATTAATTTTTTTTTTGGGGGGGGGGGAGGCTATGATTTTTTTGGATTTTTATTACCCTTGACAGTGGGCTTAAGTGAGTTGGCTAAAGTAAGTTGGTTTAAGTGAGTTCAGTCAATCGTGATCCCACTGATAACGAAAAAGACCAAGGCAGATGTGTGTGAGTGCCCAAAGCAAGTAAACTACAAAGTTCAAAGCTGTTTGAGAATCTTTTTTTCCAATGCATTAGTCACAAGAAAATACCTACGTAAATCCACAGTTTGCTCCTTACATTCCACGTAATAATGACTATAGATCTTTCTACAAATTCAGAAGAAAACCAGAAATGTTACAGACAGACAGACATACATTCATGTTTATGTGTATAGAAGATTTTAGGCACTGGGGCTTCAGCCCCCCCCCCCCCCCAACAAAAAAATCGCTCTATTTCCGCCCCTGTATGAAACCTATTTGAAGAAAATTAGATTTTTGCAAAAACATTTGTTCGAAACACAATACAGGTATAAGGACATGAATGGGTACCTTTATTTTATTTATTTTTTTCACGAGACCAGCCCTCGACATTTTTTCCCCGTTTTCTTATACCATAAAATCTATGATGATGCTTTCGCAATTTTCTATTAATCGAACGTTATTGTTTTCTCTGTAGATCCTTTCAGAGGTCGCAAAATTAGATTGTATATTTATCTATTTTGAATATATTTTAGGATACAGACCTTAACTCGTTGTGTGAATACTTAATATTTCAGTAACTTAGCATTGAAATCTTACACTTTCTTCTAGGTGTGGCTCCGACGGTGATTACTCTCGGTATATGGACGGCGGAATACTTCCACAGTACGCAGTGTATCACGCTTCGCATGTGTAATAATTTATAAAAAATTGTTTTAAATTTTCTCAAAAATATATATAGGTGAAATTCTGAATTTTCTATTCTTTCCAGTATTCGAGTGACTTTAATAATCCGTCTGTTTGACGCGAAACATTTATACCTATTCTGAAAAGAAATGCTTCAGGTTCACAGAAGTGAAGGACACATATCTATTAATAGTAAAAATGAGAGAGAACGCGCTCAGCCAGTAAAAATTGGGAGAATGGGGTGGGTAAATGAAAAATGAAATACTCAGCTTGTAATTTTTAGCTTAAAATTCCTTGCTCAGGTCTTTTAAGGAAGGGGTTATAGCCCGTACCTCCCCCAGGTTGCGCCTATGAAAGGATCCCTGGACGAAAAGGGAGGAGGGATTAATTTCTAGGGTGAGAAAATATCGAAATAGTGTCGAACGCCCTGTCGAAAAAACGCCGAAATACTATCGAAGGAATGGCCAAACTATCGAAATATTGTCGAACGCGCCGTCGGAATGTCGAAAAAAATACGCCGACATAGTATCGAAGGAATAGCCGAAATGTCGAAATGTCGAACTGATATCGAAAAAAACGCCGAAATAGTATCGAAGGAATAGCTGAAATGTCAAAATGCTGTCGAACAAACATATTGGAGGGCATCTATCATTTATTTTTGATCGCGTACGGATAGACGTATCGCGAAGTATGAGCCATTTACTCCATGTTTATTATTTACAAAACCGTCCAGTATCTCCAATGTGCTGAATTCCATTTTTATAATTTTCTATTTTTATTATTTTTCTCTTATGAATTTGCAATTTTATTTTCTATTATTATTTTTTCCATTTACAATACACAAATTCTTGTGCTGTGTGACATGACTCTCATAATTTCAGTGAGGTGAATTGGGAAACAACTTTATCTTTTCCGTTTATTTATCAAAAACACGTGGATGTACCACCATGCTAAGTGTTTGATTTATGGTACGTGGCATCCCTGGACTCTTTTTCTAAATTAATTTTCCCTTTGGTGGACCTCTTTTCATTCAGGGACATGAAGAGTGGGTTCCCAAGTACTTACGTCCATTCTGATGGCTCAGGTCTTCGGCATTACTTCGTTATAATGAAGTACACTGGGGACTGGGGTCATATTGTGGACTCGCCCAGACTCCCGTGGGGCTTAGTGGTAGTCTGTGGTTAAGCACTCATGAGTATGGTGATAGTAGGCTGAACGTTCGTTATTACGAGTTATTTGCCCCCTTCGTCGGCAATCTACTATCGGCAATTTCCTACAGGTGAGATCCCTGGGAGAAGCTTATTTTTGCAGGGCTCTTATTCCGAAATTTGGGCGGGATATCTGGCTTTCGGGAAATTTTGCTACTGTACAAACACGCTTTTCGCTCAAGTATACGCATTTCAGTAATTATGACGTCATAGTAACAGGAGTGTATCATACCCTAATGGAGGCTGCAGACTGCAGCCGCGCAGCAAAAGTCAAGATCAATGAGCACATATTGCTAGAAGGAATACGCACAATTGAACTCAACTGTAAATTGAACTGAAATCAAGTTCCGTGTTGGTCGGAATTGGTGTCAGTCGGAAACACATATCCATATCGAAAGTGTATCATTCTTTCTTTTCGTCCCATCATAAAGGAAATATATTGCAAACTACTCCCCAAACTTTTCTTTGAAAGTTGAATTTTACAATTACCAAACTATCGCATCGAATAACCGCTGCTCTCTACCATTACCTACACACAATATGCTCTCTTAGATGTGTGTATTCTACCTGCAAAAAAGGCACAGAAAGAAGGGTAAAATATCAACGTTTGGTGGAGATCACCCGAGCAAGTGACCCTATCATTAGAAAAATTCCACTTTTAAAGTTCGTTCTAGAACATTCCAAACTCCACATATCCATCCGTAAGGTCGGATTTATTTGGAACCTCCTTTTTACATACATAACATGTGTCGAAAAAATTCAAAAGACCATTTTAAGAAAAATATAGTGTAGAGTAAGTTATATTTGAAATTCTTTTGATAATATTCGTATTTGTTGACCGATAATCAAAACTTCATTTTCGGTCGGCTGTTTGAACTCCTGACGCCAAAGGCAAGGCCTACAACCGTATTCCTTTTGGGACTTTCAGGGTGCTCATTAGTGTGCTCCATCGACCAACTGTAGGAATTTTTCAGCTTTACTACCTTTTTTGTCGAACTTTTTTTTTTATGACCCGGACTATACTCGATAATAGAGAATCTCGAGCGCGTATTTAATTGAAATCGCTTGAGCTGTTTCACATTCGACGATTCAAAACTGACAAGCGCTGTTTTCTCTTCCGTTAGTGTTGTAAATTTCGTTCGAGATTTCGCCTGAAAATGTCACGCCTTTACCGGCGAGAGCTCGTTCTGTTTAAACTGTTCGATATTACAGTCGAGTACAAAAAGCGCCGATTCGCCGTTTCTATCAAAACGATTTCGGCCACTTGATGAATCCGTAAAAAGCAAACGTTTCCCCATTTCCTATCTCTCTCTCCCTGTTCGTTTTCGAGCACTTCTTATTTCCCGATGTTCTCTCTATTGTCACAGCCGCCGGTCTTTCCTCTTCTAACTTTTCGTGCCAAGTAGGTGCTTCTTTTATCGATATCCAATCAAAGGGCCCGTATAGGAGTCACGTAAGGACGCAGTTTTGTCCTAATATCTTCGAAAAGTAAGTAACCTATAATTTGAAACTAGATCAGCAGTGCGAAAAAGAAATGACAGATGATGAGGGATTGACTTGACTTAATGTAGTGAAAAAATAAAGTACTACGAAAATCTCACCCTGTACTCTTTTTCTAGGTTGGTTTCATCCAGCTTAACGCTGGGTGAGCGTTATTTCGTTCAGTAAAAGGGTTCCATAGTGGCACTGCCAGTACATCGCGGATCCGAAGTAAGAAGAGGCGAAATGGGGGCTCCGACCAGCCTCAAGACGTCCTTCTTGTGCGAGTTTTCCACTGGCCAGCCATCTTTAAAGCCTTTTCAGTCTCAATGTTGGTCTCTGGGAGGGGCAATTCGATCCGTACAAGAAAGGACTTTCTTCTCATTCGGGAACATTTTTTCTTCTCATTCCTCTCGATAAAAAAACTAATTTTCTCCCCATTTCCTAATTTTTTTCTGAAAAGTTATATTTTTCTATTTCGTCTACTATTTACATATAATGCTATTTAAACCTTTCTCCTGAATTTTTCATGCATTACTCTATGCAACCCAATAGATGTAGAGTGAAGGTCCAAATTTGATCCGGATTAAAATGAGGATGCAGTACTCGGAATCAGTAACCAAGGAGCCCCCATTTCAATAGTTCCTCAAATTTTTTTATTCAGTTTTACTCATTCAGCTTACAGTGCAGTGGAGAGAACAACGGAAAGTCGATTAATTTTTCTTTCAATTTATTTATAAGTACCTATAGTATCTACTCTGACTGACATCAGCTTTTCAACGCGAAAAAGAGGGGCTTTTTGGGGTACACCCTGTATAAAGGCGAGATTCAAATGATTTTTTTGTTTATATGAAAAATAATTATTGCAGGGTTGCTGAAACCTTGTACGCCTATATAGCTATTTATACAATTTCCAATTAGCTCATTCATTCGGGTTTTCGTTTACGAAGACTAATTAATGTTTGAGGCAATTAATAAATAATCGAAGGAGGTCGCATTCGTCAACTCAACCTTTGTTTGCTCGTACCGATAGCAGTGACTTTTCCAAAAATAACGTGAACGGAGTATTTTCTACGCCGTGGCCCCCTCCTCTCCTTTATATAAGCTGTAAGCTCATTCAACGTGAAATTAAATTACGAAGTCAAAAATAATCACCGCTATGGAACCGTCTCGAAGAAAATTCTAAGGAAAGTTGTATTTATGTTTTCTCCACCTTCCCTAGCCTATAAATTTCCATTCCGATGGCTTTTTTCAGCTGTTTTTCCTTTTTCTTCTTCGACCTAGCTTCTTATTTTCTAATCGCAAAGTCGAGGTCTTATTTAATCACAATAAAGTAAAAAGAACTCGATCGCAGTAAAAGGCTGTAGAACCAATTTTTCCTTTAATCGGCTGATTTTGATCATTCAAATTAATTTTAATCAATTGATCAATTTGAATTAATTTAGTATTTTAGAATGTTGATTTTTATTTATATTTTTATCTTAATTAATAAATTTAATAAAGCAATAAGGTCAGATATAGGCTGAACGTAGCCACCGGCCGAACTATGGTCACTTTAAAAGTAGGGTGCCTTAAAAATCCTGTAAAAGGAGGGATGGATTCCGAATACACGATTAAACCCGGTTTAGGGCTTTAAAATCCAAATTTTTCACCTAAAATTGATTCCATATTCACAAATTTTTGACTTTCTTAATGCGATTATTAAAGTGGCTTTACGCACATCGTTGAATAGGGAACTTCCTCCAGAGTATGAATGCATGACAAAAATTTCAAAATTCATCAAATTTAGGTGTAAGGGGCCTAGAGATGTCCAAAATCCAACCAAAATTGAAGTATCATGACCTAGCAAAACAGACTAACGAAAAGGTGGTTTTCGAGGTTGCTGATTCCGAATGTCACACGGAAAAATCTCCGCTGATTCTTAAGGAATTTCACCCGAATTTTGTTGGGAAAAATTCCAAGAATTTCCAAAGAATTATTTTGGAAACGTCGGGGAAAATACTGGATGATTTTTAAGGAATTTCATCGGAAATCTGTAGAAAAAATTTCCAATGATTTCCAATAAATTTAATTAAAATTCGTCAAAAAAATTTTTCGCTAATTTTTTAAGTATTTCTGGGAAATATTCAAGAAAAATCTCAGATAATTTTTAAAGAATTTCACTGGAACTCGGGAAGAATCTCCGATAAATTTCAAGGAATTTTATCGGAAATTGTAAAAAAAAATTCCAATAATATCCAAAGAATTTCTTCGGAAACGTTGGAAAAAATCTGCAATAAATTTTAAGGAATTTCATGGGGACTCGGGAAAAATCTCCGATAAATTTTAAGGAATTTAATCGGAAATCTTTGGAAGAAATTCCGATAATGTCTCTATAGAATCTCATCGGAAATATTTAGAAAAAGTGCCAATGATTTCCTAAAAAATTTCATTAAACTCTTCGAGAATATTTTCCGATAATTTTTGAATTATTAAACCATTGGAGTATTCCTCCGAATATTTCCTATGACAAGCTTCAAAAATTATCGGAAAAACTTCCGCGAAGAATTTTGATGAAACTTTTTGGAAATTAAAGGAAATTTTTTCTAAAGGTTTCCGATGAGATTCTTCGGACACTATCGGAATTTTTCCCAACAATTTCCGTTGAAATTCCCTAAAAATTATCAAAGATTTTTCCCGAGTTCCGATAAAATTCCTTAAAAATCATCGCAGATTTTTCTTGAATATTTCTCAGAAATACTTAAAAAATTAAAGAAAATTTTTCTTGAAGAATTTTGATGAAACTTTTTTGGAAATCATTGGCACTTTTTCTAAAGATTTCCGATGATATTCTATAGAGACATTATCGGAATTTTTTCCAAAGATTTCCGATTAAATTTCTGAATAATCATATCCGAAATTTTTCCCGTTTCCAAAAAAATGCTTTACAATTTATCGGACTTTCCTGAGTCCCGATAGAATTCTTTAAAAATGATCGGAGATTTTTCCCGAGTTCCGATGAAATTCCGTAAAATTTATCGGAGATTTCCCCGTCGTTTCCTAAAAATTTTTTTGGAAATTATTGGAATTTTTTTCCAACAATACCGATGAAATTCCTTAAAAATCATCCGAGATTTTCCCCGAAGTTTCCGAAGAAATTCTCCGGAGATTATCGAACCTTTTTCCGGACGAGTTTCGATAAAATTCTTCAAAAACCATCGAAGTTTTGTCCCCGAATCGTTGCATTTTCTGTTGTCCGTCACGGCGCCACAGAGCACAGTAATGTTGCGTTTAAATCTGAATAGACGGCCATCGTGTGCCCGCTTATTCAAAATTACCACGCAACATGCCGGGTTTTCCTATGTTGCAACGAAAACTGAATAACCCTGTATGTCTTGTAAGTCCCAGAAAGCCACAATACCTTCAAAATTATACGAAATACATGTGAGGAAAATTTGGAATTATTATCATCATCCATAGCTGCTGCCGAGTCTTGGGATGCAGTTTTCATGACTATCAGTGTGGAGAATAAGTCCTGTATATCTTGTAAGTCCCAAAATGTCAAAAATTTGTACTTGACACCACCTTTTTCATTCAAATTTCGGATTTCGAGACCCTAGGATTCGCTGGATGTAGGAAATCACGTGATGAACCCAACCTTTTTTCTCACAAATTCGTTTTTGGAGGAAGTTCACTTTCCAATGACGTGTATAAAGCCATTTGGATAATCTGCAATGAGAAATTCAAAAATTTGTAAAATGGCAGCACTTTTAGGTATCTGATTTTGGATAGGTTTTGGCTAGGGTTAGACCCTGTCTCCCAAAATTAATGAGTTTGCCATTTTTCTTCACGAATTCGTATTTTGGAGGAACTGCCCTATCCAACGATGTGCATGAAGCCACTTTGATAACATGCGTTCAGAAACTCAAAAATTTGTAAATTAGAATTACTTTTGAGTCTAAAATTGAATTTGAGGGCCCTAAAACGGGTTGAATCGGGAGGAAAGTATGACATTCAGAATCAGTGACCTCGAAAACCCCCTTTTTCGATAGTCTGTTTGCTAGGTCATGATACTTCAATTTTGGACGGATTTTGGTCATCTCTAGGCCCCTTACACCCAAATTTGATGAATTTTGAAATTTTTGTCATGGATTCATACTCTGGAGGAAGTTCCCTATTCAACGATGTGCGTGAAGCCACTTTAATAAGCTGCATTCAGAAAGTCAAAAATTTGTGAATAGGAACCAATTTTAGGTTGGATTTTAAAGCTTTAAACCGGGTTTAATCGTGTATTCGGAATCCGTGACCTCAAAAACCTCTTTTTCAATCGTTTGTTTGCTAGGTTATGACAATTTGATTTTTGTTGGATTTTGGTCATCTTTAGGCCCCTTGCCCCCAAAATTGATGAATTTTGAAATTTTTTTCACGGATTTGTATTTGCAGGATATGTCCTTTCCAGCGATGTGCATAAAGGCATACCTTTCCTATTAAGATTCCAAAGTTGGTGGCACACAGCCCCCCATAAATGGGGGAGAAAATTTTTCAAGCCCTAGAGAAACTAGACCTTACCGCAGGAAGATGGCAATTTGTCCGGCAAAGATCTGCCCATCGGTTCGGGGGAAAAATGAGAAGGGTAACTTTCGTGGAACACCCTGTATTATAATACACGGCAGCAGAGAGGACATTCGACTGCCAAGCGAGCTAGAGAGAAGACCAGAAACGTCTACAGTACATTGTTCCAATCAATATGATATTTGTATAAAACTCATGCCCTTCTGTTTTACATTTATTCCTGATAAGAAAGATCAACGAGGGTAAAAGTAGCTGTTCTAGTTGAACTTTCTACACAATATTGCCCGTCACAGGTACCTTATTTTCTTCTCGTTTACAAAAGAACGAAATTGACGTTCACCTCAGAAGAAAATATGGATCACTGGAGCGCACAATTATTCGTGCAACTACAACGAAAATTGCTGCGAATTAATAATTCTTCAGCTTCCTCGGCCACCGTTTTGTCGGTCACCTTTTCCACAACATCGTTTCATCACCGACCGCTCGTTCTATAGGTCCATAATTTCCAATTAAAAATTCTCCCCTCGCAATTGTCGAATTGGCCGAAATTATTTCGCTTCTGCGATTATATTAATGAGTGTAGTCGAAACGAATATTCGAATTCAGCCATGCACGTATCTAAAATGTATAAAATGTAAGATAGCTTCGCTTGTCTATAGTAAACGACTGGAGCAGAAAAATTTCGGCGCGTAAAATTTCGCCTTCCAACGTAAATGATGTTCACTGACGATTCTGTTCGCACGTTTGATCGACAAATTGGACGACTTCGGTAGGGAGCGCGAGAGTACATAAAAGAGCAGTTCAAAACCAACTATTTTAACGAGAGAGACTTAACCTACGCGCTCATTAGAATAAATGATTTCGTTGACTTACCGCGTTTGAAAATGAGAAAATGCAGCGGCGATGTGAAATGCAATCTCATATGCACCGCTAGTTACATGAGCGTGTTACGGGGGCGAAAGACACTCCATCTTCTGTTCCTAGAAGAGAGAAAAAAGAACACGTGGATGTAGCTGTATAGCTATCGTTTCATGAAAGAAAATATCATTTATGTATATTATTATTATGTTACATGTTCACATCAGATGCCGTGATGAAATGAGTGACGATAGTACCAACCAAAGTCTATCTTCACTTGTCTAAGAATAGGTCACACCATACTGACCCACTCTTTCCTTCTGTTAGACCTAGAGCATGTTCCCTCTGTCACTCCGAAGATTTACTCACCGTATTCCACATATACTCTTCTCTTTCCCGGTTTCTAATCCTCTTCCTACTGACTATAACTCCCTACCTCACTACTCGGCCTCTTATGTCCTCAGTTTTCCCTTATTGAGTTTATGCTCCTCTACCTCATTTATCTTGATATTTTACACCTCCTGCAACCCTGTCCGGTGGGGGGGGGGACAACCCGGGCCCGGACTTTCAAGGGGGGCCGATGTTTTTAGAAAGCCTGAATTTCAATCATACTGTACATCAAATCAGCAGTCACTCCTTACACCATGAAAGAAACTCCTTACCCCGCCTCGTAGCTTATAATTTTTCCCATCTAACAGAAGAACAAAACGAACTAGAGGGAGAGGGGAGCCCATGGAAATCCCCCAGGCCCTCTTTTTCTCTCCACAGGTTTGGCCTCCTGTAATCCCCCCCACTGTACAGCACATAGCCTGGGCCAAAGAAAAAGGTCCTCGTTGGCACGCAGTAACTGAGGCGGGAGATGAGAGGAAACTGCCTTCCTGAACCCGATGCACAAATTCCCACCAGTTACTCGGGTACAAAACTTTCAGTTTCCAGTTCGAGTCAGTTGTTACTCACGAAACTATTCTGACCTATAAAGTCAATAACAATTCGATTCTTTTTCGATGTAGAATTTACAGATACATTAGCGTCGTTTTTTACATGTTGAACGACGTTGAATGTGATCAGTATGATTTATGACTTTTCTTTTTGATTCTAAACTGACATCAGCAGTAAAGGCATCACTTTAAGATATGAGTAATGCCCATTTTCATCTATTTTTTTCTTCTTTGTAAAAACAGTGGTTGTCAGGCTCGCAATAGAAATATGAGGAAAATGTTCACACTTCTCCGGCCTCTCTACTGCTGCTTTTGCAGAATGGGTGACTATCGATGATGATTTGCTAACATCGGACATACTCACGGATGATGACATATGTCAGGAAATCAGGCAGCAAAGGAACACTGAAAATGATGAAGCTACACATGCTGATGAGGATGAACCGGATGCTCTACAATGAAAGTTCTCCCTTTCAAATTTCAGAAACTTTAAATTTGGTATACTCCCAGCCTCTTTTTGAGGGAAAGCGGATTTTTGATCCCAAAAAACCGATTCCGGCTTAATTTTGATCTCAACTGCTTATATTAAAAATTGTACAGCATAACGTTGCAGAATAAAGTTTCATGTATTTCCCAATCACAAAGAAATCCAGACGCCTTATCTGTTTGAGTAGGGCAGTACGTTGTTGGGCCACGTCCTTTGATCTCCATAATGATTATGGAAAATTTATCAATAATCAAGTCGAGGGTAATAAAAAGCAATTTTGTGTAACAAAATATGTACTCTGTATAAATTCTAGAACTCCTACAGAATGATTTCGGTAACTGTATACATTAAATTGTTCTGTACATTTTTTTTTTAATACTACTTGATCAGAAAAGCAATGTTTTACATTGGTGTTCTACAGACAACAAGAAGCGCCTATCATTCATGCATCGAGTGCTAACGAACCCTGCATGTAAAGTAAGCATCCCTCAATGTAAAGCGTTTTCACATGAAAAAATTGCTGGCCAGTATTTTCATATTGGGGAATCAAACCTGTGTCCATTGAAACATTTGACTGAAATGTAGCAATCGTCTCTAACCACTCGGCCACAGAGCGAATTACAAAACAGCGACTTAAGAACGCATTTAAATATTCACGATGCAGTACAGCTGTTACCGTTCGTTGTTAACTGTCGTTTTGTTTTTGCTGGCCACTACCTGTGTATGCTGTTTGTGCATGTGAACAAACTGAAGACAAAACTGTGATACTGTACTTTGTAGTAATTAACTGAGCAAATTAAATTTTTGAATTAATTATGCACACAAAAATCACCTGTCTATAATTTAAATAAATAAATAAATAAATAAATACAGACTATGTCAGCAGAAAATCATTGCTGCTTCTGATCAAGTAGTATAAAAAATATTTTCCACAACAAGGGCCAAAAGTGAGTTTACATGACTTGGGAATTGCTCACTCGCAATGCTCGTTTGCAAACTTTCCCTCACCATGTAAACACTCACTTTTGACTCTTGGTGTGTAATATACTATTTATCGATCTAACTAGTAAACTGTATAAATTCTAGAACCCCTACAGAATAATTTTGACAATTGAGGACCTGACTTCCAAAACGTGCTCAGTCCAAAAAACGAAATGTTGGGAAATTGAAAATAACATTCTGACTTGCAAACAACAAGTGGTAACACTGATTCAATTTTGTGGATGGGAAGAGGAGAGGTCAACGCTAATATCACCCAAGTATGAAGGTCGGCATGCAAACAGTCTTCAAGCTATGGGAGTGCAAAGTGGGGGAAATCAGGGACTTAGGACAGATCATATCATACTTGTAAAAGGTCAAAATTCGTATATCTTGACCTAGAAACTGTTGGAAATCGGAGGATACAGCTTAGAGACAACCATTCCAGTGAACGAGACACAGGTGAATAATGTCCCCCTCCCTCCATCCTTCGGACATCCTTGTACACCCCCCCCCCTCCCGCACACACACACACAGAAAAAAGCAGGTATGACTTATAATTGTAAGAGTCTTATATTCATAAAATTTGAAAAAACAAGTAAGTCAGTATTATAAAAAAGAACGAAAGAAAGGTTTAGCTGGCTCTAAGGCGTGATAAAATCGGGAAAACCAACTCTGAAAGGTGCCTTTTGACTTTCCTCCACCAGATTGCGCGAAAAACTCAATTTTCGATTATTTGGACCAGGCGCGTTTTGGAAGTCAGGTCCTCAATTGTACACATTAAATTGTACTGTAAAATTTGTTTTCGTTTTTCTTTTGGCGACCCGCCATTTATTGTTATCAGTCGGATAATGTTATCATCTCACTCTGGGACAAACTGATCACAATAAGCGGCGTCCACTATGTTACCTACGTCTTCTACTATGTTAATGAGAATGGGCATTCACCTAGTCTTGAAGTGATGCCCTTACTACTGATGTTGATTTGTTGTAAAATTGACGCCACGTGCTCAGAGCAATTCCTTGTAAATTCGGCGTCGATTTGGTAAGATCGATTTGCGATGGTGAATTCGATGTCAGTTAGTTATGGTGAAATCGATTTCAATTTGTTGTGATAAAATTAACTTTAATACTCACAGATGTATTGCTGCACAAGTAGTATACATATGCGCGAGTAAGAAAGAAACACTGAATTTGAAGTTTGTAAGATGAACACGGAGCAACCTCAAACAGTGGTTTGGCGTTTTCGATTTTTGACTCAGTAAAAGCAATGAATGATCCTTCTTTATGAGATAACCAATGATAGGAGCACTCAGTAAGTTCTTTATCATAGACGTTAATGAATGGCAAATTAGATCTTTAGAAATGGCGTCGAATTTCAATTTTACAGTCATTCCTCCGGTCAAATGACAGTGATTTTTACTCTTCGAATCCACATCAAAATGCATAGTTCCATGCGTATTTCAAGAACGAAATTTGGATTTTAGACCCCAAATATAGGTCAGATCGATATGATGACTGTTTTGAAATCAGTGACTCAAAAACACCCTAGTTCGATAGTTTGCCCGGTATCTTCCCTCTTAAAATTGGAACTACACTCCAGCCCCCTTTGTGAGATAGGGAAGGAGGAGATTGTTGTTCTCCGAAAAATAAATAGCTCTCATTTCTCGGAGATTTTCTTTCAAAAAAGCGGGAAGATTAGCATTGTACACTTCGTATGAATAGGAGGAGCCTACCTGCAGTAAATAAGGTTCACTTTAAGGCGCGTGGTGCCGGAACGCGTGCGACGTTTCCGAAGAAACGTGTCGGGTGTGTAGCCTAAACGGTTAACTACACGGCGTCTTGATTTACGAGATAATTCGCCCCCATTTTAGTTTCTCGGTGTCAGTGAAATCATCGTAAATATTTCCGCTTTGGCGCGTTTTTTTGAACGCCGACATTAGCGAAGTGTTGGTCGGAATTGTATGAGAGGGCACGGCACCGTCTCGGCGCGGAAAAACGAAAAAAAAAAAAGCTGTTGTATAAAACATGAAAACGACCAAGTCGACGTAGTTTTTGAAAACATTTCGAGTATTTGTGGAAAATGAATGTTTTCATATACCGAGATGTTTGTGTGCGTTTTTTGTTTTTTTATTTTTCTCTTTTAATTCTAGCTATTTACGAGCACTCGACGGAAAGATGCTACGTTGCGGCAAAGGCGGAGAGGTTTCCTTTCCAGTTTTTCCCCCTTTTTTCTTGTTGTTGTCGTTCGGCCTTTTTCGTTTCGCGAACGGATTTCTAGTGCAATCGACACGGCATAATATCTGCACGAACTGTCGTCTTATTGGGCCAGTCTTGAATTTTAATCGCGAGACGCGATGTTTCTTCAGCATGCAACATGAAATACGATCAGAGGTCTATCATTGGCCAGTAGAATTTGAATAAAATCCGAGTGTGACGTTTGGTGGTCCATGTATCCGAATTTTCGAATCATCTCTTCATTTGACTTTCACTTTAGAAAATATTACCCTTTTGAAATAATTTCCGATTTGTATAACATTTCAAGGGTCAATACCGAAGGGTGATGTTTTCATGCCATTCTCAAGAAAACTGTTAATCATTTGGTTGCGTCTTCTCCAATGTTCCCTAACATGTCATATAGGGGACTTCGCCCCCTGGCCGCTTCGCGGCCAAACCCCCGCCGTCACTCGCTTTGCTCGTGCCGGCCCCGGCCTACCTCGGCGCATCGCGCCTCGTGGGTTCACAAGTTTCTCACTCTTCCAGTCAGAGATACTTTCTTTCCCTTATCGAGGCTTCCTGTGACAACACCAGTTGTACAAATAACTGATGGGTTTCTGTACCTTCCAGAATAAGTCACACGTCTCAATTTGATCTATTAGAGGATGCTGAGTAGGTTAGATCCATCAGAGTTTGACGGCTGCCGCCAGATTTTTGCCGGAAATTCAGCGGTAAAAATGGAGAAGACGCGCCATTCTAATAATTTCTAATAGGAATCCGAAATAGGAAAAACAGATATCTTTCTTATGATATGGAGAGAAGAGAAATGGAGAACAGTATGGGAGGCAGTATTTCGCAAGCTGGAAAAGTATAACTATTAAAAAAAAATTTCAGCCAGTTCCTAGGCTCACCGCGGGGAGGTAACTACCATGAGCCCGCAAGAAGAGGGTTGCCCCTCTTAATGCCTGTGTGATGTGGAAGATTCGGACTTGTGATGTTAATGTTTACATGAATACCAGGATACGGTACTCTTGTAAAATACTACACCCAGTAAAACACCATCATACAGTTCTAACATTAGTAGCTTAGAATTCTAGTGTCTTTTTTTTTGTAATCTATAATCTATGTTCTTAATAAAATATTCGAATTCCTAATAATACTGAGAAAACTGAAGTTATTGTGGAGAGACAAGAAAGGAAAAGTCAGCTACAACAGTTTCAGTTTTGACACGAATCAGGTGGGGTTGAGGGAGGGAAATGTAATTTTGTTTCAGTTTAACTATCCTCTGTTGAGTAAGCTAAAAATATAAGTCTACAATACCTCAGTGAACACTATATTTTTAATCGTATTTCTTACTGTTTCATCATTCTGCTGCTTATTAATTTGGATTCGGATCCCGCTTCTACTACGACAGCGTGAGAAAGCTACATATAATTGACCATGGGTAAAAAGTTGAGGACTTGCATCGATATATAACCCAATTCGGTCAAAGCTCTACCCTTGAGATTTATTGATCGTCATAGCAAATGCTAACCTGACAGGAAACTGCAATCTTTTCAGTGTAAAAGGCATATCAGGATCACCACAGGTATCCAAAACTATACGCGGGATACACACGATATTACCAGCCTTTTCGCAGTTTGTCCAAATGGTAATAATAGCCGCAATGCCTGTCTAAGCAATTGGGGCCACTTTCATTGATTTTTGTTTGAAATAGTGGATTAGGCATTCATACAAAAAAGTACAAAAAAGTCTTCCAGTGGCGTGCGGTGATTTTTCATAGGAGGTAAGCGATAAGCGTGGAGGTGAAATAAAAATCAGAATAAAAGTATGAAACATGCTACTACAAAACGGCATTCATGAAATGTTTCAAATTGTCGTATTTCTGTGTAGGGTCATTCCATGTGCATTTATTCTTTTCTGTGACAAATAATAGACACAGGAACACTACCGAAAAGTTTTCCTGTGGGGAGGGGGGATTGTGAAGGTCCCAACTGACTCAATTCAAAACTCCCAAACATTACTGCAAAAAAAAATAAAACCTTTGACTTTGTTGGATTTTTCCAACTTTGCAACTCAAAAACCTGTTGACTTGTTGGGTTTTCCCAACTACGCCTCATTGAAATTGTAAATTTTCCCAACTGCTGAGTGAAAAATTCTTACAAGGGGAGGGGAGTTGCCCCCTCCATTGGTACGTCCCTGAATAGATATGGCCAATAAAACAGTTTTCCACCATCTTCACAACTAGTTAACCATAAAACGTTTTCATATTTGGATACATGGCATTGTTTAGTAAAACTCGAACCCCCTCTCTTTTGCTCAGTTTTTAAAAATGGTAATTCTGGTTTAGGCTTCCCATCATAAATAATTTCTGATTATTCATTACGAGTACGTCACGAAAATAGTTTTTCAGTAAGATTTTGAATGCGCATTTTGTGGGCAAAAAAAAAAAAAACGGAGCATTTAAACATAACACGTTGACTAGTAGAAGAACATGATCACATTATCACATTTCACTGTCAACTTCGACGTTTGTGTATAGCCAAGCCTGACTCAAAGCGCTTCCAGAATGCAACAAAACGCACGGGTTTCGTTGCATTGAACATGCTAGTGTTTTTATGTTGATAATTAAAACGGAGGCGGAGCGTAAGTCGTGCAATGTTAAAGGGGATTTACACGGTTTCTTTTCTGATGATCATCCGGAGGGATCACTCAACATGATTCAACCAAAGTGAATCATCTGTGTTCACACATTTTCATCATTCTTCCAGTTTTTTTCTGTTTCATCGTTCTTTTTCATCCAGGGCTGGAGTCCATGTCCTTGAATTTCTATTTGAGTTGTTAGAATGAGATGCAGCGACGCACGCGGGCAGACGGGTGAACATAGACTAAACATGTAATTCACACTTTTCACCAGGCAATGAACCGTGATGAGTCATTGTTTTCCAAAAAACGATGAAAGGCTCTTCCACCAAAGATAATCACTTGGGGATTGATTCCGTCCATTACTCACTTTTGCTGATCACTCTGAAGGAAGTGATTCATCCAAGATGATCATCTTAAGTGACAAATGTAAATGTGTCTTTACGTGCAGTACGGAAAAGAAGCGTTAGATCCGACGCACACCTTGCTGGTAAGCGTCAATACGGTCGCCATTTAGCCCAATGTTTCATTACCTATATCTTTTATTTGTTACAAGTTGAAGTTGATATTGTATATGAACACTTATTTTCTCGGGAACATTCAGGGTAAGCGGCGCTTGCTTGCCTGGAATGCACGCCACTAATGTCTTCCCAGTGCCACCAGGACCATCAAGGAAAAAGCAGTTGTTGGTTTTATTTTCTATAGCCAAAATAACATCATTGGAGATGCTTCTTTGATCTTCATTCAGTACAAGCAGCATTGACTCATATTTATTTTCATGTTCATCAATGGTCAGACTGTCCTCATCCTCAATTACCGTACTTTCATCTATGTTACTAGGAAGTAACAGACCGAAATCTGAACAGGTGAAGGACATGTTCAAATTTTGCCTAGCTATGAAATTGAAGGCACTAAAGCACTTACAGTAGTTTGGCGCTTTATAGCGCCTTTAACATTGCAGATAGGCAAAATTTGTACATAACTTATTTTGTAGATCTTAATTATGACTACTGTTAAGGTTATATGTGAATTTCGCCTATCTGCCACACTGAAGGCGCTATAAAGCAACAAAGTATTGTACGTGCTTTGGTGCATTCAATTTCACAGATAGGAAAAATCTGTATGCAGTTAATTTAAAGTTCGCAATGAATACTATTAGAAAGGTTATGTAAAATTTGGTAGAATCTGCATTTTTCAGGTGCTGCGTAACATTCAGTTTTCAACCCTCTATTATATGTACATAACTATAACTTCAAAGACAAATCCTTCAGGAAAAATGTACAAATTTAAAAAGAAATTTCAAAACGATTTCTTATTTTCACCAAAGGCAACTTTTTAATTAGGTTGCGCTCAAAAATTCGAAAAAATATTTTTAACTTATGTCTGACGATCCACCCTATTCGTGAATGCTTGTCACGTCGGCTTTGGGGAAAGACGAGCAAAACGTTCGTCTCCATCCGATGATTTCTCTCTTTCTCTTTTTTTTCTTTTTTTTTTCTTCTTCTTTTCTTTTCTTATGCTGAAATGTGAGAATTGTTGACCCGAAAAACTCACTATATTTTCGAAATGGTGTTTCGAAAAATTGTTGGCGAGCCATTTTTGCTTAGGTTCGTGTTTTTGCTGTTCGGTCCTTCAATTTATGAGAGTGCTCGTTGAATGCACTTCGTTCAGCAATCATTCCTGAGGGAACTGGTTGGGTACAAGGAGCAATTTTTGGGGCTGTTCCAGAACCCTGGGTCCGGCCTCCCCTACGCAATATTTCTCAAATTTATACGAGTTAGAATCTAACTGGCGAGCTCAGAATGAGAAACAAGCGTTTCTCGCTGAATTGCGCGACTATACACGCGATACAGCTCAAACGAAAAATCTTAATTAAGAACGCGAACTACGATTAAATATAAGGCGAATAATTTTGTTGAACGTACATATAAATTAATATGAACAACGCGATAGTAAAATCGATACGCGATTTCACATACTCTCCGTCATTTTAACGACCTGACAAACGAGACACGTCTGAAAAACCTTCTGGCGTGAAAATTTATTTCTTAAATATTGTAATTCTTAAAACTCGCTGTTTTATTGTTTTAATTTCTGCGGCACGCTAAAGCGTACACTATATATTCGCGAAAACAAGAGTAATATCCGAAAAAGGGCGAGCGCAGATAAATTATTCCTCCCCTTAAAATTGCGACTATATTCCTATACATCCTAATCATCTTACGTACAGTCTCAGTAATGCGTTAAATTATACGACATGGGCTTTGTTCATCGGAAGTGTCGTTTTTAAGCACGCTAGATTGATTATAATCCGTCTGCGATTTATAATACGTTCGTAATTAACGATATACAGCTTTTTATACTAATTCGGTCTCGTTATGAGGCTGTGCTCGCGCGTTTACAGTCACGTTATGGATCGCGGGTTGAAGGCGAAAAATCCGCAATTCAATGATGACGTACGCATTGAGAAGACACAGGGCTGTTGAGCACACAGATAAATTTCTGTGCGGATGACACCCTTCCCCCAACAAATTGAACTGCTTGAACAGATCTCATACGTAGTCAAGACTAAATGATAACAGATACATATTAATTTTGAATTATACGATAGTGTAACATTTTGTATGCTGTCGTACCCTAATACAAAAAATTTCCATAAAATAATTTCTATTAACAACATGGCTGCAGTCTGTAGTCGCGGAGGGCGCAGCAAAGACCAAGATCAACATGGCTGGAAGAAAAATAAATTTCCATAGAAATGTCAACCACTGATCTGAATTGACACCATGAAGAACTAGATCATACGGACTGGGAAGGGGAGGGGATGGGAATTTCTATTAACAACACGACTGCAGTCACGCAGGGCGCAGCGAATTCCAACCATTGAATTTGTGTTGGGAGTGTTACGTTTTTCGCTCAAGTATACCCATGGTTAGAAGGAAATGGAAATGTCAACAACTGAACTGAATTGTCACCATGAAGAGCTGAAGAACTGAGAGCTGAACTGAGCTGGAAATGAAAAGAGAAAAGAAGAAGAACTGTAGTCGCGTAGGGCGCAGCAAAAATCAAGATCATTGAGTACATGGCTGGAGATATGGTTTTCGCTCAAGTATACCCATCTTTGGACCCCGTTGGACAATAGCAGAGGCAAAGACCGACCGGCCACGAGCTAGATAGATGAAATCTTAAAACTGCTGGGGCCCTACTGAAAACAGACAGCAACAAACAGGACGGCTTGGAAGAGGGTGACAGAGACAGGAATGAAATTGAAATAAACTAAAATTTAATTAGCCTAAAGAGAGCAGAGAGGGAGAAAAGAACCGCAGGAAACGATTCTGTGATCCTGAGAACATCAACTTGAAAAAGGAAATAATTTTAAGGCTCGTATAGAGTGGAGAAATCCCCTCCAAATTGAAGCTCAAATGTCCAACGGGGGGCCGAGTAGGTGATGGCTTGCAGAAATGACATAAAGAAAAGTAGAAGTATAAGATTGTGAACTACATAGAAACACCTGCTGTAAAATCTCGAATATAATACGCACTTTTTTTTCTTCAAAATCTTGCCCTCAAAATTTGAGGTGCATATTACACACGGGATCTTTTTTTTCCCAATGAAGAATGATACATTACACAGAATAACTGATAAATTCTGGTGCATGCACGAACTCCACATTTGCTATTATTCCTGGAGGCACGACAAAAATGCTGCAACCCTTGGATATCTCCATCAATAAGCCCATGAAAGATGGAATTCGGAAGAAGTGAAACTCGTGGTTGCACATAGGCGAACACACTTATACCACTGGTGGCAACATGCGACAGCGGACCCTTCTTGAAGTAACTGAATGGATTCTCGAAACTTGGACTAATTTGAATCGACATCGTCCGTCACGGGCTCACCAAATGTTATATTTCCAGTAATTTAGATGGATCTGAGGATGATATCATATGGAAAGAAGAAAGCGATGACGATGACGACACTGACAACGGGCCAGATACTGAAGAAGCGGAAGAGTTATGAATTGAAAATGATGATGATTACTAGTGTTTTTTGAATTTCTTGACGTGTTTGCACCAGTTTTTTTGATATTCCGAGATGTTACAGTACTCAATGTCAAAATAAATAAATAAATAATACCCATGGCTGGAAGAAAAATAAATTTCCATGGAAATGTCTGCCACTGAATTCGTGTCGGGGAAGCGTTACGGTTTTCGCTCAGGTATACTCAGTAGTAAAAGCATATAAAATGCTAAAATTATGCACAAATGAATTAAATAATAATCCTGTACATTTTTGGAAGGCCCTGCTGCCCTTTCACAAAGAACTGGCAGAACTAACATTGAAACTAAATTCAATTCCTGCTTCATCGGCTCAATTTGAACCTGTCTTTTCCCAGTGGAGTTATATGTGCATGACAACACGCGTAATCTTCGAAAAAATTAATGTATTTCTGTTACTCTCTTAAAATAGAAGATAACTGTCGAAGTTCCGAATTTTAAGTTTCAATTAATGTTCTTGTAAGGCATTTTAAAGCATAATTATTTACAAATAAGGAATAACATTGATTATTTTTTGTTAAAATTTTCCAATTTTCACTCTTCTTTTGGTCAGTCTACGAATTCTACACATTCTACTGAAGAATGTGTAGAATAGGCATTCATTCTACATAGTGTATTCTACGCGTAGAATAAAAAATTCTGCGCCAGTTTATTCTACGGCACAACCCTGATGCGGAATGAACGGGAAAAAAAAGAATCAGTGATAACAAAATAAAGTTTCAAAAAATGTATAGTAATCCCTAATCTTACTGGGGTAATTAGAAAGAGAAAAAAGTTTCCCCCGATTTTCTTGGGGGTGGGGGAGGCCAATGACTGTGCCAGGGGTGGCATTGCCCCCCGGCTATGGGCCTGGTTAGTAACCGTTACACCATTAACCATGACAATAACTTTAACCATTAATGGCATTATTCGAATAAACTAACCATACGGATAACCATTAACCATAATACATGGTTCACGGTTATGACAGGTTTGAATGGAAGTGTCTTAAGAAAAATCCACTTCGGCTTTTGCTGATAGGGAAACGAATTATGAGAGTGCGTAGCTCCTGAAAGTGCGCATGGCTGATTTTTCGATGAGATCAGTGGTGTTCTGAGAGCAAAATTGCTACCGGGAATTTGCGTGTTATAGGCCTTTCATTTGTCTGCTGGATACAGCCCCCTCCCTAGTTTATTTGAAAATCAAGACTGCATAATCTCCCTCCCCCCATTCACACACACTCAAACACTTCATCTTAAACAAAGTTGAAAATGTATAGTAATATTATAATACAATATGTTATACATAGGGTGGTTGTGGTATAGACGCCTACCCTTTTCGTTTTTTAAGCTTAACCCGGGCAATTTTAATCAAAATTAGCTTGCATTTGCACGAATCGATGAGGAATTTATTTCTCTATTACTTTTAGAAAGGGCATTTTTAAAAAATGAACAGTTCGTTTACAATGTCGAAAAAACCGAGGTTACTTTTTTTGGGCAACCATCCCACATAGGTGGGATAGATGCCAGATGGGTGCGGGATAGATGCCACTACCTAAAATACCCCCAAGAAAGACCGCAGGAATGCTGGAATTAATGAAATCGTTGTATTCTCATACAGCACACATACTTAAAAGCAATTTAAAGTAATTTCTCAATTTTTACAAATATATGATAATGCAAGTCAAAATGAATTAAAAATTACCAGTCATTTTCAGAGAAAATTGCGATTTTTAAACATTGTGCTTTGGAGGACTACGAAAAAATTTGCAATTGACTTCCGAACATAAACTCAATAATTGTGATTATATGTTTCACAATATGTGGCGTCTATCCCGAGCAATAAGTGTGGCAACTATCCCAAAGTGGTAGGATAGATGCCACCTTTCCTTCTTGTCATATGAAATTCACACCCGCTTGCGGTAAATTTAGTAAAATATGTTAGTTTAGGGTCTGTACTTATGTATTTGGTACTTACTCGCCTTCTGGAATCACTTTTTATCTTCCAAAAATTGTGTCGAAAAATTTCTTGTAAGAGAATCCGGTACTTTTTTGAGCAACATTTTTTTCTAATGATTATAGCATCACGTTATCATCAACTGTCACAGATGAAAACTTTATCACAGACACTTGTCTCCTTGAGGTATAAACTGTAATAATTAGTTTTCAAAACATATCCCATAGGGAGCACTGGGTCAGAAGCGGGGCATCTATCCCCCGTAGGCATCTATACCACGACCACCCTATATATTTACTTAAAAATGAAAATAAGAAATTAATACAATGTGGTATTCAAAAATTTAATTTACAACACGAGAAGTTTGATCAACTCGACACTATGTTTACATAAATCATTAATAATTATTTCTTCATCTATAGCTTCGAGAAGATCTTTTTCACAACTCATAAGCATGAACGTTTCTAAGTTTTCATTGCTCATGGTTGAGCGCAATCTAGTTTTTAATAATCTCATTTTTTTAAAACATCTTTCACAAGTTACCTGTATGTAATTGGCTAAGTTATCAAAAATTTATGGATGTAAGATTGATTTTTGTATTCTACAACATACAACTTATAATCAAATAGTAATTCATAAACGCAGTGTAAACAATATTTTCCATGTTCTATACATATATTTATCAATAGGTTCACGAATATTTTTTGCTTCTGATGAACTTGTGTCTGTACCTGTATGTATAATACCATCATTAGATACCTCTTTGTTGTCTTACATATCCTCCTAAGATCTTTTAGAAAGCTCTGGAAAGTAAGCTGCGAATGATAAAAGTTCGTCTAAAACAAGTTCTTTATTTTTGTGAGTAATCTTGCATATTTTACTCAAGGCATTTTCAGGAAAGCCATTTTTCAAAATATCTTTAAATTTTCTGGGATTAAAACATTCCAGGTCATCGTAGAGTTCTTTCTGACTAACAAATTTTGTTCATCATAATAACTTTGTTGAAAATTTCATTGAATACTTGGACTTCATAATTTTTATTTTCAGATAAGGATGGTGTATTATCTTTTCTACTCTTCCGCTGTAATGGCAATTTCAGATTCAAGTTCTATAGATTCAACATTTCAAATTTATCTTGAGCAAACTCTTTATTCTTGTATATTTTATACTCGTAGTACAAATTTTTTAGCTGCTACATAGATAGTATCAAAATTGTCTTTCAATTTTTGTAGACTTTCCAGCATATTTTCTATTTGACGCCAAGCCTGTATATAATCTAAAGCTGCTGTTTGTAAATATTTTGATACAGGACTAGTAATTTGAAAGATTAATAGAAAAATCATGGCTGTCACAACTGTTTCAAATTTCATAAGTTGATTCAATAAACTTTTTGCATCATGCCTTAAACTTTGGTTTAAAAGACAGGTCATCAGATATAAGTTTCAAGCTAATGATAACATTTATGAATACATCACTAGATAAAATTGGAGACTGATCATTCAAGCAAGCAGTTTTCCAAGTTTGAAAACTTCCAAAAAGTTTGAATAAACAGTCACTCTTTTGAAGACTATCTAGTTTTTCCGATGATACCTATAATTTTAATTCAGGATTGGCATTTTCATATTCAACCATTCTTTTGTAAGATTCTTTGAAAAATACGCTCAATTGTCCCAACAAGCCAAATAAGGAAATAGCAGGCACAGTGTATTCTGTAACCTCCTTAAAACTATACGTAACGCATGAGCATAACACCATGTATGAATATGTTCCTTATTTGCCTCTGTATGTGCAGTAACACCTTCATATTGACCATTCATGTTTGCAGCGCCATTAAAACTGTCTGCAAGCAACAGTTTTTCATATCCAAATTATATTTTTGAAAAACTTCTTCAAGTAGAGTAAAAAGATCCTTTCCTTTGCTAGACATAACTCTTTTTACAACAATTAAGCGTTCTGTAACTTTTTTTTCCATCAATAAATCTGACAACAAAGACACATTGATCCCATACAATTGTATCTGTACTAGAATCCATCATGATGGAAAAAATTCCTGCTGCTCGAATTGAACTTATAATGTTTAAACACTTTCAAAAAGAACAATTTAAATTTCATGTAAAATCAGTGACGTAACCTGGATTTCCCTAGGGGGGGGGAGGACAAAGTAAGATTTTCGAGGGAGAAACCCCGAAAATTAAGGTATTTCTTAAAAATCGCCGATATTAGAGGACTATTTTATAAAAATGAAGGTAAAATTACTGCTCGAGCAAAATTTTTTCGATAAAACCTGTTTTAAAGGCGAACAATTGCTCATTTTTACATATTTTACATTCAATTTCAGTTGCCTTGGGGGCATTCACCCCCTTCTCCCCTTCCCCTTGGCTACGCCATTGTATAAAATGTTGTTTATCATCTTGGGATTTAAAAATGTTACAAATTTTCCCCGTCATATTTGACCATCCATCTGATTTTTTTTCATACGATTAGATGAATTATCAGCACACTTAACAATGTGTTTATTCAACAGGGGATCAGCTTTAGCAAGTAATAATATTGCTTCCAGAAAATTGCCGTGTTTTATTACAGTCCTGTATGTCAATACTGTCAAAAATAATAATATTATTATTGCTCTGTACACGCGAATTTTTTTTTCATTTTCTTCTTTATTGGAATCCCTGAAAATCAATGTACTGAATTAATTAAGCTCCATTTATTACTTTTTCAGTTTTTCTCTTTTTCCGCTTTTAAAAGAGCTTCTGAAGTCTCGGGCCCCGGGAATTTTCCCGGTGGCTCAGAACTCCACTGGATGAGTTGCGCCCTCTTGTGGCTGTTGATGGAATCAAAGTATACCTTGTGAATCTATATTTACATTGATTAGTTGCCAAGGTATTGTACACAGTTATATGTTATAACAATATATTATTCAAGTTTAAATATTTACGTCATTCTAACAGTAATTTTTTCGAGGTCAAAATAGTAATTACCCGCATGATCTTTGAACGCAATCGAAGGCCTTTCTGTAGAGTCACTAAAGCACAGGTAGAGAGCTTTCTGTTCATATCCCTGCACCTTTGCGTCAGCATGTTGACCGCACCGAGTGTCCCTCTGGCACCGAGGCCATTACTGAAGCCAAACTGTCGGTTGCTCGAATTAGCTTCTTTTTGCTTTTCAAACATGTTCGCAACCCATTAGAGCTTTCTGATCGGTTTTGCATCGCCACGATCCATTAAAAGGTGGCGTGTTCAGGTGGTTTCAAAATCTTAACCATTCGTCCTTGCTCTCTGTCAGTCTGGAGTCACTAAGTAGTTTCGCGACTTCTTAATACAGATGTTGCGATATCATGCTCGGCTGACAGCGTTTCATCTTCGACTTCATTCACTTCCAGAGCTTCGTCTATTTGTCGTCGAAAATAATCCGAAACGTCGACTTACCAAAAATATTTCTCTCGGGTTTATAAATTTCTCAACTTTGGCAGAAATCGTAGAATATTGTTTACCTTATGTTAATACGAGCGATAAGACAGGCTTATATATTTCTCGGTTTCTATAAATTTATCACGTATCCTTGTCGTTACACCGCAGACTTCACGGTGGCCCAGCATTCTACATATTTATCGCGCGTATTTTTAGAAGAAATCACGAATACTATCGGAGACGAGAAGTAGGCGGATCGGGGGCAAAAAAAGGCTAAGCTTTTATTGCGGGTTTTATGACGTGGATTTGAAAAATTTTAGCCGTAATCATCGTCGAGAATGGGAGAGTATTCACCAACGAGAGTTTAATCTTCGGTCGTCTCGTCAGGACGCTGTTCGAATTTTGAGAGCTCGACTTGGGCGGAATTAAAAAGTTTCAAGATGACGAGTGCGTCGCAAAAAATATATCATTAAGTATGGCTAAGGGGAGTACAAATGCATCGAGATTGTTCACTAGTTAGGGTTGTTGATTGCTGATATTACATTATACGGGGAATGAGCAGAGAAAAGAGATTTTAGGGTATCCTTGTGATGGAAAACATTAAGTACGTTCGTTTTTCAAATAGACATAATGAATGATAATCTAGAGTCAAGACTCAAGAGATTTATCGAATGCACTTGGGTGTTGTCTTCCTTCAGTTGATGAATACCTGGACTGATTGAACAGCGAATTGTCCAAGACTGTTAGGTAACATATGGATAATATTCATCGAATTTCTGAATTATTTCATGTTCAATCTGGCTTCGAACGGACATCGACAACGAACCGGAGACTTTCGGGTAAAATATTATTGCACCCAGCCAAAAGTGTTCGACAGAAATAGGTAGTTTAGAATAGATATATTGACGACTTTCTCCACTTTTAGAACAGAACTTATGCACAATACGTCATCAAGTAAATGTCCCCATGTAGTCGGTGATTTTATTTTTGAGTTTGGTTTCATCCTCCATCTTTATTGATTCGCGATGGAGCTCAAATGCGAAATATTGAAATTTAGACATGTTCGCGTCAAATATGTTTAGGGTTTGAGTTTTCTGAGTCCGATATTTTGTAGCTTGTTTTGTTCCTACATGAATGATATTAAATTAAACAGCCTTTATTTTTACTTTTTGACATAATTTTGTAATACCGGGTGGCCCAAAGTCAGTTTAGCATATTGCAAATGTAGAAGAATTGTTGTTTACCATTTTGCACATATGAAAAATGAAGGACAAAACTGGTGCGAAAGTCTAACATTGTAACAGCTACTAACGGCAATGAATAGCTCCGGTACCGTCTAAACACTTCACTGATGAGAATATTTCAGGGTGTCCAGGAACTATAGGCTGAAACTGCTCCTAGGTTTTTGATGGGGTTTCTTTACACCATGTTCTTTTTGGGCCACTATAGTAGAGTTAAACCGACTTTTAGGCCACTCTACTATTCTTGTACTAACTAACACAAAATAGAGTTAAAATAGGAACAACACAGCTTCTTCTATCTAATACACCCAACTTTGGTCATAGGCCTCCCCCATGTTGGTCCAACGGTTCCTTTCTCTGGAATCTCTTCTCCATGCCTCTCCTCACCAACCTTTGGGCATAGGCCTCCCCCATATTGGGCGAACGGTTCCTTTCTCTGGCATCTCTTCTCCATGCCATTCCTCCCATAGTCGAATAATTTCTTCCTCCCACCTTGTTTCTGGTCTTTCCACTCTCCTTTTACCCTCATCTGTCCTCCCCTCCTCTAACTACGTGACCCGCGTATCCCATTTTCAGTTTTTTGGTAACGTATCTATTGTCTTTTTCTTCCGTTATTTTCCTTATTTCCCGCGTTTCTTATTCTACCTTTCCTCTTAACTCTTTGTAGCCATTTGGTACCTCCAATTTTCCAGAGCTGATTTTCCGTTGTGGCCCACATTTGTGCTCCACCCTATGTAAGCCCTGGAATTGTGCATTTTTCTAGAGTTTAGATTTTTAGTTCTAGCGGCATTTTTAAAGCCCAGAAGTTTTTCCAAAAATTTGTTCCCCTTTTATTAGTTCTTTTGGCAGGGAACATACGTCTAAATTATCTCAGACATGTACGCAGACCTGAAGGCAAGGATAGTAACAGATATAAAGGGACCATACTTCGACATACAGAAAGGAGTAAGACAGGGGGACCCACTATCGCCGATTTTGTTCAACTGTCTGCTCGAAGAGGTGTTCAGGTCACTAGATTGGGAAAATAAGGGAATAAGAATAAACGGCGAGTATCTAAACAACCTCAGGTCCGCGGATGACGTCATCCTAATAACGAGTAGTTTTAGAGAGTTAGAGAGGAAATGGCGACCGAACTGATAGATAAGGGCAAGGACGCGGGATTAAAAATAAACATGGAAAAAACAATAATGCTCTCTAACGTCGCCGAGACGCCCCCACTAAAGTTAGGAAATCAAAAAGTAGAGAAGGCCGACGACGCGATATACGTGGGACAGATAATCAGCTTTGAGAATAAAGTAGATAAGGAAATTAATAGGCGCATTAGTCTGTCCTGGACAAAATTCTGGAGTCTGAAGTATGTTCTAAAGGGTAGCTACAAAAACAAACTAAAAAGCTCAATATTCAACTCTTGCGTGATACCAACCTTAACCTACGGCGCACAAACTTGGTCCCTAACACTCGCCCAGGAAAACAAAATAAAATCCGCCCAAAATAAAATGGAAAGATCGATACTAAAAATTAAACTAACAGATAAAATCCCAATAAAGAGCATTAAGTACAAACTAAGATGGAATCTAAATTCAATACACGTGATTCGAAGACTCAAGTGGGACTGGGCAGGATATGTTGGAAGGATGATCGACGACAGATGGACTTATAAATTAACTTTTTGGCAACTATACAAAAAAAGAAGAAGTGGACGTCAGAAAATCACTTGGCGAGATGACCTGGACAGGTTTTTAAAGAGTAAAAATAATTTTCACAGGGAAACCTGGGATACATCAGAGTGGAACAGGCTGAGGGAGGCCTATGCCCAAAAACAGGGCCTGGTGGGGTGAACCGGAGTTTGGTCGTTAGTACTACCATACTAATTACCAAAATACAGAAGTATAAATATTTGTAAAACCACCAAAAAAAAAAAGGCTTAATAAATAAATAAGAAATTAGTTCTTTATCCAAACTTTTTTGAAATGAAATAATTTGGCCTAAATATGTGACTTCTTGATTTACTTCAATTTTATTTCCTTCTATTTTAATGTCTGGGTCTTCGGCCTGGCTGGAGAGAACAGTCTTATTAGTATTTCTACTTGTTACGAAGAATTCTTCCAGCATTTGTTGAAGTTCGTCCGTTTTTTGTGAGATTATTATCACACTGTCGGTAAATCGAAAATTGCTGAGCCTCTTACCGTCAATTTTTATCCCTTTGTTTTGCCACCCCTTCCTCCGAAACACTTTTTCTAGTACAGCATTGAATAAGTTTGGGGATAAAGGTCCATTTGCCTTATCCCTTTTTTGATTCTGGATTTTTGCCTTTGTCTAGTTTCACCCTCCCCTCCAAATTTTTATACATATTCTTCAGGATTCGCTACTTTTGTCCGTAATTTCTTGCCTATACCTATAACGCTTTTCAAAAATATGATATCTACAAAGGTTGTCAGAAAAGTACTCGGACTAAAATTCGCATGGCGTGATTATGCAACCAGTCGAGCAGATAAGTAACGGAAGTGGTAGAGCAACTCATTTTAAGGTGATATATAAAGTTTCAACTCGCTAACTGTCTTTGTTACCAGTTTCCAGCAATTTAATGCAAACACATTAGGTGTACCCATGTTACTTTTTTTGAAGAATGCAAAAAATTCAGAAAAACGTTGATACAATTTCTTTTGTCAGTCACACCTGTTGGTCTTCTTCAAAATATTGTCCATTTAAAAATTTAAATCAATGCACATCAGTCATCGGACTCGCCAATTTTATGAAGAGGAGGCAAAGAGGAGCCTCAGATTCGTTTTTTTTTTCTTTTCTTTTTTTTTCTATTAATTGATAAACAGTAAAAATGTGATGTGGACCTACCCTTTTGAAACCCTGCCTGTTTCGAACTTTGATTTCCGTCCAGTTGGTTGTAAATACTTTTTTTTTTCTTTTTTTTTAAATTTCTGAGGATATTGTACCAACTAGAGTTAATTTTGCGAAGTTGAAGGGATACATTTCAATTTTCAATCCGAACCGGGGGAGCAGCTTTAAAATCTGACGAGAGTTTCGCAATTAACGACTCCAAAAATCGATATTTGAAGGGTTGCTCGATAACTTTCCATTTAAAATACGGAAGTTGGTTGTGTACCCGAGCTCCCTTTCCGAGGGAAGGATATAGTTTTTTCTAATAAACTTGCTCTTGTCCCAAGATAGGTCCCAGGTTGATCCCAACTCCGCACTCAAAGAGGCATCTCCTTTTTACATCCTGTTTATCGGAAAACAAAAAGCGACCCCCAACGGGCCCCCGAATTCTGCTTGTTGATTTTGTTAATTGGAGAGCGAACTAGGGCCGGGGCGAGGACCCATTAACACGACCGGCTAATTAAGTACAGCCGATTAATAATCGAATGTAAATTTACCAGCCCGCGCCACGGATGAGGGATGACCACAGCGCGGCAGCTTACGCGCTCCCAAGAGCCTCCGGGAGCGGGCTTCCGTTCCGCGTAGTCGCATTTCGAAAATTCAATTTCGTATATAAGAAATTAGAAACTATTTTTCAAAAACGCGAATAACGCGGACGTTAGATAATTTTCCGTTATTTTCTCGCAGTCCGGGAAATCATCAGTACGCGTCAAGATGAAAATGATAGATTTATAATAGAAACGGAGCCGAGAAAATTTCAATTATTCTCGCAGCGCCGCTCGCCTTTGCCGCGCGCAGCCGGCCGCCCGCTCTCGCTTTCATCTTATTCGCGAAGATTTTCGAAAACGATAATTAAGGAGAATAGAGCCTCTTAACCGAGTGTTATTACAACGTTCTAAAATTTGTTTGCGGAATTAATTAATTTCGCCTATTTAACTCGCCCGCATTCGTGGCCCGCGCCGCGCCGCGTCTGCGGGCCTTGTACCGCATAATAGCCGCCGAGCGGGGGCCGTGGACCCAAACATTGAACTCTGCGATCTAGCGCGATTTGCCCTTTTCGTTTTTATTGTACGCAGATTACATCCGTGCTATCCCTTCGCCTATTGGAGCTTATATTAAGTATGTACCTCTTCGCCGTTGCTTAAGTGCCCACTTGTATGGTTATCATCCGACTTGGCTGCGGAGAGTCTAAGAAAAGCGTTCCAGAGTTCCAGCCGTTTCTAGGATGTCTTGTTCGTATACGTATCTATCTGTATCAACTTGCCAGGATAATGGAGACGCCGGAAGTTGTTTTCTGCCGCCGATATTAGCGGAACGAGAAGGAATATTTAATCATGTAGCGAGTATCCTGTAAGCAAGTTTGCAAATCTAATTCCGTATTCGAGTTAGTAATGAAAAAAGTTCGATGTAGTCGGCTAATAGTTGAAATGTTGAAAAGTATTGTGTAGCGAGCTTGGAGGCAGTTCTAGTTTTCGCTTGCTCGTGTACAGGCTTGGCTGAGATTAGATTGAATAATGGTGTGGTGGGACGTATGGCGATGCACGCATGCCAAAGTGGCCTCTGAGACATCGCACCCCCGACCCCGGAAACTACCCTTTTGAGTAACGCATCAGTGGCCGGAGGGGGAGATTAGATAGAATAAGACTGCCTTGGAAACACAGAGAACCGAATTGATTGCGATTGAGATAAACAAATTTGTCAAGTTCGATGGTAATCCGTGTTTTCTTAAATCAACTGGCGAATTCGGGACACACGAGAACCAGTATAAAAGGGGGAATTGGCCCACTCACCGGTGTATCATCCTTCGCACACAGGGATACCAGTAATATGTTTTTTATACTACTTGATCAGAAAGGCAATATTTACGTTGGTATTTTACGGACGACAAGAAGCGGCTATCATTCATGCATAGAGTGTTAACGAAACCTGCATGTAAAGTAAACATCCCTCATTGTAAAAGCGTTTTCACATGAAAAAATTGCTGGCTAGTAATTTCGTATCGGGGAATCGAACCCGCGTCCAACCGTCCGTTGACACATTTGACTGAATGTAGCGATCGTGTTTAACCACTCGGCCACGGAGCGAATTACGAAATAGCGACTTGAGAACGCATTTAAATATTCACGACGTAGTACAGTTGTTACCGTTCGTTGTTAACCGTCGTTTTATTTTTGCTGGCCACTACCTGTGTATGCTGTTTGTGCACATGAACAAACTGAAGACAAGACTGTGATACTGTACTTGTGAAACCTTTTAGTCCTTCGAATTCTAGGCACCCTAGTTCCACCCTGATTAGAATCACCTTCATCCGGCACAGTCATTTCTAGAGAAGTGTGGAATGTTACGCTAATCTCTGAAATTAACTCATTGTATCGTCCTCTGAAGTCTTGAAAATATAATGTGACGTCCAAAAGTTTCAAAAATGGGTTCGCCGGACGAGCGTTGGCTAGGCCATTCGCTCGGCCGGTCGATCACAAGGAAGCAGGCTATCAGGGCGGTGAAGGGAGATTTCTCACCTACGAACCACTCTACACGGAACGTCTCAGCATTCGGTTTTGTGACGTTGAGTGGCCGTGTTGCGTTAATCAGAATCACTGCTCGGAGGACGCTTTCGATACCTTTTCCAAAAAGTGACAACGTGAGGCCGGTGTGGAGTGGAGCAGCCTGATATTTGTTCGGTTGGAAACTCCTTCATCCCCGAGGAGACGTCGGCGGCAACTTATGCCAACAGCCGAAGGCATTCTGTATATACTGTAAGTACGTAAATCGCTTCAATTACACTCGTGTCCACTGGATCTCCATTGAGTTTGTTCGTTGTGGTTATCCGCAAGAGTACAGAGGGCCTAAACCGTAAAAGAACCTGCATGACACTTCTAATTTTCTGGGGGGGAAGGCGTGGGGTCAAAATCTAGAAAGTTTCGCACGCCACAATAATTGCGAAGATTCGTATAATTTACTCGGTCTTCAGAGACATGTTGACGTTTTGTAGAGTTATATTCGTCTCATTCAGTCTTTTCAGTATTTTTGTCCACAAAATCATCATAAAGTGAGTTGTTGGAGAAAGGAGCTTCTTAAGAATATTATTAGCTTGAGATTGGGTCTCCTTATCCTGGCTCTCATCATTATTCATCTCTTCTAAATCCGAAACTAGAGGGGAATATCCGTTCAAAACAGCAGAAGAAGCATCATATCGACAAGACCAGCGAGTCATTGATATTTGTAAGGTCTTTGGACACTTCAGAAGTGTTCCTATATATTCTTGAAAACTTGTAATAATTGGCTCCAGTGAGAGGGAGAGCGAGCAAAAAGTTGTACACCAATTGTAAAAATGCGAAATACTCAATGACAAGTAAACATACACTGGCGCAGACAGTTCCAACTCAATTGAGCGAATGTGCTGAGCAAGGTATAAAAATGGCAAGTCATGTTGCTAAAAATATCTCCAGCTTTCTCGTGCTATCCTTATCCTGCTTCAGCGCTTCAACCTCTTCCACAGTGATTTTTCCATTTTGTATCCTCTCTTGAGTTTTTATTCTCGCTTGCAAACCTGTGTACTTTCCAGCCATATTTGAAGCGTTATCAGAGCATTGGCCGCGACAATTTTTTTAATCAATAGCGTGTTTTTCCAAAAATTCAATAATGGCATCCTCTAGGTGTGACGATTTGTGTCCCTCAATAGGTACAAATCCCAAGAACCTTTCAACTGGCATATAGTCCTTCATATTTATTTATCTCAGCACAATTGTTAATTGATCAATGTGGGCACAATCAGGAGTTGAGTCTGCAATGAGAGAAAAATATTTCGCCTCTTTCACTTCATTCAAATTTTGCTGAAGCACACCCTCCACCCATCACTATTTTTAAAATTCAATTTCGAAATGTCCTGAGAATTCGAGTAGCGCCGATGAAACGAGGGGCGCCTATTGGCGCCACTCATAAGCTTTCGTCGTTGGCAATTGCCTACTTTGCCTATTCGTAAATCCGGCCCTGCAACTTATGAAAGCTGGTCACACTTTCCATGTATGTATTGATAGAGCAGAGCGACAAAAAAATTTTACTGAAATGTTCGCCAAGTTGAGCACTCAGCATCAGTTGCAAAGCCTGTTTTCAACACATCTTCCCTAAAGTTATGTTTTCCGAGCTTGGAATGGGTTGAATCACCCCCTCACAATAATTTAGCAGTCAGTAAATTTTGAAACTGTTTTTGAATTTTTCATTTTTTATGAATGTTTGTTTGTTTAATTTATTTTTTTCAATTAAAGAATAATTCGATTAAAAAATCGGCAAATTTTCAATTTAAAAAAAATTTTATCGGCGAATTTTTAACTTTCAAAAAATATTTGTCGGCAAATTTCTCTTCGCCATCTCCCCAAACTGTAAGTCAAATTTCGTTTCTGAAAGCGGAGTATCCTGGACTCCTGTCAAAGTCTAGTCAGTCAAAAGCCGAAGGTTTCAAGCTGAGTATCAAACGTTATTTGAAAGTCTAAAACAAAGCTGAAATGTGGAAGACATTTCGAAAATTTGCGAAAGTCGGTATAGCAAACGTTGAATTTCGAATTTTAGTGACTATTCTGTTTTTACTAGATTCTCTGTTTGACCTAGAGCCTGAAATTTGAGAAAGTTATGAACATTTTATTAAAATCTGAAAGTTGGCCCTCAAAGCTGGAGGGAGTAGAAACTGGACCGGGGATAAAGAAAGGGAAAAATGAACGATCATGATGAATGAGGGTAAAGGTACCGAATATCGACCACCATTTTTGTTTTTCGAATTACTCAGCACCAAATTCGCATAGAAAGGTTGTTGATGGCTCAAAACGTAGACCAACTATTCTAGTTTTACCCCCAAAAATTTTTAACTCCCAAGTTTCTTTTTCGATTTTTCCCGAATTTTTTTCTGAAAGGTATCAAATTTGGGTATTGAAAAAAAGGGCGCCTATTATCGACCACCCCCAAAATTAATAAAAGTAACAAGTTAATCGTGAAATAAAAAAAATTCTCTGACTGCCAAATTATTGGGGAGGGGGGAGGGGTTCACCCCTTCCCAGAGTGGTTTCGTCCCTGCAAATGCAGATTGGAACCTTATCCCCCAAGCTCTCGCATTTGGGCACATATGCACAGAGACGATCTGACAGCATCCGTCATTGCTTTTTCTGGCCCTTTTTGTCGACTTTCCGATTCTTTCGGCATCACTAGTGGATGTAAACAGATGAAAAAATTTCATGAAATGGTAAAAACAGGTGGTGGTTGAATATAGGGAACTTTTTGAAAGAAACTCCGAAAAAAATTATAACTACCTACCTACGTGAGATTAGTTCTCCAAATCAATCGAGCACCAATATAATTTGAAATCTTCACTTTTAATAAAAATTTACCGCATTTAATTACGATAAATCACATTTACACATTCAACATTTGAAATCACGCCTTGAAGAATTTTTGGACACCTCAAAATCTTTTTTTGCCAGTATCTCCGCCAATTTTAGCTTTAGAGCGATGATTTCGGTCTCATTCAATTTGTCTGTGAAAAATTAATTTAAAAAAATATTTTTCCGCGAAAGTCGAGGCATTAGGAGCCGGAAAAGTGGTCGGATTTAGGAACTGGTTGATATTAGGCACCTTTACCCTTAATGTTTTTCTTTTGTACTTTCTCCCGCGGAGAGGGAGTGGTAAGGGGTATTGGCTCGCGATAGTTACGGTGGTGGCCTGCAAAACTGATTTTCCAGGCGATCTGCCTGGCCCTACTCCGCTCCTGTTGCCAGGCAAAGATTTACGTTTCCATCAAATTTCAGCTCTTTCCGAATTTCTGCAAATGTATTTCACGGTTTGCCCAAACAAATTCCTGCAAAGTACATACATTTTGCCGAGAAGTGTCGCAGGGATTCTCTCTTACTTGACGCTGCGATTGCACACAACTTCGTTGCACGCCTTTAAGATTATTAATCCGGCGAGGATCTGAATCGTTATAAGGTTTAAAAGACGCGCAATTGTATTACGATTTAAACCCGTGTGACCTCAAAAGCATCGGGACGAATTACAAATTTACAACTTCGCCTCGTTGCACACCCACCCACTCATTCGCTAGAGTTCGCGTGCCCGAGATAAAGCGTTGCAACAATTCTACGCCAGTTCACATATATTCTTGAAACATTGACACGAATTTTCTCAGGTAGAATGAGAGATGCGGTCCTCAAACAGTAAACACCTCAAATGAAGAGCTCGTCCTCACCTTAGTTTACATATTTACGCAGCTTCTCTCGTCTGCTGTACATTTCTATTTATTATTTATCGATGACATAAATACCAACAACGTACGAGCAGCAATCACAACCTACAATTCGGTTTCACGTAGGAGTACGTCGTCGTGGAAATTTCAAGTATACAATTTACGATCCACGCGAATGCCGAATTCAAGCCACGCCTTCCCAGCAAACCAAAATTTATCTAACCTCTTATGAAATCCATATTTGTGATCTAATAAAAACTTCTTTCGCACAACTCGAAGATGTTTTTGAAAACTAGTTACACAGAGTGAACTCGAGCTAAAGTTATATCGAGTCTGTAAAAAGTTTTCCGCTTTGCAATGTGCTCGAAATCATTTTAAAAACAAATGTAATTTACGTCGGGCTTAATCAAGACTCGTCGCTGGAAACGGAAAATTCGTTTAGGAGATTAGTCGGGGGACTTCTTCTACTGATCAGTAACGATAAACGTCGAGTAAATTGAATGGGAATAAACAAAAGAAGACAAAAAAAAATGTTAATCCGAATGAGCAGCAACATTTTTGTTTTCTCCGCCTTATCCGAGCTGAAAGTGAGCTGTTATTCGCCTCCGACCGACTCTCCGGTAATGCGTTTTCATTATACTTTTTAGTTCCTAATTCGGTACCAAGAAATTCGCCTTTTATTTTTCGAGCCGAATTTTCAAAAAGTATTGTAATTTCGAGAAAGATTTTTATTCAAATGTGAGAAGGGATTTATTTCCTGTCCCACAGAGTGTGCTCGGTCTCATTCACTCGTTCTACCTCTAGTTGTTAGTTTTCAGTGAGCCGTGCTTTTTGCCTTGACCACCGGCGTAAGAAAGTCTCAGTCTTGGGGGTGGTAGATTGGGGTAGGACCATCAATACAGGGGTCGGACCATCAATACATTCAATACGAGATTCGGACACCTATAGAGGAATAAGGAGTTATTAGGAATCATAAGAAAACTGACTGAGGGGGGGGGGCAAAAATGATTTAGGAAGACTGACGAGGCACAACTGGCAGAACGTGGACGATCTGAAGACACAAGCCAGCATACTGGATGGTGCACTCAGGGGTGCCTACGAGAGGAACTGTGAGGCGAAAATAATAAAATCACATGAAACCATCTGGTGAACAGCAGAGCTGCGGAAACATAGGAAAAATACTCTAAGAAGGCTGAGGGCTGCACTGAAAAATAATACGCCAGCTTGCTGGGAATCATATCATGAGGCCAAAATGCATGTAAAGAGCAGTTCAGCTAGCCAAAACAGAGGGTGGAAACGTTTCCGTGAATCTATAGAAAAGATACCGGAGACGGCACGTCTGCAAAAACTGAAAGTGGAAGAGGGACTGCTCGAACTTCCGATAGGTGGGTTTCTTCCACCCCGAGAGAGGCAATAGGTCACCTCACTGACGTGTATTTTCCAGGAGCAAATATCATAGAAAACACACAGCCAGAGCCGAGAGTCAGTCGCACGCAAACAGAGGCGTCACTGGATTTCTTGGTATGGGGGGGGGGGGGGTAATTCTTTAGTAGTGCTGACCTACATTCATTGGCGTCGGTGGATTTTTTGGGGGAGGGCAGGTTCTACAGATGTAGCATGTTGTATGTGCATTGCGAGTTAAATGTATGGCCCGATACTACTAATTGCTGTATCACATATTACTCTTTTTTTTTTCTAATTTGCTCTTTACCCGAGTCCTGGAATCCGCCCTTTCGAGTATTACTTCAGACACGTCGGGGAGGCTGTTAGGGCTGTCTTAGCCTGCTTCTCTTATTGCCGAAAAACCGGTCTACGTCGAAAATTCTGGCAAGCTGCTACGTGGGCTCGAACCTGGGACCTCCGGATTCTGAGACCAACACGCTATCTACTCGGCCAACTAGATCTCTATCACATAGTACTAATTCGTTTACAAATTTTTATAACTACGAGTATAAATATAATTGGCATTTGAATTGAGGGGGGGGGGGGGTAATTTTGATAATTTCTACCAAGCAGAGGTTTTCGTCAGGCTAAGTCCAATAGGCCGATAAGTCTCTCATCATTCATGCGCTAGAAGCCTTAGACACCTAAGAGAAATTACCTTTAAAAGGTTCTTACCACACAAAAACCAGCATGCAAACAGGATAGGCAGGTTAGTAGAGTCATCATTGCACCAGTGGTGTAGCCAAGGGGAATCCCCCCCCCCCTCCTTGAGATGAGATTTTTTTTATATGCTGGCAGTATCACAGTAAATGCGCAAAATGAAATTTTAATCCAGATACATAATTGAAGTTGAAAAGCACAACATACTGATACGTCAATGTAAAAACATACAGTTCATGTTAAGTGTACCCCCGCCACCGCTCAAAATTTTGCTGATCCTCTCCTTGGGAAAATCCTGGCTACGCCACTGCATTGCACTCACTTGTTACGGCAATTGAGAGAGGGATGACTGGTGGAAATTATGCCCCGGCAAAATTCATGCATATACAGGGAGCGTGTGACGCAACCTCTCATGAATTAGTAAGAACCTTAGGGAAAGGGAAGTAAAGGAAAGCTTAATAAGCTCTGGATAGTATCTATGCTAACCAGGCAGGGAGATTCAGATAACTGACCAAAAAAGATCAAATCCATGCGGAGACCATCAAGGGCTACTCACAAGGAGGAGTACTCTCTCCCCTACTATGGAGCCTAGTGGTGGGGTTTGGGATGCCGAGGGATAGAATCGCGATGGAACACTTCTTTGACGAGCCATACAGTGCAATGATACACCACGGGAGACATGGAAAAAGAAGTGGCCAAGAACCCTAGGAAAGAGAAGCATATGTGATTTGCAGATTGGTCGAAGAATGGCCAAGGTGCAAGAGTCGGAATCACGAATGCAAAAGGCGCTGACAACTATTCAGTGGCACTGAGTGAGGGTGTCACTATCCTCCAAACAGAGGTAATGGCGATCACGATGGCCATAGACAGAGGCCATGCAGAAGGACCTTCTTAATAAGCAGATCTATATCTGTACAGACAGTCAAGCGGCTATTAAGGCGTTATCGGGACACCAAACTATACAACTGCATTAACAAATTATACACCCTGCTTCACAGAACCGTGTCATCATACTATGGACACCTGGGAACTGCGGCATAAAAGGGAACATAATCGCTGGAGAATTAGCAAAGGAGGGCATAAAAAGGAACTGGCAACACCCAGGCGATGTCTTCTTGTAGCATACAGCGTCATGAAATCCAAAGTAAGGCTTGGATAAACAAGCTGACGGAAATGCACTGGCGGTTGGCCAGTGGCATGAAAGTCAGCAAAACACTGATAGGGGACGCCCCCAGTAAGTATGCCAAGTTCCTATTTTAAGGGCTTGACAGGAAACGTGCAAAGCTCATATGGTCGGAGTGGTCATGGGACCACAAAACACATGTGGTATAAAATAGGAGTGGCGGAAAGCAGCTTTTGTAGGCACTCGGGAGAAGAAGAAGAAGAAGAAGCCTCGATTCACACCATATGTTAGTACCCAGCAACAGCCGGGACAAGAAGCAGAGCACTGAGTTCGGAGTATCCAGCACTCAGTGAAGTCAAAGGGATAGAACTCCATACAATTCTCACTCGGGCTGCAAGAGTGAGGCTGCTGAGCTGATATTTTACCGCAAACTGAGGAAAAATGCAATGGACTACAAGGTCTGAGAGCATTCGGCGCATACAGCCCCACCACACCACTAGGGTGCCCCTTAATTTACATGTTTTCGCCAATCGATTGAGTGCGCACTGAAATTTGTTCCAGTGGACCTAGAAACCTGCCATACAAAACTTGAGCTTAATCTGAGTTCATTAACCCGTGGGACTTTGACCTTGAAGTTATTTGTAGTACTGAGATTTTACAAAAAACCACGAATATCTCGGAACATATCAACTTCAGGACCAAAATGCATATATTATAAAATGTTCCTTGTCTAATTATTTATAAGAAATATCTCTTATAACTTTTCTCTAAAATGCGTATTTACCGAGATAATCGCGTGAAAGTTTTGAGGAACGTGGCTTTTATTTTTTCTTTCATAACCAATCTTTGCTAGCTAAATCGCAGTTATATAA
Source organism: Acanthococcus lagerstroemiae (assembly GCA_031841125.1). Classification (NCBI taxonomy): domain Eukaryota; kingdom Metazoa; phylum Arthropoda; class Insecta; order Hemiptera; family Eriococcidae; genus Acanthococcus; species Acanthococcus lagerstroemiae. The sequence goes on along the minus strand of CM063112.1, from coordinate 31,448,060 downwards.
AATATTCACTTTAAGACTGTAGGGTTGGTACCGGTCGACGTACGAACCTCCGAAAGAAAAGGCGCGTGGTGTCGTTCGAACGTGTATTTCAGAACTCGCAGTTTTACTTTGAAACAGGTTGTCGCGAGGGTGAAAAAACCGACCGCGCGTAAACGTCGCTCTCTCTCGGAGGGTGCGTTTTTTAGGTCACTCAACGAAAGAGAACGGCGGCCGCTACAAGACCAAAATGCAAATAACATAAAATATTCCTCGTTAAATTCTCTATGAAGAAGTTCTGTATAACTTTTCTTTAGAAAACTTATTTATCGAAATAATCGCAAAAATACGTGGAATTTTCGAAAAACATAGGTTTTTTAAACTGTTTTACGGCTGAAATATCTACATAGGCTGTCTCTAAGTAACTGAGATTTATTTTTTCTAATTTTTACAACACTCCGTAGGGTTTCGGCGATCACGCAGTCGTGTAGAGGAGACATTTCTGTATCCAAGTTGTGCGTGTTTTAGTAAAACTAGTTCGCGCGATCCCTCCAGGTTTTGTACACCACGATAATGCGCGCCCGCATACGGCTTGAACGTTCCAGGAATACGCAAATAACAAAAAAATCCAAATTCACCCCCACCCCATATAGTTCTGACCTAGCCCCCTGTGACTCTTGGTTTGTATTTCCTCAACTGAAGGCAGCCTTACGTGGTCGTCATTTCAACACGAATCAATAAAAGTCATCATCGCAGCGCAGATGTTTTCCTCCTCGTTACCAGTAGCGGAATACGCGAAAATTTTCGATAAATTCTATAAATGGCAAGAATGAATGGACGCCTGTATAGCCATGAATGGCGCTTATTTTGAAAAAGATACTCGTGTACTTAATGAACATGATGATTAATAAAAAATTTTGTAATCGTATGCTTTTTTCCTTCTTAAAAAAAATCTTTAAAAAACCTGGAGGGGTCAACGCATATGGTTTCTTTCTAATTGGTCTGGAACAGCGAGTTTTCAATCAAATGAGCTCGGCGTGGTCTCAGTCGATAGCTAATGAACCAAATTATTCCCCTAGTGCATTGAAATGCCGATAGGTAGCGTTGGTGGGCTGTAAGAATTTTAGTCTCAGTTACATAGCGACAGACTATGTATTAATGTCGGGTAACGCGCACTGCAATATAACTTCAATCTCTGTCTACTGGGGCAAGCGCCCTAGTTTTCCCCCTCTCCCCACCTGGCTACATCCATGACAGTTTGTTGGGTACCTACTACAAAGTAGACCTCAGTTTGTGTGTGTGTATCAACAAGAGTCAACAATTTGCGCATAAGATGTAATATTGTGCTGTTAAGGAACAGTTACGTCTATGGGCAAATTGCTGTTTCCTATTGTTGATTGTACATCATCTCAAGTCCACTATACCACGTCTTCAACGGAATCTTATAATGATCAAGATTCAATAAAAACAGTTTGTTAACCCTAGATTGCAAAGTTTGGTTTTTTTCAATTATTGAATTTGGAATTGGTTGTGGGTCATGGATACCTAGTTTTAACGTTTCAATTTTAGGCTCTTCCGCAAATTTTTTATCACTAGGGTCGAGCCAACAGTCCTACCTCATGCAAATATAAGCTTTAACAATCGCAAACACTTCTGCATGTGTCCACATTCACCTCTTGAACGATGAGATGAAGAAAAACCTAACCCTAGTGATAAAAAATTTGCGGAAGAGCCTAAAACTGAAACGTGTTAACTAGGTATCCATGAGCCATAACTAATTCCAATGTTTTTATTGAGTCTTGAGTATTCTAAGGTTGGAGAGGGGGCAAACTGGGGCGCTTGCCCCAGAAAGACTGAAGTTATATATATTGTAGTGTGAATTGTCCGACATTAAAAGATATTTCAATGGTAAAAGATAATAAAGAAAGTATGTCTTTCGAAAATTCCACGCATTTTTGCAATTATTTCGATAAATATGTTTTCTAAAGAAAAGTTGTAAAGAACCTGTTTATAAAAAATTTAACAAGGAATATTTCATGTTATTTGTATTTTGATCCTTAAGTGAATATTTTTTCAGATAACTGCGATTTAGCTAATAAAGATCGATTATGGAAAAAATAAAATAAAAATAAAAGCCACGTTCTCTGAAACTTCCACACATTTTTACGATTATCTCGGTAAATATGCGTTCTAGAAAAAAGCTATGTGAGATATTTCTTATAGGAAATTTAACAAGAAACATTTTATGTTATATGCATTCTGGTCCTGAAGTTGATATGTTCCGAGATATTTGTGATTTTTTGTAAAATCTCAGTATTACACATAACTTCAATGTCAACGCGCCACAGGTTAATAACCTCAGATTGAGCTCAAATTTTGTATGGGTAGTTTCTAGGTCAATTGGAACAAATTTGAGTGCGCACATAATCGACTGGCGAAAACTTGTAAAATAAGGGATGCCCTAAGCGCCACCTCACACCAAGAAGAAAACACTTCCATCTTCCTTGCTAGTTAAGCCTCAATTTGGAAAAGATGTAGTGGAGTGATTTAAGTCCTTTCTCACAAAGCATCGCTAGGCACAATAAATGACTAAACATATTTGAGGTCTCTAGCAATAATGAATGGTTACAGTGGTTGCCCATCAGGGGCGGAGAGTGGCACGTCGAAAATCGGAAAATTCCCGGTGATCTGGCATTAGTATAGTAATCCCAATCCTAGAATTGATCCTTTGACCTTAATAACCAGTTCTATACATTTCTATCACAGAGTGCACTACTTGCACCAGTCAGTCGTACTCTTTCTGTCAGCTCACCATAAAAAACGCGTTTCTGCTGTAATCACCATAACGATGAAAAAACGTTTACGAACGACTTTTTCCCCATATCCGAGCACTAAGCGCCATTTAGAAATTCTTCAGAAGTGCGCCAACAATTGCACAAGCGCGAGAAAAAAGTTATTGGAAGCTCGCATGTAAAATACCAGAGAGCATCTAAACCGAACATTCAACTTCATTATTATTGCTCGGTGTATCATAATTTTCACATATACGAGAGCAAATATTACGAAAATTTGTTATCACGTGAACTTTTCATACACAATCGTAATAACGTCACTTTCTAGCGATTTATAGCGTTCGTAATGTTGCAGAATTATAATTTCACTCTCGGTCGCTCCTCTCTCCTCGCTGTTTAAAAGTATCGCGTATAAAGGAAAAGCAGAGGCGAATTTCGAAAACGTATTCGGCAATAAAAATCCTATTACAGAAAAAATTCGTAGAATTTCCCCTTCTTGATGTATACTTTACTGCATAAAGAAAAACATTTACGATTAAATAACATTATTTTTTAAATATTTCTCGGGGCGTATTTTCTTGCGGATATCGTTAAAGCAACCGGAGGAGAGCGAGAAAGACAGAGCCATGTGTACGAAAGGAAAAACGAAGAAAGTCTTCAAAAATTTTCAATGCAAATATTTTTTACGCTAGGTGAACCTTTTCGAGGAAAATCTTCAACGACGGTGTAATAACGAGGAAGAGGGCAGTTCGTGTATAGTTGAAGAATTGAGCCTCGCCGCACGCCCTCCCTTTTTTTCTCTCTCCGGCTCAAACGGCTCAAACTTCCGCATTTTTCAAATTATCGTATTCGTGTTTGCCTTAGAACGTGATATCGAGGTTGTACAATTAAAGCACTTCCAGCCCATTCAGCGTCTTTCATGTCACAGAACACCGTCGCATCGCGTTGCCTTGCATCGCCCTTTTCACCGACTTCCCGACAAGGACAGCCGACGTGCCATTCTATCCTTTGTGGGCGCTTCTCGAGGCTCGAGTATTTCCTCGTTTTCGAGGTAAAAGTCACGCTATTTTAGGTGCCGCGCGCGGCAGGCCGCACAGTTGTGCGAATTGTTTAGAAACATAAATTGGCCGCAAACAGAGAGAATTTGTGCGAGTCATTTCTTGATTTTTTAAGCCGGCGCCAATTCCGTTACATCAAGCCGTCTGTGTCATTGGGATGAGGATGTCGACATGGAGTGGTATGGCATTAAATCTGAGATGGATTTGGCATTTTTCTTCATTCGGAAAGTTGAGAGAGTAGCGGAATACACGCGGTCTCATTGGTCGCGAAAAGGAAGAGGGAAGATTATCGTGAACGACACTTTGCAAGAGTTAGAGTCGAAATACAGAAGGGCGGTCCAGTGCCGCCCCATTTCGGTGTAAACTTACCTATACAGCCCTAAACTGTTCTGTCGAGTGAACTGAAACTACGTTGAAGAAGTGATTTCGATGTCGAAGCGCGCAAAATTTATTTAGATTGAAATGACACGCGATACGAGCACCGGAGTTCGGTTCGAAGAAAAAGAAAGACGAGAGGAATAGACGGACTACATTATTTGTAATTCTCTTTGGGTGAGCTAGGTAGAATGTTATCGTAGTTCTTTGGACATTTCTTCTCTATATTTACCTGCCATGAATAAACCGAAAGAATGCAACCTCTTTCAGAGTAGATAATCCGTAAAACTTTTAAATTCTCCCTCGCAGAGACGAATGTCGACATGCAAAATCTATCAGTTTTTCGACACAACTTTGTGGTCGAATTTAACATAGAATTCGATATAAAAATCGAATTACCGACATCGTAGTCGAATTTGATAGGAGGCGCGTGCCATGTGGTGGCACTCCTGAATCGCATCCCCTTTCCAAGGTAGGGAGATCTTCAGCGGTGTATCACGTGAAAATTCCAGGAGCATGGACGACTCCCGTAGCAACACGTTGGACGCTCGACCGAGCCGTTGTGAAGCGCGGAGTTCAATTTGCGGCCCGTTTACAGGTTTTGAACGAACATATTACTCAATTTGCGGCCCGTAGTTAGGCGCCTTCAGCACTTTTGCTGCGGTACATTTTCGTTAGCCCTAATAATTGTTGGATTTCCCGGAACCAGGCCTGCTCCAGATGAAATTGGCATCCGAGAATTGACGCAGACGGCCACACTTCTACTACTGCTAAGTGGATGGCGAGCTTAAAATCGACCAATAGTCCGCGGATCGAACGTCGAAGGCAAAAAAAACTTTCAATTTCTGCGTAACAATCCGACGGTTTCCCATTCAAAAGGAAGTACACGAGGGGTACATGCGTATGTTTCCTCCTTGCGTGGGGAATAAATAACTCCGAAAACAATTTCGGACACGCAAGAAAGTTCCATCCATGAGCACAGCATTGCACTTTATCGTTTACCATAAGAATTCTTCTCCAATTTTGGTAGGAAATTTTTCGCGCCCTTTAAGGACCCGTGCAAGTCAGTTAAAGTGCTGGGCAATAGCCGCAAATTGAGTAATCTTCATTTTTCCGTGGGCCGCAAATTGAGTAATCTAAAGTTATTTCGTGGGCCGCAAACTGGTTACGGCGCCCTGTGGAGTGCTCTTCGAAGGTCCACGAGCTTTCGTATTCCTAAACCAAAATAACGGGTTTCAAAGGCACCTCCGCATATGGGAACCGTCTGAAGCAGTACGCCAGCCTTTTTCACCTGGCAGAGCTCACCTGCCGTCACCACCTTTCTGCGTCGTCACATTTACCAAGACGAGGAGGTGAGGGGTTATTGAAGAGGAATCGAGTCCGACTGTGGGGCACCCAAATTCCAGGTTAGTGTTGTGTGAGCGTTAATCTCGGTCAGGTGGCTCTGACAGGACAGCGCGCACCAGCAGTGGAACGATGAAATGGGGACTTGGGTCGGCCTCAAAGCGTTCCTCCGGTCACTGATACGATACTCGAAAGGGCAGTTTCCGAGGCCGGGAATGCGGTGTCTCAGGGGCCACTTTGGCATGCTGGCATCGTCATATGTTCCATCAGACATATAGGTAAAATCTCTAATATGCATGAAAGTGTTTATTCGTCTGTGTGTTTGTTCGAGGTTAACGAGTGAACCGTAAGAGCTGGGAGATTCGTACTTTCTGGATATGTTTGTATGAACTCTGAATAGGTTTCAGGCTATAAAAAATTTCGGTACCCTTCGTAGAAAGGGGTCACAAGATTTTGCCCTCTCTGGATCCCTCAATTTTGTTCGCCTTGGACGTTTCGAAAGTATTTTACATTAAGCTTCTTCACTTAGGTTGCAATTTGGTAGCTGTAACTGTCTCCATTCAGGAATTATTCAGTAGTAGAAACCTCTAATCTCTAATCTCTGTATAATATGTAAGACTAGAATAGAATAGCCTTTAAATCATGCTTCTAAGATTGCAGTGAGAACACTGAATCAACAAAAAGCTACAGTTCCGAGAGTGCAGACCAAGACATGTAGCTCGGATAACAACTGTTACTCCGACCTACTATATATGTATACTCGTATCTCGTATACTGCACGAATCTATCTGCGAGTATCATCGCAACCAAGATTTCGACGTGACGGTATCTTACATATTATACAGATCTCTGTTTGTCCCTGCCCCTTTTGGCGGATCCAGGGGCGTTAGAAATGTGGTATCCACCCCTTTTGGCCATCGTCGACTCTAAATTCAAAATTACAAGGAACTCGCCCGGGGTCCTTCTTTCTTCCTGTTCTGTTGAGATGCTGAAGATGCTGAGAAGCGCCTGGGGCTTGGCGCTCACCGGCCTTCCTGGGCCCGATGTGCAAAATCCCACAAGTTATACCCGGGTAACTAAAGGGGAACAAGGGTAACTACAGGGGAATAAGAGTAATCTGAGGGTAACCGAGGGTAACAAATGGGTAACTTTTCCATCGCAGTTAACTAGAGGGTAACTAATTGCGTAATATCCCGCCAGTTACCCGAGTAACTAAAAAGGAATAAGGGTAATCTGAGGGTAATTCGAGGGTAACAAATGGGTTACTTTTCCGCGGGTAACTGGGTAACTAGAGGGTAACAGATTACGCATCGGGAGGGGGGAGTCTGCATTCTCCCTGTGGTAGGTTCAGGAGGGCTGCTAGTTACATATAGAGATAGAAACTCGATTTACAATATTGACATCGACTTTCTGATAGAATTTTACGCTGAAGTTGATGTCGACGCGCTTTCCATATTGAATTGCATACCAAATTCGAACGCAATGACATGTTGATGAAAGCGTGACAACTATCAAAGTCGATATTTGTTTTGAGAGAAGAGGAAAGTATAAAACAGTTTTGCTCTCGGATTCATACATTACACAGGAAAGTATAAATCCTTCTTCTATAAAGTGAAGGAATGCAACCTCTTTTAGAGTGACAAGATGATCCACAAAAATTTCAAACTCTCCCTCTCCAAAACAAATGTCGACAGAAAAATCTATCAGTTTTTCGACACAACATCATGGTCGAATTCGATATAAAATTCGAGTAACTAATATCGACATTGTAGTTAAATTTGATATTATGTATTCGGTAGAAATAAATATAAATTCTGTTTACTGTAATGACATCAACTTTCTGGCAGAATTCTACACCTAAGTTGATGTCCACTCAACTCTTGTATCAAAGTGCATATCAAATCTGAACACAATGCTGCGTTTAAAAAGGGACTTCTCTACTGTTAATATTTGTTCTGAAAGAAGAGAAAAGTATAAAAAGGTGCTTCTCTCGGATTTGTATATTACACTACCAATTATAAATCCTTCTCTGATGAAGCAAAAAAATGCTACCGCTTTCAGAGTGGAAAGATGATTTGCTAAACTTTTAAATTCTCCCTCGCTAAAACAAATGTCGACATGTGAAATCCATCAGTTTTTCGACACAATATCGTGGTCGAATTTGATACAGAATTCGATATAAAAGTCGAGTAACCAATATCGACATTGTAGTTAAATTTGATATGGGTAGAATTAAATATAAATTCAAATTGCTGTCATGACATCAACTTTTTGGCAGAAATCTACACCAAAGTTGATGTCCGCTCAACTCTTGTACCGAAGTGCATATCAAATGTGAACTCAATGAAGTGTTGGAAAAGGGACAACTTTTACTGTTGATATTTGTTCTGAAAAAATAGAAAAGTATAAAAATGTGCTTCTCTCGGATTTGTATATTGGGTACACTGCCAAGTATAAAACCTTCTCCAATGAACCAAAGGAATGCTACCACTTCCAGAGTGGAAAGATGATTCACTAAACTTTTACATTCTCCCTCGCCGAAACAAATGACGACACGCAAAATCCAGTAGTTTTTCGACACTACATCGTGATCGACATTGATAGAAAAGTCGAGTTACCTACTGACATCAGCATCGTAGTAAAATTCGATATATCGTCGGTGGCGTGTTTGACAACTCGTATATGACATTTTTGGCCAAAACCACTTATTGGTATTTTGGGATTCGTCTCTGACGGACACGTCGAATAAAATTCCTCCTATGTGCTTGGTTAAAATATTGTCCGCTAGAGGACGCTATACATATAATACCTCCCTATGTGCATGTGTTTCTAAACCTGGCTCCAAATACCTCGTATGTGTAAGTGATGAGTAAAAGTTGTATTCTGCACATACGAGGTGTCAAACGCGCCACCGACGATGTATAGAATTATATATAAATTCTATTTACCGTATTAGAGGTACAGTCGATTCTTTTATATAATTCTATTCCAAAATTGATGTCAACCCAACTTTTGTATCGAATTGTATATCAAATTCAAACATAATGACATGTTGAGAAAGTGATAACTTTCACAATCAGAATTCGTTTTGAGGGAAGAAAAAAGAAAGAAAAGGTGCTGCTCTCAAATCCGCATATTACACTTCAAAGTATAAATCCTTCTTTAATGAACTAAAAGAATGCAAATTTTTTAGAGTGGAAAGATGATCCACAAAACTTTTACATTCTCCCCCGTCAAGACAAATGTCAACACGCTAAATCCATCGATTTTTTGACACAAAATTGTGGTCGAATATAATATAAAATTCGATAGAAAAGTCGAGTGGAATTTAATATAGGCAGAATTGGATAAAAATTCGATTTACGATACTGGCATCAACTTTTTGGTAGAACTGTATGTCAAAGTTGATGTCGACTAGACTTTTGTATCAAATTTCGTATCAAGTTCGAACAAAATGACGTGGTGAAAGGATGACAACTTTCACAATCCTAATGCGCAAAAACCCGCCAGTTACTGGCGGAAAAGTAACCTTTTTGTAACCCTTCCATTACCCAGGTAATCGAATGGTTACAAAAGGGTAACTTTTCCACGAGTAACTGGTGGGTCTTTGCGCATCAGGATCGGTATTTGTTTTGAGGGAGGAGAATGTATAAAAAGGTGCTGCTCTCGGATTCGGATATTACATTGCAATCTATGAATGATAAACTGACGGAATACAACCTCTTTCAGAGCGGTGAGATGATCCACAAAAATTTTTAATTCTCCCTCTCCAAGACAAATGTCGATGCGGGGTTTTTGAGATTTGTACGATAGAGAGTAGTACATATTTAATCCAGACCGTAGCGAGGGCATTCGAAATCTAAAAAATCAAGAGTGTGTAAAGAGCTTGTATTAATCGATTAATAGTAAAAGCAGATCTGCTGAGTGCTAAACGTGAGCTGTGACTAAACTAAACTAAACTGATTCCCTCTACCTGGCCGATTGAAGTATAGAAGAGTGGTTCATGAAAATAAGAAGAAGAAGGAGAACTGGCTCAGAAAAAACAGTAAGTACAGGTGTGCAGGAGACAGGGGTCTGGTTGGCCGAGTGGATAGCGCACTGGTCTCGGAATCCGAAGGTCTCGGGTTCGAGCCCATGGAGCAGCTCACTACATTTCGACCTAGGCCGATTTTTCGGCAAGATGAAGAAAAGAACTAAGACAGCCCAAACAACCTCCCCGATGTCTCTGAAGGAATGCTCGAAAGGGTGGATTCCAGGGCCCGGGTTGAGAGTAAAGAGGTATGCAGGAGACAAAAGACATTTGTTAAATGCTCACATTGTGCTATGCAGAAAGTAACCAGGCAGAGCGATAGATAATTTATAAGAAAATATACAGCCATGAGAAGAGGGTTGCCACATTGACACGCAAAATCTACCAAGTTTTTCGACACAACATCGTGGTCGAATTTGACATAGAATCCTACATAAAAGTTTAGTTACCGACCTTGTATTCAAATTTGATGTAGGTAGAATTAGATATAAATTCGATATACTGTAGTGACATTGACTTTCTGCTAGAATTCTACACCAAAGTTGATGTCGACTCGACTTTCATATCGAATTGCACGTCAAATTCGAACACAATGGCGGGCTTAAGAAGTGATGACTTTTACAGTCAATATTTATTTTGAGGGAAGAGAAAAGTATAAAAAGGAGTAAAGTATAAATACTTCTCTACTTTTAACCAAACGTGCTTCAAATTTTTGATCAAAAAGGCAATTTAAATTGAGGTCAAGTTTCTTCAGTTTACCAAATACTGTTATTTCACTTAACCCTTTCGTGGTTAATATCTCACTCTAACGTGGATTGAATTGAATCATCCTGAAAAGTAAACAAATAATCGAAATTCTCCTCAACACTGATCCCCGATAAGTTACCCATACTTATCCAGTTGCGGAAATTATTTCACACTTACACTATCTAACTTCTGTAATAAAGATTCGTCTTCGAATGTCTACTCATGCATGAAACCGAAACTTCACCCACCCTTCTTCCAGATTTGAAAAATCGCTCGAAAATTCATATATCAACGTCATTAGTCAAACACGTGTTGACAACGCCGGATATTAGAGAAATGATGATGACTTACGTGAGAGAGGAAAAAAAAAAAAAAAAGAGAAAAGAAATGCGGCCGGGAAAATAACGAAAAACGTAATAAGGTTCACTCCCGATTTTTTGAAATTACGTTTCGTGATACGTTGTCTGTTACGACTATTAATATAAACACGTATCAACAAACAGAAAAAAGCGTGAGGGAAACCGAGGCGGGGGAAAAAGGTAATACTTTGTGAACTGCTCACGGTTTTTGCAAAAATAAAGATAATATTTTGAATCCCGGGAAATCGCCTCGTTAACTTGGCGTCCCTTCTTTTTGGCGCTAACTTTTCATACAACAAATGTTCGCATTACGCCGAGACTGCAGAACAGGGAAAAAACTTAGTATCGGTTGACGTCGAGCGAGTTTGTTTTCTCTTTCTGTCGATAAGTTTCCCGTTTGTTTGACGTCGACAAGTTTAAACGGTGAAACAATAGGTCTTAAGCGAACGTGAAACGTTCAAACAATGGCAGCCTAAAATGGCTCGCCTGGGTAGTTGGTAAAGCAGATTTACGAAAGGTCGGCTCTTGACCTAATACAATGCGCGGCGAACTTCTGGCCGGCGATTAGTTCATTGATTCTTCACCACTCTACTCGACTCATGGTTTTTCCAGTCGGGTTTCTAGTTTCTATTCGGGCGATAACAGCGTTTAAATCGGGGTAGAATTACCACACAACCACAGAAGTATTTACAAAGTTTCTTGGTATCTCAAATCTGTGTGCATAAATCAATCCTTCCGATGCTGCTTTGCCATCGAGTTTGTTTTTCGTTTCTGCGGAAGATTTTGTTGTATCCATTTCTTCTGAGATTGGCAGTGACTGGATAGAAAGACATTCATCAATATAAAATACGATACACTATAAAAGACTAACTGAAAATGACGCAGCGCCTATTTTAAGCTTCTGTTGAAGCACAGATTTTCTTTGCTTCTGCCCCTCCGCCCCTCCCAAAAATAATTACAAGTATCTGACTCACGTCAGGAGAGTCAGCACAGCATTCATTCAGGGAATCTTAACCAGGTTTGGGAAAACGTTCAAGAATTTTTAACAGCGGACCGAGAAATTCCCAAAATTTTAGAGAGTCTTAACTGTTACGAGGTGCTTGTTCTCCCTCCCCGATGCAAAAAATCAAAAAGTATGGACGTTAGAAATTCTTAAAAAATCAATGACAGATTACTGTTATGTTAAAGTGTGCTTAAGCACCGAACGGCAAAATTTAGAGAAAAAATGGAAAACAAATAAGGCGGGGATAAAATTTGTTTCACCAATATTATTTTATATTTTTGGGGGTGGAAAAACATCAGTACACAGCGGCAAATCAGGTCAATCCAGCCTTGCGAAAACTGTCCAGTTTCTTCAGTAAGTTGAGGAAACTATGCGGACTTTGGAAGATATTTTTGATGTTTAAGTCTTGATAATTGGCTTCAGTTGCAGGCTGTACAACTAGTATTAACTTACGGGGCTCAAACTTGGACATTAACAAAAACAAATTATACGCGCTTTCAGGTTACTCAAAGAGCAATGGAAAGGAGCATGCTGGGAGTGAGGCTAAGAGATAAAGTGGAAACCAAAGAGATCAGGGCCAAAACACGCCTAGAAGATCTGGGTCTTGTTATAAAGAAAAATAAATGGAGATACGGGGGCCACATTTCAAGATTGGGGGTAAGAAGGTGGGGAAAAAGGGTGGAAGGGTGGACCCCGTATGACTACACAAGGAATATAGGTAGACCGCTGACCCGTTGGCGAGATGAATTCCGCAAGGAGCTGGGTCCCATGTGGAGAAGACATACCCTGCACAGAAGGAGCTGGAAGGATAAAGTGAGGGAACTAGGGGAGGCTCATACCCAATAATGGGTGGGTAGAGAAGGCTGAGGGCAGGGAGGGGCCCGCTTCCCCGTCTTACCCTTGGCACAGTAAGTGCTAAGAGAATTGTGAAATAGAACGGAATACCCAACAAGAGCTGTAAATTTAAAAAAAAATTGGCTTCAGTAAAAAATCAGGGTCTCTTCGTTGGAAAATTTGAGATTTTTTGAGATTTCCATGCCTGTTCTTACAATCCACATTGGTACAAATAGTCCAGGGGAATTAGCATTTTTGATGGAATTAATTGCAGCACAGCTGAAACTTGGTACGATTGTCTAGTACCCTCTTCAGAAAAGCCCCGTAATTTCCCCTCCTCCCCCAATGTGAGCATCACCCCCTAGAGTCCAAAAAGTGTTTCTGGAAACAGTTTTTGGCTTATATCTAGCTTAAAATTGAGTTATAGGTAAAAATATTCCCTACCAAAATTAAAGAGCGTGAAATTCTCTACAAAAATGATATCTATGTTGTTTTTTTTTTCGTGAATCCCACACCAACCAAGATAATTGGCGTTCAAGATCACACAAGCATATAAATATGGAGTAACCTACAACATACACGGTATAACAAACGCCAAACTCGTCACTCTAATCATGCGAGAAGCGTTGAACGCTGACGCTATAATTTTAAATCTTTATACTAGATCGACCAGCTTGTTTTAGAAACCGGATTGAAGACAGACAATAGTTATGAAGCAGCATGACTATTGGCATTTGGACACTCCTGTAGGTGCGCTAGTGTAGTGGATGAAAAGATCATCAGGGTATTTTTACCACAAAAACATGTACAGGTGAAATGAGCTTTAGCATTTTCAGTATTGAAGAAAACTAAAGCGTCAGCCCTTATCATTTTCTTTCAAATGAGCCCAACTTGAGTTTTTTTGCAGGACATTTTTGTCCTTGATCATCTTTTGGTTCAAATAGACCAATCAGCACGTCGCATTTCATCAGGCCGCAAGAGAGCGACTCTTTAGCGTCCAAACGCGAATTGAACAAATACTCATGCGAATTATGAAGTGTGCAGGCGGACTGACTCATCGACGCGGTGTTACCTCTAGCGTTTTGCAGCAGTGGATTGGTTTGGAAAAGTTCACAAACTGTCAACCAGAAACGAATGCTCAGCATAAAGAATTGAGGGAATCACGAGTGCAGCATGATAGAAGGGATGTTCAAACTTTTTTAAACTGGCTGAGAGCCCATCATCCCTTCCCATATGTATCTGAATTACAAGAGGGGATCTACCCGGGTTTATGGAGGGGATATGGAAGGGCTATACGACGGGTTTACAAAGGGGATCCATGCTAGGGGAAACAGAGGGGCTATACGACGAGTCTACAAAGGGCATACATAGAGGGTATACAGAGGGGCTACACGACAGTTTACAAAGGGGATACTTAGAGGCATACAGAGGGCCTATACGACGGGTCTACAAAGGGCATACATAAAGGGTATAGCACGGGTGTCTCAACGCCGGTGTATAGCTCGGGTAGTGAGAGGGCTACACGTCAATGAAGCGCTGTGATTGGCTAACCTGATGGCTCCCCCCGAATGGAGTGCTCTGATTGGATGCTGGAGGGGAAACATACCGGGTTGAGACAGGGCTAACGAGGGTCGATTTTCCAAGGGTCTTGAGCGGGTTTACACGAACTTGAGTTTTCCGCATCGGGATCACGAGCTTGTGGTTGCCGTAAAATGGGTATCTCTTGTAGCCACGCGTTTGTAGAGGAGGTTGTTTAAACGCAGAAAATTGTATGCATGTAGATTCAGATGAAGATGAATTCTTACAATAATAAAGATAATAAATTGAAATTATATCATGTAACATTGTATGCATCCAGTCACGTGTTTTCGCGATTATTTCAGCGTTTGTATACCGCGTGCGTTGTAGGTTACTCCGTATTTACATGCTTGTGTGATCTTGAATGCCGATTATCTTGGTTGGTATGGGATTCACAAAAAAAAAAAACATAGATATCATTTTTGTAAAAAATTTTACGCTCTTTATTTTGGTAGGGAATATTTTAACCTATGACTCAATTTCAAGCTAGATACAAGCCAAAAACTGTTTCCGGGGGCACTTTTTGGACTCGGGGGGGGGGGGGGTGATACACCGGGGAGGGGGGAAATCACGGGGATTTTCCGAAGAGTGTAGTAAACAATCGTACCAAGTTTCAGCTGTGCTGCAATTAATTCCATCAAACACCTCTTTTTTAGCTAATTCTCCTGAACTGAAAAACCTTCAAGCTTTTTCACTTGCTCTGATCGCGGAATATAAGATTTCTTAGAAATATTTTAGCTCCCCCTCCAGCGATTTCCTTTTGGTATGCCCCTGCCTTTCTGTTACTTCATGCCATTAACCTTCAGTAAACTTGAGCGTCGTTTAAAGGGAACACTGCACCGTTTCGAATTTATTACTTCTATTGGCTTCTTTTTGAAGATAAGAAAAACGTTCTATATTCCTCTTCTTTCGTGGTTATTAATTTGTCGAATACGATATTTCGTATTTTCAGATTGCTTTTTCAGGTGAAAAGCTATTACCTAACGTTGAAGCCCGTCAATCGAAGAAATACTCATTTAACCGAAATTGTATGACAATGTATAATAATGCCTATTCAAAGAATTCAGTGGTCTACAATTCTAGATATTTCTGTATCATCCGGCATTAAATGTTTTTATGTTTTTTTTTTTAGAGTTCTTCATAAAATGGGTATTTTTTGTTTGAGACATGCATCCGTGATTTAGAAAAATTCCAGCTATTTCTCGCAAGAAAATATTATCGACCTTCTGGAAAAGATTTTACGTCTACAGACAAATAGATAGCGGCCATTGGCCTTGTTTAATTTGCCAAGAGACATTCGAGGGAAATGATGAGGAATGGAGAATTTTCAGCTCCAGCTTCTTTTTTTCTATTATCAGCATAAAACCAGTATACTCTGAAAAAAAAAATAATAATAATATTTTTTTACTGTTTAAGTAAAAATCTAACATTTTCCAACATTTTTCAACTAAAGGAAGGCGCCCTAATAACGCCACTTTTTTTCCCCTTTTTTGAAAACGCTCTCGTTTGTTCAATTTTTACTTTTAGTAAATAATTAAAAGTGATCGTGTAATTTGAAATCTCTATTTTTAAAGTACGATATTAAAATATAATTTACAAGTCTGAGGCATCTCTGGAGTCATTTCAAATTTTTTTTTTCAGTCGGCCATGTCAAAATTGCCTAATATAGCCATACTTTTATTTATTTCTTTATTTCCGGAAAAATGTAAAAATACGTAATAAAAGCTACGAAATTCCTTCTGGCCTCCTCAGTTCAAACATTTTTTATTACATTCAATTTCTTTTCGGAAACTACAGTTACTGAAAGTGATAATAAGTAAACGTCTTTATCAACATAAAGTTCACCAAATCTGAAAATAATTGCGTCTTTACAATGCCATAAATATTTTTCTGGCCATATTAGGCAACTTCGTTGATGTTCGGTAACTTTTAGAAAATACTCATTATCTCCAAAAACATGAGTTGAATATGTGTGATGATAAACTTATTTGAAGCTCGTGAAATTTCCTTTCGAATCATGTAAAACTATGTCGTACCTCAATAATATTCAATTATCGCCCCTTGAAATTATATTCACGAAAACATTTCCTACGAAATTGCCATTGCCATTACCTACACTTTTTGTACGAAAAATAAAAATTGCTCCAAGGTGCGAACCAATCACTTTCAACCCCGGGTATGCTGTAATCGACAGTGTAGCCAGATTTTGGAGGGGAAAAAATTAGGATCCTAGCAATTAGCTGACGGCTATATTAGGAATCTGGCCATATTTTAGGATACCTTACCTTATTAAGCAAAAATAAATAAATAAATAAATAAATAAATAGACTATATAAAAAAGGTCTTGAGATACATGAATTAGCCAGCTGAGCTTTTGAAATTGCCAATGCACTAGCTTTGAAAGATGATTGGAGGGATGAACCGCCTCCCATGCCCCCAATGGCCTACGGACCTGCGGCCGATTGAAAGTTCGAAAAGTTATAACAGAAAAGTAATTTCGATTTTGTAAAAACACAGGAACACACAGTGACATACTGATAGGGGGTAGGGAGGCAACTTATTCCCCTCCCCCTCCTTGTAGGAATTTTCACTCAGCAGTTAGGAAAATTTACCATTTCAGTCAGGCGGAGTTGGGAGAATCCAACAAGTCAAAAAGTCAAAAGTTCTTTTTTTTATTTCTTTTGACTGCTTTGACACTTGGGAATTTAGTTAAGAAGTTGGGAAAATCTAACAAGTTAAAAGGTTTTTTTTTTTTTACTTTGATATTTAGGAATTATGAGTTGAGTCATCAGTTTGAAAAATTTAGTAAGTCAATAAAAAAATTTTTTTGCCTTGCTTTTTGACCCTTGGGAATTGAGTTGAGAAGTTGGGAAAATCCAAGTCAAAAGGTTTTTTATGCTTCGATATTTGGAAATATTGAGTTGAATCATCAGTTGGAAAAATCTAACTTGCCTTGACGTTTGGGAATTGAATTGAGAAGTTTTCGGAAAATCCAACAAGTCAAAAAGTGTTTTTTTTCTGTGATATTTGGGAATTTTGGGTTGAGTCATAGGTTGAAAAATCCAATAAATCAATCAAAAAATTATTTTTTTGCCCCCTTCCCTCCTCCCTCCAGGAAAAACTCTTCGGTTCGTCCTTGGGAACACACAAATTTCAAAGAGTGATATTTAAGGATAGAGGGCAGGTAGAAGGAAAACATTTCAAGGATGGATTGATAGGGACATAAAGAAACAGGTTCATGGTTGCTTTGCATCTCTCTGTTCGCTGAAGTGGATATGAAACTAAAAAAAATGTCGAAAAATCTCTGTGCTTTGTCCCACACACAGCATGTGTTAAAAAGATAGTTTATGGTACTCTGTGCAGTTTCAATTTTTTTTTTTTACTATTTCGAAAATATGATACGAAAGCAAACAAGATGACATAGTAAGCGGAAGGGCAAGATGACATACAACCGAATAAGTACCTCCGTAATTTTATTATTTGATATACCTTGTTTCAGACAAAATGATTAATTCTCATCGCACCAGAACTATTGAAAGGGGTTCTTGGACGGAAGAGAATATGTAATCTGTGATTGATGCCATCAAAAGGAAGCCAATGGTGAAATATGTACGTAAGTCAGGTTTGAACCTTGTTTTGTAATACAATAAACCAGTTTTTGATTCTAAAAAAAAGAAGCCTAAATTTGTTTTCTTTTCACTTTTTCTTGCTTTTTAGAATTGAAAAAAAAAAAATCACCCATGTCATCTTATCAATCATATAGCCTAAGATGACATACTTGATACTTGACAAATTGAAAAAAAATCAAATTTTGAAGCATTAAAAATTTTTTTAAATATATGTAGCCAGGGTTAATGATAGCCACAGAGTTGTACTTTATTGGGTTCCAATTAGTTTTTTCCAACTGTCAATAGTTCGCCCAAAAAATTGGAGAAAGTAAAACCTATGTCCTTCCCCTATTGCCATCCAGTATAAGGATTTTTCCAGAATTGTACGAGAAGTGCTTAGTCCGCGCCGGAGCGAGGGCATTCGGAACCCCAAAAACGATAAAGTGTAAGAAGTGCGTGTATTGATCGATAGTAAAGCTAGATCTGAAGGCGAGTGCTAAGACGTATAAATTGTAACTGAACTGATGTCCTGCCTGGCTGGCCGAGGAAGAAAAAGGACAGTGAATCATGAGAATAAGAAGAAGAAGAAGAACGTGGTTTAAAAAAAAATCACGAATCAGAAGTACAGGAATGCAAATGGCAAAAGACGTGTTTGAGACGTTCGTACTGTGCTATGTAGAAACTGATCGGACAGGATGATTGGTTTATCGAAGGCAAGAAGGTTTCGGGAATATGGATTTCCGTCGATTGCCGCTGAAACCGACAAAGAAATTAGTTTTTCTGAAGATGGGGTCATTCCGAGAGCCAGAGTCTGTACAACAATCCACAAAGAAGCATTTAATTAAAATTTTGTCCTATTTTGGCTCGATTTGACGCTAATTTGACTGGACTACGACCCTATGTAGAGAATGTGAATCAGTTTTGGAAATCCGTGATTTCAAGACTTTTGTGTCGATACTATTTCAATTTTTAATGGAGGCCATTTTGCCGTAACTAACTTTGGCCGTCGCTACGTGGCCGTGTGGTAAACGCACCCGTTTCGCAATCCTTGCGTCTCGGGCTCGAATCCTACCAACGCCGGAAAAAGCAGTATCAATCGAGGTGGAAGATAGCGCGTCCTGTAACCCTCCGCCAGTTCGAACGCACAAGGCACTACAATCGCAGGGCATGTTACCACCAGATCTAAAAGACTGATATTGTTGTGTGCACGTCTTGGCCAGCTTACTCACCATCGTGAAACACGTGACTAGTAAACGAACTGCGACTGCACACTCTTCGGCACCGAGAAGGAAACTCTAACGCAACGAACCGTGGGGAAAGCGAAGGAAAACTACAGATACCTCGACTAACCTGCTTAGGAAGTGAATAGCAGAAGAGAAAAGTGAAAAAAGCGTGATTCGCGAGCGTAAAATATTTGAAACTAATAAGAAATAAACATAGATGCGTACAGGGACGTACCGAAGAGTTTTTCCCGGGGGAGGGGGAGGTGGTTAAGATTATGAAAGTCCCAACTGACTCAAATCAGAATTCCCCAGTATCAAAGCAAAAGAAAAAAAAAACTTTTGACCTATTGAATTTTTCCAACTGGCTCAACTCAAATCTTCCAAGTATCAAAGAAAAAGAAGAAAAGAAAAACCTTTTGACCTGCTGAATTTTAAATTTTCCCAACTGTCTCAACTCAATTCCCAAGTATCAATACAAAACAAAACTAAACAAAACAAAACCTTTAAACCTGTTGGATTTTTTCAACTAGCGTGACTGAAAAGGTGAATTTTCCCGATTGCTGAGTTAAAAAATCCTATTGGGGCGGTGGGGGGAGTCCCTCCCACCACTATCAGTACGCCCATGCATTTTTGGAAGTCAAGAGAGAAATGGTATTCATAATCGCGCCTCCATACTGACGCCACTGGAATGTAGAAATTAGAAATAAGATAATTTCGACCCTGAGTTCAATATTTAAAAAAGACAACATAAGATTTGGATTTTGAGCTAAGAAATCGAAGCTACCGTCAACTGGGGTAATATCGAACACTGGTGGTCATATCGGCGTATCGTTATCAATAAAGTCAACTGGGGTGATATCAGACAACGGTGGTAATATCGGCTACTTATGATTTGTTGTAGGAGCGCTAGTATCGTTATCAGTAAACAAGTTATGAGTGGCCGATATTACCCCAGTAGACGGCAGGGTTCGACAGGATTTAAACCCTTAAACCCTCAGGCATTTTAAATCCAAATTTCCAAAAATCCTGATTTTGGATTTTGGATTTCGGATTCAACTCCTAATTATTAGCAAAGGATTTGCATTTTGATGATTTCAAAAATGATATAAACCCAAATCCAAAAATAGGGTGTTTGCAGCCCTGCGCTGCGGCAAACACCCTAAAAAGCCTCATTTCATCAATTTTAACAATTGACCATTAAATTGATATCTTGAGAATCAAACCTTACATAGTGATATAATTGTACATCCTTTTTTGCTGTCGTGTTCTGCGAACGCGACGGCGGAAGCTCATTTGGTCACCTTCCGTAAGTCAGAAGTTAGAACGCTGAACGCGAAGTCCTAAAAATGTCTCTCTTTCACTGATTACAATTGGACGCTGTTACGCAAAAACCGCCCAAGCGACAAAATCTGTTTTTGGAGGAAACGTTACGTTAAAACATTAAAAGCCAATGAATAATGCCAGTTTACGGACATGTCGTCTACTGATGAGCTTTTTTCAACGTGGATACAGATTTCAGCATTTTATATGCTTTTACTACTGGGTGTACTTGAGCGAAAACCGTAATGCTCCCCCGTAATTCTCTCCCCCCCCCTCCGTTTATATCGGAGGCCCAATTTTAAAATATTCTACTTTTATGCTCTTTCCGTGTTTCCAACGATACTAATATCTAATTTGTTAACAAATGTCGTTTGGGCGGGTTTTGCTTAACAGCGTCCGATTAGCATTTTAGCGCTGAGCTACAAACAGGGCTGCTGAGCCAATCGGAGGGGCTGAAACTTAGCTGAAAGCTAACGTTTCCAAACGATTGGCTTCAGATAACAGCTAACGTAGTCTCGTTAGCTAGCTAATGGCTAGCTAATTTCGGGCCAAAATTGATCGGCTAACGGCTAAAAGCTTGGCTTAGCTAAGCAGCCCTGGCTACAGACAACAGAAGTTTCATCTTGTATGCGAACGTCTTCAGCCAATGGTAGATTGAAGATTGCGTGGGTGCTTACTGCTGAGTTACTGAAATTTAGAAGTCAAAATTCAGATTATTGGATTTTGGGTTTAAGATCCCAATTTTTCTGAAAATTGAGAGGATTTAGGATTTTGGATTTGAAATTCTTTTCTAAAAAGGATTTGAGACTCTAAATTCAAATCCTTTATTCATCAGGATTTTGCATTTTGGATTTAAATCTCGGAGTTCCGGATTATGCCCATCCCTCTGGTAGACGGTATATGAAAAACTGAATGCTAGTGTCACCATCAGCCACCCTGAAACCGAGGCCAAATCAAAACCTGAGACAGAGAAGTTATTGAAAACGTTTTTCACGAATTACAATTTCGGCTTATAAGCTCCTTTCCAAGGTCGCCATATTGTAATGGAGACTACAAACCTCTGCTGAAAAAGAGTGTATTAAACAAGTCTGGCAGAGTCTCAAATAGTCTGAAGTATGTCTGCAGAGCCAAGTAAGTCCTAAAAAAAAGCATGAAGAGTTTCAAATGAGCTTACATAGGCTTTGAAGGATTCTATAATTCGAAGTTGGTCGACATTCGCTATACGCAGTCAGTTTTCTGAAAACTGAAGCTGCGCTCCGATTAATAACGAGAGGCGCAATTTTGATAAAATACGAACGGCTGTCGTCAAAGAAGATCAGACCGCACTTTGCGTGCACGAGGAGTGTGGTGTTCTTCTCCCATCAGGCGGCCTGTGACTCTGATTGACTCAAGAGACCCTTATTACGATAATAATTTACTCGATACTTTTCTTGCTCGAAATTCCAAACTTGGTACCAGGCCATATGGCTTTGAAATTTTGCAGACAACAAAAATACACATTTCCGTTGAATTCTAACTATTCGCTGAATTTTTTTGACTAGCAACTAGTATTCCCCAAGTGCCGATTCTTCAACCATCAATGCGTGACACTTCGGCACTAAGTTACAATAAGTTCGAATTGTCTTTTAGGAGGGAAGAAACTTTATCATTTGAAAAGGAATTAGACCTTACTCCAGGAAAATTCTCACTTCGCGATCAGAAACGATGGAGGGGAGGTTACATTGTGAAATACCTTGTACGTTTAGAGGGTTTGCGGTGATTTTGGCCCTTCAACGCCCACAGACCGAACAGGTCGCGGAATTTGCGTTTTAATTATATACGTTTGTGAAGTTGAAACAATTTTAATTTTACTTTTTCATTCAGGTGCCGTACACAGAGGCGAAACAAAGTAATATCGGATTCTGGTTTTATTAACATCGGGGTGAGAATTGGAAAACTTTTGATCTGTTTGCGAAAATGCGAGAAAAGCGTTATAGCATCCGGACCGTGGCGCGGATCGCAGAACGTGTTATTACGAAAGTTTCTCGCCAAATACCTGATGAGAAAATGCAGCAGGGAATGTGAAAGTAACCGCATTCGCTTCAGGTATGTGGTTAAGTTATCGTAAAGCGTTGTTTACGTGTTTCGAAAATGCTGCAGCAGTGCAAAACCAATGTATATGTGTTGGCTTCAGCCTGTCGACAGTGGATTTGCAGTTACAGGGTGCTGGTCTCATTCGCCTATCCTCTTTTGAACCGTGTAGCGATTACAGTTCCTTTGTGCTGGCTTGAACTGACGATGTGCTCGGTGTTACGTTACTGTAATTCCGCTGAAGTATGGCCGTGAAAACCGCTTCAGGTTCGGCTAGGGTGGAAACTGGAATTTGAAACTTTTTGAAGAATGCCTTTGAAGTCCGTGGCGAGGGAATGTGCAAAGTATGTCTTTGTCACGGTTGTTGCCTTGTTGCAAGGAGATGCCTCATTTCGACATTGCATTCGTGTACGTTGTATAAAGAATTCGGCAGGTCGGCTCGACACAGCGTATTAGATCAGTACAATCAGCCATTTCAACCCTTACGAGAGAGGAGGGATACCCCGAGCCCGGACTTTCAGGGCGGCCCGATATTTTTAAAAGGACTGAATTTCAACGCTCACAGCTACATTATTTTATTTTATTACAGCCTTGAATTAGGTAGGTACGTCCCACTCGTTTCCATGCCCGCCCTTTTGCAAGGGCATTTCCTCGGCGCCCCCCCCCCATGCCGATGGACTTGAAAAATATGCCATTCGTTTGTGCTACGGTTGTGCTGGTTTGTGCTGAAACCCCGTCGTTTGTGCTGCCCTTCCAGAAATATTTGGATGGACTTGAAAAATATGCCATTCGTTTGTGCTACGTTTGTACTGGTTTGTGCTGAAACCCCCGTCATTTGTGCTGCCCTTCCAGAAACATTTGGGAAAACTTTTGGGGGTGCTGTGAAAACGGGAGCACCCCCACTTTCACCGGTGCTGTTCTAATATGCTATCTACCGGCCATTGTCATCCACCACGGATGGAGTGATGTTGTAGTAGGCGATCTATCGTTTTAAAACATCATGTAGAATTTTAGAATTAGGAAACGCAAAGCGTTGTTGCATTTCAGACCCACAGTTTCGGCATGGCTCGTGTTCGTCGGCGTCTGTGCACGCTTCTTTGGAATTCACGATGTGTGTATAATAAAATCTTTTAGCAACATTTCGCAGTAGCCGAAAGAAACGCTAGTAGATAGAAAATGGGCCGACTGGCGCAGGTCCCTTGTGTATTTTCAAATGGAGTGACGTCACAGCGCAAAAAAAGTGCCCTGATTTCCCTGCAAACCTTGAGTATGCAATCCGTGTACTATACTCTTTGAAATGTCGTGTTTCAGTCCGTTGATTTCCAACTATAGGTCGTGTATGGGGTACTTACTACGTGATGATGAGTGTACCACAACCCTCCACCTCCCTCTTTCCCTTTATCGAATCAAATCGGACTAAAACGAATGTATTTTCGCGTATATTAATAATTGGAATACGAATTACATCAGACTGTTGGTCCTGGAAATAGCAGACTGGTTAGAACTTGTTGCTTCCTTATCATCTTGTGTTGGAGTAATCGATAAAGACACGGGGAGGGGGAGGGTTGTAGTACACTCATCATCACGCAGTAAGTACCCCATACACGACATAGTTGGAAATCAAGAATCAACGGTCCAAAACACGAGATTTCAACGAGTATAGTACACGGATTGCATACTTAAGCTTTGCAGGGGAATCAGGGCACTTTTCTTGCGCTGTGACGTTACTCCGTTTAAAAATACACAGGGGACCTGCCTCAGCCGATCCATTTTCTATCTACTAACGCTGACCAAGAAAAGGTTTTTGTTACTACTGGGTTACTGCATTATCTGCGAGTAGTAGATCGCATACTAAAACAGACGAAGGGGAGACTGTTGTACCTTGATAACAATGTACCTTGAAGCACTTGAAATATCTCGATGTGGTGCTGCTCTCTGGCGGCTGTTTTTTGGTAGTGGAAACTAGAAAAACTACTTTCCAACCTTGTTTCTCATTATCTTGTACTAGTTTCCGCATGTCACATCAAAAAGTAAATGAATTTTTGTCATAAAATAGACTCCTCGTCGCTACTTTTCTGATATTCACATAAGATGAATCGTTGCGGTGTGTCCCCCAAACTGGGTCATTTTCATTACTTGACCTACCATTGTACCTTGAAACAACACCTACTCGTATGTACCTTCGAACGTGTAAAATGCCTCATTGCATAGTGTACCTTAAAACCTGAAAAAATTCAAATAAAATTCGATAATATTAGCTTAGTTTCTAAAATTATTATCAATTCTGTATTTATCTTAGGTATGCCGCGAGGTAAACAAGGCATTAAACGGAAGCTCATTTTTCAGTTTTTGATTTTGTAATTTTTATTTTGTTCATTGGTACTGCAATGAAAGCATTTTTTTCAACTTATACCTCAGCTTATTTCAGCAGTTCAGCTAACTGAGAAAACTAAAACCACTATTTCTGATCCACATTTCAAGGTACACATGAGGTGATGTTTCAAGGTACAATAGGATGTTGTACCTTGGAACAAATTTTGAAAATTTTCAATTCAAATTGTAGGGTTTCAGTTTATCGTAAATTTGAGATCAACCTAACCACCTAAAGCGTTTTGACCAGTACTTTCATCCTATGTGCTTAAATTTTGCTTTCAGTCACTCAAAACTGAGAAAACTGAGATCAAAGTTTTTTGTTCCAAGGTACAACAGTCTACTACCCGCGATTTGGTTGATAGAATATCAGAACAGAAAAACGGCTGGCAGATAGCATATTAGAACAGCACCCTTTCACCTAGGCTATCGAAAATGGTGTCAATCGTTCGTGCTACGTTTGTACTGGTTTGTACAAAAAACCCCGTCGTTTGTGCTGCCCCCTTCCTGAGATATTTGGGAAACTCTTGGGGGTGCTGTAGAAACGGGAGCACCCTCACTTTCATCGAAGGAATCGAAAATGGTGTTGATTGTTTGTGCTACGTTTGTGCTGGTTTGTGCAAAACATCTCGTCGTCCGTGCTATCCCCTTCCTGAAATATTTGGAGAAACTTTTGGGGGTGCTGTAAAAATGGGAGCATATCCCCAATTCACCTAGGGGATCGAAAATGGTGTTAGTCGTTTGTGCTCCGTTTGTGCTGCCACCCATAATTTCCTAACCCATCTCCCCGTCGAGAAAAGGGGTCTTTGTCTTATAGCAGAATACGCATCAAATTCGCCTAAAAATGAAAGACTAGGCAAAATATATGTAAGCAATGAAGGAATGCGAAAGAAAAGTAGTTTCTTTGCTTGTTAATTAGTTCAATTATTTTTCCGAAGTTTGTTTCGTACGTATCCAGGCCTACCTATTTATATAATTCATTTTCGGAACGAATTTATTAATTAATGTGGTTATCGCGCAACTGCTATCTTCACAAAAATTCGAATGAACGTGGAAATTTGAAATGTGTTGACTTCGACCAACATCAAATCGCTTGCTCAATCATCTCAAAATTGAGCATAATTTTTCTTTTGGTCGTTAAAAATAAGTTTTAATGAAATTTTCCTAAAAAGACGGTACTGCTGGTTGCATTACGCCTCACACAAAAAATATTTAAAACGACAAATTGGATATGGTAACGATGATATGCAGGATGATTTGATAGATGATTTTGATGTAGTAGCCGACCTACTGAAAATCGAAGAATTTAATCGCGAGGAAAATGAAAATTCGAAAGAGACGTTCATTTTTATACGAAAATCGGTGATGTATATAAATATTGTTCAGATACCTCAAACATCATCCGAGACGATCATATAATAATTTTCATCACGTCCCTGACTTGGTAAAAAAATTTCATGACTTTTGTACATATTTACTATATTGGGGGCCATTGATTAATAAAGTTTTGGGGTTCTATTCGATGACAGAAAGCAGTGCTGCCTCTGAAAGTTTGTCCAACAAGGTAGAGCACCAAATTTTTCATTTCACTGATTTACCATCAGCTCGATTAGACGATTTTATTTCAACTCATATCAATTTCCTAATGGGACATATTAAGTTACTTTATAATTCCTACTCTAATCGTCATACCAATAACATCCTACTTTCTAGTAAAATCAACCCTAGTGTCAATCATCTATCGCTTCAAGCCAACATGGAGTTGAATAGGTAAAAGAAAATTGGAAAGGCCTTGGAGAAACGAAAACTAGAACTAAACGATCGTACTACTTAAAAGAAGATTCAACTTTCCTGCATTGCAAAGAAAATAAGTCATCAAAATCGCCTGTCATCGGTATTTTGAAAAATGGAAATTTTAAGACATTAGATTCGATTACAATTGACAATGTAGTGCATTTGACAATATTGTACACTCAGTGGCCGTTTAGTTTAGTGATAGCCGTGTACGAAAGAATGCATCATTCCTACTATTGACCTTGATTAAAAATATGGTACAGAGTGGACAAGGTGATCAAACGTACAGGATGTGAGGTCAAATTTTACAAAGAATATATTTAGAGCAGGATACTATTGAAAATTCAAACGGCAACGAATTACAAGTAGCAGGGCCAGGAATACCAGATCGAATTGGGGAAAAAAAAAAAAAAGGTAAAATGACCAAAAAAGCAAAAGTTGAAAGTCTAGTAAAAATAACATAATTTCTGATAAATTACAAACTATAAACTGTTCCTGTACTGTACGGTTCTATTAATTGCGGAGGCACTATTTTCTAATTACCCTAGCATAGAAGAGTTACGTCCAGTGTTGTCAGACAAACGATTTTTTGTCATTTTGTTAGACAAGCATTTAATCTTATTTTTTTGTCGTTTTGTTATGTCTTGACAAAATTATTTTATCATTTTGTCTTCCTAATTGTCATGTCGCTTATCATAGTCTGCTATCAATGGCAATGTGCTTAGCATAATCTACCATCAATTGTCATGTTCTTTAGCATAGCTCATCATATAATCTTTGACAAAATGATATAACGACTTTTTTGTCATTTTGTTTTCTAATCATTAGTTTCATTTTTTTGTTATGTGATTGACGAAACGCTGACAAAAAATGTTTCAAGGTTTTGTCATATGATAAAATTTTGAAAATTCAACTGTCATTTTGTCATTTAGTTTTGTTATGCGTCTAACAACACTGGTTACGTCATTGCACGAAATTTCAAAATGAAGTCATTCGTATTCCTATTTTAATTGTAAATCTATCAGCAAATTATATTTTCGTTTGGAAACTGCAGTAATGAACATAAAGATAATGACTAAACGGGAGGAGGAAAGGTGGGGGCCGTAGCTGATTGCAAATAAGAATTCAGATGAATTAGCGCCACTTGAATTAAAGGCGAAATCAATCAATATTCAGTGGAGTAACGGAGGGTGAGACTGTTGTCATTTTCTGGGACCATTCCATACCTACAGATACTTCGGTAGATGGATGGTGCGACTTATAAAATATACTTACATGTATAACTGATGATCAGACTGCGTCTTGAAAATGTATGTGCAATGCTAAGCGATCTTAATACTTAAGTAAAGCGTCTAGGTATTTAGGAATTTTCTACTTACAATGATATCTATTTATAACAGAAAATATATTCAAATTTTGAACGCCCAGTATATGAAAGTTGAGAAAAAAATTACATACTGTATGGCGCTGTTAATGTAGTAGTTGAAAGTAATGGGGGGGGGGGGTTCCTTCAGAAAAACCATGAGCCTCCTAATCAAAACGGGTTAGCCGAGGGTCCTCAACAGTTATTATGAAACTGAAGTAGCTCATTCAATGCATGTCCTGAAAAATAAGACAAAAACTTTTTAGTCGTTAAAACTCAATTTTGTTTTTTACGTCTTTTCAGATTTTTCTATAACGTTGAACCGAACTACATTAAAATAGTTGTTACTCTTGACTGAAATTTAACCGCAACATCATATGACAAGCAAAAATATGCTCAGTCTATCTGCTATTCTTAACTGGGAATTGGGTGTCAAAATCTTCCGCCTCTCGGGTATAATTCATGTATGGGAAAGGGACACACGCACACGCACACCCCTCGCGCTGGTCTTGGACTCAAATTAGCCCCGAATTAATAGTCTGATGTGATATTCAAAATTAGCAACTTATAATACCTATTTCGCTATTTCGATGTTAACTGTGACGACTCTCCTAAAATTTCGAAGTTGGTGGTATGCTCTAGTTCTTCTTTCACTTTAGACACAATCGATACGAAAATCAACTCTTTCATATCGACGTTCAAAATCAAGGACTTTGTCGATAATATCTTGTGGCTGCATCTGATAAAGCATTCGATGTAAAAGTCGAATTACGATATGCCTGTCGATATAATTTTATGCAAAACTCGATGCATAATTCGAACACAATGTCGTATCGAAAAAGTGATGGGTTTTGAGTGTCGACGTTTCGTTTGAGGCTTTAAAAGAGAGCAGTGGCGTAGTTATACCAAAATGGGGGACGGGGGTAATTCTTACCATCATACTGTACGAGCAATGTCTCAGTTTAATGCGTGGAAATAATTTTTTCAATTTCAGGGGGTGAGGGGTAATCTTCCATGTAATTACGCCATTTTGGGGGAGAAGAAGTGTTTCACTCAAGAAAACACGCTCACACTGTTCAAAATGATTTAATCCCTGAGAAACCACAAAAGAATGACTGCCAAATGCTTTGTAGTCATCAGATATGTCACCAGCTTGTAGGCGAGGGCAAGATAAAAAACTTTAAGCTGACGATCTGGTAACCTAGGCTGGATATCATACATACATTATTTTGAAAAATTATAGATAATTCCGTTTGAAGATCTATTTTTCACGATAAAGAAAAAAACGCCAGGGAGTTACAAAGTAATTTATGAACACTGAGTACTCTGTATTCAGTTATCTGATAAATGAGAAGTAAGCTCGGTACCTCATTAATTATATACTTTCAAAGGTAGGCTCCCCTGTGAACTCATGATGCAAGACCTAAACACGGCAGATCAGTCGAAATAAATAGAATTCTGGAGATGAAAACTCGATCCTTTAAGTTGAAGCTGAATTTTTAATACCTTCGGAGACTTCCAATGGCGTATTTTCAAATCATCAAACGCGCAAATGTTTGAATCATGGAGCAAAGACTGCGAAACGGAATGAACTCGAATTCACCAAATAGAACCAGGAAATCGCTCGGGAATCACCACCGTCTCCCTGGATCGAGGAAATTTCGGATGACATTTCACTGCGCCCGCTGCGCGCCTCCCTTGCCCTCGGGTAAACAACGGGCATTAGCCGAACGCCAATTACACAGCATACCAATTCGGACATTATTAAGGTGTCAATGACGAGGAAAGGGCTAACGGTTACAAAGTTGTCACCCGAACTATACACGTAGTCTGCGTTAACTGCCGGATACTTTGTCCTAAAATTTATTGCCCTAAACTCGCGTCGTGAAAAGGGGTTGCGAAAGTTCGCAGCCACCGTATAGTAATAAACGTCAAAACCCCATAGAATACTGGCGAGTTGAAAACTAGCTGACGTTACACTACTAACGTGCAAGTGGGTGGCATTCCTTTATGGAGGCCGATTAGTTAGAATGCCGATGCGTGTATGGTAAACTCTCTCCTTGCAGCCGAATCGCTGAGTCGATGGGTTTTCAAACGAGCTCCAAAACCTTTTCCTTACTTATAGATTCTGCTCGAAATCTTGGAAAATTCTCCTACATAGTTGTAAGAGAAACGTGATCGATAGAAGAAAGCATCGAGTTCAGCAATTCAGAACCCGATCGACGAAAACTCGGTCACAGAGTCTCAAGAAACACTGTACAGAAATGCCGCAAATGAGACATTAAATTTCAGGATGCAAGATATTCTGAAAGGGCGGAGTACAGCTTGGCCACCAGTCTCACGTGAGACAATCATTGCCGCAAGGGAGGCATCTCGTGTAGGGTGAAGGCACCACCAGTTTGCAACAAGGTAAAGGTCTTCCCATACTGAGAAAATGATTTAGTGTACCTAGTACTGAATAGCGCTGTGCAGTCAGTAGGTACCTTTAAACGTACCAAATGTTAGGAAATAACATTTGTGACCTGGAATCATGAAATGTGCCTCTGGTGTAAAAAAACTCCACAAACTGCATTTAAAAGTTACGTCAAAAGTTTAAAAACGTCTGTTTACATGGCGTCATGTGAAACGGGCCTACAGGAATGACAGAGAACAAGAATTCGAAACACGGATGTGATAGCCATGCATAAACACACCACCACAGATGTACATACATACATCTGTGCGCACCTCTACCACCATCCCATCTTTACACTCGTTTATCTCCAAAACCTGTTTTAGCACAAGAGGCACATTTCATGATTCCAGGTCACATATAGTTTTCAAATTTATGCCTTTTCAGTCTTTTATTGCAGCCTATTTTCTTCGAAATAGCGTTTCAAAGCGAGAAATACCAGTTCGCAACATGTTACTAGGTATCAGTATACAACAATCAGAACCTTCTAGCCTGACGCCAGAGTACGTTTCAGTGTGTCATGGGGTAGGAAATTACATAAGTTTTTATTTCTCATCTAAACCTCTTCAGCCTTTTTATCATAACCCGTTTTGCGTTCATGCTCATAGTTGATTATTCTTGGCCAAAAACTGATTTTTGTCCCTTTCAATCAACCAGTAGTCGAAGCGCCTCTTCTGGATTCACTGTAGGTCTTAAGATTGTACGTACTTAATTGGGATGGTGATCAAATCTATTCCAAAATTCAGCTTGCCTTTTTTCTCCTTTCTTCAATTTCGTTCCATTTTCTGATCTGGGTATTGACCCAGTGACGGGGAAAATTGAGCACATCTGTATGATCTTCAAGATTGATTCGAGGGAGAGACAGAGATGACTGCTGCGCACCTCTTCAGTAGTCTGATATATGATTAGGTACCACTATTACAAGTCCTATATCCAACAGAGCTACTGTTCTTGATTTCAGATCAACTAACATACTAATTAATACTAAAAGCTCGTGGGGAACGCGGATCATTTAACATCATTTTAGTTTAGGTGCAAGAATACGCTCCTCTTTCTGAAGAGTGATAATGCTATTTTTAACCTGTAAAACACACTGTAAAAAATAAACGCTAAAAAGGCACTCTGGAGTGAATTTCACCCCAACCAGTTTTTCACCTCCATAGTTGGTACTTGTGGTAGGAAACGAGTATCCTCATTGAACATATCTAGTACAACTGTTTAAACATCAAAAACACAGATCGCATGATGTGTATTATGGCCGTTCATCCGCTTTTGGAGCGCTAGAATCGCACTATGGGTTAAGTGAAGTCAGATGATATGAACGTACACCTTTATATCCAATGATAAATATGGGCCTAAGCTTGGCTGGAGGACTTTGTGAACCCCCTGTGATACGTTTGGGGGGGGGCTTGAAATTTAACTAGAAAAACCATATGTATTGGGGTAAATTTTACCCCGCTGTGCCTTTGAATAAACTTCACCGTGTGTCCCATCAAATCACTCCACCCATTTGTTCACCTCTTTATCACATGT
Source organism: Acanthococcus lagerstroemiae (assembly GCA_031841125.1). Classification (NCBI taxonomy): domain Eukaryota; kingdom Metazoa; phylum Arthropoda; class Insecta; order Hemiptera; family Eriococcidae; genus Acanthococcus; species Acanthococcus lagerstroemiae. The sequence goes on along the minus strand of CM063112.1, from coordinate 31,416,231 downwards.
TGTGTGTTACATACTTACATGATGTAGGGGCAAGCGCTCCTAACCTCGAACTCAGAGCTCCTCGATTTCAGAAGTATCGATACTAAAGATGTGTACTGGGGTAAATTTCACCCTAGTTTGCCTTATACGGGTTTTAAAAAGTGTGCAAGAAGTTCTTGGCAGTACAATTACTCCAATGGAAACCATATTTATAAAATGTGATATTTCGAAAACTAACGAATTAATTTTTGTTTATAAAGAATACTTTTCAATCCTATATACCTATAGCTAATATTAAAGGTGTAGAATTTCTTTTTCTTCAGATGCCGTAGGTATACAATGCCTGGTTGGTGTTCAGTCTTTCTGACGCGCGACATTCGTGGGCAAGGTTTGTCGGGGTAGTTTATGTAGTGTTTTTCCTTTTCTGTGCTGGTGAGAGTGTAGCCGAAGTTCACTTACTAGCCACGTGTTTTCACCACGTTGAGTAAGGTGTCCAAGATGTGCACATGTACAGTACCAATCTTTCTGATCTAGTGGTAACACGTCCAGTAGGGTTTGTGACCAAAATAATTTGAAACTGTTAACTGTTATCGGTCAAATTTCCTTTAACAATTTAAACGGTTATCAGTTATTGGTCAGAACATCCTTACCCTGTTGAATTGGTCATAACTGTTATGACCGTTTATGACAGTTTCAAAATCATAAACTCTCCATTTATAACTGTTTCATAACCGATTAAAAAAAAACTATAATAACGGTCTAAGCGGTTATTGGTCAACAACTAATTTTTTTAATCGGTTAACGGTTATCAGTCAACAAAATTTTTTTGTCTTGGCAGTTAATGGTTATAACAGTTATAATAACTGTTATTTCGCAAACCCTAACGTCCAGTGATTGTACTTGTTTTGTTCATTCGGACTGGCAGGAGTGACAGGACACGCTAGGTTTCCACCTTTATTAATACTATAGTCACTGTGTTCGCTCTAGGATGTTAGTGGGGATATTTGAATACAAATACAGTAGCTTTTCAGCATTGATGGGACTCGAACCTGAGATGCAAGGATTGCAAAGCGGGCATATGTTACCACTCGGCCACACACAGCGATAGTAACATCAAAAATCACTTTTTCCACAATAATATAATCAAATATCAACTTCTTGGGAACTAAAACTAAGGTTCTATACCTATACATATGTACTTTTTCAGACTGAGCACACAACAACAAGAACAACAACACCGGAACTAGAAACCTTACTGATAGCGAACTGTAATGGTTACTTTGACTCCCATAAGAAAAACATGCGGAGCAAAGATCATCATGTTACTACCCGAGAATAAGAAATTTCTTAGAAACCAAAGGTGTACATTTGTAATCCAGAAGATTTTTAGCATTTGCAGACAAACTTCTGGTTACTAACAAATTTCTTATACCTACTCAGGTAGTAACATAATGATCTTTGCTCCATGTGTTTTTCTTATGAAAGTCAAAACGTTTGTTGGCCAAAAGTTGGGTATTTTTGCTAACAGTAACCAAGAACAGTTACTCACTGTGTGACGTCAGATCACTGTTCGCTCATCAGGTTATCAGAAAAAATATCTATTTGACGCTATAGCGCTTCTACAATTGTGCTCATTCATATCAGTTAATGTGATTTGATTATAAAAACGTCGCATTATACTCAGCTTCGCTCTAATGTGTGACCGGCCTGAGTTTCAATTTCTTATCACCATTCCTATAGGCCATTATCTATTTACATACATATTTTTAGTCAAAAGCGGTTTGAGTCAACATTTGTGTGGTCGTGTAGTTATTTCAATAATTGTGACTTTAATATATAGTTGAGTGATCGTGTTTTCTTTCATTTGTCTCAAGTGAGCATGTTATGATGACCACATTCACGGGAAGCTGTATTGGAGAACGTGAGATTTCAAATGACCAGAACTGACCAGCAGCTGATATCAAACTCCGTTGAAGCTAAATATATTTCAGTGAGTAAATTGACATACTTATTCTTATAATGTTTGCTCCATTCTGTTGGTTCCAAAGGGTATAGTATACTTATTGCTTTACCAAGGACTGAAGTCCTGCTATCATACCTAATGACATTAGCCTCGGCAGAATTTTACTACCTGTAGTTGAAGGTAGATTTAAGCAAGTTTGAATATGTCAATTCTAAATAACTTCCTCGTCGTTTTCCCAAGAAAGTTTTGGATTAGGAAGGAACGGGACATAAAGTACTAGCTACGCGCGGACAGACATTTCTCAAAATCTGACCTGCTAAAATTAATGAAACTTTGTAAACATAATAATATACTTGTACAAGTTGTCTACAAGTTCTAAAGGTTTTGAGATTTTCTGAATTCTGATGAAAGGTTCTTGAGATTTTAACAAACAAGTACAAGTAGGTGAAATTTGATGTGGAAAAATTACAGGATATAAAGGACCATCTGTACCGGACATATTGGATCAAAGGATAAAACGATGTAGAAACATGTTTTTGAAGAGAAAAAAAAATTCATTTTTAGTATGAACACAGTTTGGATTGTTATAACTGATTCAGTCTATTTGCGTAAATGTCAAAGATTTATGATGATAGTAAATATGATTCGGGAGGGGCTAATTGCTTTGTTTTCATATTCATTGGATAATCCTTCAGTTCTTATTGCAGTCGCAGATTTTCTGAACATCTTTCCCAGTCCATTTTAGAGCCACTGTTTTTCTTTTGTACCAATACAACATTTTTTTTCTCTATAATACAAGGGTTGTCCCAGAAGTAAGGTTCCCTATCTTCATTATTTCTGTTGCATCTTGCATGTGTTGTTGAGCGATGTAGTGAACGAGGAAATGTTGCGCAGACCTATCTGACAACACTGTAGAAATATCAAGTGCGCATGTAGAAAGAAGCAACGGTGAACCAGTACACAAAACATGGATCACCTGCGCCAAGTCTGTCCAAGTTTGTAGTGCGGGATCAATGCAGGATAACCTTTGTGAGGTAGATCATGTACCTTGCACCGACCACTACGAAACGCGCAACACCACTTCGGACATGTTGCACTGCAATTCCATCTGGGCCTAACACTTCAATCAACTGCCGATAGATGGCGCTAGGAGGTTCATTTTTCACTGTTAAGAATAAATTACTGAACGCACTACAAACATGGACAGATTTCGCGCGTGAGATCTATGTTTCGTGTACTGGTTCACCCTTGCTTCTCAACGTGCGCACTTGATACTTTTACAGTGTTGATAGATAAGCCTGCGCAACTTTTCCCTGTTCACCGCATCGCTCTACAACGCATGCAACGGAAAAACAAAGATAGGGAACCTTAATCTGGGATAACCTACATACAACAGAATTTCAACTGATATACATGTGGTCCTATTTTCCCGGACTGAAAATTCACGCGATTGTTCACACAAAATAATTTGTACATCATTAGGACATAACTTCGACATGCAAATAACGTTTGAGATACTTACTACAGGTATACACGATCCACTCGCACCATTTCCATTTAATTCTCTCACCATTAGGTGGTAAAAATCACTTAAACTTTCATTCGTCGAATCTTATAAGAAAACGGACAAAAACATATTTTCACTGATAATTCCCCAACAATATAATACACTGATTTCGAATCCTTCCTAGGTAGATACCTTACATATCTACATACATAGGTGGTGTAGAAGTTGCTTACAAGAATGTCTGATAAGAGGAAATGCGAAAGTCTTACATATGCCCAGTTTTCCCCCAGAGGTCCTAAATGACAGAATAGGCTGCCTCGTGGACAAAGTACACGTATATTCAATGCTTATTCCCACCGTTTTCTTTTTCGGGAGTACACATATTCGCATGTATGCTTATTTAAAGACAGTTGTAGAGATGCTGCGTGTTTGTAGAAAAATACTTCCTTTTAGAAATGAGCTAAAGAGGGCACTCCTGGATGAAGTCTGAAACCAGCCCCGCAGAGAGAAAAAAGGGCCTGGGGGAATTTCCACGGTCCCCTTCACCCTCCAGTTCATTTTGTACTAGAAAATTATAAGCTACGGGATAAGAGGTTTCTTTCATGGTGTAAGGAGTGATTGCTGATTTGATGTACAATATGATGTAGCCGTAAGCGTTGAGATTCAGGCCATTAAGAAATACCCCCCCCCCCCCTTCAGAGTCCGGATCCGGGGTACCCCCCCCCCCCGTCAGACTTGTCTGAAACATTGAACATTTGGAACAAAGACATATTCCAAATATAGTGTATACATCATAATCTTAATGCGAAGATCTGTTTAATCATTTGTGAGTGGTTGAGGGGACTAAAGATCAGTATGGACACCAATTTGGGAAGTCAAATAATGTGTAGGCACTTCAGCCACATCTATGATTGGTACAAAGCGAAAATTCCGAATGAGTGGGTATCTTCTAATACGATTCTAGATGGCCTTCAACTTCATGTGAATTATGAATATGGCGTAGGTACCACTGGTTAATAGAACCATAAAGTGAACTGCTTTACTGCTTCCCTCATATCGTAAACCCCTTATAATGCTTACATACCCCACTTGACATATTCAAACAGTTCGTATACCACTGCAGCTGCTAAGTACCTTATCAGCCCCGTTGTGACTTGGCCAGTGAAACTGAAGCTCTTGTTCGATTCCAAATCATTTATAGTGGGCCATGTAGGAACCTGCATCCTCGTCGAAAAGATGACTGCCGCAGACTTAATCTCTCTGAATCTACTATAAGCCCGCTTCATTTACATGAAATCAAAATATCTACTCGATGTATCGAGCAGATTATACAGTTGAATTAACGCAGAAATGTCCGGCACAGCTTTTGCACATTTCTATCGCGAAGCCATTATTATTTCCGAAGCTTCGATTCCTCGGTCTCGTTCGCGTCGCGGTTCCATATATACTCGCATCCCCAACTGGCTTTCGATTTGTGAAGTCGTAAATAACTCGCGCGTCTGTTAACAAAATGGAACGGGCCTGGCGGGCTCAATTTAGCCACTTTTCCAATGTAGAATGAGTAGCGTGATTCTACCTCGTACCAGACAATTTCCGGAACCTTTCCGAGTATTTCACGGAACTCGGTTGCATTTGGAATGTCAACATATATCGAGATTTAGAGTGGAGGTATCCAGACTTCTAATACTAACTCGAATTTCGCAGATGCAGTCTGAAATTCAGACTGTACATAACCTTATTGGTTTTGAAGTGACGTGACATCTTTTAAACCTATAGCTCATTCTCATTTGTTTGTGAGGTGGCGCTGTTTGCGCCGAGTGCTCAGACTTTGTAGTCCATTGCACTATTCTTCAAGTTGCTGTTAAGGATCAGCTCAATAGCACTTTTACAGCCAAAGTGAGAATTTTACTTGGCTCTATCCCTTTGACTTTATTGGATGCTGGATACCCTAGGCGTCTTGTCCCGGCTATTGCTGGACATTGCCACATGATATGGATCGAGGTTTCTTCCTCTTCTCCACAGTACCTACAGGAGCCGCTTTTTATCAATCCTATTTTATACCACATGTGTATTGTGACCCCATGACCGGTTAGTAGTCCGAAACCTATAGCGAGGCAGAGATGGCATCTTACATGTAAAATTTGAACCCTGCAGGGATGTAGGAACGCTAGTGTCGACACACGCACGAAGTAAAATACTAACACATGAGAAAACCTTCAGCGGGACCATTGATAATCGATTGCTTCTATCCTTTTACACCGAGAACAGAAGATCAGTCTCATTTTCAGAATGAAATCTGTGTTGCTATGCCAATAAAAAGTGTTACACTTCGTAAGCTATGACCAGAAAGTATAGATTTCAATAAAGACCTACTTTCAGCCAATTGGATGGTACCAAGAATTATCGAAATCTCCCTGTACTTTTCAAATGGGAGCTGATTTGACATTTTGGTTTCGTTCCGCTTATATTTTAGTTCAACCTAGATGGCGACTTTTTCGTATTCATACAACCTTTTGCGCAGTACACAGGTTATGGGGCCGTTTTCTGCAAGTACAAGGTTGAATCATACATGCCATAGGTTAAGGATACAGAAATATGATGAAACTTTCCCGTTGTGAGGTCCCAAGTCTGGCGCAAAGTTGGTGTACTTATACACTCCCTAATTTCTGTAATGTAGAGAGTTAAATGACATGTTAAATTGTTTTTCTTAACGCAATAGGCATGCTTTCAAATGAGGCTGCCCTCGAGTTGAATTAAAGGAAACTTAATTTGTCGCTCGTTTGTTTCGTTCGTAATTGGATTTCTGATAACATTCTGCAAACATTTATTGCCTCGCTCGCAAGAGCGAAAATATGTAGGGTCTAATAAAAGAATCTCACTTTTAGTTCCGACCAGAGCAGAGGTGAAAATTGGTAAATAGCTTACGTTAGAGCGTACAAGAATTATCGTCCGCTTGTTTTCGTTAAAAAGAAAACCGTGATTAATTAGTAGCGAAGAGTAATCTTGGAGATTTGCAGTGAGCATTTGCGAATCTATATTGCAAGACCTTCTTTTAGTATTTTAGCTTGGATAATTCTATGGGTGCTTGTCGGTTGTTTGAGTCAACGAATTCTTAATTTTCTAATTTTAGTTCCAATTTGAAGGTGTTTTCGGAGATTGACCACTGTGCAGTGCTTCATTGCACATTTCTCTTGTCCTTCACCCTCGGAAGTCGTACCTTAATTGTATTATAAAGGCGTTTAAAGTGACGTGTGTACGTTTTCTTACGTCTGGAAGGCAGGCGCGGATCCGTAAATTTAGTGCTAAGTAGAAGTTTTTGGCGGCCTTGCTTACTTGTAAACAGAAGATGGGAACTACGGAGAGAAACTCGAGGCCAGGGGCACAGTATTTACAGAGCCTTCTGTAGCAGTACCGAGAATAAAGGTTGGCGGGATCGGGAAAGTTTTAGATGTTGTATTAAATTTTATTTAATGGAATACGGTTTTTGTGTTATTTTTAATGACTTTTGTTGAACATTGGTATATAGGACCATTTTGTAGAGATCAGGCCCTGAGCAAACATCCAAGCTATCATTCCCTCTCGTCAAGCCTGGAGGATATATTACTATGAAGGTTTAATCTCTCAGATCCTGGATCTTGGCTATTATTCAAGTTTCGTTTCCAGAGGAAGCAAGTTATCAGTATACTGGAAGTTCAATGAATTATTTAATTTTGATGAAAATCCGAAGACAGAACTTTGTTATCAGGTTCGATGGTTACTGAGACTCGCTCGACCACATAACGTATAAAAAGTCCAGAATTTGGTGATTCTGTTAAACTGTGTTGAGATCTCTTCAAACTCCCTTAGAACTCATCAGGAATTCGAGAACTCATTCATACAGATTCTATTACCAAGAGTTTCCAGATAAGACTTCTAACTCCTTTAAAATTCATATAATAATAATAATAATAATAATAACATCACTGGGGTGCTACTTAGTGGCGCGGTTTCTTACATGGGCCCACCATCCGTTTCCGCCTCCCCCGCCCATTTTTGAGCATATGCCTCCTACAAAGTTTTTCACTTCCTTTTGTCGAGTGCCAGTCTTTTCCAGCATGGTCCCTTTTCGGCCACAAATTCGTCTTCCCACCTTCTGAATGGTCTTCCTCACCCCATTCTATTCCCGTACGGCGTCCAGTTTTGCACTATATTTTCCCATCTCCCTTCCTCCCTTCCGCTAATGTGACTCGCGTAGTCCCACTTCAGTGTTTTAATTCTGTATCCAGTATCTGTAATTTCCGTTTTACCCCTTATCATTGCATTGCGAATTTTACCTTTTTCTTTACCCCCCAATAAACTCCTTTCCGTGGCTCTTTGCGTGCGTCCTTGTGGAAGCCCTGGTTTGGGCGCCGTACGTAATGGACGGCAGCGTACACATCTTCCATGCCCTCCTTTTAAGTCCGATGTTAGTTTTACTTTTGTGTATGTGTTTCAGGGCCCAAAATTTTTTCCATCCCTTTTTAATCCGAATACTCAGTTCCTTTCCCCTTCTCTTTTTAAACGAAATTAATTGGCCCAGATAACTAATAATTCATAGACACTTATAATTCATTCAGCTGCTTGTGCAACTCATTTCAACTCTGTTAAGATTGTTTTAAGTATTATTCAGTCTTTGCTGGGACTCATTATACGTCGAGGGTATTTGAGACTGATTATTCCTCAACCTGTTGCTGAAATGCATCCTAACTTTCTGAAGATTCTATACAGACTTATTCGGATTTAATTTAAAGTCATTCCCGCTCCTTCAAGACTCATACGTCGTCTCTATTATGATTCTTTTAAAAACTCCATTCAATGGTTCAATCTGTCCTAAATGAAATGACTTATTTCAACTTTTCTTTTAGATTATCTTGAAACTCATTCGGATTTGGTTAAAAGTTACAGCCAGAGATGTTAAATCCACCGGTCGCTTATTATTGGATTCTGGTCTTGATTTGTTTTATATAAGAATTTTTATTGGCTTCAGATTTGAATTTTGGTTTGAGTTTTTGTTTGGGTTCTGGCTTCGATTAGGGGTTATGTTTGAATATGGACGTGTTAGGGTTTGAATATGAATCATTGGCGGTGAAGTGGGTGTCACGAGTATGATCCGTGGATCGTTTACGTATCACACAATATCATTTCGCGACATATTAAATTTTTCGAAAAATGTATCCTAATAACAAGACTAGAGGGCGTTTATGGCAGATTCACAGTTTTCAAACAAACATAAAAAAGAAATCATGAAAAACAGAAAACTCCGAACGTTATTTTCCTTATCAATAACAAGTCTTGGTCTCTTACTCTCTTAGTACCAAAAAAATCCGTCAGATGTCAGGCTTGACTGACTTGGCTTATAAATACAAAGAGGTTGTCAGAAAAGTACTCGAAAATTCGTATGGCGTGGGTATGCAATCGGTCGAGCCAGTAAGTAACGGAGGTGGTAGAGCAACTCATTCTAAGGTAGTATACAAAGTTTCAGCTCGCTTACTGTCTTCTTTACCAGTTTATAGCAATTTAATGGAAACATGTTAAGTGAACCTCTGTCACTTTTTTCGAAGAATACAAAAATAAAAGAAATCGGAAAAACGTTTCTTGATACAATTTTTTTTGTTGTTGTCACTTACCTGTTGGTCTTCTTTAAAATATTGTTCCTTCGAATCAATACACATCTGCCATTAGGCACGCCATCTTTGAAACGTTTTCTCGAATTCAGCAAGCGGGAGTTGTCTGAAAAAGTTATCGACATTACGCAGGACTTTGTCATTGGTTTCGAAGCGCTGATTGCGCAACTTTGTTTTCAGGCCAGGGAACAGCCAGGAGTTGCAGGGTGTCCACATCATGTCATCAGGGCTGCAGGGTGGATGCGACATGATCTGGACATCCTGCAACTTCTGGCTGTTCCCTGGTCTGAACGCGGTCAGCGCTTCAAAACCAATGACGAAGTCCAGTATAACGTCGACAACTTATTCAGACAATTCCCGCCTGCTGAATTCGAGAAAAACGTTTCAAAAATGGCGTACCCGATGGCGGATGTGTATTGATTCAAAGAGGCAATATTTTGAAGAAGACCACCAAGTGTAATTGACAAAAGAAATTGTATCAATACGTTTTTCCGAATTTTTCGTATTCTTCAAAAAAAGTAACATGGGTACACCTAACATGTTCGCATTAAACTGCTGTGAACTGGTAACAAAGACAGCGAGTTGAAACTTTGTATACTCCCTTAGAATGAGTCGCTGTACCATTTCCGTTGCTTACCTGCTCGACTGGTTGCATAATCATGCTATACGAATTTTAGTCCGAGTACTTTTCTGACCACCTTTTTAAAGATCATATCTTTGAAAAGCATTACACAGGCAAGGAATTTCGGAAAAAAGTACCAAATCCTGAAGAATATGTTCTAAAAATTTATAGGGGAGGGTGGAACTAGACAAAGGCAAAAATTCAAAATTAAAAGAGGGGTAAGACAAGGAGACCCTTATCCCCAAACTTATTCAATGCTGTACTGGAAGAAGTGTTTCGGGAGATGAAACGGGAAAGCAAAGGGATAAAAATTGACGGTAAGAGGCTTAGAAATCTTCAATTTGCCGATAATGTGGTAATAATATCCCAAAAAGCGGACGAACTTCAATAAATGCTGAAAAACTTTTGCGTAACAAGTAAAAATACTAATAATAAGACTGTCGTTCTCTCCAGCCAGGCCGAAGACCCAGAAATTAAAATAGAAGGAAATAAAATCTAAGTAAATCCAGAAGTCACGTATTTAGGCCAAATTATTTCATTTCAAAAATGTTTGGTTAAAGAACTAAGAAAAAGAAGAACAAATTCTTGGAAAAACTTCTGGACTTTAAAAGATATTGACAAAAGTCAAATGCCACTAGAACTAAAAATCCGTACTTTAGAAAAATGTACAATTCCAGTGCGTACACATAGGGAGCACAAATGTGGGCCACAACGGAAAATCAGCTCTGGAAAATTGGAGGCACCCAAATGGGCAGGAGTTAAGAGGAAAGATAGAATAATACATACGTTTTTTCCGAAATTTTCGTATTCTTCAAAAAAAAAAAGTGAAGGTGTGAAGTGCAAAACATCCTACGTAGCAATGTCAAAAGTTTACAGGAGAAGTAAAAAACTGTTTCAGTGGTGGTGAAGTTTGGCAAAACGGGTGCTCGGCCAATTCTCTGAAGTTTCGCACACCTGTCCATGTACAAATTTTGGGGCTCAGTCATGCCTAAAACTGAGAAAATGAGGGTTGACGTTGCGCACATCTTAAGTCCATGGGAAAGACAAAGCAAAACATCCTAAGTCCATGGGAAAAGACAAAGACAAACATCCTATGTGCCATCACCATCAAACGGAGTTAGGATGTTTTGCATGGATCGCTCGCCGGCACATGTGCCTTTGGGTTGAAATTAGAAGTACTGTCTGGCACTACACAACTCTGCAGTATTTGTACCCTGGTCGAGACTTTCATCCTGCTTTTGAAAATATGTTTTTGTGCCCAGAAGGCTTTCCACCCGTTCGCAATGCGCACTACTATTTCTGCATTCATTTTGTTTTTTGTTGACATTATCTGCCCAAGGTATGTATACTCCGGGACTTTATTTATTTCAAGACTGTCAGCCCGGACTCCTACTACTGTGTCGTCCGACATGAATTTTGTTTTTGTGACTATCATCGTCAGTCCTATTTTTGCACATTTTCTGCTGAGTTCCCGTATCATTTCTTCGGGCTCGTGAATATTGTTCCCCAGCAGATCAACATCATCGGCGAATCTCAGGTTGTTGAGGAATTCACCATTTATTTTCAGAGCCTTATTTTTCCAATTCAAATTGCGGGAGGCATGTTCTAGTGCGCTGTTAAAAATGTTCGGAGAAAAAGGGTCGCCTTGTTTCATCTTCCTTTGAATTTTGAATTTCCTCCCTTTTTTGTCGGTTTTGATATTATGCTGTTGAGTTCTTAGCAGTGTTGTTAGAGACAAAACGATTTTTTGTCATTTTGTCGAACGAGCATTTCACTTTTTTTTGTTATGTCATGAGTTTTGTCATGTTTGTTGTTTTGTCATTTTGTTTTATCATAATTTTGTTATGTCATGACAAAATTATTTTGTCATTTGGTTTTGTCATTTTGTCATATCCACAAATTTTCAGGTATTTTACTATTTTTACATACAATCCAATCCTACCAATCACCAATGTTATTTTAACAAAGGTTGCATACTTTGAGGCTAAAAAGAAATTGGGATTTAAACCTGCACTAGAGTGCGCTGCAAAATTGCCTGCGCGGTGCGCGGCTGTTAGCGGGTGAAAATGAGTGAGTGACCATGTTGTGTACTTTCAAATAGAAACACTGCTATCTTTAGTAGGGTAAAAAACGAGTAAAAATTATTCTGTCAGTAGAACTGATTATAATTTAATTTTTTGGTGATATGCAGTCGAATTGAGGACAAATTTTCTTTGAAAGTGAATTTCTAATCGACTTAATGATAGTTGAAGTTTGCTACACGCTTACAGTAAATCATTCGTGATCACTCCTCTGGCTTGGGTTGACTTCTTAAGTTTTGACTGATGGCTGATAGCTGATCACTTCTTTAACAAAAAGTGTCTGAAAAAAAGGACCTAATGCATGGGTTGGTTTAGGTACATTTTCTAAGACACTAGTTCCATGTTCTTCTAGTCTTCCTTAACTTCTTGATCCTTGTTCTTTTCCACCAACGTAATATTGGAATGACAAAATTGTTTTGTCATTTTGTTTTGTCATTGATTCATTTTTTTGTTATGTCATTTCCATTTTGTCATATGACAAAACTGAGATATGGTTTTGTCATTATGACAAAATTCCTAAAATTCAATTGTCATTTTGTCATTTTGTTTTGTTATGTCTAACAACACTGGTTCTTATTCTTATAAAAGTTGCTTAATACTCTTATAAGCTTACGCTACGTCATGCTAGATACTGTCGAAGGCCTTGTTGAAGTTGATAAGGCTAGGTAAACATGAAAGTTATATTCTCGTGCTTTCTCGAGGACTTTTTTAAGGACGTGCATGTGATCGCATGTTTCTTGGTTGTTTCTGAATCCCGCCTCTGTTCCCGCGGCTGTTGTTCATCTGGGACTTAATGTATTCTTTCCTTTATTACTTTGAAGAGAATTTTTCCTACCTTTGACGATAAGCTGATTGGGCGGTTGTTATTTATATTAGATCTATCCACCTTTTTATGCAGAAGTATTATTATCTCCGCCGTTTGCCATTGGACCGATATAGTAGTATTTTTGAGAGTTTTGCTGAATATTTCCGTTAGTAGGGGGGGGGGGCAGTGGATTCCTCTAGGAATTTCAAAGTTTCATTATCCACTTTATCAGGTCCCGGGGTGTTCTCTATTCTCAGTTTTTTAATTATGTCTAAGGTTTCATCAATTAGTATTTTGGGGACTTCCTCTTCTGCTTGAGTGAATGAATCCAATTTACCCTTCAGCGTCTCCGAAGTTCGGGGGACAGATCTAGCATCGCTGTGCCAATTCTCGTAAAACTCTGTTGCCGTTTCCACTATGCCTGTCCGACTATGCGTGGTCTTACCCGACTCGCTTGTCGTCTGGGGTAAAAGTGGTGTTCCGCAGCTTAGGAGCTTTTTTTCGTTTTCTTCGTTGACCAACACTTTTCGATAATCAGTCTCGCCTTATCTTCTCTCTGTTTCTTTGCTTCTGCTCTTATTCTCTTTCTTATCGCCGCCGTGAGGAGGCGACAGGAGAAATGGGTGTAGCAGGAGCTACCTCAAAGCGATCCCCCCTATTCCGATGAAGGCCCATTCGGGGTGTTTCTGGGATAGGGGGTGCGGTGTCCCGGGGCCAATTTGGCATGCGTGCATCGCCATATGCCTCTCTATCATCGAATTCTCTTTCTTGTCAGCTTATTCAGTTCACTTAGCTCGATGTTATCAAAATCTGACCTTCTCTCTTTTGCTCGCAGTTTAGCTCTTTCTTCCAGAATTTGTTTTTTTACACACTTATTATATTGTTGGTTTTTTCGATACTTTTCCTTTCTGCTACAAATTGGAGAGTCTCCTGGAAGGCCTTGATAAATATATCGTACTGGCTCTGCATCCATTCTGAATCCCAGAAGTTGTGCTAGTAGCTCAGTCAAAGTATCGTTCGCCTCTTGCTGCCTGTATTCGGGAATTACACGTAGTTTCGTTATATCGTATTTTTCTGTATCTTCCCTTCCTTGAAACTTCTATGCCCAACCGGTGATCAGAGGAGAATCTTAGGGTTGTTATAAATCGTATATCTCTGACCACTCTCAGATCGTTGATTAACATGATATCTTAGTCAATTTCATTCTTCGTTTCTCCGTTTGGCAAATGCAATGTCCATTTTTAAAAAAAATTTTAAATAGTGGAACTTAAACTCTCCCCCCCCCTTCAAACGCTACGAGCCTGATGAGGATGCAGCAAAATTGCGATTTCAGATATAAACTCAGCTGTTAATTTTTGATACGATCCTTCTTACTCTCGTACTCCTTTTATTCGGTGAATTTTAAGAGCCCAGTTGCAGTTCTGATGAGAGGCTGAAGACGAATCACCGTCAAATTTTGCATATCACGTGCTCGTATTTTATAATAGGTTAAGCGAATTTGAAGGTTCGCAGTTAACTGCATGGGAGAATATGGTTGGGCACAGACGCGAACTGCGCGTAATTAAATTCTCGCTGCATAAAGTAACCCAAGACCAAATTGTGGATACGGACGTTCGCAGTCTGCTTAAATTTCGCCCATTTTTGGGGCCGCATTTCAAAGAGCGAGCGCACTTCGCAGACGAGTCGACGTACTCGAAAACAGAATTTCGAATCGAGGCAACGTCCAACGATTACCTTGTATATGAAAAACGACGCTGTAAGCTCGTGATAAACATTTCCTCGTAATTGTCCCCGGAGTCAACAAAATATTTCTGTGTATACGTTCGATCAGAATTTCGTTTTTCTTTCATTTCTTTTTTTTTTTTTTTTTTTTTGTCGTCCACCTTTCGGTAATTCTAACTCCCTGCGAAGAAGGGTTATTTCGAGGGATAATTTCCGCAGCAGGATTTCTTTCGGAGGGAAAATAGATACAACGTTAACGGGCGATCGTTTGAAATGATGGTTGCCAGCAAATGGCTTCGAAGACGTATTGTGAGGGTCGCTGAAAACTTTATACTATACCTACCCTTGTCACAATAAATTGTAGCACTTATATAAATCCATCGACATATTTGTAATATGTACACTTTGACGGTAACTGACGAGCATTATTTCTTCCTAACTGAACGTTTTTCCAGTGGTGAGATCAATAAGTTGGTAGATACGCAAAAATATATTACAGTCGTAGCTGGATATGATTCTCCGAACATGATGAAAATAGCAACCTCGCTGTTTTTACTTTTTGATTTTTTTTTTTTTTTAATTCTTTCGAGTTCACCGTAGATTGTATATGTAATACTGAATCTGCACCAGAACCATTGGGCGAGGGGTTCAAAAGAAATATGTTCAAGACGAAGGAATTTTGGTCCAAGATGAAAGAATTTTGAGGGTGAAGTCCAGGGGTGCAACCAGAACTTTTTTTCGTGGGTGCTAGAACTTAGAAAAAAAATAGGCAGGGGTGAAAGCTCTATTTAGTACCAGGGTGTCTACAGGGTCATGTAAGTCAAGTAAGTCAAGTGCTCAAAGAAAAGGTCAAGTGGTAAAGTAAAAGTCTAGTATTTTCTCAAAATTCTTTCATAGGTTAAGTAATGTTAACTATAACGATGAATGAACTAAAAAGTAACAAAGCTACAGGTAAAAACTTTTGTTTCAATTTTCAATAATTAATTGCAATGTATTCTTCTTCATTATTTGCGCCACATGCATATCATACTAATTTTTGCAGTTTTACGATTATCTGAACTGCTTGCATGTTCCTGCATGAGGCGCGCCTTTTCGCAGTCCTTATATAAAGTCAAATTTATAGGCAGGGACGTACTAAAGGGTTTATCCTGCGGGGGAGGGGGGGTGAAAATTGTGAAAGACCCAACTGACTGAGCTCAAAATTCTCAAATGTCAACGCAAAAAAAATCTTTATACTTGTTGGATTTTCCCAACTTCTTAACTCAATTCCCAAGTGTCAAAGCAAGCGAAAAAAATAAAAACTTTTGACTGACGTATTGGATTTTTTCAAATGATGACAACTCAAAATTCCCAAGTATCAAAGCAATGAAAAAACTTTTCTGTTGACTTGTTGGATTTTTCTAACTTCTCAACTGAATTCTCAAGTGTCAAAGAAAGCAAAGAAAAACTTCTGATTGACTTCTTAGGTCTTTCCAACTGATGCTGACTCAACTGAGAATTCCCAAATATCAAAGTTAAAAAAAACCAAAAAAACTTGACTTGTTGAATTTTCCCAACTTCTCAACTCTATTTCCAAGTGCCAAAGCAAGTAAAAAAAAAAAAACTTTTGACTTATTGGATTTTCCCAACTCAGCCTGACTGAAATGGTAAATTTTCCCAACTGCTGAGTAAAAAATTTCTACAGGGGGAAGTGGGTGTAAGTTGCCCCCCTACCACCTATCCCGTCCCTGTTTATAGATCAAATAAAAGTCAAGTATTTTAATTTTCCAAATTGCGTAGACACTCTGAGTACCTTACCTGATTTGGTACCCACCTATTTTCATGAGCTGTAAATTTGTACGAACCTACGACACAACATAACCGCTGGCCATTGGTATCAATTGTTTTTCGTTTCAAAATTGACTTTGAAAATATTTTGAAGAATTTTGGAGGAGGCTATAGCTCCCTAGCCTCCTCTTTGGTTGCACCCTTGATAAAATCGCTCCGTACCACTGAGAGCCATCAAACAGCATTTCGTTGTTTTTCTAAAAACAAAATACTAACTTACACATTATTTCGTGTCATTTCATGGCTTACTTTCATCATGTTCAATCGTCATGAAATTTGTTTCCATCGGCTTCGATGTGGAAATTTGATTTGCCAACACGAAAGAAAAGAACTATGTTCCAAGACGTTGAAAAATTTTACGATAAAATGGCCGCTCAACCAGAGACGAAACTTGACTTTCAGGAGAAGGAAAATTTGTCAATAAATATGTTTTGAAAACTAAAAATTCGCCAGCAAAATTTTTTGAAAATGTGAAAATCAGACGATTTCTGAATCAAAATATTTTTTAATTGAAAAAAAAATAAATATATGAGCAAACAAATATTCTCAGAAAATGAAAAATTCAAATGAACAGTTTCAAAATTTGCCGACTGCCAAATAATTGGGGGTGCTCCCCCCCGTAGTGTCGTCCCTGCAAATGAAGATTGGAACCTTATCCCCCAAGCATTCACATTTGCGCACATGAGCATACCCTAGTCTGGGAGGGTAAGCTGGAAGGATGTTAGGAATACTTGAGAAGAACACACAACTTCCTTTATACATTAATAAGATAATCTTTATTTACTCTTGATGATATTTTTTTCTGAATATCCTCTGCTTCGTCCCCTAAACTGGTTCCAATAAAATAAAAAAAAAAATAAAACCTACAAAGTTTGAGGTCAATCAGATTAAGGAAATCCGTGCCACAAACTCCTTTTCGTTCTTATGGAAAAAACACATGGAGTTTCGACATTTGTTCCAGACTAAATTTCCTTCCTATATTCATCAGGACCAAATATCGAAAATTATACAATATTTCCTATCGAATTCAGCTTGTGACATTGGAAAATAAGTCTTTTGCTTTCAACTTTTAGATTTTAATAAAATGTTCAACTTTCTCAAATCTTAGGCTGTAGGTCAAACAAAGAATCTAGTGAAAACAGAATAGTCATTGAAATTCGAAATTCAACGTTTGCTACCGACTTTCAGATTTTTGAAATGTCTTCCACATTTCAGCTTTGTTTCAACCTCGCAGATAACGTTCGATACTTGGCTTGAAACGTTCGGCTTTTGACTGACTAGTCTCTGACAGGAGTCCAGGGTACTCCATTTTCAGAAACGAAAAATTTGACTTTCAGTTTGTGAAAGCGGAGAAGGAAAGTTTACAGACAGATTTTTTTTTAAACTAAAAATTCGCCGACAACATTTAAAAAAAATTTACCGATTGACGAATCAAAATATTTTTTAATTTAAAAAAAAATCATAAAAAATGAAAAATTTAAATGAACAGTTCGGGGGAGGGAGTCTTTCAACCCCCCCACCCCCGCTTCAGTTTCGTCCCTGAGCTCGACTTTCGATGTAAATTGTTCAACGTTGATAAAATAGTTGGGCGTTCTCACCAGAATATTATGAACCTAAATTGTGCTGGTACGAAATTTGAGTAAGTCGAGTTAGACTGATTAAACCGCAGTGGTTCCCAATAGGTGGTCCGCGGACCCCCGGAGGTCCACGGAGGATAACTTAGGGGTCCGTGAGCTGATCCGAGAATGTTTCGTTCATCAGGAATTTCACAGTTTTAGCAAATTTGAAGTAGACTTAAATGCATTATATATCTACATAAGGAGTCCTTGAAAATTTTTTGTTGGGAACCCCTGGATTAAGGTATCCACGACGTTTGAACTTTTTAAAAGTAGAAGCACAATATTTGTTATGAACACAGAAAGCTCACCTATATTATCAGCCTACGAACAGGGTCCAGCGAAGAATTTTTTCTGGACGGGCAAAAATTGTTAAATTCCCAAGTATCAAAATTTTACCCAATCTGTACTTTCATGCTTAACCATTACATGTATGTTGGACAGTTTTACCAAACTTGGGCCAAAAATCGAAGCTATGCTGATGCTACCAGAAATACGGTCCTCCCATCCATGACGAAGGAATTTCGGAACTTGTTTATTTAACTTTCAGAAGTTGGTTTGGTTGAAGTTGATATATGTTATATTGTAGTAGCTAGAGGACATTATTACCGATCGCAAGGGGAAAAAAATTGAACAGAGCTTTATCTCTTTGGTTGCAGCGCAGTAGGCACTCACATTGATTTTCATCATGTTCAGAGAATCACACAGCTAAAACTCACACACTGCAATACAGTTGGGCAAAATAAAAAGATCAACGGATGTTATGTGCCTACAAATAGAGCAAAGACAACTTCATTCGGCAAAAATAAAATTGTTCGTTTGTATTTACTACGAAATCACTTGGCTGTTATTAAAAGATTCAAGTAAATCTGGCAGAGTCGATGAAAGTGTAACGTAAAGTAGGAAAAAGTCCTTTTCAACTCTTTCAAAAGTTTTTAGGAAGGTCTCAGAAACGTTTTAGAATAGTCGGGAATAGGTGTGGAAGAATCTGGAAGAGGCCTATAATAAATTTTGGGGAGCTTCACATACTCATAATATTGAGGAAATCTGAAGAAGCATATGTGGGGCCTTATGTATTGAAAAGTATAAGGAAGTGTCTGAAAAAACACAGAAGAGCATTAATGAATGTCAGTCACGACTAGAGGAGTGGTAAACAAGTCTAGGAAGGTTTTAAAGACGCGTATACAATTTTCGAAGTATTTTAAAGCGTCTTTAACAAGGGTATAGACTATAGAGACCTGAAAAATCTTAACGACGTCTGAAATGATTGGAATTCTGGAACAGAAATTTGAGAAGGCTTAAAAAAACATGGAACAAGGATTTGGAGCATCGAGTTGAGTATCGGAGCACTAAGACGGGACATCAAACTTTGAGAGCCCGGAGTAGTGAGTACCAGAGCACGAACCAAATTTTTGAGTCAGAGCAAAACAATACAGTCGAGTAAAGAAATTTCACAGGTGTTCAGAGATTGGAGGGAGTATTACAGCAAAGCGACCATAGTGAGTATTTTTTGGGTCCTCGGATTAGAACAGTGGAATTCATAAGGTTAGAATGGTATGCAAGAGTGGAGCAGCAGAATTTCAGAAATTGAAGTTAGGCACCGAAGCGAAGTAGCAAAAAAAGCGCCTTGCCGCGGGTCTCTAGTGTGGAAGAATTTCAAAGCGATCAGTCAATTTTGAATAAGTCTTGAAAAGCCTTAAAAAGCTGGAAATGCTCTAGAGATATTGCCGTGCACGTGTAAAATTATTTTGGAGTCATAAATAAAGCTAGAATAAGTCTGACGAGGCTAGAAGAGTTTTGAAAAACACCCGACAAGTCTCAAAGCATGTAGGAGCCTTAAAACACTATGGAAGATGTTTGAAGAGTCTTCATTAAATAGTAAGAGACCTTAAGATTCCTGAACCTGTTTTAATTAGTATTAATAGAGTCGTTCAGATTCTCAAACCAACAGTTCTCGGGGTTGAGGAAAGGGCCAGGATAAGGGGGTGTGAAGCCCCATTTTCAAGGAAATTTCGATTATTAATCGGAAATTCGGCAGCTGTAAGTGGGAAAACGCAACCAGGTGGTAACTTTTTTTTTTTCTTTGTTTGCTCTGAAATATTGAGAGTCTGTCGGGAAAATTTGGAACTCAGTCCGGAGAATTAAGAGGAGAGGTACTTTGCTTTTTGCTAGTTACCTACCTGAGACTTGTTAACTTCATTCGATATGTTCCTTATTTACCCCTCCCCTTCCCTGGAGGTGGCACCAAATCATGGATTCTAATCAAAACTTAGAAGTTTTAGTTGATAAGCAAAAAAATAGTCTTCTCATTCTCAACTTTTCGAAATGGTTTATGAAATCCACTGGCTTAGGAATGGAGAGAGAGGGGACAGGTTAGAACCGATTCCCCAACGCTGTCAAAAAAGCATTTCAGAATGTATTTCAGCGCATTAATTACAGCAATCAGAAGATGGAATATGAGCTGTAGCGATCCCTACCCTTCCTCCCTTAAGACTAAAACCTTCTTACGGCGGTGGCGAAATTTCCCAACTTTCGGAGTCTGTTCTCTGAATTTTGGAGTGAGGTATCGGTCGCGACTTCTCCCCCCACCCGGCGTACCAGTCCTCGCCTGACTTGATGAACGATTTTAAAAATACATCGGGGTTAAAAAAAAAAAAGAAGTCATTACACGGTTGCGTACGCCCCTCGCTGAAATTGAAAATCATTGTTCGCCATCGGATGTGGAATTAATCTACCTGGTCGGTGTTTCTGTCCTGTTTGTGGCCACTGCGAGTAAAAAGTGCCCCACTGCGTGAAGAAAAAATGATGAGTCAACTTCAATTTATCGTCGCCGGATTCGTTAATTTTTAATTATAACAGCGTAATAAATCCCCCGACCTTTCGATTGAGTCGCTTTTTTTTTCGGTCAATTTTTCTTCATTACTGGCCTCTTTTGTATTTTCTGTATGAAACGTGGCGCGGGAAATTCCAAAAGTAAGCGACTGTTTCGGCCGGGCCGGCGTGCTCGTACGGGACAACGTAATTACGACCCGTTAAGACAGGCTACGAAATTCTATTAGCCGATGGGGGTCATTAGAGGGCTTTTTCTTCTCAACATTTTTGCGAGAAGAAAAATGCATCCGGGGCGTGGGGGGTGCTGCACCGCTCAACCGATTCTTTTGTTTTTTCTACGTCGTATTTCGGCAGCGAACGCGGCTATCTGTTTTCAATTAGATCGCAAGTGTGTAGGCGCTCGGATTATTGCGAAGGGAGAAACTTACTCGTTTACGAAAAAAGCTCTCTGAGTTTCGATAAATTTCGCATTGGATCAACATTTTCAATTAGATGAGCCGGTAGACAAAAAAATATTGCAAATTTTAAATACGACATGATACTTAACACTGTGCTGAGTATAACCTTAAAGAATATTCTTAGTTCAGAAGCCCATAATCCTCTTTCTAGAGCTCAAAATGACAAAATATACTGTTTTCTTAATAAATTAAGAAACAGGTCTGTAGGCAAAATATATCTAATATAAAAATATTCTTTACAAAATTGTCGGAAAAAATGTTCCATACTTGGAATGAAGAGCATTCAACAGAGCATTACAGCTGTGGTATTAGAGAGAGAGAGAGGAGGTAAAGAGGTATATCATACTCCTGTCCCTCGTCTCCAGAAAAAGTAGTGGTACGAAGTATTATTTGTACTCCCTCCTACCAACGTCAAGAAGTTTCGAGAAAATCTAAAACTATTCAGTAAGTTGATAAAAAGGCACCTTCAGAGACTTCGGAGACGAGTTCTATGAGAGTTTTAGAGATTTATGAAAATTTTTTACCTAAGTGCACTGAGGGCTGTGTGTCGTATAATTTGTGGGATTACAAGGTAGGATGTTTGGGTGGCGAGGAAGAGGAGCATAGACTGTAAATGAAAGGGGGTTGAGGACACGCGAGGTCGGATAATAAAATAGGGAATTTCAATTGGTAGCGAAAAGGATCGGAAGCCGAGCAGGAGAGGAACACATATGCCAGACATGGTAAGTGGATCTTCAAAGTGACAAGGGGAACAAGGGAGAGGCTCTAAGACAGAAGAAAAAAGTGGGTAAATTTGGCATGACCTATCTCTAAGCAAGTGGAAATAAATTCAATAAGAAGGTAAATAAGGAAGGCAGGACTGATGGTTTAATAGGGAGAAGTTTTGAGAAGATAAGGATCACTTTTCCTGCCATTGGTGTGAGAATCATGGTATTTCGGAGAAGGCATTTTGTGTTGAAAGTGAGGGTTAACTTTGCTCCTAAAAAATGAGAAAAACCTTTTTTTTTTTTTTTTTTGCTTTATCTAAATTTCAAATATTTGTAACCCCCCAAAACCTCCGTTGCATTAAGCGCATACTTTTCGAATGTGAACGTAATATGTACACCTAGAGTGGTCATATTTTATATTTTCGGTTGCCGTGCTCTCGGATCGGTTCCATAAATTGAAATAATTCCCGGCCAAGTTTGAAGATCTGTCAAGATTGAAGCTCTTATGGAAATTAACACTAATAGTTTTTGCATAGCTGGAGCTAGTGTCGGACTTTAAAAAGATATGTACCTCAGGATCAAATTATTCCAGTGCTCCTCCGGTCCCTCAAAAAAGTTGGGGAAACAAGCTCCTAAAATTCTGTATTTTTCTATACTTACATGCTGCAGCACAGGAAACTTCACCAGAAAAATCGAAAAAAATTGTTTTTTCCCTGCGCTTTATCAAAGGAAACAGTACCCATAAGGTAAAGTAGGTTAATATGGACCATGTCCCTAATGACCACCATCATATATCGTCTGTTTATGGCGCGTTCTGGCTGAAAAAAATATTACTACATTCCACGGAGGATGAAAAAAGATGTGGTAGAAAAAGTTGGATCTCGCATGCCCAAAACAAAAGAACAAAAGTTATGCATAAAAAACGAAAATTGATGTTTTTTTTTTTTTGTGTAAGTACATTTTGGTACAAAAATGGTATAAAAATCGATTTTTTCGAAAAATTCGCTATATAATTATCGAAAGTGTATCTTATAAGTTATTCATTCGTATACTCGTTTTTTATCTCAACTTGAGGAGAGCAGTGGTAAGTTGAATCAAATAAATCTCTAGTTGAGCTCGCCCAATATGGACTACCATAAGAATATGTGTTTTTTTTTTCACCAGATGAAAAAAATAAGGTAAGGTAACCTAATATGGACTATTTTTTGCGGCGCTATAGCTCGACCCCTATGACCCCTAAAATGTTGAGATTTGCACTGAAGTGTGGCCCAACTATTCTAGTATCACCTCCTAAAAGGATTTCTCGGAAAAGTAAAAAATTTGATTTTTCCTGAATTTTTTGTGGAAGGTACCATAGGTGGTCCATATTAGGAGCCCAAATTTCGACTTACCCGAAATGGTACCTCCCACAAAAAAATTCGGGAAAAAACAAATTTTCACTTTTCCGAAAAATTATTTTAGCAGATGATACTAGAATAGCTGAGCTACAATTCAGTGCAGATTTCAACATTTTAGGAGTCATAGGGGTCGAGTTATAGCGCCGCAAAGAAAAGTGGTCCATATTAGGCTACTTTACTATATATTTGAATCGGAAAATTCGGGATTCTGTTGCAAAAAAATACGTATTACTTTTACCTCTGGTCCTTTATGACTGAATTTTGTTTGTTTTGGCTCTCCTGAAAAATTCAGTTTTCTGAATTATGGTGGGGTTTCTTGTGCTGCATTATATTTTTTTCTCTTCCTCGTAATTCCTCTCTTTTATTTTCCTCCGTTTGATACACCAGGCATTTTTTCTTGGCGAAAAAATATTCGGAGTGCTTCCGTGCCGGGACCTGGTAAAATATGTTCAACATGTCGATACGAATTCAAATTCGTCTTCAAAATTGATCCAAACTCCAATTTTGATCCAGTGTAGCACCTCCCCCTTCACCCGTTGCCGACATAACCAAATCTTTGATTATATCGGCAATGGGGGAGGGGGTAATCGCTAAATTTGGTCAACGAATTTGAGCTCATTGAGAACAATTGAGCCGGAATAGGTGGTTATCTCATTTTTTTTGAATTTCGAAAATTTTGAAAATTCCTTCATACCTTACATCAGTTATTTTTTTTTGGCGATAAAATTTGCGGAGAACTTCCGCGCCGCGACCTGGTAAAATATATTCAGCATCTCGAGACGAATCAAAATCCGTCGTCAAAACTGATCTAGACTCAAATTTTGACCCAGTACAGCCCCCGTTTCCAGTATAATCACATTTTTTATTGTATCTCGGCAACGGAGGGTCGACACCAAAATTTGACAAACGAATTTGAACTCAGCGAGAGTTGAGTGGAAATAGGTGGTCATCTCAGTTTTTTTTTTGGATTTCGAAAATTTTGAAAATTTCTCTATATATACTACATCAGGTATTTTTCTGGCGAAAAAATTGTCGGAGAACTTCCGCGCCGGGACCTGGTGAAATATATTCAACATGTCGAGACGAATTAAAATCCTTCGTCAAAATTGATCCAGGCTCAAATTTTGTCCCAGTATAGGCGGGCACCCTACTAGGACACTATTCTCAACCATTTTCAGCAAACTCCTTTTGTTACCCCTTTTTCCCTTCTGAATTTCATTATTTGCTTAGACTAGAAATCTTAATCGTCGATTGAAATTACGATTTGGGCGATATTTGGGCACCATAGGAAATTCAATAAACAGACATCCAAGCAGGCAGATTGACAAACAGGCAGATAGTGAGGAGAAATCAGCCTTGCTTCGGTTTTCAGTGTAAGAGGTGAGGAGGCAGGACGTCGTACGCTTGTAGAGTTGAAGTTTCGAATATGACAAGCATGAAAACATCGTGTCCTGGAAATTTCAGCCTTAAGAAGATACGGAATTCTCTCCTCTTCCACGCATTTCGCTGTCAACAGTAATGAAGTATTTTATAGCCATCGTCGCCCAAACGCCCACATTCGAATGATCTGCTCAGGATGAATCTTAATTAAATTCTCAACTCTATAAATAACGATAAGCCCCTGGATCTGAGTTCTCACTTCGACACTCATCCCCAAATTAACGGAAAGCGTCGCGAATGTGTGAGTGCGAGAGTGGCAAAAAAAAAAGGAAAAAAAAGAAACACCATATCGTAGAATTATCAAACACGGCTCCCTCATGTGCAACTTTCTTCGTTCTCGTTCGATATTCATTCCATTTTCTCATCTGATGGGTCTACGTTATTCTTACATTTTTCTAGTCGCTAATATGGTTCCTAAATTCGTATTCTGTTTCCTCGATCGTCTGGTCGTATCTGCTGATCCTTTTCTTATATACGAATCCTCCCTTTTTATTTCCTTTGAAAACCGCACGTGACTCGAGCTTACAGTCGAAACCTATTCAACGACAAAATTCGCGAAAATTGGGGGTTATTTTTATTTCGTTTTCTCGTATAGATGAAAGAAAAAATACGAGTAATAAATTTATCGACTGTTTGTTTCGGGGCATACGTATTTGAAATCTGGGTGTAGTATCGGTGTGTTTCCACGAACAGATTGCGAAAAACGTTCACCGAAATTTCAGGGTTGGGCTGCAGAACAACTATGGAGCGAATACTGCAAATTTTGAACATGGAATGCGATTTGGCTTCGAGATAGGTGCGGTCATCAGGATGGAAATTATTTATATTTTTCACTGATTCTTCCCTACCAAAAGAAAAGGTGGTAAGTCATTCCATATGAAATCGCCTTACTGACCCTTAGATCCTCAGTTTCTTTTTTTCTGACTCGTGGATCAGGTTGTTAACCTTCCTTCAAAACCTGGGAAGTAATTTTCCATTCATCCCTACCCAAAGAGAAATGGTCAAATTTGAAGCCTTTTGTATCTCCAGAACTCGTGAAGATAAAAAATGCGATTCGCGCCATCGCATTAGTTGTCGTCTATATATGCAGTTTCATTATCATGCGATGCGACGTAAGTTTTTTTACCTCTATTTCATCTTATCAGTGATTGAATTTTCAATGTAACGGAAAGTGATGTGGGCCCATCATAGGCTCAACTAGTAATTACCTCTGGGAGGGGCTGAACCGGAGAAAAGTAGCGGGGGTAAATTTTATATAATGCAGGTAAAATACTCTGAGATTTAAAAAAATGCTCAGGGTTAAGGAGGGTTGTGATTCCTATATCCCCCCCTGGTTGCGCTTACGGGGCTCATTTTTAATAAGTTGAAAATTTTACTCAAAATTAGAGTATAAACCTGCACTAGAGTGTGCTGCAAGATCACCTGTGCGGGTGTTAGCGGGGGAAAATGAAAGGGTGATCATGTGTACTTTTGAATAGAAAAATCTCCATGATCACCCATTCAGACCACTGATAAGATGCAATCGTACCCACATTTGCAACTCTAATTTATATCCCAGTAGCTCATGGTGCGCGTAACAACTGTGAGAATTGAATTTCAAAATGGTGTTTTCATATATCGTCTTATAATTTTTGCAAATCTTCGCTGTTTGTGGACCCCAATGAAATATTTCTAAAATATGTGTTCCTTGATGACTAATTTTTTGCGTAGATTACGAATATTGCCTTTAAATTGCGATCAGCCCCTTTTCTCGTGTTGAAAATGACCATTTAAAGTTCAAAATGGAGGAAATCCTGATCTTACATATATCGAAAATATGAAACAATGTTTGTGAACTAATTTTGGCGCTGATTCTAGATCTGAACTTACAATTATCATTACAGTTTATTTTCACTTTGATGATTTTGCTGTTAGGAATCAGCTTACGAATGGCTTTCCCTCCATTATATCAGCTGCTACTAGCCGTTCATGATTGGCTTACGGCTTAGTTGGCAAGTTATACATCGATTCAGTATAGAATGGAACCACAGAGTTCAAAAATGTCACTCTTTTGCATCATAGGTTATACTGATTCACAGAACATTAAATTTGACTACCATACTTAGTAAGCCATTGAAAATTGAAAAGAAAAGGTAGTCACTGTCAGTTCGTAATTTTTTCCATCAGTCGAGACTCGAGAGTGGCCAGTCGTTTGTGCCAACTGCCAAACCAAGAAAGAAAAAATCCATTGGCTGTCGAATATATATTGGCTTTTGATTGGCTTACTGCTTTCGGAATAGCTGGCTAATGGCTGGTTTAAAAAGCCGATCAGAGACGGCTGCTCCCTGCCCCGCAGAACCCTATAAATTAAAAGGGACATATACTTAACTAATACTGTACGTTTTTATACAAATATTAGCTTCAGAAATCAGTAGCTTCTGTCTTAATGTTCCTTACATAATTGCATCCAAAATTCTTCCCATTTCATCCCTGTGCTGCTTTTGTTTCCTTCTTACTTACGTACTGGATGATGGTGGTGGTAACTGCTTTGTACATTGTATATAAGTCACGACAAGAAGTGTAACTCAGATGATATGGAAACGACTGTATGCGTGGAGCGATAGTGATTGTAATCATGAAGTGATCTGTAATAACATGAATTTGAGGTTTCAGTACCAGTTCTATTGGTCGATCAATTTTATTAATCGAGTAATTTTATTAGTCAATTAATTTTATTGGTTAATTAATTTTATTAGTCAATAAGTTTTATTCGTCGAATAATATATTCATTAGACAAACAGTTTTATTAGTCAAATAATTTCGTTGGTCCATCACTTTCACTGGTCAGTCAATTTCACCAGTCGATCAGTTTTATAGTCAGAACGGATGGTAAATTTCCCGAGCATTCGTCAGGAATTCATTGCCAAGCATCTCTGCTGATTTAAAAAATTTTCAAAAACAAAAAATTTAGTTGGCCAATTATTCCGTCGCAATTTCAGCACTTGAGTTCGAATCATTTATTCAAATTTGGCGGTGACATTCTGTTGCTGATATACACTAAAAGAGTTCATGGAAATTGGATAAAAATTCAGTCTACTACAATTTTGAGGTCGCATTTGCATTTGCTGGAAATTTGAATCTTTCCTCCAGATCCCGGTTCTGAAGCATTCGGAAAACTATATTTCCATTTCGTCTATTGGGCACATACTCGTGCGTCAATTTAATTATTTACTTATTTTCAGGTACTTATGATTTGTATCTGACATTTTGCTTTATCTTCAATTTTTATTGGTTAATAATTGGCATGTAGTAATCAGTTTCATTTGTCAGTCTATTTTATTGGTCAATTGATCTTTGTTTGTCAAAAAATCTCATTGGTCAATCAATAACTTAATTAGTCGATTAGTTGTATTGGTTCATCAGTTTTATTAGGCAAATATTTTCTTTGGTCAGTTGATTCCATTGGCCAATCAGTTTTATTGATCAGTAAATTTTCTTGGTTAATCGATCTTGTTGGTCAATCAATTCTATTGGTCAGTCAGTAGTTTACATGATCAAACATCTATTTGTTGATCCGTGTTATTGGTCAATCAATTTTACTAGCGGACTAATTTTATTGGCGAACCAATTTTATAGGTCCACTAATTTTTTTGGTTGATCAATAGTTTAAATAGTCAAATAGTTTATTGGTCGACCAGTTTTATTGGCCGATCAATTTTATTGATTGATCAATAGTTCAAATGATTAGACATTTTTATTGGTTGATCAATTTTATTGGTCAGTCAGTTTCATTGGTGGAATAATTTTATTGTTTAACCAATTTTATTGGTTAAGGAATTTTGCTGGTCAATCAGTTTTATTGGTCAACTAATTTTATTGGTCGATCAGTAGTTTAAATGGTCAAATATTTTAATCGGTCAATCAGTATTATTGGTTGATCAATTTTAATGCTGATTCAATTTTATTAGTCAATAAATGTTATTCGTCAATTAGCTTAACTGGTTGGATGTTTTTATCCTTTGTCCATCACTTTTATGGGTCAGTCAGTTTCACTAATCAGTCAGTTTTACAGTCAGAACAGATGGTGAATTCCTGTGGCATTCTCCAGAAACTGATCGCTGAGAATCTCTGATGTTTAAAAAATCCTCAAATTCTCAAAAATAAGAAAATTAAATTGACCACCATTTCTGACTTAATTTTAGCCGCTGAATTCGCATATTCTGTGTTCAAATTTGGCAGCGACACTCCGTTGCGAAGGTACACTCAAAAAGTTCATGGAAATTGGTCAGAAACTCAATTTAATTTATTCAATTTCAAAGTCGTATTTACATTTGCTGAAAAATTGAATCTTTTCCACTAGATTCCGGTTCTGCAGCATTAAAAAAAAAAAAAAAAATGGTCCGAAAATTCCCTTTTATATTGGCATGCATTTATCACCACAGGAATGAAAAATTAAATTCATAGGAACAATAAACTCTTTCCACAGGAAAAATTTATATACAGCAAGAAAATAAATATTTCCCGGTGAAAAAAAAAACAAAAAAAAAACAACATGAACAGGAAAAGTGATGAATGAGTTGTAGAAAGACAAATAATCTCGAGAAAGAAAAAAATTTAAAAATCACGAACAATATTTAAAACATCCGCGAATTGTCAGAAATTTAATGTTTATGACAAATGAAAAATTTAGCATTATGGACTGAATCCCCAATTTGATATTTTAGGGCAGGCTGAGTGGGTTAGATCTCTTAGAAGTCTCGGATCGTCGGTAGGTTTTTTTTTTCTGAAGGTGCATTGGTAAAAGAGGAGGCGAAAACGCCGCCATTCCTTATCATTTTCGAATAGGAATCTGAAATGGAGAAGACACTAATCACCACCCTCAGCACTCTCCCCACATCGGACATCCTCCTTCATCACGAGACCTCTCTTTCCGAGCCTCCATCTCGAACACGTACCTTCTCCCCCACACCGTGCCTCTTCTCCCGCACGAGTCTTCTCGTCCATGACACAGCCCTCACAACGAAGCTTTTCCTCACGATCCCCTTTTCCAATAAGACCCCCCCTAACCATAAATTCCCTTCCCAACCACAACCTCCTTCTCCCCCAAGAATTCGCACATATTCCGGGCCTCCCTCACTATGACCCCCTTACCCCATCACATCCCCATCTCAAGCCCCTCTTCAATCACGAACTCCTGCCCCAATCACCACCTTCACGAGATCCTCCCCTCCTGTGAAAAAAAATCTCCGTTCATTCAACTATAATTGCTGTGTGTGACGGATCTCGTGATTTTCATTTTAAATGTGTGGGATTTCTAATGTTTTCCTGTACAAATTTTTTACTTTCCTGTGCTATTATATATTCCCCTTTTATATTTGGGTATATTTATTCCGTCTCCTCTCCCTCCCGTTTTGTCTAGCTAGTTTCTATCATCAGTTCACTTTTACACTTACGGTCATATCATTATTATTTTTATTTGACATTTTATTTTCAACTGTATTGGTTAACCAGTTTCATTGGTCGATAATTTGCATTCAGTGATCGGTTTCATTTATCAATGTATTTTAATTGTTGAATAATTTTATTGGTCAGTTAAATTCAATTGGTAAATTGTATTGGTCACTCTTTTTTATTGGTCGAATAATTTCATTGGTCAATCAATTTCATTGGCCAATCAATTTTATTGGTCGACCAATTTTACTGGCTGATCATAAGTTGATAGATTTTATTGGCCATTCAGTTCTATTAATCAAACAGAGCCGGATTAAGGCATGCTGTCGCCCTGTTCGAATTCATTTTTGCCGCCCTTCCAAATGTTGAGAAAAAGGGTGCCTCTGGCATTCTGGTGCACCTTACACGTGTGTCTCAGGTTATGAAGTTTATTCTTTTTACTATTCGGTTCGATTTCAAACTCAAAGTTTTTTGACAAATTTTGCCGCCCTATTCAACTGAACAAGTCGAACATGTGTAAACCCGGCGCTGTAATCAAAAATTTTCAATGGTGAAAACATTTTATTGGTCATTCAAATCTAATTAGTGGATTAATTGTATTTTTTGTTGATCAGTTTTATTGGTAGAATAATTTTATTGGTCAATCAGCAGCCCCGTAGAGAGAAAAAGAGGGCCTGGGGGAATTTCCACGGGTCCCCTCCTTCCAGTTCATTTTTTTCTTCTGTCAAATGGGAAAAATTATAAGCTATGGGATAAGAGGTTTCTTCCATGGTGTAAAGTGTGATTGCTGATTTGATGTAGATACAGTATGATGTAGCTGTAAGAGTTGAAATTCAGGTTTTTTAAAAATATCTGGCCCTCCCGAAAGTCCGGGCCCGAGGTATTCCCCCCCCCCCTCTCGACAGGGCTGTCCATCAGTATTATTGGTCGACCAATTTTACATGTTTGCTCAATTTTATTAGTCGATCAATTTTATTGGTTAGTCGCAGTTTTATTGCGGAATAATTCTATTGGTCGACCGATTTTGCGGTCCATTAATTTGTTTGTCAATTAATTTTATTGTCCGTTTAATTTTATTAGTCAAGCATTTATATTGATCAAAAAATTTATTGGCTAATTAAATTTAATTAGTGGATCAATTATATGGGTTGACCAGTTTTATTCGTGGAATGATTTCATTGGTCAGTCAATGTTATATTGGTCGAATAATCTTATTGGTTGTTCAATGGTATAGGTCAATAAATTTTACTGATCAGTCAGTTTTATTGCTGGAATAATAATATTGGTAAGTCAGTTTAATGTAAGATGGTCGGAAAAGACAACTTTCCAACGGTTTTTTCCTTGCGGAAAGTACGTATTTACAGGTGTAGCCCATGAAATGTCGCGAGCACATGTAAACACACGGAAAACGCTACTTTCCGCTGCAGCGGAAAATGCTACTTTCCACAGCAGTTCATCTTTGGCCTAAGAAAAAAGCCCTTAAGTCGATTTTACTAAAAGCTCCTTTGTCACAACATTTTGATGTATCAGTAAAAAGAACTCTTCCTTTTTCTCCCATCTTCCATTAAAGCATGATACGTGTCAGGATTGGAAAGTAAACCAATTGCCTCGTACGATTGCGTCACTCGCCACGCTCGCTCCGCAAATTTCATACTCGGCAATCGTTTACTTTCCGCACCTGACACGTAATATACTATTTGTGGTCTATTAATTCCTTTGGTCACTTGATTTTATTGGCCGTTTAATTTTATTGCTCAGTCAGTGTGGTTGATCAATCAATTTTATTGGTCAGATATTTTTATTGGTCTTATGTGATCCAATAACGTATCGAGACAATAAAATCATCTGCCTATGAACTTAATGGGTTAGTAAACTGTGGCATCAGAGGTACAAGTACAACGGAATGATTGTAGGAAGGAATTTTGAGAAGCTTAATGTAAGTGCAACTTTGATTCTGATATTGCTGTTGATACCAGAACCAGAGAAAGAGTAATGGGCCGCTTCTCAAGGGTAAGATAATCGAGATTACAACAAAACGCATTATGCGTTTTGTGTATCTAATTTCCATGCTGCCGACATACATATAAAATTCACGTAGACGATATTTTTCTCGCTGAAATTTAAGCACAATTTACTTAACACTGCGGTCATTTTACACATCCCTTTGCTTAATCCCCACCTGAATTATGACACGGTAGTTGAAATTTTCTTAGAAGAAAACAAGCCTTTTCTTTTCCAAGTTTGAAGGAAAATAGGGTTCAGCTTACTCGCATTTTCCTCGTGATATACCATTTTGTGTAGGCGAGCCTCATTCTTGTCTTTTGTTGAAACAGAAAGGGGATTGCCTCCCAGCTTCACGGGTGAAGGAGACAATGTTCCTTTGCCCCTGCTCCGTTTCGGGTGCTCCTTCTCATAGCTCATACGTTCTAGGCTAATCATTCCTCTGCACGCGCAAATCCTTTCGTTATTCAAACACTCGTAATACTTCCTCGAAGTTCTGATTTTCGTACAATACGAATTTCGTAACCAATGGCTAATTACCTCGCGAACTCGGCGGCATTAAGACAGCCGCAATGTAAGGGACGTGAGTACACGATTCGTTCGCCTCTCGGCTTCGGTTGCCGAGTATGAAACAAAACCGTGTGAAAACGAAAGGGGAAAAAATGTTCCAGCCAAAACGTGTCTGCGAAATGAGAATCAACGATACAACGGGGTGTAATTAATGGGGCGTGGATAAATAATTATCGTTTCTATGATTGAAAAACAGCGTCGCGTCGTTTTTCACAGAGAGGTCTCCTCTGAATTGGGCACGATAAACGTCTCTCGCTCTGCGCGGGTCTCCGCCGCCTTTTAGTTCGGTCGCCGAATTTTCAAGCATCGACGGCTGAAAGGCAAATTTCATCCCAGACATGGCACGAGAAATGCAGCCGTTATTTGGCGCGTCCACAGGTCGCAACCCTTCCAAACAGCCTTCGCCGCCCTCACTCGCGCTAATGAAGGCAACTTCAGCCTGTGTGCTCATTGGCACCTCAATTTCGTCGAAACGAAGGCCGGTGGTACGCGGCGAATTCGTTACATTCAAAATGAATAATATCAGAAAAACGTTAATATTAAACGGGGGCTGAAATTGAATTTGTAAATTGGCGGCGACGTGCGACAGTACGGTCTCTTGTTCCCTGCGTTCGCACCCGGCAAGACGAAATGGATAATTTCGCATTCGCACGCTCGGGCTTTTGTTTGCACGAATTTTCAACGAGTGAAACGAGTATAGGCCGCACGATTTTGAGGATTTGCAACCCATATATTCGTGTGTAGAACGAGAGACGACCGCAGCTCGCGTACCTCGACAAGATATTACAGTTCGCTAATTTCATTTACCCTGGCGCTGGCGGGTCCTGGGTGTTGTCTTTTGCATGCGAGTACCGGATGCGCGAATAAATTACTGGTGTAGTTTCCATTAGTGAGCATCGCGTCGGATTCTGCGGAAACAGAAACCTTGCAGCTGCATAGAAGACATCTGTATGTATTTGTCTTACATTTGCATTGTCCACAAGACTTAACTATACACGGACGTAGCATACAGGCAGTGCTTCCATGCATTGAATATTCTTCCAGTCGCGAGCTGTTTCAACGCTGGCTGAAAAAATCATCAATTACGGGGGTATTCGTGATGTCGGTAGTAGGGGAGTGCATGGTAGACTGTTTTGTTGATGATGATGATTATGATGATGGGGTTATCAGTCTTACGACCGGTTTGATGCAGCTCTCCATTTCTCCCCATCTTGTGCAAATTCTTTCATTTTATTTTTCTTTCATTTGACATCCTTGATTATCTGTTGAACACACTGGAATCCTTGCCGACCTACCCAATTCTTTCCCACCACTCTTCCTTCTAGCAGCAGTGATATTATTCCTGGGTGTCTTAAATTATGCCCTATTAGTTTATCTCTTCTTCTCTTCAGACAATTCCAAATATCAATTTTACCTCCTACTCTGTTAAGTACTTTCTTCATTTCTTACCTTATCCATCCATTTGATGCTAAGCATCCGCCTATATAGCACCGCATCTCAAAAGCTTCGATCCTTCTCTTCATCTCTGATGGGTTTCCTATATGGTCCGCGTTTCACATCCATACAAAAGGCTCCACTCCAAACATAAGTCTCCAAGAACAATTTTTTGATTTCCAGATTTATTTTTGATTTGAAAACATTACTTTTTCGATAATGTGCTAATTTAGCTTGTGCTATTCTGCTACTAATATCCCTTTTACTCCTTCCATCTTTTGTTATTTTACTCCCTAAATAGCAAAATTCGCTGGTACTTCCTCAATGTTTTCCTGCCCAATATTTATATTTAAGCTATCGTGTTCACATTGATTACATACCATTACTTTATTTTTATTTATTCTCATACGATATTCTATACTCAAAATATCCTCCATTCCATTAAAAATATTTTTCCGAATCAATACTCCTTTCAGCTAATAAGACAATATTATCTGCAAACCTGAGCATCTTTACTCGCTCTCCATGTATAGTGACACCTGCTTCAAATTTTTCTTCTATTTCTTTTATGGGGCCCACTCTATGCACAGATTAAATAATACTGGAAATAAGGAGCACCGCTGCCTTGCACCTTTCTCTATATTAGCCTACCCTTTCTCTCTTTCTATTCTTTTAATGTGGCCTTCTGTCTTTTGTACAAGTTTATATCCGAAATTTAGTGCAACTGGTGTGTATCGTTTAGGACGAACTAGGCTCGGCAAAATTTTCTTCAATTTTTCAGAGAAGTTCCATGATTTTTTTTTTAAATTTTGATCCGTAAAAAGGAGCATTATTCTCCATAATCCCCTTCTTAAGGCCGACTGTGCGTCGAAAGTGTAAAATTGTTTACTGAAGTGCGGAGAAACGAAAAAGAAAATCCAATAATAACTGCACCGTGAACGTTTTGTCAATGACATCGAGAGTATCGACAGGACTTTCAATTTTCCTGACAAGAATAGAAGTTCGTATACGATTTACTTTAGTCAGTTGTAGCGGTGTGTCAAGTACAGGACTATACGTAAAAGTCGTTTAGATTTCCACTACCTTTTCGAACGTCTGGTTGAGGAAACAGTGAAATGAAGTAGAAGCGTTTCCATTACTACTGCCGTTTAAGTATCACCATTGAAACTGATTTCAGATACAAGTCAATAATTTTAAAAGCTCCTAATCTTTTTTAATATCCATTAGAATCTTAGACAAAAAGTGAAATGCGTAATATCGACTGTTGAAAGGCAAAGTAAAACAGGGAGCTAATAACTGTCTACTGTTGGTGCAAATCCTTCTGTGTACCTCTTACAAATTACATATCTATTACTCTAATGCTAATTTCGTGAGGAAAAAAGTACTGGTCAAGAAACGAGAAATAAAATGAATGAGTTTTTAGTTAAGAACAGTCAATAATTTTGATGGTTTTCTTTAGAAAGAGACGTATGTAAGTGTAGGTGAGAAAAAAAAAATCGAGGTTAACAGCATTTGAATTTTTTGGGCGCTGAACCAGACTCGATACTGCTATTTGAGGATAGATATTGAAAAAGTGGGAGCAAGGACCGAGTCCTGTCGACGGTGACGTGGTTGGGGAAAGGGGATAGGTCGAAAATGCCGAATACCGATTCGAGGAAAAAATTGTCCCTCAACATTCAAGGTTCCTAAAAATTTCTTCCAGAACTGCAGTGAATAAAGTTGGTGACGAGGGATCTACCTATTTTATTTATTTATGTTCTTAATTTCACGCCCTCGTTGTCCAACCTTACATATTGCGTTGCCCCTGTATACCACTTTTTAAAATATCCCTTTTAACCCCTTGTTTTTAAAGCCCCCCCCCCCGACCAAAATAATGTTTAACTGAATCAAAAACTTTATTATAATCTATAAACTCAAAGGCAACGGCATATTGTCCTCCCTAGCTTTTTATAGTATTTGATCTAACGTGGTGGAATGTATGGCGATGCACGCATGCCAGAGTGGCCCCTGGGACACCGCACACCCGGCCCTGGAATCTACCCTTTCGAGTATCGCATCAGTGGCTGAATGGAAAACATAATATGGTTAATAGTTAAGTACCCATTTCTCAAACTGGCCTTTCTCTTGGCTGCTGCGCCTTCAGCATAGGGTAAACTCTCTTTATTAAAACTTTTCTGAGTACTTCACTAATATTTTTTGAACTCAGGCTGATGGGCCTGTAATTATTTATATAATATTTCTGGAATCTTATTTATGCAGTAGAATTATTTTGATCAGTTGCCACTGATTGAGGATAAAACCCTCTCTCAATTGAGGAAACAGTTCTGAAAAAAAAGTGCAATTGGCAATGTCAATAATTTCATGACCTTTTCAAAAGTGAGCATCTACGCAAAAAAAAAAAAGTGATGCCAACAGCATCTGGCTTTCCCAGGCGGTCACCCATCCAAGTACTAACCAGACTCGACGCTGCTTAACTTCGGTGATCGGACGAGAACCGGTGTATTCAGCGTGATATGGCCGTTGGCGAAAGTGTTGGGCGAATTTCGACTATCCACGTTTGTCTGCCAAGAAGCTATGCCACCTGCCAGTTAATTTTTGACAAAAATACATGAATCAGTATCTGCTTATATGTTTATTAGTTTAATCCTACGTTTCATCTAGGATGGTCCAATGAACTGTCAAGCAAGGAGAGGAAAAGCACAGGGCAGAAACTCCTGAGAAATGTTTTTCAAGGACTGACTAACTTTGATTCTTGCTATAACATGAAGATAGGGCTTATTCCTTTTTTCTGTTTCTCTCTCTCTCTCTCCCCTCCCTCCCATTCCCTTAGATTTAGAAAACTTTCATTAGACCCCTAAATGAAATCTTTTATTTTTCATCTTACATTATATTAAAAAAGTATTTATAAATGGATATTTTCAAGTTATATACAAGGACATTATCAACTTTTCTGTATGTATTATTCAGAGAAATGTCAACATTTTATGTTTCCTGGATTCAGAATACTATCATTTCCATAGAGGGCAAAACTACAGTTTTTTTTCTATTTTGTTTCTCTCCTCTTTTTTCCCTTATTCAGGGATGAAACAACAAGGGGGGCTCTCTTTAATCCAATTGGCCAGTTAAGAAATTTGGAAAAATACAGCTTAACTTGGAAAAATCCGACTCTAGGAGCATAAAAAAGACCAAGTTTTGCCAGTTTTAACAACACAAATCCTCATTAAAAATTTTGAAAAATATGTTGCAAGCTAATTGAGCGAAATTTGAGACCCTTCAGTTGGAAAATTCATCAGCCTCCCCTCCCAATGCTGTTTGTTCTTGCCCTTAATCACTAGTCTGTGAGGTGCTGGTAGCCTTGCAGAGTAACAAGAAAGGGAGGAGATGGAGGAGGGGCTAATGAATCAAACTGGAAAGTTGCTTACTTTACAGGTGTAAAACTGATGAAAAAAAAAGTTTAGTTTCTTCCAACAGATTAGAGTTTTATGAAAATGCTAAAATATTCCAAATTTTCTATCAACAGATCACTAAATTTCCATCTAAAATCAGCTCCCCTATTTGCAGTTGACAAAATTCTATTTCCTCAGTAGCCTCGAGAGATTCTCATTCTTAGTATGTCACTGACCTTATATGGTGCAATTTCTTATAACATTGGTACTTGAGAACTGGTCTACCCGAGGAGTAATAATATTTTATTATCCAATTAAGAAACCATAAAATGTATTAGAAAAGGCAGTATCAATAATTTTTATGACCTCTTCAAAAATTAGTATAAAAAAAAGTAATGTCAACAGCATCTGGCTTTCCCAGGCGGTCACCCATCCAAGTACTAACCAGACTCGACGCTGCTTAACTTCGGTGATCGGACGAGAACCGGTGTATTCAGCGTGATGTGGCCGTTGACAACAACATAGGAGAAATTTCAACTATCCACGTTTATCTGCCAATATGCTAACCTGCTAGTTAATTTTTAACAAATACATAAATCAGTAGGCTGGTAGCTAGTTAGGTTCATTAGTCTAATTCTATGTTTCACCTAGGGTGGTTGGATGGACTGTGAAGCAAGGAGAGGAACAGCAGGACAGAAACTTTCCAAGAATGTTCTTCACCAACTGACTGGATCTGATTCTTAGTTGAAATGAAGGAAGAGCTTTATTCTTTTTTCTGTTTTTCTATATCTCTCATTTCTTTTTTTCTTTGTCTTTTCATTCCCTTAGATTTAAAAATCTTTCATTAGCACGCCAAACAAAATCTTTTATTTTTCATTTTATATATACCTACTTGAGAAAAGTATGTATAGGTAGGTACTGCGTGTCTGCCTGTCCAAAAAACCTCCAAAACCCCAAAAAGTCACAAAGTTTACACAGAGGGCCTAAAAAGCCGGAATACCCCAGAATTTATCTGAATAATCTTGGAATAACTATCTGAGGAATAACAATTTTTTTATGAATTAGAAAATCAAATATATTATGCGACAACAATTGATAGCTATAATTGAATGTGTTCCTTACTAGGTAGATTTCAAGAAGGGACAAGAGGAAAAAATTTTCCTCTGGGTCCTAGAAAAACCCTGGATAGGTTCCCAAAAAGTTCCAGAAACTCCTGGATTCTCATTTTCCAGTTTTGGTAGACACCCTAATATATTTTTGGCTGATACATATACTTTTATCAACCTGTAGCTGTTATTTGGCCAAGTTAACATTTTGTATTTCCTAGATTCAGAATACTCTCTTCAAAGTCAAATTTGCTTTATTACACCTTTGGCTGGAGGATATGGTCGGCATTTCCACATAGGGCAAAATAGCAGTTTTTTGTTCTTCTTTTCTCCCTTATTCAGGAACAAAACACGCATCACAGGGTGGTAGGAAGCAGCCTTCCTCTGAACAAAGTTGGCCAGTTGGGATAAGTTGGGAAAAGATCTCCCAAGTTGGGAAAAACTGACCCCAAAGTGTGAAAAATACCCATTTTTGCCAGTTTTTACAACATAAATTCGCATAAAAACTTTGAAATTTTATTTTACAAGCCAACTAAGCGAAATTTTGGATTGTTTAGTTAAACTTTGCATCTGCCCTCCCATAAACTACTGAATGGTCATAGAAAAGAAACTCTTACCAATTGCTAAAATGCTATTAGCGTGTGGAACAATACATATTATAAGAGGCACAGAGTAGATATTTATGGTAAAAAATGTAATTGGAGGTGAAGAATGTATTGAATATCTAGTTAAGAAACCATAAAATGCATTCAGAAGCAAAAAAAAAAAAAAAAAAAAAAAAAGAGACGCCAACAGCATCTGGCTTTCCCAGGCGGTCACCCATCCAAGTACTAACCAGACTCGACGCTGCTTAACTTCGGTGATCGGACGAGAACCGGTGTATTCAGCGTGATATGGCCGTTGCCGAAAGCGTTGGGCAAATTTCGACTATCCACGTTTGTCTGCCAACAAGCTATGCCACCTGCCAGTTAATTTTTGACAAATACATGAATCAGTATCTGCTTATATGTTTATTAGTTTAATCCTACGTTTCATCTAGGGTGATCCAATGAACTCTCAAGCAAGGAGAAAAAAAGCACAGGGCAGAAAATCTGAGAAATGTTCTTCAAAAATCAGAAAAATCTGACCCCAGAACTCAGGAAAATTATAAACAAAAATTCATTATTTTTTAATCCTATTTTTATTTATTTATTTAGGTACTTTACATTTTACTTTAGGTACTATTATTCCATATTTTTCACTAGTGCGTGTCCAATTTTATCTATTGATAGAATGTATTCCCACTTCAGCTTATAAAAAAATTGATGAGAGCATGAATTTTTGGCTAGTTGATTTGAAATTTTTGACCCTTTGTTGTAGACAAATTCAATATTCTCCTTTTAGATAGTCGCTTTATAAGTTCCTTTTTGTATGTACTTATCACTCACTAATATCATGAACCTTGAGACAATTTAATGACTCATCAAGTAATATACCCAATAATGAAACACCAATCTATATGTATACATCTTCAGTAATTTAATTTGGAAGAATTAAGGCTCATATAGGGTTGAAACTAGGATGTTCACTTTATATTCCCTGCACGGCTCAATTTTGGGACCCCTTCCCCGCTTCTGAGGGTAACATTTTTCGAGATCAGTGGCAGATTTTTCGAAAAAGTTGGAATAAATTTACAGTCGGGCTGTGAGATGTCAACCCTCGTGCAGCATCTTGCGTTTTCTTTGGTTACTGGGCTATAAGGGAAATACAGGGGAAGGAAGCAAGTTACTTTTACAGTTTGAAAATATGACTAAAATTTAAATACTTACCCATGCAGTTTCCAAGTAATCAGGAGAAAACTAGAACCGAGCTTGAAAAGAAACACTATGATACCATAGCCAGTGGTGTCAGAATGGGGAGAACAGGGGTAAATTGTACCCACCTAAACAATTTGGAGAGGGTACAGTAAATTTCTACCCCTCTCCCCAAAAAAGCTATTTAGTCAATTGATAAGTGGAAAATGCACCTTAAGACAGTTCTAGCTCCCCTCTCTATGGAGCCTGATTAGTTTAGGGGATGGGGAAAATGACCCTGCCTGTAATGAATTTAGTAACACTTACAATCTCTATTTTAGAGGAAAAAAAAAAAAAAAAAAAAAAAGGCTCATGTGCGGAGGCTCCCCAACTCAAGTGCCAAAAATCAATGTTAATTTCCTTAAGAACTTCTCCTCCTTGTAATATGGGTTAACCTGTCTGAAAGTGATAGGGGGAGGGGACATATTAAAAACAGCAAAAGTCAAAAGTCAAGAATTGAGACCACCCGAATGTACACATCGAAATTCAGCTGATATAGGTTGGTATATGGCAGTTTACCACTGCCAACGACCATATCATGTTGAATACACCGGTTCTCGTCCGATCACCGAAGTTAAGCAACATCGAGTCTGGTTAGTACTTGGATGGGTGACCGCCTGGGAAAGCCAGATGCCGTTGGCGTTATTTTTTTCTTATTTTTTATTTTTTTTTCCCTCTGGCATATACCTATTTTTCCCCTTTATGTTACGGCTCTCATCTACATATATTTTGTGTTACAGTCTACTTCTCAGTTCGTGTGTACATTAACGTTATTTGTAGAGGATTTTTCTTGCTTGTTATAGTTGAAATTTGTACATTTGTAGTCGGAATATTCTGTGTTTCTACACCTCCCTTATTCCACTCCTGCTGACAGGGTTACCTAATTATTTGGAACTCACTGACTTATTACACTTTCGAACTGCTTTTCACTATGGACTGGCTTCCTACCATGAGCGCAAGTAGTCGTACGGAAGTGGGGGAGGGGCTCATAAAGCTGAACTGACAAGAAGTATCGAAATAATACTAAGAATTCTTACCTCATAAAATTTTATTTTTCAATTTTGACAACGGATTCGAGTTCGCCTCGAAATGTTGAATAATTGTCACCAGGTCCCGGCCCGAAAACTCCGACAAATTTTTCGTCGAAAGTGCCTAAAATTTAAGTATATTGTATGGAAAAATGTTCAAAATTTCCAAAAATTAAAAAAACTTGAGATCACTTATTAATTTTGCTCAATTTTTCTTCCTGAGTATAAATTTTGCGCTGACACTCAGATGCCAAGCTACGATCCAAAATTTGGTCGGATTTGAATTCGCTTCAAAAAGTTGAATAATTTTCTCCAAGTCCCGTCCCGGAAGTTCCCCAATCATTTTTTGCCGGGAAAAATGCATGATTGAGTATGGAGAAATTTTCAAAGTTTTCAAAAAATCAATAAATTTGAAATAACCGCCAATTCTTACTCAATTTTTCTCGCTGAGTCTATACGTTTGTTGTCGAAATGTAGCTCTGACCCTGTGGTGCCGGGATACGATCGAAACCCTGGTTACACTGGGGGGGGGGTACTGGGTTGAACATTGAGCGCTGATCAATTTTGATGACGGATTTGGATTCGCCTAGAAAAATTGAATAATTTTCACCAAGCGGCGCTGAAATTCTCCAAAAAAATGTTCATCGAAAAGAGTGCTGTTCAACATTTTCCAAAATCAAATAAACAGAGATAACCCCCTAATCCTATTTAATTTTTCTCGCTGTTTCCAAGTTCATTGTCCAAATGTGGCGCTGGCCTTCTGGTGCTGGTATTCGGTAGAAACCTTGGTTACACTGGGCAAGGGGGAGGGGCATATTGGGACGAAAATTGAGGGTGGATCAGATTTGACGAGGAATTTGTATTCGCCTCAAAAGTTCGAATAATTTTCACCAAGTCCCGGCTCAGAAGCTCCCGACAACTTTTTCGTCAAAAAATATAATTCATCTGTAATATGGAGAAATTTTCAAAATTTTTGATCATTGAAAAAATTGGGATGGCCACCTATTCCTGTTCAATTTTTCTCGCTGAGTCTAAATTTGTTGTCTAAAATTGGCTCAGACCTTCTGGTGCCAAGATGCGATCATAAATTTTGATACACGGGGTGGGGAGGGGGGCTATAAAAGGTATCGAAAAGTGAGTTTGGATCAACATTGACGCCGGATTTGAATTAGACTCGAAAATGTGACTAATTTTCACCAGATTCCGTCCTGGAAGCTCCTCGGCAAGTTTTTCGCCAAAAAAAAGTGTCTGATGTATACTATGGAAAAATTTCAAAAATGTTCAAAAATCAAAAATTGAGGTAACCACCTGTTTCTAATTAATTTGTCTCGCTGAATCCAAGTTCTTTGTCCAAATGTGGCTCCGATTTTCTGGTGCCAGGATGCGATCATAAATTTTGATACACTGGAGAGGGGCTATAAATGGGGTATCGAAAAGTGAATGTGGATAA
The DNA here is from genome assembly GCA_031841125.1 of Acanthococcus lagerstroemiae. NCBI lineage: Eukaryota > Metazoa > Arthropoda > Insecta > Hemiptera > Eriococcidae > Acanthococcus > Acanthococcus lagerstroemiae. The sequence goes on along the minus strand of CM063112.1, from coordinate 31,373,396 downwards.
ATTTTGACGAGGGATTTGAATTCGCCCAGAAAAGTTGAATAATTTTCACCAGTTTCTGTCCTGGAAGCTCTTCAAAAAGTTTTTCGCCGAAAAAAATGCCTGATGTATTAATGTATGTATGTAGTATGGACAAATTTAAAAAATTTTTAAAAATCAAAAATTGAGGTAACCACCTATTTCTACTTAATTTTTCTAGCTGAGTCTAAATTTGTCATCTAAATTTGGCTCTGACCTTTCGGTGCCAGGATTCGATCTTAAATTTAGATACACGGGGGGGGGGCTATAATGGATATCGAAAAGTGAGTGTGAATCAGTCTTGATGATGGATTTGAATTCGACTCAAAAACTTGACTAATTTTCACCAGGTTCCGTCCTGGAAGGTGCTCGAAAAATTTTTCCCCTGAAAAAATGCCTGATGTGGAAAAATTTCAAAAATTTTCAAAAATTAAAAATTGAGGTCACCACCTATTCCTACTTAATTCTTCTCGCTGAGTCCAAATTCGTTGTCCAAATTTGGCGCTGACCCTCTTGTGTCGGTATGCAATAGAAACCTTGGTCATACTGGGAAGGTGGGAGGAAGAGGGGGCATGCTGAGTCGAATATTTAAGTGTGGATGAATTTCGATGACGGATTTGAATTAAACTCGAAGATTTAAATAATTTTCACCTGGTCTTGTCCTGGAAGCTACTCGAAAAAATTTTCTTCAGGAAGAGTGCTTGATTCATTGGGAAAATTTCAAAAATTTTCAATAATCAAAAAAATTAAGACATATTCCCACTTAATTTTTCTCACAGAGTCCGAATTCGTTGTTCAAATTTGGCTCTGATCTTCTGGTACCGGGATGCGATCAAAAATGTTGAGACACAAGGTGAGCTATTATGAGTATTGAAAAGTGAGTGTGGATGAATTTTGTTCGCCTTGAAAAGTTGAATAATTTTCACCAGGTTCCGGCCCGAAAACTCTCCGAAAAATTTTCGTCGAAAAAGGTGCCTGACGTATAATATAATATTGAAAAGCTGTCAACATTTTCAAATGTCAAAAAAGAAATCAGAGATCACCGCTTATTCCTACTCAAATTTTCTCACTGAGTTTAAATTCGTTGTCCAAATTTGGCGCTGAGGCTCCGTTGCCGAGATACGATCCAAAAAGTAGTCACACTAGAGAGGGGCTATACTGGGTCGAAAATTGACTGTAGATCGATTTCGACGACGGATTCGAATTCGTCTCGGGAAATTGAATAATTCTTACCAGGTCCCGCGCGGAAGGTCTACGAAAAATTTTTTTCCCAAAAAAATTCCTGATATAGGTATAATTATGAAAAAATTTTCAAAATTCTTGAAAATTAAAAGAATTGGGATGGCTATTTACTACTGCTCAGTTTTTCTTGCTGAGTCCAAATTCGTTGTGTTGTTGAAATTTGGCTCTGGCCTTCGGATGCCAGGATGCGATCATAAATGTTGATACATAGGGGGGGGGGCTATAACGGGTATCGAAAAGTGAGTGTGGATAAATTTTGACGAGGGATTTGAATTCGCCTCAAAAAATTGAATAATTTTCACCGAGTCCGGGTCCGAAAACTCCGAAAAATTATTCGTCGGAAAGAGTGCCTGGAACTACGAGTAAATATGGAAAAATTTTCGAATTTTCAAAAAATCAACGAAATTGAGATGGCCGCGTATTCCTACTCAACATTTTTCGCCGAGTCCAAACTCGTTATCCAAATTTGGCGCTGACCCTCTGGTATCGGTACACCATCGCAACCTTAGTTACACTGGCAAGGGGAGATCTGGGTCGAAAATTGAGTGCGGATCAATTCCAATAACGGACTGGCATTCGACTCGAAGATTTGAATAATTTTCACCTGGTCTTGTCCGGCAAGATGCTCGAAAAATTTTTCTCCGGAAAAAGTAGGAAAATGTCTAAAACTGTCAAACATAGAAAAAATGATGGTCACCACTTATTCCTACTCAGTTTTTCTCGCTGAGTTCAAATTCGTTGTCCAAATTTGGCTCTGATCTTCTGGTGCTGGAATGCGATCAAAAATTTTGAGACACTGGGGAAGCTATCATGAGTATTGAAAAATGAGTGTGGATGAATTTTGACGAGGTATTGGAATTCGCCTTGAAACGTTGAATAATTTTCACTAGGTTCCGGCCCGAAAACTCTCCGAAAGATTTTCTTCGAAAATGGTGCCTGACGTCTATGGAAAAATTTTTTAAATTTTCAAAAATCAAAAAAATGAGATAACTGCCTGTTTTTACTCAAATTTTCTCGCTGAGTCCAAATTTTTTATCCAAATTTGGCGCTGACTCATGCTATCAGAAATTTTGATACACTAGGGTGGGGAGCTAGGGCTATAATGGGCATCGAAAAATAAGTGTGGATCATTTTTAACGATGGGTTTGAATTCGACTCAAAAAGTTGAATGACTCTCACCAGATCTCGACCTGGAAGCTCTCAGAACAATTTTTCGCTGGAAACAATGCCTGATGTATAGTGTTGAAAAATTTAAAAAATTATCGAAAAACGAAGTTATAACTAAAACTGATGTCCTGCCTGGCCGATCGAGGGAGAAAACAAGGAGAGTGAGTCATGAGAACACGAAGAAGACGAATGTGGCTTTGAAAAAATTACATAGAGGAAATGCAGGTTTACAGGAGACAACAGAGTTTGGTTGAACATATGCATCACGTTATGGAGGAAAAGTAGCTAGACAGGATGATTTTTACATAAATATACATTCAAAAACTGATAATGTGTCGTGTGTTCAAGGAAGGGGTAGAAACTTCAGCAGTATTGAGACCACGAGGAAAGAAATCGCGCGGGCTGTTCTTCTAAGCCTGTCCAACCCTGTGCACTGACGGATACCGGGCGTAGTAAAAGCCGACTAAAGGCGACCGACCGTTTATTGTGGCAGGTAAATGCGAATACAATATCGGTATCGGACGGTGACCCGCGAAAGCGTGACAAATAGAAAGCCGAATCCATTTTTCATATCCAAGAGTGACACCCGGACTCGTCTGAAAATTCGCCCGAACCTGCTAGTCGGCGCGTCGAACGACAATAATGAAACCGGGGGGAGGGGGCGAAAAAAAATTCTTACCGGCGAATATAAAAATCGAATAAATTACCTCGAAACATGCCGGCAGCATGGCGTTGACAGCGGTACGATGTTTTCGAAATGTTGTACGTGTACGAACTGGCCTTCGCGGTATAAATGATACGGCGACAAAAGGCGGCAAACAGTCGAGCGTGAACGCGCGCGGCGCGGCGAACCAAAAGCCGGGGACTGGGTACGAGTATAAACGTAAACACACTTCTGGGTTAAAATGCTCTCTCTTGCTCTCTCGCTCGCCCTTTCTCTGGCTTTCTTCTTTCTCTGAAACATTCCGAAAATGCGAGAGAGCTTTATTACGCAGACGCTATATCATCTGCACTTTATTGTCGCGATCGTTTATATTAAATTTACACCGCATTGGTAATAACTGCTTTATACTTTTTTAATCGCACGTGTCGGCTCGGCGTAAAAGGGAGAAAAGTGCCCCGCGATGGGCTTACAGTGGTACTCGGTTGGGTACGGCCGCCGCATTTTCCGATGACCAATACAGAACAGGCTGACGCTAAAAATTTAGAGAGGTTTTTTGGCAGCCGAAGAGAGATGCTATATCGAACCGACAAGGGGGTTCCTCTACTGGTCCTTTTTCAGACAACGAAGTTCTTATGCGATTCGCGAAGTTAATTTATTTACTTATTAGCTGACCTACCCGCGACTTGCGTCGCCGGTGCCCAAAATGATTATGCCTAAAACCATTATTTTTTCAACGGTACAGTTTCGTAAAATGTTCAATTTTTCATTGGTATTTATCGACGTAAACGGTCGAATCGTATTCGACTTCGAGAAGAATAGACACTTCTGTGTACGTGGTATAACATAACACTAAAACAACTTAAAGTTGGGAAGCTAGCTGGACCAGACAGGATAACTAATTACATACTTGAAATCTTTGCAGATAAACTAACTTCAACAAACTGTAACCAAACTTTTTAACAAAATAATGGAAACGGAAAAAATACCAACCTAATGGACAGAAGCGGAGCGGAGATTGTATAACTTTTTTAAAAAAGGGAACAGAGACGACATAGGTAACTACCGACCAGTAAGTTTATCTTCTAATGTTTATTTATTTATTTATTTATTTGTATTTGAGTCCCCCTCCCCCAATGGGTTCCCGAAGGTCTCATTGACAGAGAGGGACAGTAGGTACAATGGTGTGGCGGGACGTATGGCGATGCACGCATGCCAAAGTGGCCCTTATGATACCGCACCCCGGCCCCGGAAACTACCCTTTCGAGTATCGCATCAGTGGCCGGAGGGACGCTTTGAAGCCGGCCCGAGCCCCCATTTCGCCGTGCCGCTTCTGATGCGCGCGTCCTGCAATACAGAGTTAGGCGCTATTCAAATAAGACGTTATTCTCGAATAATAATCATGAATAACAGTTCAATCATTATTCGTTATTCATTATTTGTAAACACGTAAAATTATTCATCAATTATTATTCAGTAAAATGAAGATGTGAATAATATTCGTTATTCATTATGGACGCAATAACAAAACAAAAAATTTATCGAGGATCAGTGGTGTAGCCAGGATTTTTCCAAAGGGGCCGGGGGGCAAAATAAGATTTTCAAAGGAGAAAAAGTCGAAAATTGAAGTATTTTTTTAAAAATCGCCAATATTAGAAGACTATGTAAAAATATTGGAGGGGGCATTTTTGTGTGTGTGGGGGTATAATATTTTTTTGGGGGAGAGGGTATTTTTTTCTTGGGGGAAATATTTTTTGGGGAAGTAGAAAGAATTTTTTGGAGGGGAGGGGGTAAAATATTTTTTGTTGAGAAAGGGTGTAAAAATATATATTTTGAGATTTTTTTGGGGGGTGTAAAAATATTTTTTCGTTGGGAGTGGTGCAAAAATATATACCTTTTTGGAAATTTTTTTTTGGGTAAGAATATTTTTTGGTGGGGGAATATTTTTCTCCCTAATCTTACTAGGGTACTTAGAAAGTAAATAAGGTTTTTCCAATTTTCTCGGGGGGGGGGAGAGGCAAATGACTGCTCCAGGGGAGGGCAACGCCCCCTTGGCCCCATTTTGGCTACGAGTCTGATTTTATTATTCGCGTGATTGATGCTACTGAATACTGATTACTGAATAATGAATCGCTATTTGTTATTCATACTTACAACTAACGAATAAACTATTCATTATTCGTTATTCATGCTCTTATGAATAACGAATAAATTATTCATTATTCATGAATAACAAATAAAGGTTGCGTTATTTGTTGTTCAGTATTCGAATACTGTTCTGCCCAACTCTGCTGCAATATAGTAATTCTTGAAGACAAAAACGAAAAATACTTTTCAATTGAAGGGTGGGGGATAAAGAAGAAGGAAAAGATGACAGAAAGTGGAAGGGGAGACAGGCACTAGAGCAAGGGCAGAGCGGGGTAGAGGGCGCGCGGGTCCACAGGTGGCAGTTGAGAATTGTAAATTGAGTACTGAGGGTTGAAGGAAGCCGAGGGGCTGAAACAAACCACACTTGTGCGGTATACAGGAAAGAACTGCAGAGACTCTAGGACCTACATATCCTCGAGTACTTTAATGGTTGATGAGATATTACAATTACAATTAGCATTTATTATACATCATGTAATTCATTTTATATTATTTTGTGGCCAGAGTTGGGCGTTATTCGAATAATAATCATGAATGACAGTTCAATCATTATTCGTTATTCATTATTCGTTATTCATTATTCGTCAACACGTAAAATTATTCATCAATCATTATTCAGTAAAATGAAGATGTGAATAATATTCGTCAATCATTTTGTTATTCGTTATTCACTGCGGATGCAGTAACAAAACAAAAAATTTAACGGAGATCAGTGGCGTAGCCAGGATTTTTCCAAAGAGGGCCGGGGGCAAAATAAAATTTTCAAGAGAGAAAAAGTCGAAAATTGAAGTATTTTTTTAAAAATTGCCAATATTAGAGGACTATTGGGAGGGGGATTTTGTGTGTGCGTGGGAGGACTCAAAATATTTTTGGGGTGGGGGAGGGGGTATTTTCCTTGATAGAAGAATATTCTTTTGGGGGTATTTATTTGGGGTATTTTTTGAGAGGGAGCAAAATATTTTTGGGGTGGGGAGAGGGTATTTCTTGATGCAATTTTTTGGGGGAATGTTTTTGGTGGGTGGGATATTTCGGGGAGAATTTTTTTTGAGGTGGTAAAATATTTTTTGTTGAGAGGAAAGGGGTGTAAAAATATATATTTTTGGAAATTTTTTGCGGGGGGGGGGGGAATATTTTTTGCTGGGAGGGGGAATGGTGTACAAAATGTATTTTTGGGATTTTTTGGGAATCTTTTTATGAGGGGGGTAAAATATTTTTAGTGGGGGGAGGGTATTTTTCTCCCTAATCTTACTGGAGTAGTTAGAAAGTAAATAAAGTTTTTCCAATTTCCTGGGGGGGGGGGCAAATGACTGCGACCAAGGAGGGCAACGCCCCCTGGCCCCACTTTGGCTACGGGTCTGATTTAATTATTCGCGTGATTGATGTTATTGAATACTGATTACTGAATAATAAATGACTACTCGTTATTCATACTTACAACTAACAAATAAATTATTCGTTATTCATGTGCTTATGAATAACGAATAAATTATTCATTATTCATGAATAACAAATAACGGTTGCGTCATTCATTATTCGAATATTATTCTGCCCAACTCTGATTGTGACAAAGAATGCTCTCGAACTTTCGAGATAAACGAAGAAAGATTGACACGTTTCGAGCAGCAGAATAGAAGTTCGATAACAAGAGTGATAAGGAGTTTTGCCGATAACACCGGGATATACAGGGTTAGTCAGTTTTCCTTCCACCATAGGAAAGCTCCGTTGCAATGAAGATCTGTTATCGGTTTTGTCACTATTCACGCATAGCGTGCAGCGTGCCTAACGGATAACAGAGTGTACTGTACATTTATGTAGATAACACATTGAGTCATAATTTGTTCAGCCTAACGGAGATTTCCTATGGCGGAAGGAAAACTGACTAACCCTGTATAAAGGCCGCTGGCCGATGCCGTATAGTCTAGTTTTTGTATGCGATAAATTGTGCGTTTTCTAGCAATTCAGCTACTGTTTTCGTGCGTTTGTATTAGTGTGACATTTAAAGTCCTTTTTACGTGTTTTCGTGTATTTTTTGGTGCGAATTCCGTTACATTGGTGTCAGAAGTGAGATTCGAGAGTACGCGTTGTGAAGATCTCGTTTGGACATTTGTTTGGACATTCGTGTTCTGTGGATTCGGCGTTTCGCGTTGAAGAAGTGAGCTCTATCGAAACTCTCCATTCGCAATGGCCCTGATAAAGTTGCTCAAACTGTCGCAGAAAGAGCCTTGAGAGAAGACCGGTGACTTATCGCCATCGGGTTTGAAAGCGGAACTGGTCCGGCGGCTGGAAACCTTCCTGAGAGGTGAAGGTAAGGACCTGGAAAATTTTATCTTGTATGTGGAACTAGAACCAGAAGGAGACGTGACGACTAAGGCTACTCTTCAGCACCTTATGGTGATGTTGAGCGAAATGAGGACTGAACAGTCAAAGAAGATGGAAGATCAGTCCAAAACAATGGCAGAGCCGAAGAGCAATATGGAAATCAAGATGGAAGAACAATCGCAGCTAATCGTTCAAGGTCTAGAGAAGAAGATAGATGAGAAGATTGAACCAGTCTCCTGACGGGTCACTGTACTGGAGAGGGAGTTGGAGGCACTTCGAACTGGCCGTACCACAATGTCAGTGGTAGTACCTCCAGGTAGCCAGAAGCCTACCCACATGGATTGAGCCGTCGGTGCATCGTCAGTGGAGGCTCCAGACAGCCAGCCACACCAGTTGGTTCCAACATCAAGTAGTAGTGGCTCTGCAAGAGTGAAACCGCCTACGTTCGATGGTCAGCATTCCTGGGAGACCTACCTCGTCCAATTTGAGGCAGCGGCTGCCAGTAATGGCTGGGACGAACCAATCTGCGAGGAGCCGCAGTGGACGTACTGAAGACGGTTCCAACCCGAGGACCAGAGGAATTTCCAGAAGCTGGTGGAAGCCTTGGAACGCTAATATGGGCCAGCCCATATGAAGCAACTGCGGAAACGGGAACTGAAAGTCCGGTCATGGAGGCGAGGAGAATTGTTTTGAGCCTTTGAAGCAGAAATAGTTCGCCTCACCAACGCTGCTTACCCAACATCCTCGGAAGAATTCAGAGAAGAAATGGCGGCTTCGGTATTTATTGATGGAATTGAGGACGAACATATTCAGATGTTGGTGAGAGTTGGCAACCACCAAAACTCTTGGTCTGCTTTAGCACAAGCCCTGGAGCTTGAAGCTGCATGGGAAAGCTCCAGAAAGAAAGCCACAGTTCGACGAGCCCAGGCCTATAAAATGGAAGAGCAATTGGCAGGCTTGAAGAAAGTTGTGGAAGCAGTAGTGAAGCAGGTAATGGAGGCAAAGAGACGACTAAACACCAAACGTCCACGCCGGACTGAAAACCCGCAATGCTTCCTGTGTGGTGAACTGGGGCATATTTGTGTCGACTGCCCCCAGAACAAGAAGACAGACGAACTGAAACAGTTGAACTGAAAGGCCGGGGTGTTGCGGGCCAAACGTCCTCGGTAGTTTCCCAACAGGCCCACACAATCATTGCTGTTAAGAGAACATTACAACGTGACGCCTCAAGCAACTATGTGAAAGGAAAGCTTGGCTGGAAGACTATACTCTTCTGTATAGATACTGAAGCATCGCACTCGATCCTCCAATGGGAGTTGGTTCCAGCTGAGGAGGTGGACCAGGAGAAGCAGTATGTCCTGCGAACAGCCACCCGGGAAACAGTACCAGTATATGGGACAGTCCGCCTCCGAGTCAAGCTGATGGGAGCCTTCCTTGAGCAAGAGTTCTTAGTGACCGACATAGAAGATGCTGCAATTGTTGGCTGGGATATGATGGTGCAGCATGGGCTAATCATCGACCCTGAACAGTAGACCCTGAAGTATCGAGATCTGGTTGTAAAGTTCGAGAAGGCTGCCAACTGTAGGCCCAGACAGCTGTATAAGTCCAAAACCAGGAAACTGCCGAAGGTACGGGCCGTCTCAACACCAAGAGACGAGACAACATCATCAGATTTCAACCAGTGGACTGGAGGTGTTATCCGGGGTTTGAAGTCGTCGCAGAGGAAGGCAATGGAGGCTCTTCATCCGCAAATCTTAGATTACTTAATCTTTCCCATTTATTTTAATTCCTCTCCTTCCAGTCCAGGCTCCGGAATACTTCCTCCAGTGTAACGCAGAATAGCATTAACGATAGGAGATCCCCTTGGTTTATTCCTTTCTTGATTCGGAAATATTCTCCATTTTTATCTGTTATTATTCTTGCTTCCAGATCTGTATGCGTGTCTCCTATTATCGATACACGAAAACCATCGTTGCTTTAGATCCCAAGCTCCTAGTTCGAGACTCTTAATTCGAAAAACTTAGCCCTTCAATTTACCATGCAACACTATGTTACATGGAAACTATAGCACCCTCGAGTGGCCTCGAATAGTTTTCGCCAAGTCGTTTTTGTAGATACACATTTGCTCGCGATCGTCTTTCGTTTTTAACGCCTCGGTATTTACCGATTTTGAAGCGATTTCGTGCTGTGCTACAAACAGAGAACATATATCTCAATTTCCGGAAGCTATTCGGTGCGAAATTATTGTACGAGCCACCGACTTAATATGCATTTTAGGAAACCTCCGCGAGTACAATTACGAGAATAATGCGACGATTTCGCCGCACGTATACTCGGATGTTCGATTATAATTAAAAATATTAACTCCGCGCGAAATGGGTTGCATCGTTCGCGCTAATAGTCGACCGTCTGAAAATAGAATTTAATTCGAATCGGTGCCGACGCTTCATTTGTGGTCAGTTCTACGTCAATTCCATCCTTAATCTATTACTTATCGACCCCTTTATGACCCTGCAACCGAGCTCCACCTGAGGCGCCAAATCTATTTCCACTCTAGTACGAGTCTACGAGTTTCGTATACCTAACATTCTCTCTCTTGTTTTTTTTCTTTTTTCATCATTTATTTCTAATAATGCATCCTTTGCCAATAAGATTCTTTTTCGATTTACACTCAAAACTATCTCCGAGGAAACCGTTTTAATATCCGGTTGACGAGGTACAGTGTTTCCCCCGATGCGGACGATAAAATCGCTGCTTCGAGAACACGTAGGTGGAGGTTTCCTCGAAAATTATAAGCGAATTCGGAAAAGGGATATTATTTATATACTCGTCGCGTGCTATATCCCTGTTTATCTCCGGCTGCATTAATCAAGGCGAATGAATAATTTATAAAAATGTGATAATAGCTTCTAATTTCGGCAACGCGGTTAAATGTGTACCCGGAACCCCATGCGATTTCGCGACTCTGTTTTGGCCGCCAACCCGAAGATTAACGGAGTCCAGTAACGAACACGGAGATTGGATTTTCGGAAAATTTTCGTTCGGCCATCCGGCTTCGAAATTGATTAGAGACGGACGCGAGATTTCGATATTTCGGTTTTACGGGGCCATGCTGGCAATTCTACGCACCTGTGCGATTGGTTGTGCGTATTCGCCGCAAATCGCAGGCGAAAGTTGTGTACCGAAATGACGGCAAGTCGGAAAAGTTGACCGGCTTTCAATATCCAACGTCATTAGTCGGCGATTCGCAGTAACAAATAGAAAGAGAATGCCGTTTGGTGTTCGAATTTTGGGAAACATTATTATGTTTGTTGATTCAAAAGTGAAGATAGTTTTGCAAGTGGAAGAGCGAAATCTGAAAACAATTAATATTAATGGCACCTCGGCATGTGTGGGGTGATAAGCAAGACCTGCAAGATATGCAATCAAGCTCAAACTTTAACCCAACAGATTTTAAATCAAGAAATTTGAAAAAAAAGAATATAATCTGTAGAAAAATTTCATTTAGTTCATCATATTGAGTGTGCTGCGGGAAAATGGTCAATCTGTATTTCAGAAAATAGTTCCTAAACTTCATTGTCGAAAAAGCTGTATTTATATGCATCGTCGCCGAATGTTCACGCATTTACTGTTTCACACAGTCTCTGAGAATCATTTTAGAAAAAGGAAAAAGTAGAAAACTAATTTCCTGTGTACAAAACACAAGAAAAAGAGAGAAAACCGACGGATTAGGACTTTTATGCTTAGCAAATCTGTAATTACCAGTGGGACCATAAAGGCCAATTTTCACTTTGACTCATCGCATTTTGAGGTATAAAATCTAGGAAACGGTCGCTCTTCTTTTTAGCCCTTCTGATTTTTGCAGATGGAGAAATTTCCAAATTTCGGAAAAATAAAAAATTTTGATCTAAAAACTGTTTTCAACTCAATTTTTCAGGCTGAGTTAGAATTCGATGTTGCAAATTGGACCCTGACGCTCCGCGGTTCCCGAGATACACTCGAGAATATGGTCAATATGAGTCAAAAAATGACTGTAGCTCAATTTATACGACGGATTTGAATTAGTCCCGAAAATTTGAGTAAGTAGCACCAGCGCCGACGCCGAAACTCTCGAAAATTTTTTTGGCCCAAAGAAGACATGTTGTGTAGGTATGGAGAAATTTTCAAAATTAGAAAAAATTTAAAATTTGAATTTAAATACTGTTTGTAACACAAGGTGTTACGATGAGTTCGAATTCGTTGTTCAAATTTGACGGCGACGCTCCGTTCCCGAGATACACTCGAAAATGTGGTCAATTTGGGTCAAAATATGACTCTAGCTCAATTTTGACCAAGGATTCGAATTTGTCTCGAAAAATTGAGTAGTTGGTAACAGCGCTGATGCCAAAACTCTCCAAAAGATTTTCCCCAAAAGTAAAATATTGTAGGTATAGTATGAAGAAATTCTCAACATTTAAAAAACTCAAAAATTTTTAATTAAAGACTGTTTTTTCTCCAGTATTTTACGCAGAGTTCGAATTCGGCGTGCAGGTTCGGCGACGACGCACTCGAAATTGAAGATACGGTTTCCAAACGAAACCTTCCGTGATCCCGGGATACACACTAGACAATGTTGTATAAATGTGGTCAAAATCGGTCAAAAATTGACTCTAGCTCAATTTTGACAAACGGATTCGAATTCGTCTCGAAAAATTGAGTAATTAGAACCAGCGCCGACGCTCTCCGAAAATTTTTACGCGCCAATACGGACATTATATCTGTGGTATGGAGAAGTTTTCAAAATTCGATAAAACCAAAAATTTTGAATTAAAGACCGTTTTCGACTCGAATTCGAATTCGGTTGCCGGCGATCCTCCATTCCCAAGATAAGCTAGAAGAAGTTTGAAAAATTACCCAATTCAGTTCAAGAAATCACACTAGCTCAATTTTGACGAGCGATTTGGATTCGTCTCGAAAAATTGAATAACTCGCACCAGCGCCAACGCCGAAGCTCTACGAAAATTTTTTTGCCCCCAAGAAAACATGATGTATAGTATCGAGAAATTTTCAACATTCGAAAAAAGCAGAAATTGTGATTTAAAGACCGTTTTCTACTCAATTTTTCACGCTGAGTATGAATTCGATGGTTCATTCGGGCACCGACCCTCCACTCCCGAGATAAGCTAGAAAAAGTTGGGAAATATTGGATAATTCAGTTCAAAAAATGACTCTAGCTCAATTTTGACGAGTGATTTGAATTCGTCTTCAAAAATTGAGTGACTTGCACCAGCGCCGACGCCGAAGCTTTCCGAAAATTTATTCGCCTCAAGAAAGACATGATGTATAGTATGGAGACATTTTCAAAATTCGATAAAATAAAAAATTCTGATTTAGAGACTTTTTGACTCAAATTTTCACGCTGAGTTCGAATTCGGTGTTGAAATTCGGCGGCGACGCTCCCGTCCCGAATTACAAACGAAAAATTGGTCAAAATAGGTCCAAATGTGTCAACAAATGACTCAAGCTCCATTTTGACAACGGATTCGAATTCGTCTCTAATAATTGAAGATATGGTTTCCAAACTGCCCTTAGTCCAAAAAAAAATCGAAATGCGGTTTTCAGCGCTACCTAGTGGCCAATGCGAGCACTACAAAAGTAACTTTATAGAATCTCGATACCTCGTTCGATGGTCGAATTACGCGCATTCAAAGAGCAGCGGTGAGCTGACAGGAAGAAAGGGACCTTCATGTATTACGTCCAGTGCCAAACTGCCCTTTGTCCACGACTTTCGATCACTTTTCCTTCAATAATTCTAGATAGGCTATATTCTCATTTTTGTGCGTCTTTGGTAGTATGGTAGAGGATTCAGGCTACTCGGTTGTACCATTTACAGAAGTTTTAAATGAACTGGTACAGTGTAGCACAGTTTTTATCGATTTCCCCAAATTTTTGGACTAAGGGCAGTTTGGAAACCGTATCTTCAATTGTACTCAAAATGAGTCAAAAAATGACTAGCTCGATTTTGACAACCGATTCGAATTCATCTCGAAAAGTTGAATAATAATTAGAACCAGCGCTGACGCCGAAATTCACCGGAAATTTTTTCGCACCAAAACATACATAATGTACTTATACGTCAGGGAGAAATTTTCAAAATTTGTAAAAATCAAAAATTTGAATGAAAGACAGTTTTTACTTAATTTTTCACGCAGAGTTCGAATTTGGTCTTCAGATTTGGCGGCGACGCTCCGTTCCCGAGATACACTCGAAAATGTGGTCAATTTGGGTCAAAATATGACTGTATCTCAATTTTGATGACGGATTTGAATTCGCCTCGAAAATTTGAGTAATTAGCACAAGCGCCGACACCGAAGCTCTCCGAAAATTTTTTCGCCCCAATATAGACATGACGTGTGTAGTATGAAAAACTTTTCAAAATTCGAGAAAATCCAAAATTTTGATTTAAGCGCTTTTTTCTACCTAATTTTTACTCTGAGTCCGAATGCTGTGTTCAAATTGTACCCTGACGCTCCATTTCCGAGATACACTCGAAAATGTGGTCAATTTGGGTCAAAATGTGTCAAACAATGACTCTAGCTCAATTTTGACGACGGATTTGAATTCGTCTCGAAAATTTGAGTAATTAGCATCGGCGCCGGCGCCAAAGTTCTCCGAAAATTTTTTTGCCCCAGAAAAGACATGATGTATAGTAGGTATGATGAAATGTTCAAACTTCAAAAAAATCAAAAATTTTTATTTAAAGATTGTATTTAACTCAATTGTTTACGCTGAGTTTGAATTCGGTCTTCAAATTTGGCGGCGACGCTCCGTTCCCGAGAAACACTCAAAATTGTAGTCAAAATGGGTCAAAAAATGACTCTAGCGACCAAGGATTCGAATTTGTCTGGAAAAATTGAGTAATTGGTAACAGCGCTGATGCCAAAACTCTCCAAAAGATTTTCCCCAAAAGTAAAATATTGTAGGTATAGTATGGAGAAATTCTCAACATTTAAAAAAAATCAAAAATTTTTAACTAAAGACTGTTTTTTCGTCAATATTTTACGCAGAGTTCGAATTCGGCGTGAAGGTTCGGCGGCGACGCTCCGTTTCCAAGATACACTCGAAATTGTACTCAAAATTAGTCAAAAAATGACTCTAGCTCGATTTTGACAACCAATTCGAATTCATCTCGAAAAATTGAATAATTAGAACCAGCGCTGACGCCGAAATTCACCGGAAATTTTTTCGCACCAAAACATACATGATGTACTTATACGTTAGGGAGAAATTTTCAAAATTTGTAAAAATCAAAAATTTGAATTAAAGACTGTTTTTTACTTAATTTTTCACGCAGAGTTCGAATTCGGTCTTTAGATTTGGCGGCCACGCTCCGTTCCCGAGATACACTCCAACATGTGGTCAATTTGGGTCAAAACATGACATTAGCTCAATGTTGGCGACAGATTTGAATTCGCCTCAAAGATTTGAGTAATTAGCACCAGCGCCGAAGCCAAAGCTCGCCGAATATTTTTTTGCCCCAAAAAAGACATGATGTGTATGGAGAAATTTTCAAAATTCCGAAAAAATCAAAGATTATGATTTACAGACTGTTTTTACCTCAATTTTTCACTCTGAGTTCGAATTCAGTGCTCAAATTGTACCCTGACGCTCCGTTCCCGAGATACACTCGAAAATGTCGTCAATTTGGGACAAAAAATTACTGTGGAGCTCAATTACGACGACGGATTTGAATTTGTCTCGAAAATATGAGTACTTAGCACCAGCGCCGACGCCAAACTCTCCGAGAAGTTTTGCGCCCTAAAAACAACATGATGTATAGTATGGAAAAATTTTCAAAATTTTCAAAAATCAATATTTTGATTTAAAGACTGTTTTGAACTCAATTTTTTACGCTGAGTTCGAATTTGGTCTCCAAATTTGGCGGCGACGCTCCGTTCCCGAGATACACTCGAGAATGTCAATATGGGTCAAAAAATGACTGTAGCTCAATTTATACGACGGATTTGAATTAGTCTCGAAATTTTTGAGTAAGTAGCACCAGCGCCGACGCCGAAACTCTCCGAAAATTTTTTTGCCCCAAAGAAGACATGTTGTGTAGGTATGGAGAAATTTTCAAATTTCCAAAAAATTAAAAATTTGGATTTAAAGACCTTTCGTAACTCAATTTTTTACGATGAGTTCGAATTCTTTGTTCAAATTTGGCGGCAACGCTCCGTTCCCGAGATACACTCGAAAATGTGGTCGATTTGGGTCAAAATATGACTGTATCTCAATTTTGATGACGGATTTGAATTCGGCTCGAAAATTTGAGTAATTAGTACACGCGCCGACACCGAAGTTCTCCGAAAATTTTTTCGCCCCAGTATAGACATGACGACGAGTAGTATGAAAAAATTTTCAAAATTCGAGAAAATCAAACATTTTGATTTAAGGGCTTTTTTCAACTGAATTTTTACTCTGAGTCCGAAATTGTTCCTTGACACTCGAAAATGTGGTCAATTTGGGTCAAAAGGTGTCAAAAAATGACTGTAGCTCAATTTTGACGACGGATTTGAATTCGTCTCGAAAATTCGAGTAATAAATGAGCATCGGCGCCGATGCCAAAGTTCTCCGAAAATTTTTTTCCCCAAAAAAAGACATGATGTATAGTAGTAGGTATGATGAAATGTTCAAACTTCGAAAAAATCAAAAATTTTTATTTAAAGATTGTATTCAACTCAATTGTTCACGCTGAGTTCGAATTCGGTCTTTAAATTTGGCGGCGACG
The DNA here is from genome assembly GCA_031841125.1 of Acanthococcus lagerstroemiae. Lineage (NCBI taxonomy): Eukaryota > Metazoa > Arthropoda > Insecta > Hemiptera > Eriococcidae > Acanthococcus > Acanthococcus lagerstroemiae. The sequence continues at coordinate 31,357,077 of CM063112.1, read as the reverse complement.
CTCCGTTCCCGAGAAACACTCAAAATTGTAGTCAAAATGGGTCAAAAAATGACTCTAGCCCAATTTTGACCAAGGATTCGAATTTGTCTCGAAGAATTGAGTAGTTGGTAACAGCGCTGATGCCAAAACTCTCCAAAAGATTTTCCCCAAAAGTAAAATATTGTAGGTATAGTATGGAGAAATTCTCAACATTAAAAAAAATCAAAAATTTTTAATTAAAGACTGTTTTTTGTCAATATTTGACGAAGAGTTCGAATTCGGCGTGAAGGTTCGGCGGCGACGCTCCGTTTCCAAGATACACTCGAAATTGTATTCAAAATGAGTCAAGAAATGTCTCTAGCTCGATTTTGACAACCGATTTGAATTCATCTCGAAAAATTGAATAATTAGAACCAGCACTGACGCCGAAATTTACCGGAAATTTTTTCGCACCAAAACATACATGATGTACATACGTTAGGGAGGAATTTTCAAAATTTGTAAAAATCAAAAATTTGAATTAAAGACTGTTTTTTACTTCATTTTTCACGCAGAGTTCGAATTCGGTCTTCAGATTTGGCAGCCACGCTCCGTTCCCGAGATACACTCGAACCTGTAGTCGGAATGGGTCAAAAAATGACACTAGCTTAATTTTGACCACGGACTCGACTCGAATTCGTCTCGAAAAATTGAGTAATCAACACCAGCGCTGGCGCCGAAACCCTCCGAAAATTTCTTCGCCCCAAAAAAGACATGATGTTTTATGGAGAATTTTTTAAAATTTGAAAAAATCAAAGATTTTGATTTACAGACTCTTTTTAATTCAATTTTTCACGTAGAGTTCGAATTCGGTTTTCAAATTCGGCGCCGACGCTCCGTTCCCGAGATACACTCGAAATTGCAGTCAAAATGGGTCAAAAAATAAAAGAGAATAAATCGGATGGTTGGCAGTAAGGAGTTTTCCATGGTAGGTGAGTGGTGGAGTTCCGGACAGGGATTGCGAGCTTGAAATGGGAGAGGTAGGGAAGGCCCTGAGAGCAAGGCGTATGCTAGCATTTTGGACTGGTTCCAGTGCTCGAAGCTTGTGGTCGAAGGCAGAGTTGTATCCTGCAGAGCCGTGGTCTAATTTGGAGTAGATGAGCGTTTTGTAGATACTTAGTAGTCTATCCGATGTGGGGCCAACACGTTTGTTATTCAGTAGCTTGAGTATGTTGAGCGACGTTAGGCAGTTTCTTTTGAGGAACAAGATGTGAGTTTTTCAAGTTAGGCGTTTGTCAAATGTTAAGCCTAGGAATTTGGCTTCCGTGGTAAGTTGTATTGGAATGTTGTGTAAGAATATATTGAGTGGATGGTCGGGAGCGTTTCTTCGTAACGATGACGCATTTAGATTTTGAGGCGAGAAGCGGAGTCCAGTTTCGTTGCTCCATTCCTACAGGCTATCCAAGCAGAGTTGAAGGATGCCTTCAGCGAAATGGAGGTGGCAAGTTTGGAGGGTAATATTTACTGGGCCGCCGATAAGGGGGAGGGGAAAGGGTACTTTTCCCCCTGAGCCCGGGTTTTTTGAGGGGGCCCGCAGAGTCACAGAAATTATAATTATCAAATAGGCAATATACCAGTGTAGACCCTCAGATTTTTCCCCCGGGCCTGGTTTGGCTCTTGGCGGCCCTGAATATTTAGATCATCAGCGAAGAGTCAAGGTTTAATGAGTGCTGGAATTTTGTGTACAGTGTCGTTGTTTAGTATCAAAGAACAGTAAACACTCAGTATGCTGCCTTGAGGAACACCATTATCGAGAGTTTTTTTCGGTGTTAGGGTTCCTCACCTGGATTGAACGGTTGTGGAGGAATTTGCTTATAAAGTGTGGACTAGTGGTCCACAAACTAACGATGCCTCTTCTCCATGCCGTATCGTCGGATTTTTCAGTATAAAAAAAAATTGATATAAGATATTGGTTTTGCTGTAATGCAGTTTGTATGTTCTGTTGCAGATCGGAAAGGTGGGTTAGTGTGCTATGGTCTTGCATACCGCCGCAACTTTGGCACATAACGCAAAAAAGCGTTGCGTTGGAGCGTGACGAAAAGAGCGTTACGGAAAAACAAGCTACCTCGCAGATATCAAGGTAGTAAGAGGGTGTTTGCTGAGGCTGAAAAACTAAACTTTCAGCTTCCAACTTCTGGCTTCTCAAAATTATCCTAAAACTGCAAAAACTTCCGGTTTCTCCGCATCGCTGGTGTTGTTGCACCAATTTCCTACACTGGTATTGATAAAACTAGAGAGCTCTATAACTTCGTGTGAGTACGATCGTCCGCCATTTTGACTCCAATCGCGCCCGTGGATGCCGAATCCGACTATGCGGAGCGTACCGCGTAGTCAATTCGGCAGCCACGGGTCAGGTTGACGTCAAAATGGCAAACGATTGTACTCACACGAAGTTATAGAGCTCTAATAAAACAAAACCAAATCTGAAATGGTAATGCTAAAGCATTGAAGCTAATATTCAGACGCCATTTTGTTTCTCAATGATGGTTCGGCCTGGCTTAGAAACAAAATTAACACCGAATTCGATCTTAGCGTGATAAAGTGAGTAAAAACAGTCTTTTATTCAGAATTTTTGATAATATCGAATTTTGAAAATTTCTCCAGACTATACATCATGTCTTTTTTCGGGCGAAAACATTTTCGGATAGCGTCAGCATCGGCTCTGGTGCTAATTCCTCAATTTTTCGAGACGAATTCGAATCTGTTGTCAAAATTGAGCGAGAGTCATTTTTTGACACATTTTCACCCATTTTTACCACATTTTCGAGTGTAACTCGGGAACGGAGCAACAATTCACTCTTATTTAAAGAAATGAAAAAGCAATTGCAATAGGGTGCTTGCAGCGCTGCGCGCGGGCAAACACCCTAAAAATAATAATAATGACTGACAGCCTGAAATGGGCTTTTCCGAGTTTTTAAACGATGCTACTGCTGTTAGAGTTATTTTACGAAATCTGATGGACCCCTAACATACTCTGTCATGGACATTTCGAACACAGGGACCAGAATGAGGGATTTTACTTTATAGAAATGAAATAAGAGAGTAGGTACGCTAAATAGCTATGACAGATAGCATACGCTGCCATGGGAGTTCGTTCTAAAATAAGGGCCGAATTGCCTGGTCCACTACGGAAAAATTGAGCAACAGAGAACGGCGGTTCATCGCCATTTTGTTACGTAAGTTAGTCCGAGTAGTCTCGGACGCGTTCACAACCGTTATCAAAGATGTTCGGGCTACTTGGAAAACAAAATGGCGGGTCATCACCCTACCCGTGTAAAATTATGGAACCATATCACAGAGCTGGCAGAGGTAATTTCCTCCCACATTTTGATTCTCAATAAACTAGTTTAAAAACAAAATGGCGGCTTAGCGCAAGATTATTTTAAGAGAAGGTTCACTCATTCGGGTAGACAGCCCGCAACAATTCTTCCCGTCTCACTCGCACCGGAATTCACTTCATGAGAAAGTAATGGGAGAATTGAAAAATTGAATTTTTGCTGTAGAGGTTTTTTTTTTTTTTTTTTTTTTTTTTAACGGTGGCCAATTGAATATTGTATGTTGTAAAAATAATAGAAAAAATATGTTGAGGGCATCAATTATGAGTAAAAATAAAAGAAAGCTGTACTCCTGTAAGCGGCCTGTGTACGTTTTTCGTCAGTGCCGTCAAATATGTTGTTTGCGCCGCATGGATGAGTGAACATTCTCTTAAAATAATCTTGGGTTTAGTGTACCCGTGTCAAATTATGGAACCTCAACACAGCTGGTAGAGTTAATTTCCTACGCCATTTTGTTTCTCATACAGATGTTCAACCTAGTTTGGGAACAAAATGGCGGTCCAGTATACCCGTGTAAAATTATAGAACCTTAACACAGCTGACAGAGATAATTTCCTACGCCATAATGTTCGGCCTGGCTTGGAAAAAAAATTAACACCGAATTCGATCTTAGCGTGATAAGGTGAGTCAAACACAGTATTTAATTCAGAATTTTTGATTTTATCGAATTTTGAAAATTTCTCCGTACTATACATCATGTCCTTGTTGATACAAAAAATTTTCGGATAGCGTCGGCGTCGGCGCTGGTGCTAATTACTCAATTTTTCGAGACGAATTCGAATCCGTTGTCAAAATTGAGCTAGAGTCAATTTTAGACCCATTTTGACCACATTTTTTAAACATTTTCTAGTGTATCTCGGGAACACGGAAGGATGCCGCCAAATTTCAAAACGGAATTCGACCTCAGCGTGAAAAAGTGAGTCAAAAGCAGTCTTTAATTCAGAATTTTTGATTTTTTCGAATTTTGGAAATTTCTCCATAAGATTACATCATGTCTTTTCTGGCGTGAAAAATATTCGGAGAATGTCGGCGTCGGCCCTGATGCTGATTACTCAATTTTTCGAGAAGAATACGAATCCGTGTATAAAATTGAGCTAGAGTCATTTTTGACCACATTTTCAAGTGTATCTTGAGAACGGAGCGTCGCCGTCGAATTTCAACACTGAATTCGAACTCAACGTGAAAATTGAGTTGAAAACAGATTTAATTCAGAATTTTTGATAATTTCGAATTTTTAAAATTTCTCCGTACATCATGTCCTTGTTGACGCGAAAAAATTTTCGGAAAGCGTCGGCGTCGGCGCTGTTGTCAATTACTCAATTTTCCAAGACGAATCGGAATCCGTTGTCAAAATTGAGCTAGAGTGGTTTTTTGACACATTTTGACCAAATTTTCAAGTGTATCTTGAAAACGGAGCATCGCCGCCGAATTTCAACACCGAATTCCATCTTAGCATGATAAAGTGAGTCAAAAACAGTCTTTTATTCAGAATTTTTGATCATGTCTTTTTTGGGGCGAAAAAATTTTCGGATAGCGTCAGCATCGGCGCTGGTGCTAATTACTCAATTTGTCGAGACAAATTCGAATTCGTTGTCGAAATTGAGCGAGAGTCATTTTTTGACACATTTTGACCCATCTTTACCACATTTTCGAGTGTATCTCAGGAACGGAGCGTCGCCGCCGAATTTCACCTCCGAATTCGAACTCAGCGTGAAAATTGAGTCAAAAACAGTCTTTAATTCAGAAATTTTGAATTTATAGAATTTTGAAAATTTCTTCATACTTCATGTCTTTTTTGGGTCGGAAAAATTTGCGAAGAGGGTCGGCGTCGGCGCTAGTGCTCATTACTCAATTTTTCGAGACGATTTCGTATCCTTCGTCAAGATTGAGCTACAGTCATTTTTTGACGCATTTTGACCACATTTTCGAGTTTATCTTAGGACAGGAGCGTCGCCGCCGAATTTCAACACCAAAATCGAACTCAGCGTGAAAAACTGAGTAAAAAACAGTCTTTGCTTAAGAATTTTTGATTTTTTCGAATTTTGGAAAGTTCTTCTTAATATACATCGTGTCTTTTCTGGCGTGAAAAACTTTTCGAAGAGCTTCGCCGTCGGCGTTGATGCTAATTACTCAGTATTTCGAGACGAATTCGAATCCGATGTAAAAAATTGAGCTAGAGTCATATTTTGACACAATTTTGACCCATTGTGACCACATTTTCGTGAGTATCCCGAGACCGGAGCGTCGCTGCCGAATTTCGACACCAAATTCGAACTCAGCGTGAAAAATTGAGTCAAAACAGTCTTTCATTCAGAATTTTTGATAATATCGAATTTTGAAAACTTCTCGGTACTATACCTACATCATGTCTTTTTTGGGGCGAAAATATTTTCGGATAGCGTAAGCGTCGGCCTTGGTGCTATTTACTCAATTTTTCGAGACGAATTCGAATCCGTTGTCAAAATTGAGCTCGAGTCATTTTTTGACACATTTTGACTACATTTTTACAACATTTTCTATAGTATATCTCTGGAACTCGGAAGTTCGCTGTCAAATGTCAACACCGAATTCGACCTTAGCGTGAAAAAGTGAGTAAATAACAGTCTTCAATTCAGAATTTTTGATTTTATCGAATTTTGAAAATATCTCCGTACTATACATTATTTCTTTTTTGGGGCGAAAAAATTTTCGGATAGCGTCGGCGTCGGCACTGTTGCTAATTACTCAATTTTTCGAGACGAATTCGAATCCCCTGTCAAAATTGAGCCGGGATTATTTTTTGACACTATTTGACTATATTTTCAAGTACCTATGTAACACGAATACGCCTCCGTCATCGTGTCCATTCACTCTATGACGTGCTTATCTTTTTTCCTTACACGTCGCCCTGCCGATATTTTAGATTAAGGTATAGACCGTTTATATTTTCACACCTTAGTTCTTGGCCGATGTTCATGCGTGCGATCGATCTCCGTTCTCGATTCGCTTCTCTCGTGCATCAATAACGAATTAAAGTTTTCGAAAGTTCATTTTCATCTTATACCTATATCTCGGGACCGGAGCGTCACAGCCAAATTTTAACACCGAATTCGAACTCAGCGAGAAAAATTGAGTCAAAAACAGTCTTTTGTTCAGAATTTTTGATAATATCGAATTTTGAGAATTTTTCCATACATAGATCATGTCTTTTATGGGGTGAAAAAGTTTTCGGAGAACGTCAGGGTCGGCGCTGGTGCTAATTACTCAATTTTTCTAGACGAATTTGAATCCGTTGACAATATGGAGCTTGAGTCAATTTTGACCTATCTTGACCACATTTTTACAACATTTTCAAGTGTATTTCTGGAACACGGAAGTTCGCTGCCAAATTTCAACGCCGAATTGGACCTCAGCGTGAAAAAGTGAGTCAATAACAGTCTTCAATTCAGAATTTTGGATTTTTTAGAATTTTGGAAATTTCTCTATAAGATACACCATGTCTTTTCTGGGTGAAAAAATGACTTTTCTGGCGTAAAATAATTTTCGGAGAGCGTCGGCGTCGGCGCTGTTGCTGCTTACTCACTTTTTCGAGACGAATTCGAATCCGTTTTTAAAATTGAGCTAGAGTCATTTTTTGACACACTTCCAAGAGGGGGTTAACACCCTTCCTTCGAACTTGATTTTTAAATTTAAAAATACAAAATAACCCGCCACTAAATAGTCTTCATTTAATATTAGTATTATTATTCATTCCCCCTATGACAACATTTTCGAGTGTATCTCGAGAACGGAGCGTCACCGCCGAATTTCAGCATCGAGTTCGAACTCAGCGTGGAAAATTGAGTCAAAAACAGACTCTCATTCAGAATTTTTTCTTTTATCGAATTTTGAAAATTTCTCCGCACTATACATCATGTCTTTTCTCTGGGGCGAAAAAATTTTCGAAGACCGTCAGCGTCGGCGCTGGTGCTAATTACTCATTTTTTCGAGACGAACTCGAATCCGTTGTCAAAATAGAGCTGGAGTAATTTTTTGACACATTTTGACCACACTTTCAAGTACCTAGATCTCGGGACCGGAGCGTCGCAGCCAAATTTTAACACCGAATTCGAACTCATTATAAATTTAATTAATGATTTTAACTGTATTATAATTTATATAACACTAGAACTATTTATTATGTGTATTCAATTATATGTACATCATGTCGTTTTGGGGCAAAAAAATTTTCGTAGAGCTTCGGCGTCGGCGCTGGTGCTAGTTATTCAATTTTTCGAGACGAATCCAAATCACTCGTCAAAATTGAGCTAGTGTCATTTCTTGAACTGAATTGGCCAATTTTCCCAACTTCTTCGAGCTTATCTCGAGAATAAAGGATCGTCGCCAAATTTGACCATCAAATTCGAATTCAGCGTGAAAAGTTGAGTCGGAAACAGTCTTTAATTCAAAATTTTTGGTTTGATCGAATTTTGAAAACTTCTCCATACCACAGATATCATATCCGTGTTGGCGTGAAAAAATTTTCGGAGAGCGTCTGCGTCGGCGCTGGTTCTAATTACTGAATTTTTCGAGACGAATTCGAATCCGTTGGTCACAATTGGGCTACAGTCAATTTTTGACCTATATTGACCACATTTTTACAACATTTTCTAGTGTATCTCGGGATCGCGGAAGGTCGCGCCGCCAAATTTCAACACCGAAATCGAACTGACCGTGAAAAATTGTGTCAAAAACAGTCTTTAAATCAGAATTTTTGATTTTACCGAATTTTAAAAATTTGTCCAGAGTATACATGTATACATCATGTTTTTTTGGGACAGAAAAATGTTCGGAGAGTGTCGGCGTCGACGCTGTTGCTGATTACTCGATTTATCGCGACGAATTCGAATCGGTTGTCAAAATTGAGCTAGAGTCAATTTTCGACACATTTCGACCCACTTCGACCACATTTTCGAGTGTACCTCGGGACCAGAGCGTCGCCGCGAATTGCAACGCCGAATTCGAATTCAGCGTGAAAAATTCAGTCAAAAAGTATCTTTAATTCAGAATTTTTTATTTTATCGAATTTTGAAAATTTCGCCATACTTTATGTCCTTTTTAGGGCGGAAAATTTTTCGAAGAGCGTCGGCGTCGGTGCTGGTGCTAACTACTCAATTTTCGAGACGAATTCAAATCCGTCGTTGGAAGTGAGCTTGATAGGCCAATTTTTCCAACTAACTTTTTCCTGTGTATCTCCGGAACGGAGCGTGGCCGCCAAATTTGACCACCGAATTCGAATTCAGCGTGAAAATTTGAGTCGAAAACAGTCTTCAATTCAAAATTTAGTTTCTTTCGAATTTTGAAAATTTCTCCATACTATCCATCATGTCTTTTTTGGGTCAAAAAAATTTTCGGAGAACTTCGGCGTGGGCGCTGATGATTAAAACCAGACTTTAAATAAAAATCATTCATTTTTTCGAATTTTGAAAATTTCTACATACTATACATCATGTCGTTTACCGGGCAAAAAATTTTCAGATAGCTTTGGCATCGGCGCCGGTGTTAATTACTGAAATTTTCGAGACGAGTTCAAGTGTGTCCTCAAAATTGAGCTAAAGTTACATATTGACGTGAATTGACTACGTTCTCGATTGTATCTCGGGAGCGGAAAGTCGCCGCCAAATTTCAACACTGAATTCGAACTCAGCGTGAAATCAGAATTTTTGATTTTTTCGAATTTTGAAAATTTCTCTAGACTTAAGCATCATGTCTTTCTTGGCGCGAAAAAATGTTCGGAGACCGTCAGCGTCGGCGCTTGTGCTAATTACTCAATTTATCGAGACGAATTCGAATCCGTTGTCAAAATTCAGCTGGAGTCATTTTTTGACCCATTTTGACCACATTTTCGAGTGTCTCTCGGGATCGGAGCGTCACCGCCAAATATCGACACCGAATTCAAACTCAGCGTGAAAAATTGAGTCAAAAATAGTCTTTAATCAGGAGTATTTGATTTTATCGAATTTTGAAAATTTCTTCATACTATTATATCATGTATTTTTTTGGTACAAAAAATTTTTCGGAGACGGCTAGCGTCGGCGCTTGTGCTAATTACTCAATTTTTAAAGACGAATTCGAATCCGTTGTCAAAATCGAGCTACAGTCAATTTTTGACCCATTTTGACCACATTTTTACAACATTTTCCAGTGTATCTCGGGAACACGGAAGATCGCCGCCAAATTTCAACATCGAATTCAACCTCAGCGTGGAAAGGTGAGTCAAAAACAGTTTTTAATTAAGAATTTTTTCCCCCGAATTTCGGAAATCATGTCTTTTTTGGGGCGAACAAATTTTCGGAGACCGTCAGCGTCGGCGCTCGTGCTAATTACTCAATTTTTCGAGACGAATTCGAATCCGTTGTAAAAATTAAGCTGGAGTCATTTTTTGACACATTTTGACCCATGTTGACCACATATTCAAGTGTACCTCGGGACCTGAGCATCGTCGCCGAATATCAACACCGAATTCAAATTCAGCGTGGAAAATTGACTCAAAAACAATCTCTAATTCAGCATTCAGGATTTTATCGAATTTCGAACATCAGTTTCTATTTTTTTCGAATTTTATAAAATTTCTCCATACTTTATACTTCATGTCCTTTTTGCGGCGGAAAATTTTTCGAAGAGCGTCGGCGCTGGTGCTAATTACTCATATTCTCGAGACGAATTCAAATCCGTCGTCGAAATTGAGCTAGACTCATTTTTTGAATTGAATTGGCCAATTTTTCCAACTTTTTCGAGCCTACCTCGGGAATGGAGGGTCGGTGCCCAAATTTCAACACCGAATTCGATCTTAGCGCGATAATCTGAGTGAAAAACAGCCTTTTATTCAGAATTTTTTCTTTTATCGAATTTTGAATATTTCTCCACACTATAAGTACATCATGTCTTTTCTCTGGGGCGAACAAATTTTCGAAGACCGTCAGCGTCGGCGCTGGTGCTAATTACTCAATTTTTCGAGGCGAACTCGAATCCGTTGTCAAAATTGAGCTGGGGTTATTTTTTGACACTATTTGACCACATTTTCAAGTACCTATATCTCGGGACCGGAGCGTCGCAGCCAAATTTTAACACCGAATTCGAACTCAGCGAGAAAAATTGAGTCAAAAACCGTCTTTTGTTCAGAATTTTTGATAATATCGAATTTTGAGAATTTCTCCATACATACATCATGTCTTTTATGGGGTGAAGAAGTTTTCGGAGAACGTCAGGGTCGGCGCTGGTGCTAATTACTCAATTTTTCGAGACGAATTCGAATCCGTTGTCAAAATTGAGCTAGAGTGATCTTTTGACATATTTTGACCCATTTTGACCACATTTTCGAGTGTATCACGGGAACGAAGAGTCGCCACCGAATTTCAACACCGAATTCGATCTTAGCGTGATAAAGTGAGTCAAAAACAGTCTTTTATTCAGAATTTTTGATATTATCAAATTCTGAAAATTTCTCCATACTATATTTAATTGAACTGAATAGATTTTTATTTCAAATTTTTTCTTTATCATTACGATTAATAATTAATGTAATAACATGACATATTATTATAAATTTAATTAATAATTTTAACTGTATTATAATTTAATAACACTAGAACTAATTATTGTTTGTATTCAATTATACATCATGTCGTTTTGGAGCAAAAAAATTTTCATAGAGCTTCGGCGTCGGCGCTCGTGGTAGTTATTCAATTTTTCGGGACGAATCCAAATCACTCGTCAAAATTGAGGTAGTGTCATTTCTTGAACTGAATTGGCCAATTTTCCCAACTTCTTCGAGCTTATCTCGAGAATAGAGGATCACCGCCAAATTTGACCACCAAATTCGAATTCAGCGTAAAATGTTGAGTCGGAAACAGTTTTTAATTCAAAATTTTTGGTTTTATCGAATTTTGAAAACTTCTCCATACCACAGATATCATGTCCGTGTTGGCGTGAAAAAATTTTCGGAGAGCGTCGGCGTCGGCGCTGGTTCTAATTACTGAATTTTTCGAGACAAATTCGAATCCGTTTGTCACAATTGGGCTAGAGTCAATTTTTGACCCGTATTAACCACATTTTTACAACATTTTATTTTGTATCTAGGGATCGCGGAAGGTCGCCGCCAAATTTCAACACCGAATTCGAACTCAGCGTGAAGAAGTGAGTCACAAACAGTCTTTATTTCAGAATTTTTGATTTTTTCGAATTTTGGGAAACTCTCCAGACTATCATGTCTATTTTAAGGCGAAAAAATTTTCGGAGACCGTCAGCGTCGGCGCTTGTGCTAATTACTCAATTTTTTGAGGCGAATTCGAATCCGTTGTCATAACTGAGCTGGAACCATTTTTTGACACATTTTGACCGATGTTGACCACATTTTCGATTGTCTCTCAGAATCGGAGCGTCGCCGCCGAATTTCAACACCGAAATCGAACTCACCGTGAAAAATTGTCTCAAAAACAGTCTTTCATTCAGAATTTTTGATTTATTTACCGAATTTTAATAATTTGTCCAGAGTATACATGTATACATCATGTTTTTTTTGGGGGCAGAAAAATTTTCGGAGAGTGTCGGCGTCGACGCTGTTGCTAATTACTCGATTTATCGCGACGAATTCGAATCGGTTGTCAAAATTGAGCTAGAGTCAATTTTCGACACATTTCGACCCACTTCGACCACATTTTCGAGTGTACCTCGAGACCGGAGCGTCGCCGCCGAATTACAACACTGAATTCGAATTCAGCGTGAAAAATTGAGTCAAAAATATCTTTAATTCAGAATTTTTTATTTTATCGAATTTTGAAAATTTCGCCATACTTCGTGTATTTTTTAGGGCGGAAAATTTTTCGAAGAGCGTCGGCGTCCGTGCTGGTGCTAACTACTCAATTTCCGAGACGAATTCAAATCCGTCGTTGGAAGTGAGCTAGACGCATTTTTTGAACTAATAGGCCTATTTTTCCAACTAACTTTTTCCTGTGTATCTCCGGAGCAGAGCGTGGCCGCCAAATTTGACCACCGAATTCGAAGTCAGCGTGAAAATTTGAGTCGAAAACAGTCTTCAATTCAAAATTTAGTTTCTTTCGAATTTTGAAAATTTCTCCATATTATATATCCATCATGTCTTTTTTGGGTAACATAATTTTTGGAGAGCTTCGGCGTCGGCGCGGTTGCGGATTACTCAATATTTCGAGATCAATCCAAGTCACTCGTCATAATTGAGCTAGAGTCATTTTTTGAACTGAATTGGCCAATTTTGCCCCCTTTCCCCTTTTCCGAGCTTATCTCGGGAATAGAGGGTCGGCGCCGAAAATTAACCATCGAATTCTTACTCAACGTGAGAAATTGAGTTGAAACAGTCTTCAATTCACAATTTTGTTTCCTTCGAATTTGGAAAATTCCTCCATACTATTGTACATCATGTTTCTTCTAGGGCAAAAAAATTTTCGGAGAGCTTCGGCGTCGGCGCGGTTGCTGATTACTCAATTTTTCGAGATCAATTCAAATCACTTGTCCAAATTGAGCTAGAGTCATTTTTTGAACTGAATTGGGCCATTTTCCAACTTTTTCCGGTGTATCTCGTGAGCGAAGCGACGCCGTCAAATTGTACGTGAAAAATTGAGTTGAAAAAAGTCTTTAATTAACAATTTCTGATTTTTCGAATTTTGAAAATTTCTCCATACTATACATTATGTCCTTTTTGGGGAACAAAATTTTCATAGAGCTTCGGCGTCGGCGCTCGTGTTAGTTATTCAATTTTTCGGGACGAATCCAAATCACTCGTCAAAATTGAGGTAGTGTCATTTCTTGAACTGAATTGGCCAATTTTCCCAACATCTTCGGGCTTATCTCGGAAATAAAGGATCACAGCCAAATTTGACCACCAAATTCGAATTCAGCGTGAAAAGTTGAGTCGAAAACAGTCTTTAAATCACAGTTTTTGATTTTATCGAATTTTGAAAATCCATTTTGACCACATTTTTACAACATTTTCTAGTGTATCACGAGAACACGGAAGGTCACCGCCAAATTTCAGCACCGAATTCGACCTCACCGCGAAAAAGTGAGTCAAAAACAGTCTTTAATTCAGAATGTTTGATTTTTTCGAATCTTGGAAATTTCTTCATTGTATACATCATGTTTTTTTGGGGGCGGGAAAATTTTCGGAGAGCGTCGGCGTCGGCGCTCGTGCTAAATACTCAATTATTCGAGACAAATTCGAATCCGTTGTCAAAATGGAGCTTGAGTCATTTGTTGACACATTTGGACCTATTTTGACCAATTTTACGTTTGTAATTCGGGACGGGAGCGTCGCGGCCGAATTTCAACACCGAATTCGAACTCAACGTGAAAATTTGAGTCAAAAAGTCTCTAAATCAGAATTTTTTATTTTATCGAATTTTGAAAATGTCTCCATACTATGCATCATGTCTTTCTTGAGGCGAATAAATTTTCGGAAAGCTTCGGCGTCGGCGCTGCTACAAGTCACTCAATTTTTGAAGACGAATTCAAATCACTCGTCAAAATTGAGCTCGAGTCATTTTTTGAACGGAATTATCCGATATTTCCAACTTTTTCGAGCTCATCTCGGGAATGGAGGGTCGGTCAGCGTGAAAATTTGAGTCGAAAACAGTTTTCAATTCAAAATTTCGTTTCTTTCAAATTTTGAAAATTTCTCCATACTATACCTCATGTTCTTTTTGGGGCAAAAAAAATTTCGAAAAGCTTGGACTTCGACGCGAGTGCTAATTACGGAATTTTTCGAAACGAATACAAATCACTTGTCAAAATTGAGCTAGAGTCATTTTTCGAACTGGATTAGACAATTTTCCCAACTTTTTCTAGCTTATCTCGGGAGTGGAGGGTCGGTGCCCGAATGAACCATCGAATTCATACTCAGCGTGAAAAATTGAGTAGAAAACGGTCTTTAAATCACAATTTCTGCTTTTTTCCAATTTTGAAAATTTCTCCATACTATACAACATGTTTTCTTAAGGGCAAAAAATTTTTCGTAGAGCTTCGGCGTCGGCGCTGGTGCTAGTTATTCAATTTTTCGAGACGAATCTAAATCACTCGTCAAAATTGAGCTAGTGTCATTTCTTGAACTGAATTGGGTAATTTTTCCAACTTCTTCTAGCTTATCTTGGGAATGGAGGATCGCCGGCAACCGAATTCGAATTCGAGTCGAAAACGGTCTTTAATTCAAAATTTTTGGTTTTGTCGAATTTTGAAAACTTCTCCATACCACGGATATAATGTCCGTATTGGTGCGTAAAAATTTTCGGAGAGCGTCGGCGCTGGTTCTAATTACTCAATTTTTCGAGACGAATTGGAATCCGTTTGTCAAAATTGAGCTAGAGTCAATTTTTGACCCATTTTGACCACATTTGTACAACATTGTCTAGTGTATCCCGGGATCACGGAAGGTCTCCGCCAAATTTCAACACCGAATTCGAACTCAGCGTGAAGAAGTGAAAACAGTCTTTAATTCAGAATTTCTGATTTTTTCGAATTTTGGAAATTTCTCCATCAGATACATCATGTTTTTTCTGGTGTGAAAAAATTTTCGGAGAGCGTCGGCGCTGGTATTAATTACTCAATTTTTCGAGAAGAATTCGATTCTTTGTTTAAAGTTGTGCTAGAGTCATTCTTTGACACATTTTGACAACATTTTCTAGGTTATCTCGGGACAGGAGCGTCGCTGCCGATTTTCAACACCGAATTCGAACATAGAGTCAAAAACAGTCTCTAAATCAGAATTTTCAATTTTATCGAATTTTGAAAATGGCTCCAGACTATACATGTATACATCATGTCTATTTTCATTTTTTGACACTTTTTGACCCATCTGTACCACATTTTCGAGTGTATCTCAGGAACGGACCGTTGCCGCCGAATTTCAACTCCGAATTCGAACTCAGCGTAAAAATTCAGTCGAAAACAGTCTTTAATTCAGAATTTTTGATTTTATAGAATTTTGAAAATTTCTTCATACTTCATGTCTTTTCTGGGTCGGAAAAATTTGCGAAGAGGGTTGGCGTCGGCGCTGGTGCTCATTACTCAGTTTTTCGAGACGAATTCGTATCCTTCGTCAAAATTGAGCTAGAGACATTTTTTGACGCATTTTGACTATATTCTCGAGTGTATCTTGGGACAGGAGCGTCGCCGCCGAATCTCAACACCGAATTCCAACTCAACGTGAAAAGCTGAGTCAAAAACAGTCTTTGCTTAAGAATTTTTGATTTTTTGAATTTTGGAAAGTTCTTCTTAAGATACATCATGTGGTTTCTGGCGTGAAGAAATTTTCGAAGAGCTTCCGCGTCGGCGCTCGTGCTAATTACTCAATTTTTCGAGACGAATTCGAATTCGTTGTCAAAATTGAACTAGAGTCGATGTTGACCCATCGTGACCACATTTTCACAACATTTTCTAGTGTATCTCTGGAACACGGAAGTTCGTTGGTAAATTTCCTCACCGAATTCGACCTCAGCGTGAAAAGGTGAGTCAAAAACAGTCTTTAATTCAGAATTTTTGATTTTATCGTATTTTGAAGATTTCTCCGTACTATATACATCATGTCCTTGTTGGCGCGAAAAAATTTTCTGATAGCGTCGGCGTCGGCGCTGTTGTCAATTACTAAATTTTTCGAAACGAATCCAAATCCGTTGTCAAAATTGCGCTAGAGTCATTTTTTAACACATTTTGACCCATTGTGACCACATTTATGAGTGTATCTCAGGACCGGAGCTTCGCCCCCGAAATTCAACACCGAATTCGATCTCAGCGTGAAAAATTGAATCAAAAATAGTCTTTTATACAGAATTTTCGATTTTAACGAATTTTGAAAATTTCTCCATACTATTTTATATATCATGTCTTTTTTGGATCGAAAAATTTTTCGGAGGGCGCCGGCGTCGGCGCTGGTGCCAATAACTCAATTTTTCGAGACGAATTCGAATCCGTTGTCAGAATTGAGCTGGGGTTATTTTTTGACACTATTTGACCACCTTTTCACGTATATCTCGGGATCGGAGGGTCGCAGCCAAATTATAACACCGAATTCGAACTCAGAGAGAAAAATTGAATCAAAAACGGTCTTTTATTCAGAATTTTTTATAATATCGAATTTTGAGAATTTCTCCATACTATACATCATGTCTTTTATGGAGTGAAAAAATTGTTGGAGAACGTCAGAGTCGGCGCTGGTGCTAAATACTCAATTTTTCGGGACGAATTCGAATCCGTTGTCAAAATGGAGCTTGAGTCAATTTTGACCTATCTTGACCACATTTTTACATTTTCTGGTCTATTCTTGGAACACGGAAGTTCGCTGCCAAATATCAACACCGAATTGGACCTCAGCGTGAAAATTTGAGTCAAAAACAGTCTCTAAATCAGAATTTTTTATTTTATCGAATTTTGAAAATGTCTCCATGCTAAACATCATGTCTTTCTTGAGGCGAATAAATTTTCGGAAAGCTTCGACGTCAGGGCGGGTGCTAATTACTCAATTTTTGAAGACGAATTCAAATCACTCGTCAAAATTGAGCTAGAGTCATTCTTTGAACTGAATTATCCAATTTCTCCAACTTCTTCGAGATCATCTTGGGAATGGAGGGTCGGTGCCCGAATGAACCATCGAATTAATACTCAGCGTGAAAAATTGAGTTGAAAACCGTCTTTAAATCACAATTTCTGCTTTTTTCGAATTTTGAAAATTTCTCCACACTATATACATCATGTTTTCTTAAGGGCAAAAAATTTTTCGTAGAGCTTCGGCGTCGGCGCTGGTGCTAGTTATTCAATTTTTCGAGACGAATCCAAATCATTCGTCAAAATTGAGCTTGTGTCATTTCTTGAACTGAATTGGGTAATTTTTCCAACTCTTCTTCTAGCCTATATTGGGAATGGAGGATCGCCGGCAACCGAATTCGAATTCGAGCCGAAAACAGTCTTTAATTCAAAACTTTTGGTTTTATCGTATTTTGAAAACTTCTCCATACCTCAGATATAATGTCCGTATTGGTGCGTAAAAATTTTCGGAGAGCGTCGGCGCTGGTTCTAATTACTCAATTTTTCGAGACGAATTCGAATGCGTTTGTCAAAGTTGAGCTAGAGTCAATTTTTGACCCATTTTGACCACATTATTACAACATTGTCTAGTGTATCCCGGGATCACGGAAGGTCTCCGCCAAGTTCCAACACCGAATTCGAACACAGCGTGAAGAAGTGAGTCAAAAACAGTCTTTAATTCAGAATTTCTGATTTTTTCGAATTTTGGAAATTTCTCCATAAGATACATCATGTTTTTTCTGGTGTGAAAAAATTTTCGGAGAGCATCGGCGCTAGTACTAATTACTCAATTTTTCGAGAAGAATTCGATTCCTTGTTTAAAGTTGTGCTAAAGTCATTCTTTGACACATTTTGACAACATTTTCGAGTTTATCTCGGGACAGGAGTCTCGCTGCCGATTTTCAACACCGAAAAAACAGTCTTTAAATCAGAATTTTTGATTTTATCGAATTTTGAAAATGGCTTCAGACTATACATGTATACATCAAGTCTATTTTCAATTTTTGACACATTTTGACCCATCTTTACCACATCTTTGAGTGTATCTCAGGAACGGAGCGTCGCCGCCGAATTTCAACTCTGTGTATTCGAACTCAGTGTAAAAATTGAGTCAAAAACAGTCTTTAATTCAGAATTTTTGATTTTATAGAATTACTTCATACTTCATATCTTTTTTGGGTCGGAAAAATTTGCGAAGAACGTCGGCGTCGGAGCTGTTGCTCATTAATCCATTTTTCGAGACGAATTCGTATCCTTCGTCAAAATTGAGCAAGAGTCATTTTTTGACGCATTTTGACCACATTCTCGAGTGTATCTTGGGACAGGAACGTCGCCACCGAATTTCGACACAGAATTCGAACTCAGCGTGAAAAACTGAGTCAAAAACAGTCTTTGAATCTGAATTTTTGATTTTATCGAATTTTGAACATTTCGTCATACTTAATGTCTTTTTTGGCGCAGAAAATTTTTCGATGAGCGTCGGCGTCGGCGCTGGTACTAATTTACTAAATTTTTCGAGACAAATTCAAATCGGCCGTCGAAATTGAGCTAGACTCATTTTGTGAACTAATCTGCCAATTTTTCCAACTAACTTTTTCCTGTGTATCTCCTGAACGGAGCGTCGCCGCCAAATTTTACCACCAAATTCGAATTCAGCGTGAAAAATTGAGTCGAAAACTGTCTTCAATTCAAAATTGAGTTTCTTTCGAATTTTGAAAATTCCTCCATACTATTACTTTCCATCATATCTTTTTTGGCAAAAAACTTTTCGAAGAGCTTCAGCGTCGGCGCGGTTGCTGATTACTCAGTTTTTCGAGATCAATTAGAATCACTCGTCAAAATTGAGCTAGTCATTTTTTGAACTGAATTGGCCAATTTTTCCATCATTTTCGAGGTTATCTCGGGAATGGAGGGTCGGTGCCCGAATGATCCATCGAATTCATACTCAGCGTGAATAATTGAGTTCTCACTCGATTTTCGTGAAGAGAGTCTGGCAGTTTGGCTCTTATTTCAAATTACGTTAAAGTATCTTATTCTGGTCTCTGTATTACAAATTTCCAATACAGAGTATGCTAACGGCCGTCAAATTTTGTAAAATCAACTCTTGTTCACTATTCCGCCATTTTCTCGCTAAACTCGGGCATTCATTTGATAATGCTGGCACAAAAATGGCGGAATAGTGTACCTGTGTCAGTATTGAAATCAACATATCCGCGAGAAGGGCACCTGTTACTCAGGGGCCCTTTTGACAGATAACTCCTCATTTATGGAGTAATTTCGTAAATCAGCTAGGGTTTACTATTCCGCCATTTTCTCGCTAAACTCGGGAATTCTTGTGATGATGTTAGCACAAAAATGGCGGATTAGTATACCTGTGTCTGTATTTAATTCGGCATATCCGCAAGAAGGGCACCTGTTAGTTAGGGGCCCTTTTGCCAGACATCTCATTTATGGAGTAATTTCGTAAATCATCTCGGGTTTGCTATTCCGCCATTTTCTCGCTAAACTCGTGAATTTTCGTGACGATGTTGGCGCAAAAATGGCGGATCAATATACCTGTGTCTGTATTTGAATCGGCAATTTGTAAATCAGCTCGGGTTTGCTATTCCGCCATTTTCTCGCTAAACTCGTGAATTTTCGTGATGATGTTGGCGCAAAAATGGCGGATTAGTATACCTGTGTCTGTATTTAAATCGGCAATTCGTAAATCAGCTCGGGTTGCTATTCCGCCATTTTCTCGCTAAACTCGTGAATTTTCGTGACGATGTTGGCGCAAAAATGGCGATATATACTGTGTCTGTATTTAACGCAATTGTAAAATCAGCTCGGTTTGCTATCCGCCATTTCTCGCTAAACTCGGAATTGTGATGATGTTGGCACAAAAATGGCGGATTAGTATACCTGTGTCTGTATATAAATCGGCATATCCGCAAGAAGGGCATCTGTTAGTCAGGGGCTCGTTTGACAGATAACTCCTCATTTATGGAGTAATATTGTAAATCAGCTCGGGTTTGCTATTCCACCATTTTCTCGCTAAACTCGGGAATTTTCGTGATGATGTTGGCACAAAAATGGCGGATTAGTATACCTGTGCCTGTATTTAAATCGGCATACCCGCAAGAAGGGCACCTGTTAGTTAAGCCTTGTTTTCCAAGGATCCGTGATCACGGATGCGTGGACCACGACTCCACGTGCTTCTCCAACAGGAACTATAGCTGTTTCCCGCAAGGTTGGCTCTCGAAAAATGATACCGATAAATGAAAAATTAATATTGTATCTCAAAATGTGTGAAGAAGAAGATGAAAATTGGATTGCCATTACATTGAGCTAACAAAATGAAACGCTCAAAATGTTTACTGAGCGAATTATACGATTTTCTGGATGCGTCGTATAACACTTTGTGAAGTTTCACACTTTCAATTAGTAACTCGTCCTCGAACGAACTGAATGGTGCCATTTATCTGGAAGCAAACAATCGGCACGCGACACTTAAAAATATACTTTAATAGGACAATTTACAGAAACTGTGAATACTCTAGAGCAGGAATAGCCGCTACAGAATAATAATTTCACGAAATGGCGTTAATAATGTTCAAATTTCAGAAAATGAACTACAAGCCTTCACACTACCCGGGAAAATTTGTTTGTTATCACCCGCACGGACACGCAGAATTCGATTTGGACTGATTTCAGCATGATTCACGCAGTCTTGAAAAACATGATGTATAGAAAGACCTGCAATTAATCTGGCCGCAACGCATCGCGCACCACGCATCTGGAATCGCGGATCCTTGGAAAACAAGGCTAGGGGCCCTTTTGACAGACAGCTCCTCATTTATGGTGTAGTTTTGTAAATCAGCTCGGGGTTGCTATTCCGCCATTTTCTCGCTAAACTCGTTTTGTGACGATGTTGGCACAAAAATGGCGGATTGGAATACCTGTGTCTGTATATAAATCGGCATATACGCAAGAAGGGCACCTGTTAGTTAGGGGCCCTTTTGCCAGACATCTCATTTATGGAGTAATTTTGTAAATCAGCTCGGGTTTACTATTCCGCCATTTTCTCGCTAAACTCAGGAATTCTTGTGATGATGTTGGCACAAAAATGGCGGATTAGTATACCTGTGTCTGTATTTAAATCGGCATATCCGCAAGAAGGGCATCTGTTAGGCAGGGGCCGTTTGACAGATATAACGCCTCATTTATGGAGTAATATTGTAAATCAGCTCGGGTTTGCTATTCCGGCATTTTCTCGCTAAACTCGGGAATTTTCGTGATGATGTTGGCACAAAAATGGGGGTTTAGTATACCTGTGTCTGTATTTAAATCGGCATACCCGCAAGAAGGGCACCTGTTAGTTAGGGGCCCTTTTGCCAGACATCTCATTTATGGAGTAATTTCGTAAATCATCTCGGGTTTGCTATTCCGCCATTTTCTCACTAAATTCGGAAATTTTTGTGATGATGTTGGCACAGAAATGGCGGTAGTATACCTGTGTCCGTATTTAAATTGGCATATCCGCAAGAAGGGCACCTGTTCATCAGGGGCCCTTTTGGCAGATAACTCCTCATTTATGGAGTTATTACTCCCAACAGTCATTTAACATACTCTCACTAGATTTTGGTGAAGTGAGTCCGGCAATTCGGGCCTTATTTCAAGTTGCATTCAGGTTCCTTAGTCTGGTCTTTGTATTACAAATTTCCATGACAGAGTATGCTAACGGCCGTCAAATTTAGTAAAATCAACTCTTGTTCACTATTCCGCCATTATCCGCTAAAATCAGGAATTTTTGTTATAATTTGGGCACAAAAATGGCGGATGAGTATATCTGTGTCTGTATTCAAATCAGCATATCCGCAAAAAGGGCATCTGTTTGTCAGAGGCTCTTTTGACAGATAACTCCTCATTAATTTATGGAGTCCCTACTCTCAACAGTCATTTAGCATACTCTCTTACTCGATTTTTATGAAGAGAGTCTGACAAATATACCTGTGTAAAATTATACTACGTTAACAGATGGCAGAGGTGATTTCCTCTGCCATTTTGTTGCTGAAGGATGTTCGGCCTAGTTCGGAAACGAAATGGCCGTCCAGACTTTAGAACCTGAATACAGCCTGCAGAGTTAATTCCCAAAATTTCATGAACGTTAGCATACTCTATCATTGAAATGTGTAGTACTTGGTACAGAGACCTCTACAAAAATCGAATAAGAGAGTATGGTAAATAACTATGACTGTTAGCATACTCTGTCATGGGAGTTCCTTGAGAATACGGGCCGAATAGCCAGGCTCAATTCACAAAACTCAAGTAACAGAGTATGACAAATGACAGCCCTATGAGTATGAGTTTATAACATTTTTCTTCACATCAGTTCGGTTCCATACTTCGTTGCCTCCTTCTTTTCTAATTAGCTCTCAACCCGAGCCCTGGAATCCGCCCTTTCGAGAATTACCTCAGAGACATCGGGAAGGCTGCTAGAGCTGTCTTAGCCCTCTTCACTTCTGGCCGAAAAACTGGCCTAGGTCGAAATCTGGCGAGTTGCTACGTGGCAACAAAAACTGGGAAAATATGTTCATTACTACATTTAAAAAAAAATTGCAGCAAAATAATTGTAATTAAAAAATGTTCGGTATGCATGAAAAAATCTTTCTATCAATCATCCATCCTTGAAAAATCCATCGATTTACAAGTAAGTAAACTATTTTCAACAACCAATCACAATTTATTACAAACATAACAACCATTGTCGACTATCACTGAGGAAGATATAAGGCGGGAATAAATTAAACACTCACAACATTATGTTTAAACCACACGAAGTGATTTTAAAAAATGGTACGTACACGAAATGCGGCTTCCAGTTATACGCGAAACAAACACATCAATTTCGTCTAGTGTGTCGACTGATAATATATGACATTAAAATCGCCGATAAAACTTAAAATAACAACAAAGATTAAAATATAAAAGTGTGTTTGGTCTCTAAGATTTACAATACTCACGTACATTAAATGATTTGATTTTCTGGCAGCATCTGCAAAAAAGGAAAAAAACTAGTACTGGAAAAGGCAAAATGGGAGGGAAACGGTGAAGTGATAAAATACAAGTTTCATTATTGCATTTTGTGTAGTTGGATTTCTCTTTTCTTCGCATGGCTTCGAACAGAAAAAAGTATACATCAGTTTGAATTTTTCGGTGAGATAGCATTTAAAAAATGATAATAAAGAAAAATTTAAAAAATTAATAATAATACGGAACCGTAAAAAAGCAAACGTCCAAAAAAGAAAAAATGTGCGTACTATAGAGTCTGCGAAATGGGAACCATGCTCAGACTAGATAGGATACACCTTCGGTGGGAGAAGCAAAATGCACGCATGAGAGGCTTGAAAAAAGACTGACAGAGTGTCCATGTTAGAATGTGAGTGAACTTGATAAGGTGTGCCTATTAACTTTTTTGTTTCTGTTGTCCACAGCGCATTCGACTATTAACAGCCAAAAGCGCTAAAGACAATAAAAACAAAAAAGTGTATTGGCACACTCTGAAAACAAAAGACTGATAGTTGATATTCTGTGGCGATGCTCCGATTCCGAGAGATACTCGAAAATGTGGTCAACATAGGTCAAAATATGTCAAAAAATGACTCCAGCTCAATTTTTACAACGGATTCGAATTCGTCTCGAAAAATTGAGTAACTAGCACGAGCGCCGTCGCTGACGGTCTCCGAAAATTTTTTCGCCCCAAAAAAGGCATTATGTATGGAGAAATTTTCAAATTTCTATAAGAGCGAAAATTCTGATTTAAAGACTGTTTTTGACACAATCTTTCACGCAGACTTTTAATTCGGAGTTGAAAATCGGCAGCGATGCTCCGGTCCCGAAATACACGCGAAAATGAGGTGGAAAAGGGGCAAAAGGGGCAATAAATGCCTCCAGTTCAATTTTGACAACAGATTCGCATTCGCCTCGAAAAATTGAGTAATTAGCACCAGCGCCAACGCCGACGCTTTCCGAAATTTTTTTCACGCCAGAAAAGACATGATGTATCTTATGGAGAATTTTCCAAAATTCGAAAAAATCAAGAATTCTGAAATAAAGACGGTTTTTGACTCACTTTTTCACGGTGAGGTCGAATTTGGTGTTGAAATTTGGCGGCGACCTTCTGTGTTCCCGAAATACACTGGAAAATGTTGTAAAAATGTTGTCAAAATGGGTCAAAAATTGACTCTAGCTCAATTTTGACAACCGATTCGATTTCGTCTCGAAAAATTGAGTAATTAGCACCAGCGCCGACGCCGACGCTATCCGAAAATTTTTTCTCGCTAACACGGACATGATATCTGGTATGGAGAAATTTTTAAAATTCGATAAAACCAAAAATTTTGAATTAACGACTGCTTTCGACTCGACTTTTCTCGCAGAATTCGAATTCGGTGGTCAAATTTGACGGCGATCCTCCATTCCCGAGATAAGCTCGAAAAAATTGGAAAAATTGGCCAATTCAGTTCAAGAAATGACACTACCTCAATTTTGACAGTGATTTGAATTGGTCTTGAAAATATGAGTAATTAGCACCAGCGCCCACGTCGACGCTCTTCGAAAAAGTTTCCGCCCCAAAAAGGCCATGAAGTAAGGCAAAATTTTCGAAATTCGATAAAATCAAAAATGCTGAATTAAATATTGTTTTTGACACAATTTTTCACAGTGGGTACGATTTTGGTGTTGATATTCGGCGGCGATGCTCCGATTCCGAGAGATACTCGAAAATGTGGTCAACATGGGTCAAAATGTGTCAGAAAATGACTCCAGCTCAATTTTTACAACGGACTCGAATTCGTCTCGAAGGATTGAGTAGCTGGCACGAGCGCCGACGCTGACGGTCTCCGAAAATTTTTTCGCCTTAAAATAGGAGAGTTTCCAAAACTCGAAAAATCAAAAATTCTGAAATAAAGACTGTTTGGGACTCACTTCTTCACGCTGAGTTCGAATTCGGTGTTGAAATTTGGCGGCGACCTTCCGCGATCCCGAGATACACTAGAAAATGTTGTAAAAATGTGGTCAATATGGGTCAAAAATTGACTCTAGCTCAATTGTGACAGACGGATTCGAATTCATCTCGAAAAATTCAGTAATTAGAAGCAGCGCCGACGCCGACGCTCTCCGAAAATTTTTTCACGCCAACACGGACATGATATCTGTGGTATGGAGAAGTTTTCAAAATTCGATAAAGCCAAAAATTTTGAATTAAAGACTGTTTTTGACTCGAATTTGAATTCGGTTGGCGGTGATCCTCCATTCCCGAGATAAGCTCGAAGAAGTCGGAAAAATTTCCCAATTCAGTTCAAGAAATGACACTAGCTCAATTTTGACCAGTGATTTGAATTGATCTCGAAAAATTGAGTAATCAGCCACCGCGCCGACGCCGAAGCTCTCCGAAAATTGCCCAAGAAAAAACATGATGTATATAGTATGGAGGAATTTTCAGAATTCGAAAGACACAACATTTTGAATTGAAGACTGTTTTCAACTCAAACTTTCACGCTGAATTCGAATTCGGTGGCCAAATTTGGCGGCGACGCTCCGTCCCGGAGATACACAGGAAAAAGTTAGTTGGAAAAATTGGCCAATTCAGTTCAAAAAATGAGTCTAGCTCACTTCCGACGACGGATTTGAATTCGTCTCGAAAATTGAGTAGTTAGCACCAGCACCGACGCCGACGCTCTTCGAACAACTTTCCGCCCTACAAAGGACATGGCGAAATTTTCAAAATTCGATAAAATAAAACATTCTGAATTAAAGATACTTCTTGACTCAATTTTCCACGCTGAGTTTGAATTCGATGTTGAAAGTCGGCGGTGACGCTCAGGTCCCGAGGTACACTCGAATATGTGGTCGACGTGGGTCGAAATGTGTCAAAAATTGACTCTAGCTCAATTTTGACAACCGATTCGAATTTGTCGCGATAAATCGAGTAATTAGCAAGAGCGTAGAAACCGACACTCTCCGAAAATTTTTCTTCCCCCCAAAAAAAACATGATGTATACATGTATAGTCTGGACAAATTTTTAAAATTCGGTAAAATCAAAAATTCTGAATTAAAGACAGTTTTTGACTCAATTTTTCACGGTGAGTTCGATTTCGGTGTTGAAATTCGGCGGCGACGTTCAGATTCTGAGAGACACTCGAAAATGTGGTCAACATCGGTCAAAATATGTCACAAAATGGTTCCAGCTCAATTATGACAACGGATTCGAATTCGTCTCGAAAAATTGAGTAATTAGGCCAAGCGCCGACGCTGACGGTCTCCGAAAATTTTTCGCCTTAAAATAGACATGATGTATATCCCCTCGGTACTGATGCGATGCCCGAAAGGGTAGTTTCCGGTGCCGGGGGTGCGGTGTCTGAGGGGCCAATTTGGCATGTGTGCATCGCCATACGTCCCACAACACCTAGGCATGATGTATATAGTCTGGAGCGTTTCCAAAATTCAAAGAAATCAAAAATTCTGAAATAAAGACTGTTTGTGACTTACTTCTTCACGCTGAGTCCGAATTCGGTGTTGAAATTTGGCGGCGACCTGCCGCGTTCCGAGATACACTGGAAAATGTTGTAATAATGTGGTCAAAATGGGTCAAAAATTGACTCTAGCTCAATTGTGACAAACGGATTCGAATTCGTCTCGAAGAATTGAGTCATTAGAACCAGCGCCGACGCCGAAGCCGACGCTCTCCGAAAATTTTTTCCCGCCAACACGGACATGATATCTGTGGTATGGAGAAGTTTTCAAAATTCGATAAAACCAAAAATTTTGAATTAAAGACTGTTTTTGACTCGAATTCGAATTCGGTTGGCGGTGATCCTCCATTCCCGAGATAAGCTCGAAGAAGTCGGAAAAATTTCCCAATTCAGTTCAAGAAATGACACTATCTGAATTTTGACGAATGATTTGGATTCGTCTCGAAAAATTGAGTAACTAGCACCAGCGCCGACGCCGAAGCTCTACGAAAAGTTTTTTGCCCCAAAGAAAACGTGATGTATTTGTATGGAGAAATTTTCAATATTCGAAAGAAACTAAATTTTGAATTGAAGACTGTTTTCGACTTATTTTTTCACGCTGAGTATGAATTCGATGATTGATTCGGGCACCCTCCGTTCCCTAGATAAGCTCGAAAAAGTTGGAAAAATTGGCTAATTCAGTTCTAGAAATGACACTATAGCTCAATTTTGACTAGTGATTTGAATTCGTCTCGAAAAATTGAGTAATTAGCACCCGTCCTGACGTCGAAGCTTTCCGAAAATTTAGTCGCCTCAAGAAAAACATGATGTGTATGCAGAAATTTTCAAAATTCGATAAAATAAAAAATTCTGATTTAGAGACTGTTTTTGATTCAATTTTTCACGCTTAGTTCGAATTCGATGTTGAAATTCGACGGTGACGCTCCGGTCCCGAATTGCACTCGAAAATGAGGGAGAAATAGGTCCAAATGTGTCAAAAAATGACTCAAGCTCCATCTTGACAACGAATTCGAAATCGTCTCGAAAAATTGAGTATTTAGCACCAGCGCCGACGCTCTCCGAAAATTTTTCTGCCCCAAAAAGACATGGTGTATAGTATGAAGAAATTTCCAAGATTCGAAAAGATCAAAAATTCTGAATTGAAGACTGTTCTCGACTCACTTTTTCACGTTGAGGTCGAATTCGGTGCTGAAATTTGGCGGTGACCTTCCGTGTTCCCGAGATACACTAGAAAATGTTGTAAAAATGTGGTCAAAATGGGTCAAAGATTGACCCTAGCTCAATTTTGACAAGGGATTCAAATTCGTCTCGAAAATATGAGTAATTAATAGCACCAGCGCCCACGTCGACGCTCTTCGAAA
Organism: Acanthococcus lagerstroemiae; assembly: GCA_031841125.1. Lineage (NCBI taxonomy): Eukaryota > Metazoa > Arthropoda > Insecta > Hemiptera > Eriococcidae > Acanthococcus > Acanthococcus lagerstroemiae. The sequence goes on along the minus strand of CM063112.1, from coordinate 31,329,287 downwards.
AATCTTCCGCCCCAAAAAGGACATGAAATAAGGCAAAATTTTCGAAATTCGATAAAATCAAAAATGCTGAATTGAAGAGTGCTTTATACTCAATTTTTCACAGTGAGTACGATTTCGGGGTTGATATTCGGCGGCGATGCTTCGATTCCGAGAGATACTCGAAAATGTGGTCAACATGGGTCAAAATGTGTCAAAGAATGACTCCAGCTCAATTTTTACAACGGATTCGAATTCGTCTCTAAAGATTGAGTAACTAGCACGAGCGCCGACGCTGACGGTCTCCGAAAATTTTTCGCCCTAAAAAGACATGATGTAGGTATGGAGAAATTTTCAAATTTTGATAAGATCGAAAATTCTGATTTAAAGATTGTTTTTGACACAATCTTTCACGCAGACTTCGAATTCGGTGTTGAAAATCGGCAGCGATGTTCCGGTTCCGAAATACACTCGAAAATGAGGTGGAAATGGGTCAGTGTTTCAATAAATGACTCCAGTTCAATTTTGACAACGGATTCGAATTCGTCTCGAAAAATTGAGAAATTAGCACCAGCGCCAATGCCGACGCTTTCCGAAAATATTTTCACGCCAGAAAAGACATGATGTGTATCCTATGGAGGAATTTCCAAAATTCGAAAAAATCAAAAATTCTGAAATAAACTCAATTTTTTACGCTGAGTTCGAATTTGGTGTTGAAATTCGGCGGCGACGCCCCGTTTCCGAGATACACTCGAAAATCTGGTCAAAATGTGTCAAAAAATGGCTCTAGCTTAATTTTAAACACGGATTCGAATTCTTAGCACCAGCGCTGGCGCCGACGCTCACCGAAAATTTTTTCACGCCAGAAAAGACATGATGTATCTTATGGAGAAACTTCCGAAATTCGAAAGAAAAAATTCTGAATTAAAGACTGTTTTTGACTCACTTCTTCACGCTGAGGTTGAATTCGGTGTTGAAATTTGGCGGCGATCTTCCGTGTGTAAACATGTGGTCAAAATGGGTCAAAAATTGACTGTAGCTCAATTTTGACAACGGCTTCGAATTCGTCTATAAAAATTGAGAAATTAGCTCAAGCGCCAACGCTGACGGTCTCCGAACATTTTTTTCGCGCCAACACGGACATGATATCTGGTATGGAGAAATTTTCAAAATTCGAAAAAATCAAAAATGCTGATAAAAAATAAATAAATAAATAAGTAATAATACGGAACCGTAAAAGGTGCGTACTATAGAGTCTGCGAAATGGGAACCATGTTCAGACTAGATAGGATACACCTTCGGTGAGAGAAGCAAACTGCACGCATGAGGAGCTTGAAACAAGACTGATAGAGTGTCCATGTTAGAACGTGAGTGAACTTGATAAGGTGTGCCAATTCACTTTTTTGTTTCTGTTGTCCACAGCGCTTTCGACTATTAACAGCCAAAAGCGCTATAGACAATAAAAACAATAAAGTGTATTGGCACACCCTGAAAACAAAAGACTGATACGCACCAGTATAGCTCTGCGTTCCGCGAATCTATTTACGTACTGTCAGACATCTTACCAACACTCCGAACAGCCCTCCCCTCTAATGACCATTATTACCTTGACGGACTGTCAGACGAAAGCAACTAGCAATACATCACTCGCGATGTCACTTCAATAGAAAGTAGTGCAAGTTGAAAAAATTGTACGCACTAGAGCAACTTGATACCACGAGTTGCTGAGTGGCGTGATATCACCTGCTGAGATGACCTGGGAGTCACCAAGTGATGAATTGCTGCAATTTGTGCACGACCTTATCAATTCATGATCATGTTGCTCTGGTGTGCGCACTGTTTAGCCCGATATCGCTTGGAGATGTCGCTCATGAATATATTTCTAATTGCTAGTTGCTTCGGTAAACGCGACCAGGTGACTCAGCTATTAAACCAACCTTTTCGCGGTCGAGCAAACATTTCGATTCGCAGACTCGTTCGAGGTTGTGTGTTCCACCGGAAATTCCTAGTAAAAATTGGAAGGTACACTCACAGGGCCGGCAACTTCTGTATAGCGAATGCTATACACGGGAAATTTCATGTGTAGCGACGCTACACACGACAACACCGGGGAAATTATTGGTACAATTGGAGGTATGCATAAGGAGAAGCTTCAGCTTTCACTTCGCAAAAGTGAAGTGCGAGCTGCAGAGTGTATTCATTAAAAAAGTGAAGAGGAAGCTTGTGTTCAGGAGTGAGAGCGTTTACTTCCGGAAAAAGGTTTCCCTTCGAGTTGTATGCATAGGAGCGTAAACTTCAAAAGTGAAGCTTTCACTCACGAAAAAACTTATCTAGTCCCGAGTAGACTTCTTTTCGAAAAACACATGCAGTTATCATTCATCTTCGAGAAGATTTCTTTGATTTCCGAAAATAATTTCCGAGGAATTGTACCGAAAATATTAAGGAACAATTTCCGATAATTTTCGAAGAATTTCAACGGACATCACTGAGAAAAATCTTCGATGATTTCAGGAGAATTTTGATGAAGATTTTAAGGAAAATCTCCAACAATAAGAAAAGGATTTTATTGGAAATCATCGAAAAATATCTCTGATGATTTTTGAAGCATTTCTTCAGAAGAAAGGTTCGATGATTTTCAGAGATTTTCATCGGAAGTTTTTGGGATAAATTACCGATGATTTCCGGAAAATTTCATCAGAAATGTTCGGAGAAAGTCTCCGTTGATTTCCAAGGAATTTTATCGAAAATCTTTGAGAACAATCTCTGATAATTTCCGGAGAATTACATCGGAAATCTTCAGAGAAAATGTCCAGTGTTTTCCGAAGAATTTTTTCAAAAATCTTCCGATAATTTTTACACAATTTTATTAAAAATATTTCGGAAAAATGCGATGGTTTTTAAAGAATTTTATCGGAAATCATTAGGAAAAATCCCTGATGATTTCCAAAGAATAATTTCATTGGAAATCAAGAAGGATCTCCGATGATTGTTAAGGAATTTCATCGGAAATTTTTGTAAAAAAATTCATCAAAATTCATCGAGAAAATTTTCTGATAATCTTTGAAGAATCTTATAGGAAATATTCGGGGGGGGGGGACTCCGATGGTGTTTGAAGAATTTTATTAAAAATCTTCAGGAAAACTATTCTATGTTCTTCGAAGAATTTCATCGGACATCTTCGAGAAGAATCTCCGATGATTTTTAAAGAATTTCATCGGAAATTTTTGGGGGGAAAAAAATCCGGTAATTAACGAAGAATCTCATCGGAAGTCTTTAGATAAAATAATTGTGAATGTTCTCCAAAAAATGTCATCAAAATTCATCGAGAAAATTTTCTGATAATTTTTGAAGGATCTTGTAGGGAATATTCTGGAGGGGAGGGGGGGTATTCCGAACGTTTTTGAAGAATTTTATCAAAAATCTTCAGGAAACATGTTCGATGATCTTCGTAAAAATTCATCGGAAATCTTCGAGAAGAATCTCCGATAATTTTTAAGGAATTTCATCGGGAATTTCTGGAGAAAAATAATTCCAATTCCAGAAGAATTGAGACTATTTCCCACTTATGCGATGGGATCAGACATTTTCCCCGAAGGTTTTTTATAAAATTTTTCGGAAATTATTGGAAATTTTTTCCGAAGATATTCTCCGAAAATTAGTGGAGATTATTTTCGAAGATTTTCAATGACATTTTTTTTAAATTGAGGTTTTTCTCAAATTATTTTCGATAAAATTCTTCAGAAATTGTGGGCTGATTTCCGAAGAATTTCATCAGAAATCTTCAGAAAAAATCTATGATTCCATCGCATGAGTGGAAAATAGTCTCAATTCTTTGAAAATTATCAAAATTCTTTTTCCCAAAAAATTTCCGATAAAATTCCTTAAAAATCATCGAGGATTCTTCTCGAAGATTTCCAATGAAATTATTCTCAGGAAATCATCGGAGATTCTTCCTGAAGATTTTCGATAAAATTCTTCCAGAAACCATCTGGAGTTTTCCCCCAAATATTTCCGATGAAATTCTTCATAAATTATCGGAAATTTTTTCTGAGGATTTTCAATGAAATTCTCCGGAAACCTTTTCCAAAAAAATTCTCCTGAAATCACGGAGATTTCCCTCAATGATGTTCTATGAAATTCTTCGAAAATGATCGGAAATTTTCCCCTAATATTTTCGATAAAATTCTTCGGAAATCAAAGGAATCCTCTGGAAGATTTCTGGTGAAATTCTTCGGAAATCTTCGGAGATCTTTCCCGAAAGTTTCCAATGAAGTTCTTCAGAAATTATCGGAGATTTCCTCTGAAAATTATTTCACTGGTTTGTACGTTTGGTGCGTTTTCCACCTGTACACTTCGCTTCTTTGAATGATTTTCGATTTATAAGTTCCTTGGACACATACGTCGGCTAGTAACAACTTGAAAAAACGATGTTATCTTTGAAGCACTCGCTTCATTTTGTGGAGCGTTCGCTTTGAAGAGAAAGAGAAAGCTTACGCATACAGATTGAAGCAAGACCTTAAACTTCTATCTTTCCTTTCGGAACGACGGCTCTCACTCCGCTCTTTTGCTTCGACGCTACAACTTAATTTTTATGCATACAGCCTAATGATACAATAATAAAAACGTTATTGTGTAAAATCAGTGATATTTTCGCTATACATGGGATTATGAAAAGTTGCCGGCACTGGGTACACAGAAGGTCGGGTTCAATGGCACGTCTATCGGAACTTTGTATATCCTCGACACCGGGACGCGTCTCGGCTTCGGATTTATGATTCGGGCTTTCGCCGCACCCAATGGCTAATTGTGAGCGATAACTTCACACGCACTATCTTAACTTGATGAGATGTTGAACACTCACGAAAAAATGTGATGGGCCAAAAGTCTCAAAACTGTAGTGGTTTGTGACATGATGCGTGAGCGCTCACCGAATTGTCAGTCGGGCACCTCGAATCGAACTACGGAGTATGGTACTTACGTCAGCGGCGTGGACAGACTTCCGGGTTGCTTACGAGAGGCTCTTATTTGGAACAGACAATCTCCTTGGGAGCCATTCATCTGACTTCTGGACGTCCGCATTATCGCCATGCTGAGGTCGGATTTCTTCTACCGGTCATACGAACAGAGAATCAGATTAAAGCGGAGGATTCGTAGGGTGGAGGAGTGGAGGACTTGAGACGATATTTATCAACCAAGCAATACTAATTTACCTAAATAACATCCCCCTGTGTGTGCTACCTTGGCATGGTGCGAGGGTTTAAAGAAAAACTAAAGGCACGTAGGAGAAGGAAAACTACGACAGATAAACGCTAATAAAAGCGAGGGAATACTACATCAGTACTCTTCCTTGGAAATGCATCACCTCCAATTATGATGGCAACTCACAAAGTAAATAATAATTACAGGCGTAAGAAATCTCCCATTTGGATGTCCGGGCGAAGATGTTTAGTGAGAAACTATGAGAATGGATATAAGAGCATTGAATGGGGTAGGCAAATTAGAGAAATTAAAGAAAGAGATTGGAAGATTAGATTTAGTGAAGGGAAATGGCCAGAAGAAAATTAATTTCGGATGGGGGAGTATACAGGGTTAGTTGGTTTTCCTTCCGCCATAGGAAAACTAATATTACGCGAAACCAAGTGTACGTTGTTTCGCCAGGTGAGGGGTCTTTTCAACAAGAATTTCATGAGAAATATTCGGGGAGAACTCTAATGGCTTTTGAAGAATTTTATCAAGAATCTTCAGGAAAAATTTTCTAGATCTTCGGAGAATTTCATCGGAGAAAAACTCCAATGGTGTCTGATACATTTCATCGATAATATTTTGGGGAAATGTTCGATAATCCCCGAATAATTTCATCGTAAATCTTCGGATAAGTCTTGGATGATTTTTCAGCAATTTCATTGTGAAATTTCGGGGGAAATGTCCAATCATTTCGGAGATCTTTAGTAAAAATCTCTATTGTTTTCCAAAAAACTTCAAAAAAATTTTTCAAGAAAATTTCCTTATGAATTTTTGAACAATATTTTAGGAAGCACTCGGGGAATAACACCAAAGGTTTTGAAGAATTGTTCCGAAAATCTTCAGAAAAAACCTTCGATTATTTCCAAGGAATTTCATGAAAAATATTCGTGACGATTCCTTTGGTTTTCAAAGATTATTTCCGACGAACATTATCGAAAATACTAAGGGCGGGAAATTTCCGCTTAATTTTCAATGAATTTTATCGGACATCATTAGAGAAGATTATCCGATGATATCAGAGAAAATTTGTAGAAATTTTAGGAAAACTTTGCCATTATTCCAAAGGATTTTATCGGAAATCATTGAGAAGTACCTTCAATGATTCTTGAAGGTTTTCTTCAGACAAAACGTTCGTGGAAAACATTGGGATTTTCTTTATTTTAAATTTTCGATAAGATTCTTCGAGAATCCTTGGAGTTGTGTTCCGAAAATTTCCTCTGCAATTGTTTAATAATAATCGGAAAATTCTCCCGAGCATTTTCGAGAAAATTCTACACTAGAGAACGTGGTCAGTTTGGGTCCAAAAATTACTGTAGCTCAATTTTGACGACGGATATGAACTGGTCTCGAAAATTCGAGTATTTAGCAACAGCACCGATGCCAACGGTCTCCGAAAATTTTTTCGCCCCAAAAAAGACATGATGTATAGTGCGGAGAAATTTTCAAAATTCAATAAAATGAAAAATTCTGAATTATAAACTGTTTTTAACTCAATATTTCACGCTGAGTTCGAATTCCGTGTTGAAATTCGGCGGCGACGCTCCGGTCCCGAGGTACACTCTAAAATGTGATCAAAATGGGTCAAAATGTCTCAAATAATGACTCCAGCTCAATTTTGACCACGAATCCGAATTCGTCTCAAAAAATTGAGTAATTAGGGACACAGACGGTGCTGACGGTCTCCGAAAATTTTTTCGACCCAAAAATGACATAAAGTATGGCGAACTTGTCAAAATTCGATAAAATCCAAAATTCTGAATTAAAGATTGTTTTTGACTCAATTTTTCACACTGAGTTTCGAATTTGGTGTTGTAATTCGGCGGCGAAGCTCCGTTCCCGAGATACACTCGAAAATGTGGTCGAAGTGGGTCGAAATGTGTCAAAAATTGATTCTAGTTCAATTTTGACAACGGAGTCGAATTCGTCGCGAAAAATCGTGTAATTAGCAACAGCGCCGACGACGACGTTCCCCGAAAATTTTTCCGCCTCAAAAAAGACATCATGTATAGTATGGAGAAATTTTTAAAATTCGATAAAAATAAAAATTGTGATTTAAAGACTGTTTTTGACTAAACTTTTCATGCTGAATCCGATGTCGGTTTTGAAATTCGTCGGCGACACTCCTCTCCCGAGATACAATCGAAAATGTGGTTAAAATGTGTAAACAAATGACTCTAGCTCTATTTTGACAACGGATAAAAATTCGTCTCGAGAAATTGAGTAATCAGCAACCGCGCTGACGCTGAAGCTCTCCGAAAATTTTTTTGCAAAAAAAGACATGATGGTAAGTATGGAGAAATATTCAAAATTCGAAAGTAACTAAATTTTGAATTGAAGACTGTTTTCGACTCAAATTTTCACGCTGAATTCGGATTCGGTTGTCAAATTTGGCGGCGACGCTCCGTTCCGGAGATACACAGGAAAAATTGAGTAATTAGAACCAGCGCCGACGCCGACGCTCTCCGAAAATTTTTCCGTCTCAAGAAAAACATGGTGTATAGTATGAAGAAATTTCCAAGATTCGAAAAGATCAAAAATTCTGAATTAAAGACTATTCTCGACTCACTTTTTCACGTTGAGGTCGAATTCGGTGCTGAAATTTGGCGGTGACCTTCCGTGTTCCCGAGATACACTAGAAAATGTTGTAAAAATGTGGTCAAAATGGGTCAAAGATTGACTCTAGCTCAATTTTGACAACGGATTCGAATTCGTCTCGAAAATATGAGTAATTAGCACCAGCGCCCACGTCGACGCTCTTCGAAAAATCTTCCGCCCCAAAAAGGACATGAGGTAAGGCAAAATTTTCGAAATTCGATAAAATCAAAAATGCTGAATTAAAGATTGCTTTTGACTCAATTTTTCACAGTGAGTACGATTTCAGTGTTGATATTCTGCGGCGATGCTTCGATTCCGAGAGATACTCGAAAATGTGGTCAACATGGGTCAAAATGTGTCAAAAAATGACTCCGGTCCAATTTTGACAACGGATTCGAATTCGTCGCGAAAAATCGAGTAATTAGGAACAGCGCCGACGACGACGCTCTCCGAAAATTTTTCCGCCCCGAAAAAGACATGATGTATAGTATGGAGAAATTTTCAAAATTCGATAAAATCAAAAACTGTGATTTAAAGACTCTTTTTGACTCAACTTTTCATGCTGAGGTCGATTTCGGTGTTGCAATTCGGGGCGACGCTCTGTTTCCGAGATACCCTCGAAAATGTTGTCGAAGTGGGTCGAAATGTGTAGAAAAATGACTCTAGCTCAATACTGACAACGGAATCGAATTCGTCTAGAATAATTGAGTAATTAGCATCAGTGCCGACGCTCTCCGAAAAGTTTTTGGCCCCAAAGAAGACATGATGTAGAAATTCTGATTTTTAAGATTGTTTTTGACTCTATTTTTCACACTGAGTTTCGAATTTGGTGTTGTAATTCGGCGGCGAAGCTCCGTTCCCGAGATACACTCGAACATTTGATCGAAGAGGGTCGAAATGTGTCAAAAAATGACTCTAGCTCAATTTTGACTACGGATTCAAATTCCTTTCGACGGATTGAGTAATTGGCTCCAACGCCGACGCCGGAGCTCTCCGAAAATTTTTTTTCGCCAAAAAAAGACATGATCAATATGGAGAAATTTTCAAAATTCGATAAAATAAAAAATACTGAAGTAAAGACTGTTTTTGACCCAATATTTCACGCTGAGTTTGAATTCCGCGTTTAAATTTGGTGGCGACCCTCCGGTCCCGAGGAACACTCGAAAATGTGGTCAAATTGGGTCAAAATGTGTTAAAAAATGACTCTAGCTAAATTTTTTGACAAAGAATTCGAATTCTTCTCGAAAAATTGAGTAATTGGCACCAGCGCCGACACTCTCTGAAAATCATTCCCTCCGAAAAAAAAATATATAGTCCGGAGAAATTTTCAAAATTCGATAAAATCAAAAATTCTGAATTAAAGACTTTTTTTGACTCAATAATTCACGCTGAGTTCAAATTTGATGTTGAAAATCGGCGGCGACGCTCCGGTTCCGAGATAGACTCCAAAATGTGGTCGAAATGGGTCAAAATGTGTCAAAAATTGACTCTAGCTCAATTGAGACAACGGATACGATTTCGTCTATGGATAGTATGGAGAAATTTTCAAAATTCGAAAGAACCTAAATTTATAATTGAAGACTGTTTTTCACTCAATTTTTCACCGAGGGTATGAATTCGATGGCTCATTCGGGCACCGACCCTCCATTCCCGTGATAAGCTCGAAAAAGTGGGACAAATTGGGCAATTCAGTTCAAAAAATGACTCTAGCTCAATTTTGACGAGTGATTTGAATTCGTCTTCAAAAATTGAGTAATTAGCACCCGCCCTGACGTCGAAGCTTTCCGAAACAAGAAAGACATGATGTATAGTATGGCGAAATTTTAAAAATTCGATAAAATCAAAAATTCTGAATTAAAGATACTTTTTGACTCAATTTTTCACGCTGAATTCGAATTCAGCGTTGAAATTCGGCGGCGACGCTCCGGTCCCAAGTTACACTCGAAAATGTGGTCGAAGTGTGTCGAAATGTGTCGAAAATTAACTCTAGCTCAATTTTGACAACCGATTCGAATTCGTCGCGATAAATTGAGTAATTAGAACCAGCGCCGACGCCGACGCTCTTCGAAAATTTTTCCGCTCCCAAAAAGACAAGATGTATACATGTATAGTCTGGAGCCATTTTCAAAATTCGATAAAATCGAAAATTCTGACTTAAAGATTGTTTTTGACTCCATTTTTCACACAGACTACGGGGCTTCGCCCCCAGGCCGCTTCGCGGCCCAACCCCCCCGCCGTCACTCGCTTCGCTCGTGCCGGCCTTACTCGGCGCTTCGCGCCTCGTCCGTGTGGTCTGAAACTTTTGTTCCTGAGTTGAGATTTGCTTTGTGCTTCTTTTGCTCCCCCTCTATCAGCAGTCCTCAATCATCCACCACGAACCCTCTTCCATCCTTTCTTTATCACGATCCTCCTCCTCCTCCACCACGACCCCGTCGTTAACCATGGTTGCTCTCCGCCTCCACGGTCACACCTCAACAGTCGCAACCCTCCTCAGCCACAAACTCCTCCCCCACAATGGCCATAGTCCTCCACCTAGTCTCCCCTGATCACCCTCTTCCACCACGAGTGCCCTCCATTAGGACCACGTCCTTCGACCACCTATACATGTATAGTCTGGAGCCATTTTCAAAATTCGATAAAATCGAAAATTCTGACTTAAAGATTGTTTTTGACTCCATTTTTCACACAGATAGTGCGAATTCGGTGTTAAAAATCGGTAGCGACGCTCCTGTCCCGGGATACACTCGAAAATGTTATCAAAATGGGTCAAAAAATCACTCTAGCTCAATTTTGACATCGGATTCGAATTCGCCTCGAAAAATTGACTAATCCAACCCAGCGCCGACGCCAAAGCTCTCCAAAAATCTTTTCGCTCGAAAAAATATATGATGTATCATCGTATGGAAAAATTTTCAAAATTTTCAAAAATCAAAAATTTTGATTTGAAGACGGTTTCATACTCAGTTTTTCACGCTGAGTTCGAATTTGGTGTTCAAATTTCTCGGCGACGCTCCATTGCCGAGATACACTCCAAAATGTGGTCAAAATTAGTCAAAAAATCACTCTAGCCCAATTTTGACAACGGATTTGAATTCGCCTCGAAAAATGAGTAATCTAACCCAGCGCCGACGCCGAAAGGCCCATTCGGGCACCGACCCTCCATTCCCGAGATAAGCTCGAAAAAGTTGGAAAAATTGGCTAATTCAGTTCAAAAAATGACTCTTGCTCAATTTTGACGAGTGATTTGAATTCGCCTCGAAAATTTGAGTAATTAGCACAAGCGCCGACGCTGACGGTCTCTGACATTGTTTTCTCCCCAAAAAAGACATAATGTCTAGTATGGAGAAATTTTCAAAATTCGAAAGAAATAAAATTTTGAATTGAAGACTGTTTTCAACTCAAGTTTTCACGCTGAGTATGAATTCGATTGTTCATTTGGGCACTGACCCTCCATTCCCGAGATAAGCACGAAAAAGTTGGAAAAATTGGCCAATTCAATTCAAAAAATGAGTCTAGCTCCATTTCGACGACGGATTTGTATTCGTCTCGAAAATATGAGTAATTAGCACCAGCGCCAACGATCTTCGAAAAATTTTAGGCCCCAAAAAGGATATGAAGTATGCAAAATGTTCGAAATTCGATAAAATCCTGAATGCTGAATTAAAGATTGTTTTTGACTCAATTTTCCACGCTGAGTTTGAATTTCGTGTTGAAATTCGGCGGCGATGCTCAGGTCCCGAGGTACACTCGAATATGTAGTCGAAGTGGGTCGAAATGTGTCAAAAATTCACTCTAGCTCAATTTTGACAACCGATTCGAATTCGTCACGAAAAAACGGGTAATTACCAACAGCGCCGACGCCGACGGTCTCCGAAAATTTTTCCGCCCCAAAAAAGACATGATGTAAGTATACAAGTATTGTCTGGAGAAATTTTCAGAATTTTCAAAAATCAAAAATTATGATTTGAAGACTGTTTCTTACTCAGTTTTTCACGCTGAGTTCGAATTCTGTGTCGAAATTCGGTGGCGACGTTCCTGTCCCAAGATACACTCGAGAATGTGGTCAAAATGCGTCAAAAATGACTCTAGCTCAATACTGACAACGGAATCGAATTCGTCTAGAAAAATTGAGTAATTAGCACCAGCGCCGACGCCGACGCTCTTTGAAAATTTTTTGGTCCCAAAAAAGACATGATGTATACATGTATAGTCTGGAGAAATTTTCAAAATTCGATAAAATCAAAAATTCTTAAGTAAGACTGTTTCTGACTCAATTTTTTAGGGTGAGTGCGATTTCGGTGTTGATATTCGGCGGCGATGCTCGGATCCCGAGAGACACTCGAAATTGTGGTCAACATGGGTCAAAATGTGTCAAAAAATGACTCCAGCTTAATTTTTACATCGGATTCGAATTCCTCTCGAAAAATTGAGTAATTAGCACGAGCGCCGACGCTGACGGTCTCCGAAAATTTTTTCGCCCCAAAAAAGACCTGATGTCCGAAATTCGGGGGAAAAATTCTGAATTAAAAACTTTTTTTGACTCACCTTTCCACGCTGAGGTTGAATTCGGTGTTGAAATTTGGCGGCGATCTTCCGTATTCCCGAGATACACTGGAAAATGTTGTAAAAATGTGGTCAAAATGGGTCAAAAATTGACTGTAGCTCGATTTTGACAACGGATTCGAATTCGTCTAGAAAAATTGAGTAGTTAGAACAAGCACCGACGCTGACGGTCTCCGAAATTCTTCCCCCCCCCCCGCCCCACAAAAAAACCAAAAAAAAACCATGATGTCTGGTATGGAGAAATTTCCAAAATTCAAAGAAATCAAAAATTCTGATTTAAAGACTGTTTTTGACTCAATTTTTCACGCTTACTTCGAATTCGGTGTTGAAATTCGGCGGCGTCGCTCTGTTTCCGAGATACAATCGAAAATCTCGTCAAATGTGTCAAAAAATGGCTGTAGCTCAATTTTAAACACGGATTCGAATTCTTCTTGAAAAACTGAGAAATTAGCAACAGCGCTGACGCCGACGCTCTCCGAAAATTTTTTCACGCCAGAAAAGACATGATCTATCTTATGGAGAACTTCCGAAATTCGGAGAACAAAATTCTGAATTAAAGACTGTTTTTGACTCACTTTTTCACGCTGAGGTTGAATTCGGTGGTGAAATTGGACGGCGATCTTCCGTGTTCCCGAGATACACTGGAAAATGTTGTAAACATGTGGTCAAGAATTCGCCTCGAAAAATTGACTAATCTAACCCAGCGCCGACGCCGAAGCTCTCCGAAAATTTTTTCGCTCAAAAAAAGACATGATGTAGGGGAGCATGGGGAGAACTGAGACACTTTTTGGAAAACCGTTGTAAAATGACGTAGAACCACTATGGAAAGCTTTGAATAATTGCAACCTATAGTTACGTGACTGAACTACAAACCCTCAGAAATTCAACTTCCTCGGGCCATTTCTAAAAATCCTACAGCCCTTCAAAAATTTTGTCTCATATCACCCCACGAGAATTTCAAAGGGAGCATTGACACAGTGCATGGGGAACAATGAGACAACACATGAAATACAGAAAATTCAATCAAATGATCATGTTACATAGTACAAAAAGTATAAATTTATTTTATATGGACATTACAATTATTAAATTAAACTTGACGTTCTGAAATTGAAGAGGGGAAAAAAGTTTGGAAAATTGTAAATAGGGACCAATGAGACAAAAACTGGGCAACTGATAAGGCCTCTCTGCGGGATGGTTTTCAAGTTTGGTTCAAAAAAATTTCCTGTAGGTGTTCAATGTATAGTAGTCAACACATTTATTCAGTTTCGGTGGGTAAGATCGCAAAAATGCTGCATCAACGAAAATTTCCGATATTTCATCTAAAAAATCGTCTTATTGCTCCCTAATGCGGCAAAAATGTTCAATCGCTTATAACTCGAAAACAACTTCCTGAAAAAAAAACGGTTTTGGTACAGTTTGGTTACTAAATAGATCATATTTTAAAAAAGATATGATTTACTTCGCAAATACAAATTTTCTTTCTTGTGAACGTTTTTTCGTAAATGCTGAAAACTAAAAAATTGACCAAATTTCGATCACGTTATCAATATCACAGCTACTAATCGATAGAACTGAAAATTTTTCTACGATAGTGTTAGCTTACTGGATAGTGACGAATATGTGATGCAGTGTTGCCATTTATAGTTTGTAGTGTCGGCTAAATCAGCACTGTCTCATTGCTCCCTTGTCTCAGTTCTCCCCATGCTCCCCTATAGTATGGAAAAATTTTCAAAATTTTCAACAATCAAAAATTTCGATTTGAAGACTGTTTCTTACTCAGTTTTTCACGCTGAGTCCGAATTTGGTGTTCAAATTAAGCGGCTACGCTCCGTTGCCGAGATACACTCGAAAATGTGGTCAAAATGGGTCAAAAAATCACTCCAGCTCAATTTTGACAAGGGATTCGAATTCGCCTCGAAAAATTGACTAATCTAACCCAGCGCCGATGCCGAAGCTCTCCGAACATTTTTTTGCCAAAAAATACGAGAAATTTTGAAAATTCGAACGATACTAAATTTTGAACTAAAGACTGTTTTCAACTCATGTTTTCACGCCGAGTCTGAATTCGATTGTTCATTTAGGCACCGACCCTCCATTCCCGGGATAAGCTCGAAAAAGTTGGAAAAATTGGCCAATTCAGTTCAAAAAATGTCAAAACATGACTCTAGCACAACTTTAAACACGGAATCGAATTCTTCTCGAAAAATTGAGTAACTAGCACCAGCGCCGACGCTCTCCGAAAATTTTTTCACACCAGAAAAAACATGATGTATCTTATAGAGAAATTTCCAAAATTCGAAAAAATCAAAAATTCTGAAGTAAAGACTGTTTTTGACTCACTTCTTCACGCTGAGTTCGAATTCGGTGTTGAAATTTGGCGGAGACCTTCCGTGATCCCGAGATACACTAAAAAATGGTGTAAAAATGTGGACAAAATGGGTCAAAAATTGACTCTAGCTCAATTTTGACAAACGGATTCGAATTCATCTCGAAAAATTGAGTAATTAGAACCAGCGCCGACGCCGACGCTCTCCGAAAATTTTTACGCGCCAATACGGATATGATATCTGTGGTATGGAGAAGTTCGATAAAACCAAAAATTTTGAATTAAAGACTGTTTTGACTCGAATTCGAATTCGGTCGGCGGCGATCCTCCATTCCCAAGATAAGCTAGAAGAAGTTGGAAAAGTTACCCAATTCAGTTCAAGAAATGACACTAGCTCAATTTTGACGAAGAATTTGGATTCGTCTCGAAAAATTCAATACCTAGCACCAACGCCGAAGCCGAAGCTCTACGAAAATTGTTTTGCCCCCAAGAATACATGATGTATAGTATGGAGAAATTTTCAAAATGCGAAAAAACAGAAATTGTTATTTAAAGACTGTTTTCAACTCAAATTTTCACCCTGAGTATTAATTCGATGGTTCATTCGGGCACCGACCCTCCAATCCCGAGATGAGCTCGAAAAAGTTGGAGAATTTGGATAATTCAGTTCAAAAAATGACTCTAGCTCAATTTTGACGAGTGATTTGAATTCGTCTTCAAAAATTGAGTGACCTGCAGCAGCGCCGACGCCGAAGCTTTCCGAAAATTTATTCGCTTCAAGAATGACATGATGTATAGTATGGCGAGATTTTCAAAATTCGATAAAATCAAAAATTCTGAATTAAAGATACTTATTGACTCAATCTTTCACGCTGAGTTCAAATTCGGTTTTTAAATTCGGCGGTGACGCTCCGGTCCCAGGACACACACGAAAATGTGGTGGCAGTGGGTCGAAATGTGTGAAATATGACTCCAGCTCAATTTTAACAACGGATTCGAATTCGTCTGGAAAAATTGAGTAATTAGCACAAGCGCCGACGCTGACGGCCTCCGAAATTCTTTTCTTCCCAAAATTGACACAATGTATGGAGTATGGAGGAATTTTCAAAATTCGAAAGAAATAAAATTTTGAATTGAAGACTGTTTTCAACTTAATTTCTCGCGGTGAGTAAGAATTTGATGGTTAATTTGCGGCGCCGACCCTCCATTCCCGAGATAAGCTCGGAAAGGTTGGCAAAATTGGCCAATTCAATTTAAAAAAATGACTCTAGCTCAATTTTGACGAGTGATTTGAATTCGTCTCGAAAAATTGAGTAATTATCACCGGTGCCGACGCCGAAGTCCTTCGAAAATTTATTTTCCCCAAAAAAGACGTAATGTATCATAGTGTGGAGAAATTTTCAAAATTCGAAAAACCAAAAATTGTGAATTAAAGACTATTTCCCACTCAATTTTGTACGCTGAGTTCGAATTCGGTGATTAAATTTTGAAGCGACACTCCGTTCCCGAGACACACCGGAAAATGTTGGAAAAATTGGTCAGTTTTGGTCAAAAAATGACCCCAGCTCAATTTTGACGAAGGATTTGAATTCGCCTCGGAAAATGGAGTAATGAGCACCCGCGCCGACCAGGGAGCTCTCCGAACATTTTTTTGCCAAAAAAGACGAGAAATTTTCAAAATTCGAAAAATACTAAATTTTGAACTAAAGACTGTTTTCACACGCCGAGTATGAATTCGATTGTTCATTTAGGCACCGACCCGCCATTCCCGGGATAAGCTCGAAAAAGTTGGAAAAATTGGCCAATTCAGTTCAAAAAATGAGTCTAGCTCAATTCTGACGACGGATTTGAATTCGTCTCGAAAATACGAGTAATTAGCACCAGCGCCGATTCTCGTCGAAAAATTTTCCGCCCCAAAAAGGATATAAAGTATGGCAAAATGTTCGAAATTCGATAAAATCCTGAATGCTGAATTAAAGATTGTTTTTGACTCAATTTTCCACGCTGAGTTTGAATTCGGTGTTGAAATTCGGCGGCGACGCTCAGGTTCCGAGGTACACTCGAATATGTGGTCGAAGTGGGTCGAAATGTGTCAAAAAATGACTCAAGCTCAATACTGACAACGGAATTGAATTCGTCGAGAAAAATTGAGTACCTAATTAGCACGAGCGGCGACGCTGACGGTCTGCGAACATTTTTTCACCCCAAAAAAGACATGATGTACTTATGGAGAAATTTCCAAAATTATAAGAAACCAAAAGTTCTGAATTTAAGATTGTTTTTGACTCTATTTTTCACGCTGAGTTCGAATTCGGTGTTGTGATTCGGCGGCGACGCTCCGTTCCCGACTCGAAAATTCGGTTGAAGTGGTTCGAAATGTGTCAAATAAAGACTCCAGCTCAATTTTGACAACGGATTCAAATTCGTTTCAAAGAATTGAGTAATTGGCTCCACCGCCGACGCCGGAGCTCTCCGAAAATATTTTTGCCTCAAAAAAGACATGATCAGTATGAAGAAATTTTCAAAAATCAAAAATTTTGATTTGAAGACTGTTTCTTACTCAGTTTTTCACGCTGAGTTCGAATTTGGAGTTCAAATTTGGCGGCGACGCTCCGTTGCCAAGATACACTCCAAAATGTGGTCAAAATTGGTCAAAAAATCACTCTCTCTCAATTTTGACAACGGATTCGAATTCGCCTCGAAAAACTGACTAATCTAACCCAGCGCCGACGCCGAAGCTCTCCAAAAAATTTTTCCCTCGAAAAAAGTCATGTTGTGTGGAAAAATTTTCACAATTTTCAGGAATCAAAAATTTTGATTTGAAGACTGTTTCTTACTCAGTTTTTCACGCTGAGTTTGAATTTGGTGTTCAAATTTGGCGGCGACGCTCCTTTGCCGAGATACACTCCAAAATGTGGTCAAAATATTTTAGTGTCAGCTCCTTTGACGCGTTGAATACGCCACACATCGTACGCCAATTCACGTTTTCAGAATCTCTATTTTTCTGGGACGAACCAACAATTTCCGAATAATTTTGGAATGGAGATAGTTAAAGCAGTGCGGTTTGAAATTCTGGATAGAGGAGATGACTTCGAATAAAACTCACTTTTCAGTTTTGCTCTAGCAGCCTCCAATCCAAAGATTTTCGCCTTTCATCAGTTCGCCCCACGAAATTCAAAATATCGAAAATGCAGATTGGTGCGAATTGTATTGCAGATCCAACGGGCTTAAGGCGTTTCTACATTTTTCAAAAATTCGCGAAATTACCGAGATGCACACGAAAATGTGGTCAAAATAGGTCATAAAATCACTCTAGCTCAATTTTGACAATGGATTCGAATTCGCCGCGAAAAATTGAGTAATTTGACATAGTGCCGACGCAGAAGCTCTCCGCAAATTTTCTCCCTCGAAAAAAGACATGATGTATAGCATGGAGAAATTTTCAAAATTTTCAAAAATCAAAAATTTTGATTTGAAGACTGTTTCTTTCTCAGTTTTACACGCTGAGTTCGAATTTGGTGTTCAAATTTGGCGGCGACGCTCCGTTGCCGAGATACACTCGAAAATGTGGTCAAAATGGGTCAAAAAATCACTCTAGCTCAACTTTAAACACGGAATCGAATTCTTCTCGAAAAATTGAGTAATTAGCACCAGCGCCGACGCTCTCCAAAAATTTTTTCACACCAGAAAAAACATGATGTATCTTATGGAGAAATTTCCAAAATTCGAACAAATCAAAAATTCTGAAGTAAAGACTGTTTTTGACTCACTTCTTAACGCTGAGTTCGAATGCGGTGTAGAAATGTGGCGGAGACCTTCCGTGATCCCGCGATACACTAGACAATGTTGTAAAAATGTGGTCAAAATGGGTCAAAAATTGACTCTAGCTCAATTTTGACAAACGGATTCGAATTCGTCTTGAAAAATTGAGTAATTAGAACCAGCGCCGACGCCGACGCTCTCCGAAAATTTTTTCGCGCCAACACGGACATGATATCTGGTATGGAGAAATTTTCAAAATTCGATAAAACCAAAGATTTTGAATTAAAGACTGTTCTCGACTCAACTTTTAACGCTGAATTCGAATTTGGTGGTCAAATTTGGCGGCGATCCTTTATTCCCGAGATAAGCTCGAAGAAGTTGGGAAAATTGGCCAATTCAGACCGAGAAATGACACTACCTCAATTTTAACGAGTAATTTGGATTCGTCTCGAAAAATTGAATAACTAGCACCAGCGCCGACGCCGAGGCTCTACGAAAATTTTTGCCCCAAGGGAACATGATGTATAGTATGGAGAAATTTTCAAAATTCGAAAGAAACTAAATTTTGAATTGAGGACAGTTTTCGACTCAATTTTTCACGCTGAATTCGAATTCGGTGGTCAAATTTGACGGCGACGCTCCGTTCCTGAGATACACAGGAAAAAGTTAGTTGGAAAAATTGACCGATTCAGTTCAAAAAATGAGTCCAGCTCAATTTCGACGGCTGGTTTGAATTCGTCTCGAAAAATTGAGTAATTAGCACCAGCGCCGACGCTCTTCGAAAAATTTTCCGCTCCAAAAAGGTCATTAAGTATGGCATGGCGGTCGAAATGTGTCAAAATATGACTCTAGCTCAATTTTAACATAAAAACTGCTTTTGACTCACCTTTCCACGCTGAGGTTGAATTCGGTGTTGAAATTTGGCGGCGATCTTCCGTGTTCCCCAGATACACTGGAAAATGTTGTAAAAATGTTGTCAAAATGGGTCAAAAATTGACTGTAGCTCAATTTTGACAACGGATTCGAATTCGTCTTTAAAAATTGAGTAATTAGCATAAGCGCCGACGCTGGCCGTCTCCGAAAAGTTTTTTGTCTCAAAAAAAAAACCATGATATATACCTAGTCTGAAGAAATTTTCAAAATTCGATAAAATCAAAAACTCCTAATTGAAGACTATTTTTGGCTCAATTTTTCACGCTGAGTTCGAATTCGGTGTCGATATTTGGCGGCGACGCTCCGATCCCGAGAGACACTCGAAAATGTGGTCAACATGAGTCAAAATGTGTAGAAAAATGACTCCAGCTCAATACTGACAGAGGATTCGAATTCGTCTCGAAAATTTGAGTAATTAGCACAAGCGCCGACGCTGACGGTCTCCGAAATTCTTTTCACCCCCAAAAAAACATGATGTCTGGTATGGAGAAATTTCCAAAATTCAAAGAAATCAACAATTCTGATTTGAAGACTGTTTCTTACTCAGTTGTTCACGTTGAGTTCGAATTTGGTGTTCAAATTTGGCGGCGACGCTCCGTTGCCGAGATACACTCGAAAATGTGGTCAGAATGGGTCATAAAATCACTCTAGCTCAATTTTGACAATGGATTCAAATTCGCCGCGAAAAATTGAGTAATCTAACATAGTGCCGACGCAGAAGCTCTCAAAAATTTTTTCCCTCGAAAAAAGACATGATGTATACCTAGTATGGAGAAATTTTCAAAATTTTCAAAAATCAAAAATTTTGATTTGAAGACTGTTTCTTACTCAGTTTTTCACGCTGAGTTCGAATTTGGTGTTCAAATTCGGCGGCGACGCTCCGTTTCCGAGATACACTCGAAAATCTGGTCAAAATGTGTCAAAAAATGGCTCTAGCTCAATTTTAAACACGGATTCGAATTCTTCTTGAAAAACTGAGAAATTAGCACCAGCGCTGACGCCGACGTTCTCCGAAAATTTTTTCACGCCAGAAAAGACATGATGTATCTTATGGAGAACTTCCGAAATTCGGAGAAATAAAATCTTTATTAAACTTTTTCACGCTGAGGTTGAATTCGGTGTTGAAATTGGGCGGTGATCTTCCGTGTTCCCGTGATACCCTGGAAAATGTTGTAAAAATGTGGTCAAAATGGGTCACAAATTGACTGTAGCTCAATTTTGACAACGGATTCTAATTTGTCTTTAAAAATTGAGTAATTAGCACAAGCGCCGACGCTGGCCGTCTCCGAAAAATTTTTTGTCCCAAAAAAAACATGATATATACCTAGTATGAAGAAATTTTCAAAATTCGATAAAATCAATAACTCCTAATTAAAGACGACGCTGACGGTCTCCCAACATTTTTTCGCGCCAAGAAAGACATGATGTTCAAGTCTGGAGAAATTTTCAAAATTCGAAAAAATCAAAAATTCTGGTTTCACGTTGAATTTGAATTCAGTGTTGAAATTTGGCGGCGACGCTCCGTTCCCGAGATACATTCGAGAACGTAGTCAATTCACGTCAAATTATAACTTTAGCTCAATTTTGACGACACACTTGAACTCGTCTCCAAAATTTGAGTAATTAACACCGGCGCCGATGCCAAAGTTATCTGAAAATTTTTTGCCCAGTAAACGACATGATGTATAGTATGTAGAAATTTTCAAAATTCTAAAAAATTAATGATTTTTATTTAAAGGCTGTTTTTAACTCAATTTTTATCTCTGAGTTCGAATTCCGTGTTCACATTGTACCCTGACGCTCCGTTTTCGAGATACACTCGAAACTGTGGTCAATCTGGGTCAAAAATTGACTGTAGCTCAATTTTGACGACGGATTTGAATTCCTCTCGAAAATTTCAGTAATTAGCACCATCGCCGACGCCGATGCTCTCCGAAAATTTTTTCGCCCCAAATAGACCTGATATATAGTATGTAGAATTTTTCATAATTCGAACCAATCCAAAATTTTTATTTGAAGATCGTTTTGAACTCAAGTTTTCACGCTGTTTAAATTTAGCCGCTACGCGCCGCTCCCAAGATACACTCGAAAATGTGGTGAATTTGGGTCAAAAAATGACTGTAGCTCAATTTTGACGACGGATTTGTATTTGACTCGAATATTTGAGTGATTAGCACCAGCGGCGTCGCCGAACCTCTCCGAAAATTTTTTGGCCCCAAAAGAGACATGATCAAAAAAACCTGACCAATAAATGGCGCTATACGTAACATTTTTGTAAAATTCTACCCCATATAAAAATTATCAACCTTGCTCGCTCAGCAGGTACTTGATACAAAAGTTGTAGGAAATTGTTAAACGAATGTGCATTGACTTATTTCACATTAAGCTAGTTAGCGAATTTAAGCATTCAGAAAATTTGTTGGCGAAATGTAAAATGGAACTTGTTGCAAACTGGCCCGAAAACCCGATTTTCCCGGTGGCCTTTTTAGTTTTATTCCGCCTTCGACCCTCTAGTTAGATTTTCTAATCCAAATCAGATATTCCAAATGTCCTAAAAGCGGCGCACACCATTGTTGTCTGTCATTCTTGTTAAAGCCTGTTTTTGACTCAATTTTTCATGCTGAGTTCGATTTCGGTGTTGAAATTCGGCGGCGACGCTCCGTTCCCGAGATACACAAGAAAATGTTGTCGAAGGGGGTCGAAATGTGTCCAAATAGGACTTTAGCTCAATACTGACAACGGAATCGAATTCGTCTAGAAAAATTGAGTAATTAGCACCAGCGCCGACGCCAACGCTCTGCGAAAATTTTTCCGCCCCAAAAAAGACATGATGTACTTATGGAGAAATTTTCAAAATTCGATAAAATCAAAAATTCTTAATTAAAGACTGTTTGTGACTCAATTTTTCACGGTGAGTGCGAGTTCGGTGTTGATATTCGGCGGCGATGCTCCGATTCCGAGAGACACTCGAAAATGTGGACAACATGGGTCAAAATGTGTCAAAAAATGACTCCAGCTTAATTATTACAACGGATTCGAATTCGTCTCGAAAAACTGAGTAATTAGCACGTGCGCCGACGCTGACGGTCTCCGAAAATTTTTCGCCCCAAAAAAAACATGATGTACTTATGGAGAAATTTCCAAAATTCGATAAAATCAAAAATTCTGAATTTAAGATTGTTTTCAGAATTTTCAAAAATCAAAAATTATGATTTGAAGACTGTTTCTTACTCAGTTTTTCACGCTGAGTTCGAATTTGGTGTTATGATTCGGCGGCGACGCTCCGTTCCCGAGATACACTCGAAAATTCGGTTGAAGTCGGTCGAAATGTGCCAGAAAATGACTCTAGCTCAAATGAGACAGCGGATACGATTTCGTCTATGGATAGTATGGAAAAATTTTCAAAATTCGAAAGAACCTAAATTTTGAATTGAAGACTGTTTTTGACTCAATTTTTCAAGGAGAGTATGAATTTGATGGTTC
Organism: Acanthococcus lagerstroemiae; assembly: GCA_031841125.1. Taxonomy (NCBI): domain Eukaryota; kingdom Metazoa; phylum Arthropoda; class Insecta; order Hemiptera; family Eriococcidae; genus Acanthococcus; species Acanthococcus lagerstroemiae. The sequence goes on along the minus strand of CM063112.1, from coordinate 31,306,402 downwards.
ATTCGGGCACCGACCCTCCATTCCCGAGATGAGCTCGAAAAAGTTGGAAAAATTGGCTAATTCAGTTCAAAAAACGACTCTAGCTCAATTTTGACGAGTGATTTGAATTCGTCTCGAAAAATTGAGTAATTAGCAACCGCGCAGACGCCGTAGCTCTACGAAAATTTTTTTGCCCCAAAAAAGAGATAATGTATAGAGTAATGAGAAATTTCCAAAATTCGAAAAAAAACAGAAATTGTGAATTAAAGACTTTTTCAACTCAATTTTTCACGCTGAGTTCGAATTCGGTTGTACAATTTGACGGTGTCGCTTCGCTCCCGAGATACACCGGAAAAAGTTGGAAAAATGGTCCAATTCAGTTCAAAAAATGACTCTAGCTCAATTTGGACAAGTGATTTGAATTGATCTCGAAAAATTGAGTAATCAGCAACCGCGCCGACGCCGAAGCTCTCCGAAAATTTTTTTGCCCAAGATAAAACATGATGTATAGAGGACTTTTCAAAATTCTAAAGAAACAAAATTTTGAATTGAAGACTGTTTTCCTCTCAATTTCTCACGGTGAGTAAGAATTCGATGGTTAATTTGCGGCGCCGACCCTCCATTCCCGAGATAAGCTCGGAAAAGTGGACAAAATTGGCCAATTCAGTTCAAAAAATGACTCTAGCTCAATTTTGACGAGCGAATTGAATTGATCTCGAAAAATTGAGTAATCAGCAACCGCGCCGACGCCGAAGCTCTCCGAAAATTTTTTTGCCAAAAAAGACATGATGGATAGTATGGAGGAATTTTCAAAATTCGAAAGAAACTAAATTTTAAATTGAAGACTGTTTTCGACTCAAATTTGCACGCTGAATTCGAATTCGGTGGTCAAATTTGGCGGCGACGCTCCGTTCCTGAGATACACAGGAAAAAGTTAGTTGGAAAAATTTGCCAATTAAGTTCAAAAAATGACTCCAGCTCAATTTTGACGAGTGATTTGAATTCGTCTCGAAAAATTGAGTAAGTATCATCAGCGCCGATGCCGAAGTTCTCCGAAAAATTTTTTGCCCCAAAAAAGACATGATGTATTATAGTGTGGAGAAATTTTCAAAATTCGAAAAACCAAAAATTGTGAATTAAAGACTGTTTCCAACTCAATTCCCGATTTTCCCGGTGGCCTTTTTAGTTTTATTCCGCCTTCAGATTTTCTAATCCAAATCAGAAATTTCAAATGTCCTAAAAGCGGCGCACACCATTGTTGTCTGTCATTCTTGTTTGCTGCACGTGAAGCTCGAAAACCTTGCATAGGTCAGTGGATCAAATTTTCCGGTACCTTTTTGGACTTGCTGACAAGCCGATATTACATCCGGAGGAAAATACACGTATGTATGCTCCGTGAGACCAAATATGCGGTAGCCTTGATTTCGGTTTTCATTTGCCGTTCGCTTGCCCTACACACCGTCTTCTTCATTGTAAATACGAGTGAAATTCGCTGTTTTCAAAACTTGTGTAACTTTCGAAACTACATTAAGTTGAAAAACTCCGAACAGAGAAGAGGAAAAAACACTGAAAAAAGTTGGCGAACAATCGAAAATTAGGTGAGTTATATCTATCGTTCGTGTACCCACTTCCACTGGAGGAAAATAAAAACACAACGTGAAGCTGAAAACAGAAATTCAATGAACATAACGAGAGCATAAACTGTTTCCGCATTTCTCATGTTACTCGCATATGGGCGTAACACTCGACGGTTTTGTATTTCGATGCCGAAAATTTGGCACATATTACAAGAGCAGGTAATCCCAGGAATGAATAATATAAAAAATAATATAAAAAATTTTTACCATCTTTGCGGTAATCCACGTGGTGCAGGATGCTTTATTTACACGTTTCTCAGAAAGATTTTATTTTGTTATAGCAAACTTTTACGTCGGATTTTGAGAACCTGATTTTTTACAAGTACAAGAACCTTTTTGTTGTTACACAGGGTGATTCAACAAGATGTGCTCACGTGTATGGCAGATGTCATGAGAATCGATGTACAGTCTCAGCTGCACAGTCTGGTAATCGAGTTTAAGCGACACAAAAATTCAAGGGAGAGGGTACGTCTTGATATAATAGGTCAGAACTTAGAGATCAACAAAGAAGTGAAGCAGGGGGACCCTTTATCCCCAAATTTGTTCAACTGTTTTTTGGAGAAAGTATTCCACAACCTAAAATGGGAGGGAAAAGGGCTGAATATACATGGGGACCGACTCAGCAATCTGAGACTTGCAGACGACGTCGCCTTAATAGCTCAGGATGGGGAGGAACTACAACTAATGGCCAACGAGTTGGAACGGGAAGGTCGAAAAGTAGGGCTAAAAATCAATGCAACTAAAACGATATTGATTACAAACAAACTGAAACCCCCGGAAATCAAAGTGGGAGCAGAAGGAATTGAAGTAGAGAAGAGTGCAGTTTATTTACGGCAATTAATATCACTTGAGGACAATGTGGAGAAGGAATTAAATAGAAGGAGAGCAAGGCCTGGAGAAATTTCTGGTCGTTAAAACAGATATTTAAAAGTAAAATGCCACTTAAAACTAACATAAAAATCCTGGAAGGATGTATACTACCGGTTTTGACTTATGGGGCGCAAACGTGGGCAGCCGCTGAAGCACAAAACTTGAAAATGGCAAGAACTCAAATTGCTATGGAAAGATCAATTCTAGGTATAAAAAAGAAAGACAGACTGAGGAATATGGAGGTAAGAATGAGAACCGGAGCGAAAGACTGTAGGTATATCATGAAAAAGTTAAAATTTGATTATGCGGGACATGTAGCTAGGGAAAGGAGGGAAAAATGGGGAAGAATGGTGATGGACTGGCACCTTTGGGAAGGTGTGAGATCACCAGGGATACCCCGGACAAGGTGGCACGATGAAATCAAAAAGGGGGAAGGCTTTGGGTTAGGGGAGCTAGGGATAGGGAACGATGGAGAAAGGTAGAGGAGACCTGTGCCCGCTCTTGGGAGCACTAATCTAATGTTACTCGTAGATTAAGTAAAAGTTGTAAGTAAATAAGAAAATAGCCCCCCTCCCATCACCAATATAACCACATTTTTCATTGCATCTCGACAACGGAGGGTCAGCGTCAAATTTAGTCAACGAATTCGAGCTCAGTGAGAAAAGCTGAGTAAAAATAGGTGGTTATCGCGGCTTTCGCGGATCTCAAAAATTTTGAAATTTTCCCCATTGTATGTATTAGGCATATTTCTGGCTCAAAAATTATCGGAGAGCTTCCGTGCCACGACCTGGTAAAGTAACTTCGACATGTCAAGACAAATTAAAATCCGTCTCCATAATTGATCCGGACTCAAATTTTGACCTAGTATAGCACCTTTCCCCTCCCCCTTTTCCGACGTAACCAAAACTAAACCTTCGATTATATCTCGCAAACGGGGGGGGGGGGCGTTGATCACAATTTGAGCTCAGCGGAAAAAATTAGCAGGGATAGGGAAGGTTAATTCTAAGGTGTTTTGAAGTTCGAAATTTTTAAATTTCTTCATTTCATCAGTATTTTTTTGGCGACAAATTTGCGGGAAGCTTCGCACCACATGGGTAAAATATTAAAATGTAAACGATATTAAACTCCCTTAATTGTGCAGACTCAAATTTTTACGCCACGTATAGTTTCCGCCATCCCAGTTTTTGGAATACAATCGCTTTTGGATTTCGTCGGCAATGAGGGTCAGCGCCAAATTGGTAGCGAATAGGATTATCAGTCAGCAGAAAATTGGTAGGAATAGTTTTATAGTTATACAGTTTTCGAATTTCGAAAATTTCCTAATATACGTAACTGGGGTAACTTTGGACGCTTAGTAGTAAATCGGCCATCATGACCTGTTATAGGAACGGTATCGATCCAGAGATCATTGGTAATATAGACTCGAGAGTAATATCGTTAATCAGACTGCGTTTAGACACATAATCGTATTACAACGAGTCGTAACTCATGACTGGCCGTATTACCACAGGGGTTCCGATATTACTTCAGTAGCGCAACATTTTTTTTTTGTTTATTTTTGAAAATATTTTTGGTGAGCTCGGCGCCTCAACATTGAACATAATTATCACAATATGTCAGGCATTAAGATTCAACAAAGTTGATCCGAACAAATTTTGACTTGTTAACAACCCTCCTCCGGTAGGCAAACATAACCAAATCTTGATAATCGGAAGGGTGTCAGCGCTAAAATTGATCAACGAATTTGAGCACAGCTTAGAAAATTGAGAATTAATGGTTATCTCAGCTTTTTGAATTTCGAGAATTTTGAAAATTTCTCCATGCATATATGTATGTTTGGCAATTTTTTAGGCGAGGAAATTTTCGGAGAGCTTTCGGCGGCGACGCTCCGGTCTCGAGATACCCACAAAAATGTGGTCAAAATGGATCAAAATGTGTCAAACAATGACTCCAGCTCAATTTCGACGACAGATACGAATTCGTCTCGAAAAATTGAGTAATTAGCACCCAGCGCCGACGCCGATGCTCTCCGAAAATATTTTCGTCCAAAAAAAGCATGATATACCTAGTATGGAGAAATTTTCAAAATCCGATAAAATCAAACATTCTGATTCAAAGACTGTTTTTGACTTACTTTTTCACGCTGAGGTCGAGTTCAGTGTTGAAATTTGGCGGCGACCTTCCGGGTTCCCGAGATACACTAGAGAATGTCGTAGAAATGTGTTCAAAATTGGTCAAAAATTGACTCTAGCTCAATTTTGACAACGGATTACAATTCGTCTCGAAAAATTGAGTAATTAGCAGCAGCGTCGACGCAGACGCTCTCCGAAAATGTTTTCGCCCCACAAAAGACATAATGTATATTATGGGGATATTTTCAAATTTCGATAAAATCAAAATTAACCCAATTTTCCACGCTGAGTTCGATTTCGGGGTTGAAATTCGGCGACGACGCTCCTTTCCCGATATACATTCGAAAATGTGGTCAAAATGCGTCAAAAAATGACTTTATCTCAATTTAGACAACGGATTCGAATTCGTCTCGAAAAATTGAGTAATTAGCACAAGCGCCGACGCTGACGGTCTCCGAAATTCTTTTCCCCCATGAAAGACATGGTGTCTGTTATATTGATCCAGACTCAAATTTTGACCCAGTAGAGCCCTCGTTACTAATATAACCGTGACATTATTGATTGTATATCTTGTCAACGGAGGATCGGCGACAAATTTGGCAAACGAATTCGAACTCGGCGAGAGTAATTGAGTGGAAATAGGTTGTTATCTCAGTTTTTTTGAATTTCGAAAATTTTGAAAATCTCTCCATCATGCACATCAGGTATTTTCTTTTGACGAAAAATTCTTCCAAGAGTTTTCGCGCTGGGATCTGGTGAAATACATTCAACATTTCGAGACGAATTAAAATCCACCGCAAGACTGATCCACACTCAATTTTAAGATACCAAAAATACAAAATAACGACTCGAATAATGCATTAATAATTAATATGGATTGAGCGCGCATTAAAGTGACAAAGTAAGTACAAGGTCTTAATTAATACTACTCAGGAGATGAAGTTAATAAAGAATTAAAATATAAAAGGCGACGTGGGGGTGCAGATTACAAGTAAGCTAATAGCAGTGATATAGCAATCAAGTACAGAAATAAGATAAACAGAATTAAATGACATTGAAAATAATGTATTGGTATGTAAAGTACACTTCCTGCATTGATACATGAAGTTGGTAAATCGAGAATTATGGTAAATTGCGAAAAATAAAACTGACAGAGCATGAGAGAGGTCAAATCATGACTATAGCCCTCCGGCTCCAGTACAACTACAATTTTGATTGTATTTTGACAACGGAGGATCAGTACTAAATTTGGTCAACGAATTTGAACTCCGTGAGAATAATTAAGTAAGTGTAAATGATTATCTTAGCTTTTTTGAATTTCGAAAATTTTGTGACACTGTGGGGAGGGGCGATACTGAGTATCGAATAAGTGGATTTTCAGTCAACAATGAATCGACTGTGCGTCAACTTTGAACCGACTTTGAGGTTGCAATGACTCGATTTGGAATCGATTATGAATCACTATGGGGGTCATTTTACCGAAACCTTGTTACTTTTGTCCTAGCTAGATATCTGGCAATGTATAAACAAGAGGGTTCTCTATTACTGTATAGGCTCTGACGATAACTTATTGTACATTTTTTATTAATTTGAAGTATCGTGGCACCCCACCCCTACTGTAGAAATTCCATTTAAATGCTCAAAAATTCCTTCATCGTGACTGTCTCTCACCGTGGACTGGACTCCAAATTTTTTTCTTTAATATTATCGCTGCGTGTTTGGATAAACTGATGCGCGTGTAGGTATAGTAAGTAGGCAATTGGGATATAAATTAGAGTTGCAAATGTTGGCACGATTGCGTCTTATCAGTGGTCTGAATGGTTGATCATGGAGATTTTTCTATTCAAAAGTACACATGATCACCCCTTTCATTTTCCCCCGCTAACACCCGCACAGGTGATTTTGCAGCGCACTCTAGTGCAGGTTTATACCCCAATGCAGTACGTGTTTCAGACTCGATAAGAATCAGTGCAGCCATATTTGAAAACGAGTCCCTTGCTTTTTTTCCCTTCACCGTGGTCAAATTTAAACCAATCAGAAAACAGACACAGAGCAAATATTTTTGAATGTAGAATAGCCAACCTGAAGTATTTTTATCAGTCGGTTGGTGTGTACATATGATTTTTTGCGAATTCTGAATGAATTGCCGCTTAATTTAAAAAAAGTTCTGGAAACAAGAGATTTTACCTACAGAAATTCCTTAAACGTGGCGCACTGTGATGAGTGCCGCAAGCGACTCAAATTTTTGATAATCGCAATTAAATGTAAATCAGATCACACTTTATCGTTTCATCACTTTTTAAAGTGGGTACTTATGGTCGAAATCGAGAGATCCAGTGAACCTTTAGATCAATTTTGTCAAGATTTTTTCCCATTTCCATCACCGCACAGTGTAACGAAACACAAAAAAACCGCTCATAATAGGAGAAAACGAATACGAAAAAAAGAAAAAAACAACAAAAGGAGTGTGTTATAGACAGTCTGGAGGCAACGTTTTCGTACTCCACATATTCATCACCCCACTCTTTCAACTGCTAGACATAACCAAAGACAAGACAAACATTAATCGTGTGTCACAATCATTGACCTTTCTGTTTTGTGCGCTTCACGTGTCAAATTAATTTTGGTTGTACTGAGTTTTTTTCTTTGAAAAAAATCATGAAGGAACCTGAAGGTAAGTCCATTCCAATAATTTTGAATGTATTTTTCCAAATTAATTTCTTTGGCATACAAAATAATTACTAGACACTAAAATTTAACAGCAAAATGGTGCATTTAGGACTGCAACTTTTTTGGCAGGTCCTGGCCGGTCTTGAATTTAGTACCATCATTTAGAGTGCATCTTAAGCTACAAATTAAAAAAAAAAATAGCTGCCAGAACTTGCCTAAAAAATTAGAAAAAATTTTTAGTCATTAAAAAACAGGTGAAAAACAAAATTAGTAAAAAAATAAATAGATAGACTAGTAAGTAATCAATCTTGATGAATGATACATCAATGCCCACAATTCTTGGGGAGCTGAATCCAACTTTAGCATCAAATTTTAGCTAGCCCCCCCCCCTATGACCCAAAAGTGGGCCCAAAAAGGGACTAAAAAACAGAGTAACTAATTTTTGTAGATGATATATCATTACCTATAGTTTTTGAGATGCTGAATTCAAATTTGCCATTAATTTTTAGTCAGCTCCTACCATGACTCAAAAATAAACTTAAAAGACAGCTTTAAAATAAAGTTAGTAATTTTAGTGTATGATACATCATTGCACATACCCAGTTATTAGGACGTTGAATCTAAACTTGGTATTAATTTTTAGCTACTCTCCACCTCGGACTCAAAAAGGAGGTTTTAAAAAAAATTTAAAGAGATTTTTCAAATTTTTTTGGAAGGAAATATGGCAGGTAATAGAAATATAAAATATTTCAACTCTTGAAATCTTTTTTAAAAAAAATGTATTTTAATAGTTAGGTATTAGTAGGTTTTAAGACAAATAAATGACAAAATTTTCTGCTAAATTTTCTACGTTTAGTTGCGCATCACATAAGTGAAATAAAATTTAGTATTATTCTATAGGTTTGAATAAAATGTAACTTTTTCGTCTGAAAATAACTCCAGCTACCTACATCAAAGTTGCAGGCCTATTTTGGCACATTGTTATATCATTAAGTTATTTAATCGTAAATGATGTTTTTGATTTAGGCTTAACAAGACTGACTGCTGAAGAGGGATTTAAAACTCTATCTCAAGAGGTAAATGAAAGTAGCGATGATTGATACTGATGATATTTTTAATTAATTTGTACATGTTATTTTTAATTTTATTAAATATAAATTTTTGATTTTATATACCTTCATATTTTTATATGACTTGTTTACCCCTCCCCTTGAATCACATAGTACAGGATAGACAGCAAGCCATTTTCGAAGTGTCAAAATTTGGAACGGTGCATGTAGTTAAGTTCCGCACATATGCACTTATCTAAAAGTGGTCCAAATCGTAGATTGTATATATGAGATAAAATTAAATCGGGGTTAAGTCTATCAAAAATCTAAGAAAATCTGACAGGAATAATTCAAGGGCGCATGCATAGGATTTTACCTCCATTTAGTACCAGGTTAATGTAGACATACCCGATTGTTAAGGAAAGGATTTACCGCTGACTATCCAGTACTGTATGATTTAAGCCCCTCCCTATTCTATATACACCTTTATATTGCATAAAATTATCTAAACACTGTAATATTTGGATTCAGAATACTAAAATTAGTCGGTTTCATTATCCAACTCATATTTTATCATACAATTTTCAGTTTCCTCTTTACCTATCTTCTCATAAAAGTATCTAATTGTCAAAACAATCAAATATTTGGATTTAACATACCAGAATTAGTTAGTTTTAATACCCAACACAGTTTTTTCAGAAAATTTTTCACTTTTCCCTCTCCTATCTCTTCCCCAAAGGACCCAATCGTCAAAACAATCAAAAAATTGGATTCAGCATGTCAGAATTATATAATTTCAATACCAATGTTGATTTTTGGTAAACTTTAATTTTTGCCCCCCCCCCACTACACAGCCCCCCCCCCCCGAACCGCCAACTGAAAAACTGAATCAAAACTCAAAATTTACATTTAAAATACAATTTAGGAGGAACTCTTTTTTTCTTTTTTGGATCAGATTTTCTTCAAGAATTAATTATGAGCGCTTTTTTAGCATTTCATTACACTGTGCACCGTGGCAACAGCAGGTAACAGTAATTATGAAAACCACGATGAAGGAATCTGATACAACTATGAAAGAATTTACTAAAGTCTGGTTCCACGAGAGACCGAAAATTTGTGAATACGAGTCAGTGCTGCCAGATTTGTTTTGCCAAAATCTGGAGAACAGTCCAGAAAGAGCAATCCAGAAAAATCCGGACACAAATGTGATGTCCAAAGGGAAGGGACCTTACGATGAATAAAAAAAATATTTTTTTCAGTTTTTCTGGCATAGAATTATGTGTAGAATGATAATCCATGTTCAGTTTTACCAATTATTCTGAAAAAATTAATTGCTCCAAGTTTCATAAGTTGAAAAAAAAATACATTACAATTATTAAAAAAAGTAATGATGAAAAAAATGCACTTGAAGTTCAATTTACTAAAAAATAATGATAAAACTATTAGGAATAAAAAGAGATTAATGTTTTTTTATAGGAAATTTTACGAAGAATTCATTTTTATTATCAGTCTTACCAAATAATGCACCCAATGCTAAATTAACAGAAAACGGAAAAATTAAAAATCACTCAAATCTCTCACACAACAAATTACTATAAATCAAATTGAATCTCTACATTTGGGAAACTGAAAATTCTTTTACTATTTTATTTTAATTTTTTGGGAAATTCTTAATCGATGGCCCCGCAGCTTTTCTCCATTATATTGAATTTTAATGGGGGCTGAGAAATTAGGAAAGGATTCGTATCAATAATTTGCTCTAAAAATTTAGGGTTTGTGAAATTTAATCGAAACTTTTTAGTAGATTCGTCGGTTTGAATTTTTTTTGTCTCTTTGTGAATCTTACATAGGCTCTATAAATTGTGTGAGTACGACGTTGCCCCTTTTAAATCCCAACACGATTGGGAATTGATACAAACTATGGAAAATTTACACATAGTTGTCCAGAACCAAATTTAATGTTCCAATTTCAATTGGAGTCGAAAAATTGACTTCAGCAGAATCAAATACTGACAAAATAGAATACCCCATTTTACATATTCGAATTCTCGAAAATTGAGTAAAACAATCCACTGACGTCTCCGAAATCTTTTCATCCAAAAAACATGATTGTATTGGAAAATCAAAATTAAAGAAATACAATTCTATGACATGTTTCTATCATTTTCATATCAATTTGTTCAAATTTGCGGATCTCCTTGGAGAAACTGAAATTTTAATTATAAATACTTAATCATCGAATGTTCATTTCAAATAATGAGTAATAACAATGTCGCAAAGCCTCAAAATTTTTACTCGAAAAATGAATTAGAATGTATGATTGCTTGAATTTTCAAATCTATAAATTTTGATTAACGTTCTTACCAGACGTGCGAATATTGGTATTCAAATTCGGCGCACGCTCGTTTCCGAGATACACTCGAAACGGGTCAAAATGTGTCAAAAAATGCATATTGTCCACATTTTAAACACGGATGAATTTTTCTGAAAATTTCTAGAAATTACACACAGAATGCTGAGCAGACTTCTCGAAAATTTTTTCACGCTAGTTCGAATTGTACATGATGTATCCTTATGAGAGAACTTTCGAAATCGCAGAAAAAAATCTCTATTAATTTTTTCACGCTGAGTTGAATTCGTCGAAAATTGGTGAAATTGGCGTGATCTTCGTTTCCCTGATACCTGGAAAATGTTTTCGTAAAAATGTGTCAAGAAAGGTTTCAAAATTGACTAAGCCAAATTTAATGAAACGATTTTCCAATTTCTTTAAGAAATTGAATTTTAGTCACAAGGCCGACCCTGGCCGTTCCCGAAAATATTTGTCCCAAAATTAAAACATGGCATATATCCTAGTATGAAAAAATGCTTTCAAATTCGAAAGATCATACTCCAAATTAAATACAGAGTCATGACGGTATCTCCAACAATTTTTTCGCTCAAAAAGACATGAATGTTCAAGTCATGGAGAAATTTTCAAAATTCGAAAAATCAAATTTATTAGATTTTAACGAATTTCAGAATTGAATTCAGTGTTGAAATTTGGCGGCGACGCGTCGTTCCCGAGATACATTCGAAACGTATCGAATGTCACGGTCAAATATAAACTTAGCTCAATTTTGACGACGCACATTGAATCGTTCCGAAAATTTGAGTAATTAACACCGCGCCGATGCCAAGTTATCTGAAAATTTTTTGCCCAAAAAAACATGATGTATAGTATGGAGAAATTTTCAAAATTCAAAAAATTAAATTTTAATTAAAGCTGTTTTTACTCAATTTTTTCACTGAGTTTCGAATTCCGTTGAATTGGCCGACGCTCCGTTTCGAGATACACTGAAATGTGGCAATGGTAAAAATGCAAAAAATATTTCGACTAATTTTACATCGAAAATTAGTATTAGCCAAACACGCAGTTCCGAAATTTCCGCCCCATGACGAATTGAAAATTTTTCGCCATTCAAAAAACAAAATTTTATTTGAGAATCGTTTCACAAGTTATTCGATTAAAATTTACCAAGGCGTCAAATATGATTAACGAAAATGTTGTAATTTGGTCTTTAACGACTGTGATCAATTTGACGACGGATTGAATACTCGTTTGAGGATAACACTCGAAAATCGTGAAAAATTTATTGGCCCAAAAATGACCTACTACAAATCTGACCAAAAACGGATTGATTACTTTTGAAAAATTACCCCATATAAAATTACACGCCGCTCAGAGTTCCGATAAAAAGTTTTGAACATTTAAACGAAGGCATGATTTTTCATGTATGGTACGAAATTTATCAGAAATTGATATTGCAAAAATTGGAAAGTTGAAATGCGTCAAAACCCTTTTCCGTGTCATTTTAGTTTTTTGTAATTCCGCTGTAGATTTTCAATCCAAAAATTCCAAATGTTCAAAGGGCAAAATTGTTTCTGCTTTTCATAAAGCCTGTTTGACATTTTTCTGCGATCATTTGGTTTGAATCGCGGGACGCTCCGTTCCGGATACACAAGAAAATGTTGTCGAAGGGGTCGAAATGTGTCCAAATAGGACTTTAGCTCAAAAACTGACAACGAATCGATTCGTCTAGAAAAATTGGGGTAATTAGCACCAGCCGACGCCAACGCTCTGCGAAAATTTTTCCGCCCCAAAAAAGACATGATGTACTTATGAGAAATTTTCAAAATTCGATAAAATCAAAAATTCTATATTAAAGTCTGTTGTGACTCAATTTTTCACGTGAGTGCGAGTTCGGTGTTGATATTCGGCGGCGATGCTCCGATTCCGAGAGACACTCGAAAATGTGGCACATGGGTCAAAATGTGTCAAAAAATGACTCCAATCTATTAATACAACGGATTCGAATTCGTTCTCGAAAAACTGAGTAATAAGCACGTGCGCCGACGCTGACGGGCTCCGAAAATTTTTCGCCCAAAAAAAAACATGATGTACTTATGGAGAAATTTCCAAATTCGATAAAATCAAAAATTCTGAATTTAAGATTGTTTCAGAATTTTCAAAAAATCAAAAATTATGATTTGAAGACTGTTTTTAACTCAGTTTTTCACGAACTTGAGTTCGAATTTGGTTTATGATTTCGGCGGCGACGCTCCGTTTCCCGATACAATCGAAATTCGGTTGAAGTCGGTCGAAATGTGCCAGAAATTGACTCTCTCAATGAGACAGCGGATACGATTTCGTCTATCGATAGTACGGAAAATTTTCAAAATTCGAAAGAAACAATTGTGAATTAAAGACTGTTTTCCAGACTCAATTTCCGCAAATATTTCCGTGGCCTTTTGATTTAATTGTGCGACCTTCCATTTTCCGTAATACAAATCGAAAATGTGGTCAAATGTCCTAAAAGCTGGTCACACAATTTAGCTGTCAGTCAATTTGCGAACGATTGAATTCGTCTCGAAAACTTAGCATAGTCATGCGCGCGCAGTATCAAATTTTCCGTACAAAATATTATGTTGAGAATTTAACAATCGAAATTATCAAATCTGGATTAAAATTTTACCGTAATTGTATGCACCGTGAACTCAAATATCGGTAGCCTTGATTTCGGTTGTCATTGCCGATTCCGATTGACACACTCGTCTGTCTCATGGTGTAAATACAGTGTAAATATCCAGTTCAAAATTTGAACTTTCGAATTACTACAATAATGTGGTAATTAACGACGTCGCGGACAGCGAAAGTTTCGACAAAAACATGAAAAATAGTTGGACGAATTAAAATTCGAAAATATGAATTCATATTAAACGTTTTTGTACTCCCACTTCGACTGGTAGTGAAAATAAAAACACGGAGACGTGAAGCTCGAAGAACAGAAAATTTCAAAAATGCAACAAAAGATTAGCTCAATTTAAACTGGATTCGAATTCGTCCGACATTAAGTAAAGCATCCGACGTGACGCATCCGAAAATTTTTCGCCTAAAAAATGACATGATTATATTTGGAGAAATTTTCACAATTCGAAAAAATCAAAAATTTGAATTAAAGACTGTTTATTAACTCACTTTTTCACGCAGAGGTCGAATTCGATGTTTGAATTTGGCGCGAACTTCGTGTTCCCGAGATAATAGAAAATGTTGTAAAAATGTGGTCAAACATGTGTCGAAAATGACTCTAGCTCAATTTTGAAACGATTCGAATACGTTCTGAAAAATTAGGTATCATTGGACTTGCGCAAGGCATATTTCCGAAAATTTAATTCGCCCTAAAACAGCATGATGTTAGTTGGAGATTATTTCTTTCAAAATTAACGATATTTTCAAAATTTGAAATAATAATTCTGCTTATTGATCATTTTATCGCTTAATTATTCGAAAATTTCGGGTTGAAATATCGAATGTGAACAACTTCAATAGTTCACATGTATAACTATATTCGTAACCTTCCATGGAAAATAAAAAACGTTGAAGCGAAAGAATTCAATAACACAGTAGCCATAACTGTTGATCACGGTTATTCATTCCGCTAGTCTACACGTCAGAAATTGTAATTAACCGAAAAATGGCACGTATCAGGAAACCAGAATTATAAACAATCAAATCAGAAAAATTATTTTGCGGGAAACATGTAGATTTTCATTTCTTTCCAGAAAGATTTAATTTGTTTCTAGAACTTAATTTTTACGGAATTTACAATTTCGCTGGGGGGGGGGGGGGGGGGGGGGGGGGGAAGGGCTGATATACATGGGGGACCGACTCAGACAATCTGAAAACTTGCAGACGTACGTCGCTAATGCTCAGGATGGAGGAATCTATCACTATAGAATGGCCAACGAGTTGAACGGACAGGTCGAAAAGTAGGGCTAAAAAACAATGCAACTAAAACGAAAAATTGATTACAAACAAACTGAAAACCCGGAAAATCAAAGTGGACAGAAGGAATTGAAAGTAGGAAAGTCAGTTGTATTACGGCAATTAATGTCACTTGAGGACAAAAGTGGAAAGAATTAAAATAGAAGAGAAGCAGGCCTGGAAAATTTTGGTCGTTAAAACAGAATTTAAAAGTAAAAATGCCACTTAAAACTAACATAAAAATCCTGGAAGGATGTATACTCCGGTTTTTTGGTTATGGTGCGAAACGTTGGCACCCTGGAACACAAAAATTGAAAATGTGCAAAACGTCAAATTTGCTATTTGAAAGATCAATTCAGGTTAAAAAAGAAAGACAGACAGGAATTGAGGTGAGAGAACCGAGCGAAGACTGTAGATATTCATGAAAAGTTAAAATTTGATTGCGGACATGTACAGGGAAGGAGGGAAAAATGGGAAGAATGTGATGGACTGGCACCTTTGGGAAGGTGTGAGATCACCAGGGATTCCCCGGACAAGTGGCACTGAAATCAAAAAGGGGAAGGCTTTGGTTAGGGAGCTAGGGATAGGGAACGTGGAGAAAGGTAAGGAACTGTGCCCGCTCTTGGGAGCACTATCAATGTACTCGAATTTAATTTACAATTTCATTCGTCTGGAAAAATTGATATTAAAAAGGGGCGGCGACGCTATCGAAAAAATTTTCACGTCAACAAGACATGTTAGTTTGGGAATTAAATTTGAATTATCAAAATTTTAACGTTTCTGACACAATTTTTCACGGGAATAATTTCGTTGTTGATATTCGGCGGCGATGAACATCGAGAGACTCGAAAATTGTAACATGGGTAAGTTAGTAATGCTCAGTTCAATTTTGAAAGGGATCGAATTATCGAATAATTATAATTGCACAAAGCGTTGATCGCTGGCATCTCCAAAATTGTTTCGCCAAAAAGACTTGATGTATGGAAAATTTTAAAATTGTAAATTTAAATTCTGATTTAAAGAGATTTCACAATTTTAGCAGGACTTGAAATCGGTGTTAAAATCGGAGACATCCGTTCCAGAAACGCTCAAATGTTAAAATGGTCAAAGTGCAATAAATGGTTAATTTGGAATTACCAGGCCGAACCCGAAAATTTTTTACGCCAGAAAACGTCAAGATTGCTGAAATTAGGGATTTCAGATTGAAAAAAAAACAGAAATCTGAAATAAAATGAACGTTACAAACACTTTTTACATGAAAGTTAAATGATACGGAATTTGTATGGTGGAAAATGCGGGACTTTTGTCGGTACCTGAAAAGTTGTTAAAAATGTACCAAAATGGGCAAAATGACATCAAGATTTTTACAACGTTCGAAGGAGTTTAAAATGATATTAGCAAAGGCGACGTGGGTTCTCGAAACTTATCCCCTTAGGAAGTTGGGTTTGATGAAATTATAAAATGAAACAATCAAAAATTCTATGTAAAATCAATGCTGGAACACTTTCATGGCCTAACAATTTCAACGGCTGCATTACTTCAACGGGAAATATTTTGGCCCTCTCGTCTCAAATTGAAGTTCCTTTTTCATCAAATGTTTCTTTCAAAATTTCATGATCGACAAATGTTAGAAACACAAAACATGAAATTAAATTTCTCTTTAAATGACGATCAAATTTGGAAAGGAATAGAAAGTCCTCAGTACCCTTTGCCAAATAACCTAAAACTAAACCTTCGATAAAAATAACTCGGAAAAAGAGGGAGGGGGAATTGGAAAGGAATAGATTAAAGTCAGATTCTGTCGAAAAAATTGAGAAGGTCGTGAAAGGTTATGCAAGGTGGTCTGAGTGAAATTTCCAAAAATATTCAAACAAGTCATTGTATGCGAAAAAATTAGATGAAGTTCGATCGAAGAAAAAAGAAGCAAATGGTGAAAGAATTAAAATCGATCTGTATGAAAGAAATTTACCATAATCGCCCCCTGATTGGAATGATCACAATTTAGATTGGGCAAAATACAGGGTCAGGCAAATCTTGTCAGGAATCGAACAAGGAGAGAGAATAAGAGTGATAGGAATCGAAGTTATCACAGGTTTTTCGATTTCGAAAATTTCCATGAATAACGTTAAAACTGGGGAATCGGACGCAGTATAATAACGGCCCTCGACCGATTTAGAACTTAGTATGTTAGTGATGGATAAATATCTGACACAGTAATACAAACAATACCTGTTACATTATATTATAAAGCTAATATTCATGAAAAGTAAAATAAACTAAAGAAAAAAAAGGGGTTTGGGTAAGAAAAAAAAAATTTTAAAAGAAAAAAAAAAAGGGCCCCCCTTTTTTCCCGGGCCCAAATAAAAAACCAAAAAAATAAACCCCCCCCAAAAAATTTTTTCAAAATTTTTGGGGCCCCCCCCCAAATCCCTTTTTTCCCCGACAACGGAGGGTCGCGAAAATTTTAGTAAACAAATTTCGAGTCAGTGAGAAAGCGAGTAAAAATGGGTGGTTATCGGGGCTTCGCGGTCTAAAAAATTTTGAAATTTTCCCCATTGTATGTTTTAGGCATATTTCGGGCTCAAAAATTATCGGAGAGCTTCCGTGCCACGACCTGGTAAAGTAACTTCGACATGTCAAGACAAATTAAAATCCGTCTCCATAATTGATCCGGACTCAAATTTTGACCTAGTATAGCACCTTTCCCCTCCCCCTTTTCCGACGTAACCAAAACTAAACCTTCGATTATATCTCGCAAACGGGGGGGGGGGGGGGGGGGTTAATCACCGAATTTGAGCTCAGCGAAATAAATTGAGCAGGGATAGGGGAAAGGTAATTATCTAAGGTGTTTTGAAGTTCGAAAATTTTTAAAATTTCTTCATACCTTACATCAGTCATTTTTTTGGCGACAAAATTTGCGGGAAGCTTCCGCACCGCCACCGGGTAAAATATATTCAACATGTCGAAACGAATTAAAATCCGTCTCTGTAATTGATGCAGACTCAAATTTTTAGCCAGTATAGTCCCGCCCCCCTAGTTTTGGAATACAATCACATTTTTGATTGTACGTCGGCAACTGAGGGTCAGCGCCAAATTTGGTCAGCGAATTCGAACTCAGCGAGAGAAATTGAGTAGGAATAGGTAGTTTATAGTTTATCACAGTTTTTTCGAATTTCGAAAATTTCTCCATAATATACCGTTAACTGGGGTAATATCGGACGCTAGTAGTAATATCGGCCACTCATGACCTGTTGTAGGAACGCTAGTATCGTTATCAGTAGAGTCTATTGGGGTAATATCAGACACCAGAGGTAATATCGACTACTCATGACTTGCTGTTGGAGCACTAATATCGTTATAAGTAAACAAGTCGTGACACTCATGACTGGCCGGTATTACCACCGGGGTCCGATATTACTCCAGTAGACGCTACATCAGTTTTTTTTTGTTTTTTTTTTTACGAAAACATTTTTGGTGAGCTTCGGCGCCTCAACCTTGTGAAATATATTCAATATGTCGAGACGCATTAAAATTCAACACCAAAGTTGATCCAGACTCAAATTTTGACTTGGTGTAACAACCCCTCCTCCGGTAGCAAACATAACCAAATCTTTGATTGAATCTCGGCAAGGGTGTCAGCGCTAAATGTGATCAACGAATTTGAGCACAGCAAGAAAAATTGAGCTGAGATAAGTGGTTATCTCAGCTTTTTTGAATTTCGAGAATTTTAAAAATTTGTCCATGCATATATGTATATTCGGCATTTTTAGGCGAGGAAATTTTCGGGGAGCTTCCCTGTCGCGACCAGTTGAAATATATTCAACATGTTGTGACGAATTAAAATCCATCGTCAATATTGATGCAGACTACAATTTTTAGCCTGTATACCCCCCCCCCACCGTCATCATTGACAATACGGCCACATGGCCACATTTTTATTTGTATGTCGGCAACGGAAGGTCGGCGTCAAATTTGGTCAACGAGTTTGAACTCAGTGAGAAAAATTGAGTAGAAATAGGTTGTTATTATCGCAGCTTTTTCAATTTTCGAAAATTTTGAAATTACTCCGTACACATTGGGCAATTCGTTTTTTAGCGAAAAAAATATTCGGAGAATTTTCGCGCCACGACCCGGTGAAATATATTCAACATGTTGAGACGAATTAAAATCCGTCTCCAAAATTGATCCAGACTCAAATTTTGACCCAGTATAGCCCCCCTTGCAAACATTACCAAATCTGTGATTATATCTCAGCTCCGGGGGGGGGGGGTCAGTGCCAAATGTGGTCAACGAATTCGAACTCAGTGAGAAAAATTGAGCAGGAATAGGTGGTTATAACAGGTTTTTTTTTCGAATTTCGAAAATATTGAAAATGTTTCCATAATTACATGAGGCATT
The DNA here is from genome assembly GCA_031841125.1 of Acanthococcus lagerstroemiae. Classification (NCBI taxonomy): domain Eukaryota; kingdom Metazoa; phylum Arthropoda; class Insecta; order Hemiptera; family Eriococcidae; genus Acanthococcus; species Acanthococcus lagerstroemiae. Next base: position 31,287,366 of record CM063112.1, on the reverse strand, counting down.
TTTTTGTTTACGAAAAAATTTTCGGAGAAATTTTGCGCCGCGACCTGGTGAAATATATTCAACATGTCGAGATGAATTAAAATACGTTGTCAAAATTGATCCAGACTCAAATTTTGACCCAGTAGAGCCCTCGTTACTAATATAACCGTGACATTATTGATTGTATATCTTGTCAACGGAGGATCGGCGACAAATTTGGCAAACGAATTCGAACTCGGCGAGAGTAATTGAGTGGAAATAGGTTGTTATCTCAGTTTTTTTGAATTTCGAAAATTTTGAAAATCTCTCCATCATGCACATCAGGTATTTTCTTTTGACGAAAAATTCTTCCAAGAGTTTTCGCGCTGGGATCTGGTGAAATACATTCAACATTTCGAGACGAATTAAAATCCACCGCAAGACTGATCCACACTCAATTTTAAGATACCAAAAATACAAAATAACGACTCGAATAATGCATTAATCATTAATATGGATTGAGCGCGCATTAAAGTGACAAAGTAAGTACAAGGTCCTAATTAATGCTACTCAGGAGATGAAGTTAATAAAGAATTAAAATATAAAAGGCGACGTGGGGGTGCAGATTACAAGTAAGCTAATAGCAGTGATATAGCAATCAAGTACAGAAATAAGATAAACAGAATTAAATGACATTGAAAATAATGTATTGGTATGTAAAGTGCACTTCTTGCATTGATACATGAAGTTGGTAAATCGAGAATTATGGTAAATTGCGAAAAATAAGACTGACAGAGCATGAGAGAGGTCAAATCATGACTATAGCCCTCCGGCTCCAGTACAACCACAATTTTGATTGTATTTTGACAACGGAGGATCAGTACTAAATTTGGTCAACGAATTTGAACTCCGTGAGAATAATTAAGTAAGTGTAAATGATTATCTTAGCTTTTTTGAATTTCGAAAATTTTGTGACACTGTGGGGAGGAGCGATACTGAGTATCGAATGAGTGGATTTTCAGTCAACAATGAATCGACTATGCGTCAACTTTGAATCGACTTTGAGGTTGCAATGACTCGATTTTGAATCGATTATGAATCACTGTGGGGGTCATTTTACCGAAACCTTGTTACTTTTGTCCTAGCTAGATATCTGGCAATGTATAAACAAGAGGGTTCTCTATTACTGTATAGGCTCTGAGGATAACTTATTGAACCTTTTTTTATTAATTTGAAGTATCGTGTCACCCCATCCCTACTGTAGAAATTCCATTTAAATGCTCAAAAATTCCTTTATCGTGACTGTCTCTCACCGTGGACTGGACTCCAAATTTTTTTCTTTAATATTATTGCTGCGTGTTTGGATAAACTGATGCGCGTGTAGGTATAGTTTTTGTGCGTACAGTGAACCAGTAGGCAATTGGGATATAAATTAGAGTTGCCGATTGCGTCTTATCAGTGGTCTGAATGGTTGATCATGGAGATTTTTTTATTCAAAAGTACACATGATCACCCCTTTCATTTTTCCCCGCTAACACCCGCACAGGTGATTTTGCAGCGCACTCTAGTGCAGGTTTATACCCCAATACAGTACGTGTTTCAGACTCGATAAGAATCAGTGCAGCTATATATTTGAAAACGAGTCCCTTGCTTTTTTTCCCTTCGCCGTGGTCAAATTTGAACCAATCAGAAAACAGACACAGAGCAAATATTTTTGAATGTAGAATAGCCAACCTGAAGTATTTTTATCAGTCGGTTGGTGTGTACATATGATTTTTTGCGAATTCTGAATGAATTGCCGATTAATTTAAGAAAAGTGCTGGAAACAAGAGATTTTACCTACAGAAATTCCTTAAACGTGGCGCACTGGGATGAGTGCCGGAAGCGACTCTAATTTTTGATAATCGCAATTAAATGTAAATCAGATCACACTTTATCGTTTCATCACTTTCTAAAGTACTTATGGTCGAAATCGAGAGATCCAGTGAACCTTTAGATCAATTTTGTCAAGATTTTTCCCCATTTCCATCACCGTGGCAACAGCAGGTAACAGTAATTATGAAAACCACGATGAAGGAATCTGATACAACTATGAAAGAATTTACTAAAGTCTGTTTCCACGAGAGACCGGAAATCTGTGAATGACTCAATTTTTCACGCTGAGTTCGAATTCGGTGTTGAAATTCGGCGGCGACGCTCCGTTCTCGAGATACACTTGAAAATGTGGTCAAAAAGTGTCCAAAAATGATTCCGGCTCAATTTTGACAACGGATTCGAATTCGTCTCGAAAAATTGAGTAATTAGCATCAGCGCCGACGCTGACGCCATCCGAAAATTTTTCGCCCTAAAAAAGACATGATGTATCTTATGGAGAAATTTTCAAAATTCGAAAAAATCAAAAATTCTGAATTAAAGACTGTTATTGACTCACTTTTTCACGCAGACGTCGAATTCGGTGTTGACATTTGGCAGCGAACTTCCGTGTTCCCGAGATATACTAGAAAATGTAAAAATGTGGTCAAAATGTGTCGAAAAATGACTCTAGCTCAATTTTGACAACGGATTCGAATCCGTCTCGAAAAATTGAGTCATTAGCACCAGCGCCGACGCTATTCGAAAATGTTTTCGCCTACAAAAAGACATGATGTATAGTCTGGAGAAATGTTCAAAATTCGATATTATCAAAAATTCTGAATAAAAGACTGTTTTCGACTCACTTTATCACGCTAAGATCGATTTCGGTGTTGAAATTCGGTGGCGACTCATTGTTCCCGTGATACATTCGAAAATGTGGTCAAAATGGTTCAAGATGCGTCAAAAATTCACTGTAGCTCAATTTTGACAACGGATTCGAATTCGCCTCGAAAAATTGAGTAATTAACAACAGCGCCGACGGCGACGCTATCCGAAAAATTTTCGCGTCAACAAGGACATGATGTATGGTATGGAGAAATTTTCAAAATTCGAAATTATCAAAAATACTGAAATAAACACTGTTTCTGACTTAATTTTTCACGGAGAGTACGATTTCGGTATTGATATTCGGCGGCGATGCTCCGATTCCGAGAGACACTCAAAAATATGGTCAACATGGGTCAACTTTTTCACGGTGAGGTCGAATTCGGTGTCGAAATTTGGCGGCGACCTTCTGTGTTCCCGAGATACACTAGAAAATGTTGTAAAAATGTAGTCAAAATGGTTCAAAAATTTACTCTAGCTCAATTTTGACAACCGATTCGAATTCGTCTCTAAAAATTGAGTAAGTAGCACAAGCGCCGACGCTGACGGTCTCCGAAATTCTTTTCCCCCCAAGAAAGACATGGTGTCTGGTATGGAGAAATCTTCAAAATTTAAAGAAATGACAAATTCTGATTTAAAGACTGTTTTTGACTCAATTTTTCACGCTTCGTTCGAATTCGGCGTTGAAATTCGGCGGCGATGCTCCGTTCCTAAGATACACTCGAAAATGTGGTCAAAATGGGTCAAAATGTGTCAACTAATGACTCCAGCGCAATTTTGACAACGGATTCGAATTCGTATCGAAAAATTGAGTAACTAGCCATAGTGCCGACGCCGACGCTATCCGAAAATTTTTTCGCGCCAACAAGGACATGATGTATATAGTACGAAGAAATTTTCAAAATTCAATAAAATCAAAAATTCTAAATGAAAGACTGTTTTCGACTCAATATTTCACGCTGGGTTCGAATTCGGTGTTGAAATTCAGCGACGATGCTCCGTTCTCGAGATACACTTGAAAATGTGGTCACAGTGGGTCAAGAGGTGTCGAAAAATGACCCTAGCCCAATTTTTACAACGGATTAGAATTCGCCTCGAAAATTTGAGTAATTAGCACCAGCGCTGACCCCAACGCAATCCGAAAATATTTTCGCCCTAAAAAAGGCATGATGTATAGTATGGAGAAATTTTCAAAACTCGATATTATCAGAAATTCTGAATAAAAGACTGTTTTTGACTCAATTTTTCACGCTGAGTTCCTATTCGGTATTGAAATTTGGCGGCAACGCTCCGGTCCCGAGATATACTTGAAAATGTGGTCAGAAAGTGTCAATAAATGACTCCAGTTCAATTTTGACAACGGATTCGGATTCATCTCGAAGATTGAGAAATTAGCCCCAGCGCCGACGCCGACGCTGTCCGAAAATTTTTTCACGCCAAAAAAGACATGATATATCTTATGGGGAAATTTCCAAAATTCGAAAAAATCAAAAATTCTGAAATAAAGATTGTTTTTACTCACTTTCTCACAGTGAGTTCGAATTCGGTGTTGAAACTCGGCGGCGACGCTCCGTTCTCGAGATACACTTGATAATGTGGTCAAAATGTGTCAAAAAATGATTCCGGCTCAATTTTGACAACGGATTCGAATTCGTCTCGAAAAATTAAGTAATTAGCATCAGCGCCGACGCTGACGCCATCCGAAAATTTTTCGCCCTAAAAAAGACATGATGTATCTATGGAGAAATTTTCGAAATTCGAAAAAATCAAAAATTCTGAATTAAAGACTATTATTGACTCACTTTTTCACGCACAGGTCGAATTCGGTGTTGACATTTGGCCGCGAACTTCCGTGTTCCCGAGATACACTAGAAAATGTAAAAATGTAGTCAAAATGGGTCAAAAATTGACTCTAGCTCAATTTTAACAACGGATTCGAATTCGTCTTTAAAAATTGAGTAATTAGCACAAGCGCCGACGCTGGCGGTCTCCGAAAAATTTTTCGTCCCAAAAAAAACATGATATATAATATGAAGAAATTTTCAAAATTCGATAAAATCAAAAACTCCTAATTAAAGACTATTTTTGACTCAATTTTTCACGCTGAGTTCGAATTCGGTGTTGATATTTGGCGGCGACGCTGCGATCCCGAGAGACACTCGAAAATGTGGTCATCATGGGTCAAAATGTGTCAAAAAATGACTCCAGCTGAATTTTGACAACGGATTCGAATTCGTCTCGAAAAATTGAGTAATTAGCACAAGCGCCGACGCTGACGGTCTCCCAACATTTTTTCGCGCCACGAAAGGCATGATGTTCAAGTCTAGAGAAATTTTCAAAATTCGAAAAAATCAAAAATTCTGATTTCACGCTGAGTTCGAATTCAGTGTTGAAATTTGGCGGCGACGCTCCGTTCCCGAGATACATTCGAGAACGTAGTCAATTCACGTCAAAGTATAACTTTGGCTCAATTTTGACGACACACTTTAACGCGTCTCGAAAATTTGAGTAATTAACACCGGCGCCGATGCCAAAGTTATCTGAAAATTTTTTGCCCAGTAAACGACATGATGTATAGTACCTAATAATAATAGGTAATAAATAATAATAACCAAAAGGAGATGGGCGAAGATATTTGATACTGAATTCAGTTTAATTCCTGGAAAATTGCGGTCACCATGAAAAGTACCCCAGAGTTTGAAAATTTGACAAAATCTGAATTTATACTTCATTAATATCAGGGTTCAATATATGTACAACTCTTGCGAAAATTCAGGCTTATTTAAGGGAAGTTGTAGTCTTCATAAAGAAAAAAATTCAAAGAGTGATACCAAAATTAGGAACAAAAAATTGATACATTAAATCTCTATAAAAATGAATGTATGTCTGTCTGTCTTTCATGCATTACTACACTATTCATCCGATCGCCATCATACTTTGGGAAGTTGTTCAGTACACTCCCGCGAAGCTTTCAGGGGGGGGGGGTGGTAGTGGGGGGGGGGTATGCTCCTCCGACATGCTCCTGTTACTATGACGTCATACTACTGAGTATACTTGAGTGAAAACCGTGCCTCAGTGGTTGACATTTCCATGGAAATTTCTATTGACATCATACTACTAAGTCAAAATACGGATCAGTTAAGTAGTCTGATGCAATATTTGAAAAAGGCGACCCTCCCCTCCCCCACCAAAAAACCCGTCTATTTTAATAGTGTGGTCGATCTTTTGAAGTCTGGAGTAAAAGATGAGGGTTTTTGTTCCTACATCGGAGTCGGATCCGAAACATGGTATTCAAAATCAGCAACCCAATAAACCTTCATTTCGATAGTTTGGTTGATTTTCAAAAATAAATATATGGAAACCTGTGTTTTAATCTACTCTGCGGGGAAGGAGATAATTTGGATTTGGAAAACCAAATCTGTTTGGGACGAAAAGTATTTTCACGGCAAAGTATGAATTTGAAGGCCTCAGATGCGACTATATGGCAAAGTGGTGTTGATATTTTGATTTTGAAGTCCTAAATGGGGGATGCTATTTTCGAAACAAGGAACCACTAAACACCTCAATTTCGATAGTTCATCCGATTTTCCAAAACTTACCCCGCTGAACCTGTGTTTTGACCCACTCTGCGGAGTACATATTACTAGTATGACTCCGAAATCACATCCACACAAAACTCACTTTGGAAATCGATAGAAGGTTGACAAACCGTTTCAAAGTCTTAACCTATCTGAACTTATTGTTGTGACGATGGAACAAGTTTTCAAAAATTCCGACCACTCTTTTTGAAGGAAAGTCAAAAAATAGCTCATCTTACAGCTGATTTGTGCGAAGCCATCGAAGTCGTGGCGAAAAACTCGATTATAGGCCAATTGACAAGGGATACCTATAATTAACCGGTTGAATTGAACTCATTCCCTAAAGTGCACTGATCAGATGATGAAAGCGCGATTATCACGATAGTCGTCATATTAACGACCATGTCTTTTTGAATCACCCTGTAGAATAGCGGGGATTCCCACATGCTAGCAGCTATAAGTAAAAGCAGCATCACAAGGTCGACAGATAAACTTATTAGTCATAGAACGATTCTAAGTCAACGCGTTTTTTAGGATGATGGCACTTAATCTTGCACGTACAAGAGCGACGCCATAAATTACGAGTATGTCCACATTCTGGTTTGTTTGTGATTTTTATCTGTAGTAGGTATCGTAATGCAGTTAGCACCATACCTCTGTACTCTTCGGCTATAACCTCCGATGCGTGGAATTTTTTGTACAGTTTCTTGGATAGCCAAAGCGCAGTCATGCTATTTACTGCTTCGATGAACACCTTCCGCAGAATTGTCAACGTACCTAATTATTCCGTTAAGAAACCTTTAATTTGAGCAATTCCCTCGAAGATTGGTCTTGATCGCGCAGCGTATAAGCTACCAACTGCTATTTTTGTTCAAAATTTTCAAGGTCGGTATTTTCCGCTTCAAAAATTTTGAGTTTCTCTGTTCGCATAATTTCGTATGGTCCTCGTCACAGAATGATACGCTCAATCTGTTTTTTTCTTAAAAGTTCCGGCTATAGTTTAGCTAATAATACTATGAAAAGCAGAAAAGCTGCTTAAGTGTAACCGGTGGTCTCTTTTCTTCCTGCCACTTCTTCATCCATGAAGGTTAGCGATCCTCGTGGCCAACTAGACGCGTGATATTGCGCAGCGACACCACCCTAAAGACGAACAATTAAGCCATTGATGCAGACCCATGTCATCCATATGAATTCTGTCTTCGACCAGTTCATCGTTTACTGGCTATCTTTACTTCCGCTACGGAATACAGGCGTTTATTCCTTCATTCGATTCAAAATCTCTACGCTGACGTTGGGAACTTTCTTGACCTGAGAGACATGTCCCGAATTCTACAGACACAATGTTTTCATTTCTGGCGCAGTCAGGAAGCACACAAGTTCGTTAATAACAGAGGTTTTTACAGTGATGGAGGGTCCAGACCCCGCATGATATCTGCAATATCATAAACATTGTTGTACCAGTCCCAGGTATTCGCTACTAAGTTTAGTGATTTCAAGATAACACAGTAAAGTTATTTTTGGGTTTATCTGATCAAAATTTTTTCAAACATCTTGATATTTTAATTAAAAGAAAAAAAAATGTATATCAAAGGACTAAAATGAGCCATTAACGAATGGTTTATCACTTTTCTAACCCGAAATATGGTAACAAATACTCGCAGTGATTGACCATGTCATCTTGAACACGCGGGGGTATAAGATGACATGAAGCCTCTCCCGATCAGCAAAATCAGCGTCGACACTCTTTTTGAGTCAAAATAGTGTCGGTCCTTGACAATCACGTATAGGCTCCGCCCACTTGTATAGCAGAATTGATCGGTCAAAAGTGTGCCAAGAAGTCAAAAATGCGTCGGAGTGCTTTGATTGGTTGAAATATTGTCAAAATGTCAAAATAACGTGTCAAAATTGACGCAGGTCAAAATTGTGTCAATCCTTGTAGGTCAGGCTGTTCCAAGATGACATGAAAAAAAACGTGGAAAAAATTCAAAATTATTTATTTATTAAAATATAATATAATCGACCTTCAAGCATCAGAGCTATTTTTCGTATTTTGAGCTTAGAGAGCGTTCCTAGTCGTTTGCGATCACTCCCATCGGAGAACGTTGTGGCACCAATTTTTGGTGCCTTAACGTTATTTGTGGTGCCACAATGACGTTTAACCTTTAATTTTGGTGTCTCAATGACCGATATTTTATGATTATCAATATATATTATAATGGGAAAGTCAAAGTCAATTATCAAGGCCCTTTCCTGCCTTTTCATACTTCCCAGAATCAAAGGAATTCTTTACAAGCAGCAAAATACGAGCAATTCTTTCCAAGAACTAAATTTACGGCCTTTTTCATATGTATCTTCTGCATATCAAACTGAGTTCGTGTTGTTTTTAGTTGACATCCTCTACTCATTTCTATAGAAATATATGAAAATTAATACGTGTCATCTTGGAACCCAAAAAATACCTATGTCATATTGCAACCAACGTTTTCTTTATGTTTAATGGGGTATATTTTGTTGTGACCAAAAAAAGTTATGATTATGAATTCAACATAATTCAATGCAGAACTTATATGGTTGTACAAAACATATTTAAAACTTTTACCAGTTAAAACGGACTTGGAAAATTTTTACTTTCGGCATTCAAAAACATGTTTTTGGTGATATCACGAGACTGTTTTCTGATAATTATTTCGTTCACATATTAAAATGAGTGTTGTATATGTTGCCACATGTCTGCAATATAAGTCTCACCTAAATAGTGCTCGTAACGGACGAGATATTCACGATTTGTCATCTTGAAACCACTAACCCTAAGCATGAAATAAGAAATGCTCTGGTATCATGAAGTAACATGCAGCAGATTATGAATCAGATGGAACGATGAAAGTACTTAATCAAGATCAGTCTTATCCAAGGGCCAAACATTCAGATAACATGGGCTACCAACATGGGTGGAGGACAACATCACTTCACAGGTTCGACGAGTTTCTTACAGGGTACCTAGGCTACCTACCCAAGGTTCTTATACAGGGTTATGCAAGTCAACACGCAGCACGCACCATAGGAAAACGCCGCTTGGTGCGTGTTGATGTGAATAAGCCGGCACAGGATGGCCGTCTATCCAAATTAATACGCAACATTACTCTGGGCTCTGTGTGGCGCTGTTACGGACAACACAAAAGGCGACGAAAAATTATTCGGGGAAAAACCCCGATATTTTCCAAAGCATTTCTTAAGAAATTTTCAAGGAAGATTCCTGTGATGTTCGAAGAAAAAGCCCGAGAAAGTTTATCGAAAATTATTAAGGAAAGTTTCCGATCATTTTCAAAGGATTTCATCGGACTTCATAGAAAAAATTTCAGATGATTTTAGGAGAATTTTTTGGGTGATTTTAGGGCGAAATTCATGGTAAGGTAGACGACCCTCAAATGCTTAATCGTGTGGGCATTAAAGTACCATCACAACCTTCACGGACCGTAGAATTCTTCCTGATAAAAACATCACGAACTGACAGCCATCGTTTAAGTGGGCTGAACGCCACTCTACGACTTTATAATAAAATAGTATCACAGTTTCCTGAAGTTGATATTTTCGATATGACACTCGCAGTATTTCGAACGGAGATTCTGAATCACTTGAATGCTTTCTTTTCACCCTACTGAATTAAATGCTAAATGTCTTCGATTTTTCACATTTCTCTCTCAGATTGGCACCTGTTCTACCTTAAATTGCTATTCTCCTAGCACAGCCGTTCAACTCTTTCCCCTTCATTTCTCCCCTCCTTTATTTATCCTCCATCCCTGTCGTCTCTTCATTCCGCCCCTCTCTCTCACTCTCTCTTTTTTCCCCTTTCTCTGTCTCTGTCTCTGTCTCTCTCTTGCCTCATATTCGGTTTCTTGCCTTTCCCTTACCACGCTATAGCCCAAGTACTTTACTTTTTTTTATACTTTTTTTTTTTTTTTAAATTACATCCTAATTTTTGTTTTTACTTTATCATTATTATTATTAGTATTATTTTCTTTCTCTAAGATCCTTTATTGTTTTCTTATATGTATAACTATAACTGTACGTCCCCTCCATCTCCCATAAATGGCCACTAGAGCTGTGTGGAGAAATAAATAAATAAATAAAATAATAATAATAATAATGCCAAAGGATGTTATTGGAAATTACTGAGAAGTACCTTCGATGATTTTTAAAGGATTTCTTCATTAAGATGATTTTCATGAATTTTCATCGGAAATCTTTGGGATAAATTACCGATAATTTCAGAATAATTGCATTAAAAAAGCTCGAGAAAAATCCGTAGATTTTCGAAGAATTTTGTCGGAAATCTTTAGAGAAAATTTTTCCTGTATTTTCCAACAAATTAAAATGCTTTGAGAAAATTTTCCGATAATTTTTGAAATTTGGTGAAAAACTCCATCAGTTTTTGAAATTAATCAAAAATTTTCAGGAAGAATGATCAATAATCTCCAAGGAGTTTCATCCAAAACTTCGGGGAAATAGAATTTCATCAGAAATTTTTCTGAAAAAGAATTCCGATAATTTCTGAAGAATTTATTGGAAATTTTCGGGAAAAATCATTAGAATTCCTTGGAAAATTTTCGAGAAGATTCCTTTGATTTTCGATGATAATTTCCGAGGAAGTCGATCGAATATTAAAGAAAAATTTCCGATCGCATTTTCAACAAGTTTCATCAGACTTCATTGAAACAAATCTCCGATAATTTCCAGGTGAATTTTTCTGGAAATTTTAGAGAAAATCTGCAATCATCCCAAACATTGGAAATAACTGAGAAGTAGGTATCTCTGATGATTTTTGAAGTATTTCTTCAGAAAAAAATTTCAATGATATCCAATCGGAAATTTTCAAGATGTATTACCGACAATTTCCGAAGAATCTCATTAGAAATTATCGGGAAAACTCTCCCATAATTCCCAAAAACTTCATGAGAAATTTTCGAGGAGATTCCTTCGATCACCTGAGATAACTTCCGAGAATTTTATCGAACACATTAAGGAAAGATTTCCGAATATTTTCGAAGAATTTTATCAGACATCGTTGAAAAAAATCTCCGATGATTTTAGGATAATTTTTTTGAAATTTCATCCCCGATGATTTTAGAAGATTTTTTTTCGAAGTTTTAGAGAAAATCTGCAATTTATTCTAAAGGATTTTATCGGCAATCACTGAAAAGTACCTCTGATGATTTTTGAAGAATTTCTTTAGGAAAATAAGTTGACGATTTCCAGAGATTTTTATCGGAAACTTTTGGGATAAATTACCGAAAATTTCAGAATTTCATCGGAAAAGTTCAGGGAGAATCTCCGATGATTTTTAAGGAATTTAATTAAAAATGATTGGGGGAAAATTTCGACAATTTCCGAAGAATCTCATCGGAAATCTAATAGAAAAAATATCCAATGTTTTCCAAAAAATGTCATCAAAATTCTTCGAGAAAATTTTCGCAATATTTCTTAAGAAATATTTGGGGAAAAATTCCGACAGTTTTTGAATGATTTTATCAGAAATTTTCAGGAAAAATGTTCGATAATCTCTGGAGAATTTCATCGGAAACTTCGGAATAAATCTAATAATTTTAGGAATTTCATATTCCGATAATTTCCTTAGAATAATGTCATTGAATTTTCGGGGAAAATCTCCAATAATTCCCGAAGAATTTCTTAAGTAATTTTCGAGAGATGCCTTTGATTTTCGAAGATAATTTCCGAAGAATTTGATCGAAAATATTAAGGAAACTTTTCCGATCATTTTCAAGGATTTTCATACAACCTCAATGGAAAAAATCTCCGATGATTCCAGCAGAATTTTTTTGGAAATTTTAGAGAAAATCTGCAATCATTCCAAATATTGGAAATCTCTGAGAAGTACCTCTGATGGTTTTTGAAGGATTTCTTCAGAAAAAAGTTTCGATGATATCCAATTGGAAATTTTCAGGATGAATTCCGGACAATTTTTGAAGAATCCCATACCTGCCAAAAAATTTTATGAGAAATTTTCGAGGAGATTCTTTTGACTATTCAAGATAATTTCGCAAGAATTTTATCGAAAATATTAAGGGAAAATTTTCGATTATTTTCAAAGAATTTCATCGGACATCATTGAAAAAACTCTCCAATGATTTTAGGAAAATTTATGAAATACTTCAAAAATTATCGGAAAATTTTCTCAAAGAATTTCGATAAAATCTGTTAGAAAATATTGGAAATTTTCTCCAAAGATTTCCGATGAAATTCTTCAGTCTGTCTCGTTGCATCGTTGTGTTCCTCATTATTACAAACAAACCCCTCCCCGTCTGAAAAGTATTGCTTCTCAGGCAATTTAAAAATTTCCTGAACAGGTAATTGTTTGGTAACTTAGTAGTGCTGTGTTCTGATTGGTCGAAGAATTGCCAGCTTAAATACTTTTTAATACCAGAATTAGCAACTTTTGTCAATGCCATTTTTTGCCGCATTTTTGCAAACGGGTCGGCAACCCAAACATCACGCTCAAAATTAATCTGCGAATTGCTACCTTCAAAGAAACTCCTCCGCAACCCAAACATCACGCTCTTAAAAAGGATAGGAGGATAACAAAAACCCAGGAGAACTGCGCCGAGTTGGTGCACGCTTTGGTGCAATCATTATGTTCGAACTTCAGGTAGGATATTCATCTATTCACATCAACACGCATCAAACTGCGTTTTCCTATGGTGCGTGTTGACTTGCATAACCCTGTATTCATAGTACCTACCAATAATTGGAAGCAACATTGATAATCCAGAGGTAACTTTGATAACTACATTATGTTTTTTCTACTAGCCTATTACGCGATCTAGCGGTCGAACTAATGAAGCTACAGCGCTCGTTTCTATCTTGTGAGTGTTCAATCTATATTTTTCACATGGTGTCAGTATGGTGCTTGTTTCTGCAAGCTCTTTAGTAAAATGAATAAAAAAGAATCCGACGGCTGCATCCCAGGACATTGTAATACATGGATATGTTATCAAGGCGACTATACTGATGTGCATGCCCACATTCCAATACCTTCTCTAGTCGTCAATTCTCAGCATCGCTCGGCATTCTCCATGTCGGCCGGTCAAAACATGATGGAACGAATGACTGTATCTAGAGGGATACAGATTCGCGCCGGCTATGCGTTGCATCCTGCAATCGTCCACCCGATCTGTAAAACCTGTCGCAGTTCTGACAGTTGAAAGAAATGAGGCTTGTATCAATCGAAAATTGTCATTCTGTCAAAAGCTTTAGCCAATCAGAAAACAGTTATTTTGAGCTTTTGTCCAAAGTGACAGGAAATCTCCGGAACATATTCCAACAGTAGTCTGACATTTTTCTGACCATTATCTGTAGGGATTCTGTAGATGATCTGACATTTCCGGCTGTTATCTGGCTATTTTATCTATACACTTTTCTGTAGCAGTTCTGACATTTTTCAGACTATATAATTTCTGGCTGTTATCTGTATATTTTCTGTACTTTCCTGTCGCTATTCTGATATTTCTCTGACTGATTTCTGGTGGTCGTCTAGCCTTTTTCTGTTCGTTTTCTGTGTGCAACTTGACTATATGTTCTGACAACTTGGACAGTTTTGTGGCACAGTTCTGACGGTATTAGTTAATGTATATATTGATGTACTTACAATAATATGGTTTTATACAAATGAAAAGGGGAAAATTGTCAAGACAGAAAATAAAAATGTTATTTTAAGTTATTGTAATATCAAACAATATAATTAATCAATTTTGCATCCCTTAAACAGCACGTTTCCATTTATTACACCGTTCAACAAATCTAAAAACTTGCTGTTGTTCTCCGGGTAATGAATAAATGATTGTAGAAGTATTTTCAACGCTGATTCCAATTCTAAGTTTCATTTTTTGCAAAGGGCTCGATGTTTTTATTCGTTTACTGGGAATTTTAATATTTGTACTCAGAATTTCAGAAGCATTATGTTGTTATGTTGGTCATGCAGTTAACATATTTCGTTATCGGACGAGTTCGACTGTGTTGTGTTAAGGCGAGCTATGCGCTGATTGGCCAATGCGCACACACTACCAGGTCATACTGTGGAACTTGCTGCTAGACGCTCGTTTTTAACTGCACAGCTGCGCGCATGAGTTGCAGGCGGCCATTTTGCGTTCTTCAGAATGATCAAACAAAGGGAACATTCAGGAAATTTTTGTAGAATTTCTTTATTCTGTTTGAAATAAATCGAGCCCTTTGCGAAAAATTAAGCTCGGAATTGAATTCAGCGTTGAAAATACTTCTAGAATCATTTATTGATATACCGAAGAATTTTTGGCTGTTGGGTTGTGTAATCCAGTTTGTACATATTACACCATTCTACATTCAATAATCATAAATAACCTCTGTCAGTGCCCGATGCGCAATCAATTACCCTCTAGTTACCCGGGGAAAAGTGACCCATTTGCAACCCTTGGTTATCCTCAGATTACCCAGAAACCCATCAGTTCCCTTTTGGTTCCTCTTTAGTTAAGCCTGGTAACTGACGGAATTTTGCGCATATCTCGATACGCAATCCATTACCCTCTAGTTATCCGCGGAAAAGTTACCCATTTGCAACCCTCGGTTACCCTCAGATTATCCAGAAACCCGTCAGTTACCCTAGGTTTTCTTTAGTTACCCGGGTATAACTGGTGGGATTTGGCGCATCGGGTGTGCCCACAGATTTCAGATTCATAATACACAACCCTATATGTACGTATTACATAACTAGGTATATACATATAAAAACATAATAAAAACGAGGTGAGGATAGTGTTTGGTATATACGGTTAGGACATTAAACATAGAATACTATTCTAGTAGGTACCTTTACTGATAAAAGTCAGAGTTGACAGGCTTAAAACACCCGTTTTAAAACATTTAAAACACCTAAGTATGTGTTCGTTTCTAAAATAAAACAGCGTGTTAAACAGAAAAAAAGATTTTCCGTGATTTGTAAAGTTTGAGACAGAAGCCGAAGGCGAGTGTCGGAATCAAATAAGTCAGTTATTGCTCACTGATTAACCTAGTTAAAACTAAATACTCGTATTTCTTTCAACGGATAGTGGGAAATGGAAAACAAAAAGCACAAAGTTGTTCAGTGCGGAAAAGTATATACACAACATCATACACGTAATAGACATTTTGTCGATTGTTAGGGTTCCCAACGTAGGATAGAAGGTCGCCATTCAGGCATTATTCACGCACTTTCCGATCATCAGTTTAAGAAATCACAAGACATAATTCTAGCAGCTTTCTGTTGACTTACCTTTGCTCTCAGCTTGAAGTCTCTCAGGAACATCCGGTGTACATCATGTTCCGCTTTGGCATGTGCAGGTGTCTGCTTGGTCTTTTCGTTCTGATCTAAAGAGAATAAGAAAAGAATGCTGTCCGAGAAAAGAAGTACATCTAATAGAAATTTTGTCCTTCAAACATCGTGGACTAATTCAGAAAGTAACGAAATTTATAATTAGTGTTGTTGATTAGCAGCTGTCTTTCCATGTACTGAGAGGCCAATGTAGACTAGCCCATCAGCCCTAATACAGATTTAAATAAATAAAAATTTGATTCCTAGGTATTATAGCAAATGTGTTTGCCTTACCTGCTCTAACAGCTAGTAAAAGAAACTGTAAGTACGTGTTTACGCGGCGGCTGATTTTCTGCGCCCGAATTCGCTGCCTTTAACTTCGCTTTTGCACATCTCAGATTGTAATACATGTGCAATGCGATTGCTTGAACCCGGAGAAGCCTGATATAACGTTTTCACGTTATGAGACCTTCAACCTTGAAGACTCACGGCAGTTTGGGAAAATTTTTTAGAAATTTTTCGACAACACCACGTGAAAGACCGGCCAAAAATTAGTCAAAAACAGTTGTTATCACAAAATGACTTTTTTGCGCACAGGTCCCTTTCTTCTCAGCAGGTCACATATATCACATGACGAAAAAATTCCCTTCTTTCAAAAATATCGATATTGGCTGCATAAAATGTCTATATTAACAATAGTGAAAAATTTGAAATTTTAACATAATTATTCAGGGGAACTTTGATAACTATGCTTTTCTTAGAGTAAGTGGTACAAAAGCAGACCTAGATATTTCTAAAGGTCATAACTTATAACTTACCTCTGTACAAAATATGGATTTTGTAAAAGTCTTTCCAAACTCAAAATATAGTTGCTTACTTTTCTCGAAACAATTCTCAATTTGTAAAAAGTTACGCACAAAATGCGGAAAAAAATTATCAGTTATTATCATACACTCCTGGGATCTTGTAACACCTGGATAGTTCATTCGTCATCAAAACACATCTTTCTATTGCATTCTGGTATAGATAGCGCTGCTAGTTTTCACGAATCAGCTGTAGGACGGTGTTTGTACCACTGGCCGCGTTTGTACCTTGTACCACTTACACTCTATCATCACGTGCTCTTGCGGCCCAACTAATGAAGCTACATTTGATCGTTTCTGTCTTATCAAAAAGAGGA
The DNA here is from genome assembly GCA_031841125.1 of Acanthococcus lagerstroemiae. NCBI lineage: Eukaryota > Metazoa > Arthropoda > Insecta > Hemiptera > Eriococcidae > Acanthococcus > Acanthococcus lagerstroemiae. The sequence goes on along the minus strand of CM063112.1, from coordinate 31,270,577 downwards.
TGAGTGTTCAATCTACATATTTTTCACTTAGTGTCAATGGTGTTTGTTTTTGCAAGCTCTTTAGTGAAATGGAAGAAGGAGTCCGACCACTGCATGGAAGGACATTGTTACATGAATATGTCAAGGCAACTGCACTCAATACTTTCTCTAGTCGTCAATTTTCGACATTGCTCCGCATTCTCCATCGTGCCGTTCAAAACGTGATGGAACGAATGACCGCGTAAAGAGGAATACGGACTCTCGCCGGCCTTACGCTGCAACGGGCAACCGTGTAGCCTTTTATTAATGATTTCATGAAAACTGATAAGAACAAACGATTTTTGATAACTATCGCTAGGTAGTTGGAAATTTATATCGATATTTTCCGTATACCTTTTAAAAAATATATTGATACACATCGATCAATAAGGCTTTTCATTGTCGGGTTTGTTTACATGATTTTTTATCTCGCTGTAGAATTATCACCAAGGAGCCAAGATTACTAGAACTACAACAGGGTGGTCCACTCGGGTATGCAATCCGCAACAATTCTTCCCGTCTCACCCGTGCCAAAATTCACTTCATAAGAAAGTAATGGGAAAATGGAATTTTTACCGTAGAGGTTTTTTTTTTTAAATTTTTTTTCCTTTCTGAATGCTATATAGGTATGGTAAAAATAATAAGAAAATATGTTGAGGACATCAATTATGAGTAAAGATAAAAAAAAAAAAAACTGTCTTCCTGTAAGTGGCCTTTATGAGTTTCATTGCAGTAACGTCATTGAAGTATTTGCGCCTTGCTCAGTGGACCAACCTGTTCTAGTTCTAGTAATCTTGCCAAGGAGCTGTATGAGGTGTTACAAGAAAAGGGCCTCATTGGTAATCAGACACTGAGGCCCTTTTCTGTGCCACATCACATTATGGTTCCTCTGGCACATTCTGTTACGAATTTTGTTTTTTTCTTTCAGTACTCTACTTAGAAAAAAATAAAATAAAATAAAAACCGTAATAAAATGTCAAAAGGAATCATGATGTGATCTGGCACATAAATTGATCTCAATGGTAAGGGGACATTAGGGCCCTTTTCTATGCCACATCACATTGTGGTTCTTTTTGCACATTTTATTACAAATTTTCATATTTTTCTTTCAGTGTTCTACTTAAAAAATCTGAAATTTGTAATAAAATGTGTCAAAAGAATCATAATACGATGTGGCACAGAAAAGAGCCTCAGTGTCTTATTACCATTGAGGCCATTTTCTTGTGTCAAGTCAGATACCTCATTTTGATGATAAATGATAATTCTACATCGAGATAAGAAATCATGTAAGCAAACCCGCCGATGGAAAGCCCTATATCCAAAATTTTAGCACTGATTTGATTTGGGATGTTAACCTCACCTAGGTAGCGCTAGTGGGTGAATCTCTGAATAACCAGAAAATTGCAGTAACCAGGAATTTTCTCTACAACTAAGAACATGAAGTAACTTGTTTTTTTTTTTTTAATCAATAGCGAAGAACCCCCTTATTACCGACAACAATCTCTCAGTCATTCCCATCGCACTAGAACTGAGGAAGGTACTCAAATAGAGTAAAAGTTCCATCGTAGTATACTGTAACCAACTTCGATTTTCGACTGTAGTTGACCGTAGGTCCATTATTATCAAGAAACAATCAAAATTTATAAGGTTCACGAGAAAAGAGGTAATAGAATATAAGTTAAGAGCAGAGAAAAAAATTTTTGAACTGAGACGTACATCTACAAGGGAGGAAGAAGTCATGAAATTAGTTTTTTTCCATCGTAGTATACAAAATTTGAATCATCTTAATATGGGACTAGTTTAGATTTACTGATGGGAAAAAGTACTGAATCTTCTTATTTAGCACAGAAGTATAGCGATCCAATCATGAAAATTGTCCATTTTTGAACTTATTGCAGACTTTTTGCCAAATTTCTGTCCAAAAATCCCGTTCTATTTTTTTTCTATTCCATCGTAGTATACGATTATACGCCATGAAGTTCTAGTCTGAGAAAAACGATTTTGACTTTTTCATACAAGGGAACACTGCCTATCATCATTTTGTGCTTCATTACTGCATGCTGGCCAGTATTGCTCTGTTGAATTAAGAAAGATGTTCAAATTTTCTATCGTGGTATACATTTTTTCTTTCCATCGTAGTATCGAAGTATAATTTTGAAGAATACTACGATGGAAAAGAAGATATTACAATGGAATTTATCGTTGCTTTTGCCACATTATCCAGAAGAGACAGCTGAATGGTGATGATTTCTCTTCAGCTCGTTGTTTCACATCTTCATGACATGTCAATACTCATCCTAGATAACCTTTTTTTTCTCTTTGATGGAACGATGTCCGTACACCAGGTCACATGGAACGCACAAGAATGTGTCAACCTCCGTTTCAACAAATTGAGTTGCTTCGAATGCGAAGGAGAATGCGCTCATTACTTCCTTGCCGAGAAAAAATATTCAGAGGCAGACACTGATGCATCCAATCCCGACGATGTTGAAATACTTCTTTCTTATGTCTTGAATTGTACTCCTTGCCATTCAGATGAATATTCTTCTCGTTTCTTCAGTTGTCGTCCTCGCTATTGGAATACATCTGGTTGTATGTTCCTCAAATTCCATTGTGATATCAAGCAATTCCATCGTAATATTAAGCAATTCCATTGTAGTATCAAAAAAATAGAGAATACTACAATGGAATTCCATCGTAGTATCAAAGGAATAGAGAATACTACGATGGAATTCCATCGTAGTATACAAAAAGCCCCCTTCTACCCCCTATGTGGCGTTTCTTGTGGGACTTACCCCATACATGTACTTACTTGCAGGTATACTACATGATCCGCAGGAAAAAAATTTTGTTCAATGATGTTCCAAATTTTAAAATTTGGAAACTGAATTTTCAGGTTATTCAGAGATTCACCCTAGTATCGTGGTATGGTGACAATGCGACGAGAACAATTGATAAGAATTGAAAGGGGATGATTTCGTGAAATCATCCCCCTTTCGTATCTTATCACCTCGTTATTACCGGCATATGGATACCAACTTCGGAAACTCAGGTTAATATCCCATTGCCAGCCGAGTTAGAAAAAAGACCAAAATGAAAATTCTCAATATACGTAGTTCTCATTATTAATAAATACTTAAAAAATTTGATTCGAGTTCGAAATACATTCCCAACAAAAACTATGTTGTTTTACATACAATTAAATACATATATATATGTACTTATGATAAAATGAAACCCTAAATTCCTTTAACCTAACAATACTACATCATCTAAGCATTTCAATCTCCATGTCTCTGGCACAGCGAAGTTCATGACACGAAAATACAACGACATCAACAAAAAATAATTATAAACATTGACCTAGCAAAAGTGAATTTGACTAGAATTAAGTTCTATTTGCCGTAAACAAAGTAATTTTACTTCTGGCTGGAACAAAAATTATTCACTGCTAAACTAAATTTCGTAATGGCGCAAGCAAATCAGAATTGGAACTGAAGTCCCAGGGATGGTAAAATATAGAAACAAGACTCAGTGTATAGTATTCAAAAACTGCCGGTTCATATTACAAGGAAACTGTTAGCAATCTTGAGGAGTCCGATGAGTACTTCTTCATCAGGGTATACGTCACTAACTGTTGTTCTTGACCTTTGCTTCGGCCATTTTCTTCAGCTTGTGACAGTGATAACGTCTCCAGATCTGAGCAATGGCTGTACACATCCCCTGAGGGATACTTGCCACAAGGAGATACTGCAATAATACAAGTACACATATTCAGTGGCATATTTGAGAATTTTGAAGAGAGGGGGTGTCGGTTGGAAAAGGGGAAAATATGCCTTTGAGAGTAACCAGAATTTTAAGAAGACATGAAAATGCACTCCCGTGGTTGCACACTCGTCTGCAAGATGATGCACTAGCAGAGCGTAGTGCTCGTAGGCTGATACAAGGAATGTAATGCTGGCAAGGGAATACAGGCTGATAAAAGGAGGGCGGTACTCGCAGGCGAATGAAGCGTTGAGTGAGTGAGTGAGTTAGTCAATCCAGTCAGAGTCAGCCACAGTCAGTCAGTGAGTAGTGAGTGAGTCCGTCAGTCAGCCGATAGTTTTATTATTCTTATTATTATTATTTTTCGTAACCTCTTTTCGTCATGCTCCAAAGTAACGCTTCTTTCTGTTGTGCCACGGTAAAGACATAAAAATGTCAAAACGATTTCCATAGAAATGATAATTCCTTTTCGTTCTTCCTCAAATGTGACGTTTTTCCCGTTTGTGTTATACCCATGACTGGAATGTGCCAAAGTAAAGACGAGAAAATGTCAAAATAAATCTCCATGGAAATGAGTATTTTATTCCTCCTCAAATGTAACGCGTAACGCGTGAAACGAGGCGCGTGAAAGTAACGTTTTTCCGGTTTCTGTGCCAAAGTAAAGACATGAAAATATCAAAAAACCTCTTTCTGAAAGAGCACTGGTTTTTATCCGGATCTTAGCCTTTACATCCGGATCTTAAAGTATCCGCTCTGTTAACATCACTAGGACGCGCTATAATTCCACCTTGATTGATTCTGTAGTCGCTGTGTTCGCTAGGGTGTTAGTGGTGGTATTCGAATATCACTAGCTTTCCGGCGTTGGAGGGACCCGACCCCGGTTTACCATTTGGCCACACAACAACCCTGTTAATGTATAGCGTTTTTGAAAAAGATGATTTCAATCCTCTTCCCCCATTTTTGGAATTTTCAAGACCGATGCGAAACAGTACAACCGATACATTTTATAAACAATTTAATCAGAATAATTTTTAATTGAAAACATTTTTCGTAAATGCCATCGATCTCGAGATTTTCGAAAAAAAAAACACAAAAAAACTGGAGGGCTCAAATTCGACAACAGTATTAGCAGGATGACTCGGAGTTGGACTCTTTCAGTATGTTAGCTGGGACGCCGGTCTCCAAATTCTACTAAAGTTCTGTTTGTTACCTCCTTTCCCCCCTCAAGTTCCTCTTCTGCTTAAATTACAACTTCGGAATCCGATTCTATTAGCCTACCGAACTGACGTTTCTTGATACATTCAAACCTTTTTTAAAGTGTGTCACGTATACTATCTAATGGTAAAGTAGAATATTATTTCACGGACTGTGTTGTTACCTGTATACTATGTGGCCAGTACCCAGTAGTGACCCTAGCAACTCCTAGCGTGCTGACGGCACTCTTCGCAAAGATTTCAGGTTCCGGGATGAGGATATTGTTAGCCCTCTCGATCATAGGAACAAATGACGTCAACTTTGTTTTTATAAATCCAGGTGTTAGGCGTTGCAGGGTGATTCCATGCTTATAGCAGACTGGCTCCAGAGCTTCGGTAATCATCTTCATAAATACCTGGAAGCAGAGACATACCAAACCAAGTTTATTTAGAGGGCAAAAATCAAGCAAAAAAAAGGTGTGAATTTGCCTATCGAGCGACGAAAATTACCAACTCGCCTATTCTGATAGATGACTGAGGCCCCACAAGTTCTTACGGCTAGGCTATGCCTAGAAGTTGGTTGGGATGAAACCAGTTAAATGATTCCAAAAGTCGCAGAACAGAATGTAGTTATTTCTCATACCTTTGATCCAGAATACAGCATGTCCATAGGATTCACACCCATTTCGAAAATTGAGCCCACAAAAACAATGGCTCCTTTTCTTCTCTCCTGCATCTGCGGCAAGATCATTCGTGTCATGAACAACGAAGCGCCGATGTTGACATTCATGATGTCCGATATCATTTGAGGGCTGAGTTCGGTGAGATGCATGGGATACGGGTAATACATACCCACATTGTTAACTACAAAAGTGAGAGGTGACAATTATTTTCACACTTGTGAAGAGATAATCTTGGTAGGAGTTCATTGAAGACAACCGTTTACCTAGAATTCCGACTTTTACGTTTTCGAGCTCGCGTTGGATATGGTCGTAAATAGACAAACCTTTGCTGAAGTCAGCCTGGATTACCTTAGTTTTGACTTGAAATTCTTTCTCTGAAATAGAAGTAGACAAGGTAAGGCGTTATAAACCCGATTGCGGCAATGCGTTCTTTCGTGTTTCGACCCATCGCCCATTTAAGGGCACATATACAGAAGCGACAACACGAGAGGCCAAGACATTGGCGGGAGAAGACTAGCAACGGAGTGTCCCCACCAACTGCCCTACCAAGGTTGGACATGCTCTGAAAAACGAGCCAAATAAATTCGCTTCTCACAGCCCAAATACTGTTATAATTTCAGCCTTTTTCCTTCATCTTCGGGAGAACACTAAAATTTAAAGTTTGACTTGTGGAGAAAATTATAACATTCCTTAGAAAACTGAAGAAGTATCGAAATGGGACTCCCTTGTCGCTCATTTTCAAAATATTACCGAGTTCTTATCCCGCCCAGATGTGTACTCCATAATTTGAATTCCGTACTCGAAGTGAGTAAAATTAACGTGGTTCTAGAAAAATTCAACTGTGTCAGAAACGGAATCTTTAGGGTAACGGAAGACTTTGAACCAACTCGTCAAGTCTTTGATATCGATATTTGTGGGACCTCAGAATCCAAAATAAGATCTTGAATTGGACAAACTGTATAAACCACACCTTAAAGATCTTTGAAGTCAAACATGCACGAAATTCCAGATCCGATTTGAGTTTAAAAGGTGAACCGAAATAGACAAGCATTGATTGGTTACAAATCGTGTGGACTATTCGGACGAGATTTTCCTATGCTGCGTTTTAAACTGCATAGCCCTGTATGAATAGTTGCCTATAAGATGATTTGAAGGGGCAAACTTTTTAGAAAATTTTGATTTTTCAATTTTACTGTCATCACAGCAAGGGTAATTTTCAACAAAAATAGAGTTGATACGTGCAGTAAACACGTCCACTAGGGTCAATCGTCAAAATTTCTAATGCGACCCAGGTTTTAATTTTTTTTAATTTGTAAATTTTTCGTAAGGAATTTGTCCTTGAAGTTATGTACTATAGGGCTGAATATTGAATGTTACGCAGCGCCATAAAAATGCCGGTTATGCAAAATTTTACACAACCATTTTAATAGTACATATTTGTCGCGAACTTTAAATTAATTCATGCACAAATTTTGCCTATCGGTAAATTTGAGAACGCTAAAGCACATACGAAACTTTCTTTAGTAGCACCTTTAGTATGGCAGATAATCAAAATTCACATATAATCTTAACAGTAGCAAAGGTTGAGGTGTACAAACTGAGTTATGTACAAATTTAGCCTGACTGCGATATTGAAGGCGCTATGAAGTGATGAAGTATTGTAAGTGCTTTAGCTCCTTTAATTTCACAAGTAGACCAAATTTTAATATCGTTGGTGGTCTCCTAAATACCTCCTATGTGACAAGATTATGAAAATGACGGTTTTGGGCTCGTTGGATTCGTCTCTCGAAGGTGCATCCGATAGAAGAAAATCCACAACTCTAGCTCATTTTTTGCCGCCAGTGAGCGCTTTTGATACCGCTTATGAGCATATGCTCGAAATTGCGGTTCCAGATATTATCTCCTAAGTGCGTTTCGTGTCTTTATGATAAGAAGTTGAGAACAACTTACCATATATTGATTTGTCTCGTTCGGTCGTACAATTTAAATTAAAAATTACAAAAATCTTCATAATTTTCAATGGATGAACCGTGAGCTGATGCAACACTTCATAATAAAAGCATTCAGCGTTTGAAATAAGGTAAGATTGGAATCAATTTCACAGCTCCTAAATTCAAAGCACTAGACTCAATAAAAATTCTTTTAAACGGTTATTAAACAGAAAACAATGCAAACAATCCTGGACCTAAAATGAATGAGCAAAGACTGCTGGTGAGCTCGGATCTACAAGGTATGGAAATTTCTGACGAGGAACTGCTTACTGTTTGCTCCAAATTACCAGAGAGTGCTGTTTCCACGCAGGTGGAGATTATGATTACTTCATACTTTCTAATAATGATGATTCTGGTAAGCTGAATTACATGAAGGGTTGAGTTCAAGAGGAATCTGAATAGTTCAAAACCAAATTGACCCAACTCCAAATTTATTGATAAGGATTGCAAGGACGTACCGAAGAGTTTTTCTCTTGGGGAAGGGGAGGGAGGGTGAAAGTCCCAACTGATTGGACTCAGAATAACCAAGTATGAAAGCAAAGCAAAAAGAAACCTTTTGACTTGTTGGATTTTTCCAACTGACTCAACTCGAAATTCTCACGTATCAAAGCAAAAGAAGAAGAGCCGTTTGACTTGCTGGGTTTTCCCAACTTCTCAACTCAATTCCCAAGTATCAGAAAGCAAAAAAAAAAACAAAAAAAAACAACAACTTTAACTTGTTGGATTTTCCCAACTCGCCTAACTGAAGTCGTAAAATTTCCCAACTGCTGAGTGAAAAATTCCTACTGGGGGTAAGTTGCGCCCTACCCCTTATCGATACATCCCTGAAGGATTGAACTTCTATTTTACAAACTCAGGGTAGTAAAACAACTATTCATTGTCTCCAAAATATAAACCAATATTTCCAAATACAGGGGAATAGATGCATTTTGAAAATTCCAACTGTGATGATTTCAAAACTTGAAATTTGGAATTGGATTGTTCTATGGCTTTAAGGCATAGATATTCACTTTTGACCAGGTTTAGAACTCAGTCCACTGTACTAACATTCTATTACCCACCCAAGATGATAATTTATTACATTGTTTACATTCAGTTCTATTTTTTTTTTTTTTTTTTTTTTTTAAGATAATGAATGTTTCCATTTAAATTTTAGTTTGAAGTTCCTTTTCAGACTTTTCCTCTAAGTATGAAGTTTCATTTCAGATATCCATGACTTTTTCATATACATATAAAAGTTGATTTTACACTTTCATAATATTATTTCAATTATAAAACTTTGTTTTTGTACGAAATTAAAAATGAAATATCTCCTATATGTGTGTTGATGAAAATACCTCATATGTGCTTAATAATGGTTATTTTTTTAATTATTTTTTTTTACGAACTTTACACAGACTCTTAAAATTTATTCAAACTCGATCCTAAACTTTCTAAACTGCGATTTAAAATTATTTTCCACAGTCTAAGTCAGGTCGGCACAAAGATATACAGTTTTTTCGCTCTCCTGTAAAATTACGTTTTCTGTATAGTATAGGAGGTATTTAGCAGAACATCGACGATATGACCTTTTTCGTAACTCTTAATATTGAGTAGAACCAAAAAGGTTATGTGGAAATTTGGTCCATCTCGCATGTTGAAGACGGTGGACCTTTGAACAAAAGTACTTGTAAAAATCAAAACTTCAAGAAAAAAGAGGTATGGGGTGAAGAAATATAACATATGAACATCAGTAAAATTGAACAAGTTTTATTTTAAATTAAAAATAATAATACCTAAAATATAAAAAATAAGGCTAAATTACCAGATTTTTTTAAAATTTGAATTCCAAACGAGTTTTCCTATTAAATCAGTGATTTTTATTTTATTTTAATTATTGAACCATTAAGCCTATAGACAAGTAGTAGCAAAACGTAATATCGACGTAAGAATACCGATGAATAAAATAAGGCGAAATTATCCGAACAAAAAATCTATTTTCGACTTGAATTCTATAAGATTTTCCTATTTTTTTAAAATGAATATACGTATAAACCCAAGGTCTAGTTGGCCGAGTGGATAGCGCGCTGGCCTCGGAATCCGGAGGTCCCGGATTCGAGCCCACGTAGCAACTCACTGCATTTCAACCTAGGCCGGTTTTCCGGCGAGAGAGAAGAGCGCTAAGACTACCCTAACAGCTTCCCCGACGTCTCTAAGGAAATGCTCGAAATGGCGGATTCCAGGGCTCGGGTTGATATCAAAAATAAAATAAATAGATACGTACGTATATAAACCCATTACGTCTTTCTTCGCTACAAGCAGTTACTGATGCCTTACTGACTAATCGAATCTGCCTTTCCACTGATTGGGTATGATATGGGAGAGGAAACAGGGAAACACACTAACAGGTTGGAAGTATCCCCAAAGCAAAAATACTTGAATTCTTTTATTTGGCCCCTGAATTGATGCATAAATGCGTACTGTGTAGTATAGTTTGTTGTTTTTCAGTTGAGTTTATGAAATACGGTGCTACACGTAACTTTTTTAAGGTCTAGCATAGTATACGCAGGATGCACTGTATGAACTTCTTTATCTTCAGTAAGAAAGCGAGACGTAACGACAGGGCCGGATTTACGAATAGGCAAAGTAGGCAGTTGCCTACGACGAAAGCTCATGAGTGGCGCCAATAGGCGCCACTCGTTTCATTGGCGCTATTCGAATTCTCACGAAATTTTGAAATCGATTTTTAAAAGTACATACGAATGGATATTCCCCCTCTAGTTTCGGTTTTAGAAGAGATTAAGAATGATGAGAGAGCCAGGATAAGGAGACCCAATTTCAAAATAATAATATTCTAAAGAAGCTCCTTTCTCCAACAAAACTCATCTTATGATTATTTTGTGGACAAAAATACTGAAAAGACTGAATGAGACGAATATAACTTTACAAAAAGTCAAAATATCTCTGAATGAACTTATATTTTCAAGACTTGAGAGGACGATACAATGAGTAAATTTCAGAGATGAACACAACATTCCACACTTTTCTATATATGACTGTGCCGGATGAAGGTGATTCTCATCAGGGTGGAACTAGGGTGCCTACAATTCGAAGGACTAAAAGATTTCATGATAAAACTCAGACTCCTGAGGTCATACTGACCGAGGTCAAAAAAATGGAAGTGGAAGGTTTCAACGTGATTATTGATAATTTGGTCAACGAGAAAGAGCGGAGGAAGACAGCTTACAATGATATAAATGATAACTTTGAATTTCTTTCTCGGAAAAAGTGATGAACATAACGAGGAATTAAGGAAAAGTGCGAAACAATTTTCAGAATTTTATGATGTCGATGTGTCCAATGACATAATTGAGGAAGCAATTCAATTCAAGTATTTTTTGCAGAGTCAAAATCTTCAAAGTCCTCTTAAATCGGATCCCTTGGAAAATTTCCAGTGTATCACAAAAAATAATTTGATGTCCACATTTCCAAACATATTTATTGCTTATCAAATCTTCTTAACATTACCGGCCAGCAATTATTCTGAGGAAAGGAGTTTTTCAGTTTTGAGACGTATCAAAAATTACCTAAGGAATACGCTGAGTCAGATTAAAACTTCATATCTCTCGTTGTTGCCTTCTGAGTCTAAATTAACCAAAGAATATGATTTTAATCAGATTATTGATGCATTTGCGGCCAAAAAAAAACAGAAATAAATCTTTCTAGAATGTTTTGCACCATATTTCAAAGTAATAATACGGTTGGCCGTCTATCACAATATGATTGGTGACTCTTTTCATTATTTGTTTTTGTATTATTATACATCTCTATCATTTACTCGTGCATTATTATTGAATTTTCATTACCTATTTATTACCAAACTTGTGATTTCGTTTATAACCTACACTTGCTTCTTATTTTTATTCTCATCATATACCTAGTATATACTTTCATTTTCATTTGTTCAATTATTATCATAAGTTTAATCTTTGGTCTCGCTATCTAGTTTTTGGTTCATCAATCATCAACACTATTTTTTTGTAGTTTTTTATTGTTCCTAATTCCTAATACATGATCATATTATTCATATTTCAATGATTAATCAGGGGAGGGGGAGAGGGGGAGAGAGAGAGAGAGAGGGAGAGAGAAAGAGAGCGAAAATAATGAGGTAATTTTCTCCCACGAAAAAAATGTTTGGGGGGGGGGGATTTCAGGGTGAAAATTCATAGGCGCCGCCTTCCGTTTTGCCTACGACGCCACAGAAGGTAAATCCGGCCCTGCGTAACGATAAGACACATTAATTACAACTCTATCACAGGCAGGGAGCGAATATCCTGCAGTGGCGGATCCAGGATTACACTTTGGGGGAGGGGGGGGATAAATGTTGGAGAAAAAAAGAGCAAACAAAAATTTTTTTTATTTCACTTTATACAGTGGCGGATCCAGGATTACAGTTTTTGGGGGTGGGGGTGAATGTTGGAAAAAAAAGAGCAAATGAAACAATCGGTGACTAAAATAAGTGGAAATTTTTCTTTTTTTTTTGGGGGGGGGGGCTATAGCTCCTTTAGCCCCCCCTGGATCCGCCACTTTTTGGGGGGGCTATAGCTCCTTTAGCCCCCCCCCCCTGGATCCGCCACTGCTGGCCTGTATACATATGAGAGAAAGATTCTTATATTGGATCTAATTTTGTTCCATTAATTCCAAAAATAAACCTATGTCAATATTTGTTCGCAAAAATAATCTTAACCCATGCCGCTTTTTTTTGAAGTTTTGATTTTTATCAGTACTTCTATTCAATGGTCTACCGCCTTCAACATGCGAGTTGAACCGAATTTTCACATAACTTTTTTAATGGTATTCGTTGCGATGCTTAAATTAGTTGATACGCAAATTTTGCCTACCTGTCAAACTGAAGGCGCTATAAAGCAACAAAGTATTGTAAGGGCTTTAGCGCCTTCGATAATTATAGGTAAAATTCGTAAATAACTCATTTTATAGACCTCAATCATAGCCAATGTTAAGGTTATATGTAAATTCTGCCTATTTGCCATACTGAAGGCGCTATAAAGCAACAAAGTATTGTAAGTGCTTTAGCGCCTTCACTTTCACAGATAGGCAAATCGTGTATACGAACTAGTTTAATGTTACGTAGAAATTCTGCAAAACCGGCATTTTTAAGGCGCTGCATAACATTTAATTTTCAGCCCTCTGATACATAACTTCAAGGACAAATTCCTTTGGAAAAATTTACAAATTTAAAAAAGAATGGAACTTCTTTTTACAACAGGCAACTTTTACCTGGGTTGTGTTAGAAATTCTGAGAAAAAAAATTGGACGATCCACCCTAGTACACATGTCTACTGCACGTACCAACACTATATTCTAATTTTAAAACACCCTTGCTGTAATGCAAATAAAATTGAAAAATCAACTTTTCCAAAAAATATTGCCCCTTCAAACCATTCTATAGGCAATTGTCCATATACATCATTAACCACGGTTGCCTATTAGTCACTATACGTAGTATATCTTTAAAATTGTGCATTATGATTCTAGGAGTTATATGCTTTTTTGTTATCGGGATGTATGCAAATCAGGTTTTTCTTCCTTCGAATCCATATTACACATCACACTAGTACCGATTCAGTAGTTAACAATTTTCGTTCCTTCCAAAGTTACGTTTTAGATTCAAAATTTTCGATTCTTAGATAAAATTGTGTCAGAAAAAAGTGTTTTAATGAAATCATTATTTAACTTTACCGATTTCGGCAGCAGTAGTCTCTAGTTTGCTCATTGTCCGGCTTATAAGCACGATGTTGAGGTTTTGTCTGGCTAGTTCTCTGGCATATGCTTTGCCAATGCCATCCGTGGCTCCGGTGACAACTGAAACATATATTTTCAATAATTAACAACGCCACACAGAAGTGCCGTGACCCCTGTACATCAGCGACGGTGTCGAAAAATTTAACAAGATACGAAGATGGCTACAAAATCACATGTTGATTATTCATTCCAAATTAATCCAGTTTTATGCAGGGTGCTCCACAAAAGATATTATATGTATATTATAAGCGGTTACAGCAGCATACACATTGAAAAGTATAATATAGGTAGGCTGCATGTATGCCAACTGATCAAGGGGCGCAAAGTGTTCACTTCGTGCAATGACCTAGACATCAGATGTTTCAGATTCTAAATTAAATAGGCACATAATTCGTGCAACATTCATTCATTTTATTCAATTATTTGAGGTGGCGCTGTATGCGCCGAGTGCTCAGACTTTGTAGTCCATTGCACTATTCCTTAGATTCAGACGCGGATTTAGAAAAAGGAGATGAAGCGGGTACAGTAGCGGCGAAGCATATTGATTAGCCGTTGCTTTTATGTTGGCAGGGGTGTGGGGCGGGGTGCTCCCGGAAAAATATTTTATCTAATTTGGGATACGTAATGACGAATATATAAATGCGTTATTATACATTTGTGGCGTGTAATGAGCGTACAATTCATAATTTTTATTCCTTTTCTCCTATTACTGCGTTAAAAATTTCAACCAGGGAGGGAGGGGGGACATATACCTCATGCCCCCTTGGATCCGCCACTGCTTAGATTGCTGTTAAGGATCAGCTCAGTAGCCTCACTTTTTAGTGAAAGTTAGAATTTTACTGAGATCTATCCGTTTAACTTCACTGAGTGCTATAAATATTCTAGTCCCAGTGCTTCGCGTCTTTTCCCGGCTGTTGCTGGGCATTGACATATGATATAGATCGAGGTTTCTTCCCCTTCTCCACAGTACCTACGAGCCGCTTTTCATTACTCCTCTATTTCATACCACATGTGTTTTGTGGCCCAGAGGCGAAACTTGACTTTCAGTTGGGGGGGGGGGGGGTGGAGAAGTAAAATTTGCCTACAAATATTTTCTTTTACCTAAAAATTTGCCTACAAATATTTTCTTTTACCTAAAAATTTGCGGACACAATTTTCTAAAAATTTGAAAATTCGCCGATTTTTCAATCAAAATATTTTTTAATTAAAAAACATAATCAGGCAAGAGTTGTATGCTCACTGTAATATATCACTTAACTAGTTCGCTTCGATCATGGACGTTCCTTCTTAAGTCTAAGCCAGTGTGAACTTATTTTGCACCTCGAATGCGAATTTTACATACACACCCAGTGTTACGAGTAATTCTTAAATACGTATATTAAAGACTGTAACTTTTTTTCCCTCGCAATTTTATTTTTAATTGTGGCTCTTCGCTCAGTCACTGATCACTATATAATTTACGAGTTAATTATACATATTCTTACATCACTCTACGTCAACTAGGCACCAAATTAAGTAAATTTGCATAGCTACATCATTACTTCGAATCCCATGTAGTACTAAAAGTAGTCCCATAATGATATAACAATTTTTTTATAATTTTGTCTTTCAGTTTCTCAGTTCCAGTTTATTTCAGTTAACAACTAATTAGATTTTAGTTGATTACTAATTAGAAGGCGAAATATGTAGGTATAATAGGTATAATGTTCATAGGTGGCAACTTCACGTGTGCTCGCGGGTTCGAGCACCTGGCCGGATTTTTGAGCACCCCACTGGAAATCACACAAAAAAACACTTTTTTGACCAAGTGCTCAGAATCTCTCCCATTCTACTTCTATCTATAAAAAAAAAATAAAAAAATAAATAAATAAATATTAGCCGAATTACAAGTAAGTATAACTAATTAGTGATACTAGCGCTACCTAGTTCAGAATGGGAAGTAAAATCCAAGAAACCATTCTTTGATAAGTTCGATTCTCTATCTTTCTCAGTCATGAGACGACTTCAAACTTATTTACTATCAACAATAACTGCAAAACGTCTGAATGAAGTAGATCTTCTCCATATTCATAAGAATATGGTTATTCATTTAGATAAACTAATGAACAGTGGCGTGCGGTGACTTTTCCTAGGTGGTAAGCGATAAGCGTAGAGGTGAAGTAAAAATCAGAATAGAAGTACGAAACATGCTACTACAAAGCGGCATTGATGAAATTATTCAAAAAATTGTCGTATCCCAGCAGGGTCATTCCATATGCATATTTATTCTTTTCTGTGACGAATAATAAACACGGGGGCGTACCACTGATGCGTTTTTCCTGGAGGGGGTGAGGGGGGGGGGGCAAAAATCGTGAAAGTCCCGACTGACTCGACTCAAAATTACAAAGTATCAAAGCACCAAAAAATATCTTGACTTGTTGGATTTTTCCAACAGACTCAAACTCAAAATTCCCAAACATCGCAGCAAAAAAAAACTTTTTTTTTTCAACTTTGCAACTCAATTTTTAAGTATTAGAGCAAAAAAAAAGCCTTTTGACATTTTCCCAACTCCGCCTGACTGAAATTGTAAATTTTCCCAACTGCTGAGTAAAAAATCCTTACAGCCCCCCCCCCCCCATCGATACATCCCTGAATGGACATGGCCAAAAAAACAGTTTTCCACCATCTTCACAACCAGCTAACCACAAAATATTTTCATATTGCTATACGTGGCAAAGTCTAGTCAAACTCGAACCACCTATTTTTGGCTCAGTGTTTTCAAAAATGATAATTTTGGTGTAGGCTTCCCACTCGGGGGTGCTGTGTCCTGGGGCTAATTTAGCATGTGTGTATCGCCATATGCCCCTCTATCATCGATTAATAATTTCTAATTGTTCATTAAGAGTAAGTCGCAAAAACGGGTTTTCAATAAGATCTTGATTATGTATTTTGTGGACAAACACAGAGTGTTCAAACATAAGCATTGACTAGTAGAAGAACATAATTACGTTTCACTATCAACACCAACGTTCGTGTGTAGCAAAGCCGAACAGAAGCGCTTCCAGAACTCAACCAAACACACAGGTTTTGTCGCGTTGAACATGCTAGCGTGTTTTTGTGTTGGTAATTAACACGGAAGCGCAGTGTAAGTTGTGCAATGTTACGTGCAGTATGGAAATGAAGCGATTGATCCAGCGCACACCTCACTGGCCCATAGGAATATACATGTACAAGAATTGCCGAATGCCGAACAGTATAGATCTCCCATGGACTTATTATATACTTAAGCATAAGGGTCCTAAGCGTCAATACAGTCGCTGTTTTGCCCAATGTTTCATTATCTTTTATTTGTTACAAGTTGGTGTGGTGGGACGTATGGCGATGGATGCACGCATGCCAAAGTAGCCTCTGAGACACTGCACCCCCGGCACCGAAAACTACCCTCTTGGGCATCGCATCAGTACCAAGGGAGGTGAAGTTGATATTGTATGTGAAAACTTATTTTTTATACTACTTGACCAGAAAGGCAATGTTTATGTTGGTGTTTTATGGACGACAAGACACACCTATCACTCATGCATCGAGTGCTGACAAAACCTGCATGTAAAGTACACGTCCCTCAATGTAAAGCGTTTTACATGAAAAAATTTCTGGCCAGTAATTTCGTATCGCGGAATCGAACCCGCGTTCATTGAAACATTTGACTGAAATGCAGTGATTGTCTCTAACCATTCGGCCACAGATCGAATTACAAAATAGCGACTTAAGAACGCATTTAAATATTCACGACGTAGTACAGCTGTCAGCGTTTGTTGTTAACTGTCGTTACGTTTTTACTGACCACTACCTGCTGTGTACGCTGTTTGTACCTACATGTGAACAAACTGAAGACAAGACTGTGATACTGTACTTTGTAGTAATTAACTGAGCAAATAAAATTTTTGAATTAATTACGCACCCAAAAATCACATGTCTAGAGTAGCTCGGGGCAAGAGTACGCACTTAACGTTTGAGGCGCTGTAACTCAACTCAGGGGGCATGTAGAAACTTTGTAAGTGTACACATGGAAACTAGAAGTCCTAGGCAGCATTTTAAGACCGGAATCGATTTTTTAAATTGACTTCATGTGTACCAAAAACTCATTTCTCAAAAAGATAAAAAATAGTACTCGTGCCCCATAGTATGGGGTAAGAGTACTATTTAGAAAAAATGTTTTATTATCTCATATTTCGTCATAATAATAATTTATCCATAGCTGTGGTCATCAATCATTCAGTTTTTAGTAGAAAAGAACACAAAATTCAAAGTTTCTGAATCGAACAATTTATGTAGAACACTCGGTAGTTTTCTTGCCCCCACCTCACTATTTTCGCATTTCTTAGAATAAATCGACTTCAGATGATTCACTAGTATTAATGTTATATATTATATTTGTGTAGCTTACCTCACCATCTTTCAGCATGTATAAAACTTTTCACGAATATCCTTCAGTCTTTGTTCACATTCGTTACGCGACGTCTCTGAAATATTACAATTTTTGACACAGAACATTCTGTTTGCTGATAAGTCGGGTAAGCAGCCATACGAAACGTTCTTGAAGAGGTACATTCCTATTGGGGTTTCAGTGCATGTATTTGAAATCCCGATCTGTGTGACCATTTTTTGGGGATTGAAAATAGTACTCTTGCCCCCGCTGCATACTCTTGCCCCGAACTACTCCTATAATTTAAATAAATAAATAGATTTAAAATAATACAGACCATGTCAGCGAAAATCACTGCCGCTTCTGATCAAGTAGTATAAAAAATATCTTCCACAACAAGAGCCAAAAGTGAGTTTACATGACTCGGGAATTGTTCACTCGCTACGCTCATTCGCAAACTTTCCCTCACCATGTAAACACTCACTTTTGACTCTTGGTGTGTAATATACTATTTTCGGGAATTTTCAGGACAAGCGACGTGTACCTTGCTTGCCTGGAATGCACGCCACTGTTTAAAACTGTTCTTTTTTTATTTCATTTTTGTAATCATTAACAGAAGTATCAAAGAAAGAAATAAAACTTTTGACTTGTTGGATTTTTCCAACTTACTCAATTCAAAATTCCCAAACATAACAAAAAAAAACCTTTGATTTGTTGGATTTTTCCAACTTTGCAACTCAATTTCCAAGTATCAAAGCAAAAAATTTCTTTGACTTGTTGGATTTTTCCAACTTTGCAACTCAATTCCCTAGTATCAAAGTAAAAAAAAATGTTGGATTGTTCAACTCCACCTGATATTGAAATTGTAAATTTTCCCAACTGCTGAGTGAAAAATTCTTACCAGAGGGGAGAATATCCCCATATCGGTACATCCCTGAATAGATATGGCCAATAAAACAGTTTTCTACCATCTTCACAACCAGTTAATCACAAAATGTTTTCATATTGCGATACATGGCAATGTCTAGTAAAACTCCTCAAATCACCTCTCTCTTGCTTAGTTTTTAATAATGGTAATTCTGGTTTAGGCTTCCCACCATTAATAATTTCTCATTGTTCATTAAGAGTGAGTCACAAAAACGGTTTTTCAATAAGATCTCAAATACGCATTTTGTGGGCAAAAAAACACGGAGGATTCAAACATAACGCGTTGATTAGTAGACGAACATAATAGAAGCGGTTTCAGAACGCAACCGAGCGCACAGGTTTTGTCGCGTTAAACATGATAGTGTGTTTTTGTGTTGGTAATTAACATGGAAGTGGAGCGTAAGTCGTGCAATGTTACCTGCAGTACGGAAAAGAAGCGTTAGATCCGACGCCTACCTTGCTGGCCTATACGAATACATGTATGAGGATTGCCGAACGCCGAACAGTATACATCTCCCGAGTGTAAGTCCCAGGACGCTCCCCTGTGGAACTCCTGCCAGGATTGGGTAGGTTGTTGGTCCATCATTCTCAACCGTCACGTTGAATATTCGGCTCTCCAGGTATGATTCCAGCAGTTGGCATACGTTAGCAGGTAGTACTGCTGATCTTGTGTATTAGTCCAACATACCACACTCTGTCGAATGCCCGTGAAATATCGATAAATACCGTGAAGTAATACTTTTTTTCTTCGAACGCTCTATCACGGTTGTGACCCGCTGGACCTGGTATACTGTAGCATGTGCTCCTTGGAATCCGAATTGATGATTTGGGAGGACAACCAGTGGCTTTATGCGCTTCAGGATGAGTTTCTCGAACAGTTTCTGTTGTAAGGAGCGCTAGTGTTGCACTTTCATATTTATGTTGAATCGGTTTTCTTATCATCAGCTCTGATAAATACCACATTGTACGCTCTTGAGGTGTTAGCATGCATGACAAGTAAAAATATACGGTTTTCGTTTTTTCGTTTTAAAATACCGCATAATAGTTCGGGTATGTCGGTGATTTAACAGGTTATGAGCCCAGAAACACAAGGCACATGTAATTCTTATGTGTTGCAAACTGCTCGCAGATTCTTGAGCCTGGTCCTCTGGTCGGCGATTGGACTGCGATGGCATCCAGCTCCATTGTAACAAATCGAATAAAGCGCTTTGATGGCACTCATTATCTGCCACGGCGAAACCGCGTGTACACTGAAATACAATGTGAGGATCTAAAGGACCTAGTTCAGACTAAGCCGACTGATGATGTGCGAAAGAAGAGTTATGGTACCGAGAAGAAGCCTCTGACTTGGGCGCAAGCAGATGCTCGTGCGCGACGGCTAATCATTGAGAATCTGGACGACTCGATGTTGCACAACGCACCGACGGAGCTCAGCGCCTACGAAATTTGGAGAAGGTTGAAGGTAACGTATAATCGTACGAGTTACCTTCAGCACGCATACCTTCGTCGAGTTGATGCAGATGTAACCCCTTCTGAACGACGACTGCTAACAATATTTTAACGGTGCTCATATTCACCACTGGAGAGAATAACTCGTCAGGCACGTCCTTCTCATCATGAAGTCGATGTTTGATTTCAAAGTATGGACTTTGGTACCGCGGACAAAAGAGATGCAAACTGTGAGGTCTAAATGGGTGCTGCAAGAGAAGCCAGATCGATTGAAGGCGCGTTTGGTTGCAGTCGGGTGCGACGAGAAGGACGTGCCTGACGAGTTATTCTCTCCGGTGGTGAATATGAGCACCGTTAAAATATTGCTAGCAGTCGTCGTTCAGAAGGGGTTACATCTGCATCAACTCGACGTGTCCAATGCATTTCTTCACGGCGAACTCGACTATATGAAGTCTTCATGGATCAAGCTCCAGGTTTCTCTCGTGGAAAGAACTTGGTATGCAAACTCAACCGCGCTATTTATGGGTTGAAAGTGGCCCTGAAAGTGTGGAATAAATGCCTTAATGACTGTTTAATCGATGTACTTAACTTTCAGCGGTCGTCGAATGATTTTTAATTATATTTCAAAGTCGTAAATAGGTCGATTCTCTTCGTATCTGTTTATGTAGATGATCTTTTAGTGGCTTCGGATTCGGAGAAATTGATTTTTGAATTTAAAGATAAGATATCTGGTCGATTTAACGTAACGGATCTTGGCAAAATTTACAAATTTTTAGGAATGGAAATTGTTTATGATGAGGCCAGTAACGTAGTGAGTATTAGTCAGAAAAATTTTATCGAAAAGGTTGCCAAGAAATTTCGTATGGAGAATTCTAAACCCGTCTTTACGCCTATTGAGGCTGAATTAAGTGTATCGTTCGCAGTCAATTACTTTTCTCGATTCATGAACTGCTACACTAACGAACATTTTTTATATCTTAAACGCGTTTGTGCTTACTTGTATCATTCTAGAGATGTTCGTTTAACGTACACTCGTGGAGCAGAGGATAACGGTTAGAGTGCTTTGTAGATGCTGATTGGGCATCAGATCGAGTGGACCGTAAGTCCATATCGGGAACGCCATTAAACTTTACGGTAACGTTATTATGTGGGCCTCTAAAAAGCAGAACTCGGTCTCTTTAAGGCTCTACCGAGTCAGAGTATCTCCTTATCGACTTTTGTTCATGACTCTATTATTTTAGACTTTAGAAATTCTAACGACTTTCAGGTGAACGTAAAATTTGCCCGTAGTCATTTTTGAAGATAACAGTCGGTTATACATTTGTTAGAAAATCCTCTGACTTCAAAGAAATCAAAGCACATTGACGTGCGGTTTAAGTATATGGAAGAAAAGGTACAAGATAAGAAGATCGTACTAAAATATTCTACTGAGTCTCAGATTGCCAGACGGTTTACAAAGCTTTACTAAGCCCAAGTTCGTTATTTTTCGAAGAATGCTCAAAATTGAGTAGATGCTAAGATTAAGATGTAAGTAGTTTTAAGTTTTATTTCGTTCTTATTATTTCCGTGTATGAAAGTGAGAAGGGTGTTGTAAGGAGCGCTAGTGTTGCACTTTCATACTTATGTTGAATCGGTTTCTACATATCATCAGCTCTGATTAAATACACATTGTACGCTCTTGAGGTGTTAGCATGCATGACAAGTAAAAATATACGGTTTTCGTTTTTTTGTTTAAATACCGCATAATAGTTCGGGTATGTCGTGATTTAACAGCGACGGCTAATCATTGAGAATCTGGACGACTCGATGTTGCACAACGCACCGACGGAGCTCAGCGCCTACGAAATTTGGAGAAGGTTGAAGGTAACGTATAATCGTACGAGTTACCTTCAGCACGCATACCTTCGTCGAGTTGATGCAGATGTAACCCCTTCTGAACGACGACTGCTAACAATATTTTAACGGTGCTCATATTCACCACTGGAGAGAATAACTCGTCAGGCACGTCCTTCTCATCATGAAGTCGATGTTTGATTTCAAAGTATGGACTTTGGTACCGCGGACAAAAGAGATGCAAACTGTGAGGTCTAAATGGGTGCTGCAAGAGAAGCCAGATCGATTGAAGGCGCGTTTGGTTGCAGTCGGGTGCGACGAGAAGGACGTGCCTGACGAGTTATTCTCTCCGGTGGTGAATATGAGCACCGTTAAAATATTGCTAGCAGTCGTCGTTCAGAAGGGGTTACATCTGCATCAACTCGACGTGTCCAATGCATTTCTTCACGGCGAACTCGACTATATGAAGTCTTCATGGAGCAAGCTCCAGGTTTCTCTCGTGGAAAGAACTTGGTATGCAAACTCAACCGCGCTATTTATGGGTTGAAAGTGGCCCCGAAAGTGTGGAATAAATGCCTTAATGACTGTTTAATCGATGTACTTAACTTTCAGCGGTCGTCGAATGATTTTTAATTATATTTCAAAGTCGTAAATAGGTCGATTCTCTTCGTATCTGTTTATGTAGATGATCTTTTAGTGGCTTCGGATTCGGAGGAATTGATTTTTGAATTTAAAGATAAGATATCTGGTCGATTTAACGTAACGGATCTTGGCAAAATTTACAAATTTTTAGGAATGGAAATTGTTTATGATGAGGCCAGTAACGTAGTGAGTATTAGTCAGAAAAATTTTATCGAAAAGGTTGCCAAGAAATTTCGTATGGAGAATTCTAAACCCGTCTTTACGCCTATTGAGGCTGAATTAAGTGTATCGTTCGCAGTTCAATTACTATTCTCGATTCATGAACTGCTACACTAACGAACATTTTTTATATCTTAAACGCGTTTTGGCTTACTTGTATCATTCTAGAGATGTTCGTTTAACGTACACTCGTGGAGCAGAGGATAACGTGTTAGAGTGCTTTGTAGATGCTGATTGGGCATCAGATCGAGTGGACCGTAAGTCCATATCGGGAAACGCCATTAAACTTTACGGTAACGTTATTATGTGGGCCTCTAAAAAGCAGAACTCGGTCTCTTT
Source organism: Acanthococcus lagerstroemiae (assembly GCA_031841125.1). Classification (NCBI taxonomy): domain Eukaryota; kingdom Metazoa; phylum Arthropoda; class Insecta; order Hemiptera; family Eriococcidae; genus Acanthococcus; species Acanthococcus lagerstroemiae. The sequence continues at coordinate 31,247,314 of CM063112.1, read as the reverse complement.
AAGCTCTACCGAGTCAGAGTATATCTCCTTATCGACTTTTGTTCATGACTCATTATTTTAGACTTTAGAAATTCTAAACGACTTTCAGGTGAACGTAAATTTGCCCGTAGTCATTTTTGAAGATAACCAGTCGGTTATACATTTGTTAGAAAATCCTCTGACTTCAAAGAAATCAAAGCACATTGACGTGCGGTTTAAGTATATGGAAGAAAAGGTACAGAATAAGAAGATCGTACTAAAATATATTCCTACTGAGTCTCAGATTGCAGATGGGTTTACAAAAGCTTCATCTAAGCCCAAGTTCGTTATTTTTCGAAGAATGCTCAAAATTGAGTAGATGCTAAGATTAAGATGTAAGTAGTTTTAATTTTATTTCGTTCTTATTATTTCCCGTGTATGAAAGTGAGAAGGGGTGTTGTAAGGAGCGCTAGTGTTGCACTTTCATACTTATGTTGAATCGGGTTTTCTTATCATCAGCTCTGATAAATACCACATTGTACGCTCTTGAGGTGTTAGCATGCATGACAAGTAAAAATATACGGTTTTCGTTTTTTCGTTTTAAAATATCGCATATAATAGTTCGGGTATGTCGGTGATTTAACAGTTTCGATAGAGCGGTGCGCAGTGAAATTGGTCTGCTAGACAGCCTCCTCCTTTGGTTTTCCTTGCTTAGGGATCATTACTATTTTTGTGGTTTTGAAGCTTATTGTAACATGTTGTAGTCGTAAACTTGCATTGACTATGTAAGTTATCATCATTATACCTTTCCTCGACGGCGGTATTTCGTCATTACCCGCCGCCTTCTCCAGGTTGAGTTTATCGATTTCCTTCGCCACCTCCAGAAGTGTGAGACCAGCTTGAGGTCCTGTTCGTTTTGGTAGCTTCTTGTTGGCGGAATTCGCGAGTTAATATCGTGGGGCTGAAAGACAGTTGATAAGTGGTGGGCAAATGCCACAGCTTTTTCTTTGTCATTTTCGGTCCATATTCCATTATATTTTAAAGGTGGTATTTGGGCTGTCGGTCTTTTGAACTTTTTGGTGCGGCTCTCCGCAGGGAATAATCTCTTTCAGCATCCGGACTGAGGTTCATAAGGTAGTTTGCCAGCCCTTCCTCCTTGTAGTTTTTGATGAGACGGTTCAGCTGGTTGCTAACTCTGTTGAACGTTGTTTTGTTGAGACGCGTAAAGTTTTCAATACAGAAAATTGCCAATGTGCTCACTCTGAAAGACAATTAAGAGCGGTCCCCATACCCCGTGGTTACGTACCGGTAGCTAGGCATACTTGTTTACCCCTGATTTCTGCAGTTTACCCTCTTGAATCAAAATCAATGCTTCCTCCATAATTTTGTCATCCCAATTAGCCCGCACGCCTCAATAAAACAATACAGCCATCTAAACATCATTTTGATAGATGTCAACCTTATAGACGGTTCGTACATTTCACATCCCACAATCCTATATCAAAAAGGCGCCTACCTGGTTTAAAAATTATCCGGTGAAGAACCACATCACTACTCTATAACTGTACTATCCTAGATACCATCCTAGAGCTGCTGTAGCTGCTGCAGACCCTCGACCGAGCTCATCCCGCCGTCACCATCTTTTTGCGTCGCTAAACGTACCATATATTCACTGCCCCGGGGCCCTCTACTCATCTGATATCTTAGCTTTTATGCTTACTTGCAATTTCTCTTGGACATTTGCGAACTACCTACTCGCTCACGGCCCTATACACCCTAAAAGTTCTCGGAATCTGCCGGAAACTTACCCTCTTCTGTGCGCCACAGTCCCATTCATTACTGAACAGTTATTATTAAATATACAAATATGCACACCGTCGTATTGCGTAACTCATGCACGTAATGACTAGAACTTTATGCAAAAAAGAAAACTTATTTCGCATGAACTACAACCATTTGTGATTTCATGCGTAAAAATTAGTGAATTTTTTTCTACCAAAATCGGCCTGAAAGTTGCATCGTGCTGATGATACTCGAATATTAGTGTCACCAGATATGGTGGAAAAAAATCGATCCCAAGGTGTTAAGGGGTTGGTCTTATATGGCCCTATTGCATGATCTTTCCTTATACTGCATTACATTGAAATACGTCAATTTTTTTTTATCATTAATACGCGAAAACCTCTTTATTAAACTTGATTTGTTGAAATTTTGAGTGAACACATGACAAGAACAAGCCCGGTAATTAATTTTATGAACTACATACTCAGCGTAATTACTTTTATTTCCTTAGATAACATCGTTTTGCGGCTTAGTTGTTTTGTTCCGGACACTGCGGGTGATCACCATGAATGAAAAACATTCTTGGAAACCAGTTTTAGCGTTAACCCGGTCAGTTTAGGAAGTGAGTAAATAATTTCATATTCCTTTTAAAAAATCCATCGGTTTGTATTACTCACTCTTCTAAGTATTTCTATTCGCTGAAGGTCTCCGACGTTTCAGCTGAAATATCATGCTAGACGATTTCAAGGAAATGGGTGAACAAATTATTAATTTTCTGAAATTTATTGGATCGATGCCAATGACCCTGAATGATGAACTCGATCGTTTACCATTGGCATTCCGTTTAATGGTTCAAGAACTTCGATTTTGAGATTTTTCTTTCAGTTTCTTTATCAACGTTATAATCTCCCGGACCTGACGAAGTAACAGAAAGGAGAACATGGGGAGGATTCTCTCGGACTTGCGTTCCTCGGGGCTGGAATAAGTGTAATACGCGAATAAGGTTCAAATTGACAAATTACGTACCCAGAGAAATTCGTACCGAAGTTTTGCCAATTTTCAGACATCAGATAAGACTGCTTTCCACCGGCTTCATAGCGTGATCCCTTTTCCAGTGTGGGCTACCGTTTTTTGCAGGGTAGACAGAAGAAAATTGAGTTGGAGAATGACACCAAAATAAAAAAAGGGCTGACTCCAAATATCAGTTTTTGAGATGGTATTCGATTTAAGGGTTTTCAAGGTCATTAAACTTAATTCTGGAGGGGGAGATTTTTGGGTCCACTTATTAGGTTTCGCCAAGGTGAGGTAAAATAATAATAATAATAATAATAATAATAATAAGGGTGTGATTTATCGGCCCAGTAGAAGAAGGCGTGAGAGCAGTAAAAGTTGAGGCACAAGCAGTAAAAAATTAAGAGTAGCTGTATTTAATGGTGTGAACAGTAAAAAAAAAAAATTACAGCGGAAAAAAGATCTGATGACCAGTAGAGAACATCATTAAACTGTAAAATTGTCATTGCACAGTAAAAAAGGGCGACGAACCAGTACAGTACAATTATTGTAGAAGATGCTATTAAAGAGGGAAACACGAAAAAAGCAAACCTGATACTAATGGGAGATTGGGATAGTACAGGACAAAGACAAAAAGGGGGAAAATACAATGAGGAACTTTGGCTATGGGAAACGCAACGAGAGGGGATGGAGAATAATGAGATTCTGCCAAGAATACAACTTGAAAATAGTAAATACCTAGCTTTTTCAAGAAAAGACGGGGTAGAAGGTGGTCATGGATTTCTCCCAACTATGTAGGTATATAAAACACTAATAGATTACATCCTAATTCCAAGAAACACTCCTAATGCCATAATCCAAGACTTTAACATAGATAACAAATTCAAATATACCACTCGGACCACATGATATTAATATTAACACTATAAATGTAAACATAAGAGAAAATGGAAATAAAAAGAAAAATAATGCTTACCACTATCAAATGAACCCAACCTCACACAAAAACGAATTGTACAGACAACTAACTGAACAAAAAACAACTAAAAGCCAAAATACCAATAAGTACAATATATAACCTGTTTGCAACAAATAGGGCTGGGAATGTAATCGATTAAAATCGATTTCGAGCCACATTACTGATTATCGATTTCAACTTGCCATTAATGATTAAATCAATTTTTCCGTTTTTCACATTTTTCACCATTTTCCGTTTTTTTAAATTTTTTTTTATTTTTAGTTTTTGCTTCAGGCTTCACGTACACGACACGTTCTATACTAGTTCTACTAGTCTAAAGTCTGGTCCAGTAAAGAAACATAATTTTTTAGGGCTGGGAATGTAATCAATCAAAATTGATTTTAATCAATTTCAAGGCTCAAAACAAAAAATCGATTGTAATCGATTTCAAAAATTATCAATTTTATTCACCTTTAGCAAAATAATAAAATTGGCAGTACAAAAATCAACAATAAAAAAAGAAGGGACAGAAGAAATAAACTTAAAAGTGATGAAAATAAACAAAGAAATTAAAATACATACTCCAAAAGAAAAGAGAAGTATGCCCTTAAAAATCCCTAAGAAATCCCCAAAAGAAAAGTTGGAGCTAAAATTAACATCCACAGTAATTAGAATCAGAGATGGGTACGTTCATTCTTGTTCAACGTCGTTCAGTTCGTGAACTCGTTCACATTTTTGACAAACGTGAACGGGAATGAGAACTATATGTTCAAGAGTGAACGTGAACGAAATTTCTGACGAACGTGAACGAGTGAACAAAAGTGAACGAGATTTCTTTCCTTTATGAAGAAATGAGGGCCAGATCGCGAGATGCAAGAGGCTACTCGGCTACTGACGTTGACGCTTACGCTTTACTGGTAGGGTGTAGTACCAGTAAACGTCAAGGTCAGACACAGGCAATCGGCAGACCGGCAACATGCGAACAATGTGAATATAGCTGGATAGAAGAACAGGTTGTTTTACTCGCGTTCGAGTAATTGACTACTTTTAATGTGTTTGGTGTTCAATATTATGGGCGAACAGGAATAAAAGCTCAGAAATGATGATTCTCTCTTGATGGAACTAGAGAAGGATTCAGGGGGCTGGGCCCCCACATGCAAAATTAGCCCCCCCCCCCTTCAGAAATAATTATCTAGTTCCGTGTATGTGATTCACCTCAAAATATTGAAATGACTGAATAAAAAAGAATCATAAAAATTTTAATATTTTAGATTAACTGAGGCAAGAGCATAACATAAGACATCAGAAATGCTATCTTCTGATAACTTCTGTCTTTATAACTGCAAAATAGACTAGCTTCTTACAGCTGGCTGGAACTTGGGTCTAGAAATAACTTTTCGTATAAGCAGGGATGGGCGCGTTGTGAAATCAAGACTAAAATGAAGAATACCACGAAAATTAGAAAGGATGATATGTACGCCGTTTACCCATTCACAAACAGCAAAAGAACGTGAATGTGAACGTGAACTACTATATTTGTAGGTGAACGTGAACTGAACGTGAACAAACAAACTTTCAGATGAACGTGAATGATTTTCAAAGTTCGTGAATTGACCCACCTCTGATTAGAATGAAATTAGGAGAAAAAAACCAACTTATAACAAAGTAATAGAGGACACACTGAGAGGTAACAAGAATATTAAAAAGATGAGAAAGAGTTAAGTACAGGAACGCAATGGACCACATTCTTTGAAAATCTAAAAGGAGAAAAGATCAACGGTAGGAGGGAAATAAACGGTGCGATTACAAACTTTTACAAGGAGCTCTATGATGATACAACAAGAAAAGATAACAGCCCAACTAGGAAAAAATAAATAGAAATGGAACCAGAATTTCTGCAAAGTGAAATAGAATGGGGAGTAATTAATCGCCCAGTAAAAATAAAAAAGTAACAGTAGGTATACAAGCGGTAGGTAAATAAGGTCGTCAGAGCAGTATTTTGCAAAAAAAAAAAAACACACAGTAACTATGCAAACAGTAAATATGGCTACACGAGCAATAAAAATGAAATTTACAGACAGTAAAAATTGGATATTTTTTCAGTAAAATGAAAAATAGTAAATCCTACTGGTATCTTCATGATGATGCATACGAGTGAAGAGAAGGGAAGAGTCAGTCAGGTCGAGCCAGTGACTGGTATTGACGTGAACATATAACATTACTGTAGTGGCGTTTCAATGGGCAGCAAGAAATGACAAGGTGTTACAACGACGCAATGATGCTGACGGTTCTACAGTGTATTACGTTTCTTCCAGGATGGCAGCCTCCCCAATCACCACTGCTTCTTTGCGTACGTTTCAGACTCAGGATGGAAAGTGGCGCTCGTTCGATCTCTTTAGAAAACATAACTACAGTGTATGGGTTATTACCGTACACCCCACAGATTTATTACGTACACAGTGCACATGTCCCAGGCTTCCAGAAGGAAGGAGGCTTTAAGCATGCTTTAGGTATGCTACTACGTTTAAAATTAGTTCGTGCTCCTCCGGAGGCTCCCTACCTTCCTATTGGACAAAGGAGAAAACGGGGAAGACCGTCGAAGTCGAGAAAAGCACTCCTTGGGCAATAATTGTACTGTACTGGTTCGTCGCCCTTTTCTACTGTGCAATGACAATTTTACAGTTGAATGATGTTCTCTACTGGTCATCAGATCTTTTTACCACTGTAATTTTTTTTTTACTGTTCACACAGGTTGGCATGAGGTGAAATACAGAAACATATATTGGAACATAATTTTTTGAGTTGTGTTACACAAGAAAAAACTTAGAATATTCTAGAAGTAGATGAAAATGCGTGAAATAGACTATGCGAAGTTAAAATATTCAATTTCTCCAGTTTGTGTCATAGTGTCAAAAGGGCCTGTGCTCAGGGAAATAGAGCTTATATAGTCGACAAGAGAGTGTAGCCTAGTCGTACAAAAATTATCGGGTACCATTTCTGCTCAGAAATTAATTAAATCACCTTCTTTATGATGCCTGTGACACAAACTTATACTGTGGCCTGACGCACACCGAGATTCACCCTACATAAATGCAAGAAGGAAAATCGATGAAATTGATGACTCCAGGATCCTTATCGGCAAGCGATAAGAGCAAAGTTATCGATTTAAATCGATTTTGGATCGATTTTTTGACATCCCTATCACGTCTACATTGCGGGAGGAAGGAAATAGGCACGATACGCATTATCAGCTCAGTACTACGTTCGGTTTCAGCAACAATGATAAAAGGCCAAAGAAACGAAAATTGTCTACACAGGGGAGCGCAAACTCTTCTCAACGAGAAAATGTCCGCATTTGCTCCCTCTCCCTCTTTTTGATTACGAGCCTTAACCAAAAACTGGTTCGAAATATTCTCTCCAGTGCTCACCGGATTTAAAAGGAATTGAATCGCGACAATTTCTTCTCATATATCAACAAACCCGAGAGACGGGAGATAATGTATTCGGTATACCAGTATTTGAAAACTAACTGCTACTATTTACTCGTAGAATATTGTCAGCCGAGGTCAGTTTTATGAGTCTTCGACAAAGTAATTCACCTTCCTACTATTCATTGACTTGTGCCGCACGCACAGAGAAGTGTAATGGACTAATTATATTCGCTATTCGCATCGTCTTCGCTGTTTAACCAGCCGCAGCACTTTAAGTTCATGAACAAGGCCAGCCAAACTCGTCTTGCTTGTCTCACTATTCCAGTCGACTCTTTTTTCTACCTGGTTGACCTAAGCGCGCGCTGTTTATAACGAAGTACAAAACCTTTGGATGCAGTTGCAGGCAGAGGTGCAATAACGGAGAGCCTAAGGGTACCAGGGCACCCACTCAGTTGTGATGGGCACCCCAGCGAATGATAAAGTTTTAATTTAAAAACGGTTTTACTTTTTCCTTTAGTTTTTGTAATCATTAACAGGCACGTTAACAAAGCACCCAATGAAATTTTATAAATGAGTTTGGCTTATTTTTATACCAAGTCAAGTAAAAAAAATCAGGTGCCGTACCCGTTGTCGGATGTTGGCGATCGCGGTTTCTGACGCGTGACTCTCCTGGGCAGGGTTAGTTGGGGTAGTTTGCCGTTGCATTCCCCACGGTTTGTTGCGTTAGAGTTTCCTTTCTCTATGCCAAAGAGTGTGCAGCCGCAGTTCGCTTACTAACCACGTGCTTCACGATGTTGAGTAAGCTAGCCTCACAACGTGCACCCGACAGTCCCAGTCTTTTAGATCCGGTGGTAACACGCCCAGTGATTGTGATGCCTTGTTCGTTCGAACTGGCGGGGTTACAGGACGCGTTATCTTCCTATCTCGGTTGATACTGTGGTCGCTGTGTTCGCTAGGATGATAGTGGGGGTATTCGAATATCACTAGATTTCCGGCGTTGGAGGGAATCGAACCCGAGACGCAAGGATTGTGAAGCGGACCGGTTGACCACTCCGCCACACAGCGACACTCAAGTCAAGTTTTTTGTTTATTTTTTATTTTACATGCTTTGACCCAAGGTAAGTGAGCGGTACCTCAGTCGACGCCAACACCTTCGATCGCTCATTTTTGGGCATAAGCCTCTGTCAGGTTCTTCCACCTTTCCCTGTCCCCCGCTATGGTGGGCCAGGATGGACCAAAATTTTCCTTTATTTCATCACCCCATCTCGTGACTGGCCTCCCCTTTCCCCTTTTACCCTCATGTGGAACCCAGGTAGTCAGAAGTTTGCTTCATTTTGACCCGGATGTAAAATAGTTTTTAACTCTCAAAATTTCGACTTTTCGATCACAAAATTCATTTCTTTCATTGACCTACTTTTGACTCCAATCTCGGTTATTTCGGCCTGTATTTAATAAAACAACACCTTCGCGATAAAACTTAGCTCGACGTTTTCTTTCGAAATACGTACAGGCGCCAATTTCGTTTCATCAACATTCATATATTTGTTATGATTCTCTTTTTGTTATTTCTTCTGGATTTCTAAAATTATAACTGACTGTGCAGTTCTTATATTTTCAATTCGTTCGCCCTCCTTTAGATGACACAAAAAATTATGTTAACTTCGAGAAGGAGCTACCTGGCGAGAGGGTAATCGTGGAATAGGACTATAAGAAGAAGTTCGTTGTTAAACTTACAGTTCCTCAGAAACTGTTAACATCATATTATAGTATAATATTATACTGTGTTTAAAGAAATTGAAATCTATTATTTTGTCCAATATTGACGATTACACCGGATTCCCGCATAATGTGTCCTGCATATTTGAATTTTTTCACAACTACGCCAACACTTTTCATTTTTGTTTTTTCTTTTATACTTTGAATCCGAACGTGGTCTTTTTGTTTAATTTTTAGAATACTCCTCAACATAGTGTTTTGGGTAACCTGAATCTTTGCATTTGCTTTCTAGTTGTAGCCCATGTCTGAGCTCCATATGTCAAGACCGGAAGAACCGTACTTTCAAGGACTCTGACCTTAGTGTTTAATTTCATATTGGTTTTAACAATTTTTTGTTATAACCAAAATGCTTTCCAGGCATTTGCCCTTCGAATTTTTAGTTCTTTTTCCGTTTCATAGTCGAAAGAGGGGGTTTGTCCTAAGTACTTATATTCTGGCACTATTTCGATAATTTTGTCATCAATTTTGATTTCTTCCAAGTTTTTTATATTTTTCATAATTTAATTTTGGATTGATTTATAATTAGACCCATTTTTTCACTCTCCCTCCTCAAGTCTTCTGCCATCGCTATCAGTTCCTTACCACGTTTGATATCATCCGCGCAAACCTGAGATTATTCAAGTATTTGGAGTTGAATAAATTTTGCCCTCTCATTTTGATTTTAATCCCCTTATTTTTCCAGTTGATCTTACAAAAAACTTGCTCTAGGACAGCATTGAAAATATTTGGTGAAAGTGAATCACCCTGTTTAACGCCTCTCTTCACTTGGAAAGGTTCCCCTTCTTTGTCTAATTTGATTTGAGCAAAAGAATTAGCATATAGGTTGTTTAGCATTTTGATTACACTTTCTGGTACTCCCTGTACTGCCAAGGTTTCCCAGATTTTATCATGAAATAGTGAGTCAAAAGTTTTGTTAAAATAAACAAACATTATGGCCAGATTCAGTTGAGATTCTCTCGTTTTTTCTAAAAGTTGACTGAGCGTTTGTATTTGATCGATCGTGCTGAAATTTTTCCTAAATCCCGGCTGCTCGTCTGCTTGCTGTTTATATAAAATCGTGTAAATTCTATTTTTTATTATTTTCATAAATACTTTGCAAACATTAGACGACAGGCTTATTGGTCTATAGTTATTAATTTCAGCCCGATCTCCTTTTTTGTGGAGTAATATGATTTGCGAATGATACCACTGTTCGGGAGGAAGATCCGAGGAAAGAACAAGTTGAATATGCTTGCCACGGGACCGGCTGGAATATTGTTAAACGTTTTTAGTGAGTCATTTTCAATTCCATCTGGCCCTGGGGCTCTGCCAGACTTGAGACTGCTATGTATTTTTTCTACTTCTGTTTTACTAATTGGGTGGATGTTGCCCTTGTTGGTCAAGAGCTCTTTCCAACTATCTGAGTTGCCAACATTTGGTCTTACGTCGTTATATATATCACGATAAAAGTCTGTGGCTACCCTTACGATTTTTTCTCTATCACCTCTCTCTTTATCGTCCTTGTTTCTGATTTTTGGTAAAATGCTCGTGCCTCTAGATAGGGCGATTTTTGTTTTTCTAGTGGACCAAGTACTTTCAATTATTTCTTTCGCCGTTTCATTTTCAAAATTAATTAAGTCTTTCCGAATATATATTTTGATTACTTTTTTAAGTTCAATCAGTTAGATTTGCTCTCTGGCGGACAGTGTTACTTTATTTCGTATTTCTGTTCTTCTCTGGATCAACTTTTTGATGCTCAGACTCAACTTATCATTAGTTTTAATGGATTTTTTATCAACCCCTAACTCAACGAGAGTGTAGTGAATGGCTTTTGTCAAAAAATTATATTTTTCTTGTACATTATCTGGGCTTGTTTCATCCCAGTTGAAATTTTTCAGTTTATGCTCTAATCTCAGATTGGCTTCTTCCCTTCTGTGGAAGTACTCCTCCATAAATTTTTATGAATTCAAATATTATAACACAGACTTCACGGCGGGTGGCGAGAGGGCTAAGCCTCTTCCGGGCGAATTAGACCATGTTAGAAAATCCTGAAAACACATTCAAAAATTTATCATAAGTGGATGGGTTAAAATCTACTTCTTGGATAGAATAACCCCTTTAGCCCCCTAGACCTTAATATCGAAGTCCGTGTATACGAAGAACACAGGAATTATCTTCTCTAAGAATATTCAGTGCTTTTGCTAAGTCCATAAAATTTCACTTTTTAGCGGTAAGTTGGCCATTATTTTCTAATATTGGAATTTTTACCGCCTACCCTTAAGTCGGTTTCAATAAAGTCGATATTAAACTGCCAGCAATGTTTTAATTCGATCGAATTAGAGGAACAAGTACCTCATATCACCGGCGTATTAGGTGGTTTGGACCCCCCCCCCCCAACGTAATCAAAAAGTGCATTTCGGACTGTTTTAGTGGATAATTGGATGACGAGATATGTGCTGTAGCGACTACCCCCCCCCTTTCAAAAGAAAAACTGAGACCTTCCTACGCTATAGTGCCTCATACCGTTTCTTGTCTCATGAGAAAATATAAGAGTTTTGACATTTTTAACCAAAAAATTTTCCTTATAGCCTTCAATTATATTTGAAATTTGTTCACTCAGATTTCAACAAGTAATACGAGGCTGATCACATATAAAATAATTTAACTCAGCAAGTTGAATTAGTGGCCCCGGGGGTGGTTCTAGACTAGAAGAAAGAGTGAATTTGACATAAGGGTTACTCATACTTTTTGGAGATTTCGAATTCGATTTTATTAGGAATTTCTTACGTCCAATTGCCTGGGTTGCTACCAAAGTGATCTGGCACCAATTGTCCATTTTCAGGGACAGTCTTAAATTCCTTCTTAGGAGTAGGCTCACCCGATGGTGTCGGTACTCCGTGGCCCATATAGGGCGAAGGTTTCCTGTAGGCGATCGCATTCTTTTCTATTTTATGTAATTATTCTGTAGTTTCTTGTGGTTAGGAATTTATGTAGTTTTTTCCCATCTGGTTTTTTGATGTCCTCTTTTTCGTTTTCTATTAGGTTTCTGCCAGAATGTGGTGTGGTAGGTCCATCAGTCGTCCGTAAGTCTTGCTATGTGTCCTGCCCAACTCCACTTTATAATAAAAGAATAATATATTTTTGTATTGAAATTGATTAGGTACATGTTTCATTTCTTATTTAATTTAAATTTACTGCGTTTCATTATTTCAAATGAATAATCAAGAGAACAGTTCAGAACATGATCAAATGCATTTCGATTCTCAATGTTCGAGAAGGTGATCCTCAATCAACTTTTCTAGTTCTCAGAAAGATGTAAGAGAGAATCGCTGTGAGATAGTTTTCAAATGAATCATCGAAATAGTCGATAGAAATGTCGTAAAGATTTGATTCTAAACCTCTAGCCACTTAACTTCAGTTCCAGCGTTTGAAAAAGTCCGTGTGTAAGTTCAGAAAAGTGACGCATAATTAGTACTTTACCACTTAGGAGCGGAGGGGCTGAAGAGGCTCAGACCCTCAATCTTCAAGAATCCCCCCCCCAAAAAAAAAGGTTAAAAAATTATACGAGTGAAAGAATGTTTAGTATTGGTTTGATATTCGTCAGCCTTCCTTGAGCTCCCTCCCATCCTCTAGGTCGGCTGTTTGCGCTTTGCCTAACCAAGCCCGAAAATACACTTATGATCGATGATGATAATAGTTGGGCGTATGGCGATGCATGCACGCCAAATTGGCCCGTGGACAACGCACCCCCTATCCCGGAATAACCTCCAATGGGCCTGCGTTAGGAAAGAGGGTGAAGCACACCATTGATGATTTAAAAAAAAAAAAAAAAAAAAAAACGGCAGATGTTAAAATTATGATGAAATACGGTGCAGCGTTTAATTACCTGCCCACGATCCGAATTTATCAACAAAATTGATCTGATCGCTTTTCTTTCGCGGCCACCAGTACACATATATTCCGTTAATAATTTTACGCGTTAAATTACAGATCACCCACCAAACGTAAATGAAACCGACTATCATGTAAATATCAGTGCTCTTCATGTCGCCTTGCCTCGAAAATCTTAAAAAGCACGATCACTGAGTGACGATGAGCTTCGATGAGCGAACCGCCAGGTACTATAACTCGCGAAGAAAGCACGGACTGTCAAAAGTTTGAACGAAGTAAATACGTAGCTCGTGCAGTTTCACGTTTTTTTCTCCAAGGCCATTCAGTCATCCAAGCAACAAAGCTGGTTCTCAATTAATCTCGAATTTCACATGTCTAGAAGTGGGACCGCATGGCCCCCACGATGGCCTTTTTGCTTTCTGTAAAATGTGAACCATTTTAAACTATCCGCAGTTATTCTTTGATTATGCCTTACAAGGAAGAACTACTCGGATGGAAGCTGTTCTTACGAATAATTTCGTACCGTCTACTGAGATCGGACACCCGTGGTAATATCGGTCACATATAACTTGTTTACTGATAACGGCATACTAGCGCTCCTACAACAAGTCATAAGTAGCCAATATTACCACCGATGTCGTATTCAGCTCACTTTACTGATAACGATACTAGTGCTCTTATAACAAGTCGTGAGTGCACATCAGGGACGTACCGATAAGGGGGTGGAGTAACTTACCCCTCCCCCAGCAGGAACTAGAACTTTTCATTTGGCAGTTGGGAAAATTTAACATTTCAGTCAGGCGAGTTCGGAAAATCCAACAAGGTTTTTTTTTGCTCGGAATTTGGGAATGGTGAAGTTGGGAAAACCCTACAAGTCCAACGGCTTTACTTCTTTTGCTTTGATAGTTGGGAATTTTGAGTTGAGTCAGTTTGAAAAATCCCACAGGTCAAAAGTTTTTCCCCCTTGAAATTTGGGGGAATTCTGAGTTGAGTCAGTTGGGACTTTCACAATTTTTCCTTCCCCCCCCCCCCTGGAAAAACTCTTTGGTACGTTGTACTGGCCAACATTATTACCAATATCCGATATTACCTTACATGATGGTATGGATAACCAACCATACCGTAATAGTAGTGAATTGGATCACTGGGGTGAATGAAACTCAGTGGCGTCATGTCTGGGTGTTCAAGGTGTTCACTGCACACCCACTTAATTTTTGTCTTACAACAAAAATCCCACAAACAAGGAAAGATTTAAATTTTGATTAAAATACAAATTATAACCTCAAAAAATTGAAAAGTAGCCGGAATATTTCTCTTTGCGCTTTGCGCGGTTCTTATCTTTGTCACATACTACAGGAATCATGTAGGATGTTCACTAGCAACATTGCACACGCTTGTTGGTCTTGTTGCAGTGGCGTTATCTTTGTCACATACTATGGGAATTGCGTAGGATATTCACTAATAACATTGCACACGCTTGTTGGTCTTGTTGCAGTGGCGTTATCTTTGTCACATACTATGGGAATTGCGTAGGATATTCACTAGCAACATTGCACACTCTTGTCGGTCTTGTTGCAGTGGCGTTATCTTTATCACACTTACTATGGGAATCACATAGGATGTTCACTAGCAACATTGCACACTCTCGTTGGCCTTGTCACAGTGGCGTTTGCAACAATGACCACGAAGAGTGAAGCGGAGACTGTTAATTTAAATGACAGGGTGTTCGCCAGCAAAAATAAACGTTCCGGAAGCGCATGCGCATGCTATGTGGTGAGTGGGTGGATGCAACTTCATTCTTCATTGACACTCATTATTTATACATACTGATACTGATCATAAGTTTTTGATACTACTGACTTTTTAGTGGAGGGTAGGGGGAGGGAGGGCGCAGACCCGCCAGTTGAACACCTGGGAAAGAGCACCACGCGACGCCTTTGATGAAACTAATGAATGGAAACTGAAAATCTACTTACGCGAACAAAAAGATATATAGTGACAGTGTATCCATTCCACTATATTCTTAGTTCTCAAAATTGCCCCACTGTAGTATTTTCAGCACATAAACATGCATGTCAGCATATTCACATGTTTTCAAGGAACCATAAAAACTTTGTCAGTAGCTCGGTAGCTATCAGCATTGAGAATTTGATGCCGGTGGATTTGAACAAGAATAACATCAAGAATAATGAAATCCTCGAACTTTGTGAACAATTTCTCTTGGAATGCTTCAGATCTTGAGTTTTCTAATTGTTGCACGTATGCTGATAAAAATGAGATGAGCAGGATCAATAAATTGTAGATTCACCTATAACACTTCTTCGGCGGTTACCTTAAGGTCATTTGTGTTGATTTCTGAATAAAATTAGGCACCTTAACCATGTCATCACGGAACTCAGGGACGTACCGAAGAGTTTTTCCCTGGGGGGCGGGAGGAGTGTGAAAGTCCCACCTGATTAAACTCGAAATTCCCAAGTATCAGAAAAAGAAAAGAAACACTTTTTGACTCATTGGGTTTTCCAACTCTGTCGAAATTTCCCAACTCTGCCTCACTGAACTGCTAGATTTTCCCAACTGCTGAGTAAAAAATTTCCTACAGGGGGAAAGCTCCCCGCCTATTTGTACGTCCCTGAGGGAACTATAAGATGGATCCACATATTACAAAATAAAAAAGTGGACGGACGAAAAGGAATTCATTGTACCTAGAAGTGATATGTGAGCGGAAAACAGGAGGGGAGGATTCGTCATTTTTTATACTCCCCGGGGATTCTATTCGCTATTTTTTTACTCTTCAGTGATCTTATTCATCATTTATGTCTTCCAAATGGATTTTTTTGCTGAATTAAATGCGTGATCCTATTCACCCCGAATTGCGGACCAACTGGATCAGACTCCAAATAAAAAATAAAATAATATAAGGCGGTCAAGGAAGGGTCCAATTTGAGTATAAATCAAGAGTATACATTAGGACTTAAAAAATGAAATTTATTTAACTCTCTTCCTGTGAGCTGTCTTCACTATAGGGAAATGTTTGAAAATGAAAAGTGGTCCTATTTACCCCGTTTTACGGTAGGTGGTACTAATGGGTTCCTAGGTTTATTCACTCTTGGTAAAAAAAAAAATTACACATATTCGGTTGCGATGCCCTTAGATAGATTCTAAATGAAAAAATGTTGGGCAGAGTTTCAGCAAAATCAATCAAGGGTAACCGGTGCCATTCAAGAGGGTTGAAAGTTTCACCAGAGGTGACGTTACAGGTAGCTAATGACTTGTCATAAGGGCTCGCGCTAAGGAAAGGATTAATAGACCTCGCGTCAGGCGTGGGGCCTAATAATAGAAAATATATTTGAACTTCTTATACAGGGAATGAGATCGCAGGTATGTAACGTCGCCCGATTGCGTCCGGGTCAGTAAGGAAAGATAAATATTGAAGAAAATAAATGGTTTCATTGCCGCCTGATGCAGAGTTTGATTGCGTGCAGGCTCATAGTTCCATGGCGTCCCAGTCCATTTAGCGTCACCCAGAGTGCACTACAGTCAAAACTTTCAATATACCGTCAAATGGGGTATCTTAGTACAGCTTGGTAACTTGGAACACGTCAGCAGGCATGCATAGGAGATACCTGACTTGCCCTCTTGAGCAAATCCCCGAACCTCTTCGGTCACTTATGAGCATGAACAGTGAATGGTTGAAATCCATGGATACTGTGCACGTTTGTAGGTGCGTTCCAAGTTGCATGGCTGTTCTGAGATACCCCATAGTTGACGGTGCATCCAGATAACTATTCTTCAAAATCGGAATAAACCGCAGAACTGAAAACGTGGAGGTGAGTGCACAACTTGCCCTATTCAGAAATGCAGAAGAAAAAGGTACCTATGTAGGTTTAGGTCTTATTTTGGAAAGCTAATAGAATTTTTTGGCCAGAATGTAGCATTAACCCTTTCGCTCGCTTTTTTTTTCAATTTGAATTTTTTTTTACTAGAAATTGTTGAATAGACTCCCCATTATATGAATCCGGTGTCGGAGAATTTTTCACTCCCCCTTGGGCCCCCAGTGGACCTGGAACAGCGTATGTCCCACTGGTAAAGTAATGAGAGTCAAAATATTTATTTCCGAAACAATAACTACGCCATCTACCGAGACGTGAGCAGAGATATGTTTCTGTAGGTACTCTACCAACGAGATACAACTAGCATCGTTTTCAACGTATATGTGACCCAGCAGAATTTCTCAAGAACCGTTGAGACAAACGGTGTTCTGTTGGAAGCGAAAGGGTTAAGACCACTCACACTCTGAAAGACACATTCAGATTACGTTTCCTACTTTTTGTAAAGACTATCAGATTCCGCTAGAACTCAGTCAGTCTCCTTCAGACTTGCTAAGCCTTGTTACACTCTGATGAGACTCATGCTGACTCCTTGAGATTTATCAGACCACATTTTAAGACATGTGAAACTCACTCGGATTCGTTCAGACTTTTTGACTCTATTTAGACTCACTGAGGCTGGGCTATGACTCATCTAGACTCCATCCCCGATTGACAAAAAGAGGGTCACAAAGCCTCAGCACACAAAAAAACCAAAACAGGGATTTGAGGCAAAAGAATGCTTCTTTCTCAATCAATTAGAGCGCAGGACGCAAACAGAAATGAGAACAACTTGCTAGATGAGGTAACTTTATGACGTCACTTGGTCAAACACAATTTTATGATGGACACAATCGAACTGTGTAGAACCTCGATTATCCGACATTCGGTTATCCGATTTAAAAAATTAATCCGACTTCTGTTGATTATCCGACGCCAAAAAGTGGGTTAACCGACTTCTTCCAAATTTTGCGTCGAAATGAATACAGAAGTTCACGTAGCGTGTTAAGAACTCGCATCAATGCGACATACGACTACCAAATAGCCTGCATCTCATGACACTTTGAACGCCCCTACCGCTACTGGAATGCTGTGTGTAAAATGCTTTGACCATACAATTTTGTTTTGAGAAGAAAATATTTTATGTAATTATTTTTAAATCGAATTTTTTTTCTGTTTCGTAATTGAAGACCTGACTTCCAAAACGCGCTTAGTCCAAAAAATCGAAAATTGAGAGTTCAACGCAATCTGGCGGAGAAAGTCAAAAGGTACCTTTCAGAGTTGGTTTCACAATTTGATCACGACATAGAGTCAGCTAAACCTTTCTTTTGTTCTTTTTTATAATACCGACTTACATGTTTTTTTCAAATTTTGTGAATATAAGAATACTTGCTTTTTCCTGTTCGTGGGGGTACAAGGATGTCTGAGAGGAGGAGGGAGGGGGTCATTGTTCACGTGTGCCTCGTTCACCGGAATGGTCGTCTCTAAGCTGTATTTTCCGATTTCCGACACTTCTTAGGTCAAGATGTACGAACTTTGACCTTTCACAAGTATGACATGGTCTGCTAAAACAAGCTAGGTCCACGACTTCCCCCACTTTGCACCCCCATAACTCGAAGACTGTTCGCATGCCAACTTTATACTTGGGTGGTATTAGCATTGACCCCTCCTCTTCCCATCCACGCAACTGAATCAGTCTTACCACTTGTCGTTCGCGAGTCAGAATGTTTTTTTTTCGATTTCCCAATATTTCGTTTTTTAGACTAAGCGCGTTTTGAAAGTCAGGTCTTCAATTGTATTTTTTTTTGTTTTTTATTTTTTTATTGTGTATTTAGTTTTTTTTATCCGAAGCTTATTTATGTATGTATTTAATTTTTTTCAAAAAAAAAAAAAGAATCGTAAAATCAGTTATCCGACGTCGCTTCGCCCCGATTAAGTCGGATAACTGAGGTTCTACTGTATCAGGGAAGCGGACTGTTTGCATTTGGATGCAGTCGAACCATTCGAAGCAAGAGGCGAAACGGGACGCAATAAGACTATGAACTGACTGACTTACTGGGCTGACTGACTCACTAACCCACTCGTTCGCTCATTCACTGAATGGACTGGACTGAACGTGTTTCTGGTTTGTGTGCCAAAGTAAAGACATGAAAATTACAAAAGGTATGAGGGCTACTTTTCGGACGCAATCAGGCTTCTCCGGTTTCAGCAGCTGCCAAAGTATGCGAAAGACCCGAAGCCGGAAACTGGACGCCATGGGGCACGCAATCCACAATCACCTGTCACCCTATCAAAACAAAATACACCCTTTTTTGGATTATTCCCCATCCCCCAACAGGACCCATCATTACAGAGAAACTCACCATCTCATTACCCCCCCCCCCACCTTAATAAATTTGCGGAGAACACATTCCCCCAAATCATATAAAAAATAAAACAAACTGAAAACCATTTTCAGAAAACAATAAAGAAAATTTTGGTTTACAGAGTTAAATGTTCCATATCGTAACTGTAAAGGGCCTAGTGAAGGCCGACTGTTCGAACTTGAAAATGCGTTAACAAAACTTAAGTGGGATATTGTAGGGATTTCAGAGGTCAGGAGGAGGAGGGGGGGGGGTTATATAGGAGAAATAACGAACCTGGTATTATTTTGACGAGACACTGAGATTCAGGGGGGGGGGCTTTTAGGTTAGAAAGCATTTAACTGACAAAATTAAGCAAATTAAGGGTGTTTCTGGGGCAGTTTTTAAACTGGATTTGGGAGACGGGCTTACACTTACAATGTAACAAGCGTATGCGCCAACTCTGGCACCGAAAATAGTCGAAATAAAGTCTCTTTTCAGTGGCGGATCTATGGGGGTGTTTTGGGGGTTCGGACACCCCCTTCAGGCCAAAGAAGAAAAAGGAAACATGCGAATTTTGAGTTTTTCTCCTGTTTTTGAGTATCTGCAACACTACAGTCTACAATGTTCATTTTGAAACGATTTAATAAACTTGTCTTCAGAAACTATTTAAAATGACATCCATCTCGGTTTTTTAGGAGGCGGAGGTGGAAAAAGTTTTATTTTCAAAACACCTTCCTTTGAAAATTTCTGGATCCACCACTGTCTCTTTTTATAACCTTTCGGAAGACACATATAAAAAAGGAAAAGGATACTACCCCATAGTGATGGGTGATTTCAATAGAGAGAAGTCCGCGTTTAAAAGTTGTTTGGAAAGGTATACGTCAGGCAGATTAAACGCCAATAGTGAGAGACTAGTGGAGCGGGCGGAATCAGAAGAATTGAAAATAGCATTCAAAAAAAAAAGAAATCGTCCCCGAGCGTCACCATCAAGCAACAAGGTACGCTGACTACAGTTCTGCAGTTTGGAAGTAGGTACGCTGAATCAGTTTCCAGTAACTTTTAGTAATCGCCATGTAGGTACCTTGTATTATCTTGAAGACTGTGTGAACTGAATATAATAAAGTCGTAATTTCAGAAAGTATACAGAATTCAAAATTCAAGGTCATAATGAGGTGATAAAGTTGATAATTATTGTGTGTAATCATTTGTCATGTTTCAGCACATCATCAGAATGTAATAAAGTAATTTGCCGCATTATCAATTCAGCCAAATTCGTCGATTAGCATGACTTGCAGCAAAAAAAAAAAAAAAAATCCATTAGAGGTTATAAGGTATTTATATGAGTAACATTTTCTGAGCAGTTTTTTCTCTCTCTCTTTCTCTCTCTCTCTCCCGCTCTCTACCCGAGCCCTGGAATCCACTCTTTCGATCATTACTTCAGAGACGGCAGGGAGGCGGTCAGGGCTGTCTAAGCCCTCTTCCCGTCTTGCCGAAAAACCGGCACAGGTCGAAATGTAGCGAGTTGCTACGTGGGCTTGGATCCAGGACCTCCGGATTCCGAGACCAGTGCGCTACCCACTCGGCCAACCAGACCCCCTTTAACATCACGTCTGAGTACGGGCACAAATCTCTGTCGTACTGTAGCCTAAAACTAATAAACATATCCAAGCACCAATGCGATCCTGTTCTCTGGCTCAGTGTTTAACTGGCACCAGCTTACCAGGGGGTCAATACCTAGCCAGCACGAAACCTAGAAGTTATGCCCTGGTAGTACTGTGCGTGTGCAGGGATGTTCCCATAGGGGGGGGGGCTACCGGGGCTCGGCCCCGTCTCAAGAATTTTTAGGAAAATCGAGGAAGGGCTCAGCCCCTCCTCGAGAAATTACCTAAAATAAACAAAATTCAGTCTTGTAAAATCAAAAATTCATTAAGATTACTAGTCGATGATTAGACTTTGAAAAGTGTAATGCAAAAAAGTCCGACTTCAGCGTTACTACTGGTCCCTGTTGTAATTTTATAGTGTTGTTAATTGTTGCATAATATTTTTTTGCTGTTACATTTTTACGTCTCCTTAACCTACCACACTGATAGTGATAAAAATACTCAGGATTTAAAAAAAAAATGTATTTACTAAATAAACTTTTGTACCCACTGTAACGTCTGTAATTATTTTAAATTTTAATCCATTTTGTTGAAAATAAATTTTTTTTGTACTTTTTATAAATTTATTGCGGTTTTATTGCAAATTTATAAACTATGACCTATTTTGAAGCGAATATGACCTTTGACTGAGATGTTTTTTTTAAATGAGGGAAATGATTCATAATTTAGAGCCCCCCTCAAAAAAATTCATGGGGACATCACTGTGCGTGTGCATGTCGTGGACAACAAACGCCACAAAACCGTGAACTACCCCCGCACAAACAATTTCAGCCCCAATTCCAGCTTGTTATCGCGCAGTATTGCAAATTTCAATAATCTAGAATCGTTCCTACGCATGAGAAGAGACGACGAAGGGGCGGCAGAGCTTCGCAGAAGTACCAGCAGGCTCGTCGTACTCTCAAGTCAGCTGTACGAAGAAGCAAGAAAGCGGCTTGGGAGGAACTATGCAATGCAAGGAAGCGGACGGCGACCTCTTAGACAAGCCATACAAAGTGGGATCAGTACTCGGATCAATCTTGTGGAACGTTGCCTTCAATGGATCGTCAGATGTCAAGCTCATCTGCTACGCCGACGACACGCTGGCGGTATGCCAAGCCAACTCGACAGCAAAGGTCACGCGACAAATTAACCAGGCGTTGGAGATGCTCGCCCACCCGACTGAGTCGGCAGGGCTGTGCTCGGCGGTACAGAAGACGGAAGCGGGTTTCTTCATGACGCGACGCAAGTACAGCCCACCCACCTTCGTCCTAAAAGGTGTGGAGATTGGGCTCTGTTCCGCCCTGAAGTACCTGGGGCTGTAATTCGACGGGAAGTTACAGTTCCGAGAGCACGTCCGACGGACAGCTGAGAAGGTGGATCGAGTAGCCGGACTGCTGCCCCGTCTGATATCGAACCTAGGGGGACTGAGGGAGAAGAAGAGAAAGATGTACGTTAATGTCATCATGACGGTCCTCTATTGGGGCGCCAGTATTTGCCAGTGCCATCAAGATTCCCTACAGAAGTGCGGAGATGGAGAAGATTCAGAGGAAAGCCGCAATGAAGTGTATCAGTGCGTACCGCGCTGTTTCTTCGGAGGCAGTAAGGCGTGTTAGCGTGTGTCGTGAGGAGTTTTCCAGTCATGAGGTGGCTTCTCGATCAGTGAAGTGTCTGCTTTAGTTTCGGAGTTCGGTTCCGTGAGACGTCACGCTGCGGCCACGTAGCTCGTAGCGGAGTTGAGGTTGTAGCGACGATGGATATGGAAGTCTGGGCCAAAATCCCTTGGGCCGTTGTCACGTCTGGCTAGGACTGCGTAAGCTCGGTTCTTGGAGTGAATAAGTTGAATGACTTCATTTGTTGTCGCGAAAGTCAATCTTGATACCGAGTTACACTATTGAAAACGTATATGTCAACTACCTATGCGACAAGTTACCGGATCACAAACTAGTCTAACTTTTAGGCGTTCAGGTTAACGCCACACGACAGATCAGAGAATCGCGGTGTCGACTTGTCGCAGTGCCAATAGAGCGAGATCAAAGACGACTCGGAATGGATCGAGCTCGAGTTTATATTTGGAAAATCTGCTGAACCTGAAGTGGAAGAATGGTGGCGACCTATTAATGGTGTTTTCCTTTACGACGGTGCACTTTGGATATTTTGGAATTTTGAGTCAAAAGTGCTACTCGTATACCAGAATCTGGTGGGCTATCAGGATGTTATGAGTAGACTGTTTTCTTAGTTTCGTGTGTTGATTTTCCGCATTCCTTGGCGTACTAGATTTTCGATCGGCAGGTTTTTCGATGGAATTTAGTTCGCAGGTGACGTCGGTTGGTTGTTTGTTTACATAAGAGTGTCATTACTCCTTGGCGTCACGAGGCGCATATTGAATGTCGTGGAAGAAGAATTCCGTCTTACGACAGCGTGTATATCGCCGATCGAACTGAAGGTCGGCGAAATAACGGAGGTATACGGTGGGAAGTAGAAAGCGAAGACAAAACGAGAAGCACTTCGTGTCAAGCGAGACATCCAGCAGTCTACGCTTTGCAAGTAGAAGGGCGCGCTCACCCAGTTGACCAACGGTGAGTGGATGCGAGCGCTGATTCGTGACCTCGATGTATGGGCAGATAGGTCTCACGGAGAGCTGAATTTCCCCCTGAAGTCCTGAGCGGCCACGGGTGCATCGGCACATTCCTACCAACGGATGGTGATAGAGCCAAGCCCTGTGCGGACGCACTGTGATCGAGGGGCGGAGGACACCCCCTGGCACACCTTATTCGATTGTGAAATCTGGGAGCAGGAGAGACGCGGGATGGCAACAGCGATCAATCCCGGCGGCGGAAACACAAGCGACAAGGACAGCGTGATCAGCCTTCTCGCGTCGGATACCTTGGTTCCGGAAATGTTTAAAAGTGGAAGCGGATGGAACCGGATGTCGGTCTCTTTCTCGATCATCATAAAGAAGATGATTCAGATAGAGTTGTAAAGGCAGCGGGCCGACGGAAAAAGCTCGGCCCACAACATCGAACACAACAACTCTGTACGATCCTGGAATTCTGCAGCTGCCGCGGACGCCCCGGTAGGGTCTACCCGCTTTTACCATGTTCCTGCGTCGCCACACGTACCAAGACGAAGAGGTGAGGGGTGAGTGAAAATGAAGCGCGTCCGGTCGTGGTGCACCCGAATTCCAGGTTAATGCTGGGTGAGCGTTAGTCTCGGTCAGTAGGGGGCTTCATGGTGGCTCTGGCAGCACAGCGGATTCCGGCAGCGGAACGACGAAATGGGGGTTCAGGTCGGCCTCAATGCATCCCTCTGGCCATTGATGCCTGAAAGGGTAGTTTCCGGGGCCGGAGGTGCGGTGTCTAGGGAGCCACTTTGGTAGGCGTGCATCGCCATATGCTCCACCAAAAATCTAGAATCGTCCCTGATTGGACGCATGCGATTTTTAAGCGTCTCGTGCAGGAAGATATTCTTCTAATATTGCGTTTGATTTTGCTGATTTCATGGCTATAACAGCGACCTTGCATGTTTTTATTTTTTTTTATTTGTTAAATTTGTATTTTTATTTTATTTTTTTTTTTTTTTGCGGAAGATATTATGCCCGGTGCAATAGTATGAAATTTCAAAGCAAATACGAGATTTCTAATTTCACAATGTCGATGTCTAATTTGTAGGGCACAGCTAACGGAAATATTTTTTCAAGAAAAGAAAGTTAGCATCGTTCAGGTTCAATAATCGCTGAGAGTATTGCGCAATTATCTGAGAAGCAAGCTACTGCGAGTAGTTTTGGCAAAATATGGTCTATTACAGAATTAAAAATTTTAATCTTACTATAAACTCCCCTCAGTGTGCGCTGCCTTGGCGTGGTGAGGCGACTTGAAGAAAAACTAAAAGCACAGTGGCGGGAGACGTGAGTCAAAGCCCCGATATATTGGACTCGTTTGGAGCATTCTAATAGAGAAACAGCATCAGCACGTCATTACTTCATCAGTTATCTACGAGATGTAAATTTGCCATGTCACCTAACACAGATAAGGCTCGAAGCCGCGAGTCTCCGGCTTAGCTACTCAAATTTCGGCTATAGCATTATCTACTTAGATTGATCACTTGAATGGTTGAGGATGAAGCCATTTCAGCCCTGCCTACACACATCATGCCGCCTTTCTGGCATAGTAAAAGCTGAATAAAGTTCATTAGCTACATCATGGATAGGCTTGGTTACCCTTTCGAATTATAGTACTGGTTAGGATTGAAATTTAAAAAGGTACTTGTTGATCCTGGAATACATTTTAACTTTTTCAAACACTTTTACGAAATACTTAATAAAACTCCAGTTACATACCCGTTTTTATGATCACCGTTCGTTGTCGCCACAAAACATATAACCGCTTAAAAAGCACACCTTTCATACCGAATTAGTTATTAGTTTACAACCAGTGAAATACAACCGAATTTATTGAACCACTTGGACCACGATTTTGAACCTTCACGAACTTTACACAGAACGGCAGAGGACACAACATATTCGCCTCAAAGGCTGAATAGTGACTGACTCTTTCCTCTAACTATCAAGATCTCATGCCTACCTCGTCCAGCCGGGAAGAACCCGGATTGGTATATTCATTATTATCTAACTGATAACCGATGTTTCATATTTACTCTGTCTGTGCCAGTCGTATTTTCAGATAGATGTATTAACACAAAAAGAAAAGGTATATTAATAATTCCAGATGTTAGAAGTCTCCCATTAGGATGTCCGGGCAGAGACTGTCTAGTGAGAAACTATATCAGAATTGAGAATACGGACATGGAATGTAAGGACACTGGAACGAGGTAGGCAAATTAGAGAACTTAAAGAAAGAGATGAAAAGATTGATATAATTAGAATTAGTCAAGAGAGATGGCCAGAAGAGAAAATGATTTTTGGACCGAAGAGTGTAGAATAATTAATACAGCAGGGAAAAGAGGGCAAACGAGCGTAAGTATTATTATGAATAAAAGTTTAGGAAATAGAGTGCAAAGTTGCACCCAACATAGTGATAGAATATTAATGGCAAGAATTTCTGCTAAATCAGTATCTGGAAGTTTATCTTCGTGAATAAGAGTCGTCCCCTCCCTAAATTTTGATTTTACTGCTCTGCAAACCGTATAAACTGAGTATTATGGCGGAAGATGCTAGTTTTTGTGGAATGACTATATAAAATGCTCAAGTTCAAACAGTTACACGTGCTGAAGCTAATTCGACCGACTCTTTTGAAATTTCATACACGCGTCAATGAAGGTTCTATTTAATCCTACAGTCGATAATTAAACTAAATTACTAATGTTAACACTCACTGTTTATTATTTTCTAATGCGTTACTTTTTACGTCTTCAGAAACAAGCACGGTTTTTTCCCTCAATAACCCAACTAGGAGTATTTTTTATGGGAAGTATTAAATAGCACGAAATAAAAAGTATGATTGAAAGAAATGTGAAGCTACAAAAATTATACGTTTAGATGACGAGTTTTAAAATCGATATCCTCGAGGAGTTATAGGAGATACTGTGCAAGAGTAAACATGAGCTTAGGAGGATTCAATTTTCTATAAAAACGGTCATTAAGAATTTTTTCTCAAGTACTCCAGAAACGCAATAGAGGGGGGCTCTGGGGTAATGCTCGAAAGAGCGGATTCCAGGGCTCGGGTTAGGAGCAAAAAAAAAAAGTGTAAAAATTACCCTTTATTACAATACATTAGGAATTATTTATGCGAATGACCCCATCGAGATCATCGAAAGGGTTTCGAATTCGCTAAATTCGTTTTTGATATCAGTTTGGCTCTACATCGAAAATCGTGGCTTCTGAGGAGCGGGAGGCAGACAACAATGCAGTGAAATACAATATTTATATAGAATCGATTCGTAGATTTTTATAGCTCCAAAATTTGATTTTGACATTAATTTGTGCGAAATTGTAAATTTGTGGCAACTATGATGGAGGCCGAGAGTTCAAACTTTTTTATTTCGGGCACAGTAATATCGGGTCTCTTTTTTTTCATTGTGTTTAGAAGGTATTACAATTCCGGGCGTATTTTATTTTATCGTGTAAGTGAATTATATTGCGATCTAAAGTTTAAGTTTTTCTTCAAACTCTTTTTTTTCCTGTTTCATCCTTGTTATTGCGCTTGTCAATTATATATTTCGTGCAAACAGCATTTTTCCCCCGCGAATTCAACACTACTATTGTGGGCCGATAAATGGATCTCATTTTTTATTAACAATTTTCGGCTTGTAGATTGGAGTTAAAAACAGTGAATAGAAGTGGTAGCCGAGCAGGAGAGCGGTATTATACCATCAAAAGGAAGTATGTAAGTTAAAACGAACTACCTTTATTTTCCAAACAGTGCAGATGTAAAATTCGATAGCGATGGTTTTCAGACATCATAGCGATAAAGCGAATTAGGAATAGAATTATACACATGTTTTTAAAATCCTTATGACAAGAATATGAAATGAAAATTCAGTCATGTTTCATGAAACGATCACTTATGAAAAAAACAAAACATATGAAGATACCAATTCCAAAAAGTGCTTAGTCCAAAATGGTTGTGTCTTCAACATGAAACCAAACACCAGGACAAAGTACTTCTTAGAAATAGATCCCGAACACGTGAGATCTTTGTACACATATACAGTGATAGATTGGGTACCTAGCTACGTACTATTTACTATTCTGATATGGTCATATGTTCACATTTCACCAACAGATGTCGCTAAAGTCGCATTTTCAATTAAATGGACGAATCACTTTTTGGAATCGATATCTTCATATTGTATGTTCTTAAAGAAAAACTTTTTTTTCGACAGTAAGAATATAAGGTGACTTTATATTACTCGTAAATCGAAAATACGAAAAAATAAGTTATGAAGGCTCTATTTTAGCAACAATTTCTTACAAACTGAGTCCTCAAAATGAACCGTTGTTCATTCAACAACAATACAGTCATATAAATAGGTCTGCATGAAATAAAAGTATAGAAGTCTGTCATCTCACACACAAAAGATTTCCTTGTACGGGTAATATTTTCGGGAACGTGATTGAATTTATATAATTTTTATGTTCACTGGTGTAGAGGGGAAGGGCGGGTTAGACCCCGCCACCAACACTGCTAAAAAGAGCATTTTAGAATATATTTTAGTGAATTAATTACATACAGCAACAAAATGACAGAGAATATGTCCTGTAGCGACCACTTACCCTCTCCTCCACGACTGAGACATTCCTATGCCAATATTTATGCTTTAAAAATTCTAGGTCTATGCAATTTCAATTAGCTTTATCTTTAATTTTAATTTTAAAAAACCAACAATAAGTAGGTATTAACATGAATTTGAAGCAGGACACAGGATCCTCTGAAATACGTGGTCATCTGAAGCCACTTGAAGCATGTGGGCATCTGAAGAACACCATTGCCTTTGGTGAAATAAAAAGTTGACATTTTATCCTAATTTTTAAATTTTCTTTGAGGGATTTGTCAAAGATGTATTATAGGGCTGAAAATTGAATGTTACACAGCGCCTTAAAAATGCAGGTTATGCAAAATTTTTAATAGTATTTATTGCGAACTTAAAATTAGTTCATATACAAATTATGCCTATCTGTGAAATTGAAGGCACTAAAGCACTTACAATAATTTGTTGCTTTACAGCGCCTTTAGTATGGCAGATAGGCAAAATTTGCATATAACTTTAACAATAGTAAGGACTGAGATCTACAAAATAAGTTGAATGCAAATTTTGCCTATCTGCAATATTGAAGGTGCTATAAAGCGACAAAGTAGTGTACGTGCTTTGGTGCCTTCAATTTCACAGATAGGCAAATTTGAATAAGACCTTTTTTGTCACTCTGAAGTAGTAGAACTAGAAATGATGCATGCAAACTTGGTCCATCTTGCATGTTGAAGGCAATGGGCCATTGAATGACAGTACTGGTAAAAATCAAAACTTCGAAGGAAAAAAGGTATGTTATGAAGACATATAACATTATTATAAACATCAGTAAAATTTAACAGTTTTATTTTAAATTGAAAAAAAAGGAAAAAAAAAGTAATAAGACTAAACTACCTGGAAATTTTTTTTTATATTTGTATTTGAATTCCAAAAAACTTCAAGGATAAATCTCTTAGGAAAAATTTACAAATTCAAAAAAACAAAATTAAAACACTTTTTTTTAAAACTAAAGGCAACTGTATAGTATACCTGGGTCACGTTGGAAATTTCGAAAAAAAATTTTGACGATCAACCCTAGCTTATATTGTCATAAAATTTTTTCTTCCTCCAAAAAACGATCCTTTGGCGGCCCTTGAATGTTAGGAACCTCTGAAATATGCGGTATGCCAAATCATATTATGTGGTCGTTTGGAGCACGGGGTTACTCGAAGCATTTTGCCGTCTTAATAATGCGACTGTTTCAAACAGATGCCAGTCCATAGCTCGAATTTGGGCATTTGATATCAAGTGAAACTAAACGCCCAAACAGAGCCTTAGTCTGCAGCAAGTTTCCTAGCACATGGCCTTACTACTAACATGGGTTAGCGTTAGGGATGGACGAATTTCCCCTTCGTTTCCTCCTCTCTTTACAAAAACTCTAATCTTATTGAAGTTCCAAACTCTGGTTCTGTTTAGAGTCCAGCGTTCAAAAATCAGTAGAAGCCTAAGAATCAGTGCTGTCAGCGAATAGAGAAAATTATAAAGTGGTTAAGTGACGGGATGTGTACTGAGGAGTGAGTCTAAAAGAGATTTAAAAAGTCTATGACTGGTCTAGTGAATATTCAAAAAACTTGATCAAGTCTGAGTGTGTCTTAGAAAGTCCTTGTAGTTTGGAAGAGTTATAATCAAGTATTGAAGTGTCTTTTAAAGGTCCCCGAATGCGTTTAAAATGATTTCCAAAAGTCTTGAGAAAGCTTAACCCAGTTTGATCGAGTATTCAAACGTTCAATGTTCTCATCAAGAATTTTGGATGGTTTCAAACCAGTTTAGAAGGAGGTTTTCATAAGTTTTAAGGTAGCTGAAAATCCTGCAACCAGTGTGGTAGAATGGTGAATGATTTACTCAAGTCTGGAAGAATTTTGAAAGATTTCAAAGAAGTTGAAGCAATTTTGAAAGAATGTTCGAGGTGTTTCAGTCGAGCCTGAATGGGTCTCATCTTGAACAAGTTTGGAAGAGTAAACTGGCAGGTGCGGATCCCAACGACCATTTTGGGGAGGGAAATGGCAGAGAGAGAAGCGCGGTTGGCGCGCGGAAATTTTTTGTTGCTCCTTCCTGGCAGATGTTCTCCCGCCCCACAAATTTTTCCCATTTTTTTTTGTTTGGGGATTTCATCACCCCTCCCCGGTGGATCTGCGCCTGGAACTGGTTTCAAACAAGTTAGGAGGAATCTTAAGTATCCTGGAATATGCCTGGAAGAGAGTTTATCAAGCGTAAAAGAGTCTCAGAGTGTCTTAACTAGGTATCAGGGGTTTCTTTAATAATCTCAAACTAGTCTAAAGGAATCCTGAAAAATCTTAATCTAGTTTGAAAGAATATTAAAAAACCTTTATCAGGTCCAAAAAAGGAACTGACAATAAACCCATTTTTACAGCGATTCCAGAAATTTTCAAACTCCCTAATTTCAATTATTTTTCTAAAAAAAAAAAAAACTTATTTGAAATATACCCGAATTCATTATTTTGGAATCCGAGTCTGTGTATTCTGGAAACGAATCAAATCTTGCTCAGAGTCTCAGCTATTACGGAGGGTGGCGAGTCGCCTCCAACAATCTTTCAGAGTTGGCAAATTGGCAATTTTAGATGTTCATTTGGATTTACACGGCTCAATTTTTCTTTCTTTTACAGCCAGAAAGTTTTTTATTCTCGACCCTTCAATAAATTTGGTTCGCTACAGCACTGGTCTTTCCCTACTCTGGTTATCAGTAAATCGACTATTAAAATAAAATATGGAAGGTTCGATTCCATTTTGGAATCGGCAGACTTAAAATGTAAGAATCAAGTACGACCTTCGGCGAAGAAATCAAAATCTTTGGAATCAAGGATTTTAAACAGCTCGGGAAATCCTGAGGAATTTGGAATCCATTCTAGATTCCTGTTTACTTTTTTTTTCAGTTTCGCCACATTATCCACTTTTTCCTCAAATGTCAATGCTAATTTGTGATAATTAAAAGAAAGAGAATTTAATATTCTGACAAACTTTAATTAGATTCAGCATCGATTATTGCTGGTGCACTGTAAGCACTCTTGTTCACCTATCTTAACCACTAAGATATCGTACCTAAGATCATATTATGCCTGATCTCGCATTCTCGCACAGTCAACTATGACGCATCTCAACACAGGCTTCCAGTTCCTAGACTTCCACACCAGATACAAATCCATCCTCTCTGTTAAGGCGTACCGCGATGTGCCTGACAGTGGCAGCAGTACCTCTGCTCCAT
The DNA here is from genome assembly GCA_031841125.1 of Acanthococcus lagerstroemiae. Classification (NCBI taxonomy): domain Eukaryota; kingdom Metazoa; phylum Arthropoda; class Insecta; order Hemiptera; family Eriococcidae; genus Acanthococcus; species Acanthococcus lagerstroemiae. The sequence goes on along the minus strand of CM063112.1, from coordinate 31,216,215 downwards.
CTGTCAGCTGGGATCCCCGCAGGGTATGCCTTATAGAAGAAGCAGTATATCCACAGTGGTCGCCACTTTGAACAAGAAGGTTTCAGTGTCCCCAGCGCTGAATGATTAGCCCAGCGCCAGCTACCTCGTGCAATGAGTATTAGGTATTCCAGCTACGAGTGCGACGCCCCTGAACAACTGTTTAAATTTAGCCAGCTCCGTATCCAAGCCCACTCAACTGGTAATGCGAGGTGTCACTCACCTCCTCTAGTTGACTTGGCGTGCTGGAGCCACACAGGTTCCGATCCCAGCACTGACGGTAGCCCTCTCTAGTCCAGGTGGTCCCGCAGACCACTTGCCCTTAGAGCAAATAAATATGCGGCCCCAAGAATGACTCCCTCCGGATGGGCTAATCATTGAAAAATCCAGAATACAATAATTTATAAAAGTGGGAAGTCCCAAAGCCAAATCAAACCGGTATAAGCCGATTTTTAGCAAAAGCTTAAGAAGCCGGAAGGGTGAAAGGTTGAAGTTGTACCGGTAAGAAGCCAATTTTTTTCGCTTTCTAATAGTTCTTGTGATTCGTGATTCCTTTTTGTCGTCATAATATTTTGACTCCTCTTTAAAGTAAACATGTGTATAGTGCTACAGTAATTATTGGGTCAAATGTCCTACGACCAATTGGCACATACAAAAGCTCTCCGACAATTGCGATTTTGAGCCCCCTTATGGATGAATCACTTAAAAAAATTTAAATTTCAAAGCGAAAATGAGAATGCCCAGAATGGTCGGTGAGCTAAAAGTAGTAACTGGTGGTTCATACTTGGTAGCCAGTTAGCCGGAAGTTTTTTGATTTTAGAAGGATGTCGGAAGAGAAGCTTTTTCAATCGGCTTCTCATCCCTGGTTTTCACACTGACTTTGAAATTTGGCTTGCTGAGCGGATCCTTCATCGTATCGGGAATTTCCCATAGCTAGTGTCTATTAAATACTTTGAGTACCACTGAAGAATACAGCTGCTAAATGAAGGCACTGACTGACTTCCGCACGGTTTCTAGATTATTCTTCATTAACTTCTCATGATCGTTTTCCTATTCGGTCGACGTAAATTACATTCCTTAATTCCAATCAGATACGGCCACCCCACTTACTCCAGTTTTACATGTTTGATGCCAAATCACACTTTAAATTCCTAGGGTACCTTCGAGAATGGTAAATTATCGTATACAATCAGGAAGAAAGCTACAGCCAGTTTCGTTTTCAAAAAAATTCGATAAAAGAAAAACTCGAAAAATGTATTAACCGACTTTCCTTTTCCTATCGAGGAATTAAGAAAATATTCTCGTTTACGCCTTTTACTCGACATCGTTTTTCAAGAGGTCTGAATGTTGTTTCGGTTAAGAGACTGGGCGAACGAAAAAACAAAAGGAAATGGCTCTTATCTCAAATATTCATCGATTCCTCGCAATAAATTTTTCCTGTTTTGCGACATTTCTCGACTATAGTGATGCTTATTTTGAATTTAGCTTTTTAGCAATTTCAGACGGGCTTTTACCTATATACATTCGAATCGATTGACGGGACTCGAGTGCCTTTGAAAGTACAGTTTTCCGAATTTCTTTTTCTGTGCCCTTCAATTCGGTTCTTTTGAAGCTTGGGCCTTGAAAATTAAGTATATCGAATCGAATTTTAATAATTCATTTCCCATCATTCGTTTTATGATTTAGGTGTATTTATAATCTGTTTATTTTCAGTTTTAACTATTCTGTTTTAGATATTCGAAATTCCAGTTTGCTTGTTCTAAGGCCGGTTTCTAATTGAATTACATTCGGATCACGTGTTGACACGCCCAGAATTCATTTACGTACTGACGCAAAATGAATTTGACAAAGGTAGTGGAAAATTTTCCGGTGAATGCCTAAAGCCTCGAATTATTTCTGTTTACGTTTATCTCGCCAAATGAGATCGAAATCGACCTCCGCTGGGGAGAAAGGCTAACAATATGAATTTTGATAACTATACCTAGTTGATAACAAATGGTGTTAATGAACATAACAGGTCACATAATGCTTCCACCACGCTTGCTCTCGCGTGATCTTGGAGAAATGGCCCAAGACCTCCGTTTTTTGCCAATAATTTCATGTGTATCAACTGTACTCGTACAGAAAATTTTGAAGAGAGCAACCTTAAAACTATTTTCAAATTGGTCCCTTCAAAGGTGAAGCATGGGAGGTAAACATGGGGACTATAAACGGAGTCAGATCAAAACTCTGACTGAATTGTCCCTTCCGGCGACTCAAAAACCCGTATTTCGGTATTTCGTTCGATTTTCTGAGTTAGCTTAATATTGCCCATTTGTTCTTAAATTTAAATCTGCATGAGAACCCGAATCGAGGATAAACCAAAAATCCCACTGAATTTTTGAAATCGCTGATTTAGGAACCGATCTTGGTAACTTGTTCAGTTTTTTTAATACAGTCAAATCAGCTTTAAGGCCCCAACACGCGTAGTCGGCGAAGGGCCAAGTGACTATTTACCCTTTGCTGAGATAAATAAAGTTCACTCTAAGTTAGGAAACTACTTTACTACTTCACTAAATGAAAAAAGAAATAATGAAAAAACAAAAATAAAAATAAAAAATCCCAATTTTAACCGTAACAGTAACCATAAGTCTCATCTCAAGAATACTAGTAGTAATAGGTGGAGGCTGGAAAATGAAGTAGTATATAAAAACGAATATAATTGTGCAGCACAGTCAAGTAAGCTAAATAGTAAAGATCCCCCTACTAAAGGGAAAAGACTAAAGGAAGGTATTGATAAGTTCACGATTGGTACTTTAAATGTCCGTACACTCAAAGATGAGGCCCGCCTAATTGAGCAAACATCGGCACTAAATGATATAAATTGGCAAATAGTGGGCTTATCCGAAACAAGGCGAAATTTTAAATTTATGGGAAAACATCGTTCTGGCTACTTTCTATGCCATTCAGAGGCTAATAATGGAAACTACGGGGTGGGTTTCTTGATAAAGAATCAACTAATAGAGAGAGTTGTTGAGTTTGTACCAGTGTCGGATAGGCTAGCAGTGCTCATAATAAGGTTAGAAGACTCAGAACTGATACTAGTGCAAGTCTATGCACCAACATTAGCAAGCAGTCTAGAAGAGGTTGAAAGTTTTTATAAATCTTTAAATGAAACAATAAATAAGTATACCAAGTTCAATCGCTCATTGGGGGTGCTAGGAGATTTTAATGCCAAGGTGGGTCCAGCCAATGTTTTAGACTACCCTTTTCTGGGCAATTGGGGATCAGGCAATCGAAATAAGAGCGGTCAGCTACTAATCGACTTTGCCAAGGAAAACAATTTTAAAATTCTGAACACCCATTTCAAAGCAAAAGCTCAACGTAAATGGACATGGAAAAGTCCAAATGAGGAAAAACACGAAATTGACTACATTTTGGTAAATAATACTTTGCTATTTATAAAATTTAATGTAATAAATAGACTTAAATTTAATACCGACCACAGATTAATAAGAACAACTTTTCTGATCAATCCTATCTCTCGCAAATCCAAAATAAATAAAAGACCACCGCCGACAGACTTTTATCAATTAATATGGTCTGATAACTCAGTAGGGAAAATTTATGAAAATAAAATAGAAATAGATCTGAACCTGGCAAAAGAAGATCCAAGCACCACTGATTCTATCCAAGGGGAATACGATGGAATGATATTAGCAATTAAAAAATCAAACGATGCAACACTAGCAGAATACCTCGAAAATGTAAGTAGTAATAAGCCGATAGGGGGCCGAGGCTCCCTCTCAGAGGAAGTGCAAAAACTTATTGAAAAGAGAGAAAGCATGAAGGAAAAGCCCTGGTCAACAGAAGGTAAAATTGAACTAGCCGAATTAAATAAACTGATTTTCAAAAAAACTAAAATACAAAAAGAGGCAAAAAAGAATGAAATTATAAAAAATATCATCGAAACGAAAATTTCGAAGAATTTGGCAGAATTCTCACGATGGGTCGTAGATATGGAGTGCTCAAAAACTAAAAAATCCTTGTCGAGCAGGGCATCAATAATGAATTAAGCGACTGAGTTTTACAAAAACTTATACAAAGACGAGTCTAAAACTTACGAAAACAATGCATCACCTTGTTGTGAAAAGTTCAGCCAACCCAAAGTTCCGAGTATATTGAAGTCAGAAGTAAGAGAACAACTAAGACTGCTAAAAAAAAGAAAAAGCAACGGATATGGAAGGCATTAGAAACGAACAACTTAAAAGAGGAGGCGAACCGTTGGTTGACTATCTCTGTGCCCTTTTCAACAAAATATTAATTGAAAAAAGAATACCCGAGCAATGGAAACTAGCAAAAATCATCCTTATACCCAAAAAGGGGAACTTAGAAAGCATCTCAAACTATAGACCTATAAGTATCATACCTGCGATGTATAAAATATTTGCCAAAATAATACAAAAGAGAATTCAAAAAACGCTAGAAAATTTCCAAACAAGGGATCAGGCTGGGTTTCGTAAAAAGGCTTCGCTACAGTTGACCATATATTAGTGATTCGCCAACTAATTGAGAAGGCCAAAGAGTTTGGGTTCGACTTATATTTTGGACTAATTGACTACAAAAAAGCCTTCGACATGGTCAAGCACAAGTACATGATCGATACGCTGAGAATTTCTGGGGTGGAGGAAGATTACGTACAAATAATTCAAGAAATCTATAATGGCGCAGCATCTAGAGTCAGCCTAGAAACCCTAGGCCCTATTTTCCCACTACAAAGAGGCCTAAAGCAGGGGGACCCCCTATCCCCGGACCTGTTTAATGCGGTAATCCAAAGAGTATTTTATACAAGAAAATTCACAGGGGAAGGTATTTCAATTTTGGGACAAAATTTAACAAATTTAAAATTTGCTGATGATGTAATTCTAATCGAACGTACTGCCAAGCTACTCGAGAAAACTATATCAGCTGTAGCAGAGGAAAGTGGATTGGCAGGACTGGAAATCAACACTGATAAAACCTCTATAGTAACAAACGGGATGAAGAAAGAAAATATAGAACTGTTCGGAAAGCCTCTTAAATACGCTGATGACACGATATACTCGTACCTATCTTGGACAGGTGATTACTTTTGGGGACATGATGGGTCTCGAACAAAGAAGAAGAATAGACTTGAACTGGAAAAACTACTATGGAAACTGGGAAGAATATTCAAAGGCAGTTTCGACCTAAAAGTGAAAATAAAAATGCTCGAAAAATGTATTTATCCCTCGCTAACATATGGTTGCCAGACTTGGACCCTCGCTAAATCAAATGAAAAATTCCTAGAAATTCAACAAAGAAAATTCTTTAGATGAATTCTAGGCCTAAAATGGAGAGACAAAGTCTCAAATAATCAATTAATAAAAAAAAAGTAAACTCTAAGTCAATATTGAAGATAGTAAAACAACTGAAATGGAACTGGAGTGGCCACGTGATGCGTCTCAAAGATGACAGATGGACCAAGCTAATACTAGAATGGTTCCCATATGGAATGAGGAGAAAGCGTGGAAAACCAGCAACAAGATGGTATAGAGAATTCGTGGAGTACGCTGAAAATACCTGGCCAAGAGTGGCAAGAGAACGCAAAGCATGGATAAATGCCAGGAATTACTTACTCGATTAAATATAAAAATCTCAGCAAAGGAGGCCGCAGTACGTCGTAAATTAGAGCTTCTTTCAAGGTACGGTTAGTTACGGAGTCGAAGTAAAACAGTATTTTCTATACTTTGGCTGAAAAATTTCATAACGCTTAACTATTATACGGAATATATTAATGTATATATAATTCGGTTTTGTTATATCTTAAGTTACTTCTTTGCAAATATGTACCTAATGCGAAATAGCTAGCTTGCTCCAATTTATAACGAGGCTTCTTAAATAAAATAAATAAATAAAATAAAAATCAGAGGGAAAAGTCGAATTTAGAGCTCCAGTTAAGGTCATATTGAGTCCGGCAAGACAAAAACCCCTATTTCGATACTTTGATTCGGTACGTTGATTCTATCCAACGTGGGTCAATTTTGTTCATTTGAAGAAGTCACTAGTCAGATTTGGATTTTCAGGACCAGATCGGAATAAGATTCAAAATCTCGTAAAACATTCAAAACCGGTGACCCAGAAAACCCCGATTCCAGGTAATTGTTAATTTTTTCAGCTAAGTGAAACAACCCCGTTTGAAAAGGTCAACCATTGATTTTAGAATCCAAATCGAAGTCGAATCAAAAACTGAGTAGAATTTTCGGATTGATGACGGGAAAACTTCTATTCAGATACTGTTCATTTTTTTGTTTGTTTTAAAGTCTAAGTGGTTCCTTAAAATGGGGTAAAATCCAGTTTAGGACCAAAACTGATGTCAACGCGAAAATCTGATTTCATTTTCAAATTCAGTGACCCGAAGTACTCCTATTCCTGATTTTTTTTTGGTGAAATCGTCAAAAAGTGTTTAAACGCGACCTGATGCGTGCCCATACCAGCTGGACAACGAATGAGCCATTGGCTTCCTTGATAACAGCACAAGCAGCAAGGCTGCAGCAACCCAGCTCGGTCTGGACTGCAGCGCCCATTCCAACACACCACCGGCTGTACCCCATCCAATGCGGCCGCGTCGTGCTGTAGCATCCACCGGAACCTCGACTCACAATTCTCTCCTTCACACGTCACACGCATGCCTTCCTAGGATCATCCTAGTCAGAAGACCCCTGAGAACGCAAACCCACCCCCAGAAAGACCAGTGAATGTCAAGACAGGCACCTCTACCAGCACTCTCAGCATCCCCATGGAGCAAGAAGGAAGGGAACCTTCGAGTAGGGTCGCATATAATTTTGAATTTGGAGTCGCTGTGTTGACCAAAATGGGTGGATACCATATTTCTAATGCCCCTGGATCCGCCGAAAGGGGCTATTAGTTTAACTTGAAGTGAACACATCTTCCGTTCCACCCCAAAAGGGAGCTCGGACGTAACCACTAACATGGACCAGAGATGGAACTGAATCCGGAATCTCGGGTTCTGAATCATATTTTAAATCAAGTTTCTAGAGCATTCAGATTCTTAGATTCCGTTTTTCTTATAGAGAATCCGTCCATAGATTATGGATCCATATCCGAACACTAAATTTAAATCCGGGTTCTGAATCCACATTAGAATCCTGTTCTTCACGGAATCCATCAATATTTCTGAATTAGCAATTCCTCATCAATTCCCAATGGATTTGGTGGATTCTCTTCTACGATACCAGAATCTGCGGTAACCCTCTCCTTTCTCAAGTATACTTTCGTATAAATTGTCCTTCCTGGCTATACTTTCTGCGTAGCACGGTGCGAGCGTCTAACAAACGTCTGTTGTCTCTTGCATTTCTGTGCATTCGATACGTGATATTTTCAATGCGACGTTCTTCTTCTTATTCCTAGGGACGCAGTGAAGAGTTTTTTCTGGAGGAGTAGAAACTGTTAAATTCCCAACTTACTCAAGTCAAAATTCCCAGATATCAAAATTTGTTGTATTAACAAGGGGAAAAACCTTTCAACTTGTTTGGGTTTCCCAACTTTTGATCCAACTGACTCAAGTCAAAAGTTCCAAGCATCAAAATTTGTATGTATTAGGAACAAAAAAACAAATAAAACTTTTTGGATTTTTCCAACTTCTGATTCATCTACTAACATTTCCCAACTCCGGCGGAGGCTTCGGGAAGAGGCTGTCCTCCGTGACCCCTTATTTTCATCCCTGCTTATTCTCATGACGCACTTTCCTTTTTCTCTTTCGATCGGCCAGGTAGGACTCTCGATTAGCTTAGTTTCAATTTTTGTTCTTCTGTTAGTCTTCATTCATTTTTTGCTATTTTGCTTGTTACTTTTCGTTTTATTTTTGTATAAGTTGATCTTTTAATTTTTTTATTAGTTCCGCAAGGGGGAGGGGGGTATTGTGGCGACACTATTTGTATAAATCGTCCTACCTAGCTAAGTTCTGCGTAACATGATGCGAGCGTCTAATAAAAGTCTTTTTTCTCCTGCATTTCTGTACATGACCTTTTCAGTACCACGTTCTTCATCTTTTTTCTCATGACCCACTCTCCTTTTTCTCCCTCGATCAGCCAGATAGGATATCCGTTTAGTTTAGTTTCAATTTCTGTTCTCCTGTGTAGTTCTAATTCATTTTTCGGTTTACTGTTTCGCGTGCTACCTATTTATTTTTTATTTTTGTATAAGTTGATCTTTGTTTGTTACTACTTATTAACTTTTTTATTAGTTCCACTGGGGGGGTACTGTGATGACCCTCTCCTCTTCAATATTTTGTACAAAGCATTCTGCCTGGCTACTTCCTGCGTAACGCGATGGGAGCATCTAACAAACGTTTTTTGTCCCTTGCATTTCTCTGGTACATGACCTTTTCAATACTGCGTTCTTCTTCCTCCTCTTCTTCTCCTTGTTCATTCTCATGACTACTCTCCTTCTTCTCCCCCAATCGACCAGGTAGGACATCAGTTTAATTTAGTTTCAGTTTATGTTTTGTAGCTCAGGACACCAGTTTAGTTGAGTCTCAGTTCATGTTTTAGCACTCTCGTGGACAGACCTGCTTTTACTCTCGATCGCCTTTTCTACTCGCTCTTATATTTTGATTTCGAATGCCCCCGCTTCGATCCGGAACACTTCTCTGCTACAATTTCCGAAAAACCCGCATCTTCTCGGCAACGCTAACAGGCCTACATTCGTTCGTCGTCTTTTGGACGAATTTTCAGAAGAAAAATTTTTACATCTGGCGAATTTTCACCTATGACTATTTTTCTCTGGCACATTTTCGTAGGGCAGATTTTCACGCGGCAAATTTTCACTGAACCGTGAGTGTCTAATGTATGCTCCTTAGTTCGACAAATTTTGCAGTAAGTATCACTCCAAGTGATGGTCCGTTCTTCTTAAATGTAAAGAACTGGTTCCACGTCAGTCGCTACACTGTATGATAAATGTAGTAGTACACAGGCGATATCTGCACAAAAAAGGTGAACAGAAACATTTTGGGGGCCAAAAGCGGATTTTGTGGGAAAATGTCAGGCTAGGTGTCAGAAACAGCATATTAAAAATTCCGCCACCAAAAAGCAGTGCTGACTTTTCTATGGTACGTTTCAGCCCCCCAAAATCAGTTTCTGGCAAATATTTAAAAAATTTTGAATCCTAGAAAAAAAATTTTCAAACAAAAAATATTCCTCGTAAAATTTCTTTTAAAATTATTTTTTTCTAAGACTTCAACTTTTTGAAATATTCGCAAAAAAACTGATTTTGGGGGGGCTAAAACGTGCTACAGAAAAGTTAGCACAGCTTTTTGAGGTCTGGATTTTTAATGTTCCTTCTGACACCTAGCCTGACATTTTTCAACAAAATCCGCTTTTGGCCCCCAAAATTTTTCCATTTTTCATTTATCGCCTGTACCGGTATGCTAAAGTGGTCGAGCTTTAGGAACCACCGAACACGAGGCGACACCCTTTGGTCACGATTTCCTCGAAAGCGATTAACACTCCGGGTAGTTTCAGATTAACCATCACACCGTTTACGTGACAATATTGAAAAGTATTCGAATTTCGAATGTTTCGTTAACGATTTTCCGAAATAATTAACGAGAAAGGCGCGCCTGAAATATATTAATATTGGAAAACCTTTGGCCGCTCTTCTTCGCTTCCACGTCTCTACCTGAACATTTTTCAAACGGCGGAAAGTTTGTCAGTTTTTCTTCCCCCCTTCCCCCAGTGACAGTGTCATTCCTTTACGTATCTGACCGACAAACGGCGAGCATTTTCTTTACGATTCGACGCAGGCTGATATAATATTGCTCGTCGAGGAGTATTTTTTTCCCTCATAATTTCTGTACGCTGGTTGCCTTTCCGCTCGAATTCCTGGCCGAGCAGAAAGGCCGTTAACGAGGCCGAGTGTCGTGCAGCGGAAACTCGAGGTCTGCTAAAGGAGGAAAAGGGCCTCTACTCGTGCCTATATTTCTTTCATTCGAATGTATATATGATGTATACGTTTCGCCAACGGGAATTTACAGTCGGGATGGCAACGAACGGGTGTAGTATGTGCGGTATATAACACGAATCGAAGGCGACGATTGTGGCGAAATTATTATTACACATTAATGACAGAAAATTATACTCGTATACGGCGAGTAGGTACACGAATTTTAAAACCAGCTCGTGAATTATTGAAGGTACAGAGTCTGGCATAGCTTTTCGTAATGAATAATGGATATTAAAAAGCTGGGGAAAGTTTGTGAAAGCTATTTAGGCGACACAGGAAGTTCCAGTTTGGTGATGAGTTCAGTGTAGCATAATCGAGAGTCTCATGCATATTTGACCTGAGTCGCGAAAGTATAATTTTTCAGGAGATGGTTTAGAATATTTGCAATTTTCAAGACCTCTATCTCACACAAAAGATACTGTTATAAGACAAATGATGGAACGGGAAGGGGAGAGTTACAAACATTCACGAATAGGGTAAGAAAAAACATTTTTCTGAAAATGCAATGGATTCGAGCCGACAACTATCAACTTTGAAAAGGGTATGTCGATGGTCTCATGCACAATTGGGCTAAATTACATTTTGACGAAAAATGAGTTTGATTCTTATGTAGATATCGATGCCCTCTATCAGGCTACACTCGCAAATGACGAACTAATTCATTTTCTACCCCGCTAGATGACGTACACCATTTGAGCCTAGTGATAACACAACATTTTCTATCGGGCATAATTAAAGGGTGAAGAATCAAAACTCACATTTGCCATTTTACTTCAAGGGCGCAAATAGGCAAAATACTGTACACGGGTGCAGGAATATCTTTGCTGCGCCTGTGAATGTGCCATATGTATAACATACTCCACGTTCACAGGCGCAGCAAAGATATTCCTGCACCCGTGTACAGTATTTTGCCTATTTGCGCCCTTGAAGTAAAATGGCAAATGTGAGTTTTGATTCTTTACCCTTCCATTGTTCTAATTGAAAAATTTTACAGCTGACTGTCCTTGGCCCATTTTGCGCGACAAAATTATCAGCTGGAGATCAATTAGCACACTGTGTCTGTCACTTAAGCCATTTTGCGCGAAATGCAAGAAGGACTCTAGGTGGTAGCTCATCATTTAGCCCAATCTTCTTTTTATTTTACCTGTTTTATTGATCATAAATGAATAGAGGACCCATGTTAGCGGGGTTAGCTGCGAAGCAGCATATTTACAGCGTACTGTAGCCTCAGAAATAATTCTTAGTCTCAGAAGGGCCTGAAGTATGAAAAAGTTCAAACACTACTGAAAAAAGAAAAAGAAAAAAAGGTTAGTTAGTTAGCCTAATTGTGCATGTGACCATCGATATACTATTACATGACACAAAGGAAAATTTTGCTTAGTACGATTGGCTTGAATGAGGAGGCATTTGATACATTTAACATGCACAAAATAAAATTTAAAAAATAAAAAACATTAAAAAAACTTGTATTATGATACATGAAAATGTGAAGAGAGTATTACACATGTATTTCCGTAGTAATATTATAACGAAGAAAGTACGAATAATTTGTCGGCTCGGCAGGCTGTACACGAATTAATTAATATTTCAATATAATTTTCAATCATTTTCTGTTTGTTTTGACCTTCGCATTCTTGGTTTTTCTTTTTTTCTTTACATTCGTGTTTTCGGTTCCTGCATTCTTCTAGTTTTTTTATTCGCCGTAAGAGGTAAACTTTCTTGATAATGTTTACAATCTACCAAAAAAAATTTGTTTTTCAACATTTTAATAAATTTTTTTAGAAAGGAAATGATATTAAAGGGAAAAGTGGATAACACTGATAATAGTAATAAATGAAGCAGTAAGGAAGACATTAGGTATTCAAATAATGGAAAGGGGAGGATGAATAAAAGAGAAATATTAGAGTTGACAGAAGGAATAAAGTGTATACAATCCAATGATATAAAAAGCAAGAAAAATCATAAAGCTTTAAGAAACCGAAAGTAAAGAAAGAATCCCGCAGTTATCTACTATTATTAAAAGAAGACCAGTCCCATGGTGGAACGACCAACTAAAGGAAACCCTGAAACAGCGAAACGCAGCTTTCCAAAACTTCCGAAATACTCGCTTACACACAGATCTCGAATTATTCCGGAACCTCTGAGCCAGGTGCAGAAGATTAATAAGACAAAGCAAGAGAGACAGTTGGAAAAAATTCACCTCTGAAATAAGCCCTACCTCTGAACGCGGTCTGCTGTGGGATAGAATAAAAATACTAAACCAATCTAAAAGGTACACCAGTATCTCTACCTTGAAAAACGGCAATAACTATGAGACAAACCAAGCAGAAATTCTCGAAATCTTCGCAAAACACTTCGCCAGCATATCTTCCGACACTTCATACTCCGACCAATTCCTCAGGTACAAAACAAAACAAGAACAAATTCATCTCCATTTGGATAGCAACAACACAGAAATATACAATCAACCATTCACCTACAATGAATTAGCCCACAGTATTGAAAAAATACCCGAAAAACACGTCACCTGGACCGGATGGTATTTCAACCAGACTAATTAAAGAAGCCTCACAAGATCTCAAACTTACTTTACTCAAGCTGTATAACCAAATTTGGCAACAACAAAGCTTTCCTGATTTATGGAGAAAGGCAATATAGTCATGCCTATACCAAAACGAACAAAGACCGTCTCGATAAAAATAACTTCAGACCAATTTCCCTAACATGTGTCTCCTGCAAGCTGATGGAAAAAATGGTTGCTCCTCGCCTACTTCACTACTTAAAAGAAAACCATATACTATCGGTACAAAAAGCTGGTTTTCGTAAACACCGGTCAAGATAGCCGAGCTAACCAACGTGGTGAACGAGCTCTGTCGCGAAGTGGCGAGCTTGCGCCAAAACCAAGGCCGTTGGAGCCGCAAGCGTAGTGCCAGTCCACACCCTAACCGTTCGAGGGACAGGTCACGGAGCCAAAAGAATTTCGACACATGCTGGTACCACTTCAAAATCGGCAAAGATGCGCGGAATCGCCGTGATTGTTGCAAAAAGTGGGCCGATTTTAAGGCTCAAAACAGCTCCGAACTTCCGGAAAACAAATAGACGCGTCCCAGAGCGCCGCTGGAGACGCTGCCCCCCACTCATAGCGCCTCTTCATCAATGACCCCAAAAGGCGACGACACTACCTTATAGATACTGGCGCGGATGTATCAGTCATACCACCCGTCGGAAAGAAAGCATCGCAACTGAGCCAATATAAGAAGTAAGAGAAGACATTAAGAAATATGACGAGGAAAAAATTCAAGATATTTTGGAAGAAAGTTGGTTCACTAAAAAAGTTAAGCGGGAACTCGGTGGCTGGAGAGACGTTATGCTGAAGCTAAACGATCAGACAGGAAAAGTGACTCAAAATCAAGAAGAAATTGTTGAGGCAGCAACAAGTTTTTAGGAGGACTTGTACCGCGAGCGAAACGAGATATCAACAAGCAGCAATGCTGCATGACTAGGTTCGGCAAATGCTGCAATTCGTATCGTCTGAATTATGCTTAATATTAACGCACTCTATATTCATCAAACATCTTACAAAACTACGAACTACGACAGAATCGCCATCCATATTACCACTTGATAACGTCTGAGTACTGAACAAGTTGAAGAATAATAAATAACTCGTACAGGAGTAAGCAGTAACTAATCTGACGACAAAAAACATACGAGAGAGTGAGTATCTAATATTAGTGTCTATACAAAACTGAACGTGCACACTTAACACATACATCATGTCGAACTGGATAGCGAATACATTTTTCGGAACGTACCCGCATTCACTAACGCTCTCTATATTCATCAATAATAAACATCCTACGAAACTATGAACTACGACAGAATCGCCATCCATATTACCACTTGATAACGTCTGAGTACTGAACAACTTGAAGAACATGAATAATAAAAGGCGATTGCAATAGGGTCTAGCCGACTCTAAAAATAGCAAAAACTGGAGGGTGGAAGGAGGAAGGAATCCCGGAAATAATGGAGAGAGAAGTTGAATACGTACTAAATAGACTGGAAAATGACACCCCCCCCCCCCAGGACCGTATGGAATTACGAACGAAATGCTGAAAAGGCTTGGTGATCTGATAGTACCACACCTGGCTATAAGATATTTAACAAAATTTTAATAATTATGAAAATATGTCCAAAACAGAGTGGAACTTGGCCGAAATAATATTATTGTACAAAAAAGGGGGAAAGGAACTCATTGAAAAGTACAGGCAAATAAAAGCTCAACATATGGCTCCTTCATACATATCAGCAGAGTGACTGGAACTTGTTAAAGTTGCCATTGAATCTCTCTATGAGCAGCCTATCAAGTAAGATAAATTTTGAATGATGTCAGTATGTTCTATGCTATCGCACGCTAAATAAATGCTAAGCGTGTACTTACTTCCTTCTTCAAGCCTGATTTCGATGCTCATAAATTTTTGATTTCTTTACAAAACCCACGCCTGGGATGAGATAATTTCTCTGTCGTTGTTCATTATCTCCTTCTGTTGTGACAATGGATTAGATACTCACCATATTCAATATTAATTTGATTTTCTGAACTAATTATACACCACAATACAGGATAAAACACGGCACTTTTGAATAACTGACAACTGCTAAACGCTGATAGTGATAGGTAACTGGTAATTCAAGTGTGAAACGGTTTTCTTCGACTTTCAATTTCGAGGACCGCGCATGCGTAGCAAAGGCACCGCAAAGGAGCTGCGAATTAGTGGAGTTTCAACTACGCAGGATCTACGCAGAGTAGCTGCATTTTAGGGGTGCGAGGAATAGTGGCTTTGCAACTATTCTGCAGCTATGTGGAATTTACGCAAGGTTGCTGCGCCTTAGAGGTGCGAATAATTGTGGAGCAGCAACTACATTACAGCTACACGACACGTATATTTACTAAAGTATTTATGAGTGTAGTAGTGAAGTGTGGAGCTGCCCCTACGCAGTCACAAGTTTACTGCACCCAAAATGTTCAACGAGCTTCGACCATACAATTTTGTTTTGAGAAGAAAATATTTTATGTAATTCTTAAATCTAAGTCTTTTTTTGTTTAGTAATCATACTTTTTTGTGTTTTTTATTACGTATTTAGTCTTTTTCATCCGAAGCTTATATTTATGTATGTATGTATTTCATTTTTTTCAACAAAAAAATCATAAAATCAATTATCCGACTTTTTAACATATCCGACGTCCCTTCGCCCCGATGAAGTCGGCTAACTGAGGTTCTACTGTTCAGCAGAAAATCCGAGAATACGTTCAATTAGTCTTCTTTGTTCTTCTTATTTGCGAAGTAATTCTTTCTGTACGTGTGAAACCATGCGTAACATAGGAGTGTTCGCAACCAAACTGGAATCAGTTCACCTCCAATATACTGAAACACATAAAAAAATTCAATCAAAAATTACCGAAAATTGCCTAGGCGCTGGTTAGTATTGAAATGAAAAAACTGCTAAGGGAACAGGACCCAATTTAGGGATGTACCCACGAGTCTGGGATGCGGGTCCTGGGGTTCCATCAAACGAAAAAATGTATAAATAAAAACAAATTGTTTGCCAATTGCCAATCGGTTACCCATGTGCAAGAGAAATGCCGACTATGAAAGGATGTACTCTCCCTACTCTGGAAAATCACTGGAAAATCAGTGGTGCTGTGATACTAATTTTTTGATGAGTAACTCATCAAGTTGCTTTTGAAGGGAAGTGAAACATATTTCTCTTTCCCCCAAAATCAATCTCCTCCTCTCCCTGCCCCAAATGAGGATAAATATAATTTACAGCGGAAAAACTGATAATTATATGCAATAAAAGAATTTCGCCCTCGCTTCGCTCGGGCCACAGCAGTGTTTCCTTAAATTCGAGAAGCGAACACCCTGTAGAAGCGCTAGTACACACCTTTTGAAATCCTGAATGAAAGTAGGATGAACTAGATTATCTTAGAAGCACTATGTTAGAGATTTGTATACGGACGCTATGTTTCTTTTGGTTTCAGACGCTAAAATTTTGAATGAAATAAAAAACGAAGATATTCTTAATCGTTTTGCATTGTTAAGTAGCAGAGATAGGCAGGATCTGATCTTAATCTGATCTGAAGATCAAAGATCAATTTTTTCGCGATCTTTGATCTGATTTAGATCATTTTTAAAATCCGGCGATCTGCTTAAAAAGATCAAAGATCAGGTCATTTTTTCCCTCTTTAGAATGAGTATACAGACTGTAATGTACAAAGCCTACAGACAGTCAGACACCTTCTTCTGTGACCATTTACATACGTAATTTCTTTTTTACAGTCTACTTCTATATTTTTTGTTCTGCGAGACTATGAGAATCAGTGGCATGTGAAAAGAAAAGAGCCTGTGTCAGTTGACTGAAAGCTAGCCAAAAGCTCAAAGTTGAAAGCCAAAATCCAATGATTTTCATGAAAGCCGAAAACCAAAGGTCAGAATAGGTAAATTGAAAAGTTGAAAGTCAGAAGCAAAATCTTTATTTTTTTGGCTTTTTAAAACATTTTCCACAAAAATAAGTATCTTATTTCCAGAGTTGGGCATGATCTGATCTTCATATGGCCTCAAGATCGAAGATAATTTTAAAAAGATCTTTGATCTGGTCTAAGATCTTTTTTGGTTCAAGTTCTCGCAACAGACTCAGTGCCAACCCTAATAAAATCAAAATTGTTGCTTATAATTCTTTTTTTTTTTCCGACTAATTAATTTCTCGAAAATAAAGCGCTACTAAACTGAACTGTGACTCAGAACCGCTTAGATCAACACACCTGAAATGACACGCTACTGAACTGAATGGGTGAGAAGAGGAAAAAAAGTGATTGCAATAGGCTCGGCTCTCGTAGCTGACCCTAAAAATTATCATTAGGTGTAATAATTACTAATCAATAAAATTATTAACGTTCCACAAAAAACGTTACATTTGGATGTATGTAGTTGCATATTCCTCTTTGTGCAGTCATTCCTTCCATCATGTTATAACCAGCCGACACGAATACCAAGCGAAGCGGACAATGGACAGTACGAATCCGAAGCGGAGAGGCAAAAAGGGGGGGGGCTCGGGCCAGCCTGAGTCACTGACCCGATACTCGAAAGGGTAGTCAGAGACATACCGATAGGGGGCAGGGGCAACTTACCCCCCGTAGGAAATTTTCACTCAGCAGTTGGGAAAATTTACCATTTCAGTCAGGCGAGTTGAAAAATCTAACAAGGTAAAAGGTTTTTTTTTCTTGCTTTGATACTTGAGAAATCTGAGATGAGTCAGTTGGAACTTTCACAATTTTCACTCCCCCTTCCCCTTCCCAGGAAAAACTCTTCGGTACGTCCCTGAAGGTAGTTTCCGGAGCCAGGGGTGCGGTGTCTTGGGAGCCACTTTGACATGCGTGCATCGCCATACGCTCCACCATGTAGGGGTATGCGTTTCAAGCGTCAACGCAGTCGCATGGACGACGTAACCATGTAACAATGTCCTTCCACGCAGCGGTCAGACTCTTGTTCTTTCAATAAGAATACACACATCATTTTAGCCTTGACGTCGAGGGTTCAGATGGTGTTCTTTTTTGCCGACCCTCCTCGAGGAACGAGGTTACTTGGTTTCTCTTCTCTTCTCATGTCCAGTTCAGTTCACAGTTCATTTCAGCGGTGCTCATTGCGTGAAACCAATCCGCATGATTTTGCTCTTCATGGTTACAAGTCGGTTTACAATTCAGTTCAGTGATCATCGGGACATAAAAATGCTCTCCCGTGGTTACAGATCCGTCTGCGACATGTTTAAGTAGTGATGGCAGCAATGATTTATTTTTTCCCCTCTGAGACTCGATGGACCCTACATTCTATATATCAATTCCTGCTACTTATATATAACAGTTCCTTTTTAATTTTCTTTGATTGCCTAGACTGTAAGGTAACCAAAATTCGAGGTCCTTATAACACGGGTTAGTTTTAGCCCTGAGGCAATATCCGGGTACATACTTTTTTTTTCTAAGACTTGAAGAATATCCCAGTGCGCGTTTTACAACACTTGAAGAAGTTAAATTTATCATGTAAATACCTAAGTGGAACCCTGAAGTAACCTCAGTTTTCCAGACCAAGGGCGGACCGAGCCCTGTTGGCGTGGGAGGAGGCTATATAAAAATAGGAATGCGTTAAGCCAAATTGGATTGTTACAAAAAACAGTGTGGTAGCTAGGGGTTTCTCAAAGGGGGGCACAATAAGATTTTCAAGGGAGAATAAGTCGAAAATTGAGGTATTTTTTAAAAGTCGCCGATATTAGAGGACTATGTAAATACATTGGGGGCACGTGCCCCCGACGCTACGCCACTGGCAAAAAATTTTCAAAAAAAGTTTTTGAATGGATTTTGCGACTTACTCGTAATGTTGTAAAGTGATGTATTTTGTAACATTTTATAAGTTTTTTTTTTTTTTTTTTACCTTTCACTTATGACAGAAACCAAAATTGAAAAAACTCATTTCCTGGCTTGTTATCCGATTTGGAAGGGTACGAACGCCAGCTATTTTTCCGCTATCAGTTTTATTACTTTTGCGAAGGTTTTCATGAAAAATTGATTGATTTATGGTATTAAGTAATATAGAATATCAACTTTTTAAACAATCTTATGCAAAAAAAAAAAGTAAAGTAAAACAAAAAGTATTTTATTTTAATAAAAGATTGTAAGCAATGACTAAAAAAATATAAACAGCTTTCTCGTAATCCCCGCCAATTTACACGAACAAGGCATTACAATCGCAGGAAGTGTTACTACCAGATCAGAAAGATTGGTACTGTGCGTGCGCACGTTGTAGATAGCTTCTCTTTTCCTAATTTTAGTCAGTCAGTCAATCATATAGCACATATATAATCATAATTCATCGGAAGACTACTTCACGGGGGAACAGACTTGCACTAATTTTTATTTATTTTTTCTTATTCTTATCGTTCAATTGAAAATTTAGAACGAGCGCAAAAGTCCAATCTAGAAAGTGCTCCTCCCCTCCCCTTCCCAAAAAATATAATAAATATTGTTTTTCGAACTTCAGTTTTCTGATTTTTCAATTCAGTTCTAAATTTTTAAGGCCCCAGCACAGTGGCGCGGTCTCGGTGTGCTAATGCCTTAAATGTATTTATCTTGTTAAACTTGTTCAGAATTTTATACACCTTCAGGGCATACCAATGGTAATCGTTTTATCCTTTTCAATGTAGGTGTTTTTGGGTGGTAGTGATGTGTTTGTTATATCCGCGTATAAATACCATAAATTTCGAGACCCTATCCTCAGCTGCCTATGTCAATATTACTCCAAGAAAATGGAAATGTTTTGATGTTGCCTACATGTAATAAGGAAAAACATGAAAGAATCTTATTACCGAATTTCAAACATTTTTAGGATAAGAGATTCCCTACTGTGTCGGTGCACACATAATAGGCATACTTACTATAAGACTATGAGGCCAGTAGCCTGTCGTTTGTTCTGCAACTCCTAGCGTCTTGATTGCATGTCGTGCATATTTCGTGGCATCAGGAGTAAACAGTCCTAGTTCGTGCGTAGGTCTGCTAAATTCTGTCATGTTTGTGCAAACGACGTAAGGTGACAGCGTTTGAAGAGTGATTCCTTTATTCCGACTTTCGAATCTCAATGCTTCAGCAAAGTTTGCAATGGATGCCTGAACATATGAAATCACAAACAATCATTGCATGAAATATTATTATTTCTTTATAATTAGTTGCATCTAATATACCTAACTATAAATCAGGGCCCTGGCGGCATAAATTTATTGAGAGAGGCGGACATAGTACTCGTATAGCGTTTACTGAAACTTCTTCCCACATGGATACTACTTTCACGCTCTTCCTAACGATATTAATAACTCATTTCGTCAACAAATGTCACTTGCCCAGTTTTTGCTCAACAGCGTCCAGTTATATGGCAGGATTACCAAATACACACAACTACCAACCTTTAACGCGGCATATGCTGACAATAATGGCGCCGGTTGCAGTCTCGCTGCAGATGATATATTCACAATGGCGCCTTTCTGCCGTTTCAGCATTTGGGGAAGGATCATCTTGGTCATCATCAAGGGGGCTCCACAATTTACGTTTACCATATCCCACAACATCTTCGTGGATAGTTCGTTGAAATACATCGGATACAGGGAGGCCACACCTACATTATTCACTGGGGACAAAAAAAAATAGCATGTTTACCTATTATTTAATTAGTGGGAAGATCCGACTTAAAGGGACATCGTATAAATATTCTGATTGACCTAATATTCCAACAGGTATGCCTTCCAATTCACGTTCAATGCGTTCGTACAAGGATTCTGGACGGCTGAAGTCAGCCTGGATTACTTTGGTTTTTACTCCGAATTCGTTTTCTGAAAATACCAAATTTTCGTGAAACTAAAACAAAATGTATTTTGTCTACTAAGTAAACCTCAATAACTAATCGTAACCAAGCAGAAATTAAGCTATTACCTATTTCAGAGGCGACTCTTTTCAGTTTCTCTAAGGTTCTGCTAATGAGCACAATGTTGACTCCGCGTTGAGCTAGTTCTTTGGAATAAGCTAAACCGATTCCATCAGTAGAGCCAGTTACAACTGAAACAAGAAACATTACTTGGTATGAGGAATTGATTAACTGAATGGTACTTCCAGTTTAGGTGACTTGGAATATACATATACATCTGTTGATACTGATGAAACCTGGTTCCTTCGGTGATCCTCTCCCCTCCGATGTACTTTTTAGTATAAATTGTCCTCCCTGGCTATTTTCTACATAGCACGATGCGAACGTCTCACAAACGTCTTTTGTTTCCTGCATTCCTGTACTTCCATTACGCGATATTTTCAAAACCACATTCCTCTCCTTATTCTCATGTCATTCCTCCGTTTCTTCCTCGATTGGCCAGGAAGAACATCCATTTAGTTTAGTAGATTATATGTACGAGTATTTAGCTATTTAGCGCTTGTGGTAAGATTTACTGTAATTCTCGCTCAATACTCTGGTTTTCTTTAGTTTCAAATGCCCTCACTGCGTTCTGAACTAAACACTCCTCATGTAAATCTCAAAGAACCCGCACCACTTTTACCAACTTTTCCCTCATAAAATCAAACTGTCAAGATCAACTTGGCCAATGCCAGTCACAACTGAAACAAAAAAGATTACTCTGTATGAGCGCTTGATGGTGTTCTTTGCTTTGTATAAGGGCTTGACGGTGTGTGGGAATATTCGTATCTCTCGATAGTGAAACCTGGTCTGTTTTACTTACTCTTCTCCTATAAAATCGAACTGTCAAGGCCAACCCGGTCAGCAAAATTGCTACCACCTGCGAAAGACAGTCATTACAAAAGTTGACACTTTTGTCGACATGCAAAATCGGTCACTTATCCATCACGACAAATTTGTCGAATTCGACGCGCAAAGTCGATTGAAAAGTTGAATAGATATCGATTTTTGTCATTTACACAAAAACTGAGAATGCGAATGTTGAAAAAAATAAAAATACCGAAAACGCGAATGTCAAAAAAATTAAAAAACTGAAAACGTGAATGTTAAGAAATATGTGGCGGTCTATATAAAAGGGTTCAACTTTTTCAGTCGGTTCGATTTTGAGATCAGTCCATTTCTCAATACTAGAGAAAGTTTTCTTCAAAATGAGACCTAGCGGAGCTTTCTATCTTTTAAAACTGAGAGGGAGTTATAAGCATTTCAAGTTGAATGTTTAAAAAACATAGTACTGAGAAAAGAGTAGTGAGGTGAGAAGCGCGCGCAGAGAACAGCGCGACCAAATGTATTATTGCCTTTATCAAGGTCGGAAACTGTTTTCAGGGGTTCCAACTTCCTCTCAAAATCGACATGGACGCAACTCATACCATCTTCTTTTTGGTGTGAGACGCAATTCAATTATCTCCTGTTATTTATTTCTTGGGCCGCAATTGATGCAATAAATTGGTTTTTGGGACATAACTAACATACAGCGGAGCCGAGAGCTACAGTATTTGTTTACATGCTTCGCGCTGCTGATGAACTGGCAAGTTCCATGTTCGACATTCCGAATATACAGTGATTTATAATTTTTACATACTTGCAATAATTTTCATTTCCTGAGATAAGGTACATGCAGATTTCGACCACATCCTACCGGAAATGTTGTGCGCCCTCCCTGAGTTCAAAGGCTGGCTATACGGGCCTGCGCGTTTAATTATGATTCCTAATTCCTTGCGGATTTCCATCTCTCCAATCTTTCATTTAAACTGTAGGTTGAAATTTCATTCTAAGTTGATCATCAATTTCAACAATACCTATTATTCGATGCCTCAATTACTTTTTCCTGTTTTTTGGGGTCGGCGCAGCCGAGCCTTATACAATGGAAAAGTAGCAGTAAAGTTCTACCTAACGCAACAGTAGCGCTTGCTGTTTAAAATGTAAGTATGTGGACAAAACGAGATACACGAGAATTGCTTTCAACAGTGGCGCTTGTGGTTTTAAATGTAAAAGTGAACGTAATCGTGTATAAAAGAAACAGATAGAAAGATGGTTTTTATATCGTGCTTACAGTCTCTGCAAAAGTGACTTGAGGTATCAACATAAGGAATCGATTAATGGAGTTCATTTGGTGAAGTTTGTAATATTATTGTGTATGATTCTCGCTGAAATTGGAGTCAGTGTGAACCAACCTACATTTGTAAAAAATAATATTATTACACACCAAGAGTGAAAAGTGCGTGTTTACATGGCAAGGGAAAGTTTGCGAATGAGGGTAGCGAGCGAGCAATTCCAGAGTCATGTAAACTCACTTTTGGCTCTTGTTTTGTAAGATATTTTTTATACTACATGATCAGAATGGCAATGTTTACATTGGTGTTTTGCGGGTGGAAAGAAGCGCTTATCATTCATGCATCAAGTGCTAACAAAACCTGCGTGTAAAGTAAACGTACCTTAATGTAAAAGGATGCGTCACGTTTTTACATGGAAGCACATAGAGGCACAAATCACTGGCCAGTAATTCTGTATTGGAAGATAGAACCCATGTCTATTGAGACATCTAACTGGAGTATGCCGAACGTCTCCAACCACTTGGCCATGTAGCGAATTACCAAATAGTGACTTAGGAACGCATTTAAATATTCACGACGTAATACAACCATTACTGTTCGTTGTTATTTTACTGTCGGCAATTCCTGAGTCATGTAAACTCACTTTTAGCTCTTGTTTTATAAGATAAGTATTTTCTATAGGTACTTAGTGATCAGAAATAGCAAACGTTTTTTGTCAAGTAATTCACAAGGCAAACGTAACGATAGCTAAGCAACAAAATGAACAGTAAGCTATGTGGCCGGGTGGTTAGAGACATTTGGAATACTCCTGTCAGATGTCTCAATAGACGCGGGTTCTACTCTCTGATACAGAATTACTGGCTAGCAATTTGTGTCTCTTATGTGCTTCCATGTAAAAACGTGACGCATCCTTTTACATTAAGGCACGTTCACTTTACACACAGGTTTTGTTACGGCGGCTCTAAAGGGAGGTATAACGGACAGCCATTTTGATTGTAAGAAAAGTATGTATACGATTTCTCATTCTCAATACGCGGTACCTATGTTTATTTCTTGCAATCAAAATGGCTGTCTGTTATACCTCCCCTTAGAGCCACCTTAGTTTCGTTGGCACTTGATGCATGAATGATAAGCGCTTCTTTCCATCCGCAAAACACCAATGTAAACATTGCCTTTCTGATCATGTAGTATAAAAAATGAGTTATTAATATCGGTGAAAAGAGCGTAAAAATTAGAATTTTTCAGAATTGGGCCTCCGATTCAAAAATGTGTACTCACGTTGATCAAAACTTATCAGTAAACGCTATGACATAATAATAGTCCCACTAGGAAGACATTCGGCACAGAATGCAGAGGTCAAATCATACACATCTACCACAACTCAGCTACTCCCGCAGAAGAATTGAATACTAATACTTTACAGGCAGCTAATGTATGCAAAAGCTTTATACAGGGTTTCTCTTCAAGAACGACTTGCAAACTGCAAGGGTCCCTAGTAACCCAGTAGATAAACGAGTTGAAACTTTTATTACCTGCCCACGATCCGTATTCGGTCACCAAGTTGACTTTCGTTCCTCTGAAATACGGCTGTATGTGCACTTTGAAGCCGGTAAAAAGTTTCGACACCAAATTCAAGATCAAGATCAAACTGCCGATCATTCCCAAGGTACATAAGTAGCCCTGCACATCGACTGGCATCTCCATTGTCTTATCCACGTAATTCCGCGAACGAGAATAATTTACAGCCGCTTGTCAAGGCGCCAGGAAAACGTTTATTTGCACTTAACCTATCGAGGAATACCAGTTATTTATCATTTAGTTAGTTCAGGAAAACTTGTTCCCGATGATAGCGCTGGTTTGGAAGATCACACTGGAAGGGGGAGTCATCAGTTTACTTTTTTTTTAAACTTTATACATAGGAAGAAATGAGAGAAGGTCACCCTATCCTGCATTCTACAAAGTTCGCATAAATGATACTGGTTTAAAAATCGTTGTTTACAGGTATGTATTTCATTGACGAATATTTTGGACGTCATGTGCCTGGGTAACAGTGTACCCCTTGTTACGTATGCGCGTGCTGTCTGCTGTGTTTACTCGAGCGAGTAAATACTTCAAGATTCCGCCACCGCTAAAAGTAGAGTCGAGCGCTGCGTCACAAAACCGGGTATTCGCGTATAAGATAGAAGGGTGCGCTACGAGTGGCACTTTTTAGAATCTTGTCGAAAAGGTGACCATTGATCTTGTAGGCGCACACAACCGAGGACTATAGTCTGTTCCAATCTTCCAAATAAGAGACTCCTTAACAGAAAGAGAGCATCACACTAAACGCGCTTTGTGTGTTGTGACGTATCCCCCTCCTCAGTTATTAGGTACGATTGCAAAAATACGATGAAACATTTAAATAATAAATAACTTTTGAGCAGAGTATAATGAATACGATAGCAAGTGAATTTCCTTCTGCATGCGCATCAATGCGCTTCAGTCGCCTTAGTGTGAACATTTTCCGTTTCCTCTCCCCTGTGTCGTCGAATCGTGCAATGACGTCATTTCGTTAAGGAGTCTTTTATTTGGAACATACTATAGTATAAACATCTTTGCACACAACACGCCGCATACGCATTATCAGGTATACACAATCACCTTCTCGACATCACTATTAGCGCCATGATGCGAGGGTGACTCATTAGCTACTCGCGGGACGAAGTCGGTAGCTCCTGTATGTTTAACTACCCGGAAAAATTAGGGTAGTCAACCCTATTCAGGCAAGCTTCATGCGAAGGCAATTTTGCTGCTAGCATTTCTGGCTTCCTTTACCATCAGTTGCGAACGATTTACTGGTTACCAGTGAACCCCAGCTCTTCTCTTTACTGTTGCCCTTCCTCGAGTCTACCTCCATGTACTGTGTGCGATTTACTGGTTACCGGTGATTCCCAGTACCTCTTCCTTTCCCGGCGTGCTCTTATCACCCGGTGAATCCCGAGCATCCTCCTTCGTCAGCGCAATTTACTGGCTGATGGTGAACCCCGAGTCCTCTCCTGACAACGCGATTTACTGGTTACCAGTGAACCCCGAACTTCTCCTAACTGCTGGCGGTCCATTGCCTTCCCTATGGCAAATACCGCTAGGGAGTATTCTCGTCCGCGACAGTCTGGGTACTACTCTTTAACTTGTAGTGTAATTCATAAAAATAGTCGCTGTCCGCGCTTCTTAGTGTTGTGTACAGTAAACTGTTAAACATACTTATCTCTACCCCAACCCCCGTGTCATGATTATTACTCGTTGTCAAAGATGTCCGCGTTTTGGAGTCTTCGTTCCCCCAATGTGCCCTGTGAAGTCACCCATCACCGCGACTTTGGCAACTACCCATCCCCGGAAAGCGCGTCTCGCTGGCCCCCGCGGTCCCGAAACGCGACACCCTTCAAACTTAGGCGTAAGCAGATATATGAACCCGAGGAAACTGGGAATGTGGTCATCACCAGTAAATAAAAGCAAGGTATACTTACATTTCAACTGAATGGTATTTTTGTGATTAAAACTGACCCTAAAATTATCGTAATTTAAAGATGTAAATTAATCATCTTGGTCAAGGAATCATTGAAAGGTAAATGTGGGGTGGAAAAGTTATTTTTGCTGCGCTTAGGGGATGTGGGCCAAATATCATAGGTGACAGCTGGCCATCAGTTGATCATCTATTTCTGACATCATCGTCTGGTTATACGAGGATAATTTTTTTAATTTTACAGCATATTGGTTAATAATACATAGTATATTACACACCAAGAGTCAGAAGTGAGTGTTTACATGGCGAGGAAAAGTTTGCGAACGAGTGTAGTGAACAATTCTTGAGTCATGTACTTTGGGCTCTTGTTGTGGAAGATATTTCTTATACTACTTGATCAGAAGCGGCAATGTTTTACGCTGATATGATCTGTATTTATTTATTTAAACTATAGACAGGTGATTTTTGTGTGCGTAATTAATTTAAAAATTTAATTTGCTCAGTTAATTACTACAAAGTACAGTATCACAGTTGTGGTAACTGACGGCGAGGCTCCTAGGGTAACAGGAGGCTTGGTCAGTATTGAGATGGAACCACTGTTAGGCCACGACTAGCTAAGGGGGTCTACAGGGCGGATAGATTAGGCACTGGAGGCTTACGTGATCCTACGTGTTCGTATGATGGAGTAACTCAGGGTTTGCTGAGTAAAAAGTGGTTGGAACGCCTCAAGTAACGGATCTTGCGCTAGTCCGATAGCAAGTAGGCAGGTACGAGATAACGTGTACTTAAGAACAAGAAACAATCAAGCGTACCTTACATGTCGTCCAAATACTTATAAAAAATGGGAATCTTTGGTGAAAGATTGGACAGTTCGGGTCCTCTTGGATGGTCGTACCAATGTGACGGCAATAGTGTCTTGGCGAGTTACACGCGGTCCAAGATGTACGAACGGTTACACAAAATGCAGGTTGCTAGTACGCCGAAAACGAACAAAATTCGAAAAACCCACGGCTGAAAAAGAATTTCGAGTTAGCGAAAAGTTCACGCAAATTTAGTGAAAAGACTCAAAATGGCATTAGACCAGAAAAAGCGTTAGCGAATTTTTCCAATGGTCGTACTTCATCCACGTCCAAAAACCCAGTCCTCGCTGCCGCGTTTTCTCCCATGGTCATCGGTGAGTTTTCTCCCTCTCTCGTCTGGTCAAAGAAGTCATGGAAGGTAGGAAAAGTCGATAAAATCGAAAAAGAGCGGGTAGAATAGTATTATATCAGGAGTGAATAGGAAATAACGGGAAAAGAATTGTTTGGAGAAGTGAGGAAAAGAGAACTCGTTTTTGTATCAATCCAATGATTCGATGTCAACGCCTTGACTATCAGGAAACCGCGTAGCTGGGTTACCACACAGTCTTGTTTTCAGTTTGTTCACGTGCACAAACAGCATACACAGGTAGTGGCCAGCAAAAACGTAACGACAGTTAATAATAAACGGTAACAGCTGTACTATGTCGTGAATATTTAAATGCGTTCTTAAGTCGCTATCTTGTAATTTGCTTTGTGGTCGAGTGGTTAGAGACAGTCGCTGCATTTCAGTCAAATGTTTCAATGGACGCGGGTTCGATTCCCCGACACGAAATAACTGGCCAGCAATTTTTTCATGTAAAAACGCTTTACACTGAAGGAGTTTTCATTAGCATTCGATGCATGAATGAAAGGCGCTTCTTGTCGTTTAAAACACCAATGTAAACATTGCCTTTCTGATCAAGTTGTATACAAAATCTATTCTATTTATCTCTCATCGGACTCTATTCCCCCCAATATTGGCCCATGACTGGGCAAATGCATCTACACATCCCTTCCATCTTTTTCTCTCTCATGCTTCTCTTTCCCACATTTCTTCCCACTCCTAAACTATCTCGTTTCTCCATATTTTTTGTGTTTTTCCCCTGTTGCGCTTCCCTTCCCTTGGTATCCAGTTCAAAACTTTCCTCCCTCATCTATCCTCTTGCCTAATTACATGTCCCATATATTTTGCTTTTAACGTTTTGATTGTGTATTCTATGTCCTTGAGTCCTGACTTTCCCCTGATTTCTGTGTTTTTGATTTTGTCAAAATGAATGCAGAAATTGGAATGCGCTTTGAGAACAGGTGGGAAGTCTTTTGCGCACAAAAACATATTTTTAAAAGTAGGATGAAAATCTCGACTAAGGTAAAAAATACTTCAGAGTTGTGTTATACCAGTTCTTGCATATACGGATCTTAATCCTCGGCTATGACACAGAGGAATTTTTAAGACCTAAAACGACACTCAGCCTGGTGGGTGTCAAATACCCAATTCACAGAATTAATACAGCAGAAACCCCGAGAATAAGTTGCACATTTAATTAGTCTTCCCGTTTATTTTTATTTGCTAAGTAATCCTTTCTGTACCCGTAATACTTTGTATAACATATGAGCATTCGCAACCAAACTGGAAGCAGTTCATCTCCAATATACTGAATCAGATGAAAAAATTTAATCAAAAATGACCGGAAATTTGTCAATCGTTTGTTAGTGTTGAAAACAAAAACTGCCGGAGGAGGAGGACCCGATTTAAGAATGGACCCACGAGGCCAGGACGCGAGCCATGAGCTTTACTAAATGGGGGGGGGGGAAACTAATAAAAACATAAATTGTTTGCCGATCGCCAGTCGGTTACTCATATACAAGAAAAATTATGCCGAATACGAAAACACGTACCTCCCCCTCCTGGAAAATTACTAATCCTAAAAAATGGCCACAATCAAAAAGAAGACATGAAAACTGAAATCTTTAGTCAATTTTTTACGTTCCCGAGTAGTACAGCAATATGCACAAACTGTGCCTTAAAAAAATTGTTGGAAGTATATTAAGAACCACTGGAGTTTTCTCCAGTGGTACGATATATGTACTATGTAGTAAGAGGCTGGCTGGCTGTAGCCTACGACTTTGCGTTCGCTAAGATTATTCTAGATGGAACACACATGAGGTTAAGACGCATGTTGAAGTTTAGACGAAATACATAAATCTATATCTCGTTTGGTGTAGTTATTGTGTTAGTTTGTAAAGTGGTTCAAAGCTCTGCTGATGATATAGGACCATATGATCCTATAGGTTATGGGCCCAGCACGTTTCCACGGCGCTGGCCAGAGTCATAACAACACCTAGAGCTCGAGAGGTAAGTAGATTTTGAATTTGCCGGCAGGTAACCAAAAATGCTTCCGGAAGCTTACACCTCAACTAATATACCGCGGTGCAAAGGATGATATACCTGTGCATAATATTGCATGATGACTCGAATATTGTGTACACGTTATGTCGCGACAACATTTAGATGATATGCATGCAAATATAGACCTAAGGTGAGATACTGAAGTAAACGCGCATTACGTTCCTAAATCCGCGACACTTCATACTCCGACCAATTCCTCAGGTACAAAACAAAACAAGAACAAATTCATCTCCATTTGGATAGCAACAACACCGAAATATACAATCAACCATTCACCTACAATGAATTAGCCCACAGTATTGAAAAAATACACAAAAAACACGTCACCTGGACCGGATGGTATTTCAACCAGACTAATTAAAGAAGCCTCACAAGATCTCAAACTTACTTTACTCAAGCTGTATAACCAAATTTGGCAACAACAAAGCTTTCCTGATTTATGGAGAAAGGCAATATAGTCATGCCTATACCAAAACGAACAAAGACCATCTCGATAAAAATAACTTCAGACCAATTTCCCTAACATGTGTCTCCTGCAAGCTGATGGAAATAATGGTTGCTTCTCGCCTACTTCACTACTTAAAAGAAAACTATATACTATCGGTACAAAAAGCTGGTTTTCGTAAACACCAGTCAAGATAGCCGAGCTAACCAACGAGGTGAACGAGCTCTGTCGCGAAGTGGCGAGCTTGCGCCAAAACTAAGGCCGTCGGAGCCGCAAGCGTAGTGCCAGTCCACACCCTAACTGTTCGAGGGATAGGTCACAGAGCCAAAAGAATTTCGACACATGCTGGTACCACTTCAAAATCGACAAAGATTGGCGGAATCGCCGTGATTGGTGCAAAAAGTGGGCCGATTTTAAGGCTCAAAACAGCTCCGAACTTCCGGAAAACAAATAGACGCGTCCCAGAGCGCCGCTGGAGACGCTGCCTCCCACTCACGGCGCGTCTTCATCAATGACCCTAAAAGGCGACGACACTACCTCATAGATACTGGCGCGGATGTATCAGTCATACCACCCGTCGGAAAGAAAGCATCGCAACTGAGCCAATATAAGAAGTAAGAGAAGACATTAAGAAATATGACGAGGAAAAAATTCAAGATATTTTGGAAGAAAGTTGGTTCACTAAAAAAGTTAAGCGGGAACTCAGTGGGTGGAGAGACGTTATGCTGAAGCTAAATGATCACACAGGAAAAGTGACTCAAAATCAAGAAGAAATTGTTCAGGCAGCAACAAGTTTTTAGGAGGACTTGTACCGCGAGCGAAACGAGATATCAAAAATAGCAAAAACTGGAGGGTGGAAGGTGGAAGGAATCCCGGGAATAATGGAGAGAGAAGTTGAATACGTACTAAATAGACTGAAAAATGACAACCCCCCCCCCCAAGACCTTATGGAATTACGAACGAAATGCTGAAAAGGCTTGGTGATCAGATAGTACCACACCTGGCTAAGATATTTAACAAAATTCTAATAATTATGAAAATATGTCCAAAACAGTGGAACTTGGCCGAAATAATATAATTGTACAAAAAAGGGGGACAGGAACTCATTGAAAAGTACAGGCAAATAAAAGCTTAACATATGGCTCCTTCATACATATCAGCAGAGTGACTGGAACTTGTTAAAGTTGCCATTGAATCTCTCTCTGAGCAGCCTATCAAGTAAGATAAATTTTGAATGATGTCAGTATGTTCTATGCTATCGCACGCTAAATAAATGCTAAGCGTGTACTTACTTCCTTCTTCAAGCCTGATTTCGATGCTCATAAATTTTTGATTTCTTTACAAAACCCACGCCTGGGATGAGATAATTTCTCTGTCGTTGTTCATTATCTCCTTCTGTTGTGACAATGGATTAGATACTCACCATATTCAATATTAATTTGATTTTCTGAACTAATTATACACCACAATACAGGATAAAACACGGCACTTTTGAATAACTGACAACTGCTAAACGCTGATAGTGATAGGTAACTGGTAATTCAAGTGAAACGGTTTTCTTCGACTTTCAATTTCGAGGACCGCGCATGCGTAGCAAAGGCACCGCAAAGGAGCTGCGAATTAGTGGAGTTTCAACTACGCAGGATCTACGCAGAGTAGCTGCATTTTAGGGGTGCGAGGAATAGTGGCTTTGCAACTATTCTGCAGCTATGTGGAATTTACGCAAGGTTGCTGCGCCTTAGAGGTGCGAATAATTGTGGAGCAGCAACTACATTACAGCTACACGACACGTATATTTACTAAAGTATTTATGAGTGTAGTAGTGAAGTGTGGAGCTGCCCCTACGCAGTCACAAGTTTACTGCACCCAAAATGTTCAACGAGCTTCGACCATACAATTTTGTTTTGAGAAGAAAATATTTTATGTAATTCTTAAATCTAAGTCTTTTTTTGTTTAGTAATCATACTTTTTTGTGTTTTTTATTGCGTATTTAGTCTTTTTCATCCGAAGCTTATATTTATGTATGTATGTATTTCATTTTTTTCAACAAAAAAATCGTAAAATCAATTATCCGACTTTTTAACATATCCGACGTCTCTTCGCCCCGATGAAGTCGGCTAACTGAGGTTCTACTGTTCAGCAGAAAATCCGAGAATACGTTCAATTAGTCTTCTTTGTTCTTTTTATTTGCGAAGTAATTCTTTCTGTACGTGTGAAAACATGCGTAACATAGGAGCGTTCGCAACCAAACTGGAATCAGTTCACCTCCAATATACTGAAACACATAAAAAAATTCAATCAAAAATTACCGAAAATTGCCTAGACGCTGGTTAGTATTGAAATGAAAAAACTGCTAAGGGAACAGGACCCAATTTAGGGATGTACCCACGAGTCTGGGATGCGGGTCCTGGGGTTCCATCAAACGAAAAAATGTATAAATAAAAACAAATTGTTTGCCAATTGCCAATCGGCTACCCATATGCAAGAGAAATGCCGACTATGAAAGGATGTACTCTCCCTACTCTGGAAAATCACTGGAAAATCAGTGGTGCTGTGATACTAATTTTTTGATGAGTAACTCATCAAGTTGCTTTTGAAGGGAAGTGAAACATTTTTCTCTTTCCCCCAAAATCAATCTCCTCCTCTCCCTGCCCCAAATGAGGATAAATATAATTTACAGCGGAAAAACTGATAATTATATGCAATAAAAGAATTTCGCCCTCGCTTCGCTCGGGCCACAGCAGTGTTTCCTTAAATTCGAGAAGCGAACACCCTGTAGAAGCGCTAGTACACACCTTTTGAAATCCTGAATGAAAGTAGGATGAACTAGATTATCTTAGAAGCACTATGTTAGAGATTTGTATACGGACGCTATGTTTCTTTTGGTTTCAGACGCTAAAATTTTGAATGAAATAAAAAACGAAGATATTCTTAATCGTTTTGCATTGTTAAGTAGCAGAGATAGGCAGGATCTGATCTTAATCTGATCTGAAGATCAAAGATCAATTTTTTCGCGATCTTTGATCTGATTTAGATCATTTTTAAAATCCGGCGATCTGCTTAAAAAGATCAAAGATCAGGTCATTTTTTCCCTCTTTAGAATGAGTATACAGACTGTAATGTACAAAGCCTACAGACAGTCAGACACCTTCTTCTGTGACCATTTACATACGTAATTTCTTTTTTACAGTCTACTTCTATATTTTTTGTTCTGCGAGACTATGAGAATCAGTGGCATATGTGAAAAGAAAAGAGCCTGTGTCAGTTGACTGAAAGCTAGCCAAAAGCTCAAAGTTGAAAGCCAAAATCCAATGATTTTCATGAAAGCCAAAAACCAAAGGTCAGAATAGGTAAATTGAAAAGTTGAAAGTCAGAAGCAAAATCTTTATTTTTTTGGCTTTTTAAAACATTTTCCACAAAAATAAGTATCTTATTTCCAGAGTTGGGCATGATCTGATCTTCATATGGCCTCAAGATCGAAGATAATTTTAAAAAGATCTTTGATCTGGTCTAAGATCTTTTTTGGTTCAAGTTCTCGCAACAGACTCATTGCCGACCCTAGTAAAATCAAAATTGTTGCTTATAATTCTTTTTTTTTTTCCGACTAATTAATTTCTCGAAAATAAAGCGCTATTAAACTGAACTGTGACTCAGAAAAAAAAGTGATTGCAATAGGCTCGGCTCTCGTAGCTGACCCTAAAAATTATCATTAGGTGTAATTACTAATCAATAAAATTATTAACATTCCACAAAAAAACGTTACATATTCATGTATAGTTGCATATTCCTCTTTATGCAGTCATTCCTTCCAACATGTTATGACTGGCCGACACGAATATCAAGCGAAGCGGACAATGGACAGTACGAATCCGAAGCGGAAAGGCAAAAGGGGGGCTCGGGCCAGCCTGAGTCACTGACCCGATACTCGGAAGGGTAGTCAGAGACATACCCATAGGGGGCAGGGGGCAACTTACCCCCGTAAAAATTTTTCACTCAGCAGTTGGGAAAATTTACCATTTCAGTCAGGCGAGTTGAAAAAATCTAAGGTAAAAGGTTTTTCTTTCTGGCTTTGATACTTGAGATTTGAGGTGAGAAGTTCGGAAAACCGAAAAAGTCAAAAAGGTTTCCTTCTTTTGCTTTGATACTTGAGAATTCTGAGTTGAGTCAGTTGGAACTTTCACAATTTTCATTCCACCTTCCCCTTCCCAGGAAAAACTCTTCGGTACGTTCCTGAAGGTAGTTTCCGGAGCCAGGGGTGCGGTGTCTTGGGAGCCACTTGGGCATGCGTGCATCGCCATACGCTCCACCAAGTAGGGGTATGCGCTTCAAGCTTCAGCGCAGCCGCCTGGACGACGTAACCATGTAACAATATCCTTCCACGCAGCGGTCGGACTCTTTTTCTTTCAATAAGAATACACACATCATTTTAGTCTTGACGTCGAGGGTTACGATGGTGTACTTTTTTGCCGACCCTCCTCGAGGAACAAGGTTACTTGGTTTCTCTTCTCTTCTCATGTCCAGTTCAGTTCACAGTTCATTTCAGTGGTGCTTATTGCCTGAAACCAATCCGCATCATTTTGCTCTTCATGGTTACAAATCGGTTTACAATTCAGTTCAGTGATCATCGGGATATAAAAATGCTCTCCCGTGGTTACAGATCCGGCTGCGATATGTTTACGTAGTGATGGCAGCAATGATTTATTTTTTCCCCCGCTGAGACATGATGGACCCTACATTCTATATATCAATTCCTGCTACTTATACAGGGTGATGAACGAGAAGTCGCACCATAGGCAAACATGTAGTAACGTGCAACGTGTATGTAATGCATGTAGCGGAGATTGTGTTATCGTGTCGGCGCCACTGCGCCTTATCACATGTTGGCCCTATGGTGCGACTTCTCGTTCATCACTCTGTATATAACAGTTCCTTTTTAATTTTCTTTATTTGCCTAGACTGTAAGGTAACCAAACACCAAAATTCGAGGTCCTTATAACTCGGGTTAGTTTTAGCTCTGAGGCAATATCCGGGTACATACTTTTTTTCTGAGACTTAAAGAATATCCCAGTGCGCGTTTTACAACACTTGAAAAAGTTAAATTTATCATGTAGATACCTAAGTGGAACCCTGAAGTAACCTCAGTTTTCCGGACCGAGGGCGGACCGAGCCTTGTTGGCGTGGGAGGAGGCTATAAAAATAGGAATGCGTTAAGCCAAATTGGATTGTTGCAAAAAACAGTGGGGTAGCTAAGGGGTTTCTCAAAGGGGGGCACAATAAGATTTTCAAGGGAGAAAAAGTCGAAAATTGAGGTATTTTTTAAAAGCCGCCGATATTAGAGGACTATGTAAAAACATGGGGGGCGGGCACGTGCCCCCTCGTGCCCCCCCCCAACGCTACGCGGTTGGCAAAAAATGTTCAAAAAAAGTTTTTGAATGGATTTT
Organism: Acanthococcus lagerstroemiae; assembly: GCA_031841125.1. Taxonomy (NCBI): domain Eukaryota; kingdom Metazoa; phylum Arthropoda; class Insecta; order Hemiptera; family Eriococcidae; genus Acanthococcus; species Acanthococcus lagerstroemiae. Next base: position 31,180,933 of record CM063112.1, on the reverse strand, counting down.
GCGACTTAATGTTGTAAAGTGATGTATTTTATAAGTTTTGTTGTAAAGTGATATATTTTGTAATATTTTATAAGTTTTTCGGTTTTATTCCTGGCGTTTTTATCCGATTTGGAGGTTTGGAAGGGTACGAACGCCAGCTATTTTTCCGCTATCAGTTTTATTACTTTTGCGAAGGTTTTTATGAAAAATTGATTGATTTATGGTATTAAATAATATAGAATATCAACTTTAAACAATCTTATACAAAAAAAAAAAAAAAAAAAAAGTAAAACGAAAAGTATTTTATTTTAATAAAAGATTGTAAGCAATGACTAAAAAAATATAAACAGCTTTCTCGTAATCCCCGCTAATTTACATGAACAAGGCATTACAATCGCAGGAAGTCTTACAAACAGATCAGAAAGATTGGTACTGTGCGTGTGCACGTTGTAGATAGCTTCTCTTTTTCTAATATTAGTCAGTCAGTCAATCAAATAGCACATATCGACGCTTTGGTTTGCAAACCTCGTAAGTCCAGGTTTTTCTAGTATTCACTTGTAAGTGGTTTGTAGATGTAAAAAAATCGAGGAATCTGATTTTGTAAACGTCGTAAGTCGGAGAAGCAGTCTAGCGCTCCGAACGGACAAAGAAAAAATCACGTAAGTCGGGCAGAAAAATATTTCACTTTGAAATCCATGTAAGTCCGACATACACGGTTTTCATTCTCAATCAAATCAGCTGTAATGCGACTTACGAGTATTTTTAAGTAATACAGTTTTTGTTGACCGTATTTTCGTTCATTATCGGTGCAACCGGCAAGAGCACATTTTTTTTTTTTAACAATAGAGGAGTGGAAGCCTGGTTCACGCTTTCAACAATGATAATAAAAATGGATCACAATTTGAACAAATTTGAACACAAATTGTCATTTTGATAATTTGTATTCAATTTTTGTTTCATCTTTGTTACCATATTTGAAAGTGTGTATTGGGCTTAATCTAGTAAATTTTGAGAAAAATGCGATTTGAGGTTGATGCGTGAAAATGCCTTGGCCAGGTTTCTGTTGACAGGGTTACATGAGTAGTCTGTTTTGACGTTATGCGTTCTGCTATATTTTTACCTGTCATTCAGTGCGGTAAAATATAACAGAACAGGTGACGTCTGTAGGGTGGTATTTTTTCAAGCTTTTTCTACAGTTCCTGATTTTATATTATAATTACTCTTGTTTTTCTTTTTCTATTTACCGAATTAATGAATATTATAAGTATTATTAAGTTTATACCAGTGTTTGGAACCGATTCAATTTTTCGTTTTGATCGGTTTCGGGTTGGTTTCGGTTCGGAACTTCCATTTAATTTCTCAATAGGTTTTGGTTTCGGCCATGAGACCAATTTAAAATACTCTAAGGGTCTTATTTCGGTCTTTCATTGCTGAGCCGGTTTTGGTTATGGTCTTCACTTCACATAATGAATCGGTTTCAGTCGGGCTCAAAAGATCTTTCTTAAACAAAATAAAAATCTCATCATTTCTATAGTCAAATCAGCCATAATTGGAAACCAACCATAAGATATGAACTGTAGCATCGACTTACTTGAGAATGGGCATTGGCAGGTTGAATTATTCTGTAGATCAGTTCAAATATCTAACTCTTTTACTAGGTCGGCAACAAAGAAGAACAGATAACAGAAAACCGCATTGACCGAAGACCGATTGGGACCTTTTCATTTAATTGGTTAACAGTCTTGATGCAGATATGAGCAGTCGGTTTTGGTTTCCGTTAAACCTAGATTTCAAACATTTGGTTTGTGTTTTGGTTAATGACCAGTTGAGTTTAAGGTTTTAGGTCTTAATTTGGTATTTTGCTCATTAAAGGGTTTTGGTTTTGGTCTCATGAAACTGTTGAATTTGAATGGGTTCCGGATTCGGTTTCGGTTCCAAACACTGGTTTATACCTACTTCCCGTGAATCTCTGTGTTAAGTTTTATACTTTTGGACAGAATGAGTGATAATTATATTATATAATCAGTTTTTGATTCATTGTAATCATTTCAATGTTATTTTTCGAGGAAATCGCAAAATTAAAGCAGGTTAATTTGTTTTGAATCTGATGGGAAAGACTTGTAACTCCCTGTGAAACCTTAACAAATCACGTAAGTCGAACAACATTGAAAATGAAATACTCGTAAGTCCTTAAAATAAAAAGGAAAATATCGTATGTCCCGTAACAATAACATTGCAAAACTCGTAACTCCCTTCAACGGGTGAGAAAACCACGTATGTCGAGTACTTGTAAAAATTGCAATACTCGTAAGTCTGTGAAATTACTTAGTAAACCACGTAAGTCGAATTCAGGTAGAATGAAACTCGCGTAAGTCGGTTAAAATCGTTGTTTTGTACCCACCCCTTCTCGAGATATAAGGGCGAACTTTCCGGGGGGGCTGGGGAAACGGTAGCCCCCCCTTGGTGGAAAAATTGGGCAAATGCAGGCTAAATGAATTGTACTCGAATTGTACCGAAATGTACCAGCCATAAAATGATTTGTACCAACCCGCTCCTCGAGATATAAGGGGGTACTTTCCGGGGGGGCTGGGGAAACGGTAGGGTTGTCATTATGACCCCTATCGAAAATGGTTGTTTCTCATCCAAAATGAATTGTACCGAAATGTACCAACGATATTTTTCCATTTCCCGCATTTCTGCCCCCTCCCCTGACTACCACTTCAAACACCCTTCTACTCGTACTATCAGAAATGAAGATTGATGATTGAAAACTCTCTTATCGGAAATGAACTGTACTCGAATTGTATCGAAATGTACCAGCCATAAAATGATTTGTACCAACCCCAACTTCGAGATATAAGAGGGTTCATTCCGGGGGGGGCGCTGGGGAAACAGCAGGGTCGTCATTATGACCCCTATCGAAAATGGTTGTTTCTCATCCAACATGAATTGTACCGAAATGTACCGACGATATTTTTCCATTTCCCGCATTTCTGCCCCCTCCCCTGACTACCACTATACTATCCGAAATGAAGATTGATGATTGAAAACTCTCTTATCGGAAATGAATTGTACTCGAATTGTACCGAAATGTACCAGCCATAAAATGATTTGTACCAACCCACTCCTCGAGATATAAGAGGGTTCATTCCGGGGGGGCTGGGGAAACGGTAGGGTTGTCATTATGACCCCTATCGAAAATGGTTGTTTCTCATCCAAAATGAATTGTACCGAAATGTACCGATGATATTTTTCCATTTCCCGCATTTCTGCCCCCTCTCCTGACTACCACTTCATACACCCTTCTACTCGTACTATCAGAAATGAAGATTGATGATTGGGAACTCTCTTATCGGAAATGAACTGTACTCGAATTGTATCGAAACGTACCAGCCATAAAATGATTTGTACCAACCCACTCCTCGAGATATAAGAGGGTTCATTCCGTGGACGGGGGGGGGGGGTGCTGGGGAAACAGTAGGGTTTTCATTATGACCCCTATCGAAAATGGTTGTTTCTCATCCAACATGAATTGTACCGAAATGTACCGACGATATTTTTCCATTTCCCGCATTTCTGCCCCCTCCCCTGACTACCACTATACTATCAGAAATGAAGATTGATGATTGAAAACTCTCTTATCGGAAATGAATTGTACTCGAATTGTACCGAAATGTACCAGCCATAAAATGATTTGTACCAACCTGCTCCTCGAGATATAAGGGGGTACTTTCCGGGGGGGCTGGGGAAATGGTAGGGTTGTCATTATGACCCCTATCGAAAATGGTTGTTTCTCATCCAACATGAATTGTACCAAAATGTACCGACGATATTTCCCCATTTCCCGCATTTCTGCCCCCTTCCCTGACTACCACTATACTATCAGAAATGAAGATTGATGATTGAAAACTCTCTTATCGGAAATGAACTGTACTAGAATTGTACCGAAATGTACCAGCCATAAAATGATTTGTACCAACCCGCTCCTCGAGATATAAGGGGGTACTTTCTGGGGGGGGGCTGGGGAAACGGTAGGGTTGTCATTATGACCCCTATCGAAAATGGTTGTTTCTCATCCAAAATGAATTGTACCGAAATGTACCAACGATATTTTTCCATTTCCCGCATTTCTGCCCCCTCCCCTGACTACCACTTCATACACCCTTCTACTCGTACTATCAGAAATGAAGATTAATGATTGGGAACTCTCTTATCGGAAATGAACTGTACTCGAATTGTACCGAAATGTACCAGCCATAAAATGATTTGTACCCACCCGCTCCTCGAGATATAAGGGGGTACTTTCCGGGGGGGCTGGGGAAACGGTAGGGTTGTCATTATGACCCCTATTGAAAATGGTTGTTTCTCATTCAAAATGAATTGTACCGAAATGTACCAACGATATTTTTCCATTTCCCGCTTTTGTGCTCCCTCCCCTGACTCTGACTTCATACAGCCTTATACTATCAGAAATAAAGATTAATGATTGAGATCTTTCTTATCGGAAATGAACTGTACTCGAATTGTACCGAAATGTACCAACCATAAATTGATTTGTACCAACCTCCTCTTCGAGATATAAGGGGTCCGTTCCGGGGGAGGAGCTGGGGAAACGGTAGGGTTGTCATTACGACCCGTATTGAACATTTTTGTTTCTAACACCAGATGAATTGTACCCAAATGTACCGAAGATATTTTTCCATTTCCCGTATTTCTGCCCCCTCCCCTGACTACCACTTCGTACACCCTTATACTGTATCAGAAATGAATATTAATGATTGAGAACTCTCTTATCGGAAATGTACTGTACTCGAATCGTACCGAAATGTACCAGCCATAAAATGATTTGTACCATCCTCCTCGAGATATAAGTGGGGCCAATTCTGGGGGACTGGGGATACGGTATTGTTGTCATTAAGACCCCTATTGGAAATTGTTGTTTTTGACAACAAATAAATTGTACCCAAATGTTCCACCGATATTTTTCCATTTCTCACATTTCTGCCCTCTCTTCTGACTACCACTTCATACACCCCTTATATGACAAGAAATGAAGATTATCAATTGAAAAACACTCATCAAAAATCAGCTTGTTTACCTCTCTCTATTAGAAAATGCCCTCCTTCACTGATAACGTCTTGGACTATTGTATTAGTTTTCTTATGGAAAATGTTATGTTTTTATGGTGTTTTCCCGTTTGTAATTAATTGAATTTTACTGATAAATCGTTCTGCTTACAAATGTCAGCTGGTTCCCTTTTGCGCTCAACAGCGTCCAACTGACGGTTGCAAATGGGTGACTTCCGCGGGTAACTAGGGTAACTGATTGCGCATCTGGTTGGGATACAGATTAATACCAAGTTCAAAACTCAGTTCATGTTGTGAATTTTTACTATAGATCTTTCATTTTACAAACACTTTTTTGCTTCATTTTTCATTTATTGAGAAGATTAAAGAGATGTAAGTAGATGTTTCATGTTGCATTTTTTTACTATCGAATTTTCATATTTTGCAAATAATACTTTTTTTTTATTTCATCTGACTGGGACTGGGCAAATTGTAGAAGCGCCATAGCGTCGAATCTTTTAGTGCGTTTTTTTTTACTATCAAACTTTTATTTTACAAAAATACTTTTTTGCTTCATTTTTCATTTATTGATGAGATTAAAGAGATTTTGATGATTAGTATACCGGCTCGGGTTTTTGAAAGCCTCTGACAGGGACTGTGCAAATTATAGAAGCGCCAGCGTCGAATAGGTTATAATGCAAACCATCACCATTCGAACTCTTATCCTCTGAGGTCTATTCCGAAATATTTTACTAAAAACTATGGGGCTCTGCCCCCTGCCCGCTTCGCTGGCCAACCCCTGGAGTTAATGAAATATAGGTTAATTTGCACTAAAGAAACTCAGAATTTATTTTATGTATACAGGAAAAAAAGTTAACCTCTATGAGGATGCACCTATTATCATTACACAGAGATACACCTTATGTAAATATCAAACTACAGTACGAGTATATGCATTATGCATATACTGTAACTATTTCAAATTTAGAAGTGTCCACTGCAGGTAAAGTCGTTGATACATAGAGATAGATGTTCTCATACTTGTCCGAGAGAAAAAAGCAGTTTTAATCAAAACATGTATGTTTTCGACTTCACATTAAGTTTACTGTTTCAAGGGAGAAACATTGGAAATGTTTAAAAAAGGCTAAAGAAATCAAGTAAAACTTCATTTTTCTACATGCACAGTTCTAATTATGGATTTTAAGTATGACAGGTTATGTTTTACATATGAAAAACAATACAGAAAATATACTCTATTACATGCAAAAAGTTGAATTTTGTTTAGGCTTTACTCCATTTCAATTCATTATCGACCGAGTAACCATTTTTTACGATTTTTCGGACTTCTGAGTATACGTTCCCTTCTGAAATTTCTAGTTATGGTCCCTAGAGAGAAATTCAAGAACATGAAAATACTACATAAATCAATGATTTGTGAGTTAAATACTATTACGGCTACAAATTTCACTGTTCTGATATACCTTATGACTCTTCAAAAGACTTCGAACAAAAAAATAAGCAGGGGCTCAGGGAAAATTATTTCTTAAGCCGACCAAATGGAGAATTCAATTTTCGGAGTTGGGATCGGGGTCAACCCAACGGATCCACAATAGATCTGAATGGAAAAAAGTTAACCATGAATAATCTTGAGAGGCTGAAAGATCGAGAATTAGATTTGCGGAATTGGGGTGGAGACAATCCATCGGGTCCACAATATTATATTATTATTTTTATTTACTGAGAGTGTTATTGCCTTGCTGCTATAATCTAACTATTATTAAAACTAACGTAAATTATTAGAACAGGGTTAACGTATTATTTGAATTGAAAAAGTAAGACGTTCACCAAGAATAACATTGAGAAGCTGGAAAATCGAGTTTTAGATTTTCGTCGTAGGTGGGAGAGTTATTCCTTGATCCACAAAAGATCTCGATTAAAAATAAGGGGCTTATGGAAAATTGTTTTTCAACACCTACAATCAAGAATCTGATTATCGGAGTTGGGGTGCGGTCAACCCCTCGGAATCACAAATTATTTCAATCAAGAAAAAAAAAAGTTCACCAACAAAAACTCGAAAGTATACTCTTTCGGTGTTGGGGGCGCGAGTCCACGTTTCCAGTGTACAAAATGTAGCAGTTGAAAAAAAGGGGAGGTTTACGTAAAAGAATTCAGAAATTTGAAGAATCGAGAATTAGATTTCCAGAGTTGAGGGCGGGCTTCACCCCTCAAGTCCACAATAGCCTCCCTCCGCCTTTCAGTTCCACGTTTAAAACTGCTGAAGTTAACTACTCCTTTGCAATGCATTATGGTTTCAAACACAAATATTTATTTTCTGAATGAGGCCTCGCTTTCATTACACGGGGCATCCAGAAGATGCTACTTACATCTGACGGTTCTTTGGTACACTGTGGGCCTCCTAATTTCGTCACAGTGCATACATCTTTATGTTGTACTGTTTTACAAAGCACATACATGTATTTTTTACAGTCTACTCAATGAAAGTGGACCTATCACCTTGAGCCTCTTCCAGGGGCGGATAAGTCATAGGGCGATTCGGGCAAATGCCCGGTGCGCCGCCGCCATTTTGCCGCTGCGGCGCCGGTACGTTGAAGAAGAAAAAAGTCTGCATTTATAAAATACTTACAAAAATGAAATAAGCGTATGTTGCGACGACAGTCGAAAAACGTGCGGCGGCGCTGATCAATTTAGAGAGAAATAATGAGATTGAAAAATTTTATTGGGCAGACACATTTTGCGCCGTTTGTCGACCAAAGGTGTATGTGTGTGTGAGTACCTCCGCCCATTTTTGGGCATACGCCTCCACGTAGCTTTTCCATTTTTTTTTTATCCTGCTCTTTTCTTTGCCACCCAGGGCACCAGTTCTCTGACGAGTTAAGTTACTGGCCTACCTATCGTTCTTTTCCTTTGCAGCGTATCCATAGTTGAGTACTTTTACTCCCTATTTGTTGCTATCTGCCCTCGCCAGATGCCCCACATATTTCCACTTAAATTGTTCGACATTATATCCTATATCCCCGCCTCTAGCTATTTCGTACAGTTTTCCATTTGAGATTTTGTCTACCCATCGCAGTCCTAGAAGTTTCCTCAACATAGATGTGAACGTAATTTGTAGCTTCACGATTTGTCTCCTGTAAGGGACCAGGTTTGTACTCCATACTTGAGGGCTGGTACCGTTGAGCTATTTAGTGTTTCCATTTTGAGGGAGGTGTTGAAATTCCGGCAAAAATACATTTTAATGACCAGAGGTTGTTCCACCCCTTCTTAATACGCCTCATAATTCCTTTATCTCTTTCTTCGAAACTAATAATCTGTCCCACAGATATTCGATTTCTGTTACCTCTTCTATCTCTTGCCCATCGATTATCAGAATTTTTCTTTCCCCTCTTCCGATTATTTTTGATTTGCTACCATTCAGTTTGAGGCCAGCATTTTTGCATTCCCTCAATAGCTTTTCTGCCATTTTCTTCAACTCCTTGGTGTTGTGGGACGTATGGCGATGCACGCATGCCAAAGTGGCCCCTGAGACACCGCACCCCCGGCACCGGAAACTACCCTTTCGGGCATCGCATCAGCACCGAGGGGTTCTTCAACTCCTTACTATTTTCTGTAAATAAGATAATATAGTTTGCGTACCTTAAATTACTTAGAAATGCTCCATTTATTTTTAGTCTCCTTCTTTTCTACTTCAGATTGCGAAATACATCTTCCAAAATGCAGTTGAAGAGGTTCGGCGACAAGGTATCCCCTTGTTAAACTCCGCTCCCAATTTTGAATTCCCTCCCTTTGCTTTTAAGGCTAGCTCTTGCACTCGAATTTGCATAGTAATTCTGTATATGACTTTTATAAACCCATTTCCAAATCCCTTATTTTCCAGTGCTTTTAAATTATACTTATGATCCACTAAATCAAATGACTCATGAAAGCCTATGCAAAATATTTCAATTTCCACATCATATTCGTATGGTTTTTCAATAATTTGGCTCACAACGAAAATATTCTTTACAGTTGAGAAGCCTTTTCTAAATCTCGCCTGTTCACTCCCCTGATGATTTGAATCCAAATGGTTATACATACGTCTTTTTAAGACTGCCATACATGCTTTAAAGATGTTCGATGTTAAGCATATTGGCCTGTAATTTTCAACGAGTTCCTTCCCTCCTTGTTTGTGTAATAATATTATTTTGGCCAAGTTCCACTGTTTTGGACATGTTTTCATAATTCCGATTTTGTTAAATATTTTAGCCTGGTGTGGCACTCTCTGATCGCCAAACCTTTTCAGCATTTCGTTCGTAATTCCATCCGGTCCTGGGGCTATGTCATTTTTCAGTCTACATATTTAGTACGTATTCCACTTCTCTCTCCATTATTTCTGGGATTTCTTCCTCCTTTCACCCTCCAGTTTTTGCTATTTCCATGAGCTCGTTTTGCTCGCGGTAAAAGTCCTCGTAAAAAATTGTTGCTGCCTCTACAATTTCTTCTTGATTTTGAGTCACTTTTCCGGTCTGATCTTTTAGCTTCAGCATAACGTCTCTCCCGCCATCGAGTTCGAGCCTAACTTTTTTGGTGGACCAACTTTCTTCCAAAATATCTTGAATTTTTTCCTAATCATATTTCTTAATATGTTCTCTAACATTTTTCTTCACCAATTTTTGTATTTTAGTTCGCTCAGGTTTGTCTAATGGTGTTTTATTTCTATTTTTCCAAAGGTTATTCTTCCTGATTCGAGAGTCAATTTTGAAAGCTTATCCCTGGTTTTCTCTTTAGCCCTCGTCACTCCAAACTCTTCAACCGTGTTTTTTAAAGCTTGGTCCATACTGTCGTAAAAATTTTCCTCGACTTTCATTTCCTCTTGCACTGATTTTAGTTTCTGGCGTGCGTCCTCTTCCTTTCTGACTGGGATAATCCGCCTTCTTCTCCCTTTACCCTTCCTGTGATTTTCATACTGGACTCACTGCGCCGGGATCCTCAATTACTTATCCACATGAGATTTCAATTCACAGAGGGTCGCCAATAAAGTCTCGAAAATTGAGAAACAGATTTTCGAAGTTGGAGGTGGGGGACACCCCTCCAACTCATGAAAGATGAAATAGGAAAAATAAAAAGTTCAACCAGATCCGAAAAATCGATAATTAAATTTTCAAAGCTGGGGCGACAATCTATCTCTTGGCTTCACAAAACTACCGATCGAAACAAATAATTAAGTTTATAAAACATAAGTTTCAAAATTCGAACAACCGGGAAAAAGGGGGTCACCTCTCGAGTCCACAAAAGATTCAGATCGTGAGAATAAAAAGTACTCGATGAATAAGTATCAAATTCTGAAAAATCGAGAGTTAAATTTTCAAAGCCTGAGGCGGGGGTCCACTATCGGATCACCAAAACAATTAGATGGAAAAAATAAAAATTTGTGACTGTCCATACTGAAAGGGCACTTCGGTCCAAAAAAATCGACTTTGAGATTATGTTCGATTTTGGTAGGTCAAAGAGTACTGTTTAACACTGTGAGTCTCTGAACTCGAAAAAGCAAATGTGATAGAGCGCAGGAGTGGACGTCTATAGGCTATCGCGTTCTCGAGATTCCCGTTTGAATCTTTAAGTGTCTCCTGTAAAATTAATATTTTGGACCGACGTGCCCTTTTAATTTGGACGGTCACATTTATCGAAAAATAATGGTTAAAGTAGATAAACGGCTGCACGAAAGATCCCAATTGAAAAAAATAAAAAGATCTCCGAAAATATTTTTAAAGACCGAAAATTTGAGAATTCTACTCCTCGGGTCCACAAAACACTTCCGATCAGAACAAAAGAGTTTCAAGGAGAATTATTTCTTAAGTCTGAAAAATCGAGAATTAGATTTTCAGAGTTCAGGACGAACTTCACCCCTCAAGTCCACAATAGATTTTATTCAAAAAAATTAAAGGTTCATGAAAAATGAATATTGAAGTCCGAAGATTCGATAATTTGATTTTCGGAGTTGGGGTTGAGGGTCCACATGTCGAATCCACAAAATACTTCGATCAACAAAATAAGGGGTTCGCGGAAAATTATTGTTCAAGCCTGAAAAATCGATAATTAGACTTCCGGAGTTGGGGTGATGGTCCACCCCTCGGAACCACAACAGACTTCGAGAATCAAAAATTATTTTTCACGCCAGAAAAATCGAGAATTTGATTTGCAGAGTTGAGGGCGGGGTCAACTCATCGGGACTCAACCATTAGACCCCACAAATGACTACAACTGAAAAACGGAAAATGTCACTAAAAAGATTTCTATAGGCCAAAAAATTGAGGATTCGATTTTCGGGGTTGGGGGTGGGGTTCCATTCCTCGGATCCACAAAATAATTTAGAAGTTTGAAGAATCGAATGTTATATTTTTGGAGTTAGGGTGGTGGTCTACCCCAGGTTCCACAAATTACTTCGATCAACAAATTAAGAGGTTCGCTGGAAATAATTGTTCAATCCTGCAAATTCGAGAATTAGACTTCTAGAATTGGACCCACGAAAGATTCCAATTGCAAAAATTAACAGAGGTTATCAAAAATATTCTTCAAGGCCGAAAAATCGAGAATTAGATTTTCGGTGTTAGGGTGGGGAGCACCTTCCATTTTTCAGTTACATGTTTAAAACTGCTGAAATGAGCTATTCCTTTGCAATGCATTATGGTTTCATACACAAACATTTATTTTCTGAATGAGGCCTCGCTTTCATTACACGGGGCATCCACAAGATGGCTATTTACATCTGAAAGTTCTTTAGTGCACTGTGGGCCCCCTAATTTCGTCTCAGTGCGCCCATCTTTCTGTTGTACTGTATTACAAAGCACATACATGTGTTTCTTTATGGTCTACTCAATGAAAGTGGACCTATCACCTTGAGCCTCTTCCCCTACGGCAAACATACCCTCTGGACCCACATAAGATTTCAATTAAAAAATAAACAGTCACCAAAAATGACAGCACAGGTGTAATCAGAATAATAATAATAATAATAATAATAATAATAACAATAATGAGAATAATAATAATAATGATGTAACCTTGGATAGGTGGGCCATGCCAGTTATCCTGCCCATTTGAGGGCATAGGTTTCCACCATCTCTCTCCATATGTCACGGTCAATTTTAATTTGCTGATTATGTAGCTAATATCCTTTACATTAATTCTTTCTTTGATGTCCAGAAGCCTAATTTTGTCTTTTAATTTGATTTTTAGGATGTTCCTAAACATTGAATTTTGCATAACTTTTAACTTCTTTAAATGTCTTTTAACTATTGGCCACATCTGGGCCCCATGTGTTGCCACTGGGAGCACACAAGTACTTACGATTCTTGCTTTTGTTTTAATTTTCATGTTGCTTTTAAAAATATGTTTTTGTGCCCAACATGCTTTCCATGAGATATTTATACAAATAATTGTAATTTCCTTATTACTTCTGTTTTTAAAAGATACAGTTTTCGATAGGGGTCATAATGAAAACCCTACTGTTTCCCCAGCGCCCCCCCCCTCCCCGGAATGAACCCTCTTATATCTGGAGGAGTGGGTTGGTACAAATCATTTTATGGCTGGTACATTTCGATACAATTCGAGTACAGTTCATTTCCGATAAGAGAGTTCCCAATCATCAATCTTCATTTCTGATAGTACGAGTAGAAGGGTGTTTGAAGTGGTAGTCAGGGGAGGGGGCAGAAATGCGGGAAATGGAAAAATATCGTTGGTACATTTCGGTACAATTCATTTTGGATGAGAAACAACCATTTTCGATAGGGGTCATAATGACAACCCTACCGTTTCCCCAGCCCCCCCCCGGAAAGTACCCCCTTATATCTCGAGGAGCGGGTTGGTACAAATCATTTTATGGCTGGTACATTTCGGTACAATTCTAGTACAGTTCATTTCCGATAAGAGAGTTTTCAATCATCAATCTTCATTTCTGATAGTATAGTGGTAGTCAGGGAAGGGGGCAGAAATGCGGGAAATGGGAAAATACCGTCGGTACATTTCGGTACAATTCATGTTGGATGAGAAAAAACCATTTTCGATAGGGGTCATAATGAAAACCCTACTGTTTCCCCAGCGCCCCCCCTCCCCGGAATGAACCCTCTTATATCTGGAGGAGTGGGTTGGTACAAATCATTTTATGGCTGGTACATTTCGATACAATTCGAGTACAGTTCATTTTCGATAAGAGAGTTCCCAATCATCAATCTTCATTTCTGATAGTACGAGTAGAAGGGTGTTTGAAGTGGTAGTCAGGGGAGGGGGCAGAAATGCGGGAAATGGAAAAATATCGTTGGTACATTTCGGTACAATTCATTTTGGATGAGAAACAACCATTTTCGATAGGGGTCATAATGACAACCCTACCGTTTCCCCAGCCCCCCCGGAAAGTTCGCCCTTATATCTCGAGGAGGGGGTTGGTACAAATCATTTTATGGCTGGTACATTTCGGTACAATTCGAGTACAATTCATTTAGCCTGGATTTGCCCAATTTTTCCACCAAGGGGGGGCTACCGTTTCCCCAGCCCCCCCGAGTGTACCCCGCTAATATCTCTCAAAGGAGCGAGGTACAATTCATTTAATGGTTGGTACATTTCGGTACAAATCGAGTACAATTCATTAAGGTCATATTTGACAGTTTCGGCGAAAAAGGGGGGGCTGGGGAAACGTACCCGTTTTGCTCTACCAGTTCATTGTATTCCTTGCCCAATACCTCCACCAGGTGACGCTATCTCTCGGCAAGCCGCTCGTATGAATTACAAGCTGTTAGCGCTCAGTATGAATTTTTAAAACGTTTTTTTCGTTTCCTGCACAATTCACGATTCTGGACTTACGAGGTTTGCAAACCAAAGCGTCGATTATATAATCATAATTCATCGGAAGACTACTTCACGGGGGAACAGACTTGCACTAATTTTTTTCTTTTTCTTATTCTTATTGTTCAATTGAAAATTTAGAACGAGCGCAAAAATCCGATCTAGAAAGTGCTCCTCCCCTCCCCTTCCCCAAAAATATAATAAATATTGTTTTTCGAACTTCAGTTTTCTGATTTTTCAATTCAGTTCTAAATTTTTAAGGCCCCAGCACAGTGGCGCGGTCTCAGTGTGTTAATGCCTTAAATGTATTTATCTTGTTAAACTTGTTCAGAATTTTATACACCTTCAGGGCATACCAATGGTAATCGTTTTATCCTTTTAAATGTAGGTGTTTTTGGGTGGTAGTGATGTGTTTGTTATACCCGCTTATAAATACCATAAATTTCGAGACCCTATCCTCAGCTGCCTATGTCAATATTACTCCAAGAAAATGGAAATGTTTTGATGATGTTGCCTACATGTAATAAGGAAAAACATGAAAGAATCTTATTACCGAATTTCAAACATTTTTAGGATAAAACATTCTCTACTGTGTCGGAGCACACATGATAGGCAAACTTACCATAAGACTATGAGGCCAGTAGCCTGTCGTGTGTTCTGCAACTCCTAGCGTCTTGATTGCATGTCGTGCATATTCAGTGGCATCAGGAGTAAACAGTCCTAGTTCGTGCGTAGGTCTGCTAAATTCTGTCATGTTTGTGCAAACGATGTAAGGTGACAGCGTTTGAAGAGTGATTCCTTTATTCCGACTTTCGAATCTCAATGCTTCAGCAAAGTTCGTGATGAATACCTGTATATATAAAATAACAATCATTGAAAAAATTTCTGAATTTGCCGAGCGAACACCTGAAATGACTAATTTGCCAACTTTGAAAGACGGTTCGGGGAAGAGGGAGTCGTCTCCCACGGCCCCAAGACTACAGTCCAGAATTGCAATCTTGTTAGGAGATCATAAGCCTTTCAAATACTGCGATACAAATGAAAGGGAAGGTTTCTTGACAGATATCGGTTCATATTTAAAATCTGGAACTTAGTGGAACATCTCAGCCCTTTTTTGGGGAGATGATAATCACCCTGAAGAGCTGGCTCATAGCATAGGTTACCAAATGCTACTGCTTAACGCGTAGAGTTTCTACATTTGTTGCACACTTTGACACCGCAGAGGGATTCATTTCTTTTTTCTTCTTTGACTGGAGGTATCTTTCTTGAGGGTGCATCACAAATTCAAAAAATTTATTCAGTGAATTATTCATTTCTAACTCATATACATAGGCTGTTGCTAAGTAACTCACGACTAAAATTCGTATGGCCCACCAACGCTACCTGTCGGCATTTCAACGCACTAAGAGAATAATTTGGTTAATTAGTTATCGATTGAGACCACGCCGAGCTCAGTTGATTGAAAACTCGCTGTTCCAGACCAATTTGAAAGAAACCATGTACGTTGATACCTCCAGGTTTTGTAAAGATATTTTTAAAGAAGGAAAAAAAGCATGCAATTACAACATTTATTATTAATCATCATCTTCATTAAATGCACGAATATCTTTTTCAAAATAAGCGCCATTCATGGCTGTACAGGGGTCCATTCGTTCTTGCCATTTATCGAACGTTTTCGCATATTCCGCCACCGGTAACGAGGAGAAACACATCTGCGCCGCGGTGATGACTTCTAAAAAAATCACAAATCACAATTGCCCCCCCCCCCGTATAGTCCTGACCTCGCCAATTGCGACTTTTGGTTATTTCCTCAACTGAAGGCAGTCTTACAGAGTATAGTCAATTCAACACGAATCAAGAAGTCATCACCGCGGCACAGATGTTTTTCTCCATGTTACCGGCGGCAGAATATGCGAAAACGTTTGATAAATGGCAAGAACAAATGGACGCCTGTATATCCATGACTGGCGCTTATTTTGAAAAATATATTCGTGTACCTAATGAAGATGATGATTAATAAAAATTTTTGTAATCGTTTGCTTTTGTTCCATCTTTAAAAAACCTAGAGGGGGTCAACGCATATGGTTTCTTCCAAATTGGTCTGGAACAGAGCGAGTTTTCAATCAAATGGGCTCGGCGTGGTCTCAATCGATAGCTAATGAACCAAATTATTCCCCTACTGCGTTGAAACGCCGATAGGTAGCGTTGGTGGGCCGTACTAATTTTAGTCCCAGTTACTTAGCGACAGCCTATGTATAACTACTGTTGTACAAGATTTTGATATCTGCGATCAAAGTCAATGATGATACTCCGTACTTTACCCAGAAGAAGAAATGTTTCTGATATTTATCATCTTTCAGCATTTTTATGCTTGTTGAGAAAAAATAGCAGGTAGGTATTTAGCTCATATGAAAAAATCGAATTCAGTGGCAATTTTTCCAGGGATTTAATCAAAAGAAGAGGGCAAGTGTTTTTCTGCCCTCCAGGACCACTGATCGACTATTTTAACTTACTGCAGCAAGAAAAGACTCGTCTGATACATGGGACCTCAATGTGAGTTCCGCCCTTCTATTGCGTTCTGAATGAGGAGCACAACGAAAACGTTGCCTCTATCCTAATTTCTACTCCACGACTCTGCCTTCTTACAATAATGGGCTCAGTTGTGAAAAGATAAAAATTATTCCGGCGAAATGCATGCAGTGCAATTTTCTGACCACTGTTTTATGTTTCCAGTCGTTGAAAAATAAAAGAAAAAACGAAAACTAATATAATCAGCTGAGAAAGCGGGGAACTGGTTCTTCAGAGTTTTTATAGCAAATTCTTATTTTGCTTGCGCACGTGCGTACGTTTTATTAACCAAAATCAAGGCTCACCGATTCAGAAAACTTACTTAATTGAACTATTTTTTCCCCTCCTGGATAGACATGAAATAATTATAATACAAGGCAGGATTGCCAAAAATACTTTACATATTTAACTACCAACCTTGGACGCAGCATAAACAGCAAATAACGGCGCTGGCTGTAATTCCGCTCCGGATGATATATTCACAATGGCGCCTTTCTGCCGTTTCAGCATTTGGGGAAGGATCATCTTGGTCATCATCAGAGTGGCTCCACAATTCACGTTCAACGTGTCCCACAGTAGCTTCTCGGACATTTCGTTGAAATACAACGGATAGGGGATGAACACACCTACATTGTTCACTGGGTACAAGAAGAAAAAACTTGATTATTATTTAATTAGTGGGAAGATGCGAATCAGGGGCACCGTACAAATATTTTAACTGACCTAAAATCCCAACAGGTATGCCTTCCAATTCACGTTCAATGCGTTTGTACAAGGATTCTGGACGACTGAAGTCAGCTTGGATTACTTTGGTTTTTACTCCGAATTCGTTTTCTGAAAATACCAGATTTTCGTGAAACTAAAATAAAATGTATTTTGTCTACTAAGTAAACCTCAATAACTAATCGTAACCAAGCAGAAATTAAGCTATTACCTATTTCAGAGGCGACTCTTTTCAGTTTCACTAAGGTTCTGCTAATGAGCACAATGTTGACTCCGCGTTGAGCTAGTTCTTTGGAATAAGCTAAACCGATTCCATCAGTAGAGCCAGTTACAACTGAAACAAAAAACATTACTTGGTATGAGGAATTGATTAACTGAATGGTACTTCCAGTTCAGGTGACTTGGAATATACCTACATATATATCTATTGATACTGATGAAACCTGGTTACTGCGGTGACCCTCTCCCCTCCAATGTACTTTTTAGTATAAATTGTCCTCCCTGTCTATTTTCTACATAGCACGATGCAAACGTCTCACGAACGTCTTTTGTTTCCTGCATTCCTGTACTTCCATTACGCGATACTTTCAAAACCACATTCCTCTTCTTATTCTCATGTCACTCCTCCGTTTCTCCCTCGATTGGCCAGGAAGAACATCCATTTAGTTTAGTAACTTATATGTACGAGTATTTAGCTATTTAGCGCTTGTGGTAAGATTTACTGTCACTCTCGCTCAATACTCTCGTTTTCTTTAGTTTCAAATGCCCTCACTGCGTTCTGAACTAAACACTCCTCATGTAAATCTCAAAGAACCCGCACCAGACAATTGCACGTAGCTATCACGAAAAAGCTATCCCGATGGGCAAAATAACTGTCGATCGACACTTCGACAGCCGGCAATTGCCGACAAATCGACAAAAATGCAGTAATTTTGCGGAATTAATGAGAAAACGCATTTCGTCAACGGCGACGGTGTTCGACATCACTTTTTTTATGGTGACAGACAGTACTCGACCAGGATCGACAGAACGGAGACACCCGAATATACCCGATAGGTTCACAACGATGAAGGAAGATCTGAGATAATGTAAATTTCGAAAAAGTCGTTAGTCTTATCTCTTATTGCATCATTCGATTCGTGTGTCTGACAGTTCTTGGCTAGTTTTTAACAAGTTAGAGTTTTCGCTGATAGTTTGAATTTTGAATAAGTGCATTGTTATTGTTAATTTGGATCTTCAATAGTGGCCCTGCAGTTCTAACTTTTTGGGAAAAGCAGTATACAAGTAAGTGTGGTAAGTTACGGTCGCGTCGGTGATGTTAGCGCTTACGTCTAACTGGTTCAATGTGTAGTGGTAGTCCATCAGTAACCGGCATTTTGGCGACTTAGCGTCGGCGTTTCAAAGTTGATGTTTGATGGTTTCAGAAAGCGATTGTGTCGTGTGTTTCTCTGCTTTGGCGTATTGAATGGTGTAATTTATAGGTAAGTTATGTCATTTCTATGTCATCTAATGTAATATTCAGTTACTAATTATTCCAGGAGCAGATCAACGTGGTGGGGGAAGATTGCGAAAATTCTCTCTAGGCTGGCCCACCCGCTGTTTAAAAGATTTCTGCTTGGCCATTCGGACCCCGTATTTCAAAATTTATGTGTGTGCGCGCGGGACTGTTGGAGGTTTTTGGTTTTTGAGTAAATCCAGTCCGCAATGAGGGCATTATCAGAGAACTAGGGCGAGTTGAAATAGCGCATGCATCCCATACAACGCTTCAGCAGGTGTGTAGGTCAAAACAGGGAAATTAGTCCAGTCCTTAAGAATGTTCTGCCAGAGATGCCTCCTAGTAAGTCAACACTACCTATGTACCTATGCTACTTTAATACAACATTTGATAGGATAAATTTGTTTAGTATCTTACGCAAGTACAAAGTATGTATTTGTGAGAATGTAAGAAATTGGAGGAAGATTTCCTTCTGGAAGATGTACCCCTCATGTTGTTTCATGTAGAGTACAATAATCTCATTGAAATTTTGTTCGTTTTCTCCAGATAAGTTTTATTTCTTTTTACAGTTAATATTGCTTGCCTGGTCACCGACACATCCCCAGTCTTTTTCTCCCATCATGACTCCCCCCCCCCATCACGGCCCTCCTCCTTCACCACAACCACCACACACAGGCCAGAATCTACATCTCAGGTCTCTATCTAGGAGGTTCCAAGTAGTAAGTGGCTCTGGATTGGGACTACTGATGGGAAGACAGTTGTTGTCTGGGAGAGGACTGTAAGGGGTTGCCATGGTGGAGAGAGAGAGAGAGAGAGAGAGAGAGAGAGAGAGAGAGAGAGAGTGGTGATGGAGCGGTGATGGAGCGATTATAGTGGGAGAGAAGTCGGCTGTGGTTCTGTAGCGGGTTGTAATTTTGAAGGGGTCTGTGGTGAGAGCGAGTGATTGTGTTAGGGAGCTGTTGTGTGGAAGGGATCGGGAGGAGTGAACCTGTGGTTGAGGAGAAGATCCGTGCAGGAGAGGCTTAAGTGAGTTCTCGATGTGATGACGGGTAATTTCGGGGAAATTCTCCTTTAAAAAACTGGCGGTAGCCTGAGACCTTTAATACTTCTCCCCTAATTGGTCGGACCGAGAACTGTATATCTAAGATTATTATTAACCCATCGTTTTCTTCTAACAGCTGTACCCATATGACGTATGGCGATGCACGCATGCCAAATTGGCCCCGGGACACAGCACTCCCTATCCCGGAAACGCCCCGAATGGGCCTGCGTCAGAATAGGGTAGAATCTAATAATTTCATTAAGATTACTTTGTCTTCTCCAGCTAATATTTATTTATTTTTACAGGTAATATTGCTCACGTGACCATCGACGCTACCGATAAACATGGAAATCATGATGGTCAACTGACTACTTTGGCATCATTATAAGACTTGAAATTTTCCTCAACTTTTTGTTTATTTTATTATTTTACAGCCATTGACATACAACCGAATTTTGCGTATTTGTTACAAATTTAATGCGCCCATCTTCGGGCATAGGCCTTCCCTACTTGTTTCCACCGGTCCCTGCCCCTCCCGTCCCTCCCCCAGGCAACTCCGGCATGTTGCCTAATTTCGTCAACTCAGCGGGTGGCAGGTCTCCTTACCTTTCTTTTTCCATCACTGGGTATCCAATCCAGAACTTTTCTTTCCAATCTTTTACCTTCCTCCCTGGCAACATGTCCAGCATAGTCAAATTTCAGCTTTTTCATTACATATGTACAGTCCCAAACCATTGATTTTGCCCTTACCAATTTATTAGTTAGCCGGCCCCTCTTTTTACTCCAATCATCGCCCTCTCCATTGCCAATTGAGAGTACTGCTTAATTTTTGATTTTGATTTTCGGTTGTGGTCCAAGTTTGAGATCCATACAGTAGTACTGGTAAAGTGCATGACTTCCAACCAAATTTTCTTATTCATTTCCAGTGGCATTTTATTTTTGAAAACATTTTTCAATGCCCAAAAGCTTTTCCATGCTTGCGTTCTTTTTTTTACAATTTCTTTTTCTGACTTGTCTTTAAAAGAGATAATTTGTCCCAGGTATGTTGTGCTATCTTCGATTCTAATTTTGTTGCCGTCAATCACTATGTCTTGACTGAATTTTGTGTTGGATAATAATAATACCGTTTTATTCGTATTTATAGTTAATCCCTCTTTGCCACATTGTAGAGTTAGTTCGGTTACCATAGTTTGCATCTCTCTTGCGCCCTGAGAAATTAAAGCTACATCATCAGCAATTCTCAAATTGCTGAGCCATTCACCGTTTATTTTTATTCCTTTTTGTTCCCAATCCAAATTTTGAAAAATATCCTCTGACAAGCTATTGAAGAGATTCGGGGAGAGGGGTCTCCCTGTCTAACTCCCCTTTCAATTTTAAACGTTTTCCCTGTTTTGTCCAGCCGCACTCTCCCGCTGTTATTCTTGTACATTCCTTTTATAATTTTGATCACTTTCTCTGGGATTCCCTGTCGAATTAGGGCTCCCCAGAGTGCGGAATGCGGATAGATAAATAGAATCAACATATTTTTGAAAATCTATAAATAGCAGGTATGGTTGGTTATATTCCCTAGTTTTTTCTATTAACTAACCAATTATAAATAACTGGTCAGTGGCTGATCGATTTTTACAAAAGCCAGTCTGTTCCGGACCTTGACATTCGTCTAGTTGTGTGTATATTCCGGTTTTCAGTACCTAGTTTGCCAAAAGTCTTTCCAATATTTGAAGTCAGACTTATGTGTCTATAATTGTTTATATCATTTGTATCCCCCTTTTTGAAAAATAAAATGATTTCGGGAAAGCTCTATTGGGATGGAGTTGTTTCTTTTTCTAAAATCAAATTGAAAATTTTTGTCAGAGTTGGTGTTAATTCTTCTGCAAAATTTTGAGTTCATAATTCCCCATCTTATCTGGACCCATTGCTTTAGTAGGATTTAATTTCCTCAAGATGGACAAGATTTCATTTTCTAGAAATGTGGTACTATTTCTTTATTATTCATTTCCATGAGAATATCTACTACTTGTTCTTTTTGGTCTTTGCTATATAGTTCCGTATAGAATCTTTTCCCTGTCAAAAACAAATTTAGCTTCTCTGTTTTTAATTTTTGGGATGATAGCTTGGTCCTGAAAAACTTCGCGTTTCGCTTTCTTCACTAAACCTGATTGTTTTATAACTTCGTACATTGTGTTTATATCGTGTGTGAGAGTATCCTTTTTAATTGCCTTTTTAACAGTTTTCCTCAGTTCAGTTAATTCTGTCTTTTCCTTTAAATCTTTGTTTAATTTTGTAGCCAACAAATTTCTTCTATCGCATAATGATATGATTTTGTTTTTTCTGATATTTTGTTTGTTATGGAGCCTTCAACTTTTTTTTCGCTAAATTTTTCAAAAACCATTTTAACTGTTTTTTCAATTTTATCATATAAGACCTGCATCGAACAGGAATCATTCCAGTTAACCTTTTGCAGCTCCCTTCCCATTAACCTTTGTGCTTCCTCAACTTTCCCATTGAGAATCATGCTTTTACTAGGTTTATTTGTTTTAATATAGTTCTTGATTTTTGTTCTTCTTGGTATCCCAATTTTCATTTGTAATAGCCTATGGCCTGAGGGAAATTCAAAATGGTCACATCTAGACACGTCTGACACTATTTTCAAGTCGCTTACTATCAATTTCGTTTCTGGTAGTGCCGTGTAGTGCTAGCCATGTCCATTTCTTATTTTTTCTCTTCTCGAAGAAGGAGTTAGCTACTTTCAATGAATTATTTTCTGTAAAGTTCAACGTACATTGACCATTCCTGTTTAGAGTTTCTCCTGTACAAAATTTACCAATAGTACTATAACATTCGGGGTCTACTTGTTTGCCTAGCTTGGTATTGAAGTCTCCCATAATTACATTGTAGTATTCCTTCTCCGCGTCAAAAGTAAGTATTTTGTAGCACTTTATAAAAGTTTTCAGTTTCTTTTATATCTGCCTGTGGGGGCGTAGATTTGAATTATCAAAAGATTTGTATTTTTTTTCCCGATATATAATTTTAGCAAACTTATCCGATCTGAGATACCTTTGATTTGAGTAATTTTTTTTTACCCAATTTTTATTTAGTACATAGAAACCAGTTCCTCTGAACCCTTGGTATGACCGGAGTAAAAGAAGTAGTGACCGTTCTTCTTTTTCAGAAATTTTTCCCCCAGGATCCGTGTTTCCGAAAGTCCGATGATGTCAAACTGTAATTTTTTAATATTTCTTTCAAATTCAAAGATACGATCACTACCGGCTAAACCTTGGGTATTAGGTACATGTAAAAATGTTTAATTTGGTTTTCGGCTTACCTTTATAAACGCGCGACTTGCCTGTGGGAGTTTTTCCATTTGAGGGGGTGGCGCCCGATGGAGACGAGTAGGGGGATACGCGAAAGTTCAGCCCCACGTTTGCCGCAATCCGTACTGGGGCTCTAGTATACTGAAAATGTCTAAAATTTCATATTTGTTATTTTCTGGATATTTGTATTATTTTTAATATAATACATTGATTGAAAGAACTCTTACTTATTTTTCATTTTGTATGTATTAGAGTAAGCAATTTTAAAGGAGAAGCTTCTCAGCAGATTGAATCATGTTTAAGTTATTCATAAGCACAAATAGCTTGTCGGAGCTGGGGGAGGGCTGAAGCCCCCAGCAAAATTCAAAATGAGAAGCATAAAAAAAATGTAGTACTTTATCACACCTTTTTTTGTGAGTTTTAGGGGAATTTTCAGAAGACTGGAAGGGTTTTTACGAGATGGGGAGAGGGCTAAACACCCTCACTTGCGCCTCTGGAGCTGGTGTAGTACTGAAAATAATTGAAAACGATGGGGAATGCAATTATCAAATTGTCGGACTGCCTGTCAAAAAATGTCGGCATACCCGTCGAATTGTCAGTCTGTCAAAATGTAGGTCTATCGAAATATCGGTATGTCTGTCGAAATGTCGGTCTGTTGAAATATCGGTATGTCTGTCAAAATGTCGATCTATCGAAATATCGGTGTCTGTCGAAATGTCGGTGTGTCTGTCGAAATGTCGACACGTCTATCGAAGAAATGCAACCGGCGGTGCAGTCAAGCTGCTTTCTGATTGGTCAGTGTTCGACAATTCCACGGTCTAAATGAGCAGAATTCGACACTGTCGAAATAGTGTCGGTACTTGCCAATCGGGATGGTACTTGCTAACCACCTAGAAGCAGTTTTCCAACCAAACAAAATTGATACGGATGTACAAACAATAGTCACTCAAACAGCTGGACCAGCGATCAAGCCAATCACACCTCAAGAAATCAAAACAATCCTCCGTAAACTCAAACCGCGCAAGGCTCCAGGCTTGGACCAAATTACTGCCAAAATTATTGCCGAGTGCCCGCGGAAAGCCATGGTCTATCACACCTACATCTTCAATGCCTCTATCCGACTACAGTACTTTCCTCGTGAATGGAAGTTGGCTAAAATCATTGTCATTCATAAACCAGGCAAACCACTGGGGACCCCATCATCTTACCGGCCGATCTCACTGCTGCCTACCCTCTCAAAAATCTACAAAAAGCTTCTACAGACCAGACAGCTGAAACTTGTGGACAGCCTAGGTATCATCCCAGTGCATCAATTTGGATTGTGTGCAAACCACTCTACGGTTGAACAAATTCATCGAGTGATCACCACTATCCGCAACTCACTTGAGGCCAAACAGTTCTGTCCAGTAGTCTATCTGAATGTCAAGCAGGCCTTTGACCGCGTATGGACACAAGGACTGATCCATAAAATAAGCAAATACCTTCCAAACTCGATGGTACAATTCCTACAATCCTACTTTACTGGTCGATGTATTCAAGTCCATTATGGCACAGCAGTATCAGAAGTCAAACCAGTCCAAGCTGGAGTGCCCCAGGGTAGTGTGCTAGGCCCCCTTCTTTATATCCTATACACTGCTGACATTCCTATCCCTAAACGCATCACATTAGCAACCTATGCGGATGACACGGCCATCCTGGTGCCGCACCAAGACTTTGATACCGCTAACCAACAACTTCAATCAGCCATCAACAAAATTCACCGCTGGACGCAGCGTTGGAAGATTGCCATCAACCCCACGAAATCTATTCATGTTACCTATGCACTTCGTAAACATAGACCAGCACCCATACTTCTTGATGGAGTTGTTATCCCTGCTGAGGACCATGCCAAGTACCTTGGAGTCTACATTGATAAAACGCTCACATGGCGGAAACACATCACCAGGAAGCGCGAAGCCGTTCAACTCCGACTGCGATCCTTATTCTGGTTACTCCAAGCTAAATCAAAAATCTAACTATACCATAAACGACTGCTGTACATCTCACTCATCCGACCAATTTCGACTTACACGGCTCCAGTCTGGGGTACGGCATCCTGCAACAAAGTCAAAACCTAGCTCTATGTAAAATCACTGGCGCACCATGGTTTATCCGAGGAGAATCACTTCACAATGATCTCCAGCTACCAATGGTGAAGGAGCTCCTGCAAACCCTTGCAACACCCTACGAGAACAGACTACGAGAACAGACTACACTGTCATGTCAATCTGGATGCCATCAGACTGCTGGAGCTGCCTCCGATTATCCGACTACAACGGTGCTGGCCTACTGATCTACCGTCTATATCTGCTGACCACTCTGGTTTAGTTCTAGTCATTCTTATGAAAAGTTCACGATATTAACCAGTTAAATACTTGTATCCAAAATCTAGTAGTTAAGGTATAATGTTAATCATAACCCCTGCAACGGCTGTGCAGCAGGGCTACTACATGTTAACTGTCTATCACACCGTAGGTAAATGCCTCGCGGCAGTTCATGCTCAATAAATGTATAATTTAAAAAACATTTTTTTGCTCAAATATGCCAAAATTAAATTTGTCGCACTAGGAAGACATTTGGCACAGAATGCAAAGGTCTAATCATACATATCTACTACAACTCAGCTGCTCCCGCAGAAGAATTGAATACTAATACTTTACAGACAGCTAATGTATGCAAAAGCTTTATACAGGGTTTCTCTTCAGGAACGACTTGCAAACTGCAAGGGACCCTAGTGACCCAGTAGATAAACGAGTTGAAACTTTTATTACCTGCCCACGATCCGTATTTGGTCACCAAGTTGACTTTCGTTCCTCTGAAATACGGCTGTATGTGCACTTTGAAGCCGGTAAAAAGTTTCGACACCAAATTCAAGATCAAGATCAAACTGCCGATCATTCCCAAGGTACATAAGTAGCCCTGCACAACGACTGGCATCTCCATTGTCTTATCTGCGTAATTTCGCGAACGAGAATAATTTACAGCCGCTTGTCAAGGCGCCAGGAAAACGTTTATTTGCTTTTAACCTATCGAGGAATAGCAATTATTTATCATTTAGTTAGTTCAGAAAAACTTGTTCCCGATGATAGCGCTGGTTTGGAAGATCACACGTTGGAAGGGGGAGTAATCAGTTTACTTTTTTTTTAAACGTTATACATAGTCGAAGAAATGAGAGAAGGTCACCCTATCCTGCATTCTACAAAGTTCGCATAAATGACACTGATTTAAAACTCGATATTTACAGGTATGTACCTATTTCATTGACGAATATTTTGGACGTCATGTGCCTGGGTAACAGTGTTCCCCTTGTTACGTATGCGCGTGCTGTCTGCTATGTTTACTCGAGCGAGTAAATACTTCAAGATTCCGCCACCGCTACAAGTAGAGTCGAGCGCTATGTCACAAAACCGGGTATTCGCGTATAAGATAGAAGGGTGCGCTACGAGTGGCACTTTTTAGAATCTTGTCGAAAAGGTGATCATTGATCATGTAGGCGCACACAACCAAAGACTATATAGTCTGTTCCAAATAAAAAACTCCTTAACAGAAAGAGAGCATCACACTAAACGCGCTTTGTGTGTTGTGACGTATCCCCCCTCCTCAGTTATTAGGTACGATTGCAAAAATACGATGAAACATTTAAATAATAAATAACTTTTGAGCAGAGTATAATGAATACGTTAACAAGTGAATTTCCTTCTGCATGCGCATCAATGCGCTTCAGTCGCCTTAGTGTGAACATTTTCCGTTTCCTCTCCCCTGTGCCTTCGAATTGTGCAATGACGTCATTTCGTTAAGGAGTCTCTTATTTGGAACATACTATAGTATAAACGTCTTTGCACACAACACGCCGCATTACGCGTTATCAGGTATACATGATCACCTTCTCGACATCATTACTAGCGCCATGGTGCGAGGGTGGTTCATTAGCTACTCGCGGACGAAGTCGGTAGCGCCTGTATGTTTAATTACCCGGAGAAATTAGGGTAGTCAACCCTACCTCCGTGTACTGTGTGCGATTTACTGGTTACCGGTGAACCCCAGTACCTCTTCCTTTCCCAGTGTGCTCTTATCACCCGGTGAATCCCGAGCATCTTCCTTCGTCAGCGTGATTTACTGGCTACCGGTGAACCCCGAGTCCTCTCCTGACAGCGCGATTTACTGGTTACCGGTGAACCCCGAACTTCTCCAAACTGCTGGTGGTCCATTGCCTTCCCTATGGCAAATACCGCTAGGGAGTATTTTCGTCCGCGACAGTCTGCGTACTACTCTTTAACTTGCAGTGTAATTCATAAAAATAGTTGCCATCCGCGCCTATACTTATCTCTACCCCAACCCCCGTGTCGTGAGATGTCCGCGTTTTGGAGTCTCCGTTCCCCCAATGTGCCCTATGAAGTCACCCATCACCGCGACTTCGGTTACGTGTCGTCCAAATACTTATAAAAAACGGGAATCTTCGGTGAAAGATGGGACAGTTCGGGTCCTCTTGGATGGTCGTATCGATGTGACGACAATAGTGTCTTGGCGAGTTACACACGGTCCAAGATGTACGAACGGTTACACAGAATGCAGGTTGCTAATACGCCGAAAACGAACAAAATTCGAAAAATCCACGGTTGAAGAAGAATAAATTTCGAGTTAGCGAACAGTTCACGCGAATTTAGCGAAAAGACTCAAAATGGTATTAGACCAGAAAAAGCGTTAGCGAATTTTTCCAATAGTCGTACTTTGTCCGCGTCCAAAAACCCAGTCCTCGCTGCCGCGTTTTCTCCCTCTCTTGTCAGGTCAAGGAAGTCATGGAAGGTAGGAAAAGTTGATAAAATCGAAAAAGAGCGGGCAGAATAGTATTACATCAGGAGTGAACAGGAAATAACGGGAAAAGACTTGTTTGGAGAAGTGAGAGAAAGAGAACGCGTTTTCGTGTCAATCGAATGATTCAATATCAACGCCTTGACTATCCGGAAACCGCGTAGCTGGGTTACCACACAGTCTTGTTTTCAGTTTGTTCACGTGCACAAACAACATACACAGGTAGTGGCCAGCAAAAACGTAACGACGGTTAATAATAAACGGTAACAGCTGTACTATGTCGTGAATATTTAAATGCGTTCTTAAGTCGCTATCTCGTAATTCGCTCTGTGGCCGAGTGGTTAGAGACAGTCACTGCATTTCAGTCAAATGTTTTAATGGACGCGGGTTTGATTCCCCGACACGAAATTACTGGCCAGCAATTTTTTCATGTAAAAACGCTTCACACTGAGGGACGTTTACTTTACATGCAGGTTTTGTTAGCATTTGATACATGAATGATAGGCGCTTCTTCTCGTTTGTAAAACACCAATGTAAACATTGCCTTTCTCATCAAGTCGTATAAAAAGTCTATTCTATTTATCTCTCATCGGACTCTATTCCCCCCAATATTGGCCCATGTCTGGGCAAATGCATCTACACATCCCTTCCATCTTTTTCTCTCTCATGCTTCTCTTTCCCAAATTGCTTCCCACTCCTAAACTATCTCGTCTCTCCATCTTTTTTATGTTTTCCCCCTGTTTCGCTTCCCTTCCCTTGGTATCCAGTTCAAAACTTTCCTCCCTCATCTATCCTCTTGCCTAATTACATGTCCCATGTATTTTGCTTTTAACTTTTTGATCGTGTATTCTATGTCCTTGAGTCCTGACTTTCCCCTGATTTCCGTGTTTTTGATTTTGTCAAAATGAATGCAGAAATAGGAGTGCGCTTTGAGAACAGGTGGGAAGTCTTCTGGGCACAAAAACATATTTTTAAAAGTAGGATGAAAATCTCGACTAAGATAAAAAATACTTCAGAGTTGTGTTATACCAGTTCTTGCATACACGGATCTTAAACCTCGGCTATGACACAGAGGAATATTTTAAGACCTAAAACGACACTCAGCCTCTGGCTCTACAACCCATCTCTCATGGGTGTCAAATACCCAATTCACAGAATTAATACAGCAGAAACCCCGAGAATAATTTGCACATTTAATTAGTCTTCCCGTTTCTTTTTATTTGCTAAGTAATTCTTTCTGTACACGTAATACTTTGTATAACATATGAGCATTCGCAACCAAACTGGAAGCAGTTCATCTCCAATATACTGAAACAGATGAATAAATGTAATAAAAAATGACCGGAAATTTGTCAATTGTTTGTTAGTGTTGAAAACAAAAAAAAACTGCCGGAGGAGGAGGACCCGATTTAAGAATGGACCCACGAGGCCAGGACACGGGCCCTGAGCTTTACTAAATGGGGGGGGGGAAACCTTATAAAAACATAAATTGTTTGCCGATCGCCAGTCGGTTACTCATATACAAGAAAAATTATGCCGAATACGAAAACACGTACCTCCCCCTTTTGGAAAATTACTAATCCTAAAAAATGGCCACAATCAAAAAGAAGACAAATGAAATTGAAATCTCTAGTCAGTTTTTTACGTTCCCGAGTAGTACAGCAATATGCACAAACTGTGCCTTAAAAAAATATTCCTCATATTATATAAAATCGGAAATGTTATGCATTTTTCAGATGATACTAGCCTGCGTCGCTGGGATCTTGAAGGTCACAATTAGATTTACATAACGAGTTTTTAAGAAAAACTTTACCGAGCAGAATCCTATTTCCGTAGATAAATATTAACCGATTTGCGTTGTTTTTCGTTCTGCTTTCAAATGCAACTTGATATACCTTCCTTAACCTTTTCAGTGGCGAGAATGTTCCAGAAATTTAAAATTTCTCACTTCAGTTTTAAAAGGAATCGATTGGGACATGCACTAATTATTGTGGAACATAGGAGATACAAACGAAAAATTTTTGAAAAAAAAAATGGAGAAATCTGAAAGGGAAGAATTACAACTTTCAATTGAAAAGAAAACTTCACCGCTCGCCTCGAATTTCCATAAATTAATAACTGACACAAAAGAAACTATATATCGCCAAATCTTGACTTTTACGATTCCCTGAGTACTGTAGTAGGAAAACTGTGTTTTGTATGACGATGACAGAATAATCCAATACTGAAGAATGATTTTCAAAACTATGAATTATTCCTCCTCACGATTTTGAAATATTAGTAAAATTTTTTCATTGACATAATTGTCAGGTGCTGTACTTTGAAATAATTAGAAAAGTATTCCGTGAAACCGAACTTTGTAGTAGGAAACCCAGAACTCGATATATTTCTATTTCTAAGAAGCATTATTTTAGAGCACTCCCATTTCTTCCTATAATTTACGAAATTCAGAAAATATTTCCTTATAGACATACATGAGAGAAGCATTGCATTAGAATCATCACAAAAGTATCCATTCAACCTCAGTTTTGTAATAACATTTACAGAGAGGTGCCTATTTACATATTGGAAAAACATTCTGACACCAAAATCCCACTTCCTAGAACGCACTACAGAATTTTAGAAAAAATTGTTTGCGGAGATTACCCACTTCCTTATACAATGTACCTGGTTGCGAGAAAATTATGTGTTTTCTGAAAAATCTTCGTATGAACACCATATAAACTTATAGAGATCCCATCCCCAGCCCCATATGTTAATATTACCCCAAGAAAATGGAAACGTTTTGATGTTACCCTACATGTAATAAGGAAAAACTTAATAGGATCTTGCTACCGAATTTCAAACATTTTTAGGAAAAAAGATTTCCTACTGTGTAGGTCCACGCTTAATAGGCAGATACTTACTACAAGACTGTGAGGCCAGTAGCCTGTCGTGTGCTGTGCAACCCCTAACGTCTTGATTGCATGTCGTGCATATTCAGGGGCATCAGGAGTGAACAGTCCTGGTTTCAGCGAAGGTTTGCTAAATTCTGTCATGTTTGTGCAAACCTCGAAAGGTGACAACGTTTGAATGGTGATTCCTTTATTCCGAGTTTCGAATCTCAATGCTTCAGCAAAGTTCGTGATGAATACCTGTATACATATATAAAATAACAATCATTGAAAAAATTTCTGAATTTGCCAAGCAAACACCTGAAATGACTAATTTGCCAACTTTGAAAGACGGTTGGGGAGGAGGGAGTCGTCTCCCACGCTCCCAAGACTACAGTCCAGAATTGCAATCTTGTTAGGAGATCATAAGCCTTTCAAATACTGCGATACAAATGAAAGGGAAGGGTTTTTCGACAGATATCGGTTCATATTTAAAATCTGGAACTTAGTGGAACATCTCAGCCCTTTTTTGGGGAGATGATAATCACCCTGAAGAGCTGGCTCATAGCATAGGTTACCAAAAATGCTACTGCTTAACGCGTAGAGTTTCTACATTCGTTGCACAGTTTGACACCGCACAGGGATTCATTTCTTTTTTCTTCCTTGACTCCTGTATCTTTCTTGAGGTTGCATCACAAATTCAAAAAATTTATTCAGTGAATTATTCATTTCTAACTCATATACATAAGCTGTTGCTAAGTAACTCACGACTAAAATTCGTACGGCCCACCAACGCTACCTGTCGGTATTTCAACACACTAGGAGAATAATTTGGTTAATTAGTTATCGATTGAGCTCAGTTGATTGAAAACTCGCTGTTCCAGACCAATTTGAAAAAAACCATGTGCGTTGATACCTCCAGGTTTTTTAAAGATATTTTTAAGGAAGGAAAAAAAGCATACAATTACAACATTTATTATTAATCATCATCTTCATTAAGTGCACGAATATCTTTTTCAAAATAAGCGCCATTCATAGCTGTATAGGGGTCCATTCGTTCTTGCCATTTATCGAACGTTTTCGCATATTCCGCCACCGGTAACGAGGAGAAACACATCTGCGCCGCGGTGCCTGGTATAGTCCTGACCTCGCCCATTGCGACTTTTGGTTATTTCCTCAACTGAAGGCAGTCTTACAGAGTATAGTCAATTCAACACGAATCAAGAAGCCATCACCGCGGCACAGGTGTTTTTCTCCACGTTACCGGCGGCAGAATATGCGAAAACGTTTGATAAATGGCAAGAACAAATGGACACCTGTATAGCCACGAATGGCGCTTATTTTGAAAACTATATTCGTGTACCTAATGAAGATGATGATTAATAAAGATTTTTGTAATCATATGCTTTTGTTCCATCTTTAAAAAACCTGGAGGGGGTCAACGCATATGGTTTCTTCCAAATTGGTCTGGAACAGAGCGAGTTTTCAATCAAATGGGCTCGGCGTGGTCTCAATCGATAGCTAATGAACAAAATTATTCCCCTACTGCGTTGAAACGCCGATAGGTAGCGTTGGTGGGCCGTACTAATTTTAGTCTCAGTTACTTAGCGACAACCTATGTATAACTATTGTTGTACAAGATTTTGATATCTGCGATCAAAGTCAATGATGATACTCCGTACTTTACCCAGAAGAAGAAATGTTTCTGATATTTATCATCTTTACACATTTTTATGCTTGTTGAGAAAAAATAGCAGGTAGGTATTCAGCTCATATGAAAAAATCGAACTCAGTGGCAATTTTTCCAGGGATTTAATCAAAAGAAGAGGGCAAGTGTTTTTCTGCCCTCCAGGACCACTGATCGACTATTTTAACTTACTGCAGCAAGAAAAGACTCGTCTGATACATGGGACCTCAATGTGAGTTCCGCCCTTCTATTGCGTTCTGAATGAGGAGCACAACGAAAACGTTGCCTCTATCCTAATTTCTACTCCACGACTCTGCCTTCTTGCAATAATGGGCATAGTTGTGAAAAGATAAAAATTATTCCGGCGAAATTCATGCAGTGCAATTTTCTGACCACTGTTTTATATGTTTCCAGTCGTTGAAAAATAAAAGAAGAAACGAAAACTAATATAATCAGCTGCCCTATTGACCAAATCTACTGAAATTTCGCTTACTCAGTTGCGGAAATTTGAAATTTCTGCAAAAAATTCGAGGCAGATGCCGAATTTGGGAGCAGAACGTAGCGATTTTTCTGATTTTTCCGCTGCAGTATCTGCAGCGTCTCCAGAATTCCTGTCCATTACGTTGCGTTACGCTGCGATTATCTAACCCGCGGCGGGCGCGGAATTTACAATTACGCTGCATTCAGCAGCTTAAAATAAAGCCGCAACTGATGCGTAATTTAAATATTGAGGCGTTCAGCTGCGAATAATGAACGTGCCTCAGTAGCGGACATTGTGGAATTTCTGTTCTGCCGCGACTTTATCTGTTCCGCATCAATAGTGGCTGACGCAGAATAAAATGTTCTGCGGCGACTTTATTTGTTCCGCATCAGAAGTGACTGACGCAGAATAAAAGTTGAGGCGTTCTACCGCGACTATTCCACATTCCGCGGCAGTAACGATTAGTGCGAAACATGAAAGTCGACACGTTCTACTGCGATCCTAATAACTGCTGCTGATCCAGAATTTTTTGGCCAGTATCGTTTAGAAGCTGCAAATACAAAGCAGTGGCTGATGCGGACTTCAATATTAGAAGTGCTCCATTGTGACTGTATTCAATCTGCTGCACAGAATTTTTCTTAATATAGGCTAAAGGTACCGCAAAATTCAATAATAAACAATAAAGGATCTGTAGTAATAATCCTCCCTTTAAACCTCCCTAAACCTCCCTTCCATCCTCATTGTCACCAAGAAAACATATCTGTAGAACAAATTTTTTTCTTGTGTCTCAAAAAATTCAAATTGTTTTGAATTTTTATTGACGCTCGGATCATTTTTATGGTCTCTGATCATTATAATGACGTTGTTCTGTGTACACGTTCTTTATTATTGACGCAGCGCTCGAAATGATTGACCATGTATAATTCGCGTAAGTTGCCTCAAGGAAAAACGGTACATCCCTGCATTTTCGGAGCCTTTCCAATAATACGACGAATATCCCGATGAACAGTTTCATTGTGGTTGCCTTGAAGTTGCGAAAGAGGAGATAAGTATTATATTAAACTACCCGAAACCACAAAAATAACGGAAAATCGATTTTTTGACAGACCACGTTTCACCAGTTTCACCTTTCATGTACGAATGTAAATGTAGCGCAGTGCGCGATGATTTGGTTTCCCTATGTAGTCCCCGTATGAATAATGCAGTTATAGGGGGGAGAATTCCGCAGCCCCATAAGTTGATGACAGACAGAAAAAATAGTAGGTAACAGTATAGCAAAAATTTTCCTAGCATTTCATGTAATTTTCCATCTGTGTCCTCTTCCCCCTAGTCCGTCCCTAAAAGTAGATATATTTGTCCGAAGCACCCTGTTGTCAAGAGCGGACATTAAAAATTTGAAAACCTGAGTATAAATACCTATTTTCACTAACTCGAGCACCCGTAACCCATTCGATAATTTGAATGCGTATAAATTGGAACGAAATAACTGTCAAACGACCGTTCGCAATTCACTTTATTTTACTTATGGCAGTGAGGTGTCGTCAAATTATCAAATATTTGATAACTGAATGGAAAAAGTCATCCAAGACCGATACAATAAGACATTATGAAAATCGAAAATGTTGACAAAAATTAATGTCGGAATTGAAAGTGTATGTCAAACCCGGTGTGACCAGATCGAACAGAAATTTTTTTGAACTTAGAGAAAGGCCCTTAACATAGGGACGTTATATGCCTTTCTTTCTTTACTATTTTCCAATACTGCAGGCTGTGTAGCTGCCGGTCACTTAGCGTCGCCGAGTCGTCGTGTGATGTGTCGGCGTGTCGGCCGCTGTCCAGCTGGCCGTTATTCGAATTTCGAAATAATGATAAACGAAAGTTTCGTGCAATTTCCGTGCAAACTTATGAAATTGAACCGTTAAAATTGTTGCAATTACTGTCGTTCATGGGAAGATTTTTTCACAAGGTCGTTTCCTAATATCGGTTATTCGCTAATGAAGAGAGGAACAAGTGATCAATTTATTTGATGAACTTGGTAAGTATTTACATTACTGGTAGCTGGTAGTACTATCTGACATCGGTTTCATATTGCACTGACATTTGTGTATTTGCATGAACACAGATTTATGACGAATGTAATCGCAGTTCCAACTTGCCCATTGTCCACTATTCAGCGATCCAAGTCGTCAGTTCACTCGTAAGTACAGTATTCATGTTTCAATATGCACGTTCAAAGGCTCAAGCATGGTGCAGGAACTTTCTGCTTGACGACTATTTTGGCAAAATTGCACTCGTATGACCAGCGTGCACTAACGAATGTCACGCAACAAATTTCCTTAACGTATCCGCATTTAATCAATGTACAGTACCGTTGAATATGTTCATTCTGAACGTATGAACGTATTCAACAGTATTCAGAAATGAGATGTCGCTACTGCAAGATGCAGCGTACCGTTTTGTCAAATTCAAATTAGATTCTCATTTCGGCATTGGTTTTGATTAACAAAAAAACTGAAGCCAGTCTCAAGTTCTGAAATGTGGTACATGGTACAATTGACTAGTTCATGGACGATTGCTATCAGTTATCCAGGTGAGCGTTGTGAAGAAATTTTGTGAAATAGCTGTGTCTCAAAATTGTTTAATATCAGAACTCTAACGTCGCGAATCAAATAATGTGAAACTGATACAAATGAAGTTGGTGGCTGAATGAACAAACCTCTAGTATTTATCATTGGTAGCACGAATAGTTTGTTGTTGATAGGATTTCGTTGAACTCTTTGTGGTTTCTGAAGTCAGTGGGCGGGTGTTTTTCCCTTCATGTGAAATTTCCCGTACAGTAGCGTTAGAAAGGGTGAATTCCAAATTCGACATTGTGAAAATCAATGATCTTAAAGTTCCTGGTTCAGAGTATTTCTTTGGCTGCGTGTACATTTTCATAGAGGGAATCGATATGGTGATTATTAGGTCTGTTCAGGCAGCGTACAGAAATTAATCTTGATGATTTTTTCTGTAAGTTCTGTACAAACGTCTCTGTTCGTTTCTGTAGTGCTGTTGTGTAATCGTTTTAGCGTATGCTCAAACACTTTTTCTGCACTTTCTGTTGAAATTTCCGACCAACGTTTATTTTCACGGATAAATCTCCACATAAAATAAAATTGAACAATTGCAAATCACCTTCAACGTTCTCTTATGAAATTATTTATTTGTAGGAAATTTTTATAAGGAATAACCAACGTTTTTTTCCATTCCAACTGTTCACAAAAAAGTTACAGAAACTTACAGAAACTCCAGAAAGTTGGTGCTTGAACATTCTCTCTGCAGTTACAGAAAGTGCAGAAAAGTTGCCCAAACGCACTTTCTGTCCATTTTGTCAATTTTGGTAGTTTCTGTATGCTGCCCAAACAGACCTATTTTGTTTCAACAGACGCTAATATTTTTTCCTGACGTCTTGGCCGTATTATATGGGGTTAGCAGGGCGTCCATTTAGTCACTTTTTTCTACAAAGGTCACTTCTTGCCACTCATTCTGTATACATTTCACTTTTCAATAATCTGCTCTCATGCTGAAAATTTAATTTTCAGATTCCAGAAATGCAGCCACCCAGCACGCGAATGCGACGCGAAATTTATCTGAAAAACTTGCATAAATTGTTCGTTTATTTTCAAATAAAAATTGTTTTCTTTCATACTAGCATCAGAAATTAATGAAAGTCGGCGTAGTATGCATTGAAGAATATTCTGCTTTGTACAGCAGTGAAATAATAGTCGCTCCTGAACGCTGCTGAATAAAATTTTCTGCGCAGTTCTGCTTCCAATATAGTCCGCTCCGAGACGCTCCAGAGAAATAATTATGTGGCAGAATATAATTGATGAAACGTAGTGGAACGTTGCGGAAAATAGATTTTGTTCGAAGCAGAACTATGCGGAAATAGATTTTTTTCGAAGCGGAATAATGCGGAAATATGATTTTTTCTGCGTCAGTAGAGGAATAGAATTCCGCAGCTGAACGTTGCGTGGTAGGAATACCGTACAGGATTGCGGAAACGGATTCAGTTTCTTCGCGACTGAAGTTGCGGAAATTATTTTCCGTTTCAGTAGCGAGAAAAAAGTGTCTCATTTTGCAGAAATTTTGAGACGCTGCGGAATCTTGCGGAATTTAAATGTGAAAATGGTCAATAGGGTGAGAAAGCGGGGAACTGGTCCTTCAGAGTTTTTATAGCAAATTCTTATTTTGCTTGCGCACATGCGTACGTTTTATTGACCAAAATCAAGGCTCACCGATTCAGAAAACTTACTTAATTGAACTATTTTTTCCCCTCCTGGATAGACATGAAATAATTATAATACAAGGCAGGATTGCCAAAAATACTTTACATTTAACTACCAACCTTGGACGCAGCATAAACAGCAAATAACGGCGCTGGCTGTAATTCCGCTCCGGATGATATATTCACAATGGCGCCTTTCTGCCGTTTTAGCATTTGGGGAAGGATCATCTTGGTCATCATCAGAGTGGCTCCACAATTTAAGTTCAACGTGTCCCGCAGTAGCTTCTCGGACATTTCGTTGAAATACAACGGATAGGGGATGAACACACCTACATTGTTCACTGGGTACAAGAAAAAAAACTTGATTATTATTTAATTAGTGGGAAGATGCGACTCAGGGGCACGTACAAATATTTTAACTGACCTAAAATCCCAACCGGTATGCCTTCCAATTCACGTTCAATGCGTTCGTACAAGGATTCTGGACGGCTGAAGTCAGCTTGGATTACTTTGGTTTTTACTCCGAACTCGTTTTCTGAAAATACCAGATTTTCGTGAAACTAAAACAAAATGTGTATTCTGTCTACAAGTAATCCTCAATAAGTAATCGTAACCAATCAGGAATGCAGCTTATTACCAATTTCAGAGGCGACTCTTTTCAGTTTCTCTAAGGTTCTGCTAATGAGCACAATGTTGACTCCGCGTTGAGCTAGTTCTTTGGAGTAAGCTAAACCGATTCCATCAGTCGCGCCAGTCACAACTGAAACAAAAAAGATAGCTTGGTATGAGGAATTCATTGACTGATTGATTGATGGTTCCAGTTAGGTGACTTGGAATATAGTTATCTGTTGATGCTGAAACCTGGTTATACTGCGGTGACCCTCTCAAATATACTTTTTAATATAAATCGTTTTGCCTAGCTACTTTCTGCTTAGCACGATGAGAACGTCTCACAAATATGTTTTGTCTCCTGCATTCCTGTGCTTCCAGTACGAGATATTTTCAAAACCACGTTCTTCTTATTCTCATGTCCCTCTCATTTTTCTCCCTCTAACGGCCAGGTAGAACACCCGTTTAGTTTAGTTACAGTTTATTTTTAGCACTGGTGAGAAGATTTACTTTAATTATTGATTGAACAGTATAGGGGTGTTTTTTGCATACTCTCGTTTTCTTTGATTTCAGATGGTCTCGCTCCGGTCTAGACTAAACAGTTTTTGTGCTAATCTCAAGAAACCAGTGTCACTTTTGCAAACTTTTCCTCTATAAAATCGAACTGTCAAGACCAACTCGATCAGCAAAATTGCCGTCACTCATAAAACACAGTTGATATAAAAGTCGACACTTTTATCGACATTTAAAATCAATCACTTTTCCAATACGACAAATTTGTCGAATTTGACGTTCAAATTTGATAGAAATGTCGAGTTGAAACAAACATC
Organism: Acanthococcus lagerstroemiae; assembly: GCA_031841125.1. Lineage (NCBI taxonomy): Eukaryota > Metazoa > Arthropoda > Insecta > Hemiptera > Eriococcidae > Acanthococcus > Acanthococcus lagerstroemiae. The sequence continues at coordinate 31,142,316 of CM063112.1, read as the reverse complement.
GTTTTTGACGTCTACTTTTTTGAGTCAAAAACCAATTAAAATGTCAATATCGAATTATATATACCATAAATCAACTCGGTTTTATGTCGACTTTTCTTTTATCGATAAGAAAGTCGAAGGTAAAATATCTTGATAACCACAAATATTTAGTCGACTTTGGCTACTCAAATGCTGATGGAAAATTTGACATTGATTTCCATATAGACATTAATCCCGTTATCAAGTCATTTCATTTTCCTAATTCTGATTCGACTTGATGCTAATAAGTTATTCCATTACATATTTAATAACGACAATCTGCGAGTTTTTCTAGAAGAAATATAATATCGGCTATCCAACAGTTTTCCTATACAAAATTCGACACCAAATACCCACGGATCTGTCAATCTAAATTTCAATAGCGACAAACGTGTCGACATGTCGATTCGACTACTATCAACCTTATAAATATTTGTAATTAATTTGAAATGACATGTTTTTCATGTTAGCACGACGTGAAATAACGATGTTCAAATAATAACATATAAAATGTAAAAGAAATTACTACATTAAAGTATCGAGTAAAATGTCGAACTCAATGTCGATATCGGTACTTGTTTCACGGGCAAGTTTGGCATTTGTTCAAGTATTTGTCAGAAGCTTTACTAATAACCAACTCAGCCTACATGCCAAAATATTTCCAAAATGCTATAAATATATATATGAACCAGAAAACTAGCCCGGCTCCCTATTTGTTCGAGCCGGCTGCCAAACAGTTCGATGGACAATCAGTTACCCTCCAGTTACCCGGAAAAGTTACTTGCAACCCTCGGTTACCCTCAGATTACCCAGAAACCCGTCAGTTACCCTTGGTTCCCTTTTAGTTACCCGGGTGACTGGCGGGATTTTGCGCATCGGGAGAGTCAACGCACCTTGTAGAAAATCTGATTCTAATATTTGTAAAAATTTCGCCAATTTCTGAAATTCAGACGGAGTTCAGATTCAAGATACTTCTCTCTTTGTCCCTAGTCCAAATATTCAATCAATCAGGCCCGTAGCCAGCCGGTTGTTTGTGACTAAAAACTGCTGCGGCCAAAAAGAAGAAAAAACATGTCAGCTGGTCAAAAAACAATAATTTTTTCGCTAGACCGGGCAAATAAAGTCGTCACCGAACAAGGCAGTGATTTAAAAGCAATTGCCTAGAACTGGCTGACATCACTGGTAGCTTTTTAGAAATGCGTTGATAAGAAATTCCCTGATGAATTGTTCGGAAGACTTACATTAATACTGACACCTGAGATATTTATAATAATAACAAATGAAAATCTTTGAAATCTTCTGATAAAAGATGATGTTTTCCGATGGGATAGTTTTCTTTTCCGGATCAGTAAATTGCAGAACGGACGTGAGGTTAATATATAGTAGCCAAATGAACAGGTTCAGAGCAAATTAAGAAAGTTCAGTAAAAAAAATGCGAAAGGCCACTTCAGTTACTGCCTAATACAATGGGAACATTTTTGTAACACAGCAATCTACTGTAGGGGAGACCGGGGAACAGTGTAACACTTTTTGTCCATTTTGATCTGTGGACTACAAATAAATTTTGAATTCCGACTTCAATACCTCATCACCTGAAAAATACAACCTTTGGCTACATTTTGGTGACGGACGTCGGCTCCCTTGTAGGTCAATAGGTTCTTTGATTCCGGAACCTATGCACCTACGTACATAAGTAAATTTCGATCTGCACCTATAAGCCAATGGACGGATATCAACGGGCTGTAGGTTCTTCGGCTCGAAAAAAAATAATTCAAATTACCTATCAACCTACCTACAAGATAGTTGGTCCGTAGGTAAAAGAGCCTACTGACTGACTCGATTATCTTGTAGGTTGTTAGGTAAGTTCGGATCTGCACCTATAAACCTACAAACGGATATTGTCGGTCAGTAAGTCCGAGTTACCGACGGACCTACAATACCCGTTTGTTCATAGGTTCAGAATTTAAATTACCTATCAACCTACAAGATAATGGACGTCGGTCCATAGGTAAAAGCAGGGACGTACCGATGGGGGAGGGGGCAACTTAACCCCCCCCCATACGAATTCTTCACTCAGAAGTGGGGAAAATTTACCATTTCAGTCAGGCGAGTTGGGAAAATCCAATAAGTTAAAAGGTTTTTTTTTTTCTTCTTTTTTTCCCCTTTTTTTTCTTTCTTTGATACTTGGGAATTGAGTTGAGAAGTTGGGAAAACCCAACAAGTCCAAAGGTTTTTCTCCTTTTGCATTGATACTTGGGAATTTTTAGTTAAGTCAGTTGGAAAAATCCAACAGGTCAAAAAAGGTTTTTTTTTTTGCTTTGATACTTGTGAATTTTGAGTTGAGTCAGTTGGGACTTTCACTATTTTTACCCCCTTCCCCCTGGACGAACTCTTCGGTACATCCCTGGGTAAAACAACCTAACGACCGACATCGATTATCATGTAGGTCAATAGGTAAATTTCGATCTGTACCTACACACCTTTGAACGGATATCATCGGTCTGTAGGTTCATCGGCTCGAGAAAAAATAATTCAAATTACCTATCAACCTAAAAAATAATGGACGTCGGTCCGTAGGTAGAAGAGCCTACTGACCAACTTGATTATCATGTAGGTCGTTAGGTAAGTTTGGATATGTACCTATAAACCTACGAACGGATATCGTCGGTCTGTATGTTCATCGGCTCGAGAAAAAATTACGTTCGATTTACCTACAGACCGATGATACCCGATCGTAGGTTCATAGGTTCATAATTCAAATTATCTATCAACCTACAAAAGAAAATTGACACCAAATTCGAACTCAGCGTGAAAAATTGAGTCAAAAACAGTCTTCAATGCAACATTTTTTATTTTCTCGAGATTTGATAATTTCTCCATAATACTTCATATATTTTTCGGGTCAAAGAATTTTCGGAGAGCTTCGGCGTCGGCGCTGCTGCTAATTATGCTACCTTTCGAGACGAATTTGAATCTGTTGACAAAATTGAGCTAAAGTTATTTTCGGACCCATTTTGACCACATTTTCGACTGTATCTCGGGAACGGAGCGTCAGCGCCCAAATTGAACACTAAATTCGAACTCAGCGTGAAAAATGGAGTTGATACCAGCTTTCAAATCAAAATTCCTCCATACTACCTGGGTAATTCTCCAAAAAATGGACAATTCATGTAAATGGGCTGTAATTCTGGCACTTATTATCACAATGCTATGCGCAATATGTCAAAATTGAGAAAATGAACTCTTCTGATGGAGACAGTGGTAAAAGCTCTCCCTAGTTCAGCAGAACATCCTTAGAAAATCGAAAATGCACCTGAAATGTCCCTCAACGTGGGTGTCAACCTGGTCTAATTCCGTTTTTTTTTTCTCGCTGGAAGGGTTTAATACATAATTTTCAGGAACTACTGTTTCCCATTGTTGAAGAGGTAAGTTGAGGCAACACGGTATAGGTCTTACAATCTTTTTCTAACCAAGTTAAGTAACCTTTAGAATGCCTCAAAGTTGTGTCTAGGAAGAGATATGTCCTTCAACCTGGATAATTTTCAAACCTTTCTGTAGGGTTCCACTATAAGCATAAACTTCTCTTAAATGCTCATATAACTTCCTCATAACTTCCTCTAGAAGGCTGTGCAAAATCTACTGTGAAATAATGATAATTTGTATGCTAAAATACTCATTTATTGCTGAGATCCTGGTTTCCAAAAAAAAAAAAAACACGTGTCCTTCATCGTGGACATCAACAGCCATATTGAATTTACAGCTCTGAATTTGTAAAAACGTAATAATATATCTAATGTTGGCCACATTACATTCAGCAACATGTATCAAATATTCTCCGCATATTTACCCAATGGGAGAAGGAAAAAGGCGATTTTGTCCTTAAACGTGGACATAAAATATTATTCAACGTGGATACTCACGTATTTCTTGTATCCACGTTGAAGGACGTGAATCTTTTGACACTTAGAAGCAGTCTGTAGAAACAGCATTTAAATCTTCTTCGTGCTGAGACTACTTTCCTAGATGAATTTTTGGTACTTCATAAAACCGTGATCCGTGAGATTGTAACCCACGGTGCCGCTGTGTGATCGTACAGCCTCATCTTATGACACTATGTAAACGTGAAAAATTTGTCTTTCAACGTGGACAACCATTTTTCTTTACAACCCCCCAAAATCAAATTTAAGCCCGAATATGGTTTCTCAATACCCCTAGTATCGATTTCAACGAAAAACATTTGAAAAGTGAACCTCATTTTTTTTTGTTTTTGTCCACGTTGAATTGTCCATTTTTCGAAGAATCATCACCCTACATCATTTCTTTTTTGAGGCAAAAGAATTTTCGGAAAGCTACGGCGTCGACGCTGGTGCTAATTACTCAACTTTTCGAGACGAATTCAAATCTGTCCTCAAAACTGAGCTAGAGTCATTTCTTGACCTAAGTTGACCACATTTTGGATAGTATCTCGGAAAAGGTGCGTCGCCACCGAATTTGAATACCGAATAGGCTAGCTGGGAAAATCCAACAAGTTTAAAAGGTTTTTGTTTTTTTTTGCTTTGATACTTGAAAATTGAGTTGAGAAGTTGGAAAACGCAACAAGTCAAAAAGTTTTTCTATTTTCGCTTTGATACTTGGGAATTGTGAATTGAGTCAGTTGGAAAAATCCAACACGGCAAAAGGTTTTTTTTTTTGCTTCAATACTTGGAGATTTTGAGTTGAGTCAGTTGGGATTTTCACATATTTTACCCCCCCCCCCCCCCAAAAAAAAAAAAAAAACTCTTCGGTACGTCCCTGACCCTAACTACCTATAAGAAGTTCCAACTGAGAGCGAATTGCGGAATCAGTAACCTACTAATTAATGAGCTTTTTGTCGAATAGTTTCCGTCTAATTATAAAATCTTATCTTTTTCTGGCTTATAAATAAGTATATTATCAGAGGAGAGAAGTAATACATATCTAATCAGGCACGCACTAATCAAACTACATATTTACACGGATTTAAAGTAGCTGAAGCGGTTGTTGATGCAAATTCGCAACACTGGAAAGACACTAACAGAATGCAGAGGTCTCAGCATTCATATCCATTTCAGCTCCTCCCTCAGGATTTCCAGAAGAACAGATTACTCACCTTATAGACAGCTAACACATGCACGAGTGAAGATAGATTTTATCTAGCTGTTTATAAGGCTCTTCAGGAGTGGCTTGCGAACTGCAAAAGTACCAATAGAAATCCGTAAATACAAGAGTTAGAAATTTTATTTACCTGCCCACGATCCGTACTCCGTCACCAAGTTGACCTTTGTTCCTTCAAAATACGGCCGTAAGTGCACTTTAAAGCCGGTGAAAAGTTTCCACGCCAAATTCAAGATCAAGATCAAACTGCCGACCATTCCCAAGGTACAAAAGAACCCCTGCACATCGGCGGACATGTCCATTGTCGTGTTCTCGTTAATTCCGCGAACGAAAATAATTTACTGTTGCTCGCCAAGACGTCAGGAAAATATTACACGTTTGATCGATCAAAGAATACCGAGTTATTTATTATTTCGTTCATTCGGGAAAACGTACACCACGATGATAGCCGTGGCTTGTAAAATCACAGGTTGGAAGGAGGGAGTCATCCGGTTACTTTTTTCAAACTTTATAATACGGAAAGAAACGAGAGAAGGTCACTCAACCGTGCACTTTACTAAAAGCTCGCATAAATGATACTGGTTCGAGACTCGATACAAGTAATTTAGTTCGTTGAGGACGAATATTTCGAACGTCGTGTGCCTGGGCAATTGCGTTCTTGTTCGAAATAATGCGTACGCGGATGGGCCCGAGGAAACTGGTTAATGAACGTGGTCACAAGGAAATAATAAAAACAAGGTGTACATTTTGCAACTTAACAGTATCCCAAAATTGACAGCGTTCAAATACGTCAAATCAGGTAAAATTTGGCCAAGGACTCACTACGAAGTAAATGTGGACTTGAAAACTTATTTTTACGGTGCTTAAAGGTGAAAAAGTGGAATGCAGAGGTGCTGAGAAGGGTTGCAGTTTCCTTCGCTTATTAACATCGGTATAGAAACGGGGGAGGGAGGCAAAAAGAGCATTTCAGATTGCCATTAATTACAGCAATGAGGTTTTTTGTTTTTTTTTTGAACATTTATTTCAACTGCCCAGAAAGCTCCAAGAAACATTTTTCAGAAGTAAAGATCACAAGTATTACCTAGTTCATGTCCAACGACATTAAGTAAATTACTAACGATACATAAGGAAATATGAAAAAGTTTAACATCGAAATAGATAAATAAATAAAGATAAGTAATATACTAGTTGGTGACTACGGGTAACGAGAAGGAAGTGGAACGGATGGAATCGTCCCAGTCTTCGGGGTATCTGACTATTGTCGAACAACTCCATGTCTACATTTCTTTCAAATCGGTAGGCTTGAGATATAGTTCTTAAGGCAATCTTCTGGCCCCGTTCGATAAGTTCAACATTGTCATTCGAGCTGCTGGTATAGCCCCATAATTGGCAGCCACACAGGCCAAAATAGGTTTGATATGAGTTACGCATACCAGTCTCTTGGAATTGAGGCTGAGGGGAGAATGTTTGCCGAGCAGCCAATATAGTGACGGTATTTTCTCTCGCATTTGCTGTCTCTTCATTTTGACGCAAACTTTCCAGTTCAGTCGACCAGAGGCTAAACTTGAGTTTCAGTTTCGGGGGGGGGGGGGGTGGAGAAGGAAAATTTGTCGACAAATATTATTTTTTGAAAACTAAAAATTCGCCGACAAAATATTTTAAAAATTTGAAAATTGGTATATTTTTCAATCAAAATATTTCTTGATTGAAAAAAAAAATAATAATAATAAACAAAACAGAAGCAAAATATGGGTTCGGGGAGTAATTTTTGAGAACGTCCTTGTACCCTCAAGAAAAGTCTGCCTTTTTTCTACTCTTTATTTTTCTTCCTTTCTTCGTTCCTCTTTTTACCTTATTTTTGAAGCGCTTTTTTAATAGCGAGCCGCTTAAGACATTTTCCTTCCTCGACCCTTGTGCAAACATACACCATCCGAGAGGTTTCTTTTGGATTCATCCATGATAATAAGACTCTTTTGACCCATCAAGACCTCCTCCTCCAACGGCTGTATTTCTAGGCCCCCCCCCCCAAAATGAAGTAGGGGGTTGGAATTAGCGGCACAAATTTTGTAATTTGTGCTAATTGTGCTCCGAAGTCCCAGAATTTTTGCCGCCTCCTGTGGGTCTACATTTTAATAGAAAGTTTGGGAGGAGGGGGGGCAAGGGATATGTTGCCCCCCAAATGAAGAGAGGGGGTTGGAATTAGCGACACAAATTTGTATCTTATTTGTGCTAATTGTGCTCCAAAGTCCCAGAATTTGTGCCGCCTTCCGTGGGTCTACATTTTAATGAAAAGTTTGGGGGGCCAGAGAAATATCCCCCCCTCCAATGAAGATAGGGGGTTGGAATTAGCGGCACAAATTTTATCGTAATTTGTGCTAATTGTGCTCCGAGGTCTCAGAATTTGTGCCGCATTTTCTGGGCTCACAGTCCAGTGCTCAATTTGGGGGGGGGGGCTGGAGAAATTATGATATTTTAAAAAACGATCTTCAAAAGGAAAGATTAACTGGTTTCTGCTGTCACCGAATTCATTTTTCAGGTTCTTTTCACGGTATCTCATATCCTACCCCAATTTTGGGAGGTACACCCATTCTATCCAAAGTTTTGTTGTCTTTGTTCATACTTTTTTAAAACTCATGAGGCGAAAGTGCGATAGTTTCAGGCAACGACACTCCTGTTTTTGCGCATCGGATTTGGCAACAATGATAACGAAGAAACCCGTGGTAAAAGTAAAAAAAGTGTGGATATGGGCCACCCCCCCAAGAAGCGGTGGGGGCTCGGGTGTGATGGCACGAATTTTTACCTAATTTGTGCTAAATGTGCTCGAGGTTCCCACAATTTGTGCCCCCCTCCTCGGACCTACAGTCCAAAAATAAAATGGGGGCGGGGAAATATTAGCCCCCCCCCCAAAAAAAAAGGTGGGGTCTCGAAAATAGTGGCACAAACTTGTATTTTATTTGTGCTGATTGTGCTCAAGGGTCCCACATTTTTTGCCCCCTTCTTTGAACCTACAGCTCACGAATAAGATTGGGGGACCGGTAAAATGTTAGCCCCCCCCCCACAAACGTGAAGTCTAAAAAATAGTGGCACAAATTTGTATTTTATTTGTGCTAATTGTGCTCCGAAGTCCTAGAATTTGTGCCGCCTCACGTGGGTCTACATGTTAATGAAAAGTTTGGGGGCCACAGACATTTAGCTCCCAAAATGAAGATTGGGGGATCCATATCATAAATATACATCAGGCATTTATTTGGGCGAAAATATTTTCCGAGAGCTTCGGGCCCGTACCGGTGAAATAGATTCGAAATGCCGAGACGAATTCAGAACCGTCGTCAAAATTGATTCACGGGCTCTTTCTGACCCCGTATAGCCCCGGCCCCCAGTTTAACCACATTTTTGACTGTATCTCGGCAACGGAGGGTCAGCGTCTGATTTGGTCGACGAATTCGAACTCAGCGCGAAAAATTGAGTAGGAATTTCTTGTTATCTCATCTATTTGGAATTTCGATAATTTTGAAAATTTCTCCATACATACATCAGGCATTTTTTTGGGCGAAAAATTTTTCCGAGTGCTTGGGGGCCCGGACCCGGTAAAATATATTCGAAATGCCGAGACGAATTCAGAATCGTCCTCAAAATTGATTTACAGGCTCTTTCTGAGCCAGTATACCCCGCGCCCTCATTATAACCACATTTTTGACTGTATCTCTGCAACGGAGGTTCAGCGCGAAAACTTGAGTAGGAATTTGTTGTCATCCCATTTTTTTTAGCAATTTCGAAAATTTCTCCACACGTACTACGGCATTTTTTGGGCGAAAAAATTTTCCGAGAGCTTCGGGGCCCGGACCCGGTGAAATATATTCGAAATGCCGAGACGAATTCAGAACCGTCGTCAAAATTGATTCGCAGGCTATTTCTGACCCAGTATAGCCCCAGCCCCCAGTGTAACCACATATTTGATTGTATCTCGGCAACGGGTGGTCAGCGCCTGATTTGGTCGTTGAATTCGAACTCAGCGCGAAAAATTGACTTGGTGTTTGTGGTTATCTCATCTTTTTGGAATTTTGAAAATTTTGAAAATTTCTCCATACATCAGGCCTTTTTTTGGGCGGATAAATTTTCCGAGAGCTTCGGGGCCCGTACCCGGTGACATAGATTCGAAATGCCGAGCCGAATTCAGAACAGTCGTCAAAATTGTTTCACAGGCTCTTCCTGACTCAGTATAGGCCCCGCCCCAAGTGTAACCGCATTTTTGACTGTATCTAGGCAACGGGGGGTCAGCGCCTATTTGGTCAACGAATTCGAACTCAGCGCGAGAAATTGAGTAGGAATTTGTAGTTATCTCATCTTTTTGGAATTTTGAAAATTTTGAAAATTTCTCCATACATCAGAAATTTTTTTGGGCGAAAATGTTTTCCGAGAGCTTCGGGTCCTCGACTCGGCGAAATAGATTCAAGATGCCGAGAAGAATTCAGATCCGTCATCAAAATTGATTCACAGGCAATTTCTGACCCAGTATAGACCCCGCCCCCAGTTTAACCACTTTTGGACTTTATCTCGTCAACGGTGGGTCAGCGCCTGATTTGGTCGACGAATTCTAACTCAGCGCGAAAAATTGTGTAGGAATTAGTGGTTATCTCTGTATTTTGGAATTTCGAAAATTTCTTAAATTTCTCTTACCACACATCAGGCATTCTTTTGGGCGAAAAAAGATTCCGGGAGCTTCGGGGACCGGACCCGGCGAAATAGATTCGAAATGCCGAGACGAATTCAAAACCCTCGTCAGAATTTATTCACAGGCTATTTCTGACCCAGTATAGCCCCAGTCTCCAGTGTAACCACATATTTGACTGTATCTCGGCAACGGGTGGTCAGCGCCTGATTTTGTCGACGAATTCGAACTCGGCGCGAAACATTCAGTAGGAATTGGTGGTTGTCTCAGTATTTTTGAATTTCGAAAATTTAGAAAATTTCTCCATAATTATACATCAGACATTTTTTTTGGGCGAAAAAATTTTCCGAGGGCTTCGGGGTCCGGACCCGGCAAAATAGATTCGAAATACCGAGACGAATTCACAGCCGTCGTAAAAATTGATTCACAGGCTCTTTCTGACCCAGTATAGACCCCGCCCCCAGTTTAACCACTTTTTGACTGTATCTCGTCAAATGTGGTTCAGTGCATGATTTGGTCGACGAATCCGAACTCAGCGCGAAAAATTGAGTAGGAGTTTGTGGTTATCTCATCTTTTGTAAATTAATATCGAAAATTTAGAAAATTTCTCCATACTTATACATCAGGCATTTTTTTGGGCGAAAAAATTTTCCGAAGGCTTCGGGGCGCAGACCCGGCGAAATCTATTCGAAATGCCGAGACGAATTCAGAAGCGTCGTCAAAATTGATACACCGGCTATTTCTGACCCAGTATAGACCCCGCCCCCAGTGTAACCAAATTTTTGACTGTATCTCGGCAACGGAGGACCAGCGCCTGATTTGGTCGACGGATTCGAACTCAGCGCGAAAAATTGAGTCGAAAACAGTCTTCAATGCAAAATTTTTAGTTTTTTCGGATTTTGAAAATTTCTCAAAATTACATCATGTCTTTTTTCGGGCAAAAATATTTTCGGAGAGATTAGGCGTCGGCGCTGGTGCTAGTTACTCAGTTTTTCGAGACGAATTTGAATCTGTCGTCAAAATTGAGCTGCAGTCATTTTTTCACGCAAATTGACCAATACTTCCAACTATTACGAGTGTATCCCGAGAACGGAGCGTCCCTGCCGAATTTGAACACCCAATTCAAACTCAGCGTGAAAAATTGGTTCAAAAACAGTCTTTATTTCAAGATTTTTGGTTTTTTTCGAATTTTGAAAATTTCTCCATACTTATACATCATGTTATTTTGGGAGCCACAAAATTTTTGGTAAGCGTCGGCGTTGGCGCGTGTGCTAATTACTCAATTTTTCGAGGCGAATTCAAATCCGTTGTCAAAATTGAGCTACACTCATTTTTTCACCCAAATTGACCAATTTTTCCAACGTTTTCGAGGGTTTCTTGAGAACGGAGCCTCGCAGCGAAATTTGAACGCCGAATTCGAACTGATCGTAAACAATTGAGTTGAAGATCTCGGATAATTTTTTCGCTCAAAATAATGCCTGATGTCTAGTATGGAGAAATTTTAAGAATTTTCGAATTTTTAAAATACTGAGATAGCCACCTTATCCTACTAAATGTTTCGCACCGAGTTCGAATTCGTCGACCAAATCAGGCGCTGACCCTCCGTTGCCGAGATACATTCAAAGATGTGGTTACACTGGGGGCGGGGGCTATACTGGGTCAGAAATGGCCTGTGAATCAATTTTGACGACGGTTCTGAATTCGTCTCGGCTTTTCGAATCTATTCCGCCGGGTCCGAGCCCCGAAGGTCTCAGAAAATTTTTTCGTTCAAATGAAGGCCTGTTGTATAGTATGGAGAAATTTTCAAAATTTTTGAAATTCCAAAAAGATGAGATAACAACAAATTCTTACTCAATTTTTCGCGCTGAGTTCGAATTCGTCGACCAATTCGGACGCCGACCCTCAGTTGCCGAGATTCAGTCAACAATGTGGTTATACTGGGGCCGGGGGCTATACTGGCTCAGAAATAGCCTGTGAATTAATTTTGACGACGGTTCTGAATTCGTCTCGGCATTTCAAATATATTTCACCGGGTCCAGGCCCCGAAGCTCTCGGAAAATTTTTTCGCCCAAAGAAATGCCTGATGTACGCGTGGAGAAATTTTTAAAATTTTCGAAATTGCTAAAAAATGGGATAACAACAAATTCCTACTCAAGTTTTCGCGCTGAGTTCGAATTCGTCGACCAAATCAGGCGCTGAACCTCCGTTGCAGAGATACGGTCAAAAATGTGATTATAATGGGGGCGAGGGCTATACTGGGTCAGAAATGGCCTGTGAATCAATTTTGATGACGGATCTGAATTCGTCTCGGCATTTCGAATCTATTTCACCGGGTACGGGCCCGAAGCTCTCGGAAAATATTTTCGCCCAAATAAATGCCTGATGTATATTTATGGTATGGAACCCCCAATCTTCATTTGGGGGGCCAACATGTCTGTGGCGGCCCAAACTTTTCATTAACATGTAGACCCACGGGAGGCGGCACAAATTCTGGGATTTCAGAGCACAATTAGCACAAATAAAATACAAATTTGTGCCACTATTTTTTAGACCTCACGTTTGCTTGGGGGGGGGGGTCTAACATTTTACCGGCCTCCCAATCTTATTGGTGAGCTTTAAGTTCAAAGAAGGGGGCACAAAATGTGGGACCCTTGAGCACAATCAGCACAAATAAAATACAAGTTTGTGCCACTATTTTTGAGACCCCACCTTTGTTTGGGGGGTGAGCTAACATTTCACCGGCCTCCATTTTAGTTTTGGGCTGTAGGTCCAAGGAAGGAGCACAAATTGTGGGAACCTCGAGCACATTTAGCACAAATTAGGTAAAAATTCGTGCCATCACACCCGAGCCCCCACCCCTTCTTGGGGGGAGGGGGTCGTGACCTATATCCACACTGTTTTTACTTTCACCACGGGTTTCTTCGTTATCATTGTTGCCAAATCCGATGCGCAAAAACAGAAGTGTCGTTGCCTGAAACTATCGCACTTTCGCCTCATGAGTTTAAAAAAGTATGAACAAAGACAACAAAACTTTGGATAGAATGGGTGTACCTCCCAAAATTGGGGTAGGATATGAGATACCGTGAAAAGAACCTGAAAAATGAATTCGGTGACAGCAGAAACCAGTTAATCTTTCCTTTTGAAGATCGTTTTTTAAAATATTATAATTTTTCCAGCCCCCCCCCCCCCCAATTGAGCACTGGACTGTGAGCCCAGAAAATGCGGCACAAATTCTGAGACCTTGGAGCACAATGAGCACAAATTACGATAAAATTTGTGCCGCTAATTCCAACCCTCTATCTTCATTTAAGGGGGGGGGCAACATTTCTCTGGCCCCCAAACTTTTTATTAAGATGTAGACCTACGGGAGGCGGCACAAATTCTGGGACTTCGGAGCACAATTAGCATAAATACAATACAAATTAGTGCCGCTAATTCCAACCCCCTATCTTCATTTGGGGGTGGCCAACATTTCCCTGCCCCCCCTCAACTTTTTATTAAAATGTAGACCCACGGGAGGCGGCACAAATTCTAGGACTTCGGAGCACAATTAGCACAAATTACAACAGAATTTGTGCCGCTAATTCCAACCCCCTACCTCATTTGGGGGGGGGGCGTAGAAATACAGCCTCCTCCAACTTATATGTAAAACTTTCAGGACTCTTTCAGACTTTCCTGAGACTTCAAGAATCTTCCGAATTTGTTCAAGACATTTTCAGGCTTCAGTAGAACATTATACCATAGGAAATGAAAAATTCAAATGAACAGTTTCAAACTTTGCCGACTGTCAAATTATTGGGTTTTTCACCCCCCTCCCCCTCCCCATAGTTTCGTCCCTGCAAATACAGATTGGTACCTTATCTCCCAAGCACTCACATTTGCGCACATGAGCATACCCTAGTCTGGAGGGTAAGTTGGATGCGCCAATCAGTTTGTAGAGTTGGAAAAATCGGCCAAAATTTTGCCAGTTAACGAATGGAATACAGCGCCCGGGCATTTGCAGAAAGATATGAACTGAATGTAAATGAAGATTATAACAGAATTCACCAACACGAAGAAGACTGTCAAAAAATTTGATGAAAAATGTGACAACGAAGTAGCATTAAATGTAAACGAATTTTACCGTCGAGAATTTAAGTCTGTTCAGGATACCTTTTAATTTCATCAGGATTATAGCTGTGAATGTGGATACCGTCTGTAGGAATATGAAACCTATTTTCGAAGTTTTCTCATTTCCTATTGATAAGAGTAAATTAAGTGCTGAGAAGGTTGAGGCTCTTTTAAAAATGATGCCTGAACCAGGTACATCAGGTGAGAAATTTCCAGATGTTGATACTCTGTGTTGGTTGAACTAGAAGTCCTTTTTAAGTCTTCACATCAATGAAAATGGTTTAGGAGAAAGCAGTATCCTTGAAGAACATAATACGGAAATCATTTTCGATCTTACAGTAGGTATGTAATGGCAGCCGCTTTTGCTGTAGCTACAAATGAAAGAAGTTTCAGTAAATTAAAATTAGTGGAGACCACACAGCTTGAGAACAACGATGGAAAAGACACGCCTAGATGATCTATAATAATTGAGGAGCGATTTTCCAAAACGGACTCTGTCCATTTTTTTCGAATCTCGTTTTTAGCGCCATCTGGTGGAGGATACTGTCAGGCACATACCTACATCATCAAACTACCTATTTGCAGCGTTTAAACCTCTATAGAGCGCCAAAAGAATTTCACAAAACAAAAAAAGTTGTTCCAAAACGGCCTTAATCAAAAAAAAAAAAAAAAAAAAAAAACATTTATCATGCTGAATTGAATAAACCATCTGCGAAGAAAGACGATCTGACACACGCTATCGATTTAAAACCATCATCATATAAGAAAACCAAACTCGTTAAACCCAAGGATTCTCCTAAAAAACGTACCGCACCAAACCCTACGGAAAAACCAACGTCACAACGAAAAGCTGTTGCAAAACCAAAAGTTGCTGAAAGAACCTGAACTTACTGAACACCAGCAGCAAAGAAGGCATCCGTTAAAAGACAAATGTTGAAAAGCCTGAAACCACCTCAAAGAAACGACGTGGCGAGTAATTTCTTTTATTTTTGCCTGTACTTTGATACTTTTTTAAACATAAAATTTAAATTTTACTGATGAATAAATTTTTTGATATTTAATAAAACGTCAATTTAGTGGATTTTTTCTTCGATTTTGCTGAATAATCAATTTTACAGCATTCCATTATGTTCGAGGCTCTTTTCAGAAGGATATACAGGCCGTTTTAGAATGATTTTTAAACATTCACTTAACATTCTGCTTCCGAATTCGGCTTGAAAAATCATTCCAAAATGGCCTCTCCGTCCAGGTAAGACCCAACTTTGTGACGCATTCAGGAACACATGGCGCAACAAAACGAAATGTTTGAACGAGAGGTGTTTCAATAAGTGTTCTACTAGGCAACCAGTCCATCACCCAAGATTTTTAAATCACATAACTCCGTGTACCAAGTTTTTATCGCCTCCTGTAAAAAATGCAAAAGTGGACAGAGTCCGTTTTGGAAAATCGCTCCTCGATTATGTTTACTGAAAAAACGATGTGGTTGATGGTGTTCTTTTTGAAAACATCATTACTTCATGGGCAGTTTTGAAAGACCGTAGATAAGAACATAATCTCTGTGATGTATCAAATACTTTACTTTATGCTTTCATTACATTTATTGTTCTAAGAGGAAATTTCAAATACAAATTCTGTTTACACAAAAACAGGATCTGTTTTCTATTTAACCTACAAGAACTAACTGCCAAAAAATTTCCTTACCTAATTCAGTTTCAAAATCCCTGTAATATGACACCCATATTGCTTCTCGAAGGGAGGGGGTGGTACACATTTTTTCACGGGCTACGCCTCTCGGCCCCCATTCAAGTTGGAAATTTTACTAACATCCCCCAATGCTGATCCCTTCGCTACGCCTCCGCTGACGGGTTTCTGGGTAATCTAATAGTAACCGAGGGTTGCAAATGGGTAACTTTTCCGCGGGTAACTAAAGAGGAATCGAAGGTAACTGGCGGGTTTCTGGATACTTAATCTGAGAGTAACCGAGGGTTGCAAATGAGTAACTTTTCCACGAGTAACTAGAGGGTAACTGATTACGCATTGGGCTACCCACCGACATTGAATTATAAGCTAATATCACGACTGTCAATATTTAGTCACTCCACAACTTGATGCGACTGCGCATCCTGTTAAGATTGTAAATCCTTCCTATAGATGCCTGTGGGCAGTTCACGAGTAAAAATTGGAGCTAAAAAAAGTTAACATTGCGATAATGTTGATGAATTTTAATAAAACAGTGGATTCGCTATACTGTGACGTGATCTGGTCAACAGTTGGAACGAAAGGTGTCCCTCTAATCAACATTATAAGAGAAATTTACTCCAAATCAGAAGCGAAAACTAAGATGCAAAATTGTGCGGAGAAATTCGAGATTAGGAGAGATGCCAAGCAATGAGACCCACTGTCGTTCAGTATCTGTTCATAATTCTGAATTTATCAAAGTTTGCAAAAAAGTTCTCTAATTTTCAATATTTATTCTTTCGATTAGAGCTCGGGTGATAATTACAAGATTTGAACGAAGCATACCCGAGCGAGGAAATAAACTTCATCTTCATAAATTTAATGATTTCATAATTCCATCTTCCGTATATACCAACCGGACGATTTACAATATAATTTACAAACTTGTTCTCACAGTCACAGAAAATATATTTTCAAAATCTGCTAATAAATGCCAAAGCTCACTTATTCATGTCGTATTATTCGTAACTCATTTGCCGCGTCAGGTTTACCGCAGCCATAAAATTTGCGTCGAAGGTCGCTCACAACGGTCAGTTTTCGCGAATTCATCACCACATCTCAACTTCGTCGATTCTTGCGCTTGAGGCGGAAAACAATTTGTTTAAAAAAATCGTTACATTTTATTGACTTAACACACTAAATGGCCACATCAAGTTAAAGGTCATTAGTTGGAAAATCATTTCGGAGGCACGCAAATGGAATATCGTTTCCATACGCGAATAATATTCTTCTCGACGTTGTAAACATACAAACAATAAAAATTTATCGATAATATAACACCAAATGTACACAACTATCTATAGGTAGGAGAAAATAAATAATTCGTACAAAACGCGGTTCAATGTCTACTCGTATTCGAATGAGAGAAATTTCTTATTCGACGCACTCAGACATACGTGAAAAATCGAAAGTTACATCACTGTATAAAATCTAAATAAATGCTTTCTTATTGTTGTTGTCAACAATCATTTTCTTTTCTTCTGAGAAGTAGTCCTTTCGAAATCCTTGGTTCATTATGCCGCCAATGAGCGTTCTCAGCCAAATAGGTGGGATAGCGATAAAGAAGTACTGAAACACAATATTTTGCTACTTTAGTCCAATATCGAGAGGAACTTTTTCGAAAAAATGTTGTTCGGTTTACGTAATGTCATCTAGAGTGACCTAACTGTGCAATGCGTAATTCGATGTACCTGTGTGGCATGCCAGATTAGTCGCCCAGTTCAGTGCATAGAATGTGCAATGAGAACTGGTTTGATGGTCATCTATACTTGGATATTGAGAAATCGAGAACAATAATCGTCCAATTAGTAAACTAGGCATGTAGTATTATAAGTATCAGTATTACAAAGTAACTGACTACAAGTAGAATAACTGCGTTTCTTTCTGCATCTTAAATGCTAAAGTGATTACTTATTAAGGTGGCTCAAAAAATATTTATTTCAGAAAGTTGTGCTTCCAAAGGCTTAACAAGTTCTCATGTGCGTAAAAACACCCGAACCATTTATTTATTTATTGAAATCGAAAAATATCTAGGGATAGCATACGTGGGGTGAAGTTTAACTTACGATTTCCGGCCCCGAATATACATTTTCGTATAAATCGTCCTGCATGGCTGTTTTCTGCGTAGCACGATGCCAGCATCTAACAAGCGTCTTTTGTCTCCTGCATTCCTGCAGTTCCGGTACGTGATCTTTTCGAAAGCACGCTCTTCTTCTTACTATTATTCTCATGACTGGCTCTCCTTTTTTCCCCTCGATCGGCCAGGAAGGACATCCGTGTAGTCCGGTTATAGTTTATGCTTAGCACTCAAGCAGATTTGCTTTTACTGTCGATTTACAAATACACGAGCTTTCTATATTTTCTTGTTTTTTGATTTCGAATTCTCATGTTCGATACGGACAAAACTCTTTTCTCCTACAAATTCCGAAGGACCCACAAACGTTGTTCTCATTTTTTAGTAGTATACCATTTGAGGACCTTCGCACATTTACGAAGAATAAACTTTCAAAGTAAATGCCCCATCTTGAGTTTCGGTAAAAATAAACTTTCATCATTATATAGTCCACAGCGAGGATATGGAAAAACAGAAAGGTATAGAAATTGGTTTTCATGACTTCTAGGCGCAAGTAACCTCGAAAATGAATTCAGCGTACCCATAAATCATGAAAATCAATTTTCATACGCTTTTATGCATTTTTATATCCTCGCCATGAGGAGCTACATGAAAGTTCAGTTTTTACTAAAATTCAAAACGGGTATATTGACTTTGAAAATATTTCCCTCAAAAAAGTGCTGGTAGGTTCTCAAATTGGTACATTAATGAAAACAATTTTTTTTTTAGTCAAACTAATATTTTTGATCAAACTCGATTTTTAAGATTTTTTAAAGCAAAGTTGGAATATTTCTCATCAGAAGTCCTATTTTAAACTTTACCCTGACTGCACCACCACTAAATATTTTTTAGTTTCAGAAAAATGGTGGCTGGGGTATTTTTACACATATAGAACAAATCAAGCCTTTGAATGTGTCACTTTTCCAGAAGGAAAAGAAAGAAGAAGAAAGGAAAGAAAACCTTTCCTGTTATCCTAATATTGATTATTGTTTTGGGGAGTGGGATAATTTTGATTTTGCTAACAGGAAATGTAAATGTACCAACTGAAAATCTAATTTTTCCAACTGTAAAACATTTTAAAACTCCACAGGCCACGAAAAAGTCAATGCTTCGAAAATCAATTTGCCAAGTTATAAACATTTCTAAAGTCAACAACCCCTTCCCCCCAAAAAAGTCAATGCTTTAAAAATTTACTGTCTATCCGATTTAGGCTCATAACTAGCTTCTGGTATCAAGGAGGGGGACAATTACATTTATGAATATTTTTGAGCAGCTAATTGGGGCAAGAAGCGGGTAACAATAGAATATCTGTTTGTTTTTTTCTTAATTAATTGAATATTAATTTATTTTTTTTTTTTGGGGGGGGGGGTTATGGAAGCAACTAACCATTTGCACTCCTTTCTTTGGTTACGGACCTAATCGGATTTTGCTAACTGAGAGCCGATTTTACTCAATTTGGGAGAGCCCCCTCCCTCTTCTTATAAATTATTCATCTCTGATTTTCACTTCCTACATGAAATGAATCCCACGTGATGCACAAGGAAATGAGAAGTACATTGCATATTACTGTTAGAGTTGGATCTATACAAGAGACTGTGCTGCCCCCCCCCTCCCCAAGGTTGCTCGACATGAATGGGATGCCTGGAAGAATGAGGTAAAATAGGAAGAGACAAAAGAAGAGAAAAGAAATGGATAATTTTGATGTCTTCGTAGAAATATCAAAATAAAACCTTTTTTGAAGCCAGATTCAATTCTTGGAGTCTTGTGTTTGGTTCAAGTTCTTTTCAACTCATTTTGGTCATTTCTGGTCGATATTTCGCCACAGGCCATATCGTCATGATTGGTGAGGTCTTTATTTATCTATCTGGTTAATTTTCGGTCAACTTTGGTCGTATTTGGGGGACTCTTTACAAATTTGGTCATTAATTTTTGGTAGACTGGTAGTTATCGATTCGAGGTGGTTGCACCCTGTTTAATCAATTTGGGGCAGATTTCGTCGGATTTGCTCATTTTTGGTTGATATATAGGTTCTCTTCGTGGTATTTGTTTTCGTATTTGATTCAGATTGTTTTGAGTCCAGTTTGGTTAACTGGAATTGCTTATGGTCGGATTTATTACATGATTTTAACCCCAATTTAGACGAACTCAGTTGTTTCTCATTGATTTTGGTTGCCTTGGTCGAATCCAGTTGTTTTTTGTCATTTTCGTCATTTTTGAGTATTGAGTATGTTCTGTTCCTGCTGTAATCGGTCCTTTGTAGTAAATGTTGATTCATCTCTCTTCTAGTCTCTTCTGGTTAGTTGTGATCAGATTTATTCATTTTTGACGGATTCTGTTAACTCTTTCTCTTTAATTATGCACAGTTTGAATAATTTTTAACCAGGTAAAATTTGAATTACTTCTCTGTCAGTAATTTTATAGTCTTTTATAGTCAGTTTTGGTCTTTAGTCATTCTTAGCCAATTTTGAGATTTGTTCATTTGTCTAATAACTTACTCGTTTTTGCCCAGATTTGTTACAAATTTTTGGCAGGTTTGACGATCAAGTTAGGATTAAGTAATGTTTTAAAATAAATAATTTTTCGGTCAGTTATAGTCAGATCCAGCGGCGTATTAAGGAAAGAAGCTGCTCGAGGCAATATAAAATCTGCCGCCCCATTCGATTAGAAATACATAGGAGCATACGGAATCATATGTGCGCCCAATTTATAAGGGCCTGGTGATTATGAACTAAGCTGCTAAAGTGCTAATACCCTTGGGACCAAATTGCGGAGTTAAATTCACTTCTTTATCGAGAAAATAATCCTTAGTTCAAATTTACTTACATTGATTGATAATGTAACGCTGAATAAAGAATAGGCATACATCATGACAAAATTTTTTGTAACAAACTACAGAGATAAAAAAATGGGAAAATGACTGAAATAAATCATGAAACAAAAAATACAATTGAGTTGATGAAAACGAAAAGGGGGAAAGTTCATTTTTTGCATTTTTCAAGGGACATAAAAAACTGATGTATTCAAAAACCTAAAAATTGTGTAAAACGTGTTTTAGGGCATTGAAAAAGGACTACAAGACACGACTTTTAAGGCAATTACGGGAAAAAAATTTCAGGTGCACCGGAGATATGCCTCCTGAAAGAAAAAGGAATTAGCCCCTTTTGGTTCTCAATCTGAAAAATGTTTTCTCTTTTCTCCGGGAATCGAATGGAACTTGTTCCTACACTTGAGTGCATCATTTTAGCGTTGATCCCGCTTGAACTGACCAAAGTCACTGAGAGTTATAAAATTTTTAGGAAATCGCTTTTCAAACTAGCGAAAGTTTAAAACCACGCATTTCACAAATTCGGTGTGTTTACTAGCTCACATCCATAAAGAATACAGACACAGATGAATGTTATTGGAATTGCATTGGACTTGACCCCTTTTGGTTCCCAACGCGGTAGTGCGATGTGTCCAAAAAGCACTTTCCTGGCGGTTTCGCGAAATTTTAATCTCACCAGTCGATCCGCGATACATCAATGCCACGATTTCCCGTCAAAAAGCCAAAAACGATAATATTGGACTTTCCCCCTTTTGGTTCTCACCGATTCAATTACAGATTTACATAGTGCGTTTTCGTGGGATCAGTTCTCGGTTGTCACGTTACGAAAAATTTCCTACGTTTTGATAATTCGGAGGACGGCTATTGTTTCAAGAGTCTAATGGATCAAGAATACCGCTGCAGTAGAATTTTCTCGATAAGTTGACTAGGAAATTTTTGCAAAGCATTTTTCAATAGGAACGGACTTTTCGGTCACCTTGTATACGACAGAAATCTTTCAAATGGCCTAATTACTTCTTCTGTTTTATTCCTTCTCCATTTTTTTGCTTTCTCATTCCTTTTTTCCTTCATTTTTTAGGGTCGGCTAGACCCTATTGCGGTCGCTTTTTTTTTTTTTGTCTTCAAGTTCTATGGATGGCGATTCTGTCGTGTTTCGTAGTTTTGTAGGATGTTTATTATTGATGAATATAGAGTGCGTTAATGTTTAGCAGAATTCAGACGATAGGAATTGCAGCATTTGCCGACCCTAGTCGTGCAGCATTGCTGCTTGTTTTTGTTTTTTTGTTGTTTTTCTTGGTCTGAAAATTCAAAATTTTACCGCCCTAAAATTTTGCCGCCCTAGCCAGCTGCCTAGGTTGCCTAACAGTAGAAACGCCTCCGGTCAGATTTAATCGAATTGGACATAATTTAGGCGTGTCAAATAGTTTTCAATAATTGAATCTCTCATTGTCAAAATCATGTAGATCACATTTTTCTAAAAATTGTTTCATCTCAAGTAAAATTTCAAAAAAGTGACGAATGGTTTTACCATTGCCCGATTTTTAATTGTTCCATTATACGTGAATACCTTCAACCGGATATATAGGCAACTTATCCTCTCGTAGATGTGTTTGCCGTCTTTTTACATGAAGGCACAAAGATACAGACATCTGAAAAAATTTATTATATGCAACTTTAATAGATTTTTTTTTTCAGACGGAGGACATTGTGGTAATAATAGAAAACAGTTACGACAAAAAAAAAAAAAAAAAAAAAAACATAATCGGATCAAATCTCCGGAAAGAAATTTTAATACCACAATTTTCCATAAAATTGTCCTCTGGACTTGGCGATTTTTCTTTATATTAGCAGACAATTTTTCTATAACTAAATGAAATGACCAGCACAGCCCCTCGGTCGCACTTTGTTACGAACCTAATAATTTCTACAAATTGGGTTAGAAATTAGATGAATTTGAAAATCATTCGATTCATATCCTTGCATTTATCTAATTATGCTTAAACGCAAAAACGCAAATAGGTAGGAGTAAGGCCAAGGAGTATTTCTGAAAAAAGGAATCGTTTCCCGTGAAAAAATTCGCCGAGTCCAGTAGAGCACCTGGAAA
Organism: Acanthococcus lagerstroemiae; assembly: GCA_031841125.1. NCBI lineage: Eukaryota > Metazoa > Arthropoda > Insecta > Hemiptera > Eriococcidae > Acanthococcus > Acanthococcus lagerstroemiae. The sequence continues at coordinate 31,119,608 of CM063112.1, read as the reverse complement.
CACCCGAGTATGATATCCGCATTTTGAGTCGCTTGGAGCCCGGTGATACGCAATTCGATTCGCGGTACACTGGCGGCATGTTCCGCGCAGTGAATTGCGAGTCATCGGGCACCAAGCGACTCAAAATGGCGGATATCAGTTCTCGGGTGTTTCCAGGTGCTCTAGGTCAAGAGGACAATCGTTATGAAAAATATGAACATTTTTACACGCAGTTTTTCATTTTGTGAACACCGTTGATCCATTTTTTTTTTCTTTCTTCGCTGGAGCTGGAAAAATTTTCCATTAATTAATAATCCCTTCAAGTGTGCCCATCTTTGACCAATCAAATATAAGAGCAGGTAAAGTATCTACATTTTTCCAGGCTGAGTTGCTTACTCACCCGATTGAAGTGGGAGGGGGTAGGGTTGGAACTGCCGTAGGGAATATCGGGAAATTTCCCGTTGGGCCGGTAGAACCATCCGAGAAAACTCCCTCATCCTTGCATTGGATCGGTGCCAGCTATATTTTCCCGGTATGAGAGACCTAGTCCGTAGGAGGAGGTCGTACTTCGAGTCATCCTGTAGAAACGTGTACACTCCGCATATATTATTTTCTCGTTTATCAGGTACGTACTTGGATACCGTGAGTCCAGTAACCGGTGGAATGGTCAACAACGCCCAATGTGTTTACCGCGTTGCGCGCGTACATGTCAGCGTCTGGTACAAAGAAACTGGTTTTCTGTAACCGATAGCTGAATGCGTTCATTTTGGTATTGATGAAAAATGGCGATAGGTGTTGCACGGTGATCCCGTACTTCTGGTACTCAAAGCGCAAAGCTTCTGTGAAATTTTTAATGAACACCTACGACAAAAAAATAAATAAATCGATGATTGTGGTGTGAACTTACAACTCGACTGGATAGATGTAGCCATTCCTGATTCGAGGAAGCTATCATCTTGAAATTACCACTATTTTGTGGTGCTACCTCATCCGAGGTTGATCATTTTTCGGGTTCATGCTCATGGTCGTTAATTTAACAACTTCGGAGCTAAATTTAGCAATTAAGTGTCAGCACTTTTCTTTTAATACGTTAAATCGACACCTTGGAGCAAAATAGTGCTATCTACATTTTTGGGGGGAAATGAGTTATTGGTATCATTGGAAAGGAAATTTCACGCTCGATGATATGCAACACTGTATGTTGATGCTGGCCAAATATCAACGTTACGTAAGCATGGCGTCTCGATTTCGTAACACAGGAGTGATAGGCTATTGAAAACTTCTACTCCCTCTTTGGCCAGTTTCAATAAAATGTAGATAGCACTATTTTGCTAGGTGTTGAAATATTGTATTTTCCACATTTAACAGGAAATGTGATATTTTTAAGCAAATTTGATCAACATATTTAGACATCTTTTGGCAGTTTTTTTCGTAGTTCTTGGCAACTTTGTAAGTCACAAAGGGGCAACACTGATCACGATACTCAGTAACAGCTCTTTTTGCGAACCAGAACCTCTCTACTCATAGCACAATGCATACTACTCTCAATCCAGGGATGATTTACGCATAACTATACTCCAAGCGCCAAGGTATCGTGAAAATTGCCACAAAATTTTTCGAAGAGTTATACAACGAAAGTGAGGAAAAAGTCACCAATGGCGAGAAAGCAGGTGATGCAGATGCAAAAGAGGATAAAAACGCTGAAGAAAGTATTCCCGAAATTTTAGAAAAAGAAGTCAGAAACGCACTAAAAAGTCTGAAAGTAGGAAAGGCAGTCGGTCCGGATGGGATAGGCAATGAGGAGCTGAAAATGTTGGCAGAAGAGATTACCCCTACTCTCACTAAACTTTTTAATAAAATTCTAGAAAGAGAGATCATTCCAAGGCAATGGAAGGAGGCCGAAATTATTTTGCTCTATAAAAAAGGGAAAAAAGACGATATTAAAAATTATAGGCCGATCAGCCTCACCTCCAATCTAAGCAAAGTTTTTATGAAAATTATCAAGGCCAGAATATACACCCTACTCGACTCTCAACAAGCAAAGGAGCAGGCGGACTTCAGGAAAAACCACTCGACAATCGACCCGATTTTTGTGATTAACCAACTAATAGAAAAGGCAAAAGAATATAACTTTAAAATTTACCTATTGTTTATCGATTTTTCGAAAGCTTTCGACTCAATAAATTACGATTTCCTATGGACGGCATTAAAAAACCAAGGTTGTCACCAAAAGATAATTAGAATAATCAAAAATGTATATGACGGGGCAAATGCCTATGTAAAAACTGATGCAAAAGGAGAAAACTTCAAAATTGGGAGGGGAGTGAGACAGGGGGACCCATTGTCACCCAACCTGTACAACTGCGCCTTGGAAGAGGCGATGAGACTGTTCGACTGGGAAGGAAGAGGAATGAAAATAGACGGCCTCCGTTTTGCAGACGACATAGTTCTAGTGGCAAGCGAGCTAGAAGAACTAGAAGAAAGAGCAGAAAAATTCATAGAATCATGTAAAAAATCCGGGCTAGAGGTGAATACAAACAAAACAAAACTCCTATCAAACGCAGAGGAGGTGACAGTGCGATGATGGATGGCATAAGCATCGAATGGGAAAAGGAAGTAAAATACCTCGGACAAATCATTTCATTTAAGTGTGCAAGACAGAAGGAACTATCAAACAGGATAAGAGGAAGATGGAATTGCTACTGGAAATTAAAAAATATCATCAAAAGTAAACTCCCTATAGGTACTAAAGCTGAAGTGAGGAGAAGCTGCATACAACCAGCCATGGCTTATGGGGCCCAAACATGGGCATTGATCAAGGCAAACGTTAGTCGGCCAAGGACAAACCAAAGAGCCATGGAAAGGAGTATGTTAGGTGTGAGGAAAAAAGACAAAATCAAAATTGAGGCCATAAAACAGAAAACAAAGTTAAAAGATCTAGGAGCGGTGGTAAAGGGCCTGAAGTGGAACTACGCGGGACACATCATCAGGCAAAAAGAAAATAGGTGGGAAAGAAGGGTGGAAAGGTGGACCCCATATGATCAAGAAAGGAAGAGGGGCAGACCCTATACCCGCTGGCGAGATGAGCTAAGAAAAGAGCTAGGCCCCACCTGGTGAAGGTATACCCACGACAAAAAAGACTGGAGGAAAAGAGGGGAGGCATATGCCCAAAAGTGGGCTGGTTGGGAAGAAACGTGTAAGGTTGGAGGGGGAGTCCTCCACTGCTTGTGACGCAGAGTGTCACGAGTTGTAAAAATATCAAAAAAGGCAACCAAATAAATGCTGTTATTATTATTATTATACTCCAAACGCCTGCCCATTCAGACCTGGTCAGTCAGGGCAGATAGACCAAATCCCCCCACCCAAATCCTTAAAAAATGGTAGAAATTAATGAAGAAAAGCATAAAAATCTCAGAGCAGCCGGATGAAAAACTATTCCAAAAAATAAAAATCAAGCAGAAAAGAAAAAAAATAGTCATTGCGAGTCTTAATGTTCGAACGCTCATGAATAACAATAATCTAGTTGAACTCGAATATGCTCTCAACAATTCTAATATAGGTATACTGGGATTAGGCGAGGTAAGAAGGAAAGGGGAAAGTATTGTGGAAACGAAGGAGGGAAATTTAATTTGTCACATAGGCAATGATTTTGGACAAAAAGGTGTGGGCTTCTGGATCAGTAAAAAACATAAAAAAGATCTGATGGAATTTAGAGGAATAAATGATAGGATAGCAGTTTTAGTAATGAAAAAGGGACACAGAAAAACGTTTACCATGATCCAAATCTATGCACCAACGGCTTCATCTAAAGAAAAAGACTGTGACGAATTTTATGACAAACTCTCGCAAATATACAACGAACTGAAAAAACAAGAAAATGACAATATATTTATTATGGGCGACTTTAACAGCCAGGTAGGAGAACGTAATGAAGGAGAAAAAGAAAATCTAGGTCCATACTATTTCGGAAAGAGAAACGATAGGGGTTGGAAACTGGTTCGATTTTGTCAAGAAAATAATTTAAAAATTCTAAACACTTACTTTAAGAAAGAAGAAACCAAAAAGTGGACGTGAGAGGCGCCGAACCATGAGTTTAGGAGTCAACTAGATTATATGCTCGTACCCAAAGAAACAAAAAATATTACAAATTTTGAGGTCTTCCAGAAATTCCCCTTCAATTCAAATCATAGTCATCTCTTGTACTCTACAGTCAGCAGCTCCGAGAAGATATTATGATTTACATAAGGAACACACTCTTTCAGGTCGTCCCCATGAACGAAACAAATACAAATACCAAAAAGAGTTAGGAAAAATCCTTAAAATTTAGATAATGGCGTGGAGATAGATCAGCTGAACAAGATCATAATTGATTCCCTGAGGCAAGCAAAAATCACAATACACAGAAGCTCCCGGGAAAAGAATCTCCTTCAACCTTACCGGATAGCATTAAAACCCTCATTCAAAAAAGAGAACTTCTAAAACGTAAAAAGCACAAATCACTGAGAACCGAATTAGAACTAATCATTCTGTGTAAAAAAATCAAAAACGATTTGAGAAACTTCAACAAGGAAAAATATGATAGAATTATTAGAGACATTTTGGAATCTACTAGGAGTATAAAACAGATAGATAAAAACCGGTCCCAGGGGAAAAGATACACCACTCATTTGACAAACACAAAAAATCAAAGGCTATACGACAGACAGGAAATTAACAATCATGCAACTGAGTTTTATGCACAACTGTACAGAGAAAAAGACTACAAAGATCCAAAGGATACAGAAAATTGTGAACAGAAGGTAGAAAATGAACCAGAAATTCTTGAGGTAGACGTGGAAAATATTATAAGAAAATTGAAAAACAAAAGCGCTTCTGGTCATGACAAAATATCTAACGAAGTTTTCAAGGCAGGAGGAGAAATTGTTCCAAAAATTTTAACTAGGCTCTTTAACAAAATTCTGAAAGAAAAGAAAATTCCAAAAGACTATAGAAGCGTTCAGATATCATTCTTATCTTTAAAAAAGGAGAAAGAGATAAGATAAATAATTATAGACCGATCAGTCTAAGCTCAAATATTTCGAAGATTTTCGCTGAGGTTATAGAGGGCAGAATAAAACGTTTTCTAATTCAACCCAGAGAACAGGCGGGATTTCGGCCGGGTTTCTCTACAACGGATCATCTCCACACCATTAACCAGTTAATCTAGAAATGTAATGAATATCAGGTTAAACTCCATCTGGCCTTCATAGACTTTACCAAAGCCTTTGACTCACTTAACCATAAATTCTTGCTGTCAGCACTACAAAATCAAGGGGTTCCGGAAATTTTTATCAAAATTATCAAGGACATGTACGAGGGGTTAGAAAGTAGAATTGTAAAACAGATGTAGTTGGAAATTATTTTCCGGTCCAAAGGGGAGTAAGGCAGGGAGACCCTTTATCTCCATTATTATTCAACTGTGGTCAAGAGGAGGTTTTCAGAAATTTGGATTGGGAAAAAAAAAGGTATAAAGATTAACGAGGAACGCTTAAACAATTTACGCTTTGCTGATGATGTAGTGCTGATAGCAAGCAACAAAGAAGAATTAGAAGACATGATACGGGAACTGGTCGGAAACGAGCTGACTGCAGGTCTTAGCATGAATCTAGCCAAAACTAAAATGTAAAATAATAAACAACCAAAACAAAACCTATGACATTAAAATCAACAAAGAAAAAATAAAAGGGGTGGAAAGCGTAATATACCTGGGCCAAAAAATGTCATGCAACAAATCTCAAGAGGAAGAAATTGAACGCAGAATAACCCTCGCTTGGAATAAATTCTGGTCTCTAAAATTCATTTCGAAAGGTTCCTTTCCACTTCGATCTAAAAGCGAAATCTTCAACGCATGTGTCCTCCCAACTCTAACGTATGGTTCCGAAACTTGGACTTTGTCCAAGAAAATTATACAAAAACTCAAAATTCGATGGAACGATCAATTTTAAATATCCAAGAAAAAAGACCACATCAAAATCTCAACAATCAAATTTAAATTAAAAAATAATAAATGTGCTGTAAAGCTGATAAAAAAAAAATGGAGTTGGGGAGGTCACGTATAGCAAGACTGCAAGACAACCGTTGGACGTACAAATTGACCTTTTGGTACAATACGGGCACAAGAAAGCAAGGTAAACAGAAGATCAGATGGAGGGACGGCTTCGGCAGGCTGCTGGGACATAGTGCCTTTCAAAGGATTACCCAGTACCGCAAAGAGTGGAGCAGGCTGGGGGAGGCTTTTGCCCGATTCTAGGGCCACGAGTACGCACTCTATTGTAAGTATGTACTTGTTAAAAAATAAAGCTTTATTGATGCTCCAAACACTTCCTTCTCATTCTCAACATGGCAACAGAGCGTGGTAGCAATTCTCGGATCTCTGCTTGCAATTCCCCAGGTGTAACACGTTTACCAAATGTCTAATTTGAAAATAATTGTTTTTCACGCTTCGTTGTTATTTTGAGTCCTCTTTTAATGCTGGTAAGCCATCGCGTACGAACATGCGTTCACTCCTCGCCGCCTCTACAGCTTTCCAAGCCGCGAACTAAAAAACTTAGATACCAGTTTGCTCAGGATGAAGCCGAAATGGAAGTACAGCATTGCGCTATCGCCAAAACACAGCATGCAAAATGCCGTTCATGCTGACAGTCTATTAAAACTTCGAAACGGTTTGCTAAATAACACTCTTTAAATTAACGAATAATCCTCCCGCTCTGCCACCGAGTGTTCTTGACAGAATAGGTCAACAGTGGGCCGCTTTTGTCGCCGTACGTGATGCTGGAAACTTATACCTATATTCGTTTTGTTACAACATAAATTACCAGCAACCTAAATCGTGTATTTGATCTGCAGCAGAGAATCAGATGCTCTAAGAATTTTTAAGTAATACGGGCGCACGGACTCGTATACAACATTCGCCTTGATTAAGCACACATTTACACTTCTACTCGAAAGTGTCATTAGAGTTGACACGAACCACGAACCACGATCCACGAAAAAGGAACAATTGAAATTTTGCAACTGCCGCTTCGTTTTGAAAGGTCAACTTCGGACATTAATCATTGGCGGACCGAAACGAATATACACAGCCAGACTCTCTTTCTTGCCAGCTTACATGATGTTACATAACTCACGCGAATAGTTTTTTTTTTTTTTGCCAAGCCAGTGACCCAGTGTTTTTGTGTACATTCAAACATGGTAAGGACAGGATTTAAGAGTTCTAGAAAAGGTCAGTTACAAAGAGCTTGGTAAGTAGACGCATATACATTAACGGGATATAACTTGTTGGGTGACTTGTTCGTAATTGCAGACTCGAGAATGATATAAGCGGTTCTTGACCAGATGCTGTCAATAGATATAAGCACGTATTGTATCTATCAATCACTTTTTGTGGTTCTATAATATACCAAACATGCCAGACATTCCAACTCATTCCTTGTTCTGGCTCCAGGTCCGTAGCTAACTGGTTGCGTGTGCCAGGGCATCTGATGTTTCAGCCAGGGCGTTAGGGTGGGTTTTGTTGCCGGGCATAGAACGATGGAGCAAATCCTTAACCATGGAGAAATGCCGGGAATATAATGTCCGCGCAGTAGTATGCTTTATCGACGATGCGAAAGCTTTTGACTGTGCGAAGTGGGAAGCCCTAATGAGCACGTTGATGAAGATGGATACCGAGACACCTAACAGACTTGGTGAGGACACTGTACAGAAGCAGTGAAATGAGTGTAAGAATTGCAGGGGAGGAGTCTGGAACGTTCAGAGCAGAACGGGGTGTCAGACAAGGAGATATCTTGTCACCACAACTCTTCAACGTATATAGAGAGACAGGCCCGTAGCCGGACTATGGTTCTTGAGGGGCAAATGATACAGCGGGGAGGGCAAATTAGGTTTTGAAAATCTGTTAAGTACATAGGTGCATGTACAGGGTTAGTCGGTTTCCCTTCCGCCTTAGGAAAACTATAGTATTTTACGAAACCAGGTGCACGTTATTTCGCCAGGCGAGCAATCTCTTCGACAAGAATTTCAGGGGAAATACATTCGGGGAAAACTCTGATGGCTTTTGAAGATTTTATCAAGAATCTTCAGGAAAAATTTTCTAATCTCCGACAAATTTCATTGGAAATCTTCGAAAAAAATCTCCTATTCAGGAAAAATTTACAATAATTTTTGAAGAATTTCATCGGACATCACTAAGAAATAATATCTCCAATGATTTTAGGCTAACTTTGTCAGAAATTTTAGAGAAAATCTCCAATGATTCCAAACAAATTTATCAAAAATCATCGAGAAGTATCTGATGATTTTGGAAGGATATCATTGGAAAATTTTTTTATCTATTATTATTTGCGTCCCTTCCGATATAGGTGCCCGAAGGTCCCAATAATGGTGAGGGACAGTATGGAATAGTAAATAAAAAATAAAACAAAAAGTAAACAAAAACTAACTAATGAGAAAAATAAAAAAATAAAACTAAAAAGTAAACTAAAACTAAAACAAAACTATATAGGGGGGAGAGGTTGGCACCGGAACAGATATGCTGCGGAGAAGGTCCGAGGTTACCACCAAGGGGCCCAGAAACTGAGGGGTTTAATAGTCAATGGGTGTACGAGTATACCAGATAACCTTAAGTGCGCGTGGGAGCACCAGAAGGGAAATTGACCTCCATCCTACATCTGTAGCAGCAGTACTCTGCTGACAGAGCCGATGTACTGGCTTCTAGAAATGTAAAATAAGTCAATCATAGGTTCACTATGACTGAGTTCCCCTCGTATCAAATAATTCTGAATTTCTTCCATTAAAGGAAGGAACCCTAAACCAAATACTTGCCAAAATATTAGTTTTGCCAAGTTTCTTCTATTTTCTAGGCTCAAAATCTCAAACCAAACCAGAGGCTCATTGTAAGTAATGTCAGTAGGATAGTACATAAAAACTTTATAGTGTAAATATTTTAAAAAACTTTTTTGAATTTTGTCCATTTCAGTAATATTTTTTTGAGTTGTAGGGTCCCAAATAATGGCAGAGAATTCCGAAATTGATCTAACAAATGTAGTATACAATAATTTCACAGTTTCCAAATTTCTATAATGTTTTCCATTTCTTTTTATAAAACCAACTATTCTTTTACATTTCAAGGATATGTGCTCGATATGCATGTTGAACAATAGGTTTGAGTCCAAAGTAACTCCCAAATCTTTCACAAAACTCACACTTCGTAGTGGCACATTTTTTATTTTATAGTTAAATGAGATAGGCCTTCTTCGTCTTGTGAAACTTATTTTTTCACGTTTACCAATATTTAAAGGTAATAAGTTATTGTTGCTCCTTTGAGTTATCAAGTCAAGGTCATGCTGTAGCTTGGTACAATCGTCTTCAGAAACTATAATTTTATACAATTTCATCATTTATCATCTGCATATATAGTAAGACATTCGAGTATAGAATCTTTTCTGCTATGATGCTTTTCAAAAATTCTCGTCAAAAATATTCGGGGAAAATCTCCAATGATTTCTAAAGAATTAATTAGAAATCGTGGAGAAAAAAAAAAGTGATATGATTTCCGGAGAATTTCATCGGGGATATTCTCAGAAAAAAGACCAGTGTTTTGCAAAGAATTACCTCGAAAATCATCGGTAAAATTTTCCGATAATTTTTAAGGAATTGCATTGGAAATTTCCGGAAAATAAGTTCGATAATTTTCCGAAGAATCTCATCGAAAATTTTCAGAAAAAATTTCCAATGTTTTCCAAGAAAGTTCATCAGCATTCATCGAGAAAATTTCCTGACAATTTTTGAAGAATTTCATAGAAAATATTCGGAGAAAAACTCCGAAGGTTTCTGATGAATTTCATCGAAAATCTTCTGGGAAAATGTTCGATAATCTCCGAAGAATTTTTTCGTAAATCTTTGTGGAAAAAATCTCGGATGATTTTTCAGCAATTTCATTGTAAATTTTCGGAAAAAATTTCCATTGTTTTCCAAAAAATTTCGTAAAAATTCTTCGAGAAAATCTCCTGATAATGTCTGGAGAATTTTATCGAAAGCACTCGGGAAATGACACCAAGAGTTTTGAAGAATTTTACTGAAAATCTTCAGAAAAAAAATTCGATTATTTCCAAGGAATTTCATGAAAAATATTCGGGACGATTCCTTTGACTTTCAAAGATTATTTCCGACGAACTTTATCAAAAGCAGGGTGTCTACCAGATCAAAAGAATTAAAATCCGTGACTTTCCGTGACTTCGGTAACCTTAAAATGTTTTTCCCGTGATCTCCTAAGATTTTATTCTAATACCTATATGGGTATCACTTTGCAGAGTTTATCATAACAAATTCAATAATTAAAAAAAGTAATGAAAAAGTATAAAGGATCTTTGAAGAATCAATACCCAATAATACTTGGATCAGCATGAAAAGCAAAAAAGTGTTCACATGCTGTCAATATTCAAACTACAATTTTCATTTTTTCTCCAATTTTTTTCCAATTTTTTCCAATGAAAATCCGTGATTTTACGTGACTTTCGTGACCTACTTTCAAAAATCGTGATTTTCCGTGACTTTCTGGGTTTTTTGTGACCGGTAGACATCCTGATTAAGGGTAAATTTCCGAGCATTTTCAATTAATTTTATCGGACATCATTGAAAATCCCTATCCGATGATTTCTGGAGAAATTTGTAGGAAATTTTAGGAACTCTGGAATTATTCCAAATGATTTCATTGGAAATCATTGAGAAGTACCTTCGATAATTCTTGAAGGTTTTCTTCAGTAAGAACTTTCTTGGTTTCTAAAAGTTTTAGATGAGATTCTTCGTAAATTATCGGAGCGATTTTCCGAAAACTTCCGATGCAATTTTTTAAAAGTTTTCGGAAAATTCCGCGAAGATCTTCGAGAAAATGCTTTGGAAAACACTAGCATTTTTCCTGAATATTTCCGATGAAATTCTCCGGAAATCATCACATTTTTTCTCAAAGATTTCTAATTAATTCCTTAGAATTTATTGGAGATTTTCCCCGAACATTTTTGACGAAATCTCTGGAAAACATCAAAATTTTTTTTGAGGATATCCTTCCAAAATCATCAGAGATACTTTTCGATGATTCTTACCGCGATTTTCATCAGCATGGCCGGTGTCATGTGTAAGTTTTTTTCAGTTAGATAAAATTGTTTGGAATCATTGGAGAGTTTTCCTAAAATTTCTGACAAAATTCGCCTGAAATCATTGGAGATATTTCTCAATGATGTCCGATGAAATTCTTCGAAAATTATCGAAAATTTTTCCTGAATAGGAGATTTTTCTCGAAGATTTCCGATGAAATTCTCCGGAGATTTCAAAAAATTTTTCCTGAAGATTCTTGATAAAATTCCTCAAAAGCCATCGGAGTTTTCCCCGAATATTTCCCAAGAAATTCTTGTCGAAGAAACCGCTCGCCTAGCGAAACAACGTGCACCTGGTTTCGCGAAAAACTAAGGAAAACCGACTAACCCTCTGTATACCCTGAACGTACCCCAGCCCATATCGGGCACAGGTGTATCTCACCCTTTCCCATTCCATTCGTTCCTGCGCTATTTTCTGGAATGTTTGTTTCTTAGGAACAAATCGATTTCGTCCTTCCACTTAATTTTGGGTTTTTTTCTCTTTCCCTTTTTTTATGTCCTAGAAACTAGAACGTAGTTTGGTATGCCCATCGGTTGGGAGGTAGCCTGGCCACGTGTCCCGCTCACCGCCATTACAGATTTCTGATGGTCTGTATCCAGTTTTTTATATTGGACAGTCTGTTTTTGATGGTTGTTATACTGGTGTGATCTTTTAATTTACATCCAAGCATTGATCTCATCATTGAATTTTCTTTAAGAATCAAAGGAATCGTCCCGAATATTTTTTTTTTTCATGAAATTCTTTGGAAATGATCGAAAGTTTCTTCTGAAGATTTGCGGTACAATTTCTCAAAGCTCTTGGAGTTATTTCCCGAGTGCTTTCGATAAAATTCTTCAGAAATTATCAGGACATTTTCTCGAAGAATTTTTATGCAATTTTTTTGGGAAAACAGTGGAGATTTTTTCTAAAGATTTCCGAAATTGGAAATTTTTCCCGAAAATTTACAATGAAATTGCTTAAAAATTATGAGATTTTTTCTGAGGATTTACGATGAAGTTCTTCAGAAACCATCCGAGTTTTTCTCCGAATATTTCTTATGAAATTCTTCAAAAATTATCAGGAAATTTTCCCGACGAATGCTGATGAACTTTATTGGAACACACTGGAAACTTTTTCCAAAAATTTTCGATGAGATTCCTCGGAAATTATCGAAGTTGTTTTCCGAAAATTTCCGGTGCAATTTTTTAAAAATTATCGCAAATTTTCCCGAAGATTTTCGAGGAAATTCTTTGGAAAACACTGGACTTTTTTCTGAGAAGGATTCCGATGAAATTCTTCGGATATTTAGAAAATTTTTCCTGTAGATTCTTGATAAAATTCTTCAAAAGCCATCGGAGTTTTCCCCGAATATTTTCCATGAAATTCTTGTAGAAGAGACCGCTCGCCTGGCGAAACAACGTGCACCTGGGTGTAATGAGCGTACAATTCATCATTTTCATATTTTATTCCTTTCCCCCTATTTCTGCGTTAAAAATATTCAACCAAAGGGGGGGGGGTCCATATACCCCATGGCTCCCCCCTTGGATCCGCCACTGAAGAGATCGCTCGCCTGGTGAAACAAAAGGAACAGTCACGTGTTCTCAGAATCAGGGTCATTCCCTATGGCCAAATCGCTGTTTTCTGTTGTTGATATACATCATCTCGAGTTCACCACACCAAGTCTTCAACAGAATCTTAGAATGCTCGAGATCAAATAAAAACAGTTTTCGTTAACCCTGGATCGCAAAGTTAGGTTTTCTTCAACCATTGAATTTGGAATTAGTTATGGCTCATGGATACCTAGTTAACGTTTCAATTTTAAATTCTCCCGCAAATTTTTTATGGTCAGACCAAGAGTCTTACCTCTTGAAAATACCTGCAAGCTTTTAACAATCGCAAACACTTCTGCATGTGCCCATTTTCACCCCTTGAACAATGAGATGAAGAAAAACATGTGCAGTAGTGTTTTCGATGTTTAAAAGCTTGTATTTTCAAGAGGTAGGACTGTTGGTCTGACCCTAGCGATAAAAAATTTGCGGAAGAGCCTAAAATTGAAACGTTAACTAGGTATCCATGAGCCATAACTAATTCCAATATTTTTATTGAATCTTGAGCATTCTAGTTGAAGACTTGGTGTGGTAGATTTGAGATGATATATATCAACAACAGGAAACATCGATTTGGCCGTAGGAAATGACCCTGAATTCTGAGAACATGTGACTGTTCCTTAACAGCACAACGTAAGATATGTATATCTCATGCGCAAATTGTTGACTACTGTTGATATAAATACATAATCCGAATCTATAGGTATCCAACAAACTTTCATGGGCGTAGGTAGCTAGGGGAAGGGGCAAACGGGGGCACTCGCCCCAGTAGACAGAGACTGAAGTTATATTGTAGTGTCCGTTACCCGACATTAATAGATATTTCAGTCATAAAGTAATTTAAAAAAACCTATATTTTTAGAAAATTCCACGCATTTTTGCGATTATTTCGATAAATATGTTTTTTAAAGAAAAGTTGCATGGAACCTTTTTATAGAAAATTTAACAAGAAACATTTTATGTTATTTGCATTTTGGTCCTAAAGTGAATATTTTCTTAGATAACTGGATTTAGCTAGTAAAGATCAGTTATGAAAGACAAAATAACAAAATCCAAGTTCCTCGAAACTTTCACACATTTTTGAGATTATCTCGGTGAATATGCTTTCTAGTGAAAAGTTGTATGGAATCTTTTTCATTGGAAATTTAACAGGAAACATTTTACGTTGTATGCATATTGGTCCTAAAGTTGATATGTTCCGAGATATTCGCGGTGTTTTCTAAAACCTCAGTATTACGCATAACTTCCAGGTCAAAGCGGCACGGGTTAGTGACCTCAGATAGATTTCAAATTTTTTATGGCGAGTTTCTAGGTTTATTGAAACAAATTTCAGTGCGCACCTAATCGATTGGTGAAAACTTGTAAAATAAGGGACACCTTTACAAACACCCGAAATTGTACAGATCGGGAATGGTACAGGAATTTTCGTACTGCCCGCGAATCAAACGACCCAGGTACTGTAGAGAACCTTTTCAATGGGAATTAAAGTGAGTACCATGTATTGTTGGAAAATATTTTTCACACTCCGCTCAAATCCGAGATTTTGAAAGAAAAAAAAATGGGGAGGTTTAAACCCCTCTAAGAAATCTGCGGCGGATCCAGGATTACACTTGGGGGGGGGGGCTAAATGTTGGAGAAAAAAAGAGCAAACAAAATTTTAAGCATGAATGCATGATTGTTGATAAGTGATAATGCTGATTCATTGATAACGCGATATGTATTCACGAACTGTGCTGTATGAGTGCTACTGTCATTAAAAACATCGGTGGCTAAAATAAGTGGAAAAGCGAGTGAAATTATTTTTTTGGGGGGGGATAGCCCTTTATCATCCCCCCCCCCGAATCCGCCACTGATTAGGACCATTATATTTAACTTTTCGCCAAAACCAGTTTACTCTTTTTTTTTCTTCTTCTTCTTTTTTTTTTTTTTTAAAGCAATTTTTACATTCATAATTTTCTCGGACTACTACAGAGCCCAGATTTCTTCTCGACAGCCCTGTCAAAGTTTCGTCTCATAGCAAATTCAAGTGCTGCTCCTTCTTGCCTAAATATTTCAAAGTTCGAAGCCGTCCGATTCTGGGGGTCAACAGACGTACCTTGGAAGCCGCGTACACGGACATTAATGGCAACGGTTGCATTTCGGACCCCGACGAGACGTTCACGATGGCGCCCTTCTGACGTTTCTGCATCTGAGGCAGAATCATCCTGGTCATCAATAACGTGGCACCAATGTTTACGTTCAGTAAGTCCCACAATCCTTGAGGTGGTATTTCAGTCACGTACATCGGGTACGGGGTATTCACACCGACATTGTTCACTGTAATCGAGAAGAACGAGGTCAGTTTATAATATAAAGCGCGAAAAAAAAAAAAATAATAGCAAAACGTATCCATGCGAGATGAATAAAATGTGATCGACATCGACGTACCCAGAATTCCAACTGGTATGTCTTTCAGCTCACGTTCGATGTGTTCGTATATCGGCTGACCTTTGCTGAAATCGGCTACTATGGTTTTCGTTTTGACTTCGTATGTGGTTTCTGAAACGAAATGCGAATATTCTCGGTTATTGCGATATTGCGGGAAAAAAGGGCCTCCAGTTAAGGAGCAATGCCGTGACTGCCCCTCAAATGAAATATTGAATTTTTCGTGCTAGGGTATATTTTCAACTGACACCCTTGACAGTGGATTTATACACTTTCAGTGTATTTCTCTCATTTCAGCGTAGCTGTAAAAAAATACAGCCGTAACTAGTCAGAATTTTGGAAGTTTTCATAGGTTGAAATTAATATATTTTTGTAAATTTCGTTTCCTCCTATCCTGATGCAGGCCCAAGGGGTAATTTCAGGTTAGGGAGTGCGGGGTCCCGGGGCCAATTTGGCGCGCGTGCATAGCCATACGCCCCACTATCATCGATTTTTGTCAATTTCGAAATCGGGGGTTAATATGAGGAAAGGATGAAATGATCATGAAAGGTTATTGATATACGGGCCGTTTTCCGATGAGCGGCTACTTCAGCGGTGCTCACAGGCTCCAGCACCTGATGAGAGTTTTCAAGCACCACATGGGAAAATTAAAGGCGGACGGGGAGGGTAGATGTATGTCAAAAGACTCTGAGATAAGAGGAGAGAGTCGAACCAAGTCGAGCACCACATGAGAAAAATAATAGTTGCCGCCTGTGCATTCTCCGGAAATTGAAAATACGAAGATGCCATTTCTTCTTTTGTTAGCACGTCAGCTAGGGTGGTCCTCATTTTTGAACATTCCAATTCTCATGACGTGACCTATCAGATCAGTTCCAAATAAGTGAATAAAAAAATCCCAGTTAGTTTTAGCTCGATCGAAGAAACGGAATACGTGCCACAAGCCCCCTCTTTCTTCTGGGAAAATACATTAGTTTTGACTTTTCTCACTAAATTGTATTTTTTTCTGTTTGAAGTGACGCTAAAAATACACGGCATGTTTTGAGTATGAAATATAGTAATATTTAGCCCCAATTTCGGTTTAAGAGGCTTCGAATAGATGGCTCCGGTGGCGAGGGGGCTAGCAAGGGGTTTAAAATGAGATCAAAAATATTTGCTTTCTTTCCCCATGCTGGAATTCAGTTGGTCTCTGGTGTCACTAGAAGGGCTGAATCCCAATGTTTGGTATTTTTTCTAGATGGTAGTCGAGTTAGGGTTCTAAAATAGTTAAATCCGTTTTCATAGTTCGTTTTTGACCCATCGGAAGGTCAGTTTCGGAAGCTAAAATTCCACTCGTGCCATTTTTCCAAGATCAGCCACCTGAAGTGGCACGCCACAGTGTCGGAATTGAAGAATAATCCCGAAAATAGATTCAGCGATAGAGAAATCCTGTAAATTGACTTCTACTGTCGCGAAGGAAAACCAGTGATAGGAGTTCAGTGACCTCTAGGGGCATCCTAGGGGGTCGAAATCAAAACTAACCCCAAAAACAGATTCAGCGACTCAATAAATGCAAAAATAAAATCCAATATCGGGGGAAAACAACGAACATTCACGACTCACCACGAGCATGTCATACATGCGAAGACTCTTGTAAGCTGATATTTCGATTTATCGTCATTATCAGGGCTGCAATTTTTATGCACAAAAAATAGCGAAATATGCGCATATGTTATGCTCTAAATTCAGTCTAAGTAATATGCCGAAAATATGCGCCAATATTGTAAAATATGCATAAATATGCAAATACGATATCGGTATATCATTTCAAAGGAAAAATTAAGTTAGATACGCTGAGACAATTTTTATCATATTTTAAAATGATCCAGCAAAGTATCTCTTTAAGAGTATAATCTTCTTTTAATAGGAGATGCACCCAGGAAATGATGCACCTATTCGTCATTTCTTGATGATTGATGAATGTGATGTGGGCAAAAGAAAGGTTATCTCACGTGCAAAAGAACATCTTTTTCTAACAGCTTTTCTACTGATTCATTAACCATTAAGTCTTCTCAATTTTTTTTTGAAGTCTGACATCATTATCAGAACTAAAAAAATAACTTTTTGGGGAAAAAAATTGAAAAATAAGCAGAATTGGTGCAAAATATGCGGTAAATGTGAAAATATACAAAATATGAAGGATGAAGTGCTGCTCATTTGACTCAGAATTCTGTGATTCGTGAAGATCTTTTGAAACTTATAATTACTATACGCCATAGATAAAAATATGCAATTGCATAAAAATTGCAGCCCTGGTCATTATAATAGAATTTTCCAATTCTAAATTTTTGTTTTCTCTTTCAAGGCATAATTTGCTGATTCCTAAATTCTTAAATGACTATAACTGAAAATAAATGATTTGAATTACTGCTAAACACTCTGATACAACATACTACACCCCTTCCCCTAAAAAAATCCATCAACACCGATATGAATGTAGGTTAACGCTATTGAAAAAATTACCCACCCCCGCCCCCGACCAAAAAAAAATTCCAGCAACGCCTCTGGTTCTTCTAACTCACTTTAGCCAACTCACTTTAGCTCACAATTTAGATGAGCCGCGAAGCAGGTCAGCTAGTTTGGTATATAAAGTGAATAATTAAAAAGAATTGATTAATCAAAAATAATCGATGAAAAACTGATGTTAATTTTTGATTTTTGTGTCCCTGTAAACGCGTTTTCATCTATTCTACTTGAAGTAATTCCATGAGAAGAACTGATCGTGTAATTATAGTGATAACAATTAATTAAAATATGCTCGACTGCTGGAAAATCCAGTTTATTAAAATAACATCAGTTCACATGTCTGCTTATTTAGAAAAACTAAAACCAGTTTGTACCATATTTATTATTTATTATATTTATATTATACATACTATATTGTTTTATTATTATTATTATTATTATTATTATTATTCAGTTTTTCCTTCGTTTATTATTACTATTATTTACTTTTAATTTTATTTACTTTTTCATTTTTTATTATTTTTTACTTCTACTTTATTTACTTTTTCATTTTTTATGATTTTTTACTTCTATTAGGTAGTTTCATTCCATTTTTTTATTTATTTTTTATCTCTCTTTTATAATTCTTATTGTAACGGTCCCTACTATAATTGGCTTCGGCTGTTGGAGGGACCTAAATAAATAAATAAATCAATAAATAATTCGTGTAATGTTTGGAAGACAGCTATTCTGCTTTGTGTTCGCGAAATTTACGATGGAATTTATTATATTATTGAACAATAAACGCTTCGCAAAGATGCAAAAGAGTTCGTTAATGTATATTTGTTCATTTTTAGCAGATTTTATAGTAGGCACTTGAAATTTATGGCGTTCTTGAAAACATCACGCGGTTCCGTCTCATAGTTTTCCTGTTTTTCTCTCGCTCCGATTGTATTTCCGCTTTGCGATGGTGTAAAATAGGTTGCATATGTTAATCTTTGAAGGACCTTCATGCTGAAAGAGACGCGTGAGAGGAGAGATATACAGAAGGGCCTAGAAGAAAGTAAGAAGTTTTCAAAATGTTGCCAGGTGTTTTAATCTTTAAAAATATAACAAGAAAGTTGACTTTGTCGAAAATAAATGCTAGATTTTGTTAAAAGTGACTAAAAGAGTGGTTCGAAAATTGTTTAGCAACATTTTCTGAAAGAAAAAAGGTTCTAACAAGTCAGATTTAGCCCAAAGTTGTTAAATTGGCAATGCTGAGAAGTACGGCGAGCATCGCGCGATATGTAAAACAGAGAAGTAATAATAAGTTCAAGGCTCACACCTTTACATACAATAATAAATCTCATGGTACACCAGAAAAAATTGCAATGGCATTCGCTGACTACTGTAGCAGTGTTTATAAACCCATGAATAATGATAATTCTCTTATATTAGGGGGTTTAAACCTCAAACTTTCCAGTCCTTCCATTATCCAGGTAAAGAATTTCACTTTAGAAGAGGTTAAACTTACTCTGCAAAATCTCAAGAGTAGTAGCTCTTGTGGCCCTGATGGCGTCCCCCCATATGTTTTCAAGGCATGTTGGTCATATTTAGCAAAACCTTTAAAACATCTGTACAACTTAATACTTGAAAGTCAAGTTTTCCCCTCTTCTTGGAAATTATCAAAGGTGATACCATTACCCAAAAAAGGAAATTCCAGCATTGTAAACGATTATAGACCAATCTCACTCATTCCATTACCTTCTAAAATATTTGAGACACTTCTTTATAAGTCCCTATATAAGCAAGTACACTTATTTTTCTCTGATTGTCAACATGGGTTTCTGAAGGATCGGTCTGTACAAACATGTCTTTGGAAATTTAGAAATGAAATAAACCAAATTTTTTATGGTAGACTGCAACTTGATGTGATTTATACGGATTTTGCTAAGGCTTTCGACACTGTTAACCATAATATTCTACTGCATAAGTTAAAAGGCATTGGGTTCTCCTTAAAATTAACAAATCTGTTCTAGTCTTATTTAGAGGATAGGCAGCAATTTGTTGAATATACTACGGGTTTCAATCAAACAGTTATCCATGCCCCTCTGGAGTTCCGCAAGGGTCAGTTTTGGGCCTCTTTTTGTTCTTAATCTTCATAAATGATATTTGCGACAGAATCTCCCACTCTAAAATGTTATTATGCGCCGATGATTTGAAAATTGACAAAACTATAGATTCAATTCAAAATTGTGGGGAGCTTCAAAATGACCTGAACAAACTTGCGGAATGGAGTCAAAAAAACTTATTACCCTTTAATTTTAGTAAATGTGTAAAAATAACGTTTACTAAGAAAAAGAATATTTTAAATTATCCATACAAAATTTTGGAAAACAAATTAACCAACGTTCAAGAAGTCAGGGATTTGGGAATTTTACTGGATCAAAAGTTGAGCTTTTCAAAACATACAGAAGAAATCACATTACGTAGTAAAAAAATACAAGGTTTCATTATCAGAAACAGCAGAAATTATAAGAACCCACATACAATCAAAATGCTTTATTTTTCTTTTGTCAGGTCAATTTTGGAATTTTCTTCCTTCATTTGGGATCCGGGAAGGATTGACCTTATTAATAAAATTGAGAGTATACAGCGTAAATTTTTAAAATATTTGTATTCAAAATTATTTTCTTACTATCCATTCGATGTAACATATCAGGAACTATTAATAGGGTTTGAAATAACAACACTGGAAAATAGACGGAAATTAGCTGGCATAGTTTTCATGAGAGATATTTTGAATGGTAGAACATCTGATAGCGATATATTGGCTTGCATACACCTCAAAGTTCCAAATTTTAATAGTCATTCAACGATTTATTTGCAATACCTAGATACAGCAATCACAATATACGTCTTATTCGTTCGTTAAAATTATTCAACACAATTGTCAGACTAAACCCTAACACAGATATTTTTCATATGAACAGACCAATGTTTATATTTTCTGTCCAACAGGAGCTTTCCCGCCATACCTCCTAGCTGCAACTAACCGGTAGGTTTGTGTTATCCCCACTCTATGGACCAGTGCCCTTGGCTTCCCTTCCATAAACGGTCATTGTCGTCATGTTTTCATAATGTGTTCCCCTCCCTCCCAAATGTTCCTTCTCCACCTTTATCCTGTGTTCCATTCACTATATATTTATTTTTATTTTGGCAAATTTGTTTGTTATATTTTTGTTTATCTTATCTTATTTTATTTTATTTTATTTTTTGGTTTTCCTAGTTTGTTTTTGTTTTATTTTTGCATCTTTTATGCATTTTTACTTTATTTTATTTTCCATCAAAATGTGTGGCATCTCATCATTTGCAAATAATCTTAATTATAGTCCCCCTCTGTTATTGGCCACTGTGCTGTTGAGAGGGACTTAAATTTCTAATAAATAAATAAATAAATAAATAATCGTCCACAGAGCTCAACTGTCTTCAGTGAAACAGTTCATAAGAACTAAATCAAATGAAGACATAATTAACTGGCACAGTTGACTGCAGAAAGCCCGCAACACTCTCATCTTGTAAATACATGCACGTTTATGTTTTTTTTCCCTTGCTAGATATACTCTAACACATTCGTGAAAACATGATTTCCAGGTAATTCTGCAACCACGATGTCCCGATATTTTCCAAAAGCTGCAGTCATAAAGCGAATAAGTTTAGTGCTCAGTTTTACGATAATGGAGTCTGGAGAACCTTCCGTAGATCATTTACTCATTTTCTCGGTAATTGTTCGGCAGGTTAAACAATCACACCCTTGACTCTTGTACGTCATTTACTACTGTGCTGCGATGTGTTCATCCTCTTTGGTAATTCTCGACTGAATTACTCAGCAGTGAATTAAGACACACGACTATAACATGTTTATGGCACAAGCTAAATGAAAATTTGTGAGTTGATGTTGACAGAGAGTGATTGTTAAATAATTATTAGTTCTTATCTAAATTTTACGAAACGATTTTATGAAGGTTTACCGAGCCTAATACAGTAATCCTGGTACTGCTAATGCAGTTCAAGTATAAAGAATCATAATTTCAAATTTCGGTTTGCAAAGTGTCGGGTGAAGGTGTATCTTGAGGGTGATTAGCAAAACTGTTCACTTATTTACACGAACTCAACCAACCATGTAGGATTTTGCTTTTCTTACTGAATTACTCTGAATATTCTGTTTATAATACAAAACCCTCTTTTCGAACTTTATTCTCAATCCGAAGTCTGGAATCCGCCCTTTCAAGCATTACCTCAGAGATGTCGGGGAAGCTGTTAGAGCTGCCTTAGCCCCGTACTCTTCTTGCTGAAAAACCGGCCTAGCTCCAAATGTAGCGAATTGCTACGTAGGCTCGAACCCGGAACCTCCAGATTCCGAGACCAGCGCGCTATCTACTCGGCCAACCAGACCCCTGTTCTGTTTAGGATGTGTATGATTGTAATGAAAAAACAATAAATATTTAGAGGTGCAGGATTTGATATCGGTAGCTGTCCTAGAAACTCCGAAAACTGGAGTCCTACACAAATCCATTTAATTCAAACTATTTTATCACAGGCCTTATGAGACAAAACTTCATGGAGAGTGAAGGGGGGGGGGTAGGTTACTTCAATCCAGGGAATATATCCTTTCTCTTTTCTTTTTCATCAAAATTTGGATAAAATTTTGGACTCAAGACTTTTCTTTCGTTTTTTTTTGCTTTTTAAGTTGATGTATGGGTGAGATTTTGCTGATTTTTCAAACATAAGACCATCTTTTTCTTTTCACTCAGTTAGAACGTGGACAGCATTTCACAACTCAGCTTCTCTTTTTTCTACCATATTATTCTGTTTTCCGTTTGGATCAAATGCCAGAAGGACTAGACAGATAGTCACTACAATCTCATATCCTCATCTAAGAAAGTCAGCAGTGATTTTTGTTCCACCGGTCGAACAGAAAATTCAAGTAAGCCTGGCGACCATCAATTTCAAACACCGAAATATCGAAAGCTCGAGTTACAGCTGGCACTTTTTCAATCTTTCACGCCAATCAGCTGTTAATCGATTCCGGACGAAACTCATCGACTCCCATTTTCACGGAGACTAGTCCAAAAACTTTATAAGTAAGCCGGCAACTCGGGTCTTCATTTGTCATTAGGAGCGTTAAAAATCGTTTAGCACAACGTAACAATACCTCGCCCCGACGTCGGAAGTGCAAAAAATTCGACAAGATGCCTCGGCATTTCACCGTCTAACTTTTTCGAGCTTACGTAATGAAAATACTTCGAAATCAGAAAGGTTCCAGACGAGGTTGATATTTAGGCATTGGTTCAAAAAAATGAGTGACAAGCGAAGAAAATGTATGGAAGGCTGAAAATTATTGCTAATGTAGAGAGCACCGCCGGATTTACAGTAATTCGAGCAATTAGACGATGATTACCGTGTGCCGAATTATCACCATAAAGATGTCAGCGAGGATTAAGTTGGTACATAATGCATTTGTTTGTATGCCATTGGCCACCATTGAACCAGAAATGACAAACGATTAGAAATGGCGAACGATTAGGGCGTATATGAGCTTCGAGCTCTGATGACTTATAGTGGCTTAACATATATGTAGTTTCAGTAAAATACCCTGAACCCAAGAAGGGCAGGAAAGCAGAACCGAAGGTCGGAATATATCACTCTCAGCATGTTGGTGTTTCCGATTCGATTAGAAATAGAACCATATCATCGTTCATGTACAGGGTGGTGAAATTCATTCAGCCACTATATTCGATATTATGAGGGGAAGATCAAAAATGTTTCTTTAGTTGTTCGAATTTAGGACCAGATGTTCTGATTCCTCTGACCACGGGAATAGGAGAAAGAGAAAGCTAAAGTTAAATGCTTAAGGCTGTAAGAGTTCATCGTTAATTTGTTTTCCTGGAGAAAGTTATTGCTAGCGTGGATACATGAGGATACAGTGGAAGCAACTGCACCTTTCAAAGAGAGAGAGAGAGAGGAACTTGAAATAAAAATGCTTTAAAACAATGACGCATACGAGCAGCAGGGGAAATGCAATAAATTGGAACGACGATCATCTCTTCATGTGCTACGTAGTCTTCAAAACTAGTAGCAGACAGAGGCGATTCAGAATGATGGAACAGAAGAGTACAAAGGAATTTTTCACACCCCTCCCATAAAATAGGGGTTGAAAAGTATCATTGGTATACTTTTCCCACAAAAATTGAGAACAAAAGCAAGAACTATTCAACAAATTGATAAAAGGCGCACTGAGAAATGAAGTTTCCAGATTTGCACAACTTTTTTTCTACTTGTTAACTCAAATTTTTGTATCTTGTAAAAAATTTTCCAACGCCACTAGTAGCAGGCTATCGATACCTGTCATTCGGAAACTACAGGAACAGATCTGTCACTGCAAGATAGAGCCGGATAGAGCGGCAAGCAGTCTCAAAACTGAGATAGCCAACCAGCCAGTCTCGAAATAGGTAATCGAGCAAGCAAACAGTCGGACGAATAATCATTTTTATCATCTTCGTCACTCTTGTCATTGCTCTCATTTTAGTAGAAGGTTGAAATAGGGCAAATGTCCCGGAGCGCTCAACTGGAAATGCTCTTGAACAGGGACGTATCGATAGGGGGATGGGGAGGAGCTTCCCCCCTGTAGGAAATTTTTTACTCAGCAGTTGGGAAATTTTACCATTTCAGTCAGCCGAAGTGGGGAAATTTCGATAGGGTTGGGAAAATTCAACACGTCACAAGCTGTTTTTTTGTTGTTGTTTTGATAGTTTTTTTTTTCTTTCATTCTTTCTTTGACACTAGGGAATTTTGAATTTAATCAGTTGGGACTTTCACACGCCCTCCCCCCAGGAAAAACTCTTCGGTACGTCCTTGCTCTTGAAGAAGCAATCAAGAAAGGAAGAAAATGCAGATGTGGGAGAGAAGAACAGATACGGAAAAAATAATATTATATTTTGAATATTTTCTACTGATTCCTCCCAGGCTTAGAATGAATTTCACGTAAATCCAACCAACCTTCAATAATTTAAAAAAAAACAAAAAAAAAAAAAACGGGAGCGTTAAAAAAATGAGAACTAGTACATAAAAGCGTCTTATCCAGTCCTAAGCTAGTCTGCAATAGTCTTGAAGGAGCTTTTGCGCACATTGAGGAGCCATAAATAAGTATTACAGAGTCATCTTTTACACAGAGTCTTGAACAAGACCGCGAGAATCTTGAATGAGCTTTGGCTCGTATTCAGGTATCTTAATAAGTCTTGAGGGACTACATAGATTCATGAACAGTTTAGTAAATGCGCAAGAGTGTTGAAAGGACTTTGGTTCGTACGCAGTGGCTTTAAAACAGTCTTGAAAAGCGTTGCGAAGTTCCACAAAAGTTTGTAAGAATGTTTAGTGGTATTAAGGAGCCCTGAATACATTGGGGAAGTCTTCAAATGCCTTAAGCAAATAAGATCATTTTCCAGAAACTGAGAATATTTTTCTACTAGTAAATTTTGAACAATAATATTCGAATTATTAATTTATTTATTCATTTATCCAACTATTTATTATTATTTTTTATGGGGGGGGGGAGTATTTTGGGTTACACAATAATGTCCACAACAAATTCCACCAATCCAACTCATCAGACAGGAAAATTACCATATTTTGAATGGAAAACACATAATGAGGTGTCCATCGTCGCGGATGTTACCATTTTGTCTCACCTTACCTGTAATATTTTTTCAGATTTTTGTTTCAAGCTGTTTTTTTCTAATAAAGTGGTACTATTATTCACAAAAATTAGTGCACGTTAAGAAGTTCAATTTTTTGTCAGTGATTTCCTATTTCTAGAAAGGATGAGGTAAGTTTCAGTTACAAGAGTTTTCAATCCAGTGTCGTGGTCAACCTTTGACGGGTGCAAAGATACGTGCGTTATACGGTTTTTAGTACAACAAATCGCAATACTGACACAGTTTTAATCCCTGAACACAATATAGAGGTGCCAGATCTTAGTCGTTGGCGAATGTGATAAAATAATTTTCAAAAATTTCTTAGAAAAGGAAATTCTTGAAGCACAATTTTCAAAAATTCTCCGGAAAAAGAAATTCTTGAAGCTATTTTGTCCGTAGTCGTGGATATCAGTGCTGTCAGCACGGATATGATGTCTATCGTCGTGGACAAAAGTCCCTCCCCCGAGATTTTGATGCTCCCGCTCCGTAAACTTAACTACTACACATAAATTAAGTATTCTGAAAAAAAGAAAAAAAAAAGAAAAAAAATGCCACTTTCATAACCTCAGTTTTCGGAAAATGGCACAAATATGTAAGAATCATAGAAAGTATCAAAGGGGTGACCAATATTAAAGAAGTATAACCCAGTTTAGAAGAATTTCAAAGAGCTCAGACGTACACAAAGAAATCTTTGTGAGAAAAGTGGCCGGCATTTTGATTTTTTGAATTCAAATGTAATTTTGCTGAATGACGAATTTTGACAAAGTCGAAATGAATGAACATATAAATTAATTAATAAAAATGGAGTTGGTAATGCAAAGGGAGGATGCGATTTACTAATTGACAGACATATTTGAATTGTATAAGAAAACAATAATTAAAGTTTTCTTACATTAAACCGAAGTCCAATTTCCCAATTTTCCCAACTGGAAGATATTTTTGGAGACCCCCTCCGTGGTATGTCTTGTTGAAAACCTTAGGCCAGTCTAGGCAGAACTACAATATGGATAATCGAAAATTTAGCAGTGCCAGCCTAAATTTCTGACAGAATTCAAAAAAATAAAAAAATAATTTTCCAGAAAATTTGAAAGATTTTTCATAAATTTAGAGGAAAATTTGGGAGATGATTTCACTTTTTTCGGAGAAATTCGTTGAAAGTCTTAACAAAGTATAGTAGAAAAAGGTTCTTAGAAGTTCTTTTACAAATTCAAAAATTTAGGAGACCTTGAGAATATTGCTCAATATTGTAGGCAATCGCCTGAAATTTCAAGAGAGGTACAGCAGTAGAGTTTTAAATACGTATTGGTCTCGTTCCCTGAAGTATCCCAAATAAATCTGAAAGAATTTCAGAAAGTCTTCTTAAAACATCGTAAAGATATCAGAAAGCGTCCAAAACAGACTTAAACGAGTCTAAAAGACTCTCGAAGAATCTTAAACCAGTCAAGAAGCATCTCAGAGGAGTTTTAAACACGTATTGAATGTCAGGCAGGTGGCAGATTTCGAGGGACGGCACATTTTTGTACGAAAATAGCGGGAGAAAGAAAGGAAACTCGAAAAAAAGGAGAAAAAGAAAAAGAGACAGACAGAAAACAGGATAATATTGAAAAATGTTTCGAACGTTTCCAAAATTTACCAAATGCCTCTGAATTTTTTTTTGTGTGGGGGGGGGGGGAGGGCTTGCAGAATTTTATACGAAGAGCGTTCCCTATTCCAACCGCTCGAAATTATGTGATTTTCATTCATTTTCCCTTTAAAAAGTTTTATTTTTCTATTTTTTGTACCATAATTATTACTATTATCATTATATTAGAGACGAACACAATAGCTGATGGAAATTTTCTATCCATGCCCGCATCATAACCGTTTTTCCACGGGAGAACTAGAGGAAAATTTTCAAATTTCACGTCCAAGAAGCAAAAAAAATAAAAAATAATAAAATAACGAGGGGGACGCAAAAAAGTTCTCAGTTTATTTGCTAGAAGAACAAACCTTCGGCTTAGTGGGTGTGAGGATATCTCTATCCTCCTTTCCCCACGTCCAATACTACAGGTCTGTTTCACCTCCCCAGCACTGTGACGAACCTACACTTGCTTGTTCAAGAATCTGAGCTAATCCTTAGGTCTTTAGTAGTAGCATCCAAATGGAGAATGGGGCTACAAAGTATCATTTGTATCCCCTCCTTCTTCCGAAAAAAGTAAGAAAAATATCCATGAAGTTTATGGACGAAAGAGGTTTAAGAGATTTGATGGGCGATATTAAAGATGTTCATGAGAATTAACAAAGTTTTTTGTTGAACTTCGTATTTGGAATTTAAAAGACCAAACCACTTTTTTGAGAGGGAGGGTTGTCAACTAGAGCTTTTAAAATTCAATTTTTTGTACCATAATGAAAAACCTTCCATCGTCACTGGCGTTAGGAATCTTGTGCGAATCTTAAAAACTCTTAAACAGATACTTAAAAGCATACTCAAAAGTTTACACAAACCAAGTCTAGAAATGGTCCAATGAGTCGTAACAAAGTTCCGAACCGTCTCAGTAAGTTTTCAGAAAATATAAAAGAGCATCAGGATTCTGAAACAAGCATGCGAAGGACCCGGATATTCTAAAACGAGCAAGCACTGGATGGTTTCAAGGATTCTGAAAAGTGCATTAAAGAATTCCAGCTAGTCCTAGAGTCTTGAACCGGCCTGGGCTAGTTTTAGAATCTTGTACGAGTCTTTAAAAATCTGAGACAAGTATGGAAGGGTCTCTAATTGTTTAGTTGAAGTGTGGAAGCGGTATAATGCGTCGTTAATGAGTTTTAGTCTTGATGAGTCTTAAAGAAGTTCTTATAACGACACTGCCCCCCCCCCCTACCGAGAGAAAAATTGAATGATGTGAGCAAACGTTAGAAATGTTTCAAAACAGCTCGTGAAGATGGACACTCAACTGGTCTGAAAGAATTTAACTTTAGCTAAATTTAAAGGCAACAAAAGTTCTCCAAAGACGCGTGGGATTTGAGTTAGTGAAATTAAAATGCCGAGATCCGCTTTAATCCTTCGGAAGATATTTTTTAAACATTAATAAGACAAAATTAGTCAGAAAAATCTTTCAGAAATTCAAGAATATTCTCCGATGTTAAGAGCATGAAACTAATTCAAAAAAACTCGGAGAGGTAAAAACTAGGGGTAGATAGGCCGAGGCGAGAGGGCCGGAGAATCTACCGAGCCGATCAGAAAAAGAGCAAAAATGGATGACAGGAATAATTCCAAATTCCATCAAACTGATACTTCGTTTGGCTCTCAAGTACCTATAACTTAAATGCTGAAAATATTGGGTAGTTACACATGTTTCACTCGCGTGGTAAAACCCTACCTCCAACACCGGATAAAAATACAAAATTTTTCAAAATACTCTGAATTGTTTCTTTGATCCGCCACAAAGAAGTTAACCAATAACATTTTGTCCAAGATGTCGACGCGAATAACAAAATTTACAAAAAAAGAGTTACAAAGGCGAATTCAAAAAAATTTGATGTTAGTGCTCAGTTTACCGTAAGAAATTGTTCGGAATTTCCAATAGCTGGACTGGAATTTCAGATCGGGTGGAATGTCGTGCAGCTCATTTTCCACCAGAAATTTTTTCAATGCTTGTCGATTCAGCAACCATTTATTCAGATGCGTTCGAACGAGGGGCATCCGGGTACATTACCACCTTAAAATTTACAAACTATTTAGCAAGTACGTAGATAAAGGCCTCCTGAGAGATTGACAGAAGGCTTTTTTTTGGCTTGTCAATTGAAATTTTTAACGTTTCGGAGACTAGAAGTTTATTTTTATGCTTGTTGACTCAAATTTTTGTGCCACCCTCTTTCGTGAAAAGCCTTTCGACGCCCTTGTATCCACGACGTATAATATTAGCTCCAGAAATTATATTTGCAAGTTTACTATACTATCAAATCGAAAGACGGCGTTAATTATTAATTACTTGAAAAATACTAAATAGTAAACAATGCAGTATTTATCACGCAAGCTCAACGTTCTGTTTTTGAAACCTACAATTAAAGCCGAATGATACCTATAAGCTTCTAGAAATATTGTTTTCTAGTTAAGAAATTTCAGTGATCACATCGCAGAGCATTACTTAAGTTGTCGCAAATTTTTCCGTTCGAAAATAGCGCCACAGCTAATTAATTAAGCCCGGCTGGAAGCCAATCATACAATGGAGACAATTACAGGATAAATGGGCAATATTGAAAATCTTGCTATAGCCTCTGTCGTTAATCTCAAATTTGTACGCGATACGAACAAATCGATGAATTTGAACTGGAGATTCTGACCCGGGTGATTCGACTGTTTTTTTTTCGCATTGACCTTTTTCAGGTAAGGAAGACCTGCTAAGGTTAAATAACATCGATAAGAGGTGAAATGCATGTCCTAACTGTATCAATATTATACGTAGTTCCGATTTCGAAGTGCATACTGAACGCTCGATTTCATACCTGAACTACCTACCAGGAGAGTAAAACTGAGTCTGTGGGGACAAGCCAATCAGGTTTTCAGTTTTAGTAGCCCAGGTGAGTAATTGTACACCGATAATTAGAGGTGTGTAAATTATTATTTCATTGAATTCATTTTACTTAATATATTACACAACTCCAGAAACACGTTAAATCCGGATTTAAGGGTCCCGTTTCCCAGCCCAATTATTTAAAACGATCTTACGTAAACATTTGCCAAATACTCGTATGCACACTTTTTTTTTTGTATTTTGCGAGTTATTTTAATCTGGGAAAAAAGTACCCGAACGGTAATTAAAAAATCCTCACTGTAATGGTTTTTATTTTATATTTGTTTACAGGTAAGAAATTTTTTATTAACATCATTCACTACAGGAAATGAGACTGACGTACGAAAATAAAAAATTTTCCCAACGTTTTTAGAAATGTAGATCAGTACTTCGTTCTGGCAGATCTTTGGTGAGTTGCACAAAGTTTGGTAGAAGTAATGATGTTTTCAATTAAAAATGATAATAATAATAAAAAAAAAAACACATAGACGCGATGCAGAAATCAAGGAAACAAGAATCAAACAAGAAAAGAGATATATACGAGTACTGTGATTAAATGACTGTACTTTGATCTAAACCCCTTTGGTAGCACCTTGAGAGATATCAGATCCAAAAAATACGCTCAAAATGCATTCAATTAAGTGACTTTTGAAACCTAAAAACCAAAATCTATCTTAAGCTAATTTTCCGGGCTTCCTTCCCCGTTTTTAGCCTCCATGAAGGGGCATTAATTAAGGTCGCTGGCCATGTTATCTCGCGTCACCAGTAGACACGAGGCCTTTTGAAATTACAGACTTTGAATTTTTAGCGCCCACGGGGACCAAAAAAACTGTAGTTCTTTACATTTGTATAATAAGACGGAGAGAGGACTAGGACTCCTCTTGTCCCCGATCATTCTGAATCGTGGTAAGAATTTCATTGATCTCATTGCAGTTGATATGGGGGGGGGGGTGTTTCTCTGATAAAATAAATTCACTAAGACATAATGGGGGCACTTCACTTTTTATTGGCAACACTTTTAATCTGAAACTTAAAATTTAAATTAGCTTGGAAAAATCGTAATATTTTTTGCTGAAATTTTGCACTCCTTGGTTTCACATCGAAAGTCAACATCATTTGACTCGTCAAAATTCCAGTATTTTTTCTCCGATTTAACGTAAAGAGTCATACGTCTGGGAAAGGGTGAAGTCCGTAGGAAAACTGATTCATTTCTCTTCCAAAAAAATGGTTTTTGACAAAAAAAACAAAAAAACAACTGAAGACTCGAAGGTGACCATGTTCCAGGAGAGCCGGAACCTAGGCTTAAGCTTGAAAAAATTATCAACCGAAGCCGGAGACGGAGCCTTAACTAATTTCAGAATTTTACTGAAGGTGGAACCTAATTCAATTTGTGGTTCTGGCTAAGACCTTAGTCCCGGCCACTGAACCGCCCCTATTCTTCATCTTCCTTAATGACTTCCAATCGCATATCCCCCCCCCCTCGTATTTAAAAATAACAAAACTAGAGAAAATGCCTATTTTTGGTGGAACAGCGGACGAAACCGGAGCCATTAAAAATTTTTTTTCAGAGCTGAGACTGGAGCCGAAGCCCGCAATGAATTATTTTTCGGAACTGGAATCCAATAAAATTATCTGCTCGAGCCAGACCTGAGGAAAAATTATTTTCCTGAGCCGAGCCAATTCCAAACACTAAAGTTGGAGCAGGAGCCAGCTCAGAATGGCTCTGGTTTTATTGTCAGCTGTGGGTCCCTCTGGAAAAAATTAATGTAAGGTGCTAATTTTGTGTTCAACCGCGGGTCCAGACACTAATCCCCCGTAATATAAGACAAATATTTTTTGGTTACTGACTTCCATTGAATCAAATTATTTCTCCATAAAGAAGAAAAGGGGCCTGCTATTGTTATAGTGAAGGCCTGCCATACTGTTTTTTCCAGTGGCCTGTCTGATCCCAGCCCTGATAATATTTGATTCACGTAATCAGCTGAAAAGAGTCTTCTCTCTTCCACATGATGAGCAAAATCCCACAAGTTACCCGGGTAACTACTGAGGAACAAAAGGGTTATCTGAGGGCAGGGCCGTACCGACGGGGAGGGTTTTAGGGGTTCAAACCCCTCCCATTGACCAAAAAAAATCACGCAAAAACGATGGGCTGAGACGGAGAGGAGGGCAGACCTGTGATTGAGCCCCTCCCCCCACCAGGAAAAAATGTATCTTGATCGCAAGCCCGCTCTCCCCTTACATAAATCCTGGGTACGGCCCTGAATAATAACAACAACAACAATAATAATAATAATAATAATAATAATAATAATATTAATAATAATAATAATAATAATAATAATAATAATAATAATAATATAATAAAATGGTCAATACTTGGTAAATTTGGCCAACTTCTCATTGATTTTGGATATTGCTAATCGATGGACATTTTTGAAATCTCAAGCCAAAAATAAAAAAACAAAAAATAGGTATACACTTTTAAAATGTTTTCCAATAATTAAGAATCGACTTCCTTGAATTGGCCAGTTTGGCAAGACGTTTTGAAAGGAAAATTTTTCCTACATCTCCCATAGCTATGTCCATCCATCCAAGCGCGGAAAACCCTTGAAAATATCTGGTTTTTTTTTCAGTTTAAATGGACGAAAAACCAAAGAGCTTGCATTCACCCTGTTCACCATTAAATAATATGGTTTTGTTTGAAAAATTTCAACTTATTCCCATTGTCCCCTTAAACAACTCTATTGAGGCCAATTACGAAAATTATTATTTTGAAATTTCTCGTATGTTATGTAGGATATTTCAAAAATGTACCTAGTTCATCGGAAAAGTGTAGGGCCGTAACCCCCTCCCCCCCCCCATAGTAAAAGAAAAACACGAACAAAATGGGTTTGAGACGGAGAGGAGGGTGGATCTATCACATTTTTTGTAAAAAGTATGAAAATGAGAGTTTCAAAAAATGTTGAAGTTTTTGTCATATACATGCACACAATTGGATAAATTTGGGGTATTTGTAGCCCCCACCCCAACAAGGAAAAAATTCATCTTAATCGAAAAACACCCCCCTTACTTAAATTCTGGGTACGGCCCTGTCTGAGGGTAACCGAGGGTAACAAATGGGTAACTTTTCTGCCGCGGGTAACTAGAGGAGAACTCATTGCGTAGTATCCCACCAGTTACCTGGGTAACCAAAGGGGAACAACGGAACAAGGGGAACTAGAGAGGAACAAGGGTAATCTGAAGGTAATTCGAGGGTAACAAATGAGTAACTTTTCCGCGGGTAACTGGGTAACTAGGGGGTAACTGATTGCGCATCGGGCACTTTGCCCAACCAATGTCCTTCCATTTTCCATCGTTTTCTCACTGAAACTATTCGGTCAACTGTTAAATGCGTTTGGAGGGACGAGTCCATCCAACCTCCTCCATTAGGTGTACGAACTGTGCTGTTTGTAGGCTTAGTAACGTACAGCTATGCAAATGAGAATCTGCGGTTGAATGAAGATACTCACTCGATTAATGTGGGCAGATGCAGATACACGGTAAAGTGCAAAACTGCGAAGACGATGTAGCGTATCCGGAAATCATTAGCGTACTGTAGCACGTTAATTTTGTTTTTTACATTTTTCAACGGGACAATTATTCAATCAAAACCTCGAGCCATCCGTGACGGCCAACTCACCGATTTCGGCGGCGACTTTCTCTAGTTTTTCGAGGGCCCTGCTGACCAGTACGACGTTCATTCCACGTTTAGCCAGCTCGGTCGCATATGACTTGCCGATCCCATCCGTCGAGCCTGTAACAACTGCAGCAAACATAAAGGATTATTAATTTGAAATAAATTATTTGTAGTTGGCAATAATAAAATTCGATTTAACCGTGTATCATCGAGGTCATCATATCGCTATCACAATGGCAACGCACTTTTAGAGTTGACGTGACCTCATTATGAAAAATGACTTATGTTGGTCGAGTAAATATGGCATGCTGTGTGCGGTTTTCAACGATGATCACGCTCGATGATCGAGTAGGTTGAATCAGCAGGAACTTTAGTATCGGTCAGGGAGAAGCTGATTCTATTGTGGATCACAGAATAACCTACCGAGAGCCGGTGGGCTGATGGTCGTAATATAAGTTGCAGATGAGAAAGTATTCGCAGTGTTCGATATAGTGAACTTTTGAAAAATTGGAGAATTAGCATTGATGAAGAAAGGTCGCCTATCTTTATTTCTAGTGAAGTACCTATAATGAGGACAGCACATGAGCACTATGAAGCCTTGATGAAATATAACCTGTCAATCACTTCTACAGTCGTAATCTTGTACGGCACCGTCTCCAGTGTCAATCTGAACATTCATTCAAAAAGTAACAGTGAGGATCAACGACAACAAGTATTTCATAATGAACCTTTCTTAGAAAAGATGGGATCCAACGTTCTGGATTTCAGATAAACCATATTGCATTCGACGCTGCTATTCGTTGGACTCTGATTTAAGCATTGGACCCTCAGTGGCGATTTGAAAGTCCAAGAGGTTTCATTTTCTAATACGTTTCTGTTGTCAGTAATTCATTCATGTTTGATATTATTTCAAAAACAGTGTCTCCTAATAAAAGAGGGCTTAAAATTGAAATCAAAGATATGGCCATATCTGCATAACTTTTGAGGTTTAGCTCTGTGTGTTGAAAACTGAAATACCTATTCGATGGGGTTGTAGTGGAATATTCTCATAAATAACGATATGAGAATCACTTTCTGGATTTTCGTGAAAGTTGAATCTGAGGCTCGGAATCAGTGAACCTCATATTTTAAAATCGAGACAAACATGGGCCGAAAGTTGTAATTGAAGCCCTTGAATTTTTATGGCATTGTTGGCAAACTAATTTTCGATGTAATTTCGATCGCAAATCAAAAAGTTTGCAACCCGCCTGTAGTGGTGAAGGGCTCAAATTCGAAAAAAACAGAAGCAGCAATATTTACACCACTGTTGTGATGTAGAAAGTCAGCAAAATATCAGTTTGACCGAAGTTGAAAGCTGGGAACTATCGGAAAGTTGTCATTTTACATTTTTGAAACTGAGATTTACCTACCAATGGATCATTATAGGTAGGTAGGTCGCAGTGGACACGGGCGTTGTTCCCTGACCTACACCAGCGGACAGTCCAACGGGAAGAATAGCAGCAGGATTTCTTTTTAGCGTCGGCGGTTTCGAAGCACATGTGCTTTGCATCGTATTTGCCTTGCCGAAGCTGCCGGGACAGCGACCAGTGCTCCTGCGGTGTTGGCCTGGAGACACCTCGGCACGTGTTCCGAGTGTGTCCGGTGAGCTGACGGGAGGCCGGACGTCTGGATAAGACTGAGCCGTGAGCACCTGCGGTATATGCGAGGGGTCGCGAAGAGCCTGTGGCGGCTCGAGAACTCAGCATATCCCGCAGGTGACGAAGACCAGGCCGGATGAAGTTGAAGAATCCGGAAGGGGTGGGAGCGCTCCCGAAGAGGTTGCTCCTCAGCGTCGCCGAAGAGAGCCGGGCTGCGAACTCAAGTAGGTAAGACAGATAGTACTCGGGTGTTGACTAGGTCCACCTCCGCATTGGTGAGTCAGGGCAATAATAGGTCGCATTCTCCACCGTCGTCAGTGAAAAAGATACCAACATAAAACTTAAATTACGTGTAAGTTTTTAACGCTCCTAAAATTTATTTTTAAAAATTAATTTTTATTTAATTTTTTATTTTAATTTTAATGATTAAAATAATCTTAATACAAAAAGAATTTAATCTTATTAATTCTTTAAAATTTTTATTTATTTTTTTTCAATTTTAATATAAAATTATTAATTTAATTTACCTAAAATTCGAGAGCGGCCAGGGTGGGAGAAGGAACGTTTTTGTTCCAATACATTTTGAATAGCGGTTTTCAGGTCTGCTTCCACAATTTGCCACTAATTGCGCCCTAGCTGCTTTTTATTTGGAATGTTTTTCCAAGTATTCAACAAAGCAACATAGAAAATCGATTCACTTGTCGACATTCAAAATTCATTACTTTACTGCCACGACTTTGTGAGCCAATATTAATAATTCAATACTCGACTTCGATACAAATGTCAAGTTACCTAACCGACATCAACTTTAGATCGAATTATGCAATGATTTTGATGTAGAATGCAATACAAAAGTTGAATCACCTGACTGACATCGACTTCTAGATTGAATTATGCAATTATTTTGATGTACAATGCGATACAAAAGTCAAGTTACCTGACTGACATAGACTCTTTCATCGAAATGTGTATCGATATGTTTAAATATTTAATATACGGAATTGATTTACTTATTAACATTCAAAATTCATTACTGTACTTTTATAATTTTGTGAGCCAATTTGAATAATTTGATATTCAATTTCCCAACTGATATTGACTTTTAGATCAAATTATGCAATGATTTCAATGTAGAATGCGATACAAAAGTTAAATTACCTGATTGACATCAACTTGTAAATCAAATTATGCAATGAATTTGATGTAGAATGTGATACACAAAAGTCAAGTAACCTGACAGATATCGACTCTTTGATCAAACTTGATATCGACATCAATGTAAAATCTACCTTACAAGTCGATATTGGTGCGGTAACTCAACTTTTGTATCGAAGTTGAGCATTGAATTCGACAACAAAGTCATGATGGAAAAGTGACCGATTTGATCGGATCGACACTTGTTTTGCAATATATTTTTAGATTATGAATCGCAACCTAAAATTCGAGAGCGGCCAGGGTGGGAGAAGGAACTTTTTGTTCTTATACATTTGGAACAGTGGTTTTCAGTACTGCTTCCATAATTTGCCACCAATTTGGCCCTAGCTGCTCTTAATTTAGAATGTTTTCAAGTATTCAACATAGCAACATAGAAAATCGATTCACTTCTCGACATTCAAAAGTCATTACTTTATTGCCACGACTTTGTGAGCGAATTTTAATAATTCAATACTCGACTTCGATACAAAAGTCGAGTTACATAAACGACATTAACTTTAGATCGAATTATGCAATGATTTCAATGTACAATGCGATACAAAAGTTGAGTCACCTGACTAACATCGACTTCTACATTGAATTATACAATAATTTTGATGTAGAATGCGATACAAAAGTCAAGTTACCTAACTGACATCAACTTGTAGATCAAATTATGCAATGAATTTGATGTAGAATGTGATATACAAAAGTCAAGTAAACTGACAGACATCGACTCTTTGATGAAATTGTCTATTGACATCAATGTAGATTCTACCTTACAAGTCGATATTGGTGCGGTAACTCAACTTTTTTTTTTATCGAAGTTGAGTTTTGAATTCAACCACAAAGTCATGACGGAAATGTGACCAATGTGATCGGGTTGACACTTTCGTTTTGTGGGATACTCTGATAGTGTACGAATCGATCAAATATTCAAGAGCGAACAGGGTGGGACAGAACGTTTTAATTTCCATACATTTTGAATAGTGTCTTCCAAGGTTACTTCTAGAACTCACCACTGAGTGTGCCTCAGTGGCTCTCTATTTGGAATGTTTTAAAGTATTCGACCGGGGCGGGGACACGGTGATACTAAACTTAAAATATTCTGTAATCCTTTCACAGGTATGGATTGATTTTGACACTATCAAATTCCGTCGTAGAATGTTTATAGGTTAAGGCTCCTGATCCGGAAGAGAGTCTAAACATTAAAACTTCCAAACTAAATGAAAATATCCTCCCTTTGCATCCGAGAGCTCGTACTCTAGTTACATAACGGTCGCATTTTTTATTCGGATACCTTGTAATTACCTGCAAATGCACTCAGCTCGACGGGACACTCGGTAATTAGGGAAAAAAAACAGCCACAGGCCTAATGCAAATGACACCGCCATTATACAGGACATTAATAAAAGTACTAAGGCGAGTGCGTTAAAGTTTAAGCAACCGTGAGCATTAACTTCGGTGTCTTTTTCGCAGGGCCGTTGTTTTGTTTGACGTACGTACTCGTCCTAGACCTGAAAATTGGCAGACTCAGATGGGCCATTTGCAGTCATTAGCCAGTGGCAGTGTTATTTACGACTTCACCATTATCGATCGCTTGCAACGACGATGGATCATCCGGGGTTCGTCTAAAATGGTCCGGTATTTTGATAACTTTTCTCAGAGATGTACATACATTTCCTATTATAGTGACTGTCACCGATCCGGTTGGAAAGTCACGGTGTCGCGGATCAAAAGGTGTCTCGGTGTGTCGGTTCTCCTTCGCGTGTGACATCGGGAACCTGCATTCGCTGCATTCGTGCATTCGTGTCCACTGCAGACTTAATTAGACGCAATCAGTCGCATCGACCAGACCTGGTATAGAATAATGCGTTTCGGATTTCCGCTGCAACGAGTACTATCTGCACATACGGTCTCGCATACTGGTAATTCTTCGAGATGGAGGTTGTAAACGATCTGCCGCCGCCACATTAGTTGTGAAAGTCATTGTCAGTTATGTAACCGGTGATGCAAGCTTGCAGCAGCGCGACGGCGTGCTCATTTATACGCCATCGATACGCTGGTACCCGGCATGTGTGTGAAGTTGAAAGTGCGTGTGGTTTTTCATATATTAAGTCGTGATCCTGGCAAACCAGTTTCGCCAGGAGTGCGTCGGCGAACAGGCTGACGTGGATGAAGAGCAGCGGCGAAGATTGGACAAAATTATTCATTGAAAATGTGCGATAAACGATAATATTTAATGGCGATATGCATTTCCATTTTGATCCTCGAGAATGTACCTACTCGGAGGTTGTGTCGTATTTTCGCACCCAAATATCCATTCATTTCAAAGTTGGGCGAAGTGTCTTAACTCCATACGGGAGGAGGGGGTAGAACGGAAACCCAGATGGACAATGGCCTCTCTCCACAGAAAAAAAGTCACATCTGTTCAAGTACAGAATATGTATATTCTTGGACATCTATTGAAATGATTCCTGTGCTGTATATCAGGGGATGAATATCCCTCCTCACGCACGGCTGGGGCAACGCTTAAACTGTTGCAACGGAATGCGCTTACTTTGGATCACGGGTGGAAGGGCCCGCAAGGTAACCTGGCGTATTCCCGATGGCCCGAGAACTGATTTAACACAGCAGTTCTCAACGGGGGCGATAACATCCCGGGGGGCGATGTAGAGGTACCGATGGACGGCAGGCTTGTTTTGAGTGGTAGGAAGGCAATGAGTATGTTTTGGGAGGTCGGAGGGTGGTGAGCATGTATTTTATATACCAGCGTGATTTCGAAAAACTCCCTCTTATCTAAAAATTAAATGACATCAATTTGCAATTTCGAGCGATAAGTCAATTTGATCACAAGAAAACTGTTATTTCGGCTTTCCAAAAAAACTTCACTTTGTGAGAACAGAATTTTGGCCGAAACGAGTTCAGCCAGTTTCCAATCTTGTCGGATCTTCATAAGCGTGTCATAACTTTGTGATCGAATTCGATACTCGACTTCAAGACAACAGTCAAGTTACCGTGTCGATATCTACTTGTGGATAGAATTCTACATCAATGTCGATACACAATTCGATCTAAAGGTCAACGTTAGTCGGGTAACTCGACTTTTTTATGGCATTCTTGATTGATGTCATTGTATAATTCGGTCTAAAAGGCGATGTCAGTCAGGTAACTTGACTTTTGTATATCACATTCTACATCGAAGTCGACGCACAGTGGTTATGTAAAAGTCAGGAAAAGTCTGTGTAGAACCTAAAGTAATCTTGAATCCGAAAAAGTTTCAAAGATAACACTGACTAACTCTGGAAGGATATTGCAGAGTAGAATAGTCTGATAAAATTTCAAAGAAGTATGAGGTATTTCCTCCGTCCTCCTTCTCCACTAGAAAAAAGTTGAAAACACCCATTTTACTACTTGTCTTAACAAGTCTTGAAGAGGGATAATTACGGCAGGGAGAAATTTGCAAATAATGCATATTTTCTTGCTTACATTGCCGCTTAAATCTGAGCAATTTATTTTACATTTCATATCCTCCTGAGTCTGCACACCAATTTGAAAATGCATATTTTTGAGAATAAATGCATATTTGAAAGTGAATGCATATTTTTGCATGTAATAGAAAATTCTGCTAAAAAAATGAGATTAAAATCCCGAAAATTTTTGAAATACACTCACGAAATGATTTAAATGCAAAAATGAAAATGTGTAAATCTCACGAAAAGGTGATAGTTTGTGTGTCCACTATTTACTCATCAGTAAGTACTCCCTCAAATTTAAAAAAAAACAACAACAAAACATATACGTAAGAGAATGACTTCCTCTGCTTAGCACAATTGTGTAGAACTTCATGTCATTCCTCTTTATAAGTAGAAAATGAGCTCGAATGGCAAAATGTCCCATCAACGTGTGGACGTGGCTACCATTTCTTAAAATAATTATTCATGGTTCCGACCTCTGTAAAAAAGCGTTTCTCTGGAAATTAGACGCAGAAGTTCTTCCTATAGCATCACTCTATATGTAGAAATGCATTTGAGCGGCCTTCAGTTTTTGTTCGAAAATTTGAAAAAATATGTCTTTGTTCCAGTGAATAAAAACCTTTTGTGGGGGAAAAAAATAGAAATTTTGAACACGCCTTCATCTGCAAAAGTGTTTTAATTTTATGAATATGATTTTATGAAAAACACAAAAAAGTAAGAATAAATGGGGGAATTTAGTGCATAAAAATAAATGCATATTTTAAAATAATAAGTGCATATTTTTCTCTGCCCTAGTGACAATAGTCTGGAAGAGTCAAAAAAGTTTTTGTAGAGTCTAAAATAATAATCTTGAGCAAGAATGAAAAGTTCTAGAGATCGCCTTGAGGAATTCTGGAAGAGCCTTAGAGAATAAAATACGTCTGAAAAATGTTGAAAAAACTATGAGGATACATGCATATCCCATCTCCCCCTCACCATCTGCGCAAGGAAAAAATTATAAAATACCCATCTTAAGGCTCATCTCAACGAGTCTTGAAGGGTCCGGTAGAACAGTAGAAATCTGGAAGAGTAAGAAAGTCTTTGTAGTCAGGAATAATAATCTTAAATCTGAAAAAGGTTCATCAGGAAGACTGTTGACAAGTAAAATACTCGTGCACGAATTTCAAAGAAGTATGGGGATGAATCGCCCTTTCCTCCGAGCTGGGAAGAAGGTTGAAAATTACTAATTTTGACGACTCACACAGTTGAAAAAAAAATCCCCTCGCTCGCAACTGCAAACTTACCCATTTTTTTTTTAAACTTGTAAAATTATAAACTATTCTTGTCCCTCTTCAGAATTTTTGGTTTACGCTACTGTCGGAACCACTAGGTTTTGAGCTTTTGAGGTCAATGTACATAATATCAGAGCTAAACTGAGTATTATTCCATTTGACAGACAGGTGATATCCTGAAAATTTGAGCTCGACTTGATAAAGTTAACGGATCCCCCATTTTATGAGAACAAACTTCGACTTTCGACTACCAATTATCCACAAAGGACACAAAAATGGAATTACAAGAAAACTTTCATTTCTTCGCATCAATATTTTCGTACAGAAAATGCAAAAACTATTTCTCAAAAATGTCCAACTTTTATACTGAGTCAATAAAAATTTCGCCGATTGTTACTACTTTTTCTAAGAAAATTAAAAATAGTAGAAAATGTTATTTTTTAAATTTGTTTTCTTTTTTTATTGTAGGAGGTAGAAAATAAAAGGAAGAGGGGTTAAAGAAATGGAAAAATGAAGAAAATGGCAATCATAATGAAGAATGGTGCTCTTCATTTCGAATTTTGCAGCCGAATTTCGAAAATATTATCTTCCAGGGGAGGAAACTGTCAATTCAGGATGGGGGAGTATTCCCCTTACTTCCCTTCTGGACGCTCTGTTGATATTGTTCAGTCAGTTTTACTTAATATCCAGTTGTTTTTGAATATTTTCAGGTTTCTTCGGTCCTTTTGATTAATTTTGTCAGATTCGATCATTCTTAATCGGAAATATACCTCCCTCCTCATCGTTTACATGGTGCTTGAACACACTTCAAATGTATCTCTTCTCAATAGTGACTACCATTCATTTGACTTCCATTGTGGTCATATTTTTGGTGGGGACGATGCCTCATTCTAAAATTTTTCTGCCTGAAATGGCGATGGAGGTAAATCCGCCACGAAACCTCTCAGATCACCATTATTGTTTCTGCTTCCATTTTTCATTGATGGTTACATTCTTTAATAACTAATTTTAGTTAGAAAAGGTAACCGGATAATCAAAATGGAAGGGGAAGGGTACAAATAAGAAGGTAAAGTTGGGTTTATACTTTCCCGGCAGAGCATTCGAATCAACATGACAAGACATCGTAGAAAAGGGACCTAAATAGTAAATACAGATAGCATTTAGGTCATAGTTGACATGGTTTCATGTCGGTTACCATAATCTGTCAGAAAGTCATCAATATTTATGTGTTTTTTTTGTTTTTTTTTCTCTTAATTACGGCAAGTTTTGGTTTTTCCATGTGTAGCATGATGCAAAACAAATTTTTTCAAAAATTGACCAAGAAACTCCTACCTTCTCCCTCTCACCCCCTGAAAAAATTTTTCAACGTTTTAAGAATCAACCCTCTACAAAAAGGCTTATGCTTATGACTTTATTTATCGAGTAATAAAAAAACAATTAAAACATCCAATTAATAAATTATATTCAAATCAAATGTATTTGTAAATAATTAACACTTAAATTGATAACTGAAATTGATCATGAATGAACAAACTTAATTCAGTTTAAATTCAATCGATCTCAATCTTAATCCACTTTGGCAAACAGAAACAGAAGAATACAGCCATGAGTCATATTGGTATAATTAATTATATATTAAACACTGAGAAAAATCTGCGTATTTAATTTTTATATATCCTGAGAGGTGACGCTGTACTGTTACATAGAAAAAAAATAAAAATCAGTCACATTTTTGATTTTAAGAATTACGATGGTAATGACTGATCATAAATTTAATAAAGTTGCGATTTTCTTGAGGTAAAAATCCCTTTATATTTGTTTCTGTAAAGTATGGTACAAAATTTTGATTTTTTTAGAGCGTAGCAGAGTTTTTTTCTAATTTTCTTGAGTGTAGCAAAAATGTTCCCGTCTGTAGCACTTGCACGCCTGCTACACCCAACTTGCCACCTCTACATTTTTATATGCATAAAATTCAAATTTGAAGAGCTCAGCATAAAAAGCGATTGAGTTTCTGAAATGACAGGTCTTGCTAAAGGAGATAGTGTGGGATGTTAACAGAGGGTAGTCTGTCACCGCAAAGTAATGTACTAAACCAGTTCGTGTACTAAAATCGCAATTTCTACCTGAAAATTGACTTAGGTCTGCTCCTGATGTACCTGAGGACAAAGGTAAAGTACGATTCTGTTTCCCATCAGTAACAAAAACTTTTCAAGCATATCTCTGCGACCGAGACAGCGACAACAAAAAACGAATGAGGAAATCAAGCAGAAGCCTATCTCTATTTCAAAGCAAATTAAAAGCTACAAAAGGCAATTAATTGTCGCTACGTGTTCCATCCACCAGCTCGCAGCAACGCGTTGATCGTTATCGTAAATTATTGTCACATTTGCATTTTATTAAACGTTTTCTTCGATAGTTGTATTTAGTCCGGACCAAGCACGCTGCCTGCTAGTGTACAAAGCGCAAGAATGCGAAAAGAGAAATGA
This sequence comes from Acanthococcus lagerstroemiae, assembly GCA_031841125.1. Classification (NCBI taxonomy): domain Eukaryota; kingdom Metazoa; phylum Arthropoda; class Insecta; order Hemiptera; family Eriococcidae; genus Acanthococcus; species Acanthococcus lagerstroemiae. Next base: position 31,075,928 of record CM063112.1, on the reverse strand, counting down.
CGTCCGGACTATACATTACTGAGAATATAAATTATTAATTAAAATAATACGGAATACGGTGCCAATTTCAGGCGACCACGTTTCAGTCTTCGAAACAATGAAAAATTAACCATCCCACCAACCCCCCTTGCAATTAGATTATTTGCGTCACCGCTGTGATTTCCGCATTCAATTTCTTGACATGCTCCAGTATTGACTCGTATGCCACGAAAATACAAATTCTTCTCATTTAGACGAAGTTCTGCATAACCAGTAACCTGACCGGCTAGGTACTACCTGTTATGATAATTATTCAATCTCGCCCGCAAATGTGAAACGAAAGAGAAAAAAGTAGATATTTGTGCGAGAGGAAGGTCAGCAGGCACGGAAAAATTCCATTTGTTGAAAACAAACGCGTGGGTAATTCGCGATAAAATCGAAGGGGATATTTCGACTGGCTGCGAGCCATTTTTTTATAGCTCTGCGATTCAACTTCCTTGATGTTTTTTCAGATTTTGAGTAAAATATGCTGCAGACATTTGCTTTTTCCAATACGTAGCCCGAGAGGTGTGTTAAATAACAACGCTAACCAAAATTGAAGGAAATTGTTTTTTCAGTTTTAGTTTTTAACTTTTAAACCTCAAATTGCTCGAGCCTTTGACCTACAAGTGAGACAACACACAAGATTAACAAAAGAGTCGATTGTTTTGATCAGTTAGGTTTCGTAATATCCGGTTTGAAGGACCAAATTATTCAATTTTTAGTGGATAACCTGAGAGGGATTAAAGTATCAAGAGTTACAAAAATGGAAAAACTTTTATTCAGTTCTGGCGTCTGAGTTTTGAATTTGAAATAGCTCGAGCCTCCGGCCTACAGGTGAAACAACACATGTGATTAAGAAAAGACTGCTTCGATGAATTAGGTTTCATAATATCTGGTCTGAAGGACCAAATTATTCGATTTTCAGTAGATAACTTCAGAGGGATTGAATAACAAGTTACCGAAATTGAAGAATTTTTTTTTTTCAATTTTGATTTCTAACTTTTAAACTTTAAATTGCTCGAACCTCCGACCTACAGAGGTGAGACAATACGCATGATTTTAATAAAAGAGTCGATTGTTTTGATGAATTAGGTTTCATAACATTCGGTCTGAAGGACAAAATTATTCAATTTCCAGTAGATAACCAGAGAGGGATTAAATATCAACAGTTACAAAAATAGAACTTCTATTCAGTTTTGGTTTTTGACTTTTGAAGCTAAAATTGCATGCGCCTCTCCGACCTATAGGTAAATGAGACAACGCGCGTGATTAACAAAAAAGTCGATTGCTTCGATGAATTAAATCTCATAATATTCGGTCTGAAGGACCAAATTATTAGCTTTCCAATAGATAGCCTCAAAGGTATTAAACATCAACAGTTTACTAAAATGAAAGGAGAACTTTGATTTAATTTTGGTTTTTGACTGTTGAAGCCAAAACTGCTTGAGACTCCGACCTATAGGTAGATGAGACAACATGCGTAATTAACAAAAAACTTGATTGCTTCGATGAATTAGGTTTCATATTATCCGGTCTGAAGGACCAAATTATTAGCTTTCCAACAGATAGCCTAAGAGGTGGTGCGATGGGACGTATGGCGATGCACGCATGCCAAAGTGGCCCCTGAGACACCGCACACCCAGCACCGGACACTACCTTTTCGGGCATCGCATCGGTACCAAGGGGAAGCTTGAGAGGTATTAAACATCAACAGTTACTAAAATGGAAGGAGAACTTTGATTCAGTTTTGACTTTTGATCTCTGAGACTGAAATTGCTCGATCCTCTGACCTACGGGTGACGCAACACGCGGAATTAACAAAGGAGTCGACTGTTTTGATGAATGAGGTTTCATAATATCCGGTCTGGAGGACCAGAAAAACATACTATTTTGAGGTTCACTCAATTTCTAATTACAATGGAATTCGAATAGTCATCTTACACAATCATTGAAATGGCTGAATTCAGACGTGCAAATGTAGAAGTGTGTGTACCTTGAATACAAAAGTTACACATAATGCAGACATTGAGACAGCGTATCTCACAACTTCAAAGTCACATTGCATACCAGAACATACAGGAAGAAATAAATTCTTGAACGAATGAATTTTTGGCACAGAGGGTTCGATGATGGTATTGATCAACGTACTGAACGTACGCCCAAATTCGAGCATCTCCAAGCCCTCCAGGGGCTGAACGTTCCCCTAAAATCAATTTTTCCCTAAAATCTCAGAAAATGTGAACTATAGGAAAAAACTTTTCAAACAAAAATTGTTCGTCCTTCAATTTTACACAAAGTAGATATCTTATGATTTTTTCGTCAATGTCTCCAAAATGCCATGGCGTTCATAATAATTTCATTTTTTGTCATATCTTATCACATACTTTTTATGATAGTAAACGTAGAATTTTCATTTATTCGGTCTCACCGACTTTAGCGAACCGTACGGATGAAAAACACCCCGAGCCCGATTTTCTACATCCTCATCTACTAATCCCTCAAATGATTTTCTCCCATATCCTCCCTTCTTTAGATACCATACTTTGAAATTTGTGTTTTTCTCTATTTTTCAGTGTCAGAAATGAAATTTTTACTGTCGCTTTTACAACTTCTTAGCACGGCTCGTCAAGTCGAGATATCCAATTACTCGCTAGGGGAGAGAGTTTCAAGGTCGCATGATTTAATTCTGATATTTGTTTTGCTGTAATCTCAAAATTGCACTGTGAGGATTTCTCGCTGGAGGGAGATTTCAAGGTCACATTATTTAATTCTGATATTTGTTTTGCTGTAATCACAAAATCGTGTTACCTGTGAGAGTAACAGGGGCTCAACATTTCAAAAAAATTTGTTATGAACTCTTCAAGGTTTGATTATGATGCTCTAGATTTTTAGAAATTTATATTTAAGACTTGTAACTCTAAATGACTCCTTGAGACTGACTAAAACTTTTCAATGCTCATTTAAGACAGTTTAAGGTTCTCTCAGGTTTGTTCAATATTTCTTAAGGCTTTTCTTTAAGACTCGTGAGAAGGTCGAGGTTTGTTTACAACTTTATGACTCCTCAAAATTGGGTCAAGTCAAGCAAAAATACATAAATGTTTGTTGAAAACAAGTAAGTGCTCTTTGAGATGCTTTCAAACTGTTTTACGATTCGCGAGAATCATTTAAGACTCGTTTAAGACTTTTATAATTCTTCCAGATTTGCTAGACTTTTTGGAACTCTCCTATTTAATCGGGCTTCTTCAAGGTTTGATCATGACTTTCAAGACTGGCTTAGGTCAGTGAAAGCTCGTTTAGGATTCTGTAAGACTCTTCAACAGTCACTGTGTGGCCGAGTGGTTAACGTGCTCGCTTCGCAATCCCTGCATCTCGGATTCGAATCTCACCAATGTCGGAAAAAGCTACTGATATTCGAATACTCCCTCCTCGCTAACATCCTAGCAAACACAGAGACTACAGTATCAGTGGAGGTGGGAAGATGGCGCGCCCTGTAACCCCCGCCAGTACGAACAAACAAGGCACTACACTTCTAGGGCGGGTTACCACCAGATCAAAAAGATTGATACTGCCTTGTGCACGTAGTGACCAGTTTACCCAGGAATAATATCACTGCTGCTGGAAGGAAGAGTGGAAGGGAAGAATTGAGTAGGGGTCGGCAAAGATTCCTGTATGTTCAGTAGATAATCAAGGATGTCAAATGTAAGTGTTATTACGGAACGAAAGAACTTGCACAAGATAGGGAGAAATGGAGAGCTGCATGAAGCCGGACGTAAGACTGATAACCTTATCATCATCATCAATTGCTGTTCATATAGTACTAATTCGTTTCTGATACTTCTCATTTTGTGTATTTTTTAAATCCATTAAATTTTCTTAACTCTACCCATCTCTCTTCACTGAATCATTGCTTCTCCACGCTAAAACCATGAATTCCACTCACGAATGTGCACTGGCACCCCCCCCCCCCTCAAGACTGATGATAGTACATAATGTTCAAGATTTGTGTCACGGCAATCAGGACCGTAGCTTTGAGGGGGGGATTCCCCTAAGCAGACAGTTTGCCCTTCTCTGTACCAGAAAGACTGAGAAGATTTTTTCATTTTTTTCACATGAAATTTGCAATTGCACCCTAAAAGTTGCTCTCCCTTACAAAAGTTGTTGTTCCTCTAAAGAAGCAGTCACGGTACGGATCTAGTATAACGGTAAGCCGAGAGAATCCAAAATAAATCTGTAATAATTCTGGATTACCAAGACTCGACACGCATAAATGAGCCAGCTCAGCAGAGTGCCGACATCGGGAGCTTAAAACGCTGTTTCGTGGATGAACCGGACGGTAATTATAGAACGTAATTTTTATGCACATGTTTTTATTCGCTTCAGTTCGGCAATTCACGAACGTGAAATGTGTATTTAATGTGAACAAGCTTCACACACTCCGTCTTTTCAACCCGAAGAAAGACAGGAAAAAAAAAAGAAAGGTAATTAGAGTCTTAATAATCGAATTATAGCCTCTTGAATCGGTCTACAGAGCTAAATAAACAAGGATTATGTTTTATGCCCCGAATCCTGGAGCAATTGAGTGTACTTAGCAACCATATGAAATATGTGGGGAATTTTCATCCAGTGTACTGATAGTCCGGTAAGTAAACATGTGAAGGAATATTCAGACACAGTAATGCAATAATTTCGCTGTAGTGAGGCGATTTATAGGCCTCTGCTGTAACAAGTAACTGAACAGAGGTACCTACATTCGTTTTGAAATTGGTGGGTGTCAGGCCCATAATCAGCCTTTGGGGTCAAAGGGTGGTGGGTAAATATCATTTTTAACATTGTTTGAAGAAGTGGCAAATTAAGGCGGGGAGGGGTAACAATATGCTTTCTGCATTACTAAAGGCAAGCCTTTTTCTAGGATGGATGCTACCATTGGCTCCCTCTCCCTAATTGTGGGTCATTACCACGTGTTTAGTAACCCGAAGCTTTTTGAGTCCGATATAATGAATTGAAACTGCAACAGGAAATTAGAAGAACAGGAAACTGCGGAATTCCGCAAATGATGTAAGTTCCTTTTCGAATATCCAATGGTTGCCTAATTAATTTTCAATGTCATGTCCTGAAAGTAGGTTTATACAATCTGTGACCGCAAATAGACAGACACTACCGCGAACTGGTTGGCGGATGACAACCAGACGATGGACCGGGTGCACTAACGAGCGAGCAATTTACTCATGTCAATATTGAACAACAGCACCCGTTCGAAACACAGACTGGAATATTCAAACACTAATTAATTAAATTTGTTGTACGAATTTCCAGTCGATAAATTTGTACGTGGTAGGCTGCTCTTTTTGTATCATTCGTTCGGCTCGGCTAGGTCGCTAGGTGGATACAAATGCAACTGTGGACTAGCTATTAAACAACCTGACCCGGTGAGTCAATCACTCTGCAAGTTTTCGTGCGTGAGCTTGCATCATGTCCGAGAAGTATGCGAATCAGAATTTAGAAATGTGAACTAAGAGTACGAATTCAGCCTTAGGGACATGAGAAAATAAAATACTAGAGGGAATCATCCCCATAGTTAAGAAGAAAAACTTTTTGATAAAATGTCACATAGGTGATTTAAGTATAGTAGGTCAGGCATAATGATGCACGTTTTAAAGGTCCAAGGAATCCCACAGGGGCTTGGCCCTATTTTTATCCATAAGTCAAAAAATATTGATAGTAATTCTACAGAAATCGTATTTTTTCGAGTTTCAAACTTGGCGTAGGGGTAGTGGAGACGAAAAAATTACCAGAAATGAACTTAATTTTTTGATTTATGTATTTGATTAAAGATTGATGTTTACATTACATTACGAGGCAGACCTCTCCTTTCCTTCACAGTTACTAGAAGAGGTCCGCCTCGGAGTTTCACCGTAATTTCATTTGTATGCGATAGAAATACATATGTACTACATATTAGCACTATAACTGTCTACCAAAATTAACCCTAGTCGGGTAATTTATTTCTAAAACAATTACTTATATTGTAGGTGCTATCACATAATCTGGGGTGTTCAGTAATTGTAGTTTATTATACCACTTATCCATTATGATAGTCTTACTAGCATTAATTTGGTGAAAGAAGTCTACTCGATTTTGAAACTCCTATTTAGATAGATCAGTTAGATTTAGATTGGGGTCTTCCTTAATCCTAAACTTTTTTCTAAGTCTTTTTCATTTTGGGCACTTGAGAATTACGTGTATTACTGTCTCGTTCTCCATTTCATACTCTTCACAGGTGGGGCTATATATTATTATGAATTTTGCTAAGTAGGCGTTAAAATTTCCGCGCCAACTTATAATAGGAACTGGGTGGTCACATAGTTTGTGTAAAAATGTTTCATCTTAAAAGCCGATTTTCAATATTAAGGAGGAATTTTTTGGTGATTTCCCCTATTTCAAACTTAAGGTATCGCTCTTGCCATTTTAAAGGGCGTCTACTTTAGCTTCTTTAATACTGTTTTTCACTTCAAAAGAACATTCTCTCCACTTCCTTAAATTGTGTAGCGGTTTTATCCTTCCGCCGCGCTCTTCTATTTTGAGATCAGTTGGTTTCCTGCTATACAAAATACTGACATGTATGAAATGGTCCTGTACGCTGATGTTATTCCAATAAGGATCTTCCTTCGCATTTGGAGAAGCTTATTTAGTTGAGCTTTATTTAGTTTTTCAGTTTATGCCGGGAGCAGTATAGTCCAGCGTTACTCAAAGTATGCTCCGCGGAACCCCGGGGCTCCGCAAAGGCTCCGGTAGGGGTCCGCCGCACCAGGGCATCCGAAATTCTGGCCGTGTGTGGTATAGCAAGTAAAAAGTAAAAAGTTTTTTTAAATTATTTAGTGAAGGGTTCTATAACATACATTGCTCTTGAAAAGGAGTCTGTCACCAAAAAAGGTTGAGAATCGCTGGTATAGTCAATATACGTTTCAAAGATTACTTTATACAAAGTAAGCCTATTTTTGAAGTTGTAGGCATATGTGTTTCCGTATACTGCACGAAAGCTGTTAAATATTGCAAGTACTTTATTTCTTAAATACTCTACATATGTGTATTAAAATCAAGTTCTTATCGATTATTACGCCTAGGTATTTGATGTAACCTTCAACTGTTATTTGCTTGTTGTTAACTTTAATTTTTCCTCGTACCTGCTGTTTTAGGAGTTCCCTATTTGTTTTAGATTTACGTTTTTTGATTTAGAGAAATGGGTATGGGAGTTCTGGAAAACTTATAGAAGGCCTAGAACCGCAAGTTTTTCATCTGATAAAAATCAAAAACTGGAACATTTTCAACGGCAAAATAAAAAAATAAAAAAAGTAAATAAAAAGCTATTAAGGTGTGTGAATTTACCAACTGAGCATTCGGAATTCCTAATTTGCAAATGAAAAAGATAATTGAGGCAGGAGTGCTGTCATCCTCCTAAGCATTTAATAAGTTCCCCCATATTCAATCAAATCTCCCCCCTCCCCCTCAACTATCTTTAAAACTTAAATGCGATGCAAGTCCTTATGGTCTTGGTTGTGTTTTAATGCATGTCATTAATGATGTAGAGCATCCAATAGCTTATACGTCAAGATCGTTAAATATACTACACAACAACATAAAATACAATGGGATGAGATTACATCATTTTAGCTGTATTTTGAAAATGCTGAATACGATGGCATTATCCCCTTTTCTCGAGAACCTCTCGTTTTCCATATTCAAAATTAAAATTTTATCAAAATATTCACGTTTTATTCCTTTTTATCGTGCAGGAATAGCTACACTGATACTGATAACAATACTGAACGCGTATAGTTGTTCGATCAGTAATATCATCTTGATGATACTAAAATTTGCATGATAGGAAAAAACAATGAACTATAATCAAAAAATTACCATTGGCATTAAATTCCTCGTTTAAAATACATATAGAATCATGTATTCTCATGCCATTGTTTTTTGAAAAATTTCAAATTGTTGTGTAGTGATAGTGCCGAAGAAAAATATTCTCAGTTAGATAGAGGCCACAAGTATTACCTTCGGAGTTCAAAAATTTCATAAATATTCGTGCGGCATTACCTTTTGTTTACAAACGAATCATAAGCCCTTATGGTATATTTTTAATTAGCAAAAGCATTGTCCACCAATGGTGGCTGATAAGTTACAATGTTATGTATTTATTCTAGCTGATTAGGATTTTTAAATCAAATATATTCCATCTAAACTAAATGTTTTTGCGGACATGTTATCAAGACTACTACTTAAAGCTGAAAATAACGTTAAGGAAGTATCCTACAGTAATTTTATCACTTATATCTTTACTAACGTAAATAGAGATATAATTGCAAATGAGACTATAAAAGATTCCATTTTAAGTAAAGTAATTAAGTTTTTACAACATGGTTGGCCACGAGTTTACGTCAAGAAAATTGATCCCAAGTTTTAGACCATATTTTCTTACACGAAACGAGTTCAATTTTGAGCTAGGTTGTTTATTTGTCAGCCATAAAGTAATTATCCCCTTGTTCTTTACCGAGTAAAATGCTTAAAGAATTACATGCTACGCATTTGGCAGTAGCAAAAATGAAGTCAACTGCTAGATCTTATTCTTGGTGGCCTTCCCCAGATAAAGATAAAGAAATTGAGCAGTTAACATGTGACTGTTAGTCATGTTTAAAATTTAATAAAAATCTGACTAAAGTAAAATTACAACAGTGGGCACACCCTGATGGTGCGGGTAAAAGATTACATATGCGACCTGGAATCATGAAATGTACCTCTGGTGTCACAAAATTATTTTTCATTTTGTTGACAATTCTTATAAAAAGAAGTCATGCTCTTTCGAATGAAACAAATCGCAGCTCCCTATCTTCATTAGTTTTTCCACAAAAACGTCCATTTATATGGCGTCATGTGAAATGGGCCTAGAATGACAGAAAACAAGAATTCAAAACGCGGTTATCATAGCAACGCGTGAACGCGCTACCACATCTGTGCGCACCACTACCACCGTCCCATCATTACACGCGTATCTCAAAAACCTGTTTTTTGCACAAGGGGCACATTTCATGATTCCAGGTCACATATAGTGACTTTTTTCATTTAGAACGTAAAACCTTTTTATTAATCACTGATCAGTATTCGAAATGGCTGGAAATTTATCATGCTTCTCACGGTACGAATGCAAAAATTGTCATTAATTTTTTAAGAGATTATTTTGCTTGTTTGGGTATCAGTGAAGAAGTAACTGATAATGGCCTACTTTTTTCATTGACAGAATTTTATTCCTTTATGAGACAAAATGGTGTTAATCATATTTTTCCTCCACCATATCATACTCAGAGTAATGGAGCTGCTGAAAATTGTGTGTCAGTATTTAAGGATAGGATAAAAAAAAAAAAAAAAACTTAAATTCGGGTGCTGATATCCTTGAGGCTATATTCATTGTTTTTTATTAGACTTTCGAACTACTGTTTACTGTACTAAGAATAAACAACACTGGCTGAACTACATCGTAAGTTAGAGAGAGTCAGAAACATTTTTTAATGTCAAGAAAGAAGTCAATGTAGAAATTGGAGATCAAGTCATGGCCAAGGACTATACAAACAAGGACGTGAATGTTGGATTCCAGGAACCATAATCGGCCAAAAAAATAATGTTACCTTTGACGTGGAGACCAGGGATGGCACAGTTAATAAGCGCCATTCAGATCAACTTGTATCCAGAGGTGATATTGAACTATCTAAGGAGGTTTGGACATCATCGGGCAAAATATCAACGTAGTTGAGTTTTTTTTTTTAAATGTATTTGGTTTTTATAAAAAATTGTTCTATCAAGTCGGCATGTTCAATTTATTCTACCCGTGCAACCCCCCCCCCCCCCACTGACAATGCTCGCGACGAACCAACATATGATGCAGAAAGGAGCTAGCAATTGAAAAAAATACGAATTACAATTTATTGTAGTAATTGCTAGTGATGCACAAAATTTCATATTTCAGTGTCCATGTTATATTTTACTGCGCAATTTGTGCCCCCCGCCTCCACACTTTTGACCTCGGAGCCATACTGGCATCAGGAAATTGATTTCGCTCCTCCACGAGAAAGAAAAATCATACCTACCCTTTATATACGTACTGAATTTTTCAGTTTTGATTAAAGTATGGCATCTAAAGTGAGGTAGGAAGGGGAGTGGAAAATTCCAGGCCTGGTTAAAGGAGGAGTTACAGACATGGGTGCGAAATTGGCGAATAATAGGGATGCAAATCACCTCGCGACCCGTTTCTCCACATCATCATATATATACTCATCCCTAGATTTTTTTCTTTCCTTCGCTTCTCCCCTCTATCCACCTCCTCTCCTCTAAGCATATACTAAAACTTTAAAATTCGTGTTTTCATGTAATTTTTCAGTATCAAAATGAATTTTTTAGCAGATCTATTACAACTTTTACTAGCACAAATCATCGAATCGAGCATTGAGACAGTTCGAAAGGTTACAGAATTATCTCGAAGGTGATTTGGCTACAAATTTTATTACAGATTCTGGGGAAGAAACAGGTTCTTCAAAATTTCATATAATGCAACATGGATGTCATTTTATGCCTAGGTTTTATGGATTGATGTACTATTTCTGATAACCATTCGTATCTAATTCAAAAATTGTGACACCTGGGGAAGAAGAGGGGATCAAAAAGGGTAACGGTATGAATTATGGATATCGTCTTACCCACAGATTTCGTTGGTCGCTAAACTTATTCCTGAAGATGATGAGCCCCTAATTTGAAACAATGGCGTATTGGCTGGTGAAGAGGAGGAGAACTCCAATCTGAGGACATGGATAAATGCAACGGCGATATCTTTTAACAGGTGGTGTCGCCGAATTCATTTCTGATAATGATTTGCCCTTGACTCGAAAATAGTACAATATGGGAGGGAAGGAGCTTATCAATAAAAGCAATATGGGTGTCGTTTTAGAGGGTTTAGCGGTCACCGAACTCATTTCGGATGATGATTTGCCCTCAACTTAAAAATAGTGGTAGGTATCTTGGCGGGAAAGGGCTCCAACTTGAGGATAATGATAAATGTAAAATTAATATTGTTTCACAGGTTTCGGTGGTTGCTGAACTCATTTCTCACTATATGCTTCTCCCTCAACTGGCAAATGGTGGGAAGGGAAAGGGCTTCAACTTGAGGATACCAATAAATGGAATATGGTTATCATTTCACTGGGTTTGGTGGTCCTTCTGCTCATTTCTGATAATGATTTGCCCTGAACTCGCAAATGGAGGAGCCTGGGAGGGAAGGAGCTTCAACTTGAGATTACCGACAAAATGCAAAATTAGTATTCTTTTACTGATTTTGGTGATCGCTGAACTCATTTCTGATAATGATTTGCCCTCAACTCGAAAACAGGGGTATCTTGGAGGAAAGGGGCGCCAATTTGAGAATAACGATAAATGTAAAAGTGGTATTTTTTCACAGGTTTCGGTGTTCGCTGAACTCATTTTTCATAATATGGTTTTCCCTCAACTCGCAAATGGTGGGAAGGGAAAGGGCTCCAACTTGAAGACACCAGTAAACGGAATATGGGTATCATTTCACCGGGTTTCGTGGTCCTTCTACTCATTTCTGACAATGTCACAAATGCAGGAACCAGGGAGGGAAGGAGATTTAACTTAAGAATACCGATAAATGCAAAACTGGTATTGTTTTACTGATTTTGGTGGTCGCTGAACTCATTTCTGGTAATAATTGGCCATTGACTCGCAAATGGAACCGAGAGGGCAGAGGCTCCAACATGAGGATACCAATAAATGCAACATGTGTGTCATTCCACAGGTTTTGGTAGTCACCGAACTCATTTCTGATCATGACTTGCTTAACTCAGAAATAGTAGGAAGTAGGAGGGGACGGGCTCCAAATTCAGAATGTCGATGATGCTTTAATCATTTCAGTGGTCAATGAACTTGTTTCTGCTGATGATTTGCTGCCACTGCTTGAACAAAATAATATTTTTTGAGCATAGCTACTGAATAATTCAGTTAGTTTGTGCAGCTTTCCGACTTCCTTCATCGACCTTTAGACTCGATTTTCTGGACTTACAGGTTCTTCCCGGCCACGGACCTAAGATTTTGTAATTACTAAATAGATCGACGAATAATACGTGAAACGCAAACATCAAATGTTAGATACAACTGACTGGACGTACTAGTTGTAGCTTCGTAGCCTACCCATTTGATACTCGTTCGGTCGTGATGATTATACGTTATGCTACCAGCGACCGTATCCATTGAATTTGCACGATTACTCCAAATATTTTGTCATAGGTCGATCGAATTGGCTGCACAATAGCTGCGACACTTGCGAATCGCAACCTTCATAGTCTTTCATCCTGCGTGCACTTGCCTGACCGCATGTTAACCTGACCCAATCGGTCGACTGTGACTCGTGATTCCGGTCACCGGCCGGGCCAAACTCAGACGCGATTCAGCCGATTTCGTAAATCGTATCCGTGATCCGTGTGCATGGCGGAGCGACGTAAAATAATTATTTAGAAAGAAGGTGGAATCGCTTTCGCCGAACACTGCTCCAGTGGTCAGCGGAGCGTGCATATCCGCACTTCTTCGGACAGATGAAAGCGAGGATGTATCCGTTTGCTTCGCGAAAACCACGCAGTCTCGATCCGGCGAAAACGATGCTGCATTTCCAAGCGAACTGACCATACGCGAGAATTTCGCACACAGAGTCGACTCGAGGCCAGAAAGAGTTTTGCTCGTATTCGAGAATCAAAATTTATGCAACGAGCTCGCCATGTTACGTCAAATCCGCACCCGGCACTGGTCGAGTGGTCGACTCCTGGTGTATCATACTCTCGTATATCTCGCCAGAGTTGGTCATTAACAAGCCCACGATTTACAGGTATTGATTTACAACTGCAGCCGCCGGGCCTTGGTGACGTACGATTTTGTGAAAGTTGGAACTGGCTACAACTGGCTTGCGAGTATTTTGCAGACAGCTATAGTGTCTTCGAGGAAGAATCGACTTGATATGGCTTTTCAGATAGACACGCTGATTTCGACATTCGGGTTTTACGCGCTGCGCCGCCGGCCATTTCGGTCTGTACCTCGGCACCTCCGTACTCAGTACGATTTACCTACCGGGTTCGACATTCGGGAATGCCGACGGAGTCATAGTTGTGTACGATAGTTCGTATAAAATTATATTCGTTCGACCAGTACATACTTTCAGCATTAGGACGCCGCATAATGCGGATTAGGTTTCGAAACTCGGTGAAAATAGAGAGCAGATTAACAGAAGCAAAATGAGGTGGGTCGGTGTGGACTCTGACCCTTTGACAACGATGCATTGGGGTGTGGATGTAGTATGTGGTTGCCGGCGTCGAATGATGCGGAAAACTCACAAAATCAGATGACAGTGTATTCCATCAATGTCGAATACCAATCAAGTACACCATCCGTTACTTTTGGCAAGTCTAGAGGCGACTATGTACAACATTTTACAGTGTTCCTCTTTTTTCATTTGCCCTCACCCGAGTCCTGGAATCCGCCCCTTCGAGCATTACCGCAGGGACGTCGGGGAGCCTTTTTAGGACTGCCTTAGCCCTCTTCTCTTCCTGCCTTAGCCCTTCTCTCTTCGACTGTATACAACTATAAGTTTAATTAAGGTATGATCGTTCCTATACATGCTCATTTCTTTGCTGTTCGATAGAAGGGACAGAAAGCAATAAGAAACAACACCGACATTACTTGACAATACCTACAAAGATAATCTAGAAGGACAGAAACACGCCAACATAACCAAAAAGATGATTAGCCATAATTACTGCCAATTCAACAACACATACTACAAACAAATAAAAGGATTACCGTAAAGTGGGGCTACTTTGAACATTGGGGCAACTTTGAACAGTGGCACTTCTTCACTTTAGCGCACGCTGGTGGTGAAGTTATGAACTATTTTTCCGCGTTCCTTCGACACCAGGCAACTAGATAGTTGAAGAAAGAGTCCTAATCAGTTGTCTGGGAATGTTTATATTTATTTGTGGCAATGTCTGTCGCAGGAATTTATCGCGATTTTGCGTTGAAATTTATGGCCGTGGCCACTTCTATCACTTTCAGCTTTTTGCGGTAAGTGATATTTCTCATGAATTAATATATCTCTCTGGCATCGAACGTCGCCGTCGTGAACTAAACATTTTTCAACGTTAAATATCAATCCTATATAATTATTTTTCTGAGCGGGGCTACTTTGAACAGTAAACAAATAATGCACCACTGTAATTAACAAGCGATTTTGATGAAATAAAAAATATTTATTTTCCAGATTAATAGCAAAGAGATAGTTCAAAAGTGTAAGAGGCAAAAAGGCTCGTGAGAATACGGTAATTATGTGGAAGAAATTTCCCCAAAAACTTGCTTAGAGTTTACAGAAGGCCTAGATTCGTTGTTGACGAAAAGGAAATTTGTTATCACGGTGAATGTCGATTTTTTTCATGTGTTATTTTCTACAAATATTTAAATAACGTTCTTTCTTTAATAAAATTTACCAATTTTTCTTCTATTTTTTGATAGATTTGTGAAACTTTGTAACTATAGAGTCCTGAAAGGGTATTATTTTGATTTTTTTTCGTCTTCGAGTTATCATAATATACAGTAATCGCCACTCAGTACAATCTCGCTTAGTGTGATCATTCGGCTATTGTGATCAAAGTAGGTTTTGATTCCGGTCCCATATGTTTGATGTTTTCCTATGTAAAATTAGCCGAATAGAATGATCAAAAAGACGGATATAGTAATCGTATTCCGACGAAAATTTGCTCTTCCTTCCTGTTTTTTCATGTTTCTGCACGCAGAATGATACGCCCAGTACATCTACATACATTTAGATTTACGATGAACATGTTTTGCGAATAGTAGATACAATAGTACATGGCTAACATTCGACGTTCCTGCTCAATATCGCGCGTGTTTTATTCTACGGAAGTTGTACATTTCATTATCAAAGAGAAAAGAAAATAATAAGAAATTTACATTCGGTTTTAGTGATCAGCTGCTTACAGTAATCAGTCTTGGTCCGACAATGATCATACTAAGCGGAATCCACTGTATAACAGAGAAACAGTGCTCAAAGAAGCCACAAAACCGAGGCAACCTGAATACATCCTTTTATACAGAGCTGTACATGTTCACAAGCAAGTTTTAAGATATTTGAAAACATAAATTGGTAGAGGAAGCTGGACTTTAGAACAATGGCTTGAACACTTTTTTCATTACAATCAGTATAGGACGCTCACAAGCGAAATAATAGCGTTAAATGTTCAAAGTAGTCCCACTTTACAGTAACAAAATGGGATTATGTCTTTGTTCCCCATTCTAGCTGAAATCTACGAGTACATGAACAGTTTGGACAGTAATATTAAAAACAAAATCGCAAACATAAACACAACATAAAATGAAAAAGGTTCGCGAACAACTCTAATCATATGGACAGATATGGACAGACAACTAGACCTAGTGGTACATAGCCAGCCTGGTGTTCGATGGTGGGGTGGGGGGGGGTGTTGAATGGGTACTATATAAAACCACTATTTAACGAAGTAGTAAAGGGGAAGGATGTCCAGCCCCTTCAACCTTCCCCCTGCTACGCCACTGACTAGACCAATACTTTACAGAAACGAATGAGTTAAATGACAACATTAAATTCACAATAGAAAAAGGAGGCAAAACAATAAATTACCTAGGGGAAGGGTGTCCAGCCCCTTCAACCTTTCCCCTGCTACGCCACTGACAAGATCAATACTTTACAGAAACCAATAAGTTGAATGACAGCATTAAATTCACAATAGAAAAAGGAGGCAAAACAATAAATTACCTCGACTGTACAATATAGATAAACAACAATGAAATACAGCACAACTTATACAAGTAAACCAACATACATTCAAACACAATAATACCAAACGACTCATTCCATCACCATGAATACAAAAGGGCAAGCATGTACAATTACAGCCACAGACAATCACAATGGTAGAATACAACAATGACAAGAAAAAAGAGACAAAAATAATAAAACAAATGACCATCAACAACTACCAACCAAACATTGTAGACAACATAATGAATACCCGATGCGCAATTAGTTACCCTCTAGTTCCCCGCGGAAAAGTTACCCATTTGTAACCCTCGGTTACCCTCAGATTACCCCGAAACCCGTCAGTTACCATTGGTTCCCCTTTAGTTACCCGGGTAACTGGCGGGATTTTGCGCATCGAGTAGTACATAACGGAGAGAAAAAAAAATGACCAACACAACAAACATCAAAAAGGACAAACACAAAGGTGCAATACCATAATATGTAGGAAGACATACCATCAAACCACTGAAGACTTTTAACCAATACAACATAAAACTCTGAATAAAGTAGAGCCAACCAATATGATTAAAGTAACGAGCAATGACGAAACATAAGGAAAATATAGAAATAACTAGGTACAATATGGTGTCCACAGACTAGACTGTGAAGAATGCAACACGATTTACAAAGGAGAAACAGGACAGAAATACATATAACAAGAATGAAAGAACATGAGAGATCACAAAAATTCAAGGAAATCACTTTTTGGATAACACCCAAATGACCATAAACATAACGATAAAAAAGATTTCAATATACTAAAACCGCAAAGCAATTTACAAGAAAAGATAACTATAAGAACAAATGAAAAACATAAAGACAGGACAAAACAAAATAACTTGATAAAGACAGCCTCAAACTTGGACAGCGAAACACTGTTCCCACTAAACATACAGAAATATCAATGCCAGGATTTGCTTATTAGACCTTTATTAACAACCAATCACAATACAGAATATGACCAGGACAGTTCACCATGCGGTACTACCTAAACCAATATATAGCGGGTTACATACAGACCTTTGTTTCCTAAATAAGTCACTAATCAAAATTGTGCTGCGGATTGGCCCACAAAACCTTCACTAACAACCAATCAAAATACAGAATATGCCAAGAAAGTTCACTATACGGTACTATCTTAGTCAATATAGCGTGTTATAGATAGCAGTGGCTGAGGACAAGACAATTCACCATATGGTACTACCTTAACCAATAGAACAAGTTACAGACAGGTCTTTGTTTCAGTAGCTAAATCACTTATGATATAGGATAACCGTTCTAACAAAAATGCGTTGCTTTCAAGCAAAAGTGATACAAACTTTAAGAACTGTATGTAACTAATCTTTTACTTATACCTCAAGACGAGAACGGTAGATTCAAAATATAAACTGGTTGAAGGCCTATGTATAGTCCGATTCAGGTAACATGTGGTCCGGAAACGTAGAAAGTCTGGCGTAAATTAGCAGATAAGGGAGAAAATGGGCAGCACCAAACGTGACAAATCTAAAACAATATTCGACTACATGCGACCAAACTGTCTTAAAATGATCAAATTCATCCTCAACTAACCAAATCTGACCAAAACGGTCTGAGAACATCCGAAATAAAATTCGATTTAAAACACTCAAAATCGATACTCATGTGCCAGTCCGACCAAAGCTGACCAAGTGTATCACCATTCATTCTGAGACGTGCCGGAGTCTGGTTGGCCGAGTGGATAGCGCACACTGTTCTTGGAATCCGGAGGTCCCGGGTGAGCGAAGCGAGTTCCGAGTGCTTTTCGGTACTGCTTTCGCAAAGCGAAAGCAGTTTTTTTGGATATTTTGATGGAGTGAGATTTCGAATATCTCCCCAAGTCGCCCCTCCTACAAAAGTAGTTCCCCTATCCGGAATAGTGATCACGCTACGGGCTTATTTTGAGCAAGAAATCGCCCCCGCACCCGACCATTGTGTCTGCAAGTGTTGCCAATTTCCATCTTCATGAGTCTAGACGACAGCTTGACCATGCCGGAGGGGAAAAAATCTTCACCGTAGCATCACTATCCCGAAACTTCCTGGTACGTTTTAAAATCATTTTCAAACTTCTTAATCATCTACATGCTCATCCTTTATTCGATCAAGGAAATGCAAATAATCGGAAAAGAGTAACAAGTACGTAAAAGAGATCAGGTTTTTTTCATTCGCCAACGCAATAAACATGTTTTCCTGGCCAATCCGTCTTCCCACGACAGGTTATTATATTCGCACGCCGAGAAGGGAAAACTCGCAACTTTATTTTCGACGGTAATGCTCGCGCTATTAAGGTGCACACTTAAGTAATCAACTACATGCGACGTTTTAATTACCGGTATTTACAGGTCGATAAACGCAGCGCGATAAAATCGCATCGTTACGCCTCCGGCAAAGCCCACTATGTATTTTAATACTATGTGTCTTACGCAAACGAAAGTGGAGACTTCGCTACCTATGCGTCTCTGCTAACTCCTCAGAAGAGAAGAGCGATTCTTGCCCAGTCATCTTCTCCGTCTTTGGTCCACCTGTTATACCGGTAAACCGATTTTAATCGCCGTTAAATCGAGCGAAGTGCCCACGCATCATCTTCTAAATTATTTGGAAATTACTCAAATTAATGAATTCATTTCCACGTTGTACGATCTAAGCGTGAAGGGCGAATATTACATAAATCTTCCGGAATTACTAGTTAGAGCTCTTCTAAAACGTCCAATGCATGTTTTATTTTGATTTAGGTAGATCTAGAATGCGAATTTTCCAATTTCTTAAATGCTGAATTTCAAAAATAAAAAGATTTGTACAATCATCGATTTCAGTACTACGAACGCATAGGTGGAAAAACTATGGAGGGGGATGAGGGTTAGTAACCCATTTTACTGAAATCCAGTGAGGAAATCTCTATTTTTCACAAGTAAGATACATAATGGGGAACGCAGTCGCAAACTACCTCGACTAACCCTGCTCAGGAAAGTGGCGCGCTAAAAACCGTGAACGACTACATCCGATACCTAATGAAAAAGTTAATTAATATACATACATAAGAAAGAAATATGTATCTATTTGAATGTAATAGCTAATTTTCAGCAAAATTCGGAATGATCATATCTTTTTATCCCCCCCCCCCTCCTAAAAAATTAAAAATTTGATTTGGTGGACCTGTCAAGCAAACAAACTTTTTTTTCGACTGATTCCCTTAATCAACACATTGAATGTCCGTGTCCTAACGATTACTTCGGAGCGTCATCCTCGAAAAGATCATAGAGTGCATCAAAGCCTCAAAATCGCAATTGGTCTACGCAATAATGAAACGAAAGAAAAATACTGTTGTAGTGGATCGTATTGGCAAAGATAATTTCTTAAGACGTCGATTGTTTCCGATGAATCAATGATTTTGAATTAATCAATCATTTTTGCTCAAAAGCGAACCAAGGGTCAGTGGTACAATCGCGGTTCAACATTGAACCGATGTTGAACCGCCTTCGACCGCCCGAATTCGGTCGCTCAATTGATTGAACCGAGTCACGTTTGATTGTACTACTGGCCCTTAAAAGGGAGACCAAACAGGCCCACTCACATAGAAAACTTGATTACATAACATCTAAACACGTAAGCCTATTTGAATACCTGAACCCTAAGAGCTAAAGTAAAATGCAAATACAGAAAAAATTTAAATTAATAAATTACGGCGAAAGGAACAAAAACTTTCCATCTGGTAACACTGTTAACGGCTTCAAATGAGGTGAACGGCTCTTCCGCGAGATGATGGAGCCCTGTAAACCCGAGTATGCTAAGCACCATTTTATCGTTACTTTTTTTCCGTGGAAGAGAGAAAACGTGGCTGCTCTGCATACTCAGGTTCATATGTTCTACAAATGGTAGCAGTACACAGGACATAAAACGAATCAACGTTCAGATCCTTTTTTGCTGAGCCTCTAGTCGACTTCGAAAGTATCTACATAGAAAAAGTGAATTCTAGGAAATCTGCAAAAAGGACTAGAATATTCTATTGTTAAGTCCTCTTTTCTGAATCAATCATAATCCAAACCAAACTGAAAAATAATTATTATTAGCAAGTTTCCTTATCAGGAAGCGGTATTTTATACATTATTTTAATAACTGTAGACATTTTCACTAAGCATCACAATTATTGTAGAATTGTACTATTGCAGTTGTAGAGTGTTGACGACGAGTTTGTTGAAAATTGTAAACATGTATAAGCATTAAGAAAAATTTCACAATCGGCTCGTGATTATATTTTTGGAAAATAGCGGTTCAACTTCTGAAATATAGCACCCTTGCCTTCCACCAGAGGAGCCTGAAATTCGTAAGAAAATGTGAGAATACGACCTACATAGTTGTGATCCGCTTTGCCCTCTCCAGGGAATAACTTCTTACTACGCCTTTGTTTGTGATTAATTAACCATCTTCTATTATTCGATTATTATATTAATTAATCGTCGTATAAAATCGTATTTTCTTTCTCTTTTGTTTTGTTGGGATGAAATTGTAATAGAGCCCGATCTGAAAGGATTGACATAATTTTGACCTGCGTCAATTTTGCGAATTTCGACATGGTATTTTGACATTTTGACAGCCATTTCAACCAATCGGAGCACTCCGATGTATTTTTGACTTTTTGACATACTTTGGACCTGAAACCAATTTATCAATTCTGCTACAAGTGGGCGGAGCCTATGTGATTGTCAAGGACTGACACTATTTTGACTCAAAAAGCGTGTCTTTGGACACTGATTTTGCAGATGGGGAGGGGGATTCCTTTCAATCTGTTAACAGAAACTGATGAAAAGAGCACACCTGTTATGAAGGTTTTCAAGTCACAAAGGTAATCTATTGAAAACTGTAACATCAAGAGACAAGGGGAGAGAAAAAAGTTCATGAAATACTTCATGTAAGTTTTTTTAAACTGCCAAATTCGTTTATGTAATATTTTCCGCAAAATTTATAACTGTGGCACCTGGTGGCAGAAATATACCTAAACGGGTTTTAGAACCCGAGATGGGGAAAATCAAAAATCCGAAAAAGTCAATGTAATCAATTAATTACAAAACATTTTGTTTTTGATTTTAACATCATGATTTTGAAGATTAATTGAAATCTTAACTGTGAAAGAAACCATAGTCAATTTTGATTTAAATAACAGACTTACGTTATATCCATTGCTCATGTGCATGAAGTACCTACTTGTTTTCATTCTCAGATGATGACTTGATAAAATGAGCTGTATGTTTTTGCATAATGGCTGCAGATATAACTTAGTCTGTCATTTAAGTCAAAACATCAAAACTGACTTTCGTTAATTACACAATTAGAGTTTAAACTGATTTTGATTTTAATACTTCTGATTTTGTGATTTAAATCTTTTATTTTCGCATTTTTCTAGATACTTCTCGATTTTAAAATCAAAAAATCAGATGAAAATTATTTTCATCATGATTTTCAATCATTTTCAGAATTTGTTTTTTTATATTTGAAAATTGTGATTTTTGGAACACAAATGATTCGTAATTCATATTTTCAACCATCTGCTTTTTTTGGTTTTGCCTAATCTCCGTTTACAAAATATAAAATAGTTGTTTTCCTAATTTTTATTTTGAGCAAATTTTACGTTTCAAATTCATCTTCTATTTTCTATTCGAAAAAATCATTTTCCATTTCAAAATACAGTTTTTAAAATAGACTCGTTCATCTGAATTTTACTACACTTTACTGTGAATGTTTCGTCTTTCTCAGAATCGGTGAATATTGATATTTTTCGTAAAAGAAGCAAAACCCTCAACATGAAGAGAACCTCTTTTGAAAACCAGTTCTGCAAACGAAATCTATTTTGAAAGCAAGAGCTATTTCAAAATACCTCTTTGGAATGTAGCTATTTTATGTTAAAAATAGGTTTATGAATTTCAAAACTTCAAAACCTATTTTCATTTTTTTTTTAAATTATTATCTTAAGATAAATTATTAGACATCTATTTTTTATTTGAAATTGATTTTGATACTTGAATTTCGAAATATATTTTTTTATATCTTAAAATAGGTTATCTGACACTTGTTTCTCATTTGAAATAGGTTTTCGCACATACTTGCATATCTTTTCCAGGTAGTAGCCGGGGAGGGAAAGAGGGAGGGACAAAAATCTTCTCAAAACACATTGAGTATATCAAAAATGATTTTTTTGGGGTCACTGAACTCGTTTTTTAAACTATTGTGACCCTAAATGCAAAATTTTGACACTTGGGGGAGCAGGACCCAATTTTTCTCTGTGCACATCAAAAACCAGGTTTCTTTGGTGGCTAAATTCGTTTTCTTATTCTTTTGGCACCAAATTCAAAATTTCTGCACCGGTGGGACGCGGGACGTTCTGCAGTTCAAAATTTAAGTCTTTTGAATCGTTGAATTGATTTTTGATATAATTTTGATTTTGAATTCTAAGTTGTGGTACATATATAGGGAAGGAAGGAAGAGGAGAGATATACATTTCCATTAAATACATCATGCACATCAAAAATTAGATTTTCGGTGTCCCTGGTCATTCTTAACACCATTTTGACTTCAAACTCGAAAATATGGCGTCTGGAGAGAGGTAACGAAGGACATGAGCTCTTTAACTGAAAATACTGGTAATTTTTACTATATTCTGATAACAATAAATTACAGTAATTATATGTATTTAAAAATGTAACCAAATTTCAGTATTTGGTAACAGAATTTTGAGTTAAAAAAGGCGGGAAATAGCTAAAAATTAGAAATTAACCAGGATTCGAGTAAATTTTACCAGAAAATTTTTTTTTAATGTTCTGATAGGTATACAATAGGTTCAGATCGGAACTTTATTATGTAGTGACTAGATACGTGTATTGATTCAATTTTACCGAACGCGGGTGAAATTTCTGAGCTGCTAAAATGGAACGAACTTCCACAAACAGGCACTTGAAGAAATAATTACCAAAAAAATCAGGTATAAATTGAACCATCTCTGTATGTAGAACCGAATAATATTTGATAGATAATATCGATGGTGACATGCACAAAATGCTCAAGTGACATTTTACTAATTTTTCAGAAGAGCAATTTGAAAATTTAACCAACTTTCGCTCAATGTCCTGTACTCCATTTCATTCATATGACTCCTCAAATACGAGGAATAAGACTTGCTGGTCCTTCAGTATGTGCTAGTAAAAAGAAAAAAAAAAAAGAAGTTTAAACTTGCATTGATGGCACTCTATAGCCCTTCCATAAAAATTACGACGCACTTGATACATTTGACGCGAATAATTATTTCACTTGATATACATGTGTCCAGAATTTCAAGCGCACTTAGCTCATTTGCCATGAATTAGAACGAAGTACACTGGTTCGCCAAGCCAAATGTAGGATAAAGAATCAAAACTCACATTTGCCATTTTACTTCAAGGGCGCAAATAGGCAAAATACTGTACACGGGTGCAGGAATATCTTTGCTGCGCCTGTGAACGTGGGGTATGTTATACATATCGCACATTTACAGGCGGAGCGAAGATATTCCTGTACCCGTGTACAGTATTTTGCCTGTTCGCGCCCTTGAAGTAAAATGACAAACGTGAATTTTGATTCTTACCCTTCAAATTTATCAAGTGCAATGTAAAACCTTATCCATTCATTTACAACATCTGTGTACGACCAATACAGTTTTTGATGCACTGAATATATTTGAGTACCGCTGCCTGGAGATGACATGGTGAACTAATTCGTTCTGTTATCAATGCAGGCTGATAGTCAGTCTACTTACATCCTTGTTTCCGCATCTAACTCATTTGTCACTCATCTAACTCATTTTCGACCAAAATGTCATTTAGGCAACGTGTGCACGTCACCATCAATATCTCTTACGAAAATTGTATCTCTTTTGCTATTCACGGGTGCTACTAACCCCAGAAACAGAACATGTGATTTGCATACCGTGCATTTGCATGAAACGTTGGTCCCCTACAGGGAGTCTCAAATTCTCAAAATCAGTTTTAATTCCCATAAGAACTTTAATCTCTTTGAGGCCTGCGGGTTACTCTTGACCGACTTTTCCCAAGTACTCCGAAAAAATTTGAAATATATGGAACCCCTTTCAGAATAAACGTACTAGAAACTCAAAAACCGAAAATAAGAACGATTTTTCAAGACTTTGGGTGTCCTCGTATACAGTATTACTGTTATCTGTAATAAGATTTCTTTTATCTGGTTTGGGTAGATCACTCCCCTTCGAAATATTTTCAATATCATTACATTCTAAAGTTGTAACCGAAGGGTCATGTTTTTCATACAAGTTGCTCAAAGGCTTTGACTTAAATTACCAAGAAGAAAATAATTACTAAAAGTACTAATTTAGCTCAAAAATATCCAAAGAATTTCACTCATCAACACAGAACAAAAAACACTTCCGAACCCTTCCACCCCTCACAGTAGGGGTCAAAAAAAGGACGGAATGGTGAAAAAATAAATGAAATCCGAAATGGGAATTGATCTGTAGGTATTCTATGTTAACGAATTCGGTTTTTAAATTAGCTTTTGCATCTGACCCTTCAGAATGCCACCAGGAAGGGCTGTATGGCCAAATAATAGTCGTTTTTTCGGACTGCAAGTAAAAGACTCCACCCTTTGGTAGCGACCTTTATAAAACGTTCTAAAAATTAGAAATATTTCAATGGGGACTCTGTTTCTCTAACGATCACCCAGTGACAGGATCCTCTATTAGAATTTTGAAAATTAAATTGTAATAGCTACTTTAATACATATTGTGAGTCATCGAGTCACATTCATGGTGCTGACGAAATGTACATCAATTTTGGTCGCGATTGAGCATCACAAAAACTTCTAGATGTGCTGATTTTCGCGTTTCAAAGTCGGGTGTAAGAAAACGACCACCTTTTTTAAGTGTTGACAATTCATTATTCGGACAAAGGTCGCGCATTATTAATGAGTTGAAAATTCGTCTGTCATCTCACAAATGAGGGTCTCACCGATGGTAATAGGATTTTTAATTACTTGTGAGTGTATTAACACAGTGGTTAATAACCGTTTTGAAAATTGATTGCGATTTATGTGGACGCGGCCAAGTTGCAAAATGACGTACGATATTCGTGACCATAAATGCGCGTTCATAAACGCTCAATTTGCGGATATTCCGATGCTTACGAGTCAGAGTCGCGAATGAGTAAACCAGATACTTTAGGTATTGGTCCAGAGCCTAAAGGCCACCGGTATAAAAAAATAACTGCTGAGCTTGTCAAATGTACTATGTACTAAAATATACTACTTAACATTACTCAAATTGAGTAGTTTGGGTAGTTTTTGAGTAGTATTTTTGACAATCGCAGTAGAACATTTTTATTTGGATACATACTATTATTAAGTGTTGCTGTATTTGTGGTTGTTTTTCCTCGTGAAATATTATAAATGCCGGACCATTAAAGCTAACTAACTGTGTGAAGAATTTAAACAGAAAAATACTATTCATGCGGTTTTCAATTGACTCATCAAATTATGAATGAGTCTCTATTTTTATGGAAAAAAAAAAAAAACTTCGTGAGGCTTACTACGCAAGATCGATGGATACTTCCCGGGGCGAGTAAATTATGCTAGTTTTAGGCAAACTAACGTAAGCTGGCTATACGGAAACCGACATTCGAGAACTGCTGTACAACCTCATGTAGCATGAACAACTGCCTCAGAGATAAATCAGCCAATTTTCATGATCGTAAAACGTGGTCGGAAGACACGGTCGAAGCTCGAACATCATTTTATAATATTTTAAATCATCATCTCGATGACCACATTCAGGCTTTCAGATTAACAGCGTTTATTTTGTTTTTCTGTATTGACAAATATGTTCGAAAACTTTAGAGACTAATAATTGTACAACAATTCGAGTTTAAAATAAAACCAAATTGAATTATATAACGTTGAACCCTGTCGTGAGGTGGTTTGACTGTGTCGTGAGTGGTGGACGCTGGCCAAAGACGGGCCGCAGCGTGAGCGATGAGGGCCGATAGAACGAGCCCGTATGTTGATTATCCTCGGCGCGAGTTATGAATATATGGCCGAGTCAGATTTGGTTCAATACGTTTTATTGATGTTTTTAACAGCTTTGATTCTTACGTTAAGTTAACAATTACGGATTATAGCAATAGGCTAAGAGAGCGCACAACACGACATACTGTAAAAAGTTACGTTAATTTTCGGAGTTCCCAGATCTGATATGCGAGACAAGAGTAAAAGTCTCCACCTAACGTTTGATGAGAGCAAGACCACAAGACCATCGATTCGGCCCTTGCGGCGAGTTTATAAAGGCAAAAGTGTTCTCCCAGATGGGATGAATTTTGAAGACGTCAGAGCCGCACACGGAGGTTTGCAGATCCCGATGATGGGTCGCTTCGGGTAGGCGAGGAGTGATTGTGTCGAGAGACGGACTCGACACGTGCCGGATAATTTGGCGATTGGTTATAGATTGATTTTTCGGTGTGCAAGTGTGAATCTGATTGGGTGCTATGATTGTCGGAGGGAGACAGTGTAGGTACTAGTACATTACTTCCGGGTTATGATCGTACGATCGGTGGTTTTCTGAGAATTTGGAAACGACGCTGCTGGATGAGCGCGTGTGAGTGAGTCATCGATATTCGAAAGTAAGATCGGCGATTGTCCGGAGCCTATTGTTTTTATTCTGGTAATTCTTGGAATGGTCGAAAATAGATTGACGGGTGAGGTACCGTGCGGTTCTCCTGTATAGGTGCGGTACTGTTTTATTCGAGTAATTCTCGGAATGATCAAAAATAGATTGATGGTTGACTAAATTATGCCGATTAGAATGGCGTAAAAGAAAGAAGCCTTCGGAATGTGTAGAAGCTGATTTTCGCCTTACGACATATATACCCCGGGTTTGAAAAAAAAGAGAAAAAAAAGAAGAAATTGTACGGTATCGAGAGATAAGAAAAGAATTTCTGTCGCGTTGTATGCTCTGTACAGTGTCTTTGGAATTTCTTAGTAGATGGGTATATACATATATTTCATCGGTGCGACGATGACTTAGGCGCGTGTACAATGTAATGTTGAGCTAGGTGTGATATAGATTATTTATAATATGGTGTCTTAGTATTAGTGTGTAACTTAGAATAATTAATCGTATATAATAATATCGTGGGAAACTGAAGGAAAGAAGTGCGATTTCTAGGAAAATTTTGTGCGATATTGACGGTGGAAATGGTAGAGCGAATAAAATGCTGGAGCTGAATTGTTGGGTGGTCGGGGAGAGGGTGTTGGTAATTTGTTCTATTGCAGAAATAAGGATCGGGATTCTCTATTAGTTGCTGGAAAAGATCGTAACGGTCCCGATCGGTTTCTGTCTTTTCTTCTGTCGTGTTGGTTTTTTGTTTTTATTTTTACTAGTTTTGTGTGGTTCGAGATGGACCTAAAAGAAGCCGTAACTACCATCATACGGGCCCTGGGCTTGGGCTCCCATTTCGTCGAACTGCACACCGGGCCACCGGCGGAAGGCTCCGCATTGCCGGCGGGCAGTCTGGTGTGCAGCTGCGAGAGCTGCGTTGTAAGAAGGCCGGTAGCGGCGCTGGCAAGGGTGGCCGCCACGGAGGTTTGCAGATCCCGATGATGGGTCGCTTCGGGTAGGCGAGGAGTGATTGTGTCGAGAGACGGACTCGACACGTGCCGGATAATTTGGCGATTGGTTATAGATTGATTTTTCGGTGTGCAAGTGTGAATCTGATTGGGTGCTATGATTGTCGGAGGGAGACAGTGTAGGTACTAGTACATTACTTCCGGGTTATGATCGTACGATCGGTGGTTTTCTGAGAATTTGGAAACGACGCTGCTGGATGAGCGCGTGTGAGTGAGTCATCGATATTCGAAAGTAAGATCGGCGATTGTCCGGAGCCTATTGTTTTTATTCTGGTAATTCTTGGAATGGTCGAAAATAGATTGACGGGTGAGGTACCGTGCGGTTCTCCTGTATAGGTGCGGTACTGTTTTATTCGAGTAATTCTCGGAATGATCAAAAATAGATTGATGGTTGACTAAATTATGCCGATTAGAATGGCGTAAAAGAAAGAAGCCTTCGGAATGTGTAGAAGCTGATTTTCGCCTTACGACAAACCCCCTCCCCTATTATAAATGAAATTTAACGGTACGTATAATTCATGGACTAATAAAGAATTAAAAAATAGTACAAATAATAAAATATGTAGGCTCTTAAATTTAGGCTTCTTAGGGTGATAATAAAATAAGGAAAAATATTATTGTACGAGCAGAGCACGTTTTGCCCTCTGTGTTCTTCGCTTCCGCCGCTGCCCCAGCGATATGTTGCGGACCTCCAGCAACTGCAGCCGAACATGCATACCGACACAGTGTTAAATATTCATCTTATGAAGTCCCGTGCTAAACCACAGTAACTATCCTTGTGCAGGTTAGAGTTTTCCTTCTCTGTGCCAAAGAGTGTGCAGCCGCAGTTCGCTTACTAGCCACGTGTTTTACGACGTTGAGTAAGTGTCAGTCTTTTAGATCTGGTGGTAACCCACCCTGCAATCGCGGTGCCTTGCTCGTTCGAACTAGCAGGGGGTACAGGGCGCGCTATCTTCCACCTCGATTTTGATATCGGGAACTTAACACTAAAATACGCGCTCTGTCGGAAAAATATAGACTGTCCTTATTCTGTGATCATGGTTATCACGACGTGCAGTGTTTGTACATAAGAATCCAACATTTTTTCAAATTACTAAGAAAAATAGTGTTATTAGTTATTTTTGTGAATTGTACAAGTTAAAATATTATTATTAGGTACTTTACATAATTTTCCTCGTATTCATTTTGAGCACAATTCGAGTCTCTTGCAAAATTTACCAGTTTTTGAGCATACAATTGCGTAAAATTATTGACTTTTTTCTTTAGCATTTGTGGTTTCTTAAGGTTTTTAATTTTTATTTATTTTTTTGACCACTGTAATTATCACAAAATTATTTCAAATGTTTCTTTTACTTTCAAAATAATAATAATAATAATAATAATAATAATAATAAAAATAAACAAATTTTTAAAAATAGGAAAAGTAATTTTCATTTCATTTTTTTAGAATTTTCCTAATAGCTTTCAATCTTTAACCAAATAAACAATGTACATTTTCTGATTCAGCTCTAGAAAATCTGCATTTTGATATCTACATCTTATAGAAATATGATAAAACAGCCTTTTTTTCTCTCTCTTAAGAAGCTAAATACATGATGCAGAATTTGCCTTGTCTTATCCATAACGAAAGAATTGAAAGTGGATAAAAAATTTGTTGTTGGCTTACAAAATAATTACCTTTCTAAATACATAAGTAGCGCGCAAATATGTTTATACTTCACCCCTACCCCTCCTTTGCAGGAGCAGTGCCCAGTTATTTGAATTTCTTCATTTTCGAAAGTTTTATTTGTGATGACACTCAAGTCGTGAGGCTTGCCACTTAATAGCCGACGACTGAGTGCATCTGCCAGTCACTTTCCTTCCTGTGACTCTTTTAACTGAAGCAGGTAAGTAACCTTTCCTGAGCTCATAGCCCGAGAGTATAGCTCCGTAGCTCGATAATAACAAAAAAAAATCAATGAAGGAGGATTAAATCTTGAATTTTAAGAAAGAGGGGTTTTGCGATTTAGGTGAATTCTTTTCTTGGTGTAGGGGGGTTACAAATAACCTAAATTTATCCAATTGCCCGCATGTATATGAAGAAAATTTGGCCAATGAGGGGGGGGGTGAACACTCCCCTCTCGTTGGTACGGCCCTGCTTGACCACTTAATGCAGAAGATAATATTACAAATTCTTCATTTAATGACTAATTGAATAAGTAATTGTATTTGCTGCAAAACATGTTTTAAATAAATGATGTTCAAATTATGTACAAAAACCACAAAATAATGGATCAGAAAGCTATAAAACTTTCACTCTCATTATGGAATTAATGTGACCTGATAACCATGATCATATAATGAGGTTTTCAAAACATGCTACTACTAGCGCTCCAAGTGGAGTGTTAAATTCCCAACTGTAGTCGTTGTGTTTGCTAGGATGTTGGCGGGGATATTTCGAATATCACTAACTTTTTTTCTGGCGTTGGTGGGATTCGAACCCGAGACGTAAGGATTTCACAGCGGGCACGTTTACCCCTCGGCTACAAAACGACTTGTAAAGGTAATTTACTTGTGACTAAGTGTTGGCAACTTCGGTGACATTTGTAGATATCACAAACTAGCCCGTTGTTATGTTAGTAGGTAATGCATGTGACAATAACATTCATTTTCTCGTAAGAATACCTACATTTAATTAAGGAAACTCAATTTCAAAGATTGTGAAGAACTGAAAATTAAGTTACGTTACCGGCGGTAATTACGCAATTTACCATTAAAATTACCGTAATGATCGATAATTAGCAAAATTTGCTACGACTACCCGCATTGCCTCCACAGGCGGATTCATCTCAGAATATTACAGCTGTCAAATAGGAAACTGTTACCCTACATGGTCTGTTGTATGAACTAAACTGCAATAGCATAGACGTTATTACTATTAACATTGCGTGCAAATCAAATAACATGCATTTGTCTTTAACCATAGATATGTTGACTATTTAACGTATGATAGTGGCCATTAACCTCATGAATAACCGTTAACTAAAGAAAATCGACAACTCCAACCGTTACCAGTACTTATATGTACCAAATAAAACAATTTTAGAATTTTACTGAAATTTTGCCTTCGAGAAATTTTATTACGTCATGATTTGTTGGTGCCGATGCGATGTAATGCAAATAACACAGTACCGCAACTGCTACAGAGATTGCCACAATCCACATGATGTTCAATTCAACGTGGAACAATGTCCTTTAAACCGGCACTTCAATGGACAGATCGAGTTACAATTTACAAAACACTGGTCTTTATATTGGTTCGACACAATACAGTGAAAGTGTAAAAGTATATATCGCAACTGAACGCGCAGAGGGTCATTAAGAAATAGAGACCCGCAGAATAATTATTACTTTCATTGTTTTTATCAATGAAAGCCACCTGTTAGTGGCAAGTTATCTGTCTACCTACTAAGTGGAAAACATCAAAGATATTTAAAAAAAAATTTCGCGTGGGCGTAACTTACCAGCGTTAACATAATAAAAAAAGAGAGAGAAATTGACAGGTGGCATATTATTCTTATCTTTTTCTATTTAAGGAAAGGGCACTAAATATCGTCCATCTTTTTTCAAACTCCAAACAATTGCGCTTTGAGATATTCCAAGAATTACACATTCAGTGTGTATAGGGAACCTTTAGCTTCATCTTCACAGAGTTTTGGGTCAGAATTTTAATTAGAGGGGAAGCAGTTGCATTTGTTAAAAAATGTACTAAAATGGGAGTATTGAAAAATGGGCTCCTAATATCGCCCACTAACAAATATTTCAGAAAATGCAAAAAATTGATACCGTTCTTCCAAGGTTTCTACGAGAATGGAAAAATATAAATTCCTGACTTTTTCCAAATTTTTTTTTTCTCTTCTTCAAACCTTTACAGTACCTACAGACTGTATATATTTATGTTTAAATACTACTAGACGCTATGGTTAAAATGAACTGAAATTTGAAGTTGATTTTTGCGTGAAAGCATTTGGAAGGTGTTCACAGATATACATATAAACAAACAAAGCGATGAACTAAGTTATGAATTATTTTCCGTGAGTTCATTCTTTGTTTTTTTCCAACTTCTTAAAAATATTGTTGAATTTCCTGACTATTTACAAACTTCCTGACCTACTTTTCAAATTCCTGACTTTTTCCAAACTTTCCAAATTTTCCAAACCTGTAGAGCCCTTGTCTTCACGCAAACGATTCATTTAGACGAAGTATATTACAAATTTAAAAATAAAGTACAAAAATTCCTTTTTGTTTTTAATCTTCTTTTAATCGTTTAGAGTAGATTTCGGTGCATCGGACACATCTGACGCTTTCATCAAGCCCATCTGTTTTTTAGAACAGCAGAAACAATCAAATTCATTCACTCCTTCCGATGCGCAAAATCCCACCAGTTACCCGGGTAACTAAAGGGGAACAAGGGTAATCTGAGGATAACAAATGGGTAACTAGAGGGTAACTGGTTGCGCATCGGGCTGCGACCAACCTTGTCTTTTTACAGAATCCGAGGACATTTCGTCGTAAAAATGCATTACTTGGCAAATTTCATAAGTGAACGATGAGACAAGCGCATTTTTTCAAAATAATTCAAAAATTGTGAAACTGAGAAAGAAACTTACCCAAATTTGATACTTTAAACAGTCTGATAAAATCAATTGTCAATTTTTTGCATGCACTTGAATTTGTATAAATCACATATATAGTCATACAAGGATTACATTTCCTACAACATCATATGGAGGCTGTTAAACAAAAAGCTCTCAAGTAACATTTGTGGACAAAATGAGTTAGTAGTATCGTTGGAAAGAGTGTAACAAGTAGATTTTTTTTTTCAAAATTGGGCCCCCCGATTCAAAAATGTGTACCCACGTTGAAAAAAGCGTATCAGTAAACGCTATATCATACAGTTTCTATACGGCTCTTGAACTTCAAATCAGGTGTTCTCAAGAAACAGATTTTTTCCTTTGGGAGCTTTTTGTTTAATAGCATCCATATGTCAACAAAACGCTCCTAATACTATAATTGACCACCAGATTGTGTAATCTGCAGACGAGATATTAAGGTGGGCGATATTTGGTGCCCTTAACTTAATGTGACCTGCCAGGAAGAAAGGGACCTGAGCGCAAAAATGTAAATTTTACAGGAGAGCGGATAAACAAAATTGATAACGTTTTCACGTTACCGAGACACTCAACTTTGAAGACTTAGAGCCGTTTGGGAAATTTTTTTCAGAATTTTTTCGACAACACCACGCGAAAGAGCGACCAAAAATTAGTCAAAAACAGTTGTTATCACAAAAATGTTTTTTTTACTGAGGTCCCTTTCTTCCTGTCAGGCCACTTATAATATCTGAATGAATGGTCTTGTCAAATTTTCAAATACAGGGTGGGCCAAAACAGTTGACCAGTTTTTAAACGTTTATCATGTGGCAACACTGATACGTAGACAATTTTTTCCCATGAAAATATTTGGCTATGTACGCCATTCAGTAAGCATGGCTCTGTGGTCTGGAGAACATCGCGGTTTCTGTGTAGAAACGTTTATTCTAAAAACCAAGTATCCTGGCGACTCAGCGCGCGTTTTGAGAACAGTTTAAACTGAAAAGACACGATCTCGTCCCCTCTCCAAAGGCAATCCTGCCGCACTTGTTCTCCCCTCTCTGAACGTTACTGGTGATGTCCTTGAGTCGAACATGCTCCTTGCTCCATCTCCATCCACTGCTTGATTGCCTTAGGAGAGGGAACGAGATCGTGTCTTTTCAGTTTAAACTGTTTTTAAAAATGCGCGCTGAGTCGCCACAACACTGTTTTTTTAGAATAAATGTTTCTACACAGAAACCGGGATGTTCTCTAGACCACAGCCATGCTTACTAAATGGCATACATGGCCGAATATTTTCATGAAAAAGAAATTCCCTACGCAACAGTGTTGCCACATGGTAAGCATTTTAAAAACAGGTCAACTATTTTGGAACACACTATATTTTTACTCAAAATGAAATCAGCACAATTTGGAAGTTACTATTTCCCATTTAAAATGCATTGAAGCCGCCCGGTGATGCTAGCGGATATGATACTAAAAGGTGCTGGTGATGTGGAAGGGGTTCATACTATTAGCTGGCTAAAGTTAGTATCTACTATCTATTGCATTGCTATAAATGTTTTTGGACTTGCATTAATATAATCATAAAAAGTTTGGCTCCTCTTCTCATCATCTCAGAATAATGTGCTTTTTCAAAAAATTGGCAATGAATGGCTGTCTAAGTTCAAGTTTTGTGATGTACTTCAACTTGAACTCAATAATGGAAAATAAAATGTGAGCTTGAACTTCTTTGAATTTTAATTTGAACTTTTTTGTCGGTTCACTTTAAGTTTATACGATAGTTTGAAATTTGGTTCGTTTTCTCAATTCAATTTAATGTTTATCCTTTTTGGGTACCTACTAAATTCGGACTTTAGGCCAAGCCACACACAGTGGTTCCCCAGAAAATCTAGCAGGCCGAAAGTCGAAAAATTAACTACGATAAATTGAGGCAGGTATTGTTCTACAACCCTCAAAGCACTTGCTTTCATCTATACCAGCTGCCTTGGCTCCAGTCTTCTAGGTATCGAACGTTGTCAAATGGGCGAAGTTAACCATGAGCGGATTTCGCAGTTTCATGCACGTGTTGTAACCCATGCCTTGGTGTTGTGATATTATGTGGTTTAATATGATGAATATGTATTTCTAATGTACTTTTCACGGTGAATCAGAATTTTTAGTTTTGTTTTTTGGTTTAAATGCGTTACAACCTGAGAATTTGATATTTGAAATAAGTATCTACATTTATGTTATCTAATGTTCACAACCTTTGGCTCCACAAAAATTTCTGGGCATTTCTTGGCAAAATGATTTGCTCTCAGGTATTCTTTAGGATGTGTGCTTTTAGGAACTTTTCATACTTTCTGCCACTTTTCGCCACTTTGTGAGAAAACGCTAGGTAAGTGGCTGGTTACTGAATTACACGTTGAATATTCCGAATTTTCAGTTTTGCCTCTCCCCCTCCCCCTTGAACCCGTTTGGGTTTACGGCTAAAATAATATCAAAAACGTATTCAGGAGATTTGAAAACATATATTTTGATATGTTACTTGGTAGTTTTCCGAATTTTCAGTTTTTCCCATCCCCCTCCCCCTTGACCCCCCGTGGGTTTCGACTGAAAATTTCATAAAGAATGAATTCAGCGCTTTCGAAAACTCCCAAATGCCAAGTTTCAGATTTTTGGCCAGCTAGTTTTTCTGAGGAACCACTTTGTAGCCACACGGCCAGATCAAACATCAGATGTAATGTTTGAACTCAGCGGCCCAAGGTAATATTCTATTCCAGTATTTTGGTCGGCATCTTTCTATTTACGATTCCAAAATTGGTGGTAACTTCAAGCCCCCCTTCCGGGAGAGAGAGAATTTTCTTGCCCGAAAGGAACCTGGGCCGTCTCCATAGAAGTTCCTTTTTCTGTGTTCAGTAAAAATCCAACGACGCCATCAAACCCAATAGAAGGTGGGATCAAGAGTTATCAAACACCCTCTAAATATTAAAATTTCAGGAGAACATGTCTGAAGTTTGCTGATATTCAATGAAAATTGAAATCTTGCTGAATTTTCAACAAATGTACCTATATCCGAAAATGTCATCTGCGCAAGCCTTATCATCTTAAGTGTTTCTCCTTATATTTTCACACCTGTTTTCCTTTCAATATAATGTCTAATATTTGGACTATCAATGTAATATTGATTGTATTAATCAGCAATATATTAATCATTTCGATAGAAAACACATCCATAACTTTAATTACTATTTTGATTAACAATATATGTAGAATATATCAAATGTGACTATCAATAAAGCGATGATTTTATTATCAGTACATTGATTATTTATTTTCAAGAAACCTGCTTTTCTAGCACATCTCGGCGGTGCGCTAGATTTTTCTTTATTTTCATTTCCTATTTTTCGCCCATTTGATCAGATGAACATGTTATTATTATTTATTGTTGTTTCAAATTCTTCTGCTTATGTAACAAATTATTTTTTACGCTGACGTCATAAATAAAGCACCTAATCGAAAACTGGTTTATGCATTACTCGATGTGTGTATACCTCAAGTACAGGTTGATTCCACATTTTATAAATTACATAAGGATTTTTATCTGTAATCAAACTAGTAATACAGAAACGTTTCCGAACAAAATATGCGTAGAAATATTTCAAATATGAATTCAATGTATAAGGATAAAATTAACGTCGATGGTTGTAAGTACTTCCAGCGCGGTTTAATATAAAAACGAACCAAGGAGGATGATTTTAGTCTACGAATTGTGAAGCTCGGATTCGAGCCAACTAAATCATTAGAAATGAAGTTGAAATTTTTCTCAATACTCTCGCAATCCCACGGGTGCTATGTTTCATCTCTGTCGCCGATAACGTTTTGTAATTCTCGTTTGCGAGAAAAAAAATTGATTTACGAGAAACATCAGCTCGTTCAGTGTTTTTGCACCGCTACTAGATACATCTACTCTTATAGTGAAACAATGTTTGCAACGTGTACAATAGAAAAATATTTGAACGCGTTCGAGAAAAGGTAAATATTAGTACAAAAATGTGCGGCTACTCGACGACAAATATTTGAATAAGTGGTTGTGGGCATCGGTTCGAGATCACGTCTCACAAAGGACAAGATACCTGAAGTCAGTGTCTCCTTGTAAGCTGGTGAAGGTGATTTAATTTGCTGTAAAACTAAACGAATACGTTTTTTGTAGACAGGGGGGTACTTTCTAGATGGCGAAAATACAGTGGGGTGCATTAGGATTTTCAATATGGTAATCAGTATACGAACTACTTCCCAAATATACCAAAACTTAGCTTTCTGAAATTTTTTGTTGCTCTTCATTTCTTTTCCCATCCCTATTTTCTCGACCTAATGTAAATATACTAAATATTTGATACATGGGACGTTGTCCAAGGAAAACTTGTCAGTTGAGCTGCATTCTTGAGCAGGACTTATATTTACCCTGTTTCAGTTTAATGCGTATATCTAGCAGTACATCGCAGGGCTCGAATCGAATGTATTCATGATCAGAGGATCTGATCACACAGCTTCCATCTACATAGCCGAATTCTATGCTATACTACAGTGCCTAGTCACGATCTCCTCGCTCGGAGACCCACCCACCCCCACCAACTATTTGGTCCTCTCAGATTCACTTTCCGCCTTAAGGTCTATATCTGATCGCCTTTCAACGTACGCTGTAGTCCAACGCATCCATCTCATTCCAACTCATTTCCTTCACCTCCAAGAGCATTTCACTCTTCTGGATCCAAGCCATATTGATATCCGTGGAAATGAGGCAGTTGATCAAGCAGCACAGCGAGCTACATAGCTCCCATAATATCAGTCGTCACCTCGAAACCTCAAGAGATCTCACTTCCACCATTCATCAGACCATCTTGCGTAAGTGGTTCAAAGAGTGGCGGCATCAAGTCTCTGGCGGGCACAACAAGCTCGCACAAATCAAGCTTACACCTGTCCCCTGGTCAACGTCCCAATGTTCCTCCCGCCGTAAAGAAGTTATCATCACCCAACTAAGGATTGGACATACACGCCTCACACATAGGCATCTTCTCACTAACCTTTATCCCCTCAACTGCCCAACACTGTGAAGATGAAGACCCTCTCACCGTGAACCACCTCTTCTCATACCCCTCCCTCACCTGCCTGCGTAACTTTCACCGCGTCCCCTATAGTCGAATTTTGGGCCTCTCCAAATCCCACAAGCACATAACACTCTCACCTACCTTTCCGCTAGTGACAACTTGCCCCATACCCGGGTAAGTTGTCATACATGATGGGGTAAGTCTTGTGTTAACTAAAAACATGCTAAGAATGTGCTGAAATATCTTACGAACGTATTTACCATATTCTAAAAACATGTAACAAAATTCGCATTAATTGATAATTTTTGTAATGGGGACAACTTGCCCCATATTGAGGAGCATTTGGAAAATACAATTTTTGGGGGAGGATATATGTAATTTTGGGTTCTAATACACCCAAAGATGGCTGAATAAATTCTGTTTACCACACAGTATTTGATTCTTGCTAGTACAAAATATTACACTCATGAGAGTGAACTTCTTTTGTTCATAAAGCGTGACTTTTTGCTAAATTTTGTGTTATCAAAATATCAACCCACTATAAATCAGGTCGGTTCCATAATCGTGAGGTCTATCAGGTATAGATGAAGTGTTGGTACATTAAAGAGTAGCGTGACGTCATCAGATTCCAAAAAGCACCTTTTGCACGGGTGACATGGAGGCTGAGATAACTTACCCCGTGGACAACTTACCCCGGTCTCCCCTATTCATTATTCTCATTTCCCAGTTTGTTCCTCGGAAGACCTGTTCTAAGGCACAATTAAATGCATTGGCGACAACGGATCGCCTTATTTTACTAACTTAAGTTCAAAGATGGACAACTTGAAGCAAAACGGGTAACATTTATCACGACCTCCACCGGTTTGATGCAAATCTGCATTTCTCCCTATCTTGTGCAAGTTCTTTCACTTTGTAATAACACTTACATTTGACATCCTTGATTATCTGTTGAACATACTGGAATCTTTGCCGACCTACCAATTTTTTCCTTCCACTCTTCCTTCTAGCAGCAGTGATATTATTCCTGGGTGCCTCAAATTATGTCTTGTTAGTTTACCTCTCCTTCTTTTCGGACAATTCCAAATTTCCATTTTACCTTCAACTCTGCGAAGTACCTCCTCATTTCTTACCTTATCCATCCATTTGATGCTAAGTATCCGCCTACAGCACCACATCTCAAAACCTTCGATCTTTCTCTTCTCTGGTTTTCCTATGGTCCAAGTTTCACATCCATACAAGGCTACAATCCAAACATAAGTTTTCAAGAACAATTTTTTGATTTCCAGATTTATAACTTTTTCGATAAAATGCTAATTTGACTTGTGCTATTCTATACAACTAATATCCCTTTTAGCTCTTACTCCAGCTATATTTTGTTATTCTACTCCCTAAATAGCACAATTCGCTTAATTCCTTAATCTTTTCCTGCCCAACATTTATTTTTTGCGACCGAATTTCAAAAATAAAATCTTCTGAAAAATCAAACCATCGAAACGGGAGGGGAGTGACTCCTTTTCTTAATTGTTTCTCTTGGTCAGTTTTGCTCGTTTCTGGTTGTCTTGGTCTTTTTGTTATTTTTTGTTATTTTTGTTTTGTGTTCTATCTGATCTTTTTGGTCAGTTTTCTAAATGATGCGTGGTAGTTTCCAATCAATACTCGTGTTCTATTCAGCTTGTTTTTCTTGTTGTTTTTGATCTAGTTTGGTCAGACTTGGTTGTTTTTGGCGGTTTGTTGTTTCGATTTTGGTTTCATGTTTCCTTCAGGTCGTTTCGAGACAAATTTAGTCGCGTTTGAACGCATTTAGTCAATTTTAGTTGGAACTACATCAGGGTCTGCCTTGGTCTCGCTTTTTGGCATCTCAATAGAGTTACCACTTTTTCGAGGGGTCATTTGGATTCAAAGATGGGCAACTTATAAGAATGAATGCAGCTATCAAATGACATAATGGAAATATCGCCCGGTCTCCCCGGTCTATCCTGTTAAAAGTTTCTCAACTAAATGATTCATCTCATGTTTATTTCCACATCTGGATCTACTCAACAAACAATAAACTCGACTCATGCAACGGACATGGAAAGTAGGACAACAATGCAAACAAAAGACGAAAAGAGCACGATCTTTCATAAATTTGAAAAAATTACGTTTCACTTGCGAATATAATATCCACCGCAGCGGTGAAAACGGATTTCTGCGACAATTACGAATATTCGCGTCATCCATTACCGTCCAGTCACGTCAACGTTAACAACATTCAAATTTTAATTAGCAAATGAAAAATTTCGCGAAACTCGAACTGGTATTCGTGATTTCCATTCGTTAACAGCGATCTTCCTCAAACACTCTCCGCTCAGCTCTTTGTGCTTTTTTCACTCGTTTCCCCTAAAACTCGCCCCGAGATCACCACGTGAATTTCACCCCCTTGATTCCTTTTTTTATACATCTATATAATTAAAATCTCTCCGACACCAACTTGAGTCCCGTCCGACAACATTTTCCAGTAAATAAAACTTACGAGCGACGTTAAAAAACATATAAATAAAAAATAGAACACCGGCGTGAAAAATGACTTTCGACGTAGTCTCGTCGGGCGATTTATTGCAAATGCCAGAGGCGCGCAGGCTTTTCGAAAATAATTTTCCGAGCAGGAAATTATACACTCATCGGTGGCATTTTATTGCCGTTATATTGACATTCGCCGTTTACGCCCGAGTACCTCAAATGTATCTTTTCGACCTGACTGGGGGACGAAACCTCGTTTTGCAGGATGCGATGATAGGCTTGTTTGTTGTGGTTTCAAGGGCAGGCGTTGCTTTGCTGCTTTCAGTTACAACGAAATACTCCGGTGATAGTTCGGAGTAGTAACAGCCGCTAGAGCTAGTATCTGAAGAATAATCGAAATATTTTGTTACGAAAACCAGGCTCGGCAGTCTTGCGGCTGATGTCACTGAACTGAATTCCTGTAGCATACAGAGTCACGAAATCCAAAGTTAAGGCTTGGATAAGTAAGCAGACGGAAATGCACTGGTGGTCAGCCAGTGGCGTGAAAGTCAGCAAAACACTGATAAGGGACGCCCCCAGTAAGTATGCCAAGTTCCTACTAGTGCTTGACAGGAAACATGTAAGGTTCCTTTTGTAGGGTGTGCCAATTCACTTTTCCTTCTTCTGTATTCCAGAGCGCTTTCGGCTGTTATGCCGTCATCAGTGCAAATACCAAGCCAAACCAAAGACTATAATGAAAAACAACAACATAAACAACAAGAAACTCGTAGAAATGAACCCCAAGGCACCACAATTAAAGGGACTCATAAAACTACACAAACAAGACAGACCAATAAGACCACTAATCAACAGCATACAATCACCAAGCTACAAACTCGCAAAAACAATATCCACATTCATGAAAGAACACTACAACTACAGAACAGATTACAGCATAAAAAACACAATACAACTAAAAGACAAACTGGACAAAATAACACTAAACAACAATGACAAACTAGTATCACTGGATGTAACAAACATGTTTGGGAACATACCAAACAGGAACTAACAACAATACTGACAAACAACAACTACAAAAACAACACAGATGGAGCAGCATACGCAAACATCACAAAAGAAATCATTTACCAAAATTACTGCCAGTTTATTAACAAATATTACGAACAAACAGAAGGCCTAGCAATGGGATCACCACTGTCACCCATTCTAGCCGAAATATACATGAACAAATTTGAAAATGACATACTAAACAACAGCAATCACAAGAAAAACATAAAGCTATGGACACGATATGTAGACGACATATTGATCATCTGGACAGGAACAGACAAACAACTAGACCAATTCCTCACAGAGACAAATAGCATAAACAACAACATAAAGTTCACAATGGAAAATGGCAACAAGACCATCAACTACCTCGACCTTACAATACAAATAAAAGACAACAAGATACAGTACAGCATCTACAGAAAACCCACCCACACTGACGCAATAATACCCAAAGACTCATTTCACCATCAAAAACACAAAATGGCAGCACTACACAACTACTGTCACAGAGCAGTCAACATACTAAATGACAACAACCTCAGAACAACAGAAATTAAAAAATTAAACATATAGCAATTAACAACAAATACCAACCACAAACAGTAGACAGAATAATTAACAAACTAACACAATCAAAAAACACAGACACCGAACCAATAACCACAAAAACAGACAAATACGCAGAAGAAATACCATTCACAGGAACACATACATACAAAATACAAAAAATCTTCAACCAATACAACATAAAACTCGGAATCAAAAACAGACCACCTCTGATCAAACAAATAAGCAATGACAAAACAGAAGCAAAGGACAGAAACAACAGCAGCGGAGTATACAGGCTGGACTGTGAACACTGTGATATGACCTACATAGGAGAAACAGGCAGAAAATTCACAACCAGAATCAAAGAACACGAAAAATCACAGAAGCTAAATGATGACAAATCACTGTTTGGAAAACACTGCAATGACCAGGGACACAACAATGACAAATTGACAGAAAAGTACAAAATCCTACACACAGAAAACAACACAAAAAAAATATAATTAAAAGAACAACTAGAAATAATAAAGGCAAAAACAAAACAAAACAACCTAATAAATACAACAACTAACTTCCAAAGTGAGAACTTATTCCAACTAATAACATAACACCCACGGATTGGACAGACTGCACAACCACAGACAACCAATCAGAGCACACAACCAATAACAATAACCACTGATTGGACAGACTGCATATTCACAGACAACCAATAGGAACGCAAGACTAAACAGGCTCATCATATGGTACTCCCTCGACTATAACTACAGGACCACAAGAGACAAGTCTCATTTAGGGCACTCCACTGATAATGGCATAACAGCCGAAAGCGCTCTGGAATACAGAAGAAGGAAAAGTGAATTGGCACACCCTACAAAAGGAATATTACCAAGTTCACTCACACTCCAAAATGGACACTAAACATGTAAGGCTCGTGGTCCGACTACTAATTGGGTCATGGGGTCACAAAACACATGTGGTATAAAATAGGAGCGGTGAAAAGCGGCTCCTGTAAGTACTGTGGAGAAGAGGAAGAAATCTCGATCCATATCATACGTCAATGCCCAGCAACAGCCGGGATAAGACGCGAAGCACTGGGACTTGAGTATCTCGCACCTAGTGAAGTCAAAGGGATAAAGTTCAGTAAAATTCTCATTTTGGCTATAAAAGCGAGGCTATTGAGCTGATCCTGAACAGCAACCTGAGGAATAGTGCAATGGACTACAAAAAGTCTGAGCACACGGAACATACAGCACCACCTCACACAAATCAAGAAGAATTGAACTGAATTTCGCTTATCAGTACATCGCTTTTTAGTGCCGCATTTAGCTCCTTGTCGCCCCAGACAAAAAATTGTATAGCAGCGGAAAGAAATATTCCGAACCCCTTTTCAGGACATTCTGGACAGATATCGAAAAATTTCAAGAGACCAATTCTGTGCAAATTCCTAAATTCCAGCTTTAAAAAATTTTGCCTCAAATATTTTTTGACTTTTATTATCAAAAGCCAGTTTTCCGTTTTTTCTTTTTTTTTTTTTTTGGGGGGGGGAGGGGGATGTTTTACCTACTTAAGGACGAAGCTCCAGTGCGAGATTCCTTTGGACATTTAACAGCATGCATGAATTTTGCTTTCCGACATTTTCTGCAGAACTGTTTTCATTTTTGCCGGAAATATACTCCGGAAATCAAAACAAATCGACTGGTATTATACACAATAGGTCAGAATTTGAAGATACATAAATTTTCAAACTTCATGTCATGTACTCAAACTTTAAGACCCTCCAAATACTGACAATTTAGAAAATGATTTAAGCACCTTATTTTTAGGCCAGACAGCACCTTATGACATCGAAAATTGGGTTTCATGAGAAGCTGAGTTCAATTCTGAAGTACTGTCAGCTGTAACATCCTCTCAGGATAATCCGCTGGGGGCTATAACCTGAAAGCTGAACAGTCACATATGGCTATAATTCAGTGTTTCTTAACCTTTTTTGCATCGCGACGCACCTTCTTACTTGAAGCTTTTCCAGCGGCACACCTTTTCCAGAATAACACGAATAAGGCAAATTCCTTCAGCTTATACTTCAAAAAGTTTAGAAAATGAGTGCACTGAGTATAAAAAATGAGGAAAACAATTTTGAAAGTAAAAATAATATTAGAATTGACTGCATTAATGAGATATTTGGGCTTGACGTTGTCTACCATAGAGATCGGTAATACGAAGTTCAATATTAGATAGGCACAAGATCGTTTTCTAACGTCGATACGACAAGCCTTTCTTGTCGTTTGTGTTTGATGTTTGTGAGGACCAAAAAACCATGTTCACAACACCAAGATGTTGAGAACTGCAGTAATATGTCAACACTGCTACTTTGAAAAGGCGGGGATATTCGTTATGAAGCCTGATCCAAAAGCTGCTCACAGAAACTTCACTGAATTTGAGACGCAGGGTGCGATCATTTTGGAGTTCCATGAATTCATCCTGAAGGTCAAAATCTTCAATTTGCACCAATGACGAGAACGGTTGTGGCATCCAGTCATACTTCTGAATTTGCAGGTTTAGAAAGTAGTTTAATAAAGCCGAGTTTAAATTTTTCAAATGTTCCACGATAAGTGCAATAGTTGCAGGCTGTAGATCACATTTTAATACATTTTTTGTTTTCATTGCAAACCTCGCGGCACACCGGTTGAGAAACACTGCTATAATTAAACACAACCTCAACCAAACAGAATCAAAACTGATTTTATGATCAAATCTGAACCGATATGGCCAAATCTAAGGCAACCAAAAACGACCAAGTTCGTCCAAGGGCAATCAAATTTGACCACAATCAGCTAGAAAAACCAAAAAAAACCCTAATCAAACAGAGCCAGACCAAAGTCACATTGTTAATAGCTCCCTTCAGGGACGAACCAAAGAGTTTTTCCTGGGGGAGGGGGGCAAAAATGCAAAAATTGTAAAAGAAGTCCCAACTGACTCAACTCAAAATTTACAAGCATCAAAGCAAAAAAAAAAACCTTTTGACTTGTTGGATTTTTCCAACTGTCTCATTCAGAATTCCCAAGTATCAAAGCAAAGGAAGAAAAACCTTTTTCGACTTGGATTTCCCAATTGCATCTGACTAAAATGGTAAATTTTCCCAACTGCTGAGTGAGAAATTCCTACAGGAGGTAAGTTGCCTCCCTATCCCCCCTCCCCATCGGTACGTCCCTGGTTCCCTTCCTCTGCGAAATATATGTCGTTCGATTTGTCAGGGTTTTTTCTTCCTTTCTTACCTTCTTTCAGCTTTCTTTCTTCTTTGCCTTCATTTGAACCTCATTTTCGCAGGCGCCTCTTCAATCCCAGGTCCGTAGTGTCAGAGATACATGTGAGAATTGCCCTTTCCTTCCCCTCAGCAGAAAAGCCAAGACCTTTTTTGCTTCTTTTTGGGTTTTTGGGCGTGAAATTTATAAATTTATTTCAAACTGCCCTCCTAGAAAAGTGATCACGT
This sequence comes from Acanthococcus lagerstroemiae, assembly GCA_031841125.1. NCBI lineage: Eukaryota > Metazoa > Arthropoda > Insecta > Hemiptera > Eriococcidae > Acanthococcus > Acanthococcus lagerstroemiae. Next base: position 31,030,955 of record CM063112.1, on the reverse strand, counting down.
TATGGGCTGGTTCCAGCCAAGCGCTCCGAGAGAGATGGGCCTTCTTTAGCACCTCATGTAAATCCCTCCCCAAGTCCCAAAATCATATTTTTTGCTTTTATTTGGTAGTTTTCTAGTCTTGGACTTAAGACAGCTATAAACATTTCTGAGAAGTATACTCAACACATCCCGGCCAGACTGTCTTAGGAATTTTTGATGGTGCACTGCCTGCACAGCAGACACTATACAAACAGATTAGCATCCCTCTGCTGATGTGTGCTTATGAGCGTTTATAAACCCTCTTCCTCTAAATACCACCATGAGTACATGATAAGTGTAGTATTAGTAGGATTACTAATCGAAAACGGGTTCATTTTGATAATAGAGGTAACGTGCTCCAACCTGTCATCGGGGTTAATTATATGTAGTACCACACATGCGACACTAGTCCTTTTCGTTCATCTGATCAAGAATACGCCTACACAATGGCGGTAGTTAGATGCACGAGGTAATTCTATTGCGTCAGTTGAAATGAAGAGACTGACCAGGCGATATAATATCAGTTTGGCGGTTCAACAAACTCGTTAATTCTTGCATTAGTTTACCACTTAACCGTATTTCTGGTATTGATAATTTATATCTTCATGCGCTGTGTTACGAGGTCAGCATGTTCAAAATGTGGTTCCTCTTTCGTATTCTCAGTATAAGTAGAAGTATACTACATTATTTTTCTATTTGCCAGTCAGTCTCTGCTTCTCTGGCCATTTTTTATCGGCGTTGCTGATGATAAGCAGCGCGGCTGTATTCCTATATTTCCCAACAGTGGGCCGAATTGACCACGTGACCAGAGATCTCAGGCAATTATATATGTACAAGTCTGGCGGTTTACTATAACAGCTTTTTTCATGACAGAAAAAGTTATTCGATACTAGCGTGGTCGCAGTGATGTCCATCCTTACTTTCCTCCCTAAGATGATGAGCGATTAAATTTCACATTTTGTAATCGACCGGCTCATATGTGCCTAGTCTGACATCGCTCACTTGCTTTGATTTTAAAATTGACTGCCAGTGAGAAACTTCTAATGAACTAGCCCGAAATATCAATGCAGCTACTCTTTCGGGTACAAACTGATTTTCACATCCACCGCAGGGAAGAAAATTAGGACTCAGACTGCAGGCGAGCACCTGAAGACTAAGAAGCAAGAAAGCAAAATACGATACTTGCAAGCAGAGCGAGTAAATAAGTTTTGCATTTTTGAAGCAATATTCCTTAAAAAGGGGTAAAATAACTTCCTCGGAAGGGGTGTGGTATGCGCCTATGAAGCTGCCATGGAAGATAAGCGGCTCAAATCGAAATCGAATTGAAAATCTGATAAGATATTCTAAATCAGATTCAGTCACTCACTATTGAGATTTGAATTTGGAGTTTCAAGTATTGGCAGCTCTGTATATGTGTGAGCGATCACCTATATGATTTACCGTAAGCGTGTAGCAAACTTCAGCTATCATTAAGTCGATTAGAAATTCACTTTCGAGAAAATTTGTCCTAAATTTAACTGCATCATCACCAAGAAGTTGAATTATAATTAGTTCTACTGGTAGAATAATCTTTACTCGTTTTTTTTTACCCTCCTGATGATAGCAGTTTTTATACTTGAAAGTACACATGATCACTCATTAATTTTCACCCGCACAGGTGATTTTGCAGCGCACTCTAGGGCAAGTTTAAACCTCAATTAGTCGTATCAATTTCGCCTATTTCAATACTGTCTAGATTTCGGAATTCAAATTTGGATCATTAACGAGAGACGCTGTCTGCTAATGAATATTTGACGGGCTGCTTCATACATGTATGTTCTCATTCAGCATTCGAAATTTAGTGATACGTGCCAAACTCCTTTATCGAGCGGAGTGATTTTGTATTGAAGAGAAAAAGGCAGTCTAAGCATTACTACTTAATGATTTTCCTTTGCTCCACGTCCATCCTAAAAACTTACCCTTTTCAAATTAGGCAGGTTATCTCCTCAAAATTTAGGTTTTTTACATTTATGAGTATGATAGAACTGTCTTATTTCTTAGTGTCTCTTACCCCCCCCCCCCCCTGGGACAACATTGCAGTCAACAAGCTGCCCATCACTTAGCGTAAACGCAGTTTCATGTTTTCGACGGTTCTCTATAAGAAAGGAACATCACTGGAACCGACGAGAGCATAAAGCTCCGTTCACACTAACCATGGACATCTTTGGAAAACCGTAAGAACACATTAAGGGGGTACCATCGTTCTCCCTCATTTTCCAACCGATCTAGCGGTGTTTTTGTTTGTTCTCCTCAAAGTCAGCTGTACACGCTTGAAAAACGGGAACCTTAATTTTTCGACGGTACCTTCCTTCCTGAGCTGCATCGGTTGTTATTTGTGACTAGGAGATGGCGAATCGTTTAAAGTAGGCAATCCTGTTTCTTCGAAACCAAGAAACCAACCAAATTTATTGGGATTGCGCGACATGGTGCTAGGGCATAAGCGCAATTTTGACATTTTTAAGACGGCGAGATAATGTATCGGATTTTTGTGCCTTTCTCCGCAAATGGCTTTTCGAACGTTTAGCACGGCAGGCACGTACTTCCAATCCAATGTTCGTATCGTATCTAGTTTTCCGGCAACTCGAATTAAATCCAAAAGGTACAAGATTATTGTTTTCCGGCTTCATCACAACTATCAGCAACGAATCGGCCAGCGGAAAAATTTGCACAGCAGATGTAATTGCACTGTGGTGTGTCAACGTCACCGAAAAAGTCCACTTCAGTGTTTCGTATTGCTAATGCTAGCCACCGGCACAGAAAGACCTCAGTCATGGGGGGGGGGGGTAGTGGTCGGTAGTGGTCGGTACAGTACATATCCCGTCGTCTTCTTGCTGTGCTTAATGCACTAAAATACATTCTGAAATGCACTTTTTGACAGCATTGGGGAAAGAGTTCTGAGCCTCCCGTTCCCACGCTGGTGATGCTAGCAGCAGCTTAAAATACCGAGTTTGGAGGTCGAAATCCTACTCTATGGATTACTTTATTTCTACATTCAGGTAAAGTTCTTCATAATTATTATAGGCGCAACCATGGGAGGGGCTATGGAGACTGTAGCCCCCCCCCCCAAGCCCTGAGTTTTTTTATTTTCAATCTTAATAAAATATATTTATTCTCCCAAGACGGGAGGAGACCATCGTGAGGGAAAAAGGCTGCAATACCTACACACCTGTTTCCATGGAAGAACAGGAAGAAAAATGGGGAAAAGGTCTGAATTTATTGTATTATAATTGCAGAGGGATGGTAGGGGAAGGCAGAATATACAAATTTGAAAAGAAGATAGAAAAAATAAAATGGGATATAATAGGATTAGGGGAAGTAAGGAAATGGGAAGAAAAACTAACGCAAAGAAGGATCGAAAATTTCATGCAATATTATTGGGAGACAAGAGAGTACAGGGGAGTGGGGTTTTATATCCGAAAACCAATAATGAAAAAAATCAAAGAAATTGGAGGAGGCTCTGAACGAATTTGCTAACTCATACTCTCAGTGGAAGAAAAAGTCAATGCATTGATAGTCCAAATATAGGCCCCAACAATCCTAAAGAAGGGGAAACGGAGGAGTTCTATGCAAAGCTCGAAGAGCTTTTGGAGCAAAACAAAGAATATTATATAATGATAATGGGGGACTGGAAGCGAAAATTGGCGGAAACGAGGGAGGGTCGAGAATTTTGGGTAAATATGGATTAGGAATCAAAAAAAGATAAGCCAGAAAATTCACATGGATATTCCCCGATCAAAAACCAGAAACGAAATAAACCATAAATATTTTAACAAATGAATTTCAACTTTTCATCGGATCACAGAATATCACGAGCAAAGATAAGATAGGAAAGGAGAATAAAATACAACAATTATAAGAAAAAAGAGACGTTTGTAATAAAAATTATCCCAGTGCACAGGTACGATAAATCCTAGGGAAAGGGTCAAAGAAATTATTGAAAGGAGACAGAAAAAATAGAAACTCAGTGCAAGAAAAATATAATATCATAGAAGAAGCAATCAAAGAGGGTAACAACAAATATGGGGTGGTTAGAGAAAAAGAGAAGAAAGGGATCAACTGCAAAAGAAGACATTTTTGGCACCAACGGAAAAAATAAAATTGACAGAATTGAAGAAATTAGCTCGACAACAAATTCGTAATGACATAAGAGCATTTGATGCAACAAAAGTGGACAGCAGTTTGATAGACAATGGATCGATAAAAATGGCAGCAAAAGAACTGACCAAAGGGAGAAATTTGGTTTTGAAGGTAGAGAACAAACAAGGGGAGGAAATTAGGGACAGAGAGCAAATGGTGGTTTTATGAAAAACTATACGGCAAAGAAAACGTATAAAGAGAAAGATCAAGAAGGGGAGAACGAACAAAATGAAGAAGACGTACCCAAAATATTAAATGTGAAGTAGAATACGCCTTTAAAAAATTAAAAAACAATAAAGCTCCAGGCCTCGATAAAATCAGCAATGAAACGCTGAAAATACTCGTGGAAATGTCACCCTACTAATGGAACTATTCAATAAAATATTAGAAAAAGAGGAGATATCAAAACAATAGGAAACAGGGAAAATAATTTTACTTCGTAAAAAAGGAGATAGAACAAGCACAGCAAATTACAGACCAATAATTTTATTACAAAGTTTGAGTAAACTTTTTTCGACCATTGTCAAAAATCGTTTATACAATCAACTAGATACAAATCAGAGTCGAGAACAAGCGGGCTTCCACAAAAATTACTCAACAAATAGACCAAATCTTCATCGTTAATCGGTTAATGGAAAAAGCCAATGAATACAATCGGGAGGTGCATCTTATGTTTATCGACTTCAACAAAGCCTTTGATTCAGTTCAATGCAACTTTTTATGGAAAGCTATGAGAAAACAGAGGGTTGAAGCAAAATGAATAAATATAGTCAAAAAAATATACGAAAATGCAAAAGCCTACATAAAAATGAACAAACAAGGACGGGAATTTGCAATTCAAAGAGGAGTACGTTAAGGTGATCCACTATCCCCGAACTTATTCAATTGCATCGTAGAACAGATTTTCAGGAACCTAAACTGGGAACAACGAGGAGTAAAAATAGATGGGGACAGGCTGACAAACTTAAGATTTGCGGATGATATTGTAATTTATTGTAGCGGAAAGTAAACAAGAACTCAAAAATATGGCAAACGATCTTATAAACGAAAACAAAAATAGCAGGACTGTCAATAACTATGGAAAAAACAAAAATTATAACAAACAAGGAAATGGGAGAATTCATAATTGAAGGAGGGATAAGACAAACAGTAAAAAAAATTGAATATTTGGGACAAACAATTTCATTTCAAAATAGGAACAAAAAAGAAATATCCAAAAGAATAACGGGAGGGAGGATATTGGTCCAAAAAAGAATTCTACGAAGGGAAAATAGCAAAGAAACTGAAATTCAAAATTTGGGAGAGTTTTACCTTACCATCACTGACATAGGGTGTCAAACATGGGCGGCAACAAAAGCCAGTGTGGAGAAAATTCAATCCGCCCAAAGAGCAATGGGAACACGTATCTTAGGAATCAAAAAGCTGGACAAAATCAAAAACACAGAAAACAGGGAAAAATCAGGACTAAAATAGGATACAAGATCAAAAAGTTAAAAGCAAAATATGCGGGACATGTAATTAGGCAAGAGGACAGATGGGAGAGGAAAGTTTTGAACTGGATACCAAGAGAAGAGAAGCGCAACAGGGGAAGACCACAAACAAGGAATGACGGAATAGTTCAGGAGTGGGGACCAACTTGGGAAAGAGAAGGACGAGAGAGGAAAAGATGGAAGGGATGTGTAGACACGTTTGACCAGAAATGGACCAATATTGGGGGAATAGTAGAGTCCGATAAGGGTTAAATATAAGAGAATTTGTTAACTAATATGCTGTAAAATCAGAAAAACTAATAAAATAAAAAATATATTGGCGAAGCACCCCGGAGCCGAAAGGTTGAATGGTCTCATCGTGCTGTACATTCTTTGACATACCAAAGGGAAGCCGGAAGAAGTAATCAATATTTTGATTTCAGAAAAATGGACCAAGAAAATTGGCTTTCAAACGAGTGTATCTTCTTTTTTTGTTTGTTTTGTAATAATTGCGTTTACAATGTTCATAAAAATTAATTTTTGTGGAATTTTAAGCTAAACTTACAAGGCAAGTACTTTATTTTTTCGTATAAAATTTACCCCCACTTCTCTTTGGTTCAACCACTCCAAGAAGTAATTTCTGGTTGCGCCTATGGTAATTATAGCGCAATGATGGATAATCTCTCAAAAATCACACCACTTGAGAGTTTTCTGGCTTCCTTCGGCGGCTAAAATATGTAAGGTACTGAGGCTCTATAAGGTCCATTAAAGTGTTTTTGGAAAACAACTCGTCACAGAATTGATATTTTAAAAAACTTTTTTTAAGGGTTAAAACTTCGAAGTTTTCATAAGAAAATAACCATTTTGTTTTTATGTTTTACTCAAGTGGGGCTGAGGAAATGCGTTCCAAGAAAAGTAATTTTAGGCCTTTTCAAATACAGCTTTTCTTAATAAGGCCCACTTTACGTTACATCAAAATGAGAGAAACCGCCAAAAAAGAGCAATGGAAAAATTCAATATATTTTGACAACTCGTACAAATTAGCTTACTTACTTAAATTTTTGGCAAATCTTGGTCAAAGACATTTTTATTTCTTACCAGTCACATTCGTAGAGGGGAATATATTTAGCGCCAAGTGATAAATTTATAAAGCCATAATTATGGCTTTATAAATTTGTCACTTCATTTCGGACTTCTCTTTTTCTCAAAGTTTCTCACGAACGGGGATGGCAGAAAAATTTCATTAGAAATTAAATTTACAATAGTGGGCCTTATTAGGTGTCGTATAGCGCTCCTAGCAGCAGTAACGGAATTTGCGGATCAAAATAATTTAAAATTTGTGCAACCTTATTTAGGGAAAAACACTCAAAAAAGTGGACCTGGGATCTCCCAATGGCCACACCAAAAATGAAATCGACCACTTCCTTACGAATAAGATACGTAACATAAAAAACATGGAAATTATAAAAAATAGCTGTGGCTTCTCCTCGGACCACAAAGTAGATAGGGCTACCGTCAGACTGCCTGCAAACCTACAGTTGCACAACCAAAATTCTAACACTCTGGAGACCACATTGATAAGCCAAGCCCATAAATACAGGGAAGAAAACGAAATTTTGGCGAATGAATTGAAAAAGAAAAACTTTGTGAACAATAAACAAGTTCAAAATATGTACAGCACTTTGAAAGAAGCCATTATAAGCACACTATTAAGAAGATGACAAAATCTCAGAAAACACAAAAAAGCTTTTAGAAATAAGAGAAACGTTGAACAAAAAAACACAAAAAACGAATATAGAAATGATTGAACTTAGTGAAGTAAGGAAATTAGTAAGAAGAGAAATCCGTCAGAGTATGTGAAAAAACTCGATTCTTCTTTAGTTGGGAATATAATCAGTTTAGACGGTTCCACAAAATTAGCTAAAAACACACACAAAAAGGGTCTCCTATGTTTATAAAATTGAGAAACGAGCATGGCGTACTAAAATATCTAAGAGAAGAGATTTCGGAAACTGCTACTAAATTTTATAAAAACCTACACGGCAAAGACAGCAACGACAAGCCATCGGAGATCAGAGGTAGATGCATAGAGATGGAACCACTACCCCCTCCCCTGTTGAATGAGGAAGTGGCCATGGCTATAAAGGAATTAAAAACAAATAAGCACAGGCCTCGGGGCCAGACGACATTGAAAACGAGACAATCAAAATCGTACCAGAAACTCTAATTGAACCCAAACAGAAATTTTTAACAAAATTCTAGAATTAAGAACCACACTATCAGAATGGAATACTTCAGAAATAATTTTATTACGCAAAAAAAAAACGACCAGGCGAACGTCAGCAACTACAGACCGGTAAGTCCATCATCAAACGTGGAAAAGCTGTTCATGGAAATTTTGAAAAACCGTATTTACAACAGTTTGGACTCGCAACAACTTACAGAACAAGGGGGGTTTAGGAAAAATTATACGACAATAGACCACATCCAATCCCTCAATCAAATAATAGAAAAATCTAGAGAATTCAATATAGAAGTTTGGCTTCTATTTAAAGACTTTAATAAAGCATTAGATTTGGTATACCACGATAAACTTTGAGAGGCCATTGCAGCGCAGTCGAGTACATGAAGGGATAATTGAAATTTTGGCTAAAATGTACAGCAAATCATCGGCATATGTAAAAACAGACATCCTTTTGACTTGAATATGAGCCCCCCAAGCCTTTTTTCATTCGGCTCTGGACGGCTGTAAATTGACTCTCTGAAGTGTTTGTGCACATATTCTAATAGTATATTGACCACACTACACTCCCTACTTTGTACATTGTCAAAAGAACAAAAACTTGGCTCACCATAGCGATTCCCGCTTAGGTTGCCTATATTACCCATCGGTACCTTAGAATTAAGAAGTTTAATTTTGTGGTTACATTACTGAGCAAATGCGCCCAATGTAGCCACTTGGAAGCTTACGTGTCACTATTTTTCAATGGGCTAATCATCATGAGGATGAGAGAATTTACCAAGTCGGTGGAAAATTAAGGAAATGGTAACGCTATTCTTGAACTTGGTACTCTCTGCTTTCAATAGGTCTTTTTCAGCACGTTTGTCCAAGTGGCCACATTCGAGTCGGTGGCCCTTGGTGGAAAATTAAGAAATGGTAACGCTATTCTTGAACTTGGTATTCCCTGCTTTCACTAGGTCTTTGTAGTGTGTTATTTGTCCAAGAGGCCCCATTCGAGTCTGTGGCCATATTTAGCACATCTACCCGGGCTATATCATTTTGTTTTGTTTCATCGCAGGTACATTATGTACTTTGTATGATCATATTCTACAAATTCATCTCTGAAAACCAACTTACAGATTGCTTTTAAAATTGTTTGAGAGAGCCAACGCAGTTCGCGTAGCGTTTCACTCAAAGCCGTTCCCGGCTTGCCCACTCGGCTGACTGCGTATGAAAAAGTTTTTGCACCGACCCTGCAGATTAATTTGGAAAAAGGCCATTACCGGAATGAATGAAAGATTGATGCACGATAACCCGCCGAGTCGCGTCGTGAATTTCAGTCTGCACTCGGCAGATTTCCTGATGTACCTATCTATGAACGTGCGAATGTGAGAATGTATAATGAAGCCGGTAAATACGCTCCACAGCTATATATCAAAAAAAGTGGCTCGCAAATTACGAAAGTGGTATGCTGGATTACTCGACGGGTGATAATTACCTAATATCTTAATCGTTTCACTCGCATATACGTGCACGACATAGGCAAGGAAAGTTCAACTAGAGGGTCGTCGTTGTCGTGCAGTCATAATCGAGAGTATGTTTGCCGTATCCGACGAGTGTTTTACAACGGAAGAAATGAGTTAGTTTACAAGAAAACTTCATCAAGGCGTACAGATCAACGATAAAGTTAATTACACGGCATATGCAATACACCCGACTCGACTCCGTTTTCCTGAATCGTTGGAATGTCTGCATCCGAGTAACGAACGACAGATATATAATATAGAAAATCTTCGAATACGAAAGCATAAGTATCCGTTGAGGCATCTTCCTGATTCGAAAATTGGCCCAAACCTAAATTACTCGATTTTTTTATTATTTTCCCTGATCGGCTGCTGGAATATCGCAATTACAAGGTAATCCATCTATACTTGCCTGAGATAGCAAACTTCCAAAGGTATCGTTCAAACGAGCAAGGATAAGTTTTGATGAAAGAAATTAAAAAAAGATGGAAAGTTGCTGATGCGAGATGACTAACAAATTAAACTTCCGACAGCAGACTATATTATCACACTTCCGAGTATGTCATTTTTATAGGCCGGCGTGATTAATAAAAAGTTTTTGAAACAAACCGATTGAGTTGTCAATCTATCTTCTGTCGGAAGAAGCCTTGAGAAAATAAACTGAGATGAAGTTGAATATCAAACTCGATCGAAACTGCTGAAGGAGATTTATAAATGTGAAGGCAGCATCAATTTTCCAGTCTCACATGAAAAATTCTGACGTTTTCTTAAAGAGATTCAACATTGTTGCTGAATCAGTGGGAAGTATATCACCCTTAGTAACTAGAAGCCTTTTAGCAACTTACATGCACAACAGAAACAGATTTGGAAGGGACTATCATTTGATGTTTATACTCAAGCTAAGAAAAAATTGGAACAAAAAATATGTTGAAAATGTCATTAAACCCGACATGTTTAGCAATTCACGCACTAACTTCAAATTATTGTACTTGGGACTAGATTCTATTTTCGTAATTACTGTACATAATTCTATTGAATTTTCATAAAATCATACCAAATTCAAGTAAAAATTACTATAATTTGTAGTTCTCTTTTCTAATTTTGCCCTCAATCCGAGCCCTGGAATCCACCCTTTCGAGCATTCGAGCATTACCTCAGAGACGTTGGGGAGGCTATTGGGGCTGTTTTAGCCCCCTTCTCTTCTTACTGAAAAACTGGTCTAGGTCGAAATGTGGCGAGTTGCTACGTAGGCTCAAACCCGGGACCTTTGGATTCGGAAACCAGCGCGCTATCCCTCACTCGGCCAATCAAACCCCCACTATAATTTATAGTTGAAGAGTATGTGAATTGCTAAACATCGCAGACTCACAAGAATTTATTATAATTTTTTCTCCGTATGCGAGAGCATGATAAGATTACAGAGCCAGAATGGAAGCCAAAATCTTCAGAAAGCAACCACAACTTTGGTGGAGTTGGAGCTGGAAAATTTGTTTCCAGAACTAAAGCGGGAACCAAATAAGAATTTATACAGTATGCGCCAAAATAATTGACCTGTTTTAAATGCTTACAATGTGGCAACACTGATGCGTAGACAATTTTATTTTTCATAAAAATATTCGGCTTTGTAGGTCATTTAGTAAGCATGGCTCTGTGGTCTGGAGAACATTGCGGTTTCTGTGTAGAAACGCTTATTCCAAAAAAAAAAAACAAAAAAAAAAACAGTGTTGTGGCGATTCAGCGCACATTTCAAAAACAGTTTAAACTGAAAAGATACGATCTTGTTCCCTCTCCAAAGGCAATTCAGCCGCGCTTGTTCTCCCCTCTCTGCATTACTGGTGATGCCCTTGAGTCGAACATTCTCCGTCCACCGCTTGATTGCTTTAGGAGAGGGAACAAGATCGTGTCTTTTCAGTTTTACTGTTTTCAAAATACGCGCTGAGTCGCTACAACACTGGTTTTTTTTTTTTTTTATATATATATAGAATAAACGTTTCTACGCAGAAACTGCGGTGTTCTACAGATTACAGAGCCATGCTTACTAAATGCCATGTACACAGCCGAATATTTTCATGGGAAAAAATTGCCTACGCATTAGTGTTGCTACGTGGTAAAGTTTAAAAACAGGTCAGCTACATATTTCGTCCCACTCTGTAAGCCGACCTAGAGTCGAGTGAGACCAGAGTAATAGAATTTTTAGCTGGAGCTAGAGCTACAGCGCAGACCTCCTAAATTGCTGGAATTCAAAGTAGTAGTCAACTTCAGTTCACAAAAGATCGAGTTGAAGCCAATTTTAGAATCCGGCTACAGCACCGATGAAAGCAATCTCAGAATTTTCTGCAGCCAAATACAAAATATTTAGGGAGGTGGAGCCGTTTCAGTTTCGAAACTGACTCCTAGTTCGGGTAAAAAACTGTACTTTTTTGAATTGTGATGTTATTATAGACAACCACTGTGCGCAAAATCCAATTAGTTTGAAAATAATGGTATTCAGAAAACTGAGAGCTTGGAATGATTTAAATGCTGCTTAAGAGTCTTCATTTTTAAAACTCTTTTTGATTCATTTGAGACTCCAGGCTTATTTAAGATTTCTTCAATAGATATTTTAGATGATTTAGAATTCTTCCGAGCATCTTTAATATTATTCAACTTTGTAAAATCAAAATCACTGATTTCTTATTGTAATATTAATATACCTATCTTCTCTTTTCTAATTTTGCTCTCAACCTGAGCCCTGGAATCTGCTTTTTCGAGCATTAGATTGTCAATGTTAACTTGGTTATTAATATTAATTTTTGAGTACCTGTCGATATTTAATGCTGATTATTAACATAATTAAGTGAAATTATCAGGATTTCGTTTCAATTATCAGTATTTCATTCTGATTATTGATTTGTTATTTCATTTATTGATTACTTACTGTGATAACTGGTATTCTATATTTGATATTGATATACTATTTCATGCATTTATCAGTATTATGACTACCAACATTTAATTTATTATCAGTAGGTATGACTATTGAAATTTTATTTATTGTCAATTTTTACGTTGACTATTGATTTTTAATTTTGATCATCCAAATTTTATTTTAATTATCTACATTTTATTTTGATCGCTAATATTCTAAAATCGATATTATTTGATATTTCTCAGTCGATTTTACGTTTGTTCATTATTTAGTAGGGTGCTCTTATTTTGCAAGTTTCCCGGGTCCTTGACTTTCGTAAGCCAATGATTGCTAAAAAAAATAGAAACACCCCACCCCTCCATTAAAATTTCATGTCAATCAGATAAGCGGAAAACGTGCCACAAGCCCCTTGCCCTTCTTCTGAAAAATAACGTGAACTTTTGATTCAACTAATCTTTGTTTTTATTCAGCCTGTAATAAGCTAATAACTTTAAAAATAATCGCATACAAGTTTAGGATATGAATGTATTCGTACTTTGGTTATAGAACTGATTGACTCCGTGGTCAGGGTCGATGGTCTCTGAGAAGAGCTCCAAAATGGGCTGTAGGAAGACTTAAAAATAAAATTTGAGATCGAGTCAATTCACAGGGTTTTAGGTCGCTGAATTCGTTTCTGAGGTTAGTTTTTCGATCCAACCATGCAGGTTACCACAAAGGGAGAGAGGGATTCGGGTTTATTTAATAGTCTTTTTTTGAGATAGTACCTAATTTATACATTTTCGAGGTCACTGAATTCGATTTCGAGAGTAGGTTTTACATGTGACCACCCGAAATGTCACCAAGGGGTGGGGGTTAAGATGAAATATTGGTAATTTTTTCGAGATGGTACTTCAATTATAGGTTTCCAAGGTTACAGCTTTAATCCACGAGTGACTTTAGTATTCCAATCATCACATGCTGCCAGAGGGGGTCAGACTCAAATGATAATCAACCTGTAGAAAATCGGCAAAATAAACAAATGCTTAAATGAAAAGTTTAAAAAGTGAAAAACTCGATCTCATTTCCCATAAGAAGGAAAGGGCTTATGGCACATATGTTCACATCGTCTGATCGAAATGACTAAAATTTCAATGAAGGATAGATTTCTCTGGTTTTTTTTTTTTTTTTTTTTTTTGAATTCACTGGCATTCAAAAATTGAGGATTTGAGAAAAGTCGCAACATAAGGAATACCTTATTGTTTAGCGATTGATGTTTCAATTGATGCAATTAATTTTTTATTTCGATTATCCATATTTCAATCACCAATATTTTGATAATCGATGTTGCAACTAAAATTGCTGGTCTTAACTTCGGCTACAGATATGTCAACTGCTGATGCCTAATGTATTTTACACAATCATGAGCAGGATTTAAAAAAAAAATTCTGAAAAAAACTTCTGGTATTAACGAATGTTATCTAGTCACGAAATCTTAATTTTTTTTTAATGGCACAATTCAAATATCTTCTTTCTCCCCCCCCCCAGAAAATCGTTGGTTATGTATATAGAGACATAATGAAAGGGGTCTGGTTGGCCGAGTGGATAGCGCGTTGGTCTCGGAATCCAGAGGTCCCGGGTTCGAGCCCACGTAACAACTCGCCAGATTTCAACCTAGGCCGGTTTTTCGGCCAAAAGGGAAGAGGGCTAAGACAGCCCTAACAGCCTCCCTGACGTCTCTGAGGTAATGCTCGAAGGGCGGATTCCAGGGCTCGGGTTGAGAGCAAATTAGAAAAATAAGGGACATAATGAAGGAATTTTTTGGGAGAGAGGGAGACAAATCTTAAGTTTCTGGCCAAAATACCGATTTGTACAATAAGAAAAATTTAGAGTATGCATACCCGAAAAAAGTAGTTTACACATTTCGAGATTTTGCCAATTGATATTGGACTCTGCCACCTGAGAATCGATTTTGTTGGCTGATAACTGATTTTGTCCCCTGACAAAACATTTACCCTCCCCTTTCTCAACTCCTCCAGTATGTTCCCACGATATATGTATGCACCTAAATGCCTAAATGCCTGCGAAGTGCGGACATCCTTCTCTCTAATGCTTATAACTTCACGACAGCCCGAATATCGAGATGAATAGTTCGGGGGGGGGGGAGTTGAGACGCTTCTCGAGAAAATGTAATTGAATTTTGCATCGGACTGACCACACATATCGAGTTGTGTGCTCCAAGAAGACTTTGATGTGCGAAATGAAATTTTTGATATGCAAAAGAAACGTGGCATTACTTCGTGATGATAGTGTTTCATGAAATTCGAGAAATGACTCGCCTAATTATGAAGCTCACTTTGTATTGTTTGTTCGGAATCCGAAAATATTACAAACAAAAAGCGAGGGGAAAGGCGAATTAAGTGCGGATTAATGTAGGAAACAGTCTCATATACGATACCGTGAAAAAAAGAAGCATAAAAAGCGCGAATAATATTTTCAATTTAGAAAGCAGCAGACGGATAATGTTTTTGGTCAGACAATTTCGCCAATACCCGCTCGTTAAACCAGTTTATGTCTTTGATATCCCGTCAGGTCGTAATTTATGCGATTGCTTGCACTAACAGCAAAACGTGCTCGGTAATTATTTTACAAAGCTGTTTGGAAATCCGTTGAAAAGGTGGATTTATTTAGTTCGTAATGAGCCACATAGTCGGTACATACAGCGGCAGCGCTGGAAAATGTCAACGTTATCGCATGGTACTGGCCGAAGCGATCCATAAGTTACTTAATGTCTCTCGTATCGTAACTCATCGGAATTAAGCTTTGTTATGAATATTCATTTTGGAAATAACCTGATTTTCATGCTTAGTTATTCTACAAATACAAGCGGTGTTCAACAAGGAAGCAAAATAAAGTAACTTTTCGGTCAAGTTTGGCCGATAATACTCGTACTTTTACGACGCGGCTATTTTTGGAATAATTATCTAATTTGTAATAAGTATATAATTGTCATTTACGTTGTTGGTTTTTGTACGTCATCGCCACAGCTAACCTTAACACTTCCTATATTATTATTTTTTACGTATCCTAACTGATTATACTCTTTTAGGACGGGCAATTTTTCATATTACTTCGATTTCAGTCAGCTTCTACTTTCCAGTCCCTCAGGTCACTGATGCGACACTCGGAAGGATCTATTCCAGAGGTCAGGGGTGTCTGGACATTTGTGCGTCGACATACACTCCACTAATGGAAAAAAAAAATCTTTTACTTTCCAGAAAACTATTACCGATTTGTGTTTACCAACATACGAAGTCTTCCGCAAAGACGCGCACACCCTATATTCATTGCCCCCTCCACCGAAGACATCTGACTTTTTAGCTTTCGTGCGTCTGCGTAATTTTTTCTGTACATTTGCAAGCGACCTACTCACTCAACTTAAACCTACCTCAAAAAAGTTCTCGGATTCTGCCGGAAACTTACCCCACGGTGGGCGCCACGCTGAATAGTATGGAGGAATTTTTAAAAACCGATAAACATAAGTCGTTGAGCACTTATTCCTACTCAATTTTAGCCGCTAAATTTGTGATTCAAATTTTGGGATGATGCTCTGTTGCCAAGATACACGAAAAAGTAGGTACAATGGTGGTAAAATTTGTCAAAAAGCTTCATTTTTAAGACAGGTTTGAATTTGTTAGAAAATTTGCCAAAGCTACTAAAAATTTTTGTCTTGAAAAAAGACAAGACTTACAACTCAATTTTCGAGACATACGCCTTAAAAGTTGAGCTAGTCATTTTTTGACCAATTTTACCCCATTTTATGCATTTTTAAAGTGTATTTCGGCAACGGAGCGCCGCCGCCAAATTCGGACAACGAATGCGAATTCACTGGCCAAAATTAAGCAGAAATAAATGGTTGATGACTCATGCTTTTGATTTTTCCTTACTATAAATAATGGGTTCTAACTGTCTTACATTATTTTTCATATCTGCGTCAACTGGGGAAAACGAAGGCAATTAATACAATACTAACAATAAATTACCGTTCAATTTTTCGATTTAAAATCAAACGAGAGAAGACCGGGCATTTTCGGGAATGTACATGTTTATTGGAGCGTACGGCAATGCACGCACGCCAAATTGGCTGCCTAGACACCGCCCCACTGACCCCGGACATTACCCTTTCGAGCATCACATCAGTGACCAGAGGGACATATTTTCGGGAGTAAAGTTTATTCAGTCAGCAGGCCACCACAAGCCAAGTAGGCCACGAACATCCAGCATTTGGCAATTTGTAATCCTCTCTCTTCGACCCGAGACTGGCCTAAGAAATTTTTGCCGGGGGGGGGGGGAGGTTAATAAGAAGAATTCTGGTTGAAGGCTTACGAATCTCAGTTGCACAGCATTAAAGGGGGAAAAATTAATTTCTTCAACTATGCAGGCTGGGTACTGAAATTTGAATAGAACTGCTGAAATCGTCTAATAGTGTCGACTCTTGAAATATTGTGTGCATGATCCTCCTTCATCTTTCTCACTTATCCTGATCGTATGGTCTTAACAAGTCTGAATGTTCTAGTGAATCCTTACAGAATCACAACATTTTGAACATAGTCTTCACGTGTCTCAAGTCATAATAAGGAATAAAAGAGTCCTGAACGATCCTAAGAGTGGTTTTAGAATTCCCAATGAATTTCAGTCAATTTTATCGATTCTAAATGAGCCTTAGTAGAGTTTTAAAAACCTCTAACGAGTTTCAAAGGGATCTTAACGAGTCTTAAGTAAGTCCACACAAAGTATTAAAGAGTCTGAACACAACCTAAGTAAGGCTTGACTGAGTCTGAAAATGTGTCTGAGGGCTTTTTAATCAACAACTCAAAATAATACGTTACTAGTTTTAATAAATCTTCATAGAGTGGCCAGAGACGATTTGAGCAATTTCTATTAGGGGAGGGGGTGCGGATTATAAAAATGCCAGATTGCCAAATAGAAGTTTTAAAAATGTCCTTTTCCAAATTTTTCTTAGGTTTAACCGAATACAATTTTGTCAAAATTAATAAAATTTTTCATTCATTAAAAAAAAATTGTGAAAACAGTATGTGAAAGATATATCAATTTCCGGAATCTTGTTTTGCTGAATTGGGCAAAATTTTGCCAAAATTGCCGAATGAAAAATGGCTGGGGGTTAACACCCCCTCGCACCGGTTCTGAGAGTGGCTATGAGCCCTAGTGAGTTTTAATCGAGTTCTACGAAGACATAAGAGAATCTTCGAGTCTTATTCCATTCTCAAGTCTTAACATGTGAATCTTGACAGTCGTCACCAGTTATAATAGGTAAGTCTTAATGGAGTAGGTATTAATGAGTTCAAACTGGCAGAACAGACGTAGGACGGGGAGGGGGTACGGATACCCCATCCGTGAATTTATAACTGGAAAAATGCGGTAGACAGTCCTCCTTTCTATTTTTGCTTTTGGCGTGGGAAGTTTGTTGCAACATTTTAACCGGAATTTTTTTGCGTCAAATCCTTCCTCTCTCCAACGGAAACTGGTTTTTCATACCGGTTCGGCAAATTCTCTCAACGCAGTCTTAGTAAGCCTCCAGAAAGCCTTATAAAGTTTTCACAGGTTTCAGTATTTTGAGTGTTATATTATTGCCTGATAATGACATCGGAAAATTCTTATAAGGAGAAGGGGCCAATAGTTAAGAATCTGAGTCAGCAAGCACAAAAGTTCTCATTTCTGAATTTCTGAAAACTGAGTTGAAAAACAAAAATAATCTCATCAATCTCGTCTCTAAAATCTTTCAAGTCATTTTATTTATCAACTGCTGAATAAAATTTCTTAGTTTTTAACTTCTTTTTTTTCTACTTTTTTTTAAAGCCACTATTGTCTTTCCAACTCATAATTTGGCTCAATCAGTCCTGATGAGTCTTAATAGAGTGTTAACAAGTCCTAATTAGTAACACAGTTTTACAAAATCCTGACAGGATCATAAGGAGCCTGAACGAATTTTATTTCTCTTTTCGAATCTGAATGAGTCTCAACTTAGCTATCCTAACTAATCCCAATGAGACGTAATAGAGTGCCAGTGAGTCCTAGTAAGTCTTCATAAGATCTTACTAATCCTAATTAGTCCTAATAGAGCGATAATGAGTTTTACTTAAGGGATCCGAACTGAGTCTTAACGAATCCAAACAGAGGTAGGTAGAAAAACAGCGAGTCCTATATTAATCAGTTTTTGAGAATTTTACTACAGAGTTCCCATGAACTTCGGCTGAGTTTTCACTCCCCCGCCCCCACACCATGTAAGTATTTATCAAACAAATAAAGGTACGAAGCACTGAGGGAAGCCGGCATGAGCGAAGCCAATTTTAGATCAGAAGGGAAGAGGGCTTGGTCCACCTAACCCCAGTGAAGATTTTAAATAGTAAACGTTGACATATTTCAGAAGAAGAAAAACGATAATCCCTCACAGGGGGATTTACAAGATCGCCGAAACATATGTGGGCCATTTCAATCTTAAACAGTACATTTTATGTAAATTACGAGTACGTGAATCTCGGGAGGACGTTAAGAGCCTCGGAACCCTTGTTGGTGTGATATTCTATAATGAACAATTTTTCATATCTTTCAACATAACTATAATTAGTTTTGTCGCTGAAGCGGCTTGGTTGCAGGTACTTAAACTATTCGCCGGAAATCATCAGTGGCGTAACCGGTTGAAACTGCTGGCCTATGTCAAACCTATCAAGAAATCGTTGACCTTACTGCATTACAAATGTAGACTCGTACACGTTGACGGTGCTCTGTTTACATATCAGAAGTGAACAGTTACAATTTGGAAGAGGGATGTGAGCCAAGGGGGTTAGCTTAGCCCACGGAATAAACTGGAGCTGAAGTTTTCTCACATTCTTGAAAACCAAAGTTCATGAAGTTTTTACATTGGTCTGCAATATTGAAGGTGAAGTCCGACTTTGTAAGGTTAAAATGTCGGGGTGT
Organism: Acanthococcus lagerstroemiae; assembly: GCA_031841125.1. Taxonomy (NCBI): domain Eukaryota; kingdom Metazoa; phylum Arthropoda; class Insecta; order Hemiptera; family Eriococcidae; genus Acanthococcus; species Acanthococcus lagerstroemiae. The sequence continues at coordinate 31,011,668 of CM063112.1, read as the reverse complement.
ACCCACCCATCCATCAATTAATTACTTTGTCATTAATGCCAACTAGCCGGCAGAGCTGAGAGCACCTGTTGACCCATTCATGGGCTCGAACTTGACCCATAGAATCAGTCTCCTCTTTTTTTTCGTAATAAAAACGAGAACTTATTAGTCGATTCGAATAAACTTAATTAGTTCCTGATTGAGAACGTGCGAGTAATAATAGTTCTGCATTTGCATATCAGTTGCGAATTTTTTGCGGTTCATTTGAATTTCACATGTGGATTGACCGAGAACGAAAATAGCTTACGCATCTAAAACCAGATCGAATGATTGGTCCAACAAACTGGTTAGTTACACAGAAACGCCGACGTGTTCAAAGGGTGCTGGCAGAGATAGCAAGTGGATATGACATTTAAAAAAATTTTGTTACATGGAAGAGGGAAGCAGTAGCGTCGAAGAAATGGAGGCATTACGATGCTGGATTTATGTACGAATTAGTGTGGTCTCGCCTGTTAAAGCTCTCTTTGAAATTTCAGCCCAGGGCTGTCATTAACAAATTCGTTCTTGAGTAGAGGGGGGGGGGAGTGGACAGTAAGAATTCCGGCCAAAATATAAGTAATCCCAGTTGAGATCTAGAAACAAAATTTCTCGCTTTCTCAACGTTGTCGACTGCGGTAACCAGAATTCGCTGAGTGCCGACTTTTCAAATAAGATCGACGGGAGAGAGACTCCGTGTTATTGACATTCTGTTTCAGCCGTGGTTAAGACACTGAAGAACTGAAGATGAGTTTCTCTATAGATCTATATACAAATTCTACCCTGCATTATATAAATGACTTTATATTCCAACATGCCAGTCCACGATCCATTTTACACTTGATATTTTATGTTGCTAAAGAACAGGGACGTACCGAAGAGTTTTTCCGAGGTGGGGGAGGTAAAAATTGTGAAAGTCCCGACTGACTCAACTTAAAATTCCCAAGTATCAATGCAAAAGAAGAAAAACCTTTTGACTTGTTGGGTTGTTGGGTTTTCCCAACTTCTAAACTCAATTTTTAGGTATCAAGCAAAAAAAAACTTTTTATTGAATTTTTTCAACTTACCTCCTGATTGAAATGGTAAATTTTCCCAACTGCAGAGGAAAAAATTCCTACAGGGGGGAGAAGTTGCCCCCCCCCATCGGTACATCCCTACTGAAGAAAAAATAAGAAGTGTTCATTTCTTGAGCCCAGTCACATGTATCTAAGGATCTTGGTTTACAGAATGGGAAAGAAGCTTATTTCTTACGATTTTTCTCCTTTCAAAGGTAATTTTGACCTATAACTGACGAAGTTGAATTCTTCATCTGATCAAGCTCATTTATCAGACTATATCTTGAATTACTTGAAATAAATTTCAGAGGGGGAAGCAGTTTCGAACCGACAAAACTGGAAAATGAAGGACCTCCCTTACAGACGGACTTGAGAGGGAAAGATGTCAGGCTTATCGGTACTTCTACGGGAAATGTTGAAAATGTTAGTAATATTCAACATTAAATGGGAGACTGGTGTCTTAGTGGCCGCCTCATTACATTTCTGAGAGTATACTACCGCTAAATAACCTAAAATCTTTAAACTATCTTGATTTCATTATTTTCCAACACCTATCTCCTCATCCTCATCTCATAACCTCAAGTAATATCCTAAATTCGTATCAACGAACGGAAGAAACAGCACACGCCAGAGAGAAACTATTCTGGACACGTCTTGAAAATGAGACATACTTAGGATGCTCATTAAACTTATAAACGGGGGCGGAGATTTTTTTTTTTGAAGTCTTGCGATAAAGTTATTGTTCAGTTTATAAACATAATCACAAATGACCAAACTCGATTACAGGAAACCCAATTCCGCCACATCTTTTCAATTTCTATCACAGGGTGGCCAGTCCCCCCCCCCAAAAAAAAAAAAAAAAATTACTTTCCCCCGACTTTTCCAGATTTTTCCAGTCTATTTTTCAAGTTTTTTTATAACAAACTAATTATTTTAAAAAAATGTTTAATTGAGTCGGACAGAGAAAATTGTACAATACTTTCATATCATACAATTTTCTTCAAAATTCTCCGACTTTTTCGATTTTTTTTTCGAAATTTCCTGACTTTTCCCTGACTTTCCCAAGTGAGCTCACATTCCCTTACTTTTCCAGGCTTTCCAGATTTTCCAGAAACTGGTCACTCTGTATCAAAAATAGTAAAAGTTAATCAGAGCCAGCGCGAGTGGAAACATTGGAAATCTGACGCATCCAAAATTCAAATTATACATGTTGGCAGGCGTCGATTCCTCATATGCCTGACGTGTCCTCAGGCGAGGGTGGTAAATTTTGGCAACAATTTTTTCGTTTACTACTAGGCGACTTAAGAAGGATGGAAGGTTAATTTGAAATGAATAAGAGCAACGCAATATAAACATTAAAAAAAAAAAAAAAAAAAAAAAAAAAAGCGACAGGTCAGATATTAACAATTATCGGCCCATAAGCCTCTCGTCAAATGTTTGCAAACTTTTTTAATGAAAATTTTTAAAAAGAAAATCTATCAGACTTTGGATTCAGAGCAACCCGCCGAACAGCCTGGTTTTTGGAAAAATTGCAGCACCGTTGACCATATTCACACATTAAGTCAAATTTTTGAAAAAGCTAGGGAATACCAACTAAAAATAGCAGTCATGTTTGTGAATTTTAATAAAGCGTTTGATTCACTATTTCACGACAAAATTTGGTTAGCGTTAAGAAACCGAGGGGTTCCCCTAGGTATCATTCGAATTTTAAGAGAGTTGTATTCCAAATCAGAAGCAATAATTGGGTCGGAGGGCAACTCAGAAAAATTCAAAATCATGAGAGGAGTCAAACAGGGCGACCCGTTATCACCCAACATATTTAATGTAGTGCTAGAAGAAATCTTCAGAAAATTTGACTGGGAAGGGATGGGTATCAACATGGGGGAGAGACCATTTTTTTGGAAAAATTAAATACTTGAACAATCTGCGCTTTGCTGATGACATAGTGCTGATAGGCAAAAATAACGATGAACTTAAAGCTATGGCAACTGACTTAGCGAGAGAAAGTAAAAAGTGGGGTCTTTCGACAAATGTTGGGAAAACTAAAATCATGACAAATATCAATCAATTCGGAGAAATCAAATCCAAATAATTGAAGAATACACATATTTAGGCCAGAATATGACAATTGAAAATCGAACAAAAAATGAAATTAAAGTTAGGAAAGCTAAGGCTTGGAGAGCCTTCTGGGCCCAAAAAGCCATCCTCAAAGGCAATCTCAATCTTGCATCTAGAATCAGAATCTTGGAGAGTACTGTTTATCCGGTCCTAACCTACGGGGCGCAAACATGGGCGTGTATAAAAAAGCAAATACAAAAAATAGGAATTATGCAACATGCAATGTTAAGGAATATTTTAGATGTTAGACTTAAAGACAAAGTCAATATTTCAGATATCTTCTCCAAAACAGGTGCAAAAAGTGTAGTTAAGAAAATACGCAAATTAAAACTTAAATATGCAGGGCATGTGGCAAGGCAACCAGAGGTTAAATGGAGCAATATCTCCACATTCTGGTATCCTAGAAGAGGCAAACGCAAAGTAGGCAGACCCCCACTGAGATGGGCTGACGGGGTAGTCGCAGTGGCTGGGCCAAACTGGTCTCAAAAAGCTAAAAATCGAAAAACATGGATTGACTTGATCGAAGCTCATACACAACAATGTGTGTGTCACTGGGTGAGGTGCACGTGAAACTCCACTTACCTAATTAGTTAAATGTATGTAAATATCTAAGAATTAAGTAGTTTCCGTTGCCCAACCGAGTATGTGAGCTTTAAATAAAATAAAAAATAAATAAATAAATAATATAAACATAAACATAATAATATTTCTGAATAAAATAATTTGAAAACAATTATTCTTTTTCTTCGGGAGAGGGTAATTTAGCTGACAACCATTCATAGTAAGGGGCGAGCCAGATTTTAAGGGGACGAATTCACACAAAGAACGGTGTGGCTAAAACATAAATTCGTCCCAGGACAAAAATCTTGATATTTTGACATTCAGTAGGAAAAATTATAAATATTTTTTTAGCTTCTCAGAGAATATGTAATATTTTAGCCGGTTTTTACCGAAAAGTCATTAATTTTAAGAACTGGTCAGGCTAATTGAAACGAAGAGATGTTTATTATTTCGTTCCTTTGCTTATCAATAAAATTTAACCTGTATTTTTAATGTCCACGCCTCGCTCCCCTCTTCAAGAACATGTTCTTTGCGCTGTCTGAACGTGTTGATAAAATAACGAATCCAAGACAAACAAGATCAAACATAATCACAACCAAAAACGACGGAAAAGTACCAAATGGCAAGAATAGATCAAAAGAGATGAGAGTAAGGTGAACTAATCATACGACCAAAATGAATAAAATAATCTCATCGACGTATACTGTGACAAAATTTCATCTGTATTGGCCTAAAATACCCAAATCTGTCCCAACATGTCCGTATTTGACAAAAATTAACTGAGATAAGTTTAAAACACGCATGATCACGAAGGACCAAATGTGACCAAATTTTACCACAATGGATCAACAATTCCATACGTATCAGACATCAATAAACTTCGAAAGCGACCTAACCTGACCACAAACGAGAGACCACAACGAAAATCGACCAAAATTTACCAAACAGGGCTGCAAACAGATTGAAGTAATCGAGAACACCCTCCCCCTCCCACGGCTAAAAATTCAAAAATGTCTGTATCCGAATGTGACCAAATCTTACCCTGAATCACGAAGTTTGAACAAAACAACCTACGTCAGTCATAACCTAAAAACGAGTAAATCTGGCAAAAATTGGACGAAAAATACCCCAAAAAGATGACAACAATAAGAAGTTCATTTTAGCAGTGCGATCTCAGGAAAGCCCAGGGGTACTATCCTATCCAAAAAGTCGATTTTAGCCCCCTACCCCTAACAATTCAGTATTTTCTGGGCAAGTTTGACCCTCTGACCCTCCCCACCAAGTCAACTTGTAAAAACTACTCGATCCGACCATCAGGAACGACAAAATCTTACCAAAATTGGTCAAAAGTAACGTAACGCATGTGAAATAATTAGATCCAAAATTTACCTCCAATAGTCAAATGTATTCAAAAGTACCGAGACAATCAAAATTAACCCCGAAGGGCTAAAAATAACCAAGAAACTAAACAAGGCAGCACTGGGGTCAGCCATTGAAAGCGCCCTCCCCCCACTTCAAAAATATTATGCCTGATTTTTCTGAGAAATCAAACTCTTCTTTCTCTCGGCCTTCCTTTGGTTTTATCTATTCACTTTCATACCTATTTCTTTCAGGCGCTCCTTTTAGTCTCGAGTGCTCGGGCACCGTAGCCTTTTTGGTCATGTTTCTACTATCAAAACAAATTTCATTGCAAAAATGAGTCACTTTTTTGATTCGATGTTGTACCAAAATTTGATGCAGAATTTGGCACAACAGTCGAGTGAACTAGCAGCCCCCTGAACCCTCCGCAAGTAGAAGACCCCGGAGAACGCAGACCCACCCCCAGGAAGACTAGTGAGCGCCAAGCCAAGCACCGTTCATCAACACCCTCAACATCCCTACAGAGCAGGAAGAAAGGGGGATTCCGGGCAGAGTTGCGTGCAATTTTGAATTTAGAGTCGGCGATGGCCAGAAGGGGTGGATACCATATTTCTAACGCCCCTGGATCCGCCGAAAGGGGCAGAGACAAATAAACACTTTTATATGTATTAGAGATTAGAGAATTTTGTTCCTTAATAATTTCTGAAGGGAGGCAGTTACAGCCACCAAATTTCAACATAATGTGAAGAAGTCTAATGTAAAACACTCCTGAAACGTCCAAGTCAAAAACAAAATAGGGGGTCCTGAAGGGACAAAATTTTGTGCCCTCTTCTAATAAGGATACCGAAATTTTTTATAGCCAAAAACTTATTCAGAGTTCATACGAACACATCCAGAAAGTACGAACTCCCTAGCTCTTACCACCCGCCAATTTCAAACAAATCCACACACAGACAAACAAATACTTTCATATACAATTAGTGATTCTATATCAAATTCAATTACAGTGTCGTGTTGAAACAGTGAATGATTTTGAATGTCATCAAAAACGTGGATTTCTCATTGATTGTTTTTAATGGTAAATTCGGTGCTGTGTAGATAGGTTAATTTACTCAAGTTTGAAAGTTGTAGAAGGCCTACAAGCAGCATAGGCACCATGAGAGGATGAAACCCCCTAGATTTGAAAAGAAAACTATTGTTTTACTTTGAAACGTCAATTTTATTCTACGGAAAAAGATTCCCCCAAAAGTGTTTATTTCTTCCTCCCTATAAAATAGTCTGGAAGAACGCATACGCAGAAGCAGAAGGGAGTACCGAAACTGGATCAGTGACTCGTTCATGGACTTTTCCAAAATGCCGGTGTTCCTTTTTTTGTTAGTACATGTGTGTATAATATGAAACTAAATCGTAAAATGGTTCCCATTATGCGCTTCACCTCTCTTTTCTAATTTTGCTTTCAACTCGAGCCCTGAAATCCGCCCTTTAGAGCATTATCTCAGAGACATCGGGGAGGCTGTTAGGGCTGTCTTAGCCTTCTTCTCTTGTTACCGAAATACCGGCCTAGGTCGAAACGTAGCGAGTTGCTTTGTGGGCTCGAACCCTGGACCCCTGAATTCCGAGACCAGCGCGCTGTCTATTCGGCCAACTAGACCCCTCATGGACTGCGTTATACGAAACAACCTCGAAAAACACTAAAATTTGGCTGTATAAAAGGGAAGTCCCTATTAACCCATACGGGAAGTACTGGTTTACTCTCATCACGCATGCAGTTGCTCGATTGGCGAGGTAATTGAACATACTCTATGCGTGTTTTTTTTCCTCTTTTTTTTTTTTCGTTTTTACATTTTTGTGATTTGCGAACTCAAAGGCCCGCCATCGAGATATGAGTTCCGAATACGGAAAATTTGAGGTCACTAAAAATGGTCATAAGTTAATGTTGAATTTTCATTTTTTATTTTCATACTAATATGTTAGTCTTATGTCGGATATACCTCTTAATACCAAAAATGATTAGTTTCTGCAATTTGACAAGGATATGAAGGTTTAAAAATATTGATCCAAGTTCGGTACCTTACCTTAAAGATTCCTTTAAAGTATACGTATTCTGAAATTTCTCGAAAACTCATAAGGGCACACAACGTATATCCTACGGACATATCTTCGAAGGGGAGGAAGGATATATTTACTCATTGGGAGAAAATTGCCAGGAACAGCTCACCGGACATCACAACCACAGTCCGCGTGAACTTCCCCAATATCCATCTCCTATTTCAAGTTTTCTTTATTATTCTGTACTTTCAAGTTTCCTTTCATTCTAATCTGCAAGAGCTTTCTGGCATTCCAGCCACTGAGATCGGAAACTTAACACGAGGTCGGTGTATCGATCTATACTATACATGACTTTGGAACACCAGTGTGCACGATCGACCCGGTACCATGTAAATAGCCGAAAGTATCTTTCGAATTACCTGCCCATGATCCGTACTTGGCGACCAAATCTATGTTCCGGGATTTGAGATGCGGTAACACGTGGGCCTTCATGCCCAGCATCAGCTCCCACAGAACATCCGTGATAAGCCACAACACCCAAATAAACCCGACAGTCGCAAAGAACAAAACCGATTCCGACATTATAATTATATTGCACCACCGAAACGTTTATTTTTAATCGGACTCAAATCACTCGTGATAATGGTAACTCGCCCTTATCACTGATTACATTTTCAGGGGCACAAGAAAAACGGTTGTGATGTGCGCGCATGCACCACTGATACTCGATATTGCGTTGAAGCGACAGCGTTCGCGAAACCCGGATTCGAACCAGTTGCGCGCGATGATAAATGTGCGGTTTGGAGATCGCGGTCTACGCGCAGGTATCGCTAAACAACACGACGTCCAGCTCTCCAGATACAACGAACTGCTCTGCGGCTATCATCACCGACTCAGAGAAAACCAGATTTAATTGATGGAAGAAGATTAACGCTGCTGGTTTCGCTTTCATCAATGAACGCCGGGATAAGCACTTCGACATGAAACTGTTATGTCGGAGGGAGAACCCAGGGCGGCCACCAGTAAGATCTGCGGTTTTGGTCACTGCTCTTACGAGTGAAAAATGTATGGAAAAGTACCTCATCGTTATGTATAGTTAGCATAGAGGTATACCTGTGTGCTGTCGGTAGCTAAAAGCTGTAACTGAGTGATGTAAGTTCAGGTAGAAACAGGAGAAAGTAATACGCAGTGATACGTAGTAGCAGTTCCAACCCCGGAGTCAAAATTACTCGTACACGTGTATATATCTACATACCAAATTAGGTTCCTGTGTTACACTATGCAACAGCTATTTTGGATTATGAGTAAGACAACAAATCGAGGAGGGACTCAAGGATGAAAGTGCTGCGCAAGAAATACACAACATATCGAGAGAATGATCATAGAAAGCCTGGAGGAGAAAGGAGTGGTGAGAATAGAGCAAAAAAGAGAGCAAAATCACAGGCAAGACATTATTATAAAATGCAATTTTATCGCATCCATTTAATGCTCAAAAGATAAAGGTTCTTAGTTCGAGTAAGGCAAGGTAGCCTAATACAAACTAGATTTTGTTTTTTGGTTATGTGTGTAAGTTGGCTCCTGTGAGCCTTGCTGATGGCCTTTGCCCCCTCCCCCCCTCCAGAACGGAAATTTCAAAATAATAAAAATCGAATTTTAATGATTCTTGTTTATTGGTAGATGTCATGGTTTTAGGAAACTAAAAATTTGGACGCCTCATATGGACATAAGAAAAGAAAAAAAAAGAAAGAAAAGAAAGAAGAAAAAAACAGTTTTGATAGGTGACTGAAAAGAAGTTACGCATCATGAATTCAAAGATTCCCGTAACAAATCGCTTAAGAATCGCTAAAGGAACAAATGTAATTGGAGACTTTTAGTTTTTTTGTTTTTTTTCTGTTTGTTTTTTCTAAACGCTGAGAACAGGCGATTACATTTCTTTTTCTTTTAATAAATCCGCAAAGAAAAATAAGGGAAGAGTTGAACACAGGGAAAAGCCCGATGCTGAAAATGCTAACGAGGAAGGAAAATAGGGTCGGAGAGGAAAGGCATGTTGAAATAGCCGTTAGGATTTATAGAGAACGGTGCAAAAATAGAAATAGTACGCAGGAAAACAGAACTGAAGAGGCGAGAGATGAAGAAGAGGCCCAGAAATACTGGAATCTGAGGCAGCACAAGTTTTAAAAAGTTAAAGAGCAGCAAAGCCCCCGGCCCAGACAGGGGCAAAACTACAGGGGTTGACCCCCCCCCCAATAATTTTGCAGTCGGAAAATTTCTGTTCATTTGAATTTTTCATTTTTTATGAATGGCTGTTTGTTTGTTGTTGTTTTTTTAAATTAAAAAATATTTCGATTAAAAAAATTGGCAAATTTATAATTTTTTTAAAATTTTGTCAGCGAATTTTTAGTTTAAAAAAAAAATATTCGTCGGCAAATTTTTCTTCTCCACCTCCCCAAACAGAAAGTAAAATTCCGTTTCTCAAAATAGAGTACCCTGGACTCTCGTCAGAGACTAGTCAGGCAAAAGCCGAAGGTAGGTTTCAAGCTGAGTATCGAACGTCATCTGAACGGTTGAAACAAAGCTGAAATATGGAAGACATTTCGAAAATCTGAAAGTCGGTAGCAGACGTGGAATTTCGAATTTCAATGACTATTCTGTTTTTACTAGATTCTCTGTTTGACCTAGAGCCTAGAATTTGAGAAAGTTGAACATTTTATTAAATTCTACAAGTTGAAAGCACAAGACTTATTTTCCAGTGTCACAAGCTGAATCCGATAGCAAATGTTCTATTGTTCAATTTACGGGTTTTGGTCCTGGTGAATATAGGAGGAAAATTTAGTCTGAAACAAAAGTCAAAACTCCATGTGTTTTTCTCATAAGAACCTAAGGTAGCTTGTGGCACGGATTCCTCTCATCCGGTTTTTTATTCTATTGGAACCAACTTAGGAGACGAATCAGAGGAAATTCAGAAAAAAATATCACCAAGAGTGAATAACGGACCATCTCAATGTGCAAAGGAAGTTGTGTGTTCCTCTCAAGTATTTCTAACATCCTTCCACCTTACTCTCCCAGATTAGGGTATACTCATGTGAGCAAATGTAAGCGCTTGGGGAATGAAAAATTAAAAACAAATAAAGTAGGATTTATTTTACGTACATTTTTGGGGGTGGTAAAAAAAATTAGCCCATAGCGGCCATTCAGGTAAATCTGGCCTTGTTAGTGAATAAAAACACTAACCGTTATTTTTATTCAAACTGTAAAATGATAATATCCCACACCCATTTTTATTCCAAAGTTCGATCGACGTGGGACAAACTGGGGTCTTCAAAAGGCAAGTAGAAATGCTGAATTGAGGAATGCATTCACTCACATTTTCCTCTTTTTTTTTCTTTTTTTTCGCAAAGAATGAAGATGAGCCCATTCTGAATGGGAAAAGAATGAAAGTTTTTCCCCTTAATTTGACATCTCTAACGGCAAGGTTTCGTTTCTTTTTCGGTAAAAAAAAAAAAAAAAAAAAAAATCCCTCCCATTAAGAAAGACTGGAGCTAAACTTTAAATTTTATGGAAAGATCACTTAAATAGGAGTTTTTGTTTCGTTGATTTCGAAAATTTCACCAGGAGATTCTTCATTAAGCCCGGATTGACGTTCAGAGTTCTCTATTCTTAGAAAATTGAGTAACGAATAAAAATACACGCAGTTTTTCGCATCGCTGAATTCGAAAGCTTCGATGAGCTTTCTTATTAAACTGCGATTTGGACCCCAAAATTCAAAATTGATTTTTAGGAAATCGAATAAAGTATTAGAATTTTCTGGGTTGCTGAATTCGAAAATTTCTTCAGATTCCTCTTGGATTCCCGATTTAGACTTCAAAAGCCAAAACTTGTCTCCAGAAGTGATTAAAATTGACTTCCCGGTAACCGAATCAAATATCGAAATGGGGTAGGGGAGAGGAGAGGTCGCCTAATTTGGAAATTCCATAAACGCGACAAATTTTCGATATTGACTCTCGGGTAGGCACCAAACACCAAAATGAGAGGCGAAATTGAACAAACTTGATTTAATCTTTCAACATTTTCATAACCATCAAATTACTAAAATTCAAACTGGAGGAAAAATTTCAAAATTATCTAAGTATGAGTTATTATAAGGGGAACATTGGAGTCTTTAAAAATCAAAAAATATGAAATTTAACCAAAATTAGGAATCACAATAGTCGCTATTTCAATGGATTACTTGGGTTTTCAACGTCAGTTAATTTTTGTCAATCTTTGGACTTCAGATGTTGGCTCGTATAGATGCAAGCTTTAATGAGTTTTTTCTTCAACATTACACGCAAAAATTGCCATTTAACCTAAGAATGATGAAGTCCAATCAAAGGTCCGAGGGTTATTACTAAATTTGTAACAGCCCACCCCCACACCTCAAACAAGAAAATGGAAATAAAAAACTTTCACTTCGATAGTTCAATCATTTTTTATAAAATCATGAATGGAGAAATTTTCAAAATTCGAAGAAATCAAAAGTTTTCAATTAAAGACTGTTTTTGACTCAATTCTTTACGCTGAGTTCGTATTCGGCGTTCAAATTTGGCGCGTTCGCGAGATATACCGAAAAATCGTTGAAAAATTGGTCAATTTGGGTCAAAAAATGATTGTAGTTCAATTTTGAAGACGGATTCGAATTCGTCTCGAAAAATTGAGTAACTGGCACCAGCGCCGACGCCGAAGCTCACCGAAAATTTTTTTGGAGAAATTTTCAAAATTCGAAGAAATCAAAAGTTTTAATTAAAGATAGTTAAATATAATAAAAAATTTATTTAAGTTGATTTTAATTATAGAATAATAGTTTAAATTAATAATTAATAAAATTAAAATAATTGAAATAAAAATTTGAATAATTTGAAATTTTAGAATATTTTTATTATAATTAAAAAATATGATGATTATAATAATATTAATTATTTCAATATTAATTCATAAAAATAATCAATTAATATTGATAAAGATATTATTAAGAAAAAATAATATTAAGTTAATATTTGAAATAAAATTCTTGACTCAATTTATTAAGCTGAGTACAAATTTGGTGGTTAATTTTGGCGCCGTCGCTCCGTTCCCGAGATACACTGAGAAAAGTTGAGAAAAATTGGTCAATTTGGGTAAAAAAAAGGATTGTAGCTCAATTTTGACGACGGATTCGAATTCTTTTCGAAAAATTGAGTAATTAGCCCCAGCGCCGACGCCGAAGCTCTCCGAAAATTTTTTTGCCCCAAAAAAGACATGATGTACCATGGAGAAATTTTCAAAATTCGACAAAATCAAAAACTTTCAGTTAAAGACGGTTTTTGATTCAATTTTTTACGCTGAGTTCGAATTCGGTGTTCCAATTCGGCGGCGACGCTCCGTTCGCGAGATACACCGAAAAATCGTTGAAAAATTGGTCAATTTGGGTCAAAAAATGACCGTAGCTCAATTTTGACGACGGATTCGAATTCGTCTCGAAAAACTGAGTAATTAGCACCAGCGCCGACGCCGAAGCTTTCCGAAACTTTTTTGCCCCAAAAAAGATAATATGCTGCTTTTGAAAATTCGGCATTTGACGATTTAACCCTTTCTCAAGAGATTAGGATGTTCGTAATGATGAAAATGAATCAGCGATCTTTAGCATTTCAAAAACAGTCTGTTAATTTGAATTTAAGATCGTAAGAACTCTCCACTTCAATAGTCTACTCGATTTGTAAAAACTAATTAGTGCTTGTCCATTTCGATTTATGGGGTCTTTTAAGCTTGAATCAGATTCAAAATTTAGCGCATATTCGAATTCAACTACCCTTAAGGTCTGTAATTAACGTCGATAGTCTATCCACTTGGGATCCCATTCTGAGTTCGGGAGTCCAGGGACATACCGAAGAGTTTTTCTTGAGGGAAGGGAAGGGGATAGAAATTGTGAAAGTCCCAACTGACTTAACTCAAAATTTCCATGTTAGATTTTTTCAACTCACCTGACTGAAATGGTAAATTTTCCCATAGCCCCCTGCTCCCTTATCGGTACGTCCCTGCCCTCAATAATTTGGTAGTTGGCAAATTTTGAAACTGTTCATTTGAATTTTTCCATTCGTTTGTTGGTTTATTTTTATTTTTTTCAATAATTGAAAAATATTTTAATTAAAAAATCGGCAAATTTAAAAAAATTTTGTCGGCGAATTTTTACTTAAAAAAATATTTGTCGGCAAATTTTCCTTCTTCACCCCCCAAACTGAAAGTCAAGTTTCGTCTCTGGGCCCAGATAAAGTAAGCAAATAAACGATAAAAGTCCTGACTGACAGTCTCACAAAACCATTGACAAAACTTTTCAACAAAATTCTAAAGGAAGAAAATATTATGATACAATGTGAGAAAGTCAAGGTAACCTTATTGTTATAAAAGGAAGCAAGGCAACCAGTCACTAATTATAGAACAATAAGTGGGCGCAACTAGAACTTTTAGCATTTTATATGCTTTTACTGCTGGGTATACTTGATCGAAAACCGTAACGCTCCCCCCCGATACGATTTCAGTGGTTGACATTTCAATCTGCAGCCGTGTTGTTGCTGCGTGACTGCAGTCTGCAGCCGTGTTGTTGATAGAAATTTCCATGGCCCCCCGACACGAAGCCAGTCTTTTCTTCCAGCCATGTGCTCACTGATCTTGATCTTTGATGCGCCCTCTGCGACTATAGTCTGAAGCCTTTGTTAATAGAAATTTCCATGGAAATTTTTTAAATTACTTTATTATTATAGGGTACGAAAGCATAATATAAAATGCTACACTACGTGTCTCTGTAGGACACGTGTTTTTTTTATTTTTTTGTCTATAACTTGAAAACTGGTGAGCGGACAGAGCAGGGATTTTCGTTTCAGGAGTGGAGAGATTGTTGGAGAAAATTAAACTTTCTACGATCTAGGTCTCCTTAAGTTCCCCTTATTTTCGCAAGAGATTGAAAATTGTCAAAGTAGTTTCGAAAAGTGGATTTCTACTCGAAATAGTCCCAAAAAGTTTCTAAAAAACATCAATTTTAGGCAAAAATGGCATTTTTAAGGGAAAGTAGTCCAAAAAAGGCCGTATCAAAGTTGGCTAATTGGTTTCAGAATTTCCTGATTCATCCAGAAAATCTCAGTAGACCGAATAGGCTAGGTTGAAAAAAAAACAGGGTTTTACCTAAATTTTTTGGTGGGGGCTAAAATTTAGGGGAAAAAACCCGGACATGGGTGAAAGCTCGATTTGGTACCTACCTAATTTCATGAGCTACAAATTTATACGAATTTACGACGCAACGTAACCGCATCAGGCCATCGGCATCAATTTTTTTTTTTCGTTTCAAAATTGATTTTGAAAAAATTTTGAAGAATTTTTGGAGGGGCTATAGCCCTCTATCCCCATCCTTGATTGCACCCTTGAATAATAATACCAGGCATGAGCAAAATATTCACCACATTCATCAAAAATATAATCTACAGGGGGTTGGACAACAATCGAGGGACTTCATAGTATATCAAATTTTTATATTAAGCCATCAATTGAGAAGGCCAACGAATACGATCTCGAAATCCACCTCATGCTAATTAACTTCAAAAAAGCATTCGACTTCGTAAACCACGAACATCTGTGGGAAGCAATGAAAAAACAAGGAGTACCACCGAAACAGATAAGAATTTATGAGAGTTGTGTACGGAGAAGCAACAACGCGTATAAAGACCGACAGAGAAGGTGAGGCATTTGGAATAGAAAAAGGAGTACGCCACAGAGACCCACTGTCCTCAAATCTTTTTAAAAGCGTATTAGAACAGGTAGGTAGTTAGAGAACTCAAATAGAGCGAAAAAGAGGATAAAGGTCGACGGCAAGAAATTAAACCACTAAGGTTCGCAGACGATGTGGTACTGCTGGTGACAAGAAGTAAGCAGGCGCTAAAGGATATGGCGACCGAATTTGCAGAAATGAGTGAAAAGGTAGGTTTGAGGCTCAACACATCAAAAACAAGAATCCCAACGAACTGCGAGAGAAGAACGAAATAAAATTGAAGGAAGAGGTCATCGAAAAAGTAGAGCAGATAGATTATTTAGGACAATCAATTTCGTTTGAAAACAGAAACAAAAAAGAAAGGGTGGAAAGCATATTGGGCACAAAAGCACATATGTATTTAAAGGCAACATACCAACAAAAACGAAAGGCCAAGTATGAGAGAGCTGTATAACGTACGGAAATCAAACCTCGACAGCAACTAAAACAAACGTTGCGTAGACTCCAAACCACCCATCGAATGATGGACAGGAGCATTCTTAATACTAAGAAATCAGACAAAAGAAAAACTTGAAGATCAGTACAAGAACTAAAATAACAAACGCGGGCTATATAATCAAAAAATTAAAGTAGAATTACGCAGGTCATATAGCCAGGCAGGAGGGAAGGGAGATGGACCAAGACAATTGTGGGATGGACGCCAAGAGAAGGAAAATGGTTGAGAGGGAGGCTGGCCGCAAGGTGACGCGATGAAATAGTCACGTAGGGATAACGAGGGAAAATGTAACATGGGACAGAAAGAAACGGACAACTCATGGGGAGGCATTTGCCCAAAAATGTGAAGGACGATGACAAGCCAGAAGAATAAAGTTTGTATCAACAGTAATATAAGACACGTTACGTCTTCGCCTAAAAAAGAACTTTGTACATGGACGCTGTTGAGCAAAACAGAACCAAGCGACATTTGTTGAAAAAATGAGTCATTAGTATGCTTAAAGAGCGTAAAAAGTAGAATTTTTTAAAGTTGGGCTCCGTATACAAAAATGTATCACGTTGAAAAAAGTCTTATTGATAAACGCTATGTCATATAGTTTCTATATGGCTCTTGAATTCCGGATCACGTGTTTAAAAAGAAAACGATTTTGTCGTTCGGTTCTGTTTTGCTTAATAGCGTCCATACGTAGATTGCTGTTCAAAAATAAAAAATGTCAATCAGAGGCAGCTTTAGCATTTACGAGGCTTTACCGTAATTTTCCAATTGATGACATTTTAAAAGGATTTCTTTCTCTCTTCTTATTATGTATTTGGAACTTCATAATTATTGATATTGCATACAATATAGATGAAAAATACTGACATAACTATAAATCTGAAGCCCCTTACCCTTGTTTGCGGATCGAGTTCTTTTTTTAAAGGATTTTTCCTTAAGGAAGTCAAATTTTTCAGTGGATTACACAGTCAAAATAGATGCTTAGAACTATTGTTTTATTCAGAAGAAAGCATTTGCTTATTTAAAAAGTCGGGCATTTATGGTACACTATTGAATACCACAGTATGCAAAGATTATTTTTGAAGAATAAAAAATATAAGAAAAATAAGCTTCTTCGGAGAAAAAATTTAAAAATACACTACTCAACATAAATTAGTATTTCTTTCTACAGAATTCGCAGATGTAGCAATATTGGTCATCCACTCTAGTACAGAGCATGTGAACCCAAGTTGATGTTTTGCAGCTTATCCATTCCTCTTCCCCTTTATCTCCAATTTACCATTCTGAAAAAAAGTAAAATTACATAAATTCAGTATCAAATTAGTAGGAAGTGAAGCAGATTATTTTTCTTTTTTACCCTGGCAATAAAAACACATACCGCATCATCTACTTCCGAGTCTCTTCATAGCTTATCTCCATTAGATCATCTTCTTCTTCACTATTAGATGAATCTTTTGAAAAAGTCGTTTTCGTTTGCCACTTGGTACAAGTTGTGTACTAGTTTTTTTTTTTCGACCAACTTTTCTCGTCATTTTATTTCTTACCAGCCATTCCAGATTTTACCTTATCCTTGTTCACCGTTGTAGGTTTCTTTTTTCGAGCATTTTCTCTATCTTCCTTCTTTCGAGTCTTTTGCTTCAATGTCCTTCTTTTCTCTTTTTTTTTTTTCTTCTTCTTATTTAGTTCTTCCTATGTCATTTTCTTTTCTGCCTTTTCCAGATCTAATTGTTCCTTTTTTTCATAGTTTCATCTTGGTCTGCTTTCGCCAGGCTTCTGAGGTCATCACAAATGGAACGCGCTCTTGTTTTCTGTTAGTTTTCTTCTTTTTTTCAGTTGGTTTTTGCCAGTGTCAGAATTTTCTTCCAGGCGAGGAGAGATTCAATGCACTGGAATGAGGTGAAAGTCCGATGTGCGAAGTATTGCTAACTATTCTTATTGGTGTTAAAACTGCTGAAACTGGTGCAGACTCTCGAGTTGCCAGAGAGGTATGAGAAGGTCCAATCTAGAAGTGAACAAACAAATAATGTAATAGCAGAGAAATTGCACATTTCAGATTAACAACGATAGTATTCCATTTCTACATTTTTTCCGTCACAAATTTTCTTCACAAGGCTGAGATATCTAATTCGATATCAACCTTTTCTGAAAGACGACAATATAGTCAACGTCGACAACAATATCGGTTTCAGCTCGACTTTTCAATCGACTTACGCGTCAAATTCGGCAACGTTGTCCTGTTTGAAACGTGATCAATTTTGAATGTCGACAAAAGAGTCGATTTTCATATCGACTGTATTTTACATCGTATGTAGTCAAGTGTTACTCTGAAAACAATCAATTTTTACGGTAATTACATTTTTATGCCGATCTTACATTTGATTCTAAGTTTTGTAGCAATGTCAGATCAGCCATGATTGGCGGGGGACACCCCTTCGGGCCGAAGAAGAAGAATAAAACCGCTTAAATTTTGAGTTTTTCTCCTGCTTTTGAGTATCTGCAGCACTAAAGTCTACAATGTTCATTTTGAAACGATTTAATCACATTATGAAACTTGTCTTCAGAAACTATTTAAAATGACATCCATCTCGGTTTTTTAGGGGGCGGAGGTAGAAAAAGTTTTATTTTCAAAACACCCTCCTCGGAAAATGTCTAGATCCGCCACTGTTCTCAAGTAAAGCAACGGGGGCACAAGTTGAGGGAAAACGGTTCTTGTAACAGGCATCTTCTCATGTTCCACATTTACAACATCCAACAATACAATAATAGATACTTCACCTCTGTGACCCGGCTGTGTAATCACAGATGACACGACGCATGAAGTATTCTAATGACGTAATTGTTCGCTCAATATGCAGCCGTATGTAGAGGACCGTACACACAACAATCGTAAACTGGCTTCCTTCATTACATCACGGTTGCATATGTCACGGACCTTCACAGTGACAGGAGTAATACATTAGTGACTGTTAGATCCTTGATCCTATGAAGTTTTTTGTACTCAACTTGCTCACGCACTTATAAGAATTGCTGGTGTGTATCAGCAAGTTCTTGAAAAGCTCTCCCACTGGGCAGTCAACAGGCTGTGCTCGCCGCACGCACATGTTGACCCGCACACATTCTCCTGAGTATGCGTTACCTTAACAGTGAAAATTTCTGCATTTAAATTACACGTTTCGGATGCACTGGCGGCGACTGAAATTTAATTCGTGGCCGTGGCAATGGACATGCCACCGGAATCCGACTTCCATCATCGCCCGTCAAGCGTAACCTACAATTTCCCGTTAATTAGCGACAGAACCTATACTTCATCATATATGTAGCTGTACATGGCTCTACACAATGTATATATGGTTTTGATGATAGAAAAACATCAGTGACACACGCCGCCATATCATTCTGCTTATATGCATTACTACATCTGCGTGTGATGTAACCGTGTCATTTCCTCGCGAAATGGACACGGATTGTTTGGATAATTTTGTCAATTACAAGAAACGAGGCTGGAAAAACAGAGAGATGTTTACGTCATGATTACCGAAACAGATTCGAACGCTGACGTATCGTTAATCGCAGCGATCGTTCTGATGTAGCAATCTTCATTCTTACACGTCGAGCTTTGACTCTCAATCCCGAGCCGAGCCACTGACCTTTGATGAGTCTCCAACTGTGAATATGTATTTCGAAATATGTCGAAGATTCGCACTCGAGAATACGGTATTAGTAATAGCTCAAACAAGATTCAAAGTAAACTGTAAATATAATAGGGTTTTGGCTTATTGTTGGTAAAAGTTATAAGTTGAAATTAAAAAACTTTCGAGTTTGAAATGGGAACATCAGAAATTCAAGTTGTGAAAAGTCGACCAATAAGAGCAGAAATTATTTGAAAGCTGAAAGGCTGAAGTTTTCACTATTTGATTATGCCAGCACTGGTAAAAGAAAATGAAAATGAAAATGAAAAAGAACATTCAGACCTTTTCCATCCAACAAACGCCCTATCCATTCTAATTGCCACATATTCCGATTTCTTCAACTTTAACGAAAGAACGAAAAAATAGTACATTACATACCAAGAGTCAAAAGTGAGAGCGTTTACATGCGAGGGAAAGTTTGCGAATGAACGAAGCGAGTGAGTAATGCCCGAATCTTGTAAACTCACTTCTGCCTCTTGATTTGTAAGACATTTTTTACAATACATGATCAGAAAGGGGAAACATTAACAGCTTTGTTAAAAAAGCAACGCCAAAAAATTCAGCATGTGCATTTTCCCAACTGAAAGGAAACCTACAGTTTGAACAGCGAATAATATCAAAAAGCAACAATTGCAATGACAACATTGTAATAATAACATCCTCGGCATCAGTCGACCATTCTCAGTATCCGTTGACATTCTTGGTGTCGCTCCATCGTGTCAGTTGGTAAACGTGCCTAGCGTGTAAAAATGTGACTCATGTTTTTACATTGAAGCACGTTTACTTTACATCGACGTTATGCTCATATATGATTCGTCAATGAAAAGTGCTGCTTTCCACTTGCAAAATACTAAACATCGTCTTTCTGATCATGTATTGTGAAAAATAACTTGCTTTAAGACTTAAAACCGCACTGAAAACTTGCGCGTTCCACAGTCTCCTGTGAAAGATGAACAATCGAGATGAAAAAATGAAATCGAGAAGATCAATTGATATCTTCCATAAGTATCCAATCCCATGAAACATAGTCCATACAAAAGTCGATACCTTTGTCGACATCCAAATTTAGTTACTTTTCCGACCCGACTAATTTATCAAATTTGAGACGCAAGTCGATTGAACGGTCAAAATTTGATTGATTACAATCTCCCACAAGTACCTAAGCTTGTGAAACACAATCAATACAAAAGTCGACACTTTTGTCGACAAATCAAAATCAGTCACTTTTGCAACCTGAAAATTTAATCGAATTCGAGACGCAAGTCGACTGAACAGTCGACATCCCTCACATCATGTACCAATCTTGTAAAATACAGTTTATACAAAAGTCGACACTTATGTCAACATTTAAGGTCGGTCACTTTTCCATCACGACAAATTTGTCGAATTTGACCCGCAAGGTTGTTGAAAAGTCGAATTGAAACCATATAGTTATCGAGTTGACTTTTTTGTCATCTTTTGCTAGTCAAACCCCGATGAAAATGTCAATATCGAATCATACATGGGAAATCAATTCGGTCACCTCAATTGATGAGGAAATCAATATCGAATTATGCAAAGAAAGATGTCTCAGTAACCACAAATTTTTTGTCGATTTTGGCTACTCAAATCCGCAGAAAAAAGTGACATCAGTTTCTATACAAACTTTGGTCTCGTTATCGAATTATCCAATTTTCTTGTTTTGGATTCGACTTAATGCTAATAAGTTTTTTTTTTGTTTTTTTTTTTGGTTCGTTACATATTCAATATCGGCTGTTCAACAGTTTTTCTAAACAAAATTAGATATTGATTTTCTATTGAATTATCGATCCGAACTTCAATAGCGACAAATGTGTCGACATGTTAATTCGACTATTATTACCGGTATATCTATCGATAATTAATTCAAAATGAGATAATTCCACACCAGGACAACGTCAAATAATGATGTTTAAGATAGTCGTATAGCACGATTAGGGTCCGAGAAGAGATCTGGTCTGGACCAAAGAGAGCAGCGGTGGTGTTACAGGGGGTGCTAAAATTAGAGAAACCCTATCTGATAAAATCGTAAAGGGGACAGACTTCCTTTCTACCTTGACCTACACCATTGGTTTAAGCAATAATAAAAGAAATGTAACAGAAATTATCAAATTAAAATGTGTAGTAAAATGTCGAGCTGAATGTCGATATAGTCACTTGTTTCACAGGATATCACAATTCACTGTGCTGTTCTTTAATAGGTAGAATAGAAAAAACGTACATCAAATAACTTAAATAGATGATCCATTTTCTCAGATTTACGGACAAACACAAAATGTCCGTTAGGCTAAAGAAACAAGCAAATAAAATAAATTTAAGCATAGGCCCAATTATCATTTTAAAAAAAGTGGATGCAATAAGGTATTTTGCTTTGTAAAAATTCTAAAAATGACTTTTATTTGGACCAATTCCGGCAGAAGGTTTTCTTCACAAAGTAGTACAGATAATAATTATAAGTTCCATTGAATGGAGTAAAAGTCTCCCCTCCCCAACCACTGTTTCATCCACAATTATGGTAAGCAAGTGGCTAAGGATGCTCGATGAATTATGCTTGAGCACTTGAGCATAAACTGAGCTCAAATTCTAAGGGTTTATGCTTGAGCACAAATCCAAGAAATTTTCTACGGGAAAATAAAAGAAGAATAGAACGTAGAACATGTTTCAAGCCTTGAAAAAAACAAATACTGGACCCCTTAAGTGGAACCCACCTGATTATTGAAATAAAACATCGGCACAGAGCGAATGCACATTAGCACTCCATAGCATACTTTAAAATTTTAATTCATGATTAAATTGCTGGTACGCAACCCAGGGATGTTTTTTTGATTTTTGTTTCCAAATCAAGATTTCAGGAAATAGAGATTTCTGATAAGGAAAAAAATATCAAGAAAATTTCAAGAGCGCCTCAGTTTTTTTCTGAAATCGAAAATTCTCCTTTTTATCACATAATTTTATCAGGACACGATAAACAGGAATTCTCGGTGGAAAATGGTTAAAATATTAATAAAATTTTTTTCTTCAGGAAAACTCCCCTAGTACAATCTGATTTGGACTCAGCGTCTTAAGCCTCTGAACCGAAACCGACCATGCAAAACCAAGGGACGCATCAAAATAAGTTGATTTTAAATTCTTTTATTTTTGATTTTACACATAAAAAATCACAATTTTAAAAACTATAATGATTTTGATTTTTGGATTTTTCTACCATCAAAAATCAGGTAAACAATAATTTTCATCATGATTTTCAGCAATTTCTTGAAAAGGTGGTAATTTTTGAATGATTTCAGAATGATTTTGATTTTAAAATTCAGATTTTCATTCAATTATTTTATTTTTGAAATTTTTCCCAAGGGTTTTATGGATTACTGAATCTATTTTAGGGCTTCTTTTTCCCTTCCTCCCAACCATTGAGGCATCACAAGGAGCTAACCTTTAGTTATTATAATTTTTCAAATCCTTTACGTCGTTAGTGCGGGTTTCGCGGTCAGTGAATCCATTTCGGGCGCCAATTTTCCCCTCAGCTCTACCTATGAGGCTCCACAGGGGCTAATCTCCAATCATTCCAATTTTCTCAAATTCTAAGTTCTTCATGTTGTACTCGTACGCAGCTTTTTAACGGCAGTTTTCTTCTTTTTTTTTGACGTCAAGAAGAATTATGCTGTTTTTTAATAACCTTCCAGTCCTTTATCAGTCCGGCTCAGGTGAATTTGTCCAACCTTCCAGCCAGGAATGTACTGATAGGTGGGTAGGGGGTAACTTACCCCCTCCCGGAATTCTCTACTCAGCAGTTGGAAAAATTTACCATTCCAGTCAGGCTAGTTGGGAAAATCCAACAAGGTTACAAGTTCTTTTTTTCCCTTTGCTTTGATACTTGGGAATTTTGAGTTGAATCAGTTGGGAAAATTCAACAGGTCAAAATGTTTTCTTTTCTTTCTTTTTTGCTTTGATATTTGGGAATTCTGAGTTGGGGCAGTTGGTACTTGCACAAATTTTACCCCAACCCCCAGGAAAAACTCTTCGGTACGTTCCTGCTTTCAGCTGCGTCCATCCATCCCTGACTCATCCCTCTGGTAATAATGAAATTAGATTTTGAAGTTTAAAAGGAGCTCGGGGCGGCCCTTATTTTCGACCGAATTCTATACGCTGCCACTAGATCAGTTTCAATAAAATACAAAATAAATTCCTGCAAGGTTTCAAATTGATCAGATGAGAGGAAGAAAGCTTTTGATTCAGTGGATCATAAATACATGATAGAAGTAGGTAATAAGAAACAGGGGATTGAAAAAGGATTTCTTAAAATCATACAAAATTGTTGTGTAGGCTCAGCCGCAAGAATTAGTCTTATACCAAAGGATGGGAATTCTAAATAGGGAGGGGGGATCAGACAGGGAGACCCTGTATCGCCAAACTTATTTAACAGCATCTTGGAAGAAATATTCCGTGATTTGAAGTGGAAAAGAAAGGAGATAAAAATTAATGGAGGGTCTAAGCAACTTAAGATAGCAGACGATATTATCTTGTTTGCAAAAAGCAGAGTAAGGAATTGAAGAAAATGGCAGAAGAGCTACTAAGGGAATATAAAAGAGCTGGCCTTAAGCTAAAGGGAAATTAATCAAAAATAACAGAGAGGGGGGAGGGTGAATAATCTGATAATAGACGGGCAAGAAATAGTAAAAGTAAATACACGAAATGAAGGGAATCGAATACTTGGGACGGATTATTAGTTTTGAAGACAGAGCTGATAAAGAAATTAAAAGGCCGTGTTAAAAAAAGGGTCTGATTGAATGGATCGACAAAACAAAGGGATACATCGACAGGAACAAATGCAAATACGACAATCTCATGGGTCCAACGACAATTTCTGCAGTAAACAATAAAACAATGAATGCCCGACAAAAAAAAATAAGTGGGGAGACGTAAAAAAAATTAATTAAACTAGAGAAATATGATGCACGACAATAATATACAATGCGCACTGGGTGGGGACAAATTAAATGTTCTAAGCGACTTTTTGGTTGGACGTCAATTTAAGTGAAAACTATGAATAAATGAAAAACATTTTCAGCGCTTTATAACTGGTCAGCCGTCGATGATACAGAAAATAAGTAGAAACGTAAATTGTGGGAAATTGTATTTACTTTAATTTTATACTGAGATATTTTTTCAATAAATTTGATGCAAAGCGAGTTGTGGGCCGAAAACCAAATTTTATGATCTTCTACCCCCTGTGGCACCACAAGCCCGGGTCGGAGGGGCGGGGACTTTTTGAATGTTCATCGGGATGGGCCAAATATAATTTCTGTAGGTACTATTTTTTGTTGAGTTGAGCTCATTTTTGTGCTAATTTTACTGGACTATGAACCCGTCGCGACATATTATACGGATCGTCGATGCAAAGAAAAAATATAATTGGCCGGGAATGTAATAAATTGTTGTTTAAAATAAAAGTCGTTCGAAAAATTTTTTTTCGTTCTTATTAATGAAATAGTTGTTTTTAATCTTGTAGTCATATACCATTATTTAGCATGCGAAAGTCCTGTCGTGCAACCCATTTTTCCTGTCGTGTCGTATAATATTTCCCTTAAAAAGGTTGGAACAATTTCTAGGAACTAAAATTTATTTTTTGCGGAAACTTCAACAAATAAGTATACTAAATAGTTCAACGATACCGAAGTCCTTACTTATGGAGCGCAGACATGGTCCCTTACTAAAAAAACAAATAATGAAATTAAAAACCACATTCAAATCAATGGTGAGGAAACTGCTGGGACTACGGTGGGGAGCCAAAACTTCAAACGCAATATTATATAAAATGGCGGGAGGGGACAATATAGGGTAAAATGTTGAGAAATTAAAATGGAAATACGTGGGGCATTTGGCACGGGCAGATACCAACAGATAGGGAGGGGGGAGTGGTGAAATTACTGAACTGAATACTGTTGCAAAGGAAGAAAAAAGTAGGTAGGCCAGTTGCCAGATGGAAAGATGAACTCATCAGAGAAATGGAGCCCATTTGGCAAAGATTACCACAAGATAAAAGAAACTGGAAAGGATACGTGGAGGCATATGCTCAAAAATGGGACCACTGCACTTACTCATAAACGCTGAAAATGAATCAATAAATAAATAGAATTTCTTGCACAAGAAATAAAGGCCATTTTGATTTGATTAGAAATTTTTGCGAATTCCAAACGGTATCAACTACTGTGCGCTTCTACCGCTCGATTGCATTCATTAGTCATCATGAAATCATCGGGTCACTCGTCATCGGAGAAAGATCAGACCGGGGAATTAACCTATTTCATTATTAGGGATACCGACACCATGTAGGCTGTAACTAGGATGCGTTTTTAAAGTCAGCATTTTTCTTACACATGGGTATAACCGATCGATGATATATTTCCCGGTTCTCGGATCGAGGCTTCAGACGCTCCTTCGTTTATAATTCATGGTACTTAACCCCAGGGTTCAGAAAACGGCTCGACGTTTGTTGCATAAATGGTATCTTCGAATGAGTCACGAAAATTATACCCGTGTCGTCGATTGCGACCAAAGAATAAAAAAATCATCTACCAACCAGTTGGTGACGTAACGAACAGAGTACCTCTGTGCCTGTACCGAGGAATTACCAAAAATAATGAAAGTTGTAGAACGCGGGTTAAACTCCCACCGCTTGGTCGCTGCGCCGTTCCGACTTCAGACGCATTTTTTACTCATTGGAGGAATTTATCGACGCGAAACCCAACTTAACGTAGGCAAATTCCGCCGAATGTCGAATCCGAGCCGCCATTCCATTGACCTGACGCCCCGTTTGTTGACACGTCCACTGGGACGCCGATTCGTCGAGAGTAACCTTGACGCCGGCCCGAAAAGATCAGGAAAATTGTCTCCCAATCTGAAGACGAGAGCACGCGTTCTGTGGACATCGATACGCTCGATGGCGTCCCATTTTCTGTTCCGGACTTCGAGTGCATCGACCGGATGTCTTAATTATTGTAATTAAAAAAGGTTTTCATTTAATTTTAAATATTACACAGGTTGCGTTCGCTCGATTTATTCGGCAGTTAGGTGCTATCGATGTGGTCACGTCGATCGAACGAAAGCGTTCAATAAAATTACATTTCGTCAACTTGAATTCCGTGTACCGTAAATCGGGGTGACTTTGCCGAAAATCTTGGAGTTTTTAAACCTTGAACAGCTGTAGCACGTGATCCATTGGGGGTAAGAAAATATAAAAACTCTTCCGATTGGTTGAAGCTTTGGGAATAGGATTAGCTAGGGGAATAAAAATTTCCCTGCCCCTCTCCCCTCCTCAGAAAGAGCTAAAAATGAATCGGCAAAGTTACCTGCGTAGGGGGTGACATTGCCGCCGGTACATAAGAAAAAAGCATAAGGAAAATGAGTGAAATGTTCAAAATTTATTACGAAAGGCCATATAAAAACGAAAGAAAAATTGCAAGTTTGTAAGTTAAATTGAATTAAGTATTATATCTTCATGGAAGATAAATATTCCTCTGGATTCAATGATGGGCTCAGGTAAAACTCTTGATGGCAGCAAATTCCACGTAATCAAATCATCCTTCAGAGGATAGTGAAATTTCTGATCAGAAACTATTAAAAATCAACTAAGTAAATGTGTTCAAAAAGAGGTTTAGGAGCTATGTGGTCATACTGATTCGTGGAGTGGTGTGTATTCCATATGTTTGTTTTCTGTTGTAGTGGTCTGATAACACTGTTAATATTCAGTCAGTGGTACTGCTTATTCCACTGCAAAAACAAAATGGAAACGAATTTCAGTCGTTCAGAACTCTGAATTGTGACGTTATAGAGAAAAATGGGTCGCTATATATCGCGTTCAGCGCCAGAAAGTACCTCTGAATCACCTGTCGAAATGTGTTGTGCAAAATAGTTGTTCAGTAGTGTAATTGCTCGTCCTCCCGGATTCCGACAGATATCATTGTCTGTTTTGTGAAGATAATAATAAATTGTGTTAGACACTCTTCAAGGGTTTCTCGGGTATAATCAGAATAGGTGCGACACCCTACTTGGCTTTAATTATTATATGTTCTTGGTACCTCAAAACAATGTCTAATATGACATCTATAGGTAAATTCAAAACTCAAAACAACCTCGCGAATGTAGCGAAAGCTCACAAATTCGTCGCGAATTGTAACTTTTCAAACTGATAATAACAGAAATTGGCAAGCGGCAACAGTAGCGTATCTAGGATGAAATCATGGGGGAGTGGGTTTGACTTTTGATTCTGAGGGTATTCCTAAAAAACAAAGTTTTAAATGAGCATATTTTTAATATTTTTTAGAGCTTTTTTTGCCATATTGGGGGTGAACCCGGATACACACCCCCTAAATATGCCACTGAGCGGCAAAGTCACTTCAAGGCGCAGTTTTTCGCTTTACCTTGTGATTGCAGATTGGAAAATGCTTAGACCTATAGGACTTTTCCAGTACTCCACATTGCATACTTATTCGCCGGTCCTGTTATCAAGTTGGTAGTGTATGATAAGGACATAGTTAATCATAATTTCGTAATATTATGGTCAGGGCAGCCAGAAATATGTTTAAAAAATAGGTGAAATATGCACATTTTATGCTATTTTTGTTGTTTGTTCCAACAAGTTTTCCACACTAGTGTGTCAAGAATCTTAGCAAACAGTGTTGTGGTTGTCACAAGCGATAACTTTCATTTTCTCCAATGTTTACCACATACCAATACTATGCAGTGCAATCAAGTAATAAAAATAAATAAATAAATAAATACACTCAACGATATAGTGTAATGAATGTTCAAAAATATGTCCAAAAATGCAAAAATTTAGAAAATTTGATAAAATATGTTCTAAATAGGTGCGCTTCTTAAACACCAAATATGCAATTCCAAATAGGGCTTATTTCACTCAAAATTTCATGTTTCGCACAGATATCTTCAAAATGCTGGATTTGATTCACAGAGAAAAAAATGCCAAACCATACTCAGGGACGTACCGAAGAGTTTTTTCGTGTGGGGGGGGGGGATAAATATTGTGAAAGTCCCAACTGACTCAACTCAAAATTCCCAAGTATCAAAGAAAAAAAAAAAAAAAAAAACCTTTAAAAACCTTTGGACCTGTTGAAATTTTCCAACTGACACAACTCAAAATTTCCAAGTATTATCAAAGCAAAGAAAGAAAAATCGTTTGCCTTGTTCGGTTGTCCCAGTTTCTCAAACTCAATTCCCAAGTATCAAAGCAAAAAAAAAACAAACTTCTGACCTGTTGGATTTTTCTAACTCGCCTGACTGAAATGGTAAATTTTCCTAACTGCTGTGTGAAAAATTCCTACAGGGAGGGTAAGATTCCCCCTACCCCCTACCGGTACGTCCCTGAGCATACTTTTGGCAGCCCTAATTATGGTCGTACCAGTGAGTTTTGAGTTTCGTCTTTCGTGTCGTACCTGTTACGGTACCTCGTCTGGCTTCACTCTTTTGATTTAAAATTTTCGTTTTTCGATCATTCCTCATGGTCTTATTGTATGATCATCGGTTTCATTATAAAACAGTTCAATTCTCGGCTTACACTTTCTGCAACGCAATTCAGCAACGTTTGCGTTGCCGAAAGAATTCCAACTGTCTCAAAAAATTTTGATCTCCGGCGTTCTCAAATATCTTATCATACACTACCGACTTGATAACAGGAAAGGCAAATAAGTATGTAATATATGGAGTACTGGAAAAGCCCTCTTGGCGTATTGGCGTTTGGACACTCTATAGATGCGCTAGTGTCGTGGACGAAAAGATTATATGGTCAGGGTATTTATAGTTTTCACTTACTACAAAAACATTTACGTACAAGTAAAATGAGCTCTAGCATTTTCAATAATATTGTTTTTTTGATGAAAAACTGAAGAGAACTAAAGTGTTAGCCCTCATCATTTCCTTTCAGGTTTCAGATGAGCCCAACTTCAGTTTTTTTGCAGAACATTTTTGTCACTGATTATCTTTTGTCTTTTCGTCCAAACACACCAATCAGCGCGCCGCATTTCATTAGGTCGCTAGAGAGCGACTCATTAGCGTCCAAACGCGAGTACATCCTTGGAAAGCTGAGAGTTCAGGATTTAAAATGGCACTACAATAATTTTTCTGTGAGTGCCTGCTTGGATTCCGAAGACCTTTATTCATTACTCATTAGGTTACTATTTCGGAACTTTTTCTGTGCTTGAAAAACAGTCGACCTTTGACAACTAATTTCGGCCTGTGATAAGCCTTACTGGTTTTTGAAGCGTTGTATCTATGTCCCTTCATTGATCTATGCCCTTATACGTGTTAGGAATACATTTGTATTCGTTACAGAGCCAGTAATATGGTCAAAAATGAAAATCGGCAAAGTCACCCCCCCCCCTTACGGTAGTATTGTTTGAATAATGTTTTTCTCATCATAACTCACCTCATACAAGAAAATGACTGCAGAATTTTCGTTAGTCATATCGGACGAAAAAATGATCGAAGTAGGGAGAAATTAGGGGAAAGCTGAAATTTGGTACGCTGGTTCAGAAACCTGAACTGTGAGGGGAGGGGGTTCAACATAAACGGTAGTTGCCTGGAGAATCTAACATTCCCGGATGATATAACACGTTTTTTACAGAAACACTAGATGATCTACCAACAGTAAATGTTCATAGACCTAAGCAGGCAAAGTAAAAAAGCAGGACTTACAATAAGTACACAAAAAACCAAAATTCTTTCGAAAACAAAGGGACAAAAACGTCAACAAACGGAAAAAGAATACTGAAATGGTGGAGAAGGGGGAATCAACCTAGATCAAAAAAAGCTTCCGAAAACCAAATTGAAAACGAAGTAAATGTACGAATAACAAAAGCATAGTCCAAATTATACTGATCTCTGAGAAGTATATCTTCCAAGGGCAACTTTAGTAAGTACAAATCAAAAAAGTCATGAAAAATTCTAAATAAAATCATCAGAGACACGCAGAATATGCGATGAAACGATCAATGCTAAAGGTATAAATAAAAAAAATAATAAAAGCACGAGAAATAACTTGGACACAGATATCTATATCAGAAGTAATTAACACAACTGGGGAGGTCGCATCTCTCGCATCAAGGATGACACTGGTGGACCTACGGAGCAATGTTTAGGTGACCGTGGGATGGACCAAGGAGAGGGGTAAGTAAATCACCCAATGTAAGAATAACAGTAATAAATGTTAAAAATAATAAAAACTTTCAAACAATACAGCAAATCACAAGAAAGAGTGGGAGCGCTTAGGTGAGAAACCTTTGTGCCCGTTAGGGAAATAATGGGCCCGACTTCAGGAACTACTCATTAATTGTAAATTACTAAATGTACACAACGTTACGCTTGATAAAGTCATTCAGATTCAGTGATGTGCTGTAATACTTTTTGATTTGTCAAGTCAGCTTCGTTCATTGAATAGGAAAAATTTCTGTTTTGCGATAGAAAAATCGAAGCTGAATCGAAAATCTGACCGATCATTCGCAATCAGAGTGATCCAATAGGAAACCTGTAGGTAGGTACTTCAATATATGTATTTCGTTTGTCCAGTGTTTTCTTATATCTGGTACAAATGGGGCTATTTGGGAATGTTTTCCGATATTTGCAGTTGTAGCTAATGAACTACTGAACAGATGGTCTTATTCGATTCGCTCAAACTTCTGCTTCACTTTCGTCCTATATGAGCACATCAGTAGAACTCACTATAGTCATCGCCTTACACGCGAACAAAGCGACTAAGAAAATTTCACTCAGGTTGGGGCTATTCGGGAAATTCCATTCAAATGAATTGAAATGAATGAAAAAAAGAAAGAAATACGTCGAAGTCACCGCCCCACGGTATAAATGAAAAAATAAACAGCATGTTCTTCAAAGTATTACAATGTATATCAAACTTATGCAAGCTGTTGCGCAAGTAAACATTCGGAGGCGACAGTTTTGAACAATTCGTTCAAAAATAAATGAACTGTAATCTTCTATTCTCGAATCAGCGTCAACGCCTCCTTTGTGGGTATGAGTTGGAGAAAGGTCGACCAAAATCAACTCTTTCGGACTTCCTTAACTTTTTCCTACGGCAGCCTAAAAATGTTGTAATACCTTGACATTAAAACTTCACCACGATCCAATCACCAATACCGACGTCACAAGGACCTGAAAAAAAATAGAACATTGAGAATCGCCATCTGCTGAATGCAGAGCGCCAGTATCAAGACCAGTGTACACCGTTCTGCAGTGTGATAAATAGAAAACTCACTAAATCACCAACACCGACGTCAGAAGGACCTGAAAAAAAGAAAACAGAACAATGAGAATCGACATCTGCTGAATGCAGAGCACCAGTATTAAGACCAGTGTAAACCGCTCTACAGTGTGGTAAATAGAACTCACCAGTATCAGTATTCGCGATGAACAGGAAGGTTCTAGAGGATTGCCGAGAGCAGGTACCACAACTTCGTTCCTGGGTCTACCCCTCATGGTATTTTCTCTTTGTCTGTCTCTTATTTCCACAAATTCTTTCGTAGTTTTGCTTTTTTATTTCCATCACCAGTTCTATCGATTTTGCTAGTTTCACTTTTCATCTGTCTTTTCCCGACTGTATTTTTTGACGTTTTTCGTCACTTCCACATCAGTCTGGCTTGATAGCTGAGTGGAAGTTACTCTGTCCCTCTCACAAACCGTCTGTGTCTTATACAACCCAGTCTTTGAAGACACATCTGCCCCAGCAATTGTTTGGATTACAGGCAGGCACGCCACTCACCACTCAGCGAACCATAAGAAGATACTTTTTCAAGTCAACTTCCAAAAATGATTACCAATCAAAGCAAAAAAGTTCATTTAAAAAATAACCGAACAACTTAATTAGCGGTTAACATTTTACAAATGGACTTAATGTTACAATAAACGAATCATCACATCTAGTCCTCAGCACACGGGAACGATATAACGCGTGTATTGCTAACTACTCGTACTAATACTGAAAATAGAAAACAGAGATGGAGATTTAGCAGCATCGGATGCCGTTTTTGCATTTGGACCTGTAACTTAACTTCAGATAAGTTTCATTATTAGTTGGATGAGACACTTGAGTCTTTCATAGAGACACGATCAGGCACGTAGCTAACGCCAGGGCAGCCAGGACGAAGCCCTTGCTGGCAAACGCGCCGCCCCAGCTAGCACTTTCCAAAAAAAGAAAAGAAAGGGGAAAAAAATACGTTTTAGAAAAAATAATGTAGTTTTGTTGTACCCGCATACTCTGGTTGAAATATCGAACATCCTAGCACACACAAGCAGTTAGCTACAGGCCTGGACATGATTCTTTTCGATACGACTGCGATTTTGGAAAATACCTGCGAATTGCAGGATATTTCAAAAATCGCTGAGTGATTCACGTTATTGGGAACAGGCATACCAGGCCCCAAAGTATTACATCGCAAGAAAACGCATTTCCAACTTTTGAGCAGGTGCTGTGGAAAATATACTGGTAAATAGAAACAAGAGGGAAGTATCGGAAAATACAATCTAGGTCTCACTGCAATTGATTGTTTACTAGGGTAATTCCGACTGAACCCAGAAACTCTGCTCTCGTCTAAATTGTGCGACACATCAAAATTATGAAATTCTCGTCCAGACATCACATTCGCTGGCAGTTTCTGCCCACTCTTAGTTTCTCTACCTGAGAGGCATCTAGAATGCTGTATAAAAGAAACTAAGGCGCATCTGAAAAAAATGATCGGCGACACCATACATGAACTGAGCAGCACTCTCCTTAAAAGCTGCTCAAACTCACGACCGTTTTGTCTTTTGTCGGACGACCCTACAAACTAGAAATTCTGATTAGCAGGTCACTGCAGGCACTTCCTGCCTCTCCGACCATTTAGCTACAGCAACAGCTGATCAATTGATTTTGGAATCGCTGGAGATTCAAGTATCGGCAAAACTTACATTATTACATGTGAAAGACGAAGTCGGTCAATTTAGAGGCGAGCAACTTGACCCTCATTTAACAAGAAAATCTTCCAGAGTAAACGTGGTTTCTCAGGAGAATTGTGAACACGTTTTCAGCCGTATACGATTTGAAGATTTGAAACCGCGATCAAATCCATAAAGTACCACATGACTCACGCTACTGGTGGCGCAGTGTCGTTTTGAAGAAATGAACATGATTGGGGCTCAGATAAAATCGATCTTGAATAGCAGACGAATCAGTTACCGAACTTCAATTTCACCTAGTTTTCAACCATTAACTCCAGCTTACTTTCTGCTTGGATCTTGCTGTCGATGACCGAATTAGTAGGTGCACCGGTCAACGTTGGATTGAAATGGGCAGAACTAAGATGTTCTCTTGGCGAAACAGGAGCTCAGATCACCGTTCTGAATCGCCGGAAAATGGACTCGCTGATACCATGGACCCCGAACTTGGAGACGTTGTATTACTCAAAGACAAGAACTTGCAACCGTCAGCATGGCCTATGGGAGCCACTGTATCCATCTACTCTGGCACAGACCGTCCAGTTTAAAACGCAGATGTACGATTTGAAAACAGTGTTCAAAGAAAAGCCGTTTCTGGCCTGAGCTACGTCAAATATTGTCAGGAGGAGTGTATTGCTACATCTGGCAGATCGAACTGACCGAAAACGTAAAATTATGTTCTTCAGGTTGTAATTTTTCGGGTTTTTGCGAAGCAAATACCCCATTGCGTTCATTTTCAAGTATTATTATTTTTTGGCAAGAAGCTCATGTTTGATGTTCCTATTAGTTGGCTATTTTGAAGCAATTTCAATACAAATTTTCTCTCAGGACGGAGCAGTCACTCTTATTGCCCCTTCCGTGTGCCTGCGTGACTTCGAAATATATCACGACTGGACCCCGCCCATAAGAATTGGAATCATAAAGCGATTCTGTTAAAGAAAAAGCAAGAGCATCTTAATTTCGCGATATCACAATATTGACTTCCAATGACAGGTCCTTGAATAGTGTCCCGCCGAATTATACTGAAAACGGTATTTCAAGTACATATTGTTCAAGACTGTCTTAACCAATCACATACTTAGTAAAAAAGAAAAGAAAAAAAGATTCACGTATACTCAGATTTTTCATTCGATTCCACTACGCCAAGTAAAATGCCACGAATCTCATTTTCAAAAGTTACTGAACATGTGGGCAAAAGATCCCAAGAAGTTGTCATTTTTCAAAAGTTAAAAAATACTAACTTAGACAACTGGTTTACAGAACAGAAACAGTTGAGGATTGGACCAACGATAAAATACTATTATTGATGCCATATTGAATATTATTGGCTGAAAAAAAAAGGAAAATTGCGGTATTCAAAAGTTGGAAGATGGAAATCTTGGCACTCAAAGACCTCGACTCGAAAACTATTGCGCATATCGGACCTAAATTAGTTGACCAAAGTACAAGGTTCATTCTAACAGTAACAAACCAAATGAGCTTTCCTCACACCTTGAAGAGTAAATGCCACAACACTCGAGTTTTACGATAAAATCAAATACCCCGGGCTCCTCGTAGGTACAACTCGAGCCGCATCAATCGTTCCCGAAACACAGGTATTCGTGCTTAATCTAGAAAATATAGTAAGTAGCACAGTCCATAAATATGCTAATGTGTAGTACGCTGACTAGATTCTTATTCGATGAACGATTTCCCGCTAAAACGACTTAAAAAAATACTGTATAATACAGAACAACAACAAAAATCAACGTTAAAAATCAACGACGAAAAACGGGGAGGAGAAAAAAAAGAAAACTTAAAGGTTTTGAGGACTAATTATGTGCGGAATATTGAGTTAATGACACTACATTATCACGGACGACTACATATACTCCAACTGAAATCGATTTCACATAAATGCATTCGATCGGGGGTTATGCCTTCCTCCGGCTGAAACTCTTACACCGATTCCTCGCTCTACGACACAGTATGCTCGATAATGATTGCGTGCTTTTTTGCTTTGGTAATTTTTACCCCGTTCACACGACTAAGCGGTTGATTTCTGGCAAAAAATAGGATTCGATAACCGGCAAATTCGTTAAGACATTGCGTTCGTAAATAGAAGAAGAAAAATCGATGAAAAATACGTGGAACCTGGAACCGTGCCCCGGTCATGGTAGAGCGTCCAATATCTTTTTACACTGACTCCGGATATCCTCGTTGTTGTGCTTGTTGATCAAACTGAGTAATTTGGATCGCAATTTGTCTTGCGCATTCACGCCGAAGATGGCAGCATACCTGCTGGAACAAAATTCAAGTCTCAGTGAAAACGACGATGCAAGCGAATGGTGTTCAATCATCGCGGCTTTAGCCAGAATTACCGATCATAATACATTCTGAGGGTCAAGTACGATGCACCTTCTCAGTTAGTAAGCGGACGGCTAAATTGAAGTTGGGCCTACAGCCATAAGGAGTCTTAGGGGGCTCTTGAAAATTTGCAGAGGGAGTTGAAAAGAGCAGCTACTACTATTATACTTCGTCTGTAGGGGGAGAGGAAATCAATTTTGGAGAAATCCGAGAGGAGGCCAGGCTGTGGATCCAAATCTGACGATAGAAGCAAGAGACACCTCAGAACCACCAGTCTTCGTCATTAGATTCAAAGTCGGAAAAACAAGATGCGAAGTCGAAATCGGAACGACTAAAAGTGCAGAAATTGACTCTTCGAAATCCGTTGTCTTTTCAGCTTTCAGAAGAGCCTCAAAGAACTGGGAGACACTTTAAAGGAATCATAAAATCCTAGAGGAGTACATACCTCACATATAATATGGACAGAGTATTATGATGAAATTTAAGTAAGGCGCGACATAGGAGTAGGGAACTAATATATTTTTTGTTCCTTTTTGTTCCAAAATGTAGTTCAAATAGCAATTACGGGGCGCTCAATGAAATATCACCATAATATTTCCTTCGGTTCCTTTATCCTAGCTCCGACAATGCTCCCGATGCGCGAAGTCCCGCCAGTTACCCAGGTAACTAAAGGGGAACTAAGGGTAACTGACGGGTTTCTGGGTTATCTGAGGGTGATTGATGGTTGCAAATGGATAACTTACCCAGGTAACTAAGGGGAACCAAGGGTAACTGACGGGTTTCTGGGTAATCTGAGGGTAATTGAGGGTTGCAAATGGGTAACATACCCAGGTAACTAAGGGGAACCAAGGGTAACTCAAACGCTTCTAGGTAATCTGAGGGTAACTGAGGGTTGCACATGGGTAACTTTTCCGCGGGTAACTAGAGTAACTGATTGCGCATCGGCTTATAGACATACCAACAAAACCGGTTGAATGACGCTTTCCTAACGAAGAGGTCGTGATCTATGAAAGAGTAAGAAAAACCTCAATATGTCACGAGGTGTCCAAAAAGTAAATTAATTTTAATAATCATGTTTCAAGAGTGATCAAAATTCATCCTAACACGGTTCAGGTTCTTCCAGATACGTTTAGACTCTTCAGCACCCGTTTAACCGTATTCAAGATTTTGTAGCACTTTACAGGGTCTGATTCAAGATTTAGAATTCCCTTATTCCTTATTTTTCAGTTTTTGAGTCCAAAAGCAGGTTACAAAAAAATGTATGCATCGAAAAGTTGTGGACACTTTCTTAGAGGCATCAATGATGTGTTGTTTTCTGTGGTTATTCTCTGACCCTTCTGAACAGCAGTAGCCCCCGCTCTAAGCTGAAGTGCGATTTTTCAAAACTTTTCCGTACTCGTTGAAGTCTCTTTCAAACTCTTCAAAACTCCTTTGAATCTTACTAACATGTAAAACATTTTTTTATACTACTTGATCAGAAAGGCAATGTTTACGTTGGTGGTTTAAAGACGACAAGAAGCGCCTATCATTCATGCATCGAGTGTAAACGAAACCTGCACGTAAAGTAAATGTCCCTCAATGTAGAGCGTTTTTACATGAAAAAATTGCTGGCCAGTAGTTTTGTATCGGGGAATCGAACCCGCGTCCATTGAAACATTTGACTGAAATGCAGCGATTGCCTCTAACCACTCGGCCACGGAGCGAATTACAAAATAGCGACTTAAGAACGCATTTAAATATTCACGACATAGTACATCTGTTACCGTTTGTTGTTAACTGTAGTTACGTTTTTGCTGGCCACTACCTGTGTATGCTCTGTTTGTGCACGTGAACAAACTGAAGACAAGATTGTGATACTTTACTTTGTAGTAATTAACTGAGCAAATTAAATTTCTGAATTAATTATGCACACAAAAATCACCTGTCTATAATTTAAATAAATAAATAAAATAGATTTAAAAAAAATTAAAAACTACAGACCATGTCAGTGAAAAACATTGCCGCTTCTGATCAAGTAGTATAACAAATATCTTCCACAACAAGAGCCAAAAGTGAGTTTACATGACTCGAGAATTGGTCACTCGCTATGCTTGTTCGCAAACTTTCCCTCGCCATGTAAACACTCACTTTTGACTCTTGGTGTGTAATATATGTACTATGAATACTGTTTTAAAACTATTAAGACTTATTCCACTTCATAGGGCGATGGCGGTGGTGGTTAGGGTATTTAATTTTCCATAAAAACATAAATTCAGCCTGACACAAGCAAGCTTCCACAAGATTTATTCGAAAGTAGCCGTACAGTGAAATTGTAACTTTTCCAATGAAATTGTAGTTCTCGGATTTTATGGAGTCGATTGGGAATTCAGTATCATTTACATGTTTAAAGACTAAGGACACGCTCACAGTAACAGTCCATTCGATTTCTTTTTTAAATTAAATTCCGTTTCCAACTCCAGGCTTGACCCGTGCGATGCCAGGTAGAGCGAAGTTTCAGATTTCTACATCGTCCAAAATAGTCATGCATTCTAACGATGGGCATCAAGACTGAAGTTGAATACTTACATTAAGAAACCGTGAGGTTCCTTATGAAATTTGGATTTCGGGATTGGATCAAAATTCTAATGCAATATTGGAAATCAGCGGCCAAAATTACCTCAACAGATCATTTGATTTTCCGGATCAAATTAAACATATTTGTTCATTTTATCTTTCGTCCCCATGTGTGATGGCGGGAAGATAGATTTCGATTTCGTCACTGATTCGGATTCTAACAAAAAATTATCAAATAACTACAAGTTCTCATACAATTCTTCAGCGCCGGGTTTACGCATGTTCGACTTGTTCGGTCGAACAGGGCGGCAGAATCTTAAGGGCGGCAAAATTTTCAGGGTGGCAAAATTTTCAACGCGACAAAGAAAAAAAAAAACTTCGCGACAGCAGTACGGACTTTTCGGCCTTTGGCCGGTTCACCAGAAGGCCAGAGGCACACTTTTTCTCAACATTTGGAAGGGCGGCAAAAATGAATTCGAACAGGGCGGCAGCATGCCTTAATCCGGCTCTGCAATTCTTGAGTCGCTAGTAAGAGGGAGCAGCTAAAGCAACATTAGTGGGAGAGGTGGGGTATCAGGTCAGAATTGCAGTAATTTATTTTGAAATACTGAAAGGAGTCCTTAGCATTAGATCATTCAGGGTGGCTACTGGATTCAGGAAACAAAATATCATGACTTTTCATGACTTCCATGGGAGATATAAAAAGGAAGTGGAAGGGGAGGGCAAACTCGGCGCTTCGCGCCTCACCGGGGGCTCAACACAGAGCGCGCTAAACTTCCATAATAAATATTCAATCAAAGATTTTTCTCATGAAAAGAATAAAACTGATTTTTTTTTTTTTGGGGGGGGGGGGTAATGGAAATATTATGAACTATGACATGATGAAATATCATAACTTTTTCGAGTTTTGGTTGAAATATAATAAATTTTCATGATTTTCATGACAATTTTTTGAAATCATGACTTGTCAGGCCAGTAGACACCCTGTCATTTTTAAAAAGGGGAGGAATTGTGTGTGGGTATATAAGTATGGGGGGCTGGAATTCACTAGAAAGAATGGAGGGGAGTAGTGTCACAAGTGGGTGGAAAAAGGGAAGACCACCTCAGGCCTCACACCAACAATAATACTGATACGTACGAACGGCAGTATCCTTCTCGCATTATTCTAAGAAGCACACGTATTCTCATTTACACCCCATCATTACCCTTGTTCGATAGCCAGGTGGCATTACTTTGCTCCGGGCCTTGTTCAAGTCTGCTACACCACTAGTCGATAGAATTTAGGACATCGAAGTTCTTTCCCGAAGC
This sequence comes from Acanthococcus lagerstroemiae, assembly GCA_031841125.1. NCBI lineage: Eukaryota > Metazoa > Arthropoda > Insecta > Hemiptera > Eriococcidae > Acanthococcus > Acanthococcus lagerstroemiae. Next base: position 30,972,341 of record CM063112.1, on the reverse strand, counting down.
CTTCCTCCAACTCCGTCATTGTTGATGGTACTTCCGTCGAGTCACGGGCGGAAAAGCTATTAGCGATTTTTACCGGGGAAAACAGGACATTTGAATATTCCAGGACAGACAATGGTGGTAGAATTGAAAAATGCTTTTATTTATAGGTCAGGCCACCGGGTGTTTCTTCGATTGCTTGGCCCGCCACTCCGTCCATCGTTTGAGAATCGTTGTTGGAATGGGGAGGAAACTCTTCAACTCCTAACGAAACACAACTTGGCCACTTCGAAATCCGCTTTGTCGCAAACAATTCGACCATTTAGTTAGAACCAGAGATGGGCAGAATCAAAAATCAGAAAAATCACTGAGATCAATTTACTGATTTTAAACTATTTAATTTTTGATTTTATAATCATGATTTTGAATATCAGTTGGTTTTCAATTTTAATGATTCTTCTTTTGTGATTCATCATGTTTTTCCCCAGGATTTTTTCATCTTAAAATCAAAAGAAAATCATGTACAGAATGATTTTCAATATTTTTGGAAGAATGAGTCTTTGATTTCAAAATTAAGATATTCAATTATTTGCTTTTTGATGTTGCCCATCTCTGTTTAGGACGCACAAGGAAGAACATTCCAGCACATGGAATCATCCAGTTCTGATACTTGTAACTTAACGATATCGTTCCCACTCCCAGACATCGAAAATCTGACAAATAAATCCGTAATGGTCTTAGTTCGTCATAACTTAACATTCTCAACCCAGATTACATTTTCATAGCGATTATATTTACATCGTGTCCGGAGACGCGGCTTTATCTTCTGCTGGTAGATCTATCGTCGGATCCAAGTGCATATCTTTGGCCGCCTGGGTGAGGTTCGACAGCAACGTGACTACCCTGAGAAGAATATCTTCGTTGACCGAAGTGTCTAAATGATAAATTAACCGCCGAGGTGCCTGTAACACGATGAAATACAATTGGTAATTAATATTCATTTCACGGGTAGGCGAATCTACCTAAAAGGCTCGACTTACCTGCGCTCCAGTATTAGCGTATCTACTTTAAATCCGACTTCATTAACCGTGAAGACAGAGAGCAACACATTGGTACCTTAGTTTACGATTTGGAGGGGCATGCTTAGCCCACTTCAAAAAGGCAAATTAGTCCCATTCTCAGCGACAAATGCAATAGTAATGTTTCTTAATTCTAAACCCCAGAATGGGAAAGGTACAGTTTTCTTTCCTCTATCAGACAGAAATTTAAGGGCTGAGTCCGCCCAAGATGGATACATACCTGAGCTGCAAGCAAACTCGGCACCATATCTTCGTTGCAAGACAAATTTATTAGTAACTTTAATGCCTGTAGTTTAATGGCGGGACTTTTTTTATCGATGCACTCATAGGCGATCGGTAACACCGGATAAAACTCGCCGTGCCAATCCGACAATACTGCGAAATTAGTCAAAGTTATTAAAATGCACAGCGCCAGCTCGTCCTTAATACTTTCCGGCTTCAACATGGTGATCAGCTTCGGTATCGTATCCTATCGGTCACACAAAACAGTTTCGGTTATTCGAGTTTCAGGTATTAGCATCGCAGTTAGGAGTGTTCTTTTACGATCACATACAGTCACACTCATTACTACTTACGCATAAAATATGTAAGAAGTTTTTAAACTAACGTTTCCTTGCAATTTTTTACGCGTAGTGATTCTCGACTGCAATATTGCGCAGTCTCACTTATACCAACGAAATTATTTCTACTCGGTGATTATAATCACCCAAACGAAAGAAGATTAGTATTAGGTGTATTAACAGCGTACTTTCAATTCTTTTTGATTATCACGATTCAGCGCTAGGTTGCCTAACGTCGTTATGGCCGCTCGCTTCACGGAATACTTATGATGGTTAACTAGTTTAGCTAACAAGACTAGACATCCAGCTTCTCGAAAAACTATCTGTAAGAAAAATACGAGCAAATTATGAGATAGAACCGACATTTACATTCATTCTAAGTAATGCCTAGATGCAAAGGTGTTCATAGAATTGGGATATAAACCTGCACTAGAGTGCGCTGCAAAATCACATGTGCGGGTGTTACCGGGGAAAATGAATTGGGTATCATGTGTACTTTTGAATAGAAAAATCTCCATGATCACCTATTCACACTATTGATAAGACGCAATCGTGCCACCATTTGCAACTCTAATTTATGAGAAAAGGTTGTGGCGATAAGCGTTCATCTAGCTACTCAAACAGTAACTTCAAGTAACCACCAGAAACAATACCACACTACCGAACAACTATTTTGCACCACGCATTTCGAGAGGTGATTCTGAGGTACTTTTTAACGCTGAACACGATACTGCGGCCCATTTTTCTCTATCACGTCACAATTCGGAGTTCTGAACGACTGAAATTCGTTTCAATTTTGTTTTTGCAGTGGAATAAGCGGTACCACTGACTGCATATTATCAGTGTTATCAGACCACTATAACAGAAAACAAACAAACGAAATACACACCACTACACACAACCTCAACACACAACACGAATCAGTATGACCACATTCAGTTCCTAAACCTCTTTTTGAACACATTTAGTTAAAATTTTTAAGAAAAACTAGACGTGACAGAGAAAAACGGCCGACGGCACTGTATTCAGCGTTGAAAAGTACTTAAGAATCACCTCCTTAAATGCATTGTGCAAACAAAAAATTTCATTTTGTTCAGTAGTATAATTGGAATCCAAAATCTAGGATCTGACAGGTAAATTCTCCCCAGGAGATTTACCCTTCTCAAAGAAACATCTGAAGTATGGGAACTGGAGTCTAAATGTATATTCGAAATCAGCGACCCAAAAACCGTCTATTTCGATATTTTGTTTGATTTTTTTAAAAAAGTAAGTCAATTTTACTTCCTTTCGGGGGTAGGACTTCAAATGGGAAAGGGGAGGGGCAAATCAGGACCGAACTGAAAATCTACCGGGATATTCAAAGTCAGTGATCCGATGAATCCTAATTTGATGTTTTGTTCGATGACTTACAACAGCAAATCAGTTTTGGCTTCCCTCGAAGATGAAATTTCGATTTTGGTGCTTGAATTGGAACCATATGAAGGATTAGATGAAACATCAATAAGTCAAGAGGACCCGCAATATTTTGGCAGTCTGTCCGATATTTTTTCCATTAAAATTCGAAAATTAGTGGTACATCCCAACTCCCATTCTAGGAAGAAATTCTTCACCAGAAAAAAGATTAGAACTTGCCACTTGAAGATCCTTATATGTGTCACAAGGATTCGATTTGATGTTCCAAATACAGAAAAGAAGGGCAAATGTGAGATTTCCCTCGCCAACTTTACAACATACAATCAAGCTATTTGACCACTAATACTTTCTAGTACTGGTTGTACAACACCGTCTACAGTTAAGGGCAGTTGTGTTCTGGGAGATGCCCATCTAGGGACAATACGGAAGTTCTGAACGTGGGATGTAACTGAGTACAAATGGGGTAAATAGGATATGTTTGGTACGTTCATATGTGTGATGGAGCGTGCTTGGCCTGTTATATTAGTCTTTGTGGCATACGTGCACATGGCTATGTATGAATATTATGATATATTATGGTGTTCATTTGATTGTAAGTGCAGGCATGGGTTGTACATAAATTGTAACCTTTGTAAATACTATCTTGTTCCATTGAAATGGGCTACCTGGGCTATAACCGAGGAAGTCACATACATATGTTATTTTTATTTTATTGTATTCCAGGGAAACATACCTGAAGTCCTCCTTATAATTTACCAGAAAATGGTCTTTCAGTTCTCTCAGACAACAGCTTACTGTACTCATCAAAAAGCTACCCCTCGCTGAGGTCTTTAACAATAATGTTAAAACAAGCTGTACATATTCAATGTTATTTCCCACTCCAATTCACATGATAGCAATTTCCACCGGCTTGTGCTCGCCAAATCTCACTTCCAACTCGACAGTACCTTAGCAGTTATTCAGAAGGCTATGCCGTCCGATACGTACTTGATTTTCCTCAAATGTACCATGATTGCCGATTGTCGTTAATGTTTTTTCGAGTATTTCGGTATCTTTGGAGTGCAATAATGCGACCAGACTTTTAGCTTCGTATCGCGTTATCTTCGTGCTATAGATAGAAACACACATACTTTGTTAAGTCGGATCAAGTTCGATATACACTCGTTATCTAGGTAACTTATCTTCTTTAATAACCTGAAAACGTAAATTCTCACCTATTTTGGCTGGCTAACGTCTCTAAACGCATTTTAATTTCGTCCTCATCACTTTTCAACAGTTTCTCTGCTTCCTTTGCCGCCTCTTCGTGTTTACTGCCGTTCTCGATGGAATGGTTACGCGATTTACCGGGCGAGGGTGACTTCTTACGGAACGAACGGCGCGCCCAGCGTCTTCTGACCGGCGAGCTCGCGTGAAAGTCTACTTCTGCTTCCAACATATGCAGATTCTCGGATGACCGACTATTTATAATGTGTTGCACATCGACGGGACTTAAGATACGAGGCGAACTCCAAGGTGAACCCTGAAGCATATAGAAATGATTCATTGAGATACAGCTCACTTGGCAAACAAGATAATTCGGGCGCCAAATGTGACGAAAGTGCCCAAACGACAACGTCAAGAAAATCACGTGTCACAGTATACAAGATAACAATGCCCAAACACTACGAAAATCACATGTCAGTGTATGCAAGATAACAATGCCCAAATACCATGAAAATCAAATGACAGGACATGTTAAAGAAAGAAGAAACGTCTTGTTTTGTCGTTTGATTTTCATGGGGCGTCGACGTTGTTCTCACAATAGCGTCCATTTATAAACTAGCTGAAATGTTGACCTGTAAGCTTTTGGTGACCACTCTTCGAGGATGCGACAGTCTGCTGGAACCTTGGATAGCCATCATAGTATCGGTAAACATTCGAGCTCGCAGGTTCAGTTCACGGATGCGTTCTTGCACGGTCAGAGATCGCAACATCACCTTACCGGAACCGGACACGTCCAAATTACCGAGCAGCACATCAGTCTGGGTGGTCTGTGAGAGACGGCGAAAATATAGTCGGTGCTCGTGCTCTCCGCAGCCTAAAAATGAACAAACCATAACATTTGAGAGCTTCACGAATAATGAGAACTCCTACAGAGAGTGCACTACATGCTTCAAACACTGAAGGTACTATTAGTATACTACGGGTGGTATAAACTGAGTATGTATACAGGGTGTTTCCGTTAGTACGCCAAGCCGGTAGGTGATAATACTCGGCCAGAGGGACAAACGTTATGTACAAGTATCGCCTGTACTCAAAATTGAACGGGCAACATGTCTTCATAGTTTAAAAGCGACGAACTTGCATTTCAACTCAGAATTTTTTCCCGAAGATGATTAACGGACAGTACGGAAGAGTAGTACTGAACTGCCTACCTTTGATATTGAAGGGACTTTACCAGTTTCAAAATTCCAATCATACAATTTGAATTGTGAAATTCACAACAGTCAATTTTCGTAGTTCTTTTATTTTTCGAGATAGGCAAAAGATAAAATTCATAACAGTAGTACTAAGGTCACTATAGAATACATTCCACAGGAAGAATTTTCAATAAAAAATTTTTAATCTAGCAAAAGGTCATGAAATCTTTCAAATTTTGGAATCGAATTTTGTCTGTGAGAACTAATTGCAACCTGTTCGTCCGAAGAGTAGCTGTACACAGTACACTGAAAATGAGCAAAAATTATTATTATTATCTGTTGTCTACCTCTAAAATAGAAGAGCCCATACAAAGTGGAAATTGTGCACTTCAAAAATTATATTCAAATTTTATAATTACACTTACACAACTTGTGTAGCCCCTTCAATAATAAATTTCAGTCAAATAAATTCATTATTATAATAAAAAGTCTCATTATATTACGTATACTATTTTCCCTATCATATATATTTAGGAAGAAAAATTATACAATCATTTCATCAATAAATAATAAGTAATACGTTTCCATGACCCAATGAGTCCGAAAAATTCAATGATCATTCCATAAATTTATCAATGTTTGTCAACTAATTTTGAAACTCTGATTTCTAGTCTGGCTTAAGATTTTCCCAAATAGGTATACTCACAATCGAGTTTAGATGAAATGATAGAATCATGATTATGATTACATCGGATTATCCAAAAAACTAATCGACTTAGATCAATTCTGATGTTAAGTTTTAAATCAGCATACTACAATGAGTAAAAACAGTTGAGAACATTCATCTCTGTGAATAGCTGAGTCTTCAGCTATTCAAGTATTAATTTAAAAAGTTTGAGATCTGTGGGCCCTGGAAAAATTTTGATCTTTTCCAGAGAAATTCTGCAAAAGTTATGACAAAAAATACAACTTTTTGAGTTTAATTTGATATTCGAATCGAACTTTTTTTCTCTCGTTCAGCTTAGACTTACAGCATTTATTATTGTGAGTTACAATTCCTCAAATTTGGTTAAATTTGGCGGGTTCGGAAATGGAAAAATTCAAATTTTGACATAAGTCGGTTATGAAGAATGAAACCTAAGCTAACATTCGGGGTTCTCCTATGACAGTCTACTGCGCACGGAAACGATTTCACAATATACGTAACAAAGTATCCAGAATACTGAGGGTTAAACAACATCCGATGTCAAACTTGGAGAAGCCCTGGGCTCAAGCCATTTGAGAATTAAAGGTATAATAGTACGTATAATAAGTTTTGATGGCTTGTCGGTTGCGCTTTCGCCGGACACCCTGTATAAAAAATGTAAGGAGGCCAGAGGGGCTGTATTAAAATTGACAGCTGAGAAATGAGAAACAGTAATGATCCTTCGACATTTTCTCAGATTTTTGAAACTAATCCACAAAACGTCATAAGAACTGTAAACGGCCTAGCACAAAAGCTGTAGAAACTTACAAAAAAAAAAAAAACATACAGATGCGAGGGTTAGAAAAAGAATCACGAAATGTTCTACTCTCATGGGTTAAATCGGTTCTACTTGCTGTAACCCCAGCAAATTTTTTGATATCAGAAAATATTTAAAGATCGCTCAACTGAGGCAAAATTATACATAAAATGTCCCATAAGAAAATCTGCATTTATATTTAAAACATTCTAAACATCGAGTTTCATTGAAAAAACTTCCGAGTCGAAAAATTTATTCTCATTATAATATCAATGAAGCACTAATTAGGAATTTTGAGAAAATAAATTTAGCCGTCAATGCACATGGTTTTATTTCGGGTGAATAGTGAACTCCATACATTACGACCCAAAGCAATACAATTAAAATCTGTTTCTTTGGTTTTCAGATATGTTGAATCTATGTTTTTGAAAGTATTTTGGCCCTCTCTCCCACCTCAAAGGCTCAACAGGTATCGGAACATAAGAATTACAGATGATGGTTCCTCTAAACACTTTGTAAATGGGGCTTTCGGAGTCACTAAATTCATTTTTGAGGAATAAATTTGTGAAGTTATTTTGGCTCCACGGAGGTCGGACGCTGAATTCATTTTTGAGATTCCAACGGTGTTCGTATCCATTACGGTTCACAGAGGACTCAAGATGGGGAATGTCCAAAAGTTACATTAGCTACCTTCACTCAACTAGAAATGAGGATTTACTAAACGACGCATTCATGTTTCAGGTAATTGCAACAGTACTCCTCACTCATCAAGATCCACGGGGAGCTGAGACGGGAAATATTTAAATTTACAGGAGTCAGCGTCAAATAAATACATCACTGAATTCATGGCTGATAACTGATACTAAAAATTGATGCAAAATATCCAGTTCAAAAATTTTTTTATTTTCTAAAGCTCTTGAATTTTGGTATTGCAGCTTAAATTGAATTTTAACGGAGAAGGAAACCAAACATTTTTCATATTCATCTCAGTACAATATTATGAGACAAAATGATGTACAAAAATAGTTACAGAAGGACTGACACTACCTAACCTCAAACATGAATTTAGCCACTCAGTAAATTTGGCTTGGGATACACCTCAGGCTGGCTTTCATTTCATTTCAAATACTGCCTATCTTAGCCCCTCGTGAATCATTACACTGCACAACAATTTGAGATTTTTTAAAAACTATGACATGAGAATAAATATAATATGATTCTATAGGTATTTTCAACAAGGAATTTAATGCAGATGTTAATTTTTTGATTATAGTTCATTTCCATCCATCTCATGGTTTGACGACAAGGAAAATACCCGAAAGACGAATGAATATATTAACAGAATATTGTACGATAAATCCCATAACAACAATCTCCACTAGCATACATATCAAGATTTGTACAGTAGAATAAGAAACCGAAATCCTAATTATGTTTGTATTGATGTGATGTGGGCAGGCGACCAGAAAAGCTGAAAAGCAAAACGGTCCCCTGCACACAAAGAATCACCTGTCTACAATTTAAATAAATAATTAATTAAATAAATAAATAAAGTGAATTTCAGTATCATCGAGATGACAACACTGATCAAACAACTATGTGCCTGTTCAGTATTGTTATTAGTATCAGTGTAGCAATTCATGGACGACAAAAAGGAATAAAACGAGAAAAATTTGATAAAATTTCAATTTTGAATAGGAAAAATGAGAGGTTTCGAGAAAAATAGTTAACGCCATCGTATTCAACATTCAAAATGTAGCTAACATCATATAATTTCACATCATTGTTTTATATGCTGTTGTGTAGTGATATGGGTGGGAATAATTGTTGAAATAACTTCAAAAATGAATTTAGCAGCTCAATAAGCCATGTTTATTACATATTTCAGTTCCCTGTGGATTGTTCTTGAGGGAGCAGGGTACCGCTACAATAATGTAAAAATGAATTAGTAACTTCGAAAATCCCATTTTCCATGTACTTATTGAAGGAACCATCTGTAATGGATTCCAACCTACCAGTAAGGCCTTTGAGGTGGGGGAGAAGACAAAAATAACGAAAAATAGATTCAACGAATGTGAAAATCAAATAGATTTTTCTGTTGCTGTAGGTTATAGGAAGCAAAACATTTCCAAAAAAACATTTTTTTTTTTTAAATTACCTTAGCGCGCATTCTCGAATTTAGTTGTTAACCCCAGAACAAGATCATTTGAAATCTTGCAGTGTTTCATTCAAGCCATAACAACCAACCATAAACGGTTCAATATAGGTATAAAATCGGACTCAAAGAAACTACCTTAAATCGATACTGCACCAGTTGAAATAATGCGCGCAGTGATCCAGAGGTGGATTCAGGAAGACATTCTGGGAAGGACAGTTCAAAATATCAGGGTGTCTACTTGATTTGAGGAAAAAAATATCATGACTTTTCATGACATTTTTTCATGATTATCATGGGGGATATAAAAAGGAAGTGGAAGGGAGAGGGGCAAACTCGGCGCTTCGCGCCTCACCGCGGGCTCCACCTTTTGACATCCTCCATCCACCACCACCCTTTTGATTAATTCTCAGATAAACCAAAACCTATATTGTGGAACTTACATTCTGCACCTGATTTTCCAATAGGGGGATACCTGAAATAAGAGAATATTTTGAGAGTACAAGTGTACCCTACTTTTTAACTCCCATGGCAAGCCACAAAGCTTAGATTTTTTTTTTTAAAGAATCACCAAAATTATACTTGTTGCATACTTCAACATTTTCCTTTAACGACATAGTAATATGAATTGTAATACAAATGAAACAATCTTAAGAGAGTTGAAAAATGCCCATAGTTTTGCCCCTCTTTATGGGTGGTTTGAATATGCAATCTTTTGCATTTATAAGCATGCAAAAAACAGGCAATATTCCATTTGTATGAAATTGGTTATAAATGTGTTCCGCATCTAATGACTGACAAGAAAAATGGAAGGCTAACAAATATTAGATTCATTGTGTATTGATTTAGAACAATCATTAATCACTTATTTTATCAACAAATATCTGAAGAATATAGGCAATAATAAGCTTGAAACAATCAACTTCGGAAAGTATTTTTGGAAGAAATTACAAAATACTTCGGTCTCAGCATTAGTGACAGTGCAAAGTCCAGATTCAGTAGTTAACGTCCGTGACTAGAACATAATTGACTCGAGAGTAGACATACGCCATTTTTTATCTATTACCAGCATTCAATTAAAGTCCTATCAATACAGAGCGCGCTAAACTTCCATAATAAATATTCACTCAATATTTTTTTTCTTTCATTAAATGAATGAAACTGATTTTTTTTTTGTAACTGAAATATTGTGAACTATGGCATGATGAAATATCATGACTTTTTCGAGTTTTGGTTGAAATATCATGACTCTTCATGACAATTTTTTGAAATCATAACTTTTCATGTCAGTAGACACCCTGAACATGTAAGATAATTATTGTTTCATCAGCCCCCTACTTCTGAGTACTTGGATCTTTTCTCGTTCTTTCAATGTTAATTGAATGAGTAGATATGAGAGAAGTACTTGGACTTTTGAAATTTGTACTACTGACTGTTTTTTTATACAAGTACCTGGACTTTTGAACTTTGTACTGCTGATTGTTCTCATTGAAAATGAAAATGCCTTATAAAGTTGTCAAATTCGTTCAAATCCTTAGATTCTCAACTGGGTGAAAATTTTTAGGGAATTTTCAATGATCATCGCAATAATACAATCCAATGTTTTCTTTCATCGGCCGAGACGGGGGGGGGGGGTATTCTCCGGACTAGCCCAGATAATTCAATTTTTAGAGGTCATATGAGAATCTTATAAATTCTTTGAACTCTTGAAGGCTTTTCTCAACGAATTTAAGACTTGCTAAATCTGTTCAAAACATTCTATCACTTATCGAATTTAACCCAGAGGTGGCGTATTACAGCGGGTTTCCTGTATTTTTTTTATCAGGGGGAGGGAATGAAGCTTAATATTTGCCATTTCAATCATGTAAATTTAAACAGCTGAGAATATAATTTTGCCAAGTTAGAGTCAATTTTGACAAAATTGCCAGCTGAGAGTAGATTTCAATAAAATTGCAAATTGAGGAAAAAGTGTAGGAGGATGATATCTTTCCTTTCTGTGCATTCCTCAATACAATTACGTAGTTTAGGATTTTATTTTAATCATAGATGATGTTACTAAAAACTGTTTCCATCACTAACTGAAATATTGGTCAAATTTTCGATAACACGAACAGATTCTTGTAGAATTATGTGACAGTCACAGTTGCATACATTCGTTCATAACTATAACTGGCTACAACCAAATATTCTACTGAACACGGTATACGTGACCAGAAATGATAAAACAAACAAAAATGCTAATTCATTTGGCATTTATTAGCAATTATCATGGCAGTGTGTAAAACCGACGCCATTCATTACGAATATGTTTGTCGCAAAGCGCAGTCGCTGATGTATATCGTATTACCCAACCGGAGACGAGTGTACTAAATAAACATGTAATTTTGAATTTATTACTGTTGTACAATTTGATATATAGGAACATAATGAGACGGGTATGGAAGTCACCTGAATACACAAGTATCCTATAGCACATTTCAGTTGTCACAAAAGACCTGACAGTTTGAAAATAAGAGAATTACCTAATCTACGGTGACACCTCCCTATTAGTGTATTCCCAACTTTTTTCCCCTAATTTGCTCTCAACCCGAGCCCTGGAATTCGCCCTTTCGAGCATTGCTTCAGGAACGTCGGGGAGGCTGTTAGGGCTGTCTTAGCTCTCTTCCCTTCTGGCCGAAAACCCGGCCAAGATCGAAATCTGGCGAGTTGCTACGTGGGCTCGAACCCGGGACCTCTGGATTCTGAGACCAACGCGCTATCCACTCGGCCAACCAGACCTCTAGTATATTCCCATAAAGATAATACCAGCAGAGTAATCTCATATAACCAGGAAGATCAACAGTGATCAAGTTGAGAAAGTTATGGAATGAAAATGACAAGACCTTTTCACTTCACACTGCCTAAATTGCCATAAAAAAAGAAAGAAAAAAAAATCCACCATTCTTTTGCAAAACTAGTAGGAGCACGGGCGCCAAGAGTGTAAAGTGAACCTGATAAAGTTATTCTTCTCGGGGAAATAATGGGCTTTTTGACCTACAGCTCGTTTAATGTCTTTTACTTCTACGCTCGTCAGAATCGGTGCAAGACAAACGATGTACCGGGGAAGGTGAACTTAAAAACGATCAAACTGGATCCAATTAAGAGTAGAGATTTCGGACCTTATTTCCATGGCAAAAATGGAGTAGACAGCCCAAATTTGGATAGGACTGGACTAAAGTTCTACGAACTAAGCAAACGGAGTTCCATAAGGAAGACCGACAGCTACTGCAACTGAATCGCTGATTTCTATTTTCCGCTACAGAGAATACACAATTCCTCAAAATTAAAACTGCAATGCAAAAAGTAAATAATTTTGAATCAACATTCTAGAAAATAGTAATTTGATAAATGCAGAAATACAGAAATTCCGAAGCAGTACCGTTTTGACTCGTACACTAAAAATGCATCCTAAAGAACCAACAATTGTGGCTCGAACTCTGGAACCAGGAAATCAACAATTACATCCGTATGCTGGGAGGAAACATAAAATACTCGTGTTCTTTTCATTCGGCAAAATCTAAATTAATTGCATCCGACTCGCCAATATTACCAATTTAAAAGATGTACACATCGACGTTGTCTACGGGCGCGAAATTTTTCAAGGTCAGACTAAATCGATACCGACGGAGTTCCGAGTATCAGCGACTGCGTTACATAGGGCTTTAGTCGTTTGCACGGCCCTCCGGAATCACAAATCATTGATCCAGGGCCACCCCACCGATATCTAGGTCATGACTACTCCTCGTGGCCGGGTTCTTTTCAACCTGATGTGATGGCACTCGAAGCATTGTTGGATGCATAAAAAGATTTTGAAATTTCTGTTTACCACGTAGCTCAAGGACGTAATAATTAAATTACCCAGCGGCACATCAATATGTACCTGCCATTTCAATTACAGTCAGAAATCTTCATTAAACCTGTACTGTGTTTTTGAATAGAAGTAGAATACCAGATGGAAAACGATGGGGATTTAGCCTACAGGAGCTCAGAGAAAAGATTTCCGCAAGCAATACTCAAGCCTAGTGGATGAATTCTAGTTATGCTTCGTTTTTAATCATGAAACTCGAACTAGAAGCAACGGTCACGAATTCTTCATCGGGAACTTCGAATCCGCACGATAATAGGTCGTCATTGTCGAAAGATCAAGGCTAAAAGTTCAAGCAATGTAATGCCTAGTGATAAGGGCTCAATAATCCAAACTACAACAAACTTTTGGAACTTGTTACACCAAATTTTGGTACATATCCAGTAACAGCGAAGATCATCATTCATTATTTGAGGGAGAAAATATGTATGCAACGCTATCGCTGATAGTTTATTACAGAGTAAACAGAACGTTTCTTACCTTCAGAATCTCGTTTGCCTTTCCTTCCGAAGGCTGTCCTCACCATGGAGTAGCCGACATAGGCGAAGCCAGCAAACATAGCCGAACATAATGCTACTTTATTCGCAGTTTTATCATTAGAACCTACAGCAGATGCCATGGTATCGTTTTTGGCGAATACGTTCTCATCAAAATTGTGCACCTCACTGAAAACCACTTCACAGTGACACACTGCACTCGCGATTCAGGTTCATGATTCCATGGATGATGGAACCCCAAGTCAGTACGCACAAGGAAACATCAACATTGTATAATAAATTATGTAGAAATGATGAAACAAACAACTTTTTGTCACTAGCTCACTTGAATCAAATGTTGGCCACAACTTTCAGCAGTTCTCGTGTCTGGTATCAAAATTTGAAAAGAGAGATAAAGTTGCTGTTGGGCGGGCGCGTAATCTCCGCCAAGGTCGTTCTATATTACTGCGCTCTATCACAATTTTGAACAAGTTTGAAAGTGATGACGACTTCAACTTCAACACGACTTTATCCAATCAGAAGATCGAACTGATAATATAAAGTGACGGCATGATGCAGAATACGTGATTTGCATGAGCGTCATGCCGTCACCGTTCCTTTCAAAATGTAAACAAGACCTATCAAAGAAATGGCCCGGGAATGCGGGAATTTGATCCAGATTTAAATGCAAGAAGTACTAATCTTGTGTGAATTAAATGAAAAAAAGTGTTTCGTTCCGTTCAACTAGTTGTAAATAATGTACAGCGTTTGAAGATCGTGGAATGCTGGATCTCTTCAACAGTAATCTACCGTCGCATCAGTATGGAATGCATAATTCCAAGCCAGAATATGAAAAGTAAGTTCACTGATTTGCTGAAGATATGGAGACTGTATTACTTTTGATCCAAGAGAATCAGAGTATTGATATTTTTTTGTATATATTATTTAATGCAGTTCTAGTCAGAGGCTTGCATTCGCTGTCCCGTATCGGAGATGAATTGTATATCGAGTCATTGAAAGATAATTTGAGCTTCAGAACTGTAAACGCAGCCCAATCTGCTTACTCGTCTATTACATTTTACCCGCCATTCTTCTTCAGTTATAAGTCGGATTTCAAAATCGATGAAGGAGGAAAATGTAAACTGTCGATGAAGGTAATTATGTCATTTCATCAATTATTTAAAAAATCCAGTAGCTTCAAATTGAATTGAGAGCTACGGCTCTGACCTCTGACACATAATTCTTACATTTTAGGCTTTTTTGTCGGTCTTCAAAACGCCCCACAGCATGGACAAGAATGTTGACTCCTGTAAAATTGAAATAGATGAAGAATGTACCAAAGTGAGCTTTCAAATTCAATTTGTACAAGGTTACACTAAGAACTACTACCTCGCAGTAGCGGATAACACGAATGTACAGGTACAAATAATAAATATATTCATTTACTCATTTAATTAATATATCCGGGAATCGGGGAACTATAATCAGTTTCTTTGCAGCTGAAATATAGTAAAGACGAAATGTGTAACAAAATGGATATTCTGTCCAAAACATTATATGGTGCTATCAAACACTTCAGAGCTAATGATGAAGAAATAACAGTGTCTGTCAAAACCGACAAGGCTTTACTGAAGAATTATTTTCAGAATTCTGAAAGTAAGTATTTGATCGTTGCCGGTGGGAGGAATGTAAAAGATACTTTATTTTACCAAAAATACGCTGGGTTTCCTCCTGGGAAAGGATACTGCCTTCTTTAGAATTGATTTCCTCTCACTTGGAAATAAATCTGATGGCGTCTACAATCCTGCGTTAATCATTCTTCGCAAGCATCCGATTTTAGAAATAAATTTGTGTTTTAGTTGATAGTCAGAAAGTGGTCAGAACGAATCTGAGCTTACAGCGTTCAGAATTTGAAGTGTATGATATCAATCTACCCGGTTCTATAACATTTGCTCTGCGTGAGTTACGGGCTGTTTGTACCTTCTCAGAGTTGTCCAATTCTTCCCCCGTGGGCATTTATTTCGAAAAAGCTGGAAAGTAAGCCACTGTGACTTAACATTATGCCCATAAGATCTGCCGTGAAAGCGTTGCCTACTTGTAGATGCATCGTTTTGGTAACAATATTTTATTTATTTTTTTGAAGGCCGGTTATATTTTCCGTCCGTAACAATCAACTTTACGAAGCTGACTACGTTGTTTCCACGCTTCCTCCGGAGATGATGAACGGTGAACGACCACATCGCAGAAGTCAGCTCTCTGATGTCGTTTCCACAATACCCTCAACGTCAGCCGGTACCTCTGGCGTTAAAAAACGCAGACTGGCCCCAGTGACTGAAGAACCCGAACCTCCAGCTGAGGAGCCTGAACCTGCACCTATACCGGCTGTTTCACCGGCTCCCGGTGCCTCAGTATTTGTACCTCGAATTAATCTAGTCGACATTGTTAAATATGGTGAAGAGTTGCACCAGTCACCAGCTCGTAATGTTGTTCCTGACACTGAAGAGAAGCAACAAACGAATAACTACGAGCCGGCACCTGATCCTGCCGATTTATTCCAGGATGATATTAATAACGAATGCTTACAAATGATCTGCGACCAAGTTGATGAAATAACGCGTAGTCAGGCAGACCGAATACAAAAAGTATTCAAATACTGCTATAATTATTCGCCACCGAAATCTGTAGTGCCAGATGATCAAATCCTATGTGAATCTAGTGATATTGATCTCTAATCGACGTGGAGATTTGTGTTTTTGAAGGTTTGTATGATTTGTTCTCGTGGAAGATATTCCAAAGTTTGTTTTGTTTTTAAAATAAAATTTGTTTTTATCCTTTATCTTGTTATTCCATCGATTGTAACGTACATCAGCAGTTATATGTATTGAGGAAACGATAAAATTATACGGGGCTAATGGGTGCTGATATTCTTAATCTCACCCTGTTTATGTACTAAGCCTTGGAATATCTAAAGGTTCGTAGCAGTTTGGATGTTTCATGCAGTATCCACATCTGCGTTGTCTGGGAAGGTTATAGCTGCGACCTATTAACCTGAGAATTTTCAAACTTGCTCAATGTCTGCATCAGGAAGTAATTAGAATGCCAGTGCATTGTAGATTATAATGTAATGATATTCGTGGCATGAACGCAGGAATTATGGAATAACGACGTTTATTCCACGCGAACACACCTCAACACTGAGCACAGGCACAGACCGGCCGCATTCAAAACTAGACTGACAGTGACAACCAGTGCCCTTTTGATACCCTATCAGTACCGATGAATCTCCTTATGTTCTCAGTTATCGCTTTTCTATACAGTTACTCAAATCTTGTCAATCGTTCTTCATTTATTTCGAATATTGCGGAATATTCGCCACCCCCTGCCCTGTCTTGGGCCTGGACATCCCGACCAGGCTTCAGATCTTCTTCATGGTTGCCATGCCAGATTGCCAGTCGGTCAAGATGCATGACTTTGGCTCGTACACCAGCAAGCTTCCGAATCCGGTATGTACAGATCGTTGATCCACTTAAGCACGATGTACGGTCTTTCCCAATGACTGTAACTGCGGGTTTCGTCCTCTCGTTCGTTGCGGATTGGATATGGTCTTCAACCTGGAAGCTGACTTCATTGGTTCTGATATCACAGCGGGTTTTCATCCAGTCGCTGGTCATTTTTAAGTGATTACAGACCATACGATGAGTAGAATCGAGCTTTTCCCTCAGTTAGCTATACCGAATTTGTCCACCAATTGCGGTTGTTGAGGTAGAGTCCTTATCTCCAAATCGCATGGTAATCTGAACTCTCAGCCAGAGCCTTTGCGGAAGTATCCTGCATACCTTTGTTGATGGCTTATCTATAGGTCAGAAAAAACAACGGGATATGCTGGTCATAGTCCCGTTGACGCTCTGCAACGACTTTGGCCAGGAACTCTTGAAGTGTCCGGTTGAATCGCTTAACCATGCCGTCCAATTGCGGATGCAGCAAAATAGTTCTCATTTTCCGAATAACTTCCATTCGAAGTTTCTCCTGTAGTCTGTATGTAGCTCCAGTGGAACGCACCATAACGAGAAACCCGACTTTTCGTTAGCGTCCTGGCTACTGTCTCCGCTTCCTATGTTGGCATTGGGTACACTTCAGGCCATTTACTGAAGTAATCGCCTGCATACAGCATGTACCAGTTTCCAGCATCCGAGAGCGAGAATGGTTCTGCAATATCTCGCGACCCGTTCAAACAGATATCTGACGTTGTACTTCTGCATCCTCCCGCGAGATCAAGATTGTAGCCTCTTCACCATAGCGCAGGTGGCGAAGCGGCGGCACCAATCTTCCAGAACTGCCTTGTACATTGGCCAGTAGAAGCGCTCTCGAATCCCCAAATGCCCTCCGGACACTAAATTATGTACGCCATGTAGGGTTTCTGGGACTTGCTTCCGTGAAATGATATAGTCTGCATTCGTACTGTTGTGCCATTTTCCGACTTCCAAGCGCGCTTCAAAAGACCATCACTAAGGCGTAGCGAGTCCCATTGAACTTACACAGTGCCTTTAGATCTTGTGACTGATCCGATACTTCTTGCCGCGGGGTCTTTCACAAGCTTGTTTTACTTGCAGAATTCGGCCAACAGCTTCATCTTCCAGCTGATCTTCCTGCAGTGTGTCATTATATTGCAGCGATATTCGCTTGACCAACGCGAGTTCTTTCTTCTCCAGATGTCGACAAAATCGGCAGTCGGCTCGGCACGGTCGTCTAGACAGTCTATCCGTATTTCCATGGCTTTCTGGGACTGTATCTCACAGGAATACAACTGCAGCTGCTGGAGCCACCTTGCTATCTGTCCCAATGGATATTTGAAGGACACCATTGTAATGCTGAATGGTCAGTCCGTGGAGTAGATTTCTCGCCATACAAATACTTGCGGAATTAACGTGATGTCTTGCCCATGGCGAGGAGCTCTGTGATGCAGTAGCTCGCTCAGAGCCCGAAAGGGATCTGCTGTAGTAAGCAATGACACGCTCATTCCCATCCTCCAACCGGGCAAGTATGCCTCCAATGGTTGTGTTGCTGACATCTGAGTCCACAATGAACGGCTGCTCTGACTTTGGAAAAGCCGAGACTGGAGCCGTGCACAACAGCTTCTTCAACTTTTCAACCTGCCTGGAAATCGTGGTGCCAGCTTAAATTCCGGGATCGGTGCCACATATACGCTAGATTTGCTCCCGATCCTAGCGTAAATCGAGCACGCATTGAAAACTGGCTCTCGATTTGTACCAGGCACTACAGTCGGGCCAAATTTGCGCCGGCTCCGAATGGCCCAGAATTCCGGCGACAGCGCTAGCATGCATTTCAGATGGAAAGGCGCTAGCGTTAACCTGGTGCAAATTTGACGCTTGCCCAATGATTTCCAGGCGGGAAGAGCTTCCATGCACTCGTCGGGCCAGACAAATTCCCAGTGGTCTTCTGTTATGAAGTAGCCGAGCAATACCAGTAAAGTCTCGAATGTATCTTCGGTAACAGGAATAGAATCCGAGGAAACTCCTGCTCTGGTGCGTGTCCACTGAAACCAGCCCTTTTTCCATTGCAGCTCGCTTGTCTGGGTCCGTCTGGATTGCTTCCTTCGAGATGGCATGGCCCAAGAATCGCACCTCCTTTTCTTGGCTAGGGAACATTTCTTGGGTGACAGCTTCAACCCAGCACTCTATCTCACGAGGGGCGAAGGCCCCACCCAGCGGCCAGTTCGGAACTTTCTCCGGTGGCTCCTTGTATTCCTTAAAAATAAATAAAAATCAAGGTGTCTCCCCTTCACTACCTTACATACCTTCGGGTAGTTTTAGCGTGGGGTAGAGAGGAACTCACATTTTTAAAATTACATCATGCATGCGAAATATAATTATATTATACAAATGAAAATATTTACAATCTTAAGCTAAACTATAACTATACAGTCTGCCATCTGTCGACCAGTCGGTCAGTGTCTGTCAGCTTGAGATTGTTCAATGTCTCCTTCAATTTCACGACATGTCCCTATCTGTTTCCATCTTCCTTCCCCGCCCGCCAATTTGGCAACACACCCAAGACAGGAGGGTCGATCCAAGTAAAGGGGGCCGCCTTCAGGGTCAGCCGGTTGCCACAAGACTTCAGCTTCAAGTTCTCTGTCGCTTCCTAAAAGTGGGTCGAGCAGATGAGTCGAGTATCAGGTTCCAGAGTCTCCTACCAGTGACGCTCCTCGGGACAGGAGGGGATGCTCACAGGTGCCGAGGTGTCACTGGGCTTCTCATTTCTCCATCAACCTTTCTCACCCGCTAGGTCATTGTCTCTTCTGCTGCTGTTACAGCTTCGGTGGATTGCCGCCTGTCGATGTTCGTTGACGATTGGCCCGCCCTCTTCCGGGCTCTTCATCAGTCTGAGACCGCCCTCTTCCAGGGTCTTCGACTGGCGGCTACGGGTTTTCCCTGATTCTCGCCAGTCAACATTGGTATGCCGCTGATAGGGGCACCGGGTACGGGTCTGCCCTGATTCCCGTTGCTGGAGCCTGCGACGGCTTCTGGACAGCGGTTACGAGTCCACCTTGATTCCCGCTGTCCATTGGTTGGTGCTAGTGGTGACGACGTGACGGTACTTGTCGCTGGGAACAACGGGTTCTCCGCTTCCCAGAGTCGACGCACAGTCTTCGCCGCAGAGTCGGTCCATACTCTCCACTCCTTCAGTAAAGCCGTCGGTAGTGGAATGGGTACATGTGGACCAGTCAGCGAGCACTCTGTGAAAACGTGTTTCTTAGACTACGAAAACGCGCCCTCGCACTCGCACTGTGGAGTGTCTCGCCGTGTCAATTTTGTGCAGGTACTCGTGTCCCGCCAGGGCCTGCGTTGTCCAAAACGAGAGCCGTATTTTGGATTTACGCCGGGCGCTGATGTTGGAGAAAATCGAGTACGTTCATCGACCTGCGACGCCTTGTCCCAACGTTTTCCCCAACACTGCTCGGTGATGCGGCGGAACTGCCTGGCCAGCCGCTCAAATGGTACCCCACCAGCAACAGCGGCTGCTGCGTCCTCCTCTTCGCTGCCACTGGTGAGATCATCATCTGCTTCGTTGTCGGTATAATCAGCGGCGGCTTCCGCCACTATCTGGAACTTGCCGGATGCAGTGTGGGCCACTCTGGGATATGGACCCCAATTGATGACTGGCAGGCCACGACAGAGTAGCCACAGGACTGATCGCGAGGTCTATCGGGGCAAGATCAGCCAGAATAAGTGCTGCTTTCCTCTGCACCGACATGAGCGGATGCCGTGTCGTTCGTAGGACCGCCCGGTGGTACCAGACAGAGCTACAGTACAGATGTGTCTGCACGCATCCCTGCACCATAGTCCGTCTCGCCCAAAGATGAACATGTCATCGGGGTACACTTAGGCAGAGCTTGCGCCTAGTATGCTTCGTAGGACTGTTTCCTTCAAACGCTCGAACGTAGTCGGCGCATTACAAAGTCCAAAGAGCATTACTGTGCACTGCCAGAGTCCGAAACCAGTTGATAACGCCGTCTTCTCTCTATCTTCTGAGTCAAGAACCACTTTTCGGGTCCACTGTGGCTTACCACTCGCTTCCACCCAGTAGACCCAGCGTGTTGTCGATCTGCGCCAGTGGATAACTGTCTTTCCGAGTCACATCGTTCAGTCGATGATAATTCTCACACAACCGTGTTGTACCAGTATTGACAGGTTGACCATAACCGTCACCCGATGGATTGTGGTTCAGTTCCAGTATCCATAAGCATTTTGTCATCATGGAGTTTAACAGCATAAGTTTCATTTCCGGATAAATGTATGGCCTTGTGTCTTTAAAAATTTTTTGGTCAAAATTCATCTTCAAAAAAAGACAGAAGTATGGGCTCCAGGCATAGGTTACTGTTTCGAATGGAGTGGGGGGAGGGTCAAAACTGCCGTAAAATAAATGGACTCCATTATCTATGTGCTGTGGCATGGTGTCATAGGGACCACTTTGGCCTGCATGCATCGCCATACGTCCCACCGCACCATACATAATTAAAATGACGGTTCCATTTTCGATTACTCCAAATCTTTCAGAGATGGGCAAACAGCTTCGAAAGTAAAGACTTGATTTCAAATTCCGAGATGGTTTTGCTACCTCCAAAGATTCCGATACCACTAAATAGCCTGAAATTGATTTGGCTAAAAGCGGTTCCGATTTTTTCACAGCAGTTCCAAGAATTTGATTCCGGTATCGAGTCCACTGATTCCTAAGAGGAATTTAGGTTTGACCAGCACTGCTTAAATGTTACAAATTGGGTGATCTGAATCTGTATTTGGGTTCTGGCAACGGTTCTCGGGACCGGCAACAATAAAATTTGAAGACAGAAAATTGCAAATCGAATAATTTTTATTACATAAAACAATAACAATACTTGAAAAAAAAAACACGAAGAAACAATAATCAGTTCTAGGTTTTTTATATTAATTTTACAAAATTGAATTAAAATTAAGCACGTACACATACACATCTGCAGAAACTCGCCGATAACTTCCTACCAATGTGTTACCATTTACTAGCGATTTATCGTCACAGATGTTCAGTTTAATTAGTTACGTAGTTAAAACTGCGACAACAAGGATTAAAAAAATATTTTGTTACCGTTAATGATATGCTACAAGACTGATTCTCGATAGAAATCTGTATGAGTTAATTTTCTTCACTCAGTTTTCCAGTCTTACCTGAACAGTTCTCGAATATGCACTTCAATGCTGTGTAACATTAATATCAAGTAATGAACAGCAATTGCTTTACAAACGAGCAATTGCAAATCACACAGAGGATGAATCTTACTCGAACATCTGTGGTTGTTATAATTCTTAAAAGTAAATACAAAGTGATGTATCGCAAGCTTAAAGATATCGTGACAAAATAGAATGAAAAACCTAATTTTTTGAAATTCTAAGATCACAAAAATAGAGATCTCAACAATCCCTTAATATCATCACGAAAAATAGTTATGCGGCGGGTCTTCACGATTACTCCGATCTTGAGCTTGTTGGTTCGGCCTAAATTGTGATATAAAAGTTTAGTAACGTTTGATTGGTGATCTGTAATTGAGGATAAGTTCAATATGAACACTTTTTAGTTTAATAATAACCACTAAAAACTAACAGTCTTAGGGAGAAAATAACCCCTCCGTTTCGAATCCTAATAAAACTCAAAGGGAGAAAATAGTCCCTCAGTTTCGAGTATTAATAAAACTTAAGTCTGTCATAAACAGGTTGTAACACCTATCAGAGTCTTACACATTGTCTCTCAAAGTTTCCACAACTGGAGCCATGTCCCAGTTCGATGATGTTAAAAATCCTTACGGAAGTTCAAATGAGAATCTACATATAATTGCATCTTAAAAGGGTTCAATAACGTAGATCCTTACCACTGCCTCTCCACATTACTGAAAATTGATTCCATTAGATTATCAAACTCCGGTAGTTGACCGAACGGTAATGATGACATGTTCGGCCCCAAGAACATGTTAAACGATGACGTAGACGTCGACGTGGACGTGGACTCATCTTGCTTCTGTTTGAATCGCTTACTCGCATCCAAATACATATTCTTATAGTTTTCATTTTCTGGTTCTAGTTGAAATGCTTTCTTGTAACTTTTTAACGCGTGTTTATTATCCTTTAGTTTTTCATACGCGAATCTGCGAAGAGATTATATTAGACACATTGCCTGAAACGCACATTATGACTCAAGTAGACATCACAACATACGAACATACCCCCGCCGAATGTAGGCTTTAGCATATGACGAATTCAAAGCTAAAGCGGTATTGCAATCTTCTACTGCTTCGTCGTACTTCTTTAGGTTATTGAAAGCGGCTGCACGATTGCAGTACAACGCCGGCTCTTTAGGATTCAACCGTACAGCTCTGAAAACGTTCCAGTTAGATAGCAAATTTCAAAAATCTTAGGATCCGCGGGACATTGATGACAAACTCACTTTTCATAGAATTCCAAAGCTTCAGTGAACTTTTCCTCTCGCATCAGTTTGTTTCCTCTTTCTTTGTATTCATCAGCTTTTACTATATCTTCAGGAGATACTTCACATTCATCTGTATCCACGGCCTATTGAAATTAAATGAAACCAATGAAAGGGTTACATCACTAAATCCGGACCATCGGAGTTTTAAATGATATAAAACAGAAACTCACGTGTTTTTTCTTGAAGTCATGTTTGTGCTTCTCGAAGAAATCGTATATTTTCGGCAGACTATGTTCGACGTAATCGAACTCGAAGAACTGGAATGCATAGCCCAAACAGTGAACAATTACCTCTAGTGATTCTTTTTGGGTGGCATTCAGATTTTGATTTTCAGTCATCTGTTGCTGTAGGAATTTGTATACAATCAAGTAGAGTTTACGAGTTTTGTCGTCATTCTGCGAGGCAAACGACACTGTTTTCGAACCACCACTGGCTACAGTCTTTGAAGAGCTCGTGTTCGAAGGTGCTGAGTCGATCCCCATACTCGATGTACTCGGGGTTTCGACCTTGCTTGATGCTTTGGACGAAGATGCCGGCGCATCCATGGTGAGGTAGTTGCTACAAAAATAAATCCTTAAATATTACGTGTGCATCGTGAAGTGAATGTATTACGTAGCATTCTACACGAAGTTAGGTTGAAGAATTGAATTACAGAGAGACTAACAGCGTGGAAGTTGGATGCCATAAATAATGCTAAATCTGTAACGCGAATCGATTATGTATATTCTACTCGTCAATAATGAAACTAATGGAGGATTGTTAGGCTTGGAACATAATGAACACGCATTATACTTACACGTCGGAAGTGAATAAGCAAGTTCAGTTACATTGAGTAGATACACACATGAATACGACACAACGCAGCACCTAAAAGCAGAGCTTTTTCAGTACAGGCTTCAACAGTAAACAATGACGACAGCACGAATCAAGTTCAGAATAATCATAAAATTACGATAGGTTCTACGCAAAAGCATTTACCCGAATTGCAATGAACATTGATTGATAGGGGTTTGGTTTCACTCATTAAGTTACATGTTTCAAATTACGCGTTTTTCGAAAAACTAATTTCAATTACATACTTCAAGGAAATATTGTGATTTCCGCGTTATCAGGAATATTGCACGTAAGGTGCGAGTACAACACAACTTCAGCTGGTCCTGGCCATACGTTTATGAAATTTAAACTAGATACATTTGTTTTTTCATAAAACGACAATTAAAATATTCAAGTGTGGAAATAAATATTCAATGGGTATTGAATGACATGCTTCTTTTGATTTTTAAAAATTTTAGAAATTCACAAGAAGCGATCCCTTTGGCTGTAAAGAAAGAAGCGTACCCTACCCTTTACCCTAACATCCCCTATGAAATTATCAAATCAACTGAACGCTAAAATTAGAAATAAACATTCAAGTGTAATAGATTGTATGACAGACTATACGAAAGAATCACAAAATGGTATCATTTAGAACACTTTGTCATTTGACTACTATGGCGCTTGGATCATTTCATCAGAACATTCATTTTGCTAGCAACTAGCAAGTGCAATTATAAAACGGAATGGCAGTGGCTTCCAGCCGACGAATTAGAAAACTGACACTTGCGCTCGAAATACATGAGGCTAAAGTCCATTTTAATTGTGAATTGTTCGATCGAAAATGGATGGTCGCGAAATATTGCAACACCGCATAAAGATATAAGAGTGCATGTGATCGGGTGAATGTACGTCAATAATGCAATTTACTACTTGTTCCTGTGAAGTGTCAAGTGTGATGAGATGAATAATCCAAGAACGCGAACTGTGCGTCAGCCCGATGACTGATCTGATAATAGTATCGTTCTTTGCAATATTATGCGAATAATATCGCTTGTGTTTCGCTCATGACGGAGACAGCTGTGATGTGCAATTTATGTTATAATTAACGTACTCTAATCACCCGAATTCGTGTGTTCGGGATGAGGTTCCCAAGATTGTAATCACCAACGTTACGAACTGGAATCATGATACGATATTGTAAGTTTCAAAGTCTTAGTTGTACATCGTGGTTAATAACCTGTTTTAATTTCAGTTATTACGCAGTCTTGTCGAAGAAGCTCGTGCGATTAATTGATGTGTCGGATTGAGCAATGTGCGCAGCTGAGTGCTGATAAGAACATAGCCCGCGTAAATTCTGTTCTCGATAAATGCTGCTGGCATAAGTTTCTTGTTTGCCCTTCAATATATGAAAAACCATGGTTCTGAGCCGTCTTACTTGCCTCAGAGGTGAAAATTCGATGAGAAGCTTCGTTATTCTAATCAAATTAAGAGCTTTCATTGCTGTTGGTTCTTTGAACTATTTATATTGCAAATTCATCCAAACTCAATGAGAAAAGCAGTTTACTCTCACTGCTTGTAGTATAGTCTGAACCCTCAGAAGAAATATCATGCACTGGTATTTGGAAGTACTGGTATTATTTGTTTCTTGAACTTCAACCCTGTATCAAATTGAAACCCTAATTGTGAAAACAACCATAGTTCGTTTTGATTTTTTTGACTGAGTATATCCACTGCTCAGGTGTATGAACTATGAACTACCTCCTTGTTTTCATTCTCAGATGATGACTTGATAAAATGAGCTGCAATGTTTTTGCAAGGCTGCAAATATAGCTCTGTCTGTCATTTAAGTCGAAACATCAAAACTGACTGGTTGTTTTCACATTTAGGGTTTCAATTGTGTACAACTTTTCGTACGGCTTTAGGTTTAACTATTTCTTTTTGTTGATTTTAGGACAATCTCATATATCAACATGGTACCCGTCGCTACAAAACCCGGTGAGTTTAACGAATTTATTCATTCACTCGCATCGATCTCGAGCTTGTGTGCCTTTGCTGTTGAACTTTCACGTGGCAGTGTTACATTCAAAATGTGTGTCGAAGCTTCAACTGGTTCATTTTGTTTCGTCTGTTTTACGTATACGAGCTTAACGCCTTTGTGTAGTCGTTGTCCCTTTTCCTCCCAATTTGGTAGACTCGCTTATTTTGGGTGCCATGCAGATTCATACAATCATTTAATTTTTCGTAGAGCGTAGTATGCCAACGATCGCGCGACAAACACGGTTAATCTACTTAATTTTTACTGTGAAATAACAGGAAACCGTAAATTGTATCGTGTGATTCACGTTTTGGTTATACACCATTTATGTGAGTGGACGAAGCAAATCTCTACGACGTGTGACTTGTCGAATGATTATAACTGTTTTAGTGAGTTGAGAGAAAATCGCATATTCATTTTAGCTCTGGTTTTAAAATGGTTCCCACTAATAAGTGCTCTGAGGAATCAAACGGTTTCTCGTTGGATTGGAAGTCTGATAGTGCAGTTGAGTTGTACTTGCACATTTGCGCGCTTTTGAACTTGATATTTAGCAGACTAGCCACGACTTCAGCAGAATCAGATTTTGAGTTTCAAATCTTCGGAATGTACGTTTTCAATAATAGATTGGTGCCGTTGCACTTTTTTTATTTGGGTTTTGAAGACAAAAAGAATGCTTGTTGCCGGTTTCTCAAACTGAAAAGAAATTTCTGGTTGAGAATCTGTTGAATTACAACCGGCAGACATGAACATGAATCAAAGCTTGTCGGTGGTGTGTGATACGCGAGGAGATCCCTAGCATTTTTGCAGAATTCAATTATTGAGACAATTTAGAACGATTGTTATGTGAATATGAGTTGCGGTTGCTGTAGGTAGCCGACATTTTGTGTACAGTAATTTTGGGACTGTGGATGAATCTGCCGCAAAAGATAAGGTCGAATCACAGAGATACAGCAGAAAGTCTAGATGCGTAACACGCCATTTAACTATCCAAATGGTTGCATAACGTCTCCTGCGCGTGTAGGCAAAAGGTTACAATGTTTATGTTGCGTTGATCGTAAGGTTAGAGAATATTTCTCTTTAAAATTGTTTTTCCTCTTTAAAGGTACTTTATCCGAGTAAAATAATGAAGTTCGTAACTATAAGCGTTGTAACTGTTGATAGGTGGGGAAG
The DNA here is from genome assembly GCA_031841125.1 of Acanthococcus lagerstroemiae. Taxonomy (NCBI): domain Eukaryota; kingdom Metazoa; phylum Arthropoda; class Insecta; order Hemiptera; family Eriococcidae; genus Acanthococcus; species Acanthococcus lagerstroemiae. The sequence goes on along the minus strand of CM063112.1, from coordinate 30,944,824 downwards.
TTTATATTGTGGTAATCAGGGTTGGATTGGGTCTTCAAAAGCTTACCGGGAAAATATAGCCCTGGCACACCGCCCCACAGATTTTTTCGGGTGGGCCTACCGACCTACCAACCCACCAAGAATTTTCCCAGTATTCCCTATGGCCAATCTGACCCTGGTAGTAATACGAAAAATAAAATCTTCTAAATCATGAAATTGAACCAAAAGGATTGCTTGGACCCGCCTGTTAATTTTGACCAAAAAAGTCTTACGTTTTACCAATTGAATTGCTGGTTGAAAAAAGGGCGATTTTCGACATTCGCCCGTTTTCCAGCCAGCCACTCAATTGCGTAATTACACAAGCACTAGACTGATTGACCAGCAACCGTTGGAAGTCGTACATCCTGTGTCCTCTTACTGAGACCTAATTACAAAATTTGTGAAAAAAGACGGGACTTGAAGACTGAAAAAAGCTACCATTTTACAGGCACATTCATGAATAATGTTCTCATCCATTTTCGATCCGGTAAATGCAGTTAGGAAGTAGTGATAGTCAGTTTCTGCAGATCGTTAATGAATAGATCGGGTATCGATTAAGTTTTAATAAAGAGAGATGTGAAGTGCCCGCTCTGAACTCGTATTTTTGAATATTCTATGTAACGAATGGCTGATGATTTCATGTCACTTTTATTTTTGCTGCGGGGAAAAATGATTGTTAATAATGGTGACCACTTTCTTGTTTTTATTTCCACTTAATTCTTTACTGAATTCCATTATTCTGTATTATGTTGTTTCTTCGACTGAGAAGTAGAAAAGTAGTAATATCATCGTTGTACAATGATTCAACATTTCAGTGTTCGATTATTCCTCAATCATGTTTAATGGCTGATGTCTCGTGGTGACGGGGCAAAATTCAAAAATTCTAGATCAGGGGAAAACGAAAAGAACGGATACGGGGCTAAATTTAAATGTATTTACCTTTAACTGTCTAGGCATAGCTAGCACGGAAAGGCTCTTTGAATTTGAAAAATCTTGGGAGGGGATCAAATTTGATATTGTGGGCATTGCAGAAACTAGAATTTTGGGCAAAAAATTAATGGAGTGAAAAAATGGGAATTACTTACTTTATAGCGGGCAAACCAAGGGTCATCGTGGCATAGGATTTCACATTCATAATAAATGGACCAGTAAAGTCGAACAAGTCACGCGTATATCAGATGGGATTGGCTTGGTAAAACTGGAAATCAGTAAGAAAACAAACCACCTCATTGTACAGGTCTATGCCCCCACCATGCAGGCAGACAGGGAATCAACTGGGGAATTTTATAATCAATTAACACAAGTGGTCGATAACGAAAAGGAGTATTACACTTTGGTGATTGGCGACTTTAATGCGAAACTAGGAAGGGAAGACGTAAAGGCAAGTTTTAGGTGTCTGGGGCAATTTTGCTCAAGTGAAAACTCAAATTCAAATGGGGAAATTTTTTTCAATTTTGCTACAAAAGAAAATTTTAAAATTATGAACACATTTTACAAAAAAAGGAAAAAAGATTAATGGACTTGGTTATCCCTAGACAATAAAACAAAAAATGAAATTGATTATTGCGTGGACAATGACAAAAACAAAAAAATGGTGAAGAATGTTACGGTAGTAAAGAACTTGGGTTTCTCATCAGACCATCGGCCACTAAAAATTCAATTGGTGATTCCAAAAAGATCATTAATAATAAACTCGTTTGATAAAAAATCTTCAAAAAAACAGAAACATTCCGGACAACAAAACTCTTTGGTGGTAAAACAAGAATTAAAAAACAAACTAAAAAATTGGAAAACTCAGAACAATACGTAGTATTCAAGATCGATACGATGGTCTAATGAAAATTTTAACACAAACAATTAAAAAATTTGAAACAGTTATCTCAAAAAATTAATTCGATAGAGCCCTGTCATCAGAAACCTTACAAATTTGTGAAAAAAGGAACAATTGGGCAAAAACAGGTAATAAAACGTCTAGGCAAAAAATAGAACTAAGAGAATGTAGAAAGTTGTCACAGAAAATGATCAGAAATAAAAAGAATTTAGAGTTTTGTCTTGGGGTCCAGTTCGTGTCTGTATAAATCAGGAAGAGCCGAGATGAAAATGGAAGTTCCCATGATGTATTAGCCGTATTCATGGGCTCATTTTATCATATCATGACTAGTTCTAGACCAGTATAGGACTTGATAGGCAGTGATTCATCGGATAGGCATTTTATGATGAGGGAAAACTTCCCAGACCTTGGAGTGTTTTCATCTTTCGATATTATAGTAAACCATAAAACCATCATCAAGCTGGATTATAAATTGGAATTCTAACGCATTGCTAACATATAGCTTTGGATCACTACCCTACTTCTTGTACGTTTTGCGTCTGTTTTACCTTACAATATTGGTAACTTATTGTAAGGAAGCCTGGGAGCTGAATTCTAATTTATTCAGGGCCATTAAAAGAAAACTGAATTTGTAGTCACCAGCTACTCATTACAGGTGATTGGTGGTGTTTTCTGTGACATTTCACTGAAGACTCACCAGCATTCATTTTGTATGATTAAGAACACAATGAAAACTAATGGTAGGGGTATAAAAATATCAAGAACAAGTTTAGGGCCTAGAAAACTGGCATGTTGACCCGCACAGGTCATTGTAATTAAAAACGAAATACGCGAACTGTACAGAAAAAGGCTGAACAAAGAATTTTACAACAAACATTTTATACTGAACCAGACACTAGAACACCAACAAATAGAGCCGCACATATACCAAGAAGAGAAAGAGAATACATAGAAAAAGAGAAAAACAGCCTACGCCGACACAGCGAAAAAGAAATTCTACGCATAAAACAAAAAGGAGAAAACACTCAACCAAAACCAGCAGCACAAATTCGCCCTAAGGACAGTAAACATGACAACGATAAACTTCACACAAAAAGAAAATGGTTTACTGGACAAAGGAAACAAATACAAGACAACAGAACATATAAGCGACAAAACACTAGAAGAATTAACAGTAGACTGCGAACAGATCACCCAGACCATAGAACCAGACTTCAGAAACGAAGCAAGAACACAAACTGTAAACATACTGCTGACCATAAAGAAGAAAAAAGGGAACAAACACAAGGAAAACATACAAAAGACAGCCCTATAACTCAAAAATAAAATAAACAACCTAGAGTAGTACTAAACGAAGACGAATACATAAAGAAAATTGAAGCCTACATTAACAACAGTAATTACAAACCACTAAACTCACACCCCACCAATAAATACCAAGCCAGACTAAAGACCACGATGAAAAACAACAGCATAATCAACGAGAAACTGGGAGAAATGAACCCGAAGGCACCCACAATTAAAAGGACTCATAAAACTCCGTAAACAAGACAGACCAATAAGACCACTTAATCAACAGCGTATAATCACCAAGCTACAGACTAGCAAAAACAATAGCCAAATTCATGAAGGAATACAACAATTTCAGAATGGATTACAGCATAAAAAGCACAATACAACTGAGAGACAAACTGGAAAAAGAACATTAAACAACAATGACAAACTAGTATCATTAGACGTAACAAACATGTTTGGAAACATACCAAAACAAGAACTAACAACAGTACTGACGAACAACTACAAAAATAACACAGAAGGAACTGCGTGCGCCAACATCATAAAAGAAATTATAAACCAAAACTACTGCCGGTTCAACAACAAATATTACGAACAAACGGAAGGTCTAGCAATGGGGTCACCACTGTCACCCATTCTAGACAAAATATGTATACATGAATAACTCTGAAAATGACCTGCTAAACAACAGCAAATAAAAGAAAAACATAAAGCTATGGACAAGATATGTAGACGACATATTAATCATCTGGACAGGAACAGACAGGCAACTGGACCAATTTCTCACGGAGATAAACAGCATAAATTACAACATAAAGTTCTCAATGGAAAAGGGCAGGAAGAGCATAAACTACCACGATCTAACAATACAAATAAAAGACAACAAGATACAGTACAACATTTATAGATAACCCACCCACATGGACGTTATAATACCCAATGGTTCATTCAACCATCAAAAACACAAAACAGCAGCACTACACAACTCCTGCAACAGAGCAATCAACATATTAAACGACAACAACTACAGAACAACAGAAATTAACAAAATCAGATAAATAACCATTAATAACAAATACCAACCACAAACAGTAGACAGAACAATTAATAAATGAATACAACAAAAAAGTACAGACACAGAACCAACAACCACAGAAACAGACAAATACGCAGCAGCAATGCCATTCACAGGGACATATACATACAAAATACAGAAAATATTTTACCAATACAACATAAAACTCGGAATCAGAAACAGACTATCTCTGGTCAAACCGATAAGCAATGACAAAACAGAAATAATGGACAGGAACAACAGCAACGGAGTATACAGACTGGACTGCGAACACTGCGACATGACCTACATGGGAGAAACAGGGAGCAAATTCACAACCAGAATAAAGGAACATGAAAAATCACAGAAGCCAAAGGATGACAAAACACTTTTTGGAAAACAATGTACCGACCCGGGACAGAACAACCACAAGTTGACAGAAAAATACAAAATCCTACACACAGAAAACAATACAAGAAAAATAAAAATAAAAGAACTACATGAGATAATGAAGGCAAAAACAGAACAAAACAACATCATAAACACAACAACTAATTTGCAAAGCGAGAACCTATTCTAATTAATAACATAAGACTCACGGATTGGACATACTACACAACCACAGACAACCAATAAGAACACACCACATATGTTTACCATGCGGTACTACACACCACTATAAATACATGACAACAAAGAGAAAAGTGTTAGGGTACTCCAGTGAAGATGGCATAACAGCTGAAAGCGCTCTGGACTACAAAAAGAAGAAATTGTGAATTGGCACACCTATAAGCAGAATTTACACAGTTCACTCACACTCCAACATGGACACAAAAAATTTCCAGTCATCCTAGTGGAAAATCTTTTATTGCATTTAATTTCTTACACCTTACTAATTTGACAGAACTACAAACTAGGTCTTGCTATGTGGAGATCCTTTTTTGTCCTTTATCAACCTGACTCCGTGGTGAAGGAAAACAGGGGCGGGTTGGTTTGACAGAGCTACAAACTAGATCTTGTCACATAGAGATCCTTTTCTGTCCTTTGTCAACCTGACCCTGTGGTGAAAGAAAACATGCGCTCTGGTTCGACGGGGCTATGAACTAAACCTTGTTATATGGAGATCCTTTTTTGTCCTTTGTCAACCTGACCCCGTGGTGAAGGAAAACATGGACGGGCTGGTTCAACGGGGCTCCGAACTAGATTTTGACATACTATGGAGATCCGTTTCTGTCCTTTGTCAACCTGACCCCGTGGTGAAGGAAAACAGTGGCGGGCTGGTTTGATAGGGCTACAAACTAGATCTTGTCATATGGAGATTCTTTTCTGTCCTTTGTCAACCTGACCCCGTGGTGAAGGAAAACGGATGGGCTAGTTTGTGGAACTTCTTTACAGATGCGTGCTTGATGGGAATGGGAAGTCCGTAATCGGCTAGTCTGCTTTTTGTTCTGCGATTTCGTTATCTCTGTCGACTCATTCTAGGCTCACTTATCGACGATATCGAAGTGCGACGCAAAGTGTTTAAATTAAAAATAAACGATGATAAAAAAAAAACAGAAGATACGCGCTAACCGAGTTGGTGCTGAGCAGTGAGCACCATACGAGTGCCTAACATTCGGATGTCCGACTTCGGCTATCGTGCGAAGTTAACAGAGGTTCTCTTGTCTCCGACAGGCCTCATCGTCAAAAAACAGAACATACTTTTTCTGTCGTATCGTTGGTCGAAATTTGAAGTTCAAAGAAATCGTCCCGTGTTCGCGCTCTTCACCTAACTTTTCGTACATAATTTGGAAAACAATTAAAACATCGCCGCGAACGTGTACCGCGTTGCGTTTCAAGCTCGTATATGTTTTTTCCCTCATCGATAAGGTGACCGCCTATAGGTTGCGTTCGGCGACCGAGTCGTCAGTATGCGCTCGTTCGTTTTCGACATTGTCACTGATTGAAAATTGGTCGGAGATGTCAGCCTAAGCCAGACAGACGGACAGAGAACCCGAGTCTGTGTCACTTTCGAGCATCGATGCGAGCCCCGATCCGCGAAAGCCCTGAGCCGGTGATCAATCGCATTTTGATTTTTTGCAGGCAAGCAGAAGCCTCCTACTCCTCCGAAACCGATTCAGTACCAACCGGTCAATTACAAACGGTATGTATGTAGAATTTTTCTAGAAATTTCGCTCTGTGCCCCCTTCGTTTTGCCGTACTCGCTTGCGCTTCGCTTTTGTACAGCTGCATTTTAGCCTATAATAGTGTATACCTTTGCATTATGTGTAGCTTTTTCTATAGCTATTTTGACGTCTTTTTTTGTTGTGTCGGCTGTTTCTTACATAAGATATCCTCCCCCTCCCCCTCTCCCGTTGTAAACCAATTATCTGTTTGCCTTTATCGACCAGGGAACACGTGTATGCCACTTCTTCAGCTTCCATGTAGATTACAGCGTTATGGATCCGGATTTTGGTGAAACGTTTGCAGCCTTTTCAGCAGCCGAGAGCCGAGAGTGCCAGAGAGTGCAACGGCAGAGTATGAAACGCAAATAATTCATGATATGCGAGGCAACCGGTGAACCTGCACCTCGGTGCGAACGAATATCAGGAATACTCGGCTCGGCTCGGCTCCGGTCTCCGGAAACGGGAAATACTGTATCTCGGTGTTTGCTTTTTTTTTTTAAGACAATGTTTGTGTTACGTGAAGTGTGTTCTTGATAATTTCGTGTCGGCTTCGCCGTTCGGCGTCTACGCTGGCTCTCTCGGCCGGATATACAAACGGTAGGTTATTCGGTTTACCAACGGCAGAAAACGAGGTTGAAATGTTCTAAATGTTTAATAGAGTTCGAAATCGATGTATAGGTCGGTGTTTTCATCGTTCGGTTAGTATAATACGTACTATTTACGTGTAATATGGTCGTGCATAAGTGTTCACTGAGTGGAGTTACCGTTGGTTGAGTATGAGTACGTGATGCGTGGACTTTGTAAATGAAAAGTTAATTGGTGTGAAAAGAGAGGATAATGAGTCGATTGCAGACGCGAGATTGGTCATCCACATATTGTACGATATTGCGATACAGTTCCGTATCGATAGGTAGATGACAGATCGCGTCCGGAGTTCAGTAGGACGAAGGGAGACTCCCCATCTGATTGTCGAGTGTGTGAAATTGTGTACCTGACCTGTAGAGTGATCCAGTTTTGGTAAGCGAGTTACCAGAAAGATTGAGATGAGTCAGAACGATATGCGAATTTGTGTGGGAGTTGTCACAAGAATAGCTCTGCCGCCTTACCAGTGCACTTCAGAGAAAAAGTTGGCATATAGGTAGGGGAGAATCTCCCGATCTGCAAAGATCTCAGTTGTGACGCATCACAAAGCGCTTCATCGTCACAAAGAAGAAACAAAAATTAGGCTCCGCCTATTAAATGTAAAATTTTTCGATGAATCCTCACACTTGACTCACAAATGGTTATCAAATGGGTAGATTTTCCGGTCGTCACAAATGCGCTTCACTTTGCAGATCGGGCTTGTACCTACAGTGTTGTATGTACCTCGGGACACTGCAGATATTAGCTCATTCTGTGGTCAGAATTCCATAAAATTTGAATGAAATAGTTGCGGGTTTTTCAGAATTGGTACGAGAAGGCTTTGGTCCGGATCAGAGTGATAACATTCGAAATTGAATTAACGAGAGTATAGAAAAAACGCGTGTATGAACGATCGATAGTAAAAGCAGATCTGTGTGAGTGCTGAGCATGAACTGTTTACTCAGCTGTAACTGAACAGTAACTGAACTAACCCGGATGTTCTACCTGGCCGATCGAGGAAGAAGAAAGAAGAGTGATTTATGAGACTTAAGAAGAAGAACGTGGTTATGAAAAGATCACGTACGGGAAGTGTAGGTATGCAGAAGACAAAAGACATTAGCAGGGTTGCCAGATGGGCGACGCTGAATCGGACCACTCGAGTTTTTTTAGGACCAAAATAATGTTCTTCATACAAGCTCGCATCTCGCTTCGCTGGATGTTCGCAACACTTGCTTTCAAACTCTCTCAACATACGTGATTGCTTAAAGGGCAAAGGTAGTACGTCACATCTCAGTTTTTCGACGTTGGCAGCTTTGCCTGGACAAGTTCAATAAGACTTGACCTTCGTCCATAAACAGCTAGCTGAATGCTGGAAACTGCATAATTAGAAAAACGCAGTGTTACCAACGTTATAGTTAATTTTCTTAGAGGAAATGAAATGTGACATACTACCTTTTCCCTTTAAACCATCGTGAATAGGGGAATAGGCACCCGCCAGTAATTGAACAATGAAATATTGAGATCCCAATTTGATTGAATTTATAATATAGGTAGAATTCAAAATCGAATAAGACAAAACATAATAAAGGAACATTTTCGTCTCAATCTAAGAAATAGTACTGGTAAATGAGCATTGCGAAATTGACATTCCATGTCGGTTGAACTTCGACTCTAAAATTCTAAATCTGGTGAGGAAGAAGATCAACTTTGTCTTAATCTAATAAATAGGTATACCGGTAATTAAACATTGCAAAATTTGGATTCCACTTTGGTTGAACTTATAATCTGAATATGTAGTGAAGTGAATAAAAGAACCGTATTGTAACAGAAATCTGTTCATAATTAATAATAATGTCGGAATATCATTTCGTTCGACTTAATCTAACATTTAAAACAATAAAGGTTCTTCATTTGTGAAAATGAACCTCCCAGTTCCTTATCTGTGGCTTCTTTTTGAAATATCGATTGATTTCTAAAAGATTATTTGCGAACCAAAAAAAGACCCCACAAAAAGAAAGGGACCAAAATTTTTAAAAAGGACCAAATTTGGCAAACCTGCATTAGTTTGACGCTCGCATCGTGCTGCGAATAAAGTAGCCAGGTAGGATGATTTATATGAAAATGTACATTGGAGAGGGGCCTGCCAGAAAGTCATCCTGCTAAGACACACATGTCTGTGTCGTCCAAATTATCATTCAGTATTAATAAAACGTAATTTAAAACATTTTGTTTTTTGGGCCTTCATGTAAATTTTATGGTCCTATCAAATGATTTTGAGCATTTAAATGCAATTACATTCCAATATAATTTATTCTCGGGGGGAGGTGGTATTTATTACTTATTCTCTAGTACTCTAGTACGCTTAGTTTAATTTCTTCATTTGCAACTTTCATAAAAATAAGTATGATGCGATCTGAGAAAAGGCACACAAAATCGGCAAACATGGAATTCGAGATAGCAGGGTATGAGGAAGCTGAGATTCAAATGAATATTTTAAAAAGGGGGGGGGGCGAGGCCGAAAGGTTGAAAAATGGCCGAGTTACAGTACTTTAAAGTTGGTTGTGCGAAAAAGGTAGTTTTGAGAAAAACGTGATACGAAAAAATATTGGAATTTAAACCTAGAGAGCGCTCTTTTGCCTAAGACTGATTAGATGAAACCGGGATTACGGAGAAAAAAATGCCATTGAAAACCTACTGTGCACATTCAGAAGCTAGTAACACATCACCTGAGTAATTTTCCGCTTGGATTTACTTTTTTCATCATTCTGAAGACTTTTGTGCACTTACACACCAAATTATAATTCTCGACAATTACTCCTGAATTAACTACAATTTTTCAAAAAATTACTTTGCCTCATTAAACAGCATGTAAATAAGAACCAAGATCCCGGTTTCGTTCGTTACGTATTCCGCCGGCCAGATGTCAGCTACTTTTGAGTTCAAATTCAAATAGTATCGATACCTCATTTCAATACTTTCGACACCTATACTTGCAGGGAAAAAAAGCCCAAACACAGTGTAACACAATAGATCTGGAGCTCAGTAAAAACGTTCTTCTATAATTATTTAAGAAAATCGTAATACTTCATCCGCTGAAGACAAAAAAGGAATTTTATTTCGATTTGAAATAAAATTAACAATTTGAATATGAATAACGAAGATTATCATCAATACTATCAAAATTTGTTAACAGGCAAGCAGTTTTGAGAACATTGGAAGTACATTTGTTCATCATGACTTCCTAACTCAGCATTGACTGAGAACGATCGAAAAATAATCTGATAAATTTGCGGTCTCTGTTGTAGTGTTTCTCCTCGATGCTTGTAGAAAAGAGAAAAATAGTAATTGCAATAGGCTCTGCTACTCGTAGCCGACCCTAAAGAACGTTGAAAAAAACGATACTTTAGCTAAAAGTATCTATACTATCAATATCTCATTTTTATCAATACTTCGCATCACTATCTAAAGTTGGTGAACCTGTTTCTCGGGGAAAAAATTATTTGGAACATCATAGGTGATAATATTCGCTGAACAAGTGTTCTTGAAGTACTTTTTACCGCCTGACACGATACCGTGGTTCACTTTACATGAAAAAGTATCTTTCTTCAACTTTTTACTGCACTGCATGTGAACTACGTATAGTTTTTTGTGAAAAATTTTAATATATAGAGAGATTATATTATGCTCATAATCGAAAATTTTATTTTCAAATTCAATTATAAAAGGTTATACAAAGAAGGACTTCGATTAGATTACAAATGATTAAGGGGTAACCGAGCCAGAATCATAAAGGCGACGCGCAGTATCAAATAGACCCGCCTACCTTATTTCCGACTTAGTGTACATTTTTCTTATTTCACATTTTGCGTCATACCGCAGCTTAAAAGCGTTCCCATTCTCTATTATTTTTGTGACACGTTCCCGAAGTGTACTTCTATCAATTCCCGTTAAAAACCAGAAAACAGCAATGTCGACCTCACTATCATTTTTCCGCTCTGCAGCAAATTGAAGTTTGCCGACTTTATGTATCTTTTTCCACATTGCATCCCATATTCTCGAAGAGACCATTCCATGATACACTCTTGAGGGTGCATTCTAGTGGCGAGTGGTTACAACTGAAGATTCTGGTTTAATGCTTTCTAATGACTATTTCAGGCAATTGAATCAATGTTTTCTGTTTTTCATGAGCTGTATGTTTGATTCAGTATACATCTGTGATACATAACTGTTAAAAAATTGGTTTTACGAGTTTATTTCCTGCGTCTTCCGAAGTACAACACTGGTATATTGTCTGTATTCCTCTCACGCATACCTTGATCTGTCCTACCAACTGCGCCAACTATTGTGTTTCAAGCGCTTTATTCTTACAGAACCGCGCTTGTACAATGAAACGCAGTGTTGCCATGTATAATTACCCGATGCGCAATCAGTTACCCTAGTTACCTGCGGAAAAGTTACCCATAACCTAGGGCCAAAAGTTAGTCTCCTAAAATGGATTTCTGGCCTTTGCATTTATGTTACAGAATTTTGACATGTGTTATGACCAAGACATGTAGCTATGTACCACTCAGTTTCAGTTGGATCGACTCGAAACGTTGTCTGAAAATTCAGTTTCAGTAGAGCGTGTCCCGAGGTACAACACTTTTCCTTTACTAATTAATTACCTACATTTGCTCTACCAATTGGTGTAATTCTAGTCAGAATCTTTACAAAACTCGTTCCAACTCAACAAAAAATTCAAACTGGTACTTGGATTAGCATTTGAAAAATGTTTTATCCCCTCCCTATCGATTACTATAATGCATTTTTTCGTACTGATTTATTTCAATTAAAAAACGCAGCTCTATTACGATGAATTTTGAAAAATAGGAATTCTTTTGGCCCTCATTTTTAATATCATATTATAGCATCTAGTCCCATTTTTGGCCTCAAAGTCTAATTTTGGTATTGCTTTTGCCATCTAGTCTCGTTTGAAACCTACAATCCCAAACTTGACTGTAAACGTCAGTTTCCTTTACTTCTACTTTCAAGCTGACTAAACATCCATCGATCGACAGATTTGATCCCCGGTGGTCTAAATTCGTGAAAAAAAAGTCATAAATTGCCCCTGTCTAACGAAGTGGATCAACACGCAGGTTTAAATGTATCAGTTCCCTTTATTTCTACTTTCAGGCTAACTAAACACCTAGCGATCGACAGGTTTGATCGCCCGGTGGTTTCAAAATTAGTGGAAAAAAATCAAAATAGATCAACGCACAGGTTCCGAAAGACATACAAGAAAATATTTTCGAAAATTGTCCAAAATTATGTCAAAATAGAAGTTTTTGGGTGCTGTTTTCATATCGAATTCGATTCTGCTTTGTACCCCTGAATCTAATTATCCATGAAAAGTACCAAATTAACTAAGGAAAATCGACCACACCCTCGAAATAGGAATTTGTTCGGCCGCTGATTTCGAATGGTTGCGTTCGATTTTTGGATCAGACCACGTCTAAATCTTACTCGGGAAACGGGCCAGCATTCTCTCGACATAGGAAAATCGACCCAACTATCGAAGTAGGGACTGCTGAGTTCTGATTTGGAATATCGCACCAGATTTTTGATCCAACCCAGATTTGGACTTCGGGTTCTAAATTTCAGCTGTAAAAATGAGGACATGAACATGATCCTGGAAAATTGAACGAATCACCGAACTAGAAGTCTCTAAGATCGCTGAATTTAAGATTTATCAGATATAGTAGTCACCTTCGGAAAATCATCAAAGAGTTATGACAACATTTTGATGATATTAATCTCAAAATACGACAAATATGAAAATTGAACCTGTTTCGATATCAGACGTTTTCCGTCAACTGGTATACGATAATTCGATAAGATTCGTGGAAAATTGTTGTCACCTTGAAAAACTGATCTGTGACAAAACTGAAAATTGAACCTACGTAGTTCCATGGTATGAGTCTTCAGACAACTCGTATACAAAAATTTATAAAAATTCATAGAAAATTGTACTCATATTGGAAAAATAATTGAAGAGTTGCAACAAACTTTGGAAGTAAACTCCATTTACAAAAGTGAAAATTGAGCCGAATTCGTTTTCAGAATTCCTCAATCATGTTAAATGAAATTTTTTTTAAATTGTATACCAAAATTCGGCAAGATTCATAAATACTTCTGGTCTTCAAAAAATATGACAACATCGAAAATTGAACCTAATCTTCAAACAATTTGTGGTGGAATTCATGAAAAATTGTTAGCACGTTTACCATAAAATTTGACAAAATCGATCCTGGTTCAATATCAGAAGTCTTGAGTCAAATACAAAAATTAAAAGAAAACAAAACAAGAAAAATGTCACAAAACTGAAAATTGGACGTAATTCACATCATGAATCTTCAAGCAACTTATGTAGAAAAAACGGATGAAATTCGTAAACATGTAGTCGTTTCCAAAAAGTAAGAAAAATGTTGAAAGAATTTCAAAATTAGAAAAATGTCTTCAAACAACTCGTATACAAAAACTGAGTAAAATTCGTGGCAAACTGTAGTCACAAAGCAATAATCATCGACAAAAGGATTTAAAAAATCCCAAAATTTGACAAAATTGTATCAAATCGTATACCAAAACTTGACATGATTCATGATGAATTTTGATCTTCTTAGATAATTAAAGAACCACGACAGAAATTGTGGAAAAATCTTAAAATTTGAACAATTGGTCTGCATATTTTGAATTTTTAAACAACTTATGTATAAAAATTTTGTGAATTCATGGAAGATTGTAGTTACCTTGGAAAAATAATTTATGAGTTCTAACAAAAATTTTGAAAAATAAAATCCAAAATTTGACAAAATTGGAAGTGGACATACTTTGATATCAGGTGTCTCCCATCTGCTTGCATACGAAGACTAGACAAGATTCGTGAATAATTTTTGTCTCAGATATTTAATCAAAAAGTCGTAACAAAAAGTTTCAAAATTCGGAAACGTTGACAGAATTGCAAATTGTAGGCACTTTATTCAATATCTATAGTTTTTAGTCAATTCATACACAATACTTGGTAAGATTCATGAGAAATGGCAGTCACTTTGGAAAAATCATCAGAGTTCCGAAAAAATATTCTGAAAGATGCCAAAATTGGACAGAATTTTATAAAATTAGAAATGGAACCGGATGCCATATCATGAGCCTTCAAAGAACTCGTGTGCCGAAATTCAGTACGATAATTTTGATTCCTTATTTATTAGATCAGAAATTATGACATGAGTTTTGAAAAAGTCTCATGATTCTAAAAACTTGTTATAATTTTAAATTGAATATCACTGTTACCAGGAAGAATAAGACTTGGACTCCCGGAGACGGGGTAGTATTGGAGTTAAAAATATTAAAAATGTCACTGTACCGCCGGACTCAAAATTCTTGCCTTAATTCACCATGGCATACGTTTTTTCTAGTATTGTGCCCGTAGAAATCACTTCGTCCTTTCGTGGGACCCCGTGTAGTTTATAGGCATTCTTAAGAGACAAATATGAATAATTTTGTGTGCTCGTATACCATACATGAGCTGCTCGCTCACATTCTGCCTCTCCCCTCCCCCCTCCCTTGGGTTCATCGTACGACTTGTGAGTTTCGCCATTATAGTCAGATTTTGACTGCTTTAGCCGTGGGTTAGGTTCATATTCTTCTACTTGAGAATGTACTGAGCTTACAAGTTGTGCTACAGAAGTTTTGAGTCTTTGATTTTCGCTTCTTGCTGTTGCAGCGTCGTTGACAGTTTCCAAAATCTTCTGCGTAATCTTTAGAGAGTTCTTTCTCCTTCAGACGAGCTACTTTATCGTGCCTTCACGTAACGTGATTGTGAGCATGTGCATCTGGTGGAAGTGTTATCCAGTGATGTAGATGCGAAGCGTAAAGTGTCGGTGAAAGGATCGTATTGAATATTATCTCACTCTACTGGTTCTTCAAGTGTTGCTCAACAGAGTTCCATTGTGATAGAAATACTTCATTTTAAAAATCTTGATTTTTTCGGTGAAGTACGTGTATTTTTCTCAAAAACGTACCAATATTTGCTAGAAAGTGGTTTCTTTTACAAAACGTTGCCTAGTGGTACTTATTCCAGTCAACTGTGAGAAGGGAACCCATTTGTGATTTTTATTTACCTCAGAAATCACAAATGGGTTCCCTTCTTACCAAAAATATTACATGAATATAATAATGTCAGGGTACATAGGACAATAGGGATGCGACCTTGTGACGTGAATAAAGAGAATGAACAAGAAATTAGAGTCAAAATGTTTCGTCTACAAAGAAAGTCACCAAAATTCAAGGAAGGCACTAGTTTTTCTTCAAAAGTAGTAGTAACACTGTTTATAGCTCTCTAGAGGTCTCGTTCTAATCTTAGAGAGACATTTCCATTATATAAGATGTCAGGAAACGTTGCACAAAAACCAAATATTAAATTTAAAGGGAATTGAAAATGAGAACGTTCCGTCGTAATTAATAAATCTCTGGTTTGGATCATAATTACTACTAGTAATTCCCCAACCAGCTGATGAATATTTCAAATCAGACCCAGGTAATGTAGGAAGGATTCTCATAAAGTTGCAAATACCGGGGTTTTCGACAGATTCTATGACAGCATCCCCGGCTAAGAATTCCATTCTTCTGAATGAAAATTGTGTGCCAATATTGACCACTCTTACAAGAGATTGTGGGAAGGGGGATACTAATTTTCCAGTCTTATCATAGAAATTATATTTTCCTTCAAGATTCAATCTACCTCGACATGGAAGTATTCTCTGGTCTGGAATAGCTATCGGAATTTCAATTGTAGCCTTGGACTAAGGAAATTTTTGTAATTGATAAAGTATTCAATACAGACCTCCCTACTTATACTGTTCGTGATTTGACAGGTCTTAAAATTGAAGATGGAAGGTTTTACCAGGAGCAGCTTAAAAAGACAGTTTTATGAAAATAATTTTTTCTATTTTTCAAACTGGTTTATAATTTTAAACACGCGATGGTTACAAAATACTTTTGAGTGAAAATCGATTTCTATAATGGTATAAGACAAAAGTGTATCTGCAAATTTGAAACGCAAAAATTGTTGCGAAAAAAATGAATTTGCAAAGTCACAGGCTGACCACTCAAATTTTCTCTGAAAAAGGTGATAAAAGTGACCTATTTCGTAAAAAAAGTGACCGAAAAGTGACCAAAAAATCACCATAATTCCCATATTTTCGACTAAAAATTATTCTCATTCAGACTTTATATGTAATCTTCGGTTCTCATGTCTTGAAAAAAACATACATCACAAGTTTTTCACAGCATCACACACTCTACTCACACACACACTTGTCTTGTATACTTATATCACATATATCAGATTGAAAAAACATTTTTTCAGTTTTTTTTTCTCTCGATAAATTGATAATTATAATTAAAATGAGCATTTTTTATATTTTTTAAGGGAAAATTTTTTAAAAAGTGACTTTTTGATTTAAAAGTGACTTTCGTGACCAAATTTCAAAAAAGTTGACCAAAGGTGACCAGAGGTGACTTAAGCTAAAAAAAGTGACCGAGTGGTCAGCCTGAAAGTGTCTTATACCTGCTCCCTACTACTACTGTGTCTTTAGTTAGTAATTTGTTAGGCCGTAAAAGCAAAATAGTTTGTCAAGAGCGAGGAGATCTTATCGCTCTCTTTGCTTGTGGAATTTTTATAGCATAGCTCCACCTCTTCCACTCTTTCTATGTAATTTTCAAAATTTCTGGGACGATTTCAGCTTACATTTTGGGTGAGAGAATGGGGCTAATCCCACCTCTCCTTGTCCCATTTGTGTTGTAGCTGAACGCTAAATGTTACACACTGTGTGGGTCGGGTAGTACCGTATGGTAAGCTGCTAGTGTCTGTGTTCTAATTGATTGTTGGATGTGGTTATAGAGACCAATCTCTGTTAAGGTCCTGTTATTGCTGGAAAAAATGATTTCTTGTCCAAATTTGTAGTGGTGCTTATTAAAATTTAGGTTGTATTTCATTTTTAATAATTTCGGTTGTTTTTATAGTTTCCTTCTCCTTGGGTTGTTCTGCATTGTATTTTATAATTGCTGATCAGGGTATGGTTGTATTGTCTTGTTTCTGGTGATCGAAGTGTTTCTGAAAAGAGTGATTTTTCATTCTTGAATGTCAGTAATCCTTTCATGCTCTTTTACTCCTCAGAACTTCTTAGTATGTCATGTCCCAGTGTTCTCAGTGTATCTTGTATACTTCAATGTAGTAATTTTTATCTATGTTTTGTCATTACTTATTTGTTTGATCACTGACCGGTTGTTCCTCGTGCCAAGTTTTTTGTTGTATTTGTTGAAAAGTTTGAGTAATTTGTAGTATGTTCCTTAATACCCTATTGCACCCGAGTATTTTCCTGTTTCTTTGACGCCACTACATCCCTGCCTAACCCCTTTTGTGAGCTGAAACTGGTTTGAAAACCATTCTTGTGCTTTTACAATAACTGTGGAGACTGTATAGAGATTCTTGATCAGACGTATCAGATGTTCTAGCACTCCCATTCCTTACAGTATGCTCCGGAGTTAGGTCTACTGCAAATTGTCGAAGCCATTGTAATGTACGAAGCACAAGACTAAAGACTGGTTAAATTCACTTCCCCCTCCCCCTATTAGTTACCTTGCATTTAGAACTTGTTCTTTGTTTTATGGTTAGTACAAAGTTAATGTAGTATCTTCTCTACTTTTTTGTCGGTGCTCCCTGCCTCAAGTGATGATCATTTTGTTCCAAGTCATTAATTCCTCAATTTCTTTTTGCTGGTTGAAGTTCCTTCAATGTATTTGTGTAGGTTTGTTTCTGCTTCCGTGAAGTCTACGCTGGTCATGTTCAGCATGGTTATGACAAATTTATTTTACTAGTGGATCTGTTCATTTTTCGTACGAAGTGGGTCCAGTTAGTATAGGTGCACAGAAGGGGAGAAAGTTCCTTTCCTCTGTACTTTTGTATTTTGTTACAACTTTTGGTGTATGTTTCTCGTTTTACATGCGTTTCTTTCGCATGAGAGAATTCAGTTAGGCTTGTTTTTCAAGCGTAGAATTATTAAATTACTTCGGTTTCAGTCATGATCCCGAGTTCTCACTCGCGAGCATAATTTTTTCCCTGTACGCGTTCTGTTTATTTTGGTTCTTGTATCCCCGCTCTGTTGGTTCGGTGTATTTGTGTACATGCCGTACATTATTTACTGAGCGATCGATTCCAAATTATCCTCAATCGAAACGTGCTGTATCCAGATCTTCGATTATCGCACGAGATTGTATTTCACGCGCATGCATATTAACCGCGAGCTTTGATTATCATGTGTGCTGTCTGCACCGAGTTCGTGAATTTGAGTATTCGCAGAAACGATAATCGATTCAATTCGTCTGAAAAGTTCGAATGGCGTGACCAGGTCCTGGAACCTTCAATTTTTCGCGCGAGGGTTGGCTGGCCGACAAAAGTTGTTGGTTGTCTGGCGAATCATGCTACCCTTTTCGTTGTCAAGAAACCAACCCTGGTGCGTGCGATGAGTCTATATTTACCTTTCACACGTTGGTAGCTCGCGTATACTCGGGGTGAGGTGTGCGAAGAAAAATCGTGGGTTCCGGTGTACCTTCGCAATGCGCGCGGATACATAAAATATACATTCGTAGTGTAGAAGTGTAATAATGAAATTTTGTCAAAATCCGAATATTCTGTGAAGTTTATAAGTGCGCCTGCACGAAATCATTTTCGTAAGTATTTTGGCATTCATTTGACTTGGTTTCGCGAACTCGCGTGTGTGGCTGGGATCCAGGGAAGACCTCGGCGTATTTTAATTGGTTCGTATTTTTGGCGTTCGTTTCTGTACTCGTGCAGAATATAAAAGTCGGTGCGTGAAAAATGAGTCGTTTGAATCAGCCGATCGATAATATTTCCTTCCGAGAAAATTTGATCGAGAAGTACACCCCTCTCACAAGAGATTTGTCAATTTGGTTTTGCTGGCTTCAGTCGGAGAAAAAGATTCTAATGCAACAGAATACATGCAGCATAAATGTATTTTTGTGTAGCCTGTTATATTGGCTGTGATAACTTACTTTGTTTGATTGATCCGACCTATGCCCGATGATAGCGAGAGTTGTGATTGAGTTAAGAAACTGAAATCTCGAACTGTTATCCGCGATAACTGAACAAAGGTCGAGTTCAAGTAAGGACTCAGTCAAACTTGGAGAGGAAGAGTGAGGAACCAGAATATGTCTGGGCTGTAACTGAAATTCGTACGTAGTATAAACGAGAATTGGACCTAAAATGCGTTCTAACTTTTTTTTTTTTAATAGACGAGGCTTTACTGATAACTGTAGTCTAAGGCCTCCTAAATAACGTCCCAAAAATCCCACTCCCTCCCTTATGCTAAATTCTTTGCGGGGTTCAGAGTCTCCAAAATTGTTTTTGACATTTTCATATCTTTACTTTGGCACACAAACCGGAAAAACGTTTCTATCTCGCGGGATGTTTCATGCATTACGCGTTACATTTGAGGAGGAATGAAATAATCATTTCCATGGAAATTTATTTTGACATTTTCTTGTCTTTACTTTGGCACATTCTTGCTATGGGTATAACACCAAGGGAAAAACGTTACATTTGAGGAGGAACGAAAAGGAATTATCATTTTCATGGATATCGTTTTGACATTTTTTTGTCTTCACTTTAGCTCATAATGGAGAAAAGCGTTACTTTGGAGCGTGACAAAACAGCGTTATGAATAATAATAATAATAATAATAATAAAACTACTGACTGACTCAACACTTAATTCATTTGCAAGTACCACACGCCTTGTATCAGCCTGTATTCCCATGCGAGCATCACGTTCCTGGTACCAGCCTGCGAGCACTACGCTCTGCTAGTGCATCATCTTGCAGACGAGTCTGCAACCACGGGAGAGCATTTTCATGTCTACTCTGCGGACTACGTCGACATGAGAATGTAATCGTCAGCGAACGTAGCGTCCCAAGAATGAGCGCGCCAAAAAATATGGAGTGCAACATGCACTGCGGAGCATATGGACGACGACATTCTCATGTCGGCGCAGTCCGTGAAGCAGACATGAAAATACTCTCCCGTTGTTGCAGACTCATCTGCAAGATGATGCACTAGCAGAGAGTAGTGGTCGCTGGCTGGTACAAGGAACGTGATGCTCTCATGGGAATATAGGCTGATACAAGGAGTGTGGTACTCGCAGGCGAATTAAATGTTTCTGAACAATGTTGAGAACTACCATCGATATTGAAAAATGTTTCAAATGAAGATTAACTATCCAGTTGAGAGCGGCATCTGGTGGTGGAAGTGGGGATACATATGCCATAGTAACGCGATGTGGGAACCACATGCATTACGCCTTAATTGTGTCTGTACAAAAAATAAAATATTTTTTCCGAATTACGTTAAGTTTATGAATGTGCTTACATTACATAATGTACCTGTGCAGCCTCGAAAGAATATGTTTTTTATTTGGTCTAATTCCTATAGAAGGGTTTTGCATGATTTTGTAGTGGAAGGGGTTCTTATTAACATACTGAAAGTCTCACCCCGTCCCCCGCGTGCATCACGTGCTATAGCGTGAAATGTGTCCTGTTGCGGCATTTTTTGCTATTATCTCGTGAAATATCGATTTTTTGGGAGGAAAGGTCTTATTGCATAAAATATTCCCCATAAGATTCTCGATCGAAATGGTCATTATGATTCTTCTAAAAAAAAAACTTGTTTTTTTATATTTTTCAATTAATTTATTAAACCTGGGTGAACGGCCGACCGACGCCTAATGAAACCACCCAGTTTTGGACATTGGTTTCCACCAGCCTCCTCCAACCTGATCTGTTTTGGGCCACCCTATCCATCTTGGACCCACTCTTGTAACTATTTCGTCCCGCCACAGGATTGGGGGCGGCCCCTTTTCCTTTTGTTACCATGGGGAGTCCAGACCGACCATTTTCGGTTTCCCTCCCCGGCTAGATGTTCTGCGTATTTGAATTTCAATTTCTTAATTATATACCCAATGTCCGCCATCTTCGTTTTTTTAAATAATTTTATTATTCCTAGAAAACTTGTTTTAACCCCACAAAATTACGATCTTCATGAAGTAATATTTCATGTGCCGCTATAGGTTCGATTATTTTTAGGCTGCAGTGACTGACTGTGCTCTATATCATAAGTGCGTTCCATTTTAACTTTTCAGTTTAAAAACAAGTATTTGAAGTGATGTTTTTCAGGGTCACTCATTGGTGAGGGTGCAAACAAATGAGAGAGGTGCGGATTGAAATTGGAACGTAGGTACACATAATGTAGAGCATAGTCACTGCAATCTAAATCATCGAATATAACAGCGCGGGAAATATTATTTCATGAAGTTACAACAACTTTTTTTGGAAAAGATCATAATGACGATTCCGGAAGGGAATTTTATGGGGAACATTTTTTGTAATAACTGCTTTTCCGAAAAACACAATATTTGGCCAGATAATTGCAAAAAACACCGTGGCGAGATATACGCGGGGTACGGGGTGAAACTTCTAATATGTTGATGACCTCTCCATTCGTTACAGAATCCCACAAAAAACCCTCCCAAAGGAATTACTCCAAATGAATCTTTTTTGACGTATCGTCGCCTTGGTTTAAATATCACGTAAGTCCATATTTATGAAAAATGGGGTTTACCAGGTTTTTAATGTAAACAAAGAATCGTGGAATTTAAATTTATAATCCTCTTAAATCGAAAGTGCAATTTACCACTCCTAGCAGCGAAACTGAACACCTTGGAGGTCATTGATCCAAATTTCCGATTCAGTTTTTTGTGTTTTCTGACGTTTGTGCATTTTTGGACTTACGTGTGGTATCTAAACCGAGACGACGATATATCTCCTATAGACTATTGAGTTAAGATGGTAGTCCACTTGGAGACTTCTTAACTGACCATTGAATGGCGTTACGCCATTTATGTGAACACACTTTCATTACAACAGTCCTATTTAGACTAATGCTGGACTATGAACCGTCTACCTCAAATTCTGTAAGTTGGCAAATGTTTTTTATTTCTCCTGAAAATTTAGATTTTTATACTTAACGCACTTTGGAAAGTTTTATCTTCAAATAAAATTTGTTCTACGCGAGATATTCTATAAAAATGGTCCTCTCTCAACCTGCGCAAGCAGGAGTCGAAACTGACTAGTTTTCAGACCACACAATAATACAGGCCTTTGTGGGAAGGGGGAGTTATTTTTTGATAAATTTTCTCAATTTACTGGGCGTTAGGAATAGAGTCAACTTTAATTCTTATTAGGGTCGATTTCCCATCCTACTAACTTTGCATTCTTAGAAATTTTTTTCTCCTCGATCCCCTCCCCTCAGGAACCACCGATAGTATTTTGCATTTTCAAATGTTCCAAATTTTTGAACTGAATTTTTTTAAACGATTCTTTTGAAATTTATAGAAAACTAAATTGGAAATACAAACATTGTATATGGGGCATTCAGAGCTGCTGATTTCAACTTTGACATTGCTTTCCCCCTCATTTTGAAACTGTGACATTTGAAGGAGGGGTGGGGGTCAAAATGAGGTCGAATGCAATATATATGTCTATTCTCAGGTTTTCAAAGTCGCCGAATTCGTTTTTGACTTGTTACTGCAACAAATGAAAATTGTAACGCCTGTGTGTGGCGGTGGGAACTGGGAAATAACTTTGTCGAGAAATGAAACATGGATATCGCTGAATTCAATTCTGACATTATGTTCCTTCGCTTTTCAAAATTATTTCACCCAGGAGAGAAAATGAGGGTCAAAATAACGTCAAATACTATGTGTATTTTCACTCTTGGGTTTTTCAGGGTCGTCAAATTCATTCACTCTCAAATCAAAATTGTAGAAGCGAATATAAGGAACTGAAATAGGATGTATCTACTGGCTGTAATACCATATCCGTGGTGTTGTTCATTCCAGTTGGAATCTACACATGATTCCAGTTTGGAATCGATGTACATATTTGCGTCCAGGATAACAACTGACATTTTTCTCGCATAAATTCACCCTCAAATATTGATGAAATATATATTTCTCCGAAGAAAAAAAACTGCAGGTGTTCCAGGATATCTGTTGAGAGGTGCACATGTTCTCACCAATTGAACCGAATCAGATACTGAATATTTCAACCCGTAAATTGTATTTTACTTTTTTATAAGCCTTCATTTTGGTGTTGAAATTTCGTCAATCGGAATAAACTCAGTACTATTTGATATCCATGATGCCTTTCTCGACAGATCCATTTTACAGTCCCTAGTCCCACTTCAGGTGCCACAATTTATCGAAAATGAATTCAGTTACTTTGAAATTGTAAGAGTAGACATACATATTTCATTTACCCCCATTTTGACCCCAGTCCGTCCCCAGGTGCACCATTTTTGAAATGAGGGGGACAGTAACGTCAACCCCGAATATCTTCCGATATCTCGATTTCCGATTTAGTTTTCTTTGTGTTCAAAAAATCTACTGTTGGTGGTTCCTGGGAAAAGTTGGTGAGTGAAATTGTGGGGACAAAAAAATTCGTACCTCAGTGACATATGAAAAAAATTAAAATTTGGTTGGTAGAGAAATTTTCAATCTTCCATAATGAAATTATTTGACGGTCGAAATAATCTATTCCTCTTTCCATCTTCTTTTCCCTCTGAATCCCTATGACCCCCCCCCCTCCCGGTAAGGCCTGTGTAAAAGTATAACCTGGAAAAGTGGTCAATTTCGATCTCCGCTTACGCAGCTTAGGAGGCAGATTCAAAAATAATTATATGATCATTACTGCGAAGAAAAAAAAAGGTGTAGAACAAATTTTGTGTATTACATTGTCAATAACATTTCACACCATTTTTCGAAAAATTTATTTTTTAGGTCTTTGACTCAACAAAAATTTGTGGGATTTTTGGAACGTTGTTGAGAGACTCATGTAACAGAAATCGCTTTTAGTTGAAAAAACTTAGGTTCTTAACAATTACACAACAAAGAAATGTTTTTTTTGTTTTTTAATTTATCTATTTATCGGCAAACATAGCATTTTATAATTATTTGACTAAATTTAAAATCATATTACCGCAGATTTCTGTGATACCAGAATTTTTCTTATCAATTTGGAAAATGCCCCCCTCTGAACCATCTCTTATCCTCTTTCTTCTATGAAAGGATTTTCATATCACCGAGATTTTTTGTATTCAGATGAGTTACGTTCTTCACAGTTGGCAGAATTGCAAATGAGAATTTGTCTACCAAAATACAACTTCGTTTCCATAATGTCCCTTCATGCTACAGGAAATGTGTTATAGACTGTACCTGATAGTGGAGACCCCCAATAATATTATTGGCTATCATATTGATGTACATGACCTAGGGGAAATACTCTTTTGACCGCCACTCAACTTGTGATATCTTGATCCATTGGAAGAACTGAAGATTCTTCTGTTTTTCTTAGCTGCATTTCATCTGATGTACATTTTTCAAACACGTAAGTATTTATGCTCTTGAGAAAATCGAAATTGTACCCTCCCCTTCCTTCTTAAAAAAATATGAAATCGCCTTCAGTGGATGAAATTAAATTCGAAGTTGGCAGAATTACAGAACCAAAAAGTTTTTTCGTTTCTTCTCTTTCTTATCGAAGTTTTGAATTTCAGCATTTTTCATCATTCGATGACATAAATTATGGATTTCTTGTGGATCCCAAAAAAATTATTCAGTCATGTGTTGGAAGAATAAGATCCCCTCTTCCTTCCTACTCCTCACGACAAATTATCAAATTGTTGGAATCATCTTCAGGGTCGGAGAAATTGAGTTTCTGCTCTTAACTGAATTAAGGAAGTTCAAACTAATTTCCCCGTTTCCTTCATTTTGCCTGTCAGTTCAGACCCGTAATGTCTTAGAGGGAGAGAGGGGAGACAATAATTCTCCCGAACTAACGGTTTGCTCCCAGATTAATTTTGATTCGGAGGCAAAATCTTCGTGCAGCTTTTTTTTTGCTCGCATATCTCGAAACTGTGATATTGAAATTATTATCTTGCCTTGATTGCCCCCACCTCCTTGTGAACTCCAAGTTGCCCCTTTGGAAAGTGATCGTCTTCAACTGCTTTATTTTTCCAAGTAACTGCCGGGATTTTCGAGTCATGCCCTGTACGGTATACTATGTACAAAACCACATGCATCACCTTTTTAAAGTTAGGAACCAACCGAGTTGTTG
Organism: Acanthococcus lagerstroemiae; assembly: GCA_031841125.1. NCBI lineage: Eukaryota > Metazoa > Arthropoda > Insecta > Hemiptera > Eriococcidae > Acanthococcus > Acanthococcus lagerstroemiae. The sequence goes on along the minus strand of CM063112.1, from coordinate 30,919,561 downwards.
AAACTCTGAAACTTTGTGCTGAACCATTTTGAAAAAAAGCTCTTGGTTGTTTGTAAAATTTTCACAAATTGACTAAAAAAATTTTTTTCGTGTATTTCAAAACTTCTCCAGTTATGCTAAAAAAAAATAGAAAGAAATAGAAGAAAAAGAAACTTTAAAATTTCCTTTTCCCCTCTTCTCCTTTCACCCATGTGGAAGAATAAGCAGTAAGTCGAAATCCTCTTCTCTAAGTTCAGTTCTTGGGTGTTGGAAGAATTGAAAGTAGAAGCCTTTTTTGTCTCGCCAGTCGATTTCATATACTTTCGGCCCTTGGAAAATCCGAAAATTCTCTTCAATACTTTCGCGAGTCAATGTTACATTTTTCTCGAGTGAAGTTACTAATTGGTACTTGGCTTCCCCTCTTCCCTGTATACCTTCGGGCTTTCCAGTCGCGTAGCTTCTCCTCGTACTGTATACGGCGTGCGCGAGTGTACCAAAACCAGCCAGAAGACATGTGAGTTGAACGCCCTCGACGTTCGAAATTAAAACCAATAATAGAGGTAACTATTGATCGGATATGAACTGTATCATTGTTCTCGGCGGAGTTTTAAAATCAAAGTCGGCGCGGCGTCGTACTTATAACTACTCGTACTTGTCTTACATTCGCAGTCTTGGAAGACATTCTTTCTATAACCATTCTCGTCTTGCGTCTTTTTCAGACTGATCGACAGCAAATACCCGGCTCTTCCATTGCTGCATATCGGCGACCATAACGACGACTCGCTCTCGGATCGCAGTCTGACCGACGAGACCACACCGCTGATCGACGAGGAACCGGAACGACCGCCCGAGGAACCGGAGCCACCTGCGGAGAAGCCGAGACAACCTGTAGCCGAACCGGAATCGGAACTTCAACCAGAACGCCCTCCAGTCCCGCCTGCTCGGGTGAAACCACCCTTACTGCCGAAGCCGCAGCACATACCGCCCAAGCACTTCGAGTTCACCCGGCCTGAATTTGAAAAACGCACCACCAATCCGTTCGAATTCCTCATCAACTCACAGGCCGATAGCTTGCAGGTGATCAGCGAAAGTTACGCGAGCCAGTTCACCCAAAGCTACACAAGCCAATTCAGTCAGGTCGAAACCAGTTTTGAGATCAGCAAGTCTTCGTCGCTGGACAGCCGGATTTTCTCGCGGTCGAAAGTGGACGCGGCGACCACAGCGTCTTCGGACTTCCACTCGCTCGAGGCGATCCACCAGCAGTTCAACTCGGACAAGGAGTCGTTGATTGAGAAGAGTTACACCAGCTATGGCCGGCTGGTGAGGAAGCAGCTGGATCACGACAGGAGTAATCGCAGCTCATGGCGTAGTAACTCGGATTTGGAGACCGGCGATGAGGCGCGGTCGCGATCCTCGTCGATCAATGACAACGACTACTGGTTGAAGGCGTCGCCGAAAAGCAGCAGCAGCGGATCGCCAGTGGTGAAGGCGAAACTCAACGTCAAGGACGAGGGCGAGGATAAGGCGGAGGTGGGCGGTGACGACGACTCGCTGGAAAACAGCTCGTTCGAGAATTCGTACTCGGTGCGCAGGCGGCTCAAACAGTGGTTCGGCTCCTTCGGGAAGGCGGGCAAGGCGGTTAAACGTAGGGACAGCACCTTCTACCTAGATAACGAGAATAAGAATATGTGGGAGACGGCGAGCATCTCCTCCGGCGAGGATAAGAACGACATTACGAACGACGTCAGCGTCGAGGAGTCGAACGACGGAGACACGACGGTGAATGGAAACGCGGAGCCGTTGACCGAGGAAGAAAAACAAGAGAGGAAGGCGTTCTACGTGGTCAAAGAGCTTATTTCGTCCGAAAAGGTGTTCATAGATGTGCTGAAGTTGCTGACGGTCGACTTCGTGAATTGTGTGAAGAACGCGGACCGTGACAACCCGGTGGTGTCAGACGCCGAGCTCGACAAGATCATCTACTACCTGCCGCAGCTGCAACTGTTCAACGAAGAGCTGCTGCGGGACTTCGAGTGCCGATTGGAGAATTGGCCGGAGTGCAAGAAGATCTCTGATATTATTATTAAGAAAGGCCCGTTTTTGAAACTGTTCTCGACGTATATACAGAACTTCGAGAGGCAGTGTAACCATTTGGACGAAGCGTGTAACAAGTACCATCGATTCGCGAAAGTGGTCAAGGATTTCGAGGCGTCAGAGAGGTGTAAGAAACTGACCCTGAAACATTACATGCTGAAGCCGGTGCAGCGACTGCCGCAGTATCGATTACTGTTGGAAGATTACCTGAGTCATCAGAATCCAGAGTCGCCCGACTACAGCGACACGGAGAAGGCGTTGAAGATTGTGTGCGGCGTGGCTGACCACGCGAATCGGAGTATCGAGCAAGGGGTAAGTGTTGAGAATGTATTCCGAAACTAGAGCGAATGATAGTTGCCCAAGATGGAAGGCAGTCTGCGTTTCTTGATGAAAATGTGCCATTTGGGGCAGTTGATTTCTTTTACCACTAAGTCCGTTCGTCCACTGGTTAGCGCCGGTTGCATTTCGAACTTTCTAAAGCGCCCCAAGTCTGGGTTGAGAGTAAGTTTCCTCGAAAAAGCAATCAGAACAATGGAGTTTTGTTGATTCTTTTGTCCAAGCAAAAGTACGGTCGGCCCTGTAGGGTTATCCCTTTCTACTGATGACATCAGATTTATCAAAGCAAACAGAATTCTTCCGCTTCAGGAAAGACTCCGCTAATAGTAATAACACGATACTTTAATGTCCCTTACTATTGGACAGAAGAAAGCAGCTCGAACACACGAAGGAATTGATGAAGGGGCTGCGAGAAATATGTATTTGGCACATCCATGGTTGAGACCCTAAGGAAAATTTTAAAAACTGTAACTACAGGGTGTCTACCGGTCAAGGAAAAGCCAAGTATTTTGGATAGTGGTCATGAAAAGTCATACATTTTTCATTTAAATTTCCTCAAAATTACTATCACGATTTTTTTAAAAATTATAAGTAAATTTAAAGTAACGTAAATATTTTCAGATATTTACATAATATCCTTTTTCATAGTATTTTTTAGTGTTTTTCCATTTATTGTGAGGCCCCCCCCCCCACCTTGGTAAGGTTCTACGAACAAGATTATATTTGTATGTGTGTAAAACGGTTATGGAAAAAGTGAGAAAAGGTCAAGGAAAAGTGAAGGAATTGGAAAATTTGGACCCGGTAGACACCCTGAATTACTGTCGGAAGTTGAGACCCATAAGAGGGACATACGTGCCCTGTCTTTTCAGTTTTTCCTTAACAACTTCTCAGCCGCAGATCGTATTACGTGAACTGCAAAACTGATTTGCGCTAAATTTTACACTAAAATGGTCTCGATATTTTTTGCAACTTGTTTGGAACCTCAGAAAATGGGGGTTCAAAAAGTAGTACCTCACTTTGACAGAAGCTTTACATAGTGAAACGTCATCGAAAGAGGGTCTTCATCTCACGAAGTACAGTTCAGAGTACGGATGCCACTTTTGCCTAGAATTGCTTCCCTATCACCGGGATTTCTCCCCTGTTCCTACCCCTGCCTCTTCCGGCACCACATGAATAAGATTTTTTTGCGTTTCATTGGTATCGGAACAAGCTTTATTGTTAGAACTTTTTGAGCTTCTTGCGAGAAAAGAATTAAAATCGATGTATCAATTTCGGCGAATCTAAAGTTGTTGTATTCTATTGATCCGATCTGATGGTGAAAATTGTGGCACCGATGGCGAGGGGAGGTTGAGAAATAAAATTGTTCATACAATATGAATGTCGAATAGTAGGTTTTTAAGACTGCCAGAGACGTACCGATAGCGTGGAGGGGGCAACTTACCCCCTCCCTTTTGGAATTTTTCACTCAGTGGTTGGGAAAATTTACCACTTCAGTCAGGGATGAGAATAAGGGGGGACACAGGAGCTTCCACCAGAGTTGGGAAGTTTTAGGAGATGGATCAAAAGTTTGGCAAATCCAACAAGTCAAAATTTATCTTTTTAACCAATACAAAAAATTTTGATACTTGGGAATCTTGAGTTGAGTCAGTTGAGACTTTCATCATTTCTGCTGCCCTCCCCCACTGAAGAAATTCTTCGCTACATCCCTGGAGACTGCGCATTGCATTCTTGATACAATTTTGGCGTTACTTTGAAAATCAGGGCACCAATGGTTGGGGGGGGGGGGGTAAAATATAAAATATCAGTAAATACCTACAGTGGTGTGGTGGGACGTATGACGATGCACACATGCCAAAGTGGCCCTTGAGCCACCGCACCCCCGGCCCCGGAAACTATCCTTTCGAGTATCCCATCGGTGGCTGGAAAATACCTGCTGTAGGATATTGAATAATAGGTTCGTAAGGTCTCTAATTGCATTTTTACAAGATTTTGACGTTACCTGAAAGTTGTAGCATTGGTTTGGGGGAATGGGGGAGGGGTCCAAATAGAAATTGAGAAATACAATAAATATATGGAATTGTAGATTTGTAAGGCCACTGATTTCATTCCCAATGTCATTTTGACGTTATTGTAAAAAAAAATTGAGGCCCCAGCGGCTGAGGAACCTGGTAATAATGAAAAATACTTTGAATACTCGGTGGGTTATTGAAGTTCCGCATATCTGCTCGTCATATTATTTTGAAATTATCAGAGAAATTGAGTTGAGGAGCATTTGAAAAAATACTGAGGAGGAGCACTTGTATCCCTTTAGTGAGTTCTACGTCCCCCCCCCCCGAGTTACAAATACAGGTGTTAGCAAGAGACATCTCTTCATTGAAAAATGCTGGGTACGTTACAGTGAAATTCATTCTCTTTTTTTTTCTTCGATTGTCGCTGGCACAAGAAAAAATTGGTACTTTTTATTGTAAGAACCCGGGAATCAACATTTTAGAAGAAGAAATGTTTTAAGTTGGTGCGGAGGAAAATTGAAGTTTAGTGTAGGATCCCCTATTAGAAAAATTGCAAGTTTCCTTTCAAACATCTTACAAGTAGTTTCTGTTAAAAAAGTAAACCAGTCCAGATAAATTGTTCTTTATTCTTCTTAACATGAATAAAAAACAACTTTACCAGAAAAGTTTTTGAAATAATTTTGAAATTAAAATTTATGCAGGGGATACACAGGGTTCCAAAATAGGACTGCTGAATGATTACTGATGAAATGGTGTCCTTTACTCGAAGTTAATCACATACATAAGTAAATGTCACCTGATAACTCATCTGTGTGATTTTAGGATCTAAACCCATTTTTGAGGCAGTTTTAGACTTCTGTCCCTGAAGAATTATGAAATCAACGCATAGAAATTTTTTTTTGGAGCTTTTAATATACAATCAGTTATGGGATTTCTCGAGATGCTGAGTTCATTTCTGAAGTCATTGTAGCTATAACCGGTACCCTGAAGGCTATGGGAGGCTACCACCTGAAATACAGCTAGTTGAATGTGTGGCAAAACAACATTTCTAGTCTCCCCTGTGAATTCGTTCGGATGGGAGTGCGTCTAAAAATAAGAAAGAAATGAAAAAAAAACAACTGAAAATTGGTTTAGCGATTTTGGAACTCTAGAAATAGATTTTACCACGTGATATTCATATGACGGTCATTGAGTAAAGGATATGATTCCATCGGTATCTGTCTAATAACCTTATTTTGAACGCCCGTATACACCCTACCCGAATTGTTGTTGAATTACTCCCCCCCCCCCCAAGAAACTTGACTCGTACGATATTTTCTTACGCGGAATCCTATGTTAGCCCTCAACCCCTTAACATACCGGTTTAGATTTTTTTTTTCAACCAAATGTTGGGTATCGGAGTCTGGCACCAAGTACACTACATTACTTTCTTTTGTGGGACTGAAAATCGGAAAATGGGTAAAATATGTGATACGCTGAGGGTACACTCGACTAAAATGGGACTAAATATTAAAGAGTAATCCCCCCTCCCCCCGCTATACACACACACACTAAAGTCAAAAATTTTGACATTCTGAGTTACTGACGTCATTTTACAGAGGAAATCGTCTAGATGGATGTCTCAAACTCTCGTACTTTTATCACAGATATTTCTGAGAAAATCATTCTCTGAGATGAGTAATGTTACTTAGACAAAATTTGTCAGTGTTTTTTTTGTTTTTTTTTTTGTTTGTTTGTTTGTATCATAAAACCAGACTGGTTGATTTTTATTCCAAAACTAGACGTGACGATTTTATTTTTTCAAAACTAGCCTTGTCTTGCCGTCCGCTTGTCATAGAAAATTATGTTACCTGTTGACGACATACAAACTGTAGAGCTTAGAACAATGTTGCAGAACAAGAAGTTCTTTGCTGCGCGAGATAACTCGTCAGATTACCTGACACGTTCACAAGTTCTCGATGAGTCATGTATCCAACACTCTGTGACTCATAAATGCAAAAATCAGCACTGTGCAGTATTGCGCAATTCTGTTGTGACTTTGTGAATATTGTGAATCGTGAATGTGACCTATTCTCTTCTTCTACGATTCATAGCACAAAGAATGTACGATAATTTTTTTTCTCGACCAGACTTGTTAATTTTGTTTCAAAAAAGAGATTGATTCCCCCCCCCCCACACACACACAAAAAATCGAAGTTTTCCTTCAATTTTGTAAGTCATGTTGATTTTCCCCCTACTTTTATCAGTACCAAATTTTCATTTTGGGAACTGAAATTGTAAATTAAGGATCCACTGCAACGTTCGAAATTAGCAGCCCTGAAAACCTCCATATCAATATCGCGTTCGATTTTTCTAGTAGAGGTCAGTTTCGTCCTAACCTCCTAAAAAGGATAAAATTTCGATTTCGAGGCTCCATTCGAAGCAGCATTGAAAATGAAATGCTATGTTACAGCGTGTCTATTGGGCATACAAGTCATACAAGTTGTATAAAAGTCGTACAAATGAAGCAGTGGTCATACTAGTCACACACGTTATACATACCTCATACAATTGCCTCTAATTACTTACAAATTTAGAATGATATTTGTGAATTTTATTAGTAAGCATTTGTGATTACTTGCAGTATTTCTTATCAAAGTATGGCCAAATTGAAATTTTACTGGAAATTTGTGTTCTTTGCAACATTCTTTGAAAAATTCGTTCGTTATTTTTGAACCTAAGTATCAAGTTTCTTGTCAAGTTTTTGTTAGCAACTAGCACGTTTTCATCATGAATTTTCTTTTTCTTGTGGAAATTCTGTTCAGGCGTGAAGATGATCCGAAAAAGGTCATCCAAAAATCATCCAAAAGTCATATAGGGTATGCCAAAATAGTTAACCTGTCTTTAAACGCTTACCATGTGGTAACACTGATAAGTAGACAGGTTTTGCCCATGAAAATATTCGGCTATGTATGCCATTTAGTAAGCATGTCTCTGTGGTCTGGAGAACATCGCGGTTTCTGCGCAGAAACGTTTATTCTAAAAACCAAGTGTCCTGGCGACTCAGCGCGCGTGTAGAAAAAAGCTTAAACTGAAAAGACACGATCTCTTTCCCTCTCCAAAGGCAATCCTGCCGCGCTTGTTCTCCCCTCTCTGAACGTTACTGGTGATGCCCTTGAGTCGAGTATTCTTCGTCCACCGCTTGATGACTTTTGGAGAGGGAACGAGATCGTGTCTTTTCAGTTTAAACTGTTTTCGAAATTAGCGCTGTGTCACCACAACACTGTTTTTTAGAATAAACGTTTCTACGCAGAAATTGCGATGTTTTTCAGACCACAGAGTTGTGCTTACTAATGGTATAACATAGCCAAATATTTTCATGGAAAAAAATTGCCTACGCATCAGTGTTGTCACATGGTAAGCGTTTCAGGTCAACTATTTTGGCACACACTGTACAAAGGTCATACTATTGAAAAATTCGCATTTGGTAGACACCCTGTATTAGAAATCTGTGATCCAAGAAACATATTTGAATTCTCTGTTCGATTTGACCTATTCAAAGGGTGAAATTTCGATTTTGAGGATGAAGTTTGAGAGGAAGACACTTCATCTAAAGGGCTGAGTGCAAGGAGTCAAATCACACGGCAAAATCACAAGTCAGTAAGCACCTAATCACAGTCTATAATTATTTCATTGTGTTTTTCAAATTAGTTCCCCTCTAAGGTTTTGAATACATACTCAGATTAATCCATGATAAAAAGATCTTGAGGCAGCAAAGTTCAATTATATTCTAGATGCGGTTTTCTCTGAATACTTCAAAAGGGAGGCGGAAGGGGACTCCAACGCGCTACCATATTCGGATTTCAAATGAAATGAGGACACACAGGCAAAATAAGGGTTCTGGGTTGCTGTTATTGAATTTCTAATTAGATATTCAACTCATCTCGAACTCTTCCATAATGTACCGTAGAAGAACATTTCTTTAACTACTTTTCAATCCCTGCGAAGAGTGAAAGCGGAAAAAATTGATATTTTGATTGAATGAAGCATTTTCGTGGTTGCAGAATCCGACGATGTTATCAATTCCTATCTAACTTTACGCTAAACCATCTAAAATTCAATTTTAAAAACTCATTTTGTTTCAAAATCTACTACACGCCAAATTTCTTTGTGTTCCAAAACTTACTGTAGGCAGAATTTGTTTGAAAACTTACTAAAATTTGTAAAGGGCTATAGTAAGCAAAAGTAATTTTGTCTGAAAACCTACTAAGACTAACTATGCTGATGTTAGTATTGCATTTCTTCAAGAGTTTCATTCATTTTAAATACCTTGATCGAGAATTTTTTACTTCAACAATATTTTGATGACGAAGATTTATTTTGAATTCTATTTTAATTTTCTATTGTTTTGAACCATTGAAAGTTATATTTTTTGACAACTTGTTCAGTATTGTTTCAAAATCTACTGAAATACGCCGAGTTTATTTTCAAAAACTACTAAACACCATGTATGTTTACCTGAAACCATTACTAAATGAAATTTCAAACGTACAATAATACTACTTCCAAGTTGCTGACAAAGGTGAATTTTCATATACAAGCATCAATGTTACCAACCTATGAATTAAAAAAAAAAAAAAGCTTTTTACCTACTACCGGTGCTCGTTAAACTCCCCGTCATAAACCACGGGGCTAGTGATACGAGTATTCGACAGGAAGATAGCGCAGTTGACCTAGGCCGATTCCCCGGCAAGAAGAGAAGAGGGCTAAGGCAGCCCTAAGAGGCTCCCCGATGTCCCTGAGGTAATGCTCGAAGGGGCCGTTCCAGAGCTCGGGTGAGAGCAAATGAAAGAAAAGAGACACCGGAACGGCCTCTTCAGTTTTTCACTGTTTTCTCCAAACAACAACTTTTGGTTTTAGGAGGTTTTGAAAATCATCGAATCATTTCACGTGTATTGCTTTGCATAGCTGTAGATCAACTGATTCGGATGATCCGAATATTTTCTCTATCCCTGGAAACCTTCATTAGACGACTCAGATCTTTAATCTGTGATTTGCTACGGTAAAAGTTGCATATCTTTCTGGTCTCCCAGGTGCATAACTGGTGAATGTTATTCTTGCGAATCTGCCCTTTCACTATTTTCAGAATAATTAATCTTTTTTTTTTCTTTTTGTTTTAGTCTCGTCTTACCGAACTGCTGAAAGTGCAGGCGAAATTAGGTAATTACGAAATCATCAGGCCAGGACGAGAATTAGTCAAAGAAGGAGAACTGTACAAACTGTGCAGGAAAGAAATGCAGTCACGGTATTTCATTTTGGTTAGTAACTTCCTCTGTAGTACGTGAGTGTGCCTCGTAAAATTCTGCGTACTGTATTAAACGATTGTATAATGTTAGTGTCCCATTTAACGACGGTCGAGTAATCGTCTTTTGTTGTATTCGCAGTTGAACGATTGTTTACTCTACACGAGTTACTACGGTTCGATGTTCAGCCTAACAGTCAAGTACAAACTACCTCTGGCCGGTATGAAAGTGTCCATTCCTGATGTGGAAGATTACCACAACGAATTTAGTATAATTAGCACCACACGAAGCTTTACGCTCAGAGCCAAGTAAGTATTGTATGTCTGCAGCACAAGGGGTGTTGTTCGATATGAGCGTTTACCTTGTTGCAGATCTGCCGTCCAAATTGACGTTGTGGCTATATCCCTTTTGCAATGTCCTGGGAAAGGAATCTAATTAGCCCGTAGGCTTGGAATTATTTTCAATGGGGTATAGTGACAATATGAATTTGTGCGACAGAGAGGGGCCGTAACCAGGAGTGCCAGTGGGACCACTGCCTCTAGCTACTCAGTTTGCTCTCCTTGCAAAAGACAGAATCCATTGATATCGTTTCCCTTTGCTGAAATTTGCTCTCCAAAAATTCACTCAATACAAGAGGCTGGTCATGGTCCTGGATGAACACATGACCTAGGAAATATGAGTACGTTTCTCACCAAGTGCTGTGGATATACAGAAGATCTCAACCACCCCAACCTGTTTTTTATTACTACCTGTCTACCCTTGGCCGTTCATCATTTCCTATGGGAACTCGGAGACCCTGTAGTGACGGAAGGATGCTAATTACTCTCAGATCCGCTTCTGTAGCTTTTCTTCCGTATAAATCATTCGATATTCAAACCCTCCGTTTGTTCAGTTCCGTATATAGGAATGCGTGTTCGTGATGTTTGGACCTCCATACATTTTCCCCGTTATTTGGATTTCAGGTCGCCAGAAGAACGCGAAGAGTGGTGCTCTGCTTTGGATAAAACGATCGCAGAGCATAAGCAGAAACAGTCGTCTTTTAGTCCAACATTTGTTCCCGAACCTTTAGAATTAGGAAAACAAGTAAGACTGAAGGCATTCCATATTGCATTCGGTTTTCTTCGATATTATTTATTTTTAGAGCTATACATGAGCTCGGTGCGGATGATTGCGAACGAGGGTGTTGAAATACACGGTATACTGTGCTCGGTTGCAGGCCCCAATATGGGTACCAGATGGTCGAGTTACCATGTGTCAAGTATGCACGGCCGAATTTACTTTTTCGTTCCGAAGACATCATTGCAGGGCGTGCGGGAAAGTAAGTGCATAAACATTCGTATTCGATTAATTTTTGCTTGATTGGTGCAATGCTTCGAGACTTTAAAATATTTATGATTGCGGTGATTTATCAACAGGTGGTGTGTGCAAATTGTTCCGATAACAAAGCTCCGTTACAGTATATGCGTTTTCGGCCATACAGAGTGTGCGACGATTGTTACCAGTATTTATTAAAAGGTATCTGATGAACTCTTCGTTCCTGGGAGTTGCTTGGGTTAATTCATTTTTATCAATTAGTTGCATGAGTAGACGGTGTTTATATGGCGATATGTTTTTTCAGAATACACTGACCCGAACAACACGATAGTGAAGACTCTCATGGCGCAGTCTGATCTGAGCGAAGCGGATGCTGCGGTCGTGTATGATGGCATTCGTTTATCGTTCAAGAAACACGACCCTCCTAGGTCGAGAAAATTACCTGAAGTTCCTAAGAGACTGATTGAGGTATGCAAGTATGAACACTGTGTACGGCCTTACGAATCATCTGGCAAAACGCCGAATTTATGCTAAAAAGCAGTCATTCGATCAGAGTTGACGCTTGATTGAGAGTGATTCCTTACGCACATCTGAAGGCCCTCTAAAAATCTGTAATACTCTTTGTTCCTATTTGATGGTTCTTTAAAGTTGGCTATTTTCAGTTTGAAGTAGCGGCAACTAGGGGAAAAGATGAAGTATGTTAGGTTTTTGGACGATATCGAACGTTGTACAGGCTGCAAAGAAGATTTCTCTGTAGAATGTTGAATAAGACGGAATTTCCTGCCTAAAACGTTCTAATTCTTGGATAGCCTTAAAGACTGATGTAATGCTTTTGATTACCTTAGCCATTATAACAACACTGAAAACAATTTTTGAAATTATTTGTACCAGTTTCTTTAACCTAATATGTAGCCGACATGGTGTCTTGTGTGTGTGTAGCATGCTGTGTAAAACGACTGTGTATTGTAATAGTTGAGTAATGTATGTATTTTGGAAGGAACATTCCAAAAATAGTTATTCTACACCTTCTGCTGATCCTCTAAAATATTTATAACTTCTATACCTCGGATTAGCAACATCTCATGGAGAAAGAGTGAGACTAATTCACTTTTGGGTCTGAACGTCTTTTAATATGAAGACTTATGTCTTCAGAATCAGTGTTGGAAGAACGAACGAGAACAAGAATCTGATGGGATTGAGGACGAGAATGGGAACGAGAACAAGAGCCGGTTGGGAACGTTGGTAATTATAGGGTAAGGAGAACGAAGAGCATGAACGAAAACCATGCAGTTAGAGAAGAACGGACGAGAACGGGAACAAGATGATTTTTGCGTTCTTCCAACACCTTTGCAGCTGGCGCGAGAGTAAAATTCTAAAAGCCTAAAACCATCAATTATATATTTTTTAAATGAAAAATTCAAACTGCAGTACTCGGATGTTGGAAGAACGAATGAGAATGAAAAACGGCATGTTCTCGTTTCTCAGAACGAGAATGAGAACAAGAACATGATGGGATTGAGAACGGGAATGGGAACGGGAACAATATGGATATGGGAACGAGAACGGGATTGTTAGTGATTTCAAGGTAAGGAGAACATAGAACATGAATGAGAACCTTGCAGTTAGAGAAGAACAAACGGAACTATGATTTTTGCGTTCTTTCAACACTGTTCAGAATTGAAATTAATTCAATTTCCATGGATTAAAAACTTGATTCCTGACTGCCTTACTGAAAAAAAAGACACCTGGTAGGTTGCTTACTTAAAATCCAAAGAATTGTTGGGCAGATCTGTGACTCCAAAATGTATTCATACTTGGAACAGGGAATGAGCTAGCTAGTGAATCTGTCTGCAATATTGAGAAATAGACAGTCAGCTATCTCGCCAGCCAACCAGATAGATGAACAAGCCCAAGACACTCGGCTGTTTCCCCCTCCCCTCGAGCCGATAGAAACGGAACGATTGAGATGTAGAATACAGTAGCCAAGATCTCCTCAGCACTCTGTATCTTCTATAATCAACGTAGTCTTGAGAAATCTTGTGGCGAATCTTAAATTAGTTTCAAATTGGATTAAAATAGAACATTTTCAAGGCAGAGAGTGGTCAGCAAGCACAAGCATAGGCATTTGCTGAGAATATTCTTGATGGAACATATGGTCTTCATACATGTCATTCCGGAGCATTTTCGGCATATTCTAGTATTTTTTCGGCTTACGGTTTGTAAAATCCTCAGAGAATATTCTCGGACTAGAATGTCGAGAATGTACTGTGAGCATTTTCCAAAAAATACTCTCCAGTCAAATTTTTTGTTGAGAATATTCTCAGAATATATGACTATTTTCTTCTGTATTCTATGAATGTGTATGAGTGAATATGAAAGAGGGAAAACATCAGCCAATTTTCGTTGCTTACCATACCTACTTAGAATATTTTCAGCATTCTCCTTATACATTTTTGAAAAGACTGCACTCAAGCATAAATAATATCAGAAAGGTGTCGAGGAATTTCCGTGAGTCTTGATTTGTCTTAAGGTTCAGTTTAACCGATTCATTAATGGAGTCTTGCTATTAAGGATTCTTAATCAGGTATAGCAGAGTAATTCCTAATCAGTCATGAAGATATTCACCTAGTCTAGTCTTAATGTAGTCATACATAATGCAGTTTAGAATTCCTATATAAACAAAAAACATTCACTGCCGCGTTGGGGGGGGGGGAGAAAGCGCCATCTGTCCCATCCGCGTCCAACTTTTTCCGCAGTTACTCCAGTAAGTAATTTTGTTTAGTCTCAGCAAGTCTAGAAGTGTAGAAGTATATAGTAACAGAATTTAAGAAGGCTCAACATAAGCCAGCCAGAAGAGGGGCCAAGAATGAAGCATTACCCTCTCCACCTAGATTTACAAGAAGTACTTTATTTTCCCGTAAGAAAGTCATGTTTTTTCTCTTTTAAACTATTTCGTCCCTTCTCTGTTCCCTGGAATTGTAATTTTCGCTTCTAAGAAAAAGGCAACGTCCAGGAGACCTAATAAGTTCTAACGTGTCTTTAGGAGTCTTACTGTGTCCAAAAGAGTCTCATTAGTTCTTAACAGAGTCCTACGGAGTATTAAGGAAATTTAAGCAGTTCTAGTTGAACCTTGATTTGTCTATACACAAAAAATCTTCCCTCCCTCTTCTTCCGTCACCATCATCACCACGACCACCAGCTGAAGAACTCTCGGGTCGTAGACAAATGGAGAGGCAACCTGTCAAACAGGCTTGTCTTGTCAGTGAAGCAGATGAGGCAAGGCATGTATCACCGAATGAGAGGTATAATTCACCAAGTGATCGGAGCAAAGCCCCCTATCCAATACACAAAACGGCGAGTGAGTTTACTCGAATTATGTTGACGATACCTGAAGTTTCGAAAAGTTCTCCATTTATTGTTCGTGAATGTTCTGTTCGTTTGCAGATACTAAAATAATTTTCCCCGAATTATTTCATTATTGAGAGTTGCAAGTACGTAATGTTATGCCGTCAGTCGAGTGTAACTCGTACAGTTGCTGTGTATTCAGGTTCGGATGAAAACCGGTTCATCTGTTTTTTGTACTTTAATCATTGAAATAGAGTTGGTGACACGTTATGATGAGAGTGAGTCATTTTTCTTTGTTACATTTTTATTGTATTTTCGATATTTGATTTGATTTAGGTTCGAGCAAACGATTCGGATTCGCAGATGAGTGGGTGGTTGCATCAAAAGACGCGCAAATCGTGGAAAAAACGTTGGTTCGTGCTGAAAGAACAAGTTCTGTATAAGTACAAAGCCTCGAAGGATACGAGAGCGTTACACACGATTCCAGTGTTGGGTTACATACTTGAAACGTTCAAAGAGGTTGGTTTTTCAACTCTGGCAACAGTTACACCTGATTCGGTCTACTTCGTGACTGGTTGTTCTGTATATGGACTATCTGTTTAATTTCTACTATCGATAATTTTTGGCTTAGAAATTTCTTTGCCATCAAAATTCAAACTTCGAGTTCTCTGACCAAATGCGGCTGGTTCCTTTTAAGTTTGACGATCAGGTCTATGAATTTATCAAGTGTAACTGTATTATAGATCTCATAAAACTAAGTTGAGATGACGTTTTTGGGAAGTTTGAAGGAATCCATTTTTGCTAGAGAGAAGCATTTAGAATTGATAAACAAGAAGAAAAGCTTGTCTTCTTGATTTTTTAGCAATTGAGATGCGAATTTTTCTGCTGGGAAAATGTCAGGCAGTGTCTTATTTGGTATATGTGTACGTCTAATCATAATCAACATGATCGATATGCAAGAAATTCCCTTCAGAATGAACCCAAGTGTAAGCGTCCACAGCTGTAAAACTCAATTTTCTACAAAATATTTGAAATTTGATGTCTGAAAACTTCAAGTTTTAGAAAAAAAAGACCTTCCAGGGTTCGAAAGGAGGAAAAAAGACCACCAAGAAAATGTTCTGTATTTTTATTGAAGAAAAATTAGTAAGTTGAACATGGATGACTGTAAGCTACTTTTGGAATCTTTTTGTTTCTCTACGGCCAAATTTGTTGCCAACTTGTAATAACACGACAGCTTTGTCCCTTCCATTAATCACGTTGCTTGTAATAGGAGAGCGTTCAGAGAATATGACCAATAGGAGGTGAAAGAGTTGGACATACACGGCACGGTGGCGCGCTCGATCACTCCGTGTTTTATATATTAACATTACCACATGCAAGATGATTGTAAATGGAATAGAAATTCGTACTCCATATCCTATTACATCGGAGGCAAATATCAGTTTTAGTATAGAGATATTACAGCACATAAAAATTTTGTTTTGAAACCGATTCCAATTTGTAGCCGAAAGAGCGGAAAATCAGCTTCAACTTTCACCCTTAATGGACTGTTAATTTTTCAAGAAATTTAGAAGTATCGAACGTGTCTGTACATTTCTTGTGGGAGCAAATAAGTTTATCACATTTTCGCAGCATTTTACTCGTTTCACCATCAAATGTCAGCTACCCCAAAGTGCGTTCCCAATTGTCTACATCCAGAATTACTTTTCTGTCGGGGCAGAATGAATCAAATACTAAACCCTGGTTGTTGACTACTATTCGAAGAACAGCTTGTGGGCATGCACCGAGTTGAACATAATGAACGTTTGTCATCCTCTAAATGTTCTATTCAGCATGTCTGCTCTGTCAGCTGTACTCAGTGAAAATGTTGAACATCTCATAGAGCTGGTTTGACTTTTGTTATTCTTTGCAGGAAGGAAAGAGTGAATTTCATGGGAATATGGACTAACATTGACTGCACTGTTGTACCCGTTTGTTGTAGTCCATGTCCGAATGGAAATCCGCTTTCCTCTTCTATGCGGACTAACGAAGAACCAACTGGTTCAATAGCGCGGTCAGCGTTTTAGGAAGCGTAGTTAATGGGCGTTGACATGTTGAATAGAATATGTGGAAGATAGAAAATGTTCACATTACATCCAATAGGGCGCATACCCGGGAGCTACTCCTTGAAATCACGGTTTTTGTATTACGTTGTTCTTCCCTTGGTTCGTCCAGACAGAAAGAGGTGTTTTTCAATTCGGTGAGGGACTATCCTAGAAACACTCCCAAAATCAATCTTCTTGGCCCGAATCACTCCAAACTGTAGTATCTCGAAAACAAAAATCATCCACTTGGTCCCTTATAATTTGGACGTACACATATAGCCATGGCTGCTTATTTATATGACGTCGCCTGGACCTACCTTGGAGTAATTTACTAATAATTTAATAACATGTGCTCCTAATTACAAAGATATATATTTGTATGGTGGGTTTATAATTTTGTATTTACACCTTCGGATGCGCAATAAAACATTTGCCCTGCTTTCATGTTTAGGTCAGCAGCGCCTATGATGACATAGACTCCAAACTAGTATTTCAACTGGCCCACGTTAATCAGTCGCCCCTGGTGTTTTATGCCGAAGATGAGTCATCAGCTGATAAGTGAGTTTATTATTATGGAATCGTAGAGGGTACTTAGAATGGATACTCTGGAAGGATGGGGGTAACTGATCTAAAGTACTAGAATTTTATTTATAAAGGTTTCCCAGCATTCTTCCAAGAGCAGTAATGGGTGATATTCTGCATACGCCATAGAAACATGTATAGGGGTGATTCTACAGTTAGAGTGTATTCAGTGTCTCAAGCTATTTCCGAACTTATTTATAATTTTTTTCCAGCTTTCAAAATTGATTTTTTTAGCGACCTTTTTGAATCATTAAGTCACCCATGTCTTACAGTCAAATAACGCCCACTTCCCTCCCGAAAAGAAAAAAAATTAATGCTCCTATTCTCATTACTGACTTCATTCCGTTGTGGATCTGTAATGATGCCAGATATCATTTTACAGAGTCAATTTTGAGTAATACTGAAATCTTGTCGGCAAGTATGTGAAGAGATCAACGAAAATAAGAGGCGTGGGAGAGAGAAGCAGATTTTATGTATGTCTTGAATGTTTTTTTCACTACCCTGGTTAAACATGAAGCATATAGAGCAGAGCTGAGCAGGTGTCCATACTGAATTTTATCAGACTGGTATAGAGGCTTCAAGGTTACTGCAGTGTTCTGATATATTCCTGAGACGTTCCTCGCAGTGTTGCCAGAACGGCATTTTCGCTGCTAGATCTGGCAGAAGTTTTTATTTTTAGCAGCGAAAATTTTATTTTAGCATCACAGTTTTCGTTAAAACACCCAAATTATTAGGACCTTAGCAGAATTTCTGAAATCTAGCAACATTTGGAACATCCGAAAGCAGAATTCAGTTTTTAGTTTCTGGCAACACTGGTTCCTAGGCCTCAGTACACGTGTAGCTTCGAAAAAGTACAGACCGAGCGTGCTTATGTGCTTGGTTCGATCATTACCGTAGTCGGTTATTTCTATTCTTAATTGAAGCTATGTGTTCGTTTGAGAATACTGTTTTTTCAAATTAGCGAGATAGAGCTTGTTACCCTGAAATCTAGATTTTTACAGTTTTTCTGTTGAAATCTCGTTACCGTGGTTCTCATTATCATGCCCTACAGTATTTTTTAGTTTCTTGTGGTTTCCACGGTAGTGAAATTCTTGACACGATCGCTCAAATAATCTCCTCTTATTCTTCTCAGATTGCAAGAGAAGACAGATTCATATTATGAAAAAGTTTGCCTGTACCGAATTGAATATGGCTATTTTTCCAATTACCTGTATTATAGAACTTTTCATTCCTGGTAAACTTATCTTACTCAGTCAAGGTGTTTTTTTCTAGTGGAAAATCTCAGCATGAATATTTAGTTTTGAGTACATAAAAAATTATTTAAAAAAAAAATACCACTTGAGAAAAAAGGCCAAAAAATTTTTGAAATATTGAAAGTTGAAAAATCATTCCACTGGTAGAATCACCCATAAATCTTATTACCTGTCTGCAAGATTGAAGGAACTACGGGAGTACACATTTTTGGGGCTAAAATTTGGGTTAAAACCACAGGTAATACATAATTTTAATTTAGTAACTTCGTAACCTCAGCAAATTTGAGAATATGCTTTCTATCTCAATGTTTTTTTTTGTTTTTTTTTTTGCCATTGGCGAGTACAATCTTTTATTAAAGTTTTGGGAACCACTTGGGGGGGGGGTGGCAGTGCCTAATGGAAGAACAACTTATTATCGGCCCTTTGTTTGAGAAAGTCCTAATAGTAGATCCTATTATAAGTGGCTACTTAATCTTATTTGTAATGTAGCTTCTATAGTAGGGACGAAGACTCGTAGCCTCGATACCACATACACCAGGGCATTCGTTTGATCAGCACGATTGTGCTGTCTAAATATCTTCAAGTCATTCTGGTATTATCAACATTGTGACCCTTTTTTTTTTTTTTTTTTTTTTTTTGCATTACTTATTTCAGGTGGATCGCGGCATTAGAAGAAGCGGTCAGAATAGTTTCATGAAAGTGGTGCAGTCAATGCGTTTTGATAGTGGTGAAAAATGTTTCATAGAATATCAAAATCACGCGAATTATTTCTAATGATAGGGTGCCATATGTTACCTTCTATGAGAACAGTATTTTAGTTTTTTTTTCTCTTTCTTTTTCTTTCTTTTTCCAGACTTTTTAGTGTGTATTGCTATTCGTGTTTAGTCAATTTTTTTAAATTTTGTTTGTCTCGTATGTGTTCCTTAGTTTTAGAAATTTCGTACCGTAAAAGAATGCATGGTGGTTATGATTTTTATCCTTGACAGGGGGAGTCCTCAATAATGGTATCAGCAGTTTTTGATAGGCGTGGTCTGACATCTCAATTTTCAATATTGCTTTGTTCTACTGTTTCTCTTTCCCTGTTTGTATATTACCAGGCCCAATGAATTTTTCGTGCCTTTTACAATAAGGACCACTTGTGTTTAAGAAAGTAAGTGTGATTTTACCGATTTGGTGTTTTTTACTTTTATATTCGTAATTCGTATTGATGTGAGGTGTTCTCAGTATGATAATTACAAACTACTCTGGGGCTGTTATGTTAATTTATTGAATTTTCTCTTATAGTGAACTCTTCGGTATCATGGGAGAATATCAAGTTTATGAGACTGTTGAAATGGCTGGGTAACGTTTCAAGTTTGCTTTTCTGTTTCTGTTTCATTTTAACCTGTATCTCGAATTACGGTTTTCGTTTTTATAATAATTATTTATGATCTTACACGGCTTTGGAAGTTTTCATAGGAGACTCCGGCGAGTTATTCTAGAACCTCCATGAGTATTTCTTCCATTCATCCAACTTCGTTTCGAGCTCTTCGCTCGGTTAGTTTTAAGCTGACGAGTTACCGATAAGTTCGGTAGTGGAATTGACTATTTTTTGTTTTGCCTCGTGTCACTATCACTTACTTGCTCTTGTCTGCCGTTCATATTGATGGTGTGAATGTATGCAAAAGATCTAATGGAAAAGTAGTTGAAATCCTTTTCTTCCGGACATTTTTCGTGGCGTGTGAAAATCAATTAGAATGACAAATGTGAGCTAGTTACCGATGAGTGAGTCCGTGTAATTGGAGGTCTTGTTCAAATCGTTCGAAACTTACTGTCTTTGGATGAAGTCCTTTCACATAATTATTCTTCTTGTAGACCTCAGGTCTTTAACCGTTCATTGAATTAATCAAAAAACGTACCTGTAATTCCAGTCGGAATTATTATTATTTAAAATAAGCGCAATATGCCTACTAAATAGTTTATTTTGTAGATTGGTGCGTCAAATGCTCCGGGTTGTTACCGGAGCCCTTCTCCTTCCAACAGAGTGATTCCAGATGGGAAATCATTAGTCTTCAGTTGGAAAATTCGAGTTGGGCTTTCTCTTCTTACTTGATTTAAAAAGACTTCAGTTGGAAAAATAAACGGTGTATCTCTTCCCTATCCTTCTCAGAAAAGTTCCTCTGAAACGTTTTTGAAGACGGTTCTCTATATGTCAGTACAGATGAGGACGTATGACAAATTTAATGAATTTATGCATTTGGGAGGTGAATGAATTGTTCCCTAGACATACCATAAAAGATATGTAAATGTTTCCATTGTCTGTTTTGAGACAAGCTGAACTCGGATAGAGGTGGCGGGGATCTTAAGGAAGCAAATACGGTATGTTTTTAAGAGTTGAGAGCATATGTGGGAGTAGATGTACCTACTGAAGCTTTCAAGCGGACTGAAATGTGAGTGGGGGAGGGGCAGGGAAATAACAAAGTGTTTTTTCTGGGGGGGGGGGGCAAAAATTGTGAAAGTCCCAACTGACTCAACTCAAAATTCCCAAGTATCAAAGCAACAAAAAAAAAACCTTTTGACTTTGTTACATTTTTCCAACTGACTCAACTCTCAAAATTCCCAAGTATCAAAGGAAAAGAAGAAAAACCATTTGCCTTGTTCGGTTTTCCCAACTTCTCAACTCAATTCCCAAGTATCAAAAAAAAATTGACCTGTTAGATTTTTCCATTTGCTGAGTGAAAAATTTCTACAGGGGGAGGGGCGAAAGACAAATAGGAAAAAATAATGAATTCTTTCTTTACGCCTAGTAAGGAGTATTTTCTGAGAGTAAATCGACTATCAAATTGAAGAAAAAATGAAAGAAAAGAACGGATTCCCCCCCCCCCCATGCAGCCAACTCGTGTGCCATCTCCGTTGAGGGCGGTTTTCCAACTGTTGTTCGTATCTGGGAGCAAGCTGTTCTCGAATACTCCGTCCCTGAATTAATGAACCTGATGTGTGTCAGCTGCAAAATTTTCATTTTTTGAACTTTTTTGTCTTGTTCGTATTATAATCTATCTGTATTGTTTTCGAATTTGTGATTCACATTAACGGGTTCGTACTGGGCTTCCTACTCCCGCTAAAAAAATCGTCACTTTTGGCAAATTGAAGTTCCATTTATAGAGTTAAAGGTTTTTTTTTTTATGTCATCGCCCAATATTTTGTTGGAGTTGAAAAAATTTAAATCCTTTTTCAGGAATTATTTTGAAATTATCGGAGTTGACTAATCTCTTGTTTAATTGCTTCGGTCGGCTATCGCATGTTACATATTTTATGAGATTTATAGTCCATTTTGCAGCTTATTGTTAGTGACATTAACTTTCATGAAACCCGACTGATTCACTTGAGAATGAAGAGGATTATCTACCGTTTTATTTCTAGCACTGTTGTGGATGCTAATTTAGGTTTGGTAAGTTGTGCACTTACATTATCTCGGCGCGGGGGCTTCGAAAAGTACCAGCCATTTCTTGAAAGCTCCATCTTGTTTAATGTATCTAATTGTGATTAATTATTTGCTAGTGATGGAACTGAACGAGTGTACAATGTTGGCATATTGAAGGCACAACCTGAATCGCGAACACCGGCCTTATTTCAATTCTCCTTACTTTCTCCGTTTTTCTTGTTAGGTTTTTTTTTCTTTTTTTTTTTCTTCTTCATTTCTTTTCTTTTAATTTCGCGTTATTCATACATCCAAATTATTACGAGAATTAAGACTATTTAAAGAAAAATTTAAGCAAACTTTTGTCTTTTTTTTTTTTTTAATGAGTGTAAGGTGTATTGTACATTTGCAATAATTGTATTTGATGTCCGCTTTTCTCTTATATGTTTTGTACTGCTACTTTTCCAGTTTTGTATGAGAGAATGACGGCATCATACGCTCGTATTTATTTTTATAAAACATTTGTACGTTAATAAATGATTTTTATTGTTTATTTTATTTCTTTATGGCTTCGATAAAACGGGTCGTAAATTCGTTATCTTTAGAACTATTGATCGAACAGTCGAGTGGATTTGATTCTAGTACTAAGAATATTTTACTGGCCTGAACTAAGTAAGTATCGGTACAACATCGCCTCGGCATATAAGTTATTAAAATTTAGATTTAATTGCTTTTTCCTGTATCGTTTCAGGGATCGTATTCAAATGAGTTTACGCAAATGGCAGCTATGGAAATGGAGTGCGTGGATGTGGACGATTTAAGCTTCAGGAGATAACAGATGATGACTGAATCCTTCAGTTTCAAGGAAGCTCTGAATGAGAACTCCAATGATTGAGTGACTGCTGAACCGGATATTCTTGAACATGGTGTACAGTTAAGGGCGTACTGAAGAAGGAAGGATCTCGCCTCTCTCAAAAGTTTGACAGTTCCAAACAACTGAAACTTTCTGAGAAATGTTTGCCTTTTTTTCCCTATTCAAATAAAAAACTATTTTTCACTTGCTACCTCGTGTAATTGAAGACTTCCCAGTTGGAAAATTGTGGAGTTCGTCACCCTCAGCACTTTCCCTTCGATTCGTCCCTAGGTGCGGTGGGGAAATGAGCGCACCATTCTCCACTTTTTTGATAAATCGAACTAAAGGGATTGATTACCCGACCTCCATTCATAAGATTTCTAGGTGTGTGTAACTTCCACTTTTTCTTATTTTATATCATGTCTGAAAATCCAGTCAAGTTGTAGACCTAACGATTACACCAGAGACTCAAAAATAAACATTTTCGTGCATACTGAAAATCTGACCTCCGCTACTTCAACTTACCGGAAAGAAACTTAGCCGAGAGCTATAACAGAAGATCCAAGAGCAAAGATCGAAGTAACTCTTCCTCTTCTGAAACCTGCGAGTTACCTCCCGTGCGAAAATTGAGGTTTTAAGCGAAACTTAAGCCTCATCCTGGGGACCATCTTTCCTACTCTCTTATGCCGAAGAGTTGAAAGAGTTATGAAAAATCGTAACAAAGCCGAAGCCAGTTTCAAAATTTCATGAGAGTCTGAATTGGAGCCGAAAGAAATCTCTGGCTTCAACTTTGGCTCCGGCCTTCCAACCTCCCACTTCCTCTTTCTTCTTAATCTCCTCACGCGCCTGTCCATGTATCCTCTCCTCCTTAAAAATAATCGAAACCAAAGCAGTAACTACATTTTTGGTAGAGCCAGAGCCATCAGAATGCCTTGCAGAAGGTAGGACCGGATGTAAATTAATTGCTGAACCGGAATTCGGTAAAAATTATTTGTTAGAGCCGGAGGCGATCGATATAAGGAACGGTAGTGACGCCGGAAGCAATTTTCTGCTCTAGTCCTTCACCCGCCTCCTTTCCCTCCACTTCTTCATTAATCTCTCTCCCCTGGAGCCGAAACTCTGAGAAAATTATTTTCCAGAGCCGAAACCGGAGCTGATTTCCAGAATTTTAGTTGGAGCTAAGCTCAAATTTGCTCTGGAGCCTGGACCAGAATCCAAAAAACCGCTACGCGAACGTTTTTGGTTCTGAAAGTCGTACTAAGATGCCTATCTGAAAAGCTGGTGGCCAAACAAAAAGCTATATTCTATCGGCTGGGTCTTTTGTTTGGATTCCCTGTATCAGTTTCTTGATATTAACTTCCTAGTTGGCTTTCCGAGCTGTTTTTTCCCAATAGCTAAAAAAAAACTGTTTTTAATCAGCTTCTATGGCAACTGAAGCTAAATCTGCAACGAATCTTCACTCTGCATTTTTTTTTTTTTTTTTTTTTTGGCAAAGTCGGATTCGTTGAGTCGGCATTTAGGATATCAGGCGGCAAAATATAATGTTAAGTACCTATAGTCATTGAACTTCTTTTTTCCCCTTTCTTTATCTTCTATTGTTTGCGCTTTTATGAAAAATGTTTGCATACAGTCAGAAATTTTTGGTCATTTAGTCGACATGATTTTGACCAGAAATTGGCAAGATAAACCTCCGAAAGTACTTGCAACGCCCCTGGCAATAAGCGCGGATGGCTTATAGCTTTTTTTGACATGGGTACGAATGTCTATTGGCTGGCTTTCCTATATATCCTATATTTCAACCGACACTGAACTTGATTCCAGTACAAGCCGATTAATTTGTATTGCTTAAAAGTTTGATATCTTACAGCTATAGGTATACTTGAGCCAAAACTGTAATGCCCCTCCCCCGACACATTCGACGCTCCACCGGACATTCTTCCAGCCATGTGCTCATTGATCTTGATCTTAGCTGCGCGACTGCAGTCTGCAGCCGTGTTGTTAATAGAAATTTCCATTAGGGTATGATACACTCTTATATATTACTACTGACTATAACTGACTTGAGTATATTTGAGCGAAAACTGTGTTGGTTCCTGTTGCAATATGAGAAATGCCGTCATCGCTGCGTCTGGCCAATTGGCTGCACTGACTTCTACATTCGCGCCAAACCCTTGTATCCTTGTCCTTCCCTTTATTCCTTTATCCTTTCATCCTTACCTTTACTTTCGAACCCTGTCGAACTAAGCGTCCTCTTTTTTACAGATCCCCTTTCTGTCAAAAACTTTTTCACTCTTATTTGGCGTCCAAAGGAAAGGGAACAGATTCCTCTCTTGGACCAATTTTTTCCTCGCTTTCTTAATGGAACCAACGATTTCAACCGCCTCTTTGGCCAACTCGAAATCAAATTTTTGGACGTCATTTTTAATTGCTCTTCTCACAACTTGGTTGAGTTCAGACAGCTCGATTTTCTCGCATAGGTTCTTATTGGCGGTCAAATTTAATTGGGTTCGTTTTGCAATGAGATCTTTAGTTGCTGTAGACAGCTTGGTGTCTGTTCTAATCTTATTCTGGTGTTCGCCCAGTTCAGTCGTCATTTCATCCATATAGCTCTATCTATACCGTCGTATATATCCTGTACACTAAAGTCCTTAAGATTATCGAACTTACTTAATTTATTTGTTAATGACGAATTTGCTAGCTCAGTTTTGTACAGCGGAATAATGAGTCTTTTTGCTACTCTTGCTCTTTTATTCTTCTTTTTCTTATTACTTACTTTAATGGATAGCCTAACCGCTCGATGATCCGATGAGAAACTGAAGTTGTTTAGCACTTCTTAACTCTCTACGCATCTCAGATCATCGATCAGCGATGAATGATCTATTTCATGTTTTGTTGCATCATTGGGTGAGCGCCATGTCCATCTCTTACCTATCGGTTTGTTGAAAAACGTGTTGACGACTCTTAGGTTATTGCCTTGGGCCAGGAGCACCAGTTTTTCTCCACTCTCATTTGAGCGGCCGAGGCTGTGATTATCTACGCTAATGGAGGGGGGCATATTGGACCCGACTTTTGCATTCCAGTCGCCTAGCACTAGTGTGAGATCCTTTTTCCTTCTGTATCGTCTCGTATAGCTGTTCGTAGAACTCGACCATTTCGTTTCCAGGGGAGACACTAGTTGGTGCGTACATTTGAATAAACGTTAATATTTTTTCCTCGCCCCATTTCAACTTCAGACATGCAATCCTTCCATTTATACCCTTAGTACTGCTACACGGGGAGCCAGGCGCTTTTTAACATAGAAACCCACCCCTTTTGACCCCGTAGAAGTTCCAAAAAGATATAGTAGGTTGCCATTGTTCCTGTTGGTTAGACTTTCCCCCTCCCTTTTCGTTTCCGAAATGCCTATCACATCTCAGGTCATTTTATCCAAGGCATAATTCTTAGAACGTGCTTTCTCCGGCCAGACCTTTTGCAGCTAAAATGTAGAATTTTTAGTTTTTCATAATTTTCCGTGAATCCAGATTTTCCAAGTCTTTTGTTTTTGTTCGGGTTTTCAGATATTTGGGGAGCTATTAAATTATTTTCTAGAATTACATTTACATTTTCCTTACCCCTATAGGCTTATCGATGTACAAATTTTTGGAATGCGGTGGGTTGATGCAGGCAGAAGCCCCACGGCGCCTGCAGACCGACTTGGGATCTTTCGTCTAATAGGATTGGACTATTTCTCGTTTTCGATTTTGAACGGCGAAGTAAGATGAATTCCACTTTTCCTTGTGAGGAATCTTATGTCAAACTTCATTCCGTTCGTGAGAACCCTCAAAATTTTTTTCGCTGTAATTTTGGGCATATAGCGTTTTCTCATCTAAATGCCCGAAATTTCTATGCGGGAGCGGAAATCTCCCCCGCCCCCCCCCAAAAAAAGTGGAATAATTGTCATGCTAATGCTCTTTTCCAATATCTTTCTATGTCATGTAATGCAAATTCTTCATCAATTATGACTCACACTAAGCAAGGGGTTACGATTATTCTGTCGTGAATCTCATAATTTTTGATGAAGTTAAGAATATTCCCTCGTTGTCGAGAAGGGGGTTGAGTTCTACGTCTACCACTTCGATAGACAGAGTGCAATAATTCACAATTTTTTAATTTATGAACGAGTAGCTCGAATCACAGGAAAATCACATTCAGCTTCCCGTCAATGTTCAGTCACTTTTTCTGGAAACTGCAATTACATTATTTCTTGTTTGATATTTCTCAATAACGATTTCTAATCTCGTGTGTATCGTTCTCGGTGGAGCATTTTGTGCATTTCATCTTTCATATTTTCAATTTCATTTTTCCTTTTAGCTGAGTGAGTCGTATCTAGACCGCAACGATGACGTATGTTTCGCACGCCTTCGTCTATTTTATACAAAATGAACGAATACTAAAACCACCGACTCGAAAATACCGACGAAATAACAAAAGCTTGCTATTTGCACAGGCGAAGCAAGAAAATGTTTACGTAAACGAACCGAACATGTTATGAGGTTGCGAAAAACATGATTACCGGACGTGTTTTCCTCATTTCACCGATGACGTATTATGTTTCATCGTCGAGGATATTAGACACATTTTTTTATTTCTGTGCCGGGCTCGCATATTATACGACAGATTGTTGCAGTGGAGCAAAAAGTTATTTTAAAGAAAATTACGATATTTGCCGCGAATATGAAATGTACCGGTAACCCAAGGGGCGACTGAGAGAACAGCTGGAAAGCTGGAGACAGTTCTGACTGTGATCCTATATATGGAAATTGTATATCAGTATTCGCTCTCATGGTAATTCGTCGAATATCAGAGTGGTTCGCAATACGGTGTCCTTTCGCCTTCTCGATTTCTCAGGCGTTTCTGAAGAAATAATATTCCAATATGTCAGCCCTCGCAAGCTCAACACGAATATAGGCGCTCTCCGCGACTGCACTGCAAACTGGGGGATGAATTAGCCCCGAGGGAAAATAAAATATATGAGAAAAACCAATTTCCCCGCGCACCCCGGGGAACGATGGAACAGTGTGGTTCTTTATCTCGTCCCCACGCGCAGGGATGCGTTTCCACTCGTCGAATGCGACGTCAAATGGGTCAAATGCTAGTCGAATATGGCGAAATACGTCGAGTAGGGCGAATCATGTCCATAAACCCTTCCTGATTTGTTGATTCATTATTATTGTTTTTATTTTTATCAGCCTGCTATGTTGACGTGAAACGTTACCTCGAAAGAGGTCCAAGGTTCTTATAACTTTAGAAGGATTGCTCATTCAGCCAGCAGGGATGAGAATCCGATTGAAAAAGCTTTTCTTCCAGCCTCCAGCTACCCCAAATTTATGAAGCTTCCGACTTCCTTCCAAAAATAAAAAACTTCCGATTACCATTTTTTCGGCTTCGGGTTTCCAACTACTGGCTATCAACTCCTGGCTACTGGCTACATATATCAACTACCAGTTCACGTTTCTTGACGTTATCCGTTACAGGCCCATAGCTAAATAACCGCTTGTGTGTGTGCCAGGGAGGGCATTTAATATTCAACCAGGACATAAGCCATAAGGGTTTCAAATTCAAAACATCAAATTCAATTCAAAATGACCTTTATTTTTCTTTTTACTTAACCTACAGGTTAAGTTCCCCTCTGTTGGACAAAGACCTCTTTCAGACGCTCCCATTCTCCCCTATTTTGCGCAGTCTTGTGATATTGTTTGTGCTGGAACATTTTGTTTACAAGGGTGCTAGACAAAAAATTTTTCCTTAGCTTTTTTCCTTCGCTTTTTTTTTTTTTTTTTTTTTTACAATATGTGGGTGATTCTACCAAAATGTCGATATTTCAATACTTTTTTTTCTGAGTTTTTGAGAACCAATTTTGAATTTTTTTTTTTTTGGTGGAATTGTTCACGTATGTCCTAGAGAACATATTAACAATGTCAGGTGAACACGAAACCCCTTCTGTGGAAAGTTATAGGGACCCCAAAATTTTATGAGCTACTACAAAGGACATATTGTCCACTACAAAAGATGTATTGTCCACTACAAAAGACATATTGTCCACTACAAAGGACATACTGTCCACTACGAAGGACTTTTTAGCCATTTTCATTTACACAATTCAATAGCATTGATACGACTCTCTAAGTTACGGCTCATTTTTTCTTTTTTTTTTCAGGATACGCATCTCTCTTAAATCTAAATAAAGACAAAATTGCAAAAATTGACTTAGGCGTCATGTATTAAACTAGAAAAATTAATAGTGAAAACCAAACAAATTATAAATTACGCTCTGAGATTATCATAAGCTCCTTTCTTATATAACTAAATGAAAACAAAATAAAATTGCAAAACTTGACTTAGATGTCATAAACTAGAAAAGTTGACAGCCAAAATTGAACGAATTACAAATTACGCTCTTATTTTTCTTATTATTTTACTCCTTTCCTAAATCTAAATTAGAACAAAACAAAATTGCAAAACTTGACTTAGACGTCATAAACTGGAAAAGTTAACAACCAAAACTGAATTTGAACTAGATACTCTAGGATTTTTAAATTTTTTTTTTTCACTCATAATTACTTGAAACACAATGAGCACCAGAGATCTTGGACTTTCAACTCAAGTTTAAATGCACAAAAAAAAAAAAAAAAGAAGATTTGACTTTTGCCATAAAATTAATTAAATTGTTCATTCTGGCGAAATTATAAATCCCTTAGACGGACATCAAAAAGGAAGGCACCTCTCAAGACAATCTTCGGAGAATTTAGTTTTTTAACAACTTGTTTGAGGAGAATGAAGTGATGTAAATACATTTTTCTTCGGGAAAAGTGTAGACATACCCATCATTATATTTAGTATTTTTTTCGGACACAAATTTTGCTGTGAATTCGCTACCATTTTTTTCAGTAATACAGCCAATAAATTTCCGAGATCGATGTCGTCCTTCCTCCATATCAAATTGAACTGCAACCCAGTCACCTACAGTAAAATCTGAATCATTGTTACTTGGCACAATCTCAATCAAATTTGAATCCTTCTGGCCCAAATTACAATTAATTGGTTTTTCCTTGTGGATTTTTTGTTCACCATTGGTGAACTTTGGTGATGGTTCTGGTTTTTCTTCTTCTCTTTCTGTAGCTCGATATCTTCTCTTTGCAATCTTCCACTTACGTTGAACTTCCCGACGTGCTTGGTTGCTCATTTTTGTTTTTTTCCTCCACGTTCTACTTTCTTGTTTGCGTACTGTTGTCTTCGTTTTTCATTTTGAGTAGCTAATTTGGTTGGACTATTTTGTATTCTCGCCCTCCTAAGCCTTTCTGCCTCTCGTTTCTTTTGCAGTCTTTCACCCGACTTCTTCGACATGGTTCACTTAGGGTATTTATCAAACCACAACACGTAAATATTTAAGCAGGACAATTCTCAAAATGATGAGAAATTTTTTCGAACAAACAACAATGTCTTTCATAGTGACGATGATGTCCTTTGTAGTGGCATGAAAATTTGTACTTGCCACTACGATAGACAATGAACGGATGAAGTCAACTTCCATTTGTGAAACCTTTTAAAATAAGCCAACAATCAGCTCTCATCATTGAGAAATGTAAAAAAGTTATGAAGTATACTCCAAAATACTCACCTTTGGTTTTGTCCAGTTTCATAACTTCATAGATGACGGATACGGTGGAATAATTGAGACCATTACGACAGACATTTTAGAGTGTAGATATTGCTCTGAAAAACCACATTGTTCTCGAATGTGCCTTATTCTCGAAAAATAGCGGCAGAAGAGTGTTTGGAACAGATTCAGTTGATAAGAATACGTTCAGGTTTGCAACTCCGTATACAAAAAAAAGTTTACACACTGTTTTATGATGAAAATTGACCACTACAAAAGGCATAATTTGTGAGGACAGGTGTTCTTGCCAAGCTGCACAACTTCATTATTGAGAAAAAAAAATTGTCAAGGTGCCATTCTGTAGATTCAAGATCCTGGAGTTAGATCCACCTATTAGTTTGACCAAATGTGGAGCCAAAACATTTAGAAAAAATTTTATATCGTAAGAAACGTGTACAGGGACAGTCACTATGAAGGACATTTTACTTGCTTTAAGTGGTGTGCCACAAAAGGGGAGGGGCACTTCAGTCCCAACAATATTGGAAATGGTAGATAGCATTGTTCTCTACAACTCAGCCAAAAATGTATCCCTTCACTTCTTATTGTTCTTGTGTTATTACACAGGGAATGAAATATCGACATTTTGGTAGAATCACCCATGTATTAACCAGAGCGGCGCGCTGGGCTTCGCCCTGGCGTTATCTACGGGCCTGGTCCGTTCAAATTGGAATTTTACAGCAGAGTGTTTTAAAGATGATGGGCTTAAATTTGGACTGTATGAAGTACCATTTCTTTTCCACATTTTTTGAGTGTAACCAAAATCGAGGAAAGTACTGACAAGTTATCAGTAGAAACAAAAAACCGTATTACTTAATAAAAGAGAAGTCCTGCTTAGGGTGGAAAAGTTAACTCCACTGCAGAAGGTCGAAATGGCCGAATCGAAATAAGCAGTGAGGAAAGAAATAAGATCGGACTGCAGGAAATTTGAGGCTAGAAAGGTGCAAGAAATCATTGAAAGAACGCGGTCATCGAAGAAACTGAAACGTGAACTCTTCTATGGGAAACCAATAGCAGTAGATGTACAGAACAAAACAGGGCAGAGAGTGTTGGTCAGAAGAGATATCGTTTTAGAAGCTACAACATTTTACGAAGAATTGTATTGTACCCCAGATAGTACCCTGGAGGTGGGTGCAAGGAAAAATGCACAAGGTAGGAGCCCCACATAGCACGAAAAAATATTTCCAGAAATACTGAAACACTAGGTCAAAGCTACTCTGAAAAGCTTTAAAGTAGGAAAAGCTTCCGGCCCCGATGGGTTTGAAAATAAAACACTTGAAGATTTTGCTGAAGAGCTGGCGGAACTTCTTTTACTGTTCTGTTTAACTGTATCATCGAGGAAGAAATGATCCCAGTCCAATGGATGTTGTTCGAAATCATACTCCTTCATAAGAAAGGCGATGAAACTCAACAAAAGAACTCTCCTCCAATCTAAGCATCAAAGTCTTCATGAAAATTCTAAAAAACCGTATCTACCCTCAGTTGGATAACACCCAGCCAGTCGAGGAGGCAGGTTTCCGCAAGCCCACAAGGGCTATGCTACATACAAAACCGATCATATCCATATTATGCGGAACCAGCTGGGAGTTCATATGATATTCGTAGACTTCTGCCAAGCATTTGACACTGTGGACCACGACTTTTTAATGGACTGCCCTACAAGCTCAAGGAATAAATGCAAAAATTGTCAGACTGTTGGCAAAATTCTATCAGGACTCACAAACTTACGTGAAACTAGACAGGACTGAACCCATGTTTGAGCTCCACAGAGGCGTGAAACAGGGCGACCCCCTGTCTCCTAATCTTTTCAATTCACTATTGGTATAGATATTCCGGGAAGTCAATGGGGGGGGGGGTCAAAATTTATGGCAAAAACCTAAATGATTTGAGATTCGCGGATGATGTACTCCTAGTGAATGAGGGAAGCCCGAGAGATGCTCGACGAACTAATTCAGGAAAGTGCAAAAGTGGGACTCAGAATCAACGTAGATAAAACCAAGGTGTTGAGCAATAGGCTAGGCGACCAAATTTTGGCGGGAGAGGATATTCTGGAAAACGCGAAGGAATTTACTTACTTTCGTTAAGTTGTGTCCTTCAAAGAAAAAATGGAAGTGAAAAAACGGGTAAGTCAAACCTAGATATGGGGTATTGGGCTATAAGATTGGTTGTTATAACTTATAAGGGCTTAAAACATCCTCGAAAGTAAAGATGCTTTGAATCTGGCACTATCCCAATTCTGACATACGGGGCCCAGACGTGGTCACCAACAGGCTCTCACCAGTAGGCTGGTGTCCCCGCAAAGAAATATGGATAGAAATAGCATGGGCTTCAAAAAGATAGATAAGATCAGGGCCAAATCCATTAGAAACGTAACCAAATAATGTAAGGATATAGTGTACACAATCAAAAAACTAAAAATGAAATATGCGGGACACACCTAGCTAGAATGGAGGAAGAGCGATGGTGCAAGAGGATCACTTTCTAAATACCATATGAGCACATAAAAGGAGGAGAAGCAGACCGGCCACCAACTGGAGGGGCGAAATCATTAGAAGGGTGGGTATACCATGGTGTAGGGTGGCTCAAGACCGGCAGGCTTGGCAAAATCGAGGAGACCTATGCCCTCGACCTGGGGGCTTGGTATGGGACCTGACTCAGCGACTCAGCGTTTACGAACGTGTCAATACAAATCTTAGTAAACCTATTGTCATAGTACAAAATATCCGTCGCGTAATACTGATGTTTTCACTGCTCGTCTTCGAAACAAACTCCAAATTTCAATATTCCATTTTGTCTACTTTGTACTTTGAGGCGTCAATACATCTTAGTTTGATTCATCTCATTTATTTATTCAATCATGTTTGTACGTAAACTTATCCCCATACCGAATAAAGGCTGTTAGATTTGATTTGAAGGTACCATTTCAGACGTCCAAATAATGTACTAGTAGATACTTCACGATACTTGTGTAATCGCTCATTGGAAAGAGGTCATAAATAATTGGGAAACAGGAAAACTCGTAGCGCGTAATTCGTCATGTGGAATTCGTAGCCTACGAAAATTCGTCGATTGAGAAAATTGGTCGAACGTGAAATTGGTCGCGTGTAGTTGCTGTATAATACAGAAACTTCGTGGAGAACACTCATTCTGCTCTAGGCCCGTAATCAGACTGAATCTTCAAGGGGGCAAATTACAGACTAGAGAGGACAAGATTTTTTCATACATTTTAAATACTTCTAATTGTGATTTTTCTCACCCCCCCCCCACCCCAAAAAATCATTTCGAACACTAGCAGTGTGACTAATTAGAAATGAGAAACTGCAAAAAGATTTTTACGTATAACTTTAAAATTTTGCATGAGTATTTTTTTTTTTTGAGATCTTGATTTAAAATTACAATTTTGCACGAAAAAAGCTCAAAGATGTAAATATTATTTCTGTTATATATTTCGATGTTTGGGGGACCTGAATTCCAGGCTAGTGCTCGGGGAGCGCGAACCTCGGTCAGTAGGGAATCCCATGGGGGCTCGGGCCGGCCTCAAAGCGTCCCTTCGGCCACTGATGCGATACATATACATAAAATATGAAAAGAAGTTATGTTTGACCGAAACAAGATTTTTTTCTCATTAAATTTTATTTGCAACTTTTCCTGCTACAAATGACATGAGACGAATTTTTACTACAGAGAATTTTCGTTCGAGACGAGTTTTCATTGCTACGAATTACACGTAACGAATTTTCGTTAGAGACGAATATCGCGCTACGAGTTTTCCGCGATGAATTTTCATGGAACCAAATAATTATCCGAAACGACAAAAAGTAGAGGTCACAAATCACAAGAAGCTGATTGAGAAGCCGAAAAGCAATTGGCTTCTCTACCGGCTACCACAACTTCCAGCTACTTCGGCTTCTCAGCTTCCGGCTTCTTAAAATTTTACTCAAAACCGGCTGACTACCGGCTTCGCGACTTCGGCTTCCGGCTGAATTTTCATCCCTGTCAGCAAGGCGCAAAGACGTTATTGACGTCACTGAAGTGCCAATCACGCAGGCCGCTTACGGGAATACAGCTTTTTTCAATCTTCATTCATAATTGACGCCCTCAACATATTTTTCTATTATTTTTACGAGATACAACATTCAACTGGATACCGCTAGGGGGGGGGAAGAGAAGAAAAGAGCCCTCTACTACAAAAATTAATTCCCCATTACTTTCTTATGGAGTGTATTCCGGCGCGGGTGAGAGGGAAAAATTGTTGCGAGTTGCCTACCCGAATGAGCCAACCTTCTCTAGTTATAAGAACCTTGGAAGAGGACAAGCACAACCAAGAAAATTACAATTAAGATTTTTGCATAAATATGTAGCAAAATTTCCTGAAAGCCAGATGTCCCGCCCAAATTTCGGAATAAGAGCCCAAGAAGAAAACGAGCTTCTCCCAAGGATCTCACCTGTAGGAACTTTGCCGATAGTAGATTGCCGACTGAGGGGGCTATCTACTATCGGCAAAGTTCCTACAGGTGAGATCCTTGGGAGAAGCTCGTTTTCTTCTTGGGCTCTTATTCCGAAATTTGGGCGGGACATCTGGCTTTCAGGAAATTTTGCTACATACTTTTTGGCATCTCTGGTGGGGAGGAACGAACCAAACCCGCGTATATGATCCAGAAAGGGCGCGGAATAGAAATTCCCTTTACTTTCGATCTTGGTGCTATCAAAATTCTGGGGCTCAAATCAATCCGTTTTGTTTTTGTTTATCCCCCCCCCTATGTTTTCAATTCAAAATTTAGTGGAAAGCTTACGCGGAAATCACGCAAAGGCTCAGTATCCTGGTTACTGCACGTTCAGGGTGGGTGTTTCAAAATTTAAGGTCCTGTGAGACCATTCAAAATCAGATCGTGACGAAGGAATCGTCACCAAATGTGTGATCGTCGAAAGCGATTGTTCCGAGGAACTCAGTCACTCCTCGAGCGCATAAAGCAAGATTTATAGCCCAATTATCTAAATTTGAATGTCTCCCTGGGAGAAGAGGACTCCCTGTGGAGTTCTATTTCAGTCTTCCATTTCCTAGTCGATATACTTTTGGACAGTTTTCATTTTCCAGCCTTTGGTGCTGATGATTGTTTCTAATTATTCTAAATCTTAGGGGAGAGAGGACCCTATTTCCACATTGTTATCACTCAATGCAGTCTGATGGTAAAGTTTATTTATTTATTATTGATTTCGAGCCCATATTGGAGGGCATATATCTATTTTTGATCGCGTACGAACAGACGTATCGCGAAGTAAGAGCCACTGGCTCCATGTTTATTTACAAAACCGTGGAGTATCTCCATTGAACCGTATTTTATTTTTATTATTTTCTTCTTATGAATTTTCAATTTTATTTCTCATTTATTATTTTATTTTCAATTTAGAATACACGTAATTCTTGTGCTGTTTGACTTGATTCTCATAATTTCAGTGAGGTGAATTTGGAACAAGGAACTTTATCTTTTTGTTTATTTTATCGAAAATGCGTGGACGTACCACCATGCGAAGTGTTTGATTTATGGTACGTGGCATCCCTGGACTGGTTTCTAAATTAATTTTCCCTTTGGTGGACCTCTTTTCATTCAGGGATATGAAGAGTGGGTTCCCAAGTACTTACGTCCATTCTGATGGTTCAGATCTTTCAGCATTATTTCATTAATGGAGTACACTGGGGACAGGGGTCATCGTGGACTCGCCCAGACTCCCGTGGGGCTAGGTGGTAGTCTGTGGTTAAACACCTATGAGTATGGTGATAGTAGGCTGAACGTTCGTTATTACGAGTTATTATCCCCCTCAGTCGGCAATCTACTATCGGCAAATTTCCTACAGGTGAGATCCCTGGGAGAAGCTCGTTTTCTTCTTGGGCTCTTACTCCGAAATTTGGGCGGGACATCTGGCTTTCAGTAAATTTTGTTACAAATATAAACTCGGACAAAGGTATGCCACACCTGTAACTTGATTAATAACCTCCCGCCAGGAAGCAGCGAAAAAAAGCCAGAAGTATGTCTGAAAACGGTTAATATATCCAGGTGAAAAATATTTACATTTCAGTTTATAAAATTCGATGACAGTGGAATTCAAATTGCTTATAATGAAAATCGGCAGAACTTGAAATACAATAGAAATCAAAGATAAGAATACAATTTTCTTTTTTCAAAGCAATAGTGTATCATTTTGCGATGAAACTATTTTCAGTCGAATGCGCTTCCCATTTTAAAATATGCAGTATTCTACTGAGCGCTATTCCCCATTTAATTTTACAATTCGAAATGTGCAGGTCATGCACAGATGCCGACCTTGAACTGGGCGATAGAATTCGAAATGTGTTCCTCTTACCCGACCTATAGTTACTTATTTCCTTTTTTGCTGCTTCAAGTTGGAAATGTGCCCGTTTTGTGCGCTGAATAATCCTTATCCTGTTATAATATTAATTAAGACAGTGCCAGTGTTTCGTTATGATTTTGATTGTATCACTTGATATCAGAGCCGTGGCTGTGGAGGGTAATCATACTACCTCCCTCGTTAGGTGATGAAAATTTACTTTTTTCGCTTACAATTTTCTGCTCTCCTCCTTTTTCTTCCTCCCGGCTAAAGTAGCTAGAGAACCCAGAAACATCCGAGTACTGACATCCGCCATTTTCGGTCGCTTGGTGCCCGAAGATGGCGGATGTCAATACTCGGGTGTTTCTAGGTGCTCTAATCCGGCGAACTAGCTGTAGACTTGATTTGAGACATTTTGATATCTGGTAATAATATCAGCCAAACTATTCATCATCAAATGTGTTATCAAAAGTGACCATATTTCTATATATTGAACTCATACACTGTCTACTTTTATAGAATAATGGCCGGGGCCGTATTTATCGTATATAGTTAACACAAGCCCGTGCCTAGGGCGGCAAATTTTCGAAACTTTTTACTACTGGGTATACTTGAGCAATGCACCTTGTGTGTAAATCAAACAAATTCAAATAATTTGACAAACAAAATAGTAAAAAAATCGAGCTCCATCAGTACAAGGAATAATAATGATAATAGCAAAAATAAGGGGCTAAAAGTAGCCACAATTAATACGAGATCATTACAAGACAACTACAAATTCTTACAGTTAGAAGAAGAATGCATAAAACATAATAATGATATTTTAGGCGTAGCTGAAGTGAAAAGAAGGGGGGGGGGAAATATTATTTGTACGAAGAAAGAAAATATATGGTTTCATACGGACTCTGATGGGTAGTGGGTACAGAGGAGTCGGATTTCTAATCAATCAGTGTCTCAAAAAATACATAACAAAATTTGTGGGAATTAATGACAGGATAGCAGTAGTACTGATGGAGTTTAATAATAAAAACAAATTGGCAGTTATCCAGGTACATGGCCCTACAATTGGGCAAAAGGTATACAGGAATCCATAACGGATGTAACAAAATGCTTATATTGTTCTATACAGCCAAAAAATAGATGAGACGGATCTACATTCAGTAGATTGGCCAATTCAGACAACAGGGTGGCACAGCAACGTTTTTTCCCCAAAAGACTAAACTTATTAACACATAACTTTCCTTCTGGTACGCGTACCAGTCATCCAGTTCTGTTTACCAACCGCGAGACCGCACATGCATTTCGCGATTCCGCGATATTTCGAATCGAATTCGAATTACCGCGACACCGCACAAGAATCCCGCGGTCCTGCGGTATTTCATCTCGAGCCGAATTACCGCGACATCGCACAAGTATCTCGTGGTCCTGCGGGACTGTCCCAGATCACCTGTTTTTCGAGATTCTGCGCCCATTTCCGAGGCACCGAGTGGCCTATCGCCACCCAGGCCCGACCAAGAGCACAGCTCCCTCCAAACGCAGTGAGGTGCAGCATGAACCCGTCCGGCCAGGCACAGGAACGCCTCAGGCTGGTCTGCCAGTAGGAGACCGACCCGACGCGACCCATACCAGCCGGAAAACGAAGGAGCCATGAACCACGTTAACTGAGGCCCAGCCAGCGGGACCGCGGCCGGCCTCCACAGCCCGGTCTGAACTGCGGTGCCCGCTCAACGCACCTCACTCAATACGGCGGCGGCGGCGTACTGAAGCATCCACAGGTACCCCAGCACCATAATACTCTCCCACACACTCATTCCAGCCCATCAGAGCCCCCCCCCCAGACCACCGCAGGCAGAAGACCCCAAAAAGCACAAACCTATCTCCAAGGAACCCAGTGAACGCCAGGACAAGCCCCTCTATCAGCATCCCCAATACCCCCAGAGCAGGAAGAAAGGAGGACCCCGGGCAGAGATGCGTTTAATTTGGAATTTAGTATCGTTGCATATGCCAAGGAGGGTGGATACCATATTTCGAACGTCCCTGGTTCCGCCGAAAGGGGTGGCTCTCTCTCTCTCTCATACAATTTTCGGGAGAAAAAAAACCGCATAATAAACTTTTGTTTAACGCTTCATGACTTCTTTATGACTCTCTCCGACAGGTAATACGGATTAGACTATCTCTGAGGCTCTACTGGACTTGACTTAATACAAAATAGTATATCAAGT
The DNA here is from genome assembly GCA_031841125.1 of Acanthococcus lagerstroemiae. NCBI lineage: Eukaryota > Metazoa > Arthropoda > Insecta > Hemiptera > Eriococcidae > Acanthococcus > Acanthococcus lagerstroemiae. The sequence goes on along the minus strand of CM063112.1, from coordinate 30,880,776 downwards.
TTTCACGAGATTTTTCTGGATTTCCAGGTCGATCAGAAGTTAAGCCTCGACCTCCGCGGTGTTTTCCAAATCGATCGAAAAAGCTTGAGTCTGTTCTGGGAATGTGCTAGGAGAACTAGGAGTAGATTTAGGATTTCATTCTGGAAGGGGTTGACCTCGATAAAAAATATTGGAAATAATCATGATTTTGAACATTGAGTCGAAAACATGCCAAAAATTTCCGAGGGGGAGGTATGAGGTCGCCGCATGAAAACAGAAAGAAACTGAATGTTCGCGAGCATAGAAAGCGAAACATTTCTAAATTTTAAACGGAACGTGAATTGGAAATTATAATTTTTGAGCTAAAAAGCTCCTCCCAAGTTGAGAGCCCCATGAAAATTTTATTTTCTTTGAAATACCATAATAAAAGCCCCTTCCGTGGTAAACGCGCCCTGAAAATTCTATTTTTATTTGAATGCCATAATACCTAGTGTAAGCTTGTTAACTCGGAGGGAGGGAGGGATCAAGTTCCTAGAGTCCCTAAGATCCGTTACGGTGGGGGATCAGCTGGCAAAATATCAATTTTTCGATTAAAAAAAAAAAGAAAAATAAAGTTGACTGATGGGTTTGTAGACCAAAAGGAACAAGCTTAGCAGTTATGAGCGAAATATTTCAAAAATAGCGAAGTCTTGGACCACCCTGCCAGGAGCTTTAGTTAGTCCTCATTTTAGAAGCTGTGTTTTGGGACATTTTTTTCGAGAACAAGTTCAGCTATTGGGAGCGAAACATTCCAAAAATAGCGATGTCTTGGACTACCCTGCCAGGAGCTCTAGTTCTCATTTTTGAATCCGTGTTTTGGAGACATTTTTCTCGGGGACAAGACAGTATACGCTGAAATACTGAAATTCGATGTAAGATTGTTTGTCTATCGAGCGGATGGTCGGATTAAAAAATCCGTGAACGAGCCCCGCACTCTGGTCACGTCGAGTATTCTCTCGACATCATTAGGGTGTGCGGAATGTAGGTGTGGTAGCCCCTCGGGAACGCACGGTGGTTACGTACACTTCAAGGGTACGACGTAGGAAATCGAATTTTCGAATTTCTGAAATAGCACTACCGAGTATATCGTGCCAAGCAACCACATTAGCGTGTACATTAAAGAGGAGTTGCTCGCTATATGCGCCTAATTTAATTGTCCGTGGCAACCGCATTCGCGTATACGTTGTAGGCCTGCGAGTTCCATCCCGCTAATACTTCGAAATGGAATCTCAATGAGTTTTTCGATTCCACGAGTCCAGCCTTACAGCGTACATCATGCAGAAGATAGATGTTTTTGTATTTTTTAATTGCTCGCGTAGCCACGAAATCCGAATGCTCAAAAAATTCGAAAATGATTATAAAGCCGTGCCTTTTTTTCTTTTTCTTTCTTTTCTTTCCTCTCTCTCTCTCTCTCTCTCTCTCTCTCTCTCTCTCTCTCTCCCCCCCCTCAAAAACGAAACGCGTAATTCGCGAGTTCGACTGTACTCTGTGCTGCATTGGAGAGCGTTTTCAAAAACGAAAGGCTATAGAGGAAAAAGCTTCAAGTGGAAAGTTGATAAACAAGTCGCGAATTTAAATTTTTCCATCGCACCTTCGCCTTCGCACGGAGGTATTAAAGACATAAATAAGTTTCCTTTCTACCTCGTTTACGGGTCGACACGAGCTCCCGAGATATTGATTTTTCGGCATAGTTGCAATGTCTCGAGCACATTACGGGGAGCACGTAATTGGAGGTTCGTGAAGAGCGGCGCTGCAACAGACGAAATTTTCGGTTACTTCGGCTGAATGGGAAACACGCCGAGTCCGTAGGCTCGTAGAGTTCATCCGAATGGGGAGAGTAATATTTTCGAGAACGAAAAAGCTCTTTTACGAGAGCCCGATCGCGGCAGAGATCGAAGCGATGTGCCAGCCAGCTGGAAAAAGAATCGCAGCGACTCTGCATAGTATTCGAGCATCGTAAATGGGGAAACGTCGAGGGATAACAAACGTCAACTCGAAAAGTCTAACATTTGTTTTAGTTTTTGATTGTATATACCGCGGCATATAACTTCAAATTATATGTTGAGCAATAACACCTACGTACGTCAATCGAAATTGAAATACGAGATACAGAAACGTTCTTTCTTCCGTCTTCCGAAAACAAAAGCGAAAATCGCTTTTCTGGTTGCTCGCATGCTGACATGCAGCGTCGATATGTTCGCGTCTGGCTTGTCTCTCACCGCGATTCCCTTGAGCCAGCTTTCTACCTTTCTTCTTTCTTTTTTGAAATCAGTTCTATGTTGCATAGTATGTACTTGAAAACTTATACAGGGTGGTGCATATTTCAGGGTTGCCACTTTCTGGAAAACCGGGAAAAGTCAGGGAATTTGGTCAGTCAGGGAAAAGTCAGGGAATTTTCATTTAAGTCAGGGAAATTTTCTGAAAATAAGAAACGAGTTCGTATTTTATCAGAGTAAACTTTTTTTATTTGTATTGTAAAAAATTTCTGTGACTCTCCTCCCTCTGGGCTTTCTCGGAATCCTGTAAAAAAGGTCAGGGAAAATTAAAAAATTTGGCCTGGAAAACCGGGAAAAGTCAGGGAAAACCAATCCTGAAAAAAAGTGGCAACCCTGTATTTCATTCTGCTGGAGACCGTGGAGAAAAATTTCAGGGCGGGGGAAAATTAGTTGCTGCTCTCGTTAGACTAGAATCTACAGAATACGCTGAGCGGAACGAGCGAACAGATTTACGCCTTTTTATTGAATTTTATTCGTGAAGAACAGAATGACCATTATTTAAAAAGTTTTCTTGAAAAATTACTCCCGTTCTCGGAAGTTGTTCTAATTTTATTTATTTTACAGCGTTTGTAGGTTTTTTATTTATTTATTTTTTATTTTTACAGCTCTTGTTGGGTATTCCGTTCTATTCCACACTTCTCTTTGCACTTACTGTGCCAAGGGTAAGACGGGGAAGCGGGCCCCTCCCTGCCCTCAGCCTTCTCTACCCACCCATTATTGGGTATGAGCCTCCCCCAGTTCCCTCACTTTATCCTTCCAGCTCCTTCTGTCCAGGGTATGTCTTCTCCACATGGGACCCAGCTCCTTGCGGAATTCATCTCGCCAACGGGTCAGCGGTTTACCTATATTCCTTGTGTAGTCATACGGGGTCCACCCTTCCACCCTTTTTTCCCACCTTCTTACCCCCAATCTTGAAATGTGGCCCCCGTATCTCCATTTATTTTTCTTGATAACAAGACCAAGATCTTCTAGGCGTGTTTTGGCCCTGATCTCTTTGGTTTCCACTTTATCTCTTAGCCTCACTCCCAGCGTGCTCCTTTCCATTGCCCTTTGAGTAACCTGAAAGCGCGTATAATTTGTTTTTGTTAATGCCCAAGTTTGAGCCCCGTAAGTTAATACTGGCTGTACACAGCTGCGCCAGACCGCCGCTTTAGTCGTTATTGGCAAACGGCCTTTGAAAATCTGCCGCGTTTGCCAAAATTTCCTCCATCCACTTTGAATTCGATTTGATATTTCTTTTTCTCTAGCACTATGGAAAGAAATTTTTTGGCCTAGGTAGTCAACCTCCTTCACCCACTCTATTATTTCATTATTAATTTGTACCTCCACTTCCTCGGCGTTCGAAAGTAGTTTTGTTTTTTGTGCATTTACGGATAATCCTGCTATCTCACACGCCTCTAGAAACTCCTCCGCATTCCTTAATAGTTCCGGCAAATTGTTTGACAGCAGTACAACATCATCCGCAAAGCGTAGGTTATTTAAAAAGTCGCCCTCAATTTTGACCCCTCTTCCCTCCCATTCCAACGTACGCATCGCTTCCTCTAGCACACAGTTGAATAAATTGGGAGACAGCGGATCTCCTTGCCGGACTCCCCTGTTAACAGCAAAGACTCTTCCTGTTTTATCAAGCTTAACATACGCCAACGCCTCTTCGTACATCTTACGAATAATTTTGATTACTTTTAGATTAACCCCCTGTGTTCTTAAAGCCTTCCATAAAAATTCGTGGTCAACCGTGTCGAATGCTTTTGTGAAATCGATGAAGAGTAAAAAAAGCTCAAAATTGTATTCATTTGCTTTTTCAATTAGTTGTTTCAAAATAAAAATTTGGTCGATCGTTGATCTATTTTTCCGAAAACCAGCTTGCTCTCTCGGTTGTTGTTCGTCAAGCTGCTTATACACTCTTTCTTTCAAAATTTTAACGAAGAGTTTGCCAAGATTAGATGTTAAGCTTATAGGGCGATAATTTTTAATTGCATCCAGTTTCATCTCTGCTATTTTCCACTGCGAGGGGATCTCTTCCGTTTCGACAATTTTGTTAAATAATTTTGTTAATATGGGGGTCAATTCTGCCCCAAATATTTTAATCTGCTGTTCGTTTCCGATTGCATCCGGTCCCGCTGCTTTGCCAATTTTACAACTGCCAATTGCGTGCCTCACTTCTGACTGCAATATGCAGGGGAATTCGCACTCCATCTCAAATTCCGGCAACCTTACCTGTACATTTGACGAGCTATTTGTAATTCTCACTCGTTTCTCGTACAACTCTTCGTAGAATTGTGACGCTACTTCAACGATTTCCTCACGCCCGTACACTCTTTTCCCCCGCAGGTCGCGTACACTCGGAATTAACGCTTTATTTTGGTTGATTTCCTTAAATACTTTTCTTGTTGATCTGCTTATTGATAAAATCTCCTCAATAATTTTGCTATCAAATTTCCTCACATCATTTCCAATTTCTATTTTTATTTTTTTCCTCAAACATACCAAGTCCAGCTTCTCCCTGAAAGACTTACTATCTTTCCTCTCTAGTTCCTCTCTTTTTTCTATTAAAAGTTTTGTTTCTGCTGATAGTTTGTCATCCGTTTTTGTTTTAACATGTACTTTGCCAAATTCGTTTGTTGTATCATTAATTGCTATTGCAACCGAGTCGTATGCCCCCTGCAGGGTAAAGTGTGCCCACTCTCGCTCAATCTTATCTAGTCGTTTTATAAGCGCTTCCCTTGCAGCCTGTAAAGCATATACCGGAATGAGTTTTTCCTTTGCAAACTCATTTTTACTATTTTTATATCTTACCCTATTTGGAAGGCAAATAGTAGCTCTGCATAAGCGTTTGTAGGTTACAAGTTACTAATTATTCACCTACACGGCCCAACTGTTGGCATACGCATCCCTAATTCTTTGTTCTGGCGACTCCTTATCATAGCATACCTTACTCAAGCAACCCCTGCCCAACCTGCAATTTCGTCTACCCATCTAATATTTGGTCTACCTTTCTTTCTCTTCGCGTCGTGAGGTACCCAGTCCATGACCCTTCTTTCCCATCTTTCTTCATCGTTTCTTACTATTTATGTCCGGTGTAGGTGAATTTTAATTTCTCAACCGTATAGCTAACATTTCTCATTTTTGTTGTCGATCTCATTGCCTTATTTCCTAGTATGCTTCGCTCCATACAGGTGCGGCAACTTGGAATTTTTCCACGTAATGCTTGAAATTTTTTCTAAACACAGTGGCACTTTTTCCCCTTTTAATAATAAGAATTACTAGGGGGCTTCCCCCTCCCCCTGGCCGTTTCACGGCCCAACCCCCGCCGTCACTATTTCGCCAGCTGGAAAAGTATAACTACTATTAAAAAAAAATTCAGTCAGTTCCCAGGCTCACCACGAGGCGGTAACTGCCATGAGCCCGCAAGAACAGAGTAGTGAATATCAATCTGTTCCTCACTCATATTCTCCAGACGGCGTCTTTCTCTCTGTGATTCTATCGTCTCTCACTCAGATTTTCAACTCTATGTCGCATTCGCTGTCTATCAGTCTGCTCAGCCGACCAATTCTCCAGGAGTCTAGAACTTTGTTCCCTTTCTCTATTTCGCTGTCGCCAAGCATTTTTCGGCCGTCATTGCCTTTCTTTCCTTTCTTGTATCTCTGCATCGGTGAGATTAAGTTTAGGGCGTGGCAGAGTATTCACTAACTGATCAAATATACAAGATAAGAGTTGTCCCCAAAATCTAGCGCCCTAGGGACGTACCTATGTTGCCTATATTCAAATAGGGTCCTGGACGTCATAGTAACATAAGTAGACCCTACCCTACATAAAAAAATTTCCATGGAAATTATATGAAAACCACACGGCGCTACACCATATCCAGGAGCTCTCTCCTGCACAAAGGACTACTCCGGGCTGGACTACCCTCTGCCAATCCCCACCACAGCTGTCCTTCTCCATCACAGCCACTTTCCCCCACCATGCTCCTCCTCGCCCAACGCGACACCCTTCCTCACCGTGCCGTCCTCCATCTTCAGGATCTTTAATTTTTTTCTGTGTGGTTATCAACTTACATTTTGTGCCTCCTTCCCATCGGTATGCTCCCAGTTCGGAGAATATGGCCAAAATGTTACCAAAACCGAATTTAGCGAACTGTGGAACCAATTATTGGACACCCATATTAAACTTTACAAAATACTCGAATCCCTCATTGCATGGGCCTCAATTTGAAATATGGGGTAAATAGATGAAAGAAGAGAAGTGAATAATCCCCCTAAACGATATAACTGTGTGAAGTGTTAATAGCTGAAGAAGATGATTATTATCTTCATAAGGTCTCTGCATATGTGTTAAAAAGTAATAATTCTTAACAGGGATATCTTGAACTCCATTTTGAGCAGTTCTAATCCAGATACAAGAAAATTGCTAATGAACTTTTTTGTGGGAAATTTAATATAAATAAAAAAAAACGGTAGTTTAAGAGGGTACTAAAATTGATTTTATGAACACCCCATAACTGCCGTCTGCTATTACCTACTGGTACCATTTTTCTATCTCCAGTCGTGAGAAGAAAAAATGTTTCAAAAATAGAAAACTTCAAAATTGGACCATAACTCAGTCCCTTTGAAAGTAAGAGTTCGTAAACATATCTACATATTGTTTGGGTGAGTTGCCTACATACTAGGTGGAAGGGGGTCATTGCAAGAGAGACTCCCTGTATTATATTATTTGAATCATGATTTTCCGCAGTTTTTAAAGAATGTAAGGTAGCCGCAATTTATAAGCCCGGCGGGTAATAAGGCCCATTGTTTGGTGCTTGGTCACAGCTCACGCAGTCATGCAACTAAACAAAGCGTAGAGCATGGTTGTGTATGAAACATAATATTATGGCAACACGGTATTGTGGTTGAATTTCTGTTATCAGCACCGTTCCAGTTCGCAATGGGCCTTATTACCCGCCAGGCCTTATATATCGCAGCTACCTTATAATCTATTTGAAGGATCCGTATGTGGAATGAGAATGAGTCTTCATTAAGATGGTGTGGTGGGACTTATGACGATGCACGCATGCCAAAGTGGTCCCTAAGACACCGCACCCCAACCCCGGAAACTACCTTTTCGAGTATCGCATCAGTGGCCGGAGGAACGCTTTGAGGCCGGCCCAAGCCCCCATTTCGCCGTGCCGTTTCCGGTGCGCGCGTCTTGCTAAAGCCGCCATGGGATTTCCTACTGACCGAGGTTCGCGCTCCCCGAGTACTAGCCTGGAATCCAGGTCCCCCACAGCTGGACGCGTTTCCTCTTCACTCATCATTCACCTCCTCGTCTTGCTACTTATGGCGCCGCAGGCAAGTGGTGACGGCGGGGGAGCCCTGCCAGGGAGTCCGCAGCAGCTCTTCTAGGATTGTACAGAGTTGTTCTATGTTCGATGGTGTGGGCCGAGCTTAGTTCATCGGCTCTCTGCCTCGACCACTCCGTCTGAATCTTCCTCTTCATGATGGCCGAGACAAAGGCCGACACCCGGTACCATCCGCTTCGACTCTTCATCATTTTCGGAAACAGGATGTCTGGCGCGAGACGGTTAATGACGCCGAAGTCTTCGACGCTTTGGCTGCCGGGATCGATTGCTGTTGCCATCCAGCGTCTCTTCTGCTCCCAGGCCTCTCACTCGAACAGCGTGTGCCAAGGTGTGTCCTCCGCCCCTCGATCACAGTGCGTGCACACGTACGTACCGAAGCACCCGTGGCTGCTCAGGATTTCGGTCAGGTGGAAGTTCAGATCTCCGTGAGATCTTCCTGCCCGTACATCGAGGTCGCGTATCAGCGCTCGGTTGCACTCGCCCTTGGTCAAATGGGCGAGCGCATCCTTCCACTTCCGAAGCATGTCCTGCTGGATGACATGCTTGACCCGAAGTGCTTGCCGTTTCGTCTTCGCTCTCTTCTTCGCACCGTATACCTCCGCTATTTCATCAACCTTGAGTTCGATCGGATACACGCTAACATGCCTACTACCTCCGAAGAAACAGTGCGGTACGCACTGATACACCTTGTTGCGGGTTTTCGCTGAATCTTCTCCATCTCCGCTCTTCTGTAGGATATCTTAATGGCGTCGGCCAATACATACTTGTGCCCTGTGTAGGAGAACCGATGACATGCTGACGTTGACGTACCCTCTTCTTTTCCCTCGGTCCCCCTAGGTTCGACATCAGACGGGACAGCTGTCCATCTACTCGATTCGCCTTCTTAGCTGCCCGTCGGAAGCGCTCTTGGAAATGCAATTTCCCGTCGAAACACAGCCCCAGGTACTTCAAGACTGTACACGCGATTGAAAACGTGTTAGGCAGGAGGAACGGGTCTGCTCGGTGGACTACTTCCCAGACGATGTTGGAAATTATATCTGGACCAGGTGCCTTTCTCTTCTTCATCCTGATCCGGCCTATCACGCTGTCCACTTCTCCAACACTAAGCAGAGGGAAATCCTCTAGCACCTCGACGGATGCCGCCATTAGCGGGGGGCGCTGGGGGAACAGTTCTTGAACTACCTGTTGCAGCACCCCCGGCTCCATTCAGCTCGTCACCGACGGCCCTCCGGCATTCCGCATTACCACCTTGTATGGCTTGCAGAAGGGGTCGTGGTCCGCTTCTTTGCATAGCTCCTCCCAAGCCGCCTTCTTGCGTCTTTGTATGGCCAACTTGAGTGTACGACGAGCCTGGTGGTACTGCTGTGATGCTTCTGCCGCCCCTTCGTCGTCTCTTCTCGTCCGTTAGTATCGTCGACGAAGTCGGTTACATTCTTTCTACAACTCAACGATGTCCTCGCTATCTCTTGCGCGGTAGCCGACTCGGGGCATAGCGCTATCGCAAGTCGCAGCCACTGTCCTGATGGCGTTCACGGCCGCGGCCTCCGCACTCTCCTCGTCGTCTGCCCGACACTCCCCCGTTCCCCTCGTGGGAGCCAGGAAGCTCGCCTCCAATTGATCCGCATCGAGCTTCCTAATCGTCCATCTTCCCAGCTTCTTTGGAGCAGTGACCTCGGTTCCTCTATCCAGCTTAAAGGTGATATACCTGTGGTCACTCCCTGACTCCTCATCTAGCACGGACCAGTCCTTGAACCAGCGAGCCAATCTGGCTGATGCAAAAAGTGACGTCTATGACCGACCCCACCCCTTGATGGAATCGGGTGGGAGTGCCTGACCTGTTGTCGTCTTCCTGACGATGCTCTCCTTAAGACAGGTGAGGTAGGCCTCGAACTCCTCTAATCTTCTGTTGAGGGAAAAGTAGCAGCAGTGTATGATGATATTGCCAACCTATACAGCTACGTACCCCTCCCCTTCCTCTACCTCGCGCGGAGCTATGGAACAGAGTCAGGGCATACGCCAACGGCTGTCAGTCCAGTTCGGTCTCTGTACATCCTCGAACTTCGTCCAGCCTGTGCGGCTCGCTCGCTCCCTGATCTTATGTCCCTCCCCTCATCTGTAGCGCACGTCGCCCATGCTGGCTGTTGCTGCATATCTATTGGTGACGTGGCCTGTCTGCAGGCATCTGTAGAATTTTATTACCTGTCTCTTTTTCTCTAGCGAGCGCGCTCTACAGGTGCTCCACCCCAGCACTACCTTGCCGCTCCCTAGCATCTTAAGGGCCACGTGGGTAGGTACCTCTATCTTGAATGCTAAGGTGTCCGCGACATCTCCTAGATGTCTCGTACCTCTGGTAGCGCTGCCTCAATCTCCTGCTGACTCACTGACGGCTCCACGTTCGTAGGAGTAGGGCAGTGCGGCGCTGCGGTCTTCGGATTTCCGCATCCGCGCCCATCACGTTCTTCAGCTTGCTGGCGAAGTTCTTCACTGCTTGCTCTTCCCCTCAGAGCTCCAGCAGCATGTTGCCACCCTTGGTGTGTTCCCGTCACATGAACCCTTCACGCCTTCGGATCTTTCGCTGTCCAGGCCCTCCGGATCAGGGTCGCGTATTCCACGTTTGCGCTCTTGCGTTCGATAACGACCGCGGCCGTTTTTCAGAAGCTCCCGCTTGTAGGCCTCCCTGCCTTTGGGCGGGAGCACGAGCCTGGGCAGGGTGGCAGATGTCGTCTTCTTCTGTTGGGCTTCGGCGGTTGTCCTCTGCTTCTTCTTCCGTCTGACCACCTCAGCCCATGTCGCAGCGCGCTCACCCTCGGGGGCCGATTCGCTCTGGAGGAGCACGGCTGTACATTCCTCGACCTTCGTCAGCTGCTTCTTCAATTTCTCGATGTGTTTGCAGATCAAGATGTGCGGCCGCGGCGTCGCCGGTGTTGCCGTCTTCCGCTGTTGATGTGAATTTGCCTATAAGTACGCATCAGTTTCTCGTATAAAGGTACACGCTTAGCTTCCAGGATACAGCGTGGACGGAGAACGAAAGCTTGCGTTTGACTATGAAAAGTTTAAGAAGATGAAGGAGAAAAGTTGGAAGATGCCAGTATCCGCGGAACAGCTGGAAAGTACGGAATGAACACGTACATTCCGTAAACACCTGAAACATGTCGAGATAAGTGGTTAAATATTAGGATAGGTCACTCTTTTTTTACACGTTACTAACGGTACTTCCTCTGTGTTATCAAATTCTAGGAAGCTGCTCTAATGGCGAGCCAAAGAAGAAAATATGCACATAGGCATTTGAAATTCTAACGAGTACTCAAGTTCTGACAACGTACGGCGGCGGCAGCATTGCAAAAGCGATTGAAGGCAATAAAAATGTCCACAACCAAGAAGACCGTGGATGGGGAAAAAATGAAGAATGAAGAAAGAACCGCCGGCGAGAAAGAAGAAAAATCCAAAAAACCCGAAAAGGGTGACAAAACCAAAAACGTAAAGCAAGAAAAGCCTCTTCGTAAAAACCTTGAAGGAGACCTCAGAAGAAGGCCTTGTCGAGAGTGTCATCTGCGGGGAAACTTATTTACAACCTCCGGAGAGGGAAAGCTGGAATCAGAGTTGGGCGGGATAATATTCGAATAATGAATAATGAATAACGCAACCGTTATTCGTTATTCATAAGCGCATGAATAACGAATAACAAATAATTTATTCGTTATTCATAAGCGCACGATTAACAAATAATTTATTCGTTAGTTGTAAGTATGAATAACGAGTACTCATTCATCATACAGTAATCAGTATTCAATAACATCAATCACGCGAATAATGAAATTAGACCTGTAGCTAAAGTGGGGTCAGGGGGCGTTGCCCTCCCTAGGCGCAGTCATTTGCCCGCCTCCTCCGAGAAAATCGGAAAAAATTTATTTACTTTTTAACTACCCCAGTAAGATTAGGGAGAAAAAATATCCCCTAACAAAAATATTTTTACCTCCCCCCCTAAAAAAATTCCCAAAAAATATATTTTTTTACACCCTTTCCCCTCCAACAAAAAATATTTTACCCCCCCCCCCAAAAAAAATATATTTTTACCTCCAAGAAAATACCCCCCCTCAAAAAAAATACCCCAAAGAATATTTCTATCAAAGAAAATACCACCTCCCACCACCCCAAAAATATTTTTACCCCTCCAAAATGAAAAATTCCCCAAAAATACCCCCTTCCCCAAAAAATTTTTCCCCTCCCCTCTCAAAAAATAATATCTTCGTATCACGGAAAATACCCCCTCCCCATCCCAAAAAATATTTTCATCTCCCCCTCACACACACATACACACAAATCCCCATCCAAATATTTTTACATAGTCCTCTAATATTGGCGATTTGTAAAAAATACTTCAATTTTCGAATTTTTCTCCTTTGAAAATCTTATTTTACCTCTCCCCCCGGCCCTCTTTGGAAAAATCCTGGCTACGCCACTGATCCTCGTAAAATTTTTTGTTTTGTTACTGCGTCCGCAATGAATAACGAATAACGAGATGACTGACGAATATTATTCACATCTTCATTTTACTGAATAATGATTGATGAATAGTTTTACGTGTTGACGAATAATGAATAACGAATAATGATTGATCTGTTATTCATGATTATTATTCGAAAACGTCTTATTCGAATATGCCCAACTCTGAGCTGGAATCAAGTGCAATCTATGTCTTGGCTGAGCACATGAAGCGTGCACTGATTGGGAAGGGGTCGGCTTCTACGCATGTGACTCTTGTAGATTTACAGTATGATCAGATTTATTAACTTCTTAAGATTTTTATACTTTCATATTAATAATAACCCTAAAAATAATTAAATCCTACTTTTATTATTATTATTTTTTTTGGAATGTATTAAGGTTTTCGATGATGCGTACTTCTAGGAAGGGTTCTGAGTACTTGTAGGTACACGTGTCTTATAGGTGTCGCATTTGACTTATTGCATACTTTGGGGTTTTACACAATTATGATGAGGATACAGTACAAAGTAAGCATACAGTTATGCAGACACGACGTTTTTGAACGTACAGTATAAATTTCAGCTTCTCTGTTGGCCTAATAATTCAGGAGCTACAGCCTCTCAATCACTACCGTCCGTACTTATAGGAAGATTGACCCTACCTCTCTTTTCACTCTGGCTGAAAATTAATGTCGAAAACAAATTCCACGTCTCTGAAAACCTCAGAACCGATGATTTCAACGAGTGGGATATTTTGCAGCGATACCAGTTCTGCGAAATGCCGGTATAATGTCACATGCAGACAGTTTTCATTGTCCGAGCCGGGCTATACGATACTCGTTGATACGTCCATCGAAAAACGTTAATTCAGCTATACAGTTATTACATTTTGGTTGTCACGTACATATATTAGTGCACAGACACAGTACATATAATATTATATTTATATACCTATATCGTGTAACCAGTCAAGCGTAAAATATAGTAACGCTTTTCCATTGTTTTTCACCAATATTTTCGCTCACGAAGTTCTGAATCTATTTCACTGACTTTGGCGTCGTAATAGGAACAATGCTGAACGTTATATCGGCCCATAAAAGTAAACGGTAATCATCGAGTATAAAATTTAAACAGAAAAGTTTTATTCTGGATGGTGGGTGTCGTTTGCCGAGTCGGTTCGGCTAGTTTATTCGCCAATGCTCGAGTTAACGAGGTGGCACAGTATTTAATCCTTTTATTAATTGTAGGGATCAAGGGTGTAATGTGTAAATTGAAAAATAAGTTCTTTCTGGAGACTGTGACATGTCGATAGCAACTGGTCTCTCGGAGGGTTCTGTTTTACACCCTCCAGATTACGTCACGACTGGTGAAAGCGGCCACGGTCAGGCAGTATAAACTCGAACGGCGGCCGTTCGAGAGGCACTTCTCGCCGAGTCGAGGCTTCTACACAGTCTTCTTTGGTATACTCCGCTGCGTGCTGCATCCCGTTGTCTGGTGCACCATTGCCGATATTCAAATCACGAATCTTCGATACTCTCCCGTCGCAGCATCCGGATATCTGGTGCTCCGGGACAGAACCGAAGGGGGTTGCTTCCTGAGCCGACATACTCCGCTACGTGCGCATCCAGTCTCTGATGTCCGTCATGGATATTCGAACTGGGAATCTCCGACACTCTCGTGTCGCAGCATCCAGGTGTGTCTGCTGCTCCGGGACAGAACCGTCGCGACGCCAACGATCTCTGACCTAACGAGGAAAGTATTAAGCCTCATTGCAAAAGCCGTCCCCGTGCCTCTATCGTTCATGTTGTTCCTTTGTGTATCGTAGATTCAGAGAAGTCCTAATACAGTTACGATTTCGAACCTCACTTAATCATTTCTCTGGCGCTGGCGAACCTCACAAACCCACACTTCAATGTCTTATAACCTTCGTTCAAGGAAACCAGACATAACACCGGGAAACTTGCCTAACTCAACCGAGGCCTCCACGTGAACTCACCCCGGTGTAACAAGCTAAAGGATGATAAATTACTTTTTGGAAAACACTGCAACGACCAGGGACACAGTAACTATAAGTTGACAGAAAAGTAAAAAATCCTACACATAGAAAACAAAACAAAAAAAAACAACTTAAAGAACAACTTGAGATAATGAAGCCAAAAGCAAAACAAAACAACCTAATAAACACAACAACTAACTTTCAAAGCGAGAACCTATTCCAATTAATAACATAAGACTCACTGATTGAACAGACTATACAATCCCAGATAACCAATAGGAACACACCAAAGTGGTTTACTATACGGTACTACACACCACTATAAACACAGGACGACACAGAGAAAAGTGTCAGGGTACTCCACTGAAGATGGCACTACAGCCGAAAGCGCTCTGGACTACAGAAGGAAGAAATAATTGTGAATTGGTACACCACACACAGAAAGAGGAGACAATCGTATTTTCCTTTCTTGAAAGAGAACTTCGAAGAATGAGAAACATTTTTTTATTTTGATAGATAGTCAAAGAATCACTGCTTCCTCTTCTCGAATAAGAAACTTTCAGGATGAAAGACAGATAGGTAGTTGAACAGAGGGATGGATACACGGATGAATGGACGGACTGAGAATCATGTAATTACATACTTACGCTCATTTTCCCTATTAGTTTGATAACATTCTCTCTCTGTGAGCATTTTCAACAACTTTGGTATTTTTATCTTCTATGTTTGCTGCAGCAACGTAGTCAACCTAGTGTTCAAGGGGGGGTCTTGACCAAATGGGGAGGAGAGTGCTATAATTAGAAACTAGACCGCTTTGGATGATAACGCGGTTACACAGTACTGGCCTTCTTTTGCCAGCTTCTATTTTTTTTGTTAAACTCAACTTTAAAATGAGGTCCATTTTTTGCCCCCCCCTCTCCAAAAAAAAGCAGTAAACTGGTACCAATATCTACACTGAATGCAGATACATTGGTGATTGGTACATGAATATGTCTTGTTACTGTACATGTTCTACGCATTCAGTCAACATAAGAATGTCGATCTCGATCAACTGAGCACAGCTATCGGTCAGCGAACTTTTTTCACCAGCTATATTAGATGGACTTCGATATTCCTATGTTACTGAATGCATGGAAAGTGTTTGGTAGCCATAAGATTGATGGAAACAGATTGCAGCTGCGCAGCAAAGATCAAGATCAATGAGCACATGGCTGGAAGAATGTCGGGTAAAACATCGAGCATGTCGGGGGGGAGGCGTTACAGTTTTCGCTCATGTATATAACCATAGCTGTAAGAAGAACCGAGCTGAACTGTGATCTGTGAACTGAACTAAAATCAAGTTCAGTGTCGATCGCGACTGGTGTCGGAGGGAAACGCGTTCTATGCATCGACTTACAATATTCGAATATTACGGGCATTTGTTTTCATTGATATTCAGCTTGGCGTAGCCCTCATGAAAACGAACTTACGAATTTACTGAGGTGATTTATCATCGTTATTTACAAAACATTTAAAAACATGTGGCAATAACTTCAATACTTTTTTTTTTTGAGAACAATTTTCGTGATTGATTCAAACGAAGATCGACTCGCACAGAGGGAAATCTTTTTTACAGCACTCTAAAGAATAAGAAAAAAAAAAAAAAAAAAAAAAACAACTTCAAGCCCATGCAAATTTGATTGAAAACATTTTGTATGCTTTCGTACCCTAATAAAAAAATGTTCCATGGAAATTTCTATTAACAACACGGCTGCAGACTGTAGTCGCGCAAGACGCTGCAAAGATTAAGATCAATCAGCACATGGCTGGAAGAAAAAAATTAATTCCCCTGAACTGAATTGTCACCATGAAGAGCTAAATCAAGTAGACTGGCTTCGTGTCGGGGGCATGGAAATTTCTATCACAACAGGGCTGCAGATTGTAAATGTCAACAACTGAATTCGTGTCGGGGGAGCGTTACGGTTTTCGCTCAAGTATACCCAGTAGTAAAAGCATTTAAAATGCAAAAATAAATTTCCATAGAAGTTAGTGTCAGCCACTAAATTCGTGTCGGAGGAGCCTTACGGGTTTCGTTACGGTTTTCTGCTCAAGTATACCCAGTAGTAAAAGCATATAAAATGCTAGAACGTGACATTGTTCGTGTTGTTAATAAAAATTTCCATGGAATTTTAGGCAGAATTAGGTTAAATTATTTAATATTTTTTCCATGGACCCCCCCCCCCCTCCATTAACCCTTGTCGAGAGTCAAGATACATTCTTTCTTGCCGAACTTCCTGGAGTAGCGAGGTTACTTGTTTTTTCTTCTTCGCTTGATCTTTATTACGGTGCCTTTTCCAGTGTGATCTGAGTAACAGAGCAGTTCAGTAGCGTGTCATTTCCGAGCCGCTGTATGAACCCAATCAGTATGATTTAGCTCTTCATGATCACAATTTAGTTCAATGGTCGACATTTCCACGGAAATTTTTTTTCCAGCCGTGTGCTCATTGATCTCGATCTTTGTTGCGCGACTGCAGTCTGTAGCTAAGCAATTTGAAGCTTTGAACTGAGTTTGAATAGTTCCCGCCATTTTCTTGCAAGTTCGGCCCGTGAAATGAAAACTGGTCACGCGGTGTTTACCGCTCACGTCAGAGCATCTGGAAACGTCCGAGTACTGACATCCGCCATTTTGAGTCGCCTGGTGCCCCGCAATTCACGATTCACTACGCGGAACGTAAATTTATATAATTAAATAAACTATTAGATAAAATTATTAAATTATTATTAATTTAAAATCATTTATTACTATAATTATTTTTATTTATTATAATTATATTAATTTTAATTTCAAGATTTAATTTATTAAATTTAATAATATGATGAGATTTTTTGGATTAATTTCATTTATATTAGTAAATTATTATAATTCAAGTTTTGTTTTAGTTTTTAGAATGGTCCGCCTTCCTTCCAGGTATCGAATATTGTAAATCATCGGGCCCCTGGTGCCCGACAATTCACGATTCACTACGCGGAACGGTCCGCCTTCCTTCCGGGTATCGAATATTGTAAATCATCGGGCACCAAGCGACTCAAAATGGCGGGTATCAGTGCTCGGATAATTTCACTAAATTTTCTGGACGCACACACAGCGGGGATAAGGTCAGAGGAGGAGGATAGCTATGGAATTTCTATAATGAAATTCAAGAGATTCGTGAAGAGGGCTCCAGGAGATAGAGAGTTGCAAGAAGTTTTGGTGGTGAAAAGGGGCTTATGTCATTCAAAGATTCCTTACCACCACCATATTGGTTAACGAAGCCCACGCTATTTTAATGTTCTAAATTTGCTCCATTTTTAGTAAAATCTTCTCACCAGAAACGTTTAGCAAAAAATGGCTTTTCTGGAAGCATCCCACGTACATGCTGGTAATAGGCGCGGAAAATCTCGCCTGTCTGCCACGAAGTACGAATACAGTCACGTTTTTAAGGTACGAAAACAAACGCAGTTGTATTTGATGGCATTTTAAGAAGGAATATTGCATTCGCCGGCTGTAATTCGAGTTTATAAAAAAAAAAAAAAGATTTAAATCTCGGCGATCGCTTCTCCGAATAAAGAATATAAATAATCGTCTGCTCCTCTCAGCTGTTTCGTATAAACGTATAATTTATTCTCATCGCGGAATTTCGTCATTTCCAAAGCCTTTCATAAATATCGGTTTATCAAAAATACGTTTTATCGCGAACGATAAATGGTGGCGCGGAACGCGCCGGCGAAATTGAAAATTAGTCCGAGGTTCCGACATCGCCGACTCCCAAAACTGCTTTTTGAGCCGAAGTGTGACAGGGATACGAAATCACCCGATTATTCGGCGGAAAATGAAGTGTATCAGAAAAGCGAGGATGAAGGCGGATTGCCGAATAAAATTTATATTTTTGATTAAATTACAACGTGCCTCTCGTTGGCACTACCGTCTGTGTAATTAATTTACCAAAATTTATAGCCAGTTTAAATGCGATATTGTTGCGCTCTTTGGTTTCCTCTATCCGTATGCAGATTGAAGTTGCTCTACTGCATCGAGATAGGATCACATGATAGTACGGCTTATTAGCGTAAAATCGTGCACTTTTGCCATAAAAGTACCAGAATGACGTAAAAATCAATTTTAAGATTGAAGCCCTCCCGCTAAACTTTCGCTTGATCCCCAGTTGGTGAAAAAAGGAACGTTAAAATCGGAGTTTAGCCTATATAGCTAGCCTAGGCCTAAAACGTGAGGTAGAAAGCTCACTGAATTCACCGTAAAAATAAAATTAAAAAATTAAAAAAAAAACTCTTAAATTTTTTTGTATAGCTACTCCGAAAATACCGTAAAGGGGATTAAAAATAATCTTACATCCACTAACTCTGACCTTATAGGTGGAAACAGAATTTTCGACATTTTTTCAGTGTATTACGAACAAAAAGAGAGATAATTTCCCAGAGCCGTTCCCCTACATCCCTACTTATCTACCCCCGGAAACTGTTTCGCCTCCACTACCCACGCTCCATGGAAATCTAATGTAAATTTATGTTTTTTTGGGTGTTTTGGATCTTCAATACATTGAACTCTGTGAGCTTTCATAAGAATGATTAATGAAATTTACGAACCTATTCTTAAAGTTTGAAGGTCATTGTGGCATTAGGAAAAGGTGCAGAATGAGATTTTCAGGCCTATGCATAATATAAAATAATGAATTTTCAAGGTTAAGTACTGAATACATTTTCGGCAATAATTTGTCCTTTATATAACTGATTTTAAGAAAGGGAACAGCGCAAGTATTGAAAAAACTAGAGTTAGCTAAGATTGATAACGCCTGAATCCGTAGAAAAGACAGAGAAAGACTGAAAGGTGGTTGAAGGGAAGAAGACACGAAAACGAGCAATACGAGGCAGAAAAGAAGAACAGTAGAGAAAAATGGAAGAACAAAAATGATGAAGACACAATAAGGCACCAAAAGTAAACAGAAAATAACCCACAAATGAAGAGGAATAAAAATTACAGAAGAAAGAAAGGA
The DNA here is from genome assembly GCA_031841125.1 of Acanthococcus lagerstroemiae. Lineage (NCBI taxonomy): Eukaryota > Metazoa > Arthropoda > Insecta > Hemiptera > Eriococcidae > Acanthococcus > Acanthococcus lagerstroemiae. The sequence continues at coordinate 30,861,637 of CM063112.1, read as the reverse complement.
AACTGATGATTCCCATGACATTCAGATGACTAAATTATAGTTGAATCTAAATAAGTCTTGAAAGTTATAAAAAGTTGCCTAAATAGCTTATGGTCAAACTATGTCCAAACATAGTATGCTTGAATTTAAATAGAAGAAATGGTAGAAACTTGGAACCCTCCTTAATCTCGGGTTGTACTGAACGCGCTTTGACAGAAATTGACTCATGGTGTCAGTATATTAAGTATTCATCCAAACAACCGTATACATCTGTCAAACAGGCCCGTAGCTAAAGAGGAGTCCAGACCTAATGATAGGGGGGCAGGAAGCAACTTACCCCCCCCCTGGGATTTTTTCACTAAGCAGTTAGGAAAATTTACCATTTCAGTCAGGCGAGTCGAGAAGATCCAACAAGTTAAAAGGTTGATTTTTTTTTTTGCTTGCTTTGGTACTTGGGAATTGAGTTGAGAATTTTGAGTTGAGTCAGTTGGAAAAATCCAACAGGTCAAAAGTTTTTTTTTGTTGCTTTGACACTTGGGAATTCTGAGTTGAGTAAGTTGGGACTTTCACAACCCTCCCTCCCCCCATAGGAAAACCTCTTCGGTACGTCCCTGGAGGGTTGCCGGGGGGCAACGCCTCCCCTCCCCTGGTGCAGTCATATGTCCGCCTGAGAAAATCGGAGAAACTTGTTTTACTGTCTAATTACCCGTGTAAGATTAGAGATTACTATACATTTATAGAAACTTTATTTTGGTATCACTGATTCCTTTCTCGTTCATTCCGCATCAGGTCCAGTGTTGGAAGAATGAACGCGAACGTAAAACTGATTATAATTCAATTTTTTGATGATGGTGCAGTTAAATTTAGGACAAATTTTCTTTGAAAGTGAATTTCCAATCGACTTAATAATAGTTGAAGTTTGCTACACGCTTATGGTAAATCATACGTGATCACTTACACATATGCAGGACTGCCAACACTTGAAACTTTAAGTTTTTAAATCCCAAAGGAGAACGAGGAGCATGAATGAAAACCATGATGTTAGAGAAGAACGAACGGGAACGGGAACGAGATGATTTTTGCGTTCTTCCAACACCTTTGCAGTTGGCGCGAAAGTAAAATTCTGAAAGCCTAAAACCATCAATTATACATTTTTGTAATGAAAAAATCAAACTGCAGTATCCAGTGTTGGAAAAACGAACAAGAACGAGGATGAGAACGAGAACATGATAGGATTGAGAACGAGAACGGGAAACGGGAACGAGAACAGGACCATGGTGGGAATAAGAACGGGAAACAATATGGAAATGGGAACAAGGGAACAAGAACAAGAACGGGAACGTTGGTAATTTTAAGGTAAGGAGAACGAAGAACATGAATGAGAACAATGCAGTTAGAGAAGAACAAACGGGAATGGGAACAATGACTTTTGCGTTCTTCCAACACTGGTTGTGTTGTAGAATAAACTGGCGCGGATTTTTTCATTCTACGCGTAGAAATACACCATGTAGAATGAATGACTATTCTACACTTTTTTGGATGGGGGAGGGGGGTAATTTTTTTTATCGTGGATAATTTTTTAAAGTTTCGCGTCAAAGGACAAATTCTTTCGTAACAAAAACAATTTTCATTCTTTATTGACAGAGAAGAGGAGGCGTTTATTTTATTTTTATTTTTTATTCAAAGAGAAAAACCAAGTTCCTATTTTTTATTCAGAAAAGGAAGGTATGACTTTAGCGAGATTTTTTTACTTTTTCCTTTTGGGCTTATTTTATTTTGGATTACAATTTTATACCCTGTATTGCGAGTTTTGGTTTTTGGCGCTTTTATCACAATCCTATTTTGATTCTTCTTTCGATTTTTCAATTCTTTCCTTTGTGACTTATGCGTTTGTAATCAAATTTGAAATACGAAGATTTATTCTGAATATTTTTATATTTTTTTCAGGGGCTTTAATGGGCAGCACCGCTCACATTGGGTAGCACCAAAAATCTCTTTGGGAGTTCCAAAAAACAGTTATACATATGTTTAGAAATTTATCTATTTAAAAAAATGATTGTTGAAAAATACTATAACGAAAACAAAAGTAAAATAATTTGAAGTTGCACTTAATCAAAGCCAAGGTTGAACTTGAACAGTTGAGGGAATAGCCCATAGTTTTCTTTTACTCACTAATTTCTTTTATAATATTATTCTGTGGGGTGGATTTTTTTTTTTTGTTATGGAAAATTATCCAAAGAGAAAATTGTGATCTCCTTATTCTTGCTTGAGGACAGGAATAAATTCTCTCCACGGAGGGAAGAAACCAGACTTTTCTCTTTTTTTTTTAACCCAATGAATGAACATGCTTCTTCTATTTCAAGAAATGAAGTATAATTTATTCGGGTTTCATTCATAAAAGGCCCAAGTTCTTCTCATTCAGGAAAGTTAACATGTTTTTATGAATTTCGGAAGTTTGAAGGAATTGAATTTCGTTCATTCTTCTTTTTAAATCTTGGGCAACATTTTCTAATTTAGCAAAGTATTTTATTAAGTGTTTCTTTGAGCTGACTGCTTCGTCGCAGCAATCAATGTATTCATTAAGAAGCTTAAATTCTTCATTACATATGTTTCTGAAATTTACCTAGAATTGGATTTTCTTACCTACAGATTTTTCTTCTTCTTTTTCTTTTTCTATTTTTTTTTTTTTTTTTGTTTGAATATTTCTTTGAAGATTTACGTAATTTTCCTGGTCGCTTCCATTATTTGAATATTCTAAGCTGTCGTATAAAATAATGTTCGAGTAGTTCCCAGATTTGGTTCGAAAAGGTCCCTATTTCGGTTAAATTATCTGCTATTATAATTTGAGTCAGACTTGGGGACTTGGGGTGGTTCCTGTTTGGGTTAACTTGTAGCCCTTTGCTACTTTCATGATTTCATAATTCCGAGTTGGAGTGGTTCTTTTTGGGGTTGCTTAGTAGCCCTTCTCTGTTTTAATACATTTTTCCAACAAGCTTATTATCTTCTGAATCGGAATAGATCATATGAGACATGAACGAGGTTAATTTTTGCAATGCTGAGGTTGAATTTTTTGCTCCCTCATTTATAATATGGTTTATTTCAAATTCATAAGTTCTTAACTTCCGTAAAAGTACCTCCCGAGCGTTCCTGTTTGATTTTTTCTAAAGTTGCTTCAAATTTTTCTCCTAAGTATAACTTGTCCCTTATTTCAGTGTTCTCCGAATTTCTTGAGTTTGTACTAGGATTTAATTTTTCGGTAAAATTTTCTGCAATGGCATTTGATTTCGGTAGAATTGGAAGTATGGGGGTTTTTCACCGTATTTTAACATTTCGATTTGCATTATGTTGCACTTTATAAATTAGTAATTTTAGGGCCTGAATTAATAAGAATCTGATTAGGGTTCAGATTAAGTCAGAATTTCAGTCACGTTTTAATTAGATTTTGTACAAAAAAATACGCCCGCCCGACTTATGGAAAATATTGGAAGGGGGGGGGGGGAGAATCAGTCGGAGCACGGTTTTTTCTTTGATTGTTTTATTGAGACACGTCTGATATTCCGGTATTATCGATTTTATTCTTATTCGTTTTCTCTTTTTTTCTTTTTTGTTCAATTTAAAAATTGATGGTAAAATTTGCAGTACCTTTTCCATTTTTGAGTTGAAAATATGGGGGGGGGGTGTCGCTCCTCCAAAGTTTTCATCCCCCCCCCCATACACACACACAGCACAAAACCAAGTCGGTGCCTACGCCTGCGTTTAACCGCGAGTGATAAATTAAGAAAAACGTGATTTTTGAAAAGATCACTGACCATAATTCAGGCGGCAAAAAACGCTCACATCTTCCTACCCAGAATTTAGCCAGATAGGATGATTTACACAAAACCGTGCATTCGAGCATGGTTATTCACCCTGCATTATTGGCAACGCAGCAGGTTCTCAACTTGGTCGGTAAATTTCTACCATATACATATGTATGTGATCTCACCTACCCATTTTTTATACGTTGGATCTCATGTTGTGCTGAATTTATCATCGAATTTTTTCCTTTTATCCCTCTATGGGTGTAATGATTAAATTTATATTTCTAAGTATTTCGTCGTAAAATATACTCTGATCTCACCTTGGTCAAAAAACCTATATTATGTTACTTACCTAATTTTGACAGATTTTCAAAACATATATTTGCCCTCCCCACAACATCATGTGCCTCCTCAAGAATCTTAGTCTAGTTACGGGCCTGCCCCTACGATTATTTGATATTGGTAATAGAACTGTGGCCCAACTTCAACTCTGGCTTTTTGTATGTCATTCGGCTGCATTATTATGTATCAGCGAGTGAGTACTCATCAATCTGAAACGAAGAATAGGTTTAGCCCAGCTACTATGTAGCTAGTAGAGCTACCCACATGCCTCGGATACTTCAAAAGCTCGTTCATTCATTTTGTTTTCTTTTTCTCTCTCGCTAATACCCACTACCGTCTGTTTCTTAATATCAACGAATTAATTTGTCATCTCATCGATTCAGCAAGTTGTATTTAATTTCTAGAGCATCGCCCGGCCAAAATATTAATGCGAGAGTGAAGAGCGAGCGCGAAGAGCTGGAAAATAACGAACCCGAATGTAGATTAAAAAAATTTTCAGCTCCCGTATCTCGGGTCTGTAACGTTGATGTTTAATTTAAATTATACAGACTCCGCGATTTTCTTTTACTCTTTTTCTATCTCCCTCTCACACCTCACCCCTTTCCTTTCACTCTTTCTCGTTTTGAATAATCTTGTTCGCATCTTCCAACTGCCGCTGAGATGGCGTCATTAATTTTTAATTTTCCTCGCTAATTACGGCCACCTTTCATGCATTCGTGCCCCGCATACAGTTAATATTACCTGAAGAGGAAATCAACAGTCGTAAACGGGGTTGCTCATGGTAGCTGTGTAAGTACAGTCGGATAGAGGGAGGACAAAATCAAGTAGAGGACTCCTATTGCGCAACTTTCGCATTTCATCGCACAGTGGTGTGATCTGCAGTGTCACCAATGTCGCTGCGGGAGAAACAGCTCTAGAACGTAGAAAATAAACGAGGGAAACTAACATTTTCAGCTATCAAATAATCAAAGGTACGAGCTGGGTGCAAAGAACATACCTTTAGAGGGGGAGAGGGTAGCAAAAATTCCTGCTGAAATTTTAGTTGACAAACAAAAAACAAACTAAAAGGGAGATTTCATCATTAGGGTGGCACTTATTTATAGATGAGAAGGGAAAATTTTGGGTTCCTATGGGGCCGCCCTCTAGATTTGTGCCTTCGAATTTAAAAATGAATCCGTGAGAGTTTTACTTGAATCAGATACTATTTACTCGTGCTGACTTCAACACAAAATTTTGAAAACATACCCGATCACGAAGCGGTTAGCAGTGCATGTCCTGCCGGATATCTGACTGATAAACATCTACGCTTGATAGTGCTGCCAGTTAGATTTGAGTGAGTGAATATCCCAAATCCTCTGAAAGCCCGTCTCCTAGCCCTCAGAAAGTCTCCCCCACACCAAAAAAAGAGACTGTAAAATTATACGAGCGAAAGAATTTTAGTAGTATTTTGATATTTTGATAGTCAGCCCCTAAGAACCCCCCCCCCCCAACTCTAGGTCGGCTATTTGCGCTTATGGCTATTGATGTTCTACCTGCACCTGAAATGCTCAATACTTTTAACAGAACAAGCAGTGGATGTGGAAGTGAACGCGTTTCTTTAGTTTATAAAATCAGCTAGGTTAAGTAAAACAAATTATAAATGTGCAATATAAAAAATTTTCATGCTGAGTCCAATGATAAGAGGATCCTGAACATTGCAATAAAATTTCCTGGCAGACTGATGAAGCACTCTTCATTCTAGCTAGACGTCAACGTTCAAACGTCATCTATTAAGGAAATCATATTTGGAGTTTGAGAATTTTCACAACTTAGAATTTATCTATTTGATTCTAATATTCTCCCTCGCTAGCTTCGATTTTTTTATTTGAAATGGGAAAAAAGTCAGTGATTCATTTTTTTGATTCGCATGCTCCCTAGATGGGTTACAAGTACCTACTAAAAAAAAGAAAAAAACGGCCAAAATTTAACAAAATCAGTGAAAGGTAACCCATGTCTCATAATAGCCTCAAAAATTAGTTTTCCTCCCGAAATAGTCCCAAAATGTCTCTAGAAAAATCAATTTTAAGCAAAAATGTATTTTTTAAGGTAGCTTCAGAATTTCCTGATTTGTTCAGGAAACCTGAACAGACCGAATAGGCTAAGCTAAGAAAAAGTGTTTTGCCTAAATATCCGGCCCTGGCCATGAATTACCAGAAATGTTTCTCCGCTAACTAAATTCGTCCAACAAATACTTTTAGTCCATCCAAAATTGACCAAGAAAGACCAAAAACAATTTGCGTATGTATGCAAAGGAGTCGCTCCAGGTGATTGTTACCGAAAACAACATATTACTGTTCACTGATTGGTGGATTTGGACAAAAACATGACATGGGAGGATGATGATAAAAAAACAGTTATCCAAAAAATCTAAAATTAAGCTCATCTCATAGGAAATGAAAAGGGCTACAACTTTTGTTCTTAGCATTTTTTTTTCTCATAAAAACCAATATAAAAGCCGCGAGCAACACTTTTATAAGCACACGTTCTTATGGTTTAATGTACACTGAACAAATCCCAATGAACGCCAATCACTACCCCCCCCCCCCAAAAAAAAAAAATCTGCTTTTTTGAAAGAAGTTAAAATTTCTTCTGTCTCTCTTTCATTCGTTTTATAGTACTAGTTGGTTTGCAATTTCAGTTTTTGCAGTAGAATTTTTATTTTAAAATCTCATTTGATTTTGAAATCATAATTATAAATTATCTGGTTTTGTATTTTTCCTATCTCTGCCTACCAGCAATGAAATTACTTGCCTACCAGCAATGAAATTACTTGAATGTACATATATGCAATATATATACGCACTCTTCAATTTCTTAGAAATTCTTTGGACTATACTGCGTGCCCAGTACGGTGGTCCTTATTTTCGACTTTTGATTTTTTTTTTAATGCCTCCCCGATTGCTAAAATTAAAGGAAAATTCTCTGCAAAGTTTGAGCGAAATCGAAAAAGGTTTATTTGGGCAGCAAAAGGGAGGAGAAATTTTCATGAAAATTAACATTGATTTTCGGAATTTGAGTTTCAGCCTCTAAGAGAACCTTTTCATATGAGCTAAAAATTATTTTCTTTCTCAGGTGGAAGTTTTAGAAGTCGCCGAGTTCATTTCAGGAACTTTTACCCCCTCTCCTCGACTATTCAGGCTCCATGATGGTTAATTTCCAGTCACTTCAGTTTCCTTTAATTTCCGAGCGCTGTACATCGCGGTACTATAGGGTTACTTAGATCGCTGAATCCATTTCAGCGACTCTTTGTCTCTTCTTCTGAATTTCCGAGGCCCCACAGGGGGCTAATCTCTAATTACTCCAATACATGGAAAAGTTTTCCAGCGACTGCAGTTCAAATTTCAAAAATTAAAGTTCATTCCCATGAGAACTTTTCCCCTCTGCGGCACGGGTACCTTTTCCAACTTTGCTTGAACCAGTTTTTTTTTTTGGATACTAGGAGCCGATTAGGAGGGCTGCCCGACTGAAAACATGAATTTTTTCACCAAACGTCTATAAATGGACCACCCTATACACAGTGTATACCCTATGACCACACTCGACGACCAAACATGAACAAGATCGACTAAGAATAAAGAAAATCTGACTTAAGATGACCAAAAGTAGCTAGAAAATATCAAGAAATACTAAATTCTTGCAATACTGCCTGAATCCGATCAAAAATAATCAAACTGAACTTATAAAATTTAAGCTTCAATTGAGGAGAGTCTTTACATGTCCTCAAAGTTATTTTCCTTCTCAGGTTGGGTCTTAATGGCCGCTGAATTCATTCCGAGGATCTTTCTCTTCCTTCTTCTGCTCTTCCCATCTCCGCGGAGGATCAGTTTTCAATTATTTCAATTTTGTTCCAACTTCCACATCATTTGTGTCTGAATGAATAATGGTTCCTTGAGTTTCTAAGTTCATTATTGTAGTTCTTCCCCTCCCCCTCCTTTACTCTTCGGGCTCCACAAGGGGTTAATCTTCAATTATTCAAATTTTAAGATCGTCCGAATGATAAGGCGAAGGGGGGCAGTAAAGGTGAGTACAGCAACCCAAAAATTCTTGATTTAGACACAAAGAACGTATAAATTGAAATATTTGAAAATAAAGTCCCTAATGGAGCCCAAAGAGTGGGAGGGAAAGGGGAAAAAGACCCCAGGAATGGATTCGGCGATTTTGAGTAAAAGAATAGTTTGTATGCTTATATGGGAAAAATCTCAAATTCAAAAATCAATGTTAATTCCTGTAAGAATTTCGAGCCCCTTGCGGTACAGGTTGCGTTTCACTGATTTTAATCGAACACAGCCGAAATTTGTTTCATGATTTTGGAACGAATATAGGGGATGTGTCAACCGGAAATAAGAAGTTGAATAATGGGCACCGTCCTAATAGTTCAATTACTCATTTTTTCTGTTTTTGAACCCTGTTCTCTGTGCATTATATTGGTATCTTTTCATTTTTTATTTATTTTCTATTTTATTTACAAGCCGTAGTCGCGCGATCTTGATATCAGGGGGGAAACGTACCCCCTCCCTGACACAGCGACTAAGCCCAAGTTTGGGCATAGGCCTCTCCGCTAACTCCATTTTTGACGGTTGACTGCCACTCTCCTCCACCCGGACCCCATTACCTTCATAAATTCGTCTCCCCATCTCGTCATTGGTCTGCCGCGCAATCTTGTTCTCTCTTACGGCGTCCAAGCCACTACTTTTCTTCCCCACCTCCCTCCCTCCTGTCTTAAAACATGCCTGGCATGCTTCTATTCCAGTTTCTTCTCTCAGTATCATATGCCCATCATATTAGATTTTTTCCTTAAAATTTGGTTGCTAATTTTGTCGGCTCTCCTGATGCCAAAAATGCCCCTTTTCATAATTCTTGCGTTCTTTGAAGCTTCTGCGTACGTCCTTTTGTTAGGGCCCAGGTCTGGGCCCCATACGGAAGAACCGATCGCGTGCAGCTTTCCCATATTTTTGTTTGTAAATTATTGGTAAAATTACCTTTAAAAATTGATTTTAGTGCCCAGTACTCTTGCCGTATTTTTTTGACCCTGATATTTAGTTCTTTATCCCACCGGTTTTTATAGGACCAAAATTGGCCCAAGTATACGACTTCTTCCTTCCATTTTACTTCGTATTCTCCTATTTTTACCGGTCTTTTTTCGTCGTTCACCAAAATGAAGGAGTTTCCCAGTTTATCTCCGACCCTGCTTCTTTACTCTTTATCCATAGTTCCTCCCAAATTTTTTCCAGTTCATCGATCTATTCAGTCATGATAACCACGTCGTCCTCATATCTGAGGTTGCTCAGATATTCACCATTGATTTTTAAGCCCTTTTGTTCCCATTCTAGATCCCTGAATATTCCTTCGAGCTGCGCACAGTTAAATAAACTTTATCAAAAATTTTGTATATTCAAAATTTTAAGTCATCGGCGATTAAATTTAAGAGCTTTTACATGGCCCCTGCTAAAGAAAAGGGAGTTCCCCGATTAAATGAATCCATTGGCTATTGCAGTTTTCTCTGTTGTTCAAATTTCTGATCTCAAATTGAAAATTAACTTTGGATCGGAAAAACGTCAGTGTTTTCATCTGAAATTTTTCCCGGAGTGTTTTTAGGGGAAAGACCCGTCGGTAAAAGTCGAAAAAAGTTCATTTTTTTACCCCACTCTAATGGATGTATGGAAACGGGTTAGGGGATTGTCGAAATTCTAAGACTTCAGTGGCATAGTTAGGGAGGGGGGATGCACCAAGGCACCTGAAATTGAATGTAAAATATGTAAAAACGAGCAATTTTTCGCCTTTAAAACACGTTTTTTTGAAAAATTTTCACTCGATCAGTAATTTTACCTTGATTTATATAAAATAGTCCTCTAATACGGGCGATTTTAAAAAAATACCTCAATTTTCGACTTTTTCTCACTTGAAGATCTTACTTTGCCACCCCCTCCCCCCGGGTAAAATCCTGGCTACGCCACTGTTAGACTTCTCTGATGTCAATGACTGGGAATAATCGATGTCACAAATTCTAGTTTCACGCACTATAAGGTTTGTGTTAATATACATGATAGTGTAAGAAGTCATTTTGAACTCCCCCTCCCCTCCTTTACGAGGTCTGGAAAAGAGATAGGAAAAAACTGTAAAATACTTCTTTCACGTGGAATTCAAATAGGAACAGTTGGAGCTATTTTCAGCGTATCTTTGATATTTCTTAAATTTTTGAGAAAAGTTGATTTTTGTAGTACGTTTAGCCTTTTCTAGAGAGAAAGCTCCACCAAGATTTCTGAAGATTTTCGGTACATTGGTAGATCAATCTAAAGGGACGCGTGAAAAAAATATTTGCTATAAACTTTGTCCGGCTGCTCTCTTTTTCAATCTGATGATTTTTCTAGGTTATATATGTATACTTCATTTTCGCGACTGTGTGTTGGAATTCCCCGACTTTTAGTACGACATAATAAGATCAGGTATAACGTGCCACCTGTCACCTGTCAAGTGTCAGCAAACTTTTTTTTTTTTTGTAGTTGTTGATCTTCTGTATTATACATTCCGAGCTAGTTTAATATTGCTCGACGATGACGGGTAAGTGACAGGTAGAGACACACAAGCTCCCGTAAAACTGGTATCAAATTTACGAATATAGAAAATGCGTTGACACTATTGCTGAATTATAATGTCAGCGTTATTTAGCATTTGTGACGGAATTACAAAACTTCCTCTTGAGTCAAATCGCGTCTCGAATTACAGAATTACAATGTAGCGTTCTTCCGTTTCGACTTACAGATTGAAATACATGTATGTTTAGCAAACCCAAAAATAAAATGCATACTGAAAAACAGACGTGGCATTGTAAGAAACCAATTGTACGTTGAATCTATTCAGAAGCAATTTTATTCGAGAATTTTGTAACGCAATAATCAGTGAATATAATTAACCTATTCTATGTTTCTGGAAGTTTAATATAGTACATGATTCCGATGAATTTTTGACATTAATACATTGACCAAACAGGCCATTTTAAGTACTTTTCATGCTCATTCCTAATATATTTACAAAAATTGGAAGACCAGCCCGTAGCCGAAGGGGGGTGAGGATGCATTGACCTAGCTACTTCTTTTGCCACCTCCACACACGCACACCACTCGCGAAATTTATCCACTTACACTAGATAATCTGCCGTGAATAAACTAAGAAGCCATTAAAATTTGCTGTTCTAAAAAAAAATAAATAGATAAATAAAATAACAGAAATATCAAAAAATTGATAAAGGAAAGCAAGCCAGTTTTTCTAATTCAGCTGTAAGCATTCAGCCCTTAGCAGTATTTTGGCTGGATAACTGTCAATAGTTACAACGCTTGCACACCACTGCTTCACCCTTCAGTTTACTATCAGCAGCCAGTGGTGTAAATAAGCAGACAAAGTATCAAAGCACATCCTTGAAAGCTCATACCAAATATTATACAAATACTTTGAGAAAATCTGATTTTTCGCCCCCTCTCTTTCAGACACTAATTCAAAAGCGAAATAGTTACTGGAAATAACTATTTTTTTAGTTTTTTGCTGATTTGGAATATTTATTACATCAAATTCCTAATCTGGCCCACAGCTTGAGTTCCAAAGTTAAAACTTAATAATAAAAGTGACGACATTTCATAATTTTTATGCAAACTGTCTTCATGAAAATCCTTACGGTGCTTCTGTGAAATAGAATTACAGAATCGTTGGGGGAAATCAAGATTTTTCATCTCGGGTCGCAAAGCAGGTCGCAGTTTCGGAATCAGCGACTCCAAAAAAAAAAAAAAGTTTTAATAGTTTGCTCGATATATTTTCATTTGAAAATCAAAAATTGGTATAGTACGTTCTAGCCTCCTTAAGGGAATATTGTTCTCCGGCAAAGGAACTAGGCCTGGCTACTTACAGGTTCGTTTTAATTCTATAAAGTAAAATATTGCACTTAAAAAAAAAAAAAAAAAAAAAAAAACTACGTGAAAATTAGAATAATTGTAGATCATTCTGTAGTACCCGAATGATAATGGAAGGGGTATACAACTCCAATAATGAACTTATCGACTAAAAACCTTTGTTCAGGCATAAATAAAGTGAGAATTGGAACAACACTGAAATAATTGAAAATCAGTCCGAGAGGGGAGGAAGGGGTAGACGGAAACCTTTTCTCCTTCTCAGACCCGCAGCTACCTATGCTCATGTGTGCCAGGGCATTTGATATTCAACCAAGGCATAAGTCATAAGGGTAGAACACAAATAATTTTCTTTAACTTTTAACTGTTTTTATTTTTTTGAGAATGTGCTAGCTAAGGCGCCGCGTTTGTCAGCCAGGGCGAATCTCTGGCTGCCCTGGCGTTAGCTACGGGCCTGCTCCTTCCTTAATATACACCTGGGCTTTTTGGATGATGTATAATCTCCACGGGTTCTGTGTCCTCAAACCTTTGTACATCACTTACAATTGAATCGGTGAGAACGAAAAGGTGGTTAAGTCCAAAATTGGCAATTTTGAGTTACCGACGGAAACTGAGGCATTAAGGCATGACAGATCGACTGGTATAGTTGAAATTCCGCTCACGCGTCGGCAGGCCCGTATTTAAGCATGGGCTGAAGGGGCTTCAGCTCAAGGTGGCTAAGTTTTAGATGCTGCCCGGGGCGGCAAACGAAAAACAATTTTTCTTAAGCGCATAGTTCACTGGAAAAGAGTAAAATAATAAATAAAGCAGACTTCGTAGTTTTACGTTTGACTAAAAAAGGAAATTCAAATTTAGGATTTTTCATTTCCAAAACACGTTAATCACCACCTACATTTTTGTATACTTTGAGACCTCCTAAGCCCCACCCGCTTGAAAAAAATAGAAAAATTTACGGAGAAAAGGTGCACAGAATATCATTGCTCAAAGGCGGAAAAAGCTAACTGCGGCCCTGCGCATCGGAAACATAGTTTCTGGCTATGCCGCACCCAAATTTTTTTTTTTAAACCAAAAATAAAGACAAATTTTGAGAAGTTCAATTTTTCAGCTTCGCAGCTCATTATTTTTGACTCAAAAATTGGTGATTTTCAACAAAAAAAATCATAATTTTCTCAGCGCCACACATTCTTTTCTCACTTCGGGGAAATTTATTAAATTGAAGTCTGGGAAGAAATCCCATGCAATTTCCAGCCGTAACATTCACTTTTGTTCACCACTCAAAACCAAAAGGGGCTAAGTCAAAAACTTTTTAGCAGCTGTATCTGAGATATTCTTAAATTTTTTTATTCGCAATACCCAGCGTTGGATTTCCCAATAGGCATATTAGGTAAGTGCCTAGGGCGGCATACTTCGAGGGGCGGCCGATTCTTGTACAAAAACAGCGGGAAAAAGGAAGGAAATTCGGAAAAAGAGAAAAAGAAGAAGAGACAGGGAGAAAAAAGGAATATATTGTAGAAGTTGCAGAAAACACAACTGGGAAATAATTATATCAATTTTTGACCTTTAGCTCATTAGGAGGATATGGAGTGGAGGGGTGAGGGGGGCATTCCGTTGAGTGCTTATACCGGCTTAGCTTCTAAATCCGCAGCTGGCAATACCTTTAAAAATCGTCTTTTGTGGTCCTCTTTCACTGCCCTAAACCGTTCGTGTTTCTGACAAGTTTTTGGTTTTTGTACACACCAGTTTTTTGCTTCTCCAGGAAAGTGTGAAAAATAGACTTAATCCCTTTTGGTTCTCATCAGTTCAGTTATTACCCAATCGAATTAGTGGAATCGCGAAAAAGGGGAGGTGGTACAAAATTTAGTGTTAGCGACAAAAAAATGGCTCAAAATAGATACATAAGTATAACACCATCCGTGACCTTTGCGGATTTTTCAGGATTCATACGATAAGATCGAGTTTAGTCCGCATCAGAATGATAGTATACGAAATCAAAAAGCGATAGTTTGTAAAAATAAAAAAAAAATTTAAAAAAAAGACGCGTGCATTGATCGATAATAAAGACAGATTTTCAGACAAGTGCTTTATAAACTATGTAACAGAACCGCGACTCAACTGCAGGGACGAAACTAGGGGGGAGCACGGGAGGCAACCCCCTGCCTCCGCCGAAGTTTGGAAATTCTAGTAGATAGAAAATTCAACCAATAAAAAAAACTTCCGAGTTTTTTTTTTCGGTATCACAAAAAAATTTTATACTTGGAAATTTTGAGTTGAGTCAGTTGGGAGTTTAACAATTTTTGCCCCCCCCCTTCCCCATAGGAAAAACTCTTTGGTACGTTCATGCTTAACTGAACTGGACTGAAGCTAAACTGCAACTGAACTGAGATTGAACGGATGTTCTGAACTAACAGTAAAACTGAAAACTAAAACTAAATTAATGTCTTACCTGGCCGATCGGTAGAAAAAAGGAAAATGATTAAAGAGAATGAGAAGAAAAAGAACATGGTACTGAAAAGGCCACGCACCTGATGTAGGTACAGAAATGTAGTAGACAAAAGACATTTGTTGGACGCTGGCATTGTGCTACGCAGGAAGTGACCAGACAAGATGATCTGTATAAAAAATGTAAATTTGAAAAGAGAAAATCACAGCACCCTCAAACCGAATTTGGAGGTTGCATCTCTTCAGCCCCCCAATGATTGTATGAAATATATCGAGAGGAAGAGATGGGACGAAGTTCAGATTAGCGACACAGAAGAAGCACAATATTATGACATCATCTTTAGTATCAAATCCACTTGAGGGAGGGCTGGTGACATGGACTTCTACTAGGCTAAATCTGATTATAACTGACCGAGGAGGACCAAAACCAACATAACCAAACACGGAGCCAGTGTGGAGCCAATCAGCGCTCCTCCGTTAAGTTTTCCGTCCGATTTTTCAGAGAAATCGAACTACTTTTCCTGTTGTTCTCTCTTTCTCTCTCTTCCGCTCCTACTTTTATCTAATTTTTCGAGACCCCTTTTCCAGCCACACACCTCAAAGCTGCGATCCCTTGGGCCCCTGCTCTAATCCTTGCTGTAGAGAACCTTCTCGGCTGTGTGGCCTACTGAAACGGGCAACTTTGTTTACACTCGCTTTTCTAAGCGTAGGTCTATTTACTTACGTTGGAAATTTTGCGGGTGTCTCAAGGGGTAATTCCACCCTTTATAGGACATACGTAGGCGCCTTGCTACAGGTGGCCGAGCCTTCATATTTTTACTATAAATTCCTACGCCACGTTTGACAAGAACGAGGACTGGGAATTTTATAGTACCTTTTCAATTGCCTAGTATAAGTAGAAAATATCGACGGCCGAAAATACGGCGAAACAATACCCAAAGCTCGAAGGTATTTTTGTGCGGGCAATGGGCGAACATCCACCGAAGGCGAAGGTTGATGTTTTTGTCTTTCCGATATTGCTCATCGTTTGCAACCGCTTGCCTCGACCCACGCAGAGCGGGAAGAGCAAAGCAATAAAAACTCATTCGATGTCCGTTCCTTCGATTATATTCCAAACACGACGAACTATGAAGTATTTACGGTCTATACGATATTGGCAAATACGCTCTTTTGTATGCCGGTGGTATTGTTTCGCTATTGCGAGAGTATAAAACATTTAAAAAAAGTGGGGAAAAATCGAAAAAAAAAATCAAAAGTTGAGAAGAATAGGACGTAGAAAAACTTCCCTCTGTGGCAGATGTCGAAAAATGGAAGCTGTCGTGTGCGTCGCTGTACTTTCTCGTCAGGTCGAACTTCGAAAAAATACAAATAATGACCTAAATGAAATGGGATCCTGTGTCGACCTCTTGAATTCGCTCTTCATTTTGCTTGTTTACTTATCTCGAAATTTCGACGCGACTTGGCGAAAATTCGTCAATCGCTGAAGAAGGACCGCACGTAAGCCTCGAAGCTATTCTTGGAAACAATGCTGTTTCTCGTCTCTCCGATTCAGCGAAAATTGTTCGCCCAGTTGCAAATGACAAGAACAATATCGACTCTCACGCGCGCAATCATCGGAAATGAGCTTTTGATAACGAACTCTCGAGCCATCCTCGATTTCTACCCCTCTTACGAACCACAGCTGAAAAAAGCACAAATCTGTTTCATCGGAAACTAATCTCGACGAATTCGAGGGAAACTGCGCTAGATTAGGCCAATGCCTTTCTTTCTGTTGTACACGTTTTATGGTCAAGACAATGTACATTATTAACAATTGTGGAAAAAATAGAAGTGCGTTGCTCATGATGATGATAAGGTAATCAGACTTACGACCACTGCGATACAGCTTTCCACTTCTCCCTATTTTGCGCGAGTTGGATAACATTGACAAAAGGATTTTAAAAGCTCTAAAGCAATCACTGACACCTGTCCTCGCAGAACTTTTCACTGCATTAGTAGAGTCTGAAACGTCGCCAGAACAATGGGAAACGGCAGAAATAAGAATACTGTATAAGAAAGGAGAAAAAACAAAGGTAGCCAACTACCGCCTCATTAGCCTAAGCTCGAATATAGATATGAAAATAATCAAAAAGAGAATATATGACACCTTAGATCAGAATCAGGGGATAGAACAAGCGGGCTTTAGGAAAAACTTCTTGACGATGGATCATATATTTACAATTGACCAATTAATAGAGAAAACAAATGAGTATAACATAGGAGTGTACACAGAGATGGGCGTTGTTCTTGAAGAGCAAGTTGTTCACTTGCTCTTGTTCACTACTTGGTGAACTTAGTTCTGAACTAGTTCATCTCCCCAAAAAAAGAAACAAGAACTAGTTCACGATTTTTGGACCTGATCAACTTGTTCATTCTTTGTTCATCTATTTTTTTGCAATTTTCTTTTTTTGGCTTTTTCTTGTGTATTTCCACTTTCCAGACTTCAGTTTCAACTTTTATAATGGTTTCAGAGTTACAATTACGAATTATAACATTATTAAATTTTTATTTGATGCTTAAATTTTAATCAACAATCTCATAGGAATTCAATAGGTATTAAAAAAATTGTTTGGGTAATAGCCTAGTTTTCAGTTGTAGGCTATTACACAGAAAAAATTTTTTGCTCGCAATTATTTTTTTGTACAAAAACCCTATTTTTAAATGAGCAAGGCCAAGAGCAAAGGTTCTTTTTAATGAACAAACGATGAACTAGATCAGTTGGAAGACCTAGTGAACAAGAGCAAGAACTAGTTCACTAAAAATGAAAAAGAACAAGAGCAAGAGCTAGTTCATTAAATAGTGAACAACACCCATCCCTGGGTGTACATGATCTTTGTAGACTTTAGTAAAGCCTTCGACTCGATAAAACACAGCTATTCATGGGAAGCACTAGCAAATCAGGGGGTACCAAGAAAATGGATAAAAATCATAAGGGAAATGTATTCACGGGCAAAAGCGTATGTAAAAACCGACATTAAAGGGCAAATATTCGAGATAGGTAGGGGGGTGAGACAAGGGGACCCGTTGTCCCCAAACCTATTTAACAGTGTACTTGAAGAAATATTTAGGGAACTAAATTGGGAGGAGAAAGGCTATGGCATAAAAATTAATGGGGTAAACCTGAGTAACCTAAGATTCGCGGACGATGTGGTACTAATTGGAAAAACAGAAGAAGAGCTGCAAAAAATATTTCGAGGTTTCATTGAGACAAGTGAGGTTAAGGGACTCGGATGTAACATCGATAAAACAAAAATTATGACGAACATGAAAGGGGGGGGGTTGCATAAAAATAGGAAATGAAAAAATAGAGAAAATGGAGGCATTTAAATACCTGGGAAGAACTATGTCATGTAAAGAGGGAATGGAAAAGGAAATAAAAAATAGGAGAGACGCAGCATAGAAATCATTCTGGGCTCAGAAAAACATTTACAAAAACAAAAAGTTGGGAATAAGAACAAAAATCAAAATACTAGAAGCTTGTACCCTACCAGTGTTGTCCTACGGGGCGCAGACGTGGGAAATAACAAACACTCAGCTAAACAAATTAAGGGCAACACAGAGGTCAATGGAAATAAGTATACTAAACATAAAGAAGAAGGACAAGGTTAGAAACAACGAAATAAAAGCTAAATCTAAAGTAAAAGACATAGGATACATAATAAAGAAGGCAAAATTTAGGTACGCGGGGCAGGTGATAAGAAACAAAGAGGAGAGGAGGAATAAAAGAATTTATGAATGGACCCCTTTAGATTATAAAAGAAGAAAGGGAAAACCAAGAACCAGATGGAGAAAGGAAATAAGTGATAGGACGGGGATTCTATGGAACAAGAAGTGCTCAAAACAAATGTGCTTAGAGGAAAATTGGGGAGGCCTATGCCCGGCAATGAGCGGGATAATGGCGTATTGAATAGAAATAGAATACACATAGATTAAAAAAAGTAAACTTTAATACGTAGTCCTAAGCTGTAACAATAAATAAATAAATAAATAAATAATGTCTATAACTTCTTGCCTTACTTTTGTGACAAACGTTGGTTTGCTTCCCTCATTCAGTACCAGCAGATCCTGCGTCGCAAGGTAGTCCACTAGCCCTTTCCCTCTCGGATTTGTGCCTGTACTCTCTCAAATAGTATGGTGCGAGTTGGCATCGCATCCGACAAGAAGGTCCAGCTTTTCCCTCACGCAGTATTCCACCAGTTCCCTGAGCTCATCAGTTGGGGGAGGGTCCCGAGAGTCTGATGGGAAATATGCTGAGCATATCAGTATCTTCTTCTTGTTCCCTCCCTCCTCATATTCTAATATGGTCGCCACAAGATCCCGTAGGATAAATCCCGGTATTGCAGTGCAGCTCACTTGATACGTAAATATTGCTGCACGTGGTCTTCCTGCATTTTTTGCATAAATGAGGTACCCCTGTGCCATCTGTATGCCTCTCACTTGTTCCCGATGATACCATGGTTCCTGTAACAGGCATATATTTGTTTGCCCCTTTTGCAGCCTCCTGCTCAGTAGAGGTAACAGGCGGCTTTGCATTGGTGCAGATTAATTTGCAATACCCTTATCATTCCGTGTACAGCTTTTCTAGTTATCCTCAGACGGATCCCAGGTTCCCTGGTCCACCCACTTATGTCCCTGTTTCACCCGATCCACCCGTAGATGTCTCCAGTTCCGCTGGCCATGGGTTCCCTGGTCTCCGTCTCCGTCTTCTCACCCAGTGTCACTCGGTCCATCACTTCTGACAGCCTTTCCGCTGCACGCTTCTCTCTAGCGTCGTGTTGGTCCGGCGTTCGCCAGCTCTAGAAGGTTCGCTTTCCTTATTTACAAAAAACAACAGATTTTTGACCCGCCATGTGGTTCCCACGAGTACTGGAGAAATATACAGTCCACTGTGGCAGCGCTCCGAGTACCACGGCAAGCTTACTTACTTCGGGAGGTCAGCCGGTATCCCTCAGGTTCCTATTCGCGACTTTCGAACGACCCAGAAAATGGTAAACTTCTAGTAAGGGGGAGGAAATCACAAGAGTGGAAGAAGCCACGTATCTCTAGGCCAAATCATCGCTTTTCAAGACAGGTTGAACCGAGAGCTGGCTGTTAGAACATCTAAGGCGTGGATAAATTTTTGGTCGTTAAAAATGATATATAAATCCAACAGCCCACTAGCTTTAAAATCAACACTCCTGGAAACTTGCACCTACCCGGCACTAACGTATGGTGCACAGACCTGGGCACCAACGCAAGCCCAACTCAACAAACTTTACAGAACACAACTAGCTATGGAACGAAGCATAACAGGCCCGAAGTTAAGGGACAAGGTGCGGAGTGCGAAGATTAGGAAACTTACAGGGACGAAAGACATTAGATACGTTACAAAAAGACTCAAAATGAAGTACGCAGGTCATATTAAACGCAACGAAGAGGATAGGTGGGAAAGGAGACTTCTGGAATGGACACCTTATAATGGGTTCAGAAGTAGCGGGCGCCTCCGAAAAAGGTGGGTGGACGAATTAAACCAGTGTTACGGCATAGCATGGGGTAGGAACGCATGGTTCCGCAGTCGCTGGGCAAGGATGGGAAGGCTTATGCCCAAAGGTGGGCCGAGTCAACCACCTAACGCAGTTAGAATATAATACGTAGGTAGAAACGAATGTAATGACGGTGTAAGTTGAACTCAATAAAAGCTAATTATCTAGCCCAACAGCCATCCATCCCCTCGGCATAGGTAAGACCAGCCTTGGGATTGGGCGTGTAGCTGTACTAAGATACAGACAATGGAAAGAAGGGGGTGGGCAACTCATCGTCTGTCGTACACGGGTCACCCGACGCTGGTGACGACCCTCACTGCTACAAACCCGATTTTAAGAGGGGAGCATCATTGCCGTCTGTGCCACACGACCATTCCGACTTTACATCGTCGGGTCTTTATTTCGCATCCAACGTCGGATTCCCCGCCTAACGCACAGATTCCGAGCGCGGGACGTGCTAACTGTAGGTACTGAAAGAAGTTAAGACACTAGCGTAAGGTCCTCGGGTGCACCACGCCAGGGGCGGAAATAGAGGGGGGCTAGGGTGCTAAGCCCCCGGTTTCAAAATTAGCCCCCCCCCTTCCGAATAAAAATGTAAAACTGTACGAGTACCGCTACTATCGTTTGTGATGTTGTGCTTTCTTTTTTCTTTTTTTTTTTGTTACAAAGGAAGTACTACAGAGAAAAAATCAATGTCAATTTTTATAGTTTTTTAGTGAGGAGGAGGGGGGGGGGAATTTTTATAAAAGTACTAGATGACCGTGGACTTGAGTGAGTTTGCTAAAGTGAGTTGGTTTAAGTGAGTTCGGTACCATCGTTTGAAAACCTTTTTTTCCAAAGCATTAGTCAAAAGAAAACACCTACGAAAATCCATATTTTGCTCCCTACATTCCACATAATAATGACCATGCATAGATCTTTCTAAACAAATTCAAAAGAAAACCAGAACATCTATAGTGTGATATGATGCTAATAATAATAATATTTATTTATTTGAAGCCCTCCGGTCACAGCCAAAATGGCCAATTACGACTGGGGGGTTTAACTTGACAGAATTTGAAAACAAAAAGAAAAAAATTAAAAAAAGTTACATGATATACTCGTATCTAAGCAAAACAAAAAATGAAATTAACAAAAAAAACAACCAAAAAAAATGAACAAAAACAACAAAAAACGAACTAAAAATGAGAAACGAACGGGAGAAAGATCGCTATCTGCCCCCCCCCCCACATACGCGCTCAAACCACAATCAGGTCAGTCCGTGGCTAGAGTCAGAGACTATTATAGCTGTCAATCAAATATTTTGTAAACTTGCTGTTTGAAAGCTGATTTGTTTATGATGATGATGACAAGAAGATTATAAGTCTTACGGCCGGTTTGATGCAGCTTCCCATTTCTCCCTATCTTGTGCAAGTTCTTTCACTTCCACATAACTCTTACATTTGACATCCGCGATTATCTGTTGAACATATACTGGAATCTTTGCCGATGCACTCAATTCTCTCCTTCCACCGTTCCTTCTAGCAGGAGTGATATTATTCTTGGGTGTCTCAAGTTATGCCATATTAGTTTATCATTCCTCATCTTCAAACAATTCCAAATATCTATTTTACCTGCTACTCTATTAAGTGTTTCCTCATTTCTTACCTTATCCGTCCATTTGATATCAAGTATCCGCCCATAGCATCACATTTCAGAAGCTTCGATCCTTCTCTTCTCTGGTGTTTCTATGGTCCAAGTTTCGCATCCATACAACGCTACACTCAAAACATAAGTTCTAAAAAAAATTTCAAAAAAAATTTTTTGATTTCCAGATTTATTTTTGATTTGAATAAATTACTTTTTCGATAAAACTCTAATGTAGCTTGTGCTCTTCTACAATTAATCTCCCTTTTACACCCTCCACCGTTTGTCCTTTTACTCCTGATATAGCAAAATTCGCTTACTTCTACAGTTTTTCCCTGAACAATTTCTGTTTTGAGCTATCATGTTCACATCGATCACATACCATCCCTTTAGTTTTATTTTATTATTTTAATATTTTCATACAATATTCAAACTTAAAATCTCCTACATTCAATTTAAAATATTTTCCAGATCAGTACTTCTTTCAGTTAATAAGACAATAATATCATCTGCAAAACCTGAGAATCTTTACATTTCTTTACTCGCTCTCCATGTCAGTTACCCCTGCTTCAACTTTTTCTTTTATTTCGTTTACAGCGCACTCTATGTACAAATTAAATAATACCTACTAGAGATAAGAAGCACCCCTGCCTTACACCTTTTTTCATATTTGTCTCCCCTTTTCTCTCCTTCTATTCTTGAAAGGTTGAAAGGCAAAAACAGTAGAAAACTGAAAAACTAAAAAAAAACCGTTCCATATACATACATTATGAGCCTTTACAACAGCAACAGTCGTGAGGTGTACTCTCTCTCTCTCTCTCTCTCTCTCTCTCTCTCTCTCTCTGTCTTTCTCTCTTCCTCCATTTCCATAGATAGTCGAAAATAAGCTGAGGTCCCCAACACGCATTCAGTGATTCCCATGGAAATTGACTTTTCTTTCAGCCATGGGTATACTTGGGCGAAAACCATAACGCCAGCCATGTGCTCATTGTTCTTGATCATTGCTGTGCCCTGCGTGACTACAGTTCTTCGTCTTTTCCCTCATCATTTCCAGCTCAGTTCAGCTAACAGTTCTTTAGCTGTCCATGGGAACAATTCAGTGCAGTGGTTAATATTTCCATTTTCTTCCAGCCATGGGTGTACTTGAGCGAAAACCGTACCAGGTCCCCCGAAATGAAGCCAGTTCGTATGATTTAGCTCTTCATGGTGATAATTCACTCGCAGTATTTCGAACGGAGATTCTAAATCACTTGAATGCTTTCTCCTCACCCTACTGAATTAAATGTTAAATGTCTTTGATTTTTTACATTTCTCTCAGATTGGCACCTGTTGTACCTTAAATTGCTATTCTCCTAGCACAGCCGTTCAACTCTTTCCCCTTCATTTCTCCCCTCCTTTATTTATCCTCCATCCCTGTCGTCTCCTTATTTCCCCCCTCTCTCTCTCACTCTCTCTCTCTTTTTTTTCTCTGTCTCTGTCTCTCTCTTGCCTCATATTCAGTTTCTTGCCTTTCCCTTACCACGCTATAGCCCAAGTACCAAGTACCTTTTTTTTCCCCCTCTGTCTCTGTTTTTTTTATTTTAATTACATCCTAATTTTTGCTTTTAGTTTATTATTATTATTATTAATCTTTTTTTCCTCTAAGATCCTTTATTGTATTCTTATATGTATATCTATAACTGTACGTCCCCTTCATCTCCCATAAATGGCCACTAGAGCTGTGTGGAGAGAGAAATAAATAAATAATTCAGTTCAGTGGTTGACATTTCCATGGAAATTCTTCCAGCCATGTGCTCATTGTTCTTGATCTTTGCTGCGCCCTGCACGACCATAATCTGCAGCCGTGTGGTTGATAGAAATTTCCATGGAAATGATTTTTATTAGGGTGCAAGAGCATATAAAATGTTACAATACGTGTCTCTGCAGGAGACATCTGCAGTTTGCGGCCGTGTTGTTAATAGAGATTTCCATGGAAGTGTCAACTACTGAGGCACGGTTTTTGCTCAAGTATACCAGTAGTATGACGTCATAGCAACGGGAGAGTTTCAGGGAGCATACCCCCACCCCCACTGCTACCCCCAGAAACCTTCGCGGGAGTGTACTGAACAACTTTCCAAAGTCTCATGGCGATCGGATGAACAGTGTAGTGCCTGCAGCCGTGTTGTTAATGGAAATTTCCATGGAAATATGAAGGTCAGACAGACAGGCACACGTACGCGCGCGCGCACACACATTAATAGAAATTTCCATGAAAATATGAAGGACATACGCAGACAGACAGACATACATTCATTTTTATATACGTAAAAGATTTTAGGCGCTGGGGCTTCAGCCCTTCCAAAGTTTTCGTTCTATTTCCACCCCTGGCCACGCCCGCACTTGCCAGCGGCAAGCCCTTGAGGTTCCCTTTTAGTCGCCTTTTACGACAGGCAGGGTTACAGTGGGAAAATTCTACTACCGACCCCACACGGGGGTTTAGAGGCAGTTACGAAAAAACAATAAAGAACCTTTTCAGAAGGAAATAAGGCGAGGAACATTTTAGGCTTGACTTAAATTTCAGTAAAATTAATATTAATTAAATTATCGTCATTAATTCAATTTTGGCGGGCGAAGTCTCACCGGAGTTCTTGGAGATTTTCAGTATATTGTCCAGGGAGCTGGTTTCAAAAGCTATGCGAAAAAATCTTGAATAACAAATTTGTCTATTTCACCTTCCAGGTTAAAACCTGTGAGTTTGAGTGGTAAATCTACTCCAACGATTGGTACGCGGTTCACCCGAATTCGAAATGCCAACTATTTCTGTGATCCAAAACACGAGCTGAGGTTGGACCCGAGTTATTATTTTCGGGAACCGCTTTTTACCTCGAGAGTAAAATCTCAGAACGGCAAGAGCTGGTATCGTTGTCCAGAAAAATATTCCAACAGCGCGGACTAAATTCCAGGAATTACGTTGTATAATTCGCACGAAACAAAGCACGTACATAGGTTTTGCGCGCTGTGCAAGTAAATTCAAGCCAGTGGGCGTGGAGGGGACGGGGGGGTCTCTTCCTACGTCCATTTAGGCGAGCAACAGAAAAAAGAAGAAAAAAATGCTAACTTGGAATGTCTCTTGTTATCTTTGTTGTTTCTCATTCTCATATATCGACTTCCTTTCATTTCGCGATAAAATTACGAATAAACGTTTTTCTCGTTGCATCGTTCCACGTGCGTCGGTCGTCGGTTTTCTGCCCGGCGGCGAGCCGAGGAAAGGGAAGTCAATTGCTCGCCCCGAGTGATTTTCAGTACCGATTATCGAATTGCTCAAAAGTCGTGTTGGGAGGCGCAATGCGAACAATTTTTACAGCGAGTGTTCGTGTGTTACAAAAAAGCCGTCGTAATACTGTCGGCCTATTCGGTGCTAAAGCGCCCACTTGCTGGCGGAATTTGCGAGGCTTCAACGATTTTTTGGTTGCCATAAAGAACGATAATTGGGGTACGGGAACAGCGAAAGTCGCGAAGTGGTTTCTCGAATGGGCGCAATATTGCGTACGAGCGAAAATTTTCTGACTGGCCGACGTAAAAGAAACGGGAAATGCAATTTAAAAGTATTTTCTGTACGGAACATACATAATTTTCCGCCTCGTTGTTTCCATTTGCTCTTTCTTTTCCAACTCGTTGCTGGATTTCTTGTTAGTCAAGTTTCCGAATTTCTCGAGCTAAATCCCCGCGGTTTATTGACACTTTGGTTTCGGGTATCCTCATGGGGGGGGGGGATTCAGGATGACCAGATATACTCTTTTGAAGCTCCTAAAAAGAGTACTTCCTCTTTTGCTCCAAAATACTCCAAAAATACTCTTTTAGCATCAGCCAAATCGATAATATCAGTCTTAGCCTAGGCATCAATGTCAAAAAAACTGAACTGATAAAATTATCACTGATGACCAAATTTCAAGTATTTCAGAAAAGTTGCGACACTGTGACTAATATTTTTCCCCCTCTCTCTGCCCTCTATGAAGGGAAGCAAAGGCATTGAAATATGGCCTCGGCCGCTACTTACTGTTTGTTACTGAGAGTCTGTTACCTATCAGTCATGATTGAGTTTTTTGGATTAATTTGAAAGAACGTTCTTTCTTAATCGCAAGAAATTTAAAAAATTAATAATTTTATTTTAAAAGAAATCTTAAATAAGTTACTTTTATATTTTAATGGCGTGCAATTCGTGATACTGATTATCGGGACGACAATAAATCACTATCATATGTTCTGGGACGATACTATAGGGGGATGTGGGGGTTGAAACACCCCCTCCCCAATTCGGCAATCGGCAAATTTTGAAACTGTTCACTTGAATTTTTCATTTTTTATGAATGTTTGTTTGTGTTTGTTTATTTTATTTTTTTCCAATTAAAGAATATTTCGATTTAAAAATGGACAAAATTTCAATCTTCAAAAAGTTTCCAAAAATTTTGTCGGCGAATTTTTAGTTTTCCAAAAATATTTTGTGGGCAAATTTTTCTTCTCGACCTCCCCAAACTGAAAGTCAAATTTCGTTTCTGAAAATGGAGTACCCTGGACTCCGGTCAGAGATTAGTCCAGTCAAAAACCGTAGGTTTTAAGCTGAGTATCGAAAGTTATCTGAAAGGTTGAAACAAAGCTAAAATGGGGAAGACATTTTAAAAATCTGAAAGTCGGTAGCAAACGTTGAATTTCGAATTTCAATGACCCTATTCTATTTTTACTAGATTCTCTGTGTGACCTAGAGTTTGAAAGTTGAAAAAGTTGAACATTTCCCCTAATTCAGTTAACCTAAAACTTTTTTTTTTTTTTGATTTTATTGGAACTAATTTAGGAGACAAATCAGAGGAAATTCAGAAAAAAATAGGCACGAAGAGTAAAAATAACGTCTACCTTCACGCGTAAAGGAAGTTGTGTGTTCCTCTCAAGTATTCTTAACATCCTTCCAGCTTACATAGGGTATGCTCATGTGTGCAAATGTGAGTGCTTGGGGATAAGGTTCTGATCTGCATTTGCAGAAGCTATGGGGAGGGGGGAGGTGAAATATCCCCAATAATTTGGCAGTCGGCAAATTTTGAAACTGTTCATTTGAATTTTTTATTTTCTAAGACCGGTTGTTTGTTTGTTCGTTTATTTATTCACTTTTTTCAATAAAAAATATTTTGACCAAAAATTCGGCAAATTGGCAATTTTTTCCTCCACCTTCCCCCCTCTCCCGTCTGAAAGTCAAGTTTCGTCTCTGCATGTGTGAGCACTTTAGAGGCCGTGCTTAAAATTAAGCATCATGATAGACATGCGAAATTTTTTTTGAAAACATTTAAAACAATACCGAACTACTTTAAAAATTTAAATTGTCTGACAGATATGATTAAACTTACTTTGAATAAAGTTTTCTATTTTCTCCTAATGCACGTAATAATTTTTTAAATAAGAGGGGATCAATTATTTAGGGTACCTAGGGGGTAATTTTGATGATGAAATGGTTTTTTCAAGAAAGCTGGTCAATTTATGGAGGGTGTGAGTGGGGAACAAGTTTGTGGGGAAAGCAGCGGGAAATACGATCAACTGCCGGAAGGAAAATCCTCATCAGAAGGGGTGGATTGAAAAATTGTCTATACTCTTTTCTCCTAAAAAATTTCTGGTCACCCTGGGGATTCAAATACAGTTTGATCAAAAATTGTCAAATTTTGATGGTGGAAGACCACAGGACGAGGTTTAAAATTCAAGCCCATCCGTTAAGCACTCCTGGAAAATATTCAAAATCGGAATTTAGCCAAAAAAAGCCTGATGACGGTGATGAGGTTATCAGTCTTACGACCGGTTGGATGCAGCTCTCTACTTCTCCCTATCTTGTGCGAATTCTTTCATTTCGTAATAACACTTACATTTGACATTCTTGATTATCTGTGGAACATACTGGAACCTTTGCCGACCTACCCAATTCTTTCCTTCCGCTCTTCCTTCGATCAGCAGTGATATTATTCCTGGGTGCCTCAAGTTATACCCTATTAGTTTATCTCTCCTTCTCTTCAGACAATTTCAAATATCCATTTTACCTCCTACTCTGGTAAGTACTTCTTCATTTCTTACCTTATCCGTTCATTTGATACTAAGAATCCGCCTATAGCGCCACATCTCAAAAGCTTTTATCCTTCTCTTCTCTGGTTTTCCTATATGGTCTAATTTTCACATCCATACAGGCAGTTGTGCAGCTAAGTCTCAGTTTGGAGGGGGGTCATTTCTATTGAATTTTTGGTACCGCTGATAAACGTTGTCAGTAGTTAGAAATTTCAGGTTTTTCTGTATTCAAACGTCGAAATAAGTAATGTCATCACTGTCGATGAATCCTGGATGTCGTACATCACTCTTTTTTCAGAACTGCATTTCTTCACAGGTCTTTTTTAACCTTTGGGGGGGGGGGAGATTAATCCCAAAAACTCTTCTCCTACGCCATTCGGATATAACAGGAGCGAAATCCAAAATCCAAAGAGGGGTAAAACAGGGGAACCCGCTTTCACCTAACCTATTCAACGGCGTTTTAGAAGAAATATTTAGAAATTTAAAATGTGAAAAAAGGAATCAAAATTAATGGAGGGACTCTAAACAACTTTCGATTTGCGGATGATATTGTGATTTTCGGAAAATAATAAGTGCAAACTGAGTGAAATGCTAAAAGAACTCAAAAACGAATGCACACATGTTGGGCTAAAAATTAACGCATCAAAAACAAAAATAATATCAAATAAAGAGATGGAGGAAAGTGTCCAGATTGACGAACTCCAAATTAATAAAACGTTGGAATACAAATACCTTGACCAATTAATTTCTTTGGAAAACAGAAAAAACCGCGAAATAGGAATGAGAATTGCAAATGGGTGGAACGTATTTTGGAAACCTAAACACGTATTTAAAAGCAAATGAAAAATGAATTCGACGAACACTAACCGTTAATTTTTGTAGAAACTGTAAAATGATAATCCCTACACCCATTTTTATTCCAAAGTCCGATCGACGTGGGACAAACTGGGGTTTTCAAAAGGCGAGTAGAGATGCTGATTTGAGGAATGCATTCACTCTCATTTTTCTTTTCTTTTTTTCCTTTTTCGCAAAGAATGAAGATGAGCCCATTCTGACTGGGAAAAGAATAAAAGTTTTTTTCCTTAATTCGGCATCTCTGACAGCAAGGTTTCGTTTCTTTTTCGTAAAAAAAAAAAAATTCCTCCCACTCTAAGCAAGACTAGAGCTAAACTTGAAATTTTTTCTGGGAAGATCACTAAAATAGGAGTTTTTTGGTCGTTGATTTCGAAAATTTCACCAGAAGATTCTTCTTTAAGCCCTGAATTGACTTCCAGAGTTCTCTATTCTTGGAAAATTGAGTAACGAATCAAAATACAAGCAGTTTTTTGCATCGCTGAATTCGAAAGCTTCTATGAGCTCTCTTATTAAACTGTGATTCGGGCCCCAACTTTCAAGATTGATTTTTAGGAAATCGAATAAAGTACCTATTAGAATTTTCTGGGTTGCTGAATTCGAAAATTTCTTCAGATTCCTCTTGGATTCCTGATTTAGGCTTCAAAAGCCAAAACTGGTCTCCAGAAGTGATTAAAATTAACTTTCCGGTAACCAAATAAAATATCGAAATAGGGAAGGGAAGAGGAGAGGTCGCCTAATTTGGAAATTCCATCAACGCGATAAATTTTCGATATTGATGACTCTCGGGTAGTCCCCAAACACCAAAATGAGAGTCGAAATTGAACGAACTTGATTTAATCTTTCAACATTTTCATAACCATCAAATTACCAAAATTCAAATTGGAGGAAAAATTTCAAAATGATCCAAGTATGAGTTATTATAAGGGGAACATTCGAGTCTTTAAAAATCAAAAACTATGAAATTGAACCAAAATTAGAAATCACAATAATCGCTGTTTCAATGGATTACTTGGGTTTTCAACGTCAATTAATTTTTGTCAAGCTTTGGACTTCAAATGTTGGCTCGTAATGATGCAAGCTGTAATGAGTTTTCTCTTCAACATTACACGCAAAAATTTTCCGAATGATGAAGTCCAATCAAAGGTCCAAGGGTCATTACTAAATTTGTAACAGCCCCCCCCCCCAAACAAGAAAATGGAAATAAAACATTTTTCACTTCGATAGTTGAATCATTTTTTATAAAATCATATATACTGCTTTTGAAAATTTGGCATCTGACGATTTAACCCTTTTTTAAGAGATTAGGATGTTGGTAATGATGAAAATGAATCAGCGATCTTTAGCATTTTCGAAAACAGTCTGTTAATTTGAGTTTAAGATCGTAAGAACTCTCCACTTCAATAGTCTACTCGATTTGTAAAAACTAATTAGTGCTTATCCATTTCGATTTATGGGGTCTTTTAAGCTCGAATCTGATTCAAAATTTAGCGCATGTTCGAATTCAACTACCCTTGAGGTCAGCAATTAATGTCGATAGTCTATCCACTTTGGGATCCCATTCTGAGTTCTGGAGTCAGGGGCGTACCGAAGAGTTTTTCTTGTGGGAAAGGGGGAGGGGGTGGGGTGGGTAAAAATTGTGAAAGTCCCAACTGACTCAACTCAAAATTCTCAAGTATTAATGCAAAAGAAGAAAAATCTTTTGACTTGTTGGGTTTCCCAACCTTTCAACTCAATTCCTAAATATCAAAGCAAAAAAAAATAAAAATAAACCTTTTAACTTGTTAGATTTTCTTAACTCGCCTGACTGAAATGGTAAGGTTTCCCGTTGCCCTCTGCTCCCTTATCGGTACGTCCCTGTCTCCAATAATTTGGCAGTTGGCAAATTTTGAAACTGTTCATTTGAATTTTTCATTTTCTAAGAACGTTTGTTCGTTCGTTTGTTTGTTTATTAGTACTTTTGTAAATTAAAAAATATTTTAATTAAAAAACTGGCAAATTAAAAAAAAATGTCGGGGAAAATATAATTGGAAGTTAGGGGAATACGCTTTGCAGTCACGATAAATAGACTTACACGCTAAATTTTGAACAGCAGATTAATAGTGTAGAACGTTAATTCTGATGGAAATGCACGCTAATTCTTGAGCGTCAATACATTGGTTTTTATTTTTATCTCGACATAGATTTTTTTCATCGTTATTTAATAAATACAACGTGATAATATTTTTAATATCGTGCTAATCGATCAGTTAAGCGTGATTCCGTTTACTTAACGTGAATATTTTTCATTAAATGGGCGGACTACCATTTTATCGTGATTGGTATATTTTTAGCGTTTTTTCTTATTTCTTGAAACGTGCGGTTAAATCCATCCCAAAATTTTGTCGGCAAATTTTTAGTTAAAAAAAAATTGTCGGCAAATTTTCCTTCTCCACCCCCCCCCCCCACACACACACACACTGAAAGTCAAGTTTCGTCTCTGAAAACGGCATTGATGAAATTATTCAAATTGTCGTATCCCTGTGTAGGGTCATTCCATAAGAGTATTTATTCTTTTCTGTGACGAATAATAGACACAGGAACGTACCGCCGAAGAGTTGTTACGGGAGAGGGGGGAAAAATTGTGAAAGTTTCAACTGACTCAACTCAAAATTACCAAGTATCAAAACAAAACAAAACCTTTTGACTTGTTGGATTTTTCCAATTGACTCAACTCAAAATTCCCAAACATGACAGTAAAGAAACCTTTAACTTGTTGGATTTTTTCAACTTCGCAACTCAGTCCCCAAGTATTAAAGCAAAAATAAATAAATAATAAAACCCTAAATTTTCCCAACTGCTGAGTGAAAAATTCTTACGGGGACGTGGCCAATAAAACAGTTTTTCACCATCTTTACAACCAGTTAACCATAGAATGTTTTCATGTTGCGGTACATGGCAATGTCTAGTAAAACTCAAACCACCTCTCTTTTGCTCAGTTTTTAAAAGTGGTAATTCTGGATTAGGCTTCACACCATTAATAATTTCTAACTGTTCATTAAGAGTGAGTAGCGAAAACAGTTTTTCAATAAGATCTCGAATACGCATTTTGGGGTCAAAAAAAAAAAAAACACGGAGCATTCAAACGTAACGCGTTGACTAGTAGAAGAACATAATCACATTTCACTGTCAACTTCGACGTTCGTGTGTAGCCAAGCCGACCTAAGCCTGACTCAAAGCGCTTCTAAAACGTAACCAAACGCACAGGTTTCGTCGCGTTGAACATGCTAGTGTGTTCTGGTGTTGGTAATTAATACAGAGGCGGAGCGTAAGTCGTGCAATGCGTGCTGTATGGAAACGAAGCGTTAGATCTAAGGCACACCTTGCTGGCCTATACAAATTTACGTGTATGAGGATTGCCGAACGCCAAACAATATACGTCTCCCATGAATTTATTATTTTAAGCGTAAGCGTTGTAAGCGTCAATACAGTCGCCGCTTTGCCCAGTGTTTCATTATCCTTCATTTGTTACAAGTTGAAGTGAATATTGTATAAGAAAATTTATTTTCTTGGGTACCTGGAATGCACGCCCCTGCCCAGAAATCAGATTTGTTGGTTCCTTCCCCTGTGGTATTGGAAGCCCGGATCGATCGGTCACGAGGGACTTTTTCCCTTCATCGGGGCAATAACTTAAACATGTTTGCCAAAAATCGGTGTTATATGATTTTCGTCCGAATGAAGTCCGTTTTTGCGTTAAATTGACTGCACTATTAATAAACCAGAATTCATCGTTCGTTTTGTCGAATATAATTATTTGCAAGTACACACGAAGTAACAGGTAAATCACACAAACCCCCTTTTAGTAATCTTGGACGTCCGATATGTTCTTTTGCCCATACTCCGGGTGCAGAATTTTCAACTTAGTGTCAAAATGATGCCAAAAATGAATTCAGCGGTCTTAACCTGCGATTTGATATGCGTATTGTCTCCTCACACCCTGGTACCACAAGTTACAACTCGGGGTCAAATTGATACCAAAAACGAATTCTGCCACCTTCATACCTAGTTCTGTGAATTTCTTGTTACCAAACATGAATTCAGCGACCTTAGAAGTGGATTATTAGCGACAAAAATACCTGAGGGATGAGAAGGAGTATAATCAAGACTTATTTGAATCGGAAAATTAACGTGAGATGAGAACACGACGGTTATTCCGTGACCGAAGGGGAGCATGGCAGTACAAAAATCGAAGGAGCTGCAACGTATACTAATCCGCTATTTCTCATACTACATTCCTCTTGTCATCTTCAGTCTTCAAAATACGTATCAATCAGGATCCGAAGTACATATTTATTGGTTATTCATAATTTTAAGTTGAACTAAAATATATTTGAGATGTTCGCTATCTATACTAACTGCACCATTCTTTTATCAAATGACGCACTTTATAGGCGGATTCATCTTATACGGATTTATTGGTTCTTCATATTTTGACTTAAACTAAAATATATTTGAGAGGGTAGTAATCTATACCAGCTGCACCTTTTTTATGTAATTTTTTTTTACCATAGGACACACTTATTAGGCGGATTCATCTTTGTGTGGTCCTCGCAGCCCCAGATTTTGGCGAATTCTTCTGAATTCATGGCCACTCCATTCACTCGGGCGAGACTTGGCGCATGAACATCTGTTTTTATGATCTTTTCGAGAAACGACGGCTTGGCATTTTCACACCATATCTATTGCGTAGTCACAATACACAAAATAAAACATTTAGTGCTGGTACAGTTTACGAATAAATACTTATAATTCTTATGGTAATCAAGACAAGGATCTGGGTTATTGGGTTTACACCAGAGACGAACTTAATACCCAGGTATTTTTAAAGAGGTGAGAATTTAGTTCATGGGATAATATTTTGCTCGCGGACATTTTTCGAAACTGAGCGGAAAATGCGTACATCAAAATGAAGTTTTTAAAAAATCTATTTCAAGGGAGTAGGTCATGCTATGCTCCGGATCGAAACCAGGCCCACTACGTCGAGGAGGGGACAAATGAGAGCACTGCGTCCCTCAGCTGATGATTTGCTTCTTAACAGAGAAGCTAAGACCTTATATTTGCTTTTTAGGTGGGGAATTTGCCATCCCTAAGATGATGGTTGGCTTCTTAGCAGAGAGGCTGAGGCCTTGTTTTTGCTCCAAGCTGCACCCTTGCAATTTTGCCCCAAGTTGGTCCTCTCTTCCCTTGGAAAAGTGGTCCCCACGATTCTAAATTCTAGTCAACAAACTGGTGAAATACACGAGCTCTGTAATATTTATTAGCTTATTGAAACAATGTGTGTAATGTTCTTACATTGGCATAGGCGAGCGTAAATAACTGCTCATGGCTTAAGTGTTCAAAACGAGGCAGTTTTAATTCGGGGCCGTGTTTTTTCGCGTAATTGCGATACGCGTATAACGCGTGTCTGAATCCTCCGTTATCACATATATTTTCGGGCAGTGTGAGTTCTCCATCAACCTGGGGATCATATTAAATGTAATAATGCATCAAATTTACAAATTGTCTTCAAAATTGAAAAATATCTGAATATCTCGCTGAAACATTGAAACCCTGATTAGAGCGCTACAGACCCAAGTATCGTCATACGCCGTCTTGAGTCCAAAAGTGCCCGTCGATGCCGAATCCGACTATGCGGAGCGTACCGCGTAGTCAATTCGGCATCGACGGGCACTTTTGGACTCAAGATGGCGTATGACCATACTTAGGTATCTATAGTGCTTTACCCTGATGTGACGCTGAGGTATAAAAATAGGAAGAATCGGTTTCATGCACCTGATGAGGAACCAAGAAGGCCATCGCCTCGGGGTTCTCGGTAGAAAGTGGGTATTCGGGAAAGTGTGACGAACTGGGGGTCGAAAAGAGAAAAAGGAGAAAACAGTTTAATTCCTCCAAAATCTCGCTGAATCCGAATTGGCTTCCGATTTTTTTACCATTTAATAACAGAATTGGCTCCCTTCTTTCGCGATTAAGTAACCGAATTCGTACTCTTGGATACACATACGGCACAACCCCTATGTAGTGATTTTCCTTCCTATTTTCACAGACTTAGGACCGTCTACAATTATACAGATCCTTGTTGTAGGTCCGACGCTATTGGAGGGCCGAGCTCCCGCTACACGGTTTGTATCCGCCGAGTGGCGGCCGTACTGTGGATACTAAAGTAGCCAGAATCAAAAGCATAGCATAAGGCGAAAGACATCTCCCCCAGAGTAGGACCGCGTAATTCAGAGGAGTGATGCAAAGTTGCTGTAAATTTTCCAAAGGAACGCATTCAGTGACTTTGTAGCCATAACTGTGGCACAGTACATACAACACCTAGAGTACCTGTGGGAACACCCGAGTACTAACATCCGCCATTTTGAGTCGCTAGGCGCCCGACGATTCATGAGTCGATACGCGGAATGCCTGGTGCCCGACGGTTCACAATTCACTACGCGAAACGTTCCGCCTGTTGAATTGTGAATCGTCAGGCACCAAGCGACTCAAAATGGCGGAGGCCTTACTCCGTACTCGGGTGTTTCTAGGTGCTCTAACAACAGATTTATCGAAGCATTTGGGAAAATGAACATCAATATCACTTCTACCTTGTTTATTTGTAAACGGCTAGTCACTCAAAGTTAGGTTCAGATTAGTTTTGGCTCCTTTTGGCGGGGCCAGGAGCGGTAGACATATGGCACCCACCCCCTCGGCTCTTATTTATCCAAAATTCAAATTATAAAAAGAAAATGTTACAGCTTCCCATTTCGATACATAAACGGCACAACCATTATGCAGTGATTTTCCTTTCCATTTTTACAAAATTGGATTAATACACCTGAGGGGCCAAGAAGGCCGTCGCCTCGGGGTTCTCGTTAAAAAGTGGGTGCGTGGGAAAATGCGAGGAAAAGAATACCAAAAACCGAAAAAAGAGAAAACAGTTTGATCCCTCCAAAATCTTACTGGCAATTTTTTGAGGACGCGTTTTTTGTAGTCGTGGTGTAATTAGTTCAGAGCCCTATTTTGACCAGATTCGGTCGTATTAAGCGGATTTGTTTATTTTAGATCAATTTTAGGTCAGGGTGCTTCGGATGAAGTCGTTACGGTAACTTTTGGTCGTCCTTGGGTCCTGTTTAGTCCAAATTGTTTTCGGTACGTTTAAACCATTTTCGATCGAATTTAGTTGTTTTAGTTGTTTTTTGTACGTATTTGGCCACTTTAGGTCACGATTCGTCAGGTTTGATAATGTTGTTTTCGGAGATGTTTGGCTTCAGTTCAGTTTGATTATTTTTGATCGGATTCAGGCAGTATTGTAAAAATTTAGTATTTCTTAATATTTTCTAGCTACTTTTGGTCATTTTAAGTCGGATTTTCTTTATGTTTAATCGATCTTATTCATGTTTGGTCGTCGAATGTGGTCATAGGGTATACTCTGTGTACTAGGGTAGTCCTTATTAACGTTTGGTAAAAAAAATAATGTTTTTGGTCGGGCCGCCCTCCTGATCTCTTCCTAATATTAAAGAAAGAAAGAAAGAGAAAAAAACTTGTTTAAGCAAAATTGAAAATGGTACCCGTGTTGCAAATGGGAAAAGTTCTTGTAGCACTTAACTTTATTTTTGGAATTTGAGCTGCAGTCGCTGGGAAACCTTCCATATATTAGAGTAACCGGAGATTAGCCCCCTGTGGGGCCTCGGAAGGTTAGAAGAAGGGATACAGAGCCGCTGAAATGGATTCAGTGACCTAAGAAACCCTAGCACTGCGATGTACAGCGCTTGAAGGTAAACTGGAGTTACTGGAAATTAACCATCATAGAGCCTGAATAGTCGAGGAGAGGGGTCAATACTTTCTAAAATGAACTCAGCGACTCCTAAAACTCCCACCTGAGAATGAAAACAATTTTTAAGCTCATATGAAAAGGCTCTCTTAGAGGCTGAAACTCAAATTCCGAAAATTAATGTTAATTTCCATAAAAGTTTCTCCTCCTGTGCAGCACGAATTAACCTTTTTCGATTTTGCTCAAACTTTGCAGAAAATTTTCTTTGATTTTAGCAATCGATCGGGGGGAGGCATTCAGAAAACAGAAGTCGAAAATAAGGACCACCGTACTGGGCACGTAGTATAGTCCAAGGAATTTCTAAGAAATTGAAGAGTGCGTATATTGCATAGGTATATGTACTTTCAAGTAATTTCATTGCTGGTAGGTAGAGATAAGAAAAATCAAAAACTAAATAATTTACTCGTATAATTATGATTTCCAAATCAAATTAAATTTTTTTAAATAAAAATTCTATTTTTGAAATTGCAAAAATTGCCTCTAAAATGTAGGACATTGCAAAAACTGAAACTGCAAACCAAGTACTGTAAAACAAATGAAAAGAGAGACTGAAACATTCCCAATTTCTTACTGAAAATCAAATGTTCTCCTGTGGGAGGGGGGGGGGGTAGTGATTGGCACTTATTGGACTTTGTTTAGCTTGCATTGTTTTTGGTATTTCCTGGTCAATTTTTGTTGGACTGAGTATTTGTTGGACGAATTTAGTCACCGGAGAAACATTTCTGGTAATTCATGGTCAGGGTCCGGATTTTTAAGCAAAACACTTCTTTTTAGCTCAGCCTACTCGGTCTATTGAAGTTTTCTGAACAAATCAGGAAATTCTGAAATCAATTAGCTACAACTTTGATACGGCCTTTTTTCAACTAACCCATAAAGAAGACATTTTCGCCAAAAATTGACTTTTTTAGAGACATTTTGGGGCTATTTTGGGTGGAAATCCACCTTTCGAGGCTATTTTATCAATTTTAAATTTTTTGAGGAAAAGAACTTTTAAAAATCTATTTTGCTTGAGGAAAAAAATAAAATAAAAAATCATAACTTCCTTATTATTTGTTGCAATAAAATATTTCGATTCAAAATTTCTACGTTGTAGATAGTTTGAGAGAAGTAGAAGTAAAAAAATTAGGTTCAGTTTTCCAAGGCCTTCAATTTGATACCCATGAAGCTATAGTTTTATAGGACTTTTTTGGGACTATTTTACGAGTACTTTTTTGAGACTACATATTTTACTTCTATGTGGAGTTTTTACGGACTATTTAGATCTTGTTAGAGACTTTTAATACCGTATTTTTTTTTTTTTTTTGGGGGGGGGGGGGGTTAGCGTCTAAGAATCTAGGCCCTGTTCACGATTATTATTTGCGGTTTTAATTACTTATGGCAAGATATTATTATCAATCGAAATAATCAATGATCAATAATAATCAATGTAATTACTATTTAAAATAATTGGATCAAAATTATCGAGAGATAAAATAACTGATAATCGAAATATTTTCCAGCCAAATTAATCGATTGTCAAAATAATTGATCTTACCGACTGATAATTAAATAGTAAAAAGTCAGTGAATAAAATGATTGTTACTCAAAATAATGATAATGGGAATATGGTGGTGGTCAGGTTGCCCAATACCCGGGGTGGCGGAAACACCACTCAAGACTCCAGCTAAAATACAGGGGTTTTGAAGTATTTAATGGGCTGCCAATCCAGCTGAGAAATGAGCCTCGGTTATCCGCGTTCAAGAAGTCTCTAAAAGAGCTAAAAGAGCTATAGCGTGGTTTTCGCTTGGCTTCTTTGCGGGCTGACGGGCTGGCTTTTGGATTGCATTGCGTGGGGGTGGCGCGCTGCAAGTTGAAATATTTCAGCTTGTGGCGTGTTGCCTTTTGCGTGGTGTGGTTTGGGGGCTGGCTTGTTGGCTTGTGGCTTGTGGGGGGCCGGGTGAAAACCACGCTTATAGAAGGTATCGAACCTCAGTTGTCTTTTTCGTTGGAGTTTTCAATGTCGTGTGTTCCGTTTGTGCCCAAATTGTGTATGTTTATTGTGTTTGTGTGCAGTGTTATTTTGTCCCTGTGAATTAAGTGTTTTGTTATTTATGTTCGTACTGCAGGTTTTGCCATTGTTATTGCGCTTTTGATTTTAATCTACCTTTTATTTATTTATTTCTATTACGTTTTGTTTATTTATTTATCTTAAGGGGTAATAATAATAGTAATCCCCCCCACTCGCCCCCTATACAATGGGGCACAGGGGGCGTATCAAATGTTCTAAATATAAAAAAAATATATATATATAATTTACATATTGATAATTAAAATAATTGATAAGCTGATGAAATTAATATGTTGTCATCTGAAATAATGCTAGAAATAATATACAATTCAAATAATCAACGTTCAAGATAACTGATTTTTCGTTAATAATAATTAAAATTATCAATTATGAAAATGACTATATATCCAGTATCAAAATAAAATAACCACTAATCAAAATATATTTATTATTGAAATACGTGATAGTCAAAAAAGATTAATATTAACAATACAATAAATAATTAAATTAGTTAATGTATTATTAATTAATATTATCAATATGCAGTATTGATGAAAAAAAAATCAATATATCTATAATCAAAATAATTATTAATTACTGTCAATCAGAATATCGAAAATCAAAATAAACAATAATTGTTAGTTAATATATAAATTATTAAAATCACTAGTAATTTATTGAGATAACCAATAATTGATATAATTGATAGGTAATTAAAATTGTGGGCAATCTATCAATAAATTAATCAATAAGTTAAAATAATTTGTTATTCAAAATTTATACTCCAAATAAATTATCATTGAAATAGTTAATAATTGAAATAATCGATGTTTAAAATAATTATTAATTCATAATTTGGTAACTGGCGGCTCAGATCAGGGACGAAAATAAGGGGGCACGGGGAGCAGCCTGCTTCCAAGCCTCCACCAGAGTTGGAAAGTTTCAGTAGATGGATCGAAAGTGGGAAGAAACCAACAAGTCGAAAGTTTTTTTTTTTTTGATAATACGACCAAATTTTGATACTTGGTAATTCTGACTTGAATCAGTTAGGAATTTAACAATTTTGGATTTTCCCAGAAAAAGCTCTTCGCTACGTCCCTGTCTCCGATGAGTATTTACCCCTTTCGTCACTTCTGGTACACGATAAATATTAGTGGCGGGTCTATGGGAGGAGGGGGAGGGGTCGGACACCCCCTTCGGGCCGAAGAAAA
The DNA here is from genome assembly GCA_031841125.1 of Acanthococcus lagerstroemiae. Lineage (NCBI taxonomy): Eukaryota > Metazoa > Arthropoda > Insecta > Hemiptera > Eriococcidae > Acanthococcus > Acanthococcus lagerstroemiae. Next base: position 30,821,925 of record CM063112.1, on the reverse strand, counting down.
GAAAAACCGTTTAACTTTTGATTGTTTCTCCTGTTTTTGAGTATGTGCAGCAGTCTACAGTGTTCATGTTGAAACGATTTAATCACATTATGAAACTTGTCTTCAGAAACTATTTAAAATGACATCCATCTCGGTTTTTTAAGGGGCGGAGGTGGAAAAAGTTTTATTTTCAAAACACCCTCCTTGGAAAATTTCTAGATCCGCCACTGATAAATATACACAAAAAGTCAGCTGAAAAGAAGGGACGTAAGTCACCTAACCCTTAGGTCCACTTGGCTGGACGGTTTTCATACAAAGACTCTAGTTGTTCTTAGTCCCTTTTGGCAAAAAGTAAGTTCTTGTCGGACTTAGCCGTTCCTCTATCCGGGTCACATTTAGTCATTCTGAATTGATTTTTAACGTGCTTGGTTTCGATCACTAAGATCAGATTGGCGAGTACAAAAAGGTACGCTGCATCCCTCCTCCAAAATATATATAAGGGGACGCGAAGTGTCTTGTGTACCTCTTGCCCCAGTTTCAGCCCCATGAAAAATAATATTTTTGAACACTAATCATCTAGCCTTGCATTCTCTTCATCCCTATTTTTGTCTCAAAAAATTCACAATTTCCTCACATATAAACCCTGATTGACAACCAAACAGCAAATATTTGTTTCTTGTACCGGCCTAAGTGAAGAAGGCTATTGCTTTCTCTCATTTTTGGTTATGTTTGGGTACAGGTATTTCTGATTGTTTTGGGCAGTTTTTGTTAATTTCTTGTTGGATATGATGAATTTATTCAGATTTATGATCGCTTTTGATAATGTTCGGAGTTAGTTTTGGTTTTGGTTATTTTGAACATCATAATGATCTGCATTGATCAAATTTGATTTATTTTGGGTTTTCTTCAATATTTTATGTGTGAAGGCTACTTCTGGAACGATTTTGAGCAGTTTTGATCCAGTTTGGTACGATTGGGTTAAATTAGGTCGTTTTTGATTTTGCTTTTCATAGTGCTTATTTTGGATTGGCTACTATGATTTTACATCAATTAGTCCTTTTTAAATCGTGATCGTGCGTGCTCAACTTCAGCCAGATTCAGTCAGTTCTGATTTTAATCCGGATTTATACTTGGAGTCAACGGATCTATGACCACGGAGTTCTTTGCTAATAGGTGGTGCCTAGAATAGTGACATGAGAGATCTTGAGGGGACAGAAATCCGCGGAGGAAACTTGTTCGATTGGTTTGAAAAAATTGAACTAATTTTTTCAGGAGCGCTTTTTAACAATTAGCAGTGAGATACACTTCACTTGAATTCGGCTCTGACGAAGATGCAAGAAAAATTGCGCCATTTTACGAGAGTAAAGCGCGTAAGTAGATAGATAGTATATATAGAAAAATAAAGAGTACAACTTACGTGCATTTTAATTTCTTCATAATAAAACTCGTTATAATAAGAGTCCACAAAACATTTTGTCCGTCTTTTAAAATCCTTGTACGTTGCCTCTTTCCACCAATTCCTTTTGTAGCCAAATGCATCGTATTGGGACGCTGTGACAGTAATAACGTAAATGTGTACAATACCTAGCCCTCGTTTATTATTGTATTCACTCAGCAGGATGTCGATTTCGACAGTTCGACTTTTAAATTTATCTTGATAAGTGTTTGCTGTCAAATTTAGAGCATGCTGAAATCGCCACCGTCTTTCGTCAGGATTGGCTTAGAGAAAAGTGAAACAGAAAAAAAAAGTCTCAGATGCGTTAACCCCACCTTTCCACCCCCTTGCTGGCTTAACCGGCACCCCAGAATAACGTCAATATGCCTTTCATTTTCAAAAGATGCTGGTTCAATCATCTGGCTGGCAAAATTATCTGCCAAATTGAGTAGCCGAAATCTCATTTTGACGTTGGTCGAAATACTGCCAATGTCTGCAGGTGAGATAAGTACAGAGGCAGGTAAACAGATAAAGTTGTAACAGTATAGTATGGGTTCAAAATTTTTCATGATAATTACCATTATTATCGAAAGCATGCGTAAGCTCATGGCCTATTATAATGCCAATGCCCCCGTAATTCATGCACCTGTTGAACACAAACATAAGAATGCCTGTTACTTTATAAGCTGAAATATTTATGTTTTCCGAATATATAAGGTAAAATGGGGTAAGATGACGCAGTGGGTAAGATGCCGCAGGTGTCCGTTTGCCATGTTAACAGCGCGGCTGTAGAATACAAAATATATACTGTAGCGTTACTTTAATCCAATTCTTTGGACTTTTCATCCTGTTACACCGGGGGACGTTTGCATGGTGGCCATTGGTGCAACGGGGGAAGTTCGCATGATAGTCTCGACTGAGTTAGGCAAGCTTCCCGGTGTTATGTCTGGTTTCCTCGAACGAAGGTTATCAGACATGGATGTGTGAGTTTCTGAGGTTCGTCAGCGCCGGAGAAATGATTACGCGAGGTTCGAAATCGTAACTACGAGTATATTATGACTTCTCTTAATCTAGTATATACAAATGAACAACATGAACGACAGAGGCATGGGGGCGGCTTTGCGGTGAGACTAGTACTTGCCCTTGTTTGGTCGGAGGTCATAGGTGTCGCGATGGTTCTGTCCCGAAGCACCAAACATCTGGATGCTACGACGGGAGAGTATCGGAGATTCTCGGGCTATCTTAGTCTTCTTCCCTTTTTACCAAAAAATCGGCCTGGTGATGTTTCTATCCCTACGCGGGCGAGAAGGGCTCTGGGGAACCACTGGACAGGCTTGACCACGAATGACCGAATTATGCCCTCCAAGAGAGGTACGACTAAGCAGTTGAGGCAATTAAGGAGACGGTTACTCGTTTAGGAAGACCAAATGGAGGTATGAGATCGGATGATATGTTGCCTGCTGAAACCAAGAGCTACTCATCGAAAAGAGGGACGAGCTGGAGCGGAAAAATAAGAAACATTCGAAAAAAAAAAACTAGTTGCTTCTTCTAATGAAAAAACTGAGGACAGAAATTAGAAAAGAATTGAGGAAATACAAAGGTAAATTAACTGAGAGTATCTTGGCAGACAGTGGACCGAATAAAAAAGAAAACAAAGAGTTATTTTTACGAGCATGAAACTCATTTGGGTATGCGCAACAATCGAGATGAGCCGTTGCATGGTCGAAGCGAAATTGCAAATGTGGCTTCTGATTTCTACAAAAGTGTGCATAAAAAGCTAGAGGATTAGATGGGGAGGAAAGGGACACGGAAGGAGGAAACGGGATCAAAACACCAGCTATTTTTCGACTATACTCCAGGCTGAGGTGAAAAAAGCGTTAAAATCTATCAAAGCGGACGAGGCTGTGGAGTCAGATGCCAGAAAACGTAAGCAACGGGTCCCTTAGACTTTCTGCAGAGGAGCTTGCTCCCACTTTGATGAAACTGTTTAACAGAATGTTGGACGATGTAGTAACGCCTGAGCCGAATGAGGGGAAACAGAAATTATTTTATCATTCAAAAAGGGGGAAAATGCTAACAAAAATTACAGATTCATTAGTTTTACCTCTAATCTTGGAAGAATTTTTATGAGAATTCTGAAGGACAGATTGGTGCCCCCAGCTGGATTTACAACAGCCGAGGGAACAAACAGAGTTTCGCAAAAATCATTCAGCGATTCACCGAATTTATCAAAAAGGCCAACGAATATAAATTCAAAGTTTTCTTCTTGTTTATCTGTTTTTCCAAGGCATTTGATGGGGTCGACCACAAATTCTTGTGGAGGACTATGAAAGCCCAAGGAATACTTGTAGATCAAAATGCAATTAACTTTATTCGTCAGCTATATGCGAAAACTACTGCCTATGTAAAACTAGATAGAAAAAGGGAAAGTTTCAAAATTGGAAAGGGGTGAGGCAGCAGGGGTACACGTTGTCACCTAATTTGTTCAACTGCATTCTGGATGAGGCTGTGCTACATCTGACTTGGGAGGACAATGTTATAAAAATTAATGGCGACTATAACATGAATAACTGAAGGTTTGCCGACGATGTCGTCCTAAGGGTTAATGATCTGTCCGAACTCATCCAAAGCGCTGAAGAGTTTCTCGATGCATGTGAGGAGGCTGGTTTAAGTGTAAACACCAGTAACACAAAACGGTTCTCAAATGCCCCGAAATGTAAAGTTGAAGAACGCGAGTTGGTAACATGAGTAGACGAGGTAGGTTATCTTGGTCAAATATTCTCCTTTGAAAATGCCAGAGAGAAGGAAATCTCAAATCGCATCCAAAATGGCTGGAGAAAATACTGGAATTTGAAAAAAAAGTCTTCAAAGGCAGATTTCTAATTCCAACCATGGTGAAGATTTGGCGTAGCTGTGTTCAACCTGTGTTGACATATGGGGTCCAAACATGAGCGCTAACCAAAGCTAATGTGAGGAGGTTACGAATGACGCAAAGATCAATGGAACGCAGCACGTTAAATGTCAAAAAGCATGATTTAGTTGAGGGGTCTTGGTTAAGGGCAAGAACGCAGTATCTCAAAAGAGACAGAGGGAGGCCAACTTCCCGGTTGAGGAATGATTTTCGAAAGACACTTGGCCAGGGGTGGAGAAGACATACCCTAGATAGGATAAAATAGAGCAAAAGATGGGGAGGAATATGCCCAGAAATGGGAGGGTAAAACAACAGGAACTCTTCACCATCCGCAACATTCAGTACGGATAAAGACTCCAGAGCCTAATTCGCCAGGTCTCCGTCACAAGATGGCTGTAGATATCCAATAAAATGCAGTTATTATTATTATTATTATTATTCCATAAGCCAACTTACTCGACCAGAAAAAGGTATCTTACCCACCTCATCGAGCAAGATAGCCGAAAAAAGGGGTCTGGGAAAATGATTATACCTCTGTTGGTGTTGGAAATGGGTAAAAACAGAAAACATCTCAATAAAAGTTGTAGATAAAGGATCTCAGTATCTGTAGCCAAAACTTCAGCTGCTTAGAATATTTTGTCAAAAAGCTATGACCATTTTTCGAAATGTGCGTCATCTCTTACCTATACCTACATTCGATCTCCTGGTTTCTGATTCAGTGAAACGGCATTCGTTTCAATTAAGTCATACAGAACAAATCTCAGATAGTTGAGCCGCAAAACCTCCCTGTACATCTGTCACACTGATTTAGTAAACGTAGGCAGATATGGAACTTACTGTAATCCATGACCGACTGCTGGAAAACCGAGAATTCCAATCGGTATATCTGAAAATAAAATGTTGAGTAAACTTTAGTTGATGTGAAAAAGAGAAAACGATCAGGAGCGTAGAGAAGGAAGGCGCAACGTGAGAAGCGGAGACAGCAGGAGGACGATGGAGGAACCAAGGAGAACACACCTGAAAAAAGGAGCCTCTGCGGGAACTCCATTGTCAGGTAAGAGACCGCGGGAAACTCCGTCGATGGGACCTGAGAAGGCCCCGCCGATGAAGAGCAGGACGACGACCTATGCTTCGGCGGCGGCAGAGAAGAGACTTAAGGTGGCTATTTTTCGGGACGGCTACCTGAAGATCACTCTGACGGCCGAGGAACAAAAGGCGCCAAGGCCGTCATTCGCGAGACCGAACATTAAACAAATAAAGTGCGGCTACTGAGCTAATCCTTAACAGCAACTTGAGGAATAGTGCAATGGACTGCAAAGTCTGAGCACTCGGCGCATACAGCGCCACCTCACACGCAAATAAATGAATAAATGAAACTTTAATTGCAGGAAAACTGAATTCAGAAGAACTCGTTCCCTTCTTTTTACCTGCACACGTATGCATTCAATGGATTCATGAATGTGTGAAGCACAGCATGTCGGCTGTGGTATCAGAGAGTACGATGAGAGGAAGTGCATTGGAGGTTAAGCGGATACTTGTGTAATAATTTTCTTACGGGAAACTTAACCTCCATCTCCTATTTACCTCGATATCTTGGTTTCTAACACAGATCCAGGAAATTATGAAGGCAAACATCGATCTTACGAAGATTTTATTTTTGACAAATGTTTTGAGTTTACTGATAGTTGATAGTACTCATGATTGGAGGCACACAATCGACTAAGATTATCCACTGGCACTCACCTATGACGTTTTCAAGAAAACTATACACTGCGTTCACCACTGCCGGACTCAATTGAGAACTCCTAAAACATGATGCAAAATTACACAAATGTTTGAGTGGAAATTCTAATTCGCCATAGTTTAATGTAAACATCTTTTCCAGATGAAAAGTGTTTGCATATTTCTCGGAGTATGCCTCTGAATAAAAGAATAAGGTTCCTTCATGTCCGATGTTTGCATGTTCCCATAAGCGCAAATGCCCCCCCCCCGCCAATCCACTAGATTTTCCCAACTCGAATGGCAATGCCCCCACCGTTTCCAAATAATCGACATCATGGGGAGAGGGAGATCTCCCTCCTCCAAGGCACTACGCCGGTGGTAAAATCTAGACTTCGGATAAAGTGACCAAACATTTTGTGTTGTCGGATGCTCTCGTGACTCTTTCATGTGACTAGTTTGAAAATTGATGTTCGAGTACTTACTTGATGGAAGCATCCAAACTGTTATCAATCATTGCCCACCGTAACATACCGTTTATATTTTGGCGGTGGAGTGTCGATTCGGTCAGGTACAACGAATCTTCATACAGTGGCGTCTAATTCATAAAGAAAGTTTATTATTATAAGTAAGCACGTGCCAATAGCCAACCAGTATAGGTTGTCAGGACTTGACTGTATAGGTAGCATTTTATACGAATAGATAATACTATTTTGAGTAACTAGATACTTTTATAATTATAATGAGTATTCGTAGGTCTTCAGAATCATCTTCAGCGAAGAGGGTATCCGCATTGATTCTATAAAGTATTTGAATACGCTGCTGTTTTGGATAGTCACCTTATGTACAAATTCAGTACAGCAGCTCAAATTTTTCTCAGGTTTCAATGTATGAGGCCGAAAACCATAGACAGGGAGAGAGAAGTGAAAATTAGACTTGTTCAACGCGGATAAATAGCGTCCATTCTCTTTACGAGAGTGAAGTTGAAATTCATCGCTTTAGTTATATTTGTGTCGTAATCGATGCTGAAATCGTAAATGCCTACTGACTCAAGTAACAGATTTTTTCACGAGGCAAAAGTGTCAGCTTTCCCATTGCCCAGCCTCAGGGCTAATTTGCTAACTGCTTGTTGGATTTACTTACGTTTTCATAAAATCTGTCAATTTCCACCGGATTCGCTATCCATTTCTCGTAAGAAACAAACGCAGTAATGCTTTCTAATTTATAAAGGGCAGCCATTCTCGTCGATTCATCTAACCACTGGGACTCCATGATACGTTCTTTGAAACTGGCTCCTACATTATTTGCCAGTTCAGTTATCTAAGAAAAGACACTTATTCGAATTTACTGTATTATGAGCTGGAATACAGTTGTACGTAACTGTTTGTACATTGCAAACAGAAATTCCAAATGAGTGAAAGAATATAACCATTCCTTCCTGATGCGCAATCAGTTACTCTCTAGTTACCCGCGGAAAAGTTAGTCATTTGCAACCCTCGGTTACTCTCAGATTACCCAGAAACGCATCAGTTACCCTCAGTTCCCCTTTAGTTACCCGGGTACAACTGGCGGGATTTTGGGCATCGGGTTGCATCTCTTAATGAATCGTTACAGGAGAAAAAAATGTGAAATTTCATCTGACAAACGAAAAAAAAAATACAATATGTGACCTGGAAACTAGAATCATGAAATGTGCCTCTGGTGTCAAAAAATCATTTTTCACTTTCTTGACAATTCTTATAGAAAAAATCACGCTCTTTTAATGAAATAAATCACAGCTTTCTATCTTCATTAGTTTTTCCACAAATTGCGTTTAAAAATTACGTCAAAAGTGTAAAAACATCCGTTTACATGGTATCGTGTGAAACGGGCCTATGGGAATGATAGAACAAGAATTCAAAACGCGGTTGTCATAGCAACGCGTAAACGCACCACCACAGATGTACACCAAGGATGTACACGCTATCGCACCACTACCACCATCCCATCTTTATACTCGTTTATCTTGAAAATATGTTTTCACACAAGAGGCACATTTCATTATTCCAGGTCACATATAGTAGAAATTGGTTATGACAATGCCTCTTAAAACTACGATATTTTCAAGTTCAATCAGAAATATGTTAAAGAAGTATTCGGTCTTTACTGAAAACAAAAAGTGAATTTCTTTCAACATTGATTTCACTGGTTTCTAATGTATTAGAAAAATTATTTACATTCGTACTGATACTGAAAATAACTGAAATTGAAAAGAGAATGTAAAGAATGGAATTCACTCTCATTCGGTCGGCACCACAGATTGTAAGTAATCAGTGATATGTATGTACATGTAAGGTGAATTTCTGTCGCTTGACACTCACATTATCTGAAAAATCTGCGTTGTTGTTGATTAATTCCATCACTAACAGATGCCCAACTGCATGGTTGAATGTATTTTTAACCAGGCTCACACACGTAGCCTCCCTGATAGAAATAAAAAATTAGAGTCTTAATGAATAACTGAATGCAGAATACATGGATAATTGCGTGTCTGGGTGAAAGACGGGCGTAGGTATAATTGAAAGTGTAATTTTGAGGGAAATGTTATTGAAGTTTTCACAGAGCTCAACACTGAATATGCCTGCAAATGCAACATGGACGTTATATCACCCTTTTCCACTTTTTGAACGAGTTAGGTAATTGAAGAAAACTTTCAGATTGTGCTTCCTCCCCTCTCCCCATCACGACGTGCAACACAAGTGCGGTATTAATAGTGTGGTGGGACGTATGGCGATGCACGCATGCCAAAGTGGCCCCTATGACACGGCACCCCCAGCACCGGAAACTACCCTTTCGCGCATCGCATCAGTGCCGAAGGGAACAAGTGCGGTATTAGTGTAGATATTCGATACATACGAGTATATTGTTCATCAAGGTCAAACGTAAATTCATTCATAAAACTGGAATAATTTGTCGAAACTGAACCGTGACTTTTTTTTTATCTTCAAAATTCTGTGAAGCGGCCTAAAACCATTTCTAAACTGTTAACAAATAGGTAAACATTTTGAAAAATTGAAGAATTCCTGCTTTTGAGCCAAAAGTTTCTTTTACACATACCAGATCTGACTTAAATTTATATTCAAAAGATTTTTTTAGTAAAATGGGCTTTGAGTGCAAAGTAAAGACTCTTTTTCACTTTCAATATCACTGAAAAAGTATGTACTGTGTTTCTAGATCTACTTCGGTACTGGTTTCAAATCTAACCTTTAAAATTTGATCTACGACTTTTATTTTCTGAAGGCTAAAAGGAGAACATTAAACATTACATACTGAAGAAGAAAAAACAATATTTTGAAACGAATTTCCGTCCTGATTCTGAATCTGACATTAAAATTTGATTGAAGCCTATATTTACTCTGAAATTGACCTTTTTAAAGCGGAAAAAGGTCACATTTTATACCTCAAGTATTTCAAACTAGAAAAAGTGATTTGCGAATGGACTTTTCCTCTAATTTCGAATTCGATATCAAAATTTGGATCCAACATTTTCCCACGTGTTAAAAGAGAAAAACACCAAAATAAATGCATTTTTAAAATCAGCACAAAATTTGGCGTTAGAATACTTATTTTATCAGCTTCAAAACGTAAATTCTTCTCTTTTTTTTTTGTCTTGTCAAGGTCATTAGCTGAAGAGAATACTTTCATCAAAACATTAATATTAAAATCGGAATCATCATACGAAATAAGACTAGGAAGACAATATTTTCCAGTAATATAAGAGGTGAGAAAGTGAGTCCTATTTTCCTTCTCGCACAGTCAAGCTCAATAAGCAAGTCGACAATTACATCAACAATGACTTTTCAAAAATTGATATTATAGCCAGTTATGTATTATCAAATGAAATAGAGGGTAATAAGTATAAAAACTATCCCGTTAACTTATACTTCGAGTGGACATATGTCAATAAGAGTGCACAGCTCAACAAGTGAATAGAATTACAAATCGACCGTTGAGCTCGATAAAAACTTTTTCATTTACCTATTGGTAGTCAAGTTGATGTAGAAATTTTCATCGATATTTTGGTTGACAGTCGATATCAATGAGTGGTTGAGGGTAAAACAATAATAAAATCAAGTGAAATGTCGATACATTTGTCCAATGGATATTGTTGACCCCGACAGTTTCTTCGATTTTCACTTAATTATCGAGTTGAAATAATCCTGGATTTGCTACTCAACATTTGAATCGAAATTTAGGCCGCTTAAAGGCCATTTTAGTACGAAAAAGTGTTATATTCAAATTCAAAGGTCAAATTTGGAATATAAACAAAGCATTAGCCCAAAAACATACATCTTCTAATGTTTTACTGATTTGTAAATGTTTTAGAAATTAACTTCAAACGTGTCAAGATGGTGTTTTTGGCCACTTAAGAGAATTTCACTAGAAAACTATGTCTGATGGGAAAATATTAAGTATGGATTCAGATTCAGCGTGAAAAAAGCAACCGAATCTTGAACTGTACTCCTTAAGGTTCCAACAGAGGCAAACTCAGTTCCTTAGTATTAACATTAAAATTTTTCGCACTTGTAGCATTCGTTGAAAAAAAAAACAAAAAAAAGACACAAAAAAAACATTTGTTGAAGAAAAAACAGCTCTGGAAACGTAATCAATGCAAAAATCGACTCTTTTGTCGACATTTATTATACGTCACTTTTCTAACATGACACTAAGATCGACTTTGATAGAAAATTCGATATAAAAGTTGAGTTACCATGCTGACATCGACTTTTGGATCAAATTGTGTATTGACCAACATCGACTCTTTGATAGAATTTGACATCTAAGTCGATGCACAATTCGATCCGAGAGTTGTTGTCAACTTGGTAATTCGACTGTTGTATTGAATCAAGTATCCATTTTAATCAAAATGTCATGTCAAAAAAGTGACCAATTGGACGCTATTCAGCGTAAGGAAACCAACCGCAGCAAAATCTGTTTTTTGAGAACACGTGATTGGAAGTTCAAGAGCCATGCGGAAACTATGTGACATAGCGAACGTGAGTACACATTTTGAATCGGGAGCCCAATTTTGAAAAGTTCTACTTTTTACGCTCTTTCCAACGATACTAGTAACTCATTTTGTTTTCAAATGTTGATTGATTTCCTTGCGCTGAATAGCGTCTAATTCCGTGTGTCGACATTTGTTTTGTTGGAGCCGCTGTTGTAGCTCATTACCTCCAAGATACTTCGATACTTGCAACTCAGATATGTATTTTATGCGCTTTCTGAATATAAGGCGTGGGGAAATATGACTTTCATGTTACATTCTAGTCCTTTAGCTCTGCCAGCGAACTCATAATCATCGTGTTTCACTATATTTCTCCTAGTTCCATAATGACTGCAAAATTAGTATATTTTAATACAAATGCCTCTATCTTTTTCTTGCGTACATCATACGTTCATAACGTGATTACTTACATCTCCGTATGACATAATTATTGATGAAGTAGAATAATACCTGCTTAAATCTGCCCCGGTCTCTGAAGTTTTCTTGAGATATTCATGATGGATGGCTTGTAGCTCTTTCGAAGAATAGGGGATCATAGCATTAGTCACCGACCACCAAAGAGTGCTTTCTGTCAAAGAAGTATGAAGGATGAAATAATAGTAACTATATATATGAATACATTGCAGTCAAATAAAACATATGAAGTGTAGAATCTATTAAAAAATTACTGGTTCTAGCCTACACGCATAATTTTTAAGGGATTTTCAAACGTTATTCAGCATATACTGAATGATACACCGGTGGCATCGTTAGTATATTAGCATACAGACTGAGGGAGCGAGAATTAGAAAATTACAAACTGTTGAAGCAAAAAAATTGAACATTTCTCATATTTTAACCACCCTTCCCCCAAAGAAGTGCTAATGACCCATGAATTTGCCAACCAAGCACGAAACTGTCAATTTGTCACCTATGGAAAATGATTGAGGATAAGCCAGTTCCACGTTCCTCTATTTGGGTAACCCTGGCAACACAAACTTCCATTAAAAAAAAAAAGTATAAATATGGTAATGTCCAAACGGGAACTAATGCGATGTAGTTCCACCATCGTTAGAGAGACAAGACCAGTGAATAGAGAAAGAAAGAAAGAAAGAAAGAGAAACTGATTGACCAACTGACCAACCGAACAATGACCAACCGATCGGCCGACTGACAGACAAACAGACAGACAGGAAGAGAGAAAAAAAGAGAGAAAAACTACTATAAATGAGTGTTTAGGTTGTAGGCGATATGATGCCCAAAAATCGATTATAATTAAAAATCAATTATCCAATTTTTCCATCATATACAGTCGATTTTTTTGTTAGAAAAAAAAATCAGTTGATCGATTTTTAATCGATTATTTTGGAATGTTGGTGTAATGAAAATAATTGAAAATATAAAATAAAAGATGAAATAAGTAAACTTATAGGTACATTGCTACTTAAACATGTTCTGAAATAGACATGGCGGACTCGAAGGATTTTCTGCGAAACCTATTTTTAGTTCTCATTCAAGTCACCTGAGCGCTAGTAGCGCACCACTTTTTTGTACCCCTTAGAGATACTAGACCCATGCCTAGTACTGTTACGCCAGGTTCGAGCACTGTCTGAAGACTGCAATTCTGTATTCTCACCCCCCCCCCCCCAATAGTGAGAGAATACTCAAACACGCAATGAATAAAAAAAAATCGATCGACTCATTATTCTGCGAGTGGTGTCAAAATCGATTTTTTCCAGTGAAAATCGATTAATCGATTTTAATTGGTTAATCGGGCATTACTAGTAGGCGAAGAAAGGGAGTATCCTTTATAGCACATCGCTTGCACCGCCTTACAAAAATGTATTGTGCGTCACTGGACATTAAAACTCTTCTTTTTCTTCCTTCTGCATATAAAGCTTTAAAAATTCAACTTTTACTATTCCACTCTCGTGGGTACTTATGCGAATTTCATTCCATTCGCTCTTAATTCACAAGGCAACGAATGAATATGAAATTATGTTACGCACAGCGTGTTGCTAGGTTTACTTGAATCTCAAAATAGATACTTACTGTTCTTTGATTGCAGGTATGTTGTTGGTTAAGAATATAAAACTTACCCAATACTTCCTCTTCTTGAGTTGAAAGAAGTTGCAGCATATCTTCCAACTGTTTCATATTTCTAACGATAATAGGTGCGCCTCCTTGGAAAAACTCTCGTACTTCGTATACAGCTTCGAATAGCCCGTCAAGGAAGTCGAACCAGTTGAACTGAAATAGAAAATTAATTTCCTTTTTACTGTGCTATTAACAAAATCATTTATTACACTTACGAGTCTCCAGCAATCGTTTGATCAATTGTTTTGCGTCTAAGTCTATTATTTATTACAGATTACTGAATAACAACACCGCATTCGCGGAACCTTGATTAATTTACCGTCCCCTGCGATGCATGCCTCAAAAAAAAAAAATCCTGTATATTTTGGGCATTGCACACTGTGGAAGCAATTCCAAGGAGTTTGGGCAAGCGATTCGGCAATTCCACTACATCCTATGTCTGCTTGTTCAGTCTGACTGTAGCTACATGCCATTCGAAGAATGTCGCATAGTCGGATTCGGTATCCATGGGCGCAGTAGGATTTAGAATGGCGTATGGCTACACCAGGGTCAAAGGGCTCTACCTACAGTAGGACATTATCTTCGGCCATACAGTACTGAATCGGCAAAGCTTGAAAATTCTCCATGGATGCTGGTGTTGAGGTAGGCAACCCTCAATGGGAAACAATCATCATTGTTGCGTGCAAACATTTACAAGCCTTAGAAAAATATGCAAAATATGTGCATTATAAGAAATTGTTGCATCACAATCTGATCACAACTCACAGATGCGTATGCTCACTATGACATTTCAGTGAGATTCTCGTCATGTTGCCTATACTCTTTTTTTTTCTTCTTTTTTTTTTTTTTTAAACACCGGCACGGCATCTTTAGCTAATTCAAGATGCATTTCGTTTACATGGAGTTTTACCAGTCCAGCACTGTATACAGGGTTAAAGAGCACTGTAAGAATTGAGTATGATGATCCGCCATCTTAATTCACAATGCGCATATTGTCTTCCATGTATACACATGTAAGGAGGTATTTTCATAGGAATTGCAGGAAATCATTAGAAAACCTCACTAATTTATATTCCACTTCCAATCGTCTTTGCTCCGTGATCATTTTCCTTGTCATCTTTGATTTTGATCATTAAGCAGTGAGCAAACTTAAGTACAGTAGGAATCGGTTACCTATAACGATATCGAAGGGAACTCATGTTTCCATTACTAAAACCGGTACATTGCTTTAATCGTCGGGCAAGCGACTCAAAATGGCGGATGTCAATACTCGGGTGTTCCTAGGTGCTTTACCATAAGCTGCCTGTGTAATAGACCTTCTCATGAGCCGCGTCATGAGGAGGACTGTTGCGCAGCTGCTCCAGCATTCGCAGCAATTCGCAGCCTTCCGGGTCCAGCTTTATCTGTTCACATTCATTTTACATGTAAAACTCCATCAGCGAATATTCGTTCTTCTTTGCGAGTCCATAAATATGGAAGAGAGCATTTCTTAATATTTAATGATGATTTGAATCCAAACTAAATGCTTTTAGATCATAAATAAGTGTCCGGAAGCATTGAGAAAAGCTCTGTTTTATATTTATGGATTCGCAAAGAAGAACGAATGTACGCTTATGGAGTTTTACATGTAAAATGAATGTAAATAAAACAAGCAGTCCTGCCCATGACGTCACCGTGAAAAGGTCTATTCGCACTTCAGTGATGTAATTCGGGCTGCTCACAGCGGTGGCGCGCTGTTGTCCTTGACCTTGAAACCCTGATCAAAGGGAATATTTCACTGACAGGCGTATGAAGAAATCTCAAAATATTATGAAAACGGAAGCGTTTATCGAAAAAATGAATAGAACAAAATTTGTAGTACATAAAATTTACCTTCCATTGAGACCATTTTTATTTCAATCTGATACATGTTTCTATTTTTTTTTTCACGTGCTTAAAATTGTAGAGAGCGACTCTTTCGCCCTGACAGTCCCAATTGAAGTTTTTGCACCTTATGGACCCACCTTCTAGAGTTATAAAAACCTTGAACTTGGGGTGACATGAAAAAACATTGTGGTGTTGCTAGATTTCTCGCCGTAATCCCTGGGAGGTTGCCTCTATAATTTGCACGCTGCTAAACGTAACAGAACCAAGCGACCATTTATTGACAAAATGAGTTACTGGTATTGTCGGAAAGAGCGTAAAAAGTAGAATTTTTCTAAATTGAGCCCCCGTTTCAAAAATGTGTACTCACGTTGAAAAAAGCTTATCAGTAAATGCTATGTCATATAATTTCTACATGGCTCTTGACTTCGAATCACGTGTTCTCAAAAAATAGATTTGGTCGCTTGGTTCTGTTACGCTTAATAGCGTCCATTTTTCAGTGGTCAAAAGTACGGGAAAAAAAGGGGAAAATCCTCATTATTTTGTCTAAAGCGAGAGTGTTTCAAGAGCTAGTTGAAACGCATTTTCTCATCACCGTTAATTTGAGAGTCTTAATACGGTACAATATTTACTTGTATCTTGGAGTTTTTCAGTATTTTATCTGTTTTTTCCTGTAACTCTGGAACGGTGGTGAGCTCCTCTGAATCAGGTGGAAGATCATATTTTTTTGTGCTTATCTTTGAGAAAAATATAAATGAATACAAAAGATCTGTGTCACGCAAATGTAAAATTCGAATAATATGATAGTAATGCGCTATAACATCCTTACCTTATCCACCTTCATTAAGAACTTAATCACTTTATCTGCCCGCGCAGATATGATATGAGAAGTCGTTTTAGAAAATTTAGTGTATGTAAATTTATACATGTAATTCAAAACATTTATCATGTATTCTTTTAATAGTTGTTTGTACTCTTTGTCTGGAATACTTTCCTCATCATCCTCTGGGTCGTTGTGCGCACTTAATGTAAAACATTCGCGGCGATGACTTCTAGTGGAACTTTTTACAGTCCTGTAGGAAAATTGTCACTTTTCATTATAGTCACGAGTCTGTTTATCAAAATACTCAAAACAAGAAATTCAGAACGTAAATAACTTGCCTCGTAATTTGATTCTTCGTTGACAGCACGTTCCCAATTGTGAAACGGTTTTTAGTTGGATCGTGAGGATCTGGTATGACCATTATTTGAAACAGAAATGAACCGCTTGGAATTTTGTGCATTTTAGCCAACATTTTACTGTAATCATTCTTTTTGGTTACTATGCTGTTGAAAGGAGGCCTAATGGGTAATCCAATGCTGCTCAGCTCTGTCAGTATAGGAATATCTCCGAATGCTTGAATAGTATCTATGCAAATAACAAATGAGCTCTTTCTACATATGAAAATAACGTGTGACCGGTTACAATGTTCTTAGACATAAAAGCAGGCATATGTATAGATATTTGCCTGTATTGAACTCTTTTATGAAGGCCGTTTTCGAAAAACGGTTGTTATTGACTGTTTTCTCTCGTTTCAATTGCAAGACCAAAAATTTTCGAAACAGTTAACAAAAACATTAGATAAAATTGTAAAATGAGTTTTCGTTGCATACTCTCAATATTCTGAGAATTTACTGCCTCTAAACATCGCTTTTGAAAAATTAAAGTGTACATGACCCATTAGTTCGAGTTAGTTGACCTTCATAAAAATATTCAAACTATTATCCACTCCTAAGAAGTTATGAACTGACTGAAGAACACTTTTCTGCAAGAAATTTCATTGCACTAATCCAGAGATGCCGAACGGGAACGAACGACTCGTTCTTCCTTCTTTCAGCTGGGGAACGACGCCGTTCCGTTCTTTTTTCGTTCCGGAACGAGGAATGGAACGACGGAACGGCCGTTCCCTTATCAGTATTATTCCCCTATAATTTCGCCGTAAGCCTGATTGTTTATTTTTATTCGCAA
Source organism: Acanthococcus lagerstroemiae (assembly GCA_031841125.1). Lineage (NCBI taxonomy): Eukaryota > Metazoa > Arthropoda > Insecta > Hemiptera > Eriococcidae > Acanthococcus > Acanthococcus lagerstroemiae. The sequence continues at coordinate 30,804,887 of CM063112.1, read as the reverse complement.
TTCGTAAAATTTTAATTTCTAATGAAGGAAATAGAATTTTTCATGCCTTCACCTTAATTCGCTGCAGGTAGAGGTTGCACTATTTTTATTTTTATGAAGAAAGTACCTGCGAGTAAACTGAATCCACCTTTGTTGTTACCTACAAATTTCAAAATTCAGGTACTCCTCATGTTCCTTAATTGTCGATTTGAGATCGGTTGTTATCGGCGAAAATTAATGATGATTGGTGTCAAGTCTGTTTCCTTGCCATTCTTGTTGATAGTGAAAACATATTTTTATGAAATAATATTTCTCTATCTACGCAACATGATAACCAGGGTTGAGATTTTTATGCTTTTGCATATTTTTTGCCATTGCTTCACTGAGCACTTACCTTTACGAACTGTAAGCTTTGAAGTAAAATGAGCCATATATTTAGAAAAGCATTTTTTGTATATTTTATGGGTAGTTGCTTATTATTTTCGACTATTTTTAAAATTCTTAGGGCATTTTCTGGCATATTTTCACAAATTTACAGTTTTAAGGACATAAAAATGCATCTTTCACTAGATTTACTCATTCTTTCTCAGGAAATGGCAACTCTGTCAAAGGAACTTCGAACTTGGTGAACCAAAAGAAAAAGAACAAAGTCGCCTCTTTCTTTCTTCTCTACCATCAAACTTCGTTACAATACTTTTCATTTTTTATTTCAGTTCAGTACATTATATACTGATGCAGAGCCTATTTTAGGAGAAATTTGGAACTGCATTGTATATATGATTCTGCATACAAAATTTTTCGTCCTCCTCCTCACGAATAAACTTATAATATTCGGCAAACTGAGGCCATGGACCTGCAGTTTCCGACTGTTCGTTGCACTCATCCGTCATTTAATAAACTTTAAAATGCGAACGAAAAGTATAATTTAAAAAATATGGAAAGATTTGCTGATATATATCTACTGAAGTTTTGTTACTCAAATAACTTGAACTGACATGAACCCCCCTCCCCCCTCGGAAAGACAATTCGCACCTATTTTTTATTTATTGGCAATTGACTTAGGGAACGTCGTTCTTCCGCATTTTCGTTCCGGCATGAGCCGTTCTGAACGTCGTTCCGGAACGACATGTAAACAGAACGGGAACGGAACGAGGAACGAGCCGTTCTTCTCGACTCGTTCGGCATCTCTGCACCAATCATAATATATCTGTAATATTCCGTCACACCAAGATCTTAGTTACGATGATACTAGCAGATAGATTCATGCAGTGTACAAGATAGCAGGTCGGGATAACAGTTGTTATCCGAGCTACGACATGTCGTAGTCTACACCCTCGAAACTGTAGCTTTTTGTTGATCAGTGTTCTCCCTGCAATCTTAGAAGTGTGATTTATAAAGGCTACTCCGTCCTAGTCTTACAAATCAACAAAACAGTTCTGAGAGATAACGGGAACGTACTGAACTAAATGTGACCCTGTCCAAAGAAAGGATGAAAGGATGCTTAGTGCTAAAACCAATTATGCAAGAAAAACGCGTTCAAAGTTTTGGTGACACTTTTTACGCTATAGGATTGTAGACGTCGTCTGACGATGAGTGTGGGAAACGTTAGTGCGGCCAGTGATCCTATAGCGTAAACAGTGTTACCAAAACCTTAAACGCGTTTTTCTCGCATAATTGGTTTTGGCACTTAGCATCCTTTCTTCAGACAAGGTCACAAATACAGGGTAGAAGTCCCTTGCTAGACAGTTTCCAGCGTCGCCTGAGAATGCCGGACGATTTTGATTATGTAAAAAAAAAAAAAAAAAAAAAAAAAAAACCGGAAAGATCCCGGTATTATTCTCGGTTGTCGGTGACTCCTTTCCCAAGAAGGGGGATGTGAGATTCCGTCCCGCCGAAATCTTGGTTGCGATGATAAGATAGATTCGTGCAGTGTACAAGATATGTAGTAGGTTGGAGTTACACTTGTTATCTGAGCTACGACATATCATGTAGTGATGTGTCGGTAGTTAATGTACTAGTTCATTTGAACTAAACGACCGAGACCTAAACGTTTAAAGTACCTAGTTCACAGAATGAACTGAACTACCGAAATTGACCGAAACAAACTGAATGAAGAAAGTAACGAATGAGAACGAAACCGAAATGTGAAATGAACTGCGGAGAAGACCGTATGACCGACATCGATGTTCGGTGATCAGAATGATCAGATTACCGAGATTCAAACAGGATAATGAAGGGTGTGTGCCAACTCTCGCGCATACCTATATTCTTCTACCTTCATCTCCATTCACGCGTTCCAGGAGAAATGTTTACGTAGAACAGTATTTAAATTCCATGTTGTATGGGTCCTTTTTCTAGGGCGCTAAACCCATTTTAAGTAACTTTAATACAGATAACTAAAATAATGATCATAAAACCTGTGAATCAATATTAAACAAACAAAACACAAAAGAAATATTAAAAGAGCAAAAGATTACTACTGAAAAAGTTCTACCAAGCGGAAGACAGCATACAACAGGTTAAATCACCGTGCGGTGTAACTACTACTGCTTTGTAAATGTGTTGGCAGATTATTCTGTGCGTTTTGGTCAGTTTGAACTAAAATGACCTAAATGAACTAAACATTTTACCTAAACATTCTGAAGACCGAGACCGAATGAACTAGACATACTAGATGACCTAAAATTCCCATCACTAATATCATGGTCTACACCCTCGGAACTGTAGCTTTTTGCTGATTCAGTGTTCTCACTGCAATCTTAGATGCGTGATTTAAAGGCTATTCCGTTCTAGTCTTACATATCTATAACAATTTGAATGCGTCTCAGGAAAGGGAACTAAATATAAATGTTTGAAGATCCTTTTCTCGAATATTCTTAATATTTACTCGTCAGAATTCCATGCTACTATGGCGTTAAAAACAAGTTCTAACACAGGTCTCAATTCACGTGGTTCTTTCTTTATGAGCTACTCGTCACTTTAATTTACTTATTTATTATTTGTTTGACTATGCTTACCCATATCCATACAGGAGTGAAAGAAATCCCGAGCCTTCCTAAATCCTGGTTGAGTGCCAACATCAGGACTTTTTAGAAAATCTGTAACACGGATGCAATATTGCCTGAAATAAAATGTAATAATACATTCAAGTAACCGGTTTACCCTGTAGGCAGTCGGGTTCCGCTAAAAATTGAAGAATGTATATCGAGGGCCTGCGCTAGCTCGTCGAAATAAACAAAATAATTAAGTACCTAATGACAGACTTATATATCCCAATCTACTGATTCCGACTGTGCCGCACCTCAAGCTTATTTCGGCAATAGCTCGTTTAGTGCCCGAAATCATTTTTGTTGTATTTTTTGTGGATGTATAAGTTTGTTACCCTTCTCGAGAAAATGTAATTTAGAAAACGTATCAAAAGTCCGATCATAACGTGGTGTCTGTCTCTTATTGTGATGGTGTCATGGTGTCATGATAGAAGCCAACACGTGAAATGGAACACTGATTCACCTTTAGAATGAGTGAGCCACTTTTGGTAAATTTGCGGGATATGTTCGATTGGTTACATCAGGATCAGTTTCATTCCAACTCTCAATGTCCTACTGAGAATGTTCAATATGTAGGCAGGAAGTTTGTATGAAATGCAGTTGCAACTATTGCAAACACAATGAGCTGGTAAATATTCGCGTACACTTTTACAAAAACTAGGTAGATAATTTCTTGCTGGATACATTACTTGCTATTTTCCGGGTAATTTCATCGCTGCGAAGACTTAAAGGATTTATTTTTTCATGACCGGGTGGTATGGGGTGATGATTATTGAAATTTCCGCAAGCAAACTGATAAAAATCGGTACAGGGATCCATGGAAGTGTCCATATTCGATTCCAGCAGTTGGGCTGTTAATCGAAGAGGTAATAAGCATTAATATTTTTGAGGCGCTTCGTGAAAAAGTACCATATGTAGGAAAAGTGAATTTTGCCCTACAGCACAAAATGTGTTTTCAAGTCGGAAATTCCATTTTCCGCGGATTTCAATAGAAACTGCTTCCAGACACTGGTCGTTGAGGACGTAGGTAATATTTGAAACTGACGAATGAATTACGATCTACAGGCTGGTGTTCGGAAAAGGTACCATAAGTCGCATCGATCTTGCTTATGTTTGTGTGCGTTATCACTACAGCTACGCATAGTAATTATTATCGCGTTACCAATGAGTCTATTGCTTTCAAATGACTTTGCAGAATTTCGTTTACGAACTTACCAGTTTTTCAGAACTAAACCTTTTTTCACTATCTTGTTCTCCATATGGACTGTCATCTTCAAAGTTGTATTCCTCTACGTACGCATGCATCGACTGCCTGTGAACCTTGCGCAGAATGTTTTGGTACATGCTCGCAGGATATTTGTGCAGTAGACGCCGCGATATCGATTTTGTCGTTTTTTTGTTTGTTTTTTCCACAACTTTAACGGCATTTTTCTCGGAATTAAGATTTTACATCCTCAAAATTGAGGCACTGTCGAAGGAAGAAGTATAAGCGCCATTTTCAAAATTTTACAGGAGCGACAAAAAACTGAATAAGTGTTCATGAAAACAGTGTATGTGAAGTTTGAGTGCCTGAGATTGTTCATAGAGATGCGTGGTATGTGCAATGTAAATGTCATTCGCCTAAGTTGCATAGGAAGCTTCTCAGATCAAAATTTCCAAGGAAGACATGTAACTGCCATAATAGTAGGTAAACAGGGTGTCTCTTTTGCAATGGGCCCCCCTTCCACCTGATAAGTAGGCGAACTACCGCAACAACAGGTAGATATGTTTGCATACTCTTAAGCTAGATGCACATTACACTGACGTTTTCGTGTTAACACGTCGTATGACGTGTTAACACGAAATGTCAGCGTAATGTGCAGCCAGCTTTGCTTTTGAAGGGTCTGAGTTATGGTAAAGTTTTGAAAGTTTTCCATCTTTGAATTTTTTTTTTCTTCTCGCGACTGACAGAAAAACAGCACTAGAGGGTAATAGTATAGGGCAGTTGTGGTAGCCACAGAAAAAAAAAATGGTCGGAAACGATTCCACAGGGTGTTCATGAAATCAATTTTAGTACAAATTGTATCAGAAAATTTTCACATATTTTCAATTTCCCGTGAAACTTTCCCTCTTAAGCTACTGTTTTCTTATTTGCAATAGATTGTACATACAATAAATTTTCCATAAAGGGCATTAGCAATTTTCTTGTATCTGGATTAGAACTGCTCAAAATGGAGTTCACGATATCCCCGTTAAGAATTATTACTTTTTACCATAGATTCACAGACCTTCTGAATATAATAATCATCTTCAGCTGTTTTAGCACTTCACAGAGTTATATCGTTTATGGGCTTATTTACCTTCCTCTTTTCATCTATTTACCTCATATTTAAAAATGAAGCCCATGCAATGAGGGGAGGGGAGGGGGTTCTAATATTTTGTAGAATTCAACATGGGTATCCAATAATTGGTTCCAAAGGTCGCTAAATTCGGTTTTGGTAACATTTTAGCCACATTCCCCGAACTGTGGCGCATACCAATGGGAATCCCGATCTGCAAGGGTTGACATAATTTTAACTTGCGTCAATTTTGCGAATTTTGACACGGTATTTGGACATTTTGACAAGCATTCAACCGAACAGAGCACTCCGACGCAGTTTTGAGTTCTTGACACACTTTTGACCGATCAATTCTGCTATACAAGTGGGCGGAGCCTACGTGATTGTCAAGGACCGATACTATTTTGACTCAAAAACAGTGTCAAGAGTGTCTTTTGATGCTGATTATGCAGATAGAAAAGGAGGTGCAAGATGGCAGTTGTGGTAACCACACGGAAAAAAATTGAAGACCATCGAAAGGGGTTGAACATGATTTTCATAAAATAAATTTCACTTAGTACAAAGTTATCGAGACATATTTTCTTCTTGCCCATAAAACTTGCTTTTCGAGATGCTAAATTTTAATTAGCAATAAATTCTTCTTGCACCTTCTTCCCCACCCCAATATCTCACTTGCTTCATGGATCAAAAAAATTTTACTTACAGGAATTTATCCCTATTCATACATTTAAAAATTTTGTAAAGTTATAATTGGTTTCGAGGGGTATTTTAAACATTTTCTGAATGTGTCATTGTTCAAACCAGTCTCTATTACATTTCGGCCCGTCGAATTACTGAAATAGTAGACATTTCCAGTACATCTGTATGTTCTCTTATCTTTAGAACCAATTATTTGATACCCAGATTAAACTTTGGAAAATACTAAAACCTCCTCCCTTCATTGCATGGACCTCAGTTCCAAATATGGGGTAAATAGATGAAAGGAGGGAGGTGAATTAGCCCCATAAACGATATAACTCGGTGAAGTGGTAAAACAGCTGAAGATGATTATTATCTTCATAAGGTCCGTGAATATATGGTAAAAAGTAATAATTCTTAACAGGGATATTGTGAACTCCATCTTGAGCAGTTCTAATCCAGATACAAGAAAAATGTTGATGACCTTTTTTATGGGAAATTTAATGCACAATCTATTGCAAATCAAGAAAAAACAGTAGATTAAGAGGGGAAGTTTCACGGAAAATTGAAAATACGTGAAAATTTTCTAATATAAATTGTACTAAAATTGATTTTATGAACATTCTGTGAAACCAATTCCGACCATTTTTTTTCTGTGGTTACCACAAATGCCCTCTACTACTACCGTCTGGTACCATTTTTCTATCTCCAGTCGTGAGAAGAAAAAAAACTAATCAAAGATAGAAAACATTTGAAAATTTGACGATAACTCAGTTCCTTTAAGCGGAAGAGTATGCAAACATATCTACATATTGTCGAGGTAGTTCGCCTACTTACCAGATGGAGGGGGGCGTTGCAAAAGAGACACCCTGTATATTTCACATTATTATGTACAAGGATTAATGTATGTTCAGTTTATACTATAATTTTCCTGTAGGTACATACACTTCTGTCTTGGATCAATACAATGTCACTTACAGCAGTGTTATCTAGGGGATAAATTCTTAAATCCTTAAAAACATCATAGGAGGGTAATTTTCATTGTGTTGTATGGGATAACACTGAGTTGAACCAATACCACATAAAAAACGAGTTTCGACGAAACTGGCGGTTACACTTCTTTCTTTGATAAAGCCTCAATTTAGCTGCTTTTATTTCAGTCTGTATTGAAGCTAGAGACTTATTATTTTTTTTTTTAATACAGCCAAATTTGTGCTTTTATCAGATTCTACCAAAAATACGTTCTCTGACTTATGGTACCTTTTCACAGAATGCCTCACATTTGACTTTCAGGTTGGAAATCTCGAGTAGTTTGGTTGAAGTCTGATGCTTACATCGGAAATGTGAGCAAGAGTGAGCAGAGACATTATCTCAGATGTATATGTTCACTAGGGTAATGCAATATATTACCATTTTCGCAAAGTTTCTCTCCCAGTGGTGAAATGGTTAAATTTGTTTCATGCAGTCAAAAAGCCCTCCAGCGAAACTTTTTTTGAAATCGAACAATTTTGAGTGCATCGACAGGGGGATCCAATTTTCATAGACTAAGAATATTTGTAGGAAAAAAATTACCAGAATTTGCCAAGTTTATAACGTACTACGACTTCATCCTCTTCTTAACTAAAAATTCTAATAGGCAAATTTTACTAGGTTCCGGTGAAAATTACTGTAATAATGTCAAAATTTATTAGAATTGTAGTGGACGCTACCAGAATATGATAATTGCCAAAATTTTCAGTGGCAGAGTTGGTGAAATTATTAAACGTCAGATTCTGGTAATTGTTACCATAAACATTTTTTTCATTACAGGATTTCTTATGAAAAAAAGTTGTGATTTTGCTTCGAAATTTCCTAAAAATCGAGTCTGGTCAGAAAAGTTAGTTCGACTGTGAAATGTCCTTTTTATTCATGTACAGATTATGTACCTATAACGGACATTTTACGGAAAACCAATTTCTAATGTCAATGGCCTCTCTGCTGAGTTTTTTGCATAAAAAGTACAAATTTTTCGCATTGTTCCGCAAAGCCAACAGAAAGCATAAAAACCGTGAAAATGACTGTATATTCGATTTTTAGACGCACTAAATCCATTTATAAGCCTATTTTGGTACCAACACTCCCCCTAGAAGCCCCACCGAGAAAACAAAACCTAGAATTACTGATGATACTTTCAAGCATATCGACATGGGGTTTTCGAGGCCGCTGAATTCATTTTGGAGACTATTCAGCTGTAATCCGTCCCATTGTGTTGATCGTACTGAGCAGTGCGAAATACAGTAGAGACCATTAACCTTATAAATTAATTTTTTGTACAATTTTTAATAGAAATATTTGTACATACTACATCCGTGTCAAATTAAATTTTTTGTCAAACTCTATTTTTAAGAATTTTGAAAGCAAAATCGTGGCTTTTCTCATGAGGATCCTGTCCTAAGTGTACCCTCTCCAGCGCATCCCTCAGAATTGTTCGCTTCCAAAAATAAACACGGGCGGTGGTATTTATTCCAAAAGGAACAAATTTAATCACTGAGAGCAAAGCACTTCGAAAATTATAAAATTTTGGATCACCCTAATGGTTATCTTCTCGATTAATGAAGTGCCTCACTTGAAGCAACACGGTTTTCAGATCCAAAATTGCCTCTCTTATGAGACTCCGGACGAGATAGTTCCGGCTTCGCTCAGATTGAGATGACGTTGCGTTCAGATTGGTTGAAAATAAAGACATTTTATTGGTACAAGTCTCATTTCTGGTGTTTTTCTGTGCTAAAGTTCTCGGAGGTGTATTTCCATCAATTTAGTTGCTACCTACCTACTTACCCATTTTTTAAAGACTGGCTTACCATATTTCCAACTTACCAGACATCTCACATTCACGAGTAGAGCACACGTCCGGGTCTGCCTCTGGAATTCGTATCAAAATTTAGAACGTAGTTACCTACACCTTTTGTGACTGTAAGTAATTAATTTAAAATTTACATAGTAACGAGTTAATCCACAAACATGATAAAAAGAAAGAAGGAAAAAAAACGAACAAAACCACTTCTGCACACTTTCCCTCCTTTCCAATTTTGATGAAAGTTGAATTGGAAGATTACGTTTGATATTTTTCTAGCCTTCAGCTTTGAAGAGTTATTACAATTTCAAAAAACTCGCAAAAGATAGGGAGAATGGAGAGTTGCCTCAAACCGGTCATAAGACTGATAACCTTACCACCGATAATCCAAAAATATCAAAATCCATTTTGTTATTTGCCAGTTCAAATTCTGATAGCCTCTTGCTCATAGCTGAACCCTGAGTGTTGAATGTACAAATATTGTGATTTAGAAATTTTTTGTTGTTACTCAAAGAATTTCGACGTTTTGAAAATTTTAAGAAGCTCAAAAATTACTCCTATTACTATTGTCGGTGACATGATGATTGTAGTGTCCGATGGAGTTCGGGTGGGGGGTAGCGTAACGGTCAATTTATATGCTCGCTTTTTCTATTCCCTCGTTTCTTTAATTTCGAATGCCTTCGTTCCGGTCCCTCCTAAACACTTATCATATAAAACCCTGAAAAATCCGCTACTTACGTATACATTACCGTAGTTTTACTAAATTCTGATAGAATTACAGTAATTACTGTCAGAAAATCTAGTAAAAATTACCTGAATAACGTCGAAGACTTACCAGAATTGTCTTATTTTACTACCATACAATTTTTTTTTAGTGTATCTTTTTCGAACTTGAATTAATTACTTACAAAGATGTAACAAAAATAAGCGGATGATTTGGCGCTGTTATGCAAAAAGTGACAGAGCGTCATGAAAATTAAATCATTGTAGAGTACTTATATGTAGATTCAGGGACAAAACTAAGGGGGGCATGGGGAAATTTTAGTAGATGGATCAAATCTAATAAGTCAAAAAAGATTTCATGGTCTTTTTTTTTTGTTTTAAGCCAATGCAAAAAAATGTTGATACTTGGGAATTTTGAGTCGAGTCATTCGGGAATTTAACAATTCCTCGCCTCTCTCCCAGAAAAAACTCTTTGCTAAGTCGCTGCGTAAGTTCTATTTAAAAAAGAAACTGATCTCGTTCATGATATTCTAAGATTTGATTTTCATGACGATTGTCGTCACTTCTTACGCAATGATGTCCGATTATGGTATCAATTTTTCGCTGTATTTAAGTACCTATTCCATTATTTACCTGGCATCTGCGCATTTCCATGTGTGTCCAATACACGAGTCAAGCATATAATTAGTGTTATCAACATTTTAAAAATTCAATTACGAAGAAAAATTGGGTTAGAATACGTTAAGATAGAGAACATGAACTGATATTTCATGGACTTGGACTTTTGCACGTTCATAAATAGGAACTATTCTGCTCCGTCTTATAGTTTATGGAAATTTATGACTGCGTAGTAAATTCGTTTTTGTACCGACAATTAGTGCATTTCATCTGAACAGAACGAAACCAGACATATAATTTAGGAGTTGTATGTACTAGTTTTGTACAATAGAGCTATAATGAAGCGCCCATTAAAAATGAGACATTGTTGTACCAAGTTGAAAATAGTACTGGATTTTTTCAAGAAATAGTAACAGGTACAAGTGCAATCAGCCAACTTCCATAAGTCAAGTCAAATTTTCGGTATTGACTATATGTATGCGTAAATTTGTACATTTTATTCATTCCCATTCGCAGAACAATGCTTTTTTAATTAGAAGGTTGAATCATGCGCAGTCGAAAGCTCGTCACAGACGCCCTCAGTAACAATAAGATCTTCCAAGTTCACGGCATGCAAGTTCAATGACGAAAGGACGAGCTTTTTAGATTCAAAGTATGTAGTTAAATTCTATGGTTTTAAAAGGTGGCATTACTTTAATGAGCATCTGATTATTACCTGATAATTTACGTCTAATTATGCTGTCATAGACGACTATTCACTCGCGTTAAATCCTTTTGAAATTATTACAAAAACACAACGAACAAATATCTACTTATAGTTATAAAGTCGTCAGAAGGACAGACGTTTTTGAAATGAAAAACAAGGATTATGATGAATAAAATCCAAAGTGAAGGCTTGGATAAAGAGGTGGACGGAAATGCACTGGCGGATGGCCAACGGCATGAAAGTTAGCAAAACACTGATAGGAGCACTGATAGGGGACGTCCCCAGTAAGTATGCAAAGTTCCTACGAGGGCTTGACAGGAAACATGCAAGGCTCATGGTCGGACTACTAACTGGTCATGTGGCCACAAAACACATGTGGTTTAAAATAGGAGTGGCGAAAAGCGGCTCCTGTGGGTATTGTGGAGAAGAGGAAGAAACCTCAATCCATATCCCATGTCAATGCCCAGCAACAGCCCGGACAAGACGCGAAGCACTGGGACTAGAGTATCCAGCATCCATCAGTGAAGTCAGGGGAATAGAACTCAGTAAAATTCTCACTTTGGCTATAAAAGTGAGACTACTGAGCTGATCCTCAACAGAAAACTGAGGAATAGTCTCATGGACTACAAAGTCTGAGCACTCGGCGTATATAGCGCCACCTCACACAAATGAAAATTAAAAAAAAGATTATGATGCTACGGCGTCAAGAGTCGGTAGTACATATGGGCGAATGAACAAAGTATTCTACCATAGACAGAATTTTTGTACTTTCCCCGTAAACAATATCCAGCGACGTACCGATAGGGGTAGAGGGAAACTTACCCCTCCCTACCCTATAGGAATTTTTCACTCAGCAGTTTGGAAAATTTACAATTTCAGTTAGGCAGAGTTGGGAATATCCAACAAGTCAAAAGTTATTTTTTCATTTTTATGTTTTTACTATGGCACACAACGGAAAAATGTGTTACGAAAAGAGCGTTACGAAAATAATAATAATAATAATAATAATAATAATAATAATAATTTGAAATTTGAAATTTATTTATTTAAGAATATGAACAGAACATCTTTTCAGGTGACCCTCCCACTATGCACAAACTATGCGAGCGTGGGAGGGGATTATTATTACTTTAGTATAACATAAAGAAAAAGTCTATTATACAGAAAAAATCAAGGATGATAAAAAGAAAAAAGTAAAACAAAACAACGGAAAATATAGCAAAATAATCAAAACAAAATATGGGCTAAAGCATAAGAGCACTGATAACAAAAATTGAAAAACGAGGAACGAAACAGAACAAAGCAAAACTTAAAAGGGCGAAAAAAGTAAGACAAAACAAAGCAGGAAAGAAAAAAATAAACCAAAGCTGAGACAAGAGATAAAACATAAGAATATTGAACAACTAATAATAGAAAAGAGAAACAAAACAAAGCACTACTCGAAAAAAGGACTATAAAAAGTAAAACAAAAAGCATAGAGCAAACTAATGGAAAAAACAAAATTTTTTTTTTTTACAGAAAACAAAAAACAAAAAATATAAGAAAAACACAATAACACTGATCGAAACTAAAGAATAAAGATAAAGCAGAAACATAAAACGAAGCCAAACCAATTTCCAGTGGTTCAACTTGGCAAAATATATTTTCTTTTATATAGACTAGTACCCCACCTGATCTCTTATTTTCCCTCTCCTGGAGATAAATATTGTAACCATGAATTGTGTACAGCCCTAATTCGTCCTGTTTGATCCATGTTTCCGTGAGAGCAATTATATCAACATCAATTTTATGTGTATCGAGGTATAGCCTAAACTCATCAAAGTTAGCTCGCGACCTAATATTCAGCACCATTATCTGTAATTCACTCATTCGATAACTTTTACAAAGATAACCAAGCACGAAAGAAATACAGGAGACTTACATTTGCAGACTAAAGCAAGCCAGAGCGCAAGCAAACGCTTGACTTGACCCATGATAATAGCCTTTAAATGTACCTGAATAAAAGTCTTTTCGTAATTTATTCATGAGTGCAGTGCTTATCTCCAGCCGCTCTTATCTAACATTGTACTCGATGTATGCATGCACTAGCCAGAGATAATGGTATTACTTTGTTGTGCGAATTTATACCTTTCAATGGGACATTTGGTACTTTTTCTTTTTGCCGACTGGATTTATGGAAAGCTGTTGTACGGTTTTTCTTGCGAAATGTCATTTAGCCAAACTAGTATATTACGCGACCCCTCAAATGTTTATTTTCGGAAAAAAATTTTATCTCGTTTTCGAGCGTTTTAGACCGAGAAATGTGAATCTGCAATTTTGATTTGATAGTTTCAATTTTCGTATTTCATCTCAGATATAGCCCATCAGCACATATCCACGCACACTATTAAATATGGTAGGTGTTTACTTTATGATGCAAGATAGTGGTTAACGAGTCAGTACTGACGGACTACATGTGATTTTAGTACTCTAATTGTAATGTCATTAATTGCTTTCAGATATGAACCAGTGAGAGGAAGTAGCCTGTTTTTTAAGCATTCAGAAACTTGGCAAGCATACAAACATAGATGTTAGCAGGTGCGTATTCATTTTAAACGCCATAGACGATTTTTATTTTGTAGCATGGTTCTGATCCTGGATTAATGATAGCGTATTCTTTGAGCAGGTACATAATAATATCAGATATTAATTCAAAGATCTGCGAGAGTAATGGAACTAGCTGCACAAGAGAGCACTGCACTTTTATTCGTCACCAAGATGAGTAAATTACGGGAAGAATCTGAAGAATTTTGACTTATTTGTTACGTTAATTGTATTTCTATTTTTTCTCACTTTAAACATAGGCAGGAAAATGACGTTTCTATTAATAAATGATGCTTTTGTTGCTCAATTTCTCTACCTAATTCTGAATAGCGAGTTTTTTTGACGTGATTTGCATGAAAACTGGTGGATAGACTTTGCGGATGAGAAGTGTAACTCGAGTATCTGGCAGTCGCGACTTCAGCACACGAATAACGCCATGTAGCCACCAAACTATAGCTACTGTGACAGGGCACGTACATAGTAAGTGCATACTCTCTGGACTCCACGGTATCGTTCCATTATGGGTTATTTCGTTACCTATAAGTTGAGTTACGTCTGAAAAACTGAGTTTAGGTTAGCAGTCAAGTTAGCTGGTCTCTTGCACAGTAAATGTTTGTGGTTGCTCTCATGCTCTCTGTTTCATCTGTAAAAGGTTGGTATTTCGTTTCGTAAGCAGTCCATGTTTTGGTTCTATGATTAGTCAGCCAGAGGTGGTTCTGAGTGACATAGCTCGCTCCGTCGGTGTCGCCGCAGACGAAGCAGAGACTGCATGAGAGCCACCGGCCGCGTAGCCAGACTGGACACGACGGTCCACATCCATCGGTGTCGACCCTCCGACCAAGCCAGCCGCTATCCGGTCAATCTGTTCCTGCGTCTCTATTTCGAATGCCGAGGCGCCGCTGTCCTTACGGGCCAGCACTCGCCCACCCTTTGACCAGACATACATAAAGCCGTTTCTGTTTGTCGGTCCCATCTTCAATTTCTGCTTAGCTGCATACAGCAAGCGAGCGGTCTTCGGAGAAAGGTGCTCAGTGGTGAATGAATACCTTCCTACCAGCACCGCCCGTCTACTGGAAATCATCAGCTGTTAATTTCCTCTCCCTACTGGCCCTCAGTAGCGAGTCCTTAACTGATCTCCGTACCAATTTACATACTATCTTTTTCGGTCCCTTAACAGAGGGAAGAGCGTGGCAGACATCGACGTCAGCGTCGGAGACCGAGACTCCGAGTTGTTGCGCTACTCTGGTAACTACTCTGCAACCCGCCTCAGTCTCCGGCGCCGGTGTTCCATGAATGACTAGGTTGTTACGTCTCGTGTAGTCGTTGAGTTTTCGCACTCTTGAATCCTTAGGGCAGTATTCTCGTCTTTGGTCGCTTTCAGTTCAGTCTTTAATGACTGAACCTCAGCGACAAGCAGCTTCTGAGTTTCAGTTAGTGTACTGATCGCGTGTATCAAGTGATCTATTTTGGTTATAGTCTCCTCGTCAGCGGTGAAGTCGTCAATTCTTGGCCTCTTAGTATTCTTTGCCTGTCTGCGAGACCCAGACTGACTGCGGGACCCAGCCTGGATCTGCGAGTCCTTTTTCTCGCACGGTGGGCACACCCATGTGGCCTTCTCTGCGTCCGGGACTCCTCTCCACGCTGCTTGATGCATACCCGGTAGACACTTGAAGTGATGCCGGAAGAGGCATGACGTGCATTCCGGGAAAGCCTTAGAGGGCGAGATGTGAAGTACACAGCTGCCACATCGGGTCAGATCCGGCTCCTCGACTACAGCCGCATGTGCGCTCTTATCAGTGTTATCAGGCGTACGAGTGACTGACATTTTGAAGTACAAAAAATGTTTGTTACAGTTTTAATTACTTAAAGTTTGTACTCACACTTGGCAGTTGAGCTGTTTCTCCGTCGTTTGACACTAAGTATGCCTAAAACGATTAACTTTTTGCAGAGTTATGGCTAAATTTCGAACGCGCAATAATCATCAATAATAATAATAATAATAATAATAATAATAATAATATATTGGTTTCCCCCCAGCACAGCCGTGAGGCCAATTACGATGGGGCGGAAAATATGAAAATGTTTATAATGATACAATATACATAGAGTGAGTTTTTTTGTTTCTTTTTTAATTTTAAATTATGTATAAATAAAAAAAATAAAAAAATACCATCAGCGACGCCGCGCCTCTTTTCACCGCCCCCCATAACCTACATTTTCTCCACATACATTCCCCATATCTTTCTTTCCATGGATATTGTTCATTCAAATGTGCTATTCATTTCGCACGAAGTTCATCTCACGTGTCCTGATCGTCTCTAATGTGCTAATCACAGGGACGTTGGGATGAGTTTCTTGTTGGGGAGGGGGGGGGGCAAAAATTGCAAAAATTCCAACTGACTCACCTCAAAATTCCCAAATATCAAAATTTTTTGTATTGGCTAAAGAAAACCTATTGACTTGTTGGATTTTCACAACTTTTGATCCATCTACTGAAATTTTCCATCTTCGGTGGAGGCTCCCGTACTCCGCCTATTTTCGTCCCTGACTGAAATAGTAAATTTTCCCAGCGTTGACCACCCCCCCTCCTCCCAATCGGTACGTTCCTGGCTACTCAACTCACATGTGCATCCCGCTCGAGACCAAGGTTCGTGTGAAAAAACGCACCTTATGCAGGACATTTTTTTCATTTGAATTTTAGATGCAAATTCTATTTTATATTTTATCTATTTATTTTTTCTGAAATAAAATATAACAAGCATTCTTTTGCTTAGCAAAAAAAGGAAAACGAGAAAAAAAAAGTCAAAAATGAAAATATAATTAAAACAATAGCTTTGCGTGAGAATTTTTTTTTATGGCTAAGATAGCTAAATCGAATATCTTTTCTTGCGCCAGTGCTGCGTAAATAATTTTTAACGCGAAGCTTCGTTATGTAGATTCAGGATGGATAGGTAACCTAGATGCTCCTTTTGACGGGGCCAGGAGCGGTAGAAATATGGCACCCACCCATCTTGGCATTTGTTTAAAATTCAAAATTTCCAACAGGAGGAGAAACTTGGCAAGGGGTGGGGATAAATCCTCTCCTCCGGCCGCGGTTATATCTGTGGAAGACAACCAGACCAGTTGGACTTGAATGACAAAAGACAGGACAGGCCAAAAGACAACACTAACAGAACTCCACCTTTTTGGATAGGGGAACACAATCGAGAAATCCATGCTGCAGAGAATCTCTCAGAAAACATCAGGACAAGCCTAGACTAGACTCTTCCTGTTAGGAGAACAGACCACAGACAAGACAGAGGACACGACACTTTCTACCTCAGGATCCTGGCCGGACTCTGGCTGCGCTCTTCTAGGGGGCTTGACGCCCGGGGGGAGGGCTCTTCCAGATTACGTACTGCGATGTCGTCACTATAGCTCTTTGGGGTGCATGATTGGTCAGTAACAACCAAGGTCACTGAGGCGCAACAGGTGTGGGTTACGCGAGAGTTCTTCCCCTCGAGGTCTTCACGTTCATGCGGTGTGTATAGCCAGTTCAGGCACATATGGGCAACCGATGGACACCCTCTGGTCAGCATGCAGTATGGGCTAAGTACTGCCCTCGAAGGGAAATCTGTAGACACCTGCTCAGTGACAGATACGTCCCCCTACACGTGTAGACTGGGAATCCACCAAGTGTGGCATACCGTAAAATAAGCCACGCGGTTGAAAACGAGAGCGGCAGTGTGGGATGGTGGTAGTGCGGACAACGCCCTTGGGAAGACCGGTTAGGTAGGGTGATGCACTTCCCGGAGGGGGGGGGGTCTCTGTCACGGGTGGCCAGCGAGTTGTGTGCCTGTTTGGCTGTTCGTGTGGTGTCTTAATGATGGTTAGACACCCCTACTTGAAAGCAACCCACACCAAAGAACACACTGCGACAAAAGGCGAGCGGTTACCAGTGGCGTGCATTCCAGGCAAGCAAGGTAAGCGCCGTTCACCCTGAAAATTCCCGAGAAAATAGGTTTTCATGTACAATATCAACTTCAACTTGTAACAAATAAAATATAATGAAAACATTGGGCAAAACAGCGACTGTATTGAGCTTACGACCGACGCTTACGCTTAAGTATATAATAAATTCACGGGAGATGTATACTGTTTGGCGTTGGCAATCCTTATACATGTATATTTGTATAGGCCAGCGAGGTGTGCGTTGGATCTAACACTTTTTTTCCACACTGCACGCATTGCACGACTTACACTCCGCCTCCGTATTGATTACCAACCCAAAAACACACTAGCATGTTTAACGCGACGAAACCTGTGCGTTTGGTTGCGTTCTGAAAGCACTTTGAGTCAGGCTTGGCTCGGCTTGGCTACACACAAACGTCGAAGTTGACAGTGAAATGTGATTATGTTCTTCTACTAGTCAACGCGTTACGTTTGAATGCTCCGTGCCCCCCCCCCCCAAATGCATATTCGAGATCTTATTGAAAAACTGTTTTCGTGACTTACTCTTAATGAACAATTAGAAATTATTAATGGCGGGAAGCCTAATCCAGAATTACCATTTTTAAAAACTGAACAAAAGAGAGGTGGTATGAGTGTTACTAGACATTGCCTCGTATCGTAACATGAAAACATTTTGTGGTTAACCGATTGTAAAGATGGTGGAGAACTGTTTTGTTGGCCATGTCTATTCAGGGATGTACCGATGGGGGGGGGGACAACTTCCTCCTCTGTAAGAATGTTTCACTCAGCAGTTGGGAAAATTTATAATTCTAATCAGGCGGAGTTGGAAATATCCAAAAAGTCAAAAGGTTTTTTTTTTGCTTTGATATTTGGTAATTTTGAGTTGAGTTAATTGCGACTTTCACAATTTTTGCCGCCCCCACACCCCGGAAAAACTCTTCGGTGGTACGTCGCTGTGTCTATTATTCGTCACAGAAAAGAATAAATGCTTATGGAATGACCCTACACAGGGATACGACAATCTGAATAATTTCATCAATACTGTTTCGTAGTAGCAGGTTTCATATGTACTTTTATTCTGATTTTTACTTCACCTCTACACTTATCGCTTACCTCCTGGAAAAAATCATCGCACGCCACTGGTGGTTACCGCTTTTAAATAAGTAACTAATTCCCCAGAGGAGGATACCAGCCTAGGGGATTATTTTAATCATTTATGAATTAATAATTCAAATTTAGAAAAAATTACTTCAGGTTACAAAAACTTTTATACAAATCTATCAATAAAACTTTCATTAATTTTATTTATTTCATCTGAATCAATACTCTTTATCACATTCTTTTATATCAATAATTCAAATTTAATATTTTTTAACGTCTAGATCTGTGATACCAGCTGAGGGGAGGCTGGACCTGGAATACCAGCCCAGGGGAGACGCCCCGATAAATCGCAAAGTTTTGTGCGTGATCGTCTCAAATACCCACACCCTTGTTATACACGATGAATTTGCCAGAAAAGCAGGCCTCGGAGGGCGGGGCGGACACAGGCGTCCCCTGCACAGGACAGATGTACCGGTTAACGAAAACATGCTAACTCACACCATTCCTCGCGAAAACCCGACCGAACCGCAAGCTCTCCTGGCGGGGGACCCTTTCAAAGACAGATCAATGCTTATGACAACACCAGATGGCACTGGCAGCGTGTCGGACCTGACGCTGTGCCTGTATTGGCGGCAGGGCTTTCGGCCTCTCGAGCAGAAAACAGCAGAACACAAAATCACCGGCAGCGACGATCACGAAGGGGAAAGGCTGGAAGCTTCCCGCGCCCTCGACGACAACAAAGAAGCTGACCTCCAAGGAGCATACAAGAATCTTTGGAGAGATCAAGCGACTACCGGGGAAATACGACTGCGAATATCATAGCCGCCGCTCCAAGGAAGGAGCGGAGAGGACGAGACAGGTGAAGCAGATGGAAGTGGCCAAGGGCCAGTTGTCGAGCCGCGACTCTAGCAAGTCTTCGAACTCGGCAACGCCATTTCACAATGTCCCCTCGTATCCTCAGGTTGATGGACCTGAGGCCAACCTTAGACTGCTCAGCAGCTCCAGTTTCGATGGCCACTCTGAAGAGCACCGCCTTCAAGGGGCAGCCGGTGGCAACCGCGCGAACAATAACGCAACAGAACGCAAGGGAAGCCGAAGCCAAGACAAAAAAGGAAGTGCCTGCTATCCCCACCACCTCGGAGCAGACAAACCGCCACAGGAGGAGGATGAAGGAGACTCAGACTCGCAGTCCCGCTAATGCGGACACTAACCCGAAGCTCGTACAGAGAATACCCTTCTGACATCTACTCGCCAAGCTGAGAGAAGATGGCGTAGCCTCTTACATCAGCTGTGGCGTGAACTGGAGGAGGAGTGGTACAAGTAGACCACCGCCGAGAAGGAGGGGGTGAAAGCCGGCAAAAGGGAAATTCCAGCCTATCCCTCGCATCAAAAGTAAGCTTTTCCGACCTCGCTTGACCACATACTGCTTCTATAAAGAAATTAACGACCCAGGTACAACATTATTGTTTGATAGCTTCGTGAAAAATTTTCCCCCAGAGTGAATACAAATTTTCTTCGCTCTGGGTCGACTCAAGTGAAGAGCCATTCGAACACCTCATCTTCAAAATATTTGCCTCGAGTCCCATCGGTGATTAGGGAGCACAGCCCGATTTCGACGGGTAAGAACGAGAAATTTTCCAGAGCCTATAAATTGCAAAGTGATTTACGGTCGTAGTGGTTGGTACTCGGTGGTAGTACAGAAAATGTCTTGGAGTTCGGGGTGAAGCTAATTCGACCCTCTCAACCCTCTTTAGGCCACCATTAAAAGATAAAGTGAATGGGCGCTTTCGAAAAAGGACGGTAAGTCAACACTTCATTTATCACCGCAAGCCTGTTTATATTTCCTGGCTTCCTGGCTTCCTTTTCCTTATTATGTCACCATACAACACCGACGGGCTTTATCGTGTCTTTCACCTTTTTCGCCGCATATTCCTAGCGAAAGCAACGAACTGCAAAACTGAGACGTAACATGTCATCTCCTAGTTTCAAACAAATCTGAATCCGGCGTTATATTCGAGGGTCCACGTTTGAAAACCCATTTCGAATATTACTTTGCGTAGGTAACTGCAAGACCAACGTGGCAAATTTTTCTAGTACCATGGATATAAAATGCCTTTGGAAATATTGTACATTTCAGTTGAAAAAAAAAAAATGTCCTCACTTTTTCAGTTTTGCCGACTGATTACTGAAAATACATTAACCAGACTTTCTAATAATGCTGACTCGCAGAAATCCATTAGGGCTTGAATTTCGCATTTTATAGGCCAGTAAATGAGCCGACAAGTTGAACGAGTTCAACTGGGAAAGTCAAAACTCAATAAAAAGAGTTGGCCGGGCATTTGAACGGGTGAATACATCCGTGAAAAATGGAGAAATTATCGTTTTACCTTCAATAAAAACGCACTGGACGAAAGTACGCTACATAAAGTTCGCTCGAAATTAAATAAGGATTGTACCCGTTGTGGTGAACCGAATTCGAAAATGTAAGTTTTCAAAATGAAACCAGCGAATTTTATACCCTTCATTAAGGTTCTCGGTTTCTTCATAAAGATGACAGATGCATGGACAATCAAATTCAGTCGATGAAAGTATAAAATCTTTATTGTTCATTAGCAGGTTTCGTACCTTTATATTTGGTCGTTCGCGACTCATAAATCATTTTCTATTTTCTCTCTAAAAAAAAAATAATAATAATTTGATAATAAAATAATAAAATAAAAAACTAGAATATTCCTAATTGATTTGATAAATGCTTGGTGAATGTGTAGGGGTAGCCTCATTATAAGTGTCTAACTACAATCGGTATGCGCCACAGTTCGGGGAATATATGGAAGGGATGTCGAGTATCGAACAAAAAAAGTGTCGATATTATCAATACCTTCACCTTGCCAAGCTGAGTACTGAAACAGAATTGGTAATTCGAAGTCAACAAATAAAAATAAAATAAATTTTGAAAAAACTGAAGAATCAAAATTAACTATTATCTATTTTTTACTACATACTCATAAAATTAAATTGTTTGGTTCAAAACCGTTAGGTGAAATTAATGGTAAGAATTATAAACTAAACACTAGAATACGCGAAGAAACTAACGAGAGCGAATCAAACAATCAAGTGCGCAACGAAGGAAAGGGCTAGGGGGCTGTAGCCCCCTTCCTCAGATTCTTCAAAATTTTTTTAAAATCAGTTTTGAGACAAAAAAATTAATTGATGCCGCGTAGGTACTAAATCAAACTTTCACCCCAAAATGTGACCGGCTCGGGAGAAAAGAGGCTCACGTCTAAAATCAAGTTTTTGAGAAAAATGCGCCTAAAGTTTGGTAACATGGTTTGTACTGCAGGTTATGCCTTCAGAATCGTGTTATGTGACATCTGTGAGTGCGTGGAACATGTCGGAGTGGTCAGCTAGGTGGGAGTGGGAGGAAGCGGAGAGAAAGTAATAATCAATTATAGTTTCTTATTCAAACATTCTATGATATTTCTAAATGGGGGAACTCACCTAAGAATGTTACTTCATTTACACAAAAACAAAAAAATCTCCCCAAAAAGAATAGCCTATTCTCAAAATTGAAGGGGCCATGTATTAATTTAAAAATTTATATTTTTGGTGAATTCCTTACACCTTTAATATTGAAGATAGACAGTTATGTCTAGAAAGTATTTTGTTACAAATAGTATGAATAATGAAATGCCATGTTTAAATTATTTATTAAACATTTTTTGAAATTATTATCAGCATTTTCAAAAAAATATTAATATTGAATTGCCCCTTCACAATAGAAAGTATGCAACCAATTCTGTAGCAGAGATTGAAGATTGTATTTTTTCAGAACCACTCATTTTGTGAGAAAAATCACACACATAGTCGTTAACCCTCTTTCTTATAAATTACCTGTTTTTTTTTTTTTTTACAACTATCAATTTTCAAACGCTTGTACAGCCGTGAAAAATAGGTTTTTTGAGGTAGGGAAAACAGGAATGGATACTTCTTAGGATCGAGAATATGAATCTGCAAAAACCTCAAAATCAATTTTTTAGGCGTAAGCCCCCTTTCTTCCAAGCCGGTCCCCCTGTTCAGGTTTTTTTTTTTTTTTTTTTAATTTTCATGTCTTTCCTTTGGCACATACACCAAAAAAACATTACTTTTTTAGCGTTACTTTGGAGCATCACGAAAGAAACAGCTGATCGAGAGCATAAACGAAAAAAAGTGTTTCTTTTTGGGCGTTACTTCTGAGGCGAAAATCGAAATCAAGGCTCTTCATGGTGACCATTCAGTTCAGTGGTTGACATTTCCATGGAAATTTATATTTCTTTCAGCCATGGGTATATTTGAACGAAACCCATTCCGCTCCCCCGACACGAAATCAGTCCGTATTATTTGGTCTCCATGGTGACAATTCAGTTCAGTGGTTGACATTTCCATGGAAATTCCTAGGAACAACATGGCTGCAGACTGTAGTCGCGTCGATATTAAAATTGAGACGTGAAAATGCTCTCTCGCGGTTGCAGATCCATCTGCGACATGTTTTCAAGGTGCTAGTGATTTTGATCATTTTTGGTTCGATTTAGTGGTTTTCGGTTGTTTTAGTCAATTTTGGGCAGATATAGACAGTTTTTCCTTACGTAAGATTCTAGTTGTGTGTCATCATTTTCGTCAACTTCCTTCCAATTTTTCATCGTATTATTTCAGTGTCTCCCCGCCAAATTATATGGTTATGGGTGGTTGTCGCTCTTATTTGATCTGGTTTCTGTTTACGGATTCGATTTCGAACTAGCAAAATTATTTCAACAATTTTTATCAGGGAAGAATGAAAATCTTCAATGTAGATGGGAGCAGTTTCCTTCCGTTTTCATTCTCCTCCTTATAGACTCTACCGTAAGTTTTATTTCATTTTGAAATTTCATATTTTTGTGGTTTGTTACATGCGCAGAATCCTGTTCTTTTAAGCGGATAACAAAGTAATCGACTCCGGGAGACTGTTTTTTAAAATAATTCACGTACCAAAAATGAAAACTTGGGGAAATTTTTATGACTTTTTCAGCCAAGTGTCGTAATTTTTTGTAGCATAACAGGGCCCAAAAATAATTTTCTTTCACATGTTGAAAAGAAGTATAAATTGATTCTTCGTCCTTCTCCCTTCCTCCTTCCTCCACCCTCTGTGGTTTTTATGCTATCGTTTGTGGTTGATGATATAAATTGGTTCAGACCTATTTTTTGCGAGGTGGGGGAAAGGGATTCTCCTTGGTCTTTTCGTTCGGAACCATTTTCGTTTTACTTCGGACTATGTGTCATTCTCCAGAAACTGAAAATATTAAAGTGGCATGTTTTGCTAGTTTTTTGTTTTTTTCTTTCACTCCCCTCCCTCACCACCCAATAATATTTAGTTAATATGAATTAAAGAATATTCAACCAGTTTACAAAGCAAGAGCATCAAAATTTAAGGAGGGAGGCGATTTTTCCAAATTCTAGCCCCCTTCAAAACAAAGTTCTGGTTACACCCCTGCAAAAGATTTTTTTTTTAAAATATGAAAATTCAAATTTTTTGTTCAAAATCACCAGGTAAAACTAAAAACACCAAAAACTAGAATAATGAAACACTTGAAAGAACCAATGAAGAAAATATCACCGATTCAACTTAAATTTACAAAATTGTCCAATAGTGGTGTAGCCAGGATTTTCCCAAGGGGGAGGCAAAGCAAATTTTCAAGGGAGAAAAAGTCGAAAATTGAGATATTTTTTAAAAATCGCCGATGTTACAAGGTGTCTACAAGAATAGAAAAATATAAATGCCTGACTTTTTCCAAACTTTTTTTCCCCTTCTTTAAACCTTTACAGTATAGAGTCAGTATATATTTATGTTTATACTACTGGACGCTATAGTTAATTTACTCTGTTGTGCGCGTGACGCATTATTCTATGCACAATTTTTATTTGTAAAATACGACTCTAGGGAGTGCTGAAGTAAAATTAAACGACGAAAAAAATTTTCCGTGGGTTCGTTCTTTGTTTTTTTCCAAACTTCTTAAAAATATTGTTGATTTTCCTGACTATTTACTAACTTCCTGACCTACTTTTCAAATTCCCGACTTTTTCCAAACTTTCCGAATTTTCCAAACCTGTAGACACCTTGTATTAGAGGACTATTTTATGAAAATGAAGGTAAAATTACTGCTCGAGCAAAAATTTTCTGGAAAAATGTGTTTTAAATTCGAAAAATTGCTCATTCTTGCATATCTCATATTCAATTTCAAATGCCTTGGGGGAGGCATTCGCCCCCTTCGCCCTCTTGGCTACGCCACTGTTGTCCTAGCATTAAAATAATTATCATAGTATGGATACTCCAGTCAAAGTATCTATATACGTATTGAGTCCAGTCAAGTATGGATACTATCGTACTTTTTGACACCACCACCAAAATATGGCCAAAATGTTACTGAAACCGAATTTAGCGACCTTTGAAGCTAATTATTGGATACCCATATTAAACTTTACAATATAGTAGAACCTCCCCCCCCCCCATTCCATGGGCCTCAGTTTCAAATATATGGAGTAAATAGATGATAGGAAGGAGATGAATAAGCCCCATACGCAATATAACTCTGTGAAGTGGTAAAGTAGCTGAAGAAGATGATTATTACATATCTTCACAAGGTCTGTGCATCTGTGTTAAAAAGTACCTAATAATTCTTAACGGGGATATCTTGAATTCCATTTTGAGCAATTCTAATCCAGATTCAAGAAAATTGCTAAGGATCTTTCTTATGGGAAATTTAATGTACAATCTATTGCAAATAAAAAACAAAAAAAACAACATTAGCTGAAGAGCGCAAGTTTCACGGGAAATTGAAAAAATGCGAACATTTTCTGATACAATTATGTATACTAAAATTGATTTTATGAGCACCCTGTTGAACCGATTCCGATCTTTTTTTTCCCTGTGGTTACCACAACTGCCTTCTACTATTACCTACTGGTACCATCTCCAATCGTGAAAAGAAAAACAAGAATCTCAAAGATAGAAAACTTCTCAAAATCGGACCATGACTCAGCCCCTTCAAAAGTAAGAGTATGTAAACATATCTACATATTGCCCTGGTCAGTTGCCTACCTGCCTGGACGAGGGGGCATTGTAATATAGACCCTGTATGAAGCTACTAAAAAATTAGCGAAAGGATGTAACAAAATATTCGCCAGTGAAGCCGAAGATCCTATCCTCTATCAATATTGAAGTTGAAGAAGATTTCCGTGAAAAAAGAGTACCTGTTAAGAAAAAACTAAGTGGAGAGAAACCAGTCGATGAAAGTAAAAACGTGAATGCTGTTGATAAATTCAAAATTGAAGTTTTCAGTTAAATTTTTGATTCTGCCTCAATGAGCATTCAAGAAAGATTTGTCCCAAACAAAAATCTCTTTATAGACTGCTCTTGGTTTAATGTTGAAAGGTTCAAAGATATTTGTAATTTTACTTCAATTGACGATTTTCCCATCACCAATTTCCAGAAATTGAGTGAATTAACTGGCATAAATCGACTAAAATTACTGGACGGGTTGAAACAGTGTGCGTGTCAGTACGGAAATCTGGCTAGTAACTGGTGGACAATTTACAAAGTAAAATCGAAATCAGATGGCGATGAGGCTGAAAATTCAGTACCGGAAGAAGTCGATGACGATTATAAAATCCCAAAGAATGAGCAGAATTTCCACAACAGTGAAGAAAATTGCACATCCTGTTTGGGTTGTAATTCTTTCAATTTTGTACGATTCAACAACGATTTGTCGAGCCTCTTTCGTACAATCTATATGCTACAGTGAAATTCATAGTTTTATTGCCCTGTACCTACTTGAGTTTACTGTGAATGATGTTTCTTCAAATTGAAATTATTGAAAACTTGCCGTCGAAGCTCTCTTGGACAGTCATTGTTGACAGCATTATTGCTTATGTTCGTTGAATCAGATTTCATGGAAAAATCAGATATTGATAACGAGATAGTTGCTGATTTTGGAAATTCAGTCGATGAAAGTATAAAATCTTTATTGTTCATTAGCAGGTTTCGTACCTTTATATTTGGTCGTTCGCGACTCATAAATCATTTTCTATTTTCTCTCTAAAAAAAAAATAATAATAATTTGATAATAAAATAATAAAATAAAAAACTAGAATATTCCTAATTGATTTGATAAATGCTTGGTGAATGTGTAGGGGTAGCCTCATTATAAGTGTCTAACTACAATCGGTATGCGCCACAGTTCGGGGAATATATGGAAGGGATGTCGAGTATCGAACAAAAAAAGTGTCGATATTATCAATACCTTCACCTTGCCAAGCTGAGTACTGAAACAGAATTGGTAATTCGAAGTCAACAAATAAAAATAAAATAAATTTTGAAAAAACTGAAGAATCAAAATTAACTATTATCTATTTTTTACTACATACTCATAAAATTAAATTGTTTGGTTCAAAACCGTTAGGTGAAATTAATGGTAAGAATTATAAACTAAACACTAGAATACGCGAAGAAACTAACGAGAGCGAATCAAACAATCAAGTGCGCAACTAAGGAAGGGGCTAGGGGGCTGTAGCCCCCTTCCCCAGATTCTTCAAAATTTTTTCAAAATCAGTTTTGAGACAAAAAATTAATTGATGCCGCGTAGGTACTAAATCAAACTTTCACCCCAAAATGTGACCGGCTCGGGAGAAAAGAGGCTCACGTCTAAAATCAAGTTTTTGAGAAAAATGCGCCTAAAGTTTGGTAACATGGTTTGTACTGCAGGTTATGCCTTCAGAATCGTGTTATGTGACATCTGTGAGTGCGTGGAACATGTCGAAGTGGTCAGCTAGGTGGGAGTGGGAGGAAGCGGAGAGAAAGTAATAATCAATTATAGTTCCTTATTCAAACATTCTATGATATTTCTAAATGGGGGAACTCACCTAAGAATGTTACTTCATTTACACAAAAACAAAAAAATCTCCCCAAAAAGAATAGCCTATTCTCAAAATTGAAGGGGCCATGTATTAATTTAAACATTTATATTTTTGGTGAATTCCTTACACCTTTAATATTGAAGATAGACAGTTATGTCTAGAAAGTATTTTGTTACAAATAGTATGAATAATGAAATGCCATGTTTAAATTATTTATTAAACATTTTTTGAAATCATTATCAGCATTTTCAAAAAAATATTAATATTGAATTGCCCCTTCACAATAGAAAGTATGCAACCAATTCTGTAGCAGAGATTGAAGATTGTATTTTTTCAGAACCACTCATTTTGTGAGAAAAATCACACACATAGTCGTTAACCCTCTTTCTTATAAATTACCTGTTTTTTTTTTTTACAACTATCAATTTTCAAACGCTTGTACAGCCGTGAAAAATAGGTTTTTTGAGGTAGGGAAAACAGGAATGGATACTTCTTAGGATCGAGAATATGAATCTGCAAAAACCTCAAAATCAATTTTTTAGGCGTAAGCCCCCTTTCTTCCAAGCCGGTCCCCCTGTTCAGTTTTTTTTTTTTTTTTTAATTTTCATGTCTTTCCTTTGGCACATACACCAAAAAAACATTACTTTTTTAGCGTTACTTTGGAGCATCACGAAAGAAACAGCTGATCGAGAGTTTTGGCCCATAAACGAAAAAAAGTGTTTCTTTTTGGGCGTTACTTCTGAGGCGAAAATCGAAATCAAGGCTCTTCATGGTGACCATTCAGTTCAGTGGTTGACATTTCCATGGAAATTTATATTTCTTTCAGCCATGGGTATATTTGAACGAAACCCATTCCGCTCCCCCCGACACGAAATCAGTCCGTATTATTTGGTCTCCATGGTGACAATTCAGTTCAGTGGTTGACATTTCCATGGAAATTCCTAGGAACAACATGGCTGCAGACTGTAGTCGCGTCGATATTAAAATTGAGACGTGAAAATGCTCTCTCGCGGTTGCAGATCCATCTGCGAATGTTTTCAAGGTGCTAGTGATTTTGATCATTTTTGGTTCGATTTAGTGTTTTCGGTTGTTTTAGTCAATTTTGGGCAGATATAGACAGTTTTTCCTTACGTAAGATTCTAGTTGTGTGTCATCATTTTCGTCAACTTCCTTCCAATTTTTCATCGTATTATTTCAGTGTCTCCCCGCCAAATTATATGGTTATGGGTGGTTGTCGCTCTTATTTGATCTGGTTTCTGTTTACGGATTCGATTTCGAACTAGCAAAATTATTTCAACAATTTTTATCAGGGAAGAATGAAAATCTTCAATGTAGATGGGAGCAGTTTCCTTCCGTTTTCATTCTCCTCCTTATAGACTCTACCGTAAGTTTTATTTCATTTTGAAATTTCATATTTTTGTGGTTTGTTACATGCGCAGAATCCTGTTCTTTTAAGAGGATAACAAAGTAATCGACTCCGGGAGACTGTTTTTTAAAATAATTCGCGTACCAAAAATGAAAACTTGGGGAAATTTTTATGACTTTTTCAGCCAAGTGTCATAATTTTTTGTAGTAGCATAACAGGGCCCAAAAATA
This sequence comes from Acanthococcus lagerstroemiae, assembly GCA_031841125.1. Classification (NCBI taxonomy): domain Eukaryota; kingdom Metazoa; phylum Arthropoda; class Insecta; order Hemiptera; family Eriococcidae; genus Acanthococcus; species Acanthococcus lagerstroemiae. The sequence continues at coordinate 30,775,832 of CM063112.1, read as the reverse complement.
ATTTTCCTTTCACATGTTGAAAAGAAGTATAAATTGATTCTTCGTCCTTCTCCCTTCCTCCTTCCTCTGTGGTTTTTATGCTATCGTTTGTGGTTGATGATATAAATTGGTTCAGACCTATTTTTTGCGGGGTGGGGGAAAGGGATTCTCCTTGGTCTTTTAGTTCGGGACCATTCTCGTTTTACTTCGGGCTATGGGTCATTCTCCAGAAACTGAAAATATTAAAGTGGCATGTTTTGCTAGTTTTTTGTTTTTTTCTTTCACTCCCCTCCCTCACCACCCAATAATATTTAGTTAATATGAATTAAAGAATATTCAACCAGTTTACAAAGCAAGAGCATCAAAATTTAAGGAGGGAGGCGATTTTTCCAAATTCTAGCCCCCTTCAAAACAAAGTTCTGGTTACACCCCTGCAAAAGATTTTTTTTTTTAAATATGAAAATTCAAATTTTTCGTTCAAAATCACCAGGTAAAACTAAAAACACCAAAAACTAGAATAATGAAACACTTGAAAGAACCAATGAAGAAAATATCACCGATTCAACTTAAATTTACAAAATTGTCCAATAGTGGTGTAGCCAGGATTTTCCCAAGGGGGAGGCAAAGCAAATTTTCAAGGGAGAAAAAGTCGGAAATTGAGATATTTTTTAAAAATCGCCGATGTTACAAGGTGTCTACAAGAATAGAAAAATATAAATGCCTGACTTTTTCCAAACTTTTTTTCCCCTTCTTTAAACCTTTACAGTATAGAGTCAGTATATATTTATGTTTATACTACTGGACGCTATAGTTAATTTACTCTGTTGTACGCGTGACGCATTATTCTATGCACAATTTTTATTTGTAAAATACGACTCTAGGGAGTGCTGAAGTAAAATTAAACGACGAAAAAAATTTTCCGTGGGTTCGTTCTTTGTTTTTTTCCAAACTTCTTAAAAATATTGTTGATTTTCCTGACTATTTACTAACTTCCTGACCTACTTTTCAAATTCCCGACTTTTTCCAAACTTTCCGAATTTTCCAAACCTGTAGACACCTTGTATTAGAGGACTATTTTATGAAAATGAAGGTAAAATTACTGCTCGAGCAAAAATTTTCTGGAAAAATGTGTTTTAAATTCGAAAAATTGCTCATTCTTGCATATCTCATATTCAATTTCAAATGCCTTGGGGGAGGCATTCGCCCCCTTCGCCCTCTTGGCTACGCCACTGTTGTCCTAGCATTAAAATAATTATCATAGTATGGATACTCCAGTCAAAGTATCTATATACGTATTGAGTCCAGTCAAGTATGGATACTATCGTACTTTTTGACACCACCACCAAAATATGGCCAAAATGTTACTGAAACCGAATTTAGCGACCTTTGAAGCTAATTATTGGATACCCATATTAAACTTTACAATATAGTAGAACCTCCCCCCCCCCCATTCCATGGGCCTCCCGTTTCAAATATATGGAGGGAAATAGATGATAGGAAGGAGATGAATAAGCCCCCCCTACGCAATATAAATCTTTTGAATTTTGGGAAAAAAGCGAAGAAGATGATTTTACATTCTTCAAAAAGGTTTTGTGCTTTTGTGTTAAAAGGGACCTAATAAATTTTTAACGGGGGTATCTTGAATTCCATTTTTTAGCAAATTTTTAATCCAAGGGTTAAAAAAAATTGCCAAGGATCTTTTTATGGGGAAATTTTAAGTTTAAAAACTATTGCCCCCCAAAAAAAAAACAAAAAAAAAACAACATTTTGTGGAAAAGCGCAAGTTTTTTACGGGAAAATTTAAAAAAAGCGAACATTTTTTTGATTTCAATTAATTATACTAAAATTTTTTTTTTATGAACACCTTGTTGAACCGATTCCGATCTTTTTTTTTCCTGTAGTTACCACAACTGCCTTCTATATTACCTACTGGGGGACCCTCTCCCAAACGTGGGAAAAAAAAAACAAGAATCTCCCAAAAATAGAAAACTTCTCAAAATCGGACCATGACCCCAGCCCCTTCAAAAGGGGGAGTATGTAAACATTCTTTCAAAATTGCCCTTTTGGTTTAGGTTGCCCCACCTTGGGGGCCCGGGCGAAAAGGGGGCCCTTGTAATAAAAGACCCTTTTATGAAGCTACTAAAAAATTAGCGAAAAAGGGGTGTAACAAAATATTCCCCCAGTTTAAGCCCCAAGATCCTTTTCCCTGTTTTTTTTTAATAAAAAAAAGTTGGGATTTTCCCTTAAAAAAAAAAAAAATTTTAAGGAAAAACTAGAAATGGAAAAAAACCCGGCGATGGGAAAATAAAAAGTGTTCCTTTGATTAAAATTTAAAATTTGGCTGAAATTTTTTCTCCCCATAAAGTTCACAAAATTTTTAAAAACAAAAGGGTCTTTTAAAAACCCCCTTTTCCCCCCTTTTTTAATTTTTGAAAAAAAGTTAAAAAATTTTTTTTTTCTTTAAAAAATTAAATTTTTAAATTTTTATTCCCGGAAAATTTTTTTTTCTTGGCATTTTAAAAAACGCTAAAAATTCTTTTTTTGCCCGGCCCGGGTCGGAAATCTTGGACCTGTAATTCCCACACTTTCAAAAAAAAACGGAAAACCCTGGCCTTTTTAGGGGCCTTTCCCTAATAAGAATAAAATGAAAATTAAAAATTTTTCCCCAAAGGGGAAAAGGAGAATTTAAACTTTGAAATACAAATCCCCTTTCCAAAATTTTTTTTAATTTTTTCCCCGTTTTCCAAAATTTTTTCACCTCCCTTTTTCCCAAATTTTAAAGTAACAGGGAAAATTTGGTTTCCCCCGTTGCCCCTTTTTCATTTTTAGCAAAAAACCGCCCCCAAAGTTTCCAAAAAAATTTTAGAAAAATTTACAAAATTCCAGGTCATTTTAAATTTTTTTCCAAACCTTTTACCCTTAATACCTTCCCAAAAGAAGATAAACCTTTCGAAGGAAACCTTTGGGCAAAGAATTAAAAAAAATTTTTAAAACCTTTTTTAAAAAAATTTTCCCCCCAAATCCATTTTTTAACCCCCAAACCCAATTTTTAAATTTTTGGTTAAAAAAGAAAAAAAAATCAAAAAGGGTTTTTGGGAACCATCCCATTCAAATTATTTAAATCAAATTTTTAAGAAAACCCCAAAATAAATTCCCAAAACATAATTTTTAGAAAAAAAAGTTCAAAAATTAAATTCTAACCGGGAAAATTTTAGGAAGGTTAAAAACAAAAATTTTTTTTTAAAAAAAGAACAAGGGTTATCCTTTTCTTAAGGGAAAATTCCCTACTAGCTGGTTCGCCTTAAATAACAGCCAACCAGTGCCCAAGAGGGCGGCTTTGCCAACGGGAAATTAAATTTGGTTTTGTAAAAATTTGTTGGGAATTTCTAAAAAATTTTTTAAAGAAAAAACTAAGTGGAGAGAAACCAGTCGATGAAAGTAAAAACGTGAATGCTGTTGATAAATTCAAAATTGAAGTTTTCAGTTAAATTTTTGATTCTGCCTCAATGAGCATTCAAGAAAGATTTGTCCCAAACAAAAATCTCTTTATAGACTGCTCTTGGTTTAATGTTGAAAGGTTCAAAGATATTTGTAATTTTACTTCAATTGACGATTTTCCCATCACCAATTTCCAGAAATTGAGTGAATTAACTGGCATAAATCGACTAAAATTACTGGACGGGTTGAAACAGTGTGCGTGTCAGTACGGAAATCTGGCTAGTAACTGGTGGACAATTTACAAAGTAAAATCGAAATCAGATGGCGATGAGGCTGAAAATTCAGTACCGGAAGAAGTCGATGACGATTATAAAATCCCAAAGAATGAGCAGAATTTCCACAACAGTGAAGAAAATTGCACATCCTGTTTGGGTTGTAATTCTTTCAATTTTGTACGATTCAACAACGATTTGTCGAGCCTCTTTCGTACAATCTATATGCTACAGTGAAATTCATAGTTTTATTGCCCTGTACTTGAGTTTACTGTGAATGATGTTTCTTCAAATTGAAATTATTGAAAACTTGCCGTCGAAGCTCTCTTGGACAGTCATTGTTGACAGCATTATTGCTTATGTTCGTTGAATCAGATTTCATGGAAAAATCAGATATTGATAACGAGATAGTTGCTGATTTTGGAAATTCATCTACTGAACTAAAAAGATTATTTTAATTACATTATTATAAAGAAATGTTTTCTTCACCTATATCTAGTTTTAGTCATTTACTTTACGTTTGCCTATTTGTTTTATTGACACATATTTTTTCTCGTTAATTTGAAAAATGAAAATAAAAATTTGTTTCTGGCACGCTGCATCAATTATTTAATCAATTTGAAAGAAAAAAGCAAAATAGAATTCAATACTATATTTGATGAAAATTTAGGTCATTCAAACTGCGTAAGGCGCGCCATTCTGTAGGAGCTAAACTTTTCGTTAAAAAAAAAGAAGTTTTAGCGGTATCTTTTCAATCTAAGGGCTTCATGAAAGAAATCCCCAAGGGCCTTCACATAGCAGCCATTCCGCCCCTGCAAGAGATTCTTGTCTTTGCTTAACAGTGGATTATAATTTAGGCTCTATGGAAAGACATTTAAGTTAGGTACATGTAGTCATCATTTTCAGGCGTAAGAAAGAAGAGTAAATAAAACAATTCATCTGTATTCTGTTTTGGCAAAGGCCAACCATCGACGATGAGCCGTTATTTGCTATATAGTTCTTTGAAATTCAAAAGCAAATTCCATTACAACTGCCACGTTCAAAACGCTTACCTCGCAGTTTTAAAATTTCAATCAAACTTTCGCAGAGCAAATAGTCAGATAGCGGGTAGACGTACCAAGAGCATTAGGCTATTTCTAGTGTAAAAGTTTCCAATGTTTAGTCGACGGATGAGCGTTTGAGCATAGAGCGACTTTTCGTTTCGCGCGTCTCTCGTTTTCTCATCGCCCTTGCTTTTTCATGATGCGAAATGGAATTTTAAAAGTTAAATGAACGCGTTCGTTTTATATACAAAAATCACGTGTACTGCATGTTAAGTATAATAGAAAATGTTTTGTTTAAAACTGAATCTTGGTCAAGTACCTATACCGTTTTGTTTGTTTGCTTTGTTGGCTCTGTGGGAGGGTGCTTTTAAAATTTGGGGAATGATTTAACATCGCAAAATGGAAGAAATTGTTTGTTGAATTTTCAGAATTTCTCCCCGGTAATGTCTTGAGAGCGTGCCCCAGACCCTCAATATATGCATGGCCCATTGACATGGTCACTAGCTCATTCTATAAAGAATTTTGAAATTTTTTGCTGTCCACGCTAACGACACATTTTGAAAACTTGACTTGAAAAATCCAGTTTAGCGCCGTAACTAAAGCCCTTACACCATCCCCTCATCAAATCAACGAAACCCTCTCTCTCCCTTCCCCTGAGTAACAAAAAGTTAAACCCAGTGAATAAGTGCAAAATAAGAAACGTGTATTTCAATGGTGATTATCTACCTACACTGCGTACGTAAACTTCGAATTGAAATAATATCTAGGACTCGGGTTTTTAGATATACTCTAAAAACTGTAAAACATGCACATTAAATGTGCGCTTATTTTTCAAAAATATGCTGAAAATATGCGCTAAATCGGGGGCATGAAAATTTCCATCAACAACACGGCTGCAGATTGTAGTCGCGCAGGGCGCAGCAAAGATCAAGATCAATGAACACATGGCTGGAAGAAATTGTCACTATGAAGAGCTAAATCGTACGGGCTGGCTTCGTGTTGGGGGCATGGAAATTTCTATCAACAACACGGCAGCAGATTGTAAATCAACATGTCGGCCACTGATTCATGTTGGGGGAGCGTGTCAGGGAGCGTTAGGTTTTTCGCCTAAGTATACCCATTAGTAAAAGCATATAAAATTCTAAAATAAATTTCCATGGAAATGTCAACTACTAAATTCGTGTCGGGGGAGCGTTAGGTTTTTCGTTATGTTTCTCGTAGGCTTTTCGATAGGTTTTTCGTTACGGTTTTGCTCAACTATACCCAGTAAAAAAATCATATAAAGTGCTAAAATATAAAATACGGAACAATGCGCGCTTTAGAAACAATACGGCTGCAGATTGTAAATGTCAACTCCTGAATTCGTGTCGGGGAGCGTGTCGGAGGTGTTTTAGGTTTTTCGCTCAAGTATACCCAGTAGTCAAAGCATATAAAATGCTAATACATATAAATTTCCATGAAAATGTCAACTACTGAATTCGTGTCGGAGGAGCGTTAGGTTTTTTCTTTAAATGTTTTTTGTTAGGTTTTTCGTTACAGTTTTGCTCAAGTGTACCCAGTAGTAAAAGTATACAAAATGCTCAAAGTAATATGGTACCTTTTTGCTTTATTTTGAAAAGTTTGTTAACTGATAATTTCAGGTTTAATTTTTACTTTCTCTATAGTCATAAATAAGTGCGTACATATTACTCAACAATGGAAACTTCTTTTATCAAACAAAGTTATAACAAGCGAGGTCCGGAGGACCTGGCAATAGGGTGTTTGCAAATTCTTATTTATTATTTCATTACTTGTGACGCGATGCGTGAAAAGGGCACTTGTGGGTGATCTTGAAATTTTTAGTTTGCGAGTACAGTACCACTGATTGGCAAGGTCTACAGAATTTGAGATAGCTTCCACACTTATCAGATCTCCGGGCTCTGTAATGCGGTATTCTTTAGTCTGTAGACCTTAGAAATTGGTGGTACCAGACTCGCAAACTCAAAATTTTAAATCACCACAATGGCCCTTTTCACGCAATGCGTCACATTTATTATAAATTGAAACACTTCGAAATGCGATAGCACAGCAAACACCCCAGACGCTATACGCACATCCTGGAAGTTCAAGGCTTCAAACTGTGAAGCTACAGACTGCAATCACACAGCAGACTTTGAACAACACTGAACATACTAAAATACATTTCCATTTTCTGTTTAATTCGTTCCAAGCGGCAAGCCGAAATCAAACACTCTACCTTTACAAGACAAATAAATTAAAAGGACATAATTCCAAGGAATTTCAGACTCATGAGTTTCAATGAATATGAACTGATAACTGCTGATAACAATTCAAAGAGGGACAGAAATTTTGTTTCAATTCAAAAATAAACGAGGAATTTTACTTCAATTCAAATAAAGTTGTGTTCATGCTTCAGAAAACGCACATTAATGTGTTCTCACTCCTCATTACAATGCTTATAAGACGCAAAGACATTAGCTCCACTCCTGGTCACACAACGCGTGAAATATTCGTGAACTATTCGAATGTGAGAAAGATAATCTCTCATTTTAAAAACAAAACGTTAGCTGCCAATTATTTATTCACGTTTTTCATTAATTTTGCTACACGATTATAATAGAAGTTCAAATTTGTGGTTGAAGGCATATTGATGGGTTTGGATGATTCGTTGTTCCTGATAACGAAAAGACGAAGGTAAATAGTCAAAGGAGAAACAAATATTCGTGAAAGACCTAAAACAGAATACCAAAATTACCACTTAATACTGCTAACATATTTATGAGACATAACTCACATCACATTATTCCTTGGAAAATTTCCTGATAAGAGTACCACAGAATGTTGCATGTACTTGGTTCGAGTAAAATACATTATAATAGGTATGCTAATTCAACTGAGAACCCATTTCATCTTCTTCTAAATCCTGTTAATGTCTTCACTTTCTTTGAGGAAATAGTTCCTTTTGTAGAAAAGTACGAGTCACACAATACTGTCATGAGTAAAATACAAAATTACAAAATAAAACGTAAACAAGTTGCATTCTTGAATCGAATAATTGAAAGTGTAATGGAGAGGATACATTCATAATAGTAAACCAACTTATTGATAGATGGCAGCAGTTGATGGAGAATGCAACTGAGCTAAAACTGAACTATGAGCTGTAAACAATTCAGTCATATTTAATGAAAAATGAAAATTCAATTGCAATAGGGTGCTGGCAGCGCTGCGCGCAGGCAAACACCCTAAAAAGTGAGAGACTGCGTAACTTTAAAAAAAAAAAAAAAAAAAAGTGCTGGAATTTCTGGTATATTTAAGAAAAATAAGAAAATTAAAATTACTCGTTAATATGAGCTAAAACAGTAAAAAGGGCTAAATATGTTGTGAATATGCACTAGAAAAGGTCAGGATATGGGTGATTCTCCGAAAAATGGACAATTCAACGTGGACAAAAACCAAAAAAAAATGAGGTTCACTTTTCAAATTTTTTTTGTTGAAATCGATACTACGGGTGTTGAGAAATCATATTCCGGTACCGGCCGGGCTTAAATTTGATTTTGGAGGGTTGTAAAAAAAAATTCTTGTCCACGTTGAAAGACAAATTTTTCAAGTTTACATAGTGTGATAAGATGAGGCTGTACGATCACCCAGCGGCACCGTGGGTTACAATCTCACGGATCACGGTTTTATGAAGTACCAAAAATTCATCTAGGAAAGTAGTCTCTGCACGAAGGAGATTTAAAGGCTGTTTCTACAGACTGCTTCCAAGTGTCGAAAGATTCACGTCCTTCAGCGTGGATACAAGGAATACGTGAGTAGCCACGTTGAATAATATTTTATGTCCACGTTTAAGGACAAAATCGCCTTTTCCCTTTTCCCATTGGGTAAATATGCGGAAAATATTTGATACATGTTGCTGAATGTAATGTGGCCAACATTATTTATATTATTACGTTTTTACAAATTCGGAGCTATAAATTCAATATGGCTGTTGATGTCCACGATGAAGGACACTTTTTTTTTAGAAACCAGGATCTCAGCAATAAATGAGTATTTTAGCATACAAATTATCATTATTTCACAGAAGTTCTTACACAGCCTTCTAGAGGAAGTTATGAGGAAGTTATATGAGCATTTGAGAGAAGTTTATGCTTATAGTGGAACCCTACAGAGAGGTTTGAAAATTATCCACGTTGAAGGACATATCTCTTCCTAGACACAACTTTGAGGTATTCTAAAGGTTACTTAACTTGGTTAGAAAAAGATTGTAAGACCTATACCGTGTTGCCTCAACTTACCTCTTCAACAATGGGAAACAGTAGTTCCTGAAAATGATGTATTAAACCCTTCCAGCAAGCAAAAAAAAAAAACTGAACTAGGCGAGGTTGACACCCACGCTGATGGACATTTCAGATGCATTTTCGATTTTCTAATGATGTTCTGCTGAACTAGGGAGAGCTTTTACCACTGTCTCCATCAGAAGAGTTCATTTCCTCAATTTTGATATATTGCGCATAGCATTCTGATAATAAGTGGCAGAGTTACAGCCTATTTACATGAATTGTCCATTTTTCAGAGAATTACCCATATACAAAATAAAAAGGATTTTATCCAAAATATGTTAAAATATGCGTTAACATATTGATATCATTTTACTCAGTATAATTTGTGAAACCACTGACATGTTATACAAGAAGTGACCAAAAACAAAAAAAAAAAAAAAAAGTTTTCATAAAAGTTTGAGCCATAATAATGTCACAATCAAAATTCATTTAGTGGTTATACAGGATGTCTCTTTTGCAATGACCCTCGTAAGTAGACAACCTACTCCGACAATATGTAGACATGTATGCATACTCTTACTTGTGATGGGCCTGAGTTATGGGTCAAATTTTGAAAAGTTTTCTATCTTTGAAATTTTTCTTTCTCTTCACGACTGGAGATAGATAGAAAAATGGTACCTGTAGGAAGGTGTTCATAAAATCCATTTTAGTATAAATATATCGGAAAATTTTCACATTTTCTCAATTTCTCGTGAAACTTGCCCTCTTAAGCTACTGTTTTTTTTTATTTGCAATAGATTGTATTTTACATTTTCCATTAAAAAAAGTCATTAGCAATTTTCTTGTATCTGGATTAGAACTGCTCAAAATGGAGTTTAAGATGTTCAGAAATATTACTTTTTAACACAGATCCACAGACCTTATGAAATTAATAATCATATCATTTATGGTGCTTATTCATCTCCCTCCTTTCATCTATTTACCTCATGTTTGAAATTTATGATGATGACGATGACGATGATAAGGTTATGAGTCTTTTACGACCGGTTTGATGCAGCTCTCCATTTCTCCTTATCTTGTACAAGACCTTTCATTTCGTAATAACATTTACATTTGACATCCTTGATTATCTCTGTTGAATGTACTGGAATCTTTGCCGCCCTACCCAATTCTTTCCGTTCACTCTTCCTTCTAGCAGCAGTGATACTATTCCTGGGTGCCTCAAGTTATGCCCTGTTAGTTTATCTCTTCTTCTCTTCAGACAATTCCAAATATCCATTTTACCTCCTATTCTGTTCAGACTACCTCATTTCTTACCTTAGCCGTCCATTTGATGCTATGTATCCGCCTATCGCATCACATTTCAAATAATTTTATTCTTGTCTTTTTTAGAATATCAAATATTTTATTCCGTCAAAAGCTTTTTCAATATCAACGAATGCTATAGTACGGTACTGATGCGATGCCCGAAAGGGTAGTTTCCGGTGCCGGGAGTGCGGTGTCTCAGGAGCCACTTTGGCATGCGTGCATCGCCATACGTCCCACAACACCAGTACGTATCCTAACACTTTTTTGAGTCTCCCATCTACAATTAACCCTGCAGTCGTACACATATTCCATAACGTAAACGGTACACTTAGTGAAATTCACTAATAGGTTTTCAACACTAACTGTCTTTAGTTAAAATATGGTGAATGCGGGCAAATCATTATTTTGAGCTATAACAAACATATTCTGATTAAAAATGAAAATTTACAATCATCAAAAATCAGTGTTGCCGACAAAAAAAACTCAAAAATTACCATTTAAAATTTGAGATTTATTAATTTGATCATTTACATAAGTTGAAAAAATACAACTCTCGCATTAAATTTTTTTTGGAACCCCTGTAATACGCCCATCCCTATAATGCTGGTCGTTATCGAAGACCTAATCGTAGGTAGTATTGAGCGCTCCATCAGTCGTTGACGTATCTTAATTCATACCGCGCTACGAGAACCGCTCACAGGAATTCTAGTGATTTTCACTAAGTGTACCATTGCAGGGTTAATCTCAAAGCTAACACTGCTTCCCTAGTACCTCTACTTTCTCGAAATCCAAATTGATCATCACTTAGTTTTGTAGGTATCTATTCTATTCTCAATTTTCCTATAAATTCTAATCAATATTTTTGACGCATGCGAAAGAAGACTAATTGTTCGATAATTTCCACACCTACATATCTGCTCCTGCTTTTTTTGGTATAGTTACAATAGCACTCTTTTCAAAGTCCTCTGGAATTTTCGCTTTATCATTTAAATATAACATACTAATTTGTACAATTGAAGATCTGATTTCCAAAACGCGCTTAGTCCAAAAGAATCGAAAATCGAATTTTTAGCGCAATCTGGTGGAGGAAGTCAAAAGGCACCTTTCGGAGTTGGTGTCACGATTTTATTCCGACTTAGAGCCAGCTAAACCCTTCTTTCGTTCTTTTTTATAATCCTGACTTACTTGTTTTTCAAATTTTATGACGACTATAAGTCATACTTGCTTTTTCCTGTTCGGGGGGGGGGGTACAAAGATGTCTGAAGGGTGAAGGGAGTGGGAACATTGTTCACGTATGCCTCGTTCACCGGAATGGTCGTTCCTAAGCTGTATCTTCCGATTTTCAACAGTTTCTAAGTCAAGTTGTACAAATTTTGACCTTTCAAAAGTATGACATTGTCTGCCAAAATGAGCTAAGTCCGCGACTTCCCCCACTTTGCACTTTCGTAGCTCGAAGACTGTTCGCACGCCAACATTCATATTTGGGTGGTATTAGCATTGACCCCTCCTCTTCCCATCCACGCAATTGAATCAGTGTTACCGCTTATCTTCGCGAGTCGGAATGTTTTTTTCGATTTCCCAACATTTCGTTTTTCGGACTAAGCGCGTTTAGGAAGTCAAGTCGTTAATTTATGAAATACATATTCTCCTAAGTTCTGTAGTAATTCAACTGGTAACTCATTCACTCCTGGAGCTTTCCCTTTTTTTTTTTTAAATCTCTCAATGGTTGGTTAAATTTACCTCTTAAAATTGAGTCTCCCCTCTCATCTTCTTCCACATTTTCCTCCCTCTTCGTTCTTATCTCTTCATTCCCAGTATTACTATTGGTTAGCCGGTTGTAAAGATGATGGAAAACTGTTTTGTTGGCCATGTCTATTCAGGGATGTACCGATGGGGAGGGGGCGACTCCAGAATTTTTCACTCGGCAGTTGGAAAAATAAAAAATTTTAATCAGGTGGAGTTGGAAAAATTCAACCTTTCTTTTCAAAATTTTCCTATGATGATGCTTCTCCAACTAGCTCCCTCCCGGACATCCGAATGGGGAGCTTTTGACGTTCGGAAAATTTATGTTACCTGTTGGAACGCCATCATCAGTAGAACAAAGGAGCGGTCACAGCACCCTATGCCGGCACTCGCCAACCCACAAACGATGTCGCTGCTGCCAACAATAATTACTAGTTGGAGAAGCTGTAAAATATGCCAAATTTGAATAGAATCAGTGTTACCATTCTGGAGATATTCAACTGGGACACAAATCGTTCCCCAAATTTCAGAAACCTAGGAAGGCAACGAGTACAGAAGATGTATATAACGTCGATCACAGATTTGTACATACTTAATAAACTTGGAACTACTGTTTTTTGAAAAAGCGAATTGGGTCACGAGGAATGAAAATTCCATCTCTTTGACTTTAGAAAGGTTAAATATACTTCCAATCCCCCCCCCCCAAGTTCTAGTTAAAATTCAGTGGCATGACCTGGGGATCTCAGGATTCCTCCTTTGCGACTTGTTAAGTAGTAGTTGTTTTAATTTTAGGACTCCCTCTAATATCCCCTCTCCTTTAGTTAAGATCAGACCCCCTCCCCTAGGCTGACTACGCCACTGATAAAATTTGCTCGGACTAGAAACTGAATGCAATATCAGTAAACTCACGTGACCCGGTAGCTCTAAGAAAATGAAATTTAAACGGATCGAGCTGACATTTTCAATCTCATTCATTTCTACACGTCATCAGATGACACACCGCTTTATTCTTTGGAACAGGAAAGTGGAATGTCAATTTCGTCTCTGCTGCCAAAGATATAGCAACCAAGCTGCGTGACATTTTTTTCTCAAAAACAAACGAATAGAACAACGGAATTATTGTTTTCATAGTAAAATACGAGTTCGCTTCTATTTGCACGGAGATAAAGTTATGCATAGTGGGCGGCGGATTCTCTCTTCGGGTTTCAATATCAGAGGACTTTTGACGCATACGTACACCTTTTCAATTTTGGCGCTACGTTGAATTGTATACAGGCGAAATTAAGCTTGCTTATCGGGCTTTGCCGAGCGATGAAAACAAATTAACGTCCTACAATGCGTGAGGTTTAACGCTTAGAGGGAGCGGAACGTCGCCGTCGGTTCTTTAAGCTCGTCTTGCGGCAGTGTGCTGTACATGTAACCTCAAATAATATGCAGCTTACGCGACTGAAAAGCTGTTCGATTTACCGGGAGCAGAAGTGCGTTGTCCTCGTAACATCCTTCACGTACACCGAATCATTTTCTTCCCATGAAAATTATAGATGTACCTAACTAGAAATGCATTGTAGAATACCTTTTTGGACGAAAGTGTGAGGAAGCAGTTATGAATACGAATATTGCTAGAAATATGAAATAAACTGAAAAACGATAGGAAAATAACGAACGCCACAGTTAAAAGGACTCATAAAACTCCATAAAACAGAACCAATAAGACCACTACTCAACAGCATACCATCACCGAGCTACAGACTAACAAAAACAATAGCCCAATTCATGAAAGAACACTACAATTTCAGAACAGATTACAACATAAAAAATACAATACAACTAAAGGACAAACTGGAAAAAATAACATTAAACAACAATGACAAATTGGTGTCATTGGACTAACAAACGTGTTTGGGAACACACCAAAACAAGAACTAACAACAATATACTGACGAACAACAGCTACAAAAACAACACAGAAGGAACTACATACGTCAGCATCACAAAAGAAATCATAAATCATAACTACTACCAGTTTATTAACAAATATTACGAACAAACGGAAGGCCTAGCAATGGGGTCACCATTGTCACTCATTCTAGCCGAAATATACATGAACAACTTTTAAAACGACCTTACTAAACCACAGCAAACACAAGAAAAACATGAAGCTATGGACAAGATATGTAGACGACATACTAATTATCTGGACAGGAACAGACTGATAACTGGACCAATTTTTCACGGAGACACACAGTATAAATAACAATAACATAAAGTTCACAATGGAAAAGGGCAATAAAAACCTAAAAATACAAATAAAAGACAAGATACAACACAACATTTACAGAAAATTCACCCACGCGGACGCAATAATACACAACGTCTCATTCCACCATTAAAAACACAAAACAGCAGCACTGCACAACTACGGCAACAGAGCAATCAACATATTAAACGACAACAACCACAGAACGACAGAAATCAACAAATTCAAACAACAAATAAGTACATACACAGAACCAACAGCCACAAAAACAGACAAATATGCAGGAGCAATACCATTCACAGAGACATATACGTACAAAATACAGAAAATCTTCAACCAATATAATGTATAACTCGGAATCAGAAACAGACCACCTCTGATCAAACAAATAAGCAATAACAGAATAGAACCACAGGGCAGGAACAACAGCAACGGAGTATACAGACTGGACTGCGAACATTGTGACATGACTTACATCGGAGAAACAGGCAGAAAATTCACAACTCTGGGATAAAAGAACATGAAAGATCACAAAAGCTAAAAAGGATGACAAATCACTCATTGGAAAACACTGCAACAACCAGGGACATGACAGTCACAAGTTGACAGAAAAATACATAGAACAATCGAAACAGCCCCATAGCCATGTGGAGGGGGGGAAGCTGGGACTGAGCCCCTCCAAAGGTATCTTGAGCCCCCTAGGCAAAGATACCACCATTAAAAAAATCATCATTACGCCGAGCAAGAAAGAAAGAAGGGATGAAGAGAATTAATATCACAGAAACATTTTAAAATTTAGAACAAAAATTTGAATCACTAATTTGGGATATGGGGGACGGGGTAAAGTAAGATTTTCAAGGGAGAAAAAGTCGATAATTGAGGTATTTTTTTTAAATGCCACTTTTTTTTTTTTTTGATCAGAAAGGCAATGTTTACATTGGTGTTTCACAGACGACAAGAAGCGCCTATCATTCATGCATTGAGTGCTAACAAAACCTGCATGTAAAGTAAACGTCCCTCAATGTAAAGCGTTTTTACATGAAATAATTGCTGGCCAGTAATTTTGTATTGGGGAATCGAACCCGCATCCATTGAAACATTTGACTGAAATGTAGCAATTGTCTCTAACCACTCGGCCGCGGAGCAAATTTACAAAATTGCGACTTAAGAACGCATTTAAATATTCACGACATAGTACAGCTGTTACTGTTCGTTGTTAACCGTCGTTACATTTTTGCTGGCCACTACCTGTGTATGTTGTTTGTGCACGTGATCAAACTGAAGACAAGACTGTGATACTGTACTTTGTGGTAATTAACTGAGCAAATTAAATTTTTGAATCAATTATGCACACATAAATCACCTGTCTATAATTTAAATTTAAAAAAAAAAATACCAACCATGTCAGCGAAAAACACTGCCGCTTCTGATCAAGTAGTATAAAAAATATCTTCCACAACAAGAGCCAAAAGTGAGTTTACATGACTCGGGAATAGCTCACTCGCCATGTAAACACTCACTTTTGACTCTTGGTGTGTAATATACTATTAAATTGCCGATATTAGAGGACTATTATAAGAATGAAGATAAAATTACTACTTCAGCGAAAATCTTTCGAAAAAACGTGTTTTAAAGGCGGAAAACTGCTCATTTTTGCATATTTTACATTCAATTTCAGGTGCCCCCTGGCTACACCACTGCCTCGTAGAAATCTTCACATTATATACTATGTGTATCCTTAAGCACCCCTGGTAAACAGTCAGCACCCCCTACCACAGATGACTGGCTATGGGCCTGGATCAAAAGATAATCTCCGCAACTCACACAATTTTTGTCCTTTTATACACTATACAACTCAACTCAGTCCCTCATGAACATGCAATTGACTAGGAATAGAAAATACTATTGAGTATTGAGGAACAGAATAATCGTCAATAATCAATCATCAGCCGATTCGTATAGTCATTGGTAACAGATTACAGATTTTACAAGTACGCTATGATAGGTATTAGCCTAGCGGAAGCTTCATTGCTCGAAACCTGAAACAGAATACCAAAATTATCATTAATACTTTTATAAGGCATGCATTTATCAGCACGCAAAGAAAAAAAAAGGATTTTGCACGAAATCGCGGCCCTACAAAAAAAATGAAGAAGGAACACAAACGTGATTATATCTGCACGAAATAAAAATAAATATATGGAACGCAATCGAATAGAAATCGAAAAATGGATAAGTACTCGAGCCACATCCACTTTCGACATGTACGAGTATTGTATGTATAATGAATCGTTATTTACAGTCGACTCTCAATAATTCGTATTCCAAGAGACCAGGCGTTTTGTACGAATTACCTAGGTACAGAGAGATACGAATTATGGGAAGTACGAATTGTGGTGGGTCAAACTGAAAAAAATACGAATTGTGGAGGTTCTCAAATTTTATTGCTTATGAATAAAATTTATTGGATTGAAAAAAGTCAGTGATCTTTTCTTGCGTCAAATTGTCGTCCCTGACGCTGTCGAGTGCTACGTCGAGAGTGTGAAGAGCCTCGAATACGTCGTCCCCCATCTCACCCGTTGCTAAGAAATGGCGCACATAGTTTAATTCGGTTTTCGCTTGTTTAAAAGTCACTGGATGGACGGGTTCTTCTTCATTGTCCTGGACATCTTCATCCATTTCCTCCTCTTCTCCTGTCAGAATAGCGTCTTCTGAAAACATCTCCTCAACAGCAACGTCTTGATCCATCGCGACGAAGTACATAAAAGCAACTGGACTGTTGTCGTTTTGAGGCACCAGAAGACCCTATTGGGCGTCTGTAACGGTTTTGCTTCCCTCTCCACGTCGGGTTGTGACGCCTGCCCACACTTTTTGAAGCCACAAGCTCTGAAGCAATTTTCAATGGTCGACGGTGTAACCATTTTCCAGGCCTTATCAGCTATGGTCATTGCCTCTAAAAGGGAAATTTTTTTGCTCCCGTCCTTGATCAGTGGACTCTATCAATCGTATTGAGGGTTAAATTCATCTTCATAACAGTGCTGCCACCTTCTAGAAACCGAGAATACATACTCATAGGCACATCCCGATGCGCAATCAGTTACCCTCTAGTTACCCAGTTACCAGCGGAAAAGTTCCCCTTTTGTTACCCTCGGGTTATCTTCAGATTACCCTTGTTCCCTTTAGTTACCCGGGTAACTGGTGAAATATTGCGCATCGGGATCTACCTTAGTACGTGTCTCAAGAATCTGATTACCGATACTAATACGATATCGGCCCGACATCCGACATCCGTGTGAAAAGGCTCTTAGAACAATAAAGATAAATTAAGATTTAACATTCGTCATATTAATCTCAAACAAATTGAAAATTTGGCACGAAATTATCAAATCACACTCATCGCTGACCTTATTTACCATAAAACGGAGATTCAGAGGGCATTTAAGGTACACGTTCCTATCTCGCATTTGCCTTTTTCAATGGCACGTTGACACTGCCTGCCCTCGTTATTCCTGATTCTCCGCCATGTCCTTAGACCTCTCACAGCTGTCAACTCTGAAATCACGTGACTGAAATTACAAACATTTCTCGCCTGTGGAGAAATTTATTAATGCCGAACGTTTCTGCGAGCAAGCGTATCACGTTCAATTAACCTGAAGCTCGCCCACTTGGTTAGTTTTCTGTACATTTCGGGCTCGCACCCCCCATTTATTACTTTTTATTTGCCGGTTGAATTTTTGTTTGCGTGTCAATATTTGGGGCTACGTCCACCGTATCAACGAAGACCGTGGACTTTTTTAATCCGACGACTTTCAACTTCGAAAATTGATGCCTGCCGTGAAAAGTTCGTTTACTCGAAGGTGTTTGCTACAAAATCAAAAACGTACAAGCATGGCCATGGCGGTGAAAAACCGTTTATAAATGACAAAAGACAGTTCGAGAACTTTAATAATGTTTTTACTTTCATTTCAGTGAGAAACCGTCTCTGTGAGTATTTGCTTGGAAGCTGCACCGCACACTCAGTCGGGCTAAGCATCTTCAAGAGCAAAGCGTCAAGAGGGCGCAACCAAGGAGGGGCTAGGAGCTATATTCCCCTCTAGAAATTTGAAATTTAAAAAAAATCAATTCATGAAAATAGGTAGGTACTAAATCAGTTAGTTACCGAATCGAGTTTTCACCTTTGCCCACTTTTTTCCCTAAATTCTAGCACCCACCCAAAACATTTCTGGTTGCGCAACTGCGGTACATGAACAGATAACACATGCTAATTAGCATGGAGGTCATTTGTAATAGTTTGGAATGTACTTACATAGAAACAAAAAATAAATAAAAATGAAAATATCAAATTACTGACGTGAGATTAGTAACGTCGAGAAATTCAGCAGTTTTTTTACCTGGTCTTGATTGTCGCCGAAGGTATTATAGATCCTGTAAGGAGGGGCTCCAAAGGTATTTTGCCGAAGAGGGGTGTAAGATATGCAATCATTTAATACGTAGGTGATTGTGATTTGGGTGTTAGAAAGGTGAATAAGAAGAAAGTAAAAACAAAAGGAAATTTGCAGTTATTGAAAGAGAAAAAGAAAAGAGAAGAAAAACAAAAAGAAGAAACACAAGAATCTTACAAATCAAAGGAAATAAATGATATTGAAGCATTGAAGGGGAGTGGATAGCACTAAAAAAAAAAAATCGAAAAAATCTGACAGCAAGCAAGAAAATACGGGTTTTCACTTCTTTCAAAAGATAGTGCTTACTCCCCCCCCCCCCGCTCACTCACAATGATAAGAAGCTCGTTACAGCTACGATTGCTGCCGCTGCCATGGTTATACTGAGCACGGGGGAAGGCTTCAAATTGAAGTATCTTGCGAACGAGCACAGAATGGGTATTTTCAGTACTCAAATAATAGGAAATAGAAAACCATAAAAAGCAAAATACTACAGTTGATAGAGGAAAGAAGAAAGAATAAACAAGTCAATGATAGAGAAAGTAAAGACAAATATAAGGCTCTAAGAAATCAAAAAAATAAAGGGTAAATTTAAGAAGCCGAAAGAAAAATGAATTATTCAGAATTATGAGAAAATTGAGGAGCAAATATGAAAGCAGGAAGAACCAATCAGGCATAAAATAAAGTAAGAAGATATTTTAAAGCAAAAAGAAAGAGAGCAAAAAAATAATTTAACGGATGAAAAATGAAAATAATTAGACTTCAAGAAAGACAGAGTAGACAGATGGGTGAGATATGCTGAAAAACTGTATAAACCTGAAGCTGGTGTAAGTAAATGTATAGAAAGAGAAGACAGTGTGGATGACGATGAAGAAAGAGGAAATCCTATTTTGTGATTAGTATGTGATAAATCTCTGAAAGAAATGAAAGAAGGTAAAGCAGAAAGAGTTGATGAAATTGCTAGTGAGTTTGAAAATGGCAGATATAGTTTTAAGAAGTTTATATAAATTAATTTGTAGAATGCACAGCGACGACTTAGCATTTGGGGGGTGAAGAAGCCGCAGCAGTGAAAACTTTGGGGGTGACGCCCCTCCAATATTTTCAACTCAGAAATGGAAAAAGTACAACAAATTTTACCATCAATTTTTTAAATTTAACAAAAAAGAAAAAAATGATACGGTTTTTCTTTTAAATAAATTGCAAATATCCGGTGTGTTCCAGAATCTAAGAAAATCAATACATAATTTAAAATTTTTCAAAATAGTAAAATATGATAAGGAATAATGAGAAGGGTATAATTTTGGTACCAAAATACATGGAAGACCCCCATTTGAATTTTCAAAGAGAGGGATTTTCGACCGCTCCATAGAACCGTGATAACTTTGATTCTGCCCCACCCAGTATTTTCTATAAGTCGGCTCCTATGGCAGAATGTATGAGGAAAGCCAAAAAAATATGTACAAAAACTACAAAACACACAAAGCACAATGGGAAAGAGTATGTTAGGAATTAAGAAACAAGAATTAGTAACAAACAAAACAACTAGAGAAAAACCTAGGTTAAAGGACAGGATATTCGATAAAAAGACAGAATGGAAGAATGGGGGACATGTGTCTAGACACAAAACAGAGATATGGGAGAGAAAAGTCGAAGAATGGGTACCACGTGGGGCAAAAATATCATAAGGGAGACCACTAACAAGACGGAGGGACGAGTTCACAAAGCACCTAGGACCACTCTGGAGGAGAATGACTGCGGATCGACAGACTTGGGCAATTAAAGGAGAGGCATATGCCCAATCCTAGGTTTAGCCAGTACGGGAAAGGGAGTCCTCCTTCTTTTACCACAGAATTAAATTAAGGAAATTATGTACTGGTCCGCTAATATATGAATAAAAAAATGAGGAAGGAAAAATACCAACAGATTTCTACAAATGCAGGTTAATTATGATCCCTAAAAAAGCAGGAGAAAGCAAATGTAAATATTATTGTGCTGTAAGTTTACATTGCTGGTGAGTTATTGAAGAATGCAGGAGAAGTAGTTTTAAAAACGTTTTATGAATTAATTTGCAGAATATATGAGGGAGAGAAATGCCGGAAGATTTACAGAAAAACGGGTTAATTATGATCCCTACAAAATAGGAGCAAGCAAAAGTGGAAAATCTGACGTGATATTTGGAATCGCACACATTCCTTTGAAGAAAATTCGTTCAAGTTTTCAAGCCGGAGTCTACAGCATTCTTTCTCCGGATACAATATTTAATTTTGTGCCGAATTTGTTCGCAATGAAACATCTGATTACATTATTCTAAAATAGAAAGAAGTTTCAAAAAATCTCCATTTCGATGCTTTGTTGAATTTCTCAAAAGCTGATTTCAGCCCTTAGAAAAGAGTAATCGATTTTCACATTGAAGCCAATATCGGATCCCAATGAAAAATCTCATAAATTTATCGAAATAAGCAACTCGAAAGGCCACTATTTTAATCATAGGCGCAACCGGGGGAAAGCTACGGGGCTATGTGGAACTGAGTCCATCGCTCCCTACAGAGCCCCGACTCACCCCTTACGTCCTGGTACACTCAGTGACATGAGGTAGCCCTGAAACTATACATACTCAGTGTGAGTTCACCGGTACCAGACCATTAAAGTAATTTCCCCCAGGTACGGCTACCTAACATACCAGAGGTAAGGTTGTCAATTCAGGATGACAACCTATCCTGTAAACTCTGACCAAAATTTTCCCTCATCCCCCGATTTTCGTGGGCAAGTTTTTTGGCATTTCACAACCCTGGGACCAAAAGGAGGCATGTGGAGTGGAACACCCCAACAAAAAACCAATAAGAAAAAACACAAATATCACGCACGAAAAATACGCCCATGGTCATGGGCCAGAATGTGCAAAAACCACAACACACAAAAAAGAAAAGAAAAAGGAAACCCATCCGCCGAGTCCTTTCCAAGGTTTTTAGCATGAATTATGAGAGACTTATCAGCCTATAGGATTTGGCCTTACCGCGGTCTCTGCCTGGTTTGGGCAAAAACATCACTCTCACACCCCTCCACGATTTTGGAATGTGCCCTAGTGCTAAGGCTGCTCTGGGGAGCGTAATGAGCGGTCCCATTATGGTCTCGAGTCCTGTCTGTTGGCAGACTGGATGGATTCCATCTGGACCCGGTACTTTGTACGGCGGGAATGTGTTTACCGCCTTGTTTTCACCTTATAACAGGATGTACCATTGATTCAGTTTTGCTCAATGCAATATACCCTTTTATTGTTCTGGACAAAAGAAGCTTTCAGTTTTCATTTGAGTCCCCTTCCCATGCTCCAGATCTACAGTCGCGATGAAAATTAAATTTTTAATTTTACTGCACCACTGCGCGGCCACCACAGTCGACCGTTATACAATCACAAATTCCTTGTCCCAAAAGAAAACGAAAATTTTTATTATAGTATTGCTATTTAATCGCTTGTAAGAATGAAAAAAAAAAATTTGCAGAGATTTCTGTATTCTATCTGAGACTATAAACCACCGATCGGGCGCGGAGCTCTAAAATCCGTGTACTGCGAGATCGTAGGAGAAAGAAAAAAACTTTTTATGGTTTTCAAAAACAAACTAAGCATGCTTTCAAATCCCTTCTGCTTTATCGTAATGGGCTGGGGATGCCGAAAAAAGGTTATTCGAGTTCGTGCACTATAAAGTAACGGTGGACGATGCCGCGGCGAATTCGAAAACTCTCACAGTTCGTTTCACATCGCATTTAACGTCACGGCGTTGACTTCCTCAGGATTAATTTGTTTTCGTGCGCTGATAAAAAGGGAATGGCGGAAGCGTTGGCCGCAGACGATGATGCAACAGTCCAAAATCATTTTTCAAAAATGACTGCATCTTACGAAAGGATTTTCGAAGTATTAAGAGACACACAGACACAGTCTTCGCGTTGTAGCACTGAACTTCACTGATGCTCCTGATAGTAACATAGCCTGGGAGTGTCCCCGGGGTTTGGACACCCCCTCCCCTTTGCGACTTCGTCAAACTGTGTTTTTCGATTTTTAGCACCCCTTTTAATACGCTGGGGCGCGGGAAGATAGTGCTAGGGTGGAGCAATTGTAGGGTCCGCTCGCTCGAGAAGACGAGGCAGGTGACACGGTGTTACCGGTGCCTGGAAGTAGGACACGTCGCCAACAGATGCGCAGCGACAGCCAGCATGGGCGACGTGTACTACCGATGCGGGGGGGGGGCCGGCCATAAGATCGTGCTGTGCCGGCAACCCCCCAAGTGCCCGTTATGTAGCCGGGTAGAGAGGCGCGACTCCGCGCACGTCCTGGGCGGCAAGGGATGCCGGGACGTGAGCGCCCAAGGAGGAGAAGGCCGCAGTCGGCGGCGGCCGATCCAACGCCGCTGATAGGCCAGCACTCCTCTAGGTCAACCCGAACCACTGGGCAGTCGCCCAGGATCCTGGGTGCACCGTGGAGAGTGACAGGTTGACTGTGATAGCGAGCGAGCCTACAGGCTGAACGAAGTTCGAGGATGGTACAGACCGTATGGACTGGCAGCCGTTGGCGTACCCCTGACTGTCGATAGCTCCGGGCGATCGTAAGGAAGGGGAGGGGTACGTAGTTACAGGGGGACATCACCGTGTACAGCTGCTAATTCTCCCCAAACAGTTAACTGAGAACTAAATTTAGTAAACTGAAGAGTTTCTGATGTTTAAACTAGGGGAGTTACGTCAATATAAAGGAAAAGGCCATGACTAAAATTAGATTCAATACAGAAACGTTAACTAGAAGAAATTGAATTCTGGGATAACTTAAATTTATTAAATAAAATTTGACGTTTAAGAAAAGTACCAAGAGTAAACATTAATAATTCCTCACAAAGGGGGCTGGCTTCGGATCTGATCTATGATTATGATTCGCTAACGACAAACATAAACAACGTTCGTCAGTCTAAGAATAACGAAAAGGAGAAAAGGATACGGCCCCATTGGGCGAACGTTCGAGTTTTTCGAACGAAATTCTAGCTTGAATTCTACAGGTCCTAAAGGGCGAATGTTCGAGGAAATCGAACGGAATTCCACGAGGAATTCAAATTATTACGATTGACACGAATTTGCATCGATAATTTCAACTCAAATTTTGTTGACTGGTGATGATGACTTTGGCAAGACTTGTCCGAGCCGAATTACGAAATTTACGTAAATACGAGAACTACACGTTCTAGATTTCTTAGATGTCAATACATTTACTGTCTACTGACAATACTACTGACCTGTACATCCATAATTTCTACCTCCTCGTCGGTCATAACTTCCAAAGTTCGGCACGGAATTCGCGTACTATTTCTTACGTAACTCAAAAAAGCAACTGATCGGAGGGGCTCGATGTAAGCTTAAACGAAGACGTTACTTTCCCTTGCTAAGCACAGCCAATTATTTGTTTATTTATTTTTCCACCCTCAAATCTATACCAGCCAAATATTTTCACCATCACCGTCAACCTGACGTATTCTTCAACGAAGTGAAGGAAACGTGAACGGAGTTGAAGTCGAAAATTTGAGAACCCAAAAATTTCACTCACTAGAGTGAACAGATTCGGGGCTAGGAGGTGAAACCTAAAGCCGAAAGAGATGGTTCGGTTCACACTTCTTTGAACCGTTCTACCATTCGTATGAACATGTGCCACTGCTAGTCCCTGGTCAACTTTGACAATCTTACCTAATTTCCAGTCAGTCCTGACTGCTGAAGGATCTTTGATAAGAACTATATCTCATTTTCTGGGAACAAAAGGAGATGTCCCTTTTTTAGGAGGGTGAATAGAAGTATGTCTTTCACGTAAAGATAAAGGATACAAACTTCTAAAGGCAGACCAAAAGGCCTCCACTACCCCTAATGTATGTCTCCAAGAGCTAATCAAATTATTAGAATTGGATGACAACATCTGGGTTTGAACTCCAAGAGTTGAATTGACATTACATGTCCTTAACCTCAAAAAATGATTCGGTGTCAGAGGAGTGAGTAACTCATCTGATACGTACGTCAGAGGTCTACTAATATATGGTGTCCTCAATTTGACACAAAGCTGTACTCAGCTCCACATAGTCTAGCAATTCTAAACCATATGTCTTTTTCAAACACTTCTTCACGAGCGAAACCAAACGTTCATAAGCTCCTCCACACCATGGAGAATAGTTTGGAATGAAATGCCATTGAATATTATTGCTAGTGACGAACTGATTGACTCGAGCGTCATTCAGTTGAACTGATGTACCAACAAGTGGTTGTACAAAAGTAAAATTCGAAGCATTGTCACTAACAATAAATTTTGGAACCCCTCTTCGACTCACAAATCGATTGAGAGTCAAAAGGAATTCATTAGCGGACAGGTTTCTGGACAACTCTAAGTGCACCGCCCGTGTCACTAGGCAAGTGAAAAGAGCTCCATACACCTTGACTATGTCTCCGAGACTGTTTCGAATATTTAGATAACTAAAATAATCTAATCCAGTATGGAGAAAAGGAGACGCTTCCGCAACTCTGACTAAAGGTAGAGGAGGTATGGGAGGTAACTTGTAACTACCACCGTACCACCTTGTACAAACTTTGCAAAAGTGAAGCACTGACTTAACTTTAGCTCTTCCGTTAACGATCCAAAAACGTTCCCTGATTTTAGCTAGCAAATGATTACACCCAATATGGTGATTCTCAATATGTAGCTGGAGGAGTTCGAGGCCTACCTCGCCTGTCTTGAGGAGAGCATTGCAAGGAAGACGACGAGAGTCATCGTGGCCGGCGACTTCAACGCCAAATCAGAGGAGAAAGAAAGTTGTTCGCCGTCGTAAAACGCCGGAAAGTGGAATACCTCGGTCACATACTCAAAGGAAACAGATACGGTTTTCAAACGAGGCATCGGAAGAAAGTCGTTGCTCTGGCTGAGAAACATCCGAAAATGGATCTGACTCGGAACCATATAGAAGCCCTGATCAGAGTGGCAGAGGACCGGACAACACCAGGGATCATAAGTTGAGAGACAGGCCGCAGTACGCACATGGGGCACGGAACAAGAAGAAGAAGAATGAGTTAGGGGAACCTCGGGATAATTCGAAAATTAAATGTTCACTAAGAGTATGTGGCCGATAGATAGCCTTACGTACAGATATAATTCGGATAGTTCGTTGGCCTATTATCAGCGGTGTAGAGATAACTCATAGAATGTAGATATAAGGAATATCAGTTACTAGTTCGAATCGTGCGTCGTGTTTATTCAAGAATAAAACGTTGAACTGAGAAGAGCACTTTTTGACCATATTGGCGACCCTTGCCTATTAATTTTTCGTTCGTTTTAATTTCGTGCGTGTTCTGTTACTCAAGCCTCAGATGTGTTATTATGAGTGTTATACATGCGCCGACACAAAATAAAACTGCGAAGTTAAATGATTTAGAGGCAAGTGAAAATTTTATAGTGAAAAAAGAAACGGATAAGAACAGTTTCGAATCGAGTGCTAATTTCACATCGGTCATGCAAAACTCAGCGGAACAAACGGTCAAGATGGCTGCTCCTGTAAATCCGAGGATTACCAAAGTATCCCTGCCGCAATTTCCAATTTCAGAGGATCCAGAAACATGGTTTAGTGTGGCTGATCAGATATTTGCAGCACAAGATGTCCGAACAGACCAGGAGAAGTTTGGATTTTTACTACAGAGCATGTCAAAAAGCGAGATTGGGCATATCAAAGACATAGTTACAGGTACGTCAACCGCGAAGTATAATGAGTCAAAAAGCAGATTAACTGCTGCATACGGTCCGACTGAAAGTGATAGAATAAAAAACCTTTTACAAGGCGCCAACGTAAATAAGAATCAGAAACCAAGTCTAATCCTGAATGAATTGAGACAACTTTCGGGCGCACAGGATGTCGGCGAGAATATACTAAGAAGCGTGTGGCTTGAAATGCTACCTGGGCGGACTCGAGAATTTTTAGCCATGGAATCAAATAAAACGCTCCAAGCTCAGGCCGAAATTGCTGATCGTTTGCACTCAACATATGAGCATAAAACTATGTCTGTAAATGCTGTGAATGCTCCGGCCGTAACCTCGGGTGATCAGGGTAACACACTAATGCCACCAGCAATTGACAGTAATACTATCAGTAGCTTATTTCAACTCCTGAACAACTTGCAGTTATACAACAGTGGCGGAACCAATGGCGGGCCTGGGTAGGCCAGGCCCTTCCAAAAATTTTTTTGGCCCGCCCAATTTTTTTTTTGAACGATCTGAAATTTTTAACGAAAAATAACTCACAATAGACGAAAAGAATTCAAAAATAAAATACTTATAATCGATTTGCCAAAAGTTTAAATTTAGATAATGTTGTAGAGAATTTTGCTCTTCATCATAAAAATAGTCGTATTCTTTTATATTAATTGTTAATATTATGTAAGTACATACATATACAAATTTTTATAACAAGTACATAGTTTCATTCAAGCCGGTGTTTTATTAAAAAAATCCCCGTCCTTAACAATCCGGCCCTTCCATGCCCACCCGAAAAAAAATCGTAGTTCCGCCACTGAGTTACAAGTAGCCAGTTTACAAGCTAGTCAGTCAAATAATTCGGATAGAAATCGACGTGGACGTTCGCATAGCCCGGCTCCACACCACTTTAGGGGACGTTCCAGATCTAGAAATTTTCGTACAAGAGTCATGAATGATTTGTGTACGTATCACTATAAATTTGGCCAAGAGGCTCGACGTTGTATGCCTGGTTGCAAACACTATAAGCCAAAAAAGAACCAGGAAAACTAAGTTGTGAAGCAGTAGGCGCCGTGGGACTGCCTCATTACTCCTCATCACGGCTGTTTATCTCTGATAAATGTTCAAGAATAAAATTTCTGATTGACTCTGGGTCCGACATCTCTGTACTTCCAAAAAACATCGCAGGGAAGCTGGATATGTACGCCGATTATGACGTCGAAGCAGTCAATGGTGCAGTGATCACCACCTATGGTATCAAAATTATGGAGCTTGATATAGGTCTACTTATGAAGTTTACATGGAATTTTGTCGTGGCAAACGTTAATACACCTATTATTGGCGCTGATCTACTTGAACATTTCCATTTGATCTTGGACCTGAAAAGGCGGAGACTAGTTGAGGGAAATTCTCTGCTCAGTGTACCCTGCATTCCAAAAAGTCTAACTAAGCTAGTGTACATTTAATTACGAGGTATGGAGATGCCAATGAGGGAGTCCAAAAAATTTTGAAGTTGTTTCCAAGAATTGTTGCCCCACCAGAGTATCAGGAAAATCCACCACATGATACCATGCACTACATCAACACGACGGGGAGTCCAATCTATCAGCGGCCAAGAAGATTGAAACCAGAGGATTTCGAGGTTGTACAGAAGGAATTTCGTCATATGCAGAAAGTTGGGATCATCCGAGAATCAAAATCAGAGTATGCGTCACCATTAGTAATTGTAAGAAATGAGAAAGGTACGCGTATTGTAGTAGATTATCGAAGGCTGAATGAGCAGACCATACCCGACCGCTACCCACTGCCTAATTTAGCTGATTGTACTGCCAGGTTGTATAATAAAAAAATATTTTCAACTGTTGATCTAATTAAGGCTTATTTTAATATTCCAGTGTATCCACCTCATGTTAAGAAGACGGCTGTAATTTCACCAGTTGGCTTGTTTGAATACCGCAGGATGCCACTGGGACTGAAAAACGGACCAGCAACGTTCATGAGATTTATTAATTCAGTCCTAGGAGACTTACCCTTCCTCTTTGTTTATGTGGACGATATCCTAATTTTTTCCAATTCCATTTCTGAACACTATGAACACCTCAGAATCCTATTTGAACGTTTAAATTCACATGGTCTAACTATTAATTTAAAGAAATCTGTGTTCTGCTCGGAGAATGTTGAGTTTTTAGGTCATAAGATTTCTAGTAAAGGAGTCCAACCCACCGACAGCAGAGTTGAGATGTTCAAGAATATGAAACGGCCAACCACAATGATGGCACTGCGTCGCGTCCTGGGAATTTTTGGATTCTATCGTA
This sequence comes from Acanthococcus lagerstroemiae, assembly GCA_031841125.1. Classification (NCBI taxonomy): domain Eukaryota; kingdom Metazoa; phylum Arthropoda; class Insecta; order Hemiptera; family Eriococcidae; genus Acanthococcus; species Acanthococcus lagerstroemiae. Next base: position 30,747,008 of record CM063112.1, on the reverse strand, counting down.
GATTTGTAAAAAATGCTGCGGAGTACCTCGCACCTCTACATGATGTTGTGAAAGAAAGTAAGGGTAAAAATGATCGAACAAAAATAATTTGGAATTCTAATTTGGAACAGGTTTTTGAAGCTGCTAAGAACGCTTTTGCAAATTTTACCTTGCTTAACTTTTTAAAAGATGATTGTGAGTTACAGCTTACTACAGATGCATCGGCAACAGCAATTGGCGGCGTGCTGGAACAAATAGTGAATGGTGAACGGCAACCGCTTGCTTACTTTTCGCAGAAACTTAGTGCGGGCAAACTGAAGTGGTGTGTCTATGATAAAGAGCTCTTTGCCATACATCGGTCCATCGAGCATTTCGAATATTTAATTAAGGGTAGAAGATTATTAATAGTTACGGATCATAAACCTCTAATTTATATGTTCACACAGAAAAAAGAAATGAAATTGGAGCGGCGTAGTCGTCAAATCGAGTATATTTCTCAGTTTTCGGCGGAAATTCGCCATGTGGCTGGTTCAGCAAATATTATTGCAGATGCATTGAGCAGACCGGAGATTGATGCAGTCACAGAGTCTCATATTTCATTACGTAGGATCGCCCAACTGCAGGAAAACGATCAAGAAATACAGAAGCTGAAACGTGACGGCTACCGTGACCACAAAATAAAAATAATCACTAAAAATTCTGATTCCCTTTTATGTAGCAGGTTGAATGGTGTTGATCGCCCAATTGTACCTAAACCAATTCGTTTTACATTGTTTCAGAAGATGCATAACTTGTCACATCCAGGAAATCTGACCACATTTCGCATAATTTCAAGAAAATACTTTTGGCCTGGTATGAAAGCGGACATTCGAAAATGGTGCAGAACATGCTCAGATTGTCAACGAGCGAAGGTTTCGAGGCATACTAGATCTCAGAGCGGCAATTTCCCTCCAAGCGATCGTTTCGATCATGTCCACATGGACATTATCATACTGTCAGAAGTCAGTGGATATCGTTATGTACTTACCATGATTGATAGAGCTACAAGATGGTGCGAAGCGGTACCTTTAAAGGAGACATCAGCCAAAACTGTGGCTAAGGCATTTTTCGAAACTTGGATTTCGCGCTATGGAGTGCCAGAGAAATTAACATCAGACAGAGGACCGCAGTTCCGCTCCGAGTTATTTCCAGAGTTCTGTAACTTAATGGGAGTGGAAGCAATCAAGACTACAGCATACCACCCGCAGGCCAATGGGTTGGTGGAATGGTTTCATCGCACAGTAAAAGCAGCCCTAATGTGCAAGAAAGGATCGTGGGTAGATGAATTGCCCATAGTGTTGCTGGGTCTGAGAAATTCACCAAAGGAAGATTCTGGAGTATCAAGTGCCGAATTGACATTTGGTCGCACGTTACGCCTTCCAGGAGAATTTTTTATACAGAAAATCCGAACATCACCAATGAAGCTGATTTTGTAAGACATCTCCGTACTGCTATCAGAAAAGTCAAACCGGTGCCGTTCCTGCATAAATCAAAGCAGAATGTTTTTATTCACCCAGAACTGGAAACGTGTGAAAGTGTTTATGTTAGAATTGACAGAGTCAAAAAACCAATGGAGCCACCTTATGAAGGACCCTTTAAAGTAATAAAACGTCATAAAAAGTATTTTGTGTTACAGCTTGCAGATAAACAGGATTCAGTGTCCATCGATAGGTTGAAGCCAGCATTTGTCCTAAATGAAGAGAATGGTTGTGGTCAAAAAGATGCTATTTTGGAACTAGTAAGATCAATTTTGAAAAACACTACTACAACACATCAGGTAATCGGTTCAAGAGAGGAAACACGTAAGAATACGAAAAAGAATAAATTTATTAAGGTTTACAAGAATGCTAATGTTGATAACCCTCCTATCCTTCCATTTCCTGATAATCCGACTCCTAGATGCAAAAATGTGAATAATGGTAGTAAAGTTCGAGTCCAGTTTACATCCAGCGGTAGGAAAACAAGGCCACCAGATAGGTTAGGATATTAATTTTAGTATTTAACTATTAGTTTAAGTCTTGAATTTTAGCTAGTTACCATTGCATGGTTTATTGTCATTGTGATTTTGTTTTTGTATTTTGTATTATTTTGTCCCCTGATGCTCCGCATCTTAGGGGGGAGGAATATGTGGCCGATAGATAGCCTTACGTACAGATATAATTCGGATAATTCGTTGGCCTATTATCAGCGGTGTAGAGATAACTCATAGAATGTAGATATAAGGAATATCAGTTACTAGTTCGAATCGTGCGTCGTGTTTATTCAAGAATAAAGCGTTGAACTGAGAAGAGCACTTTTTGACCATACGTATATTGAAAGGGCCACCCTGAGTATAGGATGGGTTTCTGTTTTATTATTTTTGGGGTTAATTTGATTTGAATTTAATGTTTCCCAAAACACCAATAAACCAAGGTCCAAATAACACCAATTTTGATATTTTACTCGATAGGTTTCCATTTAAGATTCTAAAGTTGGCTGTATGTTCCTGCTTCCCTTAGAAGGAGGAAACGTTCTTTGCTTCAAAAGATGCATTACCCTCCTGAAGAAAAATCCGTGTTTACCGCGTATCGATTCGGCCGCCTCCCTCGACGGTGGAAAAAATGAGAATTAAAAAAAAACACCCTGTATAGGAGAACAAGGCCGGGAAGAAGCTTGAAGCGGCTTATACTCGGGCCGAGGCAAGATCAAAGGGCTTTCAGTTTTTCATTTCTTATTTTCTTATCGACTTTCTATGCCTCCCACACGGTGTACGGTCGAAGGTAGATGCTACTCTCAGGGGATGTTTTTTCCCCCGCAAGTGGGCGCTATATTTCCGAATCAAGTCATACCGCGACATTAATATGGCGAAGAAAGAAATCGCCTTTATACATCATCCTGTACAGGTTGGACCGCCTCACAGATTATATTACTTTCCTTCGTCGCCGGAAAATTGGGTAAAAAATGAACGCCCATTATGTTCGCAAAAATGTCACTCAAGTTCGCCGCCGCGTTCGGTATAAGTAAAAGTTTTATATTCTTATACGACTGTTCGTTGTTGTTGGAAATTATTTACATAAAACGGCTTCGTTTTTCGCAACAGCGCTCTTCCTCACCTGCCGCGCGGTGGCTGACGGATGACGAGCTTACAAATAGCCGTCATTATTGAAATTTCGAAACGGGAAATCGCAATTCGATGCGGTGCGTTTTCGTGAAGCCCCTCCGTAATATCGGGAATTGAATTTTCAGATTAGATGTTTATGCGCGTATATATAGCGGAGCCTGTTGCCGCGGCGCGGAAAATGCGTAGGATAGGACTCGACAATCAACATGCAAACGTCGTACAAAGGACGCTTATTTTTGGAGCGTGCCGTTTTCAAGGGCGTACCGGCGAAGGGGGCACATCCAGCACGCGGATTTTAAAGGAAAAACAAACCATTCGCTTTTGATGAAGTAAGTCGAGGTATTCCCCGGAAAAAGGAAGCTGTTTCGCGCCGTTTTTCGACCGCCATAAAAATGTTATTTATGCCCGTTTAGTTATAGGAATCCCGAGCACCGGTAGCTTCAATGTCCTTAGTCGGCGCGCAGAGCTGAGGGCGGAGAGAAAGACACGAACGCGAAGAATACGCTGAAATTCGAGAATATTTGTAGACGACTGACGAGCCTGCGGTGAACGGAGCATTTGCGAGACCTTATTTCAAATTATGTACGGGGCCTGTTTGGTAGCCTAAAAAGATGGCACAAGCGAACAGGAAAATTGACCTCTCCTTTCTTGGATTAGAATTTTGCTGCATGAGTACCAATATGGAAACAAGAAAGTTTTCTGAACATTGATCGTAGCTCAAACAATTTTGTATTTTCACATAACAATAACGTATGCAACGTTTATTGAATACGGAAAATCAGTATATTGATACGTAGAATGAACGCCCGCCCATTAGAACAGCTGATGGATGACCTGCCCAAATCTAGACCAGCGGTAAGCCGAGCCTTCCTCCAGGTTGGCATTGATTATGGTGGACCCTTTACTTTAACATCATTTCGCCACGAAGCTATACGATTGAACCCCGTTATGAAAGCACCTAGCCCTGAGTAAATAATCAGCGAGTATGAATGAAATAGAAGGTATCCCATAGTCGATCACCAACACCGACACTATATCGGTTCGATATCGGGTAAATGTGAAAGGTATCCGTACGGTCGATCACCATACTGCAACGATATCGGCTCCATATCCGACATTCGTGTAAAGGGCTACCACTCTTTGATACACTGACATTTGTACTTTCACAGCATTGGGGAATCTTTTTATTCGTGAGTGTTCTCAGTCTTTCCTCTACTTCGGTTGGCTCATATCCTCAAGTAAATCCTCAGGTTCTGTAAGGCACCTTAAAAATCTCCAATTTTTAAGGGAAAGCCTCAAGTATGCGGAGCGAACGACTGGGCGGGCCACAGCTCATAAATCATAATCGGCATCATCGGAAAACCCGCTATGGTGTTCGATTAGGGAATTTTCTATGTACTTTCTCGAGATGAATGTTTTGCCCCCTTCCCTACCACCTACACACTAATCAGGCAATTCTTTCACCCGCGCTGTTGGTGTAGTAAGTAGTTAGAACAGAAAAAATGTGAGCCTCCTAGTCCAAACGGGAAATGAGCTTGGAGTTCCTCAAGAATTATTATGACACTGAAGTAGCTTATTCAGTATCTTGGAAAATAAATCATAAAACTTTTTAATCCTGAAAACTCCATTTTTTTCTTCTTTTTTTTTTTCAAATTTGTCGGTAACATTGCTGCCAACTGCATTAAAATAATAGAAAAGGTTGTAAATTGCCACTACTGAATGTTGTAAAACAGTTCAGGGTAGTAATATTACAATTTGCAATAAAATTGAAAGAGATGCGGGTAGCCCTGCTATAGAAAATTCTCAAGAAATCAATGAATATAATATATTTTTGAGAATCAAAATATCTGTTTAATTTACTGCTCAGGCCAATGGACGAGCAACTTCGGTTCCATAAAAATTGTATGAAGCGCAATGCACCTAGTAGCACTGTTATGAATAATTTTCAAAATTCATTCTTAACAACCAAAAAAAAAAAAAAAAAAGCTAAATTTTGAAGTAATTAAGTAATTGAGCAAGTGATTTGATTTTGGTGAAAGTCAAGACATATTAGATTTCAGCGTTCGTTTGAATAATAATTTTTTGGTGAAAATATCACTGCGCTATAACGACAATAATAATTAATAAATTCATGTCCAAAAATGAATTATGTAAGTAAGTGGGTCTAGGTACGTATGAAATAAACTTCGGCAAAATAATTGAGCTAATAAATACAGAAACAACTTTTCTATCGCATTTCCTTATTGCTTACATATGTTTGCCTACTCCTTAATTTTCAGGCGAACCTGATTTGTATTCTACTGTACGACAAAGCGCCCCCTCTCGACGGGTCGATGGGGTATAGGAGATTATGGATGGGAGCACAAACCAGCACAAACGGAGCACAAACTATTGCATCCACTTTTCCCCTTTCAACTCTTTATCTAACTCCTTTTTCAAAGACCATTTCTTCAGCCCCCCCCCCCAAAAAAAAAAAAAACTTCAACGACTTAGGAAGGGGGACAGCACAAACGACGGAATTTTCAGCACAAACCAGTACAAACGTAGCACAAACGATTGACACAATTTTCCATCCCCTAGGTGAAAGTGGAGAGCTCCCGTTTCTACAGCCCCCAAAAGTTTTCTCAAATATCTCAGGAAGGGGAGCAGCACAAACGATGGGGTTTTCAGCACAAACCAGCACGAACGTAGCACAAACGAATGGCGTATGTTTCAAGTCTATCTGGGTACGTGGGGGGGGGTCGAGGAAATGCACCTAGAAATATTTATCGCTGCCCTGAAGCGATTTATTGTTCGCCGCGGATAACCAATACAAATCTACAGCTACCATGCTATGGATTTCGTCAAGGCAGACCACCTGCTGAGAATGGAGCTGTCCAGGCTACTAGCCAGTAACCAACACCAAGAAGAAACAGCCCGTTTCTTAAGCAAAAAAGCAGTTGAATGGAAGTTTATTCCACTTTCAGCGCCTCACCACGGCCGAATTAGGGAAGCCGATACTTGAAGTCATCCGTGGGTGAGACTTTGCTATCATTTGAGGCGAGCTCCAAACCGTGCTGACTCAAATCGAGGCATGTCTCAGTTCGCGTCCAATTCGTGCCGCCTTTGACGATCCAAATTACCTTCAACCCTTAACACCGGGACATTTTTTAATCGGAGAAGCGCGAACCACACCAGCATCGGTTAATCTTGGCGATTCAACCGACCAGACTATCTTCCGCTCGCGTTGCAAACACCTCATATACATGGTTGGATGTTTCTGGCGACGTTGGTCTCGCGAGTATGTTTTAACCCTACAGGAACGTCGCAAGTGGTACACTCGTATAAGTCCAATGTTCAGGTGAATGATCTCGTCTTGGTCCACAGCGGAACGCTGCCTACCCAGTGGTCATTAGGACGAGTACTTGAAGTCCACCCAGGAACCGATGGACTAGTTCGCGTGGTCAAGGTGAAAACTGCGAAAGGCGAACTTGCACTACCTCTAACAAAGATAGCCAAACTCCCGGTCACCAACTGAGTACCACTGCTTGCATTTTTTTCATTGCCTTCTAGAGTGCTCGCCCATGTTAGGGCCCCGTACGTTAGAGCAGGGTAGATGCAACTTCTAGTATTTTTATTTTGAGATTTGTTTTCCCCTTAGTAGGATCTGTTCGTGAGTCCAGAATACCCTCGAAGCTTTGATTTCCTTTTCAGCACGGTTTTCGAATGCGACTATTTGTCCGACATAAATTGCATTCGGTTACTTTATCGATCTAATCTAATCTGAGTCACTAACCCGTAGTTAAATCATGCGTTCATTTCAATAAACTGCAGACGGCTTCCGTTGCCAGTAAATTCCTTCGGAAAGTATCTGGTGACTATAAAATGAAACGAAGGCGAAAATGCGAACTCAGCAATATAGATGAAAGTGGAGGTGAACAATCACAAAAACTGCCGATCACACAGCCAGCATGGCTGGTAGCATCGGCCGCTAAAATCGTGATGGCTGCCAGTTGACAAAATAATCAAGTTCACGACAGTACTAAGATTGTGTATAATTCGATCGATGTTGATTCTGTTTCGGAATTCAAATTTTGCATTCACATCTGCGCGATTTTTTGCGTTATGTTTTCGAAATTTTCGGATAATTTAATCGGTCCAGCCACGCTTACTGCTAATACCAGGTAAAAATTTTTATAGCGATTTTAGTGCGGCCGGCAACTAGAGAAGGGATGAACATTTTCACTCGCAAAAATTTTCCTTTATTAATACAGTGATTTTCTGAAACCAAGTTTTCTTAAAAATTGTTAGTTTGAGATGAAATATTAGATCAAAAAATATATCAATTTATATTTTTGAGTATCAAAAAATTAACGTCTTGGTCTCGGTGTCCGGTTGGACTGCAAAAAGTTCTCCGTGCTTCCCCTTCTTGGAACCTAAGGTGTCCCTCCTCCGTTTTTTAACCGTAACTAAACTATCACTCGTATCAAAAAAATTCTCTGACCAAATTTTTCTACACCAAGTTATTCGTTGAAAGGTTATTTTCAATTTTTTCATTAACTGCATCAAAATGGTCGTACAAAAGGAGTTCAAAATTACGATTTTCAATTAACATGAGTCTCATGAAGAGAAAATTGTTCCTCCCCCCCCCCAAACTACTTCACCTTTTTACTACGTACAGAGCCGATGCGGGGGAGAGAGTGTCAACCCACAGTCAATTTTCATTCGGCAATTTTGGCAAAATTTTGGCTAGTTCGGCCAAATTTCGGAAACTGATATTTTCACTTTTTTTTTTTTTTTTTGAAATAGACAAAATTGTATTCGGTTAAATCTGAGAAAAATTTGGAAAAAGGCATTTTTGAAATTTCTATTTGGCAGTTCAGCATTTTTTGAAATTTCTATTCGGCAATGCGGCATTTGTATAATCCCCCCCCCCCCCCCGATAAAAATTGCTCAAATCGTCTCTGGTTCTGGAATTAAAATAGAATCCAATTTTCTTCGGAGCCACCTCTCTGTCATCGTATCTTCCCGATCCTGAAATTTTTTGATCTGCATTGACCCTCCCCTTCCGATGCCACACTTGAAAATTATGTCCTTTGTACATCATTGGTTTTTACCTGGAGTGAAAATACTGATACCACAAACTTCTACGACGATCTGAAATAAAATCGAGGAATCATTTCTAGGGTTCTTTGGTCCACCGATTCCATTTTCGTATACGTTTTCCTCTAAGTCAGAAAATGAGGTATCTATACGAGAGAGGAGCAGGGATTTTGTAGAATAAAATATGAGCACTCAGTAATAGGTTTTGAAAGCCGCTGGATTCGATTTCAATCAGGGATGAAAATAAGGGGGCACGGGGGCAGTTTGCCCCGAAGCCCCCAACGGAGTTGGAAAATTTTAGTAGATGGATCAAAAGTTGTTTTTTTCCCTGCTGCTAATTCAAACAAATTTTGATACCCGGGAAATTTGATTCGAGTCAGTTGGATCAAAATCAAAAGTTGGGAAAATCCAACGGGTCAATTTTTTTTCGATTACAAACAAATTTTGATGCTTGGGACTTTTGACTTGAGTCAGTTGGGAAGTTTGGGGACGAAAATAAGAGGGTAAGGGGGCAACCTGTCCCCAGGCCTCTGTCGGAGTTGGGAAATTTTAGTATGTGGATCAAAAGTTGGAAAAATCCAACTAGTCAAAAGTTGTTTTTTATTTTACTAATTCAAACAAATTTTGACACTTGGGAATTTTGATTTGAGTCGACTGGGAGACGAAAGTAAGGGGGTAGGGGGGACAGCATGTCCCCAAGCCTCCAGCCGAGTTGGGAAATTTTAGTAGATGGATCATAAGTTTGGAAAATCCAACACGTCAAGTTTTTTTTTTTTTGCTGTTAATTTAAACAAATTTTGATACTTGGGAATTTCGACTTGAGTCAGTTAGATCAAAATTAAAAGTTGAAAAAACCAAACAAGTCAAACCTTTTTTTTTTAAAAAATACAAACACAAACAAATTTTGATGCTTGTGAATTTAACAATTTTTCCTCTCCAGAATTCATGAAAAACTCTTCACCACGTCTCTGTTTTCGATATTATTTTAGTCGCACTTTTCAAGCTATGGCCCCTCTTTTTTTTTCATTTTCTCTCAACCCGAGCCCTGGAATCCGCCCTTTCGAGCATTACTTCAGAGACATCGGGGAGCCTATTAGGGCGATCAGCCCTCTTCTACTCTGGCCGAAAAACCGGCCTAGGTCGAAATGTAGCCAGATGCTACGTGGGCTCGAACCCGGGACCTCCTGAGTTCGAGACCAGCACGCTATCCACTCAGCCAACCAGACCCCCTACAGTAGGATAGTAGCTGGATTTTGAAATTTTGAAAAATGCAATATGGGTGTTTCTTGTTAGGTCCCGAAGACTACGGAACTCATTTTCGATATAATTTTCAATCGCACTTGAAAACTGGAGAACCTGGATCCTAAGGATAAGAGGGTTGAAGGATGTCGATTTTTTTTCTTCAGTCCTGTAAATGAATCTCAAATTTAGGCGCCGCAGATCGCTGAATTCGTTTCCCTTATTTGCATGTCCTTCGTATTTTTGAAATATGGCTCCTGTATAGAAGACGGAATGGAAAGAGGGGTAGCTCTTGAAAGATACATACAATAAATAATGGAATTTATCAGATCAATGAGACTGAAGTATAATAAATTATAATTGATCAGCAAATTAGTGAAATTTTATTTATTACAAAATTATTTGGTTTTACGTGTATAATTTGTTAAATTAGAGTTTAGTAATCTTAAAATTTATAATGAAAAAATTATAAAATTTATAGAGATATTATTTGTTATACTGTTCAACCTGTAATTAAAAAATTTAAGAGTTAAATCCAACGTTTTTAAATATTATATTATTTAAAATTATCTTTATTTTTTCAAAATAATATTAAAATTTCAATTTATTACATAATTTATATTGTTAGCTATATTAATTAATATTTAATTAAAATTTAATAAAATTATAATTTATGAACTTTAAATCAAAAACTTCAATAATGAATTCGAAATGGGATGTAGTTCGTTGGGTTCTTCATTTTTGATACAATTTTGAGCCAAACTTGCAAAATTAGGAAGCCGTGTGAAAGTGGTAAAAAAAGGAGGGAGAGGGGAGTTCAACAATGTTGGTAAAATGCGATATGGTTGTCATTCCTTCCACAAGATGTTGCTGAGGGATGTTTCGATATAGTTTTTCATTTTCTTTCCAATTTGTCGCGCCTGTACAGGGGAGAGAAGGCAAAATTTGAATACTGTAAAATGTTGACAATGGAAGCACTATATTATGTCGATAGATATGGCATGGATGAATTATCTTTAGTCTTTACAGCAGCAGCAACCTATCGTTTGTTAGCATGTGTAGGAAGCGAAAAGCGAAGTATCAAAACTTTCCTAATATATCAGTAAGGACGAAACGTGGACCTCGGGACAAATGAACCGTGAGACTTTCGGCTCTGATAACATGTTTGACAAAATAATCATTGTTTATCCATTTTTGGTGTAAGACACAAGGAACTTAACTACCAAGAGGTAACAAAATCCGTAGTAAACTTTTCATTTTATCGCATTAAAGAAAAAAATTGTTTTTCGAAAATGGCGAACGCGTTTGAAGGTATAGTAAACTTTGATTGAATATTTTGGTTTTATGCCAATTAAACTGTCATTGGGGTGTTTCAGAAGGAAGGTATTCAATTTTCCTCGAGAAAGGTTTCTTTGAGGAGGGGGGGGGGTACTCAAAGTTACCGCATGGGAATTGAGCTAAGAATTTTTTCATCAGTTGATAAATAAGGCCAACAAAGGGGTCTAATCACGTTCGGCATGCGTTTGAAGGCATAGTAAATTTTGATTAGAACTTTGACTTTGTACCAGTTAAACTGTCATTGGGATGTTTCAGCAGGAAGGTATTCAATTTTCGTCATTTTCGTGAAAAAGGGTTTTAAAAAAAAGTACTCCATGTACTTACTATAGGAATTGTGAGAATTGTACCATGAGAACTCTTATCAGTTGAAAAATAAAGCCAGAAAAGAGTTCTCATCACGTTCGTCTGTGTATTTGCCGGTAAAATGAGGTAAAATGTTCATTTCTACTCCAAGTTTCGAATAAAAACTCGTTTCATTTCCCGAATGTTGTCGACAAGATAGATTTGACAAACATGAAGATATTATTTTGATCGTCAAAGACTATATCTATTATATAAAGGAAAGTTGCTGTTTCTGGGCGCCAGTAGACGCTTCAACCGCTGAACCAATTTCGTTGAAAGTTGTACCATTAAACAGGAAATGACGAGTACAAGGTTCGTAGCGAAAAAAAAAATTACAATGTTGTGTACTTAAGTCACAAATAAGCTCAAAAGTTACCAAAAAGTGACGACTTTTGTGGATCTTTCGGAGGTGTAATTGCACAGGGGTAAGACAAGGTTCATTTTCGTTTTGAAGCGAATAGTTTGCCGGTTGTATACGTTGGCATGTAGGCGACAGCGGGAAGTGCGGTGGTTTAGAGTGATCAGTGTGACCAGCAGGAAGTATTTTATATAACACATCGTGAATATAGAACGATCAGGGTTTCTTTCTCAGTGTTATGTTGCGTTTTTTTATTATTGAACTTTTACTTCACAAATCCTTTTGTAGGGCTTCATGTGTTCAAAACTTAGGCCATGTGTCGTTTTTTACTATCAAATTTTCATTTTACAAATACTTTTTGCTTCATTTTTCATTTATTAAAGAGATTAAAGTAATATATAAAGACAAGTCTCGATTTTTCCTCACCAGTGTTCTTAGGTATTACTGAAGGAAATCTTTTTTAAAATGTCTCATCTATTCCCTAGCAGGCTTATGGCGTGAACGTTTTTGATAACTGTGACATAAAACGTACTGACTTTCCGATGCGCAGAATCCCGCCAGTTACCCAAGTAACTGAAAGGGAACCAAGGGTAACTGACAGGTTTCTGGGTAATCTGAGGGTAACTGGACGCTGTTAAGCATAAGGGAACCAACCAGTAAAATCTGTTTTTTGAGAACACATGATTCGAAGTTCACGAGCCATGTAGAAACTATGTGACATAGCATTTACGGATAAGATTTTTTCAACGTGAGTGCGCATTTTTGAATCGGTGGGCAAATTTTGAAAAATTATGCTTTTTATGCACTTACCAATAACGATATTAATAAATCATTTTGCTTACAAATGTCAGCTGGTTCCCTTGCGCTTAACAGCGTCCAACTGACGGTTGCAAATGGGTGACTTTTCTGCGGGTAACTAGGGTAACTGATTGCGCATCCGGTTGGGAGATAGATATACCAAGTTCAAAACTCAGTTCATGTTGCGTTTTTTTACTATAGATCTTTAATTTTACAAACATTTTTTTGCTTCATTTTTCATTTATTGAGAAGATTAAAGAGATGTAAGTAGATATTTCATGTTGCGTTTTTTTACTATCAAACTTTTAATATATTTTACCAATAATACTTTTTTTTATTTCATCTGACTGGGACTGGGCAAATTGTAGAAGCGCTAGCGTCGTATCTTTTAGTGGTTTTTCTCTCTCTCTTTTTTTTTTTTTTTTTTTTTTACTGTCAAACTTTTATTTTACAAATACTTTTTTGCTTTATTTTTCATTAATTGAAGAGAATAAAGAGGTTTAGATGATAAGTATACCGGCTAGGCATTTTCAAAGTGCGAAATTACAATTGCACTGCATACAATGATAAGAAGAACATATAGCGCGACCTGTGACACAAACATACAAACTGTTATCAAAGTTGTTATCTATCTATAATTAATGTTTTTGAATGCCTCTGACTGGGACTGTGCAAATTATAGAAACGCCAGCGTTGAATAGGTTATAATACTGTAAACCATCACCATTCAAACTTTTATCCTCTGAGGTCTATTCTGAAATATTTTATTAAAAATAGTAATAGTAAGGTAAGCTACCTATATTCTGAGTCTAGCATCAATTGTGAGTCCTTTTTTTGAAAACGCGTTTTCTCGCTAGATCGAGGCATTGGACAACCGTGAAACCTATTCCATTCGAAGGACCAACATGTTTTACACTATCCATGTTGGTTTCAAGTTCATAACTCAATGTGTTTGTTGTGATGGAATTTTTTTTCAAAGTTGTTATCAAAACATGCCTTATTTTTCATGTGTGTGAAATATCAATTCTGTGAAAAACGATCGATAAGTACTTTAAATTAATATTTTCTCAACGTATTATATATGGTTGTGTAGAGGAGAGTCTAGGGAACATTTTTCCGCTTGAGTTTTCGATTTCGGTCCACATATATGTGTGTGCGGAAAGAATAAAGGAATTCAAAAAATGGGGGGGGGAAGTTTGCAAAAATCGCGAAAAATCAAAGTGAATGATCGGGTAATCGAATGAAAAGTGTAGTACAAGTGATACTTTAACTTATAAGACCAAATTTCACGTTTTTCAGTTACTTTTTCTAATCAAACTTTAGCCCGACCCACAATTGGTACTACCTTTTTTCAGACCCATTATTGGCGGTACTGTGAATTTACTCGACTTTAATGTGTTTTTTTTCTTCAAAATTGTGACAAGACATGAAGTCGGGAAGGGCCATAAAACGACCCCTTTTTTTCCCTTTTTTTTTTTAGGAAAGCATCAAAGTATCTGGGACCGGAGTTTCACTTTCCTAACTCACTCGGTCCAGGCGCCAGAGACAAAAATAACTTTCCGTCCCTACAAAATGATTTAACGTACAGATGATTTTTTTTTTCGAGCTGGATATAAGGACACCGTAGTATAACTTATTTTTTGACGGTTTATGGATCAAACATTTCTTGAAAATCTGTTATCCACATGGAGACAAGATAATATGTACTTACTTGGAATATAACATGCACGTAATTCAGGCCACAACATGTTTCCAGTCCTAAGGAATTTGACAATGTGTTGACTTTACACATTCTTTTTCTTATAACCATATTTTCGTACATCTGTGGAGATGTTATAGAAACAAAAAAAAAAAAAATGCACCAAATAAACATTGAAATTGGCACATATTACGACTTACTAGTATGTGAATGTTATATTCCAACGATTTTCAATTATTTTCGATTTATAAAAAATCGAAAAATATTTGTTCTTCAAATTCGTCACTTCAACACAAAAAAATCACTGTACTTCAAATCATATGGAGATTAATCTAAAATAATATTTCAAATTTTGTCCATATTTATATTCCTACAGGTTTCACTTAGTATTTGGAGGAAAGATGTTTCTTGAAAATCACTCTTCAATTATATTCAATCAGCTAAGGCTCTTGAAAGAGTAATAAAGGGGTGTATGTCCTCCTTACGAGCACTAAAAGGCTACCTTCGTTCATTCTCGTAAGGTGTTTCCATATTTGAATTTTAATTCGAGTAGGCTATCGTTTTCCAAAAAAAAAAAAAAAAACGCTGTCGCAGCAGCGACAGCAGTACCGACTTTTCAAATTTAGTATCTTACATAAAAAAAATCCTGAAAAATAAAAGAAAAACTCCAAATCAGCAAAATAATAATATTAGTAATAATAATAATAATAATAATAATAATAATAATAATAATAATAATAATAATAATAATAATAATAATAGAAAAAAGGAGGCGACGACTAGGAAAAATGAAAGCTGTATGCAAAAAATTCAACAGAATAGAAACAGAAGAAAAAACCGAAAAAAATAACTAAGAGGAACTTTTAACCATAAAAACAACCATAACAGAGATCTCGAAAAATAAAACAAAAACTCAACAAAACAGCAAAAATGGGATAACGTTAAAGGAAAACAAGCGACGCACTTCAAAACAAACACAAATAGTTCAAATACACACAGCACGAATTTAGACGCGTGGTAGTTCAAATGCAGGCAACACGAATTTACATGGACAGAGTTCAAATAAAAGAACGATACCAGTAACTGCTTATCTTGCTAACAATAGCAGTACCGACGACATAACAACTATTGTTGGGAATGAATCTGAATAAACGCATTATATCGAAAGGTCGATATCTCGACATTTTCGACACGTAGAAAAATTGACCACATTTTTAACACTAAATCCCAATTTTCTACCCCGGTTATCTCCCTCCCCTTTGGGGTGCTGCGAAAAATGATAATAACTAAAAATATGTAAAATGAAATTTTCTTCAAATGAGTTCCAGTATATTTTTTCGTCCCCAAGCTGAGATGATGAGAAATAATCGAAAGAAAAGTTTGACCCTCTCCCCTACAGCCCCCTTTCGGCGAATCCTCACCAAAATTTCACATGCACAACTTCAAGTGCTGTTCTATGACATATCTGATTTTCATAAAATTCGATCCTACACTCTTCGAGCTATTCCAGTTTCAAAATTTTGTACATATACCTATATATATATAAGGATACCTGAAATAGAATGAATGATATTTTCGAACTCCTCACACCTCAAAACGTAAAGAAAATTCACTCTGACCTCAAACCCCCACCCTATGAACAAAAACAATACCTCCTTTCGAATTCTTCGAAAAGTCGGTAAAAACATCCAGTAACAGAAGCACGTACCTGGTACCTGCCATTCTTCCAGTTCAACAAATAGGTTGTTTATAAATTTCAGGGGTGTTCCCCCTCAAACTCGGCGAATTTGGTCTTTTCGGAGACCTTAATTTGTTCACTCGAACCGTCGAACCGGAAGCATGGCGATGAAAACATACAATGAATAAATATTTTAACCCACGTTCAGAGCCGTTCCCTACTCTCTTTAAATTTAGTTATGAATTTTCCGGCCGTGCTTTCGTACACTTGCTAGAAAGAAAAATGTTCGAAATGGAGAGAATTTCAAAAAGTCAATTAAAACCGTTTCCTTGTATTTTTTTTCCTCCGCAAACGGGAAATTTATCTTCTTTTTTTTCGTAGTTTCCTTCCTGACGGTGAAATAAATAAAATGTTATAGTTTTTTCCAACTTGGAAAAACATCTTATTAGTGGGAGGGAAACGGAGAAGGAAAAGGTATTAAAAAATGTTTTCAACTATTAGGCCTCTGTTTTTCTCTCGACCGCGGCTGCGTTCGGCCATCGAGAAAAAAGAAAACAAAATCGAACCTAAATTATTTCGAGAGTAGGTCGTACTTCAGACTTTAATTTGGTGAACTTTAGGGTTCATAGAAAACTGAAATTTATGAGAGCTGTTGTGCTAGCTAAATGGATGAATCGTGCTCGGGAACTTTTTCCTCCAGGAATGAAGTTAGGTTCATGGTTTTAAAAGGTATCGGTAAATGTAATGCGGGCCACAGGAAAAAGTATTCCAAGTCGGAAAACCAGATCCTCAGCATATCTCAGGGTGATAACCAGAATGGTGCAAATGAGGAAACTGCTCCATGGTAACTCGGTTTGCCTCCACCTTCCTAGTAGGCGAGAAATCCGTTGTTACTACCTCTCCTTTGCTGGAAATTCATTGTCCCCATACTTTGCTGAAATTTTCTTGTTATAATTTCGTTTGCCTCCTCCCCATATATGAGCGAGCTGTCCCATCAACTTTTATTTTGAAAACGAAGTTGGATGGATTAACCAAGAGGCGATTTAAACACTAGGAGGTGGAGAATATTAAATTTTAATACATTCCCTCTATTATCTGTTTCAGAATTACTTTCTATATCAGCCACTGTTCCCGCCCCAGCAAAGTCTGAATCTTCTTCTATCGTTAGTTTCAAAAATATCGAAAGATTTTCATCACGATTTGAAAGCTTGATTTTCTGCTCGTGCATCATTCTTACATTTTCGAACATTCAAATCCAAAGATGGGCAAAATCAAAAATCACTAAAAAAAATTATTCGGATCAATTGTTTTTAAATCATTTTATTTTCAAATCACGATTTTGAATATCAGTTGATTCTTTTGATTTTGATACCTAATATTAGTTTTTGCGATTTAAATAATTTTTCTGAGATTTTTTCGAACTTAAAATCACAAAAATTATTTATATACCTAAATGATTTTTGTTGATTTTTAATCATTTTTAGAAAAGTGATTTCTTATTTTCAGAATCGTGATTTTTGATAGAGTTTGAAGTTATTTTGAAGAAGTTTTGAGGGAAATAGATTGGGAGTCGAAGGGTTCATTCATAAACGGAAACAATAAACAATTTAAGATTTGCCGACGACATTTCATACCTATTATCATTGGAAAATTTAAAATTTGATTGACTTTCCGGCATATTGACAAAATTCGGTGTCCTATTTATTTTCTGGCCTTCCTTCCCTCCGTTTGTACTCATACTTGCCATTTTAGAACCTTTTTGGTCCATCTGTCCTCTCTCAATCTTATGATATGGCCACAATTAAATAGTGCAATTTTAAAATAAGAGCTGTTAATAAAATAGGTCTGGAGTTAGTTTTCAGATGAAGTTGCCCGTTGGAAATCTTATAATTTGAAATTACTTTCATTAGTGATCTTAAGAATCTCCTTTGCTGTAAGTCCAAAAAAAATTTTGGATTTTTGTCAGAGACCATGTTTGACAGCCGTATAGAAGAACGAGGTGAATAGATTTTCATTTTTCGATTAAAGTTGCTCTTGAAAATCTTTTTTAGTGCTCAATAACTTTTTCAATCTGCAGAGAATCTCTTTTTCGGCTTCTTGTCCATACAGTTTTGAAAAGATATTACTTGGCTAAGATAAGTGACTTATTTTGCATACTTAGCTTAATTTTTCTTCTTCTACAAATAGTTCGATTTATTACTGGAAACTATTTCTTAAAATGGGCCTTTTTTGGTAGTTTATTTCTAACCCGGCAATTTTGCTAGGATATCAATCTCTTGGGATGAACTGTTTGGGGATGTGACGCTCGGAATGAATAGTCGGGATACCCTCAACAATCGGCAGAACAGGCTGGTTCCGGAGAAATTTCAGTACGGTGGATCATATTCAAACATTGAGTTAAATGTTTGAAAAATCAAAAGAGTATCAAAGAAACACAGCGGTGTTGGTTGTAGACTTTAATAGAGTCTTCGATTTACCGTATCTTGGTGTGATTTGGTCAACACTTGAGGAACAAGGGGTCCCCCTTGGGGTGATCAAAATTTCAAGTGAAATGTATTCTACAACGAAAGCAAAAATCTTGCCTCAGGGACGTATTGATAGGAAGAGCAACCTACCCCCCCCCCCCCTTGACGGAGTTTCTTGACTCAGCAGTTGGGAACATGTACCATTTCAGTCAGGTGGAGTTGGAAAAATCCAACAAGTCAAGAGTTTTTTGTTTTTGTTTCTTTGCCTTGATTCTTGAGAATTGAGTTGAGTCAGTTGGAAAAATCTAACAAATCAAAAGGTTTTTTTTTGTTTGTTTTGATATTTGGAAATTCTGAGTCGAGTCAGCTGGGACTTTCGCAATTCTTGCCCCCCCCCCCCCCAGAAAAAACTCTTCGATACGTCCCTGAGAAAAGTGCGAAGAAGAATTTGAGATTAGGAAAGGTGTCAAACAGGGTGATCCACTGTCGCCAAATACGTTCGACGTAGTATTAGGGGAAGTATTTCGCAATTCGGCCTGGAGGGAGGAGGCATAAATTAGAGGGAAAACCAGAGACGAAACTATACAGGGTGAAGGAGGGGGTTGAAACAACCCCCAATAATTTGACAGTCGGCAAACTTTGAAACTGTTCATTTAAATTTTTCTTTTTTTATGAATATTTGTTTGTTTGTTTATTTTTTTTCAAGTGAAAAATATTTCGATTAAAAAATCGACAAATTTTTAATTTTTTAAACATTTTGTCGGCGAATTCGTAGTGGTTTTCAAAAAATATTTATCGGCACATTTTTCTTCTCCATCTCCTCAAAGTTCAAATTTCTTTTCTGCAAATGGATTACCCTGGACTCCTGTCAGAGACTATAGTCAATCAAAAGCCGAAGGTTTCAAGCTGCGTACCGAACGTTATCTGAAAGGTTGAAACAAAGCTGAAATATGGAAGACATATCGAAAATCTGAAAGTCGGTAGTAAACATTGAATTTCGAATTTCAATGAGTATTCTGTTTTTACTAGATTCTCTGTTTGACCTTGAGCTTGAAACTTGAGAAAGTTAAACATTTGATTAAAATCCAAAAGTTGAAAGCAAAAGATTTATTTTCCAATGTCACACGCTGAATCCGATAGCAAATGTTCTATTACTTAATTTACAAGCTTTGGTACTGATGAATATAGGAGGGAAATTTAGTCTGGAACAAAAGTCAATTACCCCATGTGTTCTTCCCATAAGAACTAAAGGGAGCTTGTGGCACGGATTCCCTTGAGCCAATCGACCAAAAATGTTGTAGGTTCTCTTGTAGTTTTTTTTTTTTTTTTTTTTTTTTTTAATTAATTAATTCATTCATTCATTCATTTATTTATTATTTATTTATGTTTATTTCATTTTATTGAAACCAATTTAGGAGACGAATCGGAGGAAATTCAGAAAAAAAAGATCACCATGAGTAAATAACGACCACCTTAATTTTGAAAAGGAAGCTGTGTGTTCCTCTCAAGTATTTCTAAATACCTTCCAGCTTATCCTCCCAGACTAGGCTATGCTCATGAGCACAAACATGTGCTGGGGGGATAAGGTTCCAATCTACATGTGCAGGGATGAAACTAGGGGGGGGGGCACACCCAATAATTTGGCAGTCGGCAAAGTTTGAAACTGTTCATTTGGTTTTCATTTTTTAAGACCGTTTGTTTGTTTGTTTATTTATTTACTTTTTCAATTTAAAAATATTTTGATTAAAAAATCGGTAAATTTTCAAACATTTTGTCGGCGAATTTTTAGTTTTCAAAAAATATTTGTCAGCAACTTCTCCACCCCCCCCCCCCATTGGAAGTCAAGTTTCGTCCCTGGGAAAAACTTCAAACGTGGAGAAAGTCGATGCCGAAATAACCTAAGGTTTTCGGACGACATTATAATCATTGTTAAAAACAGAAAGGGACTCAGTGCAATGACAGAAGACTTGAGGAGAGAAAGTGAAAAAGTATAGGGCGATTGACTACTCCAAAGCCAAAATTATGACCAATATCAGTCATTTCAAGGAAATAATAATTGGGAATAACAAAATTGAAATCGTTTCGGAATAGAAATAATTAGGCCAAACCATGACACTAGAAAACAGAACAAAAAATAAAATGAAAATTAAGAGAGCAAATGCATAGAAAGTCCTTTGGGTACAATCAAAAATCCTGTAAGGTAAAATGAATCTTAAATCAAAAATAAAGATCTTGGAGAGCACAGTTTACCCTGTTCTGACCAATGGGGCACAAACATGGACCTGTACTGCTAAACAGATCCAGAAAGTAGCTACAAATCAACATGCAATGCTGAGAAATATCATGGGAATTAAACTGAAGGATAAAATAAGCATCTCGGAAATATACAAGGAAACAAAAACTAAAAGTTTGGTTCGGTGGCGTAGCTAGGGGTTTCCCAAAGGTGGGAGGGGGCACAATAAGATTTTCAAGGGAGAAAAAGTCGAAAATTGCGGTATTTTTTTTAAATCGCCGATATTAGAAGACAAGGTAAACATATTGAGGGCACGTGCCCCCTGTGCCCCCCCTCGACGCTACGCCACTGGTTTGGTTAGATTAGTCAAAAAACTAAAATAAAAATATGTTGGTCATATTGCAAGGGAACATAATTACAACTGGAATAAATTACCCACTTTCTGAACTCCTCACGATGATGAGGGGGAAAAAAGAAAGAAAAAAGTGGACCATTGATGAGGTGGGCAGACGTAGTGGTTGAGATAGCTGGCCCACACTGGGCATCTCTAGCTCGCGATAGACAGAAGTGGAATGGCCTAACGAAGGCTTATACCCAGAAATTTGGTGAACTGACTGAGGACCAAGGTGAGGATACCCCTACAAACCAAAATAATCTTAGAAGTAGTGTAACCTCACCTAGTACAAAAGCATATAATAATAAAAAAATCACTTTTCAAAAGAAAGTTGAAAATTATAGAAAAGATAAAAAAAAAAGAAAAGGTAAATGTTACTTTTTAAACTCTTTTTTGGGCGAGAGTAGAAATTAGAAGGGGGAAACACAGATGAAAATGAGAAAAATGACAATCATGATAAAGAATGTTATTTATTTCCCGTTTCGACGGTTAATCATATCTCGACTTTATTTTTTTATTATAAGAAAACCAAATCGAGGAAATTACCCCCTCGGGTGGTAAAAAGTTATCTGCCAAGTATAGAGTTGGCATTGGAAGAATAGACCTTTTTCTGGTGACGTCACACAGATCCTTACAGTACTTGGTTATTAGTTAGCAAAAATACCCATTGTGCGCATCGACTCCCATAAGAAAACACACGGAAGACGGAACAAAAAGATTATTATGTTACTACCTGAAAATAAGAAATTTTTTAGAAATTAAAAGTATTATGTTACTAATCCAGAATGTTCTTAGCATTTGCTATTAAACTTCTGTCTTCTAACAAATTTCTTATTCTCAAGTAGTAACATTATGATCTTTGCTCCGTGTGTTTTCTTATGGGAGTCAAATCGTTCGTTGGTGCACAGTGGGTATTCTTGCTAACGAGAACCAAGTACTGTTAAGGACAGGATTGGGCAGGACTCGAATGGAAACCGGACTCCGCGTCTTTTTTCAGGACTTGTGACTCGGACTTTTACTCGTTTACAGCCTCAAATTTAAGAGTCCTTTACTTTGGCAAGAATTATTCGATTTCAAAATTTGAATCATGAATTTTACGAATTGCAAGATATAAATTTACAATTTGCAACCCTGGAAGCTGGAAAGTAGGTAAAGTCGCAGAGATTGTCAGAAGATGTCAACTTTCTCCCGTGAGAGAGCGAGCGAGTGAGAGAGTGAGAGAGTGAGAGAGAGAAAGCGATTCTTGCGGTGGTGGCCTGCAAAACTGATTTTCCCGCTGGCCTGCCTCGTCCCACTCCGCCCCTGCTCTCCAAAAATGCATGTGATTTTCGTCCCATACCTTTGCATGACGTCTTCCTTTCACCCCTACTCTGCCTAGAGTGATACGTGTAACTCTACCAAATTAGCGAACAAAAATAATAGGCTTTTTCTGCAACGAAATCCTGCGTCTTAAAGGCTCAGACCGAGATTGAAGGATTAATTTAATTTCAGCTTCGTATTGCTCGGACGAGACTGCGTTTCATTTTGGAACTGAATTATCAATACTGGGGGAAGCTAAAATTGCGAAAGTACACGACACACTCGGTATAATGATATTTCGCCAGTATTTCTCAGGGGATTAGCTCGCTGCCAGCGCACACTTTTCGCACCTTTGCGAAAATGAGTAAAAATTTAATAACACCGTGCACAGTAGAGCTTGAAAGACCACCATGAAGATAGCACAGTGCTGACGTCAGCGCAAACCGAACGATTTGCCCAATTTTCAAGTAATCGGAACGTAAATCTGAAAACGCATTTATCGTCGATTCGAATCCAACCCACGAGTCCACGTAGTACCGGAGATCCAACAATAATACAGCCACCCAAAGCTGAGCCCCGTCTCCGCGTTTACCAGAGATTCCTATTTCGTATATAATTCCCTCTAATTAAGAAACTTTTCGATGCTTTTTTCCTTGTTCTGTAAAACTGCACGGCAGCTTTTCGTAACAAGCAAAAAACTTTTTTTTATTTTTCAAATCGAGAAAATATTTTCCAAGTACGAGAAACGTATACTGGTGGCTCAATTTTGCATATTTAAAAGATAACCGTCGTGCTCGAGGAAAAATATAACGAGTTTCCCGCGCTCGAGCTGCTAAATTTCCTTGCATCAACTTTCCCGTTTCCCCAAACGCTCAACAGATTTAACGAAAGGTGTTTCCCCCTCACGAAACGACGCTGCGAGGATGTTGGGGGGAGGTAAAATCGGAAATAAAACTTTTTTGCGTTACCTACTCCCGGGGTTTTATTATTTTCCGAAATACCTAGTCCGCGAGTTCCCGGAATTTTATGTAATAAGCGAATCGTTATGACTGCGATTGTTATTTCGTTCGAAGCCTGCGAAGAATGTCAGACCGCAATGCGAAGGTGGGTGGGTACCGTCTGACATCATTCAAGATAGCGGCAGACCTTATACAAAGATTGCGACTGTAGACGATACAAAAATGCTTTTATCGTTCTCAGCCACTGTTGCCAGATTTGGCACATATTATATGTATGTACATTCTAACCTTCTGGTCTTCTGGTACAATGTCTAGAGATCCGAATAATTTTGATACATTCTGGCACATGCTCAATATTCTTGGCAAGATCCAGTACATTTTGACATGGATACGTTTTCTTACTGGCCATCTAGTGCAGGAAATATAGGTCATATATGAGGGTTGAAAGGGAGAAAATTGCTACGTAAAATTTTATTGCTGGAAATTGTTGGGGATAGCATCCTGAGTACAGGGGAAAAACCAACTCCTCCGAATCTGTGCGTCCCGAGTTACGGTGGGGAGAAGATCTCGCATTTATGTCTCAAGAATGCAGTTCCTAACTAATTTAACAATTCTGCTACAAGTGGGCGGATCCTACGTGATTGTCAACGACTCGCACTATTTTGACTCAAAAAGATTGTCATTTGACGCTAATTTTCAAGACCGGGCATAGGCGGATCCAAAGAGGGGTGGGGGGTACAAAATAACCGCCACTAGATAGTTTTTATTTAATATTAGTATTATTATTTATTTCCCCCAAGACGGGAGGCAGCCACCATGGGGGAAAAATACTGTAATACCGACACACCTGCTTCCAAGGAAGAAGAACGGAATGAAACATTTGAAGAAGGTCTAAACTTATTGCGTTATAATTGCAGGGGGACGGTAGAGGAAGACAGAATATACGAATTTGAAAAGGAGATAGAAATAATAAAATGGGATACAATAGGATTAGGGGAGGTCAGGAAATGTGGAGAAAAACTAACACAAAGAAAAAACAGAAACTTCATGTATTATTATGGGGAGACAAAAGAGGGTAAAGGGGAGTCGGGTTTTGTATCCGGAAACCAATAATGAGAAAAATCGAAGCAAGTAGAGAAGTCTCTGAACGGATTTGCTACCTCATACTCTCGGTGGGGGAAAAAAAGTAAATGCATTGATAGTCCAAATATAGGCCCCAACGATTGAGGCTAAGGAAGGAGAGAGGGAGAAATTCTATGCAAAGCTGAAAGAGCTTTTGGAGCAAAACAAAGAATATTATACAATGATAATGAGGGACTGGAATGCGAAAATCGGCAGAAACGATGAAGGAGGGTCGGGGCTCTTGGGTAAATATTATTTAGGAATCAAAAATGAAAATTGAGAAAGATTAATAGAATTTGCATCTCAGCAAAATCTTAAAATAGCAAATCCAGAAAATTCACATGAATGTCCCCCGATCAAGAAACCAGAAAATGAAACAGACCATATTTTTTAACAAATGATATGAAGATGAGAAAAGACGTTTCCACGTTGACTAATTTCAACTTTTCATCGGATCATAGAATATCACGAGCAAAGATAAGATGGGGAAGGAGGATAAAATACAACAATTATAAGGAAAAAAGAGAAGTTTGTAATAAAAATCATCCCAATGCACAGGTACGACAAATAGGAAAAGGGTCAAAGAAATTATTGAAAAGAGACAAAAAATGGAAACTCAGTGCAAGAAAAATATAATATCATAGAAGAAGCAATTAAAGAAGGTAACAACGAATATGGGGGGGGGGGAGAAATAGCGGATGATAAACTAACAGAGAACAAGAAAAAGAAGATCGACGAAAGAGAGCAACTGCAAAAGAAAACATTTTTGGCACCAACGGAGAAAATAAAATTGAACAGAATTGAAGAAATTAGTCCGACAACAAATTCGTAATGACATAAGAACATTTCATGCAGCCAGGGGCAAAACTATAAGGAGTATGGGGGTTGAAACGTCCCCCCTCCAATAATTTGGCAGTTGTCAAATTTTGAAACTGTTCAGTTGAATTTTTCTTTTTCTAAGAACGGTTTTTTTTTTTATGTTTATTTTATTTTTCAATTAAAAATTATTTTGATTAAAAATCGGCAATTTTTCAGAATTTTAAAAGATTTTGTCGGCGAATTTTTAGTTCTTGAAAAATATTCGTCGGCAAATTTTCCTTATACACCGCCCCCCCCAGCTGAAAGTCAAGTTTCGTCTCTGGATGCAGCGAAAGTGGAAGGCAGTTTAGGAGACAGAGGATCTATAAAAATGGCAGCAAAAGAACTGAGCAAAATGAGCAAGTTGGTATTGAAGGTAGAAAATAAACAAGGGGAGGAAATTAGGGACAGAGAGTAAATTGTGGAAGACGGCAAAGAAAACATAAAAGAGGAGAAAGAAGGGAAGAACGAACAAAACGAAGAAGATGTACCCGAAATATTAAAAAGGGAAGGAGAATACGCCCTTAAAAAAACTAAAAAGTAATGAAGTTCCAGGTCCCGATAAAATCAGCAGTGAAACACTGAAAATGTTAATCACTATGCTGTAAAATAAAATTAAAATTCACCCCCCTCCCCTTGAGAAAATTCTGGATCCGCCTACGAGATCGGGGAAAAATAATAATCTCTCTATCTCTCTACATACTAAAAAAGTAAAATTCGCTCCCCCCCACCGCCTCCGGGAGAAAAAAAACGCACTGCGGGTTGCCTACCTAAAAATCAGAAAGGCCCAACCCCCGCCGTCACTCGCTTTGCCTGTGCCGGCCTTACTCGGCGCTTCGCGCCTCGTCCGACCACCACAGTCCTCAGTGTTTGGTCTAAGACTTTTGTTCCTAAGTTGAGGTTTGCTTTGGGCATCTTTTGCTCCCCCTCTATCAGCGGTCCTCAATCTTCCACCATGAACCCCCATCCTTTCTTGATCACCAGCCTCCTCCTCTACCACGACACCCTCGTTCACCACGGTTGCTCTCGGCCTCGACGGTCACACTTCAACAGTCGCAGCCCTTCTCAGCCACGAACTCCTCCCCCACAACGGACATAATCTACCAGAGGCTTCAATGCCCACCCCGTGGTCTGTTACCTCCGCAGTATCCATCCCTGCGAACCCTTCCCTCTCACTTGGACTTCCTCCTCACCTCTACAATCATCGACCACCACCACAGCCGACCTCCACCACCTGGGCCCTGATCTCTTCACATTACCCTCTCCCTCGCTCCATGACTTTGGTGAACGAGGAGGGTCGTGGTGGAGGAGGAGGCTCGTGATGAAGAAAGGATGGAAGGGGGTTCATGGTGGAAGATTGAGGACCGCTGATAGAGGGGGAGCAAAACAAGCCCAAAGCAAACCTCAAGTCAGGAACAAAAGTTTCAGACCAAACACTGAGGACTGTGTTGGTCGGACAAGGCGCGAAGTGGCCAGGGGAGAAAACCCCCTAGTATACACTAAACAGTAAAAGCCACTCCACCTTCCCCTCGGTGGGGATAAATTTCTGGAGGCCTCCCCTGTACCTTAGTCTTACGTTTCACCAGAGGTACCCTACCCGGGGGGGGGGGCTCTCAGCGGAGGTGAAAGCTCCTGGAGAGGGAGGCCGGCCACAGTGAGGAAAGGCGTTGTGGTGGGCGAGGAGGAGCATGGTGGGGAAGTGACTGTAATGAAGGAGGATAGCTGTGTTGGGGATTGGCGGAGGGTAGCCCACCCTATGGGGATCCTTGGCGGAGGAGAGAGCTCCTGGATGGTGTAACACCGTGTTGTTTTCATATAATTTCCATGGAAAGTTTTTATGTGGCGTAAGATACACTTATGTTACTATGATGTTCAGGACCGTACTTACATATAGGCAACATAGGCACGTGCCTAGGGCGCTAGATTATGGAGGATACTGCAGGCCGCCATGAGCGAAGCAAGTGACGGCGGGGGTTGGGCCGCAAAGCGGTCAGGGGGCAAGGCCCCCACGTTGTTTTAAATTTGGTTTTAACAATTTTTAAAGTCGTCTTGATATGAGCGAGTACTGCAGTTTTCGCTTTACCCTTGGGAGGGGAAGGAGGAGCTGGCTTTTATCGTTTAGTTCATACAGAAAAGCCTCCCCCACCACAACTCCTCCTCATCTTTCACCGCAACCTTCCTCCTCCCAAGCTCCTTCCCCCACCATGAACCCCCTCTCAAGGGTAGGCTACCCCATGGAGAAATGAGAAATTATTTTTACTATATAGAGAGAAAACGATGGTTGGCTTAGAAAAATTATTAAGTAAAAAAAAATCAATGAATATTCCTAAATCATCATCTGTTGTATATTTCCTGTAACCTGACTCTACGAAGTTAAAGGCTTAAAACTTCCATGAAATTATCAATGAGCGTTCTTCGAACCCTTCCGTCACTGGGCACCAAATTTGAGTAGGTCTAGTTCACTTTATAACTGGTCTAAACTCCAATTTCTCCGTACAAGCTCCGTGATGAGAATAAGAAGATAACCGGAAGCTTACGTCACTGGAAGGGGCAACTGTAGAGGGTGTACAGTTTACGCCGTTAATGAAAATGTTGACTCGTTCTTGTTCACAAAAGTTTTGAACGATGGTGAAAGTTTTGAAAAATTTCTCTCAGCAACACCCCCGGTCACATTTTTTGAATTTTAACCACGAATTCTCGCCAAGATCGTTACTAGAGAGAGCGTGGGCTCTTATATTATTTCTGCAGATGCTTTACCGTACGTCTCTTGATGTCTATTGGCTCATTTGTAAAATATTTTGGGTAATTATTTTCGTGATAGGAAGTGGGCTACCTGTTTCGGATATATCACGTAAGGAGTTTTCCTCGTCACTTCACTAAATTACTACGTGTGGGAAAATATGACGTATGAAGACAATCAATATTTCCTGAAATCGCGATAAAGCAATTCAGCGTAAATATACATACTGTAAATTGGGAGGCAATATCAACCAGGTTTTACGGTTTTTTTCAACGTCATTCAATAAAATGTGACTGCAGGGTTTGGAAATTGAAATGAAGGTAGTTTGTAATTTCTGCTATTAGTTCATTTGTTTGAAAAACAAAAGAAAAAAAGAAAAAAAAAGTGAACCATTTTACGCGGAGATTGAAGTCGTTAAAACATAGTGCTTAATGTTATCCTACTCATTGGACAATATCGGTGCTGCAAAATTTTCAAGTTAAAATTAATGAAAAATTAGAAATGCATTAGGTTTTGAGCGTTGAGAAGTTTGAAATCGTTCAACTGAAAGCCACTGATTTTCTAACTGAAGCCAACTGCCTAATCTTTGGAGGAGAGAGGCTTATTCTCTTTATCCAAACTTCGGATCCAGAAAGGATCAACATTAAACTGGTTGAACAAGCTATCGAGTATGGTATGTTCGGTGGTTCATTCCGAATACTGCATCAAATTTTTCGTCCGGCCCCGTCCTACAATCTTCTTCATAATAATAGAATAATAGAACAGGTGGTACCCGATACGCAGTCAGTTACCCTCTAGTTACCCGCGGAAAAGTTACCTATTTGTAACCCTCGGTTACTCTCAGATTATCCAGAAACCCATCAGTTACCCTTGGTTCCCCTTTAGTTACCCGAGTAACTGATGGCGGGATTTTGCGCATCGGGTTCACAGGTGGACCTAGATTTTTTTAAAGCCCATAGCTCCCTTCCTAGTTGAAGTAAACACGTCCATTTTGCACCGAATGATAGCTAGACTATTATATTATTAATTTTCACTGTCAATTTCCCCCGACCCTCCCCTTATGTAACCAATTTTTTTTTCGACTTTGACAGAAAACAAGCATCTGTACTGAAGAGGTAAACGTGGTCTCATGGTAAAAATCAAATTTTAATGCAAGTTAAACACAGGGATAATGTAAATTAGACCTAGAAATCGCAAATTTAGTAATTCCTTTCAGCCACTGTATATTCTACATGTGCCCATAAAAAGCATTTTTGGCACTGGATCCATTGTTCTCTACATGGGGCTGTCCTTGAAATAGAAATGGATTTGGATGACCGTTTCCGATCTATTCTGAATCGAATAGTTCGACACAAATATCAATTAATTTGAAGGGAAATTTGAATTTATCAATTTTTTTCATATTCTTGTTGTGTAGGCCCTCGTTTGTACCACTTCATCTCCGATGAAGTCTTGCAAGAATATTTTTCCTTGTTTTGCAAATAGTCAACTTTTGATACGAAATCGATTCATCATGCAAAAAGTAAGATCAAACTTATCTCTCCATGAGATATAGATTTTGAAAGTTTTTTCAAATTCAATAGATATAGTCGCTTACTTTTTTCGAATAAATTCTCAAATTGCAAGAAATTACACACTAAATTACAAAAAAAAAGAGCCTCAAATGTAACGCGTACGTTTTTCTCGTTTGTGTGACAAAGTAAAGACATGAAAACGTCAAAATAAATTTCCATGGAAACAATAATTCTGTTCCTCCTAAAATGTAACACACAACGTTTTTTCCGTTTGTATGCCAAAGTAAAGACATGAAAACGTCAAAACGACAAAAAAATAACAAGACTGCAATCACGCAGCACTATCACTCTATTTGTGCAATAAAGTTCAAACAAGTCAAGTGGCATCTTAGGAAATTGTAATTCTTCATAATTATGCTAAAGCCAAAAAAGGAACTTGATTTAGATTCAAATAAACTTTACATTTTGAATAGACATAACAAAGATTATCACTAATACTATCAATACATTGTT
The DNA here is from genome assembly GCA_031841125.1 of Acanthococcus lagerstroemiae. Taxonomy (NCBI): domain Eukaryota; kingdom Metazoa; phylum Arthropoda; class Insecta; order Hemiptera; family Eriococcidae; genus Acanthococcus; species Acanthococcus lagerstroemiae. The sequence goes on along the minus strand of CM063112.1, from coordinate 30,717,259 downwards.
AACTGACATCCAGTTTTGAGAACATTGGAAGTGCATTTATTGGTCATACTTTCAGCATTGACATAAAATGATCAAAAAACAGAAAAACAATCTATCGCAATTTATACATCTTCAGGATAAATATCTTTCCCATATTCAACATGAGGCTATAGAATTTGATTTCGATTTGCTTGTTGCTTGATAAATTTGTAGTCTCTGTTGTAGTATTTCTCCTCGATGCTTCTTGTAATGTATACAATTACAATTCTGCTTCTTGCGTTCTGATATACATTTACAAACTCTCTGTGCATCATATAGGTAGTAAGGCTTCATAAAGGGTAACGCCGTTGTTTCCTCTTCAGGTGAAGACAACCACAATGTTAGGCTTCATCGCTCGAAACCTGAAACAGAATACCAAAATTACCATTAATACTTTTATCATATTTATGAGACATAATTCACATCGCATTATTCCTTGGAAAATTTACTTATTAGAGTAACACAGAAATTTGTATGTACTTGGTTCGATTCAAAGAAATTCTACACGAATTAAACTGAAAACCCACTTCATACAATAACGAACAACACACTTACCTCCTCTAAATCTTGAGGAAATACTTTCTTCCATAGGAAAATATGAAAAGTACAATACTCTAGGCTCTTTAATACCGACCCTAAGAAAATCGAAACTGTTGCTCATAATTATTGTTGTGAATTTTAACTTTTAAGATTTTAACTAATTGATTTCTTGGAAATAAAGCGCCACTGAACTGAACTGTAACTCAAATCAATGAACACTATCGAAAACCGCACAACTGAAATCAGAGGCGTAGCGTGCTCAACATAAATGGGGGGAGGGAGCACAATCCAATTCGTATGTGACGTTGCTTCTCTACAAAATTCTTACCGAGGTAGATAAAAAAGGATATTCCTTTATTATAAATTAATATAATATGTGACGCGCCATGAGAAACCATACCTTCGGGTGAAGAGGGTCGAAAATGAAATTTTGACTGATTCTAATAGAGAAAGTATGGAGAATCCAATCCCGCAAACCGCAGCTTAATCGGAGCAAAATTCTCAGAGATATGCCATTTTGAAGTTGGAAACTACTAAAAAGTACTTCTCGAGAAAAACAGCTTTAAAGTTTTTTATTCGGACATTGCTTAAATTAACAAGTTCTCCGAAGGTATTATGATTGAAAATTAGCCCCCCCCCCCCGTAAAATTTTATGAGAGATTCAATGGTGTAGGTTTCAGGTTTGCTAAAATAAAACTGACAAATGTATGCAAATAAAGTTTATTATTAAAAAAATGTATGTAAATGACGTTGATTATTAAAATAATCTATCATACAAAAAAATTCAAAAAAAATTTTTTTTACAAAAATTATAAAAATCAAACAAATAAACAACGAAACTAGCGAGTATGGGTGCCTAAAATGTTCTTCAGATACTCTAGAACACATTTCCGGCAAAAAGTCATTTTTGATCAAAATCAATTTTTCAACGTGTTTTGGCATTTTTCTTGAAAACAACTTTTTCACCCGAAGGTATGGTTTCTCATGGCGCATCACATATAAGAATATTGGGGGGGGGGCTACGTACCCCCTCCGTGCCTCAGACGCTACGCCACTGACTGAAATGACGCGCCACTGAACTCACCTGTGACTCAGATCATATTGAAAAAGAAATTGGAACTGTGCATCGAAAGAGTCGTCCCCTGACGGCCAAAAATAGAAGCTTCGAAAGAATAATCATCTAGGACTATTCAATAGAGATGATAATGGTAAAAGAAAGACCAAAACTATTTTTTCCCTATATTTTTACGATTTTTCTAAAATTATTAATAATGTGAAGGTATTCGGAAGGGTAGTAATGTGTCTTTAACGTGATACAAAATTTTCTCTTTGTTATTTGGCATTAAAAAAAAACAAAAAAAAAACGTTAATCATTATGATTATTTTACCTTAGCTGGTCTGGTTCGAGAAAGTATAATTTTAAGAGGCGTACCAAAAATTTTTTAAACCTCCACCGACATTATGTTCAATATTTTTGAAATGCGAAAAATTATAAAAATTGCTCTATTTACACATCATTTTTTCAAATTCTTATCACCTAGAGCGATACTAGCGCGCCAGACGTTCGTCCGGTCCGAATGAGAAAAAAGAAAATAAGCGATTGCAATAGGCTCGGCTACTCAGCCAACTCTAAAAATTATTAATTTTCAGCACAATCCTGGGACCTTATAACACCTGGATAGTTCATTATTTGTTATCGAAATACAACTTTCTGTTGCATTTTGGGTAGATAGCGTTACTAGTTTACAAGAATCAGCTGTAGTATCGCGTTTGTACAACGTACTCTACCTACGCCTGCTTGTCCTCTTTTCGCTGCTGTATTAAATATTCTCTACTCCCCCGTCCAAAAATCATTTTCTTCTGGCCATCTCACTTCACTAATTCCTATTAGATCTCATTTTGGTCTTTTCATCTCTTTTCTTAAGGTTTCTCATTTGTCTACCTCATTCAGTGTCTGTACTTTCCACGTCCCTACACTCAATTCTGATAGTTTCTCACTAGATAGTCTCTGCCTGGACATCCAAATGGGAGACTTCTTACGTTTGGAATTATTATTTACTTTGTGAGTTGTCAGCATAATTAATTACTCTGGTGGAGGTGCATCTCCAGAGAAGAATATTCATGTAGTTTCCCCTTTTACTTTTATCAGGGTTTATCTGTCAGAGTTTTCCTTCTCCTACACGTCGTTATAAATGGGTCGATGAAATGCCGTCACGCTCGATATGCTGAACAGATTCTTTTGAAAAATGTCTCAAATGAAAGCTTGGGCTCCCTAGGAGGTTTCTTTAAAAAAAAAAAACATTGCAGAGAAGTGCATTCAGTAAGCTGTAATTAAGTTTTAAAGTCGTTTTGCATCTGTGTCTATGTGTGAGTGTTCCGCGCACTTACCCCGTCATCGTAAACGCGTGTTAGAATGATCAGTGTGACCAGTAGGAAGTATTTTATATAACACATCGTGAATATAGAACGATCAGGGTTTCTTTCATCTAAAAGCGTCTCAGTGTACATACTGCGGTTGATCAGGCCGTGTTGCGTTTTTTTATTACTGAACTTTTACTTTAAAAATCCTTTTTTAGGGCTTCATGTGTTCAAAACTTGGGTCATGTGTCGTTTTTTACTATCGAATTTTCATTTTACAAATACTTTTTTGCTTCATTTTGCATTTATTAAATAGATTAATGTAATACATAAAGACAAGTCTCGATTTTTCCTCACTAGTGTTCTCAGTTATTACTGAAGGAAATCTTTTTAAAAATGTCTCATCTAGAAGTAAGTACTCCCTAGCAGGCTTACGGCGTGAAAATGTTTTGATAACTGTGACGTAAAACGTACTGACTTTCCGATGCACAGAATCCCGCCAGTTACCCAAGTAACTGAAAGGGAACCAAGGGTAACTGACAGGTTTCTGGGTAATCTGAGGGTAACTGGACGCTGTTAAGCATAAGGGAACCAACCAGTAAAATCTGTTTTTTGAGAACACGTCATAAAAAAAAAATTAAAAAACGTTAGCTGTTTTTTTTGTTTTTTTTTATTTATTCTTGATTGTTTTACAAAATACTATTTTTTAATTTTTAATATTTTAAATTATATTTTTTGTAATTAATATTAATTAATTTTTTTAATCAATGAAAACTATTTTTTTTTGTTTTTAATGCTTTTGATTCGAAGTTCACGAGCCATGTAGAAACTATGTGACACAGCGTTTACAGATAAGATTTTTTCAACGTGAGTGCACATTTTTGAATCGGGGGGCCAATTTTGAAAAATTATGCTTTTTATGCACTTACCAATAACGATACTAAATGTCAGCTGGTTCCCTTGCGCTTAACAGCATCCAACTGACGGTTGCAAATGGGTGACTTTTCCGCGGGTAACTAGGGTAACTGATTGCGTATCCGGTTGGGAGACAGATATACCAAGTTCAAAACTCAGTTCATGTTGCGTTTTTTTACTATAGATCTTTCATTTTACAAACATTTTTTTGCTTCATTTTTCGATTATTGAGAAGATTAAAGACATGTAAGTGGAGGTGTCATGTTTCGTTTTTTTACTAAAAACTTTTATATTTTACAAATAATACTTTTTTTAATTTCATCTGACTGGGACTGGGCGAATTGTAGAAGCGCTAGCGTCGTATCTTTTAGTGCGTTTGTTATTATACAATGATAAGGAGAACATACATATTATAGCGGTATACCTGTGACATAAACGTACAAACTGTTATCAAAGCCGATATCTTTAATGTTTTTGAGAGCCTCTGACTGGGACTGTGCAAACTGTAGAAGCACTATAGCGTCGAATCTTTTAGTGCTTTTTTTTTTTTTTTAACTATCAAACTTTTATTTTACAAATACCTTTTTGCTTCATTTTTCATTTATTGAAGAGATTAAAGAGATTTAGATGATAAGTAAAGTATACCGGCTAGGCATTTTCAAAGTGCGAAGTTACAATCGTACTGCATACAATGATAAGAAGAACATATAGCGCGACCTGTGACACAAACATACAAACTGTTATCAAAGTTGTTATCTATAATTAATGTTTTTGAATGCCTCTGACTGGGACTGTGCAAATTATAGAAGCGCCAGCGTCGAATAGGTTATAATTAGAGCACGGATTTCGTGGCATTTGTCAGATTATTTGCATGAGGGTGGAAGGATTGGGAGTGAAAGGTAAGCACGTTTTAGGATATGGGGAGGCTAGGGAAATTTTTTTTGGCCAAAAATGCCAAAAACCTATATAAATGCCAGAAACGGATAAAATGCCGAATAATGCCAAATAAGACCAACGAAAAAAAAATGACACGTTTACGCTCCTATAACATCGGTCGACACTGAGCGAACATTTTCAGGCCTCAAAGTGGTCTTAACAGATCGTCGACATAGTTTCAAGGAGGATAATCTTGAGGGGCACTTGATTATTACCGACTTTTCTACAGAAAAGTCAGGTATTATACCCGTCACAGCTGTCGATATGGGGGTGGGGGCAATGTTTTTTTTACGTTTCAGAGTGTGTAGAATGTATGTATGTGTGTATGTATGTATATATGTATGTACGGACAAACATTAATTTAAACCCAATATTATTATTAAAAGATTTTTATTTTTTTAATTATCATTTTAATAATTTTAATTAATTTAATTCTAATTAATCCTAATTTATTTAATAATTATGATAATTTTAATATAATAAATTATTTTAAAACCCCAAATCATATTGAACCTGAATGATACTTTTTATTTTTTTATTCTATTCTTCGATCAATTGAAAATAAATTATCAGGATTACTTAGTTTTAGTTTTTATTTCTATCATTCTTATTTTTATACTACCTAAATTTATAATTAATAAATTTCAATCAAATAAATTTATTCCTATAGTAAAAATTATTTTATGAATTTTTTAAAATATTATTATTTCTATTAGATATTTAGGAACAAAAATTATAGAATTCCCTTTTAATTTAATTAATTAAATTTTAATTATTATATTTTTCTTAATAATTAATTTAATAAATTTAATTAACAAATTAAAATTTTTTTTTTAATTAATAAAAAATTATTTTGAAAATAATTTAAAAAAATTAATTTAAAACTAAAAACTATAACCTAAATTAATTGAATTTTTATAAAAAAACTAAATAAATCCTTTCCTACTAAATTTAATTATTAAAATTTAAAAGAAAATATCCTAACCTAATTACACGGTTTAATATCAAATCATTGTAAATATTATAATAGTCAAACAGACTTACAAATCATATTTTATTAAAAAATTTCTTACTTCTTCAAGCTTCTTTCATGATTAATATATGATTTCATAAGTTTTGTATATGGGTTACATCCAGAGTACTTAACTTTCATTATTTCATTAATTCGTCAGAATATATTTTGCTTAAATGATAAGTAGCTCGAAAAGTCGGTTCTGCTTTCGCTGCTGCGAAAGCTTTTTTTACATAATTCCCGCTTTTTATAGATTTTCATGTTCATTATTCTTTTATATTAATTTTTATGACGTCAAATATTTTTCAAGGGCATATATGACCTTAATCGTTGGTCCAAATAAATAAATTAAAAGAAAAAAAATTATCTATTGCTCAAATACACAATTTTCCACTTTTACTCAAGATTTTTGTGATTTTTTTTTCGTGCCAAAGAATGCCAATTTTTGAATTTTAATAGCCAAAATTCAGCCTCAAAAATGCCAAGAAATCCGTGCTCTAGTTATAATACTGTAAACCATCACCATTCGAACTTTTATCCTCTGAGGTCTATTCTAAAATATTTTATTAAAAATAGTAATAGTAAGGTAAGCTACCTATTCTGAGTCTAGCATCAATTGTGAGTCCTTTTTTTGAAAACGCGTTTTCTCGCTAGATCGAGGCATTGAGCAACCGTGAAGCCTCTTCCATTCGAAGGACCAACATGTTTTACACTATCCGCTTGGTTTCAAGTTAACTCAAGTTGTTTGTTGTGATGGAATTTTTTTTCGAAGTTGTTATCAAAACATGCCTTATTTTTCATGTGTGTGAAATATCAATTCTGTGATAAACGATTGATAAGTACTTTAAATTAATATTTTCTCAACGTATTATATATGGGTGTGTAGAGGAGAGTCTAGGGAACATTTTTCCGCTTGAGTTTTCGATTTCGGTCCACATATATGTGTGTGCAAAAAGAATAAAGAAATTCAAAAAATGGAAAAGTTTGCAAAAATCGCGAAAAATCAAAGTGAATGATCGGGTAATCGAATGAAAAGTGTAGTACAAGTGATACTTTAACTTATAAGACCAAATTTCACGTTTTTTCAGTTACTTTTTCTAATCAAACTTTAGCCCGACCCACAATTGGTACTACTTTTTTTCAGACCCATTATTGGTACTGTGAATTTACTCGACTTTAATGCATTTTTAAAATACTTAAAAATCAAATAAGACGAGTCAACGTGTTTTTAAAATAAATTTGAAATGCTTACTTAAGTAAACTACATCATTTTTCATTTAATTTATTATACTTACCAATTGTGGGTATATCAAAAAATTTCGTATCAATTGTGGGTCGTTGCCAATTAATATGGGTCGACCCATAATTGGTATTTTCAAAAGTTGTTCGGATCGAGAAAATTCACCTGGAATTTTGAACAACTTAGAAGGCCTCAGTGTCATTTGCGAGGATATTTTATACTGAATTGCTGGAGAATCAGAAAATACCCATAATTGGGAGCAGCACTCAATCTTGGGTTTTCAGTACTTTTGGGGAAAAATTCACCAAAAATCTAAAAATGCTTAAAACTCAAAAGTAACTGTCACAAGTAGTAATAAGTTATTTATGATAGGTAATATTTATTACTGTTGAAGCAGTGCGTGACAATGAACAAAAACACCCTCAGTACTCCTATTGAGGTCGTGAAATGTACCGGATAATTTGATCACTTCTTATTTTTTAGATAGAGAAGAACGGGTAATCCGATTTAATTTTCAAAGATTACAAAGCTTACACATTTATGAAAAAACAATTTCATGCTTCATTTTCTTTCATTAAAGAAAATTATCAAAACGTATAAGTATAAGCCTGTTTATTTCTATATGGGAATTTACATGTCATTTCGTTTCATACTATTGCATATGTTTGGGCAAAAGTACCGCTCAGTACTTCTATTGAGAACGTGAAATGTACAGGGCAATTCGATCATATCTCATTTTGGAGATAGAGAAGAATGGGCAATTCTATTTAATTTCCAAAGATTACAAAGCTTATCCATTTTAGGAAAAAACAATGCCATATTTCATTTTCTTTATTTTTTTCCAAACACCTGTTTTTTTTTTTGTATGGGAATTTACATGTTATTTCGTTTCATATGTACTAATGCATATGTTTGAGCCCGTCCGAAGGACGGGTAATTCAGCTAGTACTAATATACATGGTTCTTGTCTCGGCTTTTGTTTCAGGGATACCTACCAACTGAAGTGAGCAACACGCACCGTTTTTGTCCCTGTGATGTGCCTGTGGGCAAGCTGTGTATTCTTCAGTGGCCCACAATCACAGCACTTGTGACCGAAACGACCTCTTACTGGCTCGTTCTACAATCGTGCTTCGCTCGAAAAGCTGCGAAAGTTTTTCATCTCGCCGGAGGCGATATTAATTTCGCGCACCGAGATTTGTATTCTGCTGGCGAACATCGCAGAGCCCGGATCCAATTACAGAAGAGTCGATACGTCCAACCGATTTCCACTTCAATTCTTCGTCGGATAAAGTCGGACGATATTTTTACGTAACTGTATTCGAATCAGCTCGGGATTTTTGGACTAACGCCTGACAATAGCGTAATCTGTTTTCAGAGTAGGCGCATTTTACGTGGGCAATTTGAACGGCTCGAATTAGGGTTGTGTGTACGAAATCGAAATTAGCAGAACATATCCGAAAAACTTGCGACGTAAAAACATGTAGAAACATCGAAGGAGTTGAACTATTCAAGTGGATGTGAGCTGGTTTCCACTTCAATTCATCGACGGACATGAAGCTCAGGTGTAACTTCAAAAATAACAAAGAGTGGGAATGATTACATTGGACTGACAGGTGCTTAATTCAGGTTCGAAATTGTAATATTTTAACAAGCAAATGGGCTGTGACGTTATGAACCCCAAAAAAGAGATCCTTTCTTTTGAACTACTGAGTGTAAATCCTGTTCCATTTAGTGGGTGTTCTGGGGGTGCTGTTTACTGGTATGCTGTTGAATACTCGGAAAACCTCCAAAATTGAACTGCGTATGAGTGTGGCCAGTCATTCAGGTTCGAGACAGCGGCTGATGAGAAGACTGGATTGAAAAATTCAACCAGATCATTATGAAGCCCGATTGATAAGTTCTTCAAAAATGTTGATATTTCAAGTATGTTTTTTCATGGAGGATAGTAGGGTATAAAGTCTTTACGATTCCTATATGGCCATGTAAAAGAGTTTGAAAAGAGCCTGCCTGATTTAGCCCGTATATTACGCATTTTAACCGCTGGGTCACCACCACAGCTACGCCAGACTCAAGCCGAATCGAATAATTCGACTATATATAATCTTCGAATGTGTTTAATGTTACACAAAGCTCGCTGATTTCGAATTTGATACGGACAACCCTTCTTCAGTTGTTAAAATTTGCGAGAAAGGAAACAGTAAACGAAAAAGCACGTTTTACAAAAACTCGTCATCAATCACCGGGAGAGTCGAAGTATAAAGCACTGATTACAGGGGTAATGAAGCGCTACTTCCATTCTTGAAGCTGATTAGAGATTTGTGCTTGAAATGATTTAATTTTGTTATTTCTCTTTGTAAGCATTAAGAAACACGTTTGTAGATATTTTCCTTCTTCCCATGGTCGAGGATGTCGGTTGTCGTAATTCGAAGTCCTCTGTAATTCAACTTTCAGCCATCTTTTCGAGGCTGAAAGCTTATGTTATTTTCTTATGTAGTATGTGTGCCCGCTTTAAAACTTTTTCATGTCACCTATCTTCCTCATCAATATTCAACAGCCCCGGAATCAAGAGGAGGTGCATGATACATTTTGTCCCTTCAATGAAAATGTTTTCAAAAATGTTCCTAGAAAATACTTTTGGAAGGGGTGTCGAGGGAAGAATTCCTAAGCCCCTGAACAGTTTTCGTTTTCTCTGCTCGTATTTTATCGTCGCCACAAGGGCGGGAATCCTCCCCCAATAATTTTTATTATCCGGCACTCATGCTGATATGTTTACAGAGCAGACAAGGAATTGCCAGAGATTTCGCTCTATGTAGCTGGAAATAATGCACGACATTCGAATGCTGTGATGTGTATGTGGGCTTATTGTATTTCTGCACTAATGGCCCACAATCACAGCACTAGCAAATGGATAGCCTATTACTGGATAAGAAGACGGAACGTGAAGAAATTGAATTGGCTGGACTAAATTCTCACTTCACGTGTCTACCTTGGTAAAAGAAAATTGCAAAAGGAATTTTCGATTCAGATGAATCTACTTTTCTCCGCCATAGAAAATTGACAGGGTTGGACATGTACTGCCGAGAACGGAGCGGTAAATCTCGCTTGTCACAGCACAAATACTGCAAAAATTTCAATCCTTCCTTTGCAACTTCGAGAGAGCCCTCCAGCTTAAGTCATAAGTTGACGAGCTGATTAGAATTCATCAGGTATTCTAAGGATGCCCCTTTTGTTAACACCTAGTTCGCTTTTATGCGCGTCACGTAAATTTTGCTCATTTCGTGCGTGGAACTCAGGTTACAGAGTACAAATCTGGACCGTGTAGCGAGCGACAAGGATACCTTACTCAATTTTCTAGGAAATGTTAATTTTCTTCACTAAAAGGGGCATCCTTAGAATACCTGATGAATCCCAAACAGCGTGTCAACTTATAACTTTGAAAATCTTTGAATTCGAACATGCGCAATATTCTGGACTCGATCTAAGTCTTGTTCTCTCTCTCTCTCTCTCCGCATCTTTTTTCCTTTCCCCCTTTTCCCTTTTTCCCTTTTCCCTTTTCCTTTTTCCTTTTCCCTTTTTGATTTTTCCTTTCCTTTTCCCTTTTTCCCTGTCCCCTCTTTCTCCTTTTTTCTTTTTCCCTTTTCCTTTTTTCCTTTTTCCCCTTTTCCATTTTCCCTTTTTTTGTAATTTCGTATTGGAGGATTGGAGGATCGAACCCGCATTTATTGAGACATCTGACTGAAGTGTAGCGAAAGTCTCTAACCACTTGGCCACGTAGCGTATTACAAGATAGTGACTTGGGAATGCATTTATTTATTCAGGACTACAGATTTTTGCTGGCCACTATCTGTGTATGCAAATTAAATTTTTGAATTTATCTGTGTTTTATTTTGTACTCGATGTAGCACAATTTGCTGGCCATGTGGCCACTAATCTTTGTCTGCATGTAATAGGTGCAGTGTACGCACGTGAAGATCCGTTTTATTTTCTATTCGACATTCATTCTATGTACAGAAAAAAACATTGCCGCTTCTAATCATTACACAACAAGAGCCAAAAGTGAATTCACATGACCCACTTTTGACTCTTCTATTTTTTTTTTTTTTTTTTTTTTTTTAGTATCATCAGAATTTTCAGGAAAACAGAAATTTAGGACTTCTTTAAAATAATTTTTAAATTGCAAAATTTAACAACAGTTTTGGTAAGAGAAAGTAGCATAACAAATCGTTTAAGGGCCGTAAAAAGGTAATTTGATTTAAAAAAAATAAAATAAATCTAAATAAATAAAAAAACGCGGAGAACATTTTTTCTCAGTCATAACTATTGAGGTATGGAAACAAACACCTTTTTGAAAAAACTTTTCAATTATTTTCTTACAAACTTTAATGACAGAAAACGTACATGACATTAAAAAAGTTGAATGCGTCAATATTGTTTTCCCTTGTATTTTCTGTATGTGTGTGTGGGGGGGGGGGGACTTCCAAGTTTGAATTTTCAACAGGTATTGAGATGGTACATCAAAAACAACAGTTTAGACTTTTGCCGGCAGGTAGCGGCATAAACAGACGAGATAAGCCGGTGGTCTATATTGAGAACTGAGGTCCATATTATGCTGCCTTACCCTCTACCTTCATATGAACCAGCTTATAGCCTGAAGCAATTCTGTTGGTTTTTCTATTTTTACAGGGAGATCCCCCGGTCCGGTGGGCATGTCCAACTCTGAAATTTCTCTGTTTACTAAGTTCGTATGTACTCTCCTGCTAATGCATTTTGTGTTCTGCTAAAATAAATACTATGTGTTCTCAAAACTACTGAATAGTTTCTACCTATTTGATCTTAGCAGATATCTGTTAATTGAGAAGTGCAAAAACTCCACTGTATTGTTAATTTTCTTAACACCTAGTTTGCTTTTATGCGCGTCACGTAAATTTTACTGATTTCGTCCGTGGAACTCAGGTTACAGAGTACAAATCTGGACCCTGTAGCGAGCGACAAGGAAGCCTCTATTTCGATACCTTACTCAATTTTCTAGGAAATGTTAATTTTCTTCAGTAAAAGGGGCATCCTTAGAATACCTGATGAAGTCCAATCAGCTTGTCAACTTATGACTTTGAAAATCTTAGCTCGATCTAAGTCTTGTTCTCTCTCTCTGACTCTCTCTCTCCGCATCTCCGCATCGCCCCTTTTTCCTTTTTTCCTTTTTCCTTTTCCCCCTTTTCCTTTTCCCCTTTCCCCCTTTTCCTTTTCCCTTTTCCCCTTTTCCCATTTCCCCTTTAACTCTTTAACTGTTTTTTAGTTTCTTTTTCTAATTTGCTCTGAATCCGAGCCCTGGGATCCGCCCTTTCAGACATTGGGGAGGCTGTTAGGGGCTGCCCCTCTTCTTATGGAAAAACCGGCCTAGGTCGAGATCTGGTGAGTGCTATGTGGGCTCGAACCCGGGACCTCCGGATTCCGTGACTGATGAGCTATCCACTCGGCTAACCACATCCTAATGTTTTTTACAGTTAAAACGGTTATGTAATGACCGTAGCTCAATTTTGACAACAGATTCAAATTCGTCTCGAAAAATTGAGTAATTAGCACCAGCGCCGAAGTTGAAGCTCCCCAAAAATTTTTTTGCCCCAAAAAGGACATGATGTATAAAAATTCTCCATGACCAATTCTATTAAGAATAAATTTAATATTAATAATCATAATTTTAACTTTTAAATAAATTTAAACTTATAGTATGGAGAAATTTTCAAAATTCGAAAAAATAAAAAGCTTTCAAATAAGGACTGCTATTGACTCAACTTTTTGCGCTGAGTTCGAAATCGGTGTTCAAATTTAGCGGCGACTCTCCGTTCACGAGATACACCGAAAAATCGTTAAAAATTGGTCAATTTGAGTCAAAAAATGACCGTTACTCAATTTTGGCGACAGATTCGAATTCGTCTCAGAAAATTGAGAAATTAGCCCCAACGCCGACGTCGAAACTCTCCGAAAATTTTTTTTTCTAAAAAAAAAACATGATGTTAGTATGGTGAAATTTTCAAAATTCGAAAAAATCAAAAACTTTCAGTGAAAGACTGTTTTTGACTCAATTTGTCACGCTGAGATCGAATTCGGTGTTCAAATTTGGCGGCGATGCTCCGTTCGCGAGATGCACCGAAAAATCGCAGAAAATTTGGTCCATTTTGGGTCAGAAAACGACCGTAACTCAAATTTGACGACGAATTCGAATTCGTCTCGAAAAATTGAGTAATTAGCCCCAGCGCCGACCTCAATGCTCTCCGAAACAATTTTGCCCCCAAGAAAGCCTGATGTATAGCATGGAGAAATTTCAAAATTTGACATAGTCAAAAGCTTTCAATTAAGTCCTGTTTTTAACTCAATTTTTTCCGCTGAGTTCGAAATCGGTGTTCAAATTTGGCGGCGATGCTCCGTTCGCGAGATGCACCGAAAACTCGTTGAAAATTTGGTCATTTTGGGTCAAAAAACGACCGTAGCTCAATTTTGACGACGGATTCGAATTCGTCTCGAAAAATTGAGGAATTAGCCCCAGCGCCGACGTCGAAGCTCTACGAAAATTTTTTGCTCCAAAGAAGACGTAAAAGTGGTATGGAGAAATTTTCAATATTCCAAAAAATCAAAAACTTTCAGTGAAGGACTGTTTCGACTCAATTTTTTCCGCTGAGTTCGAAATCGGTGTTCTAATTTATCGGCGACGCACCGTTCGCGAGATGCAGCGAAAAATCGTTGAAAATTTGATCATTTTGGTTCAATAAATGACCGTAGCTCAACTTTGACGACGGATTCAAATTCGTCTCGAAAAATTGAGTAATTTTAGCCCCAGAGCCGACGTCGAAGCTCTCCGATAATTTTTTTGCTCCAAGAAAGTCATGATGTATAGCAAGGAGAAATTTTCAATATTCGAGAAAATAAAATACTTTCAGTGAAAGACGGTTTTTGACTCAATTTTTTTCGCTGAGTTCGAAATCGGTGATCAAATTTGGCGGCGACGCTCCGTTCGCAAGATACACCGAAAAATCGTTAAAAATTGGTCATTTTGGTTCAAAAAGCGACCGTAGCTCAATTTTGACGACGGATTCGAATTCGTCTCGAAAAATTGAGTAATTAGCCCCAGCGCCGACATCGATGCTCTCCGAAAATTTGAGTTCCAAAAAAGTCATGATGTATAGTATGGAGAAATTTTTAATATTCGAAAAAATCAAAAACTTTCAGTAAAAGACTGTTTTTGACTCAATTTTCTACGCTGAGTTCAAAATCGGTGTTCATATTTGGCGGCGACGCTCTGTTCGCGAGATGCACCGAAAAATCGTTGAAAATTTGGTCATTTTTGTCAAAAAATGACCGAAGCTCAGGTTCGACGATGGATTCGAATTCGTCTCGATTAATTGATAATTAGAACCAGCGCTGACGCAGAAGGTCTCCGAAAATTTTTTCCCTCAAAAAATACAGCTCAATTTAGACGACGGATTCGAATTTATCTCGAAAAATTGAGTAATTAGACCCAGCGCCGACCCTGAAGGTCTATGGAAATTTTTTTGCCCAAAAAAAAACTTGATGTTAGTATGGAGAAATTTTCAAAATTCGAAAAAATAAAAAGCTTTCAAATAAAGACTGTTTTTGACTCAACTTTTTGCGCTGCTTTCGAAATCATTGTTCAAATTTAGCGGCGACTCTCCGTTCGCGAGATACACCGAAAAATCGTTAAAAATTGGTCATTTTGGGTCAAAAAATGACCGAAGCTCAGGTTCGACGATGGATTCGAATTCGTCTCGGAAAATTGAGGAATTAGCCCCAGTGCCGACGTCGAAACTCGCCGAAAAATTTTTTCCCTAAAAAAAACATGATGTTAGTATGGAGAAATTTTCAAAATTTTCAAAAATCAAAAACTTTCAGTGAAAGACTGTTTTTGACTCAATTTTTTCCGCTGAGTTCGAAATCGGTGTTCAAATTTGGCGGTGATGCTCCGTTCGCGAGATGTACCGAAAAATCGTTGAAAATTTGGTCATTTTGGGTCAAAAAACGACCGTAGCTCAATTTTGACGACAGATTCGAATTCGTCACGAACAATTGAGGAATTAGCCCCAGCGCCGACGTCGAAGCTCTCCGAAAATTTTTTGCTCCAAGGGAGACGTAAAGTGGTGTGGAGAAATTTTCAATATTCAAAAAATCAAAAACTTTCAGTGAAGGACTGTTTCGACTCAAGTTTTTACGCTGAGTTCGAAATCGGTTTTCTAATTTGGCGGCGTTGCACCGTTCGCGAGATGCACCGAAAAATCGTTGAAAATTTGATCATTTTGGTTCAAAAAATGACCATAGCTCAACTTTGACGACGGATTCAAATTCGTCTCGGAAAATTGAGTAATTAGCACCAGCGCCGACGCTGAGGGTTTATGAAAATTTTTTGACCTCAAAAATTACATGATGTATAGTATGTAGAAATTCTCAAAATTTGAAAAAATCAAAAGCTTTCAATTAAAGACTGTTTTTGACTCAACTTTTTTCGCTGAGTTCGAAATCGGTGATCAAATTTGACGGCGACGCTCCGTTCGCGAGATATACCAAAAAACCGTTAAAAATTGGTCAATTTGAGTCAAAAAATGACCATAACTCAATTTTGACGACGGAATCGAATTCGTCTTGGAAAATTGAGTGATTAACCCCAGAGCCGACGTCGAAGCTCTCCGATAATTTTTTGGCTCCAAGAAAGTCATGATGTATAGCATGGAGAAATTTTCAATATTCGAAAAAATAAAATACTTTCAATTAAAGACTGTTTTTGACTCAATTTTTTTCGCTGAGTTCGAAATCGGTGATCAAATTTGGCGGCGACGCTCCGTTCGCAAGATACACCGAAAAATCGTTGAAAATTGGTCAATTTGGATCAAAAAATGACCGTAGCTCAGTTTTGACGACGGATACGAATTAGTCTCGAAAAGTTGAGTAATTAGCCCCATCGCCGACGTCGAAGGTCTCCGAATATTTTTTTGCCTCAAAAAAGACATGATGTATAGCATTGAAAAATTTTCAAAATTTGACAAAATCGAAATTTTCGATTAAAGACTGGTTTTGACTCAATTTTTTCCGCTGGGTTCGAATTCGATGTTCAAATTTGGCGGCGACGCTTGGTTCGCGAGATGCACCGAAGAATCGTTAAAAATTGGTCATTTTGGTTCAAAAAGCGACCTTAGCTCAATTTTGACGACGGATTCGAATTCGTCTTGGACAAATTGAGTAATTAGCCCCAACGCCGATGTCGATGCTCTCCGAAAATTTGAGTTCCAAAAAAGTCATGATGGTATCGAATATGAAAAATTTATTAATATTCGAAGAAAAAATCAAAAACTTTCAGTAAAGGACTGTTTTTGACTCAATTTTCTACGCTGAGTTCAAAATCGGTGTTCACATTTGGCGGCGACGCTCTGTTCGCGAGATGCACCGAAAAATCGTTGAAAATTTGGTCATTTTGGGTCAAAAAATGACCGAAGCTCAGGTTCGACGACGGATTCGAATTCGTCTCGAAAAATTGAGGAATTAGCCCCAGCGCCGACGTCGAAGCTCTCCGAAAATTTTTTGCTCCAAGGAAGACGTAAAGTGGTGTGGAGAAATTTTCAATATTCAAAAAATCAAAAACTTTCAGTGAAGGACTGTTTCGACTCAATTTTCTACGCTGAGTTCAAAATCGGTTTTCAAATTTGGCGGCGACGCTCCGTTCGCGAGATGCTCCGAAAATCGTTGAAAATTTGGTCATTTTGGGTCAAAAACGACCGTAGCTCAATTTTGACAACGAATTCGAGTTCGTCTCGAAAAATTGAGTAATCGATTTTCGGCTTCGCCCAAGCAGATGTGAATTTTCAAAGAAGTTAAATGGTGCCCGATACGTGGCATATTCATCGCGTCGAAGGCGCTACCACATTGATGTTTTCATCTTCGTCGACACTATTGCGGATGTCTGAAAAATGTTGTAACGCCTTAGACTTGTTGAATATGCAATACAATTCACACCTATATGCATTTTCAAGATTGCGGATTTCCTGGGGCGAACTGGTAAAAACGCGAAAAACTTGATTGGAGACTGCTAGAGGAAAACTGAAAAACACATTTCATTCGGGAATTTTCTCCTCTATCCAGAATTTCAAACCGCACTGCTTTAACTGTCTTCATTCCAAAATTATTCGCAAATGGTCGGTTCACCCCAGAAAAATAGCAATTTCGAAAACGTCAATTGGAGCGCGATGTGTGGCAAATTCAACGCGTCGAAGGCGCCAACAGAAATGTAATCACTTTCGTGTTTCTCGGCAACGGAGCGTCGCCGCCAAATTTGAACACCAAATTCGAACTCGGCGTAAAAAATTGAGTAAAGAACTATATTTAATTAAAATTTTGGATTTTTGAAAATTTTGAAAATTTCTCCATACACATCATGTCTTTTCTGGGACGAAAAAGTTTTCGGAGAGCTTCGGCCTCGGCGCTGGCGCAGATGACTCAATTTTTCGAGACGAATTCTTGTCCGTTGTCAAAATTGAGCTACAGTCATTTTTTGACCACATTTTCGAGTGTATCTCGGCAACTTCGCGAATTTTTGAAAAATGTAGTAACGCCTTAAACTTGATGGATCTGCAATACAATTGCCACCAATATGCACTTTCGAGATTACGAATTTCCTGGGGCGAACTGGTAAAAGGCGAAAAACTTTTGATTGGCAAACTATCTCCATTCCGAAATTGTTCGCAAATTGTCGGTTCGCCCCAGAAAAATAGAAATTTCGAAAACGTCAATTGGCGCGCGATGTGTGGCATATGCAACGCGTTGAAGGCGCTACCACAAAATTGTTTTCATTTTCGCGTTTCTCTCGGCAACGCAGCGTCGCTGCCAAATTTGAACACAATATTCGAACTCAGTGTGAAAAATTGAGTGGAATACAATCATTCATTCAAAATTGTCGGTTCTTTCTTTTTTCCCCCGATTTTGGCAGATAAGTCTGAAAAATATCACGTCTTTTTTGTGGCAAAAGAATTTTGGGAGAGCTTCGACGTTGGAGTTGCGTTCACTTGGCTCCGACCCACCCCGATAGACTCGAAACATACGCCATTCGTTTGTGTTGGTTTGTGCTGCCCCTCGTCCTGAGATATTCCGGGAAATTTTTGGGGCTGTAGAAACGGCGGCACTACCACTTTCACCTAGGGGATTGAAAATGGCGCAATCGTTTGGGCTTGGTTTGGGCTGAAAACCTTGTCGTTTGAGCTGCTCCCTTCCGGAGTTATTCGGGAAAACTTTCGTAGGGTTGTAGAAACAGGAACACTTCTCTTCACCTAGAGGATCGAAAATTGTGTTAATTGTTTGTGCTACATGTGTGCTGGTTTGTACTAAAAACCCCGTCGTTTGTGCTATCTCCTTCTCCGGATGTTGAGGTTTATTTTATACCTTTTCTTAGGGGGGGGGGGGGCTGAAGAAACAGGAGCACCCACGCTAGACTGATAGGGTTGCAAGTGGAGGCATTTGTTTGTGCTACATTAGCGCTGGTTTGCCCTGAAAATGCCGTTGTTTGCGCTCCTCCCCTTCTCGAGATAATGAGGATTACTCGTAGGGAGACTCGAGAAATGATTTTTAAAAAGCGATTAGACAAAGGATTGAAAAGAGAAAAGTGGATACCATCGATTATGCTCTGTTTGTGCTGTCACCTATAATCCCCTACAGCTAATCTCCCCGTTAGGATTTGCTTGAAAATGAGGGAGTACGTAAAACATATGTAAGCATTAAGAGAATGCTGTAGAAAAGTTGTTTCATTGTCTATTAGTTAGCTCGATTATTATTTCTCCGAAATTTGTTTCGCGTGCACCTAGACCTACCTACTTACATAACTTATTTTTGGGCACGAATTTATTAATTAATGTGGTTATTGCGTAGCTGAATCGTTTATTCGAATGACCGTTAAAATTTAGGATATCTTGTTTTGACCAAAATCAAATTGCTTGCCCAATCATATCAAAATTGAGACAAATTCTTTTGGTCGTTGAAAGTAAATATTGATGAAATTTTGCTAAAGATTCATGACAGCGTTAGTAGCCGCATTACGACTCACACAGTTTTAATGAAATTAAGTAGTTCGTCCCAAAAATGTATTTTTATTGATTTTTGGAATTTATGGATATGCTCTTGCTATGGAGTTGCGGAATTAGTCTCACTCGTGATATCTTTTGAACATACTGTACTCCAAAATTATTTCCGTATTTCGTGATACTTATACCCGGAGCAGGTAGTTTCAAAATTCCCGGTATGACCTTTTGAGACTCGAAAATTTTGTTGATTTGTGTTCGGCTTCGTCAAAATGCCTTTGTCCTCCTAATTTATTCCTTTTCAGCTGTCAATACATTACGTTATTTGATAAGCAATTTGGTTTTTTGTTACTCAAGAGAAAGGTAGACCCATTGTCTTCGCCGTCATTATGTACCTACAGCTTCACTTTTTTTGGGAATTTTATTTACAATAAATTATACTTGTCCAGTCGGGTGTTTTTTTTTTCTGTTTTTTATGACGTATGTACGTGTCTCTGGTTGGAAGGTTGGTATCCCCACTATTCTGCTTGCTCCACAATCAAAGCCAATGAGAAACGAGGTGAATTTTGGGGGCTCGGTTACTCGAAAGATTCCAAATTTCATCGCCGCCAGATAGGATTCAGAAATTCTCGAGAGGTGCTGCGTGCAAGTCATGTTTAAATGTCCGTATGTCGCGTGCACTTCGGATCCGATATATGTGTAAATGTTCGTGTTAAAGAAATATCTGTAAATGTTCGCGTTCAAGTGATGTGCCTTTTGGATTGGATATGCCTGGATGTTTGAATTTGCTGAGTTGTGATGAAATGGAGTCCACGCTGTTGTTTCATGTCTGAGTAAGTTTTTCAATTTAAATGATTGCTTGCCTGTAATTTGACTGTTATATTTGGTTGATTGTATGTCCGTTGTGTGCGGTTACTGATTATACTCTTGTCTGCATCATCCTAGTAATGTTCCTGGGTCACGCGACTGTGCTTTCTAGGTTCATTTTCAAAACATTTTTATAGTATTTGATAGATTTAAATTGTCTAGTCTGAGTTATTTGAGGGTGGGGGAGGGGTAGTTTTAAAATCAAACTGTTATAGGATATTACTGGTCACAATTCTATGCCTCTTTGTCATCTTAAGAATCTTGGGTCCTGAGATGATTCCAGTAACAACAAATCTTCTTAACGAGGTCTGTAGCAGGATAATTTTAGTAGGTGCCAGTAGGGATTACTACTGGTTGAAAGTTCTATAATGGGATGATTCCAATAAGCTACTGGTAGAAAATCTCAATGATTCCAGTTGTGATCTGATCTGTGCTCCTTAAAATCCTCTTTATACCGGTGGAAAGTCTCGATACGATTCCAGTAGCAACCACTGTTGGTTGAAAGTCCTGTAATGGGATGATTCCAGCAAGCTACTGGCAGAAAGTTTCATGGGATGATTCCGGTCGTGATGTGTTCCTTATAATCTTTCTTGTGCTGGTAGAAAGTCCTGGGACGATTCCAGTAGCAACCATTGTTGGTTGAAAGTTCCATTATGGAATGATTCCAACAAGCTATTGGCAGAAAGTCTCATTATAGGATGATTCCAGTTGCAATCCAGTCCATTCCTTTGAATCTATCTTGTAATCAAATTCCTGTATTCCTTCTTCTGCTGGTAGTACTGTGGAAGGGTTTTAAAATTATTTTATTAACTGTTTGGGATGATGGTATTAGAATTTAAGCCAATAAGGCAATAGTTTCTTCAGCCGAGCCTCAGGAGTGTCAGTGGAACATAGTTTACATTACTATAATTAACTTTTCGGCTTAAGTTGGATGCCACATATTAGGTTGATAGAACTCTACCAAAACTTGGTTTACATTTAGATTCCTTAAGGTAATTATTACTTTTTAGCTTGGGATGGAGGTACATTTTCTCCTATATTAGTGGGTACTAACTCTGGGCCAATGATGCCCCAACAATATACAACTTATTTAGTTAGACAAACATGATTTTTATTTTACTGCTTGGGAATGTATGTAGCGATCCATATTAGTGGGTACCAACATTGGGCCAGTGGTGCCCCAATGATATATAATTTACTTTTAGTTTAGATATGTATATGTACTATATTTTTGTTTAGATATACTATTTTACTTTTACTTTTGATGTACTATAATGTTTATTTTTCAATTGGAATTGTGAGTTTTCACTAATGTTAGTGTAGTGTTGTCTTGGTCCATATTGTTGCCTTTTTCTCAGTTGGCATTGTCATCTTGGTTGGTGTTGTTATCTTGGTCAGTGTTGTTTTCTTGGTTGGTGTTGCCATCTTAATCAGTGTTGTTTTCTTGGTTGGTGTGGTTTTCTTGATTAGTGAGGTTTTCATTGCTGTTGTCTTTATCAACGTTGTCATTTTTAATGTTGTCCTTTTTGTCAAAGTAGTTATTGCCCTTATCAATGTTGTTGTTTTTGTCACTGTTATCTTTGTTACTGTTGTTATATTCGTCAGTGTTGTTGTATTTGTCAGTGTAGTTAATCCTGACTTTTTCCCCATACTGCCACATTTTCAAGTATATCTTGGGAACAGAGTGTCGCTGCTTAACTTACTCTTAGATTGGTTTAAAATAATTTTCATTTTTTAGCTTGGGATGGTACTCATAGGTGTGATTTTCCACCTATGTTAGTGGGTCCACGTGTTATTAGGAGTGTGTGTACAAACTTTAGGCCTTGTTAATAGTTTGACCCATAACTTTTATTTTATAGCGTTGGAATGTAGGTGGGAATTTCCAACCATATTAGTGGGTATCAACTTTGGGTCGATGATGCCCAATTAATATTTAATTTATCTGTAGTTTAGATATACAAATAAGTGCTATAATTTTTATTTTTAAACTTGGTACTGTGGGTGTGAGGGACCAGTAATGTCCCAGCAGTACATCATTAACTTCTAGTTAGACTTCCATTAATTTTTAATAGCTTAGAATGTAGGTGCGAATTTTCAGCCATGTTTAGGAGGTACCAACATTGGGCCGATAATGCCCCACTGATACGTAATTTAATTTTAGTTTAGATATTATACTATAATTTTTAAGCTCGGGACTACAGTTGTGAGTTTTTATCTGCAATAATTATATATTCTTGGGATGGTGCGCACCTATTTTTGGACCTGCATGATTTTATTTTACAGCCTTGAATTGTATGTGGAAATTTTCAGCTATGTTCAGGAGTAGCGACATTGGGCCAATGATGCCTTTTAAATGTGGTTTGTTATGATTTTTCAAATATCTTAGTAGGTACCAACTGTGAGCTGATGATGCCCCGCCCATACATTATTTACATTCAGCTAGATATATTATAATTTTTATATTTCCAATTGGGACTATCAGTATGCGATAATTATATTCTTGGGATAGTGTGTACAGACCTTAGGCCAATGATGCCTCAATAATACTTAATTTACTTACAGATTTGATTAAATAATGTGAATACTCTTACTTATGAAGTCGGTTGCTATTGTCTGTTGTATTGTATTTTGCTTATGGTAGACTTTTGATCTATGTATCTCGTTACAACATAACAGAAAACATTTATGGGGTTAACATGAGCAACACTGATACTGCTCAGCAAATCAATTCTTATATGACAATCTTACATTTACATAACTAACAAGATCCTATCTAAATCATCTGATAGATCTTACAACTTACAATGTAACGAGATATTTCTCTAGGCTTATATAGGTTTGAGTCGCTAGAACATTTTCAACAACAACATTCTTATTTAGAGTCTGATAGAATTGAAATTGTAGCTCTAGTTTCAATAAATTTACAGCGGTCACTGACAGCCCTAACCTAGCTGTACGTACCCGCGCACATATGTCTGACTAGGCGAGTTAAGGTGTATTCCAGGCCTGGGGGGGTCAGTCGTCCTGGCACAGTGGCTAAGGTAACGTGAACGCCAGTTCTGGTTCGTCTCACGTCCTGTTAGCAGACACATCAGTACTGCAGGTCAACATAACATGGTCTGGCTGTAACCCAACGTTGCGGCCCTAACTTACTTAACATACTGACAGCAACTTAATGGGAGGTAGCTCATGCACGTAACGTAGCTGTGTGTTCTTGCTTCTGGATTGTGGACCAAGTCCATGAACGCTGGCCAATGTTGGTCCTTGCGGCATGAGTCTTGCAGTTCTGGGACAGTCTCGGGTATTTTCATACTCCTACCACTGTGTTCTAACTGGCTCTTAAACTGGAAATGACTACTTAGCGGTTTTGATGGATGCCGGCTACAGTCTAGAGCGATGTGGGTTTGGTTCAGCTGAGCTTGACATCCTGCAAACTGTTAATGCAAACTGCCATCGCATTCCCCCAGTCTTTGTTTATAGGTCTACTTATTATTCAGTCAGTGTCAGTCAGCGGCCGCTTGTCTGCAGGAGAATTAGTTCACGTTGGACGATTGCAATCGACTTCTCAACATGTACAGATTGTTAGAATTTTCATTATATTCTAAAAAAAAATCCAAAATCTGTTTGAATGCAGTAAATGTAGGATATCACTTTTTATTCATGTTTGAAAGGGATTACAGGTGTAAGTTTCTACCTATGTTAGTGGGTGTTGACTTTGGGCCAACGGTGCCCCACTGATACATAAATTTCTTTTAGTTTGGCTGTAATATAATATTTACTTTTAGTTTAGATGTACTATAATATTTACTTTTAGTTTACATGTACTATAATATTTACTTATCAACTGGGGATTAAGTGTGAGCTGTATCCACTTTGGGCTGATGATGCCCTACCAATACATATTTTATTTTATCGTTTATTCACATTTACAAATATTTTTGGCTGGGGTTTGTAGTTGAGTTTTCACCTATGCTAGAGGGTGCCGACTTCGAGCCGATAATGCCCCACTGATTCATAATTTACTTTAATGGAAGGTATACTATAATATTTATTTTTCTTCGGGGGGGTTGTAGGTGGGAGTTTTTCACCTATCCTAGGGGGTACTTGCCCTGCCGATACATAGGTTCCTTTTTATTTTGATATACTATATGTATATTACCAGGGGCGGCAGTTCACCTATGTTAGTATAGTGTCATTTTGGTCTCTGTGTGTTATTGGTTGGTGTTGTCTTTATCAATGATGTCGTCTTGGTTTTTTTTGATATTTTTGTCGGTGTCATCTTGCTCTCTGTGTTCTCTTTATTGATTATTTCATCTCAGTCTCTGTGTTGTCTTGGATAGTGTTTTTATCTTTACCGATTATGTCGTCTTAATCGATGTTTTCATCATTGTCGGTGTTGTCTTTGTTTATGTTGATGGCTTTGCTGGTGTTTTCGTCTTTGTCAAGGTTATTATCTTTGTCAGGTGTTGTGGTGTCATCTGTATACTATAATTTTATGTACTTGAAGAATTTCAATCGCGGATGCATCGCTATTTTAGGTAATTATTTCCAATTTTTATGTATGTGCTACTAATTTTCTTTTTCAGCTT
Organism: Acanthococcus lagerstroemiae; assembly: GCA_031841125.1. NCBI lineage: Eukaryota > Metazoa > Arthropoda > Insecta > Hemiptera > Eriococcidae > Acanthococcus > Acanthococcus lagerstroemiae. The sequence goes on along the minus strand of CM063112.1, from coordinate 30,692,722 downwards.
CCCGCATCGCTGTATATTTCGATATAATCGGTGCGGGACATTTTTTTACTATGTTCAAGTCATTTTAACGTCCTAATTAATCAATTGTATATTCTTGATTAATTATCGTTACTTATGACGACAGAAATTGGTGTTTAATAATGCCGAGCTATCGGTAATATGTCGATAGAAACATAGTTGATGATTACTTACTATAGACATTAAGGATTATTATTTTACTATTGAGGCCCTCTCGCGTTCTCCCAGTCTAACCTTTCATAGGTCTGCTTATTACTCAGTCTCAGAAATTTTCTATTAGTCTGGATGTATACTCAACTTGGGATTTATGGGTGTGAGTTTCCACCTACCTTAGTGGGTATTGACTTTGGGCCAATGATGCCCCACTGATACATAAATTACTTTTAGTTTAGATATACTATAATATTTATTTTGAAGCTTGGGATTAGGTGTGAGTTTTCACCCATGTAAGTAGCTATCAACTTAAGCCCGATGATGTCTCCCCAATACATAGTCATTTTAGTTCGGCTATATACTCCAATATTTCTTTTTCAACTTGGGATTATAGATGTGAGTTTCCACCTACCTTAACGGGTATTGACTTTGGGCCGATGATGCCCCACTGATACATAATTTACTATTAGTTTAGATACGCTATAATATTTATTACTAAGCTTGGGATTAGGTATGAGTCTTCACCTATGTTAGTGGCTATAACTTGAGCACAATGATGCCTCACCGATGCATAATTTTCCTTTAGTTTGACTGTATACTCAACTTGGGATTATAGGTGTGAGTTTCCACCTACCTGCGTGGGTATTGACTTTGGGCCGATGATGCCCCACTGATATATAATTTACTTTTAGTTTAGATATACTATAATAATTATTTTTAAGCTTGGGATTAGGTGTGAGTTTTCACCTATGTTAGTGGCTGTTAACTTGAGCCTACTGATGCCTCACCGATACATACTTTTCTCATAGTTTGCTGTATTCATTTGTTTCACCTACTTTAGTGGGTATTGACTTTAGGCCGATGATGCCCCACTGATACATAATTTACTTTTAGTTTAGATATACTACAATATTTATTTTTAAGCTTGGGATTAGGTGTGAGTTTTCACCTATGTTAGTGGCTATCAACTTGAGCCCACTGATGCCTCACCAATGCATACTTTTCTCTTAGTTTGGCTGTGTACTCATCTTGGGATTATAGGTGTGAGTTTCCACCCATCTTAGTAGGTATTAACTTTGGGTCAATGATGCCCCACTGATACATAATTTACTTTTAGTTTAGATATATTATAATATCTAATTTTAAGCTTGGGATTAGGTGTGAGTTTTCACCTATGTTAGTGGCTATCAACTTGAGCCCACTGATGCCTCACCAATGCATACTTTTCTCTTAGTTTGGCTGTGTACTCATCTTGGGATTATAGGTGTGAGTTTCCACCCATCTTAGTAGGTATTAACTTTGGGTCAATGATGCCCCACTGATACATAATTTACTTTTAGTTTAGATATATTATAATATCTAATTTTAAGCTTGAGATTAGGTGTGAGTTTTCACCTACGTTAGTGGCTATCAACTTGCGCCTAATGATGCCCCACTGATACATAATTCTCTTTTAGTTTCGCTGTGTACTCAGCTTGGGATTACAGATGTGGGTTTCCACCTACCTGCGTGGGTATTGACTTTGGGCCAATTATGCCCTACAAATACATAATTTACTTTTAGTTTAGATATACTATAATATTTATTTTTAAGCTTGGGATTAGGTGTGTTTTCACTTATGTTAATGGCTATCAACTTGAGCCCAATGATGCCTTCCCAATACATCATTTTTTTAGTTCGGCTGTATACTCTAATATTTCTTTTTCAACTTGGGATTATAGATGTGAGTTTCCACCTACCTTAGTGGGTATTGACTTTGGGCTGATAATGCCCCAATGATACATAATTTTATTTACTTTTACTTTAGATATACTATAATATTTATTATTAAGCTTGGGATTAGGTGTGAGTTTTCACCCGTGATAGTGGCTATCAACTTGAGCCCAATGATGCCTCCCCAATACATAGTTATTTTAGTTCGGCTGTATACTCTAATATTTCTTTTTCGACTTGGGATTATAGATGTGAGTTTCCACCTACCTTAGTGGGTATTGACCTTGGACCAATGATGCCCCACTCATACATAATTAACTTTTAGTTTAGATTATACTATATTTATTTTTAAGCTTGGGATTAGGTGTGAGTTTTCACCTATATTAGTGGCTATCAACTTGAGCCCAATGATGCCTTACCAATGCATACATTTCTCTTAGGTTAGCTGTGTATTCATCTTGGGATTATAGGTGTGAGGTTTCACCTACCTTAGTGTGTATTGACTTTGGGCTGATGATGCCCCACCAATTCATATTTTACTTTTAGTTTAGCTATACTATGATTATTATTTTACACATTGTGATTATAGGTGTGAGTTTTCGCCAATGTTAGTGGGTATCCACTTTGGGCTGATGAGCCCGTACCGATACATAATTTATTTTATAGTTTATTCACATTTCCAAATATTGCTTAGCTGGTGTTTGTAGGTGTAAGTTTTCACCTACACTAGTGGGTGCCGACTTCGAGCCGATAATGTCCCACTGATTCATAATTTGCTTTTATGGTAAATATACTATAATATGCTAGAGGGTACTGACTTTGAAGCCGATGATGCCCCACTGGTTTGTAATATACTTTTAGGTTAGTTATAATTATGTACTATAATATTTATTCTCAGCTTCCGATTATATGTGTGAGTTTTCACCTATGCTAGTGGGTATCCACTTTCTGCTGATGATACCCCGCCGATACATAAGTTACTTTTAATTTTGATATATGTACTGTACTATGTTACCAGGGGCGGCGGTTCACCTATGTTAGTATAGTGTCGTTTTGGTCTTGTTTTCTTGGTTGGTGTTGTCCTTATCAATGATGTCGTCTTGGTTGTTTTTGTTATCTTCGTCGGTGACATTTTGGTTTCTGTGCTGCCTTGGTAGGTGTTGTCTTTATCAATGAGGTCGTCTTGGTTGTTTTTTGGCTTCGTCGGTGTCGTCTTGGTCTCGTGTGTTGTCTTGGTTGGTGTTTTTGTCTTTACCAATTATGCCGTCTTATTCGATGTTTTCATCTTTGTTGGTGTTGTTGACTTTGTTGGTGGTTTTGTCTTTGTCGAGGTTGTCATATCTTTGTCAGTTGTTGTGGTGTCATCTTTATACTATAATTTCATGTATGTACTCATCGAATTTCAGTCCTAATTTTTATGTATGTGCTACTATTTTTTTTTCAGCTTCCCGCATCGCTGTATATTTCGTTATAATCGGTGCGGGACATTTTTTTACCGCCTATAATTAATCAATCGTATATTTTTGATTAATTATCGTTACTTAAAATGACGACAGCAATTGGTGTTTAAAAATGCCGTAGAAATTTTATTGGGATTATTATTTTATTATTGTATCTTTTAAATGCCCTCTCGGGGTAGAGATTTTCGATGTTTTTCAGCTCCCGCGCATCACTACATATCTCAATATAATTGGCTTGCGGTATTTTTACTTCCAACACCTTACTTATCAGTCTCATAGGCCTGATTCATAATAGTTGTATGACAGCAATCACGAACTATGAACTATCGATAATATGTCGATAGAAATATTGTTCATATTCTGCTTATTTATTATTAAGTACATATTTGTTATTACTACTCAGCACTATTACGATTATAGTTCTCAATGCCCCTTTTTAGGTAGTAATATCAAACACTTTTTGCAGTGTATTTTTCGTAAATATATCTATTCAATCTCTAATTTTTGTTTTTATTTACATACAGCGCTGTTTGAATAGGGTGACAGGTCGCCGTTTATAGTTCGGGTTCGGGCTAGTTACAAAATTAATGTACAAAGATTCGATTGAGAAGAAATTGGCATCTACGCTTATCTCGGAGAATCGTCTCCTGAGGGGCTAAACGTCCCTCCAAAATCCGTTTCCATTGATTTTTTTTTATCTCACCATCTTCAGCAAACAGAAGCGATGCAAATGACCCCCTTTTTTGAACCAGTAGGTATATATACCAGTCGCAGAACTCTAGTCATGACATTCAGGACTGAAGTTTGAGAATTAACGCAGTTGGGTATTGGAGTATTTCTGTGGATGTTTAACATCAGTGACCCCGAAAAGTTGTGATTTTTGGTACCCATTTTGTATTTCAAGGTATTTTGATCGTCAGCTCCCTCTCATGATACTGCAATTCGCAAACCAGGATCAATAAGATGTCAACAATAAGCTTAGCGAACTCGCGAACCCAAAAATGACATCCAATGTTTCAACTTTTCGAACTTGAGCTTCACTCTTCCCTAATCAAAGTGCCTCAATTTTCAAGTTGAATCAAATTAATAGGTGTCCTTGAAAATCAACAAAATATCTATATTCGGTTTACTGATGAATTTATTCCGCGTCCCCCTCCCCTAAACTGTAAATGCCACGGTTCTTATGATACGATGGAACAAATACACATTAAAACCGAATTTGGGAGAACCTCATGATCCACGAAACTTCCTTATTGCATTTTGTGAGAATTTTTGAGCCTCGGCTCCTTTGAAGTATCTAGCAAATGCAGTAGCACAATGAAACAGAGAGATCCGAAATTTACTGAAGGGAGCCAATGACATTCCACAGGTTTGGATCTTTGTTTCAAATTATACCTAATTATTTTTATTTTTCATTAGCTTGATTTATATTTTTAATGATAGGAATAATTTTTATTTTTCATTAGGTTTTATACAGAAGCGCAAATAGAGTCCAGAACTGGGGGGGGGGGGCTTGAGACCCCTTATGAAGGAACACCACCTCCCCGCATCATTTCCTTTAGTAATTTTTCAGTGTATAGGGGGCTATTTAGAAGTTTAGGGGGCAAGCCCCCAAGCACCCACCTATTTGCGCTTCTTATGGTTTTATATTTTTTCCTCGAATTTTGATGCTGCAAAATTACTTTTGCAGCATTTGTTTGAATGATTGTATCTTCGAGGATCCACCAGACCTTGCCATCAATTCGTGGAATCGCTGCTTCGATACAAATTCTCTCCCTGGAAGTTTGAATCTGTCGACTTTCCCAAATAGTTACTTGCATGCGGTATGTAATTTCGATTTTCATGGGCTTTGGAAGTCTGTATCTCGTCGTTGGCACTCTGTTCTGGATTATAGAATTCACTCCTTTTATTTTTCACCAATTTTCTTGTATCCCTCTGACTTATTTTTACAGTTTTTGACTAAAAGATCATATGCGAATTCTGATTTTTCCTGAAATTCATCGTAACCTGTTGTTATAGTTTTGAATTTTGTATGTTCAGTTTGTTAGTAAATATATACCTACATCAAAGGTACGATTGTGTTCTTGTTTCATTTTTCTTTTACTTTCGGAATTTGGGCTTCTTTCCACCTGCTCTCAGTCAGTCGTAATAAGCCTGACGAAGAACTTGCATACCTCAGCTTCCTCATTTTTATTATTTATACAAAAATGATTCCTTGTACTGTTCTCCTGGTTAAGGGTTTTATACTTGCAACTAAATTGATCCACACTCAGTTTTCGACACTTAGTATAGACAGTCCCCGCAGTTTAATAGAATTTTTGATCGTATTTCGGCACCGGAGGGTCAGCTCCAAATTCGGACAATGAATTTGAGTTCAGCGATAAACATTCAGAATGAATACTCGTATGTGGTTATGCCAATATTTTTTAAGTTTCGAATGTTTTGAAAATTTTTCCATACTATACATCGGGCATTTTTGTCATCGAAAAATCTATCGGAGAGCCTCTGGGCGGGAACCCCGGAAAATACTCAACTTTTCAAGAAGACTTCAGATCCGTCGTCAAAAGTAATCCACACTCAATTTCCGACTTACACCAAATTTTTGACTATGCCTCGGCACCGGTGGTTCAGTACCACATTTGGGTATTGAGTTAAGAGTTATTTTTTGACAATTTCCACAAACACTTTTGAGTGTACATCGGAAACGGAGCGTCGTCATCAAATTTGAAAAACGAATTTGAACTCAGCGTAAAAATTTGAGTAGAAAACAGTCTTTATATCAGAACTTTTGATATTTTCGAATTTTGAAAATTTTTCTTTATACTCATCATGTCTTTTTTGGAGCAAAAAAATTTTCGGACCATATCGGCGTCGGCGCTGGTGTTAGTTACTTAAATTTTCGAGATAAATTCGAATCTGTCGTCAAAATTGTGCTAGAGTCATTTTTGACCAATTTCACAAACATTTTTGAGCCTATCTCAGGAACGGAGCGTCGCACCCAAATTTGTCTAACGAATTTGAACTGAGCGTGGATGTTTGAGCATAAAACAGTCGTCAATTCAAAATTCTTGATTTTTTTCTAATTTTGAAAATTTCTCCATACTCATCACCTTCGCGGGACGAAAAAAAATTTCGGAGAGCTTCGGCGTCGGCTTTGGTGCTAATATTACTTAATTTTTCGAGACAAATTCGAATCCGTCGTCAACATTGTGCCACAGTGATTTTTTGAACAATGTTGCCAACCTTTTTAGGCCTATCTCGGGAACGGCGGGCCAGCATATAATTTGGACAGCGAATTTAACTGCAGCGTAAAAGTGAGTATAAAACAGTCGTCAATTAAAATTTTTTTATTCTTTCCCCAATTTTGAAAAGTGTGTACATCATGCTTTCCATACATTTCTTACCTCCACCGCCCCTTTCCCCACTTCAGAAAAGAATTAACTACCTATTCTTATTAAACTGATAAAGAGGCGTCATAAGAGAGTTCCGTGAGGAAATTTGACATTTTACACGATTTGCAATTTGTTTGTTTATTTTCACATTCGAGGAAATTTTTTTTCGTTGTAGACTTACATTTCTTACCTCCTCCCTCACCAAAAAAAAATATATATGAATGCCTATCTAGTAAAGTGGAGACAGTTCAGTGACAAAATATAAGAAATTTTTGCCGATTCACAGTTGTCGACCTGAATTTTTTACCCTGTCCCCAACAAAAAAATTTAGCTATCTGTTCAGTAAATTGATATCATCGAAAATTGAGTGTGAATTAATTTTGACGATATATTTGAATTTGTCTCGAATTGTTGCATAATTTTCACTTTGCCCCCGCCCGAAAATTTTCTCGCTGAGTTCAAATTCTGTGTCTAAATTTGATGCTGACTTTTCATTACCGCGATACTATTAAAAATAGTATTACACTGGGGAGAGGGCTCACATTGGGTACCCATTCATTGTAAATCAGTTGTGAAGACACATTTGAATTTGTCCCGAAAAGCTCAATAATTTTCATCTTGCCCAAGACCGGAAGATCTACAAAAAAATTTTCACCGATAAAAATGCCTGATGTATAGGAAAAGTGTTCAAAATTTTCGAAAACCAAATACATTTACCAGTTTTTACTCAATAGTCCAGGAAAAATAGGATCTCAATTCGGACAAAATTGCGGACAAAGGATTTTCTGCTGAAATGTGTTCCTTGAGGTAATCTGTCCATGTTGTGAAAATTCACCGCCTCCGGACCGCGGGCGTTGCTCGTGGTGGAGAGGATCGTCTGGAAAATTTAAATTTTTCTAATTTTTCTCGAAAATTATGCTTCCCAGCGAATAATATAAAGGCACAAAAATTATTCCTCATAAAATTTCCTATAATTTGGTACCATATTTGACCCCTCAAAGTTGAACGTTTCGAGCTGAAGAAGCTGATAACTTCCGAAAAATTCTGTTTTTCCTCTTCCTCCAGATTTTTACTTGTGTTTCTCTCCAAAATGCAGCTGCTCATTCTTCGTCACTATGGTAACTGTTGTTGGAAGTAGGGGCGGAGACTTCCGTATCGCGCATGTCGCGCTTGCGACATGTCAGATTTTTTTGCAACATGCAAAAAATTTGTCGGACCTCGGAAAAAAGCTTTTCTTTTCAATTTTTTCAATCACAATGAAATAAAAAGAAAATCATTTTTATGGTTGAACAGCGACACCTATTTGAAAACCCGGAGGTGTCACTGAAGTAGGCGATTCTAGGACACTGCTTTGGAGAACCAAGCCATGGCCCCCTACAATACCCTTGGTCTACCCCGAACTATCGAACAAGTCCACCGAGCGGGGAGACCAAGATGACGAACTCAAGATGAACGAACCAAAGATGCAAACTAAAAGGCCATTTTTGTCCATAATTGTCCAAGATAAACCACAGCATGTATAGACTACCTCAAGGAACACATTTCAGCAGAAAAACCTTTGTCCGCGATTTTGTCCGAATTGAGAGATTTTTCTATCTATTTTTCCTGGACTACAAATTTATCTCGCTGAGTTCAAATTCGTAGTCTAAATCCCCTACTGAATTTCCATTGTCGAGATACGATCAAAAATATTGTTACACTGGGGGAGGGAGAGCCTATACTTAGTATCGAAAATTCATTGTTGATTAGTTGTGACGACGGTTTTGAACTCTCGTCGAAAAACTGAATAATTTTCACCAGGTCCCGGCCCGGAAGAGCACTCCGGAAAAATATTCACCAAAAGAAACGTCTTACGTATCGTACGAAAAAATTTTCATACTTCTAAATTTTTTTCGCTGAGTTCAAATTCGTTTTCTAAATTTAGCGCTAACTTTCTGTTGCTGAGATATGGTCAGAAATATGATTACACTAGGGGAGGCGCTATACTCGGTATCTAAAATTGAGTGTGGATCAATTTTGATGATAAATTTGAATTTGTCTTGAAATGCTGAATAATTTTCGTATTTCCTCGGCCCGGCAAATATACTAAAAAAATTTCGCCGAAAAAATGCCCGATGTGTAGTATGGAAAGATTTTCAAACTTTTCGAAAATCAAAAACATTGAGATAACTACCTGTTTTTACCCAATTTCTCTTGCTGAGTTGAAATTTGGTTTCCAAATTTGGTGCTGATTTTCCATTACCGAGGTCCGATCAAAACAGTATTACACTGGGGACAGGGCCTACATTGGGTATCCAAAATTCATTGTGGATCAGTTGTAACGACGGATTTGAACTCGTCTCGAATAACTGAATAATTTTCACCTGGTCCGGACTTGGAAGTCTTACGAGAAAATTTTTACTGAAAATATGCCTAATGTAGGGGAGCATTGGAGGAAATTGAGACAAGGGAGCAATGAGACGGTGCAGATTTTTAGCCGACATTACAAACTGTAGATGGCAACACGGCAACACTGCATTACATATTCGTCACTATCCAGTATAAGCTAACACTACTGCAGAAAAAGTTTCAGTTCTATCGATTAGTAGCTGTGATTTTGACAACGTGATCGAAATGTGGTCAGTTTTTTAGTTTTCATCATTTACAAAAAGAAAAAAGTTTACAAGAAAGAAAATTTGTATTTGCCAAGTAAGTCATATCTTGTTTAAAATAGGATTAGTAACCAAACTGTACCAAAACCTTTTTTTCTTTTCTCTTTTTTTCTCTCAAATGGTTGTTTTTGAGTTATAAGCGATTGAACATTTTTGCCGCATTAGGGAACAATAAGACGACATTTTAGATAAAATATCGGAAATTTTCGTTAATGCAGAATTTTTGCAACGTATGAATTTCTCACCCACCTAATCTGAATAAATGTGTTTTCTCTATATTGAACATCCACTGGGAATTTTTTTGAATCAAACTTGAAAACCAACCCTCAGAGGGGCCTTATCAGTAGCCCAATTTTTGTCTCATTGGTCCCACGCGTAAAAAAAAAAAAGTAACGCCTCCAGCCTCCTACACATTACATTTAATTTAAATTATTGTAATGTACTTATAAAGTAGATTTATGATCATTTGATTAAATTTTCTGTTTTTCATGTGTTGTATCATTGTTTCCCATGCACTGTGTCAATGCTCCTTTTGAAATTTTTGTGGGGTAATACGAGACAAAATTTTTGAAGGACTGTAGGATTTTGGGAAATGGCCCGAGGAAGTTGAATTTTTTAGGGTTTTTAGTTCAGCCACGTAACTATAGGCTGCAATTATTCGAAGCTTTCCATAGTGGTTCTACGTCATTTTATAACGGGTTTCCAAAAAGTGTCTCTATTCTCCCCATGCTCCCGATATAAGAAAATTTTCAAAATTTTCGGGAATCTAAAAAATTGAGGTAACCGGCTAGTCCTACACAACTTTTCTTGCTGAGTTCAAATTCGTTATCCAAATTTGGCGCTTATTTTCCATTGCTGAGATACGATCAAAAATATTGTTACACTGGGGGGGGGGGCTATGTTGGGAATCGGAAAGAAATGGTGTGAATCAATTTTGACGACGGATTTTAATTCGTGTCGAAATGTTGAATTATCTGCACCACGCCCAGCCCAGAAATTGTATGAAAAAATTTCCACCGAAAGAAATGCCTGATGCATAGTATGAAAAATTTTTCAAAAATTTTGAAAATCATAAAAATTGAGATAATTACTCGTTTTGACTCAATTTTTCTCGCTGAGATCAAATTAGTTGTCTAAATTTGGTGCCGACTTTCTATTACCGAGATACGATCAGAAATATTATTACAGTGGGGCCGGGGCTGTACTGAGTATCGAAAATTCATGGTGGATCAATTTGGACGAGGATTTTAATTCGTCTTCAAACGCTGAATAATTTTTACTTGATCTTGGCCAGGAAGCTCTCCAAAGAATTGCCGCCCAGAGAAATCTCTCATGCATGGATGAAATGTCTTGGAAAATCAAAAAAATTGAGATCGTGATCCTGGCCAGGAAGCTCTCCAAAGAACTGCCGCCCAAAAAAATCTTTCATATATAGTATGGATAAAATTTATTTGAAGATCAAAAAAATTGAGACCCATTCCTGCTTAAATTTTCTCGCTGAGTTAAAATTTTTGGTCCAGATTTGGCGCGAACTTTCCACTGCCGAGATATTATCAAAAATATTGTTACATGGGAGCACGGGCTATAATTAGTATCGAAAAATGAGTGTGGATCAATTTCAATGACGGTTTTGAATTCATCTCGAAATTTTGAATGAATATCACCAGACCCCGGCCTGGAAGCTCTCCGACAAATTTTTTGCGAAAAAAATGCCTGATGGTCTTAAAAAAATTGAATAATTTTCACTAGGCCACAGACCGGAAGCTCTTCGAAAAACTATCCACTAAAAAAAAAATGGCTTATGGAAAAATTTTCAAATTTTTCGAAAATCAAAAAATTGAGATAACTAAGGTAGCTGCGGTATATAAAGCCCGGCCGGGTAATAAGGCCCATCTTTTTGTGTTTGGTCACAGCTCACGCAGTCATGCATACTTGATTGTGTAGGAAACATAAAATGGCAACACTGTTTTGCGATTGACTTTCTGTTATCACCGTTTCAGTTCGCAAATAGTGGCCCCAAGTCTTTGAGTATATACATTAGATGGAGAGGTGTTCCTGTAGTTCTCTCGAACGACGTATAGGTAGCGCTTCTCAGTGAGCGAATGTACCCACGCTGATGCTGTACTGTACACACGATAAAAACTAGTCAAGTCTAGCATTTTAACTTGAATGCACTGATTCAAGTGATATACCAGCGAAATTTGCCCATTCCTGTCGAAGGTGACCATCAGGAGGAAATCTAGAATCATTATAATACCTATTTAGAGTTTGTCGAAGCGGGTGCTAGAATTGCTGTTGCATAATTACTGAAAACTCGGACTCACTGGAACAGCGTGATATCAGCAGTTGTTTTCGATTTAGTCATTATTCGCTCCCGTTTTCCAGATACGATCAATAATTTTGAATACAAAATAATTATGGATAATCGCAAATCGAAGCGTTTTCCGACAAAATTTTCGAAATTAACATTGGACCGCCTGGCGTAAAAAGCGCGAATGATAGAAATTGAATGTTGATAACAAAAATCGGTTCATTCGCTCACTGAAAAGCGCCATCTATACGGCGAAAATATGCATAATGGTAAATGTGTACCAATGCCTCTCCATCTATTGTACATACTCAAAGGTGGTACCGCATATTCCACTGCAAAAACAAAATGAAAACAAATTTCAGTCGTTCAGAACTCCGAACTGTGACGCGATAGAGAAAAATGGGTCGCAGTATCGTGTTCAGCGTTAAAAAGTACCTCAGAATCACCTGTCGAAATGCGTTGTGCAGAATAGTTGTTCAGTAGTGTTATTTCAAAATCGATGAAAATTCACCATCAGTTGAACAACAGCTTCTACTTGGGGCTTTGAGTATGTACTATACTCAAAGGGTACCACTGACAGATATTATCAGTGTTATCAGACCACTATACAGAAAACAAACAGACGGAATACACACCACTACACACGTCCACAACACACAACAACACGAATCAGTATGACCACATTCAGTTCCTAAACCTCTTTTTGAACAAATTTAGTTGAATTTTTGATAGGTTTTGATCAGAAAAACTAGACGTGATAGAGAAAAACGGCCGACGGCACTGTATTCAGCGTTGAAAAGTACTCAAGAATCACCTCCTTAAATGCGTTGCGCAAACAAGAAATTTCATTTTGTTCAGTAGTGTAATTAGTGTTTATAAAATCAAAGAAGATGAGTACAGATTATAATTTCTGCTGTGAATACCGTGTTATTAGTAAGTACTGCTTACCTTCTTTTAGATTTGATAGTTTATAGCATTTTATATCGAATTGCGGCACTGCCGACTCGTCGCAGTACAAGTGCCGGGTAATAAAGCCCATCTTAATAACATGCTGAAGCCTAACAAAAAGCCTAGGATTAATGAGGACGATGTCGTGTGCCTTATCTGTGGCGAACAGTTGTCGAACAGTAAAGTAAGAATATAATTTCAATCACCCTGTTTATTGGTGTGATATGACTTATCACGCTACGTTTTTTTAGCTATGGGTGAAGTGTATACAATGTTCGGGTTGACGTCATAAGCGCTGTGTTGATGATGATGTTTGTGATTTTTGTAAAAGATTCAGTTACTTCATTATTAATTATATTTTCCTGTATTTCGACAGATTTTTGACGATTTTGACGAGTTTTTATGAGCTTTTTCTGGCTGGGCCTTATTTCCCATCTCAAGGCGGGTAATAAGGCCCAAGAAGAAATTTTTTAAAACTGCTTTCACTCGACAATGATAAAATCTTATTTCGAAATTTTGATGCAGTTTCATAGGTAAGTGTATGTAATATGTGATTCCATCATCACATATGCCGGCCTCACATTTCTCCAGCCTCCAGAGTGCAAAAACTAAAACCTGGGCCTTATTACCCGCAGCTACCTTTCCAGGTTATACTCACTCATTCTCGCTGAATTCAAAAATTCGGTGTCTAAATTTGGTGCTGACTTTCCATTACCGAGATACGATCAAAAGTAGTATTACACTGGGGGGGGGGGCTACCCTGGGTATCCAAAATTCATTGTGGATCAGTTGTAACGACGGATTTGAATTAGTTTTTAATAATTGAATAATGTTCACCAAGTTCCGACCTGGAAGTCCCACAAAAAATGTTCACCGAAAAAATTCCTGATGCCTTAAATTTTTTATATTTTAATCGATATTTTTATAACATATCTTCTCCCTCTCACCCTAAAGAAAAAGAAGGAAATTGCTAGATACGACCCTACAGGATCCCTTAAAAAAAGATCAATTACCAAGCGGTCCCTTAATTGCAAAAAATACGGAAATTTTCAAAATTCCCGAAAATCGAAAAAATTGAGATAACTAGCTGTTCCGACTCAATTTTTCTTGCTGAATTGAAATTCGTTGTCCAAATTTGCACTGACTCTCCGTTGCAGCGATATGATCAAAAATATTACTACACTGGGGAATGGACTATACTAGGTATCGGAAACGTTTGGATTCGTCTTCAAAAGTTGAATAATTTTCATTGGGTCCTGGCCCGGAAGTTCTTCGAAAAAATTTTCGCCGAGAGAAATGACTTATATGAGGCAATTTTCTAAACTTTTGACAATCAAAAAAATTACGATAACCACTCCTGCTGAATATTTATATCGTTGAGTTCAAATTCGTTGTCCAAATTTGGCGCTGACCTTCCCTTGCCGAGATACGATCAAAAATATTGTTAGACTGGGAGGAGGGGCTATATGAGTATCGAACAATAGTGTGGATCAATTTTGACAACGGATTTGAATTCAATTGAATAATTTTCACCAGTATTGTTGTTGTTGCTCCTTAACTTGAAGGGTATGATGTCTAACTAGTCAGTATTTCTATCGATTTCTGAATGGTTTTCGTAACCTAAAACCTATGAAAATTTTAATGAATCAAAATTGTCTGAAACGAGCAATCTGCAGATGGGCAGCAAGTTTGGAAATCGATTAGACGTGATGTTGAGGTCATGCTGTTCGACTTGATCGTGGAAGTGGCAAATAGGAAGTCTATGTAAATCTCTATCGTATTTCTTTTTGTATTAGTTGTACTTATTTCATCACTTCGTAAAATTTTCCGTATGGATCTCAGTTCAACTGAAATTGAATTGAAGAGAACCCTGCTTCGAATTCTAATCATCATTGGTACAATTTTAACGTCTCATATCAAAAAACCCTTCTCGTAAATCAATGACTGAATTTTTATTGCCAGCAAGCACTGACATATGCAACCGAACTGACAGAACCAATCTCAGGTGATGAAGAAGTTGCGTATCTAAGAATTGCAGGGGTGGCACATAGTCACTGTTTTAAAAACTCCCATGACAGAGTATGCTAATTGTCATTTTTGCAAGGTCTGGTGCTCCGAAAACTCCGATGACAAAGTATGCTAACTGTCATCTTGTAGTCTGTTACTCCAAAAACACCCGCCATTACAGAGTACGCTAACAGTCATTTTACAGAGTCTATTACTAGGAAAACTACCATAACATACTAGGTACTCTGTTACTTGGTTTTTGTTTTAGACTATGACAATTTTATTTTATTTTATATTTAGGAACTACGTGGGGACATTCACCTAGTCATATGATCAAGAGAGGTCACGTGGTTGGCCTGCCATGCGGTCATGGAGGGGCTATATTTTATCACTAATTCTACACTTATTACACAACTCAACAGCCAACAAATCTCCGGTATATTAATAGATGATTCTACCTAGAAGTATTTCTAAAGTTGAATTCCTTTTTCTAAATTTGCTCTCAGCCCTAGCCCTGGAATCCGCTCTTTCGAACATTACCTCAGAGACGCCGGGGCGGCTGTTAGGGCTGTCTTAGCCTTCTTCTCTTCTTGCCAAAAACCGGCCTCGGTCGAAATGTAGCGAGTTGCTACGTGGTCTCGGACGCGAGACCTCCGGATTCCGAGACCAGCGCGCCCTCTACTCGGCCAACCAGATCCCCTTTAACGCTGAATTCAATGCTGAGCCTGATTTTTCGCAAAGGGCTCGCAGGGTTGCAGTTAGCATTATTATGTGTAATCGTTCGTTATAGTTCTTGACCATTGCTGCTGCAGTCTTGAACCCCAGCAGTGTGCTTAGCATTAAAATCGCCGCCTATTTATTCCATAGGGGGTTGAAATAACCGTTTGTAATCGGCACTTTTAATTTATTGGTGAGGAGGGGCTGTATGAGTATATAGTCGCAATGTTCACGTATGTACCGCAATGCAGCTCACCTGAGATACTTCCAGTCTGTATCCGTGGCGTGTAGAATGGAAGCTTTTCATGATGGAGTAAGCTACTTTGCATGTAGCTACAGCTATATGAGGAGTTATCTGGCAAAAGGGCCGCTGCAGAATAACAATCCGATTTGCCAGGGGCCCTTTTGACAGATAACTCCTCACACTATACACTCTGAAAATTATATCAAGCCTTTAAAATTCCAAATAATCCCTTAGCATAATCTGTCATTTGATTTTGTGTAATGCGACTTGGAAAAGGGCCTCTATTTTGGTCTAGGTAAGGCTCCTTATCTTTGTCGCAGTTTCGATGGTTACCATGACGAAGTATGTACTCAGTCATATGAGGAGTTATCTGGCAAAATGGCCGCTGTGATTTGTCAGGCGCCCTTTTGACTTATAAAATTGTATCAAGCATTCAAGAACTCCAAATAATCGCTTAGCGTAATCTGTCATTTGATTTTGTATAATGCGACTTGGAAAAGGGACTCTATTTTAGTTTAGGTAAGGCCCCTTACATTTGTCGCAGTTTCGATGGTTAACATGACAAAGTATGTTCTCAGCCATCTGAGGAGTTATCTGGCAAAAGGGCCGCTGTGATTTGTCAGGCGCCCTTTTGACAGATAACTCCTTATAAAATCGTATCAAGCATTCAAGAACTCCAAATAATTGCTTAGCGTACTCTGTCATTTGATTTTGTGTAATGCGACTTGGAAAAAGGACTCTATTTTGGTTTAGGTAAGGCCCCTTATCTTTGTCGCAGTTTCGTGGTTACCATGACGAAGTATATTCTCAGCCATATGAGGAGGTATCTGGCAAAAGGGCCGCTGTGATTTGTCAGGCGCCCTTTTGACTTATAAAATTGTATCAAGCATTCAAGAACTCCAAATAATTGCTTAGCGTACTCTGTCATTTGATTTTGTGTAATGCGACTTGGAAAAAGGACTCTATTTTGGTTTAGGTAAGGCCCCTTATCTTTGTCGCAGTTTCGTGGTTACCATGACGAAGTATATTCTCAGCCATATGAGGAGGTATCTGGCAAAAGGGCCGCTGTGATTTGTCAGGCGCCCTTTTGACTTATAAAATTGTATCAAGCATTCAAGAACTCCGAATAATTGCTTAGCGTACTCTGTCATTTGATTTTGTGTAATGCGACATGGAAAAGGGACTCTATTTTGGTTTAGGTAAGGCCCCTTATCTTTGTCGCAGTTTCGTGGTTACCATGACGAAGTATATTCTCAGCCATATGAGGAGGTATCTGGCAAAAGGGCCGCTGTGATTTGTCAGGCGCCCTTTTGACTTATAAAATTGTATCAAGCATTCAAGGACTCCAAATAATCGCTTAGCGTACTCTGTCATTTGATCTTGTATAATACGACTTGGAAAAGGGACTCTATTTTGATTTAGGTAAGGTCCCTTATCTTTGTCGCAGTTTCGTGGTTACCATGACGAAGTATATTCTCAGCCATATGAGGAGGTATCTGGCAAAAGGGCCGCTGTGATTTGTCAGGCGCCCTTTTAACTTATAAAATTGTATCAAGCATTCAAGGACTCCAAATAATCGCTTAGCGTACTCTGTCATTTGATTTTGTATAATGCGACTTGGAAAAGGGACTCTATTTTGGTTTAGGTAAGGTCCCTTATCTTTGTCGCAGTTTCGTGGTTACCATGACGAAGTATATTCTCAGCCATATGAGGAGGTATCTGGCAAAAGGGCCGCTGTGATTTGTCAGGCGCCCTTTTAACTTTAAATTGTATCAAGCATTCAAGAACTCCAAATAATCGCTTAGCGTACTCTGTCATTTGATTTTGTATAATGCGACTTGGAAAAGGGACTCTATTTTGGTTTAGGTAAGGCCCCTTATCTTTGTCGCAGTTTCGTGGTTACCATGACGAAGTATATTCTCAGCCATATGAGGAGGTATCTGGCAAAAGGGCCGCTGTGATTTGTCAGGCGCCCTTTTGACTTATAAAATTGTATCAAGCATTCAAGCACTCCAAATAATCGCTTAGCGTACTCTGTCATTTGATTTTGTATAATGCGACTTGGAAAAGGGACTCTATTTTGGTTTAGGTAAGGCCCCTTATCTTTGTCGCAGTTTCGTGGTTACCATGACGAAGTATATTCTCAGCCATATGAGGAGGTATCTGGCAAAAGGGCCGCTGTGATTTGTCAGGCGCCCTTTTGACTTATAAAATTGTGTCAAGCATTCAAGGACTCCAAATAATCGCTTAGCGTACTCTGTCATTTGATTTTGTGTAATGCGACTTGGAAAAGAGACTCTATTTTGGTTTAGGTAAGGCCCCTTACATTTGTCGCAGTTTCGATGGTTACCATGACGAAGTATGTTCTCAGCCATATGGGGAGTTATCTGGCAAAAGGGCCGCTGTGATTTGTCTGGCGCCCTTTTGACAGATAACTCCTTATAAAATTGTATCAAGCATTCAAGAACAACTCCAAATAATCGCTTAGCGTACTCTGTCCTGTTCCAGGTAAGGCCTCTTATCTTTGTCGCAGTTGCAACAATATGGCAGTCCATTATACTCGTTTGAAACTATAGAGCCTTAATAAGTCCCCATATTCTGGTCTCTGTCTTCAAAATCTTCGTGACAGAGTATGCTAACAGTACTCCCTTGCTAAAATTAACTCTGAAAATTTTATTTCAGTTTTAAAAACTCGCAACAAGGACTAAGCACACCCTGTTACTTAATTTCTGTGAAGTGGATCTGGCAATTCGTTCTCTATATGAAAAACTCCCAGGAATTGTCTAAGGCGCTTTTCGTTTTTACTAGGCGACTGTAGTCGCATGAAGCGGCGACTTGACCAGTCTCTGTCTTTAAAATCCCCAAGACAGAGTGTGCTAAGAGTTATGTGAACTCTGAAAATTTGATCCACTTATTTCAACTAATTCTTCTCGCTTAGCTCAAATTCATTGGCTGAATTAGGTGGACACTCCATTGCTAAGGTACGCTTTAAAAATAATTGGACTAAATTCTGGTGAAATATCCGACAGCAGATTTGGATTTGTCTCAAACATTGGAGTCATTTCCACCTGGTTCCGACGCCTGAGTTCTCCAACAAAGACCAAATGTATGTATTTGGCTGAAAATTTCTTTCAAAACCATCGGTACAATAAACGGAAACAAACTGATTCGTTTAATACTCAGCAAATTGTATACATATAAGTACCTAATCAAAATATGCAGCGGAATATAATATTGATACAAGAACAAAGTTTAAAAAAGTACAGACAATATCAAACAAGCTACATAAACGAAGTTTAATACATACACATGATACAATTACCTGTTGACGTAGTAGTTCTGCGTACAATTACGATTCGGAGTTGAGTAACTCGTGTCCAGGTAATCGCGGTCGAACTAGTCACGCTGTTGGCTACTGATGTACGTACCCAATGGTCCTAGTACAGCGTTGATTCTGCGCATTCATCCGGCTGTCGAAATATTTGATACTGGTGGCAAGCAAGCGCATTGATAGGTATGGTACCCGAGTCTCTCTCGGAACACATAGTTTCATTGTCCGAGTAAAGAAAGAAAGGAAAAAAATAAATAAAAACAAACAATAAATTTATTCAAAATTGCAGCTTGAACACATAAGTAGATATGAAGTAGATTGGCGCATTAAAATGTGGATATTCTTAGTACCTAGTTGTCTCAAAATTATT
Source organism: Acanthococcus lagerstroemiae (assembly GCA_031841125.1). Lineage (NCBI taxonomy): Eukaryota > Metazoa > Arthropoda > Insecta > Hemiptera > Eriococcidae > Acanthococcus > Acanthococcus lagerstroemiae. The sequence goes on along the minus strand of CM063112.1, from coordinate 30,673,407 downwards.
TTCTTGTGTTACAGTCCCAAACAATCAGATATCTGTTAAGAAGCTATGGCTTACACTGTCCCTCCAATCGCCCGACTCAGACAGGAATAGTCAGTCTTATGACCTGAAAAGAAGTCTTCTACCTTTGATAAGTGCATACCTACATGTATCCCCTACTAGAAAAGCCTGACTGCTCCCTATTGAGATTGTGATCCGGCAATTATTAAGACAGCTCAATCGCACACGTACCATGACCGATTCACTGATGAGTCATATAGCAGCCCGCAACTGTACCCGGTTCATTATTGGTCAATTCACTGAAGAGACTGTCCCAAATATAGGGACAGTATAAACTACTAGGCAGGCTGACGTTCAGGCACATCAATGGAGAAAATTCATGCATCTTTCTGAACCCCTCTCCCCAACCATGTTTATTATTTTCAGAGATATTTAAAGCTGTATCTGTACCTATGTACGTACATTGGCTCAAAGCGGAGCAGAATACTCTGTTCTACATCAAGCCAGCATATAAATTCTTATTCTGTTTCAACTTTCAAACCCTCACTATAGTATATCTTCAAGAAACGTAAAAATACACCCCGCCCTATGGGGAACTAACTGCTCTCTGTTGTGTCTATGATACGGCAATTATCAAGACAGCTCAACCAGACCATGACTGAAAGAGCCATAATAACTCAACCGCATACAGTTCATTATTGGCCGATTCACTGAAGAGACTGTTTCAAATAAAGGGAATCATAAAACTACCAGGAGGCTGACGTTCGAACGTTTCTACACACAGGATACAAATGAGTGTTAGGAGATGCAAGACTAGGTATAAAATGAGTGTTAGGAGATGCAAGACTAGGTATATTATATCCCTGAAAAGCCATCAAGCTGAGGATTTTCCAAGATAGGTATCTATCCTTAATATCTACTACCCAAAAATACAGGGAAAACAGATTATTTTATTTTCCTAAATAGTACATAAAATAAAGGACTTCGAAGTAGGGTTCCAGGTAAATCAGAGTTATCCTTCCGGCTCTCATGCAACACCCAACACTGACCTTTTGGGACTTTACTAAGAATGAGATTAAACGAAGCTTCTTGATCCACTCGACACTCACATAACTCTTTAATGAGCACGCATATTGTATTCCGACCAAGGGGTCTAAGACTAGATCAGCCGATAGCTTCTGGGAACCTGCTTGCCCCCGGGCACGATGACTCGCGGGAAAAAGGTCTAGCCCAGAAAGGATCTTTATAAGGATATCGTGAGCGGTGATGGCATAACGGAATGGTTTCGTTACGTTTTAGTAACGTTATCCTAACATTATTATTTTGTAACGTTACAAATTCTTGTTTCATTACGTTATGAATAACATTCTGATAAGTGATAACATTTATATAAAGGAATAAAAAATAAAGGGTTTTTGAAAGAAATTATGGATAATTTTCTTTTATTTTTGCCTCCCTGGCTCCTCCAATAGTTGAGCCTTCAAAAATATTTATAAAACTAGGAAAATTTATGATGAAATTTCCAACAAAAAATTTATAGCGTTATGACCATAACATTATAACGCTATATCGTCACGTTACTATGTATAACATAACCTTATTTTCTTGTATAACGTTATTCTAACGTTATGAATAACGTTATTGATAATGGAATGCCATCGCTGATTGTGAGTCTCACTCCCTGACATTTCCAATGAGTTTCACTAGAGTTGATATGGTATACAAGGAATCAAGATGCCAGAAAAAGTAATTTTCAAATATAAATTTAATCAAGAAGACAGAGGAAATTGTTCAGCGGATCGGCGAATCATAAATGGTTGCACACTGGAGCCAGCCTACACAACAAGCCAACCTTTCAACCGACGTTTGATTCAGAACAAACAAAAACAAAATCATTTACTTTTGCTGGTTGCGAGATGAAATGGGATTGATTGATTCGATAGTTTGGTCACTGCGCTGGGTGTATCCAGCTTACAACGCACCAAGGGTCTGACTTGCCAGTGAAATGTACGTCTGAAATAGTGCAAGAATGAAATCTAAGCCTAAATTCTAATACATTGGAGCTGCAGGCATCACTAAACCTCCATTCTCAAGTCATAGTTTGTCACTTACCAACAAAGGTACTACGTACTACCAAGCTAAAGAGCTTACACCAACAACCTTTACAAGTGACTCTTATAACTAAGAAAAAGTTTCATTGCGAGACTTTTGTCACTCATTCTGAGAAAATAATATTGATCTATGAAGAGCTGAAACTTCTTTAGAACTCATGGCCATTGAGAGTATTTCATTTTACTAATCTTTTTTATAGGTACTACTCAAAATCCTTGCTAGTCCATAAATTTTTAGTGCATTTTTCAAGTTCCCTGACTATTTGTCAATAAAGCTAAGTTAAGTGGTTGACACGATGCTAGATTTCTATCGGACAGTTCGGGAATGGAGCTAAAAGATAGCGTGCCATCCGGTGAGTGGGGGCTGGTGAATAGTTCGCTCTATCTGCTGGCAACAAACTATCCGCATCGTGTCAACCTTCACCTTTTAAGCAGAGATACCGCGAGACTATTGTTGATAGAAAAAGTGAAGAAGATAACCAGTCAGCCATTCGACTGCAGTTACTTTTGAAACGTTAGCCTGACTATCAAATCACTAATGCCCCGCACTCAATGCTCCAAAACAATCGCTAACTGTTGGATACAAATGGTGTAATATCTCTAATATCTTAGTAAGAGAAATCTATACTTACATACCACAATTAATGCTTCGGCACTTGGCTAAGCTTGAATCTCCATTCTTTGCTTCTTGTATAGAAAAAATTTTCAAATCAGATTTCGCGAAGAAACAGCAAGTTTCGTCCAACAATTCAGTCTACAAAATACATGAGTGCTGTATAATAATCTGGTGAAATGCAACTAGGCAGTTTCATAAAATACAGATTAAGTACTAAATAAATCAGTTACGGGACAGATATAGTCCAGGCGCCGAGATTATCTCACGCAAAAGATACGAATCAGTATAACCTCAACTTCATTTCTATATCATCCGAAAATAATGATAATAATAATGCAACCATAAGGTATGTACATAGATAATAATTCTTACCGATTATTCACATTCAAGTGAATGACTTCAAGATGGATCCTCTATGATATTTGAACGAATTCCAATAAACTCGGAATACACTGTATCTCTTTGCAAGGAAATTTGATGCAATTGTAACACAAGTTCGAACACATACTGAAAATAGAAAACACCATTAACCATATCCAATCAGTGGGGGTACTAAAATGAAGGACGGGTAGAATCCATGGCCGCCATTATGGTTTTTGTTTACCTTTTGCGAGTAGTTATCATTATCAATATACCTGTAATGTTATCTTATGTTATATGGTTTACAATATTATAATATACACTGATAAATCTGGCAAAAGGTAAACAAAAACCAAAATGGCGGTCATCAGTTCTACACATCATTTGCTATAGTATTCTATCACTGCACTGGAGAATACTGCTAGAGGAAGTTTGATGAGAATTACAAGCGAAATAGGCTCAGAATTTCGATGGCTTAAAGGGAAGGGGTTGTGTGTCACATTTTAGTTTTTGACTTTGGCGGCTCTGCCTGCACAAGGCAGAGACTTAATTTCCCAGTAAACAACTATAATACGTCTAGTGACTCTAGAGCTGAATGCTGGAAGCTGCATAGTTAGAAAAATGCAGTGTTATCAACGTTAGCCTTTCTTTGACCAATCTTTCCAACATTTGCAAACGTATCTAATTAGAAAAATGCAGTGTCGAAAACGCAGCGTCATCGCTATATATGAGGACAACGAGTAGGTTCGTTCTTTTTCACGGTGATGATGCAAACAGTTGTGCTGTGAGTTTTTCGTGGTGTAGGATTGTGACGTCACATCTGTTTTTAGCTGTGAAAAGTTGTAAAGGGCAAAAAGAACGGTTTCGCGACAATCTGTAGAATTTCGCTTTTTGTAGTCAGTTTTTTCATTAGACTTTGTAATTGAGATTGAGAGTAAGTGTTCGGATATTAAGTTTTAACCATGAGCATTATACAAGTGAAAACTTGTTCATTTTTTGTACTTTTTGACTGCTTAGTCACCTGTCGCTCACATTCTGTTCGAGCGGCCCAAATATTTGTCCCTATTAAATTGCTTACTATCACAAACGCATCTGTAAAACTCATCAGTAACAATTGTAACAGTTCCTCGCATTGTGAAAAACTTTCAACTTATGGAACAACGAAGTAAAATTCATATAATTGCACTTGAAACTTGAAACACTTCGAAAATCGAAATACTTACTTAAAACGTGTCGTTATCATCTGCAGTTTCAACAGCAACTCCACACCAACTCTCGAGGAGGTGTGAAAAACTGTAACATCGACTTTACACCGTTTCACAGCGAATGCAAAAAGAACAAACAGTACTGACGTCATATCAGGTAATGACGTCAGCAAGCCTGCAAAAAGAACGCGCCACCTTACAACTTTCCACAACTGTTGTACACTTGTCTACAACAAAAAGCAAAAAGAACGAAGCTAATGAACTCCGTAAGAAAATTTGAGTATAAAACTGTCGTCAATCCAAAACATTTGTGTTCTTCTAATTTTGAAAAGTTTTGATACATTATCATCTTTTTAGGGCGAATAAGCTGTCGGAGAATCTCGGCGGTGGCTGTGGGGCAAATTATTCAATTTTTTAAGGCAAATTGAAATCTGTTGTCGAGATTGAGCCGAAGCCATTTCTTTACCAATTTCAGGATTTTTGAGCGTATCTTGGAGACGGAGCATCCCCGTCAAATTTGGACAACGAATTTAAACTCAGTGTGCAAAACTGAGTGGAAAACAGACGTCTATCAAACATTGTGATTTTTTTCTAATTTTGAACATTTCCTTGAATACAGTACATTGATCGTATTTTTCGAGGCGAAAAAATTTTTCTGAGAGTCTTCGCGGCGGCGCCGGTGCTAATTACTCAATTTTTCAAGACGAATTCGATCCCGGGGCCGCCGCCAATTGTGAACACCAAATTCGAACTCAGCGTGAAAAACTGAGTAGAAAACAGTCTTTAATTCAAAATTTTTGATTTATGAAAATATTGAAATTTTCTCCATACTATATACATCATGTCTTTCATGAAGCGAAAAAATTTTCGCAGAGTTTCGGCGTCAGCGCCTGTGCTAATTGCTCAATTGTTAGTGACGAATTCGAATCCGTTGTCAAAATTGAGCTAGAGTCATTTTTTGACCCGTTATCTCGGAAACGCTGAGCGTCGCCGCCATATTTGAACACCCATTTCGGACTCACAGTTAAAATAGTCGTCAACTCAAGGTCGTCGAAGTGATTTTTTGATCAATTTCATATTTTCAAGCGGATCTTGGGAACGGAGCGTCGCACCCTAATTTGAACATCGAATTTGAAATCGGCGAGAAAATTTGAGTAGCCCAAAATTTATGATTCTTCAAACTTGGAAAATTTCTCCATCCATCATGCATTTTTTGATGCAAAAAAATTTTCGAAGAATTTCGACGTCAGCACTGGTGATAATTACTCAGTTTTTCGTGACGAATTCGAATCCGTTGTCAATATCGAACAAATTCATTTCTTGCCTCGTTTAGAAAACACTTTCGAGTGTATCTCGGGAACGGACGTAGTCGCCGCCAAATTTGAAAACCAAATTCGAACATTGGGTAAAAAATAGAGCCACGATAGTCTTCAATTCAAAATTTTCTCTTTTTGAACATTTTGAAAGTTTCTCCCTACTATTATTCATTATGTCTTTATTAGGGAAAAAAAATTTCCGAGAGCTTCGGCGTCAGCGCTGGTATTTTTCGAGATTGCAGGGTTCCGCTTCCGAGATACATTCGAAAATGTGGTCAATTGGGGTCAAACAATGACTGTAGCTCAATGTTGACGACGGATTTGAATTGGTCTCGAAAAATTGAGTTATTAGCATCAGCGCCGACGCCGAAGCCCTCAGAAAATTTTGTTGCCCCAAAAAAGACATGATGTATGAAGAAATTATCAAAGTTGGAAAAATCAAAAATTTGGAATTCAAAACTGCTTTAAATCAATTTTTCATGCTGAGTTCGAATTCGGTGTTCAAATTCGGCGGCGACACTCCGTTTCCGAGATACACTCGAGTATGTGGACAATTTGGGTAAAAAAATGACTCTGGTTCAATTTTGACGACGGATTCGAATACGTCTCGAAAAATTGAGTAATTAGCACCAGCGCCGACGCCGAAGTTCTCCGAAAATTTTTTTGCCCTAAAAAGAACATGATGTATGGTATGGAGAAATTTTAGAAATTCGTGAAAATAAAAAATTTCGCAGTAAAGACTGTTTTTAACTCAATTTTTTACGCTGAGTTCGAATTCGGCGTTCAATTTTGGCGGCGATGCTCCGTTCCCAAGATACACTCGAAAATGTAGTCAATTTGGGTCAAAAACTATAGCTCAATTTTGACGACGGATTTGAATTCGTCTCGAAAAATAGTGAAATTAGCACCAGCGCCGACGCCGAAGCTCTCCGAAAATTTTTTGGTCCCAAAACAAACATATTGTGGATGGAGAAATTTTCAAAATTCGAAAAAATCAAAAATTTTGAAATAAAGACTGATTTCAACTCAATTTTTCACGCTGAGTTCGAATTCGGCGTTCAAATATGGCGGCGACGCTCCACTCCAGTGATACACTCGAAAATGTGGTCAATTAGGGTCAAACAATGACTGTTGCTCAATTTTGAAGACGGATTTGAAATCGTCTCGAAAAAATGAGTAATTAGCACCAGCGCCGACGCCGAAGCTCTCCGAAAATCTTTTGCCCTAAGAAAGACATGATGTAAGGAAGTTCGAGCAAGTGGAACCACTTATTTTGAAATGGCTGTAGAATTTTTATTTATGTAGCGATCTGAAATCTAAATACACCATTGGATAAAGCATACTTCGCCCTATCAAATAGTGTAATTACACGAAAAAAAAAACAAACTCCAAGTCGGTCAATATTTAGTTCTACTAAAGGTCTATTTTTTTTAGCACTTGATAAATGGCTGGGCAAAAGGAACCACCTATAAAACATCCAAAATTTAGGTGGAAAAAAAGGTCTCTGCTGCGAAACAAATCTATTTCGATATAAAAACAATAAGTAATAACCTAAAATTCGAATTTACAATTTTCTTCGTCTACGTAGATTATTCCGCCGAAATGTTTAAAACCATCGTTTAAAAAAACGCAACCCTCGACATGGAATAGTATTATGAAAATAGAAAACTACCCGGCTATCAAAATTAGAGTTCGTATCAATTAAATTGAAAAAAAATTAATCTGAAAGTAGACAGAATTTCCTTTGTTTCGATATTAATGCGTATGTTAATACTCTTCAATTATTGAAATGATCGCACTATCGAAATTCACGACTCATTGAATTATTTCTACACGATTCACAAATCCCTTATCAAAAAATTGAACACAACAATAGTATGGAGGCATTTTCAATACACGAAAAAAATCAAAAATTTTGAATTAGACACTGTCTTCAACTCAATTTATCACACTGAGTTCGAATTCGGTGTTCGAATTTAGCGGCGACGCTCGTTCCCGAAATACACTCGAAAATGTGGTCAATTTGGGTCAAAAAATGACTGTAACTCAATTTTGACGACGGATTTGCATTCGTCTCGACAAATTGAGTAACTAGCACCAGCGCGACGCCGAGGCTCTCCAAAAATTTTTTTTGACCCAAAATAGACATGATGTGTATATATAGAAGTTTTTTAAATTTTCAAAAATCACAAATTTTGAATTAAAGACTGTATTTAACTCAATTTTTCACGCTGAGTTCGAATTCGGTATTCAAATTGGGTGGCGACGCTCGGCTCCTGAAATACACTCGAGAATGTGCGGTCAATTTGTATCAAAAAATGACTGTGTAGCTCAATTTTGACGACGGATTTCAATTCGTCTCGAAAAATTGAGTAATTTGCACCAGCGCCGACAACGAAGTTCGGAAAATAAATTTTGAATTAAAGAGTGTTTTCAACTGCTGAATTCGAATTCGGTGTTCGAATTTAGCGGCGACGCCCTGTTCCCGGAATATACTCGAAAAAGTTGGAAAAATTGGTCAATTTGGGTTAGAAAATGACTGTAGCTCAATTTGGAAGACGGATATGCGTTCTTCTCGAAAAATTGGGTAAGTACTAGTACCAGCGCCGACGTCGAAGCTCTACGAAAATTATTTTGACCAAAAAAGACAGGATGCATATGGAAAAATTTTCAAAATTCGAAAAAATCAATAATTTTGAATTACAGTGTGTTTTCAGCTCAATTTTCCACCGTGAATTCGATTTCGGGCGGCGACGTTCCGTTCCCGAAAGGCACTCGAAAAAGTTGGAAAAATCTGTCAATTTGGATTAAAAAATGACTGTAGCTCAATTTTGACGGCGGACTTGATTTGTCTCGAAAAATTGAGTTATTAGCACCAGCGCCGACGCGGAACCTCTCCGAAAATGTTTTTAACCCAAGAAAGACAGGATGTATCCTGTATAGTATGGAGAATTTTTCGAAATTCGAAAAAATCATAAATTTTGAATTAAAGAGTTATATCAACTTAATTTTTCACGTTGAGTTCGACTTCGGTGTTCAAATTTGGCGGCGATGCTCCGTTTACGAGATTCACACGATAATGTGGTCAACTGGGAACAAAAAATGACTGTAACTCAATTCTGACGATGGTTTTGAATTCGTCTCGAAAAATTGAGTAAATAGCACCAGCGCCGAAGCTCTCCGAAAATTTTTTTGACCCAAAATAGACATGATGTGTATAATAGTTTTTTAAATTTTCAAAAATCAAAAATTTTGAATTAAAGACTGTATTTAACTCAATTTTTCACGCTGAGTTCGAATTCGGTGTTCAAATTGGGTGGCGACGCTCCGTTTTCGAGATTCACACGATAATGTGGTCAACTGGGGACAAAAAATGACTGTAGCTCAATTTTGACGATGGTTTTGAATTCGTCTCGAAAAATTGAGTAAATAGCACCAGCGCCGACGCTGACGCCGAAGCTCTCCGAAAATTATTTTGACCCCAAAATGACATCCTGTATAGTAGTATGGAGAAATTTTCAAAATTCGTAAAAATCAAAAATTCTGAATTAATTAGTGATTTAAACTCAATTTCTCACGCTGTGTTCAAATTCGGTGTTCAAATTTGGCGGCGACGCTCAGCAGTTCCCGAGGGGCCCTCGAAAAAGTTGGAGAAATTGATCAAAAAATGATTGTAGCTCAATTTTGACGACGGATTAAATTCGCCTCGAAAAATTGAGTTATTAGCACCAGCGCCGACGCCGAAGCTCCACGAAAAAGTTTTTCGCCAAAACAAGACATGATATGAGTATGGAAAATTTTTCAAAATTCGAAAAAATGAAAATTTTTGAATTGAAGACTGTTTTTAACACAATTTTTTACGCTGAGTTCAAATTCGGTGTCCAAATTTGACGGCGACGCACCGTGCCCGAGAGACACTCGAAAAATTTGTAAAAATTGGTCAATTTTTGGGTCAAAAAATGATTGTAGCTCAATTCTGACGACGGATTGAATTCGCCGCGAAAAATTGAGTCATTGGCACCAGCGCCGACGCCGAAGTTCTACGAAAATTAGTTTGGCCCAAACAAGACATGATGTATATGGAAAATTTTTCAAAATTCGAAAAAATGAAAAATTTTGAATTGAAGACTGTTTTTAACACAATTTTTGACGCTGAGTTCAAATTCGGTGTCCAAATTTGGCGTCGACCTTCCGTGCCCGAGAGACACCTCAAAAATTTGTAAAAATTGGTCAATTTGGGTCAAAAAATGAAAGTACTTCAATTTTGACGGCCGCCTTGAATTCGTCCCGACAAATTGAGCTATTAGCACCAGCGCCAACGCCGAAGCTCCCCGAACATTTTTTTACCTAAAACAGACCAGATACATGTTGTATAGAAAAATTTTCAACATTCGAAAAATCCAAAAATTTTTAATTAAAGAGTTATTTCAACTCAATTTTTAACGCTGAGTTTGAATTTGGTATTCAAATTTAGTGACGACGCTCCGTACCCGAGAGACACTCGAAAAAATTGGAACAATTGGTCAATTTGGGTCAAAAAATGACTGTAGCTCAATTTTGACGACGGACTTGAATTCGTCTCGAAAAATTGAGTAACTACCACCAGTGTCAACACCGAAGCTCTCCGAAAAAATTTTGCCCCACAAAAGACATGATGTGTATGGAAAAATTTTGAAAATTCGAAAAAATCAAAAATTTTGAATTGCAGACTGTTTTGAACACAATTTTTCACGCTGAGTTCAAATTCGGTGTTCAAATTTAGAGGCGATGGTTCGTTCCCGAGGGACACTCGAAAAAGTATGAAAAATTGGTCAATTTGGGTCAAAAAATGACTGTGGCTCAATTTTGTCGACGGACTTGAATTCGTCTGGAAAAATTGAGTAATTTGCCCAGCGCCGACGCCGAAGCTCTCCGAAAATCTTTTTGACCCAACGTTCTCGAGATTCACTCGATAATGTGGTCAACAGGGGTCAAAAAATGACTGTAGCTCAATTATGACGACGGCCTTGAATTCGTCCCGAAATATTGAGTTATTAGCACCTGCGCCAACGCCGAAGCTCTCCGAACGTTCCTTTAACTCAAAAAAGACATGATGTGTAGTAGTATGGAGAAATTTTCAAAATTCGAAACATCAAAACTTTTGAACTGATGAGTGATTTCAACTCAATTTTTTACGCTGAGTTTAAATTCGGTGTTCAAATTTAGAGGCGACGCTCCGTTCCCGAATGACACTCGAAAAAGTGGGGAAAATTGGTCAATTTGGATCAAAGAATGACTGTAGCTCAATTTTGACGAAGGCCTTGAATTCGTCTCGAAAAATTGCGTTAGTTGCACCAGCGCCAGCGCTGAAGCTCTCCGAAAAATCTTTAAACCCAAAAAAGACAGGATTTGTATAGTATGGAGAAATTTTCAAAATTCGAAAAGATCAAAAATTTTGAATTACAGAGTGTTTTCAACTCAATTTTTCACGCTGAGTTCGAATTCGGTGTTCAAATTTGGCGGCGACGCTCCGCTCCAGAAATACACTCGAAAATATGGTCAATTTGGGTCAAAATATCACTGTAGCTCAATTTTGACAAGGCCTTGAATTCGTGCCGAGAAATTGAGTTATTAGCACCAGCGCCGACGCCGAAGCTCTCCGAAAATTTTTTTGGACCAAAAAAGACAGAATGTGTATAGAAAAACTTTAAAAATTCGAGAAAATCAAAAATTGAGGATACTCATGAAGGACTCGCCGGATTGTCATCTAGGTCCTTCCCACAAACCAAGAGAGGTGTGAGCCCGAGAGCACTCAGCTAATCATCAAACTTTTTCCTGCACAGCTTTGAGTTCTTCACTATAACCTACGAAATATTGGAAATAATTGTTTCTATAGTTCCTGTGATTTTCGTGCTACAAAATCTGTCCTTAAATTGAGGAAAACTCATGAACGGTTCGACCGAGTTGTAATCTACACATTCGGAAACGTAGAATAAACATACCCCTCGCCCCCATCTTGACAACTCTGACGAGTGTAGTACCTCCCTTTTCTTCGAAAAGTCGGTAAAAATATAAATAATTAATGCTACTGGGTGATTCCTTTTGCCAGGTTCTACTTGCCCAACCCACATGGTTTCTACATTCACGTACTAATAAGTCATTAAAAGCAAAATCAAGGAACTTACTATGCGTTCATCTGACAGTAGACGGAATTTCCTTTCTTTCAATATTAATGCGTATCTTAATACTCTTCAATTATTGAAATGATCGCACTTTCGAAATTCACGATTCATTGAATTATTTCAACACGATTCACAAATCCCTTATCAAAAAATTGTACACAACACATTTTGCCGGTGTCACAGATTATAATTATGAGAACGGTCACTAGCTATCTAATAGTAGTGTTACCAACTGTGTGAGGTGATTAGGAAAAGAGTTATTTGCGGTGGTTCCTTTGGCCCAGCGGTTCCACTTGCCCAAAATTCGCTTATAGTATGGAGGCATTTTGAAAATTCGAAACAATGAAAAATCGATCATTCAGGCTGAGTTCGAATTCGGAGTTCAAATATAGCGGCGACGCTCCGTTCCCGAGAGACATTCGAAAAAGTCGGGAAAATTGGGTCTCGAAAAATTGAGTAACTACCACAAGTGCCAACGACGAAGCTCTCCGAAAAAATGTATCCCTAAAAATAACATGATCCCTGTTTGGGAAGATTTTCAAAATACGATAATATCAAAAATTTCGAATTACAGACTGTTTTTAACTCAATTTTTTACGCTGAGTTCGAATTTGGTGTTCAAATTTAGCGGCAACGCTCCGTGCCCGAGAGTCACTCGAAAAAGTTGAAAAAATTGGTCAATTTCGATCAAAAAATGACTGTAGCTAAGGTTTGACGACGGACTTGAATTCGTCACGAAAAATTGGGTAATTAGCACAAGCGCTGACGTCGAAGCTCTCCGAAAAAATTTTGCCCCACAAAAGACATGATCTGAATGAAAAAAATTTCAAAATTCGAAAAAATCAAAAATTTTGAATTAAAGAGTTATTTCAACTCAATTTTCCGCGCTGAGTTCAAATTTTGGGGTTCAAATTTAGCGGCGATGCTCCGTTCCCGAGGGACACTCGAAAAAGTATGAAAAATTGGTCAATTTGGGTCAAAAAATGACTGTGGCTCACTTTTGTCGACGGCCTTGAATTCGTCTCGAAAAATTGAGTAGGTAATTTGACCCAGCGCCGACGCCGAAGCTCTCCGAAAATCTTTTTGTCCTAAATAGACATGATGTAAAGTATGGAGAAATTTTCAAAATTCGATAAAATCAAAAATTTTGAATTGAAGACTGTTTTTAACACAATTTTTCACGCTTAGTTCAAATTCGGTGTTCAAATTTGACGACGATGCTCCGTTCTCGAGATTCACTCGATAATGTGGTCAACTGGGGACAAAAAATGACTGTAGCTCAATTATGACGACGGCCTTGAATTCGTCCTGAAATATTGAGTTATTAGCACCTGCGTCATCGACGAAGTTCTCCGAACATTTCTTTACCTCAAAAAAGACATGATGTAGGTATGAGAAATTTTCAAAATTCGAATAATCAAAAATTTTGAAATGAAGAGTGATTTCAACTCAATTTTTATGCTGAGTTCGAATTCGGGGTTCAAATTTGGCGGCGGCGCTCCGTTCCCGAGAGACACTCGAAAATGTGGTCAATTTGGGTCGAAAACTGTACCTCAATTTTGACGACGGATTTGAATTCGTCTCGAAAAATTGAGTTATTAGCACCAACGCCAGCGCCGAAGCACTCCGAAAATTTTTTTTTAACCAAAAAAGACAGGATTTATCCTGTATGGATGAAAAAATTTTCTAAATTCGAGAATATCAAAAATTTTGAATTACAGAGTGTTTTCAACTCAATTTTTCACGCTGATTTCGAATTCGGTGTTCAATTTGGCAGCGACGCTTCGCTCCTGAGATACACTCGAAAATATGGTCAATTCGGATCAAAAAATGACTGTATCTAAATTTGAAGAGTGATTTCAACTCAATTTTTACGCTGAGTTCGAATTCGGTGTTCAAATTTGGCGGCGGCGCTCCGTTCCCGAGAGACACTCGAAAATGTGGTCAATTTGGGTCGAAAACTGTAGCTCAAGTTTGACGACGGATTTGAATTCGTCTCGAAAAATTGAGAAATTAGCACGAGCGCCGACGCCGAAGCTCTTCGAAAATTTTTTGGTCCCAAAACAGACATGTTGTGGATGGAGAAATTTTCAAAATTCCATAAAATCAAAAATTTTGAATTAAAGACTGTTTTTAACTCAATGTTTTACGCTGAGTTCAAATTCGGTATTCAAAAAATACGACGACGACCGTTGCGGAGATACACTCGAAAATGTGGTGAATTGGGGTCAAACAATGACTGTAGCTCAGTTTTGAAAACGGATTTGAATCTCTCAGAAAAATTGAGAAATTAGCACCAGCGCTGATGCCGAAGCTCTCCGACAATATTCTTGCCCCAAGAAAAACATGATGTATAGTATGGGAATTTTCAAAATTCGAAAAAATCAATAATTTTGAATTACAGTGTTTTTACTCAATTTTCACGCTGAGTTGAATTTCGGTGTTCAAATTGGCGGCGATCATTCGTTCCGAAACACTCGAAAAACTTGGAAAAATTGATCAATTTGGGTCCAAAAATGACTGTAGTTCAGTTTTGACGACGGTTTGATTTCGTCTCAAAAAATTGTGTAATTAGCACCCGCGCCAACACCGAAGCTCTCCAAAATTTTTTTTTCCCCAAAAAAGACGTATGTGTGTGGAGAAATTTTCGAAATTCGTAAAAATCAAAAATTTCGCGGTAAAGACTGTTTTTAACTCAATTTTTCACGCTCAGTTCGAATTCGGTGATCAAATTTGGCGGCGACGCTCCGGTCCCGAGTAACACTCGAGAATGTGGTCAATTTAGGTCAAAAATGACTGTAGTTCAATTTTGACGATGGACTTGAATTCGTCTCGAAAATTTGAGAAATTAGCACCAGCGTCGACGCCGAAGCTCTACGAAAATTTTTTTGCCTCAAAAAAGACATGATGTATTGTATGAAGAAATTTTCAAAATTCGAAAGAAACAAACATTTTGAACTAAACAGTGTTTTTAACTCAATTTTTCACGCTGAGTTCGAATGTGTTCAAATTCGGCGGCGACGCTCCGTTTCCGAAATACACACGAAAAATTTGGAAAAATTGGTCAATTTGGGTAAAATAATGACTGTGGCTCAATTTTGCGAAGGATTTGAATTCTTCTCGAAAAATCGAGTAACTACCGCCAGTGCCGACGCCGAAGCTCTCCGAAAATTTTTTTGCTCAAAAAAGACATAATGTGTATGGAGAAATTTTTCAAATTCCAAAAAATTAAAAATTTTAAAATAAAGACGGTTTTCAACTCAATTTTTCACGCTGAGTTCGAATTCGGTGTTCAAATTCGGCAGCGACGCTCCGATTCCGACATACACTTGAAAATGAATTCAGTTTGGGTCTAAAAATGACTGTGGCTCAATTTTAATGATGGGTTTGAATTCGTCTCGAAAAATTGAGTAACTAGCACCAGCGTCGACGCCAATACTCTCCGAAAATATTCTTGCCCCAAAAAAAGACAAGATGTGTATGAAGAAATTTTCAAAACCCGATAAAATCAGAAATGTTGAATTAAAGATTGTTTTTATCTCAATTTCTTACGCTGAGGTCGGATTCGGTGTTACAATTTGGCACCGACGCTCGGCTCCAACGATACACTCGAAAATGTGGTCATTGACTGTGGTTCACCTTTGACGACGGATTTGAATTCGTCTCGGAAAATTGAGTAATTAGTACCAGCGTCGACGGCGAAGCTCTCCGAAAATGATTTGCCCTAAAAAAAAAACATGATGAATAGTATGGAGAAAATGTCAAAATCCGTAAAAATCAAAAATTTCGCAGTAAAGACTCCTTTCAACTCATCTTATCACGCTGAGTTCGAATTCGGTGTTCAAATTTAGCGGCAACGCTCCGTTCCCAAGAGACACTCGAGAAATTCGGAAAAATTCGTCAATTTGGGTGAAAAAATAACAGAAGGTCAATTTTGACGACGGATTTGAATTCATCTCGAAAAATTGAGTAACTACCACCAGTGCCGACGCCGAAGCTCTCCGAAAATTTTTGTGCCCCCAAAAAAAAACATAATGTGTATGGAGAAGTTTTCAAAATTCGAAAAAATCAAAATTTTTGAATTAAAGATTGTTTTTAACTCAATTTTTCACGCTGAGTTCAAATTCGTTGTTCAAAATTCGGCAGCGACGCTCCGTTTTCGACATTTATTTGAAAATGTAGTCAATTTTGGTGAAAACATGACTGTGGCTCAATTTTGACGACTGATTGGAATTCGTTTCGAAAAATTGAGAAATAGCACCCGCGCCAACGCCGAAGCTCTCCGAAGATTTTTTTTTGTCCCAAAAAAGACATGATAATGGAGAAATTTGCAACATTGGTCAAAATCAAAAATTTC
Source organism: Acanthococcus lagerstroemiae (assembly GCA_031841125.1). NCBI lineage: Eukaryota > Metazoa > Arthropoda > Insecta > Hemiptera > Eriococcidae > Acanthococcus > Acanthococcus lagerstroemiae. The sequence continues at coordinate 30,657,284 of CM063112.1, read as the reverse complement.
GCCGTACATACTGCTTTAAACTTGAGTTCGAATTCGGTGTTCAAATTCGGCGGCGACGCTCCATTCCCGGAATACACTCGAAAATGTTGGGAAAATTGATCAGTTTGGGTTAGAAAATGACTGTAGCTCAATTTGGAAGACGGATATGCATGCTATGGAAGAATTTTTCAAATTCGAAAAAATCAAGAATTTTGAATTAAAGAGTCATTTTAACTCATTTTTTCACTCTGAGAGTTCGAAGTCGGGGTTCAAATTCGGCGGCGACGCTCCGTTTCCGACGTACACTCGAAAATGTGGTCAATTTGGGTCAAAAAGTGACTGTAGCTCCATTTTGATGACGGATTTGAATTCGTCAAGAAAAATTGAGAAATTAGCACCAGCGCTGACGTCGATGCTCTCCGAAAATTTTCTTTCCCGAAGAAAAACATGATGTATAGTATGGAGAAATTTTCAAAATTTGTAAAAATCAAAAATTCCTTTTTAACTCAAATTTTTACGCTGAGTTCGAATTCGGTGTTCAAATCTTGCGGCTACGCTCCGTTCCTGTGATACACTCGAGAAAGTGGTCAATTTGGGTCAAGAAATGACCATAGCTCAATTTTGACGACGGATTCCAATTCGTCTCGAAAAATTGAGTAAGTACTAGTACCAGCGCCGACGCCGAAGCTCTCCGAAAATTCTTTTGACCCAAAAAAGACATGATGTGTAGGGAGAAATTTTCAAAATTAGAAAAAATCAAAAATGTTGAATTAATGACTGTTTTTCAGCTCAATTTTGACAACGGATTTCAATTCGTCAAGAAAAATTGAGAAATTAGCACCAGCGCTGATGCCGAAGCTCTCTGACAATTTTTTTGCCCCAAGAAAAACATGATGTATAGTCTGGAAAAATTTTCAAATTTCGTAAAAATTTCGCAGTAAAGAATGCTTTACTTCAATTTTTTACGCTGAGTTCGAATTCGGGGTTCAAATTGGGCGGCGACGCTCCGGTTCCGAGATACACTCGAAAAATTTGGAAAAATTGGTCAATTTGGGTGAAAGAATAACTGTAGCTCAATTTTGACGACGGATTTTAATTTGTCTCGAAAAATTGAGTAACTAGCACCAGCGCCGACAACGAAGTTCGGAAAAACAAAAATTTTGAATTAAGGAGTGTTTTCAACTCAATTTATCACGCTGAGTTCGAATTTACCGACGACCCTGCGTTCCCGGAATACACTCGAAAATGTTGGGAAAATTGGTCAATTTGGGTTAGAAAATGACTGTAGCTCAATTTGGAAGACGGATATGCATTCTTCTCGAAAAATGGAGTAAGTACTGGTACCAGCGCCGACGTCGAAGCTTCCCGAAAATTTTTTTGTCCCAAAAGAGACATGATGAGAATAGAAAAATTTTTAAAGTTCGAAAAAATGAAAAATGACTGATTTTTACTCAATTTTTTACGCTTAGTTCAAATTCAGTGGTCAAATTTGGCGGCGATGCTCCGTTCCCGTAGGACACTCGAAGCTTGGAAAAATTGGTCAATTTTAATCAAAAACTGACCGTAGCCCCTTTTTGACGACGGATTGAATTCGCCTCGAAAAACTGAGTTATTAGCACCGGCGCCGACGCCGAAGCTCTTCGAAGAAATTTTACCACAAAAAAGACATGATGTGGACGGGAAAATTTTCAAAATTCGAAAAAATCAAAAATTTCGAATTAAAGAGTGATTTTAACTCAATCTTTCACGTTGAGTTCGAATTCGGTGTTCAAAGTTGGCGCCGACGCTGCATTCCCGAGAGACACTCACTTTCGACATGGATTAGTAATATAAAAATAGAAAACTGCCCCGCTATCAAAATTATAGTTCGAATCAATTAAATTGAAAAAAAAAAGAAAAAAACATATTGTACGTCAGTCACCTTGCGCTTCTTATTCTGACCTTTTAATAAAGAAACTCATGAACGACTCGCCCGATTGGCAACTAGTTCCTTCCTACAAACCAAGAGGGGTGTGAGCTTCAAAGCGCTCAGCTATTCATCCAACTTTTTCCTGCACAACTTTGAGTTCTTCACTATAACCTACGAAAAATTGGAAATAATTGTTCCTATAGTTCCTGTGATTTTCGTGCTACAAATTCTGTCCTTAAATTAAGAAAAACTCATGAACGGCTCGACTGAGTTGTAATCTACACGTTCGGAAACGTAAAAAAAAAACATTTCCATCGCCCCCGTCTTGACAACTATGACGAGTCTAGAATTTCCCTCTACATATAAATAATTAATGCTACTGCGTTTTTTTTTTTTTTTTTTTTTTTTGCCGGGTTCTACTTGCCCAACCCACATGGTTTCTACATTTACATAATAATAAGTTATTAAAAGTAAAATCAAGGGACTTACTATGCGTTCATCTGATAGTAGACAGGATTTCCTTTCTTTCGATATTAATGCGTATCTTAATACTCTTCAATTATTGAAATGATCGCACTTTCGAAATTCACGATTCATTGAATTATTTCAACACGATTCACAAATCCCTTATCAAAAAATTGTACACAACACATTTTGCCGGTTTCACAGATTATAATTATGAGAAAGGTCACTAGCTATCCAATAGTAGTATTACCAACTGTGTGAGGTGATTAGGAAAAGAGTTATTTGCGGTGGTTCCTTTTGCCCAGTGGTTCCACTTGCCCGAAATTCCCTTATAGTATGGAGGCATTTTCAAAATTCGAAACAATCAAAAATTGATCTTTCATGCTCCGTTTGAATGCGGCGTTCATATCTGGTGGCGTTGCTCCGTCCCCGAAAGACACTCGAAAAAGTTAGAAAAAATAGGTCAATTTGGATTAAAAAATGGCTGTAGCTCAATTTTGACGACGGATTGAATTCGCCTCGAAAAATTGAGTTATTAGCAAGCACCAGTGCCGACACCGGAGCTCTCCGAAAAATGTTTTGGCTCAAACAAGGCACAATGTGTATGAAAAAATTTTCAAAATTTGAAAAAATAAGAAATTCTGAATTAAGGAATGTTTTTGACTCAATTTCTCACGCTGAGTTCGAAATCGGTGGTCAAGTTTGGCGGTCAAATTTGATGGCCGTTCCCGAAAGTAACTAGAAAAAGAGTGAAAAATTGGTCAATGTGGATCAAAAAGTGACTGTAGCTCAATTTTGACGATGGATTGAATTCGTCGATAAAAGTTGAGTTATTAGCATCAGCGCCGACGCCGAAGTTCAAAAAAGACAGGGTGCATATGGAGAAATTTTCAAAATTCGAAAAAATCAATAATTTTGAATTACAGTGTTGTTTTCAACTCAATTTTCCACGCTGAGTTCGAATTCGGGGTTCAAATTAATGGGCGACGCTGCATTCCCGAGAGACACTCGAAATAATTGGGAACATTGGTCATTTTGGGTCAAAAAATGACTGTAGCTCAATTTTGACGACGGACTTGATTCGTCCCGAAAAATTGAGGTATTAACAACAGCGCCGACGCGGAATCTCTCCGAAAATGTTTTTAACCCAAGAAAGAATGGATATATCCTGTATAGTATGGAGAATTTTTCGAAATTCGAAAAAATCATAAATTTTAATTAAAGAGTTATATCAACTTAATTTTTCACGCTGAGTTCGACTTCGGTGTTCAAATTTGGCGGCAATGCTCCGTTTTCGAGATTCACACGATAATGTGGTCAACTGTGGCAAACAATGACTGCAGCTCAATTTTGACGATGGTTCTGAATTCGTCTCGAAAAATTGAGTAAATAGCACCAGCGCCGACGCCGAAGCTCTCCGAAAATTTCTTTGACCCCAAAAAGACATGCTGTATGGTAGTATGGAGAAATTTTCAAAATTCGTAAAAATCAAAAGTTCTGGATTAAATAGTGATTTCAACTCAATTTCTCACGCTGTATTCAAATTCGGTGTTCAAATTTGGCGGCGACGCTCAGCAGTTCCCGAGAGACACTCGAAAAAGTTGGAGAAATGGATCAAAAAATGATTGTAGCTCAATTTTGACGACGGATTAAATTCGCCTCGAAAAATTGATTTATTAGCACCAGCGCCGACGCCGAAGCTCTACGAAAAATATTGTGGCCCAAACAAGACATGATGTGTATGGTAAATTTTTCAAAATTCGAAAAAATTGAAAAATTTTGAATTGAAGACTGTTTTTAACACAATTTTTTACGCTGAGTTCAAATTCGGTGTCCAAATTTGGCGGCGACGCTCCGGGCCCGAGAGACACCTCAAAAATTTGTAAAAATTGGTCAATTTGGGTCAAAAAATGACTATGTATTTCAATTTTGACGGCGGCCTTGAATTCGTCCCAATATATTGAGTTATCAGCACCAGCGGCAACGACGAAGCTCCCCGAAATTTTTTTTGACCTAAAACAGACAAGATACATTTTGAATAGAAAAATTTTCAAAATTCGAAAAATCCAAAAATTTTGATTTAAAGAGTTATTTCAACTCAGTTTTTCACGCTGAGTTCAAATTTGGTGTTCAAATACAGTGACGACGCTCCGTACCGGAGAAACACCCCAAAAAATATGAAAAATTGTTCAATTTCGGTCAAAAAATGACTGTGGCTCAATTTTGACGACGGACTTGAATTCGCCTCGAAAAATTGGGTAATTAGCACAAGCGCCGAAGCCGAAGCTCGACGAAAATTTTTTTGCCCCAACAAAGACATGATTGTATAGAAAAATTTTCAAAATTCAAAAATCTCGAAAAATTGAGTAACTACCACCAATTTTGACGACGGATTTTAAATTGAGAAATTAGTACCAGCGCCGACGCCAGAGCCCTCCGAAAATTTTTTAGCTCCCAAAAAAACATAATGTTTATGGAAAAATTTTCAAAATTCGAAAAAATAAAAATTTTTTAATTAAAGATTGTTTTTAACTCAATTTTTCACGCTCAGTTCGAAATCGGCGTTCAAATTCGGCGGCGACGCTCCGTTTCCGGCATACATTCGAAAATGTAGTCAATTTTGGTGAAAAAATGACTGTAGCTCAATTTTGACGACGCACAGTGTAATGAAATGCTAAAAAGGCGCTCATAATTAATTCTTGAAGAGAATCTGATCCAAAAAATAAAAATAGAGTTCCTCTTAAATTGTATTTTAAATGTAAATTTTGAGTTTTGATTCAGTTTTTTAGTTGGCGGTTCTGGTGGGGGGGGGGGCTGTGTAGTGGGGGGGGGGGACAAAAATTAAAGTTTACCAAAAAATCAACATTGGTATTGAAATTATATAATTCTGACATGCTGAATCCAATTTTTTGATTGTTTTGACGATTGGGTCCTTTGGGGAAGAGATAGGAGAGGGAAAAGTGAAAAATTTTCTGAAAAAACTGTGTTGGGTATTGAAACTAACTAATTCTGGTATGTTAAATCCAAATATTTGATTGTTTTGACAATTAGATACTTTTATGAGAAGATAGGTAAAAAGGAAACTGAAAATTGTATGATAAAATATGAGTTGGATAATGAAACTGACTAATTTTAGTATTCTGAATCCAAATATTAAAGTGTTTAGATAATTTTATGCAATATAAAGGTGTATATAAAATAGGGAGGGGCTTAAATCATACAGTACTGGATAGTCAGCGGTAAATCCTTTCCTTAACAATCGGGTATGTCTACATTAACCTGGTACTAAATGGAGGTAAAGTCCTATGCATGCGCACTTGAATTATTCCTGTCAGATTTTCTTAGATTTTTGATAGACTTAACACCGATTTAATTTTATCTCATATATACAATCTACGATTTGGACCACTTTTAGATAAGTGCACATGTGCGGAACTTTACCACATGCACCGTTCCAAATTTTGACACTTTGAAAATGGCTTGCTGTCTATCCTGTACTATGTGATTCAAGGGGAGGGGTAAACAAGTCATATAAAAATATGAAGGTATATAAAATCAAAAATTTATATTTAATAAAATTAAAAATAACATGTACAAATTAATTAAAAATATCATCATCAGTATCATCATCGCTACTTTCATTTACCTCTTGAGATAGTGTTTTAAATCCCTCTTCAGCAGTCAGTCTTGTTAAGCCTAAATCAAAAACATCATTTACGATTAAATAACCTAATGATATAACAATATGTGACAAAATAGGCCTGCAACTTTGATGTAGGTAGCTGGAGTTACTTTCAGACGAAAAAGTTACATTTTATTCAAACCTATAGAATAATACTAAATTTTATTTCACTTATGTGATGCGCAACTAAACGTAGAAAATTTAGCAGAAAATTTTGTCATTTATTTGTCTTAAAACCTACTAATACCTAACTATTAAATACATTTTTTTTAAAGGATTTCAAGAGTTGAAATATTTTATATTTCTATTACCTGCCATATTTCCTACCAAAAAAATTTGAAAAATCTCTTTAAATTTTTTTTAAACCTCCTTTTTGAGTCCGAGGTGGAGAGTAGCTAAAAATTAATACCAAGTTTAGATTCAACGTCCTAATAACTGGGTATGTGCAATGATGTATCTTTTTCTAACTTTATTTTAAAGCTGTCTTTTAAGTTTATTTTTGAGTCATGGGTAGGAGCTGACTAAAAATTAATGGCAAATTTGAATTCAGCATCTCAAAAACTATAGGTAATGATATATCATCTACAAAAATTAGTTACTCTGTTTTTTAGTCCCTTTTTGGGCCCACTTTTGGGTCATAGGGGGGGGGCTAGCTAAAATTTGATGCTAAATTTGGATTCAGCTCCTCAAGAATTGTGGGCATTGATGTATCATTCATCAAGATTGATTACTTACTAGTCTATCTATTTAATTTTTTACTAATTTTGTTTTTCACCTGTTTTTTAATGACTAAACATTTTTTCTAATTTTTTAGGCAAGTTCTGGCAGCTATTTTTTTTTTAATTTGTAGCTTAAGATGCACTCTAAATGGTGGTACTAAATTCAAGACCGGCCAGGACCTGCCAAAAAAGTTGCAGTCCTAAATGCACCATTTTGCTGTTAAATTTTAGTGTCTAGTAATTATTTTTGTATGCCCAAAAAAATTAATTTGGAAAAATACATTCAAAATTATTGGAATGGACTTACCTTCAGGTTCCTTCATGATTTTTTTCAAAGAAAAAAACTCAGTACAACCAAAATTAATTTAACACGTGAAGCGCACAAAACAGAAAGGTCAATGATTGTGACACACGATTAATGTTTGTCTTGTCTTTGGTTATGTCTAGCAGTTGAAAGAGTGGGGTGATGAATATGTGGAGTACGAAAACGTTGCCTCCAGACTGTCTATAACACACTCCTTTTGTTGTTGTTTTCTTTTTTTCGTATTCGTTTTCTCCTATTATGAGCGGTTTTTATGTGTTTCGTTACACTGTGCGACGGATTTGAATTCGTCTCGAAAATTTGAGAAATTAGCACCAGCGTCGATGCCGAAGCTCTCCGAAAATGTTTTGCCACAAAAAAAAACAAAAAAAAACATGGTCAAAAATTTCAAAATAACGACAAATTTTACATCAATTTTTCACGCTGAGTTCGAATTCAGTGTTCAAATTTCGCGGCGACGCTCCGTTTCTGACATACACTTGAACATGTATTCAATTTGGGTCTAAAAATGACTGTAGCTCAGTTTTTTGAATAAAAGAGTGTTCTTAACTCATTTTATTACGCTGAGTTCAAATTCGGTGTTCAAATTTTGGGGCGACGCTCGGTTCCCTAAAGACACACGAAGCATTTGGAAAAATTGGTCAATTTGGGTCAAAAAATGACTGTAGCCCAATTTTGACGACGGAATTGAATTCGTCTCGAAAAATTGAGTAACTTACCACCAGCGTTGACGCAAAAGCTCTCCGAGGATTTTCGTTCCCCAATTAAAGATATGATGTGTATGAAGAAATTTTCAAAATATCAAAAAGACGGTTTTTTAACCTCAATTGGGCCAAAAAATGACTGTAGCTCACCTTTGAAGACGGATTTTAATTCGTCTCGGAAAATTGAGTAATTAGTGCCAGTGTCGACGGCGAAGCTCTCCGAAAATGTTTTGCCTTAAAATAAAACCATGATGTATATAGTATGGAGATATTTTCAGAATCCGTAAAGATCAAAAATTTCGCAGTAAAGACTGTTTTCAAATCAATTTATCACGCTGAGTTCGAATTCGGTGTTCAAAATTAGCGGCAACGCTCCGTTCCCAAGAGACACTCGAGAAATTTTGAAAAATTGGTCAATTTGGGTGCAAATATAACAGTAGCCCAAATTTGACGACGGATTTGAATTCGTCTCGAAAAATTGAGTAACTACCACCAGTGCCGACGCCGAAAATTTTTTTGCAACAAAGAAGACATGATGTGTATGGAGAAATTTTCAAAATTTGAAAGAATCAAAATGTTTGAATTAAAGATGGTTTTTAACTAAATTTTCCCCCTGAGTTCGAATTCGGTGTTCAAATTCGGTGTTCAAGCACCGTGCCCGAGAGACACTCGAAAAATTTGTAAAAATTGGTCAATTTGGGTCATAAAATAGCTGTACCTCATTTTTGACGACGGCCTTGAATTCGTCCCGAAAAATTGAGTTATTAGCACCAGCGCCGACGCGGAACCTCTCCGAAAATGTTTTTAACCCAAGAAAGAATGGATGTATCTTCTTGTACAGTATGGAGAATTTTTCGAAATTCGAAAAAATCATAAATTTTGAATTAAAGAGTTATATCAACTTAATTTTTTACGTTGAGTTCGACTGCGGTTTTCAAATTTGGCGGCGATGCTTCGATTTCGAGATTCACACGATAATGTGGTCAACTGGGGACAAAAAATGACTGTAGCTCAATTTTGACGATGGTTGTTAATTCGTCTCGAACAATTGAGTAAATAGCACCAGCGCCGACGCCGACGCCGTAGCTCTCCGAAAAAATTTTGCCCCACATAAGACATGATGTACGTGAAAAAAATTTCAAAATTCGAAAAAATCAAAAATTTTGAATTCATGGGTTATTTTAACTCAATTTTCCGCGCTGAGTTCGAATTTTGGTGTTCAAATTTAGCGGCGACGCTCCGTTCCCGAGGGACACTCGAAAAAGTATGAAAAATTGGTCAATTTGGGTCAAAAAATGACTGTGGCTCAATTTTCTCGACGGACTTGAATTCGTCTGGAAAACTGAGTAATTTTCCCCAGTGCCGACGCCGAAGCTCTTCGAAAATCTTTTTGACCCAAACAGACATTATGTAAAGTCTGGAGAAATTTTCAAAATTCGAAAAAATGAAAAATTATGAATTGAAGACTGTTTTTAACACAATTTTTCACGCTTAGTTCAAATTCGGAGTTCAAATTTGGCGGCGAAGCTCCGTTCTCGAGAATCACTTGATAATGTGGTCAACTAGGGACAAAAAATGCCTGTAGCTCAATTATGACGACGGCCTTGAATTGGTCCCGAAATATTGAGTTATTAGAACCTGCGCCAACGCTGAAGCTCTCCGAACATTTCTTTACCTCAAAAAATACATGATGTGTAGTAGTATGGAAAAATTTTCAAAATTCGAAAAATCCATAATTCTGAAATGAAGGGTGATTTCAACTTAATCGGTGTTCAAATTTAGAGGCGACGCTCCGTTCCCAAAAGACACTCGAAAAAGGGGGGAAATTGGTCAATTTGGATCAAAGAATGACTGTAGCTCAATTTTGACGATGGCCTTGAATTCGTCTCGAAAAATAGCGTTAGTTGCACCAGTGCCAGCGCCGAAGCTATCCGTAAATTTTTTTATACAAAACAGACAGGAATTATCCTGTATAGTATGGAGAAATATTCTAAATTCTAAAAAATCAATAATTTTGAATTACAGAGTGTTTTCAACTCAATTTTTCACGCTGAGTTCGAATTCGGTATTTAAATTTGGCAGCGACGCTCCGCTCCCGACATACACTTCAAAATGTATATAATTTGGGTCTAAAAATGACTGTAGCCCAATTTTGACGACGGATTTGAATTCGGATCGAAAAATTGAGAAATTAGCACCAGCGCTGACGCCAAAGCTCTCCGAAAATTTTCTTGCCCCAAAAAGAGACATGATGTGTATGAAGTACTTTTCTAAATTCGATAGAATCAGAAACTTTGAATTGAAAATGATTTGCCCTAAAAAAAAAACATGATGTATGGAGAAAATTTCAAAATCCGTAAAAATCAAAAATTTCGCAGTAAAGCGACTGTTTTCAACTCAATTTATCACGCTGAGTTCGAATTCGGTGTTCAAATTTAGCGGCAACGCTCCGTTCCCAAGAGACACTCGAGAGATTTGGAAAAATTGGTGGATTTGGGTGATAAAATGACACAAGGTCAATTTTGACGACGGATTTGAATTCATCTCCAAGAATTAAGTAACTACCACCAGTGCCGACGCCAAAGCCCTCCGAAAATTTTTTAGCTCCCAAAAAAACATAATGTGTATGGAAAAGTTTTCAAAATTCGAAAAAATAAAAAAAATTTTAATTAAAGATTGTTTTTAACTCAATTTTTCACGCTGAGTTCGGAATCGGCGTTCAAATTCGGCAGCGACGCTCCGTTTCCGACATACACACGAAAATGTAGTCAATTGGGGTAAAAAAATGACTGCAGCTCAATTTTGACGACTGATTTGAATTCGTTTCGAAAATTTGAGAAATAGCACCCGCGTCAACGCCGAAGCTCTCCGAAGATTTTTTACCCCAAGAAAGACATACTGATGGAGAAATTTGCAACATTCGTAAAAACCAGAAATTTTGCCGTAAATAGTGTTATAAACTTGAGTTCGAATTCGGTGTTCAAATTCGGCGGCAACGCTCCGTTTCCGACATACACTCGAAAATGTGGTCAATTTGGGTCAAAAAATGACTGTAGCTCAATTTTGACAACGGATTTCAATTCGTCAAGAAATATCGAGAAATTAGCACAACGCTGATGCCGAAGCTCTCCGACAATTTTTTTGCCACAAGAAAAACATGATGTATAGTATGGAAAAATTTTCAAATTTCGAAAAAAACTAACATTTTGAACCAAACAGTGTGTTTAATTCAATTTTTCACTTTTTGCCCTAAAAAAAAAAAAAAAAGATGTATATTATGGAAAAAATTTCTAAATCCGTAAAAATCAAAATTTTCGCAGTAAAGTCTGTTTTCAACTCAATTTTTCACGCTGAGTTCGGATTCAGTGTTCAAATTCGGCGGCGACACTCCGTTTCCGAAATACACTTAAAAATGTATTCAATTTGGGTCTAAAAATAACCGTGGCTCAATTTTGATGACGGGTTTGATTTGTCTCGGAAAATTGAGTAACTACCACCAGTGCCAACGCCGAAGCTCTCCGAAAAAATTTTGCCCCACAAAAGAAATGATCTGCATGAAAAAATTTTCAAAATTCGAAATAATCAAAAATTTTGAAATAAAGAGATATTTCAACTCAATTATCCGCGCTGAGTTCGAATTTTGGTGTTCAAATTGGGCGGCGACGTTCCGTTCCCGAAAGACACTCGAACAAGTTGGAAGAATCTGTCAATTTGGATTAAAATATGACTGTAGCTCAATTTTGACGGTGGATTGAATTCGTCACGAAAAATTGAGTTAATAGCACCAGCGCCGACGCATAAGCCCTCCGAAAATTTTTTTGCCCTAAAAAAGTCACGATATGTATAGAAGAATTTTATAAATTCGAAAAAATCAAGAATTTTGAATTAAAGAGTGATTTTAACTCATTTTTTCACCCTGAGTTCGAATTCGGGGTTCAAATTAATGGTCGACGCTCCGTTCCCGAGAGACACTCGAAATAATTGGGAAAATTGGTCATTTTGGGTCAAAAAATGACTGGAGCTCAATTTTGACGACGGACTTAATTCGTCCGAAAAATTGAGTACTAGCACCCGCGCCAACGCCGAAGCTCTCCGAAAATGTTTCTAACCCAAGAAAGAATGGATGTATCCTGTATAGTATGGAGAATTTTTCGAAATTCGAAAAAATCATAAATTTTGAATTAAAGAGTTATATCAACTTAATTTTTTACGTTGAGTTCGACTGCGGTTTTCAAATTTGGCGGCGATGCTCCGATTTCGAGATTCACACGATAATGTGGTCAACTGGGGACAAAAAATGACTGTAGCTCAATTTTGACGATGGTTGTTAATTCGTCTCGAACAATTGAGTAAATAGCACCAGCGCCGACGCCGACGCCGTAGCTCTCCGAAAAAATTTTGCCCCACATAAGACATGATGTACGTGAAAAAAATTTCAAAATTCGAAAAAATCAAAAATTTTGAATTCATGGGTTATTTTAACTCAATTTTCCGCGCTGAGTTCGAATTTTGGTGTTCAAATTTAGCGGCGACGCTCCGTTCCCGAGGGACACTCGAAAAAGTATGAAAAATTGGTCAATTTGGGTCAAAAAATGACTGTGGCTCAATTTTCTCGACGGACTTGAATTCGTCTGGAAAACTGAGTAATTTTCCCCAGTGCCGACGCCGAAGCTCTTCGAAAATCTTTTTGACCCAAACAGACATTATGTAAAGTCTGGAGAAATTTTCAAAATTCGAAAAAATGAAAAATTATGAATTGAAGACTGTTTTTAACACAATTTTTCACGCTTAGTTCAAATTCGGAGTTCAAATTTGGCGGCGAAGCTCCGTTCTCGAGAATCACTTGATAATGTGGTCAACTAGGGACAAAAAATGCCTGTAGCTCAATTATGACGACGGCCTTGAATTGGTCCCGAAATATTGAGTTATTAGAACCTGCGCCAACGCTGAAGCTCTCCGAACATTTCTTTACCTCAAAAAATACATGATGTGTAGTAGTATGGAAAAATTTTCAAAATTCGAAAAATCCATAATTCTGAAATGAAGGGTGATTTCAACTTAATCGGTGTTCAAATTTAGAGGCGACGCTCCGTTCCCAAAAGACACTCGAAAAAGGGGGGAAATTGGTCAATTTGGATCAAAGAATGACTGTAGCTCAATTTTGACGATGGCCTTGAATTCGTCTCGAAAAATAGCGTTAGTTGCACCAGTGCCAGCGCCGAAGCTATCCGTAAATTTTTTTATACAAAACAGACAGGAATTATCCTGTATAGTATGGAGAAATATTCTAAATTCTAAAAAATCAATAATTTGAATTACAGAGTGTTTTCAACTCAATTTTTCACGCTGAGTTCGAATTCGGTATTTAAATTTGGCAGCGACGCTCCGCTCCCGACATACACTTCAAAATGTATATAATTTGGGTCTAAAAATGACTGTAGCCCAATTTTGACGACGGATTTGAATTCGGATCGAAAAATTGAGAAATTAGCACCAGCGCTGACGCCAAAGCTCTCCGAAAATTTTCTTGCCCCAAAAAGAGACATGATGTGTATGAAGTACTTTTCTAAATTCGATAGAATCAGAAACTTTGAATTGAAAATGATTTGCCCTAAAAAAAAAACATGATGTATGGAGAAAATTTCAAAATCCGTAAAAATCAAAAATTTCGCAGTAAAGCGACTGTTTTCAACTCAATTTATCACGCTGAGTTCGAATTCGGTGTTCAAATTTAGCGGCAACGCTCCGTTCCCAAGAGACACTCGAGAGATTTGGAAAAATTGGTGGATTTGGGTGATAAAATGACACAAGGTCAATTTTGACGACGGATTTGAATTCATCTCCAAGAATTAAGTAACTACCACCAGTGCCGACGCCAAAGCCCTCCGAAAATTTTTTAGCTCCCAAAAAAACATAATGTGTATGGAAAAGTTTTCAAAATTCGAAAAAATAAAAAAAATTTTAATTAAAGATTGTTTTTAACTCAATTTTTCACGCTGAGTTCGGAATCGGCGTTCAAATTCGGCAGCGACGCTCCGTTTCCGACATACACACGAAAATGTAGTCAATTGGGGTAAAAAAATGACTGCAGCTCAATTTTGACGACTGATTTGAATTCGTTTCGAAAATTTGAGAAATAGCACCCGCGTCAACGCCGAAGCTCTCCGAAGATTTTTTACCCCAAGAAAGACATACTGATGGAGAAATTTGCAACATTCGTAAAAACCAGAAATTTTGCCGTAAATAGTGTTATAAACTTGAGTTCGAATTCGGTGTTCAAATTCGGCGGCAACGCTCCGTTTCCGACATACACTCGAAAATGTGGTCAATTTGGGTCAAAAAATGACTGTAGCTCAATTTTGACAACGGATTTCAATTCGTCAAGAAATATCGAGAAATTAGCACAAACGCTGATGCCGAAGCTCTCCGACAATTTTTTTGCCACAAGAAAAACATGATGTATAGTATGGAAAAATTTTCAAATTTCGAAAAAAACTAACATTTTGAACCAAACAGTGTGTTTAATTCAATTTTTCACTTTTTGCCCTAAAAAAAAAAAAAAGATGTATATTATGGAAAAAATTTCTAAATCCGTAAAAATCAAAATTTTCCCAGTAAAGTCTGTTTTCAACTCAATTTTTCACGCTGAGTTCGGATTCAGTGTTCAAATTCGGCGGCGACACTCCGTTTCCGAAATACACTTAAAAATGTATTCAATTTGGGTCTAAAAATAACCGTGGCTCAATTTTGATGACGGGTTTGATTTGTTTCGGAAAATTGAGTAACTACCACCAGTGCCAACGCCGAAGCTCTCCGAAAAAATTTTGCCCCACAAAAGAAATGATCTGCATGAAAAAATTTTCAAAATTCGAAATAATCAAAAATTTTGAAATAAAGAGATATTTCAACTCAATTATCCGCGCTGAGTTCGAATTTTGGTGTTCAAATTGGGCGGCGACGTTCCGTTCCCGAAAGACACTCGAACAAGTTGGAAGAATCTGTCAATTTGGATTAAAATATGACTGTAGCTCAATTTTGACGGTGGATTGAATTCGTCACGAAAAATTGAGTTAATAGCACCAGCGCCGACGCATAAGCCCTCCGAAAATTTTTTTGCCCCAAAAATGTCACGATATGTATAGAAGAATTTTATAAATTCGAAAAAATCAAGAAGTTGGAATTAAAGAGTGCTTTTAACTCATTTCTTCACCCTGAGTTCGAATTCGGGGTTCAAATTAATGGGCGACGCTCCGTTCCCGAGAGACTCGAAATAATGGGGAAAATTGGTCATTTTGGGTCAAAAAATGACTGTAGCTCAATTTTGACGACGGACTTAATTCGTCCCGAAAAATTGAGTTACTAGCACCAGCGCCGACGCGGAACCTCTCCGAAAATGTTTTTAACCCATGAAAGAATGGATGTATCCTGTATAGTATGGAGAATTTTTCGAAATTCGAAAAAATCATAAATTTTGAATTAAAGAGTTATATCAACTTAATTTTTTACGTTGAGTTCGACTGCGGTTTTCAAATTTGGCGGCGATGCTCCGATTTCGAGATTCACACGATAATGTGGTCAACTGGGGACAAAAAATGACTGTAGCTCAATTTTGACGATGGTTGTTAATTCGTCTCGAACAATTGAGTAAATAGCACCAGCGCCGACGCCGAAGCTCTCCGAAAAAATTTTGCACCACATAAGATATGATGTACATAAAAAAATTTTCTAAATTCGAAAAAATCAATAATTTTGAATTCATGAGTTATTTCAACTCAATTTTCCGCGCTGAGTTCGAATTTTGGTGTTCAAATTTAGGGGCGACGCTCCGTTCCCGAGGGACACTCGAAAAAGTATGAAAAATTGGTCAATTTGGGTCAAACAATGACTGTGGCTCAATTTTGTCGACGGCCTTGAATTCGTCTCGAAAAATTGAGTACTTTGAGGCAGCGCCGACGCCGAAGCTCTCCGAAAATCTTTTTGACCCAAATAGACATGATGTAAAAGTATGGAGAAATTTTCAAAATTCGAAAAGATCAACAGTTTTGACTTGAAGGCTGTTTTTAAATCAATATCTCACGCTGAGTTCAAATTCGGTTTTCAAATTCGGGGCGACGCTCCGTGTCCGAGAAACATTCGAAAAGTTTGTAAAAGTTGGTCAATTTGGGTCAAAAAATGAATGTAGCTCAATTTTGACGACGGCCTTGAAATCGTCTCGAAAAATTGAGTTATTAGCACCAACGCCAGCGCCGAAGCTCTCCGAAAATTTTTTATACCAAAAAAGACATGACGTAAGGTCTGGAGAAATTATCACAATTTAAAAAATTAAAATTTGCAGTAAAGACTGTTTTTAACTCAATTTTCACGCGAGTTCGAATTCGGTGTTCAGATTTGGCGGCGACGCTCGTTCCCGATATACAGTCGAAGGTGTTGTCAATTTGGGTCAAAAAATGACTGCAACTCAATTTTGACGACGGATTTGCATTCGTATCGAAAAACTGAGTAACTAGCACCAGCGCGACGCCGAAGCTCTCCGAAAATATTTTTGGCCCAAAATGGACATGATGTGTTACGCTGAGTTCGAATTCGGTGTTCAAATTTGGCGGCGACGTTCCGTTCCCGAGACACACTCCAGAATGTAGTCAATTTTGGTGAAAAAATGACTGTAGCTCAATTTTGACGACTGATTCGAATTCGTCTCGAAAAATTGAGAACTAGCACCCGCGCCAACGCCGAAGCTCTCTGAAGATTTTCTAGCCGCAAAAAAGACATGATGATGGAGAAACTTGCAACATTCGACAAAATCAAAAATTTCGCCGTCAAGACTGTTTTAAACTTGAGTTCGAATTCGGTGTTCAAATTCGGCGGCGACATTCTGTTCCCGGAATACACTCGAGAATGTTGGGAAAATTGGTCAGTTTGGGTTAGAATATGACTGTAGCTCAATTTGGAAGACGGATATGCATTTTTCTCGACAAATTGAGTAAGTACTAGTACCAGCGCCGACGCCGAAGCTCTACGATAATTATTTTGAACCGAAAAAGACATGATGTGTAGGGAGAAATTTTCAAAATTAGACAAAATCAAAAATTTTGAAATACTGACTGTTTTTCAAGCAATTTTCTACGCTGAGTTCGAATTTGGTGTTCAAATTCGGCAGCAACGCTCCGCTCCTGAGATACACTCGAAAATGTGGTCGATTTGGGTCAAACAATGACGGTAGGTAAATTTTGACAACGGATTTCAATTAGTCAAGAAAAATTGAGAAATTAGCACCAGCGCTGATGCCGAAGCTCTCCGACAATTTTTTTGCCCCAAGAAAAACATGATGTACGATATAGAGAAATTTTCAAAATTTGTAAAAATCAAAAATACGTTTTAACTCAAATTTTCCCGCTGCGTTCGAATTCGGTGTTCAAATTGTGCGGCTACGCTCCGCTCCTGTGATACACTCGAGAAAGTGGTCAATTTGGGTCAAAAAATGACCATAGCTCAATTTTGACGACGGATTCGAATTCGCCTCGAAAAATTGAGTAACTAGCACCAGCGTCGACGCCAAAGCTCTCCGAAAATTTTCTTGCCCCAAAACAAGACAAGATGTGTATGAAGAAATTTTCAAAATTCGATAAAATCCGAAATGTTGAGTTAAAGATTGTTTTTATCTCAATCTCTTAGACGGCAAAGCTCTCCGAAAATGTTTTGCCACAACAAAAAACATGGTCAAAAATTTTTAAATGAAGACGGTTTTTATCTCAATTTTTCACCCTAAGTTCGTGTTCGGTGTTCAAAATTCGCGGCGACGCTCCGTTTCCGACATACACTTGAACATGTATTCAATTTGGGTCAAAAAATGACTGTGGCTCAATTTTGTCGACGGACTTGAATTCGTCTGGAAAAATTGAGAAATTAGCACCAGCGCTGACGTCGATGCTCTCCGAAAATTTTCTTTCCCGAAGAAAAACATGATGTATAGTATGGAGAAATTTTCAAAATTTGTAAAAATCAAAAATTCGTTTTTAACTCAAATTTTTACGCTGAGTTCGAATTCGGTGTTCAAATTTAGAGCCGACGCTTCGTTCCCGAAAGACACTCGAAAAAGTGGGGAAACTTGGTCAATTTGGATCAAAAAATGACTATAGCTCAATTTTGACCAAAAATTTTAATTCGTCTCGAAAAATTGAGTTAGTAGCACCAACGACAGCGCCGAACCTCTCCGAAAAATCTTTTAACCCTAGAAAGACAGGATTTATCCTGTATAGTATGGAGAGATTTTAAAAATTCGAAAGAATCAAAAATTTTTAATTACAGAGTGTCTTCAACTCAATGTTTTACACTGAGTTCGAATTTGGTATTCAAATTTGGCGGCAACGCTCCGTTCCTGAGATACACTCGATAATGTGGTCAATTTAAGTAAAAAAATGACTGTAGCTCAATTTTGACGACAGATTTGAATTCGGCTCGAAACTTTGAGAAATAAGCACCGGCATCGACACCGAAGTTCTACGACCATTTTTTTGCCCCAAAAAAGACATGATGTAGGTATAATATGAAGAAATTTACAAAATTCGAAAAAAACAAACATTTTGAACCAAACAGTGTTTTTAACTCAATTTTTCACGCTGAGTTCGAATTCAGTGTTCAAATTTAGAGCCGACGCTCCGTTCCCGAGATACACTCGAGAATGTGGTCAATTTAGGTCAAAAATGACTGTAGCTCAATTTTGACGACGGATTTGAATTCGTCTCGAAAATTTGAGAAATTAACACCAGCGTCGATGCCGAAGCTCTCCGAAAATCTTTTGCCCTAAGAAAGACATATGATGTATAAGTATGGAGAAATTTTCGAAAATAATAAAAATCATAAATGTTGCAGTGATTACTGTTTTTAACACAATTTTTCACGCTGAGTTTGAATTCAGTGTTCAAAATGGGCGACGACGCTCCGATCCTGAAATACACTCGAGGATGTGCGGCCAATTTGGATCAAAACATGACCGTAGCTCAATTTTGACGACGGATTTGGATTCGTCTCGAAAATTTGAGAAATGAGCCCCAGCGTCGACGCCGAAGCTCTCCGAAAATTTTTTGCCCTAAAAAGGAAACGATGTAGAGTATGGAGAAACTTTAAAATTTCGAAGAAATCTAAAATGTTGAATTAAAGATTTTTTTTAACCCAATTTTTTACGCTGAGTTTGAATTTGGTGTTCAAATTTGGCGGCGATGCTCGGTTCCTGAGACACACTCGAAAAACTTGGAAAAATTGGTCAATTTGGGTCCAAAAATGACTGTAGTTCAGGTTTGACGACGGATTCGAATTCGCCTCGAAAAATTGAGTTATTAGCACCAGCGCCGACGCCGAAGCTCTCCGAAGAAATTTTGCCACAAAAAAGACATGATGTGGACGGAAAAATTTTCAAAATTCGAAAAAATCAAAAATTTTGAATTAAAGAGTGATTTCAACTCAATCTTTCACGCTGAGTTCGAATTCGGTGTTCAAAGTTGGCGCCGACGCTGCATTCCCGAGAGACACTCACTTTCGACATGGATTAGTAATATAAAAATAGAAAACTGCCCCGCTATCAAAATTATAGTTCGAATCAATTAAATTGAAAAAAAAAAACAAAAAAAAAAAAATTGAGTACGTCAGTTGCCTTGCGCTTCTTATACTAACCTTATAATGAGGAAACTCATGAACGACTCGCCCGATTGGCAACTAGTTCCTACCCACAAACCAGGAGGGGTGTGAGCTCTAAAGCGCTCAGCTATTCATCCAACATTTTCCTGCACAACTTTGAGTTCTTCACTACAACCTACGAAAAATTGGAAATAATTGTTTCTATATTTCCTTTGATTTTCGTGCTACAAATTCTGTCCTTAAATTAAGGAAAACTCATGAACGGCCCGACTGAGTTGTAATCTACACATTCGGAAACGTAAAAAAAACATTTCCATCGCCCCCATTTTGACAACTATGACGAGTCTAGTATTTCCCTCCACTCCGAAACGTCGGTAAAAATATGAATAATTAATGCTATTGCGTGTTTTTTTTTTTGCCGGGTTCTACTTGCTCAACCCACATGGTTTCTACATTTACGTAATAATAAGTCATTAAAATCTAAATCAAGGAACTTACGATGCGTTCATCTGATAGTAGACGGGATTTCCTTTCTTTCGATATTAATGCGCTTCTTAATACTCTTCAATTATTGAAATTATCGCCCTTTCGAAATTCACGATTCATTGAATTATTTCAACACGATTCACAAATCCCTTATCAAAAAATTGTACACAACATATTTTGCCGGTTTCACAGATTATAATTATGAGAACGGTCACTAGCTATCCAATAGTAGTATTACCAACTGTGTGAGGTGATTAGGAAAAGAGTTATTTGCGGTGGTGCCTTTTGCCCAGTGGTTCCACTTGCCCGAACTTCCCTTATAGTATGGAGGCATTTTCAAAATTAGAAACAATCAAAAATTGATCATTCATACTGAGTTCGATTTCGGTGTTCAAATTTGGCGGCGAAGTTCCGTTCCCGAAAGACACTCGAAAAAGTAGGAAAAATCTGCCAATTTGTATTAAAAAATGACTGTAGCTCAAAATTGACGACGGATTGAATTCGTCTCGAAAAATTGAGTTATTAGCACCAGCGCCGACGCCGAAGCTCTCGGAAAATTTTTTTGCCCCAAAAAAATCACGATGTGTATGGAAGAATTTTTTAAATTCGAAAAAATCAAGAATTCTGAATTAAAGAGTGATTTTAACTCATTTCTTCACCCTGAGTTCAAATTCAGTGTTCAAATTTAGCGGTAACGCTCCGTTCCCAAGAGACACTCGAGAAATTTAGAAAAATTGGTCAATTTCGGTGAAAAGATAACAGTAGCCCAACTTTGTCGACGGATTTGAATTCGTCTCGAAAAATTGAGTAACTACCACCAGTGTCGATGCCGAAACTCTCCAAAACTTTTTTTTGCCCCAAAAAAGACATAATGTGTATGGAGAAATTTTCAAAATTCGAAAGAATCAAAATGTTTGAATTAAAGATGGTTTATAACTTAATTTTTCACGCTGAGTTCGAATTCGGTGCTCAAATTCGGCGGCGACGCTCCGAATCCGACATACACTCGAAAATGTAGTCAATTTGTATCAAAAACTGACCGTAGCTCAATTTTGACGACGGATTCGAATATCCGTGAAAATCAAAAATTTCGCAGTAAAGACTGTTTTCAACTCAATTTATACGCTGAGTTCGAATTCGGTGCTCAAATTTGGCAGCGACGCTCCGTTTCTGACATACACTTCAAAATGTATTCAATTTGGGTCTGAAAATGACTGTAGCTCAATTTTGACGACGGATTTGAATTCGGATCGAAAAATTGAGAAATAGCACCCGCGCCAACGCCGATGCTCTCCGAAGATTTTTTTGCCCCAAAAAAGACATGATGATGGAAAAATTTGCAACATTCGTAAAAATCAAAAATTTCGCCGTAAAGACTGTTTTCAACTTGAGTTCTAATTCGGTGTTCAAATTCGGCGGCGACCCTCCGTTTCCGACGTACATTCGAAAATGTGGTCAATGTGGGTCAAAAAGTGACTGTAGCTCAATTTTGACAACGGATTTCAATTCGTCTCGAAAAATTGAGTAATTTGCACCAGCGCCGACAACGAAGTTCGGAAAATAAATTTTGAATTAAAGAGTGTTTTCAACTGCTGAATTCGAATTCGGTGTTCGAATTTAGCGGCGACGCCCTGTTCCCGGAATATACTCGAAATTTGGAAGACGGATATGCGTTCTTCTCGAAAAATTGGGTAAGTACTAGTACCAGCGCCGACGTCGAAGCTCTACGAAAATTATTTTGACCAAAAAAGACAGGATGCATATGGAAAAATTTTCAAAATTCGAAAAATCAATAATTTTGAATTACAGTGTGTTTTCCACTCAATTTTCCACGCTGAGTTCGATTTCGGGCGGCGACGTTCCGTTCCCGAAAGGCACTCGAAAAAGTTGGAAAAATCTGTCAATTTGGATTAAAAAATGACTGTAGCTCAATTTTGACGGCGGACTTGATTCGTCCCGAAAAATTGAGTTATTAGCACCAGCGCCGACGCGGAACCTCTCCGAAAATGTTTTTAACCCAAGAAAGAATGGATATATCCTGTATAGTATGAAGCATTTTTCGAAATTCGAATAAATCATAAATTTTGAATTAAAGAGTTATATCAACTTAATTTTTCACGTTGAGTTCGACTTCGGTGTTCAAATTTGGCGGCGATGCTCCGTTTACGAGATTCACACGATAATGTGGTCAACTGGGGACAAAAAATGACTGTAACTCAATTCTGACGATGGTTTTGAATTCGTCTCGAAAAATTGAGTAAATAGCACCAGCGCCGAAGCTCTCCGAAAATTTTTTTGACCCCAAAAAGACATGCTGTATGGTAGTATGGAGAAATTTTCAAAATTCGTAAAAATCAAAAATTCTGAATTAAATAGTGATTTCAACTCAATTTCTCACGCTGTGTTCGAATTCGGTGTTCAAATTTGGCGGCGACGCTCAGCAGTTCCCGAGAGACACTCGAAAAAGTTGGAGAAATTGATCGAAAAATGATTGTAGCTCAATTCTGACGACGGATTGAATTCGCCGCAAAAAATTGTGTAATTAGCACCCGCGCCAACGCCGAAGCTCTCCGAAAATTTTTTTGCCCTAAAAAAGACATAATGTGTATGGAGAAGTTTTCAAAATTCGAAAAAATCAAAATTTTTTAAATAAATACCGTTTTTACATCAGTTTTTTATGCTGAGTTCGAATTCGGTGTTCAAATTTGGCAGCGACGCTCCGCTCCTGAGATACACTCGAGAATGTGGTCAATTTGTATCAAAAAGTGACTGTAGCTCAAATTTGACGACGGATTTGCATTCGTCTCGAAAAATTGAGTAACTAGCACCAGCGCGACGCCGAGGTTCTCCGAAAATTTTTTTGACCCAAAATAGACATGATGTGTATAATAGTTTTTTAAATTTTCAAAAATCAAAAATTTTGAATTAAAGACTGTATCTAACTCAATTTCTCACGCTGTGTTCAAATTCGGTGTTCAAATTTGGCGGCGACGCTCAGCAGTTCCCGAGGGGCCCTCGAAAAAGTTGGAGAAATTAATCAAAAAATGATTGTATCTCAATTTTGACGACGGATTAAATTCGCCTCGAAAAATTGAGTTATTAGCACCAGCGCCGACGCCGAAGCTCTATGAAAAAGTTTTTCGCCAAAACAAGACATGATATGAGTATGGAAAATTTTTCAAAATTCGAAAAAATGAAAATTTTTGAATTGAAGACTGTTTTTAACACAATTTTTTACACTGAGTTCAAATTCGGTGTCCAAATTTGACGGCGACGCACCGTGCCCGAGAGACACTCGAAAAATTTGTAAAAATTGGTCAATTTGGGTCAAAAAATGATTGTAGCTCAATTCTGACGACGGATTGAATTCGCCCCGAAAAATTGAGTCATTGGCACCAGCGCCGACGCCGAAGTTCTACGAAAATTAGTTTGGCCCAAACAAGACATGATGTAGGTATATAGTATGGATAAATTTTCAATAAGATCAGAAACTTTCAGTAAAACACTGTTTCCGACTAAATTTTTTACGCTGAGTTCGAAATCAGTTTTCAAATTTGACGGCGACTCTCCGTTCGCGAGATACACCGAAAAATCGTTAAAAATTGGTCAATTTGAGTCAAAGAATGACCGTTACTCAAATTTGATGACGGATTCGAATCCGTCTCGAAAAATTGAGTAACTAGCACCAGCGCCGACGCCGTAGCCGTCCGAAAAATTTTTCGCCCCAAAAAAGGCCTGATGTATAGTATGGAGAAATTTTCTGAATTTGAGAAAATAAAAAATTTCGAATTAATGAGTGTTGCTTACTCAATTTTGCACGCTGAATTCGAATTCGTTGTTCCAATTTGGCGGCGACCCTCCGATCCCGAGATACCCTCAAAAAAGTTGGAAAAATTGATCAATGTGGGTCAAAAAGTGACTCTTGCTCAATTTTGACAACGGATTCGAATTCGTCTCGAAAAATTGAGTAACTAGCACCAGCGCCGACGCCGTAGCTTTCAGAAAATTTTTTCGCCCCAAAAAAGACCTGATGTATAGTATGGAGAAAGATTCAAAATTCGAAAAAATCAAAAACATTCAGTGAAAGGCTATTTTTGACTCAATTTTTCACGCCGAGTTCGAACTCGGTATTCAAATTTGGCTGCGAAGCTCCGTTCGCGAAATACACCGAAAGATCGTTGAAATATTGGTCATTTTGTATCAAAAAATGACCGTAGCTCAATTTTGACGACGGATTCGAATTCGTCTCGAAAAATTGAGTAATTAGCTCCAGTGCCGTCGTCGATGCTCTCCAAAAGTATTTTCTTTTTCAACTTGGGATTATAGATGTTAGTTTCCACCTACCTTAACGGGTATTGACTTTGGGCCGACGATGCCCCACAGATACATAATTTACTTTTAGTTTAGATATACTATAATATTTATTACTATGCTTGGGATTAGGTGTGAGTTTTCAACTATGTTAGTGGCTATCAACTTGAGCCCAATGATGCCTCACCGATGCATAATTTTCTTTTAGTTTGGCTGTATACTTAACTTGGGATTATAGGTGTGAGTTTCCACCTACCTTAGCGGGTTTTGACTTTGGGCCGATGATGCCCCACTGATACATACTTGATTTTTAGTTTAGGTATACTATAATATCTAATTTTAAGCTTGGGACCAGGTGTGAGTTTTCACCTATGTTAGTGGCTATCAACTTGAGCCCAATGATGCATCACTGATACATAATTCTTTTTTAGTTTGGCTATATACTCAGCTGGGGAGTATAGGTGCGAGTTTCCACCAAAGTACGTTCTTTTATTATACTACGTTCTTTTATTATGTTTCATTCCAAGCACAAGTTATAACTTGCTAATAATCAGTGAGTGATAAGCGAGTAACGGTTACGCGAGCCCGTATGGCTACGCTTACGCTTGATGAACTCTCGAACACTATTGAAGGGCTCCAGGCCCAACTCAAGGAGTTAAGTGAAGAAAATGTTGCTCTTCGAAAACAGCTCGGTATTCGACTCTATCTCAACAAAAACCCGAAGACCACAGACGTGGAAATAGACCCGAAAAGAAACGATGAAAACAGCACGGCCTCGAAAGTGAAGAAACCGCCACCATTCTTCGTGAACGGCATCAAGTCAATGCAGGCTTTCAATACCCTGATAAAGGAGAAAGAAATAAACATCGTAGAGATGAAAGCTACGCCAAGCGGTGAGTTGAAAATTCTTACTCAGTCAGCTGACGATTATCGTAAATTTCGTAAGGTGTTAGAAAACATCTCCTCGATGAATGAAGCAGATAAGAAAATCCTAGGTATTCCGCGCTACCATACGTTTCAAATCAAAGAAGATAAGCCATACACAGTGTATATTAGAAACATGCACTACTCGACGGAAGTGAATGAAATGCAGACCACACTTGAAGCGCACAGATTTCAGGTGACTAGTATCTCCAATATTATACAGATTAAAAAAACTGTTAATGAAAAGAAGATTCTATGGAAGCTACCCCTGTTTAGAATCGACCTCAAACCAAATGAAAATAACAAAGAGATTTTCAAGTTAACCACATTACTACAATATAAAATTGCGGTAGAATATCCGAGAAAGTCTTATATGGTGGCCCAGTGTAAAAGGTGCCAGCAGGTAGGACACTCACAAAACTACTGTAATAAGAACCCTCGCTGTGTCAAATGTGGAGGTAATCATGAATTCAAAGATTGTAGCCTATTGCGCACTGATCAAGCCAAGTGCGCCAACTGTTCAGGCCCACACACGGCTAATTATCGCGGCTGTCCTGCATTCAAACCTCGCGATAATATAGCAGAACGCACTTCTGCTGTATTGCGATTACGTGATACCCCTGTGCCTAAAATAAGTGATGGCTGCAACCAGAATAACTCGTATGCTAATGCAGTTACCAATGCTGATAAACCTAAGGTGGCAGGAACTACAGCTGGGCCTTGTCAATCAGAAGAGCTTAAACAGACAGGGTTAGTCAGTTTAAAACGCAGCATAGGAAAATGCCGTTCGCTGCATGTTAATATGACTAAACCGCCGCGGTGCGTACACTTGTATTATGATAAGCTAGTGCAACGTGGGAACAGCTTAGTCAGTTTAAAACTCAGCATGAAAAATCTCGTTCACGGCAGTAAAGTGAAGCGTACTCGGCGCGTTTTTTATTCTTCCAAAAGGGTAAAATAACCTCCGGGGAAAGTGTCCGATGATTTTCGAAAAATTTCATCAACAATGAAAGAAAATAATGCGATAATTTCCGAAGAATCTCAACGGAAATCATTAGAAAAAATGTCCAATGTTTTCCAAAGAATTTCATTAAAATTCTTCGAGAAAATGTTCCGATTAGGAAATATCCGGGGGAAAACTCCTGCGGTTTTTGAAGAAGTTCTTTGAGGTAGAATGAGTTGCATTAGAACGCGGGATTCCGGGGGACTTGGAAGAATAACTTCCTTTGACTGTCCCAAATGAAAATTTCCATAAAAATTCTCTGAAAAATTGAAATAATGATGCTCGCTTCATTCGCAAAGGAAGATTTTTTAGCACTTTGAAGGAGCATCGAAAATCTTCAGAAAAAATGTTCGGCAAAATTCTCCGATGACTTCTAAGGAATTTCATCGAAAAATTTTGGGAGAAATTCCAATAATTTCCGAAGAATCTCTGGTTTCTAAAGAATTTCTTCAAAAATCTTCGGGGGAGTTTTCCGATAGTTTTTAAGAATTTCACAGGTAATATTCATGGGAAAACTCGGACGGATTTTGAAGAATTTTATCAACAATCTTCAAGTAAAATGTTCTCTGAAGAATTTCAGCAAAAATCTATGGGAAAAATCTTCGGGAAAATTCTCCAATGACATCTAAGGTATTTTATCGAAATTTTTTTTTTTAAAAATCCGATAATTTCCGAAGAAACTCATCAGAAATTTTCAGAAAAAATTTCCAATGTTTTCCAAAAAGTATCATTACAATTCGTTGAGAAAATTTTCCGATAATTTTTGAAAAATTTCCAAGGAAATATTCGGGGGAAAACGCCGATGATTTGTGAAGGATTTTATCAAAAATCTTCAGTAAAAATGTTCGATAATGTCCGAAGAATTCCATTGTATATCTTCGAAAAAATCTCCGATAATTTTTAAAGAATTTCATCAGAAATTTTTAGAAAGAATTTTTATAATTTCTGCATGGTTATGCACTTTAAAATTCCATCAGAGATTTTTCCCGGATATTTCTTGTGAAATTCTTCAAAAATTATCGGAAAACTCCACGGAAGATTTTTAAAGAATCTCTTTGGAAAACATTGGAAATTTTTCATGAAGATTTCCGATAAGATTCTTCGGAAATTATGGGAATGTTTTCCAATGATTTCCAATGCAGCCTCGGATTTGAAGTTTTACCGCCTTACGCGCACATAAAATTTGCCGCCTCTGAAGTCTTGCATGCCCTAAGTACTTTTTTGTTGCATTAGATCCCATGCATGATTACAACAAAATAAAATGTTGCCGTCCCTAAAAATTTGCCGCCCTAAGCACGTGCTTAGTGGTCAATCTTGGGTTGTTCCAATGAAATTTCTTAGAAGTTATCGGAGAATTTTCCCGAAGATTTCTCCTGAAGATTTTCGATTAAATTCTTCGGAGAACATTTTACAATTGTATCAACAATCTTCAGGTAAAATGTTCTCCAAGAAATTTCATCGAAAATCATCGGGAGGATTCTCCGATATGATTTCTGAAAAATTTCATCGGAAATTTTTGGGCAAAAATTCCGATAATTGACGCCAAAGAATCTCAACGCAAATCTTTTGCGAAAAGCCCGTTCGTTGCATGTTAATCGAGTTGGTACAGCCTATCGCAGACACTTCTCAGTAATTTCCAATTAAATCCTTTGAAATAATTGCAGATTTTTTCTAAAGTTTCGAAAAAACTTCTAAAATCATCGGAGATTTTTTTCAACAATCATGGGAATCTTTTCGAAAATTGGCCAAGAAATTCTTTGATTAGTAAATTTCCGATGCAATTTTTGGGAAATTATCAAATTTTTCCAGCAAAAATTTCTGATGAAATTTTTTAAAAATCATTAAGAGATTTTCCCCGAAGTTTTGGATGAAATTTCTCGAAGATATTCCTGAAGATTTTTAATTAAATTTTTCAAAAACTGACGGAGTTCCCCTCCCCCGCCTCCTAATATTTCCTATGAAATACTTCCAATGTTGTCGCCGGGAAATTTTCTCGAAATAATTTTTTGTTGGAAAATATTGGAAATTTTCTCCAAAGATTTCCGATGAAATTCTGCGGGAGATTTTTTTTTGAATTGTTCAAAAACTGACGGAGTTCCCCCCCCCCCGAATTATTTCCTATGAAATACTTCCAAAGTTGTCGGGAGATTTTCCAGAAGCAGTTTTTTGTTGGAAAATATTGGAAATTTTCTCAAAATATTTCTGATAAAATTCTTCAGAAGTTTTCGGATTTTTCTTTCCATTTCCAATGAACTTCCTTTGAAAATCATCCGGGATTTTTTCCGAATTTCTCTACAGATTTCGAATGAGATTCTTTGGACATTATTGGAATTTTTCCAGAAAAATTTCTCATGAAATTCCTTAAAGATCATCAAAAGTTATTCCTGAAGATTTTCCATGAATCTCTTCGGAGAATATTTTTCCTGGGTGAAAATTACTGAAATTTGTTTCCGAAAATTTCCAGTGAAATTCCTTAAAAATCATTGGAAAATTTTCCCAAAGATTGTCGATGAAATTCTTCGAAAATCATCGGAGATTTTCCCCGAGGATTATTGAATAAGAAAAGCATCGAATACGCGTCACTAATTCATTGTTTAAAAAAAATAAGAGACGCGCCGAGTACGCTTCACTTGTAAATTACAAGATTTTTCATGCTGCGTTTTAAACTGACTAAGCAGTTCCGTCATTGCACTGGCATTCATAATACGAGTGTACGATCCGCGTCGGTCTAGTCATATTAACACGCAGCGAACGGGATTTTCCTATGCTGCGTTTTAAACTGACTAACCCAGATTTTCAAGTTAACCACATTACTACATACAATATAAAATTGCGGTAGAATATCCGAGAAAGTCTTATATGGTGGTCCAGTGTAAAAGGTGCCAGCAGGTAGGACACTCACAAAACTACTGTAATAAGAACCCTCGCTGTGTTAAATGTGGAGGTAATCATGAATTCAAAAATTGTAGCCTATTGCGCACTGATCAAGCCAAGTGCGCCAACTGTTCAGGCCCACACACGGCTGATTATCGCGACTGTCCTGCATTCAAACCTCGCGATAATACAGCAGAATGCACTTCTGCTGTATTGCGATTACGTGATACCCCTGTGCCTAAAATAAGTGATGGCTGCAACCAGAATAACTCGTATGCTAATGCAGTTACCAATGCTGATAAACCTAAGGTGGCAGGAACTACGGCTGGGCCTTGTCAATCAGAAGAGCTTAAACAGATACTAGATGTACTGAAAGGAATAACGGCTAAGCAAGACGAATTTGAGAAAAAGCTGAATGAGATCGCTGATAGAGTCGGTAACTTGGAAAAAACGGAAAAAACCGGAAACACCCCGAGTCCTCGCCGTAAAAAAAGAAAATAGATGGCTCAACCACAAACAACAAATATCCTCTGCTGGAACGCCAATGGACTAATGCAACGTTGGCATGAACTTGACCAGTTCCTGTCCGAACACTCTATAGATATAGCGCTCATTAATGAGACCCACCTAGTGTCCCATAACCAACTCCGAAAGTTCTATGGCTACACTGCATATTGCTGCTGTCACCCCAGTGGAAATCCGAGAGGTGGTGTTGCTGTGCTAGTAAAAAATCACTTCAAGCAATACGACTATGGTATGTACTGCACTCCAAATATTCAAGCATCGATGGCAACAGTAGAAATTCGAGGAATACGCATCAACATAGGTAGTGTGTACTGCCCTCCCTCAATAACGACGAAATACGATGACTTTCGTGCTTTATTTACGACGCTCGGTGACAGATGGCTGCTGGGTGGTGATTACAACGCAAAGCATCCGGAATGGGGATCAAGACTAACCTCCCCCAGAGGAAGAGAACTTTACAAAACAATCAGAGAATTCAAATGTACCGTTCAGGCATCAGACAAACCTACCTACTGGCCTCAAGATATGAACAAAAGGCCGGATATTATTGACTTTTTCATTGCGCACAACTTTTCCAGGAACTACTCCCAAGTCACATGTGTCGACGATCTTTCCTCTGATCACACACCTTTCATACTGGCTGTTCAACACACTATTTCGAAAGTGAAGATACAACCCAAACTGTCAAATAGAAGTACAGACTGGGATAAATACAGAGAACTCATTGACAAGAATATTGATCTCACCAAAAAAATTGAATTTCCATTTATGCTGGATGATGCTGTAGAGGAATTTATCAACGACGCTGCAAATGCTGTTGCCGACTGTACCACATACAAGGAGGAAATTCCAGTCACAAGGGCTTACCCGGAACATGTTAGACTACTTGTGAAAGAGAGAAGACATGCACGCAGGGTATGGCAACGCACATGACTCCCAACTGACAAGACGAACTTTAATAGGTTAGCCAAGAAGGTCAAGGAAGTCATAAAACTTCACAATGATAACTCCTTTCAGCAGTACCTAGGTTCTCTCTCACCTACGGAGGAGACAAATTACTCGCTATGGAAAGCGGTCCGAAAAGTGCGCCAACCAACAGCGGTCAACACACCTCTGATCTTGGCCTCTGGTGAAAGAGTCAGTGATGAACAGAACAAAGCAAACCTTTTTGCTGAATTTCTACAGGACATCTTCAAACCCAATGACATAGTCTCAGATGTAGTACCAATTGGTGCGGCTCCTGACTCCTTAGACGGTATCAAATACGTCTCACCCCGTGAGGTAGCCGAGCAACTAGACCGGCTGGTGCCAAAGAAATCACCCGGACCTGACAAAATCACACCCGATATGCTGCGGGAACTGCCAGTAAGAGGAATTATATACCTCACCAGGCTGTTCAACATCTCATTACGACTCAAGTACGTACCGAAACCATTCAAGAAAGCAGACGTCATAATGATTGAAAAGCCTGGAAAAAACCCGGAACAGATCGAGTCATACAGACCCATTTCCCTCTTATCAATAATAGCAAAAGTATACGAGCGTATTATTCATACACGACTGAACTACTGTATCAACTTTGAACAGTTGATCCCGGACAATCAATTCGACTTTCGGGAAAAACATAGCACCATTCAGCAAGTACATCGACTTAGTGATCAAATTAGGCAGGCATTGGAAAATCGGGAGTACTGTCCTGCAACTTTTCTAGATGTATCAAGAGCTTTTGACAGAGTGTGGCACGCTGGACTAGTCCATAAGTTGGCGGATATGCTACCAGCAGCATTATGCAAGTTACTTGAATCATACTTGGACGAGCGCTTCTTCAGAGTAAGAATAGGACAGACGTACTCTAACTTCACACCAATTATGGCTGGCGTACCACAGGGCAGCGTATTAGGCCCGACGCTTTACACACTGTACATTCGCGATATTCCTGACGATCCACGAGCCCCAACTCTACTCTTTGCCGATGATACTGTAGTATTCGCACGGCGTATGAGATACACAAAGTCGCGGTAAGAAGAATGCAGAAAGCGCTAAACAAAATTACCTCCTGGGCGAAAAGATGGAGAATAGCATTCAACAAATCCAAATCAATCAGACTGGATTACACCCTAAGAAGTTTTAGTTATATCCCAACACTGCTCGAAGGTGAACCAGTGCCGGTAGCGGACTCGGCACGATATCTGGGACTACACCTGGACTCCAAACTAAACTGGGCCGAACATGTGAGACAAAAGCGCGATTATCTCAATATTCAGATACGCAAATATTACTGGATGATTGGTAAAAACTCGACACTCTCACTGCAGAGCAAGAGACTCCTCTACAAAGCCGTACTCAAACCGATCTGGATGTACGGCCTCCAGCTTTGGGGCTCCACTGCCAGCTCAAATCTTCTGATTATCCAACGCATCCAAAATAAGATCTTGCGTATAATCACTAATGCTTCCTGGTATGTTTCCATCAACAAACAGTTACATGCAGACCTGGAAATCGAAACAGTTGCAAAAGCCTATCAACGATACATAGATCGACTTCATAGCCTTCCTAACGTAGAAGCCATCATGCTCCTGGGCACGACAAATCACGTATACAGACTGGCGCGAAATCCTATACTGCATCAAACGTAGCATAATTTAAAATTGTCTAAAAGATATTTACCTAATTATTATCTAACTTTACTTTTATCTTATTTTTATCATCATAAGCAAACACATTAGTTATCATATAATGTCTTCACGTCACTTCTATCATTTCCAAATATTTGTGTAAATACATGTATATATGTAGTCCCAAATAAACAAAATGAAAAAAAAAAGAACCTCAGTGGGTTTTGACTTTGGGCCGATGATGCGCCCCACTGATACATAATTTACTTTTAGTTTAGATATACTATAATATTTATTTTTAAGCTCGATTAGGTGTGAGTTTTTACTCATGTTAGTGGCTCTCAACTTGAGCCCAATGATGCCTCATCGATACATAATTTTCTTTTAGTTTGGCTGTACTATAATATTTCTTTTTCGACGCAGAAGGTCCCGAAAATTTTTTTGCCCCAAAAGAGACAGTATGGCAAAATTTTCAAAATTCGACAAAATTAAAAGCTTTTAATCAAAGACTGTTTTTGACTCAATTTTTTACGCTGAGTTCGAATTCGGTGATCACATTTGGCGGCGACGCTCCATTCGCGAGATACACCGAAAAATCGTTTGAAAATTGGTCAATTTGGTTATAAATAACCGTAGCTCAATTTTGACGACGGATTCGGAGTCGACTCGAAAAATTGAGTAATTATCCCCAGCACCGACGCAGAAGGTCACTGAAAGTTCTTTTGCCCCAAAAATAACATGATGTAGTATGGAGAAATTTTCCAAATTTGCCAAAATCAAAAGCTTTCAATTAAAGACGGGTTTTGACTCAATTTTTTACGCTAAGTTCAAATTCGGTGATCAAACTTAGTGGCGACGTTCTGTTCGCGAGGTGCACCGACAAATCGTTGAAAATTTTGTCATTTTCGTTCAGAAAACGACCGTAGCTCAACTTTGACGACGGATCCGAATTCGTCTCGAAAAATTGAGGTATTAGCCCAGCGCCGACGCAGGTCTCCGAAAATTTTTTTGCTCCAAAAGAGACATATAGTATAGCGAAATTTTCAAAATTCGACAAAATTAAAAGCTTTCAATCAAAGACTGTTTTTCATTCAATTTTTTACGCTGAGTTCGAATTCGGTGATCACATTTGGTGGCGACGCACAGTGTAATGAAATGCTAAAAAAGCGCTCATAATTAATTCTTGAAGAGAATCTGATCCAAAAAAGAAAAAAAGAGTTCCTCCTAAATTGTATTTTAAATGTAAATTTTGAGTTTTGATTCAGTTTTTCAGTTGGCGGTTCTGGGGGGGCTGTGTAGTGGGGGGGGGACAAAAATTAAAGTTTACCAAAAAATCAACATTGGTATTGAAATTATATAATTCTGACATGCTGAATCCAATTTTTTGATTGTTTTGACGATTGGGTCCTTTGGGGAAGAGATAGGAGAGGGAAAAGTGAAAAATTTTCTGAAAAAACTGTGTTGGGTATTGAAACTGACTAATTCTGGTATGTTAAATCCAAATATTTGATTGTTTTGACAATTAGATACTTTTATGAGAAGATAGGTAAAGAGGAAACTGAAAATTGTATGATAAAATATGAGTTGGATAATGAAACCGACTAATTTTAGTATTCTGAATCCAAATATTAAAGTGTTTAGATAATTTTATGCAATATAAAGGTGTATATAGAATAGGGAGGGGCTTGAATCATACAGTACTGGATAGTCAGCGGTAAATCCTTTCCTTAACAATCGGGTATGTTTACATTAACCTGGTACTAAATGGAGGTAAAGTCCTATGCATGCGCACTTGAATTATTCCTGTCAGATTTTCTTAGATTTTTGATAGACTTAACCCCGATTTAATTTTATCTCATGTATACAATCCACGATTTGGACCACTTTTAGATAAGTGCACATGTGCGGAACTTAACCATATGCACCGTTCCAAATTTTGACACTTTGAAAATGGCTTGCTTTCTATCCTGTACTATGTGATTCAAGGGGACGGGTAAACAAGTCATATAAAAATATGAAGGTATATAAAATCAAAAATTTATATTTAATAAAATTAAAAATAACATGTACAAATTAATTAAAAATATCATCATCAGTATCACCATCGCTACTTTCATTTACCTCTTGAGATAGAGTTTTAAATCCCTCTTCAGCAGTCAGTCTTGTTAAGCATAAATCAAAAACATCATTTACGATTAAATAACCTAATGATATAACAATGTGACAAAATAGGCCTGCAACTTTGATGTAGGTAGCTGGAGTTATT
This sequence comes from Acanthococcus lagerstroemiae, assembly GCA_031841125.1. Lineage (NCBI taxonomy): Eukaryota > Metazoa > Arthropoda > Insecta > Hemiptera > Eriococcidae > Acanthococcus > Acanthococcus lagerstroemiae. The sequence continues at coordinate 30,622,869 of CM063112.1, read as the reverse complement.
TTCAGACGAAAAAGTTACATTTTATTCAAACCTATAGAATAATGCTAAATCTTATTTCACTTATGTGATGCGCAACTAAACGTAGAAAATTTAGCAGAAAATTTTGTCATTTATTTGTCTTAAAACCTACTAATACCTAACTATTAAATACATTTTTTTAAAAAAGATTTCAAGAGTTGAAATATTTTATATTTCTATTACCTGCCATATTTCCTACCAAAAAAATTTGAAAAATCTCTTTAAATTTTTTTTAAACCTCCTGTTTGAGTCCGAGGTGGAGAGTAGCTAAAAATTAATACCAAGTTTAGATTCAACGTCCTAATAACTGGGTATGTGCAATGATGTATCACACACTAAAATTACTAACTTTATTTTAAAGCTGTCTTTTAAGTTTATTTTTGAGTCATGGGTAGGAGCTGACTAAAAATTAATGGCAAATTTGAATTCAGCATCTCAAAAACTATAGGTAATGATGTATCATCTACAAAAATTAGTTACTCTGTTTTTTAGTCCCCTTTTGGGCCCACTTTTGGGTCATAGGGGGGGGGGCTAGCTAAAATTTGATGCTAAATTTGGATTCAGCTCCCCAAGAATTGTGGGCATTGATGTATCATTCATCAAGATTGATTACTTACTAGTCTATCTATTTATTTTTTTACTAATTTTGTTTTTCACCTGTTTTTTAATGACTAAAAATTTTTTCTAATTTTTTAGGCAAGTTCTGGCAGCTATTTTTTTTTTTAATTTGCAGCTTAAGATGCACTCTAAATGATGGTACTAAATTCAAGACCGGCCAGGACCTGCCAAAAAAGTTGCAGTCCTAAATGCACCATTTTGCTATTAAATTTTAGTGTCTGGTAATTATTTTTGTATGCCCAAAGAAATTAATTTGGAAAAATACATTCAAAATTATTGGAATGGACTTACCTTCAGGTTCCTTCATGATTTTTTTCAAAGAAAAAAACTCAGTACAACCAAAATTAATTTAACACGTGAAGCACACAAAACAGAAAGGTCAATGATTGTGACACACGATTAATGTTTGTCTTGTCTTTGGTTATGTCTAGCAGTTGAAAGAGTGGGGTGATGAATATGTGGAGTACGAAAACGTTGCCTCCAGACTGTCTATAACACACTCCTTTGTTTGTTTTTTTCTTTTTTTGGTATTCGTTTTCTCCTATTATGAGCGGTTTTTTTGTGTTTCGTTACACTGTGGCGACGCTCCGTTCGCGAGATACAACGAAAAATCGTTGAAAACTTAGTCAATTTTGGTCAAAAAATGACCGTAGCTCAATTTTGCCGACTGATTCGAATTCGTCTCGAAGAATTGAGATATTAGCCCCTGCGCCGACGCCGAAGCTCTCCGGAAATTTTTTTGCCCCCCAAAAAAACATTCTAATTTTTAAAATTCGAAAAAATCAACAACTTTCAGGTAAAGACTGTTTCTGACTTAATTATTTACGCTGAGTTCGAATTCGGTGTTCAAATTTGGCGGCGACGCTCCGTTTGCGAAATACACTCGAAAATGTGGTCAGAATGGGTCAAGAAATGACTCTAGTTCAATTATGACAAAGGATTCGAATTCGTCTCGATAATTTGAGGAATTAGCTCCAGCGCCGACGCCGACGCTCTCCAATAACTTTTTGGCCGCAAAAAAGACATGATGTATAGAATGGAGAAATTTTCAAAATTCGAAAAATTTAAAAACTTTCAGTTAAAGACGGTTTTGACTCAATTTTGTACGCTGAGCTCAAATCCGGTGTTCAAATTTGGCGGCGACGCTCCGTTACCAGAACACCGAAAAATCATTGAAAAATTGATCAATTTGTGTCAAAAAATGACCGTAGCTCAATTTTGGCGACGGATTCGAATTCGTTTCGATAAATTGAGTAATTAGCCCTGGCGCCGACGCCGAAGCTCTCCAGAAATCTTTTTGTATCAAAAAGGACATGATGTATAGTCTGGAGAAATTTTCAAAATTCGGAAAAATCAAGAAGTTTCAGTTAAAGACAGTTTTTGACTAAATTTTTTACGCTGAGTTCGAATTCGGAGTTCAAATTTGGCGGCGATGCTCCGTTCGCGACATATTACACCAAAAAATCGTTGAAAAATTGGTCAGTTTGGGTCAAAAGAATGACCGTAGCTCAATTTGGACGACGGATTCGAATTCGTCTCGAAAAATTGAGTAATTAGCACCAGCTTTCCGAAAAAAATTTTACCCCATAAAAGATATGATGTATAAGTTTCCCTTTTCCCCTTTTTTATTTTTCCCCTTCTTCTGTTCCCCCTTTCCTCATGTCTCCCATTTCCCCATTTCCTATGTTTCCCCCTTTTTCCCTTTTTCCCTTTTCCCTATTTTCCCATTTTCCCTTTTTCTCGTTTTCTCTTTTTTCTTTTTTCCCTTTTATTATTTCCCTTTCTCCCTTTTCCCCTTTCCTCATTTTCTCATTTTTTCATTTTCCCTTTTTCCCATTTTACATTTTTCCGTTTTATCGTTTAATGGCTGTGAAAGGGCAATTTGATTTAAAAGATAAATCAGTGAACAAAAAAGTAGAAAACCGCGGAGAATATTTTTTCCCCAGTTATAACTATTGAGGTATGGAAACGAACACCTTTTTGAAAAAAACTTTCAATTTTTTTTCTTCAAAATTAATGACAGAAAACGTACATGACATTAAAAAAGTTGAATGCGTCAATATTGTTTTCCCTTGTATTTTCCGTGTGTGTGTGTGTGTGTGGGGGGGGGGGGACTTCGGAGTTTGAATTGTCAACAGGTATTGAGATGGTACATCAAAAACAACAGTTTAGACTTTTGCCGGCAAGTAGCGGCATAAACAGACGAGATAAGCCGGTGGTCTGTATTGAGAACTGGGGGTCCATATTAGGCTACCTTACCCTCTACCTTTATATGTATGAACTAGCCTATCGCCTGAAACAATTCTGTAGGTTTTTATATTTTTACCGGGAGATCCCCCGGTCCGGTGGGCACGTCCAACTCCGAACTTTCTCTTTTCACAAAGTTCGTGTCCACTCTTCTGCTAATGCATTTTGTGTTCTGCTAAAATAAAAATACTATGTGTTCTCAAAACTGCTGAATAGTTTCTACTTATTTGGTCTTAGCAAATATCTGTTAATTGAGAAGTGCAAAAACTCCATTGTATTGTTAATACAGTGTGTTACAAATCTATCATCAGCTCTTTGCATAATGACTCTACTAATTATTCTGTCACTCGATCCATATTTCAGAAGCTAACCGTTCGAATGGAATATTGTGGAACAATAATGGACGGTGCAAATTACAGCAACCGGGGTGTGCTTTGGATAACGCCGACAAACTTTGTGACGTCATCAGATGAATTTCGTTTATCGTGACAAGTTATACATAACAAGAAAATCAGCCATTTGGGATAATAGAAAGTTTCACTGTGGTGTACCGCGCGCCTCTTTGTGCGATATTGTAAGAACGTCTCGTTTATAGGCTTGGCAGGATTCTAATTATTCAGAAAACTCGCCGCCTTGTTAGTTATCTTCGCGAATAGTAATTAGTCGTAGACATCCGGAATGGCAGGCATGATAAAAGTTCTTCATTAATTACGCGGCGCGATATTACCGAAGTCAGTTTTGCTTTTTACAGCGTGCCGAGCTGCAGGCTGCTTTTGAATGCGAATTTTGGCACGGCATGTTTCCGGGCATATTTCGAAACGAATAGGATTACACGTATATGCCTTGGCTCCGGGTAGAGTATTTTGACAGTTTTGCACAGGATGAAAACTGAGATCCAACTGGCGACATTCGTTTCTAGGGGTGTGGATGCCATCGGTGATATTTGTTCTCGAGTTTTGAGATGATTATTGTGTGAGTACTAGCCGAACTAGTTGTATTCGCCGTACCTTGTCACCCGGTAGGATGCTCCGATGCCTTCCTTTGATACGAGTGACAAATATTTTCCCCATATATGTATGTACTTTGAAGACGAACTCCCAAGGATTTAAGCGAGCGAATTGGCAACGCTGGAATGTTTGTATACAATTAACAGACAGAGGGCTCAAGCTCGGAACAAGGTTGTATTCAATAGTGTGCAACCCTGAAAAATATTGTACAGTGTAGGCACTGCCTACACAGTAGAATAATTTCTTTTTCTTCATCAACACGGGAAAAATGTAGACTATATTAACTGTATAAATTATGTAGAGCACTTTAATTAAGTTGAATAAACAATGGCACACCTTATTCAAGTGCGAGGCGATACCGATTTACCGATAAATCCCGGAGACGGCGTGATCGATCGTCTTGCGCCGGGTACTTTGGTCCTGGAGATGCTGAGGAGCCGAAGCAGATGGAACCATGTGTCGGCCTTCGTTTCGGCCATCATGAGGATGAAGATGGAGACAGGGTGGTCGAGAGCTCGCCCGCAGCAAAGTCTGGAGCTGAGAGTGAAGAGGCAGCGCGTCCGGGTGTGAGGGATCTGAATTCCAGGCAAGCGCTCAGGGAGCGCGGACCTCGGTTAGTAGGGAACTCCATGGTGGCCTTGGCAGGACGTTCGCACCGTTCCGGCACGGAGAAATGGGGCTCATGCCCGGCCCTAATGCGTCCCCCCGGCCACTAATGCGATACTCGAAAGAGTATTTTCCGGAGCCGGAGGTGCTGTGTCATAGGGGCCACTTTGGCATGCGTGCATCGCCATACGTCCCACCACACCCCCATCACTACCACCATCTCATCTTTACACTCGTTCATCTGGAAAACCTGTTTTCGCACAAGAGGCACATTTCATGATTCCAGGTCACATATGTTAAAAAGCACTGGAAAATCATGGAATAAAAGAGGGTTTTATTGAAGTCATACAAAATTGCTGTGCAAATTCGAGTGCAAGAAGCAGCCTTAAAAGCAAAGGGAGGAATTCAAAATTGGGAGGGGGTCCGACAAGGGGATCCCTTGTCGCCAAACCGCTTCAGCTGCATCATGAAAGAAGTATTTCGTTATCCGAAGTGGAAAAGAAGGGGACCAAAAATAAATGGAAAATTTCTAAGTAATTTAAGGTACGCAGACGATTATTATCTTATTTGCAGAAAATAAGGAGTTGAAGAAAATGGCAGAAGAGCTATTGAGGGAATACACAGAAACTGGCCTCAAGCTGAATGGTACCAAATCAAAAATAATCGGACGAGGGGAAAAGAAAAATCTCATAGTCGGTGCCCTATTGACGATTTTTGCATAAGAAATCCGCAGCAGCACGCAGCGATTCTGAGTGAGACAGTCGCGTTCGCTGCTGATGCGGAAAAACAAAGTGTCAGCAGCGTTTCGCAGCAAAAACATGTTCGCAGTGGTGCGGAGAAAAGATCTGTCAGCAGCGTTCATGACCCGTTGTTCACTGCGTTACACTGCTGATGAAATCAGAATCAGCAGCTGATTCAAATGGTTTTTCAGTAGCTATTCTCTGCTAGATTTTTATTCTGTGGTGGAAATAAATCGATTCTGCTGCTGCATTTTGCAGCGGAAAAACAGTAGTTCTAGCTGTGGTCCGCAGCTACAATTCTCTACTCTGCGGTAGACAGCGTACTGCAGTTTCTCTTCTCATTTTACAATTTTTAAAATTGAAATAGTAAAAATACAAAGTAACTGGTCGCCAAACAAATTAATTGAATTGAATTATTTATACCCTACCACTGAGTCTCTGCTCGTGTTGGTTGGGCTTATAATTTTACAACACGTGTACATTACAATTTTTTATTTACATTTACTTCGTATGTATTATGATATCGGTTAATTTTTTATTTAGTTCAAGTTCAAGTGTGCGTCATTCAGCTCTTTTTTTTCTATTATAGTTCGTATTACTTTTTTGTATTTCGTTTTTTTGATTCTGTAATTGCTTGTCTATCGTATGTGCTAAGTTTGTTAAAGTTTTGAATTCCTTTGTATGTACTTGTCCTTTTCCCAGAATTTGTTTTTATTTTTGGTAGTATTATTGTTCGGTCATTTTTCCTAGTTTTCCGAGTTTTCCCTTGTATGTTCTCGAGATATCCTTGTTTTTTTACATATTTAATTACACTAATTTCGTGTAACTCCTCTATTGTCGGAACATTAGTTACTTTAAATAATTCTTTTGAGCAAAATCTTTTTGGTTTGTTGTAAAGAATTTTTTTTTTGGCTACGGATTACTGGTTTTAGATTTGTTTTGTATGTAGCCCCCCATGCCGAAATTCCGTATTGGATTTTGGATTGAATCATTGCCATATATATTATTCGTTTCGTTCTGTTCGGGATCATATTTTTTACTTGTAAGGCTAGATAGATTGTTTTCAGAAGTTTGTCTGCTATCATTTTTAAATGTTCTTTTCAGTTTAGGTTTGTAACTCCTAGATATTTAGTGTTTTGTACTTTTTGTAAGGTTTGACATTCTCCCTTTGTAATAATATCAATGATTCTTGAAATTACGAGTATATTTATGTAAACATACGAGTTTATAAAACTTTCAAAATTGCTCAAATCCAAGAATGCGGGTGACCTTATCATGTGATTTGGTGACCTCAGGTGATCTGGTGACCTCATTGGTTACTTCATGTGATTTGGTGACCACATTTATCTCTGAAATAAATTATATTGTTGAATAACTACATGGTTTTTTCGAGTTCGTTTTCAGAAATTACACACAGTTAGAAGCAACAATTGGGTAAGGCTAATGTTCTGCAATTTTTCAAATGTCTCTCTCTCTCTCTCTCTCCTTTTCCTTCAGGGCCCTGACAATACATCATAACATGGCCCTACTATCTTATTCCCAATTCTCTCCTACTTGAACCAAAAATAAAAACCTTCATCTCACCTTTCTCCTATTTTACACTTCTTGACTGTTATTCTGTACTTAATGAGTTTTGAATCACGCGGATTGAGGATGAATGATTCTTAAAACACTGAGAAGAACATTCTCTATATCCTTCTTTCCCTCATATTCTATTGCTTGAAATTAAAAGAATATATTTCTTCTTTAATGCACCTCAACTGATCTAAATACATAACTCTTCCCAATATTTCATATTGATACTCTTTCAATTCATCACAATTCATAGCCGGAATGATTTTCTTCTTCTAGCAAAGTTATTGCGGGGATCCAATTCATTTATCTTTGAGGCCCCATTCTCGTACACTGATAACACCATTGCAATCCTTGCCTAGAGACATACATTTTATTTTGTATTCAATTCTGATTCTGTCTTCTGGTAATTTATCGCACCATTTCCACCTAGTATTTGATATTGTCACAAGGGGACTCTTTTCACTTTGCTTTTCTGAAGTTCCACCCTGCTTTCTGCATCCTCGAACATACTTGAGATTTTCATAATTTTTTTGAACATATTTTGACCCACTGATATCACCTTCTTATTCTTCCTACAAGTATTCCATAAGATATTCAAATCTCATATTCATACAATATTTACCTATAATATTCTGACAATTCAGGTTCTCTCGTTCAATGGACTCAGCTTTCTTCGATTTATCTAGAGAAATTTATATTACATAATAACAAGTAAAAATGGATTTCTTTTCACACTATTTCATAAACGAAGTAAAAAATCAGCCACGTTTTGACTATCCACCACTCTTCACAAGTTGTCCATTTTCTTCCAAAAGAGTTAAATTCCCTGACTTTTCCAGATTTTTTCAATGCTCACCAACGCCCCCTTCTTTGGTCAAGGGCGGACTTTTTTGAATACTAGGTTGGTTATGCCCACTAGCCACAATAAAAACAATTTAATGCGTACATCTCTGTTGAAAGGGCCCACTTTGGCGATCACAGTTTTGGCTGTATCTACAGTTGATTTTTTTTTTAATTTCGACCAAAAAATCAATTTTTGGGTTTTTAGCGATTTGGTTCTATCAGCTCTGCTATACCATTTTTTGAGGTCTCATTCCATTCAAGCTCCAGGGTATGAAATGCATAGAAACAAAAAGGACCCAGGTTGTCGATTCCAGTTTTTTTCTTAACGGAAGTTTTCACTCCAAATCATTTTGCGGACTTTTAAAAGCATTTTTCTCAAAATACAGCTTTTCTGTACCTCATTATCAAAAAGACTGAAAAAATATCTTTCAGTAACGTTGCATAGCTGGTTAAGGTCTCATTCGAAAGGTAATTCGGTCTAGTATGACCCCCGCCTCTCGACTTCATACCGACAAGACCAAGTGGACCTTCATGACAGAGATGTGTACAAAATATGAACATTTTCTAAGACTCTTGAAATAATTCGAATGCATGATATTGACTTTTCACACATACAGAACCTTCAAGACAGGTTGTCACTTATGAAATCCGCGACCCCATCCCCCAATATGCGCGCGCGCGTTTTGAAACACAGAGGGTACAAAAAGTCAAGTAGAAATCTTTTGAGCGGCTTCAGGACCAGCCTAGAGAGCATTTTCGGAATTTTCCCACACCCAAGCTGATTCACCCATTGAATAATTAGGGGTGCGATTTTTCATCATGCGAAAAAAAAGGGTGGTTCACGCGAAAATGAAACAGGGAAGGAAAAAACGCGACAATAATCAGCTATTTTTTTTTTTTTTTTTAAAGCGACATTACGCCAGTTTTAGGATGTTGGAAACTGTAAGGCTCTTTATCAGTTTGGGACTGTCAGTTCGGGCTAATATACCAGTTTGAGTTCTTGGTCAGATATTGGTTGTCCATCACATTGGTTCGTTTTTCAGTAGTGATTCTCATTTCCAGATAATATTAAGCGTTTCCTGAAACATTCCTGATTTGATTTCTCTTTTCTTTCCACTTTTTTTCTTTGGACTGGGAGGAGGGCTCACATTTTTCGTATTTTTGATTGAAAACATTCTAGGAAACATCCCTGTATTACACATGCTGCAGACGAGAGTGATCAGAGCCATAGCCAAGAGATGCAGTGGCAGAAGTTCATAACAGTCGAGCACCTGGCACTGCTTGTTGAGGCTGACAGTCCAGCCCATGACACTAGTTGTTGGAGCGGCAGTGGCAGTGGTTGATGACAGTAGCGACCTGATACCTGAAGTATGAGAGGGTTGAGTACCCTGAGGTTGGAGTTACCAAGAGAACAACTAAAATGGAACACTGGAAGTACCATTCATACATGCGACAACATACAGGTCCGACCATTTAAATTTGTGCGCCTTATTTCGCGTGCATTCCGTTTGATTTCTAGACTTGTTGTTTTTCGCACGCAAATGCTAGTTCTATCCCTTATAAATAATTATTCTCCATTAACTACTAATTGAATATTCCATTAAATGACATGTAGATGACATAACTTACCAGTAAATTACCTTCTCAACACAAAATTCCGAACTGAACTCAAAAACGCAACGCGCAACTGCTAACTTGGAAGTTAGAAACAGAAACTGTGAGATAGTTTGTAGACACACATCGAACCGGATCGCCTAAGCCGCAAACGTTTATCTAAAGGCGCCGACTTGGCGACAACCTTAAAGCCTGAAGGTAACATCACCCGTAGCTACAAGCCATTTTTTCATTCTGATATAAACCTTAGCTGCTGAAAAAATTGAATTATCCGCAGCGTTCCGCTACTTAGTCGCAGTAAAATGAAACACTGCTGTATACTATCCAACATTTAACCGCTGAATGCTGCTAAGTTTCATCATCCACATCAGCAGTGTAGTGGATAATTGTTTTAAATTGCTGCGTAACGCTGCTGTCTCTATGTGTACTCTGCGGAATCATTTCAAAATCTGCAGCGGACAACTCTTGAGGTCTGCTGTTAGATCTGCTCACATCGCAGTGTAACGCTGCAGAATTGTATAAACACTGCGTTGATTCTCATAATTTCCTAGCGGAAAACTGAAAATCCGCTACAACAACCAGGAGCTGAATTTTGCCCGATTTCGTCAACAGGGTGGGCAAGAGATAGAAAGAGTAAAAAAAAATCGAATATCTGGGACAGATTATCAATTCTGAAGAAAGAGGTAACAAAGAAATTATAAGGGCGAATAACAAAAGACGGGAGTAAAAGTACTCAACTGGATACCGCTGCAAAGGAAAAGAAAGATGGGTAGACTAGTAGTCAGATGGAGAGATGAACTTGTCAGAAAACTGGGGCCCCGGTGGCAAGGATTAGTGCAGGATAAAAGAAAATGGAAAAGCTACGTGGAGGCGTATGCTAAAAATTGGGCGAAGGTGGGCTGGCCCAAAGAGCTACTGCACTCACAAACGCTGAAATATAATTACTTCGAATTCCGTTGAAGAATTCGAATTTGCATGTCAGCTGATCCGAGTACATAAAATGAGATAAAAACCATCAAAAATATTTTCTGGCAAATTTCAAAGTTCCAACTTTCCAGCAAGCAACTTGGATATTTGAATTTCGAGTAAAAAAAAAACAACATAATCGAGAACACATTTTCAACTCGTTCGCTGAATGAGGTCAATTCGAAGACAGAGCCTAAGTTCGAAGTAAGATAAACACAAGATCCTTGCAATGTCATTTTTTTCTCGATGAGGCGCTTTTGACGGACGAGTCGGCCGAACACATCTGGCTCGTGTATTTCTGTAGCACGATCTTAAAATCTTACGTTTGTTTTATTAGAGAAATAAAACAGATTTTATTGACCCGGCCAATGTACCAAATCGCAAAACACTTCCATTTTCACAATCATCCTCTCTTCCGGTTATTTTCATTCAACCTGGGGACAGATTTCCTCTTTCAGACGCCGTTCTTCGCCCTTTGTCGCACGCCCCCGCTGATTATTCAAGCGTCACTTCACCCCAAAGCGGGTTTTCTTATTAGAAAGACAACACGTCGACGCTCGATTCGCTTACACTCGGTAACCCTCGTGTGCCCTTATGAAATTTAAAACAGCGCGAGACCTTTTTCGAAAAGCACTCAGCACCGAGTATTTTCTCTCTTTCTGCTCTCTCCCTCACGCCCTCGACCCAACCTACGAGCGTTTGATTCTATTGGAATGTACGCGTACTCGGCCGACTTTTTCGCAGTTCTGTCGACGAGCCTACTCATCCGTGAGTATATACGGAAAAACTATTTACACGTCACAGGCGAGAAATGAAAATCCAATAATGGAAAATAGTCGTTAATTCCGGAGACGCGGACGTCTTGGTGCAAACGGCACAGCATCGCATCGGGGGCCGAGTGCGTGCGTGGAGGCTGTAGCCTCTCCGCCCCTCGTGCAGTTGTCAAAATAAAACTCGAATTAAAAACTTCACCCTGTATACCTTTTACAGCGTGGGTGGCCTTTCGATAATTAATAGACGCGGCTGCTTTTGTTGGCACGCTTTCGCGTTATTAATTGCCCCCTCTCATTAACAGAGTTCTCGAAATACGATTCCACTCAGGTGACCCGTTCCGCTCCGGGCGAGGATTAAAACTGCACAGCACTCTCCGTTTAATTAAAATTAGGATTGTTCGGTCTACTGGATTCGCCCCGAAGACGTGCTAACCAGGTCCACCGTCATTTCCACGCCGCTGGATAGCATTATCGGACTTATCACGTGTCACGCACACCCGTATGAACGAAAAGGATTTGTGAAAATGGAATTTCAAGACTTTAACAAGGAGATGCAATATCATCGGTGTTATTTAACAACACCTTAAGGGTAAACGGGAAGTATCTGAACAAACTGCGCTTCGCGGATGATGTTGCACTGATAGCCAAAAACACAAAACAAGTGATGGAAATGTTAAAGGAATTAAATGAGGAAGGGAAAAAGGTAGGGTTAGAGATAAACATAAGCAAAACAAAAATTCTAGTAGCAAACACAACTAATGAGGAGATTACCATAGATGGACACATTAATTTTTTTTAAACAAGCTTTTGTTCAGTTGTGCGCCCATAGACGGGCATGCGCTCATATCGTCCTTCCCAACCACCCCCTATCCCTTCCTATACTTTCCCATAGAATTATTTTACAATTTCATCTCTCCAACTTGTGGGCGGCCTACCCCTTTCTCTTTTTCATTCCCTAGGTGACCACTCATCTGCTAGTCCACCTCATTTTTCTACTCCCCTCACCATATGTCCTGCAAAGCTCCGTTTTTGTTTTTTGGCCCTTCAGCCTACATCCTTAGGTCCGGTAGCCTTCACTTTTTCTTCTAGCTTAATCTTGTCCTTGATCCTGACCTTCATTACGCTGCGTAACATTCTAAAGTACGTTACCCTCAATTTTTCGTATTGCCCATTAGTCAGAGACCAGGATTGAGCTTCGTAAGTGAGAGAGGGTATCTCTTTTTTAATTTCACTCTCAACCCGAGTCATGGAATCCGCTCTTTCGAGCATTACTTCAGAAACGTTGGGGGGGGGGGGCTGGTAGGGCTGTCTTAGCCCTCTTCTCGTCTTGCCGAAAAACCGGCCTGGGTCGAAATGTAGCGAGTAGAAAAGATACAAGCATTTCCCTTTACGATCGTGTATTAAGCGAAATTTATTTTATGAAAATCGTGTTCAACCACTTTCCATGATCTTTGTTTTCTGTGTCGTCACCACAACTGTCATCTTGCACCTCATTCCCATCGGTATGCACCGAAGTTCGAGGAATGTGGCCAACATGTTACCAAAACCGAATTTAGCGACCTTTGGAACCAATTATTCGACACCCATATTAAGCTTTACAAAATACTAGAACTCCCAACCCCCTCATTACATGGGCCTCAATTTCAAATATGGGGTAATTAGATGGAAGGAGGGTGAATAAGCTCCTATCTTGAACTCCATTTTGAGCAGTTTTAATCCAGATACAAGAAAATTGCTAATGATCTTTTTTATGGATAATCGAATGTACAATCTATTGCAAATAAAAAAAGAGTAGGTATTAAGGAGGCAAGTTTAATGGGAAATTGAAAAAATGTGAAAATTTTCTGATATAATTTGTAGTGAAACTGATTTTATGAACACCCTGTTGAACCAATTCCGACCATTTTTTCTGTGGTTACCACAACTGTCCTCTACTATTACCTACGGGTACCATTTTTCTATCTCCAGTCGCGAGAAGAAAAAATATTTCAAAGATAGAAAACTTTCCAAAATTTGACTATAATTCAGCCCCTTCAAAAGCAAGAGCATGCAAACATATATACATATTGTCGTGGTGGGTTGCCTCTACTTACCAGGTGGTAAGAGGGTCATTGCAAAAGAGACACCCTGTATAAACATAGTAATATTGTAAAATTTTTATCAACAACACGAAATAACTCTGCAATCAGTTCAATGAAATCTGAAGATCGTTGTAAGAAATGAAAATTTCCACGGAAATTTCTATTAATAACATGACGGCACTCTGCAATTAATTCAGTGAAACAATAGTTGGAAGAAACAGAAGAAATGACGACAATAGTGAAAAATAAAGTAATATTGCAAGAGGCTCGTTGTCGTCTCTAAAAAAGGAAACTGAGTTTTGAAAAGATCAGGTTACGGATGTTTAAGAATGCAGGAAACAAAAGACGTTTCTAAAACGCTCGCATCGTGCTACGCAGGAAGTAGCCAGGCTGGACGTTCGTAATATGTGTACGTTTTTCTGAAAAGGTCTCACTTCTGAGGTATTAGTTTAAGAGTTGCAGAGATTTTTCAAAAATATGGATTTAAAATATCGATTTTGATATTTTTAGCGTTTCTGATGGAGTGAATCCTGCTCTTTCGAATGACGCTAAATTGATTTTGTAAAAAAATTTAATTTTTGTACTTCACTTGAATAAAAACTGTGATTTTGTAACATTTCCTTGAAATGAACAACAAATTTTGCCACCAATCAATAAAGACTCAATCCACTTTTGAGATGTTTAAATTGAGACCACCAGGTAACAGGGACGTAGCGAAGATTTTTTTCTGGCAGGGCAAAAATTGTTGATTTCCCAACTGACTCAAGTCAAAATTCCTAATTATCGAAATTTGTTTCTATTGGCTAAAAAAAACAAAAAACATTTGGTTAAATTTTTCGACTTTTGATTCATCTACTAAAGATTCCCAGCTCTGGCGGAGGCTTGGGGGCAAGCTGTTCCCCGTTCCCCCTTATTTTCGTCCCTGCCAGGTAATACTAGGTGTAAAATTTGTGATCAATTGAGACCTCGCGGAGCCTTCAAAGTGCAAAATTTTTACAGTTATTCGTATTTAAAGCTGAAAATTTATGTTATTATTACAAGGAAAACTTTGAACGAGTTTTTTTCAAAGAATTGTGTTTTGAAATTTTAACTTCAAATGGGAATAACTCAGCAAATTTTGCACTTTGAAGGCTCCGCGAGGTCTCAATCAATTAGCAGTTTCATCTAGTACTAGAAGACCGGTGCTGGTCCACAGAATTTAGTTGTTAATTGGAAGTATAATGGCTGAAGCTGAGAGCCAATCAAAATGAAGCAAGTGTTTTTTATTTATTATTTCTTGAATCTACCATTTTTTTCCCTTCTAAAATTATAATAGGTGAAGTTGAATGTCCACTCACAACTGTCCTCAGACTCAACCAATTTGAGTGGTCACTAGCTCGAATGAAAGGTCTTGATCCACTGAGTGCTCTTAGAGCAGAACAAATTCTTTACCTCAATTAGAACCTGAGATATAGATCATTGAGTCAAGAAAAATCTTGAAAATATCAAAAGTCAAGTTAAATGTCCACTTACAACTGTCCTCAGACTCAACCGATTTGAATGGTCAAAAGCTCAAATGAAAGGTCCTGATCCACTGAGTGTGTTTAGACAAAAATGAACATTGATACATTAATTAGAACCTGAGGTATTGATGTTTGAGTGGAGGAAAAGCTTGGAAAAATCATAAATTAAGTCGCGTTTGAGGATAACTCGAGTAAGGTCAAATTTAAGAGAATTTCAATACTTGATGACATATGTACATATAAATACCTTCCATTAAAAAAATGAAACAAATCAGCCGGATAGAACGGCCGGACAAACTTGTATTAGTTTTCATCAATTCTTTTGATATTATATATGTACACTACTAGGTAGTCTATACTTATACTAAAAAATGGGACCTTATTAGGAAACCACTGAAATTGATCTTATGAACACTCTGTTGAACCGATTTCGACCATTTTTTTCTCTGTGGTTACCACAACTGCATTCTACTGTTACCTCTACTGATACCATTTTTCTGTCTATTTACAGTCGTGAGAAGTAAAAAATTTCAAAGATAAAAAGCTTTTCAAAATTCGAGTATAACTCAGACCCTTCAAAAGTAAGAGTATGCGAACATATCTACATATTGTTGTGGTCGGTTGCCTATTTACCAGGTGGAAGGGGGACATTGCAAAAGAGACCCAATGTATACATCAGGCATTTTTTTCGGCAAAATAATTTTCGGAAATGAGCTTTTGAGCCGGGACCTGGTGAAATACATTATATTCAAAACGTCAAAACGAATTCAAATCCGTCGTCAAAACTGATTCACACTCAATTTCTGACCCAGTCTAGCCCCCTCCCTCCCTAGTATAACCACATTTTTGATTGTATCTCGGGAACGGAGGGTTGATGCCAGATTTGGACAACGAATATGAACTCAGTAAGAAAAATTGAGTAGGAATAGGTAGTTATCTGTTTTTTGAATTTTGAAAATTTCTCCATACTATATTATACATTAAACTTTTTTTTTTTTTTGCGAGAAAGTTTTCGGAGAGCTTCGAGGCCGGGACCAGATGAAATATATCCAACATGTCAATACAAATTCAAATCCGCCATCAAAATTAATCCAAACTCAATTTTTGACCAACCCCCCTATTGACGAAATTGGTCAAAATTCAGCTCCTGGTTGTAGCGGATTTTCAGTTTTCCGCTGCGAAATTGTTAGATTCGATGCAGCGTTTATAGAATTCTGCAGCGTTGCGCTGCAATGTGAGCAGATCTAACAGCAGACCTCAAGAGTTGTCTGCTGCAGATTTTGAAATGATTCCGCAGAGTACACATAGAGACAGCAGCGTTACGCAGCGATTTAAAACAATTGTCCACTATACTGCTGATGTGGATGATGAAACTTAGCAGCATTCAGCGGTTAAATGTTGGATAGTATACAGCAGCGTTTCATTTTACTGCGAGTAAGTAGCGGAACGCTGCGGATAATTCAATGTTTTCAGCAGCTAACGTTGTTACCAGAATGAAACATAATGGCTCATAGCTACGGGTGATGTTACCTTCAGGCTTCAAGGTTGTCGCCAAGTCGGCACCTTTAGATAAACGTTTGCGGATTAACGGCTATCCGGGTCAATGCGTATCTTACAAACTATCTCACAGTTTCTGTGTCCATCAACTTCAATAAATGGTTGCGCGTTGCGTTTCTGAGTTTACAGTTTAGTTCAGAATTTTGTGTTGAGATATTACTGGTAAGTTCTACATGCCATTTAATGTAATATTCAATTAGTAGTTATTGGAGAATAATTATTCGCAAGCGATAGAAAGAGCGTTTGCATGCGAAAAACGACAAGTCTGAAGAAATTAAACGCATGGCATTTGTATAAGGAATGCATGATAAATACGGGGCACGAAATTTAATCACCGGAACTGTATGTTGTCGCATGTATGAACGGTACTTCTAGTGTTCCATTTCAGTTGTTCTCTTGGTAACTCCAACTTCAGGGTACTCAACCCTCTCATACTTCAGGTACCAGGTCACTACTGCCATCAACCACTGCCACTGCAGCTCCAACAACTAGTGTCGTGTGCTGGATTGTCAGCCTCAACAAACAATGTCAGTTGCTGGACTGTCATGAACTTCTGCCACTGCATCTCTTGGCTATGGCTCCAAACACTCTTTGTCTGTAGTATGTGCAATACAGGGATGTTTCCCAGAATGTTTTCAATCAAAAATACAAAAAATGGGAGTCCCCCCTCCCCCGACCAAAGAAAAAAAGTAGAAAAGAAAAGAGCATTCAAATCGGGAATGTTTTGGGAAACGCTTAATATTATCTGGAAATTGAGAATTACAACTGAAGAACGGACCAATGTGATGGACAACTAATATCTGACCAAAAAACCCAAACTGGTACATTTCCCAACCTGACAGTCCAAAACTGATAAAAAGCCTCAACATTTCCAACAGCCAAAAACTGGTGTGATTTTTTTTTTTATAGCTGATTATTGTTGCGATTTTTTCTTTCACTGTTTCAGTTTTGCGTGAACCGCCCTTCTTTTTCTCGTGTTCAAAAATCGCACCTCTAATTATTCAAAGGGTGAATCAGCATGGGTGGAGGAAAATTCCGAAAATGCTCTCTAGGCCGGCCACGCAGCCGTTCAAAAGATTTCTACTTGGCTTTTTGTACCCTGTCGGGAGGCGGCTTTCATGAGTGATAACAGAATGTGATGGGCTCATCAGCCGGTTTTGAAGGTTCTGTTTGTGTGAAAAGTCAATAACATTCATGCGAACTATTTCAAGAGTCTTAGAAATACCCTAGCGGGAAGGTCCATTTACTCTTGTCGGTATGAAGTTGAAAGGCGAGGGTTATACTAGCCCGAACTACCTTTTGAATGAGACCTTAACCAGCTGTGTAACGTTACTGAAAGATATTTTTTTCAGTATTTTTGATAATGAGGTACAGAAAAGCTGTATTTTGAGAAAAATGTTTTTGAAAGTCCGCAAAATGATTAAGAGTGAAACTTCCGCAGAGAAAAAAACTGGAGTCGACAACCTGGGCCCTTTTTGTTTCTATGCATTTCATACCCTGGAGCTTGAATGGAATGAGACCTCAAAAAATGGTACAGCAGAGCTGAAAGAACCAAATCGCTAAAAACCCAAAAATTGATTTTTGGTCGAAATTTAAAAAAACAAAAAAAACAGTTGTACAGCCAAAACTGTGATCGCCAAAGCAGGCCCTTTCAACAGAGATGTACGCATTAAATTGTTTTTATTGTGGCCAGTGGGCATAACCAACCTAGTATTCAAAGAAGTCCGTCCTTGACCAAAGGAGGGGGCGTTGGTGAGCATTGAAAAAATATGGAAAAGTCAGGAAATTTAATCCTTGGAAGAAAATGGACAACTTGTGAAGAGTGGTGGATAGTCAAAACGTGGCTAATTTTTTACTTCGTTTATGGAATACTGTGAAAAGAAATCCATTTTTACTTGTTATTATGTAATATAAATTTCTCTAGATAAATCGAAGAAAGCTGAGTCCAATGAACGAGAGAACCTGAATTGTCAGAATATTATAGGTAAATATTGTATGAATATGAGATTAAAAAATCTTATGGAATACTTGTAGGAAGAATATAGGAAGGTGATATCAGTGGGTCAAAATATGTTCAAAAAAATTATGAAAGTCTCAAGTATGTTGGAGGATGCAGAAAGCAGGGTGGAACTTCAAAAAAGCAAAGTGAATGGAATCCCCTTGTGACAATATCAAATACTAGGTGGAAATGATGCGATAAATTACCAGAAGACAGAATCAGAATTGAATACAAAATAAAATTTATGTCTCTAGGCAAGGAGTGCAATGACGTTATCAGTGTACGAGAATGGGGCCTCAAAGATAAATGAGTGGGATCCTCGCAATGACTTTGCTAGGAGAAGAAAATCGTTCCGGCTATGAATTGTGATTACTTAATTGAAAGAGTATCAATATGAAATATGATGTGTCAGGGCCCTGAAGGAAAAGTAGAGAGAGAGAGAGAGACATTTGAAAAATTGCATAATATAAGCCTTACCCAATTGTTGCTTCCAATTGTGTGTAATTTCTAAAAACGAACTTGAAAATACCATGTAGTTATTCAACATTATAATTTATTTCAGAGACAAATGTGGTCACCAAATCACATGAAGTAACCAATGAGGTCACCAAATCACCTGAGGTCACCAAATCAGATGATGCGAGGATTTGAGCAATTCTGAAAGTTATATACTCGTATGTTTTCATAAATATACTTGTAATTTCAAGAATCATTGATATTATTAATTTTTTTGACCACCAGTTACTTTGTATTTTTACTATTTCAATTTTATAAATTGTAAATGAGAAGAGAAACTGCGGAGCACAGCTAGAACTACTGTTTTTCCGCTGCAAAATGCAGCAGCAGAATCAATTTATTTCCACCACGGAATAAAAATCCAGCAGAGAGTAGCTACTGAAAAACCATTGAATCAGCTGCTGATTCTGATTTCATCAGCAGTGTAACGCAGTGAACAACGGGTCATGAACGCTGTTGACAGATCTTTTCTCCGCACCACTGCGAACATGTTTTTGCTGCGAAACGCTGCTGACGCTTTGTGTTTCCGCATCAGCAGCGAACGCGACTGTCTCACTCAGAATCGCTGCGTGCTGCTGCGGATTTCTTATGCAAAAATCGTCAATAGGGGGCCCCTAATATAACCACATTCTTGATTGTATCTCAGGAATGAAGAGTCAGCGCCAGATTAGGACAACGAATTTGAAAGCGAGAAATGAATAGGAATAGGTGGTTATCTCAGTGTTTTCAATTTCGAAACTAGCCACCCACCCCCAAATATAACCAATTTTCTCCTACCGTGAGTAGAGACAGTAGCGACCCGCACAGTCTTTTTGAGCAACACGTTCTCTTATTTCGATTCCGTATTTTTTAATCATTTCTTTCGTGATTTGCTCCAGTATGTATGCTATCAAAATATTGGAGTGAGCTTCCATCTCTACCGCCATCTCCCTTGATTCGCCTCCAAAAATCGCATGAAAACATTAGCCGCATTATTAGCTGTTCCCGTTTACCTCTTCGCACGTATGGAAATTAGGAATGTGGAATGTAAATTTGCTATTCATGCCCGGCTGGGCCAGCGATCAGGAGCAAGTATATTCGTCCATTCATGGACACATCTCGCAGATTACGTGCTTCTCGAGCTACAATCTTCGATTTTGTCCCCAATCGATATACCGGACGTTTTTCAGAGCACCGCGCTTAAACATTCAACCGAATTTACTATGCGTCGATTGAAAACAAATTTCAGCGGTCGAGGCAGCTAAAACTACTGGTATAAAATGTAAAACCCTCGGCATTACTCTCGGATATCCGAGAAAGGATTTCGGTTGCGAAAGTACATAGACTATAAATTGGGCAGCGGAATATCGAGCAACGTGTATATACTAGAAACGAGAAGAGAAACCCTCGCCTCGGCCCAGCGAAGATCGTTTTATTCCGGCATCGAGAAGACAAGACGCTGGCGGTATATTTGACCTCTTTTTATCATGAATGAAAGTTCGCCTTTTCCGCCCTTATACTAGGCACACATTAACCCCCCATTCACGGCGAGTGCTTTTCTTTCATGGCGAAATCATTGAACGAGCGGATTCATTCTGCTCCCGGCTCGGCATCGGCACTCGGGTCGTGGTTGCGCACTCGAAACGATAATTTTCCCCTCCGTTGTTGATTATTTGTAGCAATTTTTTTCTCACTCCTCGTTCGCGTTCTGTCTCAAGCTCCAGTAATGCCAGCACAGTCTCTGATACATCTGTTCCAGTGTGGCTCTTCAATTCGTAATTCGTATGCAGGGAGTGTCACAAAATGCAAATTCTTACCCATACATTTATTTTGAAAGAAATGGTCGGATAGACAGGGAACGTAGTAACATTTTTTTTTTAGATAGAATGGTTTTCTCATCCCTGAGAGGGGGCTCAAACGTATCGCCAGCTTTGGAGTGTCAGATGGAGGCGTGTTGAAGGATCAATCGAAAGATGAATGTCTTCGGTCGCTGATTTCGAATATGTCTCACAACGCGATCAAATTTTTCATTTAATTGCAAACTGACCCTAAAATTTTAGTTCCTTCTTTGAAAAGTGAATTAATTAACTGGAAGAAGTTAACAAAGTCTGTTATGGGTTGTACTTTGGATAGTTGATTTCGAATATTTCATCAGATTTTGCATTCAGTCCCATTCGGTAGCTCTCTCGAATCTTGCGTAAGTTCCAAACGAATATAGTGAAGGGGTGTCACGTCGAAATTCGAAGTCATCTTCACCGACATGATTGAAAGTTACATCATCGGATTATAAATGTATTCAAAGAAAATCAAATTTCAGTCTTATCCACGGCCACACAATGGGTCGAAAATTGAATGCGTTCGAAAATCGAACCAGCTATTGAAACCGTCATCCCCTTCTTTCTTGGGTCTCTGATTCCAATATTGCTCATCATTCTGTAATTCGGACTAAATTTAGTTCTCCAAGACCTAAAGATGACAATGAACGTTGAAAATTTTCCATTTTCTCCTGTTTCAGGCAGAGACGTAGCGATAGAGGGGAGGAGGAGGGGTGGAGCAACTAACCACCACCCCACCTCAATCCCATATGAATTTTCACTCAGCAGTTGGAAAAATTTACCATTGCAATATGAAGTTGGGAAAGCTGGACAGTTGTACTTGTATGTTTTTTACAAGAGCGAAAATAAGGTGGCACGGGGAAGCTTGTCCCCCCCCCCGAGCTTCCATACCGGAGTTGGGAAATTTTAGTAGATGGATCAAAAGCTGGGAAAATTCAACAAGCCAGCAGTTTTAGCCAATACCAAAAAATTATGATAGTTGAGAATTTTGAGTTAAGTCAGTTGAAACTTTAACAATAAATTTTTACCTCCCCCCGCCCGAGAAAACTTTTCGTTACGTCTCTGGTTTTAGGTTCCAGTTTTCTTCGACTAAGTACATTGATGACAAGGCCAGATTTACCTGATTGGCAGCTGTGTGCTGTTTTTTTTGCCGCCTTTAAAACGCCTTTAAAAATATAAGTGAAATAAATTTTATCCCTATCTTATTGGCTTTCCACTTTTTCCCTGAATTTCGCATACTTCGTAATTTTGCTTTAAGCACATTTTCGCACAGCGATAAATCTGCCATTGGCTAGGGGCAGGTGAAAATTATACCCAACTACTACCGAACCCAAATCATCAGTTTACACAACTGCTTCCCCTGTACAAATCATTTCCATTTGCAGCACCTTCCAATTTTGGTGAGTTCGAACTTAGCTAGGTACTTAATTGACCTCGTAACTAGTCACGTGTCCTCACGACGTTGAGTAAACTGTCCACCACATTACCAATCTTTCTGATCTGGTGGTAACACGCCTTGCGATTATAGTGCCTTCAAGTGTTCATAAATCTGTTTCATTGGCCTCGAAATTCACATGGAAATTTTGAAGTTTCAGATTTTCACTTGAGCCCATTGCTGGGCGCGGGATCTCTACCCGTGAAACACGTGCGCACGGAAATGTCGACTAAAATGTCAATACTGAAGTCCAGGACATTTTTAGTACATATTATCATGTGCAGTGCACATACAAATGTCGATGTTCTGTTTATTGTGGACTGTGTAGTATACATTTCCATTGACAGAATGATGAACAAGAAGTGTTCAGTGGATGTACGAGCAGTCGATATTTTAGTCAACAAGTATCGATATGTATCGACATTACTATAAGCATTGTAGTATGCAGCGAATTGACACGCGTTCAGGAGACGTCCAGTTGACATTATAGTCGACAAATATCGCCATTACTATCAACATTCTAGTATCAAGGTATAAAAAAAGTAGACCCAATTGTAAAATTGATATTTGCATCGACATGTCTACTCGACAAATGGCTCAGACAGAATAACTTTTGTATAAATTGAGTTATTGTGATAATTTTATATGGTTGTGTTTCATACAACGTTTTCCAAAGTATTTGGATACAAATATTGAGCGAAAAGTGAAGAAATTCATGTCGATACAAATGTTGATGCTTCTGTCAATATCAACAGTGTTTCACGGGTATTCCAGTTCAGATGGGGAAGAAGAAACGGACTATAGTACTGATCGGGAGGAATTAGAAACGGTGGATACATTTATGGCTAGTTCCCGAAATCTAATGGGCTACGTGTCTCCAAAGTTTGAAAATATAGAACCATCTATGAGAATTGCAAATTTCAGTTCAAAATTTTCTTCAAAGGTAGGAAATGCATTGTACATTAAAAACAAGACGAAAACTTATCGGGATATTCATTGTCTTTTTATTAACATTAAAATCGAAAAAAGGAGTGTGAAAATTCGAATCATGAAATTT
The DNA here is from genome assembly GCA_031841125.1 of Acanthococcus lagerstroemiae. Lineage (NCBI taxonomy): Eukaryota > Metazoa > Arthropoda > Insecta > Hemiptera > Eriococcidae > Acanthococcus > Acanthococcus lagerstroemiae. The sequence goes on along the minus strand of CM063112.1, from coordinate 30,599,901 downwards.
GAATAAAAATAGCTACTTTAGTTTTGACTTCAGAAGCCCCTTTAGGTCTGAAGCAATCGGAAAGGCAAGCTGCTCCTACCAAAAAATAAATAAAAATAGGGTTGTATTTGAAAATTTGACAAAAAACAAGAAAATTAGAAAAATTAATTGAAATTTCAAAAGTCAGAAGATGAGAAACTTACTCGTAGTATAAATTTTGTTTAAAATACCTGATCAATTTTGATCAGTTGTTGGCTATTTGACGAATTCAAGAGTTGGTGATTTAACAAACTTTGGAGACACGTCGCCCATTAGATTTTAGATTTTGGGAACTAGCCATAAATGTATCCATCGTTTCTAATTCCTCCCGATCAGTTCTATAGTCCGTTTCTTTTTCCCCCGTCTAAACTGAAGTACCCGTAGAGATGCCTCGCGCAGCAGTGGGCTCAAGCGAAAATCTGAAATTGAAAAATTTCCATGTGAATTTCGAAGCCAATAAAACAGATTTGCGAACACTTCAAGGCACTGCATTCGCAAGGGCTCTGACATCATGACCTGCCAGCAGCAGGCACCAATCATCAGGTTATGATGTCAACTTGCTCTCAGCCCCTTGGAGCTTCTCTTCGGGAAGTGTTGCAGATGAAAATGATTTGTACAGAGGAAACAGTTTACAAATTGATAATTTGTATCTAATAGTGGTTGGTTGCAAAGCCGGATTCATCTAATTTGCCACCGTGCGCTATTTTTTTTTTTGCGCCTCAAAAATATACCTGAAACAAATGTATGCGAATTTTAGTCATTTTACATTTTTTCCTTGAATTTTGCCACTCTCAAAATTTTGCCTTTCTGTGCCTCAGCATACTCTAGCACAATGGTAGATCTGCCATTGATTTCGAGATGATTGTGCTCAGTAACGCAATTGATATTCGTATTGAAAAAATAATAATAATCCTCTCCTCTTTCGCGCCATACAAAGTAAAAATAAAAATAAATTCAATTCACTAAAAAATAGTTGAAATAGTTAGTTAAGAAAAAAAAAAAGCACAAATGGAGACGAAAATAGTTTTCTTCACGATCGTGTTCTAATCACGTGAGTCCAAAAGCTATTTACTGAAAAGCACCCTGATCACGTCCTTCCCCTATTAAACTAAAAAAAACACAAAAAAAACAGAAGCTTGTGTCAGAGGGGCAAAACATCTTAAACTATTTTTTTAAAGGGGAGAAGTGCCAAATGAAGCGAGGGAAGGGGAACAATGCAATTTTTCTTTTTCTAAGAGGCTAAGAATTTTCTTAGAGGGCAATGTTCTCATTTGACTCTTCCTAGTCACTATGTTGGAGAAATGAATTCAGTTATATCATTTTTTTTTCTTAAAGAAATTTAATCAGGGATTACTGTCATTCCATTGGTCTGGTCTCCTTCCCCCTCCCTGTAATAATCAAGCAATGTACGCAGAATAGAGGTTCTGATAATCTGCGAAGATAATTATTAATGATCGTTCATGATGTTGATTGTAAATCAAAATATAAATGATGAATTAGGATATCAATAATCTACCAAATTATTAATAATTATTTGAAATATAATGATTTCAACTATTGTTCTTTAATTAAATTTTCGATGAACGATTGAAATTCTTCCTGTAAATTAAAATTTTGATACTCCATTAAAATTCATTCTAATTATCGGTTAAAGTCTTGATAGTTAATCCAAACGTCTATAATTGATTGAAATTCTGATACTCGAATAAAATTTTGATAACTTTAAAATTGTAATAGTTTTGAGAGTCGATCAAAAATTCTAATAATTTAGATAACTAATAATTTATTGTTACATTGAAAAGTTAATTGAAAATGGCAATCATTAATTTTCTTATTCGATTAAAATTTGTAGGATTTTGATAGACAGTTGATTAGCACTTTAGCAGGAGTAGATTAAAGTGTAGATAATTGATTGAAATAGATAAAAAATTATTTAAAATTTGTAGTTAAAATCTTTAGTATATCAAAATTTTGATAACCTAAACAAATAGTTGAAATTTCAATTAATAAGTAGTTTGATTACTGAGTGCAGTTTCAATATCATTGCCTACTATTATGATAATCGATTATAAAATAAATTTTTAATGTACATGTATTCTGATACCTTTAAGGTAAAGTAGCCTATCTCGTCGGTTTCTGGCACTACCTACTAGCAAAAAATCTAAGATGTTGTCTTTGATGTACCATCTTGATACATGTTGAAAATTTAAACTTGGGACCCCTACCATCACAAAAAGGGGTCTGGTTGACCGAGTGGATAGCGCGTTGGTCTCGGAATCCGGAGGTCCCGGGTTCGAGCCCACGTAGTAACTTGCCAGTTTTCGACCTAGGCCGGTTTTTCGACCAGAAGGGAAGAGGACCAAAACAGCCCTGTAACAGTCTCCCCGACGTCTTCTGAAGTAATGCTCGAAAGGGCGGATTCCAGGGCTCGGGTTGAGAGCAAATTAGAAAGAAGACCTACCACCACAAGAAAAAAATGCAAAGAAAAACGATTGCGATTGTTTCAACATTTTTTATTGACACGTACTACGTATTGTGTCATATTTTTGGAAAAAAGTGATTGGAAAATTTTTTCGAAAGTGTTATTTTTAGCCCAAAGGAATATGATTTGAATGTTATATAGAATTTTCTGATTAAAGGTTGAGAAGTGGCAGTATGTTATTTTGAGAAATGTTTATTCTGATACCTCATTGTGGACCACCTATGATGACATGGAAATGAGCTCGAAAATTATGTTAATTTTTACAGATGGTGAAACGTCGTAAATAATGGATAGAAAAAAGTGCAATTAGCTGTTCTCGACGTTTTAAAAAAAGAAACGATGTCTAAAAGCCTCCAAACTACATTCCGTTCTTTTGCCGACTCTTAAGCGATTCCATTACGCGCTCAACACGTTTGAATTTTTAAATTCATGATACTTGACTTTTTTTTTCACTTATCGAAACTGTTTAACTTAATATTAAACATTTATTTAGCAATTTTTATTTTTATTTTTTTAATAAGTTATTCATAGTATAGGAGCCCAAATTTTCGATTTCCTAAAATCACAATACAAAAAAAAATCATTAAAAATCCAATTTTAAGTTGTTTGAAAATTTCTTGTGAGGGTGATACTAGGATCCTTTAGCTACCATTCAAAACCAGTAACAATATTTTCAGGGTCCTAAAGACCAACTTATAACCGAAAAACAAAATGTAATCAATATTAGACTATCTTGCTTCATTACAATTTTGAATATTTTTACAATTTGTAGACGATCCAGACTTTAATATTATTCATAGAGTCTCTTTTGCAATGGCCCGCCTTCCACCGGGTAAGTAAGCAACCTACTCTGACAATATGTAGATATGTTTGCATACTCGTACTTTCGAAGCGGTTGTTATGCTCGAATTTCGAAAAGATTTCTATCTTTGAATTTTTTTTTCTTCTCGCGACTGGTGATAGAAACATGCTACCAGTAGGTAATACTCGTAGTAGAGAGAAGTCGTAGTAACCACAGAAAAAAATGGTCGGAATTGTTTCAATAGGGTGTACTTAAAATCAATTTTAGTACAAATTATACAGAAAAATCTTCACATTTTTTAAATTTCCCCTTCTTGAACTACTTGGTTTCTTATTTGCAAGAGATTGTGCATTAAATTTCGCATAAAAAAGGTCGTTAGCAATTTTCTTGCACTTATCTGGATTAGAACTGTTCAAAATGGAGTTGAAGATATCCCGTTAAGAATAATTACTTGGTACTTTTTAATACAGATGCACAGACCTTACGAATATAATAATCATCTTCTTCAGCTACTTTACCACTTCACAGAGTTATATCGTTTATGGGGCTTATTCGCCTTCCTCATTTCATCCATTTACCCCATATTTGATATTGAGGCCCATTAGTATGGGTATCCAATAAGTGATTCCAAAGGTCGCTAAATTCGGTTTTGGTAACATTTTGGCTGTATTCCCCGAACTGGGGAGCATATCGATGGAAAGGAGGTGCAAGATGACAATTGCGGTAACCACACAGAAAAAAATTAAAGATTATGGGAAGTGGTTGAACATGATTTTCATAAAATGAATTTCACTTAGTACCAAATTGTACGTGGAAATGTAGGTATCTCTTACTCTGGAGGGGGAAGGGCATTAATTTAATGATGAGGAATGTTATTTATGTAGATTAAAGAATGTAGGCCCAACAAATTGTTGTTGACATGGATAGAAGAACCAGCTGGGTTATGGTCTAACGGTTATGAATAATGAAAAAAAAAGTGTTTCCCCCATATTCAGATTGATTGCGATTACATGGCTGAATTACGAAATTATTGCTAACCAACCAAATTAACGTACAAATTTAATTTACTCGTATTATTGGCTGTCTGTTTTGGTTTTATTCTTGTTCTTTTCCTTATCACAGTTTGAAATTTAGGTATCTTGTTTTGCAAAGAATTTTATGAACTGAAAATTTAAAAATACGTAATTCTAATTTAAATCGTTTTCTAAAAAGTAAATTGGTATATTGATATAATGATTGGAAGACATTCTAACTCAGACTGCTTGAATATAATGTATACTATGGATTATGCCGAGGAAATACTAAGGAAGCAGCTCGACATTATCCAGAAGATTTTCCAGAATGGCGCTACCCACATAGTAGAGTATTTAAAGAAATTCTTATCCAACTGAAAATGTTTGGTTGCTTCTACAACCTCATCGTTGAGAGGTCTATTTTGTAAAATTCTTAAATGTACAAATAGGAATAAATTTAATTGATTGAAAATTTTTTGATCCGTAAAGCAAGTGAGATATTGGCGTGGGGAAAAAGGTGCAAAAAGAATTTGTTGCTAATTAAAATTTAGCATCTTGAAAAAACAAGATATATGGGCAATAAAAAATACATAACAATCATTTTGTACTAAGTGAAATTTATTTTATGAAAATCATGTTTAACCACTTTCCATGATCTTTAATTTTTTTCTGTGTAGTTACCACATGAGCCTCAATTTCAAATATGGGGTAAACAGATGAATGAAAGGAGGTGAATAAGCCTCAATTCAGTGAAGTGGTAAAGTAGCTGAAGAAGATGATTATTATCTTCATAAGGTCCTTGCATCTGTGTTAAAATAGTATATTAAATTATACAAGAGGGTGAAGGGAGCTTTTGACAACGAGGGCAGAGTTAGCAAAACAAGCAGAAGGCAAGTTGAGCATTGGCACGAGTATGTCAATGAGAAGTTACCCTCTTGTATTTCAAGTTATTTTTCTAAATACCTCGCGTTATTTAAAGACAAAAATAAAACTGCTAAATTGATTTTCTACCCCGACCATTTCTTTCTGTGGTTACCACAGCTGCCTTCTACTATTACCTACTTGTACCATTTTACTGTCCATCTCCGTCGTGAGAAGGAAAAATTATTCAAAGATAGAAAACTTCTCAAACTTTGATCATAACTCAGTCCCTTCAAATGTAAGCGTATGGAAACATATCCATGTATTGTAGAGTTAGGTTGCCTACTTATCAGGGGGAAGGGGGTCACTGCAGAAGAAACACCCTATATTAGGGAGTGAGTGGCTAGACTGTGTCAAAAATTGAGTGTGGATCAATTTTGACGACGGATTTGAATTCATTTCGACTTGTTGAACATATTTCATCAAGTCCAGGCCCAGAAGCTCTCCGAAAATCTTTTCGCCCCCCCCCAAAAAAAAAACCTAATGTATTATAGCATGGAGAAATTTTCAAAATTCTCGAAATACGAAAACAAACTGAGATAGTCACCTATTCCTACTTGAGGTTTCTCGTTGAGTTCAAATTCGTTGACGAAATTTCGCGCTGACACTTCGTTGCCGAGAAACGATCAAAAATTTTATAACACTGAGTGGAGAAGCAATACAAGGTATCAGAAAATAAGTGGCAATCAATTTTGACAACGGATTTGAATTTGTCTCTGCATGTTGAATATACTTCTCCAAGTGCCAGCCTAGACAGTCTCCGACAATTTTTTTGCCTAAAACAAAAATCTGAGTCTACAGTATGGAAAAGTTTTCAAATTTTTCGAAACTCAAAACAACTGAGATAACTACTTATGCCTACTCAATTTTTCTCGCTGAGTTCAAATTCGTTGTCTCAATCTGGCGCCGACCTTTCGTTCCCGAGGTACAATAAAAAATGAGGTTATATATTAAGGGTGGTTGGCTAGACTTGGTCAAAAGTTGAGTCTGGATCAATTTTGACGGCGAATTTGACTTCCTTTTGACGTTTTGAACATATTTTACCAGGTCCTGGCCCAGAAGGTCGTCGAAAAACATGCCTGATGTTTAGTATGGAGAAATTTTCAAAATTTTGGAAATTCAAAACTACGGAGATAATCACCTATTCCTACACAAGTTATCTCACTAAGTTCAAATTCGTTGACGAAATTTCGCGCTGACACTCCGTTGCCGAGATGCAATCAAAAATGTCTTTATACTAGGGGTGGAGAGAGGCTAGATTGGGTCAAAAATTGAGTGTGGATCAGTTTTGACGACGCATTTGAATTCTTCTTGAATAGTTATATGTCACCAGGTTCCGGCCCCGAAGCTCCCCAAAAATTTCTTCGCCGAAAGAAATGCCTTTTATGAAGAAATTTTCTACATTTTCTAAACTCAAACAAACTGAAATAACCACCTATTCCTATTCAATTTTTCTCGCTGAATTCAAATTCGTTGATCCAATTAGGCGCTCTCATTTCGTGGCTGAGATACGATCAAAAATTTTATAACATTGATGGGAGGGGCAATATACTGGGTATCGATAAATGAGTGTGAATCAGTTTTGACGACGGATTTGAATAATATGTCTCGAAATGTTGAAAATATTTCACCAAATCCCGGCCCCGAAGCTCTCCAAAACTTTCTTCGCCGAAAAAAATGTCTGATGCGTTTGGATAAATTTTTGAAATTTTTCCTTACGCTTATGAATAATGAAAAAAGCTTTCCCCCATATTCAGGTTGATTGCGATTATTAGGCTGAATCACGAAATTATTGCTAACCAAGCAATTTAGCGTGAATATTGGTTTTATTCTTGTTCTTTGCCCTTATAGTTCGAATGTTAGTTATCTTGTTTTGGAAAGAATTTTGTGAACTAAAATCTTTAAAATATTTCTAATTTTATTTATTTATTTTTTTTAAGTAAGTTGGTATATTGATACAATGCCTGGGAGATATTCTAACTCAGATTGCATCAATGTAGTGTACAACATATTACTATGGTTTATGCGGAGGAAATACTAAGGAAGTAGCTCGACGTTATACAGAAGATTTTCCAGAGCGGCGCCACCCACACATTAGGGTATTAAGAGAAATTTTTACCCGACTGAAAGAGTTTGGTTGCTTCTACTACCCGATCATTGAGAGGTCTACCGATCGACTTGTGAATGTCGATGAGCAGATACTTGATCTGATCCGAGAAGATTTAACGTTAAGCATCCGTTAAACAAGCATCATGACTGGTATAGATCGAAATGTGGTTTGGCGGGTGTTGAGTCAAAACGCATCGGTTCTTTGTTGGCCGGGTACGACCTGCGTATCCGAACTCTAGTCCATACTTGAGCTTGTAGTCCGACTCTAGCTTCATTTAGTCAGCCCGACAGTCCAGCTGAGTTTGGAAATCCATTGGAGTATAAGCACGCGGCCTATTAATCAAAAATAAGTTAAAATGTAACAACAATATCACGCATGCCATCAGAAGAACCAAGTGGAGCTAGGTGGGGCATATCGCTCGTCTAAAAGACACGTTATGGTAGCCTAATAGAAAACGTAAACCTGGTAAACAAAAAATAAGAGGGACCGACGAAATTTACAATTTTCTTCACGACAAACAAAAGTTGCCCAGGACCGAGCCGAGTACGAAAGGTTGAGGGAGGCCTTTGCTCAGAACATGGGCTTTAAATTGTAAAGGCTTCATAAATAAATAAGTAGTAATAATAATAATAATTATTATTATTATTATTATTGATCAGTGTAGTTTCGAAGTCGACTGAGATTCAGCTCATTAGCCTATATTCACCCCGGCTGTTACTACTTATTATAGAAATTTTGTTAAAAATCGGATGAATTTTTTAAAAATACGAAGAATGCCGCGGAAAGAATGCGTACGTCGTTCTCGAAGGTCGAAGGCAATTTTCTGGCAGCTCATGTGACCGAGTAGAATAATGGAAAGAAAAAAGTGAAAAATGAACAGCTGTGTTAGCGAGTAGATTTAAAACGACCTTTGGGAGGTTTCAATGATAGAAGAACGAAGCCTTCAGCGGCACACCTGTCAGTAGAAATTACATTTTAAACCTTCGAAAAAGTTCAATATGATATATTAAAAATGAACAGCCAGGCCTTTTCGAAAGTTCATCGATATTCCGCAAACGTAGCGGAATTTGCGGTGAAAAAATTCCGTCTTCGACTCGTATCGGGGTAAAAAATTTGAACACGACGCCCTCGCCGGTCACACTCATCTAGCGCGAGAAATTTTGGTTAATTCGAATTTCCCAAATTCGTTTCCTTTTTTTTTTTTCTTTCTTCTTGGCCCGTCGTCGTCGTCGTCTTTTTTCTGCACCAGTTGCGGATACTGCGCACGTAAACCCCCTCAAATGTTTTTGTAGTAACGCTACTAGGTTAAGGGAGAAGACATACAAAGGGAAGGGAGGCAGCACCTGTTGTAAATGGTGAAATACCGACAGCCCGACCAGCAGTCTGCCATTCACAAGTTCGGTTTTATTCCTTGCAGTTCCTTTGTATATAAATGTAATTTTAAGCACCGAAGCACCTTGCACCGAAATTTACGAAAGCACAAAGCACGTTCTTCGTTCACGCAATTTTTAGCTTCCTTTTTTTCTTTTTTTTTTAGTTACTTTCCTTCTTTTTTTTCTTCTTCAATTTTTCTATTTTTCCTTAGGTTTTTTAGTGCGCGGAATTAGTCGATTGAAGTAAGTGAAAATTATATTTTTTGATTACCGCGTTTGGTTGTAAAATTGAGCTCTTAAAATATTTTTTCGAAATATCGCTATCGAGTATTTATTTTACCAGCGATGAACACGTATTGGCTTGTAATTTGGAGATTGGCTTGTTATATCGAGTTGTCTTGATAAAAGCTCACATTTTCAATCAAAAAATGATCAAATTCGAATATTTTCGACCATTCTTAATCAGAACACCGATTTTTTGGCAGTTCTTAATTAATAAAAAACTATTATTTTCGACCGTTATTAGTCAAGAAACAACCAACATTTGAGCATTCTAAACCATTTTTAATGAAAAAAACGAAATTGTTCGATTCGGTTGATTTATTTGCTGAAACTGGATCGTGTGAGAATTGATAGTCACACGAGATCGATCGTGCGACCAAATCACCACTCTGAATTCATTTAGGTTAGCTGTACCAAATATGGTTACAAGCCCACTTGTGAAACATTCGAGAAGCCACGAATGTTTTTGTGAAAGACTGTACTACTCTGGTTTCAATTCAAAATTTCATAAGCCGCAAATATTTCTAACAAATAGGACAATGGGAACCTTCTTCCCATGCCTCCCCCTGATTGAGATGACCTTTGTTTTCTTTGATAAGAGATAAGAGGATAATGAGAACCTTCTTCCCATGTGCCTGCCTCCCTGATTGAAATGGCTTTTGAGTTTACCTGGTCCTGTGTCGAATATTAAGCACGAGCTTGTTTTCTCAGATGAAAGATAAGCTTCGGCGGGAAGAAGAGCTCAAATATCCCCTCCTCTTTGCGAAAAATTTTTGAATTTCGTTCGAAAAATATATTCGAGTGGAATAAGGAAAATTTTTGTTTTGGTACCTCGATGATGGTCCCGTTTAGAATATTGCAGTTTTGAAGAAAATGTGAGCATAATTTCCTAGAAAAATATTCAGAAGTTTTAAATACTAGCCTCTGCGAGGCCTTATACCAAATATTGCGTGCCGGACAATGGAACACAAAAAGATGGCACCGAGAGGGGCTTAACCCCTCCCCCTTCTTGGATTAGAATCTTCGAATTCCGTTGCATGAGTATAAATCAAGAAAAAAGGTTTCTGAACTTTGCTCATAGCTCCAACAAAAATTTTGCATTTTCACATAAAAATAACTAATGAAAATGAAAACTTCTATTGAACATTGAAAATTAATATTGACGGTTTATGTTTCGCCAGGTGAGTTGACTGTTTTCAAAAATTCAAATGCTTTTCATACTCATAAATTCGGGAAGCTTACAGGCATATTTAAGGCGCTATAAAACTTATTTAATACTTTTACAACAATGTTTCAAATTTTTCTAGATACGCTTAACACGCTCTAAACACTCTTCCCGACTCGCTTAAGACATTTTGAGGCCTGATGAAGTATTTATTAAAGACGTTTTAGATTTACTGCACACTTTTAGAGATCCTTGGTACTTCTTTTAGACTCGTTAAGACATTTTTTTAAAAACTGTTACCTATTAAAGACTCTGTTAGTCGTTTCAAACTTTTTGGGATTCATCAAACGGGTTTAGGACCCGTTCAGACTCCCTAGAGCTTTTCTAAACTCGTTTAATACTTCTTACGAAAGACGTTTTGAATTTTCCGGACACTCTTGGGGTTTTTGGAACTTCGTTCGGACTCGCTGAAACATTGTTTTTTGAAACTGTTACCTATTTAAGATCTTTTAGATACATTTCTGAATTTTTAAAACTCATCAGACGAGTTTAGAATTCTTTGAGATTCCTCAGAGTTTTTCTGAACCTATTTTAAGTTATTTACGACTTCATTGAGACTTTTCTCGACAGGTCTTGGACTATCCCTGAGACCCTTCCAGACTCGACCCAATCGATCGTAAAATAGTCTCAACGCTTCATAAAATTTGTCCGAACATCTAGTTCTACCACATATGGCCCTCGATCTCCTCCATGTTTACCAAATTTGCTGGAGAGGCCTGTCTGTTCCAAAAACCTTCTTAGGGAACGGGGGTGGATCTAGGTTTTCGTTCTGGGATGGGCTAAACTAGGTAAAACTAATTTTAAAAATGATCATAGTTTAGAACGAAAAAAACAGAAATTTCCGAAGGAGGGCCGCGGTCACAACATGAAAATACAATAAATTTAGTATTCGCGAATATAGAATATTTTTAAGTTTTAGAACGAAAATGATTAAATTAAAAAATTCAGTTTTTGACCTCAAAGATCGCCTTCCTGTTGGGAGCGCCGTGAAAATTCTATTTTCATTTAAATACGAAAATACACAACATAGGCTTGATAACTTAGAGCAGGCAGAGCTGAAATTCTTGTAGCCTTCTGCATTTGCCACAGTGAGGAACCATTTTGCAAAATACCCATTCGCTTTTTTGAGTTTTCGATGTACCTATAAAATTGACATTTTCTTGAAACAGAATGAACTGTTTGCTGTATTTTGTGAAATAATTTCCTACAAATTGCGGTCGAAGATTTTGTCGCCGCCGTATTAAAATTTTGAAAAGGAATTTTCGGTATGTTTCGAAAATATACATCATATTGTAGGAAAATACGAGGATGAGCGAACAGCTTGGGTGATCCGCCATAAGATGAGAATCCTTTTTTTCTGTTTTCTCTACAGAAAAAAAAAAAGTCAAAATATTTCTGATTTTCATTATATTTTATGAATTGCTACTGGAATACGAAGTTGCAAATGTGATTCTCGGAAAACTGTCTATCATTTGTTGCTACTCCCTTTTGGTGGCACCCAGGGATTGAATTTAAAAATCAATTGTAAAACTGAATTCGGTGACCTCGGAAATCTATAAATCGATTTCTAACACGAATTTCCTTTTATCTTCCCTTCCTCGTTTTTGAATCAAATTGCGAAGAGTCGAGAAGGCTCAGACAGGGTAGGGAGGTAGGGGACAACTCCCCCCCCCGTAGGAATTTTTCACTCAGAAATTGGGAAAATTTATCATTTCAGTCAAATGGAGTTGGGAGAATCCAACAATCCTACAATTTTGTTTTGCTTTGATATTTGGGAATTGAGTTGAGCAGAAGTTGAGAAAATCCAACAAGTCAAAAAGTTTTTTTTTTTTTTTCTTTGATACTTGGGAATTTTGAGTTAAGTCAGTCGGGACTTTCACAATTTTGCCCACCCCCAAGAAGAACTCTTGGGTACGTTCATGGGCCCAAAGACGTTTTACATTCATTGTCGATCCGTGAGACACTTTTAATTTCTTTAGGCTAATTGTTATTTTTAACAATTTTTTCTGCTTCTCCCCCCCCCTCTAATTTGAGCCTTAAGAATTCCTAAAACTACTTTTGCGAGTTTGATAGGAGTCTCGAAGAATCTTTATGAGTCTAAAAGTAAACTTGAGAAGTCGTGAAGAGTCAGAATTAGGAGTCCCCTAACAGTTTGAAGTCGTGTTAAAAGAGTTTTAGAATTGGCTGCAATATTTCAGAAGAATTCTGAGTGGCCAGGTTAGGTCTTGGAGTTTACTACTCGTTTCCAAACTCGGCCATAATGGTCACAGTCGACCTCGCTCACTTGATGAAAGCTTGGACCAAAGATCAGATTATATTCTGTTCATTTCCTAAGAACAAAAATTTGGAATCATGGAAGCGACCAAATCCACCTCTAAATCGATTTCAGTCAGAGCAGTCGTATCAAACATGACCACAGGCTGAATTGTGGCCACTTCGAAAATTAATTCGCAATAAAAATTGTGCAACAAAAACGAATAAGCTGTGAAAAATTACATAAACGGCTATACGTTAGACTACTTTCAATTCTTAAAAGTAAAATATTCTCAACCGCTGATAAAATGACAGAAAAAGTTCCCAAAATTTTGATGTTAAAAGGAACAACACCATTTTTTCTTAAACATTTTTTAAATTTGTACGGTCTATACCTAATTGAGAGCAAAATGATGAAACGCGCCTACAGTTTGGAATAAACAGAGAAAATACTCATTTTTGAGTCAACGTTCACATTTACAAGTTAAATAGAATATTTGAAATTTTGAAGACAAAATTCAAAGCCATTTGCATATTCAAGTCAAAAGCCGAAGCCATTACGTTTCTTAAAAGTTTCTCAGATTTCTGGGGTATATTTCTAATCGACAATAAAATGACCAGAGACTTCTGAAGTTTGAGTTTTTCAAAACAAGTACCTTCAATTCAGTTAGCCTGCGCGTACGCATGTGAAATGATTGATTTGAAATTTTCAAGCCAAAAAGCGACGTCATTTCTTCTTTAACATTTCTCAAATTTAGAGAGTATGTGACATGCTATGAGAAAGAGGGACCTGTGTGCGCAAAAATGTAAATTTTATAGGAGAGGAGATAAACATAATTGATAACGTTTTCACGTTTTGAGACATTCAACTTTACAAACTTACAACAGTTTGGAAAATTTTTTTAGAATTTTTTCGACGACGTGGAAGTGGCCAAAGATTAGTCAAAAGCAGTTAATCACAAAAACGTTTTTTTGCGCACAGGTCCCTTTCCTCCTGGCATGCCACATATTCTTAATTCATGACAAAATAAGACCCATCTCAGTTTTAAAATTTCCGGAAGAAAATGCACCATCCATTCAGTCAAATTAGACAATTATACGGTAAACGAGAGACCTAAAATTTTCACAGGCATTATGAGACACTATTTTTAGTTAAAAATTTTGCGAATTTGTAGCTATATTCCTGATTGAGGGCAAAATGATGAAATATGGCTTATGTTTGGGAAAAAAGTACTCACATGTCAGCCAACATTCACACTTATATGTTAAACGGGAAATCCAAATTTTTTCAAAGGTAAAAAGCGACGCCATTCAAAACGTTCAAGTTGAACTTCGAAGCCATTTTTTTTTTACAGATTTTCCAATTTTGAAGGGTACTTTCCTAATTGAGGGCTAAGTAATGACATAAATTCATTTAAAATTTGAAATTTCCCCCTCAAAAAAAAAAAAGAAAAAAAGAGGACCTTTCATTTAGTTAGCCTGCACGTGCACATGTTAAATAGTTGACTAGAAATTTTGAAATTAGAAGGTGAGGTCTTATTTTTTCTTTTAAATTTCGTAAATCTAGAGCGTGAATAATTCCTAGTTGAGAACAAAATGATAAGATGCGTTTCAAGTTTGTAATTGAAGAAAAAGAATATATTATCTCTCATTTAGTCAAATCATACATTTACATGGTAAACCATATTCAGAGGTAAAAGGCAACTTATCTTCGGCTCGGAATTTCTCAAATTTATGAGGTATATTCCTAATTAAGGATAAGATTGTAAAATGTGCCTCACGTTTGAAAGAAATATCAAAAAACAAAGTCAATCACCAATTATGCGGTTCACTTTTTTCAATGTCAAAATAACTACACTCATCAGGGGCGCAACCAAAACTTTTTTTTGGTGGGGGCTAGAGTTAAAAAAAAATTTCAGCAGGGGTGAAAGCTCGATTTGGTACCTACCTATTTTTATAAGCTGTCAACTTGTACGAACCTACAGAGCAGCGTAACCGCATCAGGCTATCGGAATCAATTTTTTTCGTTTCAAAATTGATTTTGAAAATTTTTTGAAGAATTTTGGGAGGGCTATAGCCCCCTATCCCCCTTCTTGGTTGCGCCCTTGCCACTCACAATGAGAAAAAGGAGTCAAATTATGATTTTTAATGGCAATCCATACTTCCGTACTTCCACTATAGAATACTGTGAGGGCAACTCAAAATATTCAACCCTTGTGGAGCAGTAAATTGTTTTATAACAGCATTTTGTTTCAATTTTCAAAACTCTACCAAATTAAAATCACTGGAATGCCGTTTTTCATTCGGTTTATAATTTTGTAGCGATTGTTTCTAACTGCCATAATAGATAGCACTGGGCATCTGTAACAAAAATATTTTAAAAAAAATATCAAGCTACCAAAATTGGATGGGTCCGATTTTGGTATGACTTTTTTAATCCTAATTCGGTTGTAAAAATGACCTACTGTAGGTAGCGCTGTTAAAATATTTTTATTCTTAGTGATTTATTGTTTTTTCATTTTTGTACAAGAATTTGATATTTGATCTAGTTTTATCACTTACTTCTAAAAATGCAGACTCCAAAAATTTTCCAAATTAAGATCAGTGTTTTTGGAAAGTTCGAAGCCAGTTTTTTTTTCTTTTCTTTTCTTTTTCTATAAAGAGTGGGGTGTCTCTTATTTTACAAGTTTTCGCCAATCAATTAGGTGCGCACTGAAATTTGTTCCAATGGACCTACAAACTCGCCATAAAAACTTTGAGCTCAATCTAAGGTCATTAACCCGTCTGCCGCTTTAACCTTGAAAAAAACCGCGATATCTCGGAACATTTCAACTTTAGGATCAATATGCATACCTATAACATAAAATGTTTCTTGTTAAACTTCTTATAAAAAGATTCCATACAACTTTCCTCTAGAACGCATATTTACCGAGATAATCGCAAAAATGTGTGAAAGTTTTGAGGAACGTGGCTTTTGTTATTATTTTTCT
The DNA here is from genome assembly GCA_031841125.1 of Acanthococcus lagerstroemiae. Lineage (NCBI taxonomy): Eukaryota > Metazoa > Arthropoda > Insecta > Hemiptera > Eriococcidae > Acanthococcus > Acanthococcus lagerstroemiae. The sequence continues at coordinate 30,584,432 of CM063112.1, read as the reverse complement.
TTCATAACTGACCTTTACTAGCTATATCGCAATTATCTAAAAAAATATTCACTTTAGGGTCAAAATGCAAATAGCATAAAATGTTGCTTGTTAAATTTTCCATAAAAAAGTCCAGTACAACTTTTCTCTAGAAAAAATATTTATCGGAATAATCGCAAAAATGAAGAAAATTTTCGAAAAACATAGGTTTTTTTATTATTTTACGGCTGAAATATATATTAATGTCGGGTAATGCACACTACAAGATAACTTCAGTCCCTGTCTACTGGGGCAAGCGCCACAGTTCGCCCCCCCCCTGGCTACTCCTATGACAGTTTGTTGGGTACCCACTATAGAGTAGACCTTGGATTATGTGTGTGTATCAACAATAGTCAACATTGCACATAAGATATACCATTGTGCTGTTAAGGCACAGTCACATGCTATCTTGTCATTTCCTATGGGCAAATCGCTGTTTCCTATTGTTAATTGTACATCATCTCAAGTCCACTATACCAAGTCTTGAATGAAATCTTAGACACGTTGACATCAACAAGAGCTCAAGAAAGTTGAATGGTGCTTCATAGTAAATCAGCAGTGAAATAGAAAATTACGTGACTGCAAACAAGTCCTATTTCGGAAGAGGGCACATTTTCCAAAATTAATGTTATGTGTGTCTATTCGTCGGGAAAAAAACACAATTATTTGTCCTCAGATATGTCCAGCTTGGAAGGAGGCAGATTTTCCGACATAAGTTTCATGTTGAAAACATAATTTGTGTGAATTCTAATTTTTGCGAGAATTTTAAAGTCGAAATAGGCCTGGCACATTGGCCAAAAAAAAAAAAATCCATCATGAACTCCCATTTTTATATAGCTACTCGTATCTCAGAATGAAATATCAGACTAGTGAATGTTTCAATCTTCCGGCAAGGGATGTACATTTAAAGTAAAATAGAATAAAATAAAAAACGAAAAAATGGAAATATTTGGGGGTCTGTGATAAAAATGCTTCTATTTCGATAGGGTGATTATTTTGTACCCATCTTCAAGTCAAGGTTCATATTTACATGTTGAATGAGCGATCCAAAAATGTTCAGACCCATAACGCTATGTCATTCAAAATGTTCAAGTCAAGCCAAAGCCATTTCTCTTCCCAACTTCTAAAATTTGAAAGGTATTTCCTAATCGGGGGCTGAATAACTAGACCCATCTAAAATTTAGAATTAAAAATAAAAGTGCGTTTCATTAAATAGGCCTGTACGTGCACTTGGTAATTAGCTTAAAATGAAAAGGTGACGTCAATTTTTTCTAAAATTTCTTCAATCTGGAGGGTGCATTCCAGTGTCAGAGTAAGATGATAATATACCTACACGTTTGAAGTTCATGATTTTCAACAAAAAAATATATAACTTATTCAGTCAGGCTACACATTCACACGGTAAATGAGAGACCCACAAATTTTCAGAGGTAGAAGGTTGAAATTTATCAAATTTACGAGGTATTCTCCTAATTGAAGGTAAAATGGTGAAATGGGTCTAAAGCCGGAAAAAATGTACTCATATATTTAATTCAACATTCACATTCACCTGTTGAATGGGGGATACAAAAATTTTCGGAGGCAATAACCGACGTCGTTTAAAATGTTCAAGCAAAAGCCGTTCTCCTTCTAAATTTCTCAAATTCGGAAAATACTTTCTTAACCGAAAGCAAACTAACTAGATGCATCTAAAGTCTGGAAGTTTTTAGAAAAAAAATACCTTTCATTCAGTCAGGCTGCGCATGCACATAGTTGATTTAGAATTTTAAAGTCAAAAGTTCATACCATGTTTTTATTAAAATCTTCTCTCAAATTTGTAAGGTGTATTCCTAATTGAGAGTAAATTGATAAGATGTGTCTAAAGTTTGAAACTGTCGAAAGAAAATGTACCTCTCATCTAGTCAACTAAAGGTTCAAGTGGTAAATTGTAGACCAAGGTATTGAATGGAAAAAGATGATGCAATTTTTCTTTCAAAGTTTCTAAAATTTGGGCTATATTCCGAATAGAGGGCCAAATAATGAAATATTTCGAAAATATTCTGAGAATTAAAAAAAAAAAGTGCACCAACTACCCTGCAGACGGAAAATAAGTAAAGCAAAATTTTCAAAGACACATGCGGCAAGGTCATTTTGTCTTTAGCATTTCTCAAATTTTGATTGTATATTTCTGATTAAAAGCAAAATAATTTCCAAAAATAAAAATGCACCAATCATTCAATATTTTTGATTAAAAGCAAAACAATATAAAAAAAAAAGCGCCAATCATTCAGCCAGTCTTAGTGCACATGGTAAATGTGCAGCCCCAAATTTTAAAGTCGGAAACTTCAAAATGTAAACACGAAATTTCGAAAATATTGATCAATTTTGACGGAGGGATCTTACGAATGTCATCTGCTGTTTCGAGCCTCCCGTCCGTCTATTGAAAAAAATTACTGCCGATGAAGTCGCGGGTAGTTCAGCAAGTAAAGGGGTGTAAAAAGAATTGCGCAAATATATTTACCTTTATCGAACGGTCACTTGTCCGAAAGGGGTAAAACAAGCAGAGCTTTTCTGTATTTCGCTGATGTAATAAAACTCCTTCATTTTGTAAATTCAGCAACAGTCTCTCGGCAGAATTTTAATGAACCGAAAACGAAGAGAAAAAAGCTCGCGATTGTTAAAATATTCAAAACCGCGTAGTGATTACCACACAGAGAATCGTTTTGTTAATTAAAAAGCTGAGATTAGTTTTCTTTTTGCCTTTTCTAATTGCATATCTACGTTTATTACGCAAAATTTTGATCGGTCTAATCTCGAGTTCTTAAGTAACAAAAAAAAGTAAAAGCTACACAGCACTCTTCTAGATAAATTTAACGATAGAGAGAAATGTTGACTAAATGCTTAATTTGAACTGCAGAGCCTGATTTCGGCTGAAAATGACTTCGAAGATAAGAAAACTCGTTTTGAAAACTTTGGAAATATAATTAACAGTAGAGATTTAAGATTAAAATTTCAACTATCTACTTTGTCCGTACGAATCTGGCGGCCAGAAGCGAGCAAATATTTTGGTTTTTATGGTGGCTTCTTATTCCAAGAAAACAAACATGCGAAGTGCTTTTACCTATAAAGTAGTCGAACCGACAGAAATTTGGCTTTTCAACAGACCTACCTGTTTTTGCAATGATGAAAGAGAACCCTTTTAAATAAAACTCTTTATTCAAGGATATTTGGTGATATGTGCTCTTTGAAGTAGAGTCTGTTTGAGTTTTATCTCTGAGACTACTTATTTTTCCTAAACATTCAAGAGTCTTTAGTGAAGTAAGATGAAAAGTAAATACAACCAAATCAAAAATATCTTTGGAGTTTGCTAAGAGTATAAACGGTGGAACTTTTCTCAGGAAAGAAATTCAAAATTTGTGATATAGTTTTCTTTTTTTCTTGCACCCTTCCTTTTTGTAGCGAATACTTGATGCAAGTTTGAGATTATCATGTAAATTCAAACGTTTTTTTTCTCTTTCCATCCCACGCCCCTTACTTGGTGTATTTTTGTATAGTGAGATCAGTCTACGACCTTGAAGCTTCAAAATTTAATTTTCGCGATAATTGGGCACTTATTTACGTGAGGAACATTGTGTATGATCTTGAGTAAAAATTCTTGAAAAAAGGTCCTAAAAGTGTTATTTCTTGTTCTCGCATATCTGAGGAAAGAGAATCCCTTACCCTCCGTTTATCAGTCATGAACTATTTTTTGACAATTTCGGGTTTCGTTCATGGTTTAAGAGTTTTTGCTCATTTCTGGCTGAATGTTAATTTGCGCCACTGCATCGGTAAGTTACGGGTTACTCTTCAGTTTTGGGCTGTTGGACTGTTTTTAGGTGTTGGTGAGTTTCAGGGACGTACCGAAAAGTTTTTCCCGAGGGAGACAAAAATTGTGGAAGTCCCACAACTAACTGAATCCAAAATTTCCAAGTATCAAAGAATCAAAGCAAAAAAAAAAAAAGTTTGATCGACTTATTGGATTTTTTTAACTGATGACTTAACTCAATATTTCCACATATCAAAGCAAAAAAAAAAAAGATCTTTTGACTTGCTGGATTTTACCAACTTCTCAACTCAATTTCCAAGTATCAAAGCAAGCAAAATAATAAAAAAAAACACTTTTGACTGACTTGTGGATTTTTTTAATTGATCACTCAACTCAAAACTTTCAAATATCAAAGCAAAAAAAAAAAAAAAAAGGCCTTTTAACTTGTTCAATTTTCTAATTTTCTCAACTTCTCAACTCAATTCCAAAGTATCGAAGCAAGCAAAAGAAAAAATTTTGACTGACTTATGTAGATTTTTCCAATTAATGACTCAACTCAAAATTCCCTAGTATCAAAGCAAAAAAAGACCTTTTGACTTGTTGGATTTTCCTAACTTCTCAAGTCAATTCCCAAGCGTCAAAGCAAGCAAAAAAAAAATTGGTTGACTTACATACGTGGATTTTTCCAACTGAAGACTCAACTCAAAATTCCCAAGGATCAAAGCAAAAACAAAAGACCATTTGACTTGTTGGATTTTCCCAACTTATCAACTCAATTCCCAAGCGTCAAGGTAAGCAAAAAAAAAAGAACACGTTTGATTGACTTGTTGAATTTTCCCAACTTCTCAACTCAACTCCCAAGTGTCACATCAAGCAAAAAAACAAAATAAAAGAACTTTTGTTTGACTTATTGGATTTTTCCAACAGATGCTAACTCAACTCAAAATTCCCAAATATCAAATAAAAGAAAAAAAAAACTTAAAGCAAAAATTTCCCAACTTCTCAACTCAATTCCTAATTGTCCAAGTAAGCAAAACAAAGAACTTTTAACTTGTTGGATTTTCCCTACTCCGCCTGACTGAAATGGTAAATTTTCCCAACAGCTGAGTGAACAATTCCTACAGGGATGGGGGGGGGAAGTTGCTCCCTACCCCCTATCGGTACGTCCCTGGTAAGTTTTAGGATATTAGTCAATTTCGGGGCGTTGATTAGCCTTGAACTGATTCTAGGTTTCAATGTTTCTGGTCGATTTTAGTCATTAGTCGTACTCAGTCCTGTTCAGTCATTTTTCATTTAGACAGTTCTTGATGCTTCCAAGCTTACCTTCAGGGGCGGGGTGACCCTTTGGGCAACCGGGATAGTTCCCGCTAGCTTGTCACAAATACATATATGTATAGTGTGATTATCTTCAAGCCTCTTCACTACTTGTTTAGGACCCGGCAAGACTTCTTAAGGCTTTTGTTATGCTCTAGATTTTTTAAATTCTTCAAGGCATGTGTAAGACTCTTTACAAATCTTACGGATTCGGTCAACATTATCCCAAGCCTGAAGATTTTTTAAAGATTTTTCAGATATCTCAATAGTTTTTATACCCTTTCAGAATCACTGAGATATTTTTTACTATGTCGCCTGTTTTAGACTCTTTTAGATTTGTTTCAGCCTTTTTGGCATTCATCTGGAGGGGTCTAGCAATCTCTGAAACTCTTTCAGGCTTCCTAAATCTTGTATAAGACATTCAAAGACATCTGAACATGTTTTTAGCATTTATAAAAGGGTCTTTGAGATTCGTTGCAATACGATTCCTGGCTTCATTGAGCTCTCCAAAGGCTATTCTCGACATTATTAGGACCAATTGAGACTTTTTCATTCTTCTTCAAGATCCTCTGAAAATCATTCAAACATGCTTAAGATTTTTCGAGATTCATTGAAGTTTTTCCGATCCTACTTTAGATTTTTCGAGACTTCTTTAAGACCCCTACAAACCTGTGATTTATTGAAACTTTTGAAACTCATCTAGCCTAGTTAAATGCTTATAAAAGCGGGTTCAATATTCTTTAAGATTTTTCTGAACTTGTTTGTTTTAGTGTCTAGTCGAGTCTTAAGAACTCTTAAATTGGTCTACAAGAGTTTCGGGATAGTCTGAAAGAGTCTGAATAAGACTTTGTAGAGTATAAACAATTAAACGAAAAAGCTATAGAAATAATCTGGGGCAGTTCTGTCTTGAAAAACTTGAAAAATAAAGTAGTTAAAAATGTATAAAGATGTACCCCCCCCCCACACACACACACACACAAAAAGGGAAAAAATTGAAAATGCCTATTTACAACTCATCTCAACGAGTTTCAAGGAGTTGGATGAGGAGTCTGGAAGAGTTCGAAAAAGTCTATACGTAGAGTAGAGCGTAGAGTAATAAGCATAAATCTAAAAAAAGTTTAGAGATAAGTATCCTTGAACAATTCTGCGAGTGTCTTGAGAAGTATAACCATCTTGACGAATTTCAAGGAAGTGTTTGGATATATTTCCGCCTTCATCCATCTCATTCAATAAAATTTGAAAGTACCCATTTTACTGCTTATCTTAACGAGTGATAAAGCGTTTTAAAAAGTCTGAAAGAGTCTGAAAAAAGTCTTTGTAGAGTCTCTGAAATAATAATCTTGAACACGAATGAAATAGTGTTAGCGATGGCCTCGAAAAATCCTTAAAGAGTTTTGAAGAATAAAATACATTTGAAAGATTTAAAGAAAAGAATTATGATCTCCCATCCTCGTAGCAGAGGGACCGACGTTTGTCCGGCGGTTCCGCGGCCTATTTCGAGGCCGCTGAGCCGACGACGAAGAAGCGGTTCCGCGGTCTTCCCGTATTTCGTAGCCGGAGGGCCGACGTTTGTCCGGCGGTTCCGAGGCCTATTTCGGGGCCGCAGAGCCGACGACTACCCAGAATCTCAACTATCAAATTTAAATTAAAAACAATAAATGTGCTGTACAGCTGATAAAAAATACAAAATGGAGTTGGGGTGGCCACGTAGCAAGACTGCAGGATAACCGTTGGACGTACAAAGTGATTTTTTGGTACAATATGGGAACAAGAAGGCAAGTTAAATAGAGGATCAGATGGAAGGACGGCTTCGGTAGGCTTGGGACATATAGTGCCTTTCGAAGGATCACCCAAGACCGCTATGAGTGGAGCAGGCCGGGGGAGGTTTTTGCCCGATTCTAGGGCCACGAGTGCACACTGTAGTATGTATATTAAATAAAGCTTGAATGAATGAATTGCACCTCGGCTGAGCCTCATCGATTAAGATTGGGTAAAATTACCAATAGAAGACACTTTTACAGTTCATGAAAAAATTTTTGTTATTTTTCCTATGTATGTACATAGTATTTTTTTTTAAGTGATTAGTATAACATTCAGGTCAACTCTTTGAGCACTTGGCTCATATTTTCCTTTCACAAGTCAATTAGATGATATATATATTTTTTTTTTTAAATTTATAACTAAATTCAAAATTTTTCAGTACTTGACAGTTAAGTCCAGTGGTTGACACCTTCAATAGTTGACGCTACAGTGGGTGCAATCCAAACTGCGACACTCTAGAAAGTAGCTAAACCTGAGCTACAAAACGTAAAATAAAACTGAACACATGTCTTGCCTAGCCGATTGAGGGAGAGGAAGGAGAGAAAGTCATGAGAATAAAAAGAAGAAGGTGGTTATCAAAAGATCATGTACAAGAAGTGCAGCAATGCAGCGGACAAAAGTCGATCCAGGAAGTAACCAGGCAGGAGAATTTTTACAACAAAGAGGAGAGAGTTGCCGCCGATATATTTTTACAGAATTAGCTCGACAAACTAAAAATGAACACTTGCTCGTTACCATCACTATTACGGGAATGCTCCATTGTCGCAGTTCTCGAAAATTGAGAAACGTACACCGGATGGGGATGTCTAACCAACATTCGAAACAAAGAGTCAGCTGATGAAAATGGCATCGTCTTTGCAATCATTTCGACGTCGGTTTGATACCTCTCAGCGTATGTACAACATTTAGAGCAAACTGAAATGAGGTGCCTTCGGGTTTCGTCTGACGGTCTGAAACAATACACGAGTTGAAGGATGAAAACTGCGACATCGAAACACACCCCGACAGGTACACGAATGAAAATCACGGACTAGAATGCCAAGCCCGTTACAATTCCCATTCCTTATACTAATTAACTGAAAATTCGACACTCGACATTCGTGCGTAATTAGCTATAAATTCGCCCGTTAAACGTATAAATCAATCAAAAACTCTGAGCATTTCGAAACCTTCCAAAAACATTGTAATTTAGCAGAAATACGATATTAGCCGCGTTTAGTTTTATCACGAAAAGCAATCTCACCGGCAATTTCAAAAGCTCTGGCTTTTACCCCGAGCAAGGAAAAATGATAATGCGGTTAATAGCGGACAATTAACTTTGGCGTAAACGCGATTCTCGCTCAACTTACACGATATAGAGCAATATGGTTCTCGTGAAATGAATAAGTTTTCGACGCACTCGCAGTCGCTGATTCACGATGCTGTTGCCAACAATTCGCTTTTTGGTTCACCCGACCTATTTCTACCCCTAAATGAGGATAATTACGACGAACGACCTGACAATAGGTTCGCATCCGCGCCGCAATTAAAAAGCGCTCGCCATTTTTCTGTTGAGTCGACGAAATGCTCGAGCTGCGCGTAAGGAAACTTTAGGGTTGTTAGGGGACCCGGAGCACCGACGATTTCGAGAAGACTTACGACCAGGTTAAATTACGAGTTCTGTACATTATAAATAAAAAGTCGAATGTCGACAGAGAAGCACTAATTTGAGATTAAGTAACGCTAAGCGGAGTGGTCAGTCGATGAAAGGGCATTTTATAGGTGATTTAGGAGATTCCATGAATGGAGAAGTTCATCGAGGCGGGACCGGATTGTATAACCATTGTAAATGTACAAGAGCGCATTTCGATGAAATAGTCTAACCATCTTAGGTGAATGCAGTGCGTAGATGCTGAGAATCATCTTTGACCAAATTCATGAAAACACGATTTCAAAAGAAACTGAACCCGTTAATAATGTCAGTCTGGGAATAAGGCCTAGGAGAATTAATAAGGCCCACTCCTCGTTCACGTCGTGATGCGTGATAACGAAATGTGGAGGCATGGGTTTATTGAGAAGTGATCCGGCAACACTGCAACACCGCCGGAACGTTGTTAACAATTTTACATTTTCCAACAAAAATGCACGAGATGTCGGGGACTCCCCACAGAAGCGAAGCTTCTTTGATAGGTGTGTATTGTTATATTATATTTCAGCGTTTGTGAGTGAGTTTAGTGGCTCTCTGAGGCCACCCCACCTCCGCCAATTTTTGAGCATACGCCGCCGCGTAGCTTTTCCATTTTCTTTTATCCTGCGATAATCTTTGCTACCAGGGCCCCAGTTCTCTGACGAGTTCATATCTCCATCTGGCTACTGGTCTACCTATCTTTCTTTTCCCTTGCAGCGGTATATCCAGTTGAGTATTTTTATCCCCCATCTATTGTTATTCGCCCTCATCAAATGCCCGGCATATTTCCACTTTAATTTTTTGACATTATACCCTATATCCCCGCCTCACACCATTTCGTACAGTTTGCTTTTGAGATTTTGTCTACCCATCGCAGTCCAAGTAGTTTCCTCACCAAACGTACTTTTTAGCTTCATCATTTGCTCTCCTGTAAGGGACCAGGACTGCTCTCAATACGTGAGGACTGGTACTGTCGAGTTATTTAGTATTTTCATTTTGATGGCGGTGTTGAAATATCCGCAAAAAATAGGTTTTAACGTAAGTTGTCCCACCCCTATTTGATACGCCTCATAATGTTACCTTTTTCTTCAAAGCTGATAATCTGTCCCAGATATTAGATTTCTTTTACCTCTTTTATCTCTTGTTCATCGATCATCAGATTTTTCCTTTCCCCTCTTCCAATTATTTTTGATTTATTTCCATTCAGCTTGAGGCCAGCTTTTTTGCATTCCCTCAATATAGCTCTTCTGCCATTTTCTTCAACTCCTTACTACCGTCACAACATCGTCTGCGTACCTTAAATTACTTGGAATTTTCCATTTATCTTCAGTCCCCTTCTTTTCCATTCCAGATTACGAAATACTTTTTTCAGAATGCGGCTGAAGCGGTTTGGCGACAAGGGATCCCCAGTTTGGAATTCTCTCCCTTTGCTTTTAAGGCTGATTCTTGCACTCGAATTTGTGTAGCAATTCTGTATGACTTCAATGAACCCTCTTTCAATTCCCTGATTTTCCAGTGCTTTTAACATATATGTGACCTGGAATCATAAAATGTGCCTCTCGTGCAAAACAGGGTTTCGAGATAAACGAGTGTCAAGATGGGATGGTGGTAGTGGTGCGCACAGATGTACATAGCATGTACATCTGTGGTGGTGCGTTTTGGCAACCGCGTCTCGAATTCTTGTTCTCTGTCATTCCCCTAGGCCCGTTTCACACGACGCAATGTAAACAAATGTTTTTAAACTTTTGAGGTAATTTCTAAATACAATTTGTATAAAAACTAATGGAGATAGGAAGCTGCGATATGTTTCATTCGGAGGAGCGTGATGTTTTCTATAAGAACTATCCAGAATGTGAAAATGATTTTTTGACACCAGAGGCACATTTCATGAATTCAGGATACATGCATTTATAATCCACTGAATCAAATGCCTTATGAAAGTCGATGCAAAGCATTTTAATTTACACATCATATTCATTTGTCTTTTCAATAATTTGGTTCATGACAAGAATGTTGTCTAAAGTTGAGAAGCCTTTTCTGAATCCTCATTGTTCATTCCCCTGATTTGAATACAATTGGTTATACATACGTCTTTTTAAAACTTGGTCTCGATTTGGGCCCGAGAGTCCGTATCTCAAATTTTTCTTGAAAACCGAATGAAATATCGATTTTTTTGAACGGGGGAAGGTAGGGAGTGGCTGATTTCATAAATACTTTACAGATGTTCGATGTCAAGCTTATTGGCCTGTAATTTTCAATTGGTTCCTTCCCCCTTTTTTCTATAATAATATTATTTCGGCCAAGTTCCACTGTTTTGGACATATTTTCGTAGATAGAATTTTATTAAATATTCTAATCAAGTGGGGTACTATCTGATTGCCAAACCCCTTCAGCATTTCGTTCGTAATTCCATCCGGTCCAGGAGCTTTGTCATTTTTCAGTCTATTCAGTACGTATTCCACTTCTCTTTCCATTATCTCCGGGAATCCTTTCTTCTTCCACTCTCCAGTTTTTTCCTATTTTTAGTGTCTCGTTTCGCTCGCGGTACAAATTCTCTTAAAAACTTATTGCTACCTCAACAGTTTCTTCTTGATTTTGAGTCTTTTTCCCTGTCTGATCTTTTAGCTTCAGCATAACCTCCTTCCCGCCAACGAGTTCCCGCCTGACTTTTTTAGTGGACCAACTTTTTTCCAAAATATCTTGAATTTTTCCTCATCATATTTTTTCATATCTTCTCTAACTTTTTTCTTCACCAATTCTTGTACTTCAGTTAGCTCATTTTTGTTCTGTGGTGTTTCATTTTTATTTTTTCAAAGGGTATGCTTCCTGTGAATCAACTCAAGAATCTGTTTTGAGAGATTATCCCCGTTTTCTCTTTAGCCCTCTTCACTCCAAACTCTTCAATCGTATTTTTTAAAGCTTGGACCGTCCTGCGGTAGAAACTTTCCCCGACTTTCTTTTCCTCTAGCACTGATTTTAGTTTCTGGCGTGCTTCCTCTTTCTTTCTGACTGGAATGATCCACCTCCCTCCCCCTTTACCCTTCCTGTGGTTCTTATACTAGACTCTCGGTGGGAGGCTCAATTTACAGCGTGATATATGCGGTAGTCTGATGTGAAGCCAAATTTTGAAAGTGTTATTACTTCTTTAACTGCTAACAGGTCATTTATTAGTAAGTTGTAAATTTCGTTTTCACTGTTCCCGTCTGGCGATATCCATGTCCATTTTCTTTTGACTTTTTTCTTATGAAAAGTGTTTGCTGTACGTAAGGTAAATTTTTACGCCATATCTACTAGTCTTTCCCCCAGACCAAATAAACCGCAGTGTTTTGAGCTTGCCTCCCCTCCTACTTTTGCACTGGAGTCCCCCATTATTACTTGATCGTATTCCTTCTCTTTTTGAGTTGTTCCCTCCAGCTAGTCATAAAATTTATCTACCTCTGCCTTTTCTGCACCAGCTGTAGGTGCATTTCTTTGCAAGATTAGCATTTTTGTCTTCTCGTCTATTTTCAGTTTTAGTAGGCATATTCTTTCAGATTTTTCTTTAATTTCCACAACATTATTTTTGATATTTTTGTTAATATACCCCCCCCCCCCCTATAACCTTTTTGGAACCAAAGTAGTATAGATAGTTGCCTTTCCTCTTTTCTACCAGTCTTTCCCCATATTTTCTAACTTCCGACAGTCCAACAATGTCCCACTTAATTTTTTCTGCTTCCTTTTTAAATAGGTATAATCTGTCATTATTTGCCAGGCATCTGCAATTAAAATATAGTAATTTCAGATTCTGTCTCTTGGTTTTATCCCCTCTTTTTTTGAGGATTCGATCCCGCATTTTCCCTCCTTTGTCCTTTTTTTTATTCTGCGTGGGTGATGCAGTCTTACCCCCACCCCAGTGACTGCAGTCTGACCTGGAGAGGCGATAGGGGTGTATACTGAATGTTATTTGACAGGAAACTCTGGTAACCGAAGTTTGAAAAGGAAGCAATCTGGTTTCACATACGCTCTCTCTCTTTTTTTTTTTTTTAATTTATTTAATTACACCTAACAACTGCACACGCTTCCCTATTCGCAGTTCCACGAAACCACCCGACGCGGCCCATACCAGCTGGACAACGATTGAGCTATCAACTACCTAGACTGTGGCACAACCAGCAGGGCCGCGACCGGCCCACCGGATGCACCCCACACAATACGACTATGTCGTACTGATGTATTCACATGTACCCCAGCCCACAATTCTCGCCTACACACTCACGTCAGCCAATTAGCAACCCCTCAGACCACATTAGGCAGGAGACTCCAGAAAGCGCTAACCCATCCCCAGGAAACCCAGTGAACGCCAAGATAGGCACCCCCATCAGCACCTCCTCAGAGCTGGAAGAAAGGGGAACCCCGAACAGAGATGTGTATAATTTGGAATTTAGTATCGTTGCAATGGCCAAAGGGGCTGGATACCATATTTCTAACGCCCCTGGATCCGCCGAAAGGGGCTTTCTCTTTCTGTCGCATTCTATTTCACTAAATGTTGGTGGAGCGTTACTACGTCATTTCCGTAGCATGTTTCCGCGTTTGCGTTCGTTTCACTTCTTCTACGTTAATTACGCATCGTCGTGGAAACCTGCATAAAGAAGCTTCGCTTCCTGATTGCAGAATTGAACTCGTAGAATCAGAAAAACAAATGATTTAGTGGTAGTTACTGAAAAAAAAAAAAAAAAGTCCAAGTAAGTCGGAAAAAGGTTTCAAACATCTCCAAGAGAGTACAATAAAAAAAGTCTAATGTTATAGACGATCTTTCGAAGCTTACTCATTTTCACGATGGGCATTGCACTGTATAGTTTTCGATTCATATTTTAAAGTCACAACCAGCTTCTTTCTGAATATGTCTTCGAAGTCGTATTATTATAGATAAAGGCGGGGTAGGGGTAAATTCCCTCATAATCGTACCTCTGTTCCAAAGTCTGACTTCACCAACAGTTGAGAGATTTTTTCGGAAGTCGTTGTTCTTACGGACACAAAGGAATCTGTTTTCGAGAAACTACTCGCCTGAAACAAGAACGAGGGCGTTTCTTCTTCGTATTCTCGAGAATCGAAACAACAAAAAACACTCATTTCCACCTGGACAGAACCCCCATCACAACGATATGTCCTAAATTTACGCATCATCGTAACTTACGCCCCCTTGATCGCAGTTTCTCAATTTACACACGTCGTAAACACGTTTTCATTTTCTATATATTTGGTGCTCGTGTAAAGAAAAATAGAGCCAAATGGAAAGCTCTTAAAAGTTTGCGAATAATTTCTCTCAGCAGGGTCGCTACAAAAAAAAAAGTTTTATTGAAATATGAGGTTGTTTACCATTTCGGGCTCGTGTGCTGGCTGTTTGCGAGGTAGACCGGAGAAGTAATCTGCATAATTTAAATAGGCCGTTTTAAAAAATGTCCTGAACGTGACTTGACGACCACCAGAGTTCGAGAAGGTAGTTCTTTTTTCCGTGGATTCTTTACAAAGGCGAACAGAATGGCTGAAAAATTGTTTATCGCGGAGCTCGACAAATATCTGGACTCGGTTTTAAGAAATGGTGTTGGCTTACGGTTGTCGCATGCCAGGGTTCATCATTAATCAAAGAATTGCAATTAGTTGGATAATTACAAATAGTAGAATTGCCCTTATTTTACCAATATTTGTTTTTATTTTCTCGCTTCTCAGACCTGTACCGACAAATATAGAAGCAATTTTGAGAACAATTAAAAGGGTTAACACTGGCCTCCAGAAGATTGAAATTCAAACGGCGCAGCGTTTGTTCCTGCGGATTTTGAGAAAATATAGAATTTTTGCCATATTTTAAGTTGCACAGAATTGCATGAGCAGTAGGGATGCTATTTCATCCCGTACCTGTTTTTACAGCACCTCGTGTACCCGACTTGAAATTTTTTCATAGCTTCCCAAAAATTGGCCCATTTGATGGAGGAATAATCGAACTCGGACACCAGTCAAGGTCCAGTCGAATATTAACTCAAAAATCCTATTCCAATATTTTGTTCAATTTTCTGAGATAGACTAATAATTTTGTCCATTTTAAGGGATCAGACATGGATTTTAAGGCTCAAACCAGGACTAGATTAAAAACTTGATAGAATTTTCAAATTCACCGACCCCAAAACCCTATTCCAAATACCATATCGAACTGACTACTTAGAAAGAAAAAATATGCATTTGGAGCCGGATCGAAAATCAAATCGTATCTTTAAGCTCAGCAATCCAAAATACCTTTATTTCGACACTTTCTTTGATACCTTCCGTATAAAATTTTAAAGTTGATAGCATGTCCTAGTTCCTCTGTAGGGAAAGGTTCCAAAATGGACTAGACCTCCTTCTTTGACGATGTTATGAAAATCGGCGGCAAATCTCAAAACACCCTGCATTTTATTCTTGGTGAAAAGAGTTGAATGAGCTTGGGTCCCGAGAAAAAAACACTTGGTGAAAACCTTCAAAACTTCTAGTATTATTAAATACGACGAGAAAAGAGGAGTACCGAGAGGCTCAAAATCACCTCCGATCAGGCTGAAATTTTGCATACTTCCTTTTGGCGTCAAATGACAACTTCTAAGCACTAGCCGGTTTTGTGTTTTGAAGTACGAAGAGCAGCAGGGGTGCTAATTCACCTCGAACCTGTTTTTATAGCTCGAACATTTTTTGTCACTTTTCGCACTTGATCACCTTCTCAACCAAATCCACCAATCAGCAAGCCGCATTTCGTTTTGCTCATCCTTCAA
The DNA here is from genome assembly GCA_031841125.1 of Acanthococcus lagerstroemiae. Taxonomy (NCBI): domain Eukaryota; kingdom Metazoa; phylum Arthropoda; class Insecta; order Hemiptera; family Eriococcidae; genus Acanthococcus; species Acanthococcus lagerstroemiae. The sequence continues at coordinate 30,569,056 of CM063112.1, read as the reverse complement.
TTTTATACGCGAATTATCCCGTCTAGTTGTTAGTTTGTCCTTCTTCTTTCCTTCTTTTAAAAACCAGTTTTTTATTTTGTATGCCCACCTCCCTTCGTTTTGCCTTGATATGTGTCCCGCCCAGTCCCATTTCAATCTTTTGGCTGCATACAAAAAATTATTACTATTTGTTTTACTTCTTATCATACTGAATTTTACTCTATCTTTTAGTTTCACTAATATTAGTCTTTCCATTGCGTTCTGCGTTGTTCTTATTATATTTTCTTCTTTCTTAGTTATTGCCCAAATTTGTAATCCATATGTTATGGTAGGAAGAACGCCAGTATCCATGATTTTTATTTTGTCTTTGATCGAGAAGGGGCCTTTTACCAGATGTTTTAACGACCAGAATTTCTTCCAGGCAATTGATATTCTGCGTTCAATTTCTTCCTTAGTTCTGTTCTTGAATGTTATATTCAGCCCTAAATATATTATATCTTTTACCACCTCCACTATATCGTTCAGTATGTTCCCTTTGCATATTCGTCTTCATTATTTGACAATTGAACAAACATAAAAATGACGAATTTATAACTAAAAAAAGAAAGAAAAATGTCTTGACTTTGATCTGCATTTAAAGAATTTGAATCATCATTCATAGTCATCTTCAATCTGTGACTCGATTTATACATCATCAATGATCTGTGAGAAAGTATTTTCCAATCGTTTCCTGCCGTTGTGATCGTATATGATTCGATTTTTTTAAATTTTACCCACCCTTGCTGCCTATGCTTCCTTTCAGTATGCTGATCACTGAACGGTAGGCGTTCAATTTGCGTGGACAGAAATCGAAGCGTAGGAAGACGTTTATTCCACATCTGCGACCGACGTCTCATACGTTGATTTTTCATGTCGTCTAATTTCAGCCTCCATCCTCACTTGGCAGTCAAGTTTCAAACTTTTCGAAAACTCCAGCTTTGTCTCTACCAATTTCACAGCCAATTGGCCACTACAGCCTATAGTGAGACGAAACTTTCTGAAGTAAATAAGTCTCGAGGCACGAACCAAAACAACTATATGTGAAGAGTGGAGCTCACGCTGCGAACGAATAACGTATGCGCGTAAAGTGTGCCAAAGGCGGATAAATCTCCGACCCACCTCTGGTCTGAAACTGGAATCAATCTTTCGCTTGCACGTATATTTTGCAAAAGGATGCCGACAAGGTGTTGTGATGTCGCACTCTGTGACTTGTAAATGATTATATACGTACTGAGAATGAGGAAAGGCGAGTATACGGTGTGTATGCTCTTTCGTGCGCCGACTAAAACAAATCTGGCCGCTGAAAATACTCGGGCCCGAGGATTTTCTTCTATTTTTCACCGTTAATCGGAACGCAAGAACGTGAAAATGAAAATAAACGAGTCGTAATCTGCTCGAGGTAATCCTTCGAGTATTCATGGAGCATGCACGGTGAAGGAGCACAGGTGTGTTCTCTCTTTCGCCTTTTTATCGCGATCCCGCCATCGGCTCTCTGATTGATGAGCATTTAAAACAATAATCAGGTATTAGCGGGATACGATATGGAAAATGATGAATGTAAAATATAATTCGTGGTCGGATTGGACCGGCTCTGGGATACGAACAACGATCGCAGTTCACCCTTTAACCTCGTAAATGCTGTGCCCGTTTAAGTGGTTAATATCGCTGGCGAAAATTCGGCCGTCATTTATCGGACAACGAATTTATAAATCAAAACTTCTAAGCGGGAAGAGAAAATATTCATGATTTTCACCTGCGCAGAAAGGAACGCTTGCGCCCGTCTCTTTGCGAGTAAAAATTTCGATTCAATTGTTCGCGTATCGGTTGCCTGCGAGTGATCGGGTAGGCAAGTAATGCCGAGTTGAAAAAATTGCATACTCGGTTCGCCGTAAATAACGCATTACTGTACAGCCATACTCGATAAAAATAATAATAACGAAGGCTCGGATTTTGACACTATAAAAACTGTGAAATATGCGCTTCTTTTTTCAAAATATGCTAAAAATTGAAATATGCAACAATATGTGCTTTAAAAAAAGCAATGTGGGTATCTTGTTGCAGGGTTTTAAAACGTCTATTAATTGATAATTGAATCAAAGAGAACTAAAATTAGTTAAGTACCAAAATTGGGGTTTTTGGGAAATGAAAAGAAAAACTGTGTTCAGCGGTCGGAATCCAGCTGTGACGGCTGAACGTTGGCTTACCGACAGTAGAGGGACAGCGAAATTTATTCCTCAAATGAAAACATGAGAAATGAAGCACAACGCTATCTGGTGGTAACAGAAGAAGTTTTGGTCCTGAACTTGTTTTAGTTCTGAGGTCAAAAACAAATGCGACAACGGAGTATACGAATGCATATTGGTGAAGGTACGTGATTGTTAGGCTGGATTAATCATGTTCAGTTCCAAAATGAACGACATGCGATAGTCGTGATGCATATTTATTAGTGTGGTCGTTATTTACTACTGTAGAAAAATTATATCTTTATTTTTCATGTAGGACCCCTCAATTCTGTTCATTTTTATTAAAAAATGAAGCGAAAAAAATTAACCCGTACCGCAACGCAATTGAAATTGTGCTATATTCAGCGGCGGTCTGTCGATTTTTCTGTTTATCAGCGCATCAGGCCGATCGTATTCTTTTCTAATTCACTCTCAAACCGAGTCCTAGAATCCGTCCTTTCGAGCATTACCCCAGAGATGTCGGGGAGGATATTAGGGCTGTCTTCGCCCTCTTACCTTCTGGCCGAAAAACCGGCCTAGGTCGAAATCTGGCGAGCTGCTACGTGTGCGCTCGAACCCGGGACCTCAGGATTCTGAAAACAACGCGCTATTCACTCGGCCAACCAGATCCCTACATCAGGCTGACTGGCTGTCTACTTAACTGGCTAGAATCATTAGAATTCGAGGGTTCCCCTAAAGAGGAGGGAGGCTAGATTTTTAATACACTGAAAGGTTTGAATGTAACTCCTATAGGTTGGATACAAAAATCAGTCCCATAATCAAGTACAGTAAAGTTGAATTTCTATAAATGAGTTAATATGCATCTCGAAAAATAACTAGTATTTGGCGTCAACCCCTGCTGGAGTTGCTCGAGATAAGTGTGGGATATAAAATCTACTTTCAATATCTTTTAAAATCATACTCAGTGACCTTAAAAACCATAAAATCAACTCATATCTGAAATTTGATTTTATCATTCCACACGTTCCCTGAACCACTGATCCAGATCGCAAAACTAAGTCATAAACAGCATCAAATCACCTGCCTGTTGAAATAGAAGAGTACAAATCATTAACGCTGTTGAAGGCTACCATCTTTCAGGGAGTGGGGGAGCTTTGAAAATGTTGAAATTTTTGAAAAGAGAGTAACCGTATGGGTCCCATAGGCAAATTGACTTGAAAACGTACAGTAACTTTGTTTTACTGGAACAGGTTTTTTTTTTTTTTTTGATACATGCAGAGATTGGGTCACGGAGCATCCAAATGTTCGAAAAGAAAAGCTGACACAGTGGAACCTTCATAAGTCGAAATTGAAGGAAAAGTAATTTACTTTCGTCTTACACAGTTTTTTTGAGTTAATTAGTTTCGAGTTAGAGATCAACATACTTGTTAATTTTCGAGTTACAAAGTTTTTTTCCTCTTCCTCATACAGTCCTGCGTTAACATGAAGCAAAGATGTATACCTGTTTATTTTTGACATCATTTTTCGAGTTATATACAGTTTCATTTTACGACTACAGTCGACTTATAGAGTCTTTTCCACATCATGTTTCGAGTTGTAGAGTCTAATGTATGACAACGGTCGACTTCTAGAGTCTGCTCCCTCTCACGGCACAGAATTATCATTTCGAGTTATGACTACAACATTTTGGCTTAATCAGTTTAATTTCACATTAAGCGTTATGAGAGTTTCAAGGGAAATCAGTTTTAGTTTGTCTTACAGAGTTTTTCGAGTTACGTAGTTCTGACTTATGGAGGTTCCACTGTACGATAAGTGAAGGTAAGGGAGTTTCTTAATGACTGAATCGAAAACGCTTTCGGACTATATCCGACACTTACTGCGCACTAAAGAGAGGGTTGAAGTTTCCAATCTACTAAACACAAAACTCTCCTCCCCACGCTCTCTCCGTCAGAGACGAAACTCGACTTTCAGTTTGGGGATGTGGAGAAGGAAAATTTGCCGACAGATATTTTTTTTAACTAAAAATTCGGCAACAAAATTTTTTAAAATTTGTCGATTTTGTAATTAAAATATTTTTTAATTAAAAATTCAAATGAACAGTTTCAAAACTGGCCAACTGTGCCAAATTATTGAAAGCAGGAACGTACCGATGAGGGGGCAGGGGGCAACGGGAAAATTTACCATTTCAGTCAGGCGGGTTGAAAAAGTTAAAAGTTGCTTTTTTCTTTCTTGCTTTGATATTTGGGCATTGAGTTGAGAGGTTGGGAAAAACCCAACAAGTCAAAAGGTTTTTCTTCTCTTGCATTGATACTTGGGAGAGTTGAGTTGAGTCAGTCGGGACTTTCACGATTCTCCCTCCCCCACTTCCCTCAAGAAAAACTGTTCGGTACATCTCTGGACTCCAGAACTCAGAATGGATCCCAAAGTGGGTAGACTATCGACGTTAATTACTGACCCTAAGGGTACTTGAATTCGAACACGCACTATATTTTGAACCTGATTCAAGCTTAAAAGGCCCCATAAATCGAGATGGACAAGCATTAATTAGTTTTTACAAATCGAGTAGACTACTGAAGGGAGAGTTCTTACGACCTTAAATTCAAATTAACAGACTGTTTTTGAAAATGCTATAGATCGCTGATTCATTTTCATGATTACAAACATTCTAATCTCTTGAAAAAGGGTTAAATCGTCAGATGCCGAATTTTCAAAAGCAGCATATATGATTTTATAAAAAATTATTGAACTATCGAAGTGATAGTTGTTTTATTTCCATTTTCTTGTCGGGGTGGGGGCGGCTGTTACAAATTTAGTAATGACCCTTGGACATTTGATTTGGACTTCACCATTCTTGTGTTAAATGGCCATTTATGCGTTTAATGTTGAAGAAAAAACTCATTAAAGCTTGCATCTTTACGAGCCAACATTTGAAGTCCGAAGATTGACAAAAATTAATTGACGTTGAAAACCCAAGTAATCTATTAAAACAGCGACTATTGTAATTCCTAATTTTGGTTCAATTTCATAGTTTTTGATTTTTAAAGACTCGAATGTTCCCCTTACAATAATTCATACTTGGATAATTTTGAAATTTTTCCTCCAGTTCGAATTTTGGTAATTTGATGGTTATGAAAATGTTGAAAGATTAAATCAAGTTCGATCAATTTCGACTCTCATTTTGGTGTTTGGGACCTACCCGAGAGTCAATATCGAAAATTTATCGCGTTGATGGAATTTCCAAATGAGACGACCTCTCCTCTCCCCTTCCCAATTTCGATATTCGATTCAGTTACCGGGAAGTCAATTTTAATCACTTCTGGAGACCAGTTTTGGCTTTTGAAGCCTAAATCGGGAATTCAAGTGGAATCTGAAGAAATTTTCGAATTCAGCAACCCAGAAAATTCTAATACTTTATTCGATTTCTTAAAAATCAATTTTGAAATTTTGGGCCCAAATTGCAGTTTAATGAGAAAGCTTAAGGAAGCTTTCGAATTCAGCGATGCGAAAAACTGCTTGTATTTTGATTCGTTACTCAATTTTCCAAGAATAGAGAACTCTGAAAGTCAATTCAGGGTTCAAAGAAGAATCTTCTGGTGAAATTTTTGAAATAAACGACCCAAAAACTCCTATTCTAGTGATCTTTCCTGAAAATTTCAAGTTTAGCTCTAGTCTTGCTTAATGGGAGGGATTTTTTTAACCGAAAAAAAACACGAGACTTTACCGTCAGAGATGCAGATTTAAGGGAAAAAACTTTCATTCTTTTCCCATTCAGAATGGGTTCATCTTCATTTTTTGCGGAAAAGAAAAAAAAAGAGGAAAATGAGAGTGCATGCATTCCTCAATTCAGCATCTCTACTTGCCTTTTGAAGACCCCAGTTTGTTCCACGTCGATCGGACTTCGGAATAAAAATGGGTGTGGGGATTATCATTTTATAGTTTGTATAAAAATTAACGGTTAGTGTTTTTATTCACTAACAAGGCCGGATTTACCTGACTAGCCGCAATGTGCTATTTTTTTTACCATACCCAAAAATATACGTTAAATATTTCTCACTTTATTCATTTTCAATTTTTCATCCCCCAAGCACTTACATTTGCTCACATGAGCATACCCCAATCTGGGAGGGTAAGCTGGAAGGATGTTAGAAATACTTGAGAGGGACACACAACTTCCTTTACACATTAAGATTTTTTCTGAATTTTCTCTGATTCGTCTCCTAAGTTGGTTCCAATAGAATAGAAAATAAAAAAAATCCTACAAAGTTTCAGGTTGCAATCGGATGAGGGGAATCCGTGCCACAAGCTCCCTTTCGTCTTATGGGAAAAACACATGGAGTTTTGACTTTTGTTTCAGACTAAATTTCCCTCCTATATTCACCAGGACCAAAACTCGTAAACTGAACAATGGAACATTTGCTATCGGATTCAGCTTGTGACACTGGAAAATAAGTTTTTTGTTCTCAACTTTTAGAATTTAATAAAATGTTCAACTTTCTCAAATTTTAGGCTCTAGGTCAAACAGAGAATTTAGTAAAAACAGAATAGTCATTGAAATTCAAAATTCAACGTTTTTGCTACCGACTTTCAGTTTTTTGAAATGTTTTCCATATTCCAGCTTTGTTTCAACCGTTCAGATAACGTTCGATACTCAGCTTGAAACCTACCTTCGGCTTTTGACTGACTAGTCTCTGACAGGAGTCCAGGGTACTCCATTTTCAGAAACGAAATTTGACTTTCAGTTTGGGGAGGTGGAGAAGAAAATTTGCCTACAATTTTTTTTAACCTAAATATTCGCTGACAAAATTTTAAGAAAATTATAAACTAGCCCATTTTTAATAGAATTTTTATTTAAATTAAAAAAAAAAAGAAACAAACAATCAAACAGACATTCATAAAAAATGAAAAATGAACAGTTTCTAAATTCTCCGACTGCCAAATTATTGAGGTGTGTTTCAACCCCCACACCCCCATATAGTTTCGCCCCTGGGCGCAGGACTCAATTTCGAAGTCAATCAATGTGTCATGCGTATTAGTGCACATGTGCGTTACTTCTCCGATTGAGTATCTCATATGCCAACCCATGCTGACAGAGACTGGCAAAAGTCACGAGGATCATTTATTTGAAAGTGTCACCAATTTCTTTTTTGATTTGAAATTTGGCTCAAGTCGCAGATTTGAAAAACTAATTCGACATTATTGTGAGAATGACGGGTTTATGAAATGCCTATCAAAGTTATGCAGCCGCCACCGCTAGATTTGCATTTTTCTAACGCCTATGCTGAAAAGTTCGGGCAACTTTATGTAGACAATATAGCCGTCCTCGCGGTCTATTGGATTGGAAAGTTGCATTAGCGACGCGACGTTATCGCGGAAAAGCATTTTCCAGCCATGAAAAGAACGGAAACCAGGGAAAATATTATAACCATTTATGTATAGAAATAGAGAGTACACTTTCCTGTAATTTCATCTCTTAGCATATTCATCACCAGAAGGATACTATACATACCGCGTTAACAATACAGCTTTTGATAAAAACGTTTATTACATTTTACGTAGATTTAATATGTGAGCAATTCAATCCCTTAAGACGCCGAGGAGGCCATTGAGGAAGTATCGCCGCTAAACGACAATAATGGCAGTTACACCTACGCGACGGAACGACGTCGTAATCCTCCGTTTGCCGTTTTTGATACCCCATATCTCTCTTTCTTTATTCGAGACCTTAATCCCAAGGAGCGCAGCTGAGCAGCGCTCTCTCTCGTATCGGCCATTTTTCAGAAGCCAAAATGAATTCCGTCGCTAATTCGTGCATAAATTATAACCTCTGCAGAGACTTCTTTCTTTAGGGTCGATGGACCGAAAAATAGTACCGCTTCTTAGAGTCCGTCACTCCACCGTTTCACTAGTCAACCTGTGCTCCTCTTCTCGACTGGTAAATATGGAGGGTCATTCTCTAGAAACTGAGAACATTACGGTGGCATTTTCTCCCATAACACTGTGCAACAATTTTTCTTTCTCGTTTGGTCCATGGGCCTCCCCAAGCCGGTATGCAGTCCTCCGTGGGGAGAGTAGACTGCAACAATCCCCCCTTGCCCATCAGCACCGTAAACCCTATCAACCAAAACACCGAAACCAATTAGAAAATAACCAGACTATAAGTCATCGGTGCGGAATTCATCACATTCCTTTTCTTTCCATCTTCAAGGGCAGATATTCGTAGTATCGATAGATATAATCTGTTCTTTTTCATCTAAAGCTCAACTACGGAGACAGCCTTTAATTGAACTACAATCCGAGAATGGTGAATGAACCGCGCGATTCCGTTTCACACGTTTACAGCGGTTGACCTCCGCCTACGAGAGAGCAATTTAAAGAGTGATAACCTCTTAGCAAAAGCACACAAATGTTTTAAAAGTCCGTGTTAAAATTCTCGATCTGTAACCCCACTATCGATGTTTTTTGCCAATGAACGAAGGCGAAGAAGATGTACTAAAAATACAACCACCGTCTTCGCTATATTTGAATCGTATCTTCACCCGAGAGACCGCAAACGCTCCACCTGTACCGAAGCTTTCTCAAGGCCCTTCTTTTCCCCGATAACGCCCACCCGAGACGTGTCGATTGAAAAATATTCGTTCAGCTTTCATTGTAAAGGGTCGACGGAGTTGCGAAGTGTTCAACTTCGTTTCTATCGAAGTTAGAAAGAAAGTTAAACAGCCAAATCTGGTCTCAGAGACAAACTGAAAGCTAACTCTGAGCCAAATTGACGTTTAAAGTTCGGTTGGAAAGGACGGGGTACGCCGTAAGAAACTCGTTAGGATCAATAACGGATTCACGTAGGGATGGTCCATATCATTTGATATTGATACAAATATTATAAGAATCATGAATATCATAAGTACATAAATATCCACTCTGGTCACTGATGTGATACTCGAAAGGGTAGTTTCCGGGGCCGGGTGCGGTATCTGGGGAGTCAATCTGGCATGCGTGCATCGCCATACACTCCACCAAACATAAGTATCATAAATATTATTATTAGGTATCATTCATATCACATATTAGGTGTATTGCGATATAGAAGTAATATCTAGAGGCGTCGGAGGGAATCATGAGAGGAGGGGGGAGCGTAATTCTAAAATCTAGCTACATGCCCATGAAGTACAGTCGATATAAAAGTCGATACTTCTATCGACATTCAAAATCGGTCACTTGTCCTACACGATGAATTTGTTGAATTCGACAGGGAAAGTCGATTAAAAAGTCGAGTTGAAACTGATAGCGTTATCGATGTTGACTTTTTTGTTGTCTTTCGTTATTCAAAAACTGATGAAAGTCGATATCGAATTATGCACGGTAGATCAACTTGGCCACCTCAACTTTTCTTATCGACTTCGGCCACTGGAGAGCCAATGAGAAAGTCGATATCGATTTCCATAGAGACATTGATCTTATTATCGAGTCATCTAATTTTCCTAATCCTGATCCGACATAACGCAAATGAGTTATTTAATATCGACAGTCTACGAATTTTTCTGGAAGAAATATGTATAGGGATGTCCCCCTGCAGGAATTTTTCACTCAGCAATTGGGAAAATTTACCACTTCAATCAGTTAGAGTTGAGAAAACTCAACAAGTCAAAGTTTTTTTTTGCTTTGATATTTGGAAATTTTGAGTTAAAGTCAGTTGAAGAAATCCAACAAGTTGGTGTTTTTTCCCCCTATTATTTTTCTTTGATACTTAAAAATTTTGAGTTGAATCAGTTGGGACTTTCACGAGTTTTGCCTCCCCCACCCAAAAAAAATACTCTTCTGTATGTCCCTGGAAATAATGTATCCTGTGCCCAAAAGTTTTTCTGTACAAAATTCTATATTGATTACTTTCTGAATTGTCGATCCGAACTTCGACATTGACAAACGTGTCGACATGGCGATTCGAATATTATTACCACTGTGAGGTTGCTCTCCTTTTGTGGAGCCTACTCTTCGCTTCGACCCACGGGCCAACCAGGGAACGCTCAGAGTGAAGATTCATCTATATTCCTGGCTTGGCTAGAAATGCGCCTGTCTTTATTAGGCCCCGAACGAGGATTCGTTGCGACTCAGAGTGAGGGATGTTGCACCACAAATTCACATGATGTAAAACAAAATAAGGCATAATAAGACATAAAAATGACATAATAAGATATAATAAGACATAATGGTTATTTATATGCTTATGTCTTATCGGCTGGAGTTTTTTTCTAGAGGGGTAGGAACAGGATCTTTTTTTAAATAATATACAGGGAATGTCTTATTAGTTGAAGTTCTTTCCCGGAGGAAGGGGAATTTTAATATCTTCTATATTGAGTTAAAACACCTCTTAAAACTCAGTTCATACGCCCTGAAACTTCTCTAATCTGATTGGCTAGAACTGTCCAAGATGTGCTTCAGTCGCTTTACAACTCTTCTATTCTTGTTTCAGGACTGTTAGATGTTTCCAGACTTGATTGAGACTCTTCAAGATGTTATAGTGTTACAATACGCAGTTGTTACGCATCAGAAATAAATTAGAGTATTGGCGAAAGGACACTTTTAATTATTACCTGAGTTGTTACTTAACTATACGGTGACTATAAACTTGCTCAATACCAAATGCTATTAGGTTAACGAGTTTCGCGGCAGGAACAGCGATTGCTAACCAATTAATTCTACTTTAAACAGCTGATTATACGAGTCATTATTCGATAATACAAAACATCAGAACATTTACGTCAATTTTGCGAATTTTGACATGGTATTTTGACATTTTGACAATATTTCAACCAATCAGAGCACTCTGACGCATTTTTTACTTCTTGACACACTTTTGACCGATCAATTCTGCTATACGAGTGGACGGAGCCTACATGATTGTCAAGTAACGACATAATTTCGACTCAAAAAGAGTGTTTTTCAACGCTAATTTTGCAGATCGAGTAATTTGTCAGGTTTTCTACAGATTCCACCGAATTTGTGTAATACCCGCCTTGAACTTGACCTTGGCTGTTGGAATCATGATCCCTGTTGACCTTATTATCATTCGTTATCAATGTTCTGTTTCTTCCGTTACTGATCATATCGATGCTGATATAGGTATCAATATTAAAATATTTCCTTTTCATTATGTGAATTTGATTTCGAGTGTTATATTTAATTACATATTTACGATAATCGATTTTTTTATGTACCTATGGTACCGGAACCTAATTGCCATTTGCCATGCGGAATGATGACTTTAAAATACACATTAAAAGTGTCGTCTCGCCAACACTCTAATTTATTTCTGATGCGCAACAACTGCGTATTGTAACATGGTCAAGATGTTATAGATACTTTCTAAAACTGATTAAGAGTTTTGAAGTTTCCTATAAAACGCATCAACACTCCGTAAAACCTTATATGATACTTTCTGGAGTGATTGAGACGTGTTTGAGACTTTCAAAATACTCCCAGACTTGTTCAGGATTCTTTGTGACTCTTTAAAACGTTTACAATCTTAGAATTTTTTCCTTGGTCAACTATTTTTTAAGTATTTTGAATTCCTGAAATCTTTCCTTCGATGATGATATATTCCTCAGTCTCTTGACTATAGTAAGTTTATCTCTTTACTTTTCTTTCTGCCTTATTCCTGATATTTTCTGACCATTTGATTTTCAACATTCTTCGATAACAATACATTTCAAAAGCTTCTGTCTTTTTTCTCTCTTGTGTTCCTATTGTCCGGGTCTCGCATCCGTACAATGCCATACTCCAAAGATCATCATCAGTAGTCCTCGCTCATTACTGAGCGCTAGGTGACCCGTTAGCGACTTCCTCCACGATTTTCCTTCATGAATGCCTGTCCTCCGCCTCTCGAATCAATAGCGGCAGCCCACGGTTGGACACTTCCTCCAGTTGATCGAACCATCTCTTTGGCGATCTTCCTCTTGATCGCTTCCCCTCCACTTTGCCTTGAACAACTATTTTCTCCAGGTTTTTGCCCGGCCTCCTCGTTATATGTCCAAAAAATTTATTCAACGCTCTGAGTATCGCGCGTTTGTCTTTTTGGCTGTCCAAGGTATCCACAACTTTCTACGATATACCCGCATTTCAGAGGCATCAATTATTTTACGGTCGTCTGCCTTGATTGTCCAGGTTTCGCAGCCATAAAGGAACACTAGAAGAACAAGCGTAGTTACTGTCCTCAGTTTGGTGGCTTTGGTTAACCCTCTGTCCTTCCAGCGGTGCTAACCTTGTCGTCGCTTCTCGAGCTGTGACAGTTCTTCTTCTTATTTCAAATATACATTCTAAAAGTCTCAGTTTTATTTCCAACCCTATATTTTTCCTAAATATGTGGACCTTCTTGAAGAAGAAGAAGGAAAAAATTCTTGAAAAAAAAAAAGAAACTCTTTTATCTTGTTCAATTCTACTTTGTACTTATGTTTTACTTCTTCAATCTTGCGTTATTAGACTACTTAAGTCATTAAATTTTATTCCTCTAACTTCCTTATTTTTTCACCTTCTATTTCCATAATTATAGGATCTTGTTCCCATCGACTGTCTACCATCACTATTGTTTTATTCTTATTGATCTTCAGTTTATATTTAATTTTTAGTTTTTCATCCAACTTTTTCAACGCTTTCTTTAGTTTTTCTTTACTCCCTTTCACGATTGCAATGTCATTTGCACACCTTATGATTCTAGCCATTTTCTTTAGTATTTTCACATTTGATTTCCTTTTATTCATTTCTTCAATATTACGTTTTCTATAAAGAGGTTAAACAGCCGGTGACAAACAACAAGTTTATCTCACTCCTTTTGACATACGAGTAGATATGCCTAATGGCTCGCTACGCTAAAGAGAAAAATTCTACAGAAAACGTGCCGCAAAAAAAAAACGCTCTGCGAAAAACATTCCGCAGAAAAACGTTACCATCGCGTTGTATGTAGTTGCGTATTCCTCTTTGCGCGGTCATTCGTTCTATTAGGTTTAGCCGGGTGGCCACGAAGTATGTCGAGGATTGCCGAGAATGGACGACTATAGTTTGTTCAACTTGTTCAATGAGAGAACAAGGAAAGAAATAACCATGAGCAAACGGGCCTGGTGGGAGAGGGAAGGGTGATCGTTCACACTAGACGGGCAAGCACGTCAGTTTCATTGCTTCAGCATGCTTTGCTCTGACTGGAAGCACGAGTGTCAGAATGCGTTTATTTTTTTTTATACTTCATAGAATGAGTAGATGTGTATTAATTCATGCATAAATTGTGCAGTACAAGTGTTGGGACAGTGAAGTCTGCCTCATTGAGAATTGTCGTTACAGAATGCGGTCGCCTGGACCACATAACCATGTAACAATGTCTTTCCTTGCAGCAGTTCGACACTTTCTTTTTGAATTTTCGCATCCCCCACTTCACCCTCTATTCGTATTTGAGCCCTTTGATCTTCATTTAAGTTTCATATTACTCTTCTTTCGTTGTACTTTGGGTGTATGGGGTGCTTTGTAGGAGTAATACCTTTTATGCTTAAACGACCGCGCCTGTGATAGGTGGATTAGGCAAACTGGTCTCCACAAAAAGTACCCAACGCTCGTTTATGGCTCCACATGACACACCCAAGAGCTATATCCCCCTTGAGTAATTGATTCAGTAAACAGGACAAAGCGACATCAAGCAAGAGAACGCGCATCAAGTCTACCTCATACTTTATGAACACAAACTCAAGCACAAACGTATAATGCTGAAGACAACGAGAAATCACGGCATCAGTCACACTTTCCCCTGGATACTAATTATCATCATGTTAGAGAAAATGAATCAAATGACCCTCAATCCCGGGCAAATTGTAGATGGTCCGAGGGTGCAAAGAATACCCCAGCTCCAACTTAATAATACAATTTTTTTAAATTGCCACGTGGAACATATGAAGTCTAAAAATGCCTGGAAAGGTACACAGCCTCAGACAAGAGATGGAGAGGTTGCACGTCGATGTCACGGGGACTGAAGTTAGATGGCTCGGATCAGGTGTGTGTAATATGGATGCTACATATGCATCCGCATATTTTTTGTCTTCTTTTCTTTTGGGAGAGGCAATAGTTCCGTTGTCTCTACTTTATGTATCTGTGCTGAGAATGTGCTACTGATGTTTTCCTTACATATTCACGTGAATGTTGTGCTGTCGTAATTGACCATAGATACGGTCGTACTGTATATCTCTTGAGGCATCGCTCTCATGCAAGCTCTCAACCATATTCCCTTCGCCTACCGCTTTGAAGTTCGTCGTATTTCTGCGCTGTACAATTATGAACGGGGCAATCATTACCTACCTGTTTTCGAAAGCCCTATCGGGTATCACTCGCAGCTTATTTTTGCGAACAAGCTAGTAAAAAAAATACTCGGGTATTCGTTGCAAACTAAATTCACTTAGTGTAGAACATTTTCGCAAAGCATTTTACCCGCAATCGAGATGAATGCGACGGGTTTTCAAAGAAACAGCGAACGAAATATAGATGCGCGGATAACAAGGTTCGCATTACGAATAGAAATTTACGAATTATAGAGACACGAGGGCGAATTCTGCGGGTAAATTTAGCTCTCGACCGAAATTCTCGGTTCAAAAAGGTTCCGCAGAGAGAACGCTGGAATTACACCCGCCCACACACTTTCGCACCCTTAAATCCGTGTACTTTTCCGTGTTGGTGGAAGTTTATTCATCGAGATGACATGAGGTTGGTGTGCCAATATCGAATACAGGTGTCAATCGGCCGCAGACGGTGCGATCTCGAATAGAAAGGAATACGTTTCAGGTTTCGGCGTCGAAAAAATCCTCCATGACGCGAGTATCCGTACGAGTTAATTACACACCCACCGAAACGGAGTACTTTATGGGGTCAGTGTACGCGAAGAAAAGAACTCACACAGGCGATCGTCTGTTAACGGTCTGCGGGGTCTCGTATCCGGTCACCGGAAATAACACGTACGTTCTGTTTGCTTCCAGATGAACTGCTCGTACCTGACTGGCTTCGTTCTCCTTGAGCTCATTCAGCTTGTGTTCTCCAAAATCACGCAGGATGCGAACCTGCTCACAACTCCCACCGAGGATGTGCCGAGTTGCGAGGAGCTGCTCCGAATGTGGAAACACACGAAGCGAGAAATGCTGCAGAAAACGGAGGTGCCGACGCCGCGGTTCGTCAAGGCACCGCGATACCACGAGCCGTTCTCGTACGGCTGGAAGACGCAAGCGAGGCCGCGAAACGCCATGTACTCGAAACCGGTCTACGGTCGGGTTGTGCACTCGCCGGATAAGTTCCTGTACCGGAACAACATACCGAGCCGGTTCCGATCGTACGATCAGGTCGCCAGGATGGTCGGCTCGCCGGGATACTTCCCGGCCCCGCCGCTCCAGAAGCAGCCACAGACTTTCTTCAGGCTAGACTATCCGCGGCGGTTGCCCGTACGCATATCGCACATAGGTCGCTTCCAGGAGCTGCAGAATGTTCTGCGTAACGAGCGAGCCGATGAGCTGCAGAGTCTGAAGCTGAAAGACAGCGCGGACAGAACGAGCCCGGAAATCAGCGAAGATAGCAGCAGGTAGGTGGAATGTGAAGAATTTGCCGGCTTGTTTTATTGGTTATGCGGCGAGCACGGCTGTAACGGAATGAGAGATAGAACTCCCTATTTACTGTGGAATTCGGGGAAGTCTTGAAAATATGTTTTTGACAAGCCGTTTCAAAGGCAGAGATGATTTTCGAAGGAACTGATCGAAATGTTTGACAAGTTGCTCGTAAATACTTATCTATATACAGAAACTCGAAGCACTTTTTAGAACCGTTCGAAGTGGAACACTTTTATGAGGCATATCAGTGACGTAGAATATTGTAAGAGAACGAGTATATAAGATTCTCAAAGTGAACAGGGCCATCGAGAGAAAATCAGGGCTAGGGGAAAACAGAGCGAAGTGCGATTCTTTTCGGATCTTTCTCGAAAATTACGATTTTGCGCTCGAAGACGCAAGAAGAAGATCAGATAATGTAAAAACAGATTAGACTATGAAAAGTCCGAGTATCTACAGAGGTTCGGGCTCGGGAAATCCTCCTTTATCTCCCCCCTCTCATCACATCTGAAAGTGAAAAATTCTTTAACTTGGTCAGCAGACAACTCATCTCGATAACACAGCAGAACTGAGAACACATTCTTGAATATACTATCGCAAAGTGAATGATCCTCCTTCAAAAGGGTAAGATGGCCACTTATGCTGACGCCAGGATAACCAGGGCAAAGCCCAGGCTGGCAAGCGCGTCGCCCTGGCCACTACATTCTCAAAAATAAAAAAATAATGAATAAAAACTGCTAAAAGTAAGAAAAAAAAGTTTTGTGTTGTACTTTTATGGCTCATGCCCTAGTTGAATATCAACTGCGCTGGCACACACGAGTGGTTAGCTGCGGGCCTGTAGCAGGATATAAGAAATTATGAAGAAGGAAGTTGAAAGAAATCTTAGAAGGGACCTGGTCAGTTGAAAAAGCCAAAAAGGTACTAAGAAGAGGTACATACTTGCTCCCTAAAATTAACAGATGCTAAGGGTTCACTAGTATACAACAGAAAGGAAGTTGTGTGAAGAACGACTTTTACAAATTGTTATTGTAGCTTGAAAAGGGAGAAAACAATAAATGGGAGTCCGAGCGAGGATTGGAGAGAACATATGTGTCCTGGAATCATGAAATGTGCCTCTTGAGCGATAACAAGTTTTCGAGATAAACGAGTGTATATGTAGATGGGATGGTGGTAGTGGTGCGCACAGATGTACATAGCGTGTACATCTGTGGTGGTGCGTTTACGCATTACTATGACAACCGCATTTTGAATTCTTGTTCTCTGTCATTTCCATAGGCCCGTTTCACACAATCCATGTAAACGGACGTTTTTCCACTTTCGACGTGAATTTTAAATACAATTTGTAGAAAAACTAATAAAGATAGGAAGCTACGATTTGTTTTATTTGAAAGAGGGTGATTTTCTCTATAAGAATTGTCAAAAAAGTGAAAAATGATTTTTTGATACCAGAGGCACATTTCATGATTCCAGGTCACATATATATAATAAGGAGAAATGCCTACCACTCTCGAAAGAAGAGGTGAAGAAAGTTCTTAAGGAAGCTAAAACTGGGAAATCCTTCGGGCCAGATTTAATAGAAAACGAATTTCTAGATTGCCGATACAATAACAGAGTCTTTGACCAATATGCTTAGTGCAATAATTAGAACAGGTAAAACGCCATCACAATGGGGAGAGTAGGAAATTATTCTTATTTTTAAAAAAGGCAATCATAATGATATTATTAATTATCGCCCTATTAGTGTATCATCAAACATTGGGAAAGTTCTCATGAACATTATAAAAGAGAGTTTACAATATTTTAGACGCAAGCCGCAGCCAGATGAGCAAGCAGAATTCCGGAGAAAATTTTCAACTGCTGACCATCTACAAACAATAAATCAAATAATAGAGATAACTAATGAATATGGCATTAAAATTACCTTAACATTTACAGATTTCAGTAAAGCTTTTGATACGATTTACCACCTCAGTGCTTGGATAGCACTAGCAACACAAGAGGTCCCCTCAAGAATAATAAACATATTGGAAAATGTATATAAAATTCAAGGTCATATATATTATTAGATGGAAAAGGAGAAACATTTCCTACTGGGGGGGGGTAGAGAGGGGGTAGATACCGTGATCTTCTTTCGACAAATATTTTTAACAGTGTATTAAAGTCTGTCTTTAGGAAGCTAAACCGGGAAGAAAAGGGGATAAAAGTAAATGGTAGGCTGCTAACAAACTTAAGATTTGTTGATAACGTCGTAATATTTGCAAAAAACAATGAAGAAATTTCAGCAATGATAGGTGACCTAGCTGGAAAAAGTAGGAAAGTAGGCCAAGATATAAACATGTCAAAAAGCAAAATAATGACTCAAGAAAGGAATGGGATACTGCTGTCTAGGAATACTTAAATTGAAAAGGTGAATGAGTATAAATACTTGGGCCAAATAATCTCGTTTGAAAATAGGAAGGAAAAAGGAATTAGTGAAAGAAAGACAAATTCATGGAAATCATTTTGGGCTTTGAAACAAATTTTTAAAGGGAAAACGTCATTAGAGAATAAGTCAAAAATCCTGGAACGCTGTGTATTCCCAGTTCCGTCATACGGAGCCCAAACATGGTCAGTAACAGTGCACAAATGAAAACATTCCAAACAGTACAAAACTCAATGATGAGAAGCATTCTCAGTATTAAAATTAAAGATCGAGTAAACATTGCAGAATTAAAACACAAACTAAAAAAAATCGGCTCCTACCTCATTTGATGGACAAAAATTTCATTCCTATTTTCGAAGTTTGGAGAATAACTTTTGTTTTATTTTTCAAAAAATAAGTAACTCATTGAAAAAAATAGTTTGAGAAAATAGAAACATATCGACCCCTCAATTTCTTGAATGAAAAGAACTTCATCCTGTTATAGGAGCAAGACTAAAGAAGGATTGTTTTATTTCTTAAATATAAAAAATACGGTTTTTTTTTTTTTTTTTTTTTTTTTAGCAAGAAGGAAATACGAGTACATACAAACTGATTTGAATTTCTGTTTGTAAAATTCTGTGTAATTAATAAAAGATTGTCAAACCTAAACTCAAAGGTAACTTCCACCAGTTGAAACGAAGCTGAAGGCAGAGTCTAAAGCACTGAATGACGTAAAATAAGCAACTATTGGTATTTAGACAGTCCTGTAGATGCGCTAGTGTCGTGGACGAAAAAATGATCAGGGTTTGTCACCACAAAAACATGTACAAGTAAAATAAGCTATAACATCTCCAATATTGTTTTTTATGGAAAGTTGAAGAGAACTAAAATGTTAGCCCTTATCATTTCCTTTCAGATGAGTCCAACTTCAGTTATTTTTATTTATTTATTCATTTTTTTGCAGAACATTTTTGTCACAGAACATATTTTTGTCCAAATATACCTATCAGGGCGCCGCATTTCATTTAGGCCGCTAGAGAGCGACTCTTTAGCGTCCAAACGCGAATACAAGCCACTGCCGCAGTACTTTTTTTCTACCTCCTCTCTGTTTTCCCTCACCCAACTCCGTTTTGTCATCACTAGAAACTAAATTCTTTCATAATTTTGTGTTAATTTTCTAAAAAGGTCCTCCTTTGTCGACGAAGTTTTTTATGAAATTTCTGACGAAAAGAGACCTCGCAGAGCTCTTTAACTTTATTTGTCTCAGAGATATGCCACTTTGAATTTTTGTAATTTTCCACTTTTTGAACCTTTTTCCGAATTGCATTTCTCTCAAAATCAGTTTTTTTTTTAGAAATCTCAACTTTTAACAGCCATACTCGTATATCGACGAATTTTAGGGTTAGAGAGCTCTGTAAGGTCTTATTTTGTCAGAAATTTTATCTATTACATGTTAATATGCATAATTTCATATCGACAAAGTGGGATCTTGATTCCCTACACTACCACATAAATAGCCCTAATTTTTGAATACTTTGTTTTGAAGCATCTTAAGCATATCTGCCAGATTTTTAAAGAAATAAAGAAATCTCAAAGAGTCTCTCGCAAGTTTGGAGGAGGCTCGCTTCCCAGACCTGTGGCTCCTTGGGTGAAACTTCGATATGTCAATGAAATTCTACACACCTAAGGTTTTACACCAAAATACAGCAGTCTCGGTTCAACTGTCTGTTTCCACTTTAGAATTTCTCGAATATATCAGAATTTCAGAATCACGCGTAAACCATAGTAGATAGTACTACTTTTTTGTTTTTTATGATTATTATTTACGTATTAAGCATTTACGAGTATGTTTTGTTGATATTTACAGCAGCTACAATACATATCCTTTTTCACAATCAAGAGAAGATGACGTTACTGCCGTCAATTCAAAAGGACGAAAACTACGAGGAACAGACGGAAACGATGACGATGCCGATAGCATATACTCGGAAAAATCAGATAATAGTGAAATAAGAGATGAAAGCGACAGCTTACAGTCAACTAGCAAACCAGTAAGTACTTGTTATTTTCTATCCATAATATTTTGGATTTGAGACCAATGACTTGCTACCATAAAATTATGACGTGCGGAAATCATCTGCCTTTTTTTCTGAATCCACGGGGGATTTAATGTTAAATGGGAGAGGATCTTCGTAATTATATGTAGTAATGTTTCATTAAGTAATAAGAAATGTTCAGGTTCAAAACACAGTGCATAAATTCACCTAACATGAAGCGAGAAACAAAAAATTTCAAGGAACGCTCTTATTCCAGTAAGCGTGCTAGAAATCGAACCTCAGAGAAGGTTTCTAAAGTCTTCAATATTAAAAAAGGCGTAGTCCCAAGTGTTCACTTCCTCTTACGTAACCCGGCTAGCCGGATGTGGAGGAGGTTGACAGCTTCAGCGCTTCCCACAGAGTTCATTGTGGGGGAAAGCGCCTACTCCCTGATGGGACGGCTAGATGTTACTATGCCCAGTTAGATGGTGGGCAGAAGTGAAGATAAAGAGGTTGATTTAAAAGTTGGAGGACGAAACATCGAAAATGTGATCGCATTCCGATACCTTGGTGCCCTGATAAATACGATGGCCGAGATCTTAAGGAAATAAAATCGCGCGCTGGAATAGCAAAAAACGACTTCAACAACCTGAGCAAAGTGCTCGGGAATAGAAAGATGAGTCTGAATCTACGGAAAAGAATAATACGGTGCTACGTATGGACAGTACTTAAATACTTATGCGAAACATGGACCATGAATGCAGGCTGTGAGAAAAAACTGGCCGCACTTGAAATGTATAGTACTACCGTTGGTTATTAAAGATGGACCGAACACGTTACGAATGCGACAGTACTGGCAAAAGTAGGAGAAAAAGGAAAGTACTCGTAGAAGACATCAAACACCGCAAAATGAAATACATGGCTCACAAAATACGAGAAAACGGGATATTCATGCTGGCAGTATACAAGGAAAGATACCGGGGAAGTCAATAAGGGAAAGAAAACGATCGGAACTGCGGTAACGACCAACTCGCCGGCCTATTCCCCCTATAAGAACCTAAAAGAGACCATCCTGCACCAGGACCCGAAAAATCTACAAATAGCAAGTCGGAGAAAGAAAATACTCGCAATCTTTTGTAATAAAAGACGCGTCATGTTACTCCCTTTCCACTAAAAATTTATAGGTTTACATCGAACCTCTCTTGTCTCCTACCAGTCTACGAGTATCAATTAAATATACAAGTTCCTATCAGACCGTTTCTTTTAATCGAGAATTTATCTGAAGTCAGAACTTGCGGTACTTCACCCCTCGCCTTCACTTCTGTCCAGTTCCGGCAAATCTTTGTTGGTAAGGGTTGGCGCGCTTTGTAGCTAAGCCAGTAGCACAGGTGAATCTTCTCTTTGCGGGTTATCTGACTGGCCGGCGGCTCGAATCGAAGAGTAGGCACCACAAAGGGGAGCCATTCTTTACTGATGACCTCGGCTTCGCAGAGGGACTCCGCCCCACAAAGAGTAAAAAAAATACAAAAAAAAAACACAATAACAACAACAAGTAAATTCGCTGCTCGAAGTGGGTCGGCACCACCTTCAAATTGCAAAAGCTGCAGACTGCATTCGCGCAGCTCTATTACTTATCAGTTATCAGGATATCAGTATCACTATATGAACAGGAAGGTACTCTTCAATCAATTCCAAACAATTCAGGTGGCATTTTAGGAAATTGTAATTCTTCATACGCTGATGACACAGAAGGTATTTTCCTTAGATTCAAATAAAGTTTACAATTTGAATAGGCATAACCAAGATGATCACCAATACTATCAAAATACTTGTTAACTGGCATCCAGTTTTGAGAACATTAGAAATACATGTGTTCGTCATAACTACATACTTCAGCATTGACAAGAATGATCAAAAAACAGAAAAACAATCCGTCGCAACTTATACTCGTACATCCTCAGGATGAATATCGTCATTGTATTCAAGAATTCCACAGCAGATTACAAAATTTGATTTCGATTTGCTTTATATTGTTGATTTGCCTCATCACACATTCCCATCATCGTCACAAAGGGTAATACTGTTAATGCATGATTGTACATGTACCCACACCAACGTAGTTCTTATCGTATAGATTACCTATGCTCTTACTTCGATATGCTGTGTGTAATTGTAATTGCTACATACTAGTCTGGTTTTGTACGCCGCTCAATAAAGGCTGATGTTAAACATCTCCTCGTCTTGACTCATTGGTTTCGTCATGGTAGCAGAGCGTGGTTCCGTGCGTAATTCGTTTTCCTCGTTTAAACCCGTTTTCAAAGTATAGTGTTGTCCATTCGCGTTATCGTGCAAATTTGTCATGGAGTTTAATGAGAAATATGGCATTCCAATCCTGAATGGGAAGAACTACGAAACCTGGTGTTTCCGAGTGAAAACGGCCCTGGAAGCTCGGGAACAAGGTATAGCCATTCAAACAGACGGTGAAGTCGGGCCGAAAGTTGATGCAGCAGCAAGGGGCATAATCGTTGCCACCGTGAGTGATGAATATTTACGTACTATTATGCACTTAAAAACAGCGGCCGAAATGTGGACTGAGTTAGAGTCGAGACTCAGAGGGAAAGATGCGGCGAGGAGGAACATGTTACGAACAAAGTTGGATACGTTACGGTTCAGAGATGGAGAAGACTTACCTGCGTTCATTAGAGAATTCGAAAACGTCGTTTCGGATTTAAGGTCGAGCGGAGGAGTGATGGACGATGAAGAAGTGGCGTCCAAATTAATGCGCTCCATGCCAGAGTCATATGAAGGAAGAACAGATGCTTTGGAGGTGGTAAATGCTGGCAAGTTTGTGTTTAGAGATGTCAAAACCAGCCTCGAACAGTGCTACTGGAAAAAGGAAGCTAGAAAGCTAGAACGCGATTCCGATAAGAAGGAAACGGAAGGTCCTCAGGCTGCGTTCATGGGTCGTGTAAATGAACAGAAGCGGAATAATTTCAGAGGAAATTATGATTCGAATCGTTTTACCAAATATCGAAAGAAATGCCATGGTTGTGGAAGCACGTCACATCTGGTTGCAGATTGCCCAGGAAAAGGAGATCGAGACAATGCCCATGAATATCGACATTATCGTGGTCGTGGAGCGAGAGGCGGTCAAAATCGCGGTCGAGGTCATTGGCGTGGTCGAGGTAACGGTCGTCCAAATCGTGGAGACTCACCGAGCGAGGTCAATGCAAGTGAAGTTATGGTTGTAACCGCCTTGAAGGCCAATCAGGTAGACAGAGTCAAACGAGGGGAATTAACAGCCTTGCTGGATTCTGGGGCGTCCCATCATATGTGCAACAGGAAGGATCTTTTCCACAGTTATGAAGAATTAGATGAGCCAGTTCCTGTGAATGCTGCTGAGCAAGGGGAGCCGAATCTTAAAGCCTTAGGTAAAGGTTGTATTCAAATCGTAACCGAAAACAACAGGTTGGTGGAAGTTCAAAGTGTACTGTACGTTCCTAAGCTCAGATATACTTTATTGTCGTTGTCCAAGCTTGATGAAAAGAAATATAATGTTAGGTTTATTCGTGGCAAAGCATTCGTTGAAAAGAATAATGAGACGTATCTTACTGCTGAAAAGATAGGGAGGCTTTACCACACAACACTTAAGTTAGTTAATAATGTCGAGAAAGATGATAATGCTGAGGCACTATTTAGTACAGGTAAATACCCGCACACTAATGAGAGTAGGTTAGAATTTTTGCATAGGCGATATGGCCATTTAAATTATAGAACGTTGAAAGCCATGATTAAACGTGGAATAGTGAAAGATAACGTCGATTTTGATTTAGACAATATACCGTTAGATGAGTACAATAAATGTGAAGTGTGCGTACTAGCTAAACATCATAGGTTACCGTATAAAAAGAGCAATTATCGTGCTCAAAGGCCGTTAGCGTTAGTCCATACAGATGTCTGTGAAGTATTGATCGAAGCCTATGATAAGTCGAATTATTTCGTAACGTATATTGATGATTATTCTGGATTCAAGGTTGTGTACCCTATCGTCCGGAAGTCCGATGTATTCGACACGTTTCTCCTTTATGAAAAATTAGTCGCTTCTATATTCGAAGATAAGTATTCTATTTGTACGGTGAAATGTGATCGAGGTGGAGAATACCGAGGTCAATTTTTAAAATATTGTGGAGAAAAGGGTTATAATGTGAGATTTACACCACGTAAAGAAAGCCAACTTAATGGTGTCGCAGAAGTGTGCAATAAGATATTGTGTGAAAAAGCACGTGCAATGTTGATAGAATCAGGCTTACCGAAGCGCTTATGGAGCGAGGCAGTGAAGTATGCTGCGTTTGTACTAAACAGGTGTGAGACGAGGGAGAGCGGTAAGACTCCGGCAGAGGTTGCGCTGGGCAAAAATACGAGTGTTCACCGTTTGAAGCTATTTGGATGCTTGGCTTACGCTCATGTTAAAGAACCGGGAGATAAAATGTCTGCGAGAAGTAGAAAGTGTTTCTTTGTAGGCGTGTCTGAAGGTGCGTATCGAGTGTATGATCCTCTGAGGAAGAGGGTGACGGTAGAAAGAAACGTCGAGTTCGATGAGAGGCGTACGCTCCGAATGGAAAGTGAGAACAAAGTAGTAAAAATAGAAACGAGTGAGGAAAAGGATGACGCTAGAGAGGAGGCAAATGAGAAGGTTTTGGAGAGAGAAAGTGAGTCAGAAGAGGAGACTCGAGAGAGTAGACCAAAGAGAGAAAGGCGGAAACCGAGGTATTTGCTGGATTATGATTTGAACACAGTGACGGCGTTGATGGCTGAAGGAGAGCAAGAGGTTGATTTTGAAGGAATTGCAATAGAGACGAATGATGCGCCGAAGACCTATGAGGAGGCAGTGAATTCCGTAGAAAAGGAGAAATGGATTTCTGCGATGAAAGAGGAAATGAAAGCTATGAGAGAGAATGAGGTTTGGGTAGATACCAGTGAAAAGGAGAGAAAGGGAGAGAAAATGATTGGTTGTAAGTGGGTGTACGTGGTGAAAAACCCAGGCAAAGAAAACGAAAGGTTCAAGGCGAGATTGGTGGCGCAGGGCTTTATGGAAGGCGGAAAGATGTCGCCGGAAAGAGTGTATGCGCCGGTCGCGAAAATTTCCACAATCCGTACTTTGCTTTCTGTGGCTTTTACTAAAGACTTAAAGGTTCGCCAATATGATGTAAAGAGCGCATTCTTACATGCTGATTTACCGAGACCTATTTTTATGAAACCTCCGCCTGGATTCTCTGAAAGTAACTCCGATAGAATTTTAAAGGTGAAGAAATCTCTCTATGGTCTCAAATGTGCACCAAAATGTTGGAATTTAGCTTTTCATAACTTTATAAGTAAATTAGGCTTTGAGCAAACTAAGTCGGATTGGTGTCTGTATACACGAAAAGAAAGCGATGGTAAAACGTCGTATTTATGTTTGTATGTAGACGATATTATTATAGCATCACACTCCGATGAGAAAATTAACGTAATAGGCAATTGTTTAGCAAAGCAGTTTAAAATGACAGATGAAGGCCGTCCTAATAAGTTTGTTGGAATATCAATAATATATAAAGGAAATGAAGTAATGCTAAATCAGGCTGATTTCATAAATCGATTATTGTTGAAATTTAATATGTATAACTGTAACCCTGTATCTACACCAGCAGAGAGTAATTTTTTGAAAGCACTGGAGGAAGACACTCGAGGTGTAGTGAACAAACCGTATCGTGAGATTATTGGAGGGCTTTTGTACCTCGCAAACTTAACTAGGTTTGATATTGCGTACTGTGTAAACTATTTGAGTAGACGTGTTAATAATCCAACTGTAGCATGCTGGAACGCTGCAAAGCGTATTTTGCGTTATTTAAAAGGTACTTGTAATTATTCCATCCATTATACAAGGAATTTGAATAGTAAGATGTTGGTAGGATATGCGGATGCAGACTTCGGGTCTGATCCGGTAGATCGGAAATCTTTTTCAGGATATATTTACGAAGTTTTCGGTAATGTAGTGTCGTGGTCGGTCAGGAAGCAACAGGGTATTGCACTTAGCACTGCTGAAGCAGAATATGTTTCTTTATCCATTGCGGCATGTGAAGGGCTATGGTTAAGAACATTGTTGTACGAAATGGGGTTTGATAATTCGTCGTTTGAAATTTATGAAGATAATGTAAGCGCAATTTATATAAGTAGTGGTTGTGGCAATACGAAACGATCTAAACACATAGACATTAGGTTTCACCATATTAAAGATTTAATCGAGAAAAATATTGTTGATGTTAAATATATTTCTAGTGTGGGTCAAAAGGCAGACCTGCTTACAAAGTCTCTGTCGTCTAATAGAAGTGTAGAATTAAGTAAGAGCTTGAATTTATATTAATTGATGTAATATGGTTTTAAATTTTTGAATTTGTGTTTTATATGTAATATTGTGTATTTTACCTATTTATTGATTGTTTTTATGTTTTATGTTTTATGTTTTATGTAGCAATTAAGGGGGAATGTTAATGCATGATTGTACATGTACCCACACCAACGTAGTTCTTATCGTATAGATTACCTATGCTCTTACTTCGATATGCTGTGTGTAATTGTAATTGTCAAATACCGTTGATTTCTCTTCGGTAGGCTTCATCGCTCAAAACCTGAAACAGAATACGAAAATTACCATTACTACTTTTACAAACAGCAGTTTCCTAGAATCCCGCCACTTCTACTGGGCTTTTACTTGTCCGGTTCGTTTGCATGATTTCATACCTCGCTGTGGTATTATCATTAAGGAGTTATATGTGATCTGATATGTCACAAGAGAAAGGCCTCAGCAGTAACTGTACACTATAGTCTTTTTCTTGTGACACATCACATATGGTTCTTTCCCAACATTTAATTTTGAATTTTGATTTTTTTATTACTCTATTTTGACAGAGACTTGGACTTTAATTTTTATGAGAACATGCACATTATTTGTTGTGTTAATAACTGTGACTCGAAAAGCAATACGCATCTTCATGAATCCTTTTTTGGTTTTCTGATAGTTGTAGCCAGATTGGGTGAAGAATATTCTAAGCTGTCGCCCTGAAATTGGATTCAAGTCAACGTGAAGATGGCTATCAAAATTCGAAAGTTTGTTCAAAGCATTATCAAACCTGTTGCGAATACTGAGAATTCTAATTAATAACGGCAGGTATTTTCTCTCCAAAAAACGATCTTAATTCATATTCATATCTGTAGGAAAACGGTCAAATGAGAGACCTCCACGAGGGAGGTCTCCATTAATTAAAAACATATTCCTCGATATGATTTTCTTCATTTCAAACAGTAATTTCAATGTTCAATCACGATAACACAGTAATTTCAATACATTCAAATGCGCTACAAAATTACTGATAATCCCACAGGGAGGTAAGAAATCATGTAAACAAACCCAAAAACCCAAAAGTGAAAAGCCCTGTGTAATGAATGAACGGGACGACTTTGAATGGGCAGGTCTTGTTATTTAAAATACGTGAATTGAAGGACCCTGAAAAACAGGTTCTCTAGCGTTATCGGACAAAATACGAGTGCCAACTTCTACTGGGCGGACTGAAAGTGCGTAGTTTTCCAATTGAGAATCGACTTGTTCAACTAAAATTTATAAATAACCCGAGTAATAACTTTGACGGTAGCGGAAGAAAGGTTGACAAGGTGATGAGGAAAAACGGTTTCAACAACTTTCTATTTTAGTGTCGTTTTGAAAGAATTTCAAGAAAGAAAGAAAAAAGAATGGATTATTTTATAACCTTTTTTCGAATGAAGAAGGAAAATCTGTAATGACTTTCTGAATGACTTATAAATAACTATTTGATTCCATTATCACGAATATAAGCTGGAAAAATTCTATCATCAATGTCTCAGCAGAACCAGAAAAACGTTCGTGATAAAGTGCTCAATTTTCCACTAGTGTGGGCGTACTGAAGTTACTCAGTATGAAATTTGAATTCACTTTAAAAATACAAATGAATGATTGTAAGATTGTAAAAGGTTTAGGCCAGCTAATGTAATAATATCACTGTCAACAAAAATTGAAAACTGAGTCAGTCGTTTTTGACGCTGGTATAGTTCGCTTAGATGTATCAAATATTATATCTAGATGAGTAAATACGTACGTCATGCCCATGTGAGTATTTACAAAAATCGAGGGAGCACTGTATACGAGTTCTGGAAACGTGGTATCGTCAAAATGTCAAAATCAGCTTCTAAGAGAGGACTCGTACTTGTGCGTGTATACTCGTAGTTAGAAAAAAAAAATCTACGCGTGCTGAATTTCTGTCATAAAGTGAATCTAATACGCGATAACGATTATAAGAACCAAGCCGGAATATCGCCCTTTTTACAAAATCAAAAACAAACAGCTACAGTAGGGTACCTTACAGAATGGCTTTTTTCCCGAGTTGCTCACAAGGGCTTATCGATGATAGTGGGGCGTATGGCGGTGCACGTACGCCGAATTGGCTCCGGCATCCGATCCAGCTATTTGTTCAAGACACCATGGCCGCTCATCACCTGTGTCATGGTGTCAGATAAGAGTTAATCTGGCCATGGCATCTGCCCAACCATGTATCGAGATCGCGTACTAGCAGACGGGAACATCGAGAGTTTTGAAAAATTGTAGAGGCAACTGTTGTACCTAGGACCATTTTTCACATTTTGGGATCTGTAAGCTGATGTATGGGTGATAGAATTTTTTGAATTGTTCTGTTAGATAAATCTACACTTTCTGCATACTTTCGCACAAACGGACTATCCAATTTTTTATGTTTTTTTGAAAATTTTTGAAAATTTTGGTCCTGTGTTGTACCTAGGACCACCAAATGTTGTACCTAGGACTACCTCATTAAAAGCTACAAAATTATAGACGAAAGTATACATTGATGTCTGAAAAATACAAATGTCATAAGTACTTCAAAATTACAACATTTATAGGTAGGTTATTCTTACACATTGTACCTAATTTTATCAATAACGCGCAAAGATCCACGTCGGATTGAAAATTCTTTTAATTTTAGAATAATAAGTACATTATTTGACAACGAATTGAATATCGTCAATGATTTCATAGCCACATGGTCCATTATTTCGTTTTACATTATTCTCATTTCGCAGCATCCTAAAACAAAAAATTATAACGTTTTATACGAAGTTTTCTGTGGTTCTAGATACAACAAGCAAATCGGTCCTAGATACACGACCTGTTCATTTGAGGATAAAAACTTTTCGCAAAAAAAAGTTGATAACTAATTTCTAAAATAACCTACCTGTTATCTTCTCTATTGCATACTGGCATCAGATGCGCGTTTTTGGAATATTTGATGAAGTTTTACTAACTAAAAGATGAAAAACACCGAGTGCTAAAAATTTTACTTTACGAACGTAAAATCGAAAATCGTCAACTGTTTTCACAAAAACGGATAAGTAAACATGTGCACCAGGTTAAACGTCGCCAAATGTTAGTATTTATAGGCTGGTAGTGTTAGTTTCGTTTATTACCACTTTTGGGGGCACCAAAGTAGAAATCGATCCTAGGTACAACTGGTCCTAGGTACAACAGTTGCCCCTACCGAAAATCTTCAGAAAAAACCTTCGATTATTTGCAAGGAATTTCGTGAAAAATATTCGGGACGATTCCTTTGATTTCCAAAGATTATTTCCGACGAACTTCATCGAAAATATAAGGGTAAATTTCGGATATTTTTCAATGAATTCTGTCGGACATCATTGACAAATATTATCCGATGATTTCAGGAGAAAGTTGTGGAAGATTTTAGAAAAACTCTGCAATCATTCCAAAGGATTTCATTTTTGGGATAAATATTTTGATGATTTCAGAATTTCATCAAAAATATTCGGGAAAAATCTCCGATGATTTCCACAGAATAATTTTATTAGAATAATTTTCTATAAGATTCTTCGGAAATTATCGGAGGTAGTTTCCGAAAATTTCCGATGCAATTCTGTAAAAATTGTCGGAAAATTATCCCAAATGTTTTCGAGGAAATTCTTTAGAAAACACTCCACTTTTTCTCCAAAAATTTCCGATTACTTCCTTAGAAATCATTGGAGATTTTCCCCGAACATTTTTGACGAAAATTTCTGAAAAGCATCAAAAATTTTCTAAGGATATCCTTCCTAAATCAGCAGAGATACTTCTCGATGATTCTTGACAAAATTGTTTGGAATTATTGGAAATGTTTCCTAAAATTTTTTACAAAATTCGCCTGAAATTGTAGATGTTTCTCAATAATGTGCGATGAAATTCTTAGAAGATTTAGAAAATTTTCCCTACAGATTCTGGATAAAATTCTTCAAAAGCCATCGGAATTCTCCCCGAGTATTTCCCATGAAATTCTTGTCGAAGAGACCGCTCGCTTGGCGAAACAATTGAGTCATACTTCGTTCGGCGTAACGAAGTTTTCCTATATGGCGGAAGGAAAACCGTCTAACCCTGTATGTATTGTACGTGATTTTCGAAACAACCGATTTGCTTGCCTTTTAAATTCAAGGAATTAAACGCATGAGGACCACAGAATTTCCGCGTTCCCGCGTCATTATTGCTGCTGTTACCGGCATTTTGCCTCAGATTTGAAAGCGCCGACCCCGATGCCGCAAGTGTTACAGTTTAAAACTAAATGCTGGTAAATTTTCACCCACGCCGCTAGAATTGTCGACTGAAACAGTATAGACCGCAAACCTTCGTCGTAATTCTTCAAGAATGGTGACATCGAGTCACGCCTACTACCAGTTCAATATTATCACATCGCGAATCACCCAGCCACACAGAATCACTGATCCTTTCAGCTCTTAGTTACAAAGGGTGCCTTTTTTGGCGGTCAGTAACATTCGCGAACGCGATTCCGCGAGTACAAACTTAGCATAAGAATAGGACATTTCTTCTCGATTCTTCTAAAGGTCGATAAAGTTAAAATTGTAAGCGAATTTTTAACGTGCTTTTTACTCAACCAAACTGGCACACAAGTTCGAGTGCAAAATGATTCTCGAAATCAGCAAAAATATTATGCGATTTTAGCGGGTTAATGTGAGAGAGTTAAATTTTTCAGATTAGGGGAGGAAATTCTCGATCAAGTTTTTTTCTGCTGTGCCAAGTTACAAGTAAACATGACTGTACTGCAGTGACTATGGTTGTGTAATTTGTTTAAAATCATTTTCCCAAGTTGAAATTCAGTTGAACTTCCGACCAAACATGGAGAGAACACAAAGAGGAAGTGCAGGGTGCGGCTTGGAATCTATCATGTTTCAAATCGCCATAACTCGGGAATAAATAAACGTAAAGAAATTTTTTTGTACAAAAAGACGTCAAATTTCATTTTTTATTTTTATTTTATTTCAAAGAACATATATTTCAAAATTCAGTTGTTTTACAAAACAACTCCACCCCTTTTCTTAACAGCATTTTCGACCCGTTTCTTGAAATGTTCAATCACTTTTTTAAGTATGGTGTTCTAACCTTTTTCACAGACCTCAGAGGCTTCGTTTTATTAATCTTCCCTTTTTCGCGAAAGTTTTTAACTTATGGAACAGTTGCTTCAATGGGCACTGGTTCATGCGGTTGAATGGAGAAATGTTTTTGAAAAGCGCGAATAATAGAGGGGTAGGATTCCCGACTTTCAAAAAGCGACTCAACCGCAAACGCGCAGTGTTCCGTATTCCACTCATTAATTAACTGAAACTAGATTAAATAGACTGCCACCCAGCTGATATCTCGCTCTCCTATTCCATTTATTTCACTACAACGGCGATTTGAAGTACAATCGAATAGCCAAAACTTAATAAACCTGTCAATAGCTGATATCTCGCTCCCCCACTCCATTCATTTGACCACAACAGCGATTTGAAATACAATGGAATAGCCAAAACTTGATAAACTATACACTGCCACCAGCTAATATCTCACTCCCCCACTCTATTTATTTCATTATAACGGCGATCTGAAGCAGGATCGGATAGCCAAAACTTGATAAACTAGACTGCTGCTACCAGCTAATATCTTGCTCCCCCACTACATTTGTTTTACTACAACAGCGTGTCGCACTCTGTATATACACATTTTAATTAGAGACTGCGGCACTTCACAAAACGGATTTTTACAAAATGCTTTGTTTTGAGTATTAAATGCGTTCCAGTTACTATTGAAACACACCGGCTCAAAAAATGTTGAGGTATAGCTTAACAGGGTTGAAGTTTAACTTTCTATAAGGAAATTTATCCCCTCTATGTGTGCTACCTTGGCGTGCTGAAGGGACTTAAAAAAGAAATAAATGCACATAGGAGAAGGAAAACTTCGACAAATACCTCAAGCGATTCGCATGTTTGTAATTATAAAAATGAATCAGTGACCTTTAAAATTTTCAAATTTTATTTTTGTAGCAATAGGCTGAATGAGATAACAACAGTCTGATACTTTGAAATCAATAATTGTAAAGACGCCCCAGTTCTGCTCAGTTTTTTAAAACTAATTAGTACTTGTGTTATATATTTTGGTTTATTGAATTTTAAAAACTCGAATTGGATCAAGAATTTTGCATATGTTCGATTCAACGATTTTTCAGGTCTGTAATTTCGATATTGTTCACTTTGGGATCTCATTTTGAATTCTGTGATCCCATATGTGGGTAATTTGGATCCCCTTTGAGTTGGAGGAAAATGATGTAGATATTTTGCTGTAAAGTGATTTCTAACTGTAATTCACGTCAGGACGGAAACATCATGGCGAATACATGGGACAATGTCTGCGATGCGTGGACACGGTTGATTGCCCTGGCTGTAAAAGTGACGCATACATTTGCATTTTCTATTTCGGCGAACAATATTTTTTATTTTTTAATAACTGAATGTTTTTTCCAACTCTTAACTGCATATTTTATCATTGAATCGATCAAAAAAATTTTTGCTCTTTTTTGTAATTCATTGTAAGGGGTCCAAATTACCCACACACTTTAGTTGAAAGTCGATTTTTTAGAAAATACCAAATTGTCGCGTTCCAAGTAACTTTTCAAAAATTTCAGAAAACGTGACGTATGTACCAGATTTTTTTCTATTTCATCACACGGAGACGGGGAATTTGACTTCTTAGGCACTGAGCAATCCCTGAAAATTCAAAGGGGGTCCTAATTTGTATGAATTGATCAGATTAAAAATAAAAAGGATGCTAGCATTTTCTCTCCCCTGTTGTAATGACTGAAGTTGGTAATCAGATAGTGAGTCGATTCTAAATCGTGACAGAAGGTCGATTTGACGTCATGTGGACGTCGATTCGCTGCCGACATGGCTTAACGGATAATGTATTATGTATCCAACCAAATAACGGGACACATATTCAAATTCCAAGCTATTCTTTTGCAGAGATATTCAGTGTCCTTGTTTTCAAATGCTGAAGTTATTTTTTAGGTACTCATCAGTAAGTTGTTGATCGTGTATATTGAATAACTGTCTGGTGGTGAAAGATGGAGTTTTGAATTCAAATTATGGAGTACAAATCTGGGCCGGATACAAACTCGATAACATTTGGGGATCGAGGTATACTTCCCTAAGAGGTAAAACTCTTGAAAAGGTATTCAGCGAGTGCTCACTGCCAATTCATTGTTGCACCGGAATTTACCCTCTGGCCAACAGACCCAAGGAAGCTACCTGATACGCTTGATTTTTTCGTGCTACACGAACTCGCCGATCTCTACTGTGACATCTCTACCCGCTCAGAAGTTAGTGGCGAGCATGTATCAGTCCTGTTGAAAGTTGATGCAATTCCCTTCATGGAAGAGACGTCACCTCTGGGCTAGTGAACCAAAGTACTGACTGGCCAGCATTTAGGTTATGGTTGGACAAAAATATTACACTTGATCTGCGGATGAAAGATGGTGCTAACATTGATAAAGCCGCAGAGATCATTATCAACCTAATTTAGAAAGCTGCCAACCTTGCCGCCCCAGCCCATAACCGGCGACCAAGAATGTTCAACTCTCCAGAAACCACCATGAACAAAATCAGGAAAAAACGTAGTATACGCAAATTATGGCAAGACACCCGCTATCCTCCGCACGAAAACAAGGTGAACAAAGTGACGAAAGAACTCCAGGCCCTGACTGCTGAGTATAAAGAGATGTTACTGACTCGATATCTGGAGGAATTAAGCCCAAATGATCCTGGGGAAAAATTCTCTGTGGGAAAACAACAAGGTACCTGAAAAATGCGATACAGCGATGGTACCAATAAAAAACAACGATGGCAGCTGAGCCAGGTCTAGTGAAGAGAGGACAGGAGTATTTGCTGATTACTTTCATAACAACTTCACGACAAACCCCACCATTGATGAGCAGCTAGAGATTACTGTGAACCACAACATCAAAACTCCAATAGAGCCATCAACACCAATAGCTCCAGTTCCTGTGGCGGAAGTTCGAAAAATAATCCAGAAACTGGGAAATTGAAAAGCCCCTGGTTACGACATGTTAACTAGTGCTACCATCAAGAATCTTCCCAGTAAGACTGTCGGGCTGCTCATAATCCTGTTAAGTCGCATCCTTTATATAGGTTAGTTTCCATCTCAGTGGAAGTATGCAACGAGGATCACAATACTAAGACCAGGCAAAACCACCTGAATTTGCTTCATCGTATCGGCACATAAGTCTGTTACCAGTTCTCTCCAAAATCGGTGAAAAGATTATCATTGCAAGGTTAAAGACAATACTTGCTGCGAATAACATTATAGCGGATCACCAACAGGAACGTAATGATAGGGGAGCAGGGAGGCAACTTACACCCCCGGTAGGAATTTTTCACTCAGCAGTTGGGGAAATTTACTATTTCAGTCAGGCGAGTTGGAAAATTCAGCAAGTTAAAAAATGTTTTTTTTTTCTTGCTTTGATACTTGGGAATTGAGTTAAGAAGTTGGGAAAACCCAACAAACAAAAGGTTTTTCTGCTTTTGCATTGATACTTGGGAATTTTGAGTTGAGTCAATTAGTTAAATTCAACAGGTCAAAAGGAGTTTTTAAATTTTTTTTTTTGCTTTGATACTTGGGAATTCTGAGTTCAGTCAGTTGGGACATTCACAATTCCCCCCCCCCTCCGGAAAAACTCTTCGATACGTCCTTGATCACCAATTTGGCTTCCGTATAAGCATTCAGCAGTCGATCAGATCCAGCGAATAACTATCACAATTACCAGAGCACTGGAACATAAAGAATATTCATGTGCTGCCTTTCTCGGTGTACAAGCAGCATTCGATAAGGTCTGGCTGAATGGATTATTGTACAAAATGAATGGCTTCCTTCCAGTGTACCTATATAAATTAATAAAATCTTATCTGAGTGATAGATTTTTGCAGGTCAAAGTAGGAAGCCCCAGTTGTCGCAGCAGGAGTGCCTCAAGGCAGCATTTTAGGGCCAACATGCGGTACTCTATATACACCCACGATATGCCTGATACAGACGAAGTAATGCTAGGCACTTTTGCAGAGGCTATGGGGTACCTATCTTACCGTGACAACCCTGTACTGGTCGCCAACAGGCTGCAAGTGGCTCTAGATAAGCTCAGTGACTGGCTGGACCGATGGAAGATAAAAGTAAAGACTTCAAAGTCCGCGTATGTATTGTTTTTACAAGGAACAAACAGCTCTCACCAGTGGTGGCTCTAAAAGGAGAGCTAATAGCAAGAACTGAGTCAGTATAATATTTTGGATTACACCTCGATTTAAGGCTCACCTGGAAAAGTCGACGAATTAAAAATCAAATTATGCAAGATGTACTGGATCCTGAATCGGAACTCGAGACTAGTATTTGAGAATAAACTGTTGCTGTACAAAACGATCTTAAAACCTGTATCGATGTATGAAGCACCAGTCTGGGGCCAAGCTCGTCCATCGAATGTGAAAAAAATCCAGATATTTCAAAACAACGCTCTACGGATAATCATTGGCGCACCACTTGTCACCACAATACAGGAACTCTACAATTACACAGAGCTGCCTGTCAGCGAATCAATTCGAGAAGTTGCTGCTGCCCATGCAGGTCGTCTGGAAGGGCATGACAACTACCTGGCCATAAAATTATTAGACAACTCGGAGATGTAGACTTGTTAGAACCCACTTTCACGATTTGTTAAACTAAACTCAAAATTTTTGTTCTGTTGTAAATTGTTATTTTCGGTTCAACTTAATTATTTAGCATCTTTTTTCATAATTTACTCGCGATGTTTTTAAAACCAGGGATGGCTTCGCAGTGACGTAGCTAATCCACACAGTTCCTTCTTTTATTAGAAACCAAATCCATAAACAAATTATTGTAGCAAATCTGCCGATGTAATTAACGTAATAAAACTTTAGAAAAAATTTGAAATAAACGAAAAGAAAATCCCTTTTTCAATATTTCATTCAATTTTCTAAGAAATTTTAATTTTCTCTTCAAAAATACAATTTTTAATTTTTGATCTTTTCCGAAATTAGGAACAGTTGAAATTTCAGCAGTTTTTGGGCTGTGAGAAACGAAATTTGGTCGTTTTCCGAAGCACGTGAAACCCTGTCCCTGCACCATCAAAATGAATACCTAAATCCCGCAATTTGCAGCGCGGCAATTGACCGAAACACAGTCGCGTGATGGCGTGGGATTACCGCGAGGAATTTTCAATCTCATGAAAAATTTGATTACACAAATCATGGCGCAGTTCTGGCCTCTATTTCCCCTCGACATTCGACAATTTGAAATTGGTACCTATCGAACGATAAAGCTGAAAATATTCAGCCGATTACGGACGCTTATTTCCCGTTAAAAGCATCAACGAACTCTCAAAAAGGCTGACGGGAATAATCTCCCCGTATTCGTTTATCGCATTCTGATGAAGTTGAAAAACGATAAAAGCTCTGAGACGAAATTACACACAACGCTCTCGGGCCCGCGATTCTTCGTTTTTTTTTTCCCCTTTTTCGGTCTCCCCCTCAGCGTTCCCCCGTACAATACCATCAACGAAACGAAAATTTATTCGTTTCATTTCAGAATTCGCGTATAAAATTTTCCTTCTGCTCTCGCCGTTTTAAAGTAGTATAGCGTTTATAAATCAAAGATACACGTTTGATAACGATAAATCCCGCCGAGCGTGCCCCTTTTAATAGTCCTTCGGCATAAATTCTTTCGCCGATTATACGCGCCCGTCTTTCCGCTTAAGGACGTCCACGAAATAAATATTTACTTAAACTTGAAAATTACTCGGTACTTACGGAGTCACAAATTCACCCTCTTTGGCCTCTGCAGGCCTCGGCGACTTTAAATTGTTCGTTTAATGAGGCCGGCCTGCTGTTCCGAAGCCGTTTTTACGCCCGAGCAATCGCGCAGGCTGCTTTGAAATTCGCCAAATTCGGGCACTCGATAAAAAACAGAGGTACGGATCTCGTGTGGGAGTGTGTTAAGTTGATATCGAACACGTGAGGGGGCATACTTTTTTCATCCCTCAATTTTCAGTTCAAATACGAAGCCTGCCAATTACTCTTCATCGGGTTTATATGCTCGAGAAATTACTTGCAGAAAAGAAGCGAATGGTCGGGACAGAGCAAAGCTTGCTGAGCTGTGCAACTTTTTGCGCGACCCTGTCTGCGCCGAGAAACAGTAAAAGTTCGGCCGTTTTCTTTCCCCAGCGATTTAATGGCTCGTGAAATTTCGTGATTCGGAAAAATTGTTAAAAGGTGAGCGAATCCGGATTGCTTGCTATTTCTCTATTCCTGGCGTGTGATTGATGGGTGACTGAGATACTCACGTGTCAGCTTAAACCGATCGAATTGAAAGACATGTAACGAGTAGTTTCCTCTTCGAAGATTAATGCCACGAGCGGCGGAAAATCACATTAAAAAATATTGAAGTTGGACTGAATTCCCAGCAATGATATTCTTTCGGCAAACTTCTTCAAATCAGTTCATGAGACAGAATGAGAATCGAGGTGCGGGCTGGATTGGCTCAAAATGAAGCATTAAACATGAGGAAATAG
The DNA here is from genome assembly GCA_031841125.1 of Acanthococcus lagerstroemiae. Lineage (NCBI taxonomy): Eukaryota > Metazoa > Arthropoda > Insecta > Hemiptera > Eriococcidae > Acanthococcus > Acanthococcus lagerstroemiae. The sequence continues at coordinate 30,530,767 of CM063112.1, read as the reverse complement.
CTAAAAAGAGTTCTAAAGTCAAGGCCACAGTGGGATGGAATAAAAACATAGGCGGATATAATCTCTTCCAGAGAAAAAGTCATCACATTTGTCCAAATGTAGCATATTTATGTTCTCAGACATCTACTGAAATGATTTCCGCCCTGCGTATCAGTGGATGAACATCCTTCAGTTGCTAAGGCAACACTTAAGCTAACGCAATGAAATGCTCTTAGCATACTGCGGCGAAAATTCTGGCAAGAGTTCTACCGAAGTGGCTCCAAAAAGTTGTTGATAGGTGGCTGTCTGAGACATAATGTGGATGAGCACCATAAACATGATCTTTGGCCCGCACGGACAAATGTGGATTTCTGGTCAGTTTCTTAAGTCGCCAATTTTTACGGCTCTGCTTCTGCGTAAAACAAAAACTGGATTCGTTTTGTTAGAAAAATTAAATGAATAATGAAAGTATGGTTTCCTTTGGTCACTAATTTTGAAAATCCAATGAGATTTCAGATTCGATGCCAGTTTGGGCCTGCTAATCCAAATTTAACCCGTTCTTGTCGGCAACATTGACTCGACTTGGAAAATTGAACAATATATTGGAATGTGAGCTTCTAAGTTGCTAACTTCTAAAATTTAATCAGATAATGATAATATGATCCCATGATTTGGCCCCAAATTTGACATTGTTTTGTTTTTGGACATCGACTAGGTTTCAGAAGTTTTGTTGCGAAACTGATGTTGCGCAGAATGTCATCAATAATAAGAGGGTTGCCCTCATTAAGCTATCCTGGAAGCTTAGAATTTTATAGCACAAAATATAATAAGAATAAGTACATTTGAGGGGGAGGGAGAAATAAAATAATATGGCCGGATTATGTTTCACGCTTACCTCAGATTTGATATCAGAATTTCATTGAAATTACTTTTCTATACTTATTCAAGGTCCTTTGAAAATCATCTAGACGGGTTCACAATTCTTCGAAATTCATTAAGATTTTTCCAATCTTTCTTTAGAGTTCTCAAGACTACTTTAAGACTCTTACACATAACGGATATTTTTTGAAACCATTCTCTGCTTTAGTGAGATTTTTGAAACTCTTCAAGCCTAATTAAATGCTTTAGGGCCATGAGCATTGATTATTTCCGAAAGCCGTACTGTGACGCCGAAAGTCCGTTGTTAGATTCCAGGTACCAGACTAGCCTTTTGTTGATGATTTTTTCAAACATTTTGCCGAGGACGCTAGTAAGTGAGATGGGGCGATATGACTTGGGTAGAGAGGCGCCTGAGGAGGGTTTTTTGATTGGTGTGACAATAGCTGTTTTCCAATTAGGTAGGTAGGAACCTGATTGTAGTATTTTGTTAAATAGCGATGTTAAGTGACAGATGGCATTAGAGTGGAGATGCTTGAGCATGGCTGGTACAATGCGATCAGGCCAAGGGCGAAGTTTTTAAAACATTGATGGATGGGGACTGTGACTTCCGCTTCTGTGATGGGTTGGTTGTAGGGTAGATCCTGAATCTTGGTGGGAAGGTCGAGCTGGCTCGTTTCTGCTTGTTTTTTGTAGGTTAAAAATTGAGGGTCATGAGCTGAATCGGACGATGCTACCGCGTAGTGATTGGCTAAGGCTTCAGAGATATATCAGGTGGGTTGGAAATGACTTGATGACTGACGATCAAGAACGGGATGTTGAAGCTCGTTTTCGTCCCTGTTATCAGTTTAATGTTACTCCACATAATGGAGCAGGAAACAGGGTTGATACTAGAGACGAAGTTGTTCCAGCTCTGTTTCTTGGAGAAACCGCTCGGAGCTTCTCATATTTTCACCTAATTGTTTTCTTGAGAACAAGGTGCCACTGAACCGAATCAGATCAATGAACTGAAATAACGTGCTACTGAACTGAACTGTCACTGAATTTTGTAACCGACCCTAAAAGAAAATAGTGATTGCAATAAGCTCGGCTACTCATGGCCAACCCTAAAAATGAGTAAAAGTATATATCTGTGATAGCTCAAAAATGTAACTGACTCGCCATTAGCAACTAATCCCGCAAGTTCAGTTTATATTTTCATTTGTCTCCTATCTAGGCACGTGATGTGTAATCCGGTCCAGGGTGCAATGTGTCCGTACGTATTGCGCCGAGAAGTGTGAATCAGGTCGCGATCAAATTAAAAATTTGTTACGTCGTGATGGTTACGAGTTGACGTGATTTTTTGACGACGTGATGGTCTCTTTTCGAAAATTTTCGAGCTGCGACGCAGCGCGTAGTAAAACTCGATTTTCTCGTACCAAAGTCAAAACAATCGCCTACACAGTACGTGCTGTTTCCTTTTCCATCCGGCACGCGTCATGTTCGAATTCACTACGGGGTTTGTAGGTCAGCTGCTAGGGATGGAGAACAGCGCAGAAGACGGATGCAGGGTGCACGAATTTCACGGCATAGCGTTCAAAAATATGCCGTCGACTTTCCTTATATACCGACGGCGGATTCAGCCCCTCATATCCTGTCTTGTATTCGGCGGGTAGCCGAACCCGAACTCGAAAAATTTAATTTCAAGTCGAGATTTTAATAGTCGGCCGTCGGTTGGCTGTCTGTCATTCGTGCACGCGGTTCGACTCAACGAATTCACGGTTTTCTTTTTTCTTTTCTTTTTACAGATCTTACCGGATGAGAACATTCCTCGCAGATGGGCACTCGGAGAATGGAAACGATAAATTTGTTAAATCTCTCTAGTTCATAAGTGAATACCGTGGTTTCATTCTAGTTGTTTTTTTTTCCTTTTTATCAAATGTTTTCTCTTCGTTTCTACATTTTTTTTTCTCATTTCATTTACCGGTATTGCTTAGGGTTAGAATCGATGGTGTACTTTCACGAATTCGCGCAGCTTGCGATTTCCACCGAATGTAATCTCGATTGATTGATATAAACGGGGTGGAAGTGTACTTAAGTTTGACGAAAACAACTTTTTGTGAGGACGGATTTAGCGGGCGAATTTCGAAGTTGAGTTATGTAGAAGGGAAAAAGATTTCCAAGTGGGAAATGACAAAGTTTACGAACTTTCGTTGACGTTGACAGAAACTGGGCTTCTTGAATAAAACGCCAGCGAGGTCGTGAAGTCGCGATGGCATGTTCGTGGATAATCGAATCGCCTTTTATAGGGTGGCTCTTGAAATAAAGTCCCCTGCGATATTTCGACGCAGAGTGCTTACAGCTTGTACAAGCGGGTCTCAGTTCACAAGGGAGTCTGTTCAGTGGTTTACACGTAAAATCAGCATTTCTAAGCTGTGGGACACCCGGAGCCGTAAGTAACCTTTTTGTAGGGGGGAAGGAGTATAGGGAACTGAGAGCAGTCAAATAGCCGAACTAAAATATGTAGCAGTGCCGGGAATAAGGTCCCAGTTCATCGATCTTAGTTTTCGAGATCCAGCGATTTTTGTGAATCAAGATCGAAACTGTCGAAATCGGGATTCGTCATGATGTCGGTAAAATAATTCCTTTTCTTTCTCTGTTAGCCTTTGTTCGTCCATTACAGACGAAAACGTGAACCCAACTCAGCTTTGTTATCGTTCCAAATTAAACACTTTCATTTCGTATTAGTTTTCTGGAAATGTCCCATCCACGAAATTCTTTATAAAATTTCCAACGAAATGAGACCTCGCGAAGCTCCGTAGCTTTATTTGTCTCAGAGATATGCCACTTCCAATTTTTGAACTTTTCTTAAAATGCATTTTTCTCAAAATCCAGGTTTTTCAACACCTCAACTTTAAACAGCCATATCTTGACAAATTTCAGAGCTAGAGAGCTCAGCAAGGTCTCATATCATCAGAAATTTTATCTAGTTTATATCGATACTCATAACTCCATATCAACGAAATGGGACCGTGTTCCATGCACTGCCACATAAGAAGATGTTAGAATCAATACTGACACTTGCCATTTACTCCAAGTGCGCAGATAGGCAAAATAACACGGGTGCAGGAATATCTCTTGCTGCGCCCGTGAATGGTGCCGTATGTATTACATACTCCACATTCACAGGCGCAGCAAGAGGTATTCTTGCACCCGTGTACAGTATCTTGCCTATTTGCCCCTCAGAGTAAAATGACAAGTGGTGATTTTGATACTAACCTCTTCATATATAGAAACTTTCTATGGAAACCTAAGGCCAAAGGTCTTCCCTCTTTTTCAATTTTGCTAACTGGCCACTAGAATTGGCCCAGTGCCTACTTTTCAGACAAGTCCCTCCTTTCTTTCTCTTTTCGTCACAACGGCCTCGGGAACACCAAGCGCTACATTTCCTAATACTCTCATAGTTACTTGTCTAAAGCTGCGAAGGCTGTAGACAAAAAAAATGAAAAATGTAAATAGAGAGCAAAACATGACAGAGAAGTAAGAATTTTTTGTTCTTACACATACGCATGTTAATTTATACGCAGATCTTGTGAGACCTTTGAAACTTTTATCCTGAGGTCTTACGTGAGTGATCTGGAAGGGACGGGGAGGCTTCAACGCTCACATTTGTAAAATGGTTGCTGACAATCCAAAAAAGCTTTTAAAAAAGTTCCAATTCACGGCTGGGGATAGAGGTTTACACCATTCTGCTATGAATGACTCTGTTTCTACTCCTCTAAGATCTCGCTTTTCCTGTTTAGAGGGAAGAGAAAGGCGATACAAACAGATTTACTCCAAGGCAGCGAAGTCCTACAAAGTCTTAGAGATTCTTAAAAAGCCGTGATCAAATCATGAAGAGTCCAAATCTAGTCTGAAATAGTTCAAGAGAGTCTTTACTGAGTCTGAAAAAGTTATAAAGATCTTAAATGAGACTTGAACAATCAATGAGTCCTGAGATCTACACAAGTTAGGGAGAGCCTTGAATAATCATTAAAAGGTTTAGTTAGTTTGAAAAGAGTTTTGAGCTCTAAAAAATCTCAAGCCTTTTAAAAAATCTGTGGATCAGCGCTTGCCTCCAGCTGTCTGCTGAGAATCTCACTTTCCCTGAATTTACACCGAAATGGGCAACAGTTCTTTTTCAAAGGGGCTAAATTATGTTTTTTCATCAGAAAAATTTCTTCAGTTTTGTTACCCTATCATTTCAAAGAGGTGAGATATTTTTTGCTGCTCTTTTGAATCGGCAATACAAACTCTTCACGTGGTTATTATAAAAAGGCGACAACAAATATCTTCACATTTGGCATTCAAGGACCGACGAACATGAGAGGCCCATCGACTTACTGTGTAGCAATTCACTGAAGGAATAAATTAGTCATTTATTAAGATTCACATAGAAAGTTATTCAATTAATTTAGTCTATTTGACGGCATTTATGGAGGACTAAAAACACAGCTTGTACAAAAGTCGACTTTTTTGTAGAAGTTTAAAATCCGTCACTTCCTCAATACGATATTGTGGTCGAATTTGATAGAGAATTCGATACAACAATCCAGTTACTATACCAATATCGACACTTCGATAGAATTACACATCGAACATGCACAATTCGATCCAAAAGTCAATGTGGAACCAGTAACCAGACTTCTGTATTGAATTCTGAATCAAATTCTGAAACATAGTCTGTACAATAATTGACTTTTTTATCGATCTTCAAAATCCATCTCTTCCTCAACGAGATTGTGGTCGAATCTGGTAGAGAATTCGATTCAGGAATCTAGTTACTACGCTAATATTAACGCTCGGATAGAATTATACATCAAATGTGCACAATTTCATCCAAAAATCAATGTCAACTCAGGAACTACTACTGTGTCAAATTCTGAAACACAGTCTATACGAAAATCGAGTTTTTGTCAACGTTCAAAATCTATAACTTTTCTAACTCGACATTGCGGTCGAATCTGATGTAGAATTTGATACGAGATTCAAGTTACTACACCAATATCGACTCTTGGATAGAATGAATCTTTTCACTGTGACGTCATGAGAAGGACTGTTGCGCAGCTACTCTAGCAGTCGAAGCCTGCAGGGTCCAGTTGGTTTTCTGTACACTTTTTTAACACGTGCAATCACATAAGAAAGGACAGCTCTTAAAAAACAAGGTATAAATATGAAAAAGAGTATTTCTTAATGTTTTTGGATGCTTATGTATGATTTAGAAGCATTTAGTTTTGATTTAAGTCATCGTTCAATATTAAGAAATGCTCTCTTTCGTATTTATGGACTCTGAAAGAAGAACGAATGTTCGCTTATGGAGTTTCACATGTAAAATGAATGTAAACAAAACAAGCTGGACCCTGCAGACTCCGAATTGCTGCGAATGCTGAAGCAGCTGCTCAACAGTCCTCCTCATGAGTCAACATGACGTCGCACATGAAAAGGTCTATTATACGTCAAAAGTACTCAATTTAATCCAGAAGTCAATGTTGACACAGTAACTAGACTTCAGTATGCATCGAATTCTGTATCAAACTCTGAAACACAGCCTATACAAAAAGCGACTCTTTTTGTCAACATTTAAGATTCGTCACTTTTCCATTATAACATATGGTCAGATTGGGAGGAGAATTCGACACAAGAATCAAATTACTATGCCAATATCGACTCTTGAGTAAAATTATATACCAAAATAGATACACAATTCGATACAAAAGTGGATATTGACACAGTAATTAGACTTTGGGGTCAAATCTGTAACAAAAATTCTGAAAGATAGTCTATACAAAAATCGACTTTTCATCAAATTTTAAAATCTGTCTCTTTTCTGATATGACATTGCGGTCAAATCTGATATAGAACTCGATTAAAAAAAATCTAGTTACCATGCCAATGTCGACTCTTAGGTAGAATTATACATCAAATGTGCACAGTTTGATCCGAAAGTCGATGTCGACCAGTAACCAGACTTCTGTATCGAATTCTGAAACACAGTCTATATGAGAATCGACTTTTATATCAACATTCAAAATCTGTCACTCTTCCAACACGACATTGTGATTGAATCTTATAAGAATTTGATACAAGAATCGAGTTCTTATGCTGACATTTATGTTTGGATAGAATTATAGGTACATCATATGTGCACAATTTGATCCAACATTCGATGTCGACCTTATAACAAGACTTTAGTACATATCAATTCAGTGTCATAATTTAAAACATAGTCTACATAAGAATTGACTTTTTTGTTGATGTTCAGATCTGTTATTTTTTCAACACAACACTGTGATTGAATCTGATAGAGAATTCGACACAAGCATTGAGTTACTATGCCAATGTTGACTCTTGGGTAGAATTACAAATCCAATGTGCACAATTCGATCTAAAAGTTGATGTGTCATCAACCAGTAACTAGACTTCTATATCAAATTCTAAAACACAGTCTATACAAATATCGACTTTTATGTCAACATTCAAAATTCGTCACTTTTTCAATTGTAGTTGAATCTAATACAGAATTCAATATAAGCACCAAGTTACTATGCTGATATTGACGCTTGGATAGAAATATAGGTACATCAAATGGGCACAGTTCAATCCAAAAGTCGATGTTGACCATTTTAGTATTATCGAATTCTGTATCAAATTCTGAAACACAGTCCACACAAAAATCGACCTTTTTTTTTGTCACAATTCAAAATCTGTCACTTTTCCAATATGACACTGTGATTAAATCTGGTGTAGAATTTAATACAAGAATCGAGTTACTAGGCCAATGTCGACTCTTGAGTAGAATTATATGTCAAAGTATGTGTATAGTTCAATTCAAAAGTCGAAATAGTAACTAGACTTCTGTATGGAAATCCGTGTCAAATTCTATCACAATGTCGAGTCGAAAAAGTGACAGATTTGTTGTGGCGACATTTGTTTTGACTGTGATTACCTTATTAGGTCTATTTCAATACAAATCTTTGCATTAAGGGCGGCTGTTTTTGAAATTAAATCAGAAAAAAACTAATCTCGAGCGATCATTTCAATTAGAGACGGAAGAAATCCGCAAACAACGCTCGACGAAAATACATATTCCCACTCAAACTCTGTACTACGCCATTTTGGTAATTCGGATACATTCCAAATCCATTAAGATTTTATTCTTGAATTGAAAAGAAAGCAACTCGACGGCAACTGGGGTTTCTAATGGGACTACCTGCCTACACGTGCCTACTCCCATAAGATTCAATTTCGCATCGATAATAAAATCGGCGACATTATAAAGGATTCGTTTGCGACTAAAACGTTTAATCATGCCTTAGAACAGATTCAACGGACTGAGCAGCCTCTCCCCGTATGAGAAAGTTTCGAAAAACGATTACATCGATACTAAATTCCATAACTACTTCATTTTTAGAATCGCTGTAGTTGCACAGATACGAGAATATACAGATGGTTTTCGTATCGGAATTTCGGCATACACGGGCTGCAGTTTTATTGCCGTCGTCGACAGCCGGACAGCCCCTTTGAACTCAACTTTGAAAGTGCCCGCTACCAGCTAAATAGAAAATTTTAACGACTGATATTTTTAAAGACTGACGAGTTGAAAACATGTAATTCTTTGTTAACTCGACCGCACAGCGTCCATATTGGACGCTCTAGCATTCGTGGAAACTTCGTATAACTTGGTGGCCGCAAGTTCAAACAAAAACATTATTTTTTTCTGTTTGTACCTTTACATTACGATGGTATTCGTTTAACCTTTAAGCCTGTTTTTTCAACAATGAAAATGTAAACCATGCACGGTCTTATTTGTTTCGTTTTCTTTTACAATTTGATACACCGACGCATTTTTCTCGTCGGGTTTACAACGAGTCTTTTTTTTTTTTTTTTTTTTTTTTTTTTTTTTTTTTTTTTTTTTAGAAAAGAGGGTAAAGATTAACACGAGGCACGACTGAAGGGAAATCGTGTACGATAGACAATATTAATGTATTTAATTTAGGACAATAACCAACGTCTTCCAAGATGTATCTTTTTTTTTAATTTCGTATCATTACATATAATACTTTTCCTCTCGTATATAATTTTTCCCTCTGTGAATCGCTTTTTAGCGGAGAACATTTTTTTGACAGGAACATTCGCTTTTCTGTTTTGGGAAATCTCAGCCGTTGACGAAGTAGAACGCTTTCAGTAATTAATTTTATTTTTAATTTTAAGCAAAACCTGTATTTGAAAATAAACTGCATTGTTTTAACGTGGCTTTTATAATTGATAGCTGCCCGCGAGATTTTAGGATAAGCGCAGATATACAGCGTGATCAATGGGGGCAATCACTCAAAATGAGAAATAATTGACTGAGGGGAAAGTTCTACAGCGATTGCAAGAAGATTGTAAATGTCTTAGAGATGAGTTAAAAGAAATTCTAAACAAATTTGAAGGTTATTGAAAGTTTTAAAAACCCATGTCAAATACGACTAAAAGAATCTTACAGAATTCTAAATAAGTCGTAAAGAATCTTCAGCAAGTTTTGAAAAGTCTCAACGAGTTCTGATGAGTCCTGAGATAGTCTTGAGGAGTTTTAAAGAACTTCAAACAAACCTAGAAGAATTGTAGAGTGACCTAAACAAGCCTTGGATAGTCTGTGCTAATTTTCTCAGAAGAGATGTAAAGAGTCTGAAAAGAATCTTAAAATGTCTTAACCCAGTATGGAGATAGCTTCGAAGGTATTGACCTGGATCAAATAATGTTAAAGACAAATAATGTTAAAGAGCTGTCTGATCAGTTTTAAAAGAGTTACATAGCTTGAGGAGTTTTAAAGAACTTCAAACAAACCTAGAAGAATTGTAGAGTGACCTAAACAAGCCTTGGATAGTCTGTGCTAATTTTCTCAGAAGAGATGCAAAGAGTCTGAAAAGAATCTTAAAATGTCTTAACCCAGTATGGAGATAGCTTCGAAGGTATCGACCTGGATCAAATAATGTTAAAGACAAATAATGTTAAAGAGCTCTGATCAGTTTTAAAAGAGTTACATAGAGAACTGTAAACGAGTATTGAACGCACTCATCGAGCACTAACTATACCCAATAATCTAGTTGAAGAGTTGAATATGTTCCACCGTCCTGGCTGTTACTGTTTACCTCCTCAAATATATTCACTGTTGTCAAGATTACTTCTCGAAAAGAGAAAAAAACGCACCAGGACTACATCACAGCAGTTTGATAAAAGCGCCGAGAAATTGAAAGGATCATTAATCGGCTAGCTTGCTGACTTATATTAATAATATTTGTAAGATTTCAGAGGAAAACCCTAATTGTACTAGTAGGATGAAAATCATGTTCAACCACTTTCCATGATCTTTAATTTTTTTCTGTGTGGTTACCACAACTGTCATCTTGCACCTTCTTCCCATTTGTATGCACCACAATTCGGGGAATATGGCCAAAATGTTACCAAACCCGAATCTAGCGACCTTTGGAACCAATTATTGGATACCTATATTAAACTTTACAAAATACTAGAACCCCCTCCTCTCATTGCATGGGCCACACCGTCAAGGGGTAAATAGATGAAAGGAGGGAGGTGAATAAGCCCCATAAACTATTTAACTCTGAGAAGTGATAAAGTACATAGCTCAGGAAGACTATTTTCATCTTCATAAGCTCTGTGCGTCTGTGTTAAAAAGTGATAATTCTTAATAGGGATATCTTGAACTCCATTTTGAGCAGTTCTAATCTAGATACAAGAAAACTACTAGTGACCTTCTTTATGGGAAATTTAATGTATAATCTATTGCAATTAAGAAAACAGTAGTTTAAGAGGCCAAGTTTCACGGAAAATTGGAAGAATGTGAAAATTTTCTGATATAATTTGTAGTAAAATTGATTTTATGAACATCCTGTCGAACCGATTCCGACTGTTTATTTTTCTGTGGTTACCACAGCTGCCCTCTACTATTGACTACTGGTACTATTTTTCTGTCCATCTCTAGTCGTGAGAAGTAAAAACAATTTCAAAAATAGAAAACTTTTCAAAATTTGACCATAACTCAGCCCCTTCATGAGTAAGAGTACGCAAAAACATCTACATATTGTCGGGGTACGTTACCTACTTACCAGGGGGAAAGGAGGTCATTGCAAAATAGACACCATGTATGAGCAATTTCCGTTGAAATCCGAAAAACGGATTTAAGGTAAAGTTCCAAATGTGGATCACGTTTTGTAAGTCGTCCAGAACAAGGAAGTCGGTGATGTAGATGGATGGCATCCAATGGGTTATATATTTATATATTGATTGTATTGTATAATAAAACATATATGAGTTTCCAGCGTATCCAACAAAAACTGGATTTTCCTGAATTTTTGAAAAAAAGTGTTGAATATCCACTATACTCAAATGTAGATACTCAGTAATAAGATGTAAAAACTACCGTACACCATAACTAATACCCTTTTACATCATGTATTAAGATGCATTGCAACTGTTGAGACAGGAGATGATTATCCTTTTTCGTTGTTTGAAAAATTATATGAATCGCTCCAAATGTGGATCGATCCACTTTTGGGTCATGCTTCCAAATCAATATAAAACTATGTTGAAAAACTGAGACTTCGTCCATCTGCTCATATAAATGATTCACTTGCCTAGTAACTGAAAATAGAAAACTCGTTACCTAAAACACCCATCTTTGGCCATTTTTGCCATCTATGACCCACCCTAAAACACCCAACTTTGGCCAGTTTTGTCATGGCCCACTTCATTACCATTTTTGACCCCATGAATTATATTTCATTTACAGGACAGAATTTTTACATGTGTAAGCTGAAATACGCTTGAAAAGTAATGGAGGAGTGCGAATAGAAGATATTACACGTATTTCTTCGTGAAAAAATAGTACTTCCAACATAATAAGTTCCATTTGATATTCATATTATTCATAAAAATAAATCTCACATTTCCGGTGCGTCATTTCTTATTCGTAAATTGTTAAAAAAATTATTGGTATGTTTCTTCTAATTTTTTGGGCGAGACTCTGGTGGTGACATGACGAAGAATCTGCGAATTTTATGAGAAATTTTCCGCTTTTCTAACTCGTTTATAACAAAGGGTGACCAAAAATGGATTAGCACTGTACCCATCTTTGGACAGGTTGCTGGCCAAATATGGTGAAATCATTAAATTCGAGACCCTCTCTAGGCCATGTCCCTTATTCAATGAAAAACGGAGTAAAAACCAATTTTTTAAATCAAAATCCGTTACTAATACTATGAATAAGTAGAAAAATACATTGTCTAGTGCAATTACCGCCTGGAGGAGTTTGTAAGTCGATCTTTCCAATTGCTGGATTCTTAAAAAGTTTTGATAAGAAATCGCTGAAGTTTTGAAGTCCGCCACAGATCAATCTTTGTACAAAGAATGGGTAACGTAAACTTGAAAACACAAAACACACCATACACACGGCAGTGTTCACTGATTTCATAGTGCAAAAGTCACATTCCTAGTATGACGGACTCAAACTACTTACAAAACTTTTCAATAAGATATACGCTACCGGACATATCTCGAAAGAATGGCTAACGTCGATCTTTATACCGCTACCAAAAACGCCACAGCCAAAGTACGGCGGAGATTATAGATTAATTAGCTTAATGAGTCACCCACTGAAAATCTTTCTACGGATTATACATAGCAGGATCCGAATAAGGTGCGAGGAAAACATAAGTAAGGAACAGTTCGGTTTCAGAAATGGTCTCGGTACACGGGAGGCGCTCTTCTGCATGAATGTACTAATTCAGAAAATGAGGGAATTTCGGCGACCGATGTATTTGTGCTTCCTTGATTTCGAAAAAGCGTTCGATAAAGTGCTTCATAACAAACTGTTTGAGATACTCGATAGAATTGGATTGGATCCAGCGGACAGACGAATAATATCGAATCTTTACCTTCAACAGAATGCTACAATAATGCTCGGAAACAACAGACAGACTGAACCTATGAAGATCGAACGAGGTGTAAGACAGGGCTGCATACTGTCCCCGATTTTGTTTAACATCTACGCAGAACACAGGCCTTCAACGAAGCGCTCGAAAACCGCGGAGAAGGTGTAAAAATTGGCGGCGAAACAATAAACAACATCAGGTATGCGGATGACACTGTTCTGCTGGCGGAAAATGAAGAAGACCTGATAGCACTTACACGGGCCGTTGAAGAAGCTTGTGGAGAATACGGCATCACAATTAACGTGAAGAAGACGAAAGTCATGGTAGTTTCGGGCGAGGGATTAGATGAAGTGGAGATTCCTCTGGCGAATGGTCGATTAGAGCAAGTCAGAAAGTATAAATACTTAGGAGCATGGATCAACGAAAAAGGTGACCCCGACGAGGAGATTCGCTGTAGAATCGAGCAAGCAAAAGCGGCCTTCGTCAAGATGAGGAAGTCGTTGACAACGAAAGACTTGTCACTCGACACCCGAATCAGGGTCCTGAAGTGCTACGTCTGTGTTGTTGTAGGTTGCGAGACTTGGACGCTGAAGACTGGGACGATGAACAAATTGGAAGCATTCGAGATGTGGTGCTACCGTCGGATGCTGAAAGTTCCGTGGACAGCGAAGAAGACAAATGACGAGATCTTGGAAGCGGTCAGAAAGGAGCGCGAAATACTGACCATAATTAAAAGAAGAAAGATAGAATATTTCGGTCACATGATGCGTGGACCAAAATATGAACTGCTTCGAACCATAATGATGGGAAAAGTGGAGGGAAAACGAAGAATTGGACAGAAGTGCCTTTCATGGCTGCGTAACATCCGAAAATGGACAGGTTGCGACTTCGAAACTCTTTTCCACTCTACTGGCGACCGGGAAGCGTTCAGAGGGATTGTCCACGCTGCCATTGGATGATGCCTAAGGTCGTATTACCCAGCCCTTATTTGCTTGCAAATTTATGAGAAACCCGGTCAAAGATGGTACCCTGACCAGAAGTGGACGATTTATCCTACATGTACGAGGATTGCCGAACGCCGAACAGTATACATTTCCCATCAATTTATTATATACTTATGCGTAAGCGTCGTAAGTGTCAATACAGTCGCGGTTTTGCCCAACAGTTCCATTATCTTTTATTTGTTACAAGTTGAAGTTCATACTGTATATGAAAACTTATTTTCTCAGGAATTTTCAGGGTAAGCGGCGCTTACCTTGCTTGCCTGGAATGCACGCCACTGGCTCGTAGGTACCCCGGGAGATCCCACTCAACCATAGGCAGTGTATTGGACGCGTTCTCCACATCAAGATCAACGGCTACACATACGATATTAATGATCTTTTGCACGTACAACGCCGTGTTATTGGTCGACTCACCCGCTCGAAATCCACACTGGGATCACGATAGCCCACCTTTAGAAGCGATATGCGCTTCTATCGGCGGAGCAATAACTTGCTCCAATAACTTGCCTATGTCATCCAATAGGACATAGAGGGCGGTACGAGGAGGGCAAGCCCTCTTGTTTGTTATTACCTTTGCGGAGCAGGACCAGCCTCGCTGTTTTTCAAATCACCGGAAATGGCTCTCTTTAAGACACCTGGTGAAGCAGGTGCGTAGGCATTCCGGCCTCAGCAAGTGGAACAGTTCCCGGGTCAGACAAGGCTTGCCTCTTTCCTCTGATCCGATCCACGGCTACTTTCAGCTTATAGGCCCTGTGACTTCCAGCTGCGGAACCCAGTCCTGCTTGGTGATCTCCGGCCTTGGTGATAGCGGAGGATGCTCATTTTGCTTTATGTAAAACAATGATTCCAGTTCCAATCTACTCTACTATATACGAATTTCATTCGAACAGAATGAGCAGAGTTTAAAGTGAAAAAGAAACGTATGTATGTCTGAACGGATTTATATTCCAAAAATTATCTTCGAACTTGGAGTATATATGGCGATAAATTCACCCGTGCATGAAAGCGCAGAAAGTTACACGGCGAAGAAAGTTTCCTATATCAGTTGTGAAGACGGCATTCGCATTCTGTATATATTTCGTACCCCAGAATAAGTTAATAAGCGCAACCAGAACGGGGCTGAACATCTGCGACATGTCTGCAGTGAATAACCGACAGACTGTCGATTGCGAATGTAGATGAGCGTTATTGGCGGGGAAATGAAAATGTTGAGCCCCGGAAGTTGATTACTCTTGAAGTTCTAACCGACTGAAAATACTCGACTCGTTCGATTTAATTTTATGGAGTGCGGAGCTCTTCTTCCAACTCAAGTGGCAGGATTTACAGGACTCTTCGCCATGCTCCCGAATCAATCTGATCCTTCATCGAATACGAGTTCAACTCCTTTAATTTCATATTCTTGTGGTATTTCCATGAGAACTATCGTCCGTGATGATTTACATTGGAAAACTTTAACCTCTGAATCGGCTATTAGGATTTTGAACAAAGGAGACGACCATGTAGGCATTTTAGTTATTCTCAACGGGCGTGCTGAGAGACGCATACGAATTTTCTGTAACAGTTTCAGCAAAACGCTCTGGCCAAAGTTACAAATTAATACTTGTAAAACTATAAATAGCAACCAGCAGAAAGGTAGAGTAGGAGCGTTTGCGATAAGGAAACTCCGTAATTAGAAGGCATATGAGCCTATACGCTCAGAAATCTCGCCGAGCTTCGGTAAACACAACACAGAATATCAGGCTTGCTGGCGGATCCATTTAACTGCTGCGAAAGAAGAAAAAGGCAGCTGAGGATTCAGTTCCCTGAGTGGTTACAATACTGCATTAATTATCCGGGTCGGACTTCAAATTACTTTCCTGGACCTGGCAAGTGGTCGTCAGGGAGCTTCCCCGCCAACTTGCCTCAGACTGACCAATGGTGGAAGTATGGTCGCACTCCACTTTCCCTGCAGACCCATGAACTAAGCGTTCATCAGCAGCTTTTATTTTATACACAAGCGGAGGACAATGGTCTTTTCCTGGCAGCCATTCCCACACTTACGTGGGTGGCTCCGTGTATTAGCGAAACATTTTTCACATACTTAAAATACTAACTGACATGTGTTCAGTAGAGTTCCCTGCTAACCCCTTACACACAGGCTCTTAGTAAACATTTCTGTGACGAGGGGCGAGGCTACCACCCGTTCGTGCCCTGCCTCACTAGAAGCAGGTGGACCTAGTCTACACTCGGCTTACTGTGGTCTTACCTACTAGGGGAATTCGCAACCTCGCCCACTCGTTAGCGGAGGCTCACTTATGATACTGCTGCAACTCCTGGAAATGACGAGGGCAATATTGGGGGGGGGTGCTCTTCTCGCCTCTTCGGAAACTGCCCCACCCACTTCTGGGTTCTTCACCATCGATGTAACCGTCGAGGGCCGTCTGTTTCGGCTTCTTCGGGATTCGCCCCCATCCTCTTTCAGGTTCTTAATAGTCTCCATCTGGTCTCACTCGCGTGCGAGATATACGGGGTTCTCAAGCCGCTATGGGCTCTTGGTAACGCAGCGCATGTACCGCAAGTGCTCGTTGGTGGTCTTTATCCACACGTCTGGCCTCCTATCAGCCCACCGGGCCACTCGGAATACATGCCGAGGTGTCTCCGGGCCAACACCGCAAGGACACTGATCGCTGTCCTAGCGATTTCGGTTCGGTGGTGCAGAGAAGTTATAAAAGGCCGGTCCTACTGCTTTTTGACAGACAATGCGAACTCCATATACCTGATGTCTCCGCATGTTGGAATACAAGTAATTACGTTTGTGTATCTGAATTTTAATGACTTATACAGTGTGTCCTCGATGAAAAAGGTATGAGTGGAGATTTTACTAATGGGGTAGTGGAATTGTGATCGAGTAGAAATAAAACTATCAATAGGGTGTTGATTAGAGTTTCAAATCTTGGACAAATGGATATGCGCAGTTACATTTAATTGATATATCGGTAGCGAATACTCCATAAAAGAACCACTATACAATGCACAACTCACTACAGGTACAAAGGTAATGAGGAGGCTCTGGATTATGACACTCTTGGGGCAGGGGACGAACATTAATTTTTTTCACTCTTGTCTCCATCTCTATTCCGCCACATTCCCGTAGCCGGCTATACTACACATACTAGGGTGTCCCTTATTTTTCAAGTTTTTGCCAATTGATTGAGTGCGTACTAAAAATGTTGTAATGGACCTAGAAACTCACCATAAAAAATTTAAACCCAATATCTGAGGTCATTAACCTGTGGTGCTTTAACCTTGAAGTTATATGTAATACTGAGATTTTACCAAAAACCGAGAATATCTTGGAACATATCAACTTCAGGACTAAAATGCATATAACATAAAATATTTCCTGTTGAATTTTCTATAAAAAAGATTTCATACCACTTTTCTCTAGAACGCATATTTACCGAGATAATCGCAAAAATGTGTAAAAGTTTCAAGGAACGTGGCTTTTTGTTATTTTATAACCGATCTTTACTAACTAAATCGCAGTAATTTTAATCCTTTTATTTCCTCATTTAATATTTATTATAATATTAATCATGGGTGATTAATACAAATTATTCATAGGAATTTAACATCAATCATTTTTATTTTTATTTTATTTCATCTAAAACGAAATTTAATATTTAAAACACTGCAGTTATTTAAGAAAATATTCATTTTAGGATCAAAATGCAAATAACATAAAATGTTCCTCGTTGAATTTTCTAATAAAAGGTCTGATACAACTTTTTTTTTAGAAAACATATTAATCAAGATAATCGCAGAAATACGTAGAATTTTCGAAAAACATAGGTTCTTATTATCTTACAACTAGAACATCAATATTGATGTCGGATAATGCACACATACACACAATCAGCTGACATCACGATCCCAAAATCTTATTCCAATTTGGACTCCGAAAAAGAAGAAGGAAGCTTCGCCTTCCCATAAATTTTAAATGGACAGGGTCAATGTACTTCCTATTTTTATACTACTCTTGTTACATCTGACTGATTCGCATTTACTTATCGTAGCGTATTATGAATTCTTTTATGAACCAATGTTCCGTATAATTCATTAGGTATGTTTTGTTTTGTTTTTTGATTTTCTAGTTTTTACAAAAATAAATGAATCGCGATGCCGTGAATGTATTTCCAGTCGAGCTTTTAATTTAAAAATTCGTAACTTGAAACGCATTAGCTTGTTGTATCACAGAATTCGTTTTTTGTGGAAGTGGTTTTATATACAAGCTGGAGGAGTTTCATTTTGCGAAAGAATTTTTCATTTTCGTCTCATTCGGGTAAAAATATTCGTGTCTATGTTCTTTAATCTAGAAAATGAAGAATGTAGGTGAATGAATGAAATATAATATAATTTAAGCTTATACAACGGAATTACGTGGGTTGGCTCAACAAGATGCCGAAATAAGAAATCAGATATAATCGAGTACCAATGTTCTTAATTCCTTGAAACTGAAGCAGGATATTAAGTATACGCCATTTCAAACTTAATATACACTTTTTCTCAAAGTCTTCGATTTGGAACAAGTACCTACTCGTGTAACGTGGGCGTACATCTGAATAATTCCATGGGCTGTTAAATGTAAAGAAGATATTTCGAGTCATATTACAATACTCACGAGTTCAAAAACTCTTCTAAGTACTTTGAACTTTTAGAACCCGAGAGACTTTTGTCGGATTCTGGAATTGGGTTCTGTTCAGGTTATTTTCGGGATTCTACAGGAAGGAATGAGGCGATTGTGACAGATGAGAACGGGGCCGTTCTTGGGGTACAAAAATAGGCGCAGTGTGGGCCGAGACTCGCTTTGGTGAGAGAGCCTCACGCTCAGGAAAAATGAGACCAATATAAAAAAAAGAGAGAGAAAATGAATGCGAGTTCACCAGTTGTATATAAAAACAGTTGAATGGCACGATTAAGTTTTTGTTGTGTATAAAATCTGAGAAACTCAATTGCCAGATATGAGAATTCAAGGAGATACGTAAGAATTCACTCCCTCTCATTTATTAGACTTTTGTACCCTGTCAAGAAGGGTAACTTTTTTCAAAATAACATTTAAAAACAGAATTATTGGATGGTACGGACGGAACGTTCTGCAAGAAAAATACAACAGGCGAAAAGACAAATTGGGGGTGATATACTTCAGGGTCATCACCAGGAGGTAGCAAATGGAGACATTATGCCCTGAAAACTTGATTCGTTCTTTTAGAAAAGTGAAAATTCATTATTACCCTGGCCTCATTCTAATTTACCCCAACAACCAGTGGTGGCAATTTAGATTTTCTTCGTGTGTTACCCGACTTTTTTTTAACGGGCAGGGGGGGGATGCTACAATTTAAAGCGCAGAAAATGATTGAAAATACTTCAAAAATATGGCTACGTTAACAAAACATTTTACAGAGAGTTGAGTTGAGAAATACCAACCAGAAGACCAACGAAATCAGTGGTCACAAATCATTAGTTGAGTACAACCATGATTCGCGTTTGGACGCTCCTGTAGAAGCGCTCGTGTCAAATCTCTAAGTAGGATACTGCTATTTCCCCACAAGAACATATACTAATATAATCGACTGTACCATTGTAAATATCAATTTTTATGAAAAAGTGAAGAGAACAAAAGTGACAGCCTTTCTCATTTTCTTTCATATGAGACCAGTTACAGCTTTTTGCAGGACATTTTTGTGGCGCACGAAACTGAATTCAAACCACTGTACTACTTCGCCATAAGCTTTCCTACTTACAGACAGTTTCACAGAACGACCGCTACAAGTGCACCCTTTGCGTCCAAACGCGAATCAAAGTATTAACTACCGCCGCAGTGTTACCATTGGAATTAAAATGAAATAGTGAAATGCGAATTTAACTTAAAAAATTTCGACCAACCCGAATTTAAATCCAAATATTCAAATAAACTTGGGTTTTTGAGGTATTTTTCAAAATTGTTTCGTGTGTTGCCCGAACCTCAAGGCAGTACTGAAGTTGCCACCACTGCCATCGACCATTGTCGTATTTAGCATGAAATACTGGTTACAGCTCTGACAGGTTCAGAAACACCTTATCTTGATGCTTGTAGAGTAGGGTAGAATGAAAAACATAAATTTTATAATTCATATTGTGCTAACTCCTCAAAAGATGTGTTTGGGTGTCTATGAGGACGGTGCTGATCATTAGTACAATATTTTTATTAGTCATTTACAAAACTGAAAAAAAAAAAGTGAAATAATTAATTCTATCGGATATTAGAAGTCTCCAACTAATCGTGTATAAAAATTGAGTGAAATTCAAGAAAAATTGAAAATCAAAAAAATTATAATACAAATTCACAAAATGTTTTAAAGTATGACAAATTTTTAACTAAACTAAATGTGATACCGGCGTACTTTTCAAATTTTTAAAAATTAATAAAAATTAAAATTGAATGACTTATTTCCTCTAAATTTAGTATGCTGAGTTCAAATTCGTTGATTAAATTTGACGGAAACGCTCCGTTGCTGAGATATCCTCATAAATTGGAGTAAATGTTTGTACAATTCGTCAGAAAAGCTCAATTTTGACAGCGGGTTTGAAATTATCTCAAAAAATTGTATCGTTTCCACCACGCCCTGACAACAAATCTCCAATCTCGTCAAAGAAATAATCATGATGTTACCATAAATTTTTAAACTTTCAAACCGGGACCAAAGACCAAATAATCAATTTTTCGTGACAAATTCAAATTCGATCTCGAAATTGAACTACAATCATGTTTTGACTAATTTTCTGTAATTTTTCCAACGTATCTCGTCAACGGAGCGTCGCCGCCGAAATTGAACAACAAATTCAAACTCAGTAAGAAAAATGTTTTTTTTTGGAAATTTTGAAAACTTCCCCACACTGTAACGACTCAGGTCCAATTTCTTTTCGGCTGGAACAATTTTCTCACTCCTAAAAGAAAGGCTGAAACGTAAACATACTTTGAAATCGGAAAGCGAAACATATCGAATAAAGTATCGAAATATGGGTTCTTTCGGTCGCTAATTCGGAAAATACAATCAGCTTATTCACCTGACCTGATTTGGGACCCAATATGAGTTTTCCTCTTTTTGGAGAATGAACTTAATTGTGTACCGTGGAGATTGATCAATGAATCCGAATAGGGGTTTCATATGAGTCCCTAATTTCAAAAATTTAATCTGATTTTCGACTCGACTACAATTTTGGTCCTAAAATTAGAATTTGACCCTTTTAAAGGGGATAAATTGGCTTTGTCAAAAAATTCGAACAAGATATCGAAATGGGGGTTTCCTTGGTCCTGGATTTTGAAAGTTCGATCTAAATTTTCGATCCAACCACAACGAATTTGAGATCTGCTAAAAGACCTCATCGACCTGGCAAGGAAAGTGGAAGAAGCTATCAAAAATCGAGGTTTTTTAGATCCCTCCTTTTCAAGAAACTTAATGACATTTCCGATCCGATTCCGATTTTAGCCCCAAAATTCAAATTTGTTCCCTTCGAATGGGCTAACAAAAGTTGTCAAGAAATTGGACAAGGGATCGGGATTTTTTGGGTTGGTGATCTCTAAAATTTCATTAGATTTTGGATCCGTTTCCGAGTTGGACCCAAAATTTAAATCTAACCCTTTCGAATGGATCAATTTGATGTTGCTGAGAAAATTTAACAGGATATCAGTGTAGAAAATTTCTGTGTTATTGGTTTTAAAATTGCAAATCAGTTTTTTGATCCGTTCCTGATATGGGTTCAAAATCCAAAATTTACTCTCGGAAAAAGACAAAAGCTTATTTTTGAAACGTTGAAACTATCGAAATAAAATCTTTTGGGTTACTGATTTAGAATTACTAGCATTCGATTCTTGATCCGATCCCGCTTTGGGTTCCGAAGTCCAAATTTATTCAGCAATGTACTAAAAGTGTTTTTTTTAGTCACTATGATTTCCGAAATGGCGAATTCAACTTCTCCGTTCTGTTAGAAAGCTCTATCTTGGTAGTCAACTCGGAGATGAATCGAAAAATTGACGAGACACTCGCAGTCAGCAACCCAAGTAACTGTTATTTTGATAATTTTTTTCCAACGTGGTCTCATAGGATCATACATTTAAAATTTCCATGTGGATAAGCCACTTTCTTACCTTTCCTTGATGAGGGCAAGAATTTGTCAGACCCCTTAGGGATGAACTACACTTTAGCACTTCAAAATTCAACATCCTTCTTGGCCCTATATTGAGCCATTAACACGTTGAGACAATAAAATCATCCACCTATGAAATTAATGAGTAAGTACCCCGTGGGGTCAAAGGATGCGAGTACGCAACTAAATGACTGAGTTAGAAGAAATTCGCTTCAACCATGAGGATAACTGAAGTTTTCTCAAAAGAAAATAAGCAGTATCTGTTTCTCCTATTTGAAGAAAAATGGGCGTCCAGCTTATTTGCCCGATCACACACATTTTCATCTAAGCGAGCTCTCATTTTCACAATTTCTTTTGTTGAAACTGCGGAGGGGGGAATCATACTAGTGCCCCCAGCTTCACGAATGAAGGACCAGTATTCGCTATCCCTTAGTCTAGCGCCACTGGCGTAACTGTACCATTTTGAAACGTTTTTAATTTCAATATTTCTTTATGGGGAGGGGACAATGTGTCACTGCCTCCCTCCTGCATCCCGTCTGCTTCAATCTACATATTTAACTAACAAAATTATCAACTATTGTTCGACCTGTTGATATGTACAATTTTTTGCGTTCGCTGAAGGAGGTATTGAGCTCGATTATACGCCCCTCAAAGCTTTGCAAGGGAAATCTCTTGAGTAAACCCCTTTGGTATTCCTTCCTTCGCCTCATGAACTCATGAGCGATTTCTCGATCTGCTAAAATGGTATTGTACGACAGCACCAAGGAAATTCTCTCTGAAAACACGCACAAGAGAGCCAAGCTGGTACATACGTCAATCCTCCACGTGCACGACAAACTTCAACGCGAAACCGTGCACGCTTCGGCTTTTGATGGAAAATATCAACAGGGTCGAAATGTGTGACAAATGGCAGTTTTAATTAATATATTTCATTCGCGAGCTGTTGGGTTTCTGCCTACCTTCTACACACTTTATTGGGTACTTCGTATATTTTCGACAAATCGCTATTTCGCCAGACTGCGCAGCGGTCGATGCACCCGGCTTATTATTTTTCACGTTCCCCGTGCCAGAAGGACCAATTTGGCGAATCATTTTCTCGAGTTCACGTGCGTTCGTTTGTTTTCTATCGCACTTGTATTAATGCCGCAATAATTCAAGGAAAATGATAATCTGAAGTCGACGAACAGAGAGGTTGCACCATCTACCTAGGACCCTCTGTTTTCTCAAAACCTAAAGTTATGTAATTGGGGTGAATATACCTCGAAATTGGGATACGATATATACAACTGCTCATTTATTCCTGTAATTATTCGACCACTTGGATTGCCTTGATTATACAGGGTGTTTCCTTTAATTCCCGCTTTTTTCCACCATGAAGGAGGTAGTCGTATCGACGCGCGATGAACATGGATTCACGGTTTTCCGAGAATTGTACGGGAGAGAACGAGAAAGGGAAGTGTTTAGTCCGGACCGAGCGATGGCAAACGAAACTGAAGAAACGAGAGTGTAGAAAAATCGCATGTATTAATTGCCTGATAGTAAAAACAAATTTGATCGAGAGATATAAACTGTGACTATGACTAAACTGATGTTCTGCCAGGCCGATCAAGGAAGGAAAAGGAGATTGAGTCATAAGAAGAAGAAGAAGAACGTGATTTAGGAAGGATCATGCAGAGGAAGTACATGTATGCAAGAGACAAAAGACGTTTTTGAGACGCTCGCATTGTGCTACGCAGAAAGTAGCCAGGCAGGATGATTTATACAGAAATAAACATTGGAGAGGAGAGGATCGCCGCAGAATTTTATTTGAGCTAGCAGCGCATCCTTCGGGGCAAAGAATTCTTAACTTTCTGAAGCGGAGGCCGAAATGTACCTCCAGCTTTGGAACCCTAAATGGATACATATTGAATAAACATACCGAAATAGGGTTCATTTCGGTCACTAATTTCAAATACCGCATTTTATTTTTGAACGGAGTTTGAAAAAAAAAAAAAATGGTGAAACTAACTCGGTAGGTTTCCTTTTCTCATTTTATTAGATAATTTTTGAACACAATATAGGCTATAACATCAGATATTTTAAGAAGATCGAAAGTGAATCAGTACCAAAACTGGATCGGGATTTCACGTCATATTGAACTGGATCAATTTTCATTAGAAATGTTAACTACAACTACACACTAAATGTAGTTAATCAATGTAATAATATCGTAGAAAGTGGTTCATTTTGGAATTTTAATCAAACATGCAATTAAAAACTTAGAAAGCAACGTCTTCGCAAATGACTATAAAGCGGAATTTTTTCAAAAAGTCAAATTCTTCTCGTTGAGTTCCTCACTTTCCTAGAGAAAAAAGAAGAGGTGCTGTTTCCGAAAGAAAAGAACCAAGTTCTTTCACGATAAGGTCACTTTCCTCAAGGGAAAAAGAACGAGTTTCTCTTTCCTCAAAAATAAATAAATAAATAAAACTCATTTTATTCATAATCGGAAAAGGACACTTTACTTATTTTTACTCCAAGTTCAAAATTCTGCTCACCCAGGAAAGAAATAAGTTTTTGTCTCCTAACTCAATGAAAGAACTGTTTTCTTATTCTTCAGGAAATTAAACAATTTTTTTTTAGTCTTAATCCAATAAAAAGACAAAGTTTTTTTCATTTAAAAGCTAGAGTTTTTTTTTTAAATCTATTTTTTAATTTTTTTAAATAATAATATTCCTCTGTTTTCTCAAATATCTGTTTCAATAAGTTACTAGTTCTTCAAAAAATGGAACAAGTATATTCCATGCCTTAAAAAAGGAACGATATTTGTGCAATAAAAAAAAAGATAAAGGGCGATTGTCTTCTTCCTCAGAAACTAATTCTTTTTAGCTAAGATGATTTTGTTCTTTTTCCTCGAGTAAAACAATAAGCGTCCTCTAAGAAAGAAACTGAGTTCTTTTTATCTAAGATAATTTTCTTATTTTCTCTCGAGGAAAGCAACAAGTTACCCTTTCGTTTCTCAATTTCGATAAGTTATCTCATCGAAATCTGCCGAGCACCCGAAATTCAAATGATACGCTACAAATGAGCCAAACTGACTTGACTTGGAAAATTGAATAAACCATAATCTAAATTTTTCTCTCATCGACTAGAGAAAAATTTTGTAAACTAAACAAATGGTCAAAGTTGGAAAATTAAGTTCCTTTTCTAGAAGCAAGAGAACCCTTCTCGGCCAATCATTCTGAGAACTTATGTTTTTTGCAGGAGAAAAAATAAATCAGCCCCCCTCCAGTGTAAGGAATGCGAGGAAAGAAGAGAAAATTCTTACTTTTGGATGAGAAAGAAAAAAATGTTCCTTTATTGTCTCTTTGGAAAAACATCGAAAAAAGGAAAAATGTTCTCTCGCTACAGAGGAAGTAAAGAAATTTCCTTCTTTCTGGAAGGGGAAAGAGCAAATTCCTGATAAAAGAATCCTCGTTCGTGAGTGGGAAGAGGTGATTTTTTTCAAAGAGAAAGAGGTTTCTCATTCTGTGAAAAATGAGAACGAAATTCTCATTCAAGAAAAGAAAAGAACGATTGTATCCTCTTATCCTCTTCTCCAGGAGAAAGGAAGAAGCTCTTTACTCCAGAAAGGAAAAGGAGATCTGTTCTCCTTCCTCATAGAATAAACTGATTCAAGTCCTTATTTTGGAAACAAAAAAGGAATTTTTCAATTTTCGCGGAACACTCAGCAACGTTCACACATTGCTTTGTTGGAACTCTTGTATCATAAAAACGCTTCTTGCTCAAAGAAATAAAATGTTTCTCATTCTTCAAGAAATTGAACAATTTGCTTTGCCTTGCTTCAATAAAAGGAAAAAATTCTCTTTCAAAAGAAGAATTTTTCCCTCTGTTTTCGTGAACCCCCTCCCCCTAATTGGCCCTTTGGAAGAAGGAGAAGAATGCATGTGGGGAGCTAATTTGAATTGAATTAAACGTATGATTGGATTTTCGAATAAGGCGATCCAAAATCGGGTTTGAATCAAAATCTGATTGAATTTTTGAAATCGGGGAACTAAGAATTTCCTATTCCGATATTTTATTCAATTTTTTCAGTTAAGTTAAAGTGGCCTATTTGAAAGACTCAAATTTGGATTTTTGAACACAAATCATGTTCGAATCGAAAATGTGATGCGATTTGAAATAAGAGACTCAAAAAACCTGATTCTGTATTCCAAATCAGATTTCCTTTTTTTCCTTTTTTTTTTCTTTTTTAGAATTCGAGGGTCCAGAGGGGATCCGATCAAAAATCTGATGCGATATTCGAACTCAGCGGAACCAGATAGTCTTGTTCTGATACATGCTTGACTTTTCATTCCAATTCTGTTTAGTCCTTTTTTTAAATCGAATTTGCCGCATTGGAAGGGGTCATTTGGATACTTGATTTGATTATGTATTCCAAATCAGTTCTATTTTTTTTTTCTCGAATTTGAGGCTCTAGAAGCGATCGCATCAAAGATCTGATGCGATATTCGAAATCAACGAACCATGAGAGCCTTTTGTTCAGATACTGTTCGATTTCTTATTCTAAGTCAGTTTAGTCCCTTTTTTCGAATTTAGGGCTCTGGAAGAGGTCATAGGATTAAAACTTGGAGTACTATGTTTGGTGTGGTGGGACGTATGACGATCCACGCATGCCAAAGTGGACTCTGAGACACCGCACCCCCAGCATCGGAAACTACCCTTTCGGGCATCGCATCAGTGTCGGAGGGGAGTACTATGTTTGTGAAATATATGTTAAAAAAAAATAAGTACTCCAACTCAATTCTGACGGAAGATTTGAAATGTTAAAAAAAAAATGAGTAATTTTAGAGGTCTCAATGCAGAAGCTCTCCAAAAAAATTTTCGTTAAAAAAAAATGATGCATGTAACACAGAAAAATTTGCAAAATTCTCAAAAATCCACTCAACTTTTCACGCAGATTTCAAATTCGCTGACCAAATTTGGAGGCGACGCTCTTTGAGTATGTTATGTTAGTGAAAAATTTGTTAAAAAATGACGTTAGCTCAATTTAACGGTGGGTTAGAATTTGTCTCAAATTATTGAGTAATATTGACCAGGTCTCGATGCGGAGGTCCTCCGAAATTTTTTTGGCTAAGAAAAAAACGTTATGTAGTATGCAGAAATCAACAAAATTTTCAAAATCAAAAAAACTGAGTTGACGACTTATTTTTACTTAGTTTTTTACGCTAGTTTCAAATTTTGGAACTAAATTTGCCGACGACGCTTCGTTGTCGAGATAGATGGAAAATCTAAGGCGATATGCGAAATCAGTGATCCCGAAAACCCTTGTTTTGAGACTTTGTTTTTTTATTCAACGTCAGTTCACTTTTTTTTCGGGTTTGGGGCTCCGGAAGGGGTCGTATTGAAAATCTGAGGTGATATTCAAAATCAGCAACTGAAGTAACTCCTATTTCGTTACTATGCTCAGTATCTTATGCCAAGCTAATTTGACTCATTTTTTCAAATTCGGGGCCCCAGATGAAGCCAAATCTAAAATCTGATGCAACATTCGAAATCAGTAACTCAATAACCCATATTTCGATGTTTTACTTGATAGATTTCTATTTAAGATTCCAAAACTGGTGGTACGTACCAGCCTTCAGAGGGGAGAGAAAATTTTTTTATCCCAAGGATGCACTATATTCTGTCCAATAAAAATCCATGTTCGCCATACATTGATACAACAACCCCTGAATAGTGAAAAAAATTGGAATTAAACACCTTGTGTACATATTTTCTTCCTTCAATTGCGATAGGTTCTTTATTAAATAATATTTCAAGCTGACGCAGTGGTTACAAAATAAATGATTGGCGTTAGCATTTTTGGCAGCGAAGTTCACATCAATTTTTGATAGGTGAAAACGACAAGGTGATTTTCGGAGAAGGTCGAAGAATTAAACCTGGAACTCCTATCACATCGCTCTGCTTCAACGTGGTACTAACATTCAGTCTCCTCAAAACTGTAGCTAAGAGAATCTTGGCTTCCAAAACTGCAAATTTTTGTCCTGTAATCACACGTTGATTTGCTGGACCTATATTAGGTGTAGCTAAGAATCCAGAGCAGGATAATTTTGTATCAATTATTCTACATATAAAAGAGCGGATATACCTACCGCCGTTTATGTTCTGTAATTCAGTTTCATGGGTTATCTGAGAGCTCGAAAGCAATCTTGGGTCGTTTTACTCACCGATGCAGTTACGAAAGCCCGCACTAAATGGTATGTATGCGAAGGGATGACGTACTTTCACCGCATCCGGTAAGAATCTATCAGGATCGAATTTTTCAGGGTCCGGATATAATTTCGAGTCTCTATGAAGCAAATACGGCATGACAATAACATCCACCCCAGCGGGTATGGTGTACTCCCCTGAAATGAAAAAAGAAACAAGTAAACAGCATAGGTACCTATGGAAATAAAGAAAAATAACGAGCAAGGTTGCGCCTATAGTTGTACAAAGTATCTAGATACATTTGAGGAAAAGAAAGAGAGAAAAGAAAACACCAAAAAGTGGCGGGTCGGGTTATGAAGTCGATTGTCATCATTTTTGGCTGCAACAAAATACAGGTTCCTAGACTTCAGTTAGTAAGTTGAACTGTTTCATTTCGATAAGCAGGCTAATTTAACATTTAATTCCCACTCGAAGAAATTTTTCCCACGATTTTTATTGGGTTTTAGCTACATGAAAACGAACATGCTGAAAATATGGCGATATTATCATTCCAAGGCCAGAATTTCAGTTCTATATATGTTACAAGTATATGGGGAAGAGTACCAGGACACAAGTTCGAAAAATTTACAATAATTACAAGTTTTTTGATTGTATCATGTTTGAATACAGTCAGTTCAATATTTTAAATATCAGGCTGGAAATGGACACCACGAAAAAAGGACAAGCCAGACCTCCCCCCCCCCCGACTTTACAAAATATCCCTTCACTATTCATAAGAACGCTTTCTTTCTCAGAGAAAGTATTTGTTATCATGAAGTACCCTCTCCGCAAGTTGTTTTCATGGAAGTGTCCCTTCACAGGATTGTTCTTGTAGAAGTATCTACCACTCCTTCATCAAGTATATGCCTCATCTATACGAAAGGGTAGTGGTACCCACGAATTTCGAGTGCTCTATAAGCACTCTTGATTTCAGGCTCCATATTTGGCAACTCAGCAAACTACTTGTTTGAAGGGAAGTAATCGAAAACTTCGTCCCAAAACAGGATTTCTACTTGATCAAAATCAGAAAAGTGTGAAGATGCCAGTGATGATACTAGTCTACTACTACTCATCAAAACTGCCTCAGATTTTCTTCGACGGGTTCGAAATATTTTGTGTTTATCGCACTCCGCTAGGTTTAAATGTCGAAAAACAGGCCTAGGTTGAAATGTAGCGAGTTACTACGTGGGCTCACTTCTTGTACGCGACACTCCAATTTAGTATCCAGGATCCAAAACTTACTTAATCGCAAATCGGTGAAAATTTCACGAGATAAATACGGCACAGCAGGATACATTCTCAACGCTTCTTTCAAAACCATATCTAAATATTGCAAAGCATTAACATTTTGTATCGAAATATCGCTGGAACTAGCGCCTAATATTTCTTTCAATTCTTGGTGCAGCTTCTCCTGCAGACAACATTTTTATATTAGTCAAGATGTTCCATTTCTGAGTACACAGATTTTTTACTAATTCGTTTGATTCTAGAATTCTGTAGGTTGTAGGTGCGTGGTGCACTGACTTGTACATCTGGATGCAAAGCGATCATGAAGAGAGTCCATGTTATGGTAGCCGATACTGTATCATGACCCTGTAATGGAGTAAAACCAAAATCAGTTTTAGCAAACGTCTAATACCTTCCCGGTAAATACATTTATAACACGGTATACAAAATACGTTCGAATGTCAGGATACACAAATCAGATGGGACTATAGAATCAGAAAGGATTTAAGAAGCAGGATTCAACATACAAATAATATAATGCAAGTCAAGAAAAAAGCACGCATCTTGACTGTCGACAAGAAATATAATGAAAACTAAATCATAGCCGACCCTAAATCATGTAGCAGACAGATTTGCAACCACCGTAGAGAATTTTTATGATGGTCTATATCTTTAATATCAACTTCTCAGTAATCGATTATAATTCGGATACAGAAGCATAATATAAAATGTGTAAAAAAAAAATCCATGGAAATTTTTATTAAATACTGAAGATGGCTAGAAGAAATAAAAATGTCCATGGAAATGTGAACCACTGAACTGAATTGCGAACTGACTTGTGACTATGAAGAGCTACATCATATGGATAGAAGTAACGCTCAAACATTGTTAATAGAAATTTCCATGGAAAATTTTCTTATTAGGGTATGATCAAAGAAGTAACGCTCAAAAAGTAACACCTTTTTCATTAATGTGCCAAACCCGATTGACAATTTGGTGAGCGCTCATGCAACATGTCACAAACCACTACCGTTTTGAGACTTTTGGCCGATCATATTTTTTTGTGAGTGGTCACCATCTAATCATTTTAAGATAGTGTGTGTGAACTGATCCTTCAGCAGTAGTATGATTACTGAGTGATGTTCACAAGAGCGCTCACATTTGGCTTCATTGTCAATCGGGAAGCTCTCGATCAGCTGGTTTTTTTTTTCTTTCTTTTCCCCCGTGATGCTCCAAAATAATGCTCAAAAAGTAACGTATTTTTTCTTATTGTTTATGTGCCAAAGCAAAGACACGAAAATGTCAAAAATAAGGTGGCAAAAATACTACAGCCCAAGTCAGCAAAGTACTTAAAATCTGCCTTGGTATTAATATAATGCAAATAAAGTTGTTTGTTTCATGGTGTGTACTGTTCTTGTGAACATGATTGATCATTTCTCTACCATATATGTATTAGTGGAAGAGTAAAAGTACTATATAAAACATATTTAGCGATCCTGCTCAAAATAATTTGTTAAAATTAACACAAAATTTACATTATGAAAAACACATTTTATAAAATAAGAAGAATGACCATTTAGATGGCACAGTTGTGTGCATGTGTTACAGTCGGATAACTCATCTCTTTGAATTTTGTAAAATTCTAACCACTGAGACGGCTATGTTCAGCATCCCAGGGGACACACTTTGCATGCTTCAAAGCTTAAAGATATTGGCAACAGATGGGTAAGTACATATTCCTTCTCAAATTATTTGCTCTGCCCTTTATAGATAGAAACTGGGTAAATTAATGGACTTATGTAGCATTACCTCGAACATAAATGTATCAACTTCCTCGCGTATGTCTTCATCAGTCATTAATGTTGAGTTCTTTCTTTGAAATTCAATCAAACAATCCAAGAAAGACACTCTTTGTTTATAAATACCAGTATACTCATCTGCAAATTATAATTATGTGCATAGGTATCTTCTTAAAAGTCTTTATTATTTTCCTACTTATAACTAAAGGCTTATACAGGGTGTTCCACGAAAGTCCCCCCCCCCTGTTTTTTCACGAACCGATGGGCAGATCTTCCCGGGACGAAAATGATTTCCCAGTCGTAAGGTCTAGTTTCTCTTGAGCTTAAAAAATTTTCTCCCCCTTTCACGGAGGGGCTGGAACCTACCACCAACTTCGGAATCTTAAATAGGAAGGTATGCCTTTATGCACCTTGTTGGAAAGGCCATTTACTCCAAAATACGAATCCGTGAGAAAAAATTAAAATTTATCAATTTTGGGGGGGTAAGGGACCTAGAGATGACTAAAATCCACCCAGAATCAAAGTGTGGTGACCTATCAAACGAACTACCGAACATGGGGTTTTCCAGGTCGCTGATTTCGAAAATTGCCTTATTTTTTCGATTTGACTAACTCAGGGGGCAGAACATTCAAAAATTTGGGGCAGAAGGGGTTATTTTAATGTTTCTCATTTTCGCTGATACAATGTCTTTATGCACCTTGTTGGAAAGGCCTCTTTCTCCCAAAAGTAGAATCCGTGAAATTTTTTTGAAATTTGTCAATTTTGGGGGGCGAGGGGGCCTACAGATGACCAAAATCCGCCCGGAATCAAAGTGTGATGACCTATCAAACAAACTATCAAAAAGAGGGTTTTCTAGGTCGCTGATATCGAATAATTGCCTTATTTTCCCGATTTAACCCGTTTTAGTTTTAAAATCCGAATTTTCAACCTAAAATTGGTTCCATTATTCACAAATTTTTGACTTTCTGAATGCAGATTATTAAAGTGGCTTCATGGACATCGTTGAATAGAAAACTTTCTCCAGAGTATGAATTCGTGAAAAAAATTTCAAAATTTATCAATTTTCGGGGTAAGGGGTCCAGAGATGACCAAAATCCGTCCAAAATTGAAGTATTATGACCTAGCAAAAAGACTATCGAAAAGGCGATTTTCGAGGTCGCTGATTCCGGATATCACATTTTTCCCCTGATTCAACGCGTTTCAGAGCCTTACAAAATTTTAGACCCAAAAGTGGTTCTAATTGACAAATTTTTGAGTTTCTTAGCTCAAGTTATCAAAGTGGCATCATGCACATCGCTGGATCAGACAGTTCCTCCAAAATATGAATTCGTGAAGAAAAATTGCAAATTCATCAACTTCGGGGAACGGGGTGTAACGCCAGCCAAAACCTATCCAAAATCGAAAACCTAAAAGAGGTGCAGGGTGAGTTTTGAGAATGACCCTCCCCCCCTGTTTTTTTCTCGAATAATTGTCGGATTGCTCCCAAACAAAATGCGATCTTCGTGTACCGTGGTCTAGTTTCCTGCGGGCACAAGAAATTTTCTCCCCCATATTTGGGGGCTGGAACGTACCACTAACTTTGGAATCTTAAATGGGAAGGTATGTTCTTATGCACCTTGTTGCAAAGATCTCTCCGCTCCAAAATTGAATCGGCGGAAAAAATTCAAAATTTATCAATTTTAGGGGGCCAAGGGGCTTATAATTGGGGGAAATCCATCCAGAATCAAAGTGTGATGACCTAGGAATTTCTAATTGTTCTGAGAAAATTCAAAGAAAAACTTACGTTAGAATGGTCAAAAATCGATACCACAAATGTCACTCCAGTTTTTGTAACCTTACTTTTGGAAATTTGGGAATTTCATCGAAGATCTTTGGGAAAATTTTCCAATGATTTTCATTAAAAATTTTGGAGGAAAAATCTCATAGGAAATAAGTTGATGGAAAACTACAATGGTTTTGGAGAATTTTGTCAATGATTTTCAGGGAAAATGTTGCATGATCTCCGAGGAATTCCATCAAAAATTTCTTGAGGAATTTTGTCAGAAATTTTTTGGGAGAAATTGCAATAATTCTAATCTTCAGGAAAATCATACGATAATTTCTGAAGAATTTCATTAGGAAACATTTGGGGAAAGGCTCCGATCGTTTTTGAAGATTTTCATCAAAAATCTTCAGGAAAAATGTTCGAGGATTTTAGAAAAATGTCATCGAATTTCTTTGGGAAAATTTTCCGATGCTTTTGATGGAACTACATCAAAAATTTTTGAGAAAAAAATCCTTGGGTTTTTTCAATTTTTTTTATTATTAACAAGCTTAATGCTGAACTGAAGAATCTTATCGGACATTTCTGGAAAAAATTTCCAATGTTTCCCAGAGAATTTCTTTAAAATTCTTAGGGAAAATATTCTGATAATTTTTGTAGAATTTCATTAAGAGAAAAACTCCGACGATTTTTGAAGTATCAACAATGTTCAGAAAAAATGTTTCCGAAGAAATTCATCGAAGATTTTTGGTGAAAATCTCCGAGAATTTTCAAGAAATTTCACTGGAAATTTTCGGAAGCAAATTCCGGTAATTTTTGATACAACTAACCTCCAGGAAAAATGTTTTCCGAAGAAATTCATCGAAAATCTGCAAGAATAATCTTCGATAATCTTTAAGGAATTTCATGAGAAATTCTTGGGAAAAAATTGCAATAATGTCCAAAGGTAGAAAAATACAGGAAAAATCCCGGATAATTTTCAAAGGAAGTTCATCAGAAACGAAAAGAAAAATAATTGCAGATTTTCTCCAACAGTTTGCAAACAAAAAAAGCGAACGAATCACTTTCTGAACAAAAAATCCTAGGTCATCACACTACAATATTCTCGGTGGATTTTCTCCAATTGTAGGCCCACTGGCCCCCTAAAATTGATCAAATCAGAATTTTTTTCACGGATTCTAATTTTGGGGGAAGAGATTTTTTCAACAAGGTGCATGAAGTCATGGTGTCAGTGAACATAAAAAACGTAAAAAAATGAATCCCTGCTCCCCCAAATTTTTGAATTTTCTGCCCCTGAATGGGTCAAATTGGAAAAATAACGCAATATTCGATATCCACGACCTGAAAACCCCATTTTTTGATATTTCGTTCGATAGGTCATCACACTTTGATTCTGGGTGGATTTCCCCCAATTTTAGGCCCCCTGGCCTCCTAAAATTGATGAATTTTGAATCTTTTCCGCGAATTCAATTTTGGGGGGAAGAGGCCTTTCCAACAAGGTGCATAAAGACATTGTATCAGCGAAAATAAAAAACATTTAAAATAACCCCTTCTGCCCCAAATTTTTGAATGTTCTGTCCCCTGGGTTAGTCAAATCGAAAAAATAAGGCAGTATTCGAAATCAGCGACCTGGAAAACCCCATTTTCGATAGTTCGTTTGATAGGTCACCGCACTTTGATTCTGGGTGAATTTTGGTCATCTCTAGGCCCCTTGCCCCCCAAAATTGATAAATTTTGATTTTTTTCTACGGATTCGTATTTTGGAGTAAATGACCTTTCCAACGAGGTGCATAAAGGCATACCTTCCTATTTAAGATTACGAAGTTGGTGGTAGGTTCCAGCCCCCCGTGAAAGGGGGAGAAAATTTTTTAAGCTCAGGAGAAACTAGATGTTACGACTGGAAAATCATTTTCGTCCCGGGAAGATCTGCCCATCGGTTCGTGAAAAAACAGGGGGGGGACTTTCGTGGAACACCCTGTATATTATAATTCATTAGATTACTGTAAACTGGGGTAACTTCAGATTTGCGGGGGAACTTTGGACATTACCAGAACTGGAGTAAGTACACTGGTTAGATATGTTACTTCTTTGGTAACTAAGGTATCAAATAACTGCCGAGACTTGTAGCTACACTTTTATGTAATAAAAACTGATATTCCTGTTCTAAAATGTATAAAACTGGTAATGTTTGGAATTCCCCCACAAATCCGAAGTTAACCCAGTTTACATAATATAACTATGTGGAGATTATCCGATTGCGGCCCATGAAAGGAAATTTGTATAAAATTTTGGGAAAGTTCTATAGTGGCTCTGTTGCTCTATAGACCAATTGCAGCTACCATTGACTCCAATTCCGGCCCAGTTCATTTTTCAGTACCAACTCAGCCCATATTTCTAGTAGACAAGTTGATGCTTCGAAAATATATATCTCTGCCAAGTAATCTAACAGTTCAATAAATTTATTATCGTTTGATGCTGTTAATATAACTTCATCTATAAAATAGTGAAAAACTATTTCTGCATCCAAAAATGGTATTCCAAAAGAATAGCATAAAATTTGTCTTCTTCTATATCCTCTCTATATATCATACTAATAGTAGATGGATCACTTGAAAACATATTATAGGGGTCCCAGATGCATGCGCACCTTAACTAACAGTTATTGTTTTTTTTTAAATTCAACTTGTTGTAATGTTGGTATTACTGTATGATGTATATTCCTCAACTACATTTGTTATACAGTATAAGTTAATCATATCTTGGTGATTATCACGTTATAAGTCATGTTAATTCTATTCAATGCATTATACTTCTTCAAGTATGTACTATATCTTTACTAATTCGTGGAGTTAGCCCTTGGTAAATACTACAATACTTATAAATTTAAAAAATTTTTTTTTTCTCCAAGAATATGGAAATAATATTACTTGACTAAGCGAATCTCTAGATGTGCATGCACCTCAACTTAAGGGCATGTTTAGTTGTGCATATACCTCAACATAATTTTTTTTTCTACAACTAAACAAATAACATTTTATTTGAGAAAAAATCTATAAACAGGGGGTAGTCTGAATTATTTTAACCATTCTTGCTATGGATATTGTATAAGATGGCTACCCCTTCAAATTACTGAATAACTACTTCATTATTGAGGAACTTGCAATACTCAAATATAGTAATATTTATGCATCAGATTTCTTATTTAAACTACCTTGTACTACTTATACCCATTTATCTCATATAATGCAAAAAAAGAGTAAATTTTACTCCTAAATTATATTCATAGTATCCTTTGGAATTTAGGGACTATCAATTACAAATTTGTCTATAATTTATTGAAACATAATGTATTTTATTACCCTAATATAGTTCTTATGAAAGGCTCAAAATAGGTGATATTTATTTGGGAATCATTATATAGTAAAATTAAGGTGATTGATATAGATGCTTATATAGTAAGAATTAATATTAATATAATATATAAGTTTTACCAGTTGCAGTATCTACATTGTTCTCTAATAAAAGTACATAGCTATCAAAAGTAGCTCCAGAATCACAGTTACTAACTAGTTGGTAAGGACATATGCAGTTTTAGGTGAAAAATCTATAAACATGGGTAGTCCGAATTATTTTTACTCATTCTTCCTATAGATATTATCTAAGATAGATGCTTCTTTAACAACATTGTTTAATATAATTGATAACAATATTAATAAACCTATTAAAAAATTTACAAATTTTGAACCTGGTACCACTTTTCTTATCTCATCTTTCAAGTTATATATATTAAAGTTTAGTAACTTAATCATAATTGCAAAAATAGCACATATTGACTATATATACCATTTTTGAGGTGACTTCAGATTCAGAATCTACAGACTTTTTATAGTCTGATACAATTTACCCCACTTTCTCAACTTAGTTTATTATCAATAGAGATGCTTGAGAATGATGTGAAAAAATATAGAATAAACAGTCATATCACAGTTATTGTTAATCGTGCTCCTTTTTGAGTTGTGTACCATGTTTTTATGCTATTATTGAGTAAAAAATCGAATTAAGTATTTGGACAAGTAATTAATAATTTGCTAAGAATTGGGGAAAAGTTGTTATAAAAAGAGCGCATTACTTATTTATACCATATACTAGGTAGAAAAAAAGTTGCTATAAAAAAGAGCACATAACTTATCAAATACAAACAGGAAAATATAAATGAAGAAGGCATTGTTTCATCACAACATTATAATTTTTTAAAAGGTAAAAGCATAAAGTTTCAAATTAAAATAATAATGAGTATTTTATACCAATATAGTAGTAACACTGAATATACCCAACTTTAGAGCTGTTTTTCTGAAAACATTATTTCATTACAATATGTGCCCTTTATGCTGCAACATGCTCAATTGTTACTAAAGAGTGCGCATTTAATCTACTTAATAGATTCTAACTACTTCTTGATACTCTTAAAAAACTTGTGAGTTAGAATTTGAAAGAAAATCTTAAGATTGCTTATCATAGAGTCAGCAATAAAACAATTTGTCTCACTATCGGGTAATATTTAGTTTCAGAAAATAATTTAATTTGAGGTATGTGCATAACTAAAGATTTGCTTTAGGTAATGCATATGCATATTTGGATATTTCCCCAGTTAAGTAATATTTTTTGCTTAGTCTAAGAAAAAAGAATATTATTTGCTTATTTTTAGAGAGAAGATTCATGAGTTGAAAAAAAAAATTATAATAGTCACTTGATGTTTGAGAAGCCTCTATAATGTGTCCTCAAATGACCCATCTACTACTCATACTCAAACAAACCTGAATGTAATGCCACCACGACTGTGCCGAATGAAACGGGCAGTCATTTCTTTACTGCAGCCTCTAGTCAATACACGATGTAGAGCTATTTGTGTATGCCTTGCTCAAAATCGGCGTGCACTAATCTTGGCAATCTAAAAAGGTCTTCTTGTCTACATTTATCAATTACAGATCGAAATAGGTATTCATAAGTGTCACCCAGTTCATCTTGGTGCTGATTTTTTTCGTTTTACCCTCTTATACTGACTGCAATCTGAATATTTTTTAACTGGTCGAAGTTATCCTATCGAGGGACCGCAACAAGATGGTTTCATTTTTGTTTGGGCCGCAATTGGAAAACTTCCCTATGTTCATGAACAGGGGCGCGACCAAAACTTTTCTTTAATGGAGGCTAGAATTGAGAAAAAAAATAAATTAAAAAAAACTTGGGCGGAGTAAAAATCCAATTTGGTACCTGCCTAGGTACGTGTTTTCATGATTTTTTTTATTTTTAAATTTCGATTTCTGTTTTTGGGTATGGGGGCTAAAGCCCCTATTCCCTCTCCCCGGTTCGCTCTTGTTCCTGAATTATTTCATTCCAAGGGCACTAATATCCGAATTTCTAGTTTTTTTATTTTTTTAAATCAGCTATTGTTTCTACTTTTATTTTATTTTTTATTTTGTTTTGGTCAAAATCAGTTTAACAGAGCTACAAATTTGATGAAACTCTCGCGGAGCAGGGGTTAGTTTATTTGTCACTGCATGTAATTCTCTAGTTAGGAGTCAATCAACCCCAACATAGAACCAGTTCCGTCGGAGGATAAACGAACGACAACAATCAAGGAAGATCTATCCGTCCACGTCGTGCGGAGTGGAAATTCTTTCTTTGGCAGACTCGGCATCGATGAATGAAGCCAAAGTAAATCCTTTCAGCTGGTGGTATGGATGGAGGGATGTCCTAAGCCGATTGCGACATCCTAAATAAATCCTATTAAGTGCAGATTACATAGAAACCTAGGAAATCACCTGCAACTAGCGCATATAACCTGCCCCAGGCAAGCCTTAATTACTAGTCTTGGCGCAGGAAGGTGAGTATCCGGCGCCTAGTAACTGAACCCATCAGCTAAAGGAAGGTTACCCTAAAAGGAAACCACTGCTTGCTTGAAAGTATAAATGGCAACCCCATTACCAAGCTATAACTCCTGAAGCTGGTAACTTCTTGGGATGAATCATAACTCACGCAGAATTCAGAGGGCAGCCTTGGAAACACGACCTATTCAAAATTAGGGCCCCAAAAACTCTATGTCGATAATTAGCATAACGCACTTTTATTAAAAATTGCAAAGTCACACAATTTTGGAATAAAATCGCCAATATTCAATTTTTTCACCCCATTCCTGGACGTTGCTCGAGAAAATAATTTTGTTTTCCATGTGAGAGAGTTCAGGATGCGGAGGAATTCCGTTTTCATGTCTTTTGTGGATGACTGGAAGTCGAAAGTCAAAGTATATTCTAATAAATGGGCGAGGGGTGGGGGATCAAGCTTAAGATCTCATGATATTCCCTGCATATCATCAAGTGGAAGAATAGTCAGTTTAGCTCTGTATGTACCGTATTTCGATTTCAATTGCTCACAAACTAAGTAAAACTTTGAAAGGGACAGGGATAGCTTACAATTTTATTGGTTGAAAAAAAAAAAAAAAAAGTTTCATAGATGACTATATACTTGCGAGTGGAACGTGTGAAACTTTTTCCAACGATTTGAGCCGTCAAAATTAGTAATTTTCGACTTTCTTCTCAGTTCGAAGGAAGGGGGGATTTATCACCATTCTTCTTTAAATTTCATTAGGACGTATTTTACTCGTCAAGCGCCTTCGAGAGGAAACTTTTCTGGATGTGTTTAAGATTATGATTCCTGACTCTACAAAGACTTTTTTTAAGACTCTTCCAGGCTCTCACTAGACCTTTTGAAACTCGTTAAGAAGAGTAATAAAATGAGTATTTTGTAATTTTTTTCCTCACTCGGAGGGATGGGATGGGAGATATATCCTCATAGTTTTACCGACTTTTTTAAAATTTATTCAAGCGTATTTTATTTTTCAAGACTCTTCTAGAATTTTTCAAGGCTATTCTCACCACTTTTTAATTCTTGTACGCGATTATTATTTCGGACTCAAGAGACATTTTTATACTCTCTCAGACTGTTATAAGACTCTTTAAGACGCGCTAAGATAAGCAGTAAAATGGGCATTTTCAACTTTGTTCTTCTTACTCATTGTCCTTTTTTTTCTTCCCTCGCTCGACCAGGCAAGACATTAGTTCAGCTACAGTTTATAATGTTTTAGCATTCGCATCAAGACTTACTTATTCTATCGGTCAATTAATAAAGGGACCCATTTGAATTCACGAAAGAAATATGCTGTTTTCACGAAATATATAAATGACAAGCGCAGTAACAAGTACGAAACAGAAAAAGAAAGAGTTTGAAGAAAAAATTAAACTTCAGAACGCAGTATAATTCACTTACATAATAAAATAAAATACGCCCGGAATTTTAATACCTTCTACACACAATGAAAAAAAGAGACACGATATTACTGCGCCCGAAATAAAAAGTTCAAATTCTCGGCCTCCATCATACTTGCCACAAATTTACATTTGCGCATAAATTAATGTCAAAATTAAATTTTGGAGCAATAAAAATCTATGAATCGATTCTCCCCCTCCTCAGGAGCCACAAATTTAGATTAAGAGCCAAACCGATATCAAAAACGAATTCGTTGAGTTCGAAACCCCTCGATGATCTCGATGGGGTCATTCGCATAAATAACAGGTCTAAAAATTCCTAATGTACTGTAATAAAGGGTAATTTTTACACGCCCACTCTTTTTTGTTCTCTCAACTGAAGCCCTGAAATCCGTCCTTTCGAGCATTACCTCAGAGCTCCCTCTATGGCGTTTCTAGAGTACTTAAGAAAAAATTTTTAATGATCGTTTTTATAGAAAATTGGATCCCTCTTAGACTCATGGATCTCCTATCTCCACGAGTCTGTACGTTATCCGCGATGACGTATAATTTTTGTGTTTAAACAACATAATATACCGTATGCAAGTCATTTCGTGATATCGATTTTAGAAATCGTAATTTAAACTTTTGTTTTCGTGGCTTCACATTTCGTTCAATCACACTTTTTATTTCGTGCTATTTAATACTTCCCATTAATAAACATTTGCCTTTTACACACTCTCGTTTCTGTAAGCTTAGTATGCCCTCGCTCCGTTGCGGACTAAACTTTCCTCACACAAAACTCAGAAAACCCCGCAAAGAGAGATTAACATAAAGCAAACAGAAAACAGAGATAATGAACAGTGTGACCCGTGCAGATGAACCAACACAGCCATGCAGAGAAGGTAGGGGAAACGGCGCAGTGAAGATCAGAACAAAATCAGTACCGAACAAATTGCTAGGATATGGCAAAGTAACGCCTATGCTACTTACTAGGAAATTCTCAATATTTTGTCATTTGCGGGGGCGCAACAACAGACAGTCCAAGGGTGTCTGGGCCCCCTCTCAATTGTGATGGGAGCACCTCTAGCGTAGGACAACATTTTAATTAAAAAAACTTTTTTTTTTTAGGTATTGATAGGCGCATGCTTTGAGCATTCATTCACAGTATAAGGTTGTAGCACCCTTGGTCACTTGTGTATTTTCTATCTTATTTTCTGAACTTATTCAAGTGTATGAGATCATTCAGTTAAAGACTCTCAGACCAATCAGTTCGGTACATTTCCTGAAATGAATGTCAAAGTAATGTTTACAAATGATAAAAATAGCTGTCTTGACATCGCGGGATGATATAAAAGTGTCACATGTAGATCTCGAAATCGAATGTTGATCTTTTCTTCGAGATTCACAAA
Source organism: Acanthococcus lagerstroemiae (assembly GCA_031841125.1). Taxonomy (NCBI): domain Eukaryota; kingdom Metazoa; phylum Arthropoda; class Insecta; order Hemiptera; family Eriococcidae; genus Acanthococcus; species Acanthococcus lagerstroemiae. Next base: position 30,489,071 of record CM063112.1, on the reverse strand, counting down.
ATCTTCGTTCGAGTGCTCGCAACTTTTTTTTTGTGGTGGATTGTGTGGAGTGAATCTTCGATATAGTTTCGGCTGTGAACACGTGATTTATGTCATCGCGTAATAATTTTGAAATTTCTGTGTTGAAAAATATGTTACAATTCAACAATTTTCGAATTTAGGGAAAAGTAATTCGGAATTATGCCTATTATAATACATACATTAATTAATCTTTCGACATATATGTTGGTGTTCATATGTAATAACATGGCTTCAAATGAAGTACCTTTGGAAGATTTTGAAATTTTTACTCCGAATAGCCTATTTGCGGATTACAAGAAACCGAGTGAAAAAAATAATAAACCTTGTTCCAATTCGATGTTTTTTAAGAATTTGCAGTAATTGTAAGTTAACTTACCAGTGTTATTGATATAATTCATATTTCCGGTGTCAGAGTTCAAGATTTTAGGGTTTCAAAAAGGATCAACATTTGACAAAACGTTTTCGTACTTGAGATAAGTGTCAAATATGTTAATCTAGCTATGGAATGTCGACCAGATCAACATTTGATATTTGTTTTTAAATGTGTCTGAAAAGGAATCTATTATACATTTTACTATCTGGATCGAAATGTGTGAAATGTTTTAGTGTGTAAGTAAATGTAATGAGCTTGAGATTGAAATATGTTAAGGGATCAACATTTGACACTGATTGGTGTCAAACGTTGTCGTTTTTTGACCTATTTTGATATCCTTGTGGTTCAACACTAGTTGAACTTTGAGAAAGTTCAACTGAGAAAAGTGAAGGCAGAAGGTCGGAATTTATTATTATAATCACTATTTCTGGGTTCAGTACTGATATGAGAGGCAGGGTCATTTGAAAAAATCAGATCAACATTTGGCACTTCACCTTATAGTTTCTACCTTTGAAATTCTTCTTATGAAAGCACTACCTTAATTATTTTCTTCTGATATTTTCTGTGTCATGGAAATAATTCTGATGTTTTCTTACGAAAAATAGGTTGATGAAAGCATTCAAAACTTTAAAAATCGTCGTCATTAGTTGAAAATTGAATTTAAGACCTGGCAAGGCCAAATGAGCTAAATAAGAAAAAAAGAAGAAGAAGAAAAGTAGTACAGTAAGAGGTTAGAAATTTCTACAGCCATGATCAGATGGGACATTTTACAGAAACTGATGAGTATATTAATGTGCTATTTCTTTTTTTTTTTTTTTTTCTTTCCTCCTCTCTCAATAATACACTTAGTTTATACGTAATAGAAAATATTCAACAAGTCTACAGAGCAGGAGTATCAAAGTTTAGGGAGGGGGACGACTTGTATCCACGACGATAGACATCTTGTTCATGGCAAAAGCACTGATATCCACAACTATGGACAAAACAACTTCAAGGATTTCCTTCCTCAGGGATATTTTGAACATTATGCTATTACATGCGCCAATGCCTATGATCTGGCACCTGGGATCATATTCAAGAATTAAAATTGTACCTGTATTGCCATTTGTTGTACTGAAAAATGTATAAGGCACATAACTTTGCACCAGCCGAAGATTGACCAAGACAATGAACTGAAAACCCTGGTAAGAAAACTTTACGCCATCCCTTCTGGAAATGCTAAGTTACTGAAAGCAAATTGAATTTCTTAACATGGTACCTCTATAGTCTTTCTTCTTAATAATAATACCACTTTATTGTTAAAAAATAACTTGAAATAACAATTTTAAAAATATAATAGGTATTGAGACAAGATGATGACATCCACGACGATGGAAACCTCCCTGTGATATTTCCACTCAAGAGATGGTAATTGTTCTATCTGATGAATTGTATAGGCGGGAATTGTTGCGGATGTTATTGTGTAACCCAAAATAACCGCCCCCCCCCCCAAAATAAAGTCTTTATTGGTGCTGAGTAGTGTTATGCTCAATCGTATATAAGAGACCCCAGTCCCCTCGCTCCTGGAGTTCCGAGCACTCCCTATAGCCTCAGCCACTGACAAGGCAAAGTCCACGTTAGGACCTCGTGCAGCAGAATCGGGAAGACACAGGACTCCATAATTCTTACTTTGGACTGTACGCTCAGCTTCCCTTTAAACATGAATAGAAAGACCCAGTAATCCCTCCACGTCCTGTCCCTCCTAACCTCCAGCTCTTTTTCCATTTTCTTATTGAGAGAGATCATTATTTGCCCTAATTATGTAAAGCTTTCTCGTTTATCCAGGCCGAAATAGTTAAAAACGTTTCTCTTCCTTATTACTCATATTTCGTTTTAGTCCCATTTATTTCCAGATCCGCCTTCGTACTTGTCGCAGCCAACTTATCCACCATTTTTTGAATGCCTTCCTCTCGTTCATTTATTAGCACGATATCGTTTACAAACCTCGTCAAGTGGTTATATCCCGCAGTTTTCTCCGTTCAAATTTCTGGACACCCTTTCTAGAAGCGCGTTGAATAGATTAGGAGGGTGGGGATCCCTTGTTTCACGCCCCTGTGTAGTGAAAACGTAGCCCCACAGTGTCCAATTTGATACTGTATGCTTGAGGGTTTTTCTAGAAATCCCTTAACATTTTTACTATCCTTTAGCTCACCTCTTGGGCTTCCAGGGACTTCCATAAATAAGCGTGATTTACCGAATCGAAAGCATTTTGAAAATCTACAAATACCAGGCGTAGTTCAATCTGATACTCATTTGCTTTATCAGTTGATTTGTTTGCTTTTTCAATCCGTTGATTTATAGTGTGGATGTAGTCTATTGTAGAGAGACCTTTTCTGAAGCCTGCCTGCTCGGGTGGTTGGCTGCTGTCAAGCTGTGGGTGTAATCGATTTTTGATAATTTTCATTAAGGCTTTACAGACGTTGGAGGATAGGCTGATGGGCCTGAAGTTGTTTAGTTGGGTCTCGTGTCCCTCTTCTTGTGCAGCAGTATGATTTCGGTAATTTGCTGCCTGATAAAATAGCCGATTCAACTAAAAACGAAAGCAAAAAAAGCAATTAGATGCTATTTCGGGTTCAAAGTTAGCTGGTAAGAAAATATTCTCAGTTTCTAGAGAATGACCCAGAGACGGATTTACACCTTGCAGCATTGTAGCCGAATCAAACAACTGCGAATTTTCTTACTTTTCCCTTTCTGCTCGAGGAGGCAAATTCTTGTCCTCTATGTACGTCCCTGCCCCCTTCACCAAATGCATGGACCATGAGTTTTTGTCTTCAACAAAAAAAATTTTTCTACTGCACTTACTGTTGGTTTGTACCATAGGTAGTCAGTCTCCTCATTTGTCTTATGGTAAAAAATGAAAAATGTATAGCGCTGATGACCATTGAACATGATTATCGAGTATAACATATGGACCTACTATTTTTGTACTAGATACTCACTAAATTCAGTTTCTTGTTTAACGTAGAAAAAGAAATCTAGGTACCCTAATACAAAACGGCTTACGTGTAATGACAGGCCCTCAGAAATAGCAACCATACGGAATGCTTCAAGTTCGCTGACACGAGAAATAAATCTTCTTTCAAAACTTTGTACGCTGATCTTGATACCTGAACTCCTACATGCGGTTCGTATCTTAACAAAAGCACTCGTCCACGTGCTCGCTGAGACTGGTGGATGTCAACGTCAAAAAATTGGTGCACATTTAGCTACCAACACTGGTGTGAACGACTCGTGATTGATTTGAATGGCAGTTAACGAAATCGATTATCGACGGGGTATGCTATATACATTTCGTGGATGGAATTTGCGGGGGGGCATTTTCCTCTTTCCAATCAGCCGATATAATTTGGAGAGAAAAGAGTTGACAGAATGAGTGGGCCAGCCGCGGCCGGCGAATCAATGGCGCTGGCGCTCGATTTGACCGGCGGAGTGAAAATGTATTCATCTATGTCGAGGGCCTGTCCGTTTCAGAAAACCGTTAATTGGTTGACGCAAAGACTACATTTACGATATTAAAGTTTCGCACGATAAAACTCGTTGGCTACATCTCTGGTGGGAGAGGAACGAGATACTGAATAGAGATCAGAGACCTGTTGCCCGTGAGTCGAGTTTGTCGGATAGAGTCTACTCGTCTTTCCATATTAAGTGGCTGGGTTTATTTACACCCCATGAATCAATAGTTAATTTAAGGTATTCACAGCAAGTACTCTATCTCTTCTTCAGCTATGCTCGAATAAAGTAGAAGTGTCATCGATCAATCTACATACATTTTTAACCCGTGAGGATCGTTTATGGCACTTTCATAATACTAAGTGGCTTCCTCGCTTAATTGGATTGATCATTACAGCTATTCTAGGAGCGATTTGCTCCTGTTTTTAAGAGGTGAGGTGACAGGACAGAGGACATTTGAAGGGAGCATTCCTAGTATTTATCATTACGACCCGTTAAACCATGTCGACCGCGAATCGACGCCGGCATGACGCCAAATCAGCGTTAAATCGACCTTCGGTCACGATTTAGGATCGACTCATTGTCGACATCGACTTCTCGACGAAATAGTTCCGGGGTTGTCGACTACAAATCGACCCAACTTGACTACGTATCGACGTCGAAATCAGGTCGACATGAAATTCATAGGACTTCAAATCTACGTCGAAATTGAGTCGATTCTGGGTAAATGCCACTCGTACACTGTAAATCCACGGTAACATTGAGCAGAATTTGAGTACATGATTTCCCAAAAACCTTAAACCGACGTCAAAATTCAGTCGATTGCGAGTAATTAGCTTTTTCATAAATTGTAAATCGACGTCGATATGAAGTTGATTTTGGGTAAATGCCGTTGAAATCTTATCAAAAATATATAGACAAGTCTCGATTAGGTTGGCTGGCTGGATAGTCTGGCAGGCAACGGAAACTGGCTGACTCTGACGGCAACGCTCCTTGTATCAGCCTTTACGTTCCTTGTACTCGAAGGCTAATACAAGGAGCGTTGCCGTCAGCCAGTTTCCGTTGCCTGCCAGACTATCCAGCCCAGCCAATCTAGCCGAGACTTGTCTATTATATTTTTGGTAAGACAAAGAGAAAATTCAAAAAATTGACAAGCTACCGTCTCCTTCATTACTGATAAGACATTATGACAGATACGAGACTCGTTGATAAGACATAAAGAAAAAACATGTTAAAATAAAGACATAAAAATGTCAAAAATCCAAAAAATTGCAGGGACAGATTAGTCACCTTCTACTTCATCACTGAGATAAGACCTGAAGACATACATGAGACTGTCAGCCTATGGCTGATAAAAGACATATAATGACAGAGAAAGATATCCGATAGGCATGAAAAGTCTACCCAATATAAATCTGACAACCACTTTCTCCTTCCACCCTGATATTACAGCAGTCACATTTCCTACTGATAAGACATAAAGACAAACATAAAACTTTTCTGTGTATCGCTGATAAGACACAAAGGAAACAATCCAGTCAGTCAGTCAGTCAGGTCTATAACTTTTCTATGTATTGCTGATGAGACACAAAGGGAACAGTCCAGTCAGTCAGTCTCAGGTCTTTATATTTTAGATCTACCCGATATAAATCTGACAACCATCTTCTCCTTCCCAAAACTTTCCTATATATTGCTGATAAGACACAAAGGGAACAGTCCAGTCAGTCAGTCAGTCAGTCAGGTCCATATATTTTTGTTCTACCTGATGTAAAACCACCTTCTCCTTCCCTACGGATATTACAGCAGTCTTATTTCCTACTGATAAGACATAAAGACAAATACATATAAAACTTGTCTATATTATATATCGCTGATAAAACACCAAATTATTATTAACGTGGCGCGTGAAATGTCACGCGTGAAAACGTTACGCGGAAAAGTATCTAACGTTTTTTTTGGTTTGTGTGCCAAAGTAAAGACAAAAGTCGAAGCGCATGAACCGTCACGCAAATGAAAGTAATGTTTTTTTTGGTTTGTGTGCCAAAGCTAAAGATATAAAAATGTCAAAATGTTATAGACGTAACATAATTAATAAATTGCGTTGTTAGATATTCAGATATTGAGAAGGGGTGTCGGACTCCCAAACCCTTCTCCTGTATCCACCCCTGGTAGTAGGTGGTATAGTTTTTCATTTGTCTGCATTTCGACTTGAAGTCGACGGTGAAGTTAAGTAGAAATTGGGTAACACAGTACGGTTTTAAATTCGACTGCATTTCGACTTGGATTCGATAGCGAAATGGAGTCGAAATTAAGCAGTACACATGACCAGCGCCAGTTTTACCATACGGGCTGACTGGACTGCAGCCCAGAGCAGAAAATTTTGGGGCGGCAAAAATTGTGGCTCAAAATATAGTTACCCAATTTATTGGGAGGTGGGTCGGGGGATACAAAATTCACTTTTCCGACATACGGTACCTTTTCACAGATTGTCCGACATTTGCCATACCAGTAATGTTACAGAAGAAAAATCAGCTGAAAAATCGCTGACATTTATTGTACGTTGTGAATGTGAGTATATGAACTGTTGAATGTTATTGAATTCAGCATTCCCTCAAAAGAACTCTTATATAGGTTACGATAGTGATGTGAGTAATGGCTCCATTATCTCATTTCAAAAACTGTATCGCGGTGGCCATTATGGCTGACACCCTGTTCATTTCCGCTCAATCATATTCTTCATTTGCTTTTCCTACAAAACACTTTCTCTGTGCGTGCACATGTTTGCACGAGAAGAATGAAGTAACCATAAACATTTTGTAAAGTTGAAGGAAATTTGAAAAGGGCAATATTTCGACTTCTAAAAACCAAAAAGCCGAACAAACTATCGGTAATGAAACGACATTTTCATTCAAAAAAAGAAAATGATAATTTTCTTCCTTTAAAAAAAAAAAAAATCTACCAGAGAAAAGGACACGAACGATTCCTTTTCGTGCCTCATGGAAAAAACGCATTTTGCACTTCCTTGAGCAAAGAAAAGATAACCTCGTTCCTCGAGGAGGGTCGACAAAAAAGCACGCATCTTGACTGTCGACGAGAAATAATGAAATAAATTGTAGTCGATCCTAAATCATGTCCGCAGACAGATTTGCAACTATAGGAGAGCATTTTCATGTCTATATCTTTAATATCAACTTCTCAGTAATTGATTATAATTAGGGTATGAAAGCATATAAAATGTAAATAAAAAAAAAAATGGAAATTTCTATTAAATACTGAAGATGGCTAGAAGAAATAAAAATTTTCATGGAAGTGTGGACCACTGAACTGATTCGTGAACTGACTTGTGACCATAAAGAGCTAAATCATACGGATTGGCTTTACGCAATACGCACCACTGTACTGAACTGTGAACTGAACTGGAAATGAGAAGAGAAGAGAAAACAAGTAACCTCGTTCCTCGAGGAGAGTTGGCAAAAAAGCACGCATCTTGACTCTCAACAAGAAATAATGGGAGAAAAATCCATGGAAGAATTAATAAATAATTCGACCTAATCCTACCCTAACCTGAAAAAAAAAATAATTCCTTGGAAATTTCTATTAAATACTGAAGATGGCTGAAATAAATAAAAATTTCTATGGAAATTTGAACCACTGAACTGAATTGTGACCATGAAGTGCTAAATCATACGGATAGAAGTAACACTCAAACAGTCTGCAGCTGTGATGTTAATAGAAAATAGACATCTCCATGGAAAATTTTTTTATTAGCGTATGATCAGAAGTAACGCTTAAAAAGTAACACTTTTTTTGTTAATGTGCCGAGAAGCAAAGACCTGAAAATGTCTAAAATAAGAAGGCAAAAATACTGCAGCCCAGGGTGGCAAAGTACTCAAAACCGGCCCTGCACATGACTCTAAAGTCAACTGCATTTCGACTTGAATTCGACGGCGATATCAAGTAGAATTTAAGTAACACATATGACTTTGAAATTCTACTACATTTCGACTAAAATTCGACGGCGAAATGGAGTCCAACTTATGTAGCACACATGACTTTCAATTCGACTAAATTTTGACTTGAATTCGACGACGAAATGGGGTCGAAATTGAGTAGCATGGAATAATCTAAAATTCGATTGCATGACGACTCAAAAGTGACGTCAGTTAGCAATCGATTTAGTTCAAAAATCGACTCCATTTCGACGAACTTTGGTGAAGACCTCAATTCGACGTGGCATTCCAGTCGACCTTAGGTCAACACTTTCTAACGACTCCAAGTCGACTCAAAATCAAGGGTCGACATGGTTTAACGGGGAGGCGAAGGGCTGCGAAATCTCACTGGATAGAAAAATATGTGATGGAAATTCGTTGGTCGACTTCATAATAAATTCTCTTCCACTCTCTTATCAGAGCTCAAAGTGGAAGGAACTAGCAATTTTCTATTTAGCCTAGGAAAATTCATCAAAAATAAGACAATAAAAGGAAAACATAGACATTAACGTTTTTTTGCAGAATACTATTGATACTGGCCCTCCTAATTTTCACCAAAACGATCGCATTTCAGAAAAAATGCTTTAAACCAAAATTTATTGTTCCCCGTGAGATTTTACCTGACAAAACTTCTGTTCAATGTTTCCTTACAGCTGTAGAAATGTAGATGGGGGAGGGGCAGAATATTTCGTCATGAATGTTAATAGTAGGTGTATTTTCTCATAAGAACGGAAGGCCGGGAGGGTGTTATGGAGACATATCTCCCTCTTATCCGATTGATCTAAAAATTTGCAGGATTTTCTTATTTTATTTCATTGAAACCGATTTAGGGAAGATCCCACGTAAAAACGGATGTTCGAAAATAAATGGTACTGGGAGGGGGGGGGGGTGCAATGTGACCTTTTTCTTCTCTATACATTTACCCAGACCTTATGAGAAAAAATTGGAATTTTCAATATTTTTGGGTTTTACTGACTTCGGCAAATAGAGAGGATGCAAATCATTCCCGGTTATGTTTTTCAACATCTCTTCAACCCAACCTTGGTCATTTATCTCCCCACTCTCCCTATTCGTGGATATCATATTATGAAATTTACGTTCTTTCATATTTTAGTGTTTTTTTTAGCATCAATAACAATTAATTTTTATCACACATTTTTGGAACATTCGTAAGCTCAAAGCATCGAATCTATGCACTGGTTGGAGAAGGAGGGAATGGGGGTTAAAGATCACAAAACTCAAAACTATTGATTTGGCTGTACATTAAAAATTGTGGTACTAAAGAGAGAGCGGGGCTCTGAAATTTCATAACTTGCAGTATGGGTATCGTTTCACAGTTTTTCAAGTCGCTGAAATTGTTTCTACAGGGAATTTCACTTCAAAATGAAAACTGTGATGCAGGTGGGGGGCGGGGGGGGACTTATAATGAAGATAACAATATGCTTAATATGGATTTAGTTTCGACTCGACGAAAAAACGAATATTTTCAATCAAGAAACGAAATTTTTCGATAACAGTATAACGGTTTTCAAGGTAGTTGAATTTGTTTTCGATGTTAGTTTACTTGGTAATAAGAATTCTGGCACCCAGAGGAGGAGGGAGGCGTGGAAATGAAGGTGATAAGAGGAGCAATATGACTATCATAATACTGGTTTTCAAGGTCACTGAATTCGTTTCTGACGACAATTTTGCTATAAAGTGAAAATTGCGACACACAAGGAATAGACAGTCGTCAGAGCCTGAAAACTGATACTCATTATCAGGAGCAGAGTGCCCCCCGGGTAACCGGAAAAATGTGGCCTGAAACAAATATAGCCTGGTAATCCGAGAATTGATTTAACACTCGTGGCCTGTTCATCCGAGAATTGAAGTAACATCTTCAAGCTTCTTCAATGCTTGTTTATGATTCCTCAAGACTTCTTTAAGGCGCGTTACTATTGCTTTAGATTTTTTTTTCTTCTAATTCTTCAAGGCATGTATAATACTTTTTACAGATCGTGCCGACTAGGTCACCCCTATCTTAACGCCTCGAAACTTTTTAACGATTTTTCAGATTCTTTGACCCTATTGACCAAATCTACTGAAATTTCGCTTACTCAGTTGCGGAAATTTCAAATTTCCGCAAAAAATTCGAGGTAGATGCCGAATTCGGGAGCAGAACGTAGCGATTTTTCTGATTTTTCCGCTGCAGTATCTGCAGCGTCTCCAGAATTCCTGTCCATTACGTTGCGTTACGCTGCGATTATCTAACCCGCGGCGGGCGCGGAATTTACTATTACGCTGCATTCAGCAGCTTAAAATAAAGCCGCAACTGATGCGTAATTTAAATATTGAGGCGTTCAGCTGCGAATAATGAACGTGCCTCAGTAGCGGACATTGTGGAATTTCTGTTCTGCCGCGACTTTATCTGTTCCGCATCAATAGTGGCTGACGCAGAATAAAATGTTCTGCGGCGACTTTATTTGTTCCGCATCAGAAGTGACTGACGCAGAATAAAAGTTGAGGCGTTCTACCGCGACTATTCCACATTCCGCGGCAGTAACGATTAGTGCGAAACATGAAAGTCGACACGTTCTACTGCGATCCTAATAACTGCTGCTGATCCAGAATTTTTTGGCCAGTAGCGTTTAGAAGCTGCAAATACAAAGCAGTGGCTGATGCGGACTTCAATATTAGAAGTGCTCCATTGTGACTGTGTATTCAATCTGCTGCACAGAATTTTTCTTAATATAGGCTAAAGGTACCGCAAAATTCAATAATAAACAATAAAGGATCTGTATAATAATCCTCCCTTTAAACCTCCCTAAACCTCCCTTCCATCCTCATTGTCACCAAGAAAACATATCTGTAGAACAAATTTTTTTCTTGTGTCTCAAAAAATTCAAATCGTTTTGAATTTTTATTGACGCTCGGATCATTTTTATGGTCTCTGATCATTATAATGACGTTGTTCTGTGTACACGTTCTTTATTATTGACGCAGCGCTCGAAATGATTGACCATGTATAATTCGCGTAAGTTGCCTCCAGGAAAAACGGTACATCTCTGCATTTTCGGAGCCTTTCCAATAATACGACGAATATCCCGATGAACAGTTTCATTGTGGTTGCCTTGAAGTTGCGAAAGAGGAGATATTATATTAAACTACCCGAAACCACTAAATAACCGAAAATCGATTTTTTGACAGACCACGTTTCACCAGTTTCACCTTTCATGTTCGAATGTAAATGTAGCGCAGTGCGCGATGATTTGGTTTCCCTATGTAATCCCCGTATGAATAATACAGTTATAGGGGGGAGAATTCCGCAGCCCCATAAGTTGATGACAGACAGAAAAAATAGTAGGTAACAGTATAGCAAAAATTTTCCTAGCATTTCATGTAATTTTCCATCTGTGTCCTCTTCCCCCTAGTCCGTCCCTAAAAGTAGATATATTTGTCCAAGGCACCCTGTTGTCAAGAGCGGACATTAAAAATTTGAAAACCTGAGTATAAATACCTATTTTCACTAACTCGAGCACCCGTAACCCATTCGATAATTGGAATGCGTATAAATTGGAACGAAATAACTGTCAAACGACCATTCGCAATTCACTTTATTTTACTTATGGCAGTGAGGTGTCGTCAAATTATCAAATATTTGATAACTGAACGGAAAAAGTCATCCAAGACCGATACAATAAGACATTATGAAAATCGAAAATGTTGACAAAAATTAATGTCGGAATTGAAAGTGTATGTCAAACCCGGTGTGACCAGATCGAACAGAAATTTTTTCGAACTTAGAGAAAGGCCCTTAACATAGGGACGTTATATGCCTTTCTTTCTTTACTATTTTCCAATACTGCAGGCTGCGTAGCTGCCGGTCACTTAGCGTCGCCGAGTCATCGTGTGATGTGTCGGCGTGTCGGCCGCTGTCCCGCTGGCCGTTATTCGAATTTCAAAATAATGATAAACGAAAGTTTCGTGCAATTTCCGATCTTGTTCTGTCGAAGTGAATATGGTGCAAACTTATGAAATTGAACCGTTAAAATTGTTGCAATTACTGTCGTTCATGGGAAGATTTTTTCACAAGGTCGTTTCCTAATATCGGTTATTCGCTAATGAAGAGAGGAACAAGTTATCAATTTATTTGATGAACTTGGTAAGTATTTACATTACCCGTAGCTGGTAGTACTATCTGACATCGGTTTCATATTGCACTGACATTTGTGTATTTGCATGAACACAGATTTATGACGAATGTAATCGCAGTTCCAACGTGCCCATTGTCCACTATTCAGCGATCCAAGTCGTCAGTTCACTCGTAAGTACAGTATTCATGTTTCAATGTGCACGTTCAAAGGCTCGAGCATGGTGCAGGAACTTTCTGCTTGACGACTATTTTGGCAAAATTGCACTCGTATGACGAGCGTGCACTAACGAATGTCACGCAACAAATTTCCTTAACGTATCCGCATTTAATCAATGTACAGTACCGTTGAATATGTTCATTCTGAACGTATGAACGTATTCAACGGTATTCAGAAATGAGATGTCGCTACTGCAAGATGCAGCGTACCGTTTTGTCAAATTCAAATTAGATTCTCATTTCGGCGTTGTGTTTTGATTAACAAAAAAACTGAAGCCAGTCTCAAGTTCTGAAATGTGGTACATGGTACAATTGACTAGTTCATGGACGATTGCTATCAGTTATCCAGGTGAGCGTTGTGAAGACATTTTGTGAAATAGCTGTGTCTCAAGATTGTTTAATATCAGAACTCTAACATCGCGAATCAAATAATGTGAAACTGATACAAATAAAGTTGGTGGCTGAATGAACAAACCTCTAGTATTTATCATTGGTAGCACGAATAGTTTGTTGTTGATAGGATTTCGTTGAACTCATTGCGGTTTCTGAAGTCAGTGGGCGGGTGTTTTTCCCTTCATGTGAAATTTCCCGTACAGTAGCGTTAGAAAGGGTGAATTCCAAATTCGACATTATGAAAATCAATCTGATCTTAAAGTTCCTGGTTCAGAGTATTTCTTTGGCTGCGTGTACATTTTCATAGAGGGAATCGATATGGTGATTATTAGGTCTGTTCAGGCAGCGTACAGAAATTAATCTTGATGATTTTTTCTGTAAGTTCTGTACAAACGTCTCTGTTCGTTTCTGTAGTGCTGTTGTGTAATCGTTTTAGCGTATGCTCAAACACTTTTTCTGCACTTTCTGTTGAAATTTCGATCACGTTTATTTTCACGGATAAATCTCCACATAAAATAAAATTGAACAATTGCAAATCACCTTCAACGTTCTCTTATGAAATTATTTAATTGTTAGCAAATTTTTTATAAGGAATAACCAAAGTTTTTTTCCGTTCCAACTGTTCACAAAAAAGTTACAGAAACTTACAGAAACTCCAAAAAGTTGGTGCTTGAACATTCTCTCTGCAGTTACAGAAAGTGCAGAAAAGTTGCCCAAACGCACTTTCTGTCCATTTTGTCAATGTTGGTAGTTTCTGTATGCTGCCCAAACAGACCTATTTTGTTTCAACAGACGCTAATATTTTTTCCTGACGTTTTGGCCGTATTATATGGGGTTAGCAGGGCGTCCATTTAGTCACTTTTTTCTACAAAGGTCACTTCTTGCCACTCATTCTGTATACATTTCACTTTTCAATAATCTGCTCTCATGCTGAAAATTTAATTTTCAGATTCCAGAAATGCAGCCACCCAACACGCGAATGCGACGCGAAATTTTATCTGAAAAACTTGATAAATTGTTCGTTTATTTTCAAATAAAAATTGTTTTTCTTTATACTAGCATCAGAAAATTAATGAAAGTCGGCGTAGTATGCATTGAAGAATATTCTGCTTTGTACAGCAGTGAAATAATAGTCGCTCCTGAACGCTGCTGAATAAAATATTTCGCCAGTTCTCTTCCAATATAGTCCGCTCCGAGACGCTCCAGAGAAATAATTATGTAGCAAATATAATTGATGAAACGTAGTGGAACGTTGCGGAAATAGATTTTGTTCGAAGCAGAACTATGCGGAAATAGATTTTTTTCGAAGCGGAATAATGCGGAATATGATTTTTTCTGCGTCAGTAGAGGAATAGAATTCCGCAGCTGAACGTTGCGTGGTAGGAAATACCGTACAGGATTGCGGAAAACGGATTCAGTTTCTTCGCGACTGAAGTTGCGGAAATTATTTTCCGTTTCAGTAGCGAGAAAAAAGTGTCTCATTTTGCAGAAATTTTGAGACGCTGCGGAATCTTGCGGAATTTAAATGTGAAAATGGTCAATAGGGGATATTTTCTGTACTTTGTTCAGAGTCACTAAGATATTTTTTTATAACTATGTCACCTGTTTGAGACTGTTTTAGAATTGTTTCAACTTTTTTGACATTCATCTAGATCAGAGACGAAACGTGTGGAGAAGAAGAATTTACCTGCAAATATTTTTTCAAACAAAAATTCCCCGATAAAATTTTCTTAAAATTTGACGATTTTTTAATCAAAATATTTTTTAATTGAAAAAAAAATGAACAAACAAGCAAACGTTCTTAGGACATGAAAAATTCAGATGAACAGTTTCAAAACTTGCCGACTGTCAAATGATTGGGGGTGTTTCACCCCCTCCCTCCAGTTTCGTCTCTGCATATGCAGATTGGAACCTTATCCACAAGCACTCACATTTGCGCATATGAGCATTCCCCTAGTCCGGGAGAGTAAGCTGGAAGGATGTTGGGAATACTTGAGAGGAACACACAACTTCCTTTACACATTAAGGCAATCGTTATTACTCTTCGTGATATTTTTTCTGAATTTCTTCTGATTAGTCTCCTAAATTGGTTCCAATAAAATAAAAAAATGAATAAAATTAAATAAAAAACTATAAAGTTTCAGGTCGATTGGATTAGAGGAATATACTGAATTTCTCTCCAATATTCACCAGGACCAAAGCCCGTAAATTAAACAATAGAACATTTGCTATTGGATTCAGATTGTGATACTGAAAAATAGGTTTTTTGCTTTCAACTTTTAGATTTTAATAAAATGTTCAACTTTCTCAAATATCAGGCTCTAGGTCAAACAGAGAAACTAGTAAAAACAGAGTAGTCATTGAAACTCGAAATTCAACGTTTGTTACCGACTTTCAGATTTTCGAAATGTCTTCCACATTTCAGCTTTGTTTCAACCTTTCAGATAACGTTTGATACTCAGCTTGAAACCTTCGGTTTTTGACTAGCTAGTCTCTGACGGGAGTCCAGGGTATTCCATTTTCAGAAACGAAATTTAACTATCAGTTTGGGAAGGTGGATAAGAAAAACTTGCAGACAAATGTTTTTTGAAAACTAAAAATTCGCGGACAAAATATTTGAAAAATTAAAAATTTGCCGATTTTTGAATTGAAATAACTTTTAACTGAAAAAAAAAAAAATTAAAAAAATAAACAAACAAACATTTATAAAAAATTAAAAATTCAAATTAATAATTTCAAAATTTGCTGGCTGTCAAATGATGGGGAGGGGGGTGCTTCAACCCCCCTCACACCTCTTACAGTTTCGTCCCTGATCTGGGTGGATTTAGACTTCCTTAAGACTTTTTTAGCCTTCTTAAATCTAGTTTAGAACGTTTCAAAGCTTTTGAACACGTTTTTATCATTTCTAAGGATCTTCGAAATTAGTTTCAAGACTATTCTTGGCTTGAGATTTTTAAAGACTGTTCTCGACATTACGAGAACTATTTGAGACTTTTTCATACTTATTAAAGCTTCTTTGGAAATCATTCAGACGGGTTTAGATTCTTCGAGATTCATTATGATTTATCACGCCCTGCTTTAGATTTATCAAGGTTTCTTTAGGACTCTTACAATATGACTGAAACTTTTTAAGACTACTCTTGAGATTCTTCTACTCTAGTTAAAGGCTTATAGAGGCGGGTTCAGTATTTTTTGAGATTCTTTAAAGTTTTTCTAAACTTGTTTGTTTCAGTGTCTAGTCGAGTTTTAAGAAGTCTCAATAGGTCTATAAGAGTCTTGGTAAAGTCTGAAAGAGTCTGAAGATGTCTCTGTATATAGAGCATAAAAATCTGGACGGGGCAGATTAGCCCATTCTGGCGTAGGAGGCAAGATCAAAATTGGCGCCCTCACGATAATGTGAGACATTATACCGCCCCGTATTTATGTTGAAAAATAATTTTTGTCGCCCCCTAATAGCGCATTTTTCTTCTCCGCGCTCTGAGCAGATGCTTCTCATGCTTATGTGTTAATAAGCTTTAGAAATAATGTGGAACAATCCTGGACGAGTCTTTAAAAATAAAGTACCTACCCCTGACAGAATTCTAAACTCCGAAACGGGGGAAAATTTGAAAATGCTCTTTTAAGATTCATTTCAGCGAGTCTTACGTTGTTGTTTTTTTCTTAAGTCTGGAAGAGTCTGAAAAAGTCTGTATAGTATGTAGAGTATTTAATCTTAAATACAAAAAAGTTTTAGAGAGAACCTTGAAGATTTCTGGAAGGGTTTTGATGAAGAGTAAATCAGCTTAAAAGAATTTCAAGGAAAAAAATTGAAAATACCCTGTTTACAACTTACGCAAGGGTCTTATAAGAATCTGTAAGAGTCTGAAAAAATATTCGTACAATCTGAAATAATAATCTTGAGCAAGAATGAAAAAGTTTTACAGATGGTTTCGAACAATTATGGAAGAGTCTGAAAGAATTTTAAAAACTATGAAGCAATATCTCCCACCCCACTTCTCCAAGCAAGGGGAAAATTACAAAATACCCATTTTATTGCTTAGTTTAACGATTCTTGAAGGGTCAAGTAAAAGTCTGGAAGAGTTTTAAGAAAATCTTCGTGGAGTCAAGAATAATCTTAAACAAATTCGAAAAAGTTTCTTCTAGAAGACTTTTGCCAGGATAAAATACATCTGAAAGAATTTTAAAGAAGTATCTTGACACCTTCCCCATCTGCCCGCGAGTCTATTGTAAACGAAAATTTAAGATGGAGCGTTACGAAATACACTGCTTCTTCTTTTATAATTACTGCCCCAGTACCCGCTCCCAGCGATAGCGATTTGGGATATGGAGGTGGAATGAGAAGATAACTAACCCCTCTTCCATCTCCCCCAGAAAATTCTAGGAAAACGTAGTCTTCCTAAAAATTGCTACTGAATACGATTGGTTCCATATTAGGTGTAGGAAAATGAAAAAATGAAAATGAAAGAGTTCCGCAGGAGATTCTCGAAGCAAGTTTTTTTTTAACCTCTTCCTGAAAAAAGTACAGATCGCTACCCTTTGGCTCAAAAATTTCGAGGTATTGGCGGTAATTGCAGATGGAAGAGAGTACGGTTGGCTGATTGTAGTCTAAGGATAAATTTACAACGATATTTCAATGTTTTTTTCTTCACAATGATACGATTGATATTTGAAATTGCAGAGCTGCAATAAATTGTATGTACGAGTAAATGACTACGGCAATGTCACAAATACATTAAGATCGACAGATGATAATCGGAACATTATGCAGACTAAGTACTATTTCAAAATTTCAAAATTACTTATCACTCGAGTGTCGCTTACCTACTTTAGAAACTTATATTAGCTGGTAACGTCATATTTCAGGAATGACGTTATTTTTATAATGCGCATGATACCAGTATCAGGGCCAACGAAAACTGAAGGCTAGATCGCCGGAAAGCGAAAAAAAAACTAAAACTTTTCAACTTGTTGGATTTTTTTTAACTCGCCTGACTGAAATGGTAAATTTTCACAAGTACTGAGTAAAAAATTCCTACGGGGGGGGGAGTTGTGCCCCCACCCCCTCTATCGGTACGTCCCAGCAAACACGGCAACATAAAAATCTAACTTGTAAGAAAAACGAGTGGGAGAGTTGTGCCCCCACCCCCTCTATCGGTACGTTCCAGCAAACACGGCAACATAAGAATCTAACTTGTAAGAAAAACGAGTTCAAAGTTCCTGTAGTATATCCGCCACTTTTATTTTTATATCATTTTTAAATTAATTTTCCGGACACAAATGGATATGTTTTTAGGTCTATTTTTTCACGCTGACTCCGATGCTACCTACCATCGGTTTAAAGAAAACACGTTTAAAATATTCCAGGCGCGCACTGGATAATAGCGTTACATCTCCTCTATGTAGATGAAAGAATAAGCCCCTAGGCCTAACGCTGAATATTTGGCTGTCAGTCAGGGTTTATGATTACTGTCCCATATGAAGAAGAAGAGGAGTGAAGAAAACTACAGGTATGACTAGGGTACCAACTTTTTTCTTTTTGAAGAAGTTATTAGGAATGTTGAATTCTGAAAGGGGTACAAATAATACTTTGTATTTTTTGAGATTGTTTAGGGTCTCATTCCCACATCGTCGCTCTTAATAACAGCCTACAGAAACAAGACAAAAAGTTTGAAATGTATTACATTCCTACAGAAATGAAATGTATGATGACCGAAGTTATTCGGAATTACTTAGTAAAGCTGAAGTCATGTCACGGGTCAGTGGTGGCAAGCTGGCAACTTGGATTTTCTTCGTGTGTTGCCCGACTTTATTAAACTGGGGGGGGGGGGATTTGCTAAATTATTCTTTAAATCCAAATATTCAAATAAACATGGGTTTTTGAGGTAAGTATTTTTCGAATCTTTTTCGTGTGGTGCCCAAGTAGTGTCGTATGTTGTCCGAGCCTCAGGATAGTATTGAAGGTGCCAGCACTGTCGCGGGTGGTCCTTGAAGTTGATTCGAATACATCTTCAGTGGTGACTTCTGTCCCTGGTGGAATATATTTGGTGGTCGTAGCAAGAGGTTTACTGGTGCTTGTGGTGGTATTCATCTCAATGGCTATGTTCGTTTCCGTAGTCGTAGTCCGTTTACCAGTTGTAAATTTTTCATTCCGCAACAAGCCTGGCTTTTATAAACGTGTTCCCTTGCAGTAAGAAGCCTTCCAGACGACGTTGGAGACCGCGAAAAATGGAAATGTTGCTGGGACAGTGTTCCCGATAGTGGAAACAATTATTCGACACCAAAGAAACAAAAATTCAGTTCTTTCCCGATGTGAAGAGTGTTTACGAAACATTTTTCAAAATTTCTTTCTTAATTTTTGTAGTTTTACCCGCCTTTATTACTTTTTGCTACAACTTTTGCTACCTTGGACAGTAACAGTCCCTCTATTCTGAATACTGAAGTTCAAAACACTGAAATGAGTTGAATTTTTGAATGAAATATTTTTTTTCTCACGTAACAATGACTTTTCTGATACAGATTAATGGCATCTTCAGACCCATATTATCTAAGTCGTGCAGTAAACAAAGAAATATGAGGTATTGCCAGAAGATTACAGCAGTTACTTGACATTCCTGGTAAAAGTACCCAAGCTGAGAACGAAGTCACAGAGACAGAGACGAAACTTGACTTTCAGTTTGGGGGGGGGGAGAAGGAAAATTTGCCGACAAATTTTTTTTTAATTTGAAAATTTGCCGATTTTTTAATTGAAAAAAATTAATTAATTAACAAACAAACAAACGTTTTTAGAAAATAAAAAATTCAAATGAATAGTTTCGAATTTTGCCGACTGTCAAATTATTGGGGCTATTTCACCCCTCCCCCATAGTTTTATTCCTACAAATGCAGATTGGAACCTGATTCCCCAAGCACTCACATTTGCGCACATGAGCATACCCTAGTCTGGGAGGGTAAGCTGGAAGGATATTAGGAATACTTGAGAGGAACACACAATTTCCTTTACACTAAGGTGGTCGTTATTTACTCGCAGTGATAATTTTTTTTCTGAATTTCCTCTGATTTGTCTCCTAAACTGGTTCCAATAAATTAAAAAATAAAATAAAATAAATGAATAAAAAAGTTTTAGGTTAATCGGATTAGAGGTATCCGTGCCACAAGCTCCCTTTCGTTCTTAAGGGAAAAGCACACGGAATTTTGACTTTTGTTCCAGACTAAATTTTACCGACTTTTCGAAGAAAAGGGAGGTATTACACTCGTCACAGTTGTGAAGTTGGGGGCGGGGGCAATGTTTTTTTTGCGTTTCAGAGTGTTTAGAACACGACTGTAATAGTGGCTGAATTTCAGGTTTCCTTATATATATATATATATATATATATATAGGTTTATATATGTACACCCTAATTTTGTGGGAAGAAAATCTCAGAAACTATTGAATCAATTGATTCCAAATTTTAGTATATTATGGAGAAGTACTCGAAGTTGTTAAAATAAGCTTTTGAAGGCAATCGGTCGAGCCGTTCGTGAGTTTTCCTTGAGGACAAAATTTGTGGCACAAAAATCTCAGGAACTATCGAATCATTTGATTCCAAATTTTGGTACATTATAGATTAGTACTCGAAGTTGTATTGGTGAAAGTTTGATAACAATCGGTTGAGTCGTTCACGAGTTTCCTCAATTTAAGTTCAGCATAAGAAGCGCGAGGCGACTTATGTACTCGATGTTGTTTGGGATTTAATTTATACGAAATCGAATTTTGATAGCCGCGTAGTTCTGTTGTATTATACAAATGTTTCGGTCTTACACGTTTCCGCCTTGAATGTATCGATTTCAAATTTATACGAACTCTAATTTTGATAGCCGGGTAGTTTTATATTTTTTTTTATAATACTATTCTCTGTCGAGAGTTGCGTTTTTTAAAACGTGAATGGCCTTAAACATTTCAGCCGAATACCACTAGTCCTTGTCGACATTTGCGTTTTCTAAAACGTTTACCACTTAAAACGTGTCGACAGTGTTCCGAGTACGTTTCGGTATTACTGCGAGGAACGAGCGAAGCGAGTTCCGAGTGCTTTTCGGCCGAAGGCCGAAAAGTCGGTACTGCTTTCGCTTCGCGAAAGCAGTTTTTCTCCTATATTCGCTAGGACCAGAGCCCGTAAATTAAACAATAGGACATTTGCTATCGGATTCAGATTGTGACCTTGGCAAATAAGTCTTTTGCTTTCAACTTTTAGATTTTTCAACTTTCTCAAATTTCAGGCTCTAGGTCAAACAGAGAATCTGGTAATAACAAAGTAGTCGCTGAAATTCGAAATTCAACGTTTGCTACCAACTTTCAGATTTTCGAAATGTCTTCCACTTTTCAGCTTTGTTTTTCTACCTTCCAGATAACGTTCGATACTCAGCTTGAAACCTTCGGCTTTTGACTGACTAGTCTCTGACAGGAGTCCAGATTATTCAATTTTCAAAAACGAAACTTAACTTTCAGTTTGGCGAGGTGGAGGAGAAAACTTTGTCGACAATTATTTTTTGAAAACTAAAAATTCGCCGACATTTTTTATTTAAATTAAAAATTTGCCGATTTTCTAATCGAAGAATATTTTAATTGAAAAAGAAATATGTAAATAAACAAACAAACATTCATAAAAAATGAAAAGTTCAAACGAATAGTTTCAAAATTTGCCGACTGCCAAATTATTGGGGAGGGGGTGTTTCAACCTCCCACCCCTTCCTATAGTTTTACCCCAGCACAGAGAAGGTAGATGAAACAGTCTCACCAGAGGGAATAAGCTCTGAGACACAAGATTCCATCAGCAATGATGAAGAAAATACAACGGAAGATGAATACGAAGAAGACTACGAAAGTGACAAATCAGATTATAGTAGTTGAAGAACAAAACGATTCTGAAAGTGAAGAAGAGAATATTTCTACTAGTTAACTATAGTAGTTATCTTTTAACTTTTTTCTTCATTTTTTGTTAATGATATATTTCTTAAAAGCTTTTTATCTTTCATACTTTTTTATTTCTTTTTTGTATACTACAAAAAATGTATTACTATTTTCAATTAATACCCAATATGATAATTTTCAAAACTTTGAGTGTCTGTCTTCCAGGGGTCCATGTTGGGTTTTTGAAAAAAATAATGCCCAGAGCAGATTTGGATGTCAGACAAACATATACATTCCCATACTCAACACGATAATTTTCAAAATTTCAAGTTTTTCCTCCGCTCCCTAGGGGTCAACGTTGGGTTTTTGGGTAAAATAGTGCCAGAAATAGAAAGGGAAGGCAAAAAAAAACATATATTATATATCCAACACAATAATTATCAAAATTTTGAGTTTTGTTCCTCCCCACCCCCAAGGGCTTGTATCAGAGTTTTCGTCAAAATATAATCCTCGAAAGCCCCTGTATACCATGTTTCAAATTTTTGGCGCTCTAAATTTTTTTAAAGCCCACTTGTGACATTGTGCATCAGCAAAAATAACAAATGCATACTTTAGTACTGAGTCAGTAAAAATCGAGTGTATATAGTATAATGTAGATTGCTCTGAGGGTACCGCTACCCAAAGCCTCCCTACTCTCTCCCTTATCATGTCTCTTACTGATGGTATCAGCATAGCACCTAGTTCATCAATACCTTTGACTATGTTTATTTTATATTACAGTTATTATATTCAATCGCGAAATCATGATTCTGGATCCGCTCAATGAAGGAGAGTAGGTGGCTCCAGGTTGTTGTTCCCCAGGGCGAGCTACATGTGACCTGTCAGGAAGAAACGTGCATTTGGTTCAAAACGTCAAATGTGCAGGAGAAGCGAATTAAAATTCACATCATAACCTGATAACAATATTCCTTAAAATCGTAGCAGCTCAAAAATGTTTTTTAGAATTTTTCTGACAGGGTCACGTGCATGAAAGAGCAGCCATTAAATAACCAAGAACATCGAAAAATCGATTTTGTGGACCAAATGCACGTTTTATCCTGACAGGTCACACATGTACTATATACTCGATTTTTGCTGACTTAGTGCTAAAATATACCTTTGATTTTTTTTTTGCTGTGACCTGCTGACATATCAGTTTTTTTTTGGGACAGATTTTGGCTCCGAAGAAGAATTAAGTAACGCCTCGCTACTTGTACATTTTAAATGGACGGAGTCAAGTACTTCCGATTACTCGGAGGAGAGTTAAAGAAGACACCTACCTCACGAACCAATTAACCAGGAAGACCATTATGAGTCTCACAAGCTCTTATTATTAATAATAATAATAATAATAATAATAATAATAATAAATAAAAAACTACATAATATGTTTACATTGGTGCCCGCAGAGGATAAGCTTTTCGTATTTGTTTTTTGTTTTTGTGCATAGTTAGGGATATTTGTGATTCAGGTAATTAAATCGTTCAATAATACGTTTATTAACATACAAAAATACAGCCAGTGACTCATGTCCATGTAACTATTCACTAATCTCAATTCAAATAAGAACAAAAATCAGGGTTAAATTATGGTCGTCAGCATTTTCTCTTGCTACCTCATAAAAAAATTCTACGGGCGCCCATGTATATTTAGCTTATTCCAGACTCTTCCTGATAACAGAAACCACACATGTAAGAGGAAAACAGACAAAAGTACCTACTGTGTTCAGTGTTGAAAAATACTTAATTTTACTCTCAACCCAAGCCCTGGAATCCGCTCTTTCGAGCATTACTTCAAAGACGTCGGGGAGGCTGTTAAGGCTGTCTCAGCCCTCTTCTCATATTGCCGAAAAACCGGCGCCTAGGTCGAAAATGTAGCGAGTTGCTACATGGGCTCGAGTCCGGGACCCCGGATTCCGAGACCAGCGTGCTATCCTCTCGGCCAATCAAACATCCTAGACATTATTTCTCCAAATACGAAATACGTTTTTTGTTTTCCACATTCTTATTAATAATATTAAGACCTCTGTGTACGCTTTATCCACTGAGTTAAGTATTATCACCCTGTGGATAACCCTTTGAGCTACATCGAAGCGGGGGTTTCTATTTCTTCAGTTCTGACTTTCGAACCATCAAAGAGCTACAATTGTTCTTGAAAATTTGTCTCATCTATTTTGTTATCCAGCCCTTTTTGTAGAACTATTGCCAATTCAATCGAACCCTAATGTTCATTGTCATGATACACGGTTTGCTAGATTTTAGCAACGTTGCATTCCACCGTTCCACCTATTATTCGTAAAACCCAGTCTAGCAGAAATTATCGCGCGTAGGAGGAATCGCAGAACAAAATCTACAGCGTTTAACGTTGAAAAAAATCTTCGAAAATGTTGAATGTCTTTTTTTATTCTTCTTCTTCTACATCGAAGTGGCATCGGTAGCATACAGATAACATAGGTATTTGAAAATATTTGACTCGCCAAAATAAATTCTTTCAATAACGATGGAATGCGACCCGTTGTGTGGGTGGGTTCGGCGGGACACTTGCAGCAATAAATGTACGTTCCACTTGAGAAAACAAACCTAACGCTTTCTGGATTAAATTACTTTAAATTTCGAGCATTAAAATTTGAATCATTTTTACGAAGATTTAAGCCCGGATTGTGCTCGTACGGAAGTAGAACGCATTAAAAAGGATTCCTCGAGCTACGACTTCAACAACAGCTGATCATAAAGTTACAGAAGTAATGGGAAAGCTTTTCCAACAAAGTAGAAATAAAAACGGTTCCTAAATTTCGGATCGGGATTTATAAAAAACATAATTAAATAATTTTCTTCCAGCGAAAGGAAGGGCATTGTTCACGGGACAACTAAGGAGTGAAAGCTACATAAACTTTGAAAATGTCGATAAAAAAAGGAGTGGGATTTAATGCCGGTAATTTTACGAAGTTATTGCAGGCAATGCTGTAATACTCGTAATATGGTAACAAAAATAACGTTTCAGCTTTTCCCCGGATTCGTGGTAAATGGTCTAGACAATAATATCCGTCGCACCAATCCAATATTATTATTATTAGGTATTATTATTTTTTGTTTAAAAATACCAAGAAAGAACGAAGCTAAAGCCCCTCCCCCCCGCTTATTCCAGACTCTTCCTGATAACAGAAACCACACATGTAAGAGGAAAACAGACAAAAGTACCTACTGTGTTCAGTGTTGAAAAATACTTAATTTTACTCTCAACCCAAGCCCTGGAATCCGCTCTTTCGAGCATTACTTCAAAGACGTCGGGGAGGCTGTTAAGGCTGTCTCAGCCCTCTTCTCATATTGCCGAAAAACCGGCGCCTAGGTCGAAAATGTAGCGAGTTGCTACATGGGCTCGAGTCCGGGACCCCGGATTCCGAGACCAGCGTGCTATCCTCTCGGCCAATCAAACATCCTAGACATTATTTCTCCAAATACGAAATACGTTTTTTGTTTTCCACATTCTTATTAATAATATTAAGACCTCTGTGTACGCTTTATCCACTGAGTTAAGTATTATCACCCTGTGGATAACCCTTTGAGCTACATCGAAGCGGGGTTTCTATTTCTTCAGTTCTGACTTTCGAACCATCAAAGAGCTACAATTGTTCTTGAAAATTTGTCTCATCTATTTTGTTATCCAGCCCTTTTTGTAGAACTATTGCCAATTCAATCGAACCCTAATGTTCATTGTCATGATACACGGTTTGCTAGATTTTAGCAACGTTGCATTCCACCGTTCCACCTATTATTCGTAAAACCCAGTCTAGCAGAAATTATCGCGCGTAGGAGGAATCGCAGAACAAAATCTACAGCGTTTAACGTTGAAAAAAATCTTCGAAAATGTTGAATGTCTTTTTTTATTCTTCTTCTTCTACATCGAAGTGGCATCGGTAGCATACAGATAACATAGGTATTTGAAAATATTTGACTCGCCAAAATAAATTCTTTCAATAACGATGGAATGCGACCCGTTGTGTGGGTGGGTTCGGCGGGACACTTGCAGCAATAAATGTACGTTCCACTTGAGAAAACAAACCTAACGCTTTCTGGATTAAATTACTTTAAATTTCGAGCATTAAAATTTGAATCATTTTTACGAAGATTTAAGCCCGGATTGTGCTCGTACGGAAGTAGAACGCATTAAAAAGGATTCCTCGAGCTACGACTTCAACAACAGCTGATCATAAAGTTACAGAAGTAATGGGAAAGCTTTTCCAACAAAGTAGAAATAAAAACGGTTCCTAAATTTCGGATCGGGATTTATAAAAAACAATAATTAAATAATTTTCTTCCAGCGAAAGGAAGGGCATTGTTCACGGGACAACTAAGGAGTGAAAGCTACATAAACTTTGAAAATGTCGATAAAAAAAGGAGTGGGATTTAATGCCGGTAATTTTACGAAGTTATTGCAGGCAATGCTGTAATACTCGTAATATGGTAACAAAAATAACGTTTCAGCTTTTCCCCGGATTCGTGGTAAATGGTCTAGACAATAATATCCGTCGCACCAATCCAATATTATTATTATTAGGTATTATTATTTTTTGTTTAAAAATACCAAGAAAGAACGAAGCTAAAGCCCCTCCCCCCCAATCCAATATTATTATTATTATTAGGTATTATTATTTTTTGTTTAGAAATACCAAGAAAGAACGAAGCTAAAGCCCCCCCCCCCCCTAATAAGGTGATCGGCTGGCAACATTGGGTGTAAAATTGAAAAAATAGGAAATTTGTTTACAGTTCTGAAATATTTAGAGCGTAACCCAATCAATTCGAATAAATGATTAAGTACCCCCTGCAAATAGAGCCCTAATGGATTTCAGAAAAATCGATAGGTACAAAGTGTCCAGAAAGTAACACAACTCGCGTGCTAATGAAACATGATAAAGGTTTTCTGAATTCTGAACTTGTTTTATTGTTTCTCCTTTAATTTTGATCGTTACTGCGATCCGGTGTTTTGAAAAGACCATAGTTTTTGTTTTTGTAGCGTTCAAAAACAGTCCGGCTTCTTCACTATGTCGGACCACTGAATCCATCATCTGCTGCAGCTCCCTCTGACGTCTCGCTATAATCACCGAAGGGAAGAGGGGGGATTACGAGGATAATAGTAGAGTACAAGTGGGAATAAGAGGGCAAGTTTGCTCAAGCATTTCTTATTGAAACTGTTCCATGTGAAGTCACAACACAAGAAAACGTCCCTATTTCCCTGCAAACTAATTCTTCCTGTTGAGAGCGCGACAAGTTCTATCCGGCCTGGAAATTTGAGAACTGACAAGTTTGTTATATTTCGTATTCAATTTAATGTACATGAAAATACATTCAGTTCAAAAGCAAACGAGAGGCTCTGGATTGAGTCAATCAGGGGAGGGGCTCTGGATGGTGATACTCTTGCGGTAGGGGACAAACACTTTTTTTCCACGGACCCATTTATCTATATTGTCGCTATCACATGGTAAGTTTAAAGACACATTCAGTAACTTTCACTTCCAGAGATGAAATTTTGATCAAGGATAGCACGCGGGTTGCATATACTCAATATTTGAAGGAGAATCATGACGTTTTTCTTATGTTGTGACGTCACACGAAGGAATTTCCATAAGAAATACGTACGCAGGCGAGCTTGCCCTCTATTCCCTATTTTTACTCTACTGATAATTCTCCTCCTGACGGTCCAAAATAATTCTTTCTGTAGAAATTCTCCAAAAAATTGAAAAAATATTGCTTACTTTCCTCGCAAATGAGTGTTTTTTTTATTTTTTTTATTCACCTCAATAGAAAAATTATAGTACAGAGCCAGATCTGACTCAAAGAAGTTGGTTATGTTTTCACCCTCTCTGTAATACAAATTATCAAAGAAACTGAAATACTAGAATCGAGGCCCTGAAGAAGACAACCATAATGTTTTCCCATCGATCATTTTACGATTCCGATTCTGAAATTATGAAACTCTCCTTACCTCTCTGACTATTTTTCGTCTATTAAATGGAAAACATGATTATCAAATCCATGGTAAGTGAACTATTGGGTACATCAATTTACATAAGTTTTTGTGCAATAATTAGCGCTGTCCGGAAACAGGTATCGCCAAAGATTGTTTAAACTTCATTAATGAACACAATCTTAAACTTAACGAACAAGTTTGCTGAGATAAGGAGGCATGTATATGTTAGCGGCACTTTGTAAATTAAGGCAATTTGTAAATATCCTAGGTAGTATATTTAGGCAATTTATTAAAGGTTCACTTTGTTTTATAGAATACCTAGGCGAGTTACAAATGTCCTAGGTACGTCTTGAATTGCCTATCGGTAATGTGTAAATAGCGATTACACACCAAGAACTTTCAGTTCGAAGAATAATTTTTATCATTTAGAATACGTCACACATCATATCTACCACCAGAACTTCTACCCCAGATGAGTAGAAAAAAGAGTCGCTGAAACAAGTCGCCGAAAAATATCGTCGTAAAAATGCGCGGCTAATCTCCGTCGGGTTCAACCCCTCGAGGGGACCATCGTACGAGAGGTACCCTAGACTTCACCAGGGGCCTCGGCGACGCGCTCCGCGTAAGAACAGAAAGAATCATCGTCGCCTATTCGCCATTTCGTTGTTTTTTGTTTAAAAAAGTAATTTTACTGTAAAAATTCATTTTTGTGTAAACGCGCTCTTCGAAGTACGAGTACTGTGCGAAATAAACGACGTTCGTCCGGTAGCAACAATCACCGGTTGATGGACATGACCAGTCCGGTAATTGAAACACACATATTATGGTGAGTGTGCGGAAATTTTTATCGTCAGCGATCCGGGATGTGGAAATTCGTCATGGAGCCCGATTCTTAGAGATTAAGATGTAACCATATGCCTAAGCATAAAAATGTTTAAGTAGTCACCGAAATCCCTCAATAGCTATCAAAATTTTGATCTGAAAAGTGGCGGTTTATGGGGGATGACTCACGGTTACGAGGGGGCACAGATGTCATGGCTTTCCCTCCTCTTTACCTCGTTCAGGAATAACTGAACTTAATGAACAAATGGCCCCGTTTGCATAAAACCCCGCGAGTCCAAAGGCGTGACCCGGGAGCCCGTAAAGCCTAAAGGCATGGCTAGGGATGCTACAAAGCAGTGGTACCATATGTCTAATTATTATGTCGACCTCGCCATATAATTCGGCGAGTCGCCGGTTTCTTTTAAAACTTCAAACATCTATCCACACCTAAGCGAGTGTAATACCCCCTGTGGGGGCTGTGACATTTGGGCTTCACCTCAATGGCCGGTGGAGGAGTTACCTCATGGACCGCCCCCAAAATTAACAAAATTAAATAGAATGGGTGAATATGACCCGACAATGGTCCTGGCTTGTACGTGATTGGCCCTGTAGAGATTTTGGTGACAAGACAGTGGGCCCACCGTTAGTAACTAATGTATGATTTTAATATTTTAAGCTTCGTTACAGGACAGCTAAGTCCAAATACGGCAACATATCACAATAAAATTTATTTTCTAAAACTTTTTCCCGTTTTTTCGTTTTCGATTTATAGTTACAGAAAAAACGGGTGGCATCCCTGGACGAGTGTTCACCCGACACTCGCACTTTCGAAATCCCCCACGGGTAGGAGTCGGTTTACCCCTTACATTAGCGGTACGTAAGGCTCCGCTATATGCGTCGAACCTCGCAACAACAGACCGAAAAAGACATTTTAAAGAAGCATATCGACATTCGAAGAAAAAATTGAGAAAACTATTGAAACAGATTATCTTTCGCTAAATTCGAATATTTGATTAAATTTCTGATTTGATCCCCACTCGAACCCAAAAAATCCGAACTTCGCAATGAAAATATTTCATAACATTCCATTAAACTCTTTCACGAGCATCGTTATAGCTTGTGTCACGATGAATTACAAACTTGTCAAGGAAAAATCGAAATATCTGATTTCTGGACAAGAACGTAATAAAACAAATTCATTTAGAGGGTGAGAAACATTTTCCAACTATTGAAGCGAATATAGTTCAAAACCACGTTACGGGGGAAAAGGCTCTTTTGAAATGCACGAACCCGCCCCTTTGAGCATCTGAAATTGCGAATTTTCCAATTCTAACTCCGAAAGATAGAGGATGACCACGTAACCCCCGTAGCTACGGTTTTGTTCCAGGGTCGCACAGGGAATCGCAGAACACAATTCCAAATAGGTAACAAGGGATTATCTTTTATCTTTTATAATTTATTATTCTCATTATTGCATCAAATATTTGATCCGACTTCGATTTATGCTCCCAAAATTCGAACTTGTTACAAGAAGTTGAGTATTTTTTTTAGATTTCAAATCGTTAAATGGAGAAAAGAAGGAAGATGAATGAAAAATTTAAATTCAGCAATCTTGAAAAAACGTTCTTATTTTTCAATCTGTGAAATTTTTAATTTCAATAATCTTGATTTTTTCAGTCGTCTTCCATGGGAGATTTCTCTGCGCAGTGTTTTTATTTTCTGTTATTTCAATTCACACAGAAAGTTTAACAATTTGTATAAAGATGACAAAATTTTAATTTCATTTTCAAATTTTCGAGTCAAATTTTACTTGTTTCCACGAGCTTTTCAACTTACTACCAGACGAAATAAAATTTAAAAAAATCAACTTTACTCAGTGATTTGTTATTCATCTTGCCATAAGCTTCCTATGTACGTAAAAGAGAAAATATTCTCCAAGAATTCTTGGGATCCAGGTAAGATGTACAGAAAAATTCGAAACCAGAGTAATGTTATTCACTAAAAATCTCAATGTCGATTCATTCCAACTCTTTTCAAGTCAAGATGATTTCGTCCTTATAACGTTCTCTTTGAAGCTATTGTATGGTGGTGGAAGCCCCGTGTGGGGACGGGTAGCAGAATATTCCCACGGTAACCCTGCCTGTCGTAAAAGGCGACTAAAAGGGAACCTCAAGGGCTTGCAGCTGGCAAGTACGGGCGTGGCGCACCCGAGGACCTTACGCTAGTGTCTTAACTTCTTTCAGTCCCTATAGTTAAGCACGTCCCGCCTCGGAATCTGTGCGCTAGGCGGGAACCCGACGTTGGATGCGAAAGAAGACCCGACGACGTAAAGTCAAATGGTCGTGTGATAGACGGCAAAGCTGCTCCCCTCTCAAAATCGGGTATGTAGCAGTGAGGGCCGTCACCAGTCGGTGACCGTGTACGACAGACGATGAGTTGCCTACCCCCTTCTTTCCGTAGCCTGTATCTCAGTACAGCTACGGCCCAATCCCAAGGTTGGGTACCTATCGAGGAGCATGTTGCTAAAACATCGCGAATAGAACCTGAGGATACCGGCTACCTCCCTCATAATAAGCTTGCCGTGGTACCATCGCACGGTGGACGTTATTCTCTGTACTCGTGAACCGTATGAAGAAAACAAATCCTTTTTTTTTAAGTAAGGAAAGCGGACCTGCTGGGGCTGGCGAAAGCCGGACCCGCAGGGACACTGGAGAGAAGCGTGCAGCGGAAGGGCTGTCAGAAGTGATGGACCGAGTGACACTGGGCGAGAAGATGAGACGGAGACCAGGGAACCAGGGACACCCACGGTTGGACCAGCGGAACCGGAGACATCTACGGGTGGATCCGGTGAAGCAGGGACACAACGGGCGGACCAGGGAACCAGGGATCCGTCGCCAAAATAACAGAAGAGGAAAGAAGAAAACGTACAGGAGCGCAGAAAAGGAAGGCGCAGCGTGAGAAGCAGAGACAGCAGGAGGACGGTGGAGGAACCAAGGAGGGCACACCTGAAAATGGAACCTCTGCGGGAACTCCATTGTCAGGCAAGAGACCGCGGGAAACCCCGTCGACGGGACCCGAGAAGGCAGCGCCAAAAAAGAGTAGGACGACGACCTATGCTTCGGCGGCGGCGGAGGAGGAACATAAGGTGGCCATCTTTCGGGACGGCTACCCGAAGACCACTCTGACGGCCGAGGAAGCAAAGGACGCCAAAGGCGTTATTCGTGAGATGCTTTGGGAACTACCGGAAACGGCGTTACCGAACATCAAACAAATAACGCTGTATCAAGGAACACTGCAGGTGGTATGCGCGGACCAGACGAGCCGGGAACGCTTCTTGGCGGGGCTCGCCAGCGGGGTGCGACTGGGGAGGAAACTCTCAAAGTCGCACCCTGGGAGGGTCTGCCGAAGCTGACCAGCGCGTCGGTCTGGCTGCCTACAAGCGGGCGAACAGCGCAAGTGCTCCTAAAGAGGCTGGAGCTGCAGAATCAGGGGCTGTCTGCTGGGTCCTGGTACGTTGCCCATTGCAGGGAGGAACCGAAAGGTACACTTCTGGCGGTGGGTATCGACGAGGAGTCAGTGAAGTACCTGAGAAGAAAGGGCAACAAGCTGTTTTTTCCTGGACCGTCTGGTTGATGTCAAGGTGACAGTCTGAGGATAACAGAGAAAAGCTATACACGGAATGATAAGGGTATTGCAAATTAATCTGCACCAATGCAAAGCAGCCTGTTACCTACTGAGCAGGAGGCTGCAAAAAAGGGGCAAACAAATATATGCCTGTTACAGGAACCATGGTATCATCGGGAACAAGTGAGAGGCATACAGATGGCACAGGGGCATCTCATTTATGCAAAAAATGCAGGAAGACCACGTGCAGCGATATTTACATATCAAGTGAGCTGCACAGCAATACCGGGATTTACCCTACGGAATCTTGTGGCGGCCACTTTGGAATATGAGGAGAAAGGGAACAAGAAGAAGATAGTAATATGCTCAGCATATTTTCCATCCGACTCTCGGGACCCTCCCCCAACTGATGAGCTCAGGGAACTGGTAGAACACTGTGTGAGGGAAAAGCTGGACCTTCTTGTCGGATGCGATGCCAACTCGCACCATACTATCTGGGGGAGTACAGGCACAAATCCGAGAGGGAAAGGGCTAGTAGACTACCTTGCGACACAGGATCTGCTTGTTCTAAATGAGGGAAGCAAACCAACGTTTGTCACAAAAGTAAGGCAAGAAGTTATAGACATAACACTCTGTAATTCCAAACTTAGGGACCGAGTCCAGGGATGGAGAGTGTTGGACGAACCGTCTTTATCGGATCACCGATACATCCAATAACCAGATCCGGGCACCTAAGGAGGAACAAAGAGCTATTAGGAACCCTAGAAAACAAACTGGGGAGGCTTTAAGAATGACTTAGAAAGACTGACAAGTTACAACTGGCAACGGATTCAGAACGTGGACGACCTGGAAGCACAAGCCAACATACTGGATGGTGCACTCAGGGACGCCTACGAGAAGAACTGTGAGCCTAAGATAGTAAAAAATTACGTAAAACCATCTGGTGGACAGCAGAGTTGGGGAAACGTAGGAAAGACACTCGAAGAAGGCTGAGGGCTGCACTGAAAAATAATACACCGGCTTACTGGGAATTATATCATGAGGCCCAAAAAGCATATAAAAAGGCGGTAAAGCAAGCCAAAACAGAGGGTGGAGACGTTTCTGCGAATCTATAGAAAAGGTACCGGAGACGGCACGCCTGCAAAAACTTCTCAGTAAGGAAAGGTGGGTGGCAGAGGGGCCGCTCGAACTCCCAACGGGTGGTCTCTCCACCACCCCGAGAGAGGCAATAGAGCACCTCATTGACACGCACTTTCCGGGAGCAAAAATTATGGAAAACACACAGCCGCTACCAGGAGCCGACAGTGTGCGAAAAGGAACAGATTGGGAAACGGCGAAGGAGGTGGTTACACCAGACAGGGTATGTTGGGCGGTAAACACATTCTCGCCGTACAAAGCACCGGGCCCAGATGGAATCTATCCAGTCTGCTTACAGACAGGACTAGAGATCATAATGGGAACGTTCATTAGGGTCCTCAGGGCATCATTAGCTCTAGGGCACATTTCAAGATCGTGGAGGGGTGTGAGAGTGGTGTTTTTGCCTAAACCAGGCAGAGACACCTGCAAGGCCAAATCCTACAGGCCGATAAGTCTCTCATCATTCATGCTAAAAACCTTGGAAAGGCTGATAGACAGGCACCTAAGAGGGGTTACCCTGAAAAGATTCCCACTAAATGAGAACCAGCATGCATATAGGGCAGGCAAATCAGTAGAGTCATCACTGCACTCACTTGTTACAGCAATCGAGAGAGGGATGACTGGCGGAGATTATGTCCTGGCAACATTCATGGATATACAGGGAGCGTTTGACGCGACCTCTCATGAATCCATAGAAACAGCCCTGAGGGAAAGGGAAGTGAAGGAAAGCTTAATAAACTGGATTGTATCTATGCTAAAAGGCAGGGAGATCCGGGTAACATACCAACAAGAACGGATCCATGCAACTACCATCAGGGGCTGCCCACAAGGGGGAGTACTCTCTCCCCTACTGTGGAGCCTGGTGGTGGACAGCTTGCTGGAGGAGTTAAATGGGCAAAAAAATATACACACAGGGCTACGCTGACGATTTGGTTGTGGTGGTAACCGGCAAATTTCCGGGAACCATCGCGGAGATAACGCAGTGGGGACTCCGATGTGTGGAAAAATAAAAGGGTTATCGATAAACCCGGACAAAACGGAGATCACTCTTTTCACTCGTAAAAGGAAAGGCAAGGAGTTGATCAAGGTGCAATACAAGGGAAGGCCGTTAGCCCTCACAGGAAAGGTGAAGTACTTAGGAGTAAATCTTGATGAAAAACTCTCCTGGAGGGATCACGTTTCAGATAAAATAAAAAAAGGGATTGAGGCTCTTTGGGCTTGCCGCACCTATGTCGGCAGGACCTGGGGACTCTCTCCCAAAATGATGCACTGGATATATACCGGTGTAATACGCCCCAGAATCACATATGCGGCCATTGTGTGGTGGGGCCGGGTCCACCTGACCAACGTCAGAGAGGAACTAGACCACCTGCAAAGGCTCGCGTGCGTGATGACAACGGGGGCAATGAGTACGGTGCCGACAAAGGCACTAGAAAGGCTCCTGAACTTGCCACCACTTCACACTGCTATAGAAGCAGCGGCGATAATGGGGGCTCATCGTCTGGGTCAACCAAACCTTCGGGCCCATAAGACAGGCCACGGAAGGATATGGGAGATGGCCAGGACGATAGACAAATGCTTTGGGATGCCAAAGGATAGAATTGCGATGGAACACTTCTTTGACAAGCCATACCGTGCGCTAATACCCACACGGGAGGCTTGGGAAAAAAGGTGGCCAAGCATTCTAGGAAAAGAGGAGAATGTGTGGTTTGCAGATGCCTCTAAGAATGACCAAGGTGCAGGGAATCGGAATCACGAATGCAAAAGGCGCTGGCAACTGTTCAGTGGCACTGGGCGAGAGCGTCACTATCCTCCAAGCGGAGATAATGGCGATCACGGTGGCCATTGAGAGAAGCCAGCAGAAGGGCCTTGTTAATAAACAGATCTATATCTGTACAGACAGCCAATCAGCTATCAAAGTACTATCGTCACACCAAACTACATCCCTAGTAGTGGCGGAGTGTGTTAACAAACTATACACCCTTGCTCAGGAGAACCGGGTCGCCGTACTATGGACACCGGGACACTGCAGCATAAAAGGGAACAGAATCGCTGGCAAGCTGGCGAAGGAGGGCACCAAAAAGGAACTGGCAACGCCTAGGCCGTGTCTTCCTGTAGCATACAGCGTCATAAAATCCAAAGTAAAGGCTTGGATAAGCAAGCAGACGGAAATGCACTGGCGATCGGCCAGTGGCATGAACGTCAGTAAAACACTGATAGGGGATACCCCCAGTAAGTATGCCAAGTTCCTATTAGGGCTTGACAGGAAACATGCTAGGCTCATGGTCGGACTATTAACCGGTCATGGGGCCACAAAACACATGTGGTATAAAATAGGAGTGGTAAGAAGCGGCTCCTGTAGGTACTGTGGAGAAGAGGAAGAAACCTCGATCCATATCATATGTCGGTGCCCAGCAATAGCCGGGACAAGACGCGAAGCATTGGGGCTAGAATATCTAGCACCCAGTGAAGTTAAAGGGATAGAGCTAAGTAAAATTCTCACTTTGGCTATAAAAGTGAGGCTACTGAGCTGATCCTTAACAGCAACTTGAGGAATAGTGCAATGGACTGCAAAGTCTGAGCGCTCGGTGCATGTAGCGCCACCTCACACACAAATGTAATGTAATGTAATGGTGGTGGAAGAGAAAATTCAACTTTTTCATAAATTTATGTTCCATTATGAGACTGGATTCCGACGATAGTTAGATAACTTCAAAAAAGTAAAATTAATTATAATTTTTCCCTGCGATGCTTACATTTTGAGTCACTAGATGAAAAATCTGAAGAGATTTTCGAACTAAATGAACCAAAATACTTCTATTTTGATACTTCGATTTGTCACGTCAAATCTGTTTTACCTCGTCTCATAAGAACTTCAGTTTTGGGGCATTAGGACCTGATCGATATGGTATTACTCGAAATTAACAACCCGAGAAATATGTATACACGTCAAGCCAAGCAAATCTCGTTAATTAAAATAAAATTTGCATTTTGGAGCCTACATCGGAGATGGGTCAAATATCTTGATCTGACAAAATATTCGTACTCAAGAAAGCAAAGGCCGAACTATCTCAATAGTTTATTCGATCCTTTTTCAGTCGAAAGTTTAAAGTTGATTAAGAAACAGGACATTATTATTTCTGGATCCTGTCTGATTCCCTTCTCATCATTAATATAACTTTTATCTCCACTTACTATATGAGATTCAAGAAATTCTGTCTTTGTATGATAATGTGTAAGAATTTTCAAAGCAATACTCATTCTTCATTTTTGATGATTATTAGACCATTCTTGCGGCTTCATATAGTCTTCAGTCAACACATAAAACACTGATACAGGACAAAAACTATTGAAAACAGTGTTGTACCATTATTTGTCGGACAAATTTAAAACTGTACAGTATTGATCATCCTCCGACAGAGTGCGCACACAAACGAAGATTTGTTAAATGGTTGTTAGGGTCAGTCAGCTCTCGCTCTGTGTCCAGTATAGTCGTTCCCCTAGCGTTAATCTTCCTTATCCAGAAAAAAATATTCGTACTATGCTTCATTGCGACATTTTGCTACCATGGTGGCACAATCTGGTATACTGAAAATCATCTATGACGACACGGCTCATAACAACGTACGCTCATTATATGCTAGGTCCCAGTAAAATTATGTAGGAAGCAATGTTAAATCTACTGAACAATGTTCGCTATAACAACACATCTTTAAATACTCATTTTTTAAGTCATAAATGCTTATTTGTTCTTTTATAACAATCTAATAACACCACATTGTTTATCAACCTAGCTCATCACATTTTGGTTAAAAATCAATGAAATAACAAAAAGCAGAAGAATGAACCAAAAAAATTGAGATTTTTAATGAAACTTAATTGGGATGTTCCTATTATATACATGGACATTGGGCAGACACCAGGCATGGTTGTAAAAAAATTAAACAATGACAGATAAATGTAAGAATATTGTTAGGTTAATAATTTGTGCTTTTATGTTCAGTATTCCTGATTTTTGATAAAATTTCGAATAATTGTAAACATGCTTTCATGAATGGAAAGACTCACAGTGAAAAATCACAAATAATTTCAAAAAAATTAAAGTCTGTATCGTGAGTACTATCTACTGTCTACAGGTGCAAACATGGAGGCTATGGAGGCTATACCCAACCCCTCCCAAAAAAAACTGAGCATTTTAAAACCATCTTTAAGCGAAAAATAATACAAATCAGGGACTCTACTTTTTCGTATAAAATTTCCCCTTCCCCCCCCCACTTTTCTCTGGTTGAGGTAATTCCTGGTTGCATCTATGATGACCTCTATGCTGTACAGCAGTTGTAAATAAACTTACACATAGGCTTATGTCATAACATTGATTTCAATTTGATTATTCCCACTTTTAGGCACATATAAATACTATAGCACTACACGAATGTTTTTCAATTGTAATGCATCAAATATTTATGCAACACATAAATACGGAAATAGAAGCACCCGTCGAACAAAAGATCGAGTACCCCTTCGAAATAAGACAACTGGTCAAGCAATGCCGGAAAGTAAGACGGATATGGCACAGTCGCGGAGCAAGGAAGATAAGACTGCGCTTAATCGAATAAGCAAGGAACACTATACGCATAAATTCAAGGTTAAAAACGAGACTTTCAAAACATATATAAGTCAACTTACTACAACAGAAGACACCGAGTACTCTCTGTGGAAGGCCACTAAACGCATGAAAAAACCCTCAGTGCATATATCACCCATCGAAAAGAGGTCGGGACGTGGGCCCGCAGCGACCAAGAGAAAGCAGATACCTACGCGTGGAACCTAGAAAAAGTGTTTCAACCGAATGAGACACCATCTGAACCTGTCTGGCCTATGCTGTCGATAAATTGAGATGACAGCGCACCCTTGCGTCATTTCACACCCCTAGAGGTCGCTAAAGAAATAGACCAAAACCTAAACTCAAAAAAGGTCCCCGGATTTGACCAAATAATTGCGTGAATGCTTGAAAGGAGCTGTCAACAAAAGGCATAGTAGGATGCTTATGCTCATAGTTAACGCTGTAAGACGCTTAAATTATACACCAAAAATATGGAAAAAAGCCCAGGTATTATTGCTGCTGAAGGCAGACAAACCAGCAGAGCAATTAGCGTTGTATCGGCCAATCTCTCTTCTCCCAATCATGTCAAAGCTCTTTGAGAAACTCCTTCTCAAGAGGATGAGGTCATTAATCGAGGGAAAAGGACTAATACCGGACCACCAATTTGGGTTCCGACAAAAACACATCACAGTAGAACAAGTTCACCGAGTTACCAACGTAATAGGAAGAGCTCTAGAGGAGAGAAAGTTCTGCTGTGGAGTATTTCTGGACATTGCCCAAGCCTTCGACAGAGTATGGTACGAAGATCTCCTAAAAAAGTTGCGGCAGCACCTGCCAACAAACTACTGCGATGTGTTCTACTCATACCTCAGCGAAAGACAGTTTCGAGTAATTATAATGACGAGGCCACATCGTAGTGCCACAACATCGCAGCAGGAGTGCCCCAAGGTAGCGTTCTAGGATCCATTTTGAACCTCATATTCTCTGTAGATGTACCAACGTCTAGCAATACGACAACAGCAATGTTCGCCGATGACAAGGCCCAATTAGCAGTGTCTGACACCCTTTCCAAGGCGACTGAAAAACTACAAAAGGCAGTTGACAATTTCGGCTGGTGGACGCATCAGTGGAAGATCCAATTAAACGCTACAAAATCATCCCGTATTAACTTCACCCTGCGGCAGTACAATTACACTCCAGTGACATTCGAGAGCCGAATCATTCCACTAAAGAATACGGTGAACTATCTGAGAATGCACATCGACAACAAACTGAACTGGCAGCATCACACCGTGCAAACGGCAACAAATGCGGGAACGTATGTGAAAACTTATATTATGCTGGTTAGTGAGACGAAAATCCCAGTTATCTCTGGAGAGCACGCGGCTACTCTATGTAGCAGTTGTGAAGCCAATCTGGGCCTACGGCATCCAGCTATGGGGTTGTGCCAGTAAGTCCAATGTAGACAACATCCAGAGGTCAAAACATATAGCTCTACGAACCATAGTCGGAGCCTACCGGTTTGACCGCAACGCCGATATCCATCGGGACCTCAAAATACCGACCGTCCTAGAAGAGATACGCCGGTTCTCGCCATGCAATATGAAAGACGACTTCACGACCACGTAAATCCTGCAGCCATTGAGCTATTAGACAATAGCCAAGAGATCCGACGACTGAAGAGATTCAAACCAAATGATTTACGCTTAAAATGTAAATAAGAGCACCCTTACAACTGGTAAGGATGACTCAACATGTGTAAGCTATTACCATAATTATTAATAGATGCCGCTGGCAGTTTTAACAGATAAACATAAGAATTGTAACCTAGGGTAATTCTTATTATTAATTTAAAAAAAAAAAAAAATTGGGATTAGATGAGAAATTTGATGAAACTATCGGATTTAGTGACTCGCACGACCCTTATTTCGATAGTTCGTCCGTTGCTTTTCCGTTTGAAATTCGAAAATTGTTTGGAGGATGTACTTAGCCCATTTTTGTGAGATGGAAAGCCCCAAAAAAGAAATTCGATCTGGCTGCAAGATCTTCACTTGCCAAAAGTCAGTCTGATTTTGCGGGCGCGAATGAAGTCGGGGCTTATCTTTGTGTCCCTTGTACTACAAATATCGTAATTAGAATATTTATATCGAACTTTTAGAAATGACAACGGCAGATGTCTCTTCCTGTGATCATTTTGCTACCATGATTCCAAGAATTTCAAGCGCCCTTCGTCTCACTGACTGTTTTTCATCGAAGATGTATACTTTTTCAATCCATGTTAAGTGAGCAAATCGTTTGGCAGCTTAGAATCAATTTTCACATAATGACTTGACTTCACTCTTTACTCGAAAACAAGTGAAGAGTACAGGGAAAAAACCAGATATGTCAACTATTCACGAATCGGAGAAAAACGCATTTTAAAATTCAAAACCAATTGTATTATTGTAGTTTGTATAAAAAAGAAACTTATGGGTCAAAATTAATCTCATGGGAACCTAAGAACAAAACTGTAAGTTAACCGTGAAACCTATGACATGGCTGGTTTTTTCGTTGGACGCTAGGACATATCTGGTTCTTTCCCTGCATGCCAAAACTTTGGCATGTTATAACTCGAGACTAGACTGGTTTTTTCTCTGCAACGAAGCCGTAACATATGCGTCTTCACGTTTTCTATCTGACAGATTGAAAATCTGGATTTTGGAAAAAAAGTGACATATCTGGTTTTTTTCCTGTACTCTTCAAGTGAAGCAATGTTGGTTTCATGCTTAGCGACTGATTGAACAATGAGCTGCATAAAGTGCTACCGGTCTTAACGAAATTATATTACTGAAAAACTACACAAAGTATGCACTTTGAGTGAGTTTCAGTGCATTTTTATTAATATGTTTTGCTAATAAATTGAATAATATTTTTCTTATCGACGAACTGCATTGAAACATACCTACGTTCATACTGTAAGTATAAACAAGTAGCTGTGCTAAGTCGTTTCATTATTTGTATTTATATGGCCGTACTCAACGGTCATAATTATGTCTGTTTTCCTAATCTGACATACCTGTTTTTAATAATCTTTTCACTAATTTTTCTATTCCTGTTGGGCATTTATTTTGATAAAAGTGCAAATTTAAATTTTACAATTGGTATAGGCCATCATTTCAAAGAAAATGCTGAATGTTGCCGTAACTGCCACAAACTTTACTTTGCAGATTTTCCTTATACTGCGGGCAAGGCTAAGATGAAATTTTCTAAACACACTCGACTAAAATTCTTCAGTAATTCCGTTGGATTAAATCATCAGCCGTCATAATACGCTATGCTCAAAAGTGTCTTACTGAATTGAAAACAATCAGGATTTGATTACATCAAAATTGACCCAATGGAAATACTTAATGTAGTCTACTTGTAATTTTGTCATTACTCAAAAACTGCCAAACTAAAGAGTTTTTTTTTTGTACATGATAATGTTAATGATGGTGCGCATATTCAGCTCGTAAGAAAACCAAATCGAAAATAGCTGTACGTATTAGAGTACCGCAATAAGTTCTTTGTGTTTCCTGAAAAGGAGACTAACTTTTTATGAGTTGCGTCACTTTAATAGCGAGTGTGCGCATGATTCCACTTACAATAAGTGAGCTATTCTGTTACAAATCTACATCCATTTATCAAGTAATAAAAAGACTGTACCCGGAAATTGGCAAGCACGTTTTGATTTTAAGCTCTTTACTGAAACAAGCAAGATACTTAGGAACAAGGTTCATCGAGTAAGGAGACATATATGGCGTCCTACCTATACCGCCTTATGTCATACTCAAGTTCATATTATTTATTGTATTCATACAGTGGTGTACAACGGTTATAACAATGTCTTACCTCTTATCACTGGTATACACCTTGTTAATATTTTTTTCGATAATTTTACTGATCTTACTGGCATGTCATTTCGACAAAAGTGGAATGCTGAAACCATTCAGTTGGTACAGGCCATCGTTTCGAAGAAAATGTGCGATGCTACCGACAACACCGCAAAATATGATTTTCGGCAAGGCGTTTACATTTTGGAGGGCAGGCCCAAAAGGTATAAGTACTGAGCATTCACTTTAATAATAATGCGGTTTTCTTATTATGTTTGAAGATAAACAACGCGTTCCAAGATATTCTCCTCGTACTCGTTATTAATGAGTTTACCATGCCACACTTCTCATAGGTGAAGTCTCGCACAGGTTTAATCAAGTT
The DNA here is from genome assembly GCA_031841125.1 of Acanthococcus lagerstroemiae. NCBI lineage: Eukaryota > Metazoa > Arthropoda > Insecta > Hemiptera > Eriococcidae > Acanthococcus > Acanthococcus lagerstroemiae. Next base: position 30,447,152 of record CM063112.1, on the reverse strand, counting down.
TAGTTATAATATTGTGTTAAGTAATTCAAGTCTATTAATACAGCGTGTTTCATCAAGTTATGTCATGTAACTTTGATTTTGCGTTCTTCTAAGGAAGTCGAAAGGGTCAGTGCGACCGTCATACTTGATTCGAAAAAGGTGTATGTTTAACGGCAGGTCTTGTAAATGGAAATTGCACGGAAAACCAGTATACAATTTAATTTAAAAAAAATAGTCAAAGCGCCATTAGACATTAAAATCGCGTGGAAGTTCAGGCACGAGAGTTTATTGAATGTAGAGGTACACGTCATTCTTAGTCACTGGAAACGAGATTCGTGGATTACTTCCAAGAACAATTACTTCAGAGACGTCGGGGAGGCTGTTAGGGCTGCCTTAGCCCTCTCCCCCTTCAGGCCAAAAAAACCGGCCTAGGTCGAGATCCGGGAACTCCGGATTCCAAGACCAACGCGCTATCCACCCGGATCTTGCGTGTCATCCTTGCGCAGGAGCCATGCTAATCTTCTCTGTATCGTTCCAATTTTAGTATGTGTACCGCTAAAGCGAGTACACTTCCAAGACCAATGGCTACGGAAGAAGGCGACATGGTATGAAGGCAGGCCCGTAGCCAGACTATGGTTCTTGAGGGGGCACACAATATAGTTGGAAGGGCAAATTATGTTTTGAAAATCTGTCAGATTCAAGTACATAGGTGCATATAATACACATTATACATAGGTTTTTTGACCAAGGTGAAATCCGGATAAAAGTGGACAACCCGAGATCCGCTTTAAAATACTTGTATTTCAGCGTATATTTTATGTCGAAATATTTAGAAATATAAGTTTAATCGTTACACCTACAGAGGGGTATGGGGAAAAATTCGATGATAAATTCAGCACCACAAAAGATCCAGTGTAAAAAAAAAGGTAAGGTCAGATCACATACATACATACATAGTAGAAATTTACTGACCAAGTTGAGATCCTGCTGCGTTGCCAATAATGCAGGGTGAATAATCATGCTCGAATGTACGGTTTTGTTTAATTCGTGCTGTCTGGCTAAATTCTGCTTAGGACGATGCGAGTGTTTTTTATCGCCTGAAATCCTATCAATGATCTTTTTAAAACGTGACTGAAATTCAGACTTAATCTGAACCCTCTATTATAATTTTCCCCTCAACCCCAGCCCTGGAATCCACCCTTTCGAGCATTGCTTCAGAGACGTTGGGGAAGCTGTTAGGGCTGTCTTAGCCCTCTTCTCTTCTTGCCGAAAAACCGGCCATGGTTGAAATGTAGCGAGTTGCTACGTGAGCTCGGACCCGGTACCTCCGCATTCCGAGACCAGCACGCTATCCACTCGACCAACCAGACCCTCTAATCAGATTCTTATTAATTCAGGACCTAAAAGTACTCATTTATAAAGTGCAACATAATGTAAATCGAAATGTTAAAAAACTGAGAAAAAATACTCACTTCCGATTCTACCGAAATCAAATACCATTGCAGAAAATGTTACCGAAAAATTAAATCCTAGTGCAAACTCAAGAAATTTGGAGAACCCTGAAATAAGGAGTAAGTTAGACATAGGAGAAAAATTTTAAGAAACCTTAGGAAAAAATCAAACAGGAACGGGAGGTACTTTTACAGAAGTTAAAAACATGAATTTGAAATAAACTGCATTATAAATGAGGGAGCGAAAAATTCAACCTCTAGATTCCAAAATTAACCTCGTTCATGTCTCATATGAGCAGTTCCGATTCAGACGATAATAAGCTCGTTGGAAAAATTTATTAAAACAGAGAAAGGCTACTGAGCAACCCTAAAAAGAACCAGTCCAACTCCAAATTATGAAATCATGAAAGCGGCAAAGGGTTCAAACAGGAACCAACCCTAGTCCCCAAGTCTAACTCAAATTATAATAGGAGACAATCTAGCCCAAATAGAGACCTTTCCGAACGAGATCCGGGGAACAGCTCTTATATTATTTTATCCGATAGCTCAGAATATTCAATGGAAGCGACGAGGAAAATTACATAAATCTTCAAAGAAATATTCAAAAACAAAAGAGAAGGAAAATCTGTAGGTATACATAAAATCCAATTCGTTGCAAATTTCAGAAACATTTACAGAAGAATTTAAACTACCAAATGTATTCATTGATTGCTGCGACGAAGCAGACAGCTTAAGAAAATAAAATATTTTGCTAAATTAGAAAATTTTCCACAAGATTTAAAAAGAAGAATGGACGAAAGTCAATCTCTTCAAACTTCAGAAATTCACGAAAACATTTTAAATTTCCTGAATGAGAAGAACTTGGGCCTTTTATTGAAAGAAATCCGAATAAATTATTTCATTTCTTGAAATAAAAGTAGAACGTTCATTCATGGGGTTAAAAAAAGAGAGAAAAATTCTGGTTTCTTCCCTCCATGAGAAGACTTACCTATTCCTATCCTTAAGCAAGAATAAGAAAATCACAATTTCTCTCTGAATAATTTTCCATTACAAAAGAAATCCACCCCACGAAAAATAATAAAACTGTAAAAGAAACCAGTGAGTAAAAGAAAACTGTGCGCTATTGCCCCGACTGTTTACGTTCACCTTGACTTTGATTAAGTGTACTTCAAATTTTTTTTTCCCCGTTAATATTTGTCAAAAATGTTTTTTAATAAATAAATTTTTAAGCCCATGTATACATATACTGTTTTTTCGGACTACCCAAAAATTTTTTTGGTACTACCCAATATGGGCAGTGCTGCCCATTAAGCCCATGAAAAAAAAATTCAGAATAAAACATCATATTTCAAATTTGATTACGAACGCATAAGTCACAAAGGAAAGAACGGAAAAATCGAAAGAAGATTCAAAATAGAATTCTGATAAAGCACCGAAAATCCAAACTCACAATACAAGAATACAGGAGATAAAGTTGTAGTCCAGAATAAAGTAAGCCAAAAAGGAGAAAACTGAAAAAATAGCGCCAAAGACATATCTTCCTTTTTTGAGTAAGAAGTAGGTACTTATAGTTTTTCTCTTTGAATAAATAAAAAATAATAATAAAACAAAAAATATAAGAAAACCTCCCCTTCTCCGTTAATAAAGAAAGAAAATTGTTTTGATGCGAAAAAATTCGTCATTCGACTCGAAAATTTAAGAAATTATCCACAATAAATAATTGTAGTCCCCCCCCCTCCCACCAAAAAAAAATGTAGAATAGTCATTCATTTTACATGGTGTATTCTATGCGTAGAATTAGAATAGTCTACGCCAGTTTATTCGTGGCACAACCCTAATGCGGAATGAACGAAAAAGGAATCAGTGATACCAAAATAAAGTTTCAAAAAATATATAGTAATCCCGAATCTTACTGGGGTAATCAGAAAGTAAGAAAAGTTTTTTCGATTTTCTCAGGGGGAAGGGGTGGCAAATTACGGCGCCAAGAAGGTGTTGCTCCTGGCTCCCCCTAGCTACGGGCCTGTATGAAAGTGCTGCCAGAGGCTACCCATCTACTAATAATGACCTGGAGGCCACAAACTCTTGGATGAAAAAAGGCCATAGTTTACGGGAGAGGTTGGCTGTGGGCCAATTCGTCAATAGCATTGTAGATCGTGTACGCCAACGGTTACAGCGGCGTGATTCCACCTCCCCAAGTTGCATATAATTTGCCGAAACAGCGTCTGTTCCATTGAAAGCATGGACGTCAGCATACTATTGGACAAATAAAAATGGAGACGCGGTGCAGTGACCACACACTACTGCACGCTTCTCGCTTCCTCAACCTTTAAAAAGAAATTTTTGCAGCATTGTGAAAAGAAACACTTCAAGTTAAGCCCCCGCCCATGTAAGTAAAACTCCATTGAAATAATTGAACATCGGTTAAAAAGAAAACTTCGTATATTGTACGAATATGTAAACAGGACATCATTACAGCGGCGTTGTAAACATCGTCTATCAGTCCCCGAACTCTTTACGCAAGGGACAAGAGAGAGAACACCGACCTTTGTAACTCAGACTAGGTGTTAGGCTAGGCAGCAGTATAGGTAACAGAGGAACGGCAACCCGCCCTACAGTGAAGCCATCTCAACAGTAGATTTCACAGTTTTGTCCAATTCGATGAGAAAATCACGTGTTTTATTCAACCCAAAACTGAGAAATATCTCCGATTAACGGAAAGCCTCATTTGAGGTATTATTTTCGACAGACAAATATGACATTCTTAGAATTAACGCTAAAATTTGATTAGCCCGTCTCACATCAAGTCACAAAATGCCTCACCCATCACGTCGTCTTCATGTCTAGTTTTTGTTGAGTTCTGACTGGTTCAAGAAAGAGACGCTGATTTGCCTCAATTTCTACTGTCCGCCATTTTATGTATTAAAGCTTTATGACTCTCGTTTTCCTCAATCTGGCTGTTTCTTTTCGAATTCAAACATGCAATTATTTCTTAATCTGGCATTTTTTTGTTATTTTTTTCTTTTGAAGTATAACCTGTGCAATAATTTTACAGGAGTTTGGAATTTCTTCCAAGATATGATCGACCATACTGGTGACATTGGATATTTTCACCTTTTTGGAGCGCCATATGTGTACCTCGCGTCTGTCGAAGCTATTGGGGTAAGTTATTGATGGGGTAAGTTATTGAGAAGCGAGCTCCCATTTTTCCGACATGATGCAGATGCGGAAAAAAATGAGCCCCAGGAATCTATGAGTGAACAAAAACGGACAATAACAATCAAAATCAATCGAAATGAACTAAAGCTAGCCAAATATCACGAACAAAGACGCCCAATGTAAACTGTAAACGAAATATTCTAAGAAACTACAACCAAATCCGACCATAGACGTTAAAAAGACCCAAAATTTACCAAATTTGACTTTCATTCTAAGTATTTAATTTTCATCAAAAGAGACCATATTTGTCTCGGGGTTATCGCGTGTCAGAACTAAACAAAACTGAACATAACACCCCCCCCCCCCATTCACGCAATTAGCAGATAACGAATTAAAGTGGAAAAAAGAAAAAAGAAGGTGCTGTGTAGGATATATTTTTATTATTTTCTTTTATTTACAACTTTGGGAAGGTGAGCAACCGCCAGCTACCCCGCCCATTTTAGGGCATAAGTTTCCGTTGTCTCTCTCAATACGTCTCGGTCTCTCGCTAATTGCACTCGTCTTCCCTTCAAAATTTTGAAATCGTCCCTCCAGCGTAGCATTGGCTTCTTACGCGATACAAAAAATGATTCAGGTCAGTTTTACAACGAAAGTCGAAAAAAGCAGGCGCCCAAATGCAAAAGAGGCCTTACCTCTCACTCCCAGCCCAGGGAGTAAATTCTTCTTTCATTTTTCCCTTTGAAAATCTGAATATATTCGACCAAACTTTTCCAGCCCCCCCCCCGAACTTCGAATTTATTCAAGCGCCTAAACAGAATCCTGGAACTGCTCTAACTCCGTTCTCCTCATTACATCCAGGTAAAGGGAGCGCAAATGGAATTAGTGGTGCGCTTCGGAACGCAAACAAGGTACGGACGATTGAGGCTATTCGAGGAATTTGACTTGGACTCGACAATTTTCTCTTTCATTCATTAATGAGTGAGGGGTTAAGGTACAATGAAGATATGATTACTCACTGAATCCTGGACATGGCAGAAACGGTGGAGGCTATCTTTTAGCATCAGGCTGACAATAAGGAGTAGCAATCCTCTACCTCGGGTATTGAAGCACAAAAGAAGCACAAATAATTCGGGCTAATCCCAGCTTAAAATTCCAAAATTGTGTATACTTCAGTTCTTAAAACAGAAACGAAAAAAGTTGTCGCATAGGTATTGTAAAACGAACGAGGCACAATAGACTGATGCCACTCTTACGTCAATTGTGAAAAGTGGGGTCTATCATGTCTCTGGCTTTTTCTTTCAACTATGACCCCTTGGAGGAAAATGAGTAAGGGTACCATAAAGAATATCCGAAGAACAAACGAATGGAACCATTATGAGATTAAATATCAGATGAGATCTTCGAAAATGCATCTTCTAAAACAACCGAATTGTGCTCAGCGGCGTAACTAGGGATGGGCCCGTCCAAAAAATTCTTCTGCCCACCCACGTTTTTAAAGGATTAAATCCTTTCGAAAAAAATTAATTTTTTTCTCAAAAAAAGGTACCGTAAATCGAGGTGACTTTGCCAATGGGAGGTGACTGCCGATTTTCATTTTTAACCATATTACTGGCTCCGTGACGAATACTAATGTATTCCTAGCACTTCTAAGGGCATGGTTCGATGAAGGGACATAGATACAACACTTCGAAAACCAGTGAGACATCACAGGCCGAATTAGGTGGCAATGGTAGGCTATTTTTCAAGCACAGAAAACGTTTCGAAATGGTGATGAATAAGGTCTGTGGAATCCAACCGGCACTCACAGAAAAATTATTGTATTGTCATTTTAAAGCCTGAACTCTCAGCTTTCCAAGGATGTACATATAAGTCTAAGTATTTTCCATTCTGCAAGCGTAAGGTATAAGCGAAAAACTGCATTGGGATGACTTTGCCGCATGCCGTTGTTCTCAGTTTGAAAACTTACAATTCGCGACGAATTCGCGAGCTTTGGCTACATTTGCGAGGTTGTTTTGAGTTTTGAATTTACCTAGATGTTACTCCACGTTCCTCGAAACTTTCACACATTATTCGGTGTAAACATGCGTTTTAGAGAGAAGTTGCATTGGATCATTTTTATAGGAAATTTAATAAGAAATGTTTTATGTTATATACAGTTCGGTCATGAAGTTGATATGTTCTGAGATATTCGTGTTTTTTTGTAAAATCTCAGTATGACACATAACTTTAAGGTCAAAGCGGCACGGGTTAATGACTTTTCAGATTGAGCTCAAATTTTTTATGGCCAGTTTCTTGGTCCATTGGAACAAATTTCAGTGGGACCCTAATCAATTGGCGAAAAATTCTAAAATAAAGGAAACTGCCCTAGTGTCCATGCAAAAAAAAAAAAAAAAGCTAGTAACGCTACTGCACGTGCTACCCCTAGCAACACGATGATGACCTAGAATAGAAAAATGGAAGAAACGGATCGCACCAGACCGAGAAACCAAAAATGACCAAATGCGTCTAAAATCGACAGAATGTGATCGGAAATGATTGGACCCAATAGGACTCAAACTGATCAAATTCGGTCAAAAATGACAATAAAAAAAAAAAAACATAAACGATTCAAATTGATCAAACCTAGCCGAAACCGAAGTGAAAATCGTAAACCAGATCGCGAACAGTCGAAACCGAATAAGAACAAAATGAATCGAAGAAAATAAGTGTTTGGAAATAACAGGGCCAGTTTGACAGAGTAAGGTCGGAGATAACATAAGTCAATTACTGAGCATTACCAACTTTGGAGTCACTTTTTCTTTTTGTTACATCATTCTTGGGGGATCATAAACTCTTGCCCCTGATATTCATGAACAAAGCAGTTTTCTCACTTCGTTGCCCACGAAAGAAACGAATAACCCTGATTAACCCTATTATTCAGTTGGTACAGAACTGGAGATTATTAGAAAATCTTTCCTTTATCTATGAATAGCTGGAATTTTTTTTTAATGTTTTCAGGCGTTATTAAGTGACAAACACTGCATAAATAAAGGTAGAGAATATCGAACATTGGTGCCATGGCTGGGCGAGGGTTTGCTTACAAATGCAGGTACGAGTATGTAACTATTTAATGTCAGTGATCAATAAGCAAGCATTATAATGCCATAAAAGGAAAGCTTAAATTTAAGCCACGAGAAGCACATTAAAGAAGTCAAAGCGCATTAATGTATGATGGAATTTCAGGTTCGAAGTGGCATTTCCGAAGAAAACTTATAACTCCTGCGTTTCACTTCAAAATCTTAGAAAAGTCTGTTCCTATTTTCAACAAAAATGCAAAATTATTAGTGAAGAAGCTGATGGTTTACAGTATAGACCCTACTTCGCCTGTCGATATAGGTCCATTGATTTCGACGTGCGCATTGGCAACTATTTGTGGTAAGATTTCTCCGATCACTGATTGAAACAATATTGAACGGTATTTTTCGAAAACACGTCAAGTCCAAAACGACCAGTTTGAGGTTAAGGATATACTGTTTCTTGGACAACACCCACCCATACCTAAATCTCTAGGACGTTTTCCTATCCCGATTACTTTCTCTCTATCAGAGTTAGAAATTCTGAAAGTACAACGGGATTGCGGTGAACCAAATCTTTTTTGATTCTCCTGAAAAATTAATTTTAGGACTTAAACAGTTCCAAAAAGAGAGATTCCACTTATGATCGAGTACCTCGAACCGCTATTCGATGAGGACATACAAGTAAAAAGCAAACCATTTTACCCGAAAAACATCAGTCGACTAAAAAATGTTTAGAGTTGGGTAACTTGGAATTTCGTAATTAAGAGAAATAGAAGTCGCTTCGGTAAGTTCCTCCGAGTTAGCGACCATTTTACTGTTACTTTTCAATTTTTAGAAACAACGATGGGAAGCCAGCTCGATTTTCAATCAGAAGAATGCTTAATGTTGGTGGCTGCCATCCACAGGTATTACGAATTAAGTAAATTACGAACACGTTAAAAAAATGAATTTTATTTGCGTTACGTAGAATTTGAAAACATAAATAAAATCTGAATTTTCTTCCCCTCTTCGCTAGACACCAGATCGAATAAGAAATTTTAATGAAGAATGTTAACATCCAAAGAAAAAAAAAATGAGAAAACTATTGAAATAGATTATCTTTTGCTAAATTTGAATATTTGATTAAATTCCTGATTTGATCCCAACTCGAGTCCAAAAAATCCAAACTTCGCAATGAAAATATTTCATAATATTCCATTAAACTCTTTCACGAGTATCGTTATGAAGCTTGGGTCACGATGAATTACAAACTTGTCTAGGAAAAATCGAAAGATCTGATTTCTGGACAAGAACGTAATAAAACAAATTCATTTAGAGGATAAGAAACATTTTCCAACTATTTAAGCGAAAAGTTCAAAACACTGTTAAGGGGGAAAAGGCTCTCTTAAAATGCACAAACCCGCCCCTTTGAGCATCTGAAATTGCGAATTTTCCAATTCTAACTCTGAAAGATATTTGGAGGATGAGCTGCCGCCATATAAACCCCGTTGCTACGGTCTCGTTCCTGAGTCCTACAGGGAATCGCAGAACGCAATTCCAAATAGGTAACTAGGGATTGCCTTTCATACCTAATTTATTATTCTCATTATTGAATAGGATCTTTGATCCGACTCCGATTTATCCTCCCAAAATTCGAACTTATTACAAGAAGTAGAGTAAGTTTTTTCAGATTTCAGCTCGTTACATAGAGATAGGAAAGAAGATGAATGCAAAATTGACATACAGTAATCTTGGAAAGGAGGAGCGTTTCTCCAAAACGGCTTAGTCCAAAAAAGCGATTCTACAGCAGAAGCAAATAACTGTTTCCTGAGTTACCTACAATAGTTCCGACGCAGATGACACCCTTGTTGCATACTCAAACATATACAGGAATATAAGTAGGTCGAAGTTTCATACCAGCTATATGCGCTAATAACAGAGATATGACGCCACCAACTTCAGCATCTGTGGACTTGAAGCATTTTGGATATTTCCCTTTTTTGGCTTCCGACACTTCCTCTAAAGGTTATTCTGACACTTTTGTGCTCTGAGGTGAAGCGTCACACATTTCTCCACCAGATAGCGCGTTTGTCTCATTTTTGCCCTAAATGGACTTAAGCCGTTTTGAAAAAACGCTTCTCAAATACGTTCTCATTTTTCAACTTCCGAAATGTTAAATTTTGATAATCCTAATTTTTTCAGTCGTCTTAGCATTACTTGGGTGATTCCTTAACACAGTGTTTTTATTTCCGGTATAAAGTAAGTAAAATTCCAGTTATTGACTTCTCTTGACTCTTGCTCTCCCTTTGAAAAGTCTGTATTCAGGAAGGTAAGAACACAACAGTGGTGTAGTTTTTAATTGCCACCTAGGCCTTTTTCCTTAAATCTACCACTGGCTATGTTAAACCAGTACGAAAAATGGACTGTTTGAATCCATGTCCTAGTTTTCTGAATATAGTTTTATTTTATTTTTCTGGCTTCTGCACTGGGACTGTGTACATTACTTGAACATGAACACTTCATTCAGTAATTGTATGTCAGAGTATTTTGCAGCAAATGAAAACAATATATATTTTTTTTAAAAATGTCGACGGGGCAAAAAATTTACTGGGGGCAATGCCCTCATTTGCCCCCTCCCCCGAAGCTACGAGCCTGTTTCATCTGTGATGTTATCAGAGTGATTTGATAATTTGCGTTGAAGTTATGATCTATAGAAAAAAGTCGTCAGTTCGCGACGTCATATTTTTGAGGGGTGGAAAAATTTGTGTACAACCCCTATGGGCTGTAACGACTTCATCTTCTCATATATATTCTAGTTGAATGATGGAACTACCGATTGCCCCCCCCCCCCAAAAAAAAAACCTGTTTCCTTTAATACATTTACAGTGGATTGAGAACCCTCAGAAAATCTGACCAATAACTTGCATTTTACCCTATTTCAATTCACAAGAAAATTATAACGATCTGTGTAAAGATGACTAAATTTTAATTTCAAATTTTCTAGTCAAATTTTTCTTATTGTTTTCCCTAGATTTCCAACTTACTATCTACCAGGCGAAAAAAGAAAAAAAGAGACAAATCAATTTTACTCAGTGATTTGTTATTCATCTTGCCTTAAGGTTTCTATGCAAGGTAAGTGCAGGTAATTACGCCACTGCAAGTAATCACGCCACCACCCGAAATCTCCAGGGGAAAAAGGTAGGTGACGCTAGTTGACTATCATAGCTGACGCTGGTATCAAGGTAGACATCTAAAAGCCAATTTCTGATCCATACGATTTCTTGATCTGTGGAAAGAATTTAGTGAAAATGTGAAGCCAAAAAAGTGCACACGTAATTTTTCACGAATCCTTTAAAAAAAATATTATAAATCTACATTATTTGCAGATAATAATCCAAGAAGTATTGTTTTCTATCGTAAATTTTATGAGGTTTTCAAATTTATGATTACTTTTTGAGTATTTCATCGACGAAGAACCCAAATTTTTAGAAATATGCAAAAGTATCGATGTTGGTAATTCCGCCACTTTGAAGCAATGTAGGTGAAATTGTTCAATGTTTTAATTTTTTCAGAAACGTTATCATTTTGGATGCTTGATCGAGTTCTTATTCGATAATCATGTCACCTCCATATCGAAATACATGGACTCAAAAAGAATTGAATGATGCATTACGTAGTATCGACGAGTTAAACGAATTTTTGTCAAGTGGCGTAATTACCTGCACGTGTTGGTAAATATGCCACTTTGACATTTTTTCAAAGGGCTGGGGTGTTGAGGGGAATGGGGGTAGGGGATTGAAATGTTAGTGGGAAGTGGGTAAAATATTGATAGAGGAGGTGTTTACATTTTCCGTCGGACCCTTCGTTAGCCCCCCAGGCGCTATCAAACCTCAGGATGGCGTAATTATCTGCACTTACCTTACGTAAAAAAAATATTCTCGCTTAAAATGAAAAACTATAGTGGAGTGAAACTTGGATTCTTAGGATCCAAGTAAGGATTACATACAAATTCGATGCAACGATTAAAGTTATTCACTAAAATTCTCAATTTGGATTCATTCCAACGCTTTTCAAGACAAGATGATGTTGTCCTTATGACGTTCTCTTTGAGGTTATTGTGTGGCGGCGGAAGAGGAAATTCAACATTTTCATAAATTTGTGTTCCATTATGAGATTAGATTCTCGGGATCGACAACCAAAAGATAACTTCGAAAAAATAAAATAAATTATCATTTCCCTCTGCGACGCTTACGTTTCGAGTCACTAGATGAAAAATCTGAAGGTATTTTCGAACTGCATGAACCAAAATACTTCTATTTTGATATATCAATTTTTCACGTCAAATCGGTTTTGCCTCGTCTCATAAGAACTTCAGTTTTGGGACATGAAATCAGGACCTGATCTACGGTATATAACAACCCAAGCTATATGTATACATGTCGAGCCGAGCTAATCTCGTTAATTGGAACAAAAAGATTTGCATTTTGTGGCCTAAATCGGAGATGAGTCAAGTATCTTCATCTGACAAAGTGTTCGCACTCAGAGAAGGTAAGGACAAACTATCTCAATCATTTGGTGAATAATTTTTCAGTGGAAAGTTTGAAGTTGATAGACCCACCGCTCCGTTTAAGAAACAGGATATAATTTCAGGATCCGGCCTGATTCCTTTCTTATCTGCATAGATTAATAGCAATGAAATTCTCTTGCCGGAATATAAATTGTAAAAAGTGTACAACATATCACAGCAACTTTCTACCTCCCCCACTCCCATCGAATTTGATGGAATTTCCAACAGAAAAAAATGACAGAAAGAAACCAATAATCAGACTCGTTACTTGCCCCCGGACTCCCATCCCACCATTCATGATTTCCTTCCGGCACATCTGGTATACTGTATCTTTAAAGTGTCACCTATCTAAAGATATATTTATTAATTCCATGGAACAAGAGCTACCGAAATCTCAGTACAGAGAGGAATGACTATTTGGATGTACTTGGACAGCGTGTTCTATTGCTTACCACTGGGACGAGAATATAAGAAGGTAGTCGGACAAATACATGCATTTACAGATAAGGTGAGCCATTTACCTTAAATTTCATTGTATCATTTACTGTAAACTGTACATTGTAGTTGGTTATAGTTGTAGGTGTAAGTGAAAATAACTGCTAGGTATAAATTTGCTCAAGAGATCATGGAGCAAGTAAAACAAAATAACACACTTATTTTACCCCTTTCGTCTCACCCCCGTCAATTTTTGTGTCTCTAAGAAAAAGTGTTTTTCGGTCCTACGAAACAACGGTACCCAAAATTTAAGAACAATGTTTACGTTAGTATGGAAGAAGGTTGAAGTTGAATATAGGACCTCCGGGACTCCTCATTATAAAAAAATAGAATCTTCTTTAAAACATTTTACAAGTAGAGTGTTTCAAGAAGAAAGATTTGTTTTTCTTGATGCAAAAGAATATGGAAGAAATTTTTGGAAAAATACACAAGAGCTTCGGGGCTTTTCTGCTGGTCTGTTGACGAAATTGTGTCCTTCACTAAATGTTAATCAAGTAAATGTCAAGTGATAAGCTATTTCTATGGGCTTCGGATTCACTGAACGAGGCACCCACTACTGGGAGTCAACACCTAGATATTGGGGTCAGCCCATTCTAATATTATCTATTACAGGATTTCCTGGGTTTCCGAGTTCATTTCTGAAGTAATTTTAGCTATAACTTCTACCCAGAATTCTCCCTATCCTGACGCAGCTCAAATCGGGGTAATTCCAGGGTAGGGGGTGCGGTGTCCCGGGGCCAATTGCGCCATACGCCCCACCACTATCGGAATTCATTTTGGGATTACTTTAGCTGCACCCTTACAAATACGGCTCTATAGGGGGCTCCAACCTGAAATATTGAACGTTGAATACGCGGGGTCAGGTTTTAGTCTCCATTGGGGTGTACTCTGGCTTGAGGCTGCAATTGAAATAAACCTGCAAATGAAAGCTATGACTCATAAAATCCCATGCTTGATATAATTCAAGTCCACATACTCAACTTACTGAAGGCGCTTCAGATTTAGAATCTTCAAGTCACAAACTCCCATCACAATCAAATGAATTAGCCAATTAAAAAGGTGACTTTTTCCTACAGAATTTCCAAGTTTTGTCAACTGATAGGCAACAAATGCTACTATGTCATGGTAATCAGAGACTACTGATGCTGTGAGTCAGTTAGTTTCTGAGATGTTGGGGTGGGCTCAATGAGAAGCGAGTCTTACTACATGCGACCCTAACTTCTGTGTTGGGAGTTGATACAAAATATTCATGAAACGTTTTTATTTTAGATCATAAAAGAACGAAAAGAAAACTATAAACCTCAGAATGAATCAACTATTTTATCAGGTACGTTAGTTCAAGTTTCTTAGGACTGTATAGTAGAACCTTTTGACTATTGACCGGTTGATATTACGACTTACCTGCCTAGTTCTAGCCTTGAATGTACCTTTTTTCCCTATACATATAATCCACTCCAGGTCTTCAAGTCCCCCCTAAAAGTATCTCCTTACGGCAATCCGTCGGCTAGGGAGAGGCGGCAATGTTTTAAATGAATTAAATTTAATAAACTACGAGTATACTTATATAACTGTCGAGAGTTATAGTTTAATGAGCCAGGACTGCTGAAACTTTAATCAAACATTCTAAAATCAAAAAACTCAAGCTGTTATCTTCCAAATTCAATAATGAGCCAATAATGTAAATGTACCAATCATCGACAGGCTCTAGAAAAACGCGCATTGTCTGCTTTCCTGTGTTTCAATAATCGACTAACAATAATTGTTGGTATGTGTCATTACCCATGAGTAATAATTATACCTTTGCCGATAACTGACGAAATTTAACAAGTTCATAAATCAGTGATCCGAATCGCTTTTTGTAAAGAATTTGCTCTCAAATTGAAATTCAATCGCTAACAGAAGCGCAATATAGTTCCTGGGTATATTTTCGTTTTTTCGTACTAGAAGCAGAACTGTCGATAATTGGACAATAACTGGTAGTTACTTCTACATTAGCCGTCTAAACTAATATGTAGGTAAATACGACACTTTCCCAGAAATAAATGACACAAACCCCTTCACTTTTTCACAGAAAATCAGGACAGAATTTGATATACAATTCCATATGAAAGTTGAGTGACCAAACCCACGTAAGTCATAGACTTTGAAGTTTACATCGGCTCTGATGTAGTATTCCATCCAAAAATACAATGTCAACATGGTAACTGGACTTCTGCGTTAAATTCTATGTGAAATTCAACCACAATAACGTGTCAAGCATGTGACAGATTTTGAATGTCAACAAAAGAGTCACCTTTTGGATCGATTGTTTTTCACGGGTTTGCATCCGCTATTGAAACAAATAATGGCAAATTAGATACGTCACTTTTACAATACCGTATTTTGGTCGAACTTGATATAGAATTCAATGTAAAAATGTCGAGGTACCACGTTATTATCTACAGCGGTGTAGAGTTCTACCTACAAGTCGATGTCGACATAGTACCTCACTTTGACCGCAGTTGTGTTGAGACAGTGACCGGTTTTGAATGTTGACGAACGAGTCGACTTTTGTATCAGCCGTTTTACAATGGTTACATTTATCTGAATCAATTTCCTAGCGACTTTATAGAAAAATGATTGGTTCAGCTATACGGATTTAGATCACAGTAAGCTATCTAGTTCCTCACCCCCTCCGATCAAAATCATTATTCTTTCCCAAGCAATTGTATTGTACGTTCGTTATACCAATATACTCTAATTTCTATTTGTGTTAGGTATGTGTTATTTTGTTCTCTCTTTTGCACGATTCTGTGAGTAGGCCTACTTATTGATATTTACATAGAAAATATAAATTACTGCATAATAATTTTGTTAGCTCAAGATGACTGCACTAATACTTACAAAGAAAATAATTTTTTGTTGGATCGCCTCATTGAATACCAAAGACAGAATCAAACCTTAATGACTGATGAAGATATACGCGAGGAAGTTAATACATTCATGTTTGCGGTAAGTATGATCCAACTATGTTTCCTGAATTTCCTCGGAGTTTTCAATTCGTTTAATAAAGAGGTACAATAGAAAGACTTAGCAAACTCGCCGGAAAAGACGTTCGGAACAAACAAGTTGAATCAAAACTAGTATTATATATGTTTACACGAGTACTTAGTGGAATTGGCTCAGCTCCATGGCTACATATAGTAACTATAAGTTTTAGAGATTTTCTGATTTTCAAACAACTTCATAGGTATTAACAAATGTGCTTTGTGAAACTAAGGAAAAGTTTTAGAACACCTAACCTATATGTATAGCTCTGCATCTCTATAGATAACTGGGTAAACGCTCTAGTCTTTAATGTTCTTCCTTGCATAGGGTCATGATACAGTGTCTACGGCCATAATATGGGCTCTCTTTGCGATTGCTACACATCCGGATGTTCAGGTTGGTATCCAACCGAATAAACAAACTAATGAATCCCGAAAGAAAACAAAACATTGAACCGTTGTACGTGAAAATTTTGTTTGCAGATTAAGATCCAGGAAGAACTGAATCAAATATTTGGTAGTAGTCTCCGTGATATTTCTCTTCAAGATGTAAACGAAATGCACTATTTAGAAAGGGTTTTCAAAGAAACGTTACGATTATATCCTTCTGGCTCTTTTTTCGCTCGTGAGATAGGAAAAGATTTGCAATTAAGTAAGCATATGTAGATCACATACGTATTGGGATAGAAAGGCCGTTCCAAAAGTACCCGCGAACCCCCTAGAGAACAGTGAAAGAAAACCCGGAACAAGCTGGAAAAATTATGATTTATTTGTTGAGGTTATGACCCACATTTCTAAATGGTCACGCATTATGTTCAGACGTACATCATATTATTTATAAATTAATTTTTGTACCCATCACTATAAAACGTTTTGTCCAATTTTTGAATCTGGTATTGATCACTGTGTTCAATAGTTCTTCCCGGTTTAAGTCAGGGCCCAAAAATTCGTATAAATTCTATCCCCACTTACTATGAGGTTCAAAAAGTTCTGCCCTGGTGTGATAGGTAATGTGTAAGAATTTCCAAAGCAACACCCATTATTTGTTTTTGATGATTATTAGACCATTCTTGCGGCTTCAGCCTTCAGTCAACACATAAAACACTGATGCATGACAAAAAATATTGAACACAGTGTTGCGCCATCTGTCGGATAAATTTGAAACTATATAGCATAATGCGCACACAAACGATGAGTCGTTAAATGGTTGTTAGGGTCAGTCGGCTCTCGCTTTGTGTCCTGTATAGTCGTTCCTCTTGCGTTAACCTTCCTTGCGAAATTTCGCTGACTGTGGTGGCACAATCTGGTACAGTGAAAATTGTCTATAACGACACGGCTTATAATAACATATTCTTATTATGAGCTAGGTCCCAGTAAAATTATAAACGAAGTAATTTGTGCTAAGATCTATTGAACAATGTCAGCTATAACAACACATCTTTAGAGACTCATTTTTTTGGTCCATAAATGCTCACTTGTTCTTTCATACCAATCTAATAACATCATATTGCTTATCAACCTAGCTTAAAATTTTTTGGCTAAAAATCAAGGAGAGAAGGAAAAGCATAAGAATGAACAAACAACAAAAAAAAAATTATTTTAGATTTTCAATGAAACTTAATTTACATGTTCCTATTATATGTATACATGGGCATTGGGCGGACACTAGGCACAGTTGTAAAAGAATTAAGCAATGACAGGTAAATGTAAGAATATACTTGGGTTAATAATTTGTGTGTATCAATTTTTCTTCTTTTTTGTGTTCAGTATTTCTGATTTTTGATAAAATTTCGAATGGTAAACATTATATGCTTTTATGGACGGAAAGACTCACAATGAAAAATCAAAAAATTTCCAGAAAAATGAAAGTCTGTGTAGTGAGTACTATCTACTGTACCTCTACTACAGGCGCAAACATCGGGGCCATGAGGGCCATAGCCCTCTCCCCCAACAAAAAACTGAGCATTAAAAAAAATCTTTTAGCTAAATATTACATGTCATGCAAGTACTTTACTTTTTCATAACATTTACACTCCCCCTTTTCTCTGGTTTAGCCCCTCCCAGGAGTAATTCCTGGTTGCATCTATGACCTCTACAGCACAGCAATTGTAAATAAACTTATGCAAGCACTTATGTCAAAACATTGAATTTATTCAGTTTGATTATTTCCACTTTCAGGTGCATATAAATACTATATACCACTACACGAATGTTTTCCCATTGTACCTACTCCATAAAATAATTCGGCAACACGTAAATACTTAATTCATTTTTGACTTGAGAACGCCACAAACATTTTTAGCGACCAACCTGATATAACGACGATTGGGTCTGGTTTCGTCAGTGTCGTTATAAACGGTTTTCATTTTATAAATTTTGGAACAGGAAATGTATTCGGTAGTCGAAACTTCACGACCGTGCAAATCTCACAATGAATCCATATTTCAACACACACCTTTGTCAAACACTCGAGAGTGAATCAGATTAAGTACAATTGTTACCGAGAACTCCTACCAACCTACTGAATATAACCAGTTTTTCATGTCAGTGTTGCCAGAAATGGAATTTGAAGACCGGCGAAGTTACTTTTGGAATGTCCCTCATAGATATAATCAGAAACGTACTACTAGCAATTTTTAAGGAACTTATAGGTATTTATCTATAAATACTATTTGCTGCTAACTAAATTTTAAACTGCCCTGTAGAGGATCACTGTATACCAGCAGGAACAGAGGTGATGGTATTTCCATACTTGCTTCACAGAGATCCGCGATACTATCCAGAGCCTGAAAAATTCGATCCTGATAGATTCCTTCCTGATGTGATGAAAGGACGCCCTGCATATGCGTACCTTCCATTCAGTGCGGGGTTCCGAAACTGCATTGGTAGGTAGAACAGAACTTATTTGACAGACATTTCTTAAAATAAGCTTAATTAAGTGTAGAGGGTAGCATCACGACCTTTATATGTCCATCATGCGAGGTCACCGCAGACTGTATCAGAAGTAAATAAAACTATTTCTCGAGATTTTGAATTTAGTTTTGCCTAGGATTTAAAATGAGCTAGAAAAAAACAAGAAATCCACTTCTTCATTATAAAGCATAAAAAGTATATGTTGTTACAATCCACGTATGTGAAACGATATTTCAACATTCTTATATGCATGTGGATACATCAGATAAAAGAACCTGGGAAAGCATCGGCGTCTTCCCACGTACTTTGTGACACATATTCTTGCGCAACATTTGCACAACGCTGTGTGATACGAGTATGATAAAAGTAGATGAAAAAATAACGACTCAGTTCTTAGCCAGAATAGGGTTGAGCACTTAATGACAATCTGGAAGAGCTAAAACACTCCTAAAAACTGGGAAAATTGAGAAAAGCAATAGACTATTAGATACTACCAGGATCAGGCAAAACATGGTTGCCACTTCAATAACTGTTCAGAAGAACAAGAGGAAATCATTGAGAGAAGAAGAGACAAAACCAGCCTTACTACCATCTACTTGTATACAGTGGCAGACTGTGGAAATTTCACGAGAATACGCGCTATGTTTCATGATTTCCACCAAATAATAATTCAAGCTTCAACATTTTTTGCTGGCCCTGTTCGCTATTTTATCTATATTTTCTAAATATTTTGTATTTTTGCTGATCTGCAAACTAATTTTCATGGTAACAGAGTATGTACAGAACTAGTGAGTTCATTTAAAAAATATCATTATTTTGGAACGTATCATTACAAATTAAAATTAAATTTAGTAAGTTGACATTCTCTTGAGAGTATGCGGCGCATACACCGCGACACGCACAGTCTCTCACTGCTTGTATACATGCGAAAGGTGAGCTCGCGTTGAGTTCCATGTGCGCTGTCGGATTCCTATAAACCCTAACAGCATGAGAGCGACCGCACATTTCACAGAGGACAAACCAGTACCTTGATTCCATGTTCAAAGTTACATAGCACGCGAACCATTCAACGAAACACTACCACATAAAAAGCATCTGTCTGAAGACATCCCGTGCACATTCCCTCAAAATTTCAGCGAGCCAGTGTAACCCATTGCGAGGGGGGAAATGTGTCACCCTACTTTTGAAACGTCCTTCATAAGCCATCGAACTAAACTTGTATAATATACCCAAGCAACTCTAATATGTTATAGGACAAAAATATGCATTCCTGGAAGTCAAAATCGTATTAGCTACAATTTTAAGAACACTGAGAATTAGTACCACGTTAAAGAAAGAAGATGTGGCCGCAATTCTAGATGTAGTTCTCCGATCTGATCCCAAGATCACGTTGTCATTTTCACCAATCGATAGACGGTAATGTTTACTACCTAATGACAGAAAAAGTGATAAATACTTATAGCAGTTGACTCCGACGGAGTAGGTCTGCATGATATCTGCTCCCTCGTTTTTTAGCATCTGATTTTCATATTATACTTAGACATTGCACATTATAATATATATGCATCTGTGGGATTGCTTACTGATACTTTTGTTTAGAATTTTTGAAAGATGTTACAGCTTGTGTAGATAGTGATAATGATATCCGAATTCTACCACGTTTTCCGCTTAGTTATCAGCTAATCTGAAAATTCCTAACTTTTCCCGATGGGAAAAATGGAAAGCACAAGGAAATTTGTTCCCGATTTTACTACCAGGAAAAACTAATAGCTTACAGACTTGTTGCTAATTGAGGCGACAAGGTGTACGATTTGGGCATCATCAACCTATACTACATACAATACCTGCACTGAATATCATGCACTGTAGAAACCAGTTCTATTTATATTTGTAATGGTCATGTGTATTATATATGGGATAATAAGTTTCATTTTCTAAAATGGTGGAAAATGTATTTTTTCTAGTTTGGTCATTAAATTATTGAAATGCGTACCTATTAGTATTTTTTTACGATGGATATGTTTTATAAGTCATGCCTCAGAAATACAAGTGTAAAAATTTGGTACCGCCGATTTACCATTACAATCAGGCGGATTTAAAAAATCCAACAAGTTAAGAGTTTTTTTTTTTTTGATTTGATACTTGGGAGTTGATTTGAGAAGTTGGAAAAATCTAACAAGTCAAAGGTTTTTTTTTCTTTACTTTGATATTTGGGAATTTTGAGTTGAGTCAGTTGTAAAAATCCAACAAGTTGAAAGGTTTTTTTCTTTTTTTGCTTTGATACTTGGGAATCGAGTTGTGAAATTGAGAAAATCCAACAAGTCAAAGGTTTCTCATTTTTGTTTTGATACTTGGGAATTCTGAGTTGAGTCAGTCGGGACTTTCACAATTTTTGCACCTCCCTCTCCCCCAGAAAAAACTCTTCGGTACGTCCCTGCGTGGATTTCAAAAGATCCGTTGCATGGAGATTTTCAGGAATCAAATAAATTAGTACCAAGTTGTCAAGATCTGTCATATAGAACAAAACGTACAAAAGGTATAGACTCGTTTACTGATTATCGTTCACCTTTCTTTAAACTTCCATAGCGAATCGCAGTGTACATTTATTTTTTCTTTCATGATCGGTAAGTAAAGTGAATCCTTTGCAACATCACTATTTACTTCATTTTTCGATTACACAATACTCGTCGGCATTTTAGAAGTTAACGGATCCTTTAACGAGTCACGTTCATTCCTAATTACCGAAAGGAGATCTGTTAAATTTGAACTAACTGACCCTATATCTTTGATTTCTACATCAAGCACATATGCAAATAACTACTTCCGACTTTCCTATCAGATTCCCAGCTCCAGAGATAATTAACCTTGAGAAAACGACTGAAAGTAGCACCTTTCAAATCAGGTATATGAATTTTATTAATTGTCCTCGTATGAAGTCTCACAAAGTTCAACTTTAAAATGCATTCTAAAGCCAAACGAATATTAAAAAAAAATATGAACTTGCATTTGTGGTTTATCTAAGAGTTGGAAACATGCCTACGGATAGATAAGTAGAGATGCAGGAGAACGGGTTGGGATGATGTAATTGCAAACTCGATGGCGCTAATATCGAAAATTCTACGTTGAACTCTCATAAGGCCAGTGTTAATAGATGACGGTCAGTATGCAGGAAATTCTGAACCCCACTGCACGAAATTTTTAAAGCAGATAAGAAAATATTGCAAGAGATTAGAAAAAACCAAAGAGCTTCAATTTTTGTATCTACCGTTTTCCGTTTTTGGTTAGTCATAGGTAAATGAGTGTCGGTGTCCATTAAATTCCTCGCTAGTATATTCTTTGCCGATCTATTTTTTGCTGTTATGTTCTTCGCCAAGAAAATTCTGCACTGGTAAATTCTCCGTCCAAAATCCCCCCCCCATTTTTTTCGATAAACGCTTCCATTTTCATAATATTGTGAGATTTCCTCGTATGCCCGTAAATTAAATATTCCCCTCGATCAGGGTTACAAGGTAAACAGCGCCACCGCTTTGAGCAGCGCAAAATCTGTTGTTACTAGATTCTCTGTTTAACTTAAAGCCTGAAATTTGAGAAAGTTGAACTCGACCTCTTTCACAGTTCCCTTCGCCTTTCTTGGCTAATGCGGCTTTTTTGGTTTTTTTTGTAAAACGGTTTCACCCTGTCCATAATTTCATGGCCATTGTTCACATCACGTCTCCAGTACTCAGTACAAGGATATGATACGACTCAATCGACCCACGACGCATCCATTTTTCCCTCTTGTGAATTCGTTATGTGAAACTGGAAAAACTGCATATTATATAGAGACTTCTAAGTCAGTGATTCACTCATTCACTCAGTCACTTGCATACTTGTTTAGTGATTCACTCACTTGCTCAGTTATTCATTCATTCTCTAATTCAGTTATTCATTCACTTCGTCACTCCGTCACTCATCTAATGAGTCAGTGATTCACTCACTCAATTAGTTATTTTGCTTACTTATTTAGTGGTTCACTCAGTCACTCGCTTACTCATTTAGTGATTCACTATGTTACTCACTCACTTACTCGGTGACTCAGTGATTCACTCATCTTAGTTATTCACTCATTCTGTAATGTAGTTATTCATTCACTTCCTCACTCCGTCACTCACTCAATAAGTCAGTGATTCACTATCAGTCATTTTCTTACTTATTTAGTGATTAACTCAGTTACTCAGTCACTTCTTCAGTGATTCACTCACTTACTTAATTATTCACCCATTCTCTAATTTAGTTATTCATTCACTTCCTCACTCCATCACTCACTCAATCAGTCAGTGATTCACTCAGTCATTCGCTTACTTATTCAGTTATTCACACAGTTACTCAATCACTTACTCGGTCACTCGCTTACTCATTGAGTTATTCACTCAGTTACTCAGTCACTCACTCAGTGATTTAGTGATTCACTTATTCATTCATTCATTCTTCAATTCAGCCATTTATTCACTTCCTCGCTTCTTCACTCACTCAATGAGTCAGTGAATCACTCAGTCACTCAATCATTCATAAACGACTACAGTGCGCCACCGCTTTGAGCAGCCCGAAACCTGTTGTAACTAGATTCTCTGTCTGACCTAAAGCCTGAAATTTGAGAAAGTTGAACATTTTATTAAAATCTAAAGGTTGAAATTCAGAGAAAAAGATCACCAAGAGTAAACAACGATTACCTCAGTATGTAAAGGAAGTTGTGTGTTCCTCTCAAGTATTCCTAACATCCTGTCACCTTACCCTCCCAGAATAGGGTATGCTCATATGCACAAATGTGAGTGCTTGGAGGATAAGGTTCCAATCTGCATTTGCAGGGACGAAACTATGGGGAGGGGGGTGAAACCCTCCCAATAATTAGGCAGTCAGCAAATTTTGAAAGTGTTTATTTGAATTTTTCATTTTCTAAAAACGCTTGTTTGTTTATTATTATTATTATTCATTTTGTTTTTCAATTAAAAAATATTTCGATGGGAAAATTGGCAAATTTTCTGATTTATAGAAAATCTTGTCGGCAAATTTTTAGTTAAAAGAATTCCCCACTGAAAGTCAAGTTTCGGCTCTGACTCCAGTTGATTATATGTTGATTATATGACCTATTCTTGAGTATCGTCATAAATCCCTTACCAATGCATGTAGTGAGACTTATAGGTCTATAGTTGTCTACAGGGGCAAAACTATAGTGAGGTGTGAGGGTTGAGCCCCCCCCCCTCCTTACAATTTGGCAGTCGGCAAATTTTGAAACTGTTCATTTGAACTTTTCATTTTTTATGAATGTTTGTTGGTTTGTTTTTTGTCGGTTAAAAAAAAAGGCAAATTTTTAATTTCTCAAAATTTTGTCGGCGAATTTTTAGTTTTCAGAAAATATTTGTCGGCAAATTTTTCTTCTTCACCTCCCCAAATTAAAAGTCAAATTTCGTTTCTGGAAATGGAGTACCCTGGACTCCTGTCAGGGACTAGACAGTCAAAAGCCGAAGGTTTCAAGCTGAGTATCGAACATTATCTGAAAGGATGAAACAAAACTGAAACGTGGAAGACATTTCGAAAATCTGAACGAACACCTTAATGTGTAAAGGAAGTTGTGTGTTCCTCTCAAGTATTCCTAATATCCTTCCAGCTTACTCTCCCAGACTAGGGTATGCTCATTTGCGCAAATGTGAGTGCTTGGGGGATAAGGTTCCAATCTGTATTTGCAGGGACGAAACTAGGGGGGGGGGGTAAAATATTCCCAATAATTTGGCAGTCGGCAAATTTTGAAACTGTTCATTTGAATTTTTAATTTTCTAAGAACGTTTGTTTGTTGTTGTTGTTGTTGTTTTTTTTCAGTCATAAAATATTTTGATTGAAAAATCAGCAAATGTTCATATTAAAAAAAAAATTTGTCAGCCAATTCTCTTTTTTCACCCCCCCCCCCCCAACTGAAAGTCAAGTTTCGTCTCTGGTTGTCTATTAATGTTTTGTCCCCTTTTTTACGTACTAAAATAATCTCTGCCATTTTCCATTGTTTGGGAATTATTTAGTTTTCTACAATTTTGTTAAAGACTTGGGTCAGTGGTCCCGTAATACTTTTAGAAAGTCGTACTATTATTTCATTCTTCCTATGCGATCTGGACCCGGGGATTTGTCAGTTTTCAAACGAGAGAGCATGGACTCCATTTCGCATTCCATTATGTGTGGGAAAGGGATGGGGGTCGGTGGATTATTTATATATGCCTTTGTTTCCATACCTTTTTCCGAATTCGTATGAGGTTGAGTGTGCTATTCTCTGCATACAACTGCCTATAATATTTCGTAGCAATCTTTAAAACGTTTATTCTTTAACCATGTCCTAAAATCCCTTTTTCATCCCTCAGTGTGTACATTACTTCAACCCTTACAAAATTTAGAAAGCCAGTTGAAGGCTGCATTATTTTTCTTTCCCGTTTTTTTAAATTTTATTTGCTAGGTAGAACACTGTCAACGATATTTCACAGAAAATCCTTTGATTACCTATTTTTCTCTCTATTAAGTCCCATTTCTGATTTCATTTTACCGGGCTAGTTTATGGCAAGTCGATCTGACTTCGCGTTAAAAGTGGGGGATTATTTTGTTTCCCACGTGTATTACAAAAATTACGGATATTAGAATATTCGAATCATGCTTTCAAAGAGAACAAAGCGATTAGCCATGTTTTTCTATCGTCTATTTTGTCACCTTAATTCTGTGTTTCAAACACGCTTGGCCTTTGTAACTGTTTTCCATAGAGGAAATCTAATATGCCAAGGTTAAGTGAGCTATTAAGTTTTTGGATTTATAACCAGGTATTTCGATATAATAGTTTGGCTCCCCTCGGAAATAGGTGATTCAAGTGTTTATTTCATGTTTACTAACGCGCCAAACATATACGAATAATGCGTACTGGCATCGCTTAAGATGCCAGAAAATTCATTTCATTAGTATGTACACAGTGGTTCCCGACGGTTTTCAGAATGTTCATTTTCTTATGCTTGATTTACCTACTGTTAATAATCGTTTCACTAATTTTATTGTTCTTAGTGGCAAGTCATTTAGACAAAAATGCAATATTGAAATATTATGATTGGTATAAGCCATCATTTCTCAGAAAATGTCGTATGTTACCGAGCCCGTCGTATGATATGATTTTCGGTATGGGATTTCAGTTGATGAAGAAGGGCAGAAAAGGTAAAAATATAAAACATTCATTCATATTTTAATGGGCTTTCTCTTTTTTTCTTTTTTTTTTTGAGATATGCGACACACTTGAAGTTCCTCGTTCCTCGTATTTACTAGCCCAGTCCTTATTTTTCAACTTACTATTTTTACACCTCTCACCAGGTGAAATTGTTCCTTTATGTGAAAAAATGATAAATTTAAAATTTCAGCCCAATTGATCGATATTAACCTAACCCCCAAGTTTTAGAAGTTTTAAGCGTTAATAACACGTCTTGTCGGGTAAGTGTGAGCTAAGGATAATATATGAATTCAATCGAGATTAGATTTGTCTAGAGTAGCCTGTACATAGAACAAGGATGATAAGTCAGTCATAAGCTGAAGGTTTTTGGGCAATTAAGTCAGCTATAAGCTTAAGCCAAATGTGCTGTAAGCTATATGCCTTAAGCATAAGCCATATTCTTTCGGCTGATTTACGATATCTTTTCATTTTGTAACATCAGAGAACAATTTTAATATTTTGTTTTTTCCTAGTTTCCAATTTCCATTTTTTTTATTTTTTTGTTTCTCAAATCCGAGGGGAAAAATATTTTGAGAAGAGTCGAGATTGAAGACATTTCCGGTAAAGATTTTTTTATAAGCCATAAGTTCAAGCTATAAGCCATAAGCTTGAACCAATCACCTCATAAGCTAGAAGCTAGAAGCATCAGCCATATATTCAAGTTTATAAGCAAAAGCCATAAGTCTAAGCTTTATTGATTGGCTTATCATCCCTGTTTAAGAAGTTTGGACAGCATTTTGAGGATTCTTCGTGAATCTTAATAAAACCTTAACGTGCCTTGATAAGTCTGAATAGATTCTTGCGAGATTTAACGTGGTCTCAATCAGTATGAGTTCTCACTTGGTGGAGCGTATGGCGATGCACGCATGCCAAAATGGCTACTTAGGGACCGCACCCCTGGCCCCGGAAATTACCCTTTCGAGTATCGCATCATTGACCAGAGGAACGCATTGAGGCTAGCCCGAGCTCCAATTTCGCCTCTCCACTTCAGATTCGCGTTGTCCTGCCAACAAGTATGAGTTATACGTATAAATGATCTTGACAAGTTTTAGTGATTCTAGGGAGAGGTTTATGGACATTTGATGAATCCAAATCAAATCTGAGAAGTGGCTGTGTGACCAAGTGGTAACGGGCACAACATTTTTCTGCCTCTGGACCCCTAATTTTTACTTTTGGAAGTGTTTTAAATAGAAGTTCTTCACATTATGTTAAAATTAGGTGCCTGATGTACCTGTCTTCCTTCAGAAATTATTAGGGGGTTGAAAATCTGAAATTTCCGAAATGCGCTCGAAATACTTATTACATTTACATATGAGTAGTATGTGGGTCACTTGACACCAAAATCATTTTGACCTCTAAGCTGACCTACTATAAATCAGGTGTACAGATCTATATGTAGAGATGCGCACGCATCCCAAACCAACCCCTACCTCTATTTTATTTTTTTCCAGCCTATTTTTTTTCCTATATAATATTTTCCGCATAAAATTTTCCTACATATTTTCCTACATAATATTTTCCCGCATAATATGACTGTAGGAAAATATTACACGGGAAAATATTATGTAGGAAAAAAATAGGCTGAAAAAAAAATAGGAGTTGGTTTGGGATGCGTGCGCATCTCTACATATAGATCTGTACACCTGATATATCGTAGAAGGTCAGCTTGGAAGTCAAAATGATTTTAGTGTCAAGTGACCCATATACTACTCATATGCTTTGATTTTTTGTAGAAAGATAATAGAAGACTGCATATTGCTATTGTCTGTATCATTACAAGCCTGTTAACTAATGATTCATATCGCGGTGTTTAGTAGTAAACATTTACTACATCCCATGTTATTACTTATGCGTGTGCTACATAAAGAACGATGATCACGCTGGGGGGTTGGGTTAATTTTGCTGGATCAGGTTAAAACTTGTACAATATCATTTCTTCATTAAAAGGAACAACTTTAGAGGATGAGCTGTATGAACAAATTGAAAAAAAAAATCCACATCTACAGATAAAGACCAGGCTAGTATTTACATTCTTCCTATACCGTAAACTGGGGTGACTTTGCATGGTTTTTTGCCATTATTCAACTTTGAGAATTTCTGTGCGGAATACTATGGTTGCCCTGACTATGATGAAACATTTATCTTAATAGTCAAACGCCGTAGAATTCAGTAATGCCGTTGGTTTGAGCGTAAAAATTCATCTTCATGGTGAAAAATCAGTTTGAATGGCGACTGCAAAGTCACACCCAGTCGGGGAGACTTTGCATCCCTGTTGGGGTGACTTTTCATATGGAGAAAATAACACGGTTTTATCTGAAAAATTCTGAAAAGAACGTAGGTACATGCTAACAAAATATTAAAAAATAACGAGAAATTACAAAATTTGCGTAAATTTATTTTTGGTCAAGACTCGGTTTGTAAACATGAACTAGAAACATTTTTTCCTCTTAAATCTAGAACTGGTACTCATTTTATTTTGTTTAGATACTTATAATAAAATAATAAATGGCTAGGTAGTCATACAAAATACTTAAATATCAAAGAAAAAATAGCACCAGAGAGTATTTAAATCACATTTTGAAAATGAAAGACAGTTCATGAAAAATATTCTAATAACACGGAATTTTCCATTGTTTGGGAATTATTTAGTTTTCTACAATTTTGTTAAAGACTTGGGTCAGTGGTCCCGTAATACCTTTAGGAAGTCGTACTATTATTTCATTCTTCCTATGCGATCTGGACCCGGGGATTTGTCAGTTTTCAAACGAGAGAGCATGGACTCCATTTCGCATTCCATTATGTGTGGGAAAGGGATGGGGGTCGGTGGATTATTTATATATGCCTTTGTTTCCATACCTTTTTCCGAATTCGTATGAGGTTGAGTGTGCTATTCTCTGCATACAACTGCCTATAATATTTCGTAGCAATCTTTAAAACGTTTATTCTTTAACCATGTCCTAAAATCCCTTTTTCATCCTTCAGTGTGTACATTACTTCAACCCTTACAAAATTTAGAAAGCCAGTTGAAGGCTGCATTATTTTTCTTTCCCGTTTTTTTAAATTTTATTTGCTAGGTAGAACACTGTCAACGATATTTCACAGAAAATCCTTTGATTACCTATTTTTCTCTCTATTAAGTCCTATTTCTGATTTCATTTTACCGGGCTAGTTTATGGCAAGTCGATCTGACTTCGCGTTAAAAGTGGGGGATTATTTTGTTTCCCACGTGTATTACAAAGATTACGGATATTAGAATATTCGAATCATGCTTTCAAAGAGAACAAAGCGATTAGCCATGTTTTTCTATCGTCTATTTTGTCACCTTAATTCTGTGTTTCAAACACGCTTGGCCTTTGTAACTGTTTTCCATCGAGGAAATCTAATATGCCAAGGTTAAGTGAGCTATTAAGTTTTTGGATTTATAACCAGGTATTTCGATATAATAGTTTGGCTCCCCTCGGAAATAGGTGATTCAAGTGTTTATTTCATGTTTACTAACGCGCCAAACATATACGAATAATGCGTACTGGCATCGCTTAAGATGCTAGAAAATTCATTTCATTAGTATGTACACAGTGGTTCCCGACGGTTTTCAGTATGTTCATTTTCTTATGCTTGATTTACCTACTGTTAATAATCGTTTCACTAATTTTATTGTTCTTAGTGGCAAGTCATTTAGACAAAAATGCAATATTGAAATATTATGATTGGTATAAGCCATCATTTCTCAGAAAATGTCGTATGTTACCGAGCCCGTCGTATGATATGATTTTCGGTATGGGATTTCAGTTGATGAAGAAGGGCAGAAAAGGTAAAAATATAAAACATTCATTCATATTTTAATGGGCTTTCTCTTCTTTTTTTTTGAGATATGCGACACACTTGAAGTTCCTCGTTCCTCGTATTTACTAGCCCAGTCCTTATTTTTCAACTTACTATTTTTACACCTCTCACCAGGTGAAATTGTTCCTTTATGTGAAAAAATGATAAATTTAAAATTTCAGCCCAATTGATCGATATTAACCTAACCCCCAAGTTTTAGAAGTTTTAAGCGTTAATAACACGTCTTGTCGGGTAAGTGTGAGCTAAGGATAATATGTGAATTCAATCGAGATTAGATTTGTCTAGAGTAGCCTGTACATAGAACAAGGATGATAAGTCAGTCATAAGCTGAAGGTTTTTGGGCAATTAAGTCAACTATAAGCTTAAGCCAAATGTGCTGTAAGCTATATGCCTTAAGCATAAGCCATATTCTTTCGGCTGATTTACGATATATTTTCATTTTGTAACATCAGAGAACAATTTTAATATTTTGTTTTTTCCTAGTTTCCAATTTCCATTTTTTTTATTTTTTTGTTTCTCAAATCCGAGGGGAAAAATATTTCGAGAAGAGTCGAGATTGAAGACATTTCCGGTAAAGATTTTTTTATAAGCCATAAGTTCAAGCTATAAGCCATAAGCTTGAACCAATCACCTCATAAGCTAGAAGCTAGAAGCATCAGCCATATATTCAAGTTTATAAGCAAAAGCCATAAGTCTAAGCTTTATTGATTGGCTTATCATCCCTGCTTAAGAAGTTTGGACAGCATTTTGAGGATTCTTCGTGAATCTTAATAAAACCTTAACGTGCCTTGATAAGTCTGAATAGATTCTTGCGAAATTTAACGTGGTCTCAATCAGTATGAGTTCTCACTTGGTGGAGCGTATGGCGATGCACGCATGCCAAAATGGCTACTTAGGGACCGCACCCCTGGCCCCGGAAATTACCCTTTCGAGTATCGCATCATTGACCAGAGGAACGCATTGAGGCTAGCCCGAGCTCCAATTTCGCCTCTCCACTTCAGATTCGCGTTGTCCTGCCAACAAGTATGAGTTATACATAAATGATCTTGACAAGTTTTAGTGACTCTAGGGAGAGGTTTATGGACATTTGATGAATCCAAATCAAATCTGAGAAGTGGCTGTGTGACCAAGTGGTAACGGGCACAACATTTTTCTGCCTCTGGACCCCTAATTTTTACTTTTGGAAGTGTTTTAAATAGAAGTTCTTCACATGTACCTGTCTTCCTTCAGAAATTATTAGGGGGTTGAAAATCTGAAATTTCCGAAATGCGCTCGAAATACTTATTACATTTACATATGAGTAGTATGTGGGTCACTTGACACCAAAATCATTTTGACCTCTAAGCTGACCTACTATAAATCAGGTGTACAGATCTATATGTAGAGATGCGCACGCATCCCAAACCAACCCCTACCTCTATTTTATTTTTTTCCAGCCTATTTTTTTTCCTATATAATATTTTCCGCATAAAATTTTCCTACATATTTTCCTACATAATATTTTCCCGCATAATATGACTGTAGGAAAATATTACACGGGAAAATATTATGTAGGAAAAAAATAGGCTGAAAAAAAAAATAGGAGTTGGTTTGGGATGCGTGCGCATCTCTACATATAGATCTGTACACCTGATATATAGTAGAAGGTCAGCTTAGAGGTCAAAATGATTTTGGTGTCAAGTGACCCATATACTACTCATATGCTTTGATTTTTTGTAGAAAGATAATAGAAGACTGCATATTGCTATTGTCTGTATCATTACAAGCCTGTTAACTAATGATTCATATCGCGGTGTTTAGTAGTAAACATTTACTACATCCCATGTTATTACTTATGCGTGTGCTACATAAAGAACGATGATCACGCTGGGGGGTTGGGTTAATTTTGCTGGATCAGGTTAAAACTTGTACAATATCATTTCTTCATTAAAAGGAACAACTTTAGAGGATGAGCTGTATGAACAAATTGAAAAAAAAAATCCACATCTACAGATAAAGACCAGGCTAGTATTTACATTCTTCCTATAGTTAGTTTTATTCCCTACACATATATGTACATTGTGTCACTATCCTTTTGAAGCAGCGATATTATCATTATAGATCACATAGTTTTATCCGATACAATAAGGAAATCGTATCTTGTAATTAGAACAGAAACCATGAACTATCTCCGGATGTACGAAAAGTATCATTTGAGGTAGTGTGAGAAAACTGCGTCTATCCAGGCACAAAGATGCCTCAAGCAGCGTATGTTGTCCTGTGCCTATTTTGTAACTTTTGAGTACTGATTGGTTGAAAAAAAAACCTGCTGTCCCTCAAATTTCAATCTTAGTCTTTTTGTGTTGAGGTGTTTTGTAACTCTATTGTCCGCCAATCTGGCTGCTCTTCTATTTCAATTATTTTTTTATTTTTTCGATTTTCTTTTTTGAATGTGAAATTTGTACAATATTTACAGGTTTATGGGATTTCTTCCGACAAATGATCGATAATGTTGGTGACATAGGGTTTTTTACAGTTTTAGGAGCACCAAATATATACATTATGTCAGTGGATGATATTGAGGTAAGTCATTATGGGTGTTAACAAATAAGAACATACATCGGCATATCAACCTTCGAATTCATTCCGATCAACATTCGTGTCTTCCTGCTTGAATAAGAAGTATTCAAAAATTTCAAGCCAGTTGATTTTCGAAGTACATCGCCGAGCACAGCCTCCCAATGTCATGAAGATGACTGAAATAAAATAACGCACCTAATGACCAAAAATTATTTCTCGAACTGCGAGTACCATCGATTATTATGTGAAAAAGTACACAATGATTGCAACCGATGAATTAGCTTTTTGGTAGAGCTGGTCCCTTTCTTGATTCTATATCAGTATTTAATTAGACTAATTCTACAAACGGAAAACAGAGCTCAAAACCAAAATATATCTTTGTCCCTTTAAGTGCGTACTATTCTATTTCGGCCTGTCTATCTGTCTGTCTTTCTCTTCACTTGTTTCTAGATCCAGAATCCAATCGCAAAGATTTCACGCAGATCCAGGGCCGAATTAAGATTTTTGACGTTCCTGGGCTCAGGGAATATAAAAGCCCTCCGTTTATGCACACATTAGTGAAAACATTTTTGCTCGCTTCGTTTGCAATTCTCGAACTCATCTAAGGACACTCTAACTTCAGACATCAGAAAATTTACAAACCTTTAAACATACTTAAGCCCTATGAACGCAATACGAACCAACAAAACCAGGTTGGCACCTTTAATAGTATAAGTAGTTGAACGGTATTAAATTTTGAAGAAAAAAATTGTTCCTTTCCAAATTTTGTATAAAAAGGGGTTTTTTAATTTTTTCCCCAACAGCCCCAGAGATGTCGGAAAGTAAAGGTTAAAGATGACCCTTTTCTCTAGCAAGCTTCAACACAGGCTTTATGGGAGATAAGACATATTGTGTTCGAAATTTTCCTAGTCTCACTAACTTGAGTAAACAAAAGGGATGCAAATCACCATCGAACCTATTTCTATACATTTTCACCTCCTACCTGTCCATCCCTAGAATTTTTCCTGCCCCTTTCGCCGTATTCTTAGATTCCATAATTATTTGAAATTTGTGTTTTTGTGATTTTAGTGAATGAATAATTACTTTTTTAAGACTTTCATCAGCGCTAATCGCGAAATCAAGATACCAGCCGAGGAGTTTTTAAGGTCACAGAATTCAATTTCGAACTGTAATTTGGAAATTGTGGTACCGGGAGGGGAGGTCGGAAAATATTGTAAACAACCCTTCATGAGTAAACTCTGGAGAGGAAAAGTTTAGTTTAAAAACTTCTTCTTCCTTCAAAATTTGACATTACCCGATATTCTTGTAAGAAACCAGTTTTGGGGGGCTTCTCCTTCCATAACTGGGGACGCCGAAGGGCTATGGGAGGTAAGTTCTTCCTCTGCAAGGAGAGGTGTGCACCCAACCACTTTCCACAAAAAATATTTGCTATGAATTTTTTCTTTTTCAAAACCGCGAAGTAGGTGTACGTCATAAAAAAAATTCAACCTCAAAAATTAGAAATTTGAAAGTTATTTATAAAATTTATTTTCAAGTTGCTTAAATTGAATTTAAAAAAAAATTTATTTGTAAATTTAATATTGCCTCTTTTAAATTTTGAATTCCTTGATAAATACTGAAAACCGTAATTCGTTTTCAAATTTATCGTTACTTTTGATTTTTTAATTAAATCTTACATAAGAGAAATTCCAGTTTTTCTTTCAACTTCTGAATTTCATTGAACATTTTATTATTAGATGAATCTTCGGGTCACGTACAATAAATTTAAAAAAAACCTTCGTATTCATTGTAATTTACTTTTTATTCTTAAGTATAATTTTTAAATTTACAAATAAAGTTAAAAATTTCTAAACAACATTGAAATTTTTTATTTAAAATTGCAAAATATTTTGCTTTGAAAGATAAATTTCAAGGTTTCAAGGTTTTTAAAATTCTTGGACGGTTCTAAATTTTTTAGATAACTGAAAATTTTCTGTTAATGTGGTTGACTTTGGTAATGTTGATCGGATCTTTTCATGAAAAGTACAAATGTGAGTCAGAAGCTGAAAGGTTGATTTTCTTGTAGCAAAATGAAATTTAAGTAATTTGTTAAGTTAGTCAAGTAGTTTAAACAACAAGTTATTCCAAACTGGAAACGAATATTATTAAGTTATTCATTCTACAAATGAACTGAATGGACAGTTGGGAATATGAAAAGAGACATTGTAAGGATGCATGGAATACTGATCATTGTTTGAAGTAAAATAATTTGGGTGAAAACTAAAACAACGGATATTTGAAATGAAAAAAAAACAAAAAACATTAAATTAATAAATTATGAATTAAATTTCTCGATTTCACATTTCTTCTGACATAGCCATCCTTCTTGAAAATGTTGTATTATTTCCTAGGATGCAATTTTATGTACTTTATAATTTTGTAAAATTTGAATTGTATGCCATTTCCACCTCTTTCATTATTATTATTAATTTTTTTTTTTCAATGTTCCTACATTTTTTTCAAATATTTTTAGTTTGCAGTACCTTCAAGTCGCCCACTTTAGGAGTCAATAGTATACATCTCAAAGTTCGTAGTCAACCTCTCATATCGGGAGGCAAATGGTAACATAAAGGGGTGGAAGTTTTACAAGCGGAGCGAGGGAAAGCATTTTCTATATTGCTTACTTATTTCGTGCTTAAAATTGGTCAGAATCAGTATTGGGAGTAAAAGAAATGGTCAGGCGGACAACGCCTATCTAATTTTGCGAACCTCTCTAAATACTAAAAAAGTAAAATCTGTCGCCGCCGCCTCCGGGAGAAAAAAACCCACTGCGGGTTACCTACCCTGCCCCTTAATTGCTCATTTCTCCAGGAGTTGTGATGGAAGAGGGCTCTATATACACTAAACAGTAAAAGCCACCTCCTCTTTTCCCTCCGTGGGTATAAATTTCCGGTGGGCCTCCTCTGTACCTTAATCTCAAGTTTCACCAGAGCTACCCTACCCCGAGGGGGAGCTTCTCGGTGGAGGTGGGAGCTCCTGGAAAGGAAGGACGGCCATGGTAAGGAAGGCGTCGCGGTGGGCGAGAAGGATAGCATGGTGGGGGAAAGTGACTGTGATGGAGGAGGACAGCTGTGGTGGGGATTGGCAGAGGGCAGCCCACTCCCGGGAGCTCCTTTGTGGAGGAGAGAGCTCCTGAATGGTGCAGCGCCGTGTTGTTTTCATATAATGCTTTTCCAGCTTGCGAGACACTGCAGGCCGACACGAGCGAAGCGAGTGACGGGCGGGGGTTGAGCAGCGAAGCGGCCAGGGGGCAAAGCCCCCGAGTAATACGCAATAGCTGCGAGAATTTTGCATTTCATATTTTGAATTTTTAGCATGCACTGCATATAACCGATGAAAAAAAACAAAAAACGGTTTTTCTTGTTTAATTTTAAAAAGAATCATCGAGCGTTTCAACTACGGTGGGCTATCCCCCACTTACTCGAGGTCCTGGGCCTAAGTCTGCAGGGCCCGTGTGTTAATACAGGCCGGTATAACATTCTCTACTTTTAATAGAAATGACCAAAAGCAGATTTCTGTGAAATAAGTTCCGGGGACAATTATTCAAAAATGCCCCCACCCCCGTCTTAATGAAAATGGTGTGATCGGAGTACATTCCTCTCCTCCCCCCCCCATTCTGTCACGTTCCTTTCCCCCCTTTTTTCTTATTCTTTCTGGATGCCTCTTTCTAACAGGACGCTCCCTAAGATTGAACCGTTTGACTTTGGCTTTGACTCGACCAAGCATGATCGAAGATGAAAATAAGAATGATCAAAATCAACGAGAACGGCTTGAATATGGCCGAATCCGACCAAAATTAACCAAAACAGACCACAAAAAACGTAATCCAAACATACAGCAAGCAGGGAAAGACGACCAAGTCCGACCCTATATAACAAAAATTATTCAAGAATTATCAAATGTGATGTACATTGTGTAACCAAAATTCGCCGTGAATTATTAAGTTCGTTCAAAACTAACTGAATGTGACCCAATGTGACTAGAAGAACTAAAAACAACCAGATCCAAACATGACCTAAAGTCAATTGCACTTCCCCAGCACCCTCTTGATAGTTGACTACAAAGAAGTGCCAATCGTTTGTCCTTTGTTGTGGTTTCAATGTCCCATCGGTTTTGTTTTGTTTTTTTCGTTCGTTCTTTAATCCCTTATCCACTCAAGGGGTAAGAAAGATCGTGCGTTGAGTCCAACTTTTACCATTAGTTTAGGCTAAAAATGGCTTAAGTACTTTGTTTTTTCTTCGATGGATCTTCAGGGTTTTTTTGTTGTTTCTTTAGTTACACCTCAAAGCTTCATTCGCCATTGGGTGAGAGAAGGCTTTACGCGTAAGACTTTAACATAACCTAAATATGACCCTCCCCATTAGTGGGTTAAGGGTTAAGGTGCGGTCGAAGAAAATGAGAATGCATTGCGGAACAAACAAAGCATGTGCGATTGAGGCCATCTTTAGTCGTGATACGAAAAGGAGCGGATATGTAAATAATACAGGGAAGATCACTTTTTACTCTCCGCACGAATCCAAAATGATTTTTCATTAATTCTTAACCTTCAATTTTTTCCCTTTCTTCTTAGAAAATAACCATTTTTGGGACAGAAATTTTCCAAATCGCCACCCCCAGAACCTTAGAGTCACCCATGCGTCTAAAAGGAGGACAACAATTTTTCCAGCCTCTCAGATACCACTCTTTCCTTATTGAAGAAGGCGGTGTACACGAAATTAGGGGATTTCCGTTGGAATAAGAATGTAATGCAATCCATTGAGGCTATTCGGAGCTTAAAATTTCATCGTTAAACTTGACGTGAACATGATCCCTTCACTATTGGCGAATAAGGGGTGATGGTTCAAATGAAAAACTCACGGTACATTAAGCTTAAGCATTAAGTTGAAAACTGCCAGCTACCATTTCTCTAGCCTCCTACTAATTGCACTTCGAAGTGAAGGAGAGCAAACACAAGCTCATAGCCGCCATAGAGTAGGGGGCTGAAAAGATCTGAATAATTCTAAACATATTTCGCTCGTATTATTTTTCAGCTTCTTAATTAATTAATTTTTTTTGAGGGGGGAGGGTGGAGGGACTTTTAGAGGATATTTGAGGGCTAAGCCCTTAACTCCCCATTTGTGCCTAAACGAAATAATTCGGGTTCAATGAAGCACAAGCAGTTGAGGCTATCTCAGCTTATAATTTCAAAGTTTCATTTGACTCCAACATGATCTTCCCTCTCCTCATTTATTGATGAGCGGTTAAGATATCAACGAAAAATATCGTAGTACGTTGAAACAGGAAGGAGGTAGTAAGGCACTAAAGACTGAGGAAATTTTTAAGGCACGACTGAAAAGTGGGAAGTTATTATTTCTTCAGTCTTTACCCCGTCCATTATTCCTTGAAAGGAGGAGGAAAGGTCAAATGAGTCAGAGTACATTCAGGCACACACGAAGCATAAGCGATTGGTACTGTTTTGTGACGAAATATCAGTACAGGATCTGGGATATTATTGCATCACAGAAAGACCGCAGTTGGTTAAAAACAACTTGAAACTGGTAACAAGATTAGGGACAACCCAGAAGGATCAAGGATGAGAAAACTCGATCAAATCTAACCGAAAGCTAAAAACCACCAAATGCGACCAGAAATGACCAAACTTAATCACGAATGATCGAACGACCAAGTCTGACCAAACATAATCTAAACTAACCAAATTCGGTACAAAAATAATCAAACAAATACAAGCGATCGAAATGACCAAATTCAACTAAAACAGACACGAAATCCGTAAACAAGAGGAATCAAGAGAGACCAAAAATAAACAAAACGAACCACTGAATCCAAACAAATGTGCCTCAAAGTGATCGAAATGTGACTGAATCTGCCTGAGGATGAGCCAATCGTACCAGGTGCAATCTTGGAATCGGTTCGAGGCCAATCACTGAGAGACCTACTCTCTCTAAGAATAGTACCTTTAGAAACTGGACCAGGACTATTTTTCGACTCTTTCAAGTTTCTGTTTTCCTCCCTTTTTACCTTTGATCCCCAAGTATTATCTTTACTTGTCTCTTATGCAAATTCAGCAACTTTGCGGATGGTTACGCTCTCCAATTTTCAGAGCCTTTTTTGCCTAACGATTTTTGAGTACAGGAAACTGCTACTCTCGTTATTCTTAAAAACGGATTTTCTATATATTCTCTTTCTTTCAATGAGGGGAAAATCAACTTCGATTAGTCCTGTAATTCAGTTTATACAAGACTGGAGATTACTTTGGAATTTATTCTTTATCGATGAGTCGCTGGTATTTTTTCGAAATGTTAGCAATGCGAAAATTATATTTTTAGGCGTTATTCACGGCCAAGCACTGTATATCAAAAGGTAGAGAATATCGGTTTTTGACGCCATGGCTAGGCGATGGTTTGCTTACAAGCACAGGTAACTATTTCATGTTGGTGATGCTGGGAGTGAAAAGCTTTACATAAGCCAAGAGAAGCACAATAAGGAAGTCGAGTGAAATTACTCATGTGTT
This sequence comes from Acanthococcus lagerstroemiae, assembly GCA_031841125.1. NCBI lineage: Eukaryota > Metazoa > Arthropoda > Insecta > Hemiptera > Eriococcidae > Acanthococcus > Acanthococcus lagerstroemiae. The sequence continues at coordinate 30,408,320 of CM063112.1, read as the reverse complement.
TAATTTTCAGGTTCAAAGTGGCATTTTAGAAGAAAATTGTTGACCCCTACTTTTCATTTCAAGATCTTGGAAAATTTTGTTCCAATTTTCAATAAAAATGCGACATTATTAGTAGAAAAACTGACGGCTGACAGTACAGAGCATTCTTCTCCTGTTAATATTGGACCATTAATTTCGATCTGCGCTTTGAGTATCATTTGTGGTAAGAATAAATTTTCACTTAATGTTGAAGGGTCCCTTTCCAGAATTCATCCAGTCCAAGGCTACAAGGTTGAAGTAATGAACGCTGTCTGTGTGGCAGAACGGTCGCTCATTCGTACCTGTATGTAACGTCACTTAATTACTTTTCTTGAATCCGAAAATAGGGGAGAGTGGGGCAATCGTGCGTATGTTAATATTACGAATTTGGATGGCGTCACGCGACTTGTTAAATGTGACAATCCTTAAATAAAGCTTCATGCCGGACCGTAGCAACAGGGGTATGGTAGATGACTCGACCCCAATAATTTTTCAGCGTTGGCAGATTTGCGAATTCAGGCCCTCAGTTGACAAATTCATGCATCTCAAGAGTTTCTTAAGAGTTTTTTTTTTTTGCCTAACAACCTGAAAATTTTTAATTTGTGGTTCCCGTCCCCACAGTAAGTTTTTTTCGCTGCGACCCTAGTTTTGTGTGACAAGATTTCACAACGAGCTAATTTAATTTTATTTCGTGCAAAATTAGTAAAAATTAAAATGTGATTTCTGATCCTAATTTGACAAAAGTACAATTTAAGCGATAAGACTTATATTTTCGGTTTCAAGACAGGTGTTAGATTATTTGACTAAAATGTACTGTTTTCTTAATAACACATGTCTGTGTTAACAAAACTTCATTCGATAATTTTTGAAATATTCACGAGGTAATGTGCGCACGATGTTACCTTAATGAGTGAACATATTGGTAATGAAACATTTTGGGATATCACATTTGAAGACATCAAGATCCTATATCAGTGCAAAATTTTTCACCCTGGTTCATATTAAAATCGCTTAAATGTTGATAATTACTGTTTTTGCTCTCAGAGACAATGACGGATTAAGCAGTAAGCGGAGTAGGCGGCCGCCTAGGGCGGCATTTTTTTTGGAGGGGGGGGGAGGCGAAATCGCACGTGGCTAAAATTTACAAATTATTTAGTGATTTTCCCATTTGTTGCTGCTGAGCCAAACACTTTTACTATTTTCACAGTCAAAATCACCTGCAAAATTTCTCTCCGGGAGTATGAACATGGTTGTTGAAGTCTTTTTTTCATTGAACTGCGTGGCTAACTGGATAACTTTCTAACTGGGAAAATGTAATCTAAGTACTCATATTTATTTCTCATTTCGTCAGCTTAATTATAAAACCTGTGCCATTATGCAAATTTTAGAGGAGAGACAAAAAACATTAAGGAGGGCCATTTCTTCAAATGTTACACATTTATTTTCATTCCTTCCTAAAAAAATTTTTAAGTCATTTTAGAATGTTTTGACTATTGCTAGAGGGTGCGGTACAGTCACTTCTATCTCAATCAACAAAAAAGTAATTTTGCCAAAATTGAGACTTAGAAGGTTTTATAATAAATTAAGCTGACGATTAGCTGATTATCTGAACGGATTTTTTTTTTTTTTTTTTTTTTAACAAAGCAGGCTGACCAGATATACTTATTTCTGAAGTATTTATACTCTTTTTGTCTTACAAAAAAAAGATTACTCTCCCTTTTACTCAATAATGATGTAAGATATTCTTTTTTTATTTGATATATTTTATTTTTTGGCAATTTAGTGTTGAGACTACAAGGAGAAAACTCTTTTACGAGCAAATGAAGCAAACAAGTTGTAACATATGATGGTCACTTCGTGGAGAGAAAGTATATATTGAAAAAGCAAGCAAAAACATTTTTAATCTCCCCCCCCCCCAAAAAAAAAAAAAAAAAAATCTGGTCACCCTGATTAGCAAGGGCGGCAGTTTTCTGTCCGCCTATGGCGGCTCAAGTGATAAATCCGCCACTGCTCAGAGAAGTACAATACATGCGCACAATTACCCCTGTAGTGTGCCTAATTACCTCAGCGGGAGGAGGACTTTTCTTCTTGGACGGTAAATTTTGGATACATAAGTCACAATACTGAAATTTTTCGAAGGGAAAAGGTAGAAGACACATGTAGAATCCATTCTGAAAAATTTTTCCTCAGTTAGTTCAGTTTTGAATAATATCCATTCGCGCTTGAGTGCGCGCCTCTACCCCACTCTCTCCAGCATAGTGGCTGTGGCTAACCGAATCTTACAGGGTTCTTTAGTTCTCCTGATAAATTTCATTTTCGAATATGGTGAGTTTTGGAAAGGAAAACTTCATGTATCTGTTGGAAACATCGAATATTGTTTTAATGGGGACGTACCTGGTGGGAGCGACCTTTTTCTCCCGAAAACCACCAACTGGCAAAATAAATTTTTGTCTTTACAAATCGATGCCTGGAATGTGCCCATGGTCCAATCCATGAGGTGATGAGGTGATGAAATTTTTCATATTTTACTTGTCTCGAACCCGAATGTTTACAGTTACTCGTAGTAGTCTGAAATGTTGTAATTAGAAGAATTTGCTTCCTTGAGAAGTCGTTTCGGTACGTCCCTCTGAGCTAGCGACTATTTTACTGTAGAGTTTCCATTTCTTAGAAACAACTATGGGAATTCCGCTGAGTTTTGAGTCAGAAGAATGTTCTACGTACGTGGCTGCCATCCACAGGTACTTTAACAACGTAAATTGCATTAGTAAGTAGAAAAGGTATACTGCAGTGGCGCTGGAGCTAGAGTCGGGATGTAGCCTCTCAATGACGTAGCCAGTATTCGAGGGAGGAATTTCAGGTCTTCACCAAAAACTCGTGAGAGGGTTAGGGAGTGTGAGAGGGGGTGCTAGAATTGGAAAACTCATTATTTGATAAAATTGCAAGGGGGTCCAGACCTCCCCATTCATGAAAAAGAATGAGAGCTCACATACACGAAATAGCATGAGACAGAGCAAATATGTAGGACGCACATTTTCCCCGTAAAACTGGCGAATGAGAATTTTTTTTTTTAATACACACGTCAATTACTATCATAATTAAGGCGATGGAAGGAAAAGGTACAAATTCTAGTATAGGAATTTGGACTTCAAGCCTATGTGACATGGATATTAAGCATACAATATGTTAAAGTATTTGGTTATGGTCACAACTATCTTGACCTTGAGCAGCAGTCGATTAATCCCGCTAGCCATGGTTGTAGGGTAATTAGCAATATTAAAAAACAATGTTGCATTGGTTCGTCCTGTCTTCTTAAAAGTTATTTTACAACTCAGTCTTTTCACTGTATTACAAGGTACCGCTTGACCTTCAAGCCTCACTTACTGTTTAAAATGTTTTGCTCGTTACTCTCCCAGTGTATAGCTTGTCTTCTGCTCGCAGTTTATCAGTTTGTTGTCCTCGTCACATAATTGTCTCCATTTAACACACATCCAGGGTCGAGAAAAAAAAATTTCGGAGTAAAAAAATGTATTAGCTTCATTTATTCATTTTTTCGTTAGAAAGCTGTTTTTCATCAAGTTTTAGTTATAAAAACAGTGCCTTAAAAACATGTAGATATCTAAAAATAAAGAAAGAAAGAAAATAAAAAACAGTGTAAGAAAAGTATTCGGCCAAAGAAAATGCTGAAAAAATAAAAAATAAAAACCATACAAATTTTGGAAAAATTGGGAAAAATGGGCTTAGCGTGTAGATTGCTTTAGGCTCAAGTTTTTTCAGCGAGTCAATTAGGAGTCACAACGATTTCTAATTCAAGCCCTCATTGGGGAAATAACCATACTTCTGATTTTTGACTTAAATGACAAACTGAGCTATATCCATTGCTCAGATGGATGAACTACGTGATTGTTTCCGTTGGGACTGTGCAAATTGTAGAAGCGCTGGCGTCGAATAGGTATTTTTTGATAAGCGAACGCCTAGCAAAAATACCCAACTTTTGGCCAGCGAACGTTCTGACTCCCATAAGAAAAACACACGGAGCAAAGATCATTGATGTTACTACCTGAGAATAAGAAATTTGTAAGTAACCAGAGGTTTATTAGCAAATGCTAAAAACCTTCTGGATTAAAAATGTATACCTTTGGTTTCTAATTTCTTATTCTCAGGTAGGAACACAATGATCTTTTCTCCGTGTTTTTCTTATGGGAGTCTAAGTAACCATCACCGTTTGTTTATCAGTTAGGTTCAGTTCCGGTGTTGTTTTTTGCCCAGTCTGAATCTGACAAAATGAGCTGCAATGTTTTGGCAAATGGCAGCGAATACAGTTCAGTCTGTCCTTTAAGTCAAAAAATCAAAACTGACTATGGTTGTGTTCACAGTCAGGGTTTCAATTGAAGTTTGGTGATTGGAGGTGAGAGATCAAGAAATAATAATGAAATATTACTGCAAGATGACTGAATGTTAGAACGCCTCTATTTTTCTTTCTTCATATATACACTTTTTAGTTGAAATTTGAGAGAGATAAAGAGAGAAAGAGAAAGAGAAAACCTTAGGGTCACATGCTGAAAAGAGAGTACGTCTGGTAACCTTATTGTCGAATGAACATAGGACCAACAGAAGGGTCTTACATGTCAAATTTGCTGTCTGGCTTTTTGACCCTTTAGTTCCCAATTTATTTTTTCAATTTGAATTATTTTTTAAATGGAAATTGTTGAATAGACTCTCCATAATACGAATTCGGTGTCGGAGAATTTCTCACTTCCCCTTGGGCCCCCAGTGAACCTGGGACAGCGTATGTCTTACTGGTAGAGCAGTGAGCGGTAGTGAGAGTCAAAAAAATTATTTCCGAAACAACCACGCCATCTGCCGAGACGTGAGTGAGTTAAGATATGTTTCTGTAGTTACTCTACCAGTAGGATACAACTAGCACTGCTGTCAACGTATATTTGACCCAGTAAAATTTTTCAAAACCGGTGGGACAAATGTATCTTGTTGGAAGCGAAAGGGTTTACCTTGAATAGCGTATGTTCCAGTGGTAGAGTAATGAGAGACAAAAAGATTATTTCCGAAACAACCACGCCATCAACGGAGACATGAGTGAAAAAGATATGGTTCTGTAGGTACTCTACCAGTGAGATACAATTAGCACTGTTTTGAACGTATATTTGACCCAGTAGAATTTTTCAAGAACCGGTGGGACAAATGTGTTCTGTTGGGAGCGAAAGGGATAAGACAGAAAAATTGTTCCCCTTCCCAAAGGATGGCCAAAAACGGATCTACCAACATAGAAATTTTAAGTATTATAAAATACTGAACAAACTATCGAAGTAAAGATTTCTTGGGTTCCTGACTGTAAATGTCCCATCAGATCTTTGATCTAGCTCCAATTCGGATACAAAAACAAAAATTTTACCCTTGAAGAGACAATTTCAATGTGGCTTAACATGTCAAACAAGCATTCGAGCACACTATTAGTAAATTTGTGTCAAGTAGAATACAAATATCTATTTTGAGAAAATCTGAATTTCCTTTCCCTCTCCCCCAACCCAGAGGTCAAAAAAAAATTCGTAAGCGCCATCTACTCGGGCGAAACCATTAGGAGGGCTATTGAAATGGATTTTCTTCTTAGTAATTTCGAATATTGCATTGAATTTCTGATCTGGCCTAAACTTGGACCATCAAAATCCAAAAATCACGATGGAAAGAACAATTTCACAATTTAGTCATGAGTTATTTTCATAAACGCCATTACGAAACTTATGTAAAATGGAATTACAAATGGTTGGGGAAGAATCGAGATTTCTCCTTCCTGAGTTGTATAAGAAGTTCAAGAATATAACTTGAAGTAGACAAAATTGACTAAAAAAATGGATAAACTAGTGAAATAGGGATTGTTATGGACATGTGTCTTAATTATTACTACATCAAATATGTTTGATCTGACTCCGATTGTCCGATTTGAGCTTACAAAATTCATATTTTATAACAGGAAGTCTAGAGTATTTTCTTACATTTCAACATCTCCAATGCAACGGAGGTAAAAAAAGGTGTGAAAGCAACATTCAAAATTAGCAAATATGAAACGACTTTTTACTTTTCTAGTTTTTTAAGCTTGAAATTTTGATTCTTTTTTCGACGAGTCAGTAGTTACTTGGGAGATTTCTTTTTTTTTAAATCAGTATCTTTGTTTTTTTTTAATTTATTTTTTTTAGAGTGATTGAGTGAGTGAGTGTGTGTGTAAGAGAGAGATTTCAATTTACATGAAGAATTTTAACGATTCGTGTGTGTTGAGACACCAGAAGACAACATTTCTATTTGAATTTCTCTTGTTTCTTCTCAAACAATTAACAAAATAAACACAATACAGACTAGGATAAAATTATAAATGAAGCAGCATTTTTTATAATAACATTTGGATTCAGGGGATCCAATATCCGTGATCGAATAAGAATGTTATACAACGATACATTTGATTGAAATCCGCGATAGAGAAGATCCTAATTTTGATCAGTTCTTTCCTTCATTTCTTAGTCCAGCCAAATTTTACTCATCTCAAGCAGTTTTGCGAATGACTGTGAGTCGATAGCAGAAAAAATGTCTATTTCTCGCTACCGACTTGGTCTTGCCACAAGCATTTCAACACAAGATAATTACGCGAACAGAAATTTTTCCACTTTAAGGTAAAATTTGGATTTTGAGGATCCAAACTGAAGTTTACATCAAGTATTTTCTGAACTAGTCATTGAAGTCACACACTAAAAACCTTAGTTTAATTTAGTTTTTTTTTTATTATTAACATTTTCCATTGCATTAGAAAGGTCATGTCAATTTTGCCCATTTTTGAAGTTATCTTCGAATACGCAATGTGCTGACGGGAGGGAAGCTTTAACTTGTCATACATTGGTATTTCATTTAGCTTTGGATTCCCGGCGATGTGTCTGAAGATAACTAAATATAAACTTAAAACGTGAAAATAATTTTTCATGACAAAGCTCGGATTTCGGGCTCTTCTTGATTCAAATTCTGATGAAATATTCGAACTAAATGAACCGAAAAGCTTCTTTTTTGACATGTTAATTTTTTACATCATATTGGCTTTGTCTCCTATCCAAATTAAGATTTCAATTTTTGGGACTGAAATCAGACCACAATTAAAAATCTATATTACAACATTTGAAATCAAAGAATTAAAAACCTTTATTTCGACATTTCATTCGATGTTTCAAACCAAGCTAATTTCGCCAATTTGAATGATGACGTTTCTATTTTAGCGCCTAAATCGGCCCCGATGCACAAAACCCGCCAGTTACCCGCGGAAAAATTACCCTTTTGTAATCCTTCGATTACCCGGGTAACTGAAGGGTTACCAAAAGGTAACTTTCCCACGGGTAACTGGTGGGTTTTTGCGCATCGGGTGATGGACCAAACTTCATTTGATAGGATATACACTCTCAGTGAAACAAAAGTTCTCGTTATCATTTCATTAGGGAGTTCAAAGTTGGAAGGCCCTCAAGTTCTGCTTGAAGAAGAGCGGACTTATCCTCCCTGACGCAGGATTTCACCCTTTCAAAATACTGTTTGGTTTCCCCTTCTTAGCTGCTTACATAGCAATGAAGTTTTCTTTCGCAGAAATCGAATAGTAAGACGTACACTGAATATCGTTGCAGAATAAGGTTTGTTCTTGCACTCCTCAGCCTCCAATTTTCACTCCGCCCTCCTCCTTAGTTAACATTTCGTTTCCGGGCAAAAAAGAAAGAAAGAAGATGAAAGTTGATCATCAGATTTTTGACTTATCTCCACTCATAAATTTTTCTTCCAGCGCCTCTGGTATACTTTATCCTTATGTTCGAGTAATGTTATCCACCTAAACATATATTTTTAATTCCATGGAGCTAGAACTGCGGAAATTATGCTGGAGAGAACACTTGCATTTTGGATGTACCTGAACTGTGTGTTCTACTGTTTGCCAATAGGACGAGAATACAAAAAATTACTCGGAAAAATGCATGCATTTACGGGAAAAGTAAGCTATTTGTCGTCAATTTCATTTTCACATTTTTTTTTTTTAAATACTGTACAATGTGTTATAGGCTGGTTGTAAGTAAGTGAAAACAAGGATAGAACGGTATATTCTTCATTTCCGGTACTCATTATAAATCGGTTACCTTGACATTGACTCTCCCTACTGAAGCAATTTCTCGAAAACGTACTTCGTTTTATTCAGGGGAAGGTGGAATGCACCTATAATAATGAATAATGGTGTACATGAACATGTAGGTACCTAGTCGCTTGATTGTAAATATGCCAGCGAGGATATTATCGCTCATTCCATTACAGAATAGAAAATCTACGAAACATTCATTAAATATTCCTGAGTGGCTTCCTATTATCAAGGTTTTAATGGGTTTCTCTTATTTTTTTCTTTTTTTTTTTCTTCAACTTATGTCGGCGGAATTGGCCTGTTACGATTGGAAGAAGGCAAATGAGGTACCCCCCCCCCCAGGTCAGTTTGTTACGTAAAACACTTAATTTTCTCAAGTTCAAGCGCAAGTATGAAAACAAATAGCTCTAGAGGTTATTTAGTGAGATTTGGAAGTTGAAATTGTCATCTTGCCCTTCTTGAACCCCGACTGCCCTCCATGTTGGCAGGCAACAGTGTTTTAATGCAATGATTGGTCTAAAATGTTGAAAAGTATTGATATCTAAACACTTATCTCAAATACACCAAGAATTGATTTCTGAGATATCAAAATGTTGAGTCTTCCCTAAAAACAAATGTCGACACACACAGAGCACACCACATCCATGCGTTTTTCGACACGACATTGTGACTTCATTCGATACAGAATAGTCCATGCACACTAGAGTCAAAACAAGGATAATACAGCGAGAAATCGCGGGATACGGTTGTCTACTACACCATCCTCATGAAAATACTAAAAGTCCTGAAGAATCCAAAGCCATCTTGGAAAAATGGCGACCAAAACGCATTTTCATGAATAACTTCTCATGTATTGATCTTGCACAAAAAATTGTTCCACAACAGTTGAGGAAAATAGAATTTTTAATAATTTATATTCGATTATTATTTTTATTTTTAATGACACCGATATTTTTTGAGAAGCCCGTAGCATTGCACATCGTCTACTGCCATTTTCTAATTAGAAACGGAAGAAGATTCAGAAATGCCGATACACTAAGATCCTATTTTGCACTTGAATCAGGCCATAGCTAGAGTTTGCCCCTGCAATTTGGAACCCAACTCACAAAAAGGAAATCAAGGCGACAGAGCGTATACAAAAACAGTTTTTGAAATATCTATTTTACAAGATATTCACGTACTATCCGACAACGATTTCATACTCAGATCTGCTGCAGGGATTTCAAATACCAAGCTTAAAGAGCCGCAGATCGGTGAGTTCCTTACTTTACTTCTACACGATATTGTGAGCGGTAGAGTAAATGCGAGTAAATTATTGGAAAAACTGCAAATTTATGTCCCAAATTTTCAAGCCCGTAAACGACATATTTTCAAGCCAAATAGATTGACGAAAAATAACTTGGAAAACACTCCAATGAACAGAACAATGGAAATTTATAACGAGACCGAACTAATAAATCATACCTTAGATATCTTTCACATGAACCGAGCAGAATTTTAACGAGAGATTAGAAAAATACTTTTTTAATGAACATAAATTCCTATTTTTTATATAGGGGAAGTTAGGGCAAAAGGACCGGCAGACAAAAGGAACCACTCGAAATATAACGTTTATTCTATTTATCCCAGATGGTTGGTAACACTGTAATACGATAGCTAGTAGGTAACCATTCTCAATATTATAATCTGTGACACCGGCAACATGCGATGTTTGAAATTTTTTGGTAAGGAATTAATGAAATGTGATTAAATTTTACGTTTTCTAACGTTGTTTCAAAGTGGAATCGTTTTATGAATTTATGATCCATTAAGGTAAGTAATATCTCAAAAAAAAAAAAAAAAAAAGTAGTTTCATCTACTTTTCGATTTTCCAGGGCAGCGTACTGGGGCCAGTCTTGTACTTACTGTACACAGCGGACATACCAACCTCCGAAGAAATCAGCACAGTCGTATTCGCCGACGACACAGCACTCCTTTCAATGTCTCACGACATCTCAGAAGCTACCACAAAGGTTCAACGGCACGCCAGAAAAGTCTCGAAATGGATGGACTGGTGGAAAATTAAAATGAACGCGACTAAGAGTACCCATGTGGTCTTTTCCTTACGTCCGCATGCTGAGTTCCCACTGCAGATAGGGGGAACCGTTGTGCCGAGGGCCAACTCGGTCAAATATCTAGGAATGCACCCAGATACAAGCCTAACATGGGGAAATCATATCAAAGCCAAATGTGATATCCTGAAGAAAATGACAAAAAAATACTTCTGGCTTATAGGTAGAAGTCGGTTCTAAGCCTCGAAAATAAGAGATTGATTTACCTCTCTATTATCAAGCTGATATGGACCTACGGTATCGCTCTATGGGGCACGGCCAGCCGATCCAATTCACAAAATTCAAGTTCGGCAGAACTACATCCTACGCATACTCACCAACGCGCACTGACCTCCATCGCGATCTAGTCATTCGGACTGTCCAGGAAGGGATTGAACGCTCAACCAGTCAATATGAAATATAGCTACGGGTACAGTTAGATAACCACCAAGTTAAATATAACTTGTAATAAAAAAAAAATCTACTTTCCGATGAACTTAAGTATATTACTTGAATTTGCTTCCAATTACATATTTATTTAGACTAAGTGTACAAACCACGTGTGTTGGGCAAGTGGAAAACCGTGCAAAAGGAACCACCACAAATAGCAATATTCAGAATTATTTCTTTTGCCCATAAGATTATTTTCTACGTAATGAAATACTGAAATTGAATTTTTTCTTGTCTAGATGGTGTTTCATTACGTGAGGAAAAGTAATCGGGGGAATGAATGGACTGAAGAATCAATGAAAGCAGCAGCTGTGAAAACTGATAAAATTGGTATCAGAGAAGCTGCTCGTAAATTTAATATCCCATATCCCACACTCAGAAAACATCTAACAAAGAACTCTACTAGTACGGTAAATATAATCAGACATATTTCCTTACACTCTGAACAAATTCAAAGCTTATGAATAAATTCAAAGTTTTTAATTTAATAAATTCATTTTTCCATTTTTTTTTCAACGAATTATCTTTCAGAATTATTTCGAAAGATGTGAGAATATGTCCCATCTAAAGATTGTTGTGACTCACTTTAACCCACTCAAGAAATAATTTCTGGTTACGCTACTAATACAGACACAGACGTTTGGCAGAATCGGAAAATGAAAACGACCCAGGTTACTCAGATGACAGCCCTCTCACCGAAAAGTTGCCCCCTACTCCACCATCATACAGTCCAGAAGATATTCGACCGATTCCAAAAAGTGTGACCATAACTAATAATCACCACAATAATCGATCACAGCGATCTAAAATTTTGACAGCTACCCTGATTAAAAATAGAATCAAAGAAAATTATGTGGAAAAATTGTAACTAGAAGAAGAAAGAAAAGAAAAAAAGAAGGCGACAGAAGAGAGAGCAGAAAAGAAGAAAAAAGCGGCTGAAGAGGAAGGCAGAAAAAAACCCGGTGGTGCAAAAGACAGAGGGAATAAAAAAGAAAAAAGTTGTTGAGAAAACAGAAACAAAAAAGCTGCGAAAGAAAAGCTGATATTTCCGAAACGTCTCAAAGAGCCCAGAAAAAATGACGATATTCCGTGCCTAATTTGTTCACCGATGGTTTCAAGTAGCCGCGAAGTTCGGTTGAAATGCAATATTTGTCAAAATTGGGTTCACCAAGCATGTACTGCTTATTCAGGAGTAGGTTTTTATGGCCGCGATTTTTGTGTGGTCTAAATTCGTGTGCTAAGATGTTTTTGTGTAACATACTAACAATTTTTTATTTCTAAGTGAACTTACTGTCGTTTTATATCAAAATAAATTCGTTTTAGGGTCGTAGATATGTTCTAGCTTCTAAATCGAACGTTTTTTGACGTGGACTCGATGGTTCCTTTTGCCCAGGAAATTTTTTTAAACTCGAAAAAAACACCTTCGAAAAAATCAAATTTTAGCCACCTTAAAGTACTTTAATTTTGACGTTAATACGCCATTTTGTAGCTGAAAATATGCTCTATTCAATAGTGTATTCAGATTTGAAATTGATTCGAAAAAAAAATTTTTACAATCATTTCCGCAAAAGCGGTTTCACTTGCCCTAACTTTCCCTATATATTTTTTCCCTTAAAGACAGGGCGGAATACAAATATACCGGGCAATGTGTGTGTGTGTGTGGAGGGGGGGGGTCATTTGGACAGACTGGGGAGATGTTGTTGACGGTGGCGGTGGAATGAGCAGTGTTTTCTTCTTTTCGTTTTTTGTATTTTTTTAAATTGCTTTTTATTATTTTAGTAATGCACTCGTAGGTATGTAAAATTATTATGTTTGTGAGTCACCTAGTAATTGGCCAAAATTGGCTGTTAGGGACCCTCCGTTTAAGCTATTAAATTTTGTGTACTGCGCCGCATACGCGTAAAGGATTTATGTCCCGTAAAGGTACTGCCTACTTACCTAATTTTAGTAATAGTAATAGCAGATGTGCAGAGAGGGAGAGGTCAATCTTTTCCCACCACGAGCTCAAAGTTTTTACTCATTTGTATTTATGTTCTTTAATTTTTTTTAAATTACGAGTATTATGATTATGATTATTATTTTATTACAAATATTCTTTTTTTTTCTCTTTTTTTTTTTTTTTTTAGAAATGAACCTAAGTCTTCCCATCTTATCACGAAACTTCAACGTATTTATGCATCTAAATAGTACTGATTGTTGTTGTCTGCTTCTTTTAAATGAAGGAATACTCCTCAGACAATCACATATAAGCATAGATAAGCTACAGATAAATATAGGAGTAATATTATGAAGGGTGATTAGTCTAAAGAGTGTAATACAAAGTTTGTAACTACAAGCGTGTATTTCTCAAAAAAAAAATACGGTTGTCCCCAAAACATTAAGGGAACATAAGTTACTAAAACTTTTAATTGCTTCAACGTTTGTAAAACAATTTTTTGTGTAAGATCATTAGATGAGAAGTCATTCATGAAAATGTGTTTTCAGTCGCCATTTTTCCAAGATGGTGGCTGACACCAGTATCGCGGATTCTTCAATACTTTTGTTATATATGTTCATTAGGTGCCCTAGTAGACCACTAAACCAAATTTCAACTCTTTCCAATCTTTTACATTTTCATTTTCCTAACTGCCTGAACCAGAAGTCGAGTTGTCCTTTCTACATCGACTTCTGGATCGAACTGTGCATCGACTTTGATATACAATCCAAAAACTGATATTGGCACGGTAATTTGACTTTTGTATCAAATTCTGTTGGGAAGTTAACGAAAAGTACCTATGTTGGTAGCCCTGCTCCAACAGCAAGGGGATAATTTTACTCGTTCGTATCCAAAACGTATAAAAGGAGTCATCTTTGAACGCCTTTGGCGCATTAGAAATATCGTTTTCGAAAGCAAGTTGGTTGAAATAATTTCAGCTATAGCACTGAGCTATCAGGATAAAAAAGAATTACCTTCGTGGACACTTTTTAAATGAAATTACGTGAAATTGAAAATCGTGATTATTGACGTAGTAGAATAGGGAAGCTGAAATAATCCCTCAGATGTATCCAGTGTGTTGAGTGTTACTTAGTTTGAGTTAGTATGCTACACTAGCGTTATACCTAGGCAATGATAACATCCCAATATCCAATTGTACTGAAATGTCACACTGACAAAGTGATGGTGTTGATTGCCGACAAGAGTTGATTTTTATATTGACTGCGTTTTAAGAGTTTCCATAAAACATAGTCGATACAAAAGTCGACACTTAAAATCAATCACTATTCTGAAACAATAAATTCATCAAATTCAGTGCGAGACGTCAATTTAAAAGTCAAACTGAAACGGAAATTGTTGCGTCAATATCGACTTTTTGTCGTCTTTTGCTAGATAAAAACCAATGGAAAAGTCGATATCGAATTATGTATGGTAAATCAACTCGGCCATCTCAACGTTTTTGTCGACTCAAGCTACTCAAAAGCCGACGAGAAAGTCGATATTGCATTATGTACAGGAAAACATCTTGGTAATTATAAATTTTGTCGACATCACTTTCCATACAGACTTTGATCTCGTTACTGAGTCATCGAATTTTCTTATATTTTGACTTGACACAAGTAGGTTTGCTATTACATATTCTCAATCGATATTAATCACCTACTGAACTGTCGCTCCAAATTGTGACAATGACGAACGTGTTGACATGTCAATTTGACTATTATTACTTTTATAACCATTTGTAATTAATTCGAAATCAGATGATTTTCCACGCTAGTGCGACATCATATATTATAATGATGTCTCATCAATAAGCATAAGAAATGTAACAGAAATTATTAAATTAACATATCGAGTAAAATGTCGAGGTCAGTATCGATATCGGCACTTGTTTCACGGTTACTGTACAATCCCTATCTGAGTGTTTAAGTATCTTCTTTATTTCAGATTATAAGGGAACGAAAAGAAAATTATCAGCCCATGAATCATTCAGCGATTTCATCAGGTATGTTAGTCTCTAGCTCTCTACCTATTCAGGACTGAGTAGAACAACATTAAAGACAGGATGATGTTATGTTTCACTTAAATACCTAACTGAACTTCTGAAGAGTTCAAATTTAATCAACCTGTATGTAACACTGCCAAGCTATATTTCACTGAATCATACGACACTCAAGCTCAAGCCTAAACTGAACCATCAGAAAAAAAAGAGAAAAAAAGGAGGCTGTAAGTCATCTTCTATAATTAAAAACCTATGTAGGAAGAGGGCGGGGTTAGATACCTAAATGCTATATGAAGGTTGATCTTAAAATTGAGTCTCCCCTCTCATCATTTTCCACATGTTCCTCCCTCTCCATTCTTATCTTTTCATCCCCATTATTACTATATGTATATAGTCCTTCTACATTCTCTGCTCACCTTTTTCAATTTTCCTTCAGTTGTGTAAATAGACTCTCCCTCTTTATTTGTTATATTATTACTTGCTTTTTTTCTTCTTTCTCCAAACCCTATTTTTCTTTTTCTATAGGCTAAATATATTTCTTCTTTATTCATGAATTCTTCTATATAATCACAATTTTTCTTTCATCCATTCCTCCTTCGCCTTTTTACACTCTCTATTTATTTCATTCCTTAACTTTTGATAAGCTAATCTACCTTCCCTATCGTTTGCATTCTTATATTTTCATCGTTCATCCATCTCTCTGAAGATTTCCTCCTTCATCCATGGTTTCTTTTCCCATCTCTTAGTTTTACCTAGATTTTCTTCTGCTGGCTTTAATATTCCCTCCTTTATTTTACCCCACTCTTCCTCCACACTGTTAATTTCCTGTGTTTTTACAGCCTCGAATTCTCATACAATATCCTCTTGGTATTTCTTTCCAGTATTAATACAAATATTGTCCAACTTTTTCAAAGTCCATCTTTTTACCTTTTCTTTTTTACCAAGTTTCTTCAATTGAAGCATACATTTCATTACTACCAAGTTATGATCACTACCAATAACGGCTCCCCGATAAGTTTTTTACAGTCAAATATTTGATTCCTAAAACGTTGTTATATAATAATATAATCAATTTGATATCTACCTTCGTTACTTGACTCTTCCATGTATACCTTCTTCTATAATGATTTTTAAACTGAGTATTTCCTATAATTAATAGTTATACCTCGCATAAAACTGTATCAAACGCTCTCTTCTTTCATTTCTCATTCCTAATCCAAAATCCCAGACTACTCCAACATTCCAATCACCTCCCATAATAATGAGATTCTCTTCGCTTCTAACATGCTTCATAAGTCCTCCTAATTCTTCATATACCTCCTAAATCTCTTTGTCCTCGTGAGTATTTTAGTAGGCATATACACTTGTATTATTGTAGTAAGTGCTGGTTTAGTATTGATTTTTATCAAGATTAACCTTTCACTCTGCTTATAACTTCAATACTTATTGATTTATTCATAACAATTCTGACGTCTGCTTGCCCTTTTATTCCCTTTATATTATTATTCTAAAGTCTCCTGACCAAAAATCATTCTCCTCTTTCAACCTTACTTCACTTAATTCAACTATTCCCAGGTCAAGCCCCTTCATTTCTCTCTTTCAGATTATTCAATCTTCCAACTCCATTCAAGCGTCTCACATTCCAAGTTTCTATTTTAATTGTGCCTTTCTTTTTGAAACTTTCCGATGATGATGCTCTCCCAAGTAGCTCCCTCCAGGACATCCGAATGGGGAGCTTTTTACGTCGTCCAGAAAAATTATACAGCTGTTGGAACGCCATTATCAGTAATTAATACTTGGAAAAGCTATACATTTTCTGGAAAGATATACTGTTATAGTTTTTCATCGCTTTCAGTAGGGTTCATCTGTCGTAGTTTGCCTTTCTTTAGGTGCTTTTGGTCGCGATTTCAACTATATATACGTATAACTCCACAGTCTTTTTTTTTTACGCTTAAGCCTCCTCACCACAGAGCAAGGGTATGACCCAAGAGGAAGCTATTTGTAATAGATATAGGTACCTGTAGGTATTTTACATTTTCGTTAAGTACATAATTCTGATGACTATAATAGTAACATTTAGTATAATTACTGGTACCTGCATGAGAAATGTAAATAACTACATAAATATTTTGTTAACTCAAGATGACGATACGAGTATTTACAAAAGAAGAGTATCCTTCTTGGATTGTCTAATTGAATACCAAAAAGAGAATCCAACCTTAATGACTGATGAAGATATACGCGAGGAAGTTGATACATTCACGTTTGAGGTAAATATGTGTGTTCTCATTTTCCTACGCGTTTTCAATTCGTTTCAAGAAGTTAGAATAGGGCCGTAGCGAAGTCGTCGGAAAAAAAGAGATTTTTGAGTCAGAAAAGCAAGGAAACAAGAGCTAGATACATGATGCGAGTGCTTGGCGAATAACACATTCTGAGGGCATTTTAGAGCCTTGGAACACAGGCTTACAGTATCTCGCAATCTATAGTATTAAGAAGCCCTGACAATTTACAGGTAATCGGCATCCTGGGGCCAATTTGGCATACATGCATCGCCCTACGCCATACTCTACCATCAATCACATATCCCAGATGGGAATTTGCTACCATATTTAAAAAAAACCTACTATGTAGTCCTATCATTAGGAAAAATGGTAGCAAGCGGAAGAAACAAGTATTAGATATACTATATTCTCTACCTCCCCCTTGGTACTGATGCGATGCCCGAAAGGGTAGTTTCCAGTGCCGGAGGTGCGCGTGTCTCAGGGGCCACTTTGGCATACGTGCATCGCCATACATCCCACCACACCATATTCTCTACCTAGTAGCGTTACTAGTAGTGTTCTGGTGGCAAATGAAGATAAGAGCGGATGCTACTAAGTGCTTCCACTCAAGCTCCTATATAAGATGGGAGAGTTTCCTACTACTTGCTTCTGTCTTCTCTGATATCATTACATCCTGTCTCAAAAAGTCGTAATCCAGTCAACTGTGTCTAAGTGCGGCTTTTAGCGAGTCCTAACATACTCATGGAGTCTGAACACAATTATAAAAAAACCGAATTATTAACTAGGGTTAGTGGTTCCAAGATAACAGACCAGTGATTTTGGACTGTAACATAATCATTTCTTATTCAGTCAACTTAAAATTAATGTCATTCAAAATGTAAGTTTCCGGGCTTCAAAATGAGATTAAAACATAAGGGACTTACGCGAGTGGGATAAAGGTATAAGGGGAAAAGGAAATTGTATAATTGTCATCTTGAAACGAGGAAGTTCCAAAATGACATAAGCAGTATTCCAAGATAACATGAATATAAGACATGTAAAAAATAACAAAAAATTCAGAGGAAATTATTATTTTATTCGTTACACTATGCAAATCCGAACAAATTATATTTGCTCGAATCAATCTGGAACGGCATCGCTCGTTTCAGTCTTTTTGATGTCACTAGTTGTAAATTGCCGACTTTTTCTATTATATCTGCATTTTTAAAGTTAGCCTTGCGAGAAAACCAATTTCACTCCTTTCAATCACATAAAAGAAAAAGAATAACAGTTTGCAGGTTTGTCAAACTCTCGTAACTGACATATTTATGGTGTTCAACACAATCATCTTCTTTGTTTGTACATGATACAATATGTTCCCATACATAATTACATAATCTGAAACATCTGGAATACCATCAGTTTTGAGTTCAAGTAGCATGAATGATTCACTGTCTAACTCTTAGATGAGGAGTTCAAAATCATTACCATCTTCTGACAATAATTCTGTAAAAAAACCTCTTGTTTGTAGTAAGGTTTTCCATAGTTTTTGTATCAGGAAACAGTTTTCTCTTTGCCTTCAACCTGAGTTTAGATTTTCTCTTTTTCATTGTTTCTTCTTTTTCTTTTGGTACATGATCTATAACAACTTTGGTTGTGTTCATGTAATAATAGAGTTTCGTCCTTTCTACAAGTTGCAGTTGTTCAAGACTTGGCCTTAGGAAAGCCAAGACAGTTTTCAGCAGGAATAAACAAAACAAAATCATTTCCAAGAGATTCTTGTGGCATTGTGGTTTTATTTATAACTTTGCTGGAACTATTTGCTCACACAATATGGTTCTTGTCATCACCTCCGCCACTCATCAATGTTAATGGACAATCTGTCATTGAATATTGCAAAATATCTGCATCATCGAAAGCTTCAGGATTAAAGAGAGAAATTCTGCACGGACTTCATCCAGATTTTATAAATTTTTTAAGACTTGATACTTTTTAAAATGTTACACCAAATATTTCACCAATATCAAATTGTTATTGTCTGGCCAGAAGTACACCAACTCCAGGAATCAGTCTCGATACTGAGTTCAGACATTAAAGATCAATGGACTGCAAAGTCCAATAGTTGTATGCGATTGCTACAATGGAAAAGATGAGTCAAAATTGTAACGTCACTTTTTCACGCCCAATAAACAATCTGAAGAGAGATGTACAAATCGCGATTATGGTAGACTAATACTGTTTGATTATTTCCAGAGTAATTAGACTGTCCGATGTAATGCTCTACAACCTTAATAAACAATTTGCTGCCCATCAATCTGCTTGGAATTGCTAGGCCAAGTGTTCCAGCGGATGCATTCTTCACCATAAATGAGATATCTCTTACAATAAAATATTAGCACAGGTGGTAGGAATGTACCATTGGCACGAAAAATACAACATCCTGAAACAAGGGTACCGCCTTTGCCGCCAGTAACTTTATTCAATCTCTTTGTATCACATCCAGCCAAAGTTTTCACAGCAAATGAACGGTTGATAACGCTGTTTCGTTCGGATTGTAAATCTTTAGGGGGCTTCTTAACACAGAATTTTTTGAAATTATATCGCTCAGTTGATAAAATACCTCAACATTGTGTTTACTGAATGATGTAGCTATAAAAAGAAAACAAACTTCTGGTGTCCGCAATGTGAGCATTAGAAATCGTCTTCTAAACATTTTCAAGCATTCTTCTCCTGTCTCCTGTTTTGCAAGCCACTTTCAGGAATGCTGACTTCATTACAAATTGCAAATTTGTAAGCTGCCTTTTTTGTTCCTATTGACAAGCTCGTACTTCAATGTAACCGGCCAATTTTCCTCTTGCGCCTCTGTGAAGACAGTGTTAAAACAATACGTTTTCATACCCGCTTCAGTAGCTCCATCTTTTTTCTGCACATACCTGTGATAGAATCGTAAAGACCTTATTTATGAAAAATACACTTATCAGTCATCAATAATATAGTTCATTAAATCAACTTACCACCGTACATTTTCTTATTCAAATTCTTAAAATGCTTCAATTTCTTGCGGGGGAAGATTAGCAGGAGCGACAGGAATACGTACCATTGGCGCGAATAATATAACATCCTCTAACAAGAGTACCTCTTTTCCCGAGAATAACTTTCAATCTATTTGCATCGCATCCAGCAAGACCTTTTCACAACGAATGAACGATTGATAATGCTGTTTGTTTCATCCAGATTGTAAATCTTGACTGGGCTTTCTAACTGAAAATTTTTCAAAATTATATCTCTCAGTTCGTCATAAAATACCTTACCATTATGTTTACTGAAGAATGTGGCTCTAGAAAGAGAACACTTCTATGGTTTCCGCAACGTGAGCGTCCAACGTTTCCTGAACAATTTCAACCGTCCTTCTGCCTTCTGTTTTGTCAGTCACTTTTCAAGAACGTTGACCTCATTACGAACTTCAAGTTCGGAAGCTGCTTCTTTCATTCCAGTCCTACTTAAACCGTAAGACAAACGAGTTCGTACTTTAATGTAATAGAGCAAATTTTCCTTTTGCGAAGACAGTTTTAAAACGATAGGATGTTCTCATAACCGCTTCAATAACTCCATTTTTTTCTGCACATATAAAGAATACACTAGTCAGTCATCAATAAAATAGTTCTCTAAGTAAACTTACCGGCAGAGTTCTTGAATTTAGATTCAATTCTTGAAATACTTCAGCAACTGCTTCATAGAAATAATTTTGCTCAGTAACTAATAGCACTGCTCTATTCATAATGTCAGGGGAAGTTTCAACGTGCAGTTTTCTTTTTGAAACTCGAACAATTGCTGCAACATTTTTCGGATTTTAATTAAAAATATATACGAAATTTAGTTCACGTTATTTTGGAATGTAAAATTTATGACTTTCAAACTAACAGTTTTCCAAGCAAACATTGTTATATTTGCGTTGAATAAAGAGCAATCATTTTGAATGATACACTGTTGGAATTCGCGTTAGCAGTTGTACAATAAGGCATTAAATTTACTTACCGAATGCCGATTGCGAAAATCTTTTTCCAAAAATCAAAAATTAACGATAATGTTCCTTGTTTCACATCGGAAAAGAACCGCGACCATTCAATTCTAGATTCTACAACATTCAAATACTGATAATTAATGCCGATCAAGTTGCCGCAGGTGCGCGAGGTTGCCATGTATCACATCTGTTAAGTTTCTTCATGATAGCGCTAGTTGCTGTTGTTATGTGCTTTGTGGTTTGTGCTACAGCTTTGCAGCCGAAAAATTCAGCTTCGGCTTTCGACTGAAACTTTTGACCTTGAGAAAATATGCGGCGTAAATACAGCTTTTAGCTGTTGCTATACATTTTTTCTGGATTACAGAAAGCTGACTTTTGGCTTCTGGATTTTTGATGGAAAATTTGGCTGAATACGGCTTTCAACATTCGGCTGGCTGCATTATACTTTATTATACTGTCGCGAAATTTGCTATCTTGAAACGCATGTCCTCTTGGAACCACTGACCCTACAGTGTAAAACCCCTAGCTTATTTTCATAGCTACGGCCCTACGTTCGAATATGATTACATATCTCTCTATTATTATCCATAGATAACTTGGTAGTAGGTATATTTCAGTCTAAACAGCGTTTTGTTGCACAGGGTCACGATACAGTATCTGCTACCATAACATGGGCTCTCTTTGCAATTGCTACACATCCGGAAGTTCAAGTCAGTAGACAGTTGTATTCAGAAAGTAATATCCCTTGAAAAAAAAAAAAAAAAATCAATAATATAGTGAGCTTTCATGCTTTCATATTATGCGAAAATTTTGTTCGCAGAATAAGCTCCAAGAAGAACTAGAACAAATATTTGGTAATAGTCTCCGAGATATCACACATCAAGATATAAACAATATGCAATATTTAGATATGGTTTTGAAAGAATCTTTACGACTATACCCAGCTGTGCCAGCTTTCAGCCGGGAGATAGACAGTGATTTGCAATTAAGTGAGCATAATTATATCACACAAAGATTGGGATTTCACTACTCGTATTATCTTAATTTTTCAATTAAAAAAAGGTAGCATAATATAGGTAGATATAGATACCTACTTGCAATGCAGGTCTTTTCAGTGAGCTAAGCATCCATACAATATACCTACCACTCCGTAAAATTCGCTGCTTGGTAATTGTGTTTTAAACTTTGTAGAAAATCACTGCATACCAGCGGGAATGGAGGTGTTTGTAATACCGTATTTGCTGCATAGAGATCCGCGATTATATCCAGAGCCTGAAAAATTCGATCCGGATAGATTTCTTCCAGATGTAGCGAAAACCCGTCATGCGTACGCATACATTCCATTCAGTGCGGGGTTTCGAAACTGTATTGGTAGGTAGAATAATATATTGTATTTAGCGCAAATTATTTGCAATGTGCAGAATTTATTGAAGGAGACCCCTTCGCTGCCTTCTGCTGTCTATTTATTAGCAAACCAGAAAAGTAGTATAAACTAAAAGAATCAAACAATTAATAAGTCCCAAAGACTAAAGTAAAAATAATCGGAGCTGTTTCTCAAAATTTTGAACGTCGTTGAGTTTGTTTAAGATTAGGAATGCGAAATGCGTGAAAAAAAGAGATTCATCAGCTTTTCATTAAAAGGCGTGATATTCCAACATAAAATATACTTATAATTTCCTCTGAAGATGAAAATATTACAGAAGAACCCGGGAGGACCAATTTGATTTAGTTTTTTCGAAAATATTCAGGGACGTATCGAAGAGTTGATCCAGGGGAGGGGGGGGGGGAGGATAAAAATTGTAAAGTCCCAACTGACTGGACTCAAAATTCTCAAGTATGAAAGCAACAAAAAAAAAAAAAGAACAACCTTGACTTGTTGGATTTTTCTAACTGACTCAACTCAAAATTCCCAACTATCAATGCAAAGAAAGAAAAAAGTTCTGACTTCGTTGGGTTTCCCCAACTTCTCAACTCAATTCCCAAAATTCCAAAGTATCAAAGCAAAAAAAAACAACAAAAAAACTGTTAACTTGTTGGATTTTCCCAACTTGCCTGACTGACATATGGTAAATTTTCCCAACTGCTGAGTGAAAAATTCCTACGGGGGAGTGGCCCCCCTGCCCCCCTAACGGAACGTCCCTGAAAATATTATACTGTTGCGATGTATGAAAACGATAAACTTGAAAGTATAATTTAACTCAGCAACTCTAATATGTTACAGGACAAAAATATGCAGTTCTGGAAGCCAAAATCATATTAGCTACAATTTTAAGGACACTGAGAGTTAGTACCACGTTGAAGAAAGAAGATGTTGTAGGAATTCCAGGTTTAATTCTTCGACCATTTCCCAATATCACATTGTCATTTTCACCAATCAAGTGTTGATGATACTCATTTGTGATAGAAAAACTGATAACTTTATTTTTAATATTTGAATTTATTCAAATAACAAAAAATACAGAGTATGCTAAGAGACATCTCTGTAAATTGATTGTGGTATGATGCTTGGATACCGTGCATTATGGCATCTATACCTATAATATCTAAGTAAATTTGCTGAATGAAAATGAAGTTGTAAAATAATTATACTGCATGAACTATACCTACCGATATTATACAAAACTATATACGACCCTTTGCAAATATCTAAAAGATAATAATAAGACTATGGGTATCGCTAACTAAATAACAGGTATTACCATTTAGGTACCCGTTTAGATTTCATGGACAGTCTTACAAAAACGAGAGGCGCAAAAGAATCAAAAAAAGTAAGAAAAATATGACATATGCAAAAAGAAAAAAAAAAGACAGAAAATCGCAGTAAATAACAAAAAATGCCTAAGTGGCAGGGAGATACAGAGTTGGTCACAAAACCGGAACCACTCCGACTTTTAGCTCTGGCTCTGGAGCAAATTTGAATTTAGTTCCGGTTCCGACTCTAACTAGAATTTTTGAAATCTGCACTGGCTCCGGTAAACATGTTTTCCCAAACTCCGGCTCCGATACATAATTTTTTCCAAACTCCAGCAAGACCAAAATTGTGGTTTTAGCTTCGGTTCGACTAAACGTTAATGTTTTTTCATTTTAGCTCCGGTTCCGGTCATTTTTAAAGTTAGGAATGGGTGCGAGGTGAGGTTGAAGGGCCGGAGCTAAGACTGGAGCCGGCGTTCAGAGCCAGAAATCAGATTCTGCTGCAGCAATTTTTTCAGAGCTTCCAGTTTCTCGAAATTCAAACACAAATCGTGCAAAATAAAAGATAGATAATCACTTAAAAAGACAGAGACAATGGGCATTGTTAAACTATTTAGATAGACACGATATAGATTTACATTATCATCTGAATAAATAATTACCGGCACTTTTAATCTCATTTGATTTGGAAAATTACACAGATAAGGTCCATGTCTGGTTGGCAATAATCGCCGTGTTTACGATGTGTTATCTATCCATCCCGTCAGTTCAATCTGCAGTCTCATTTCCGATGTCCTAATTAAAGTTCTTCATTTCCACCATCCAGAGGAGAGGAGATAAGAACAAAAGTGCAGATAGGAAAAAATAAAAAATAAAAAAGGAAAAAAGGTAATTAAGACCTAACTAGACCAAAGATCTCAAACAGTACGAGTCCGGAAACCTGCCATTTTGTATCCAACCGCGCCCGTCGATGCCGAATTGACTACGCGGTACACTCCGCATAGTCGGATTCGGCATCCACGGGCACGGTTGAATACAAAATTACAGGTCTCCGCACTTGTATGGTTATAAGTTCTTTACTTTCCAATTTTACCGACTAATTTCTAGAATTTTTTTATGAGGGGGGGGGGGGGTCACTCTACCTTTGCTAAAATTCAACATAATTGATCTTCATTCTCAAGACACAAAACATAATACTTTTTTCCTTGCAATTTTTATTAAACATCGAATAATAAATTACCAATACAATCACTAACGTAATTATCACAATGCTCATTGAGATTAAAAAGAAAATAAAAACCGTGACACGTCTAACGAAGCAAACAGGTAGAAAACCGATCGATGAAACAAAAATGGTAAAAAAAAAATATTTATCTACAATAAATAAAATATAATAAAAATTACAAAAATGGTGAAAATACGTCAACTGTAGCCACAAAGCCTTTATAGAAATAACATAAAATAATGAGTATACATTGAGTATACATTACTGGATAGAATTTCATGAGCAGGCACATGAATAACAAACTATCAAATGAATACAAATGTACAAGTATTCAATTCGTTTTCCACAACCTAATCTATAGAAATGCCATATGAACACCGTACCAATAATTTACTTTTAAAAAAATAGAGATTTTATTTTAAATATCGTCCCGAAACCAAAATCAATTCCTTTTCAGTGGTGTTTTAAAGTTTAGCTTTAAGAGCTTCTATCTTGTTATTAGCTTTTCTTTGCAGCTCCGTTAATTTCAGCGCCAGACCCATGTTACCTTGAATTTTAATCTTTCCTTGAAAGAATGCTTGCTGGGGGTTCAGCTTACCGGATATTAGATCGAAAACATCTTCGTCGTTCATTTGAAAAGTTACATCCGGTTTTTCTAAAAATTGTCAAGATTTCATTAGAAAACTGCGTTTGAAATCGATTAAATGCAATATGGCTACAACACTCGATACGGCTGACAATATGGAATATGAAAAAAGAACCTTTACCGAAGGGATTCGAGGTCATTTACACTGGTCTACCATCGTGAAAACAGAAATGTCACATCAGGTGTGTTCTTTAACTCTGCTTCGAGAAGAGTAAAGCAAGGACATCAAAGATCAAACAAAAATGACGTTCACTCCATACTCTGCTGTTGCTTGCTCCGGAATTAGAGAAGGCGACTGAGCAAACACAATAAACAATCATGTGACCGTCAATAGATAACCATTTGCTGTCTACTCCCTTCCCTCATATGTAGCAAATTTTACACTGACCAAGCTCTGGGCTACTCAATTGGAAATTAAAGAACGGCACGGAGTGAGAATTCGACTCTGCTCTAACTCTGCTCGAAGCACAGTTAAAGAACGTATTTATTGCAGAACTACGTAGGGCAGTCAGTAATTTTTAGTACACGAACGATAGGTGAGACCTCTTTCTACACAGGCCAAATAATGTAAGAACTTTTTTTTGTTGTTGAAAAAGTCGATTTTAGTAGTCAAGTTGAGCTGAACTAACTGATATACTTGTACCCAACGAGCCTTGTGAACCTTATCAAACATTGCTCGGAATACCATCGGGAAGGAGAAGTACAACGAGGATACTAATACCATTGCCTCCATTACCACATCAGCATAGTTGGTTCAAACTCATTGTGCTAATCGAAGACAATCTCTGAAGTGAGAGTTAAGACACCTCACTGCCCTAGGATCTGACGGTGGATAGTGCCGTTTTGAAAAGAGCCTATGCGCGCTCAGGCACTTTTAAGAAACGAATATGTTATTCAATTCCAGCAAACTTCCTTCATCAAATATCAATGTTTTATGACGCTACCTATCAATGGGGTGCAGCTAGCCTAGTCCTAGTGTTCGAGAAGAGTCTAATCTTGACCAAAGAGGGAGAGGGTATTATAGGGGATGCTAAAATTAGAAACATCACCATTTGACGAAATCGCAAGGAGTCCACATCACAAACCCCTTCCACTACGCCACTGCTACCAACATTTTTGATGGAGAAAAACACTTTACAAATATACGGTATCAGACAGAAATATACTACTAGGGTGTCGCTATTCACTAGTTCGTTACCAGTGAGCGCGATGCAAACTTACTGGGGCGAGATCCTTGATTCACAAATTTTCTCGAAAAATTGTCCTCATTCCCGGAAGTTGTTCTAAATAATTCAAAAAAGAATCTTAAGTTAGTATGAGCTCGATTGGAAAATATAAACCTGTGTCTCACAGGGGTCGAAGTTAAAGCTTTTTCAATCAAAACTGGCCAACTGAATAGAAAATACCTAAAAATAAAATAATTAACCAATTTCGATCAAAGTTGGATAAGCTGTTATCTAGAACCAGTACATTAAGCACGACAACATTGGTGAATATAAATACATAAAATATCACAGGCATAATGTACAGACTCTAGACAACAATTCACATGCGTTCCATTAAAATCAGTAAATTATTTTATTTTTAGGTATCTGCCATTCCATTGGCCAATTTTAACGGAAAAAGCTGAACTTGACCCTAGTAAGACACAGGTTAATATAATCCAATCGAGCTCAACTTTTTTTTTCAAGGTTTTGTTTTGAATTACTAGGAAGCTCTACCGGTGATATTTTCTTTGTTTTGCTGTGGCGATTTTCATATTTTCTGTTACCACATAATCGTTATTACGATGAATAATCCAAAACCGAACGCGCATGGCATCATTAATATCACGTAGCTACGAAAGAATTCCTTATCAGGATGCTAGTACTACTCAGCAATAAAACAATTCGTGATTTTACGATTATTTTGATTAGTTCTTTGCTCTGTTACAGTCGTAAGTTTACTAAAATGACCGAATAATTTCTCAGGGGTCATTTCGTTTGTCTAAAGCAAACTGAACAAAAAAATTGTCGCCTTAAAAAGGACCAAATTGTCGATGATTTTCTTAAATCATAATGAATTTATTTTAACTCGTACGAAAAGGTTAAAAGTGTATCTAAAAAGTAGAAACATATTTTGATCCAATTCAATTTAGTTTGCAAAACCAACATGTCTCATATTTTAATTATAGCATTTTGAATTTCCAAACATTTTTCTCAAACTGACATCTTTGCACTTGGGCCATGTTTAAAGCGACACCGTCAATTGCATGGAGCAATAACTCATTTAAAATTCTAGTTTTTGAAGACTAGCCTGTTCTGTGAAAGAAATGAGAAAAGTCGGAAACTACATCAAGGTGTCTAATGATGTCGAAAACCAAAACAGGGAGGGGCTATTGAGAGACACGGAGTATTATCATTTCAATACGGGGGCGAGGGGCTCCCTTTCATTTTGCATGGTTGATTTTTAAATAATTTTCACGGGAAAATTTATCATTTTTACTTTCACCTCGGAAAAATGCTTTCCTTTTGAATCTTGGGTAAGTCTATTATCAAAACGAGACGTTTGAAACTGAAAGCCTTTTTCAAATTGAGAACTTTCGATGTCTTGGGAGGACCGGTAAAAATTTTGTAAATGCTGAATTTGTTGCAGAATCGAGCTGATTTTCAAATCTTACTCAAACTGCTTCATTGTTATCAGTTTCTGTAAGGACAGTCTTAAATAAAAAAGAAAAGATATAAATAAAAATATCAAGTACCTGTTCCTTTGTATGTGACTGAGCCTTTTCCTGTTTTCGCATTAATAATCCACATTCCCTGTTGTCCTTTTGAATTTTTCACTTTGAAACAATATATACCACGGACGCCGGCGATGAGATTATCTTTGTCTTCGTGCATAGCCTCTTCCAATATTTTGAACAACGGACCCACTTTGAAGCAGTTTGGATCATCTACATACGCGTTCACGGGATTTAAGCTCACCGACGAACTGAAAACGAGGTACAATTATTTAAATTTCTTCCTCTCAATGCGACTGCAGTCAAAACTTCAAAATCCTTCTGCTGATATGGCGTAGAAATTCAGCAATACCTTTTCAATGTATGCGGGAAGCCGTGTTGGTACAAAGCGACGACAACAGCACCACCTAATCCGATATTCTGCTGTAATGCTAATTTGGCCCCCGGCACTTGGCGTTTCCCAGCCTCCCCTCGAAGTTGCCAGCACAATTCGGCGCATTGAGCCAAACCTGAAACCGATCACCAAAATACTTAATAAATCGAGAAAAACTGAACGGGGGAAAAATATGTCGTCACTTTCTTCCAACGAATATGCTGTCACTTTATTCCCCGGCCAAGAGACTGGACAGAGGGAAGCGTAAGCCCGAGGACTACCGGCCGCCGACCATCAGGTTGGCGGGCCAACTAGTTCGAGTGAATACTTCAGTCAAGTACTTGGGAGTCCACATCGAACGAGGCTTCCCGAAGTGGTCAAACAGGCAAAGTGGGCGTTCGAGTCCGTCTCCCGGCTAGTCCGGATGGATTGGGGCGTGTCATTCGAAGTCAGCCGCCTCATCTACAAAGCCACGGTGGAGTCGATCACCCTGTATGCGGCGAGCATGTTCGCATGCCGTCTGCAACAAGTCTGAACAGGGCGCAGAGACCCGCGCTCCTGCCCTCTGCAAGGCGTACAGAACGACTCACGCCGTCCCACTTCGTGTGATCGCCGGGCTGATGCCCCTGCACATCAAGGCGAGATAGCGCGCCATGCTCTACCGCCTGCGCAGAGGCGAGCCGGTCTCCTGGGGAACGATGGAGACGTCAAAATTCGCGACGCACTGAAAGAGCGAGTGCGGAACTGCGCCGTAAGGGAGTGGCAGCTGAAATGGGACGCGTCCGCAAACGGGCGCCGAACGCACCAGTACCTTCCCGATCTCGGTCGGCGTCTAGAGATGCGCTGGTTTAGGCCGTCCAGTACCTCATTTGGCTGCTTACCGGACATGGTCCATTCGGGGCGTACTTCAAACGCTTTAGTCTGCGAGACCCTGATGCATGTGGTTGTGGGGAGGTGGGCGTGACTCCAGCTCACCTCTTCGATATCTGCCCGCTTCACAGTGACCGGCGACGCCGAGTCATGTCCGAGCTGCGGGAGTTGGTCGGTGAGCCGGGCGTGGCGCGTGGCTGGTCCCATGTGGACTGGTTCGCGTGTCCAGCTACCCTCCGGCTGCTTTCGCGGCACGCTGAAGACATCCTCCGCCCTCTCGCGGGGCGACAGTAAAAGAAGTACGGTCACGACCGGCTAAGACCGTAAGGCCGCCAAAGAGACCAGGGCGGCCGCA
Organism: Acanthococcus lagerstroemiae; assembly: GCA_031841125.1. Classification (NCBI taxonomy): domain Eukaryota; kingdom Metazoa; phylum Arthropoda; class Insecta; order Hemiptera; family Eriococcidae; genus Acanthococcus; species Acanthococcus lagerstroemiae. The sequence continues at coordinate 30,378,469 of CM063112.1, read as the reverse complement.
AAATTTTAAGGATATCCGGGACGTTGATTTTACAAGCCCGGTCCCCGTAGCTGGCCGTTGTTGGTATGGAGCCTAAGAAGATAGGCGTTGAACAGGGCACTGGGAGGCGATGTGAGTGTATAAAAATAGATATCAGGGAACACCCGGAATGGCGGAGGGACGAAACACGCATTAATAGTGTCACTTTATTCCATAGTCTCTTGATTAGTAGGTTGCGTTTCTCCACTTTTTTCTCTCCTGCGCTAATATTTTCATTTCTGAAAAGGATTTACTCTTGCCTTCTTTTCCAGTTTATTCCCTTAACCATTCTCTCTAGCAGTAATAACAATATCCCCGAACGTCTAAAGACGACTATCGCACCAAAAAACCTCGACAAAACTGAAAAAGAAAAAAATTGAGTGTTTCAAAGAATAACTAGAGGTCTAGAGATTTCACACGAAATATTTCTGAAGATCTATCAACTAACTTAAATTCAGTAAAACAGTACATAATTTCAGATCGTATCGCGGAATGACACCTACCAGTAGCACCTAAAGGATGACCTTTGGAAATCAATCCACCACTAGGGTTCACTACGTATTTTCCACCATAAGTGTTTCCGTTGGAATCAATTAATTCTCCGGCTTTGCCGGGTGGGCACAAGCCCAACGCTTCGTACGTGATCAGCTCATTGGCCGAGAAACAGTCATGCAACTCGATAACATCCACATCGGTAGGTCTGCGGTTGGTTTTGGCAAACAGCCGGTCAGCTGCCAATTTGGTCATGTCATAGCCGACCTGTAGAAATGACACAGTTCAGGAACCTTTTCCAAGACTTTCAAATACCACTTTCCACATGTGTACGGCATTGTTCAACGTTACTGATTCAAACTCCGAATACACACCACTTTCAAGCAGCTCTTCTCGGCGAAAGTCGACGGTAAGTCTGTGGTCATCTCCATGCCCAGAACTTCAACGGCGTTTCTTTGCAGGTTATTTCTCAACACGAAATCTTCGGTCGCTAATATGACGGCGGCCGACCCATCTGAAGTCGGACAACACTGCAGCTTGGTCAGTGGTCCTGATACTTGAGGCGAATTTAAAATCTGTTCCAATGAGTATTCTTCACGGAACTGAGAATATCTGCGAAAAATAAACAAGCAAGTCATTAACGGGGTGCGATAAAAATTGAATACGTTAAATGAAATCCGATGAGTGGACCCAATATTTCATTCATATATGAGAGGCAACAGGGTAGTTACAGGAATCATAAGCCAGGCGGCCTCAATACCTGCTCGGTTCGCGATCCACCAGCCCCCACTTTCATCACGTACCTGACTTCCTGTCTGTCAATATAACTGTCTTGTCTGGTCTAGCAGTTTGCTACCGGTAGAAAAACAAACGGGAGAGGGGTTCCGTGTTTGTTCAACACGAACAACGACAAACTGGATAAGGATATCGAAAGCTGGAAAGATCTCAGCTTAGTTTTTTTCAAAAAAAGCTGCTTGCCTATCGGCCCGCCTATGGTGCATCTATCCACTTGTCTATCTTTCTATCTGTCCGACAGCCCGTAAGTCTGTCTGGCTGACTCTAGGCTATCCCCGATTGCTGGTTTGTCTCGTACACTATTGGCTTTTGCTGCCTGGTTCTATCTGTCTGTCTGTCTCACTAACAGCTGTATTTTGGTTTGGTTGGATGTTGTATAACCAATTTGCTTCTGAACCCACCCAGCTTTTTTACAACCGCGATTTGAGACCTCAGGTATTCAGTACTCAGAGAGATGTTTCCATCTCCGTACTGTTTTCTAGGGGAATCTCAAGTGATGACTTCCAGTTTCCATGCACTCCTGCAATTCATCATTTATAAATGCTCTAGAATGTGCAAACAAAATGTTGGCATTTCTACTTCTGCATTTCTCTTTTTATAATACGCTTATCCGAGAAAGCAAATATATTATTGTTCATTAATGAGGGGTCTGGAAAGTCCTTGGAGTCGGATTTTATAATCTTAAATTCATCGAGTTCTTATAACACAGATTACAAGTGGAACCTGATGCAATAAGTGCAAACCATCCCCTTCTGCAGATACGAGCATGAATATGAAACCATGGGAAAATGTTCTTACGGATTATTGACGGAGTGCTTGTGATTTTTGTAAGCGATCTTGGCAAAATGTTTGACTGTGGTTCCGTATTTCTTCATGTGTTCTTCGCCAGCTTTACTAAACATCTGGGCCGCAATAGGAGCACTGTCGATACCAGCCACTTCAGCCATTGTTTCAACGTGCTTGTCTAATGGATTAGTGCGGTCGAGATACTGTAACAGAAGACAAAAGTTCAAGTACAGGAAGCAATAATAAGTCAAGTTGAGACGAGGCTGTTTCTAAAACCTGACCATTTGACTAATAAGATCAGTTATGTTCTGAAGAGAAGGAAGAGGTTGCAGTTTGGCTACATCAGAACCCAATCTAGCGTTTACATTCACTAGCGTCGGGCTCTTACCAGGGGCTTCGCTTTCTAGTTCCTACCTGTTTATTAGTTTGTATGTCAGGTACGTAGTTCATCTATCCATCTACCTTTCATTTCATCTGTCTCATATCCTAGAGTCTTTTCTCACGGAGGTCCTCCGGTTACTGATGCAATACTCGAAAGGGTAGTTTCCGGGGTCGGGGGTGCGGTGTCATAGGGGCCTCTTTGGCAGGCGTACATCGCCATACGTCCCACCATACCATCCTAGAATCTTTTCTCACGGGGGAAGATAATACATACTAGGTTTTTAGCACATGAAGACACAGCTGTACTGGATATAAGGTACAACGAGACAAAAAGCTGAAAATCTTGATTCTCAATTCAATTTGTCGGAGGAAGAGGGTGCCAGACTATTGGGATGCTGGTCTGCTTGTTTGTAGGTCTTTCGGTCTGGATGACCGTTCGTTTTTCAGTCTGGTTAGATTTAGGGGTAACAAATCTGCCCCAGCAATTGTTCATATTTTAGGTAGATAGTCCAACCCCGTTCTTTCCTGGAGGAGCCTGTCCATCTGTCTTTTATGCAATGTACCAACATTCTTGCTTACATCTCTATCCTGCTGACAGAGTTGTCTCAGTGGCTATATTCTAAATCTTGGGGAAACAGAACCGCTTCTGCGATTTTTCACATTTCAGGGGGGCAACCAATCTGAGATCGTTTTCCTCACTGGGAGATGGAAGTTAGGTTTTTAATACCTTAGAAGATAGGGATCCACGCTCCATTTTCTCGAAGCCGACAGCTAGAACACATTCCGCGTTACCGGACTCGATTATCTGCTTGGCCAATAGCAGAGCTGATGCACCAGTAGAACAGTTGTTGTTTACATTGAAAATTGGAATGCCAGTCATGCCAATCCCATAAAGAGCCCGTTGTCCGCAAGTTGAATCTCCTATAATTTGAAGGAGAAAAAATCGTGATACCAAGTTAGAGATGAGTCATGCACAAAACAGCATCGATAACAGCCAGGTATTGAGTGGATGAAGGATAACTTTTCATATTCATCTTCTATTAAATTCACGGGACACTCTTGACTTCATACACGTTTTAAACAGAGTTTAAAGGTTCAAACCCTTCTGGGTTTTTAGTTATCAATAAAAAACTTAGCATACCGTAAACATAGCCAACGCATGCCTGGTTAATTTGATTCATGGTAATATTAGCATCTTTCAAAGCTTTTGTAACAGCTTCGTGAACCATATCTGGGTAGTCGAAGTCATCACGGCGACCAGGTTTCTCAAACTATGAACATTTGAAAAATACATTACAAAACAAAGTGTAAGCAACATAAGGAACGAGTTACAGATGAGATCAAAAACTTCAAGTATACTTTCAAATTATTATGATGGTGTGAATCCGGCAAAGAACCACCACTCCTATTGGGGAATGTTTATTCAAGGGCAGACATGCTCTCTCCGCCTCACCTGAGAAATGCGGCTCAGCGATGCCGACTGGGGGAGGAGGTGACGACCAAATTATTGGGAAAGTAATTGGAGTGACTCCTATCTCGCAGAATTCAGAGGAAAATAACATTCCCTATGATCCGGGTTTCGTCTTCAGTAACATTACCAATAGCAGGAAAGCAACCGTGACGTCCCATCATGCTGTATATTCCTAATTACACGAAAAGAAAAAAGGAACTACTATAACCACTTAGCTGGTAAGCGTATTCGATACCAAACTATGTCAGACAGTGTGATCATTGTTTGAAATTCAACACTTGTAGAGGTAGATTCATCAAGGCAAGAATATCCTTGCATCTTAGTGGACTTGAATTACACCCGGGTTTTCGAAAATTGAAAAATTGAAGGGTAATGTGAACGGATTCAATACGAACTACGAAATAAAAAAAATCGAGAAAGCAGTCAACAAAACGTTTAAAACTCATCAATATACGTGAAAGATAATGAGCTTGAACACGTCATTCTATATTCAAATTGAACTGACGTGATCGACCAAGGATTTCTGATTTTAGAACAATGTAGGAACGTCAACGTGGTTATGTAATAACCGCCAGCAAGCGGTGAATGAAATTTCGGTAAATAATCAAAGAGTATTGCGGAATAACTATGATACGATTGAAATGAAACGTGTGATGTGTTTTGATTCTATGTAGTAAACTTACTGAAACAGAACTTTTACGCGGAGATAATTTGGTAGGCTGAAATAAAATAAATAGTTCAGGGACTCACGATATTTAAATGCATTTTGATCGAGTTAGTAGAAGCTTTTTATTAAATACATCTAAAAAATGGGAACACACGTTCAGGCCATGAAGGTTATATATAGATTGTAAAATAAAAATCTATAGATGTACTTTTGAGAATTAAGTGAAAACTTGGGAGAGTGAAGTAGTTTGACTTGTAAGAATAGAATATAAATCTTATTAAAGACCATGACTTATTGATATTTTTTCTTAAATATCCATTTCGACTGAGAACATAATTCAGATGATACTATTTGGTACAGAATTCGTTCACCGAGGAAGACAAAGACTTGGAATGATACCGACTGAGTGCTCCAATCAATAAAGCGTACAGCCTGAATTACGATTACATACGGAACAATACTCTAAAAATTGGGAAATACATCGTTAAATTACCTTGGTCATTCCGACTCCAACGACATATACTTTTTTGCTTTGCTGTACCATATTGAAAATAAGTTGGTTTTATTCAAAAAAACAGTACGAAATTCACGTCGAATATTCTAGCTTCTTGCACAAGCAAAGCAGACGGCGCATAGACGAAATTTAAACCACTTTCTCAATGGCACTGACGAATGCAAACCGGTCCTACCGCATCAGCACCAACAACTGATTCTCCCCAGTCGTCGCAAGTATTCGAGTATGATTTACGTACGTATACACCATAAACGAGTGGAGTGAGTAGCTGTACAGAACGGAACATACATACAAGCAAAGAATAAATTACTGAACACGTAATTTGAAAAGATGAATTGTTTAATTACTGCTTGATTCAAAGGACTTCTCCTACCTGTGATACGAAAACAGCTGACAGGTTATCTGAAAATTTTCGTGTTGTCAATAACAATAACATTGCAGGAATACATCGGCGCATGAACGAAAATAGTTTTCCGTTTAGCGGTTTTTACTGAAATAAAATTAATAAAAATTTATATTCATCATTTCCTGAGTTTTACTCATTCAATGACTAGTTCGAATGCAGTATGGTGAATTTTTTGTAGCAAGAATACTTTAAATTTCCAAAAATAACGAAAGAAAAATTTCTGGAAAAAATGGATGATTATTCTGAAAATGGAAAAGGACATTCCATTCTGTAAACTTTAGGTTCTTTGTGATACTTAATTCTGTTAATGGCAGCACTGTATCGATTTTCTTTCACAATTTATTTAGCCAATCAAATCGTCCGTTTGAATGCTTCCTTCTTCACTGATCTCCCTTTTTAATATTGCGTTATTATAGCAATTTCGTTAATTTCTGCTGAATTGTCGACCGAAATTAAATGAAAATCTCTGAAATATGGCTGATTTCATCGTTCAATAGTCATTTCCAGTCCCATTATCACGGGAAAACTCTCTCGCTTCTGCAGAGAGAAGCCATTTTTGTTGTTGCCGAACGATTGGAACTTCCTTGACCAACGCGCACAACTACAGACTTCCCCAGAGTAGTAAAGAGTCACAGTGTATTTAATGCATAAATAGATTTTCGTTTGTATTAAATCGCGTTACAGTTTAAAATTAGGTTTCAGTACATTATTAATTTAAACTAAATTTGTAGTTCGATTTATTACCATTATTCATGTCATAGATTTATGTGCAAAATTAATTTATTTCAATGGTGTCCGTTATTTGTGATTGTGTGTTTATGTGAAACTTGTCTGTGCTAACTTTCTAATGACAACATTTCAAGATTGGCGCGTCGTTAAATTAAAATGATTAGAGTAAAATACTAATGTTCGCTTAAATTCGGTTCATGGTGCCAGTTAATGCCAAAAATAGTGAAAATGTTCGCGTGCTCGTGATTCAGTGTCACTGTTCCTGATTAGATTGATATGTGATTCCACGGAGAGTGATGGCTTAGTTCATACATCAGATTGTATTCTATTCATGTATAGATCCATGCAAAATATGTAAATACCTTTCATACTTTTGATACGCAAGTATTTAAATCACGATGTCGCGCTGTATTTTGAAACGCATGTTGTTTACTTGCATTGTTGATACTGTGTATCATAGCATCGAAGGTGCTGAACAAATAATACAATCCTGAAATGATTTAATGTTTGGGATATATTAAGATAATAATGAATTAATTTAATTCATAAAAGTGAGATAAAGTCACGATTATATCCAATCAGTGAAGTAGGGCTTAAGCAGCATCTAAATCACATGCAATACCATCAATGTTTACATTGTCTCTTGTGTACTACTTCGTATTTGCGGCTCTGTATACCCTCGCAGTTAAACTATTCAGGATTCAAAGCATCGAATAAATGCTGAATATATCCCTTTAAATCATCTCAATGTGTTATGTTGACCATATAATTGTCTAATACTTGATGATATGATAAGCCATGATCATTCTATTTTGAGAACCTTATTGATAGTACCAGCTTGAAAATTTGGAAACTACTACACTACAGTCATCTGCTGGTTGAAAGTAATCGTTTGGTGACTGAGACAGTGCCCTGTCTTCCAGCTGTGGAATAATTTCTGTCTGATTTTGTGTTGTTTCAAAACTGATAGGGCTTGATAATTATCAGTTGATTATCAGTAGGTTGATCAGGGTTTCAAATTATTGCAAAAGTGATTCGTTACATCAGATCAGGCTGAATTTAGAATCAATCGAATAAACTTCATGTGCTTAAATTACCTATTTTTGAGAATATGCTGTTTGTTTTTTTGAGAATAAATCGATGCGAATGCGAGATACAGCGTGAACGTGTATTTTGTAAGTATTATGTGACGTTGTAGCCATAGTATAACTATTTCCATGTTGAATTGACCCTGTTGTCATCTCTGTAACCTGTAAAATTGTATTTTACTTCTTCTGTGGACAGAAGAGTGATATCGTAAATCATCATGTTTCTGTGATATGGTGTCAATAAGTTGACCCAAATCTGTAACAGTGGTTTCCTATGTTGATTGAACATTGTTTCGTTTTTCCAGACAACATGAGGTAAAACCCATTTGTAATGATGGACGACAAAGACCGACTATGAATGGCGAAATTCCGAGTGTACCCATCACTACGCTAGCTGGCATTTCAAGTCTAACAGACTGTGAGTATCTTTATTTTATGCAGTAGATATCTATTATCATAACGGATTTTTATTTGGGAAAAACACATTTATCAGCATTGATAAGCGCTTTTCGGTTCGGTAGTATTTAATATCAGCGAAATCAATATTTATCATTCTTGTTTTGTTTCATTATTTACGATGTTTTTCTCGAATTTCTGAATAGTGTTACCTGAAATGCCATTACCTTCTCCGCTTCCACATACACTGAGCAATAAATCGTTATTATTTCACCCGAGAGTTGCCGAGGAAGCCAACAATCTTCTCAATTTACGAGACGAGAATCTCGTTCCACTACTTGCAAATTCACTATCGCAAACAACTTCTGATCATATGTGAGTTTCAAACTTATGTTGAATGGTATCGATATTGCACCCGCAGATCTGTAGGTGCCAGAAAGATTTTACTGATTGCTGAAAGTATAGCTCTGAAATAGAAAATCCAAGGAAACTGAATCGGTAGTTTAATCTAGCGAGCAGTGGTGCTAATGAGTATCAGTTTACTTTTGACACCGTAAGTTGATTGAAGAGACTTCATTCTCGGAAAGTATACAAAATATTGAATTTTAAAATGGATTTTCACTCGAATTCAGATATTGAATGTTGAATTTATTCCAGGAGTCTGTGAATTGTTGTGAAATTGCATCGACACCCGAGTGTAGTTGGTGTTGAATGAAAATTTACTTCATTTGAAACAAATCACATTCTAATCGTATTGGTAGTTGATCTTGTGTTCGACTCATGTTCCTTCAACTGTCGTTTGCACTGAATAATCAGACCTATCAAAATATGTTTTATAATCGTATTTCTATTTTTCCAGAGAACTCAAGGATCACTATGCCAGCACAGACCAACTCATCGATCGCCAATATCAACCAGAATTACTCAAAGCAATTGTACAAAGAAATCCTGCTGTATTTAAAAATATATCAGGTATATTTCATTTATAGTATTAGTATGTTGCAGTAATTTGTAAAAGCTGAGGTAGTGCTATAAAGACGTGTAAAATTCTGACGGTACAACTTGGACCACAGGTTACTAGATTGAGTTAGCTGATGAGACGTATCCTCAGAGTTCATTTGCATCCACTTATGTTACTAAAATGACGTTATGGTTTTACCAGCTTTCTCATCCCTCTCATTCTCTGTTGTCGGGCAAAATTGAAATAGATTGTTGGATTGCTGCACGGTCCTCTTTTCTATGCGTTGAAAAAAGCATCTTTGAAAGTATCGATTGGCTCATCCTGAAGCTGGTTGAATAAATTGATCCGTTCGTTTGCGTTGAATAGAAACAAATGGGCTTGAAGCGAGGGAACTATAGGAGTTCAAATTACTTCCTTAGCTTTTTCACTCGAACTTATTGGAAAAACAGAAACTCTTTGTGCTCGCAACAGTTTAAGACCCGGCAGGAATATGTAAATCGTGAAGACTCCTCAAGACAATACATTAAGACTAGTAAGATTTGTACGACTCTATTAAGACTTCCCAAGACAAGTTCAGATTCTTCAGGATTTGGTAAGACTTCTAGATTAGTTGAAATTCTTGAAAACCATTTTGAAACGCAATAAAACTCCCCGGTGGCTCTTCAAGATTAGGCTAAAATCCTATTAAGACTATTAAGACGTTCTAACGACTCCTTAGCTTCCTTTAAGACTCGTGAAGACCCTGTTATAATTCATTTAGAGTATGCCAACACGTGTTAAACCCCTTTAGGCCTGGCTAAGATGGGCTGAAACTCGTTTAGACCCTGTTAAAACTGTTAGCACGCGAATCAACTATGACTCCATCCAGACTTGTTATGGCCCGTTATCTCTTTGAGACCCTGAGAAGACAAAATACGCTAAAATTCATTAATACACTGCTAGGACTCGATTATCACTAGTTATGAATGTTGAAACGCTTTAGGATCAGTTGAGATAATGCACAGGCTCGTTATAACCTGTGAAGACCTCAATTTTAATACACGTTAAAATCTGTTGGGACGTTCAGGTTTGTCCGTTTCTTGCTGTCTTGCAGTGTGCAAATGAAAAGTAGCGAAGGTCTCGAGCCGGTGGAAACTGGTTGTAACTCCGACATCGTAGCTTTCAAAATTAAAAATTTTGCTTTGATCTCGTTCTGGTTCCGGCTTCAAATGATGGTTATCCAGCTCCTGAGTCGGTAGCGGCGAGGTTGCTGCTTGTCATCGGAGCTGGAATGTTTCTGGCTCTCAAGCACAGCTCCAGACCTCGCTTACTTCTACTTCCTTCTAGATCATGATACTATCCCACGTACTTGACTATTGTGCTCCACTCTTCATCTCGCCAGTTCAAATCTAGTGCAGTTCTGCTCGGAGTTCTCGTAGTCTTTCGCTCTAAGAGCCGGGAAATGTGATCAAATTCAGTCCATACCTTCGACTGTCCCTTGCTCCGTTTTGGGTTCTGTGACTTTTGACAATCATTCATAAATTTCAGTCTTTAAAATTAATTCTAATTCATTACTCTAATGCATTGTGCATCGCGTCATACGCTCCACCAAACCATTGTTAATTTTACGTTTATCTGCATTTCAGCTTCTCAGCGGATCGCATGGCATGCTCAACGTCAAACCCAACAACAGCAGCAACTGTTGCAGCAGCAGCAGGTGCAGCAAAAGCAACAGCAAAACTTTCAGCAACAGCAGTCGCAGCAGCCGCGTCTACCTCAGCAGATGCAACAGCCGTTCCAGCAGATACACCATCATCAGTCGCAAAAAACTACTCAAGATCAGCCCCAGACGCAACAGCAGTCCCGTCATTCTCAGCAGAACCTGCAACAACCCTCTCCGCAGTCGGTGCTGCAGCAACCCATACAATCCCCCCAGCAGCAGATGCAATCACCTCAACAGCAAATGCAGTCTCCGCACCAACAAATGCAGCAATATCATCCGCAGACTCGCCAGCAACTGCAGCAGCAACAACAACAAATGCAGATGCAGCAGAATCAGCACCTACAATCCTTACAGCACTCCCATCAAAGTGTAATTTCGGTGGGCGCTTCTTCCTCGTCATCTAGTGCAGTAACGTCCAGCAATTTCGTTCCCAAAGTACCCTCGTCTACCGTAATCTCGTCTAGTTTCAACAGTACGACGACGGATTATGTGAATAACGCTATCAACACCTACCCGGGCTCAGTGGCCTCCAGATCGATGCAAGTTACGCAGGCCAACCGAATGGGAAACAACTACTCCGAGATGAACTCGTCATACCAGCAACATAACTTCATACCATCATCATCGAACGCGTCGCACGCCCTTCACCAAGGGGTGGCCGGCAGCAGTAAGTCGCAATTCAACAGCGAAGCCGCTGGCCAGTCCGGAAACTACGGTTATTCAAATGTGATTCAAAATGCCTCGATGGGAATGGCGCAGTCGCTGGCATCGCTGCCAACGCCGACGCCGACTCCGTCGCCAACACCGACGCAGTCTCCTACCCGATTCATACCACGGGCTTCCGTCATCACATCCGACAATACTCAACAAAACGGCATGTTTTCGATGCCGGCCGTCGACAAATACCTGATCGGGGACGACATCAACTTGAACATGTCCGATCAGTCGATGGTCTCAGATCTGAATCCTTCAGTACTATTACCTTCCAACATGGTGGAGCAGTTGCCGTCAATTATCGACCCGTCTACCAACCAACCTATACAGATACCTCCGCAGCTGCAGTCGCAGATCGAATCTCACCTGCAGTTGAATGGACAGAACCACTTGGGCTCGCAGATGGACTCGCAAGAAATGTATCCGGCTGACATGCTGGAGAGCACGATCGGCTCGTCCGTTTGCGGCACCGACAATTTATTAGTAAACGATGTGTCTTCTAGCATACCCATCATTTCTGGAGATCTGTCTATGACGCCGCCGTTGTCTAGTTCAGTTCCGCAACTCGATTCCGTCCCTCCCATACACGGTTAGTAAAAACGAATTGAACTACAGTTATTGAAGCGGAGATAAAGTAGGGAGGTTCAGTGCAAAAGACCTGATGCCTTTCAGGGAACTTAGCCCTGAGTTTCTGGGCCAACGAGCAGGTACTGTGGACTTGGTCGCTTTTCTAAACAACATTGAATGCTTGGACTTGAGTCTCCGCCATGAATTTCATTTTGGCACCGCCTCTATGCAGTCGCCATTGCATAACGAGGTTATTATATTTTGAATTTTGCTTATGTAGGTATATCTCCTCAAAGTTCATACGATCTGCCGGAGAATGTGACGCCCATTTTGGATTCGGAACAGGATATTCTGTTTAACAAGTTGAGGGAACCTCGAAAGGAACCGGTCATCAAGCTCCATCGTTTAACAGAAACGGTAAATTGTGTTCGAAATTTGTCAAACTGAATGTCACGTCATGCGTATATCTTGCTTACATTTAATTACCGTTATGTTCAGGATCTGAAGAACAGCCTGGGAATATCAAGTGTAACGCAAACGACTCCGAATAAGAAATCCGGTCATTTTAATAACGAGATGACGCCTGAAAGCAAGGAGACGAAAAGAAATTGGTACGACAAAAGAGAAGACACGGATCAGAAGAAAGGTAAGAACTTTGATTCTTACTTGTCTGCAGCTGAATTAGTTGCGCCTGGATTGGTGGTTTCATTGGTCGACTGTGTTTCAGGTGATTATGAAGTCTCAATTTCGGAACGAATATCAAAACGTAAACGTAATTCCAGAATTCCCGATACGCCGGTGAAAGGTATGTGTCATATCGAGTCGTGTTTTGGTTTCGACCTGGTGCTTTTTTGAAAAATTAATACCCGTGCTCTTTTCCAGATGAAGACTATGTACCAAAGCCAAAACTGAAAAAAGTAGAACGTAAGTTTGTCCCAGTTTTACAGAAACTATCCGTAGAAGAGTTGATGGAAACGAATACGTACCAGAAGTTCAATCAGTCGATTGAGAAAGTTTTTGAAAATGTGGAAGATATGGATCTGTCATTGGATGTCGGTGAGTACGAAAGTTTTGTTTGCGTTGTGTAACCCGAAACGATTTTCAGTTCCTAACTTGTGTTTCGCTTTCAGAATCAGACGATGAAGTTCCTGAGGAAACTCTTATTCAAAAATATCAACTTTTGGATCTGTGCAGTGAGGCTGCCAAATTGAAATCGTTGGGTTGTATGGAATCCATACCCTCTGACAGGATAATACGACTCTTAGGAATTCTGGAGAAAAACATCAGATCCGGCATTAAAGTCTCGCCGATCGCAGATGAAGTGAGTTTCAGCGTGATTGATTGGTAGTGGGCCTTCAATTTTCACAATGATGTCCCGAGCTAGTGACCTGACATCAGGGCAAATTGACGGTGCTGTGGGGGATTCCAGGTGTGCGTGTCTTGAAATCGGTTCAGCATCATCATCTTGTTAGGTTCAGTGACTAATTGAATGTGGACAGTGCTGCTGGGGAAAATCAAAGTGACTTAATTTCGGGAGAGGGCAAAGACGTTTTAATTTTTCCAGCTACAAAATATTTCATTTGCTGTTTGGAAAAGAAGATTAAAATTGGTAGGCAAGATACAATAACAAATGAAAATCTTCACTTTCTGACTGATTTTAATTCAGCCGACCGACGTAATTTTGTAGTAACTAAAAGAAACAAAAAGTATATTTTTCATCTATGCCAAATGATTTCTTGATTTTTCCAACTATGCTTCATTTAGGTTCATGAACTGCAATATGTAGAGGTAGTGCTGTCCTCTTTAGGTATGTTTTTGGAAACTTGATGAAATGTGTGCTGATGTGAAAAAGTATGCGTACATAAGCGCTGCCGGAATGCTTTAACCAACTTACATTTCCTGTCACTTCTTCGACCGATCTTTTAAAAGTCTCAACGTCATTCATCTAATTAGCTTTCATCGGTATTCAGCGCACTCTAGAGCTGTGGGCGTACGATCTATAGACGGTGGAGTCATGGTTAACGAGCACCTAGGTATCATTTTAGAGACCTTGTCACCGTGGCCATTCCTCACACCTAGACTTCATATTACTACTCCCGTGTTCTCTGAAGTTAATGAGTTGTTTTTTTTTTCTTTTGCCACAGACGGACGACGAATGCCAACGTAAATTGTGGTTGGAAACGGCGATGGAGCGTATAACGCGAGCTGTGGACGCCTCGTTAATAGCCTTACACATTCTCACCTCCCCCAACATGCACAAAAAAGTGTACCTGGAAGACGTCATCGATCGGATAATTATGTTCGCCAAGTACCAGTTACGCAATACCATCTATCCTGCTTACGATCCGGTGTACCGTACTAAGCAGAAGAAAGACGCATCCAGTTCTCGGAAGAAACGTCCTAACCAACGAGAGGTTCGAGATAAAACGCTGATCACGTTGTATACGAAGTTAGTCGAGGTTGTGTCTCTGCTGGCCGAGCTTCTCAACATTCAGCCGCTGACAGATAACTCCATTTTACACTTGTCAACCATGGGCGTCGCGCCATTCTTCGTCGAAGGCATAAACGAACTACAGCTGAACGCTCTGAAGCTTGTGACCTCGGTGAGTAATTTTTTTGCTGTGGTGTACCTCTATATAGTTTTTCATGATCAGGAATCCAAGTACAGTTATGTTCTCGACAGTGAAAAACTCTGAGCGTGACATTAATACCTGATTTTGATTGCAGATCTTCATGAAGTACGAAAAACACAGGAAGCTTCTGCTGGACGATATTTTGGCGTCCATGGCAAGGCTACCAAGTTCGAAACAGAGCCTACGTTCGTATCGTTTGAACTCCCAAGAACACATACAGATATTGACCGCTTTAGTGATGCAGTTGATTCAGTGCATGGTTGTGTTACCTAAAAATGCAGCTGCCAAGAAATCGTCGGTATGTTTTCAAGTATCTTTTGAGTTTATTGAATCCGTATTAGTATTTGCGAAAACGACTGGTCAGCGAGCACTAAAATCAGCTTGTTCGCTTTGCGCTGGGCTCAAATGCTAGCGGGTATTGTTGCCTTCTGCTGGAGTTTGATTTCGTCTTGCTTCTGGAGGATGGCTGTCTCTACGGCTGTAATGTCCATCTCACGCTTCCGTTCCGAACTGTTATTTGCCCGTTGAGGTTTCCAGCAGAATGTCTTTTGGTTGAAATCGTGAACGCCTTTGATTGCCGTTGGTCTGTTTCAGTGGGATCCCGACATCGAGGTTTCGCGGAAATTCAAAGCAGCTCAAACGACCGCCTCGAATTTTTTGGTTGTATTTCTGGCTAAGTGCAGTAGCAAATCCGAAGAAATCGACTACCGGCCTCTGTTCGAGAATTTCATTCAAGATCTGCTGACGACGGTCAACAAACCCGAGTGGCCCGTTTCAGAGCTGATGTTGAGCGTCCTAGGCAAACTCTTGGTTACTAATTTTGTGAACAAAGGCGTGGAAATGTCGCTGCGAGTCGCCTCTCTGGACTACCTGGGAGTGGTGGCTGCGAGGTTGCGAAAAGACTCGGTTACGTCACATTTGAAATTATCGACCATCGACACGATTATCAAAGATATTCGGGCCGAAGAAATGAAAGACGAAGACTGCCCTGTAAAAGTGAGTTTTCGGTGTTTTCGAATTTTCTTTTTCGTAATTTCGGATTTTCATTATACCATATCTTGACTACGGATTTGATTTTACAGTACGAACAATTAGAAATAGAAAGCGATGACGAGCGCACGCAGTTCCTACAGAGAGTGTTATTGGATTACCTGGCCGTGAAGAGTCACAATGACGAGTCTTTGTCGTACGCCCGTCATTTCTACATATGCCAGTGGTTTCAAGACTCGTTAAATGAATTAAACTCGACTACTACGAAAGTGGGGAAACCGAATAAAAAGAAGAAGCACAAGAAACGATGGAAAGATGGTAGGTTGATAATGTTGGGAGCTTCACCGTGTTCATCGAGTTGATAGAAAGATTGCCGTTGGCAGCCCTGTAGCCATGGGAGGGGGGGGGGAAGCTGGGGCTGAGCCCCCTCTGAAGGTATCTTGGGCCCCCTTAGGCAAAGATACCACCATTAAAAAAATCATCATTACGCTGAACAAGAAAAAAAGAAGGAATGACGAGAATTTTACGGAAACATGTTAAAATTTAGAACAAAAACTTGGTTAACTAATTTGTGACTCTCGGGGGGGGGGGGGCCAAAGTAAGATTTTAAAGGGAGAAAAGTCGATAATTGAGTTATTTTTTAAGAATCGCCGATGTTAGAGGACGATTTTATAAAAATGAAGGTTAAGTTACTGCTCGAGCGAAAATTTTTTGAAAAATTGCTCATTTTTGCATATTTTACATTCAATTTTAGGAACCCTAGGGGTATTCGCCCCCTCCCCCACCCCGGCTACACCACTACTTCGTAGAAATCTTCGCATTATATACTATGTGTATCCTTAAGCCCCTTCAGCACCCTCTACCGTAGATGGCTGACTACGGGCCTGACCGTTGGTTTTCCATTTTTCGCCGTAATTAGCTCGTACATTTTGCAGTCAATTTACAGGGTTATTTGATCTGATTCTTTATGTACAATCCTCCCAAAGTCTAGTTCTGATCTCTAATTGGCTTACAAGGTTTTCTGATCTGCCTCCTGAAATCCTGTTCTGGGTTTCTTAAGCTTCGTGCTGCCAGCTCATCGTAACACAGCAGATGTGTATTCCAGAATTTAGGTTCTTATTCACGAAACAGAAATATAGCAGATTGACTATCTGTCTCATGCTCTTCTTGATGACGTCATGTAATAATGTTACCGCTCACCTAAAAATTGAACCGAAACGTTTCAAATGGGTGTAGCTTCCTGGAGAGAAACAATTTTGTCTGTGACCAAATTTGAAGAAGTGAAGACTTTTGTGCTTTTTATTTGAAGAGATATAGTTCTGCTCTCATGAAAGTATAAAAATGTCGGCCTGGATCTTGAAACTGACAACGGTAGACGGGCTGCGGTTCTAAGGACATTTTCGAGAAGATATTCAACCATTTCATAATATCGTGAAGTCTCGCGCAAAAGCGGTCTGAAAAACGGAATTCAATTTGGGTTTGTGGAAAATGAATTCATTCAGCTTTGAAATTCGAAAAATCACGCATGTTGGGTTGTCAACGAGTTCCCTCTCTGGCCCTCTCCACATCTATCAGCATATCCCTCCTCCCATTTTCCAACCCCCATCAACATAGGGAAAATTATTTCAGTAGTTCTCGAAACTTGCAAAATTATATCGATATTGATCTCGTAGACTTCTCGGTGTTAAGCCTCCCAGGTCGTTTCAAAAACTTTTGTCTTAAAATAAATAGATCAGGGGCGGACAGGAATGGTGGGCCAAGGCCCATTGGGCTGTCGTCCAAAAGGGTAAAAAGGGCCGGTTGGCCAGTGGCATTCAGTAATAATTAACACAAAAATTTATGAATGTGAGCCGTTTTCACGTTTCTTTCCCAGGCCACTACCAAAGCCCTATCCGCTCCTGAAATAGATTTAAAAAATTATTCAAGAGGGACCCTGGAAACATGTCCAGATTGTCTCAAATCGCCTTCTCTTTTCTCAAGATCCTTTCGTTTTAAATTAACAAATTAATGTATAAAACCAATTCAGTTTACTTGAAATTCGAAAAAATTGGATCCATTTTATAATTCGTGAAATCATTGAACCCTTCTCCTCTTCCTACCATTCTTAACAAACTAGCCGCTGGTATTCTCAATTTTTTGTTCCGGGGAGGGGCAAATTTGCATCTTTGCCGTCCCATGCTCTGAGTGAATCCCTCCTCCCTGCTTAAAACTTGCCCCGGTACATTTTTTAAAAACTTTATTTAAAAGTGCAAATATTCTTATGTTGCGTTGGACTCATTCATCTTTTTTTTCTTTCTTCCTTTTTTTCTCTCCTTTTCCCTTTACTCTCAGTATTCGACTTCTAGTGAAAATGAGAAATTAACTTTTATGATGGTCCTCGAAACTGTGAAAATAAAGTCCATACTGTTTTTCTTAACAATTTTGATTTTCAGCTTCCCTCCCCCACGTGTCTTATGTGCAGATTACCGTTGGATTAACTAGAGAAATGAAGCCAGTGGTCTTTCGGAATTGGGAAATTATAGCCGCATTTCATTTATGGAATTTTGACCACCCCCTCCTTCCCACGTCGCAACTTTCTAACTAAATTCAGTTAGTATGAAAACCTGGGAAATAATATCTATGGTATAAGTATGAAATGGACTGTTAAAGTTTTTTTATTCCCACTCCCGCTCCCACTAGCTAAGCCTAATTTTCAATTTCGAAACTGATCGAAAAATATTGGTTCAACCTTTTTTTGAAATCTGCAAAATAATGACCCATGCCGTACTCCTCATCTGTTTCGATATTGAGCCCCGTCTTCCCTGTGCCTTAATTTCGAAATTATGATCCAATGAGTATCAAAAACGAACCAAATTACCCTCGGAAGTTAGTACATCTCCTCCCCCTCCCTCACTTTTTACCTTATGGGTGCAAAAATAGATCTCGAGAATTGAAAAATATGCCTTCAAAACCTATAAAATTACTGATGAAATTTATTTTGTGGTTTTTGAAATTTTTGATCCTACTCCTCGCCTCTTTCCCGTCGTCACCAAATTCACCTCACCCGTTGAAACTGATCAAAGGAATTGGAAATCGGTTCTGCGTTCTTCGAAACTTATTAAATAATGTTTGTATCTTGATCGTTGACTGTTCCAATTTTTAATCCCCCGTTTTAGATGTCCTCATTTTCATATTTATACCAAAGTACTGTCAAAAAAGGAATCCAGCGACTCCCAAATCTGAAGAATGATGTGTTCGTGTAGCAATTCGTAAAAGGTTTGACTGAACCGCAACCCCTCTCCTCTCTTCCGTCTCCTACCAAGTGCCCCGATTTTGTATTTAAGATCGAATTGGTAACAAAAACAGATTCATTGACTTTCGAACCCTCAGTTGGTATATTGTCCTTACCCCTCCCCTGTTATGTAACGGTCTAAATTTTCGCGTGTAAAATGAAAACCAAAATGAACTCACCTGTCGCTCATCAAGTTTTTGAACCAATCTTCCATCCCTCTATAGGGTGGTGTGGTGGGACGTATGGCGATGCACGCATGCCAAAGTGGCCCCTATGACACCGCACCCCCGCCCACGGAAACTACCCTTTCGAGTATCGCATCAGTGGCCAGAGGGACGCTTTGGGGCCGGGCCCGAGCCCTCATTTCACCGTGCCTCTTCCGGTGCGCGCGTCCTGCAAAGGCTACCGTTGGATTCCCTACTGAATGAGGTCCGCGCTCCCCGAGCACTCACCTGGAATTCAGGTCCCCCACAGGCGGACGCGCTTCCTCTTTACTCACCTCTCACCTCCTCGTCATGGTCCGTGTGGCGACGCAGACAGGTGGTGATGACGGGGGAGCCCTGCTGGGGGGTCCGCAGCTCAAGGGTGCTTATACTTTTCAAACAGGGTCCACTGATTCCCAAACTGCATCCAATAGTTCAGAAACCCCGTCAGTTGATATTCTGATTTCAATTTTTGTTCCAGTCAGGAGTCAAAATCTTCTGTTGTAAGTTCTCATGAAATCTGTCCAAACACAGACAGGATTAATTGTACTGTTCTAGAGGGATGGATGGAAGGCGTGGTGGTAGATTTGTGGGTAGTAGGGTGAGTAACGTGGTTTCTCTTTTCGCCGAACTCGTTGAAAACAGGAAAATGTTCAGCGTCTGTGTGGCTGTATGAAAGGCTGTTCTAGAACTCGTTGTTTCAGGGCTGAAGTAGTAAGAAGTTGAAGTGAATTCTGCTCCTTTTAGGAGTGAAACCAGAAAGTTAAGTTCAAAGAGTTCACCTCCTTTAAGAAGTGAGCCAAAAAGTTGAAAAATTCTTGTTTTCCCTTTTTTGGTTTTTCTAGAACAATCCGACCACCGCTCGCAGTGTTTATGGGGTTTTCTTTCTGGAATCTCTAATTTTCCAATATTATTAACTCGAATATCTAAAATTGCTTACATCTCACCAAGAATAGGTCCTTTACCATAGTGCCAGCACGTTCTATAGAATTCTTCCTTTTCCATTTCTATTTTCTAGTTAATTTCGTGTTACGATGAAGATGACAGTCCCGTCAATTCGTGTCCATCAGTGTCACTCTTCGCTGTTCCACTATGCCCCCGCCCCCAACCAAGTTCAAACTCGATGATAATTGTGTTGTCATTTCACAGAGAGTTCAGAAGAAGAATCTGAGGACACCGAAGAAGAGGAAGACGATGAAAAGAAACAGGAAACGAAAAACATCGTAAACGAGAAGATCGAACTGCGAAAACAGTTCTTCCTAAGTAAGATAAATCCCTTTGAAGCGTCTGAGTCGTTCAACTCTTCCAAAATGCAGACTGATATTATGCACACGTTCATCGACTACGAAAGCGCCGAGCTGGTTTCCCGATACCTCGCGTCCAAAAGACCGTTCTCAAAGAGCTTCGAAACTTTTTTAAAACACGTGAGTATTAATTCGTCATTCTTCGCGACGCCCTCGGCGCCGAGATTCGCTCGTATTTCGACGTAATCGAATCGTGTATTCCGCATTGCAGATAATCAAAGTGCTAATGGAGAGCTCGGTGCTGATCCGTACCAAAGCGATGAAATGCCTAACCATGATCGTCGAGGCGGACCCCGGCGTGCTCGCCCTGAAGGAGATGCAGATGGGCGTCTGTCACTCGTTTCTCGACCATTCGACGTCGGTGCGCGAAGCGGCTGTTGACCTCGTGGGCAAGTTCGTCCTGAACCAGCCCAGCCTAATAGACAACTACTACGAAATGCTGTCGGAGCGCATACTGGACACCGGAGTCAGCGTGCGCAAGCGCGTCATCAAAATATTGAAGGACATTTGCATCGAGTATCCGGAGTACCCGCGGATACCGGAGATCTGCGTGAAGATGATCAGACGGGTGAACGACGAGGACGGCATTCGCAAGTTGGTCATGGAGGTGTTCCAGAACATGTGGTTTACGCCGACGCGCGATAAAGAGAGCGGCGAGCATTCGCTGCTGCACCAAAAGGTGATGCACATCACCGAGGTGGTGTCCGCGTGCAAAGATATGGGACTGGAGTGGTTCGAACAACTGCTGCTCAGTCTGTTCAAGCCGAAGGAGGATAAGGAGGACTCGACGAAGGTGGTGACGGAGCCGCCGAAAGCGTTGGTGACCGCCTGCAAGCAGATAGTCGATTGTCTGGTGGATAACGTGATCACGCTGGACGGTCGAGGGGGCAACGCTCCGCAGAGACTGGTCGCGTGCGTCACCACGTTGTTCCTGTTCGCGAAGATTAGGCCGCAGCTGTTGGTCGAGCACGCGATCACGCTGCAGCCGTATCTAAGTCTGAAATGTCAAGTGAGTACAGCGTTTTTTCACTCGTGCTTTTTGTTGCTCCGCCGGATCGGTATTAACGAATGGGATCATTGCAGACTCCTGGAGATTACCAAATTATCAGCTGCGTGGCTCGCATCCTAGAAATCGTCGTGCCTATGCTGGAACATGCCAGTGAAATGTTCTTGTCGCAGCTCGAGGAGGACTCGGTCAAGTTGATTTTCCAGCACGATCAGACCGTCATCCTCAGCTGTATTTCTTGTCTCGGGTCGGTGGTCAACAATGTGACGCGTAATTTCTCGCTTATCAGAGACTGTTTTCTGAGATATTTCGGTGAGTTGTATCGATGTAGTCGGGATGTCACGATGGATACTTGCGAAAAACTTGTAACATCGCGTGTAACCGTGAATTGACGGTATTCTAGGACCGCTGCAAAGATTGAAAGCAGCACTGGAAAACGGTCAAAGTTCACTACTACTTAATCCATCAGTGAGGGTCAATTTTCGTCGGTCTATGTATATTGTTGGATTGATGCTGCGATTTTTCGATTTCAAGAATCGAGAAGTGAAGGGAGACAAACTGCCGGTTAGTTGTAGAATTTGTTGTTACGCTTTGAATGTTTTTTTATAATTGTGGAATCTGGAATATGTGTTGGTGGAGAGGCGTGTCAGGGTGTCTACAAGGCCACGTAGTCAGAAAAAGTCAGGATTTTTGGAAGTAGATAAAGAAGTCAGGAAAACGTCGAGAAATTTCGAGGAATTTACTGAAAGGTCAGGAAAAAATTGGTAAATTACCATCTAATGGAAGATTCTGTAGGAAATTTCATAATGTAAATAAATGAGAATCAAGAAATAATATTGTGTGAACGTATTAAATTCATACAGGAAACACTTTCCTCCCTCTCTTCGTATATTTGAAATTTGAAAATAGTCCGAAGACTTTTATGAATTCATCAAATATAAAAAAGAAGATGGAGAACTTTTTTTTTTTGAAGAGTCTGTGGACACCCTACGTATTCAAGAGCTGGCCCGTGAAGGTTCATATGTGTATCATGCTAAACAAACACTGGGGCAGAAGTGCTGTGATTTTCAAAGAAATGAGATGGTATAACGGAGATTCATCAGCATCTTCTATAACGTCATGAAAACAATTAGCTTTGTTGGCTTATGTAAGACTCCTCAAGTCTTATTTAGGACTCGCCAAGACGACTTCAATCTCGTCCAACATTATGACTTCGTCGCTGGATATTAGTTGCGTAGGGGGTCGGGTTGGCTGAGTGCATAGCACGCTGGTCTCGAATTCCGGAGGTCCCGGGTTCGAACCCTCGTAGTAACTCGCTGCATTTCGACTTAGACCGGGTTTTTCGGCCAGAAGAGAAGTGGGCTAAGACAGCCGTAACAGCCTCCCCGACATCTGTGAGGTAATGCTCGGGAGGGCGTCGTCTTTGCCATTTATCGAACGTTTTCGCGTATTCCGCCGCCGGTAAGGAGGAGAAAAACATCTACACCGCAGTGACGACTTATAAGAAAATCACAATTCATCCCTACCTCACATATAGTCCTGACCTCGCCCTCAGCAACTTTTGGTTATTTCCTCAACTAAAGGCAGCCTTACGGGGTCGTCAATTCAACACGAATCAAGAAGTTGTATCATTGCGGCGCAGATGTTTTTCTCCTTACCGGCGGTGGAATATACGAAAACATTTGATAAATAGTAAGAACGAACGGACGCCTGTATAGCCATGAATAGCGCTTATTGTGAAAAAGATATTGGTGTACTTAATGAAGATGATGATTAATAGAAAATTTTGTAATCGTATGCTCTTTTTCCTTCTTTAAAAAACCTGTAGGGGTCAACGCATATAGTTTCTTTCAAATTGGTCTGGAACAGCGAGTTCTCAATCAAATGAGCTCGGCGTGGTCTCAATAGATAGCTAATGAACCAAATTATCCCCCTATTTCGTTGAAACGCCGATAGGTAGCGTTGGTGGGTTGTACGAATTTTAGTCTCAGTTACTTAGCGACAACCTATGTATTCTTTTTAAAATGTACAAAGAAAGTTCATTATAGGTATTTCATCAGTTGAGTCTTCACATATATCGTAAAAACCTAACCGCCGCCGCCGCTATCCTTGAATGAAGACCTTTATCATCAGAGTTCAGAGAGTCACAGGCAGGCAACGCCAGCTTAACAGCCAGTAAATACGTCGGTAGTCAGCCAGCTCGTGAGCTAGTCGACCTGTCAGTCTAAGTAAAATCTCATTGAATGGACTAACTTGACCATTGCAAGAAAACCTCGATTGAATTGCTTACCTGAAATCCGGAAAATAACAAGAATAATGCTGTTACTTTAGGATCTCGTCAGATAGGGAAACAAACATTCAGTTATCCGTGAGACAAACAAGAGAGCCAGCAAAGAAAGAAAAACTGGCTGTGGGGCAGACAATACTAAAACCGAGGTAGACAAAATATGCTGGAGTTCACACGAGCAAAGTGAGGGTTGTCCTCGGGGATTGGTCCACAAACTGATCAGGGAGTGAAGTCCCTTGGACTACGAACCTGGCTTCTTGCAGAGTCACAAAGAATCGGTTACCCTAAAATTCATTTTTTTATTTCTAGCGCTTAAGTTATAGAGACGAAATATAGCATGTTAGTACTACGATGAACGCCAAGTAAACTACACAAAGTCTCCTTTGGTAGAAATGTTCTTCCTTCGATAAGTCACCCACTAGTTCGCATACTAAGGGGCGTGCGCCTCCGTCGCCCTTTTTCATCTTCACCTGTCTTGCGCCACGCTGGCCCAGTTTGGTCCGACTGCTCGAGTTATCTCATCAATCCATTTTATCGTCTGCGTTCCCTTCTTTCTTTTGAGTTCTCTAGGTATCCAGCTGGTAGCCACCGCGTTCCATTTGTTGTTGTTGTTTCCCCAACACATATGCCCAGCATATTTAAATTTGAGCTTTTTGACAGTGTAATTTATATCCGTTAGACTGGTCTTTTTTTTACTAAGTTTACCTTGCTCTCCTTGTCTTTCAGTTTTATATTCAAGATACTTCTCACCATAACAAATTGAGTAACTTCCAGTTTTTGTGTGTTTTTTTTCATTTGCATTGTGAGTGCCCAGCTTTGGGCTCCATATGTTAAAACGGAGAATACGACGCTATTTAAGATTAAATCTTTGTTCGCATGCTTAATTTGCTTTTAAATATTTGCTTATTTGCCCAGTAAGCCTTCCAAGCATTTGAAACCCTCGTCGAAATTTCCTTTTCTAATCTATTTTTATTGAAACTCATCAGTTGCCCCAGATATTTGTATTCCTCAACTTTACTAATCTTTTATTTCCCAGCACTCACTTCGCCCCCCCTTGGCTTCTGCCCCTTTTGACATAATTTTCGTTGTAGAGGAATTAATCATCAAACCCACTTTCTCGCACTCCGTTGTTAGCTCGCGGAGCATGTTTATCACATCCTCCTGGTTTTTCCCAAACAAAATTATGTCATCCGCAAACCTGAGGTTTGTGGTCATTTTCCCCGTTCATTTTAATGCCTTTTCCTTCCCTGTCCAAGTCCCTGAATATTTCCTCTAGCACGCTATTAAGAATATAAAGGGCGAAAAATAAACAAGCTGGCTGGCCGGTAAGCAGGCAGGAATATGATCAAACAATAGCAGCTGGTTCTCAGTTGATCGGGATGTATTGAGTGAAAATAAGTGTGAATGAAGTTAGATTAAAATGGATTTCGAAATTTCTAAGAAATGAATTTTTGAAATTTGTACTATTTCAGAGGATAGCGCTTTCGGCTGTTATGCCATCATCAGTGGAGTTGATGGCATAACAGCCGAAAGCGCTCTGGAATACAAAAGAAGAAAAAGTGAATTGGCACACCCCACACACGGAATATTACCAAGTTCACTCACACTCAGAAATGAACACTATATTCAGAGGATGGTTTAGAAGATGTCAAAAACAATTATGCCGATTAGCATTTCTATTGCAGTGTTTGCGATACCTTCTTTACTAGGTTTCTGGATCACAGCACTAGTCGCAAATAGCACACGTTCTACGATAAATGTCATTCTGTGAGATTCGCTAACTGATCTCCTCTTGTTGCAGGAGAACATTTGCGACGAGGTTTTCGAAACTTTAACGTATTTCATGCACATAGAAGATCGAGAATCGAGTTTATTCGCCCTAAGGTCAGTCGGCTCGATGTGCATTCGACATTACGATTACATGTTGGGCGCCGAACTGATGACCCACTATCAGATGTTATTGCGCGGCGAGGATACAGCTATACCAATGAAAGTACAAGTAAGTAGCCTTTATCGATGGTTTTCAGTATAATACGGGTCTTGCTATTAAATTACGTCGATTCACGTCAATGCTCTTGCCTTAGGTGCTGAATAACATCAAAGTGTACCTGCAGGAAGAGGAGAAGCGAATGATCAAACAAGACGAAGAATGTAAGTTGTAGAAATATATGCCTATTAGAAACGACTCGCATATTATGTTCAGCCATAGCAAAATTTGAAATCGGTTGTTAAATCTCTAGGGGCCGTGTTATCGAAGAAAGAGAATCTGAAAGAAATGGGTGACGTGTCTTCCGGAATGGCGAGCACGATCATCCAGTTGTACTTGAAAGATGTTCTAGAATCGTTCCTGCATCCTAGTAGCGCAGTCCGGCAAGCTGCTCTCGGCGTTATTCAGTTGATCCTGTCGCAAGGCTTGGTGCACCCTGTCCAGGTATCCTAGTTTTGACAATTATTCTAGTGGCTTTGCCCGCTCCGAGTTAGCGAGAAACCATGCCGCCGGGAGGTTACTAATGTTTTCGATTTGACTGTACCTAGATCGTGCCTTACCTAATCTGCATGAGCACAGACGAGGACAAAAGTATCAGCACTTGCGCCGACAAACAGCTGCAAGACATCGAGAAGAAGTATCCGGGCTTCATTCATATGAAGGCGCAAACGGGCATCCGGCTATCGTTCAAACTGCAGCAGATCATCCAGGGTATGCAGGTGGCCCGCGGTTTTCGCGTTAAAGAATCAGAGTTACCAACCGCGTTAAACGGATTTCTGTATTCAATATTACGTAGTAAGCAGCAGCGAAGAGCGTTGGTCATGTCCATTCTGAAGCAGTTCGAAGAGCAAGTGGTGAGAATTGAACCGAATGCCGTCCTTTAATTGAATTCGTAACGAGTTCACGGTATCATGAAATGTGCGTTGTGCGATTTCAGAAAACCAGTTTAGCGCAGATGCTGTATCTGGCCGACAATGTCGCCTACTTCCCGTACCAAGTGCTGGACGAACCGCTGTTCATTATCCACCATATTAACATTATGATCTCAGTCACCGGCACCAACTTACTGCAATCTTTCAAAGAGGTATGTTTTCTTCTTTTTGTTCAATTCGCCAGTATCACCATTTTTGAGGAAGTAAAGTAACCATTGGCACGGTGTCGACTTGTGTTATAGTCTCTGCTACCAAATCCGGATTTAAAACCCGGGCAAGATCCGGCAGTAAACGCGCTGGACGAGGACGATGACGAGGATGAAGAATCGCTATTGAAACGTGTACCTGAAGATACGACCCCACTGCAGGAGTGTATTACCGCGTCGCAAGGCTGCCTGATGCTGTTGGTGTTGAAGCAGCATCTGAAAACGTTATACGGGTTTACCGACTCGTGAGTATTCGATCGTCAATTCCTCAAACGCCGTTCAAACTGCATCGGCAGACATGATTGAGTATGCGCGTTTAATGTTTCCAGAAAAATCGCACTCTATTCGCCCTCGGAGTCGGCCAAGGTGTACGAGAAGTCGTTGAGCCGGAAAAACAACTCAAGATTCCATCCGAAAGCCGCGTTACAGAAGTTGAAGACGAACAGCGACCCAGACATCACGTTGGACGAACAAGCAAGACGCGAGTTAATCGCCGAGTATATCGAGGTAAGTCTCGGGTTTGAAAACAGAGGGATCAGCAGCTCACCAATACCGTGAAGTGCCCTGAGAACGGGTCTTTCTTTTGTCTTTTCCCTCCGAACTGACCTACTCTTCGTATTCCTTTCTACCACGTAAGATTTACGTGGTTCACTATGAAGTAGCGTGGCTCAAGCCTCCCCTTCTAGAAATTGAGTGCTCTCCCCGGATCTGATCTTTCTATAAAATAAAAACCCGCATTTTTCCCCCTTGTTCGGGGCCTGTAAGACAGCAGAAATTCGGTAGGCAGGTAACTGATTTCAGTCAGCTAGCATGGCTAACTTGAGAAGTCGCTCCATAGGCAAACATGTAGTAACGCGCAACGTGTACATAATGCATATAGCGGAGAATGTGTTATCGTGTCGGCGCCGTTGCGCGTTATCACATGTTGGCCCTATGGTGCGACTTCTCGTTCATCACCCTGTATAAAGACAGAGAGACTATCAGCTTGGCAGTTTGAAAGACAGACAGACATCCAATTTGCCAAACAGAAAAACAAGTAAGCTAGCAGATAGTCCACAAAAAGACGGACAGATACTTTTGAAAAAACTTAGGAATTCTTGTCAGCCATCTTGACACACAGACTGAAAGACGGACAGCTAGTCAGCCAAGGAGCCTGAAAGAAATTAAACCGTCTTAGTTCGTTAACCTGACATGAAGCCAGGCAGACTGACAGACAAACAGAGTTACAGTTCGCCAGTTAGAAAAAATAGTAAGCTGACAAACAAGAAAGTTAAACAGTATGGCCAGCAAAAAAAACAAAAAACAAACAACAGATAGTCTGAGAAATTTTTATAACTCTAATCAACCAGCTTGACAAACCTACCGAGAGACGGACAGCTAGCTATTCAGCTAGCGAGCCTAAAAGAAAGTCCATGAACTTAGCCTACCAGCTTGACATGAAACCAGGTAGATAGTCGCCTAGCCTAGCTGGTCTGACCGACCGACTTCCAGGTAGTCCACGAGCCAACCTGCCTGAAAGGCAGGCAAATTGGCTGGCAGACTGTAGTAATTAACGTGAAAGATTGAGAGGCAGGTAGACGGTCAAAACTAAATTGAAACAGCGAGACCATCCAAAAAGCAGACAGTAAATAAATTTTCATGCAAATGCAGTCATAGTTGTGGCTTCTCACTAGGTGTTCCTAATAATGTATTTTCACATTTTGACTTCCATGAAATTTGGAACATAATTTTTTGTAGTAACTTTAGCTGTCTGTCTCTCGTTTATTGAAGACTAGTCAATGTTGCAGTCATGGCTGAGGTGGGTCCTTCAGTGATTGTTGATTATTATTTTTCAATTATGTTTTCTGTCTGTTACGTTGAAAGAAACGTAATATCTGATTAACATTACGGACTTGAGAGACCTTTTTATTTTGCTTAATCTCTTCCTGAATACAAATTTGTTGCTGACTATCAAACAGGCGTGCTGAAAAGCTCTTCATTTTAAATTTTGTTTGGCAATCTCTGTGTTTTCATGGAAGCTTTCTTAATGTTCGCGTTGACTGTAGACCAAATCAGGTGTGACGTCATGAAGCTACACTAGTTAGCTTTGCAATCATTACTATAAAGAAGTGATGCCAAAGAACAAATCTAAAGTAAGCTTTATCCTTCATCCTCAGACCTAGCAGATCGGCGGTCTTGGAATTCCTTCTTCCATTCTGTTACTAATTGAACTGCATTCAGATTTATCATGACCTCAAAGACTTGAAAATTTTGTAAATATTATCAAGACCTGAAAGTCGTTTAATGCTGATTGAATATATCAAGACCCGACGAAGATTGATTCAGGCCTTCGTAAGATATACATATTAGAAGTTATTAGTACTCTTCTATATTCTGCTCAGGCGAATAAAGACTCGTTGAAATTTATTTAAACTTTCTCTGTTAAGATGCATTAAGAATCTGTAAGGCAGCTGTAAGTACACTTCACTTAGGCCTGTTAAGCAAATAGTTCTGAGCTTGTTACCACTTTGGAGAAATAGCGTGTATTCGCCCTTACGCCGCCTCCCCTCCGTATGTATGTTTTATTGTTGCCTCTTTTCGCATCCGTAGATTGGTATTCGTGTAGCGCCACGGAGGGAGTGTATCTGAATTTATCCCCCCCCCCTCTCGCGGTCAGAATGGTGCTGTCTCGGTCTCATGCGTGTTTTTTCTTTTCATTTTTATTTCTGTGAAGATAATATAATTAGTTTCGGTGTTTGTCTTCGCGACTCACGTGAAATCGTGAAAGTGAGTATGATCAGAACAGAATACTGCAAGCACGTATTGTTACAGTTCAAACAGCTGATCATATCATTGGACCGAGAAGACGACGATGATGACGACGGAGCTGATAAAACGAAACCACCAAGCGCTTCCAAGTCAAATAACGTGTACGCGCCGCCAGCCGATGGCACGGAGTACCACGTGAAGAATA
The DNA here is from genome assembly GCA_031841125.1 of Acanthococcus lagerstroemiae. NCBI lineage: Eukaryota > Metazoa > Arthropoda > Insecta > Hemiptera > Eriococcidae > Acanthococcus > Acanthococcus lagerstroemiae. Next base: position 30,349,010 of record CM063112.1, on the reverse strand, counting down.
ATATCGACCCGGCTGCGAGCGGAGCCTCGTCGTCCGGCACGCCTGTGGCCAATTCCGTGCATTCTAATCAGTCTGCAAACTTCGTTAGTCCGAACGCCAGTATGAATAATTCGTTTACGGCCAATCACTCTCAGGTAAGCTTGAGTTCAGTAAGTTAATTTCTCAGCTTTGAGAATCACAGGAATGAGTGTGACAGTGGTATCAAAGATCTGCGATCGGTTGAGATAAGTATCCAAATTGTTTTGGTCATTAATGTCACTGGAGTTGATCAGCGTGACGGTGGCGTTGGTGCTCGTTTAGATGGTATTGAAACGAAGCGATCTTAGGCGAAATCACAAGGATCACTGTACTTACTAATCGTTTTGGGAATCCAGTATCAGAATAGAAGAATGAAGAACAGTTACTCCCTGAGCTAAGTGCGCTCTACATTTCTGTGTCTTGAAAGGCAAAAATCCTAACCTTACATTGTGAAATTCTGGATAAGTGATCCAAAATGTATTAGGCTTGTGCCTGTGTGCGAAGATATACGGAATTCAGATTTCCGACCTTTCAAGTACTGATTTATGCCTTGGTGGAAAATGGGTAGTATTTTGAATCACTGAAAAAATGATGATACTGATTTATCAGAGTATCTACCGGGCCAGTGAGTCCAATAAAAGTCCAATATTTGAAAAATGGTCCAATAAGTCCAATAAAAGTTGAATAATTTTAATGTAAGTTCAATAAAAAATATTGAAAAATGAGGAATAATAATAATTTAGTGTTGTCGAAAACTCAACTTCCAGAAATCCCAACCTAACTTTTTTAGGCTTCTTTTTTGTATCTCCAAGTAGATACTCTGTGTGGTCTCTTCTTTTTGTGGTCCTGGTAAAACATGAAAAGCCCGAAAAGAGTTTAATGAAAGTCCAAGAAAACCCGATATTATTAATTTTCAAATTTGTAAGACATTCTGCTTATTATTCTCTTGTGCAAGATTTGTAGTGTATTGAATCTCAGAAAAATGACGAATCCCGAAACAAATATCTCAATAATGGTGCAAAACAAGGTCTGTAGCATCGGAGAGAAGTAGAAGATGAGTAAATTCTGACATCGCCCCCTCCCAAGAAGTTTTTATTTTCCTAATTCAAGGGCAAAAGCAGAATAAAAATGTTTGGTTTTTTTGCTAGTTAGTTGATTGAAAGTAGGAGGTTGGATTTGTTACTTGCTCTCATTGCTTCTCTCGAAAAGAGTGGTAACTCTGCGAGTTTGTACGAATGTCGAATCACAGAATGATTCGCATCTTGCCCCATGTGGTTAGAAACACACTTCATGAAGACATGAAGAGCAAGGTGATTGAGATTCAAGGTCGATGCATTTAATAACAGTTAACAGGGTTGAGAAATAAGTGGTTAGCAGACGATCTCGTTCTTGACATCTTGACAAAGCTGCAAGCGGAGCCGCTGAGGGAGGGTGCCCCCCCCCCCACCAGTCATTTTTCATTCGGCAAAATTTCGGAAACTAATATTTCTTTTACACACCGATTTCACAAATTATTTTCTAATGCTGAATTTAAAATTTCATTAATTTTGACAAAATTGTATTCGGTTAAACTTGAGAAAATTTGGAAAAAGACATTTTAAAAATGTCTATTCGATAATTCAGCAGTTTTATTAAACCCCCCCCCCCCCCCTAGTAAAAATTGCTCAAATCGTCTCTGGCTGCACGGCTCTTATTGAGAAACCTAAGATCACTTGGAGAAATATGATCGAAGTGAAGACCTGAGTGATCATGGAGCATCGGTGAGAGAGTGGAAGGAGGAGATCAGTTTGAAGCCCGTCGTCAATTCCAACTGGACTTGTTCCAAATCATATTTTTAAGTTAGCGAATATCAATTTTTGCTGGAAAAAATTTGTCAAGTATGGTTGTAAGCGTAAAACAAAGAAGGTATTTTAATAATCGAAGCTTCTAAACTTTCCAATAAGAAAGATAATTAACGTTTTTCCTCTAGCTATCTTAAGAACATGATACATGATACAATATTATCAAAGTAAATCTCAAGGTCTAAGTTCTATGGAAAAGGAGGCGAACTTTGACGCCATAATGTGGCGTTCTGAAAGCAGTTGGGGAAAAGAGTAAATAACTTTTTTTTTAAATGAAATTTGATGATTTTAATTTTTTTATAACTCATTTTGTATTTACGGCCTTGGTTGAAAAGTTTTTGACCGAAAACTGATTACTGCTTTCTTTATACTATACAGTTGAAGGACTCCCCTGGGATATTCTTTGGGGTAGGGGGGGAGGGGTTAAGGCTGTAACGAGTATGATGTCCAGGTGGTGATACGAAGTGTTTCTGAAAATTGATCCTTTTGATCCCCTCCCTTCTTTTTTTCTTTTAATCACGAAGTCGGATTGCCACGGGATGTAGAAGGCTTAATTCCGGGAGTTGAAACCGTGGGGGCCTCGAATGTATCATCCATTTCACAATTTTAAATGGAAAGGTAACGAATGTTTATTTGGTGAGTAATCTTGAATTTCGCTTCAGAATTTTGATTCGGCCCTGATTTGAGCTCCAAATTTGACTTTTGCCCCTTCTAAGGAACCACTTGGACGTAAACGGAAATAATTAACGAGGTATCGAAATAGAGGCTTATTAAGTCGCTGAGTTCGAAAAATCTATCAGATTTTCAACCTGAACCCTCTTTTTCATTTTTGCTCTCAATCCGAGCCCTGGAATCAGCCCTTTCGAGCATTACCACAGAGACTCGGGGGGACCGATAGAGCTGTCTTAGATCTCTTCTCTTCTTGTCAACCCGATTTGGCTCCTAAAATTCAAATTTGACCTTTCAAATGGGCCAGTTTGACTTCACAGAAAAAAATTGAACAAGGTATCGTGTAGAGGTTTCTTGGGTCACTATTTCGAAAAGTCTCAGCAGATTTCTAATCCAATCCCAATTTTGGTACTAGATTCGAATTTTACCCTTTCAAATGAACAAAGCTGACCCAAAGCTCGAAAATTCAATCGGATTCGATCTCGATTGATGCCCCAGATTTGACTTGCTCCCCTTCTGGGGGGGGGGAGAGTTGACTCTGCCAAAAAAATTAAACAAGCTGCCATCAACTTGGGTAATATCGGCCACTCGTATGTTTACTGGTAACGATATTAGCGCTCCTACAAGAAGTCATGAATGGCCGATATTACCACCGATGTCTAATATTACCCCAGTTGATTTTACTGATAACGATACTCGCGCCCCTATAACAAGTCATGAGTGGCCGATATTTCCTTCAGAGTCCGATATTACCCCAGTTGACGGTATCGGTTTTTTAAATTTTTTTTTTTGAAATTTAGATCAGATTTTTAGTGAAACCCAGTTATGAGTCGAATTTGAAAGTTGTCTCTTTTAAATGAAATTGGTCCAGCTTAGAAAATCGAACGAAATATTAGAGTATGAATTTTTTGGTAGCCGAGTTCGAAAATTCAGTCAGGCTTCTGATCCGGCCCCATTCTGAGCTCCCCCTCCCCGGGGGGAATCGGTTTAAATTTACCGAAACTTGAACGAAGTTGTGGAATAACAGTTTGTTATGTCGCTCGTTTCGAAAATCAAACTTGATTATTCGATCAGACTTTGATTTGGGCCCCAAATTTCAAATGTGGCTTTTTTAAAAACTGAAAATAGATCCGACCTAAGTATACAAAGTGTCGGAATAGGGGATTCTGGGATTGCTAAATTCAAAAATTCAATCAGGTGCTTAATCTGACCCAAATTCAGTCCGAAATGGAACCTTTTCTCTTCCAATGAGCCAATTTTCAGAGTGTTCCTGAAAAGCAATAAAAAAAATTCTTCCATTTCCAAAATAAGGAGAGCATTGATCCTTTCCGCGAGGAAGAGATAAAGGTTGCTCATTTTCTTTTTCGAATGAAAAGCTTTGGAGAAGCAGAAACTAATTTTGTTTTATTTTTTTAAGCGGCTTCGTTTTTATTTTTCAAAAAATGAAACCTACCGGTGTTTTTTTTTTGGGGGGGGGGGGGGTGGCTAGAAGGAGAGAAGAATAATCATCCCGTTTTCCTGTTGGATGAGAAGCTTTCAGGAAGAAGAGGAAGATTTGCTGTCCCTTGGGAGAAACATTTTTCTAATGGAAGGAGAATAGTCTCTTCCGTTTTATGAATGTGAAGGACATCGTCGTTCCTCTTAAAGAGAAAATGATTCCGTAAAAAAAAAAAAGTTTTGCAAGTTGATCTCCCTTCTTTGATCTCCCTTCTTTCTTTGTTTGATTGCCAACCGACAAACGAAATTTCTTTAAATGACAAGAAGTGACAAGATCTAGTTTCATGTCTCTTTCCATAGAGGTGAGCTTGAACGTACTAAAAAACTTCGAAATCTTAAATTGAAACGTATTCGACAGTATGTCAAAATAGGGTGCTGATTTCAAATATTCTACCAAATTTTTGAACATGCACTGGAATTGGGGATTGCCCTTCAGCTCATGTTCAGTTTATTAGGAAAATGCACAGAAATTGAGAATAGCTACTCAACTCACTTATGAAAAAACGATTTTACTGAGTTGAAGAGTTGTGAACTGTTTGCAATTCCAGTTTCTGGCTGGACTTAGCTGCCGGAAAGAACTAATGAGGATCGGGGTTGTGATTTTCCCTTTTCGTTGCGACTTGAACGTTCCTTTAGCCGTACATCCGGTACGATTCGTTATCGTTCACATTGAAATGAGCGGAAACCACCAGAAATCTACAAGTTCACACGCGAAAAGGAATTTTCCAAACAATATTCTAAGGTACAATTTCGTTACCACTCACAGGTTGTGCATCCACGGATACCGAAACTGACCATCGTGGCACCGAAACCGCCGCCTGAGTCGTCTCGTCATTCACATTCACATGGTCATCGTTCCCACAAGAGCAAAAAGTCGGATAGACATAAAAAACACCATCACAAGAGAAAGAAAAAATCGTATAAATCAGACGAATCGGACGACGCGAACAGCGATCCAGATTATTCACTATAAAGTATTATTTTGTAATTTTGTTCGAAGTATAAATAAAATGAAACAAGAAAATTGTATATAATTTAAGTATGATAAGAATTCTTTTTACAAGTGTTTATCGATGCGATTAAAATTGAAGATTAGGAAATGAATGGATGTCGAGGACTAAGAGTTAAATGAGAATGTGATGTTTAGTTGTTCATGTTACAAATAAAAATATTTTGTAGTATGTTACCAAGAAGAAGTAACGTACGATTTCACGTTAAGTAATGACAACATGCAATTATGCTGTAATTTTGTCCCTCAAGTCCGGTGAGTCAACTTTTTTATTCAGGCATGTGTATTAGTTTTGAGAATTTGTATTTAATGAAAAGGTCAGATTTGGGAGTTTTTCATTACGTATTTTTACGCCGGAAGAGAGTGTAGTGCAATTCTCGTACAGTTCGATCGTGGTCATTTATTGTGATTTTAGTGAAGTATGATCGAGGTTTTGCACAACATTCTGGATAAATTTGGAAATTTTGATTCGAACGAGTAACTCGTGTGCGCACGTTTACACCAATGACATTTATCGAATTCGGTGGAGTTATTTATTAAAATTTCTGAAAGAACATTGACTTCTGATACTCAAATTAGTGTGTTTATGTCGTTACTTAAGTGTTTTTTTTCTACTCATTGAGAATATTGTTGTTGTTGTTCTTTTGTACAAATAATTTATTTTTCTCTTTTTTTTCTCTCTTTTTTTTCTTTTTTTCTTTTTTTTTTGTAGTACATGTATACATTATAACACACTTCTTGTACATATTAAAAATATATTGTTTATAAATATATTTTACATATAAATATTTTTTTATTATCTGACCGTTGTACAAACTCACTGTTGTTTCCAAAGTGTCCTTGAAATTCGACTGGCGGCTTATTATGTTTAATTTTATGTACATTTTTCTAGTAACCAAATTGTTCACGTAACTGTAGTCAAATTGCTTTTAATATCAAATTTTGTGCTGGGGTTTGGTTACTTGGTGTATTCGAGTGTTCAGGTTTTTTTTTTTTTTTTAGTATAATTTTTTTTCTCTTATAGTTCTTTCTTCCTCTTTTTTTTTCTTCTTTCTTTTATATGGAGCCACAGTGTCAACTCCGATGTCGTGACACGGACCACCCATTGAGCATTCCGAATGAATGAATATTGTACTAAGTCAGAATAAATAAATGTGTAATTAGTATAATAATTTAATTAAAAATGGGTTTTTATTATTTTTTTAAACAACCTTTTATTTGTCGTGTAATTAAAAACAAAAAAGAAGTTATTTCGTTGTTAAAAAAAAAATTAAACGAGTGCAACGTGATTAAAAAAGTTGTTTTTCTGGTGTGTGCTTCGAAATGCATTGGGAAAAGGTTTGAATTTTTCAAATTTGAGATGTATGGATGTGAGGCAAGAGACGAGTTTGAAAACTTATCCACCTGTGAGCTACCTACGTTTTTGGCAAATTCTTACAAAATTATCGGACTATTAAATTTGCCCTTTAACAAGCGAGTGGATCATTATTTAGGAGAAATGAAGAAAGGAGACGACGGGTGACGATGAACAACCCCTACTGTTTTTCAGCAAAATCGTTTTGATATTTCGCGAGATTATAATCGAATCCCCGACGAAGACTCTGGAGGCTGCTAGCAGTCATCGAGCGAAGTGATGCTGCATGGCAGTGTAGGACTCGAAGGGAGGAGGCATATGGGTCATTGAGCTCCTCGGAAGTCGAATTCTTTTAACTGATCGTACCGAGATGTTTTTCTATCAGTAATACTCAACAATGATCAGCATTGAAAATAACCCTATACATCAACATTACATTGACACAGGTCTTTTATTATATGAGACAAGGTGTAGAATTTTCAGCATTTCATCCGTCTCAGCAACTTGAGCGACTAATCCCGTTTCCGTACATCTACCAACATGAACTTCTTCTACCACCCCTGTGCATATGACGCATATACTCGTGAATTTGTGTTTTTCAGCATTTCATTGGTCTTCAAGAAGTTATTTAAAAGGAATCTTTGGACTTTTCATTTGTATAGATGACACAATCGAGGTACCGGCCAGGGCGTTCAGAATTCGTTGGAGGGAGAGGCGGACGAAATGAGGTGAAATACAATATGGATATTGATTCGTACGCTGTCACAGCCCTCGGATTTAATTCTGATGTTAATTTTTTCTAAATTGCGAAATCATGCATTCATCATTGAGGGTTGAGTTTAAGATTGGAAATCAGAAGTAAAAAAGCAGAGTCCGACCTGTCCGACCGCTGCACCAAAGGACATCATTTGTTACATGGATATGTCGTTCAGGCGACCACGTTAGTCGTCCATTCTCGGTATCACTCGGCATTCTCCGTGTCGGCTGGTTGAAACGTGATGGAACGAATGACCGCATAAAGCGGAATACGCAAATCACCATGGTAACGTCTTTTTGCGGAGCGATTTCTGCGAAATCTTTCTATCACGTACCGAGCTAGTAGACATGTTTATGTCAATACAAAACAAACTATCGTAACAGTCTGACCACTTGTCAGATTTGGTCCTGACCCCACAAACACGTTAGAACAAAATGAACCGACCTTACAATAGCCGTTTGCCTGATCGACGCTGCTTATCCGAGGTAAGATATCATTTTGATGGTTTTGAGTGAGGCTAGCTCTGTAGTTGTTTCCACTACCGTAGAACTAGTATCCGTGGCTTTCCAGCCTCACTCAAATGGAAAGACAATGGACAGGGATACAGCTCCATTTTCTGACGTTACAAAAGGTTCAGTTCACCAGTTAAGAATGAAGACTCGTGAACAAATCTTAAATGGCTGTAATATAGACGGTACGATTATATTGTTCCATACTTAGTTTACTGTGCTGTGCTAACCCTCTAATCGAATGAGGGGCTACGGCTATATGTAAATGTGAAACTGCAAGTCAGACTATGACGATAATTTGAGTTTGTTTTATGCTGTGCTTGTTGAGATTTTGAGTTCCAAGCCCCTCTGTCCCCGACCATAATTCTGAAATTTCAGCCAATTAACGTCGAAGTCAAATTTGGGGGCTATAATCGATATTATATCTATATTATCTTTCACCCCATTTTCATCCTCCTTCCCCTTCTGTAAAGCCACAGTTTTGGATTTAAAGCCACACCTGATCAAAAATAAATTCAGCTACCTCTACAACCTGAAAAATGACATCTGTGTTGTCTCTTGATTGAATTTTTCAATTTTGAATTCCTGCTGCCCGCCATATAAATACCACCATTTTGAAATTTCAGACAATTAAATATTAAAATATCGAATTATGGGCTGTGAAAACCCACGACACGATATCCGTGTTATATTTTCATCTCGTCCCATTCCCCTTCTGTGAAGCTAGAATTTTGAATTTAAAAAATGAATTCAGCGAGTTCGTAACCGTTTAAACAGTACTTTGATTGTGTCACTTGCGTAAATTGAAGGTCCAAAAACTCCTTTCAAACATTCTCTTCAATATTAATGAAACGCCCAAAAAACACCAATTTACGTACGTTGTATACGAGGTGGTGGAGGTTAGAGGGTGGAAAAATTTCCATTGGTGGTAGGTACCATCTTACTATATATGAAAAACGGGTGAGTCATTTTCGTCCTTTCTATAGTTGCACAAGTCGCTGAGACAAGGACGTAGATGGGAGCAAAAACATCAACCTTTGACGCCTTAAGAATAGAGATTTAGGAAGTGAACTTGGGGAAGGGTGTAAAGGGTCAGGCAGAACAAAGAATAAATATTTTCTAGATTCCCTCCCTCCTTATAATGGAGCTATCTACGTCCTTACGCTGAGGCTGATAAAACGTCGGAAATTCTCCCCCAAGCACCATAAAGGTCTGTGTTAATGTATGCAGTATTGTAAAATGCTATTTTTAGTCCTCCTTTACGACGTTTCTAGAGGAGTTACAAAAAAATTGTAAAGGGGCTACTTTCATAAAGAATGGGGTCCGAAATAAAATTTGTTTGAAACTCTTATAAAGGCGATAGAGGAAACGAATTCCTCTCCCCCGTGGTATTGGAAGCCTGGATTGGCGAGACGGGAATTATTTTTCTTTATCTTGGTGTGGTGAATTTCTTCTATAGGTGAATTAGCTTCGCGTGATTTTTGCCCGAATATTGAATGGACTAGTCGTAGAAAGTTAACTCTCAGCACTTAGACCTTGGAAAGTAAGAATATTCTCAGTTCTGCTGATCCCTTTGTTCTTTCCGGAGACAATGGACCATTATGTACGATACTGCGATGCCATAATAATAAAATATTAACCCCTCTTTTTCAAAACGTTACTCTCATAGAGAAGTTTTTCCAGTCAAGGTTATTTGCGTTGTCATCAGTTCATCTAACAAACTACAAATCGCAAGTTTCAACCCCCCTTCCCAACTTCCCTAAATAAATACAACGCAATAAAAGTTCAGGGTTCGAAAGTCGAAACTAGAACATTTCATGTTATTAACCCGAATTCATGAAACTTTCTTGTTTTGAAACTTGACGACTGAAACTTCTAATATGTAATGGCGATTACGATTCTCACATACGATTGTGAATCACCCGGTGAACGTCTCGGTTGTTTACCGTTTTTATCACAAGTTATTCGCTCGAAACATCGTGATCGCGTCTATGTAATTTCGTAATTATAGTTCTCTATATTAATTGATCGATTGCATTTGTTCATTATATACCTCTGGACTCGTACTAATTAATCATGCCGGTCACGAAAAACAACAAGCTGATGCAGATCATGAACTATCGCATTCGGGTTATATTGCAAGATGGTCGCACTTTCATTGGTACGTTCAAAGCTTTCGATAAACACATGAACTTGATTCTGTCCGAATGTGACGAATATCGTAGATACCGTAGCAAAGGTGATGCACCTCCTCGAGAAGAGAAACGAGTGCTGGGTTTCGTCTTATTGCGTGGAGACAGCGTGGTTACTATCACAACGGAAGGTCCGCCACCGCCTGATGAAAATCTACCCAGGTTACCGCTACCAGGTGCGATGCCCGGCCCTGGCAGTGGACATCCAGCTGGTCGTGGTATTCCGCCGCCACATCCAGCAAATCCGATGTTCGGTAAAGGTCCGCAACCGATGGTTCCTGGAATGGCACACGGTACATTCCCTGGCGTTGGAGCACCGAACATGGGCATGATGCAGTAAACAACCATGTACATACCTATTTAATATTAATTTTGTAATAAATATGTTTTGAGGCGCTGTTAACTGTTTTTCATACGTAGAGGGCGACGTGACGGTCAGAATTCTCTGAAGCTAAGTTTTGCACCAGTGTTCATAGTACAGTTTTGAACAGTCATGCACGAGGTGAACCGGTCAACCACTATCATTCCTCATACTCGCGGATATGAAAGTTCATTCGTTTCGTGAAGTAGAAATGATCATATTATGTTCCTGGAGTAAGCTGCTTCCTCAATTCTGGAAGTATCGGTTAGATGTAGTATTATAAACGAAGTATTAGTGTTTGGTGAGTTGAGGAAAGTAGGAAAGATATGTTGAATGATGATTGTAATTGCGTCATAAAACCATGCACGAACTAACATGCAAATGTGGAATTTTTGTAAAACTGATACCGATTAACAGTTGAAACGTATGCAGTTTTCGTATTCATCTTAGTTTCGGACTAGTTTCCCGGATGATTCATATACATCATGGTAACTCGTTTAACTAGAGAAAATTGAGAAAGTCAAATTCTCTGTTCTCCCCATCAGTGAAGTCTGATATCGTCTACTAAAAGAGTTCTTTGAGAAGTGTATTAGGTAAGGTTCCATTGTTTAACCTATATGAAAGAACTTGGGAAAAACTTTTCATACACCTGAGAAAAAATAGATTCAAATCCATCAGTTAAAGCAGAGTGATTAAAACGGATTTTCATCACCCTACGTGGAATTTGCTTATTTCATTGATGAACCTGATATATGCAGTAGCGTGCTATTTATACTTATTTATTACACTTTTTCTTATAAAAGTATATTGCATGATTGGTTTTTCGCTTGACTAGGTTGTGTATAAGAATTTTTCATAATTCGAAATGAAATTTTTTTAATAGAAACATGCAGTTTCGATCGGGGGATTGTATATTTATAAGTTGTTCGTTAGAAAACGATAAACAATTCTCTTCCTTCCTCATTTAAAATCAAAAGGCACGTCCCGCCCTGCTTTGAGACCGCCTACTGCCATGTTGGTCAGTTGGTTATTAGGGTAGAAGAGAGAGTAGAGGTTATTTTATACATCAGGTAGTTCAGTGTTCCAAGCATTTTAATTTTCAATCTGGAATTCGAAAAATGGAAATCTCACCCCTCCCCCAAAAAAACAAATTGGAAACGTTCTGATAATGTCTGGAAATTGGGAATCGAGATAGACATTTACATTTTTCAAGGAACAGTATTAAATATCAACGCAGAGTTGATGCTAACTGATAGGAAAATAGTCACTTAATTCACTCCGTCACTTAATTTTTGGGATATTTTAACAATGACAAAATCAGAAGGACTCCATTCCAGGGTTATTTTAAGATATTTATGTGATATGCGCATGTCCACCCCTACCCCCTTTTATTATCACTTAACCGCATCCCTACCACATTTCATATTTCAGTTCTGATTTCCAAGTTTATTTTTTTGTAATATTCAACATTTTTGTAATGGTGATCAATAATTCAACATTTTTATTAGAAATGAAGCTTAGCACTAAAATAAGGTATTCAAGCAGTAATTTTCAGTGTATTCAGTGGTGGATCCAAGGAGGGCATGGGGTACATGCCCCCCTTGGCTGAATATTTTTAACGCAATAATAGGGGGGAAAAAAAGAATAAAAAAATGAAGAATTGTACGCTCATTACACACCACGAAGGTCACTGCCGCTACTGTATCCCCCCACCACCTCTTTCTAAATTCGCGCCTGAGTGTATTGCGGCCCAAAAATTCAGCTTTGGACTTGAACTTTTGACCTTGAGAAAATATACGGTTTAATGGTTTAATATAGCTTTATAGGTTTCGGCATTTCGGCTTGTAGCTGTCGCATACATTAATTTTTTCGGGATTACAAAAAGCTGACTTGTACTTTGGCTTCATGATGAAAATTTTGGCTGAGTACGGCTTTCAACTTTTGGTTTTTGGCTGGCTAGCCAGAATACAGAATATGAGAATACGCTGCTGGTAATTTTTCCCCTAGATTTTTCATTACAGATCTTATGGTGGATTTGGATTTACATTCGAGTCGGCGACATGTCGCGGACAAACTTTTAACATTCAAAAGTTACGCTGAAATGTTAAAAGTTTGTCTGTGACATGTCGCCGACTCGAATGTAAATCCACCGTTAGCGCTCCTATATTCGCTTTGTTTACTAAAATAACAACAAAGTTGATGTTTCACGATTTCGGTGAAACTTTCAATTCCGTAGAAAAGTTATCTGACAACAGTGTGCAGTGATAGTGGGTAGGTTTTGCGTGTCTGCCCCGTACACCATGCATCCTTTTGTGTATCACTGAGGAATTTTCTTCTCTTCCCGTTCCCACTTCGTGGATTTGATGGTTAATAGACGAAGAGTTTCGTGAGGTTCATGACTTTCTGCGAGTTAATTTTATTTTAATTTCACATTAATCGTATTATGTGCTGATCTTCATTGTTTTTCTTCAATTCTGCACGGGAGTATGCACTGTAAATATGACTATCCTTTCAACGAAGAAGACTCATAATAAAACCGAAGAAAAGTCAGATTCAACGCATCAAAGTAACCACAACCATGGATTATCCTTGAATGCGATTCAATCTCTTCCACAGGTATGTGAACGGAGTGTACCGTTGATTCATGTGTATCATTTTGTGTTAGTGTAAGTGGATTTTGAGAGTTGGAATGCAATTTGAGAAGAATTCCAGCTCATACAATACCTGTTACGTACTACATTCGAGTGGTACAGCGTGAATTGATATGAAGTAACCTTTGACTTCTAAACCTAGTAAACCCTAATGTCATCTGGTTAGTTCCTGAAGTATAGGATTAATTTTCATGTAAAGTTAATGAATGACAAGAAAATGGAACTCTTGGATGTGCTCGAGTGGCCTACCAGTAGCAGAAGCGTTTTATTGCGTTTTTCTCTATTTTCGTTTATTGCTCATAATTCGTACTTCATTAACGGGAAATTACATTTATTGGCAAATATGAGTCATTAATAATTTTGAGGGATCAAATTGTCTTGCTGATACGAACTAATCTGCTGTTTTGGGTTTTTCTTATCATTGGATTATTTAATTAGAAGTTACCATTAGTAATGAGAAGGAAAGTTACATGTTAGAAACGTGATTCTTCGTTGAATGTCTTTCATAACTGGAATCTCAGCAACGATTTGTAGTAGATAGGTGTGGAGATTCTAGCGCGTATTTGCGACATTGTGTTGCGGAAACAAATGTTGCAACGTCTTGCACTTGAAAATTGATCTGTATTGTTTCATGCGAAGATACGTTTGTATATTTTGTGCCACTTGCTTCAGTTCTTATGCATTTCACGTCAATAGTTATTCTTGCTGTATTTTCACGCTTGTTTTGCAAATGACGGGAATTGAGCATGTTTCAAATTGTTTTTCCAGATTGAACGAGCTCAATGCCTGAACAGTAGTCAATGTTGTTGGCAGAACCGCGAAGAAAAGCGAAGTTCTCAAGACTCGTTAGAGAGTGGCCCGAGTAGTGGGAAACGGAGGCATAAATCGAGTCCTCTGAGGTAAGTTATCCTTTTCGCAAGTATTACAAGACTGGCTCAGTAACGGAAGGCTAATTTCGCCTGTTTGTTGCAGAACATCTCGCAGTAATAAGCTCAGAGAACGAGTGAATGGGTCTCCACGTTCATGGACCGATTCACCCAGTTCGTCTCCCAAAGCTGGGCCATCGTCTGCTTTAGAAGATACCAGTGCAGGCTATAACAGTGGTGATGAATATGGCCCCAATATGGGACAGTGCTCCGAAGCGGAATGGGTGGAAGTACGAACTTTTGAGATACTCTTTTTCTGATTGAAATTCTAAAACCGAGCTAAAGTTCAGGAAAGCGATCGTGTTTGAAAATTTTGTTTCGGAGATTTCGATGAAGAGTTTGAAGCTGAAGTATTCAATTTTTCGTACTTCTGATTGTAGCAGCTTCATGAGGGTATTTTTGATTAGTCCGCCATTTTGCTTCTACATTGACAAGCGTTTGAACGGGTCCATTATGAAATTAATATCCAGATGCCCGTGGCTGTCATTGACAATACGTGTACGGCGTTTCAGTTGGTATTGAAATTTTATTATTTTTTACAGCGTGATAGAATATTCGAGAAACGAATGCGAAATCGTGGCTTCATTGTGAAGAATATGAAAGAAGATGGCGCTTGTTTATTCAGAGCAGTGTCTGATCAAGTTTTTGGGGATCAGGAGATGCACGATATTGTTCGCAAGCAGTGTATGGACTACATAGTATGTATTGTGATGTTTGCCTCCAGTTGATATATCCTTTCGTTTGAGATCAATCACTTTCCTGTTACTCATTACCGCGGATATCAATCGGTCCTGGATAGTTCGAACAGTGTTACATTAGTTGTAACACTGCCGAAGTGGAATCCAGTGCATCCTACTAGGAAGACTGAATGATCTCTAACTTACTAATATTTCTGGTACTCTCGTTAGAAGTAGTTTAAATCTCGTCCACATTTCTAGTTCTGTTCTGTCTCACTTGTAGGCCGCCAATCGTGATTACTATTCGCAGTACGTGACCGAGGACTTCAATACTTACATCAATCGCAAGCGTCTCGATATCACCCACGGCAATCATATCGAAATTCAAGCGATGTGTGAAATGTTCAATCGCACGATCGAAGTGTTCTGTTATGGAAAAGGTATTTGTAGCTATCCTCCAACTATTTAGTTTTTATGTTGATTGCGTACACAATAGTAAAATGATTCTTCTCCCAGAAGGTTGCCCAACGTAATGTAGCATGGCACTGCGTAATTGAAACAATAGTAAATCTAATTAGCATATTGGGTGTTCCTGTCGTACTTCAGCGCATCTTGTGTGCGTCATGATTACGTTCGGGAAGAAGCGTGGCCTTCGAAAACATATGTTGTTTTACTAACGTGATCTGAGTCCCGAATACGTGTTTCGGTCTGAAGAGCTCCCGTTTTCTTTTTTTATTTGTCGGTTGGGTCTTCTGATGCCTCAGTTGGAACTTGAGAAAGACAAGCGGGTCCACCGTTGAGTACTTCATTGAAACTAAGCAGCTGCTGGTGTAACTATTTGACCAAAGGCTATGGTAATTTCTATACTCCATCCGAGTTGAGAATCCCCCTCAATCAAAGAGACGTTCACACTGTTTAGCATTGGAATGTTAGAACACAAAATTGCCGAGAGAAAAGTGATGTGCGGAGCTCTTTCTGACAGAAAAATATTCGTTTTCAATCGTTATCAGCAAACTTGAGAAAATGAACTGGGAATTGATTTCATGTGGAAGACTTCGTTTTAATTTGCTGCACTGCGTTGCGTAGTGTGAATCGACGCAATTTTCCTTTCCCTTCGGTACATCGAAATGCTTACTGGATTTTGATTGACGGGCATTCTTAACTCGGATGGAGTATAGTTGGTTCATGTCAGTGTTTCTCAAACGTTTTGGTTCCATACTGGTCACCGATTTAGTTGCATGTCATATTACAACCCCCAAGATTTTTTGAGATCATGTACTCTATTGGAAGAACGTACTGGATATTTTACATTGTGCCGCCCTCTTCTTGTACTTTGTGAAGTCAGATCGACATGGGGGCCAAAGAGAATCTTGAAGCAGCTGGTGTAGTTTCTTTTGAGGTAAAAGCATTTCCGGTTCCCTAAAAGGGGGACCGAAACGATATTTCAACTTTTTAATGGTTTTAAATGGAAAGTTATCGAGTGAACTATTCAAATTAGAGTTTCTTGTGTCGCTGATTTCGAGTTCGGGTATCTGCTCAGATTTCCATTCTGGCCTTAGTTTGGGCATCTGATCAAAACTTTAGTCTTCTGAGGAGCGCAGTTAACTTGGCTTGAGAAATTGGGGTTTTTGGATCGCTGGTTTCGAATATTCTGTTCTTCATCCTTTCCGGACGTTAGTCCCCAAAATCAAATTTTCATTTAGAGAAGGGGGGGTATAACACTACAGAACAATTTGAGATTTTTCTTAAAAACAATAACATGAGAATATATGATTCTGTATGTATTTTGAACGAGGAATTTAATGCCGATGTTGTTTTTTGATTATATGTAGTTCATTTTTTCCCTATCTCCTATCGTAAATGCAAATTTCAATATCATCAAGATGATACTACTGATTGAACAACTATAAGCGTTCAGTATAGTTATCCGTATCAGTGCAGCTATTCCTGGACGATAAAAAGGAATAAAAATTGAACATTTTATTAAAATTTTAATTTTGAATATGGAAAACGAGAGGTTCTCGAGAAAAATGGTTAACGTTATCGTATCCAGCATTCAAAATACAGCTAGAGTCGTATAATCTCATCCCATTGTTTTTTATGCGGATGTGTGGTGTAATTAACTTTATTAGGAAAACCGAAATGTGATTATTGGGATCATTAATTTCTTATATTTCAATAACATGTTACATCTGGCTCTATTTGGGTTCCCGAAATCTAAGTTTCGCATTGAAGTGAAAAGTAATCCGTTTCAATTTTCAATTTAAAGGTGACCTTGGTACAAAAAGCTGTTGTCAGGCAAAATGTGAGTCCTCTGAACGAATTACCTTTCTCTCTTCGCCACAAATGACCCGAAAGACGACTCCACGTGTGCTAAACTAATTTAGTTTACGAAATCTAATGTAACTATCAAAACTGGGATTTCCCTGGTAGCTGACTTCAAAAATTGCATTCCATGTTTGACTTGATCCAGATGGGCCCTTTGAAATCCAAATTTAATAATAATAAAAAAGAAGATATTTTGCTAGTTTTTATTTCAAAGCTTCAAGTTACTTTGAAAAGCTTATATCCAGCAGAATTACAATTCTGCTTTATGAAGAATCTGAATTCGTCACTGCTCCGTCACTTACCCCTAGCTAAATAGAAGGGGCACAGACTTTGAGATTTCTCATGGGGAAGCACAATTCATCACTGGGAAGCTAGTTTCACAAAAAATGATTCATTTTTCATGAAAATTTGTTATTCTTTTTACGTGATCGTATGCTAGTGTTAACCGGAAAAATTGAGAAAGACTCGAATCCGATAGTTTTTGATTTTAGGACCTGTCTGGTTTCCTAAAAATTGGACTCCGTACATAATTTGCTGTCTTGTTTGCATTGCTACTTCGTCCCATTCCACAAATTATTTTCATTGATTAAGGTCTCAAGCACCCCTGGGAGTTCATATATCACAGTTTGAGAAACACGGCTCCGTAACACCTTTTCAGACCGGAAAAACTGAGTGAATTGCCTACCAGTTCTGTTACAGGGCGGCCACTTTTCTGGAAATCCTGGAAGTTAGGGAATTCTGTGAGACCTGGAAAAGTCAGGGAATTTTGAAGAAAATTTTATGATGTAAAATATTGTACAATTTTCTCTGTCAGACTCAATTGAACATTTTCCCCCAATAATTTGAACAGTTATATTTGTTAGGCAATATTGAAGAACTGCAATTTCGTAAGGATTGTCGCAACGCTTTCATAGAGTTCTGTGCCTAACTGAAGAAAAATTCTCCTTTAATATATCCCTTGACGAAGAGGATCTCGTGTTTTGACCCATCAGTTGCATTGTTACCTACATTGAAGCATTCAAGAATGGACAAAGCCTTGGATATTTTTGTGGAACATACGTGGCGCTCCTGTCAGCTGGCAGATAGGGTGAAAAGTAACTTGATTGAAATCTAGAAGAAACCCTTATTTGAACAAAAAGTGCAAAATTTTTCGGGACAAAGACTTGAAGATTTTTGGTTGAGTGTAATTCCTAATGAAGTTCAGTTTACACCTGTGATTAATTTCCTCAAGATGATATTGATTCTTTCATATGGAAACGCTTTTGCTGAAAGAGGATTTTCTGTAAATAATGAGACTTTGAAAATCTTTCCCAAGAATGTCTTGTGGGTTAGAGACAAGTATATGATGCACTGATGTATCATGGTGGAATGTCAAACATTCATGTGACGAAGAGTTTTATTTATGCTGCGCACAATGCAAATGCCCTTTACAAAGATGCGTTTCAAAGGAAGAGTCAAGAAAAGGATGCGACATCAAAAGCAGCAGCCGAAAAACGAAAAGCTCACGAGAAAATGAAAGTACTCGAGGCGTAGAAGAGATGGGTGCTTGATGAAGTTCGTCAAAAAATTGACGAGTTGGAATCGGAAATAAGATCTTTACATTAAAATTGTTTGTATTCGGAAACGTGTTTTAATTTGGACCAAATAACTTTTGAGTCAATTATTATGAATAACAATTATCTTCTCTCAAAATGGTGCTCGAATTTAACAATGCCAAATATTTTTGAGTCCGTTTTTCCCCCCTTTTTTTTTCCTTTCCCCACAAAATGGTGTTCTAATATGACTATGCTGAATATTTTTGAGTATTCACATACGAGTATATTATTAATATGAGAAACTTTGCAAAATGAATTGATTGTTTCTTATGTGAAAGGAATGAATGCTTTTTTCTTTCTAGAACTCTCTTTCTGTCTCAACATTATTGTTGCCTAGAAAATCACAAAATATTGGAAGTGGAGGAAAAAGTCGTCAGAAAAAAGTTATATCGCAAACAGATAACCTATTTTTACACACCTATTTGTTACGAAAAAATTGGAAAATGGACTGGAAAAGTCAGGGAATTTTATTCTCGGAGAAAAGTGGCCACCCTGTGTTACCTCAAAATTCAGCCAAACAACGAGTAAGCCGAGATCCAAGAGTTTTTCAACTCTGCGAATTTGTATAGGTTATGTGACGAATCGGATTATTCTTCATGAACAATACGGATTCTTATTAGGTTCAAGTTGATGAACAAAAAGAATATGGTTCGTTTAGTTAAACTCTGTGAAATCTTAATCAGAATCTATTCAGACGCTTTAGAACTCTGTTGAACTTGGATGAATAGATTCATTAAGACTCACTGAAACTTACAGCAAATTGTTGGCTAAGACCAACTCGAAAGCTGTGGTTAGATTATCTTGAATCGATGATTCTGTTAGATTCCTTAAGACTTTGTTTGAGTGCGTTAGGACTTTGCTAAGACCTTCCAAAACTTTAAAATGCACATGGGTTAGATTGCTGGCACTGTGTTGAGACATATAAAGACTTTTCAGAACTTGAGGCTGTTATTTTGATTCAGACAATAAACCTTTACCAAGTTTTGAAGGATCTAACTATCTCAAAAGAGTCAACGTAGTATTATCGTGTTCCCTAACAGTTACTAGTAAATCTTCAGTCAATCTTAATGAGTCGAAACCAAATTTTAAAGAGTCATAATTACAAGTTTCCGACTGAGTGGTTGTTACATCTTTGTTCTTCTGTACGTTCATCATCTGTCTGTCTGCTCCGCTGTCTGTCCTCCATCTCTCTTATCCCTTTATCTTGTCTTTCTGCTTGTGAACTCTTTCCACTCGTCTCGGAAAACAAACAAGCTGAAAGTCGTGATCATTGATCCAAAAACCAAGATCTTCTGCTCTCGACAAAAACATTTATCTCCTTACCAGGAAACTCGAGAATTCACGAGATCTACAGCCAACCAGCTAGTAAGAAAGACCCGTTGGCAGATAATTGGAAGTCGAAGCGTGCAATGGGTCAAATCTATCTAGTAATGTGGTCATGACGTGGTAAAATAACAAAGCTCGCAAGTATTTATCCTGATCTACCCATATCTAACTTTTGTAATATCTACCAGATCCGATTAACATCTTTCAATGTCACAATTCGAGTGAAAATGCGAATGAACCAATTCGTCTCTCTTATCAACGTGGCAGTCACTACAACAGTATCGTGGATCCTCATAAGGCTACCATCGGCGTTGGGCTCGGATTACCTAATTTTTCTCCGGGCTCCGCTGACCGAAATTTAATGAGAGATGCTATTCGACAGAGCGAAGAGTTACAGATTGAACAGGTA
Organism: Acanthococcus lagerstroemiae; assembly: GCA_031841125.1. Classification (NCBI taxonomy): domain Eukaryota; kingdom Metazoa; phylum Arthropoda; class Insecta; order Hemiptera; family Eriococcidae; genus Acanthococcus; species Acanthococcus lagerstroemiae. The sequence continues at coordinate 30,328,891 of CM063112.1, read as the reverse complement.
AGAGAGAACTAAAAAGCTTTTGCAGTGGACATCCTCTGCAGGCTCGTTATTCTTTCTCCAAATGTCTTGACCCTCGATGTTTCATCTTACAGACGATGTTGGAAGACAAACTGCGAGCTACTGACTGGGAAGCGACCAACGAGTTGATCGAGGAGCAGGTGGCTCGCGAAAGCTACCTGCAGTGGTTCAAGGATAATGAACGACATAAACGTAACATGGTAAGTTTTTTGTCAATTATGCGAGAATTACTTGCAGTATCATGAATCACGTTCTCTACTTGGGTATCGTTTGTTACGCAGACGAATTCAACGTCGCCAATGCGTGCCAGCTCCTCGTCCACCGTCACCAGTCCGCCGAAGACTTACGATTGCTCAGAAGCGAGTGGGTCGTCTAAACCGCATACCAGTGTAGCAGTACCGCAGGCAGTCCAGTCGTGTTCCACTAACGATTTTCACATAAACGAGCATGCCACGTTTTTAAACGAATTTCCGCCAGAATGTTTCGGTACGTGGTGACAGTGTGAGAGAAGTTGGTTGTGAACTTTCCAACAAACTCTGAACGATTGGCGATGAACAAGCGCCGTTCGGATTAACACGTGACATTTGAGTATTTCTGTGGTTGTCTTGACGGTACTCAGTGCGAAAGTGGAGAATATTGTAAGAGGTGAACCCAGTTACAGTAGAACGATCACTGGCGAGGAAATAGTGAAATATTTTGCTGTAGACGTGTTCACACATTGAAGGACACCTTTTTTTTTGTAAACAGTCATGCAGTATTCAGAATCTTGAAATTATGATGGAAATAATTCGGAAAACATGGAAGAAATGCCTCACAATGGGACTTTCATGTTATTTATAGAAACGTGTCAATATTTACGGAGTATGCCGAGACTGAAATGTAATTTCTTTACGAATCACTTTCGGGAACTTACGTTTCACCTTGAGGACCATTGTCGGGTGCAAATATGGTAGGAAGTTTTTAGACATTGATGCAATTAGTGTGGCGAGATTGTTTCGAGATGAAAACTTTTATTGGATAATTATTGTAAAATATTGTGCGACTTTAAGGCACTTCAGAATATTTTACAAATATTGTACGGTGCCGTAAAGTGATGTAAAAAATGATACGTAGAACTGAAGTTCACGTGTTTATTACTGCTGGAGTTCGACTGTTGAACGGTATTTATCTTAAATTTATTTGACATTGAGTAGGTGAAACATGAGCATACACTACTTTGTATCGCATGTACCTAAGCCACCACCTACTCCGCCCGCCGTAGGGCATATGTCTCCGTCACCTTTGCCCAGGCTGGCCAACAGGGTCCAAGATATTTTAGTCTTTCATCTATCCACCTCATAGCTGGGCGACCTCTGTTCCTTTTGTGGTCCCGCAGGTCCCAGAGTGTGCATTTGATATTCCATTTATCCGAGTTACCCCTGGACATATGCCTGCATAGTTGAATTTCAAGTTTTCTAATTTTGTAGTCAACGCTTTTAGACCCAGTCAGTTTTTGGATATTTTTGATTTTAATTCTATCTTTGGTCGAAAGCCCAGAATGCTTCTTAGCATAGAATTATGTGTTTTTATTAACCGTTGCACTTGGCTTTTGGTAAGGGACCATGTTTGAGCGCCATACTCGTATGTTAGTACAGGGAGCACACAACTCTCTAAGATTTTCAGTTTCATTTTGCTTTTTAATACGGATTTGTTTTGCCAGAATGCCTTCCAACCGTTAGCGACCCTTTCTTTTATAATGCCTTCTATGTTGAGGTTAAATTTTGAGTTTTTCCCCATTTAGCCAGAATTCGTTTTGGCCCCAACTGTTGGACATGAATTTGGTTTTCGATAAGTTCATGGATAGACCGAAAGCATCGCCATGGATTTTCAGATCTTTTACCATTTTCAACATTTCATCAAAACTGTTTGCCGCAAGTACTATGTCATCAGCAAATCTTAAATTATTTATTACTTTCCTCAAAATTTTTAATTCCTTATTTTTCCCAGTTTAAGTTTCTAAAGATTTGTTCGAGAATGCAGTAAAACAGATTTGAAGATGGAGCGGGTCCCCTTACTTTACCCCTCTCTGGATAGGGAAACGATCCCCTTTTATATATGTTTTTACATACGTGTATGCCGATGATTTGCTGTACATGTTAGACAAAATTTCAATTATCCCTTCATGTATTTCCTGCGCTGCCATGGCCTCCCAAAGTTTATTGTGGTATACCGAATCGAATGCTTTATCAAAGTCTAGGAATAGAAGCCAAACTTCTATGTTGAATTCTCTAAATTTTTCTATTATTTGGTTGAGGGATTGGATGTGGTCTGTTGTCGTATAATTTTTCCTAAACCCCCTTGTTCTATCGGTTCTTGTGAGTCCAAAATGTTGTAAATCAGTTTTCCAAAAATTTTCATGAACAGCTTTTCCACGTTCGATGATAAAACTTATCGGTCTGTAGTTGCTGACTTTCGCCCGGTCGCCTTTTTTATGTAATAAAATTATTTCTAAAATATTCCATTGTGATGGTGTAAGCTGGTCGACAAAGATTCCAGTATGTTCAGCAGATAATCAAGGATGTAATATGTAAGTTAAGGATGTGATATGTAGGTTTTATTATGAAATGAAAGAACTTGCACAAGATAGGGAGAAATGGAGAGCTGCATCAAACAGTTCTTAATTCTAGAATTTTGTTTACAATTTTTGTTAGGGGTTCGGTTAAAGTTTCTGATAAAATTTTGATTGTCTCGTTTTCAATGTCAGTCGTCTGGCCGGGCCTTATTTCTTATTAATTCCTTTATAGCCATGTCCACTTCTACCTTGAATGGGGGGGGGGGGTGTAAAGGTTCCATCTCTACGCACCTGCTTCTTCACTCCGCTGGCTTTTCGTTGTTGTCTTCGGCGTGTAGGTTTTTTTTTTTTAATTTAGTAGCAATTTCCGAAATCTCTTCTCTTCCATATTTTAGTACGCCATGCTCATTTCTCAATTCTATAAACATAGGGGACTCTCTTTGTGTGTGTGTTTTTTTAGCTAATTTTGTGGAACCGTTTAAACTGATTATATTCTCAACTAAAGAAGTATCGAATTTTTTCACATCATGGCGGATTTCTGTCCTTACTAATTTTCTTACTTTACTAAGTTCGATTCTTTCAATATTAGTTTCCTGTGTTTTTTTTTATTCAACGTTTCTCTTATTTCTAAAAGCTTTTTTGTGTTTTCTGAGAGTGTGTCATCAGGTTTTAGGATAGGTCTCCTAATTCCTACCTTCTTTATAGTGTGCTTAATGGCTTCTTCCAAGGTGTTGTACACATTTTGGGCTTGTTTATTATTCGTAAAGTTTTCCTTTGTCAATTCATTGGCTAAAATTTCGTTTGCTTCCCTGTATTTATGGGCTGGGATTATCAATTTGGTCTTTAAAGTCTTAGAATTTTGATTGTGCAACTGTAGGTTTGCAGGCAGTCTAACAATGACCTTACCTACCCTGTGGTCCAAGGAGAAGCCAAAGCTATTAATAATTTCCATGTTTTTTTATGTTATGTATCTTTTGTAAGGAAGTGGTCGATTTCATTTTTGGTGTGGCCATTGGGAGGTCCCAGGTCCACTTTCTTGAGGGTTTTTTATTAAAAAAGGTTGCAGCAATTTTTAAATTATTTTGATCCGCAAATTCTATCAATTTGTCACCGTTTTTATTAGTCACCTCTAATGTAAATTGCCCCAAACATAAATTTCTGTCCCTGTTAGAGCTCACCTTGGCGTTGAGGTCGCCCATTACTATTGCGGTTCAATCTCCTTTTTGCTCTGTTTCATTTAACTATTGATAGAATCTATCAGTTTCGTCTTGACTGGCGTCCTGGGTGGGAGCGTACACCTGTATGAATGTGACTTTGTTTTTTGAGTCTGCTTTAAGTTTAAGGACTGCAGTCATCTCCGAGATCCCTTTCACTTCGACGATACGTTTGACAATACTTTTGTTATTATAAAAGCCTGCTTTTCTATACCCTAATGTTTCTCCATAAAAGTAGAATAGATTTCCATTGTTCCGTTTTTGAAGAAACTCTCCTTTTCTGTTTATTCCAACGAGTCCTAACACGTCAAATTTTATCTTTTTTAGAGCATTTTCCAAGTCCAAAAGTCGTTCCTCATTGGCTAAGCCCTGGCAGTTGAAAAAGAGTTTGTAGTTCCCAAAATTTGTTTTAAACATTTTTTTCATTTAGGGCATAGAGTTTAGGTGACGGGGTTTTGCGAGCATCATGTCCCACCGTGTCCACTAACCGGATTGGAACAATAATTCGCCAGAAGTTTTTTTAAAATTTTGATTTCCTTATTTTTGTTCCGAAAGTGTAATTTTTTAGGGGAATTATTATTATTAGTGGTGTTAGTGGAGTTAGCGATGGATGGTGACACATGTTACAGCGCGCTATTCGTTGGATTGACGCGATTTCCAGCTTGCGAGAGGTGATTTCCAATGTAACCTCTGCCCCTGTTCCATCCACCCGCAGGCATCTATCTTCAAGTAAAGCGTTTACTTTGATTGTATTAAAATGCGAGTATTTGAGAGATATATAAACTGTTTTTGAATTGAAAAGTCAAAAACAAAAACTGAATTTACGGCTACCCTGTTCTAAGTCATAGTTGACTCTTCCCTTATTTCTTACCATATTGGGGAAGGTAAAAAGAAACCGCCCCTTCTGCTATAATTTTTTGTGTTATTCTCAGTGTGCTGTAAACCTAGTCGCTCTTCGCTCTCTTGAAAAAGCGTGTGCTAAATGGGTTGCCCACCTGAAAAACCGCACTGACCGATATGTTACCTTATACCTAGTTCTATTGGTAATCAAGCGGTTAGATGACAAAAAAGAGAGAAAGGTGAACAAATAAGCTGCTGGCAAGACAGCAAAGAAGACAGAAAGGTGAACAGATAGACTACTGGCCAGCAGCATCTCCCGTGGAGGACGGAAAACTACAGTGGACCCCAATGAAAATTCTCTCGAGAACAGCTTCCGGATCTTATTACGTCTGTCACAATTGACTAAAAATTCGGGTTTTCCTGAAGCGGAGCGGGGCTAAATTGTGTCCATAGAGTGAACGAAATTGACTTGGCTTGAGAAATGTAACAAATAAATTAGCCATTCTAAGACCAATTTACAAAGAAGGCGATACTCAAGACGTAAACAACTACAGACCAATTTCACTACTTTCAACAGCCTCAAAAATATTAGAGAAGGCAGTAAAATTTCAACTAAATAAATTTTTGGAAAAAAACAAATTCTTTTCAAACAATCAATTGGGATTCAGGAATAATATGGGAACAGAAGAAGCTATCAATAACCTGCACATCAAAATATCCACATATTTAGATGAAAACAAAAAATGTCTAGCGATCTTTCAAGACCTTTCTAAAGCATTTGATCTAGTGAATCATCAAAAACTAATTGGAAAAATTGAAAGGGCAGGCTGTGAGGGCAAAGTACTAAGTTGGGTCACCTCATACCTGGAAAATAGGAAACAAAAAGTAAGAATAGGAACAACAGAAAGCGAGATCCTCACACTAAAAGGAGGCACGCCACAAGGTTCTGCCTTGTCACCGTTACTCTTCATAATTTATATTAATGACTTGACTGAAGTTAACATAGAGGGAGAAATAATTTCATATGCAGATGACACCGTCATAATAGAAAAAGGAGATAGCTGGGAAGAAACAAGGGAAAAGCCCAAAAGATATTAGAAAAGTAATAACCTGGCTGAATGATAATGAACTGATACTGAACCAAAAAAAAAAAAACTAAATCAGTACAATTTGCACTAAAAAATAAGAAAAATAACGAGGAAGTAGATATTAACGTACATACAAATCAGTGTAATAGAAATGATAATGTTACAATTAAACAATAATTGCAGAAAATAAATACCGTCGACTCTATGAAATATTTAGGGATAATAATAGATAAAAATCTAAATTGGAAACAGCAAGGCAAATATTTAGCAAAAAAAACTATTAAAGTCTATTTTTATTGCAATTCAATTCAGGAACATAATCTCTCAAGAAGTAAAGCGCATTCTTTACACAGCGATAGTGCAATCAAAAATACAGTACGGAATATCAAGCTGGGGGGCAGCCTATAAAACTAATTTAAAACCAGTTACAGTTAACCAAAAAAAATTCTTGAAAATACTTTACAAAAAACCAAAAAGATTTAGCTCAGTACAACTTTTTGAGGAAACAAAGGCGCTAACTTTGGAAAAACTACATGAAATAAGTGCAATAAAATACGTGAAAAAACATAATTTACTAAGAAATACAGCAAAACTAACACTAGACTGACGAGGAACACACAATTTACAGTAACATTACCAAAAATAAAAACTAACATCGGTAAAAAAACAGAATTTACACTGGACTCAAAACTTTAACAAACTGATCAGCAGAATAGGAAAAAAATAATACAAACTAACAACAGAACTTACAAAACTTTGATACGAAATGCAGTTACTAATACAACTACTAATTACAAAAACAAAAAACAGCGCAGCATACAGTCCGACTAATAACAACCGCAATATGTGTAACTATTGTAAAGAGTAAGTAGTGCACTAACTAAAGGAATTGTAGGAAGAAAAAAAGAAGGAAAAATAATGTAATTTAGTGCCGTTGCTAAACACGAGCCTAGCTCAGTTGGCAACGAAATACACCATTTCAATTTCAATTCAATTTCAATCAAAATCGGTGATTCCAGTATCATTGATCTTGAATATTATATCAGATTTTAAATGCGACTTGGTCTAAGGTATCAAAATCCGAAGTTGATGTTGATTAAAACTAATCTTTACCTGTATTTTCAAACAAATTTTCCTGAATTTCCATGGTGGCAACGTAGGGAATAAAGTCCCACTTTGTCGATGTGGAGTTAGGAGTACTAGCATATAATAAACAAAATTTCTGACAAAATGAGACTGCTGAGCTCTTTAGCTCAAACATTCGCCGGGATATGGCTATTTAAAATTAAGATTTCAAAATGATAGTTTTTTAGGAAAAGGCAAAAAAAAAGTTCAAAAAACGAAAAATTACTGGAGAGCTCTGCGAGGTCTCATTTTGTCAGAAATTTTACAAAGAATTTCGTTCACAAAGTGGGACCCTTTCTGAAAATTAATACGAAATGAAAGAGTTTAATTTCTAATGATAGCAAAACTGAGTTGGGTGGGGGAAAACAGAGAGGAAGTGAGTTCACGTTTTCATCTGTACTGAACGGACGAAGAAAGACAGAAAAAAACGGACAATGCCATCAGTGAAGTAGCCAGGATTTTCCAAAGGGGAGATCAGCAATTATTATTATTATTATTATTATTATTTTTTTTTGGGGGGGGGGGGTACACTTAATATGAACTGTATGTTTTTACATTGACTTTCAACTTCAATTATGCATCTGAATTTAAATTTCATTTCGCGTATTTACTGTGATACTGCCATCATATAAGAAATTCTCATCTCAATGGCGGGGGGGGGGGGTCATTGCCCTGATCCCCCTCTCCTGGCTACGCCACTGGATGCCATTCTAAAGAGGAGGGTTTATTCTACCGAAATTATCACGAATTCCGGTTTCGACATACCTAATCTTGATTCAAAAAAATCGTCAGATCTCAAAAACTAAGATCGACGAAGTGGGACCTTATTTTTCGCACTGCCACTAGAACCCTACACACCCAAGTATAATGGCTCACCATTTTGGCTCACACCGCGCCCGTCGATACCGAATTGACTACGCGGTACGCTTCGCATAGTCGGATTCGGCACCCACGGGCTCGGTGTGCGCCAAAATGGCGACCCATTATACTCTCCTGTGTGTAGGGCTTTACTGCCACGTATGCTAGTTTTGTAGAAGTCACTGTGTCGCCAAGTAGTAACGTGCCTGCTTCACAGTGCTTGCGTTTGGGGTTCGAGTCCAATTAATGACGGAAAGTTAGTGATATTCGAATATACCCCCACGAACATCCTAGTGAACACAGCGACTACAGTATCTATCGAGGTGGAAACGTAGAGCGTCCGGTAACCCCCGCCAGTTCATACGAACAAGGAATTACAGTCGCAGTTACCACCAGATCAGAAAGATTGGTACTGTGCGTGTGCATGTCGTGGACAGCTTACGGAACACTGTGAAACACGTGGCTAGTAAGGGAACTGCGGCTGCACATCTTCGGCACCGAAAAGGAAAACTCTAATTCAAAACCGCGGGGGAATCAACGGCAAACTACCCCTACTGACCCTACCAAGCAAAGCGGCGAGTCAGAAACCGCGACCGCCAACATACGGCATCGGATACGGCGCCTGAAAAAGTTCTTTGGATCCAAATATCGAATCCGTTTCAGGTTTCAAATTTTCTCCATTTAAACATTTTTTGTCAGAATTTTTAGATTTTGATATTGCTTTTTTAAAATTTTCTACAATTTTTCATAAATTTGGGCTACGTTTTGAATTTTTTTGAAATTCCTTTGATAATTTATTTAGGTGACTACAATTTTCTGTATGAATCTAGCTGAAATTTTGTATTCGAATTGATTGAAGAATTCTGATGTCAAGTTGATTTTCAATTTTGTTAAATTTTTGGAATTTTGAGACTGTTATAACTCTTTGATCATGTTCCCTAGGTGATGACAATTTTTATCAGTTGATTGTGGACTCCTGATATCCTTTTTAAATCTTTTGAAATTCAACTGGTCAAAATTTTTATCATAACTCTTTGATCATTTCCCTTAGGTGACTACAATTGTTTACGAATCTGATTGAATTTTCATGTTCGAGTTGGTTGCAGCCCCTTGATGTATAATTGAGTTCAATTTTCAATTTTATAAGATTTTTCTAATTCTGACATTTTTTTAGAATTCTCTGTTGATCATTTGTCCTAATGACTACCATATTTTCCTTGAATCTTGCGAAGTTTTGTATTCCTGTTGGTTGAAAAATCCTGTTATCAAATCGAGTTTATTTTGTGAAATTTTTGATACGTGGTGACTTGAACATTTTTACCATCACTTTTTGATCATGTTCCCAAGATGATTACAATTTTTTATGAATCTGGCTGAATATGCTTATTCAAATTAGTTGAAGCATCTGCACTTTAAATTAAGTTCAGTTATAATTTTGTTGATTTTTTGAATTTTGAGACTCTTCCAAATTTTTATTATTACTAGATCGTTTTTCCCAGGTGACTACCTTGATTTTTCGTGAATACGGCTGAAATTTCGTATTTGAATTAGTTTAAGAACCCCTGATATTCAATTGAGTTCATTATTCAATTTTATCGAATTTTTTAAATTTTGATTTTTTTTTTTCCATAATCAAATGGCAACAGTTTTCTATGAATTCGGCTGAAATTTTGTATTCGGGTCGCTTCTAATATTACATTGAATTCAGTTTTCAATTTTGTTAAATTTAGAGAATTTTGAGCCTTTTTCATCATTTTTATGACAGTTGAATAATTTTTCAGGTTTCTATGGATCTGGCCGAATTTTTTTTTTTTATTCAAGTTTGTTGAAAAATCCAGACGTCGAATTGAGTTCAGTTTCTGATTTTGTTGGATGGTTTGAATTTTGTGACGTTTTTAACCCTTAAATGCCACTCTTAGTGAAATTCACTAAAATCGTGATAGGCAACCTTACCGGCACGGTATGTGCAGCAGTATGCCCTTGAACGTTGGGGCACAAAACACTCGTTAATGATACGCATTCGAACCGCCACACGTTGGGCAGATATACCCAATTCAGGGGTCCTCAAAAAAACTTTTTACGTGCTTCTGAAATATTGGGTTTCTGAGCTTTTTGGGCATAATAGTCGAAATTGGTAATTCATTTGCTCATGGCTTTTTATGTCGTAAAGAGGTTTATTTTGACCTGTAGTCTCGCACAATATTTTAGTTTCTATCAAAATTAACTAAATAAAATTCAGGAGTTCCCATGTTTTTAAAATTTAAAAAAAAATCGTGATTTAGCTTTTTTAAATTATTTACCAACCAGTTGCACATTCCTGACAATTGTTAGAGAAAGAACAACGAACTTGATATATTCTAAAGAGAGTAAAGAGATTCTAAGCATTACCTAATAACGATTTGGAGAGAATCTGTTAACGTTCACTTCATGCTTAAAAATACCATTTTAGTGAATCTTACTAAGAGTGGCATGTACGTAGCAAAATATGTGTGGCATTGCAGGATCAAATGTGTGTCATTACTATTTCATCATTTTTTCTAGGCGACTACGATTTTCTATGAATCTTGGCGCCAGTAAAATGCAAAAATGTTCGCACAGAAAAGAGTGCCCGATGAAAATGAATGAGAATAATCAACACCCTCGAGGACTCGTCTACCTTTACGTATATCTCTGAAAAGCATTGAGGAAAGAGACTCGTATATTCCTACCCACAATCCAGATTCTCTCTCCACGTTCTGGTTGGGACTTGGGAGTATTTGGCTGCCAGGAATAAGTGGGAAAACTAATTTCATCGCAGTAGAAATTCAATCACTGGATATGTTGACGGAATATCGTGAGAAAATCATGGTACCCGTTTCGAACACCTATCTAAAATCGTAGTTTTGACAACAATCATTTCTATTATCGCACCAAACTCGCGATAGCGTGTGAATTTTACGAATTATTCGATTCCCGATTGGTCTGAAGCGTGAGGTTACACTCGAGGTCCTTTTTGTTTGCAGGGATAACCGATTGGGACGACTTCGGCATCCTCAGTCAGGTATTGGCTACGTCTCAAGAGGAATATTTGGATAGTCTTCGACGGCAGAAAGACAAGGATAATAAAACCGAAGACATCTGCGAAACGTAATTCGAATTTTCTAGCAGGTAGTTTTACTTAAAACTTTGTTTATTTATAAGATACTTTTTCTAAATATTATATTTTTTCTACTTGTCGCGTAATTTTGCCAAAATGTATCATGCAAAACGTAGAAAAAAGGATATCGTTACCATTACAAATTTCGTACACAGTTTCTATCCCTGTTGAAAATTTGTTCCTCAGAAGATACAGTTCGTGGGCTGAATTGGTATTTTTCCTTTTATTTTTTTGCTCTCGTTTTTTATGTAGCCGTTTGAATAATGCTGTTGTAGAACTATTCAATATCGTTCCAGCGGTGTTCAATTTTTGAAAACGTTTAGGTAAAACGCTTCTGCCATTTTACAATATTGTATTACCTATGTGTATTTCCTTTCGGGGTTGAAAATGAAGGCCATCTTTCATCGATCTGGTTTAAAATTTGAATCATTTTCAAAATTGCTCTTTTTCTTTTGTTTTGAAGTATGTGTATTTCTACACGGTGTTTTAAAATGTACATAATTTTTGTATTCGTTAGGTTATGATGTTATCTTACTATATTGGTATTCATTGAACTAGATTATATAACTTTTTTTTCCTTTTTGTAATGATGAGTGATATTATTCTATTTCATTATTCTTATTATTGGGTTTTGTTCATCTTTTCACTCAGTTAATAGACTTTCTAAAATTTCCTTGGATATCCTCCGATGCTTGGAAAGGAAAAGCCTTTTCGAAATGTGTCATACTGTGAAAATCCTTTCTACGAAGTAAAATTGTATTCCTATGTTGTCGTCGGAGGTAAATCATACAAATCCGCCAAAATTATCGTTAGTAGTTTGTGAAAACTGTTAACAAACCTGCGAGTAATTTTATTTAGAAGAGGTCGTATTTTTGTTGTTGGGTACCTAATTTTATTTGCATGTATGGTGGTTATAAGGTGCGGCGTTCTACGCTGTGTGTAGAGGGACGAGCGTTAAAGGCTTCTAAATATTTGTTTATATACTTCAGGGCTCCTTATCGAGATATTCAGTTAGTTTGTAAGCAAGTTTTATAATGGACCTCGGCATTATTCCTGAAGAGTACTGGTCGTGCTTGGTGTAAGAAGTGGTCAAGTTGCATTTAGGTTGGCATAGTTTATTGCTGCTTCTTACACTGAGCTTTATATACAACAGAGTGGCAGACTATGCTAAATGAAATGCGATCTAACCATTTCTCGCTCTCAGCCATCAGTACATTCATGATTAAAACGAAAAAGACGAAACTGATCCGATTTACAAAAAATATCGCTTGTGAGCAAAATTGAACAGTTTGACCGCGTAGCTCAACTATCGCAGCGGTGGTGTGACATTTCAGCGACGTTTTGCTTGGTTTTAAAAATTTGATACTAGTAGCCCGAGCAAATGCTGATTTCGGCTTCATCGACACGTTACTCGTTTTCTTCCATAGCTGAGTCTCAGCATCCACTGGACACAGCTAAAAAGTTCACATCTACACTAACGTATCGTTAAGCCCGAAGTCCCATTTTTCGCTATGTAATAGCAAAGTAGAACACCTAAACCTATAAATAACTGTACTGTTGCAGATGAAAACTGAAAATGCCAGAATTTTCGAAATTGAGTTCTATAGAGAACTATGTTGATCACCAATGTCTATCCAATAGAAATAAGTGATTGGATAGTCAGCATTTGTTTTCATATTTGCTAATTGATAAAACTAGTTATACTACATTAAAAAAAATTTCTTCTCGCTCTCCTGTGAAATTATGTTTTTGGCACACTTTTCATCCGCAGTAGTACAAAAGAATGGCTCGCTAGAATGGGCAATTTTTCTGTATGGATAAAATATAGACATTACTGTTATTCTAGCCAGTCATTCAGTTGTTATTAGCAAGTAATTTAGTATTAAGAGTAATACGAGTTGGAAACATTAAATGTAAGCAGTTATGGCGCTAATTTATAATTATTAGAATTAATAATCACGGTGTCTAATATTTTCCAAGTTCAGTTTATTCGACAATGTAGTAATTGTGCAATAGACCATTTTGACATGATTGATGTTTTTTTATTTTTTCTTGTGCACTGCTTAATTAATCGTTATAACCAAATGCAGGTGTGAAATAACAATTTAATGACGTTATACTACAATGTAAAAATTAACAGTAATGGAACATGTAACGTTATTGCAGCGATAATAGTAAAGAAAAAAGTGATAACAATAAAAGATCATACATAATCTTACAATGTAAAAAATAACAGTAATGGAACGTGTAATGTTATTGCAACGATAACGGTAAGGAAAAAATTGATAATGAAGTAACAGATCATGCATAATCTTACAATGTAAAAAATAACAGTAATGTTATTGCAACAATAATGGTAGGGAAACGTGATAACGGAATAACGGCTTGTGTATAACACATGTTGTACACAATCCACTATTCCGTTGACGCCTTTTTCATTCCCATTATTAGTGCAATAACGTTACACGTGCCATTACCATTATTTTCATGTTGTATAATATTATCTAGTTGTTATTTAACTCTTTATCTGGAGTAGAAATCACAATTTTTGGGGTGGAGTTTAACATATTTGATTGTGAAGGATGACGCTGTCATTAACAGATGATGATCTTTTTCGAATTGGAAATTCTTCACGCCAAAGTTGATTCATGTTCTTTAGCTTTATTTTATTTTTGTCCTTGGTCCGGAAAATTTCTTCTTTGTACATGTAAGGGACCTAAATGAAAATTAAAATTTTTCATTAGGGTGGTCCATCATTGTGTTCTATCATTTGTAAAGTCGTATTGTAGGGGAAGTTGGTCTATGGTTTCTTTTTGTACCCCCTCTCCCTCTCAATGAATTGAGTGCTGCTTCTGGAGGTTTCTTTCTTTTCTCTTTAAGTTGAGCTAGTTCCCTTTTCCTGAGGCTTAGTGAGGATTTGGATCCTTTACTCTCCTCCCTTTGCTCACTTTTCTTATTGCCTTACCATTTACTTTTCTAACGATTTAAATGGACTTCGTCGATTCCCTTTCTTCGAGCATCGCATCCTGAGAGTTCTCAATGTATTTCCCGTTTATTTTGTTGAACACCTCGATTTTTTAGGTGCGGGATTTTTTGCCCCTTTTGGCGAAGACCAGGGGCGGTAGAAATATGGTCTTCACCTTTTGTTCTTTTTTTTTTTTTTTGGGTGGAGCAAAATTTATTTACTCAAAATTTGGCCATTTTAGTACGCATATGGCATGTAATCTGTCGGCCAGCCTTCGCGGCTCCTTGACCAAGGACTGTGTAGAGTGGCTGCACTCTTATCTTTTCTGCCTGTGAGGGACATGATGTTTCCTTGTTATCTCCCAGTTCGAACACTGCTTCGTGATCCGATTAAAACCCTGTCCAGGTGACTGTTCCTCCCCCTCGTATTGCAGATTGACCTTATCCCTCGCTTGTTGAGGCTGTATGCCATTTTGGATTGCCGTATCTTTTCTGATTACGGTGGTGTGTATTATCCTGCTGGTAGGATGAAAGTTATAACATATAGCGTCTTTTTCTTATGTTGACTTCCAAAACACTGGTATTTCCTTTTTTTAATTAAATTAAATTAATTTTTTTGCGTGTCATCGAAGTCATGGGCATAGATTGTGAGATGTGAGCGCGACTCGCATTCTGAGGAATGGGATTGCGATTTTGGGGGCACTATATATCGCTTGATGCGTACTCCTTCCCTTAATTTTCTCATTGTAGCTTGGTCAGCTACTGGGTTGAAGTTATTAGTTTGTGTTCTTCGTTTCCCCCCGCTTTGCATCATTTCTTCTTCATTTTTTGACCATTTCACGCTCGGTTATTTTTGCAACTTTATTCGTTTTCACTTTCATTTTTCATATTCCATAGTCGCATATTTATTTTTATTCATTTTTAATTAATTATTTTCTTTTTCGTACGACGGAGCTATTTGGGAATCTAGGGGGATTTGGGAAATTTTCGTTTTGTAGTACCTAGTAATGGTAGCACTGAGCGGCTGTCTGTAGTCGAAGTCGTCAACCAAGCAGCACTGAGAGTGGCGACTACGAGTATGACTAACGTTTTGAGTTGTGAAATATTGCATCTAAGTCGTAAGAAGGTTCCATGGTGAAGCATTAAAAAGATAACAGAAATATATATTTCCCTTAAACGTTTCTAAAAGTTATTCAATGCTCGATGAAAAGAGTGTGTATGGTGGCATGTGTAACACTTTGATCTAAGCTGAAAATTGGTCAGGAATCGAATGCGATAGGAATCGTCATTCTATCTCGCTTCGCTGTCGAAATATTCATCACGTTCTGACTCGGGGCTATTTGGGAAATGAGAAAAAGAAAGTGTATCACTCAAGAGTTCCGAGGAGACGACACCGTCTGTACCACAGCCTGTAAAACGACAGGGAAGAGTTTTCGTTGATACTCTAGGGCCTTCCTGTTCTCATAGGAATGCCGATACTGGTAAGTTTTTTTTTACTATACTGTAAAATGGTCATATGGGTGTTCTGCACGCCTCAGATGTTGATTCTCATTGTCGTACGTATTTGTTTCAGGTCCTTGTGACGTCAGTATTGGTGATTAGGGCGTGTTCAAGTGCTATAATTTCGAGGTACCACTACATTTTTAGGCTAGGTACATCAGGAAAATTAGGGAAGTCCAAAAAGGTCGATTTTGGGCGACCTTCCTCCGGCCCACTTACACGAAGGAGCATAGGTACTGGCTTTGTTTACTCTGATCGGAGATACTTTTGAACAAATTGTTCAAAAACTATCACCTTCATGGATGTTTACTTGTGCAACGGCCTGCATAAGTTTGATATACATTGTAATACTTTGAAGAACGTGCAATAAGAAATATATATTTTATTTGTGCCGGCGTCTTGGACGTCTTTCTTTTTTTTTCTTTTTCCTATTTATTTGTTTTACTGCATTTAAATGGGATTTCCTAAATAGCCTCAACCCGAGGAAAATTTTCTTAGTCACTTTGTTCGCTTGTAATGCGACAACAATGTAAGCATGCTGTCGATGTGTGTAAAGTGTGAAAATTAAGCAGAAGGTTTAAGGAATCGAATTATTAACGACCACGGAGTATCGGAAAAGTTCCCGAATAGCCCCGTGTACGGAATATTTATTTATTTCTGTTAACAGTTTAGTTTCTGTTGAGCCTCTCCATTCATTTTATATCATTTATTTTAATTGTGCGGTTATATATCAAGATCACGTTACTCCAGTCTTGGATTTCTTCCCTGTGGTCTCATATTCGTCTTCTTGTTTTTTTAGTAACGGTGTTTTTTTGTTTGTTCTAGATCTTAATAACAAACGATGTATTTTTGGTTTTTCTATTTTAATATTTCTCTTGTGGTTTGTCCAGCCCCCTTCTAAATCTGTAGTTGGTTGGCGGACCTATAGTCCATTATAGGGGAGGGTGGCCCAGGATGACATAGGTTTTACTTTCACGAACCCAATAAAGTTCAGCTCTGTGGCTATCATTACCCTTGGGCTAGGTACATATTTTTTTAAATTTTTTAAATGCTTCAAAATTTAATTTTTTTCTAATTGTCAAGTATGTCATCTTAGGCCATATGGTTGATAAGATGACAAAGGTGATATATATTTTTTTTCAATTCAGAAGCAAGAAAAAGTGAAAAGTGAACAAATTCTAGGTTGTTTTTTTTTAAATGAAGAATTGCTTTACTGTATTACAAAACAAGGTAGCAAGGTAGGTACAAAATTGACTCATGTACATATTTCACCATGGGCTTCCTCTTGATGGCATCAATCGCAGATATTATGTTCTCCCCCCCCCCTCCCCCCAAGAAACCCTTTCAGTAGTTCTGGTGCGATGAGAATTGATCAGTTTGTCTAAAACAATGTATTTCAATTAATAGAATTATGAAAGTACTTATTTGGTTGTATTTGTCATCTTGCCCTCCGCGCTCACTATGTCATCTTGTTTGCTTTCGTATCGTATTTTGGAAATAGGAAAAAAAAATTGAAACTTACTTTTAAAAGGATATGTAATATGGTGTTTTGAAGCTTACCTTTTGCTCTTTCACTTGGAATCGTCTTTGACCAAAAGTAACGAGAAACGAATTTAACATCACTTGTTGATATCTGTCTCGAATAAAAATCATACGTCACAAAAATGTAAACAGATTCTTTTTAGCATTACGCAGTTAAAAGATCAGTTTATAGCGGTTTTTAGTCGCTACCGTGTGACCAACATTTGAAGCGAAGAATTGTGTTTTTCGCGTGGGTAGTTTTCGGGAAATCGTCGCTATGTCATCTTATTAACTATATGTCATCTTGGGTCACTCTCCCCTACCATTGATAGCAGTACAACGAGAAGTACTACTGGGAGCACTCATTCTCATACTGCTAAGTGTTCCTGCTTCAAGGGGCAAGGATAGCAGTGTAACTAAAAGTACTGCTAGGAGCACTCGTACTTATACTGCTATTTTACACTTCTAACTGGGGAAAGGTGCCAAATATGGAATAGCATCTTTGAAATCGGTATCAGGCAGCCTATATTATACCGAGAAACTTCGTTTTCAGCTCAAAATGTAGGGCTAGTCCCCTTCTAATAATTCTGAAAATTTCATATGTCTTCCTTCAGCTCACGTTGCGGGGCCGTAATCGCAATTCCTCTGAAAAACAAAAAAATGGGACTCCAAATAAAAGGTCGCCTACTATGGAATAGTATGGTTTATTTTATAAAATGGAAATTTATCGTCCAGAATCGCAATTAGTGAACCTGAACGATAAATGTGTCGTTATAACTTGTGTCAGGAGTTTCTAAAAAAAACATTACAATGTAGGTACCTTATTGGGATGTTAACCTCACCTAGGTAGCGCTAGTATTGTGACATGGTGACAATGGCGAAAACAACTGATAAGAATTTATAAGGATGATGATTTCGTGAAATCATCCCCCTTATATGTACCTTATCACCTTGTTATTACCGGCAAGGATACCAACTTCGGAAACTCAGGTTAACATCCCAATACCATGGGCGGCCGCAGAGGGTAGCGGAGGTAGCAACTGCTATCTCATAAGCTTTTCATTTTTTATTTATTTTTTTTTGTGCATAATTAGGTATATTTGTGATTTATGCAATTAAATCGTTCAGTAATATGTTTATTAACATTCGTCAACATAATATAGGGACTGCGCATGTTCGTTTTTTCAGTTATCAGCCAGTGACTCATGCCCATGTAACTATTCACTATAATCTCAATTCAAATACAAAAATCAGGGTGAAATTATGGTCGTCAGCATTTTCTCTTCCTACCTCATCAAAAAATTCTGCGGGCGCCCATGCCCTATACTTTTTTTACGGGGTAACTTGCAACACAATTTTGAAAAAAATCATCAAAAATTTGAATGAATGTGAAACACAGAATGAAGTAGATCAACTTACAGGGCAGAACAAGAGCTACTTCTCAACATACTTCCCAATTTTCTATAATAAACGGTATATTTTTTATGACAGTTTGAGGGAAAATGTTGCAATGTGGCCCCTCTCCCCTAGAGTAGCGCGAGCACGTAGACGTTTTGAAAATATAAATTGAAAAATCACTGATACCTGGGCGAATACTCCTTCAATCAACGCGATTTTTCTTACGGAACCATTTATCGATGTATCCTACCTAATTTCACTTCTTTTTCTCAGAGTACGCCACCCACCGACTTCAAACTCGAGGTACTCCATATTAGGAACCTATTCCATATTTGGCATCTCCCCCCCCCCCCTACCATTAACAATAGCACTACTCGATGCACTGTTAGGAGCACTCACTTTACTGCTATTAAGGCTTCTAATTGTATGTCAATAGCAGTACTGGGAGTACTTCCAGGGGCACTCTGACTTAGAACTATCACATCCATACATGAATGTATGTATTTACTTAATAATTTACAATTGTGTTAGTAAGATTATAGTAGTCGCTACTATCTGCTTCTGGAAATGTACTGTTAATATATTTCCTATCTGGGCAATTGTGCTTGCTCTTTTCTGGTACATGTAGGTTTAAAAAGTTTGCGAAAATTGGGATACTTCCCGCATGCATGTCTGTAACCCCTTGGGGTTACAGACCTTGCCCTTGAAACGTTGGAGCGTTGGGTAGCATAGGGGGTTCCAGAGTGACAACGTAACTTCTACATTTCTTGTATTCTTCAGTGTGCAAAAGTTCTAGGTTGTTTCCACAAGGAGCGCAGTGGTGTAAAGTAAGTAAATGGTATGTACTATGTACCTATATTTTTCTGGAACTGTTGGAACTGAGTGCATCTGTAGCGCAGTAGGTACCTGGTCAAACATGTTTCATGTACTGATACTGATTTCAAATTTTCAGATTTCATACTAGCTAGATTTTGGAATTTCTGTTTGATTTGTCAAATGCGGGACTTCGCTCTTCATTGAAAAGTTGAGCTCTTCTCAGATTATAAGTGCGTGCATTGGCGTGGCCGGTGTAGGGTCATGGGGGTCTGGACTCCCTCTCCCTGCGACTGTGTCAAGTAGTGGTTTTTCTAATTTTAGTATCCCCTCTAACATCTTTCTTCCCCTTTAGTCAAGACCAGACCTCCTCGAACACTGAGCTGGCTATGCCACTGTGAGTGAGTTATTGAATTCAGTCAGACTCTGAGTTTTTTCTCGGCGAGTTGTACGACTGGTGTGCAGTCTAGAAAAAAGTAAGTATATGCTGAAATGATGATGCAACCCGTGTATACGAACACCCTGACGCTGTCGCAAGATCTAAATTGTACTTTATCTCCCTAATTTCAGAACTACAGCAGACAGTTCTCGGTTTTCAGCACATCAACTTGATCAATGTTTAAAATAGTTGAAGACGAACTTCAAGTTGAACGTACCCGAAAACGTACACGAACCGCAGCCGTATACTCTAGATCGTTTTTCGCTGTGCTCGTCGGTAATGTAATTTCAGCCGTCTGTCGTGATTTACAAAGAGTAATAAATAATTACGTTAGTGAGGGTGCGTTTCGTGTCTTCGTTGGAAGTCGTAATACGTAGGTACGGCGTAAACAATGAGGCATAGACTCTGCTTATTGTTTTGAGGAGCAAGCGCTCTTTGTTGATTATTCTTTCAGTATTATATTATTATACCAAAATTAATTCCGTGTATCGTGTCGGAGAAATGCTCAGAGCCTGCAGGCAGGTTGTATAAAGTATATTGAAACCTCTAGCTCTCGGGGTGTTTCATAATGAGAAAAGTTTCGAAAATACAACCGTCTTTAGAAGATGTGATTGTGTCTCAGAGCCCCGCTTGAATGTGCTGAAGAAATCCACAATTTTACCTTCATACGTCCCGTTTCGATGGTTTTTTGACACATGCTGAATAAGCACGTGCTAAGCCCTGAAACAAGAAACGAAGGAAAAGGTTCTGCTCTATAGATACCTACTTATCAGGAACACCACCCTCTGATACGTGTCTACTACACAGATAACATTGTGTTCTGTTAATAACATTTTTAAAATAATGACCATCCTGATACACGCGTACTTTTGAGGAGTAAGTGGCTGTGTCTGGGTATCGTAAACATGAATGGTTTATCTTCATTAGTGTAATAAGAAAAAAGGAACCTATTATCTATGCACCAATATGTCACATAGATGAACCGTTCCATAAGAAATCGGACAAAAGACGACCATTTTTGACTTGGTACATACTTTTTGTTTTACTCCAAATTTTTTTACGTACGGGGGGGGGGGTCCCTCATTGGTGGAGCATATGTCGATGCCCAGATGCCAAATTGGTTCCTCAGACATAGCACCCCTGACCCCAGAAACTATCCTTTAGAGTATCGCATCGGATCGGATTCGCGCTGCCTGCCAGAACCACTATGTGATACCCTACTAATCGAGGCAACGTTCACCCCTAGCATTAACTTGAAATTCGGGTGCACCACAGCCGGACGCGCTTCCTTCCTTCACTCCTCACCACCTCGTCTTGGTACACGTGGTGATACAGGAAAGTGATGACGGCGGGGCGAACCCTAACGGGGGGTCTGCAGTAGCTACAGCAGCTCTAGGATGGTACAGAGTCGTTATGACCATTGTGGGCCGAGTTTTGTTCGTTGGTCCCCTGACTCGACCATTCCTTCTCCATCTCCTTCTTCATTTGAGATTAGGTCCATAGCTGTGCTGAGATACAGACTATGGAAGAAAGGGGGTAGGCAGCTCTTCGTTTGTCGTACACGGGTCACACCGACGCTGATAACGGTCCTCACTACTACGTAGATACCCATTTTTAAGAGGGGAGCATCTTTGCCATCTGTGCCACACGACCATTCTTAACATTACATCGTCGAGTCTTTATTTCGCATTCAACGTCGGGTTTCCCGCCGAATGCACAGATCCCGAGCGCGGGACGTGCTTAACTGTCGGGACTGAAAGAAGTTAAGACGCTAGCATCAGGTCTTCGGGTACGCCAAACCCGCACTTTCCAGCTGCAAGCCCTTGAGGGTCCCATTTTGTCGCTTTTTACGACAGGCAGGGTTACCGTGGGAAAATTTTACTACCCCACTCTGGAACGTTAGATACTTTGTGATCTATATGGTTCAACAAAATTCCAGATTGTAGAAAAAAGGTTACCCTACTGAAAAATTATTGATATAGTTTTTTTTTCTTCTTAATTGTGGGGTAATGTAGCCAAAATCTTCTAGTAATAGTATGACGTATTGAAATCTAAAAACTGCGGCGTATTCTCTCTCCTAACTTGATCTTCATCTCCCTTGTCCAAAAATACACGTTAACTTCCATGTTGTATCCCTCACTCTTCCATAAGCCATATTCCCTGATAGAAGCGTAGTCAGCCTAGTGTTCAAGGAAGGTCTGATCTTTACTGGAGTGTTAGAGGGGATGCTAAAATTAAAAAAACCTCTATATTTGACGAAGTCACCCCCTTGGCTACGCCACTGTTTCCTCATCCATTCATTCATTTGTGTGTGAGGTGGCGCCGTATGCGCCGAGTGCTCAGACTTCCGAGTCCATTGCACTATTCCTCAAGTTGCTGTTAAGGATCAGCTCAGTAGCCTCACTTATATAGCCAAAGTGAGGATTTTACTGAACTCTATCCCTTTGGCTTCACTGGGTGCTGGATACTCTAGCCCCAATGCTTCGCGTCTTTTCCCAGCTATTGCTGGGCATTGACATATGATATGGATTGAGGTTTCTTCCTCTTCTCCACAGTACCTACAGCAGCCGCTTCTTACCACTCCTATTTTATACCACATGTGTTTTGTGGCCCCATGACCGGTTAGTAGTCCGACCAAGAGCCTTGCATGTTTCCTGTCAAGCCCTGATAGGAACTTGGCATACTTACTGAGGGTGTCCCCTATCAGTGTTTTGCTGACGTTCATGCCACTGGCCAACCGCCAGTGCATTTCCATCTGCTTACTTATCCAAGCCTTTACTTTGGATTTTATGACGCTATATGCTACAGGAAGACAAGGTCTGGGTGTTGCCAGTTCCTTTTTTATGCCCTCCTTCGCTAGCTTGCCAGCGATCATGTTCCCTTTTATGCCGCAGTGTCCCGGTGTCCATAGTATGGTGATCCGGTTCTCCTGAGCAAGGGTGTATAGTTTGTTAATACACCCCGCCACCACCAGGGATGTAGTTTGGTGTGACGATAGTACCTCAATAGCCGATTGGCTGTCTGTACAGATATGTTGTATAGATCTGTTTATTGACAAGGCCCTTCTGCTGACTTCTATCAATGACCACCGTGATCGCCATTATTATCTCTGCTTGGAGGATAGTAACGCCCTCGCCTAGGGCCACTGAACAGTTGTCAGCGCCTTTTGCATTCGTGATTCCAATTCCTACACCTTGGTCATTCTTAGAGGCATTTGCAAACCACACATTCCCCTCTTTTCCTAGAATGCTTGGCCATCTCTCCAAGCCTCCCGTGTGGGTATTAGCCCACGGTACGGCTTGTCAAAGAAGTGTTCCATCGCAATTCTGTCATTTGGCATCCCAAAGCATTTGTCTATCGTCCCTACCATCTCCCATATCCTTCTGTGGCCTGTTTTATGGGCCTGAAGGTTTGGTTGACCCTGACAATAAGCCCCCATTATCGCAGCTGCCTCTATAGCAGTGTGAAGTGGTGGCAAGTTTAGGAGCCTTTCTAGTGCCTTCGTCGGCACCGTACTCATTTCCCCCGTTGTCATCACGCACGCGAGCCTTTGCAGGTGGTCTAGTTCCTCTCTGACGTTGGCCAGGTGGACCCGGCCCCACCACACAATGACCGCATATGTGATTCTGGGGCGTATTATAACGGTATATATCCAGTGCATCATTTTAGGAGAGAGTCCCCAGGTCCTGCCGACATAGGTGCGGTAAGCCCAAAGAGCCTCAATCCCTTTTCTTATTTAATCTGAGACGTGATCCCTACAGGAGAGTTTTTCATCAAGATATACTCCTAAGTACTTCACCTTTCCTGTGAGGGCTTAACGGTCTTCCTTTGTATTGCACCTTGATCAACTGGTTGCCTTTCCTTTTATGGGTGAAAAGAGTGATCTCAGTTTTGTCCGGGTTTATCGATAACTCCTTTTTCACACACCATTTTTCCACACATCGGAGTCTCCACTGCGTTAACTTCGCGATGGTTCCCGGAAATTTGCCAGTTACCACCACAGCCAAATCATCAGCGTAGCCCTGTGTGTATATTTTTTGACCATTTAACTTCTCCAGTAAACTGTCCACCACGAGGCTCCAGAGTAGGGGAGAGAATACTCCCCTTTGGGGGCAGCCCCTGATGGTCGTTGCATGGATCCGTTATCAGGATCTCCCTGCTTTTTAGCATAGATACAATCCAGTTTATTAAGCTTTTCTTCACTTCCCTTTCTCTCAGGGCTGTTTCTATTGATTCATGAGAGGTCGCATCAAACGCTCCCTGTATATCTATGAATGTTGCCAGGACATAATCACCGCCCGTCATCCCTCTCTCAATTGCTGTAACAAGCATGTGCAGTAATGACTCTACTGATTTGCCTGCCCTATATGCGTGCTGGTTCTCATGTAGTGGGTACCTTTTCAGGGTAACCCCTCTTAGGTGCCTGTCTATCAGCCTTTCCAAGGTTTTTAGCATGAATGATGAGAGACTTATCGGCCTGTAGGATTTGGCTTTACAGGGGTTTCTGCCTGGTTTAGGCAAAAACACCACTCTTGTGCTTCCAGGTCGTCCACGTTCTGAATCCGTTGCCAGTTGTACCTCGTCAGTCTTTCTAAATCATTTTTGAAGCCTCCCCGGTTTGTTTTCCTAGGGTTCCTAATAGCTCTTTGTTCCTCTTTAGGTGCCCGAATCTGGTATTGGATGTATCGGTGATCCGATAAAGACGGTTCGTCCAACATTCTTCATCCCTGGACTCGGTCCCGAAGTTTGGAATTACAGAGTGTTATGTCTATAACTTCTTGCCTTACTTTTGTGACAAACGTTGGTTTGCTTCCCTCATATTCAGTCAGATCCTGTGTCGCAAGGTAGTTCACTAGCCCTTTCCCTCTCGGATTTGTGCCTGTACTCCCCCAAATAGTATGGCGCGAGTTGGCATCGCATCCGACAAGAAGGTAGGTCCAGCTTTTCCCTCAAACAGTATTTCACCAGTTCCCTGAGTTCATCAGTTGGGGAACTAACTTATGGGTAAGATCTTAGCTCGCCAGCTTCATTTGGTATCAGTGGGGGAGCTATGCGAGATCCCAGGGAGGCCACGGACCTCTCAAAAAGATTTTAGGCCTCTCCAAGTAATTTCCCAAAATTCAAATATTCAACTAAAAAGTAAAAAAGTTGACCACAACTTTTTCAGTACGGAATCTCAATACGTGCATTATAAACAAAGACTATGGTGACAAAATTAAATATTTTGTAGAATTTTACTGGTCTCATTTCATGACTTCAATATGAATTTTTAGAGCTAAACTTTTTTTTTCATCGATTTCCCCTGGCCCTTCCTGGCCCTTTCTAAAAAAAAGCTAGCTCCACCACTGTTTGCGGTATTGAATTACCCTGATTCTCCTGGATATACGGCACATTCCCTGGTCTCACCTTATGGGCAAAGTTTAGAATACATATTATGTACTCACCTCTGAACATCACTAATGAAGCGTCCATCCTTAATTTTTCCAACATTTCGTATTTTGTTGGTTTTTTTTCCTACAAATCCTATACTTATTCTTCTTCAGCTATTAAATTCGATGGAGGTACTAGCGGCCTCACTGCTGAACGAATATAAAGTGTAGTCGGCCGTGGCATTGTTCAGACATTAACGACTTTACCAACTTATACTATGTATGTATTTTATAGGGCTTCTCAGGGTCCCTGGGATACGAAATCGCCCTTTTTGTACTACTGTCGCCTGTTTAGTGTTTCGCCAGACGTAATAAAAAGCCTATATTTGTGATCGGTACTCGTGTACCGGATAAGTGCTGGAAATTAAAAACAGCGCCGCTCCCAGTTTGAACTGTCGACCACCATCGGAGAATTAGATGAATTGGAAGAGTTGCCACATTTGAAATAGAGTTTGATTCTCGAGCTGAATGCTGCCCATTTCTGTGAATCCTCGTCTGGATTCACTGAACTGTGATGGATTACAAAACGAGCCATATAGTTCAGTTCAATCAGATGTGCTGAAACAGCGAAACAAATTGAAAAAGGAATAAAAAGACGACTATAAAAGGTCTGCTAGAAGTTCACGCGTGGATCCTTTTTCCGGCTGTACCCCTCCCAAGAGGAGGCAAACATGTCCTCAATTTCAATTTTTTGCAAGTTTCTTGGGTATTTATAGAGGGAACACTTTAGCACGGTACAAAATTACTATTTATAAAATTACCTAATAAGTGATACCAGATAATAGGTACATGTACATACCTACCAGCTCCAATTTTAACGCTGAAATAATGGAAGGGGGGGGGGTCAGGTAGACGGTTTCAAATAGCTTCTTATCTGTGCATCAGTATAGACCTCTCTTGTGAACAAAAAAAAAAAAAGATTTTGAGACTTTTTCATTTTCTTTTGAATTATCTGCCAACAAATGAGATCATGATCCCCAGGACCAGCTTTTCCACTGCAGTACTTCTCAATTCTGAAATGTTTTCTCATTTCCTTCTCCCCCCTGCCGGAACCGCATGTATATTATTACGTTTTTTATGTGAGAGTTCTTGAAAGCTGATATTTGATCTCCGTCTTGTATAATTATTACATCCTAGAGTGTTAGATTAAAAATTACCATCAGAACTAAAAGCTCTGAGCCCTTGAAACCTACAAATCGAATTTTACATTTTAGGAAACTGACAAATACTTGACCCCTATTTCTCTAACAATACCATAGGTGGTAAGATTTGAAAATTACCTCAAGAAATAAATTCAACGACTTTGCATCTTCAAATTATCAAATATCATCTCGTGAAAGTACTAACATTTGACCCTCGCCCCCTTTAGTAGCATGTGAGGGTCAGAGATGTAAATACCATTCCAAGAATTGAATTCAGCGACCTCAAACACCTACAAATCGAATATTATTTGAAAAAATTACCAATATTTGACCCCTTACCCCCTTCAGTGGTACCCCACAGGGTCGAATTGATGAATTCAGCAACCACGAACATCTATAAATCGACCTGTATCTCAAATTTTAACTATTGATCATTCTCATCATTCTCCCCCCTCTTTTGAGGCCCCATTCCCCGGATCATTAACGCATATTGAGGAATTAAACTATAGTACATTAGATCAATATTAACTTTCGAAATCTATTATAATACATTTGTAACCCTGTTCGGGGTTGAGAAAAGGAAAATACCTATAGATAAAAATATCAAATATCTGTGTATTTTTCCAAAAGATGGAGAACGCGGAGCTTGAGATCTGTGTTCTTCTTATCTGATCGACCTGAAACATAGCAGGAATTTTTGTCATCCTTTTGAGACGTTTCTGAAAAGGGAGGGTGGTGGTAATAAATGTTTATAAACATGAATGATGAATTCTTTTTGGAAATATAGGGGGCAATCCCCATTTACTTCCCTGACAGTGTTCATCCTATGAGTATTCGTATCATACAACTATCAAACTCGAGTAAACAAATTTTTGCACCAAGTGTAAGATTTACATTAAGATAATCTTTATTTATACTTGGGGAAAGAAATTTCATGTTTTCAGTCGCCCCGCGTCTATATCCGTTTCATGGATTGAAAAAAAATGTTCTGCAAGGTCTGAGCAAAATTGGAAAAGGTTAACCCGTACCGCAAGGGGTAATAAAGTCTTATAGAAATGAACATTGATTTTTGGAATTCGAACTTCAGTCACTGAAGAAGTCTCCCTCATATGAGCCTAAAAATTAATTTCTCAGATGGAGACTTCAAGATTCGCTGAATTCATTTTAGGGGTTGTATTATCCTCTCCTCAATCACTTAGGCTCCCCGTTGGCTATTGTCCAGTTACTCCAATTTCCCTCAATTTCCGAGTTATTTACTCGTACATCAATAATATAGAGTTTCTAGGGTCCATAAATCTATTTCAGGGATTATTTCTTCTCTTTCAGCAACCCTTGAGGCTCCACTGGGGCCTAACATTCAATTACTGTAATTTCCCCTGTATTCAAACTTTTTACATCAATTGTATGGTTTTCTGGCTCTCTGAATTCGTTTCAAGGGTCATTTTCTCGTTCCTCTCCACCCACGAGGCTACAAAGAGATCTCTTAGTATTCCAGTGTCCACAAATTCTAAGTTCTTCATGTGGTTGGTTCGGTTTTTTGAGTTCCTGAGTACGTTTCTAAATTCATTTCTCTCTTCCACTGAACCCTTCAAGCTCGACAGGGGTTATTTCCATTTATTCAAATTTCTCCAAACTTTAAGCTCTTTATATTGTTAGCAGGGTTTTCCGAGTACCTGAATATATTTCTGGGTTTGTTTCTCTCCTATCTCAACCCTTCAAGTTCCATATGGGCTAATTTTCAGTCACTCCAGTTTCTCCAAATTTTAAGTTCTTCATGTAGTTAGTCGGGTTTTCTGAGTCTCTGAATACGTTTCTGACTTTGTTTCCCTGCTTTCTTCAACTTTTAAGGCTCCTCTGGGAGCTAACGTGCGATTGCTTCAATTTTGAAATTCTTTCAAGTATGAGTTACTGACCTGATAGTGAAGAAGGTGTATCACGTTGCACAATATGATAAGTAAATCATACGTATCTAATTTATTTTACTTAAATTATACAAAAAAATTAATCATTAACAGAAACGTTTTCATTTGAAAATGATTCAGGGGTGGCTCATCAAAAATTAAAAAATTAAAAATATAAACCTTCCTTATTTACCTACTAGGTCAAAGAGGCCGTCATTGTGGACGTTCTTACAGTCTACAAAGGTTGAAGCCAGAGAAGTTGTTAACATTAGCCTACTACAGAGTCCTAAAGATTGAAGGGAGAGGCGAAATAACCCTTGAAATGAATTCAGCAACCTTTACAACCCCAATTTAGACAATAAAATCACGTTTACGCTCACAGGAGAGGCTTCCTCAGAAATTGAAACTCAAATTCGAGGAACCAATGTTAATACCCATAACTTCTCTCTCCTTGCCGCAGGGGTTATTCGTTTCCTATCTTGCTCATACTTTGCTGATTTTTTTTTGGAATTGATGTGGGGGGCGGTCTATTAGGAAATTAAAAATTGAAAATTAGATCCATTTTAGTTTACGTGCAAGGTCAAAGAGGTCACAGCCTCCCTCATCCTGGTGGTTAAGTAAAAACAAATAGAAACGGAGAGAATGATTTTAAAAAATTCCGATGTCAGGAAACATAAGTCAAAAAGTAATTGTGGACATTTTTGCGGTAGGTTGAAGCCAGGGAGGTTGGTACAATTAGGCCCTTGCGGAGCTTCAGAGATTGAGGGGAGAGGGAAAAAAACTATTGGAATGAATTCAGCGACCTTTAATACTCCAATTTAGAAAACAAAATCACGTTTACGCTCACAGGGGAGGCTTCCTCAGAAATTGAAACTCAAATTCAAGAAACCAATGTTAATTCCCATAACTTCGCTCTTCTTGCTGCAGGGGTTAAAAGATCGAAAATTGAAAATAAGGTTCTTTCTAGTTGACATGCAAGGTCAAAGAGGCCACAGCTCTCGTCACCCTATTTCTCGGCTGACAACAAATGAAAATAGAGAGAATGATAAAAAAAAAAAAAGTCCGATGTCAGGAAAAATAAAATAAAAGTCATTGTGTACATTTTTGCGGTCTAGTTAGGTTGAAGCCAGAGAGGTTGGTACCATTAGGCCCTATCGGAACTTCAGATATTGAGGAGAGAAAAGAAATGACTCTTGGAATGAATTCAGGAACCTGTACAACTCCAATTTAGAAAACAAAATCACATTTACGCTCACGGGGGGAGGCTTCCTCAGAATTTAAAGCTCAAATTCGAGGAACCAATGTTAATTCACATAAATTCTCTCTCCTTGCCACAGGACTTACCCGTTTCCTATCTTACTCAGACTTTGCTGAATGTTTTTTTAATATTTGGAATTGATGTGGGGGGGGGGGGAGGTCTATTAAAAAATTATTGAAAATAAGTTTCCTTCTAGTTGACATGCAAGGTCAAAGAGGCCACAACTCCCCTCATCCTACTGCTCGGCTGAAAACTAATGAAAATAGAGAGAATGATGAAAAAAAAAAGTCCGATGTCAGGAAAAATAAAATAAAAGTCATTGTGTACATTTTTGCGGTCTAGTTAGGTTGAAGCCAGAGAAGTTGGTACCCTTAGACCCTTGCGGAGCTTTAGAGATTGAGGGAGAGGAGAAATAACTCTTGGACTGAATTCGGCGACCTTCACTACTCCAATTTAGAAAACAAAATCACGTTTACGCTCACAGGAGGAGGCTTTCTCAGAAATTGAAACTCAAATTCAAGGAACCAATGTTAATTCCCATAAACTTCTCTCTTCTTGCTGCAGGGGTTCTGTTTCCTATCTTGCTCAGACTTTGCTGGATTTTTTTGAGGGGGGGGGGGAATGATGTGGGGCCGGTCCATTAAGAAGTCGAAAATTGAAAATACGATCCATTCTAGTTTACATGCAAGGTTAAAGAGGTCACAGTCTCCCTCACCCTGGTGCTCAACTAAAAACAAATAGAAACAGAGAGAATGATTTTAAAAAATTCCGATGTCAGGAAAAATAAGACAAAAAGTTATTGTGGACATTTTCGCGATAAGTTGAAGCCAGGGAGGTTGGTACTATTAGGCCCTGGCGGAGCTTCAGAGATTGAAGGGAGCGGAAAAATAACTCTTGGAATGAATTCAGCAACCTTTACTACTCCAATTTAGAAAACAAAATCACGTTTACGCTCACAGGGGAGGCTTCCTCAGAAATTGAAACTCAAATTCAAGGAACCAATGTTAATTTCCATAACTTCTCTCTTCTTGCTGCAGGGGTTACTCGTTTCCTATCTTGCTCAGACTTTGTTACATTTTTTTTTTCTTTTTCTAATATTTGGAATTGATGTGGGGGGATGGTCCATTAAAAAATCGAAAATTGAAAATAAGGTTCTTTCTAGTTGACATGCAAGGTCAAAGAGGTCACAGCCCCCTCATCCTGGTGCTCAGCTAAAAACAAACAAAAACAGAGAGAATGATTTAAAAAAAAAAAAGTCCAATGTCAGGAAAAATCAGACCAAGAAGTTATTGTGGACTTTTTTGCGGTCTAGTTAGGTTGAAGCTACAGAGGTTAGTACCTGGTTTTTGTGGGTGATAAGAGTAATTGATTGGCCACTCTGAGCAACAATTCGTTGTTGAACATTGTGTAGCATTTTTTCCTTTTTGAATCTCCGGTTTGTGTGTGTTTCAAGTTTCGGACGCGGCTTCTTAGTTACCAAATTTCTATGCAAGTGTACTTGAATAATTCGCTTAAGTATGTTTTGCAAGGAAGGTGGCTCGGCGCGATTTCGTTATAGGCAAAAGTCGGTGCCAAGATGACGTAGCCGCGCGTATAAATATAGAAAAAGGTGGTGAAAATGGCCGTGAAATCGGGTTGCTGTCTCTGCCGGAGACCGTGACCTGCTTCGCGTCTTATCAGAAGATTTTTCTTGTACTCGCGTGTCGAATGCCGATCTAAGAGTCGCCTTTTGTATTTGTTCAATAATTTCCGTTTCGTTCGTTATTAATTTATATAAGTTTTTATCGTCGAAAACCCCGGAGGTAAGTCTCTTAATTATGTTACCGCATTTCCGAGTCGAGCTACGATTCGTAAAATTCCGCGTGTTGCTCTTGTACCGAAAAAAATAAAAAAAATAGCCGCGAAAGAATTCGGCTCGTAAAATGTTTCTCGTCTGCGTCAATAAAATATTTTCCTCTCTATTTTGCATACTGTAATAAAACGCCAACCGTAACGGAAAAATAAGCTTCTGGAAGACGCTGGAAATATGTTGCCGTTTTGAAAAAACCCCGTCCCGTCCCTGTACTCATTTGCCAAAAAAAGTCCAAAACTTTACGCCCAGCTTGTTTTTCTCGCTCTCTTTTTTTTTTTTGTTTTGATTATGCAAAAGCAAAAACGACATTCTTTTCCGCAGGGGCTTTTACTGGACGGATTTTGACGTTCGTGTTACTCATACAAGCGGCGACGGCGACTGCGAAAGCGGCCTCTCTATAAAAAAATGATTCGGGCGGGGAAAAAAACTATGAATTTTAAAACAACGAAGGGTGCTGCGGATTGGCGGGCTAACCCCGGCGGATATAATATACCGACTGTAGGATCAATGATAATATGAAGTAATCCGATTAAACGAAAAATCCGAACGGTTATCCAAATAATGCGGCCGAAATCTGAAATAATCTGACACGTTCCCGTTATGTGGAAACACACACTTAAGCCTTTTGTAAAATCGTATCCAATTAGTTGAACACAAAGCTGACGCAGATCTTGCTCAGTGACGACGAAACGAGTTTTTAAAAATGTAACAAAAATAAAAAAAAAAAGATACAGAGGAAACTCGGCGACACTCCGACACTCCTCCGAGGGTTTATTTTAGGATTCGGCTTTTCCAGCCGAGTACTTTTGTGGTCAGGTTTACTTTACGATACTAAGTCACTTAAGGACTTTTCGAGCACATTTCGCTTTGTGATTTTATTACCTCGCGTAACTACGCGGTTTTAAATTTATATTAAAACGCGTGTAAGTAAAGCGACTGTCTCTCTCTTTGTCTGCGAAATAAAAGTCGCCCGCTCGAAAAGTTGGATTCTCTCTGGATCCTCCCGACGCGAAATTTTATGATCTTGTGAACATTTTTCGTTATACCCAAGAGTTGCTCTCGCACTGCTATTAAAATACCAGTCCTACCTGTAGGCCAGTTTGCTGGTGTGAAAGCTCAGATAAGCTATGAGATAGTTGCTCATTGGAACCGTGTTTTTCTGCAACAAAGAAATCAAAAAGCTGAAAATATGAATGCACACAGTTTTCTATTTGAACTTATGTAATTTGAATTTCCATGGTTGATATTAAGAATCCAATAAGATGCTAAGTTGCGGACTTATGTCGCTTAACATATTTTGTCACTTTATTCTCATGTTGCCTAGTAAAGCCCATCAATTATAAACTAATAACTGGAGTTGGTTGAGAGCCGTTGAAAAAGTATCTAACACAAAAAGTGGAGAAAAAAAGGTGAATTCGAATATGTGATGAAATTGAACTATCTGTTGTATGACAGGTGTAGATTACTCGGAGAGTGAAAAGGAAAGTGTTTGTTCCCTACCTCCTATGTACCACAATCCAGAACTCCCTCAAGAAGTGTTGAAATTCGTAAAAAATGTGTGAGGTTTTGTCAGTGTCTGAGTAAATAAAGGGTTTCCAAGTTGGTTTTCATGTCCGTAATTCTTCTTCTTCGTTCGCCCAGTTTCGGGCATCGTGATCAGATAACCGAGTCGACCAGGTTCCTCCAATTGTCTCTGTCTTCGGATGTCCTAGTACATGATTCCATCGTCTTGCTAGTGATTTTCCGTATTAAAACTATGTATCGTGTGAGTGACCTGCCGCGTGACGTGGTCCCTTCTACTCTTCCCTGCACAGTCAGTTTCTCCAGATTAGTTGGGGTCCCCAAAACTTTTGGCCCCTTTCTCTCACGAGTCTAAATCCGGCCCTGAGAAAAAGAATGTCATTGAGTAAACAGGAGACTGTGTGGAGTGCTGTGGAATGGAGGGGAAAAAATAAATATTATTGTAAATTGAGGATCTGTCTTCCCAAACGCGCTTAGTCCAAAAAATGAAATGTTGGGAAATCGAAAAAAACATTCTGACTTGCGAACGATAAGTGTAACACTGATTCAATTGAGTGGATGGGGAGAGGAGGGGTCAATGCTAATACCACCAAAGTACGAAGGTTGGCGAGCGGACAGTCTGCGAGCTACGGGAGTGCCAAGTGGGGGAAGTCTTGGACTTGGCCCGTTTTGGCAGACCGTGACATACTTGTGATAAAGGTCAAAATTCGTACATCTTGACCTAGAAACTATCCGAAATCGAAAGATACAGCTTAGAGACGACCATTCCGGTGAACGAGACACTCGTGAACAATGCCCCTCCCCTCCCTCCATCCTTCAGACATCCTTGTACCCCCGAACAGGAAAAAGCAAGTATGTGCTACAGTCGTAAGTCGTATATTCATAAAACTGAGAAAACAAGTAAGTCAGTATTATAAAAAAGAACGAAAGAAAGGTTTATCTGGCTCTAAGTCGTGATAAAATCGGGAAACAAACTCTGTAAGGTGCCTTTTCCCTTCCTCCACTAGATTGCGCTAAAAACTCAATTTTCGATTATTTGGACCAAGTGCGGTTTGGAAGTCAGGTTTTCAATTGATAAATTTGGTTTAAAGAGTGAGGAGAGGGTGTAAATTGGAAAGTTTATGTAATTGGGGATCTTTAGTTGAGCAGTAATGAGGTGTGGGGCTGTGGACAAAGAGTAGAAAAAGTAGGAAAATGGAATCATGTTATTTAATTTGGAGATGTTGATAAAATAAGAAATTGCAAGAGTGAAGGAGGAATAAAAATGTCTAATGAGAAAGGGTGAGATAGGGTTTGATACATTATTACGTATCCGAAAGTAAACTTCGATAATCTTTACTTAATCTACTTTTCTGGAAATCTATTGGCATTTCTCCGTTCTCATACACTCTGCGAATTAATTTATATAAATTTTTTAAAACAACTTGTCCTGCATTCTTCAAAAACTCACTAGTAATTTCATCAATTCCTTCTGCTTTGTCGGCTTCCATTTCTTTTTGCTAATTCTGATCTCAAAGTAGAATCTCTTCTTTCTATATTATCTCTACTGTCTTCTATTTCCATACCTAGATTTATTCATACCTGCTCCATTCTTATAGAAGTTTTCAACATAGCTCATTCATCTTTATACTTCACCTTTTTTAGAGTCTAATAAATTCTCCTTTTTTATCCGTTAAATTATTTGTTCTCTTCCTTCTTACTTCAAAATATTACTGTTTACTTTGTTATTCCTGATCAGTTTTTTCAACTTTCGTTTGCTCCTCAGTTTCTTCACAATTCTAATTAAGCTATTCTTCATTTGCCTTCCTACGTTCGTTTATTTTATTTCTCAAAGCCTTATATTTTTCATTACTTTTTCTATCATCGCTTCCTTGTTCATACTATTTTCTTTCTTTTATTAACTCAGATATTCCACTTTTCATCCATGGTTTTCTCCTTTCTGTTATTTTAGTAGGTACCTATTTTCATATTTTCTGCCAGATTTATTGCTTTTTTTTATTGCTATCCGCTCCCCTTCAATATAATTTTCTTCCTTTGACTTGCAAAGTTTTTTCATTAATTTGTTTGTTTGTTTATTTACAAGCCACTAGCTGTACCAAGGGCTATACGGCTCGGCTAGTGGGGAAGGTTAAATTAATGGAAAGAGGTCTGTGTCGTGGAGGAAGGGGAGAGTTTATCTATTGTCATTGCGTTGTTTTGGAGCATGCTTTTTGTTGTTGGTGGTAGTTGATGTTTTTGGTGGTGAGAGTTAATGAAGCACAGTGAAGTATATGTTCGATAGTGAGTTCATTTGAGGAGCATTTAGGGCATTGCGGGGGGGGGGTATGGATTGAGGAGGTGCAGGTGAGTGAGGTGAGTATGTGCAATTCTAAGTCGTGCTATTAGGGGTCATTCATTAATTAAGTATGGGCGATTTTGGCCATTTTTGACCTCCCTACCCCCGTGTAAGGAGACATAAGATTATTTGAACCCCCTCCCTCCCTTCTTACGTAAGATTTTTTCATAATTTTCCTAAAAAGTTTTAAAATAAATTAATATATTTTTGTGTGTGTGTGTGTGGGGGGGGGGGTTACCTGGTTATGTGGAAAACCTGTCACTATGGAAAATTTTGAAGTGGTTCGTTGAGTTTCCACTATAGACAGGGTTCATTGTACGTCTATTTACTCATCATTAGCGGCTGCATGCAAAAATATGTGTCGCCTGAGTGGTGGCTGCGTTAAAACTTACGTAAGAATGGCTTTTACCCCCCTCCCCCAACAGGGCCCTTACTATTTCTTTGCGTCGTGATTTCCGGTTGTAGATGATCCAAAGTATCGGTTTCTCTTTTATTGCACGGAGTTTGTTGTTGGATTCTTTATGCCAAGATTGGTGCCATTTTTGATATCCATTTTGCTTTTACTTCTTTCTTATCTATTTTTTTAAATTATTTAAACCTGCATTTCATTACTACTAAATTTTGTTCACTATCTACATCCACTCCTGGTGATGTCTTACAATCCGATATTTGATTTTTATATCATAGTATATATTTGATATATTCTTTCATCTTCTGGACTGTTTCAAGTAAGCTTTCTCATAGCAACTGGTGGAAGGAAGAAGATTAAAATGAAAACGTGCGCAGCTATTTTAAATTAATAGATGGGATATGGGATAGTTTATCAATGAATTACATTCAGTGAATGGGTAATTATTATAATTTGATTATTGAAAGGTAAAACTAAATTATCTGTTTCGATTAAATTGAACGTCAATTTTTTTAAATATTTTCCGGTTTATGTATCGCTTTCTTTCTTGCCCTCTTTCATTTCACTCTCCTAAATCATATTCACCGCATACCCTTTCTGCTCTTCTTCCTTCTACTCGGGCGTTCCAATCTCCCATTGTAATTAAATTTTCTTTTCCTTTTACCTTGCTTAATACTTCATAAATTGTTTCAACTTCTTCTTTAGTATAATTTCCTGTTGACATATAGCACTTACTTTATTCCCTACTGTCTTATTCATAAGGTTTGGTGAAGCGGCAGCACGCATACCAAAGAGGCTCTCCAGACACCGCACCCCTGGCCTCGGAATCTATCATTTCGAGTATCGTGTCGGTAATTAGAGGGGACGCTCTGAGGCTGGCCCGGGGCCCATTCCATCCCTCGTCGATTTGGGGTCGCGCTGTCTTGCCAGGGCCACTATGGGATGTCCTACTGGCAATACTCACCCAGGTTAACCTGGAATTTGATTGGGCCATAGTCAGACCGTGCTTCCTTCACCCCACAGCTCATTTTGGTTCGTGTTGAGGACGCAGGATGGTGCTGATAGCGAGGTGAACCCTGCCGGGGAGTAGCAGCAGCTTTAGGATGATACCAACATTTCTTATCCAGTGTGAGTTGTGCTCTGTTCTTCGGTCCTCTGCCCCGACCACTCTGTCTCCATCTTCTTGCGCGTGATGACCAAAACGAAGGCCAACACCCGGTTCCATCCGCGGTCACTCTTCAGCATTGCCAGAACCAAGATACCCGGCGCGAGACGGTCGATATGACCGTCGTTGTCGCTAACGTTGCCGGGGATCGATCGTTGTTACGGTCCCGCGCCTTTCCGGCTCCGAGGCCTTTTACTTGAACAGGGATCCTCTTCCTATCGATACGGTGCGTGCACACGGGACTGGGTGTAGGTGCCGGAGCACTTGTGGCCGCTCAGTACTTGAGTCGGGTGGAAGGTCAGTTGCCCATGGATACTCCCTGACCAGTGATCGAGGTCGCGTATTAGCGCTCGAGTTCACTCTTCTTTGAATGACTGGGTGAGTGTGTCTTTCTAGTTACGAAGCGTGGACCGTTGGATGTCTCGCTTGGCCCGAAGTGCCTCCCGTTTCATCCTAGCTTTCTTCTTTGCACCATATAATTTGTTCCTCCGCTATTTCCTCGACCTTGAGTTCGATCGGTGGTATTCACGCTAGTATGCCTACTGAAAATCTGCTTGCCCTACTTTCGCTGCTGTATTAATTATTCAGTAATCCCTCGTCCAAAATCATTTTCTTCTGGCCATCTCACTTCACTAATTCTTATCTCTAATATTTATGAAAGTGTTTGTTCGAGGTTGGCGATTGAACCGTATGAGCTGGGGGAGTTCGTACTTCCTGGATATGTTCGTATGAACTCTGAATAGGTTTTAAGCTATAAAAATTTTCGATACCCTTATTAGAAGGAGGGGCACAAAATTTTACCCCAACGGGGTCTCCTAATTTTCGTTTTTGATTTGGACGTTTCGGAAGTGTTATTGAACTTCTTCGTATTGTGCTGAAATTTGATGGCTGTAACTGCTTCCTATCAGAATTTCATTAAGGAGTAGAAATATCTAATCTTTAATATTTGTGTATTATTATGAAAGTGTTTGTGTCCCCCAATCCGGGTAGCAGGCTCCGTGGGGGATCTTGCCTGCATCAATCTACCATTTCCAACTAATTCAAACAAAAATTGGGAGGGATCGCGACGTTCGCAGGGCAACCAACTTGGCAAAATTGGTGAAACTAAAATTAATAAAAAAGTCGAAAAATCTGGGAAAATTGTGAAACCAAAAATTGAAAAATTAAAAATGTTGCATTTTAACTGCCAAGGCTTGGCAAGTGAAGATCGAATGATCGAATTCGAGGCTGCTGTATCAAATATTAATTGGGACATTATTGGCTTATCAGAAACTAAGAGGCTCGGCGATACCTTGTATAAAAGAAAAGGAGGGAATTTATTTTACAATTATGGAAGCTCAAGAGGTGATAGAGGGGTTGGATTTTTTGTCAAGAGGTAACATGGAGCCACGCGTAATCGAATTTAAAGGAATCTCGGAAAGAATTGCCGTTTTGAAGATTAGGTGGGGAGAGGGCAAAATTTTAACAATAGTTCAAGTTTACGCTCCTACTAGTACGCACCCAGAAGAAATAATTCTGGAATTTTATGACAAGCTGGATAGGATTGCGGTGCTCTCCACCGCGATCGACTTTTTTAAGGTTCGCGAATTATTCTAGTTTTAAACGCGGCGTATTGATCGGTGTTCGGCAAGGCGTCAAAAAATCGCGCACTTGAATTAGGATATTCGGATCATAGGCCAGCTTAATTTCATCATTTTCGATTTGGTTTAGGCTAAACAGCCTCGACTTGCTGGAACCAAATCGAGGGATCGTTGATAGAAAATTTATATGGCAGGAACGGTATCGATTTTGCCATGACGTTAGACGACGGAGACGAATTATAGGAACGAAAGAATTGTTTTCGAAATTGCAAACCGAATTTTCCGCGATCACGTCGAGGTCACCATTTGTAGCGCTTCGGAGGCTACAGCACGAGCGAGTTATCACCATTTAAAAAAAAAAAGAAGTTATTTGTTGGCGTGTTCAGAAGTACGAGTATATTTACACTGAATTTCGAAAAAGCGAGCGGAGAAAATAATTAGTGAGAGTGAGAGTATGAGATGACTTCAAAAGACGATTCCAGAGGAAGACTGTAGAAGACGATTGATTCACGAACATCGAGTCACTGCCTAGCCGGACAATTAGGTTTAAAAAATACGAGGGTGGAAGAATAGCGTGAGGAAAAGAAAGGAAAAAGGAAAAGATTCTTGGAAAAGAAAGAAAGAAGCAATTCGGTGTAGAGATGTTGTACAGGTAAAAGGCACAGGTTTTCGTAGGAAAACTGGCTTGGCAGGACTGGTAACAAATATACAATAAAAAACTATTTACAAAAGAATTCGCGAACCTTAAAAAAGTCGATCTCGGTGGAGAGCACCGCAGGATAATAGAGGAAGAGAAAGGAGATCTCAATCTTGTGATGGGCGACTTAAACGCAAAAGTGGGCATGGACATGCCCCCCCTCCATCAGTATTGGGATTTCCGCATAGGCCTCTCGAATAAGAGTGGCGATAAGCTAGTGCATTTGGCTCTGACGAATAATCATAAAATTGCCAACACCTTTTTCGACAAACCTGTTAATAAAAAATGGACTTGGCGAGCCCCGAATGATTCTATTAAAAACGAAATTGACCACGCACTAATAGATGACATAAGAGTGATCGAACACTTAGAAATCTTGAATAAATTTAATTTTTCCTCAGACCACAGAATCGCAAGGCTATCGATTAAACTACCCATCAAAACTAAATATAAACCAGCTAAATGCAGGCCCAAGTTTACAATTCCGATCTATAAATTATAAGAAGCTAACAATTTACTAAATTCTAAGCTAAACCACAAAAACAAGTATAACCTAGGTAGCATACAAGAACTCTATGACAAAATAGTGAGTGATTTGGAATCGGTGGCGAAGGAAGTGGGGAGAAGGGAGAGAATCCCAAAAACTGATAGCAAACTCAAGGCAAAAACTAAGGACTGGATTGCAAAAAGAGCCAAGCTAAAGCAAAACCATGTAAAACAGTAGCCGAAAAAATAGAACTTCCGGATCTTAACAAACTTGTCAAAAAAGAAATTAGGAAAGATATCCAGGACCTCGACTTCAGATTGGCTCAGGAGATTGTCGACCAAGAAGGTCAAAAAAGCTCTCTCGAAAGGCAGGAACCTATTCCCATACGTTAGTTCTCTGGAAGGCGGATCCAAACTTTATGGCGGATCAGAAATTATTAATGAAGCGACAAAATTTTACTCAAACCTCTATGCGTGCACGAACGGGGAAGAAAGTATGTATGATCTACCTGACAATGAGGATGGTATACCAACTGAGGACATTCCAGAGATAACGAAGGAAGAGGTGCTAAAAATTTTAGGTAAACTGAAAAGTACAAAAGTAGCAGGCCCTGATCAAATAGAAAATCACATCTTAAAATCGTTGGCACCCT
Source organism: Acanthococcus lagerstroemiae (assembly GCA_031841125.1). Taxonomy (NCBI): domain Eukaryota; kingdom Metazoa; phylum Arthropoda; class Insecta; order Hemiptera; family Eriococcidae; genus Acanthococcus; species Acanthococcus lagerstroemiae. The sequence goes on along the minus strand of CM063112.1, from coordinate 30,288,998 downwards.
CTCTTGCACCAACTCTGGCCTCTCTTTTCAACCAGATTATCTACCAAGGAATTACTCCGAGCCAATGGTATATTTCCGAGATCATTCTTCTACATAAGAAGGGCGATAGGGGAAACCTTAACAACTATAGACCGATAAGTCTTTTTAAAAATAATAAAAAACAGAATTCTTGGTACCCTTGATTTTCAACAACCAGTAGACCAAGCGGGTTTCCGTCAAGGTTTCTTCACCGTGGATCATATTCTGGTAATTAATCTTCTAATTGAAAAAATACAATTTCCCAATCCACTTTCTCTTCGTAGACTTCCAAAAAGCCTTCGATTCTATATACCACTCAGCAGTTTGGAATTCGCTCACTCAGCAGGGCGTAGAAAATAAAGCGGTGAAAGTTCTCCAGCACTTGTACTCGAATTCGGAGGCCTATGTGAAATTAGATACGGCTGGCGAGAAACTTAAATTGCAAAGAGGTGTGAAGCAGGGAGACCCTCTCTCTACCAACCTATTTAACTGTGTCCTCGAGTCAATATTCAGAACTCTGAACTGGGAAGGAAAGGGGGTGAAAGTTAATGGTTGGTGGCTAAATAACCTTCGCTTCGCGGACGACATAGTTTTGATTGGAAACAACATCTCGGAATTAAAAACGATGGCATATGAATTGTTCGAGGCAAGTAGACGAGTGGGCTTAAATGCAAATTTAGACAAGACGAAACTCATGTTGAAGGACGAAGGAAGGTTTAATCTGGGTGGCCACGAAATTGAAAAGGTTAAACGAATACAAATATTTAGAGCAAATTGTATCTCTAGAGGGCAAATCAAGAAAAGAAATTAGATCTCGAATTGCGAACGCCTGGAAAAATTTTTGGAACCACAAACACATCCTAAAAAGCAAAATGAAAAATAGTACAAAAACAAAAATTCTGGAATCATGTATACTCCCCACCTTGCTCTCTGGCGCACAATCATGGGCCCTCACTAACCAACTAACAAAAAATATCGTAACCACCTTTAACAGAATGTTAAGAAGCATTCTCAAAATTAAAATCTCCGAAAAAGTTAGCCTAGTGGGAATTAGGAAAAGAACAGGAGCAAAGAAGATCTCTCCGGCAATTTACAAATTGAAACTGAATTACGGGACATCTAATAAGAGGGAAAGACAACTGGACCAAAAGATTAGTGGAATGGACTCCATGGGACCTGGTAAGGAATATAGGGCGTCCGACAACCAGATGGCGAGACCTCATGGTTAAAAACTTTGGAATTCTGTGGTCAAGATCTGCAAAAAATCGAATTAGCTGGAAAAAATTGGTAGAAGCCTATGCCCGGAGACGGGCGGACAGGAAGGATTAGCGACCTGTCACGTCGAACTACGTCATTCTGAGAGATGTTACTTCGTAAATACGATGTACGATTGGTCAAGCTTATTGTTTATGCTTATAATTTATGTAGAAACGTTCGCCGACGGTTCGCCGCCGTCCCCTGTATGGCTACAAATAAATGAAAATGTTTGTTTGTCTATGCCCCTTTCGGCGGATCCAGGGGCGTTAGAAATATGGTATCCATCTCTTTTGGACCTCATCGAGTCTAAATTCAAAATTACACGCAACTCTGCCCGGGGTCTCCCTTTCTTCCTGCTCTGTAGCGATGCTGAGGGTGCTGATACGGAGCTGGCTTGGCGTTCACTGGTTTCTCGGGGAGGGGGTCTACGTTCTCCGGGGTCTTCAGCCGGTGGGTCGGGGGTTGCTAATTATATCTAATTAAAATTTTTTCATCTCTTTCTTTATATTTTCTAATTTGCATACCTCATTTAGTATCCTCACATCCCATGTCCCAATTCTCAGTTCTGATAGTTTCTTACTGTAGTCTCCGCCTGGATATCCGAATGAGAGACTTTTAACTTCTGGAATTATTATTCACTTTGTGAGTGTCATCACAATTGTGTTGGTGGAGATGCATCCCCGGGGAAGAATACTGATGTAGTTTCCTCTTGCTTTCATCAGGGTTTATCTGTGTCGGAATTTTCCTTCTCCTATGTACTTTTAGTTCTTCAAGCCCCCTCACCACGCACATAGAAGGGGATATTCTGCCGAATCTTGGTTAATATAGTCTGTTCCTTCAAGAATTTGACTTGATTGCTTTTTGCATAGAACCCTCATGCCTTAACAGTTGATGCTATGACGTCATAAAGTATTTTTTTATGTCGGCGAGCCCCCTGTTTTACATATTTCGTTAATATTTTTTTATTCGTTCGTTTGAACGATCCCTCGAGTCTGAACTTTCGATAACTTGAAAACAAAGTGTATACGACACTAAAAACAATCGATAAACCATTTCGTTGCAAATACCGTCGACGTAACGACACGACGATAATTAACCGAAACGAAAAATTAAGTACATGTCCCTCTCGCGTTATAAGGAAAGCGTGGCTGGTCGTCGTAATTTCGATGCAAATTTTCGACCAATTTAACGACGCAACTCTTCGGCGATTTCGCTCCACCCGGCTTCGCTCCCAAACGTGGGAATTAATTGCTTTTAATGACGCAAATTTGCATCGATCTCGAAATTTCCGCGGGTAGACGACGTCGTACACATGACGGTATACTGCTATTGCGGAAGTACAGCATGTACGCCCTTGCTCCAGTCGTATTTTTTGAGAGAAGAGTTGTACCCTCTGCTGTGTGCACACAGCAGGCTTTGAGCACGCACCACGATGAACAGGTAATCGATGAGCCACGCATTGTTTTGGAATGTAATCTGTTTCGCCCAAACGAAAGTTGAGCGGCCAACTTTGGCGTAGCGCCGGGGTTATCATTACACGCATCCAAGGGTGAAATTACAACTCGGTGGCTTTTTATTTACACTTCTTTTTTTTTCTTCGCCGAGTATGTTTGCTCTTTTGCGATTTGAATCACAGTCGAACGATGTATGAGCTCAAAGGCACTTCTTCCGCTTTTCCATCCCCTTTATTGTTTTCTGGAACGCTAACGTGGGTGCGGAGACGCAGATGCCACATTCTGAAATCTATCGCAACACACCTGTCTAGAATGACATATCATCAGTTCAGCTGTAAGTGTAAACCTATCGAAATTAAATCAAAGAACGATATACAGGGTGTTTCATAGAGTAGCTCCTTCTAATTTTTTCTATTGGATCGAGATGGCACACATGGGTATCTTCAAGGGCTGAGATCTGGTTTATTTTGGGGATAAAAAAACTTTTTCTACGCCTTAGGATGGTTGGATTGTACCATCTAATTTAGAATTTTCAGTAAAAGTATCTACCTAGGAGAGAAAAAAAAACAACTTTATAGCAGTTAACGTGGGTTAGAAAAGCTAATTTTAAAAAATAAATTGATATTTAAAATAATTAATTGATTGTTTTTCATTAATTGATGCTTTCGATAAATCATTTAAGGTATAATCGACGTTTTTGATTAATTGATTGTTTTCCATGCATCAGTTGCTTTTAGTTAATTAATTTAGTTGGTTCTTGATAATCGGTAGTTTTTAATTCATTATTTTCGACGAATCAATTATTTTTGATAATTTTAGTGATTTTAAATAACTGATGTTTTCTGACTAAAACCTATTATTTTGCATTATTCAGTTCTTTAATTTTTAATTATTCGGTAATTATTTAAGGATTTATGTTTATAACTGATTGACAACTTTTGAATAATCTATTGCTTTTTAATTTCTTAACTGTCTTCACTTAATTACACTACACAACAGTATAAAAAACAATGGAATGAGATTATATGATTTTAGCTATATTTTGAATGCTGAATACGAAAGCATTGACCATTTTTCTCAAGAACCTCTCGTTTTCCATATTCAAAGTAAAAATGTTATCAAAATTTTTCTCGTTTTATTCCTTTTTGTCATCCGCGAATGGCTACACCGATACTGATAACAATACTGAACGCATATAGTTGTTTGATCAGTGGTATCATCTTGATGATATTAAAATTCGCATTCAAGAAAGGTGATAAGGGGGGAAAATGAACTATAATCCGAAAATTCTCATCGGCATTTAATTTCTCGTTGAAAATATGTACGTACTTATAAAATCTATATGTTCTAAGTTCTAGTGTCATTGTTCCCCCCCCCACAAAATCTCAAATTATTGTTGTGTAGTGTTATTTTCAATTACTTTATTTTTAAATAAAAATATCCTTTATATTATTTCTTTCATTAATTAATTGTTTTTGATAAATTATCTGTTTTTGGTTTATTAATTGTATTGGATTAACTAGTTGTCTCAAATAAATGATTGATTTTCAATTGTTCAATTAGTTTTGATTAATCAATGTTTTTAATTAAACAAATTAATCAGAAACATTGATCAAAATGATTGAATAATTAAAAACCATTGATAATTAATTAAATTAATCAAAAAATTATTATTAGTCAAAATAATTGAATAATTAAAAGAAACTAGGGGGCTTAGCCCCCTGGCCGCTTCGCGGCCCAACCCCCCGCCGTCACTCGTTTCGCTCGTGCCGGCCTTACTCGGCGCTTCGCGCCTCGTCCAACCGCCACAGTCCTCAGTGTGTAGTCTGAAACTTTTGTCCTGAGTTGAGATTTGCTTTGTGCTTCTTTTGCTCCCCCTCTATCAGCAGTCCTCAATCTTCCACCATGAACCCTCTTCCATCCTTTCTTCATCACGATCCTCCTCCTCCTCCACCACGACTCCGTCGTTGACCATGGTTGCTCTCCGCCTCCACGGTCACACCTCAACAGTCGCAACCCTCCTTAGCCACAAACTCCTCCCCCACAATGGCCATAGTCCTCCACCTAGTCTCCCCGGATCACCCACTTCCACCACGAGTGCCCTCCATTAGGGCCACGTCCTTCGACCACCCCACACCACTTTGGCCTTCATTTTCGTTCACGTACCACACCCCCCACCAAGACCTCTTCACCCATCACTACAACCTCCCCAATGGCGGCCTTAGTCCCTCTCTACAGCCTTCCCCTTCTGCGGCTCCATCGCCCTACGGCCTCCTCGCTCAACCACCACGAAGATCTCCTGGTCCTCCAACCAGGAGCTTCCACCACCATGACCAACCCTCCTCCACGAAAACCCTTCCCTTCAAGACCACATGCCCGGGACCAGAACCTTTCGCATCAGGGCCTTCATTCGCCTTCCCGGCCGCCTCTCTCACCAAGGACTTCCTCCTCCATCAGGACCTCTTACACACCATCCCCCCGAGACCTTTATCTTCCTCTACAGTCCCCGCCACCGCCGTGGTTTTCCTTCCTTTCAGGAGCTCCCTCTTCCACCATGAGTACCTCTTACACCCCCGGGCCTTTATCTACCAAAATTTTACTGCCCCTCCAGGATCCTCAGCCACCACTACCTCCTCCTTCCTCAATGGCCACCCTCTCCTACCAAGGATTTCCTCCGCCACGAGGACCTCTCACCCACCACTACCCCCTGGGCTTCATCTCCCATCAGAGCCCCTGTCCTCACTATGGCCCTCCAACCCTCTGGAAAATGCCTGACCATCTACCCAGGAGCTCTCACAACCATGACCACCCCTCCCCCGAGCACCCTTCTCCCTCAAGACCTCACCCCGCCGCCAGCCCCTCCCGCACCACGGCCATTTCTCTCTAAGGTCCCCTCTCTCACCAAGGACTTTCGCCTCCACCAGGTCCTCTTACTCCCGCCCCATCCAGGGCCTTCATCTTCGTCCACAACCCACGCTCCCATAGGGGCTCTCCTCCCCCTTCAGGAGCTTCCTCCACAACCATGAACCCCTCCTGAGGGTAGGCTACCCCTGGAAAATTCAGTAATTAAGGGGCCGGGTAGGCAACCTGCAGCGACTTGTGATCTTGAAGATGATGGGTAATTATGTCATTTTATGTCTTTTTATGTCTTTTATATGTTGGTTATGTCTTAAAACTTGGAGATCTTTTATATTAGAACAGCACTACCTCCTCCTTCCTCAATGGCCACCCTCTCCTACCAAGGATTTCCTCCACCATGAGGACCTCTCACCCACCACTACCCCCTGGGCTTCATCTCCTTTCAGAGCCCTTGTCCTCACTATGGCCCTCCAACCCCCTTGAAGATCCCAGACCATCCACCCAGGAGCTCTCACAACCATGACCACCCCTCCCCCGAGAGCCCTTCTCCCTCATGAGCCTACCCCGCCGCCAGCCCCTCCTGCACAACGGCCACTTCTCTTCGAGGTCCCCTCTCTCACCAAGCACTTTCTCCTCCACCAGGTCCTCTTACTCCCGCCCCACCCAGGGACTTCATCTCCGTCCACAGCCCACGCCCTTACAGGGGCCCTCTTCCCCCTTTAGGAGCTGCCTTCTCAACCATGAACCCCCTTCTGAGGGTCGGCAACCCCTGGAAAATTGAGCAATCAAGGGGTTGGGTAGGCAACCTTCAGCAACTTGTGATCTTGAAGATTATGGGTAATTATTTCATTTTATGTCTTTTTTATGTCAGTTATGTCTTAAAACTTAGAGATCTTTTATGTTAGAATAGATTATGTCCTTGAAAGTAGCTGATCTGCCCCTGCAATTTTTCGGATTTTTAGGTAGGCAACCCGCAGTGCGTTTTTTTTCTCCCGGAGGTGGCGCTGGCGGCGGATTTTACTTTTTTAGTATATAGAGAGATATAGAGAGATTAATTAAACAAAAGTATTGATTAATTAAAATAAATCAAGAAATGCAGTTTGAAACATTACTGATTATTAAAGACAAGTATTAAATTGAAAATAGTAAATTGATCATAGATAATTGATTAATCAGGAATAACTAATTAGTTAAAATCACTTAAAGTATCAAAAGCAATTACTTAATGACAAACAGTTGCTTGATCCAAAACAACTGATTCATATAAAACAATGCCTATAATTAAACACAATCAACTGATTAAAGATGATGAATTAATCAAATGAATTTTATGAAGTAAAATCAATTGATAAATAAAAAAGAATCAATTAATTAAGAATAATAAATTAATAAAAAAAACAACTGCTGAATTAAAAACAATCTATTGAATGAAACAGAGTTCATTAGTTAAATTAAATTAGAATAATAAATCGAAAGCAATCACTAAACCAAAAACAACTGATTAACTTAAAACAGAGAATCAATTGAAAATATACAAGTTATTAAAACAATCAATTAATCAAAAATAAGAAAGTTACATGAATAAAAACAGTTGACAAAGTAAAAAGCATTGATTATAGTTATATGAAAATAATATTGGTTAATGATGGATTGTACAACATACTTCCGGCAGGACACTGCGTTACCAGTCCTACCACCTACACAAATTAATAGAAAAATAACTGTCCTTCCAGCAGGACTGCAGCGTCTCACTGTACTCAGTGCTGAATGTAAATGCAGCGCAAAAAAAAAAAAAAAAAACACGTTGAATTCTGATAATTCTAAGGTCTAAACCATACAAAAGTCCTACATGAAGCGCTTCTGGTAGGACGTAGTATTGTACATTCTATCATCAAAAACCTATATTAGGCAAAAATAATTAATGAATCAAAAAACTGTTGATTAATTAAAAACAGAAAACTGAATAGTAATTATTTATGAAAGAAAACAATAATAATTTATTGCCAGTGTCTTTAATTAATCAATTGTGACGTGGAATCATGAAGTGTGCCTCTTGTGTTAAAAAATCATTTTTCACTTTCTTAACAATTCTTATAGAAAAATTTACGCTCTATCGAATGAAACTAATCGCAGCTTCCTATCTTAATTAGTTTATCTACAAATTGCATTTAAAAATTACGTCAAAAGTTTAAAAACATCTGTTTACAGGACGTTGTGTGAAACAGGCCTATAGGAATGACAGAGAACAAAAATTTGAAACGCGGTTGTCATAGCAACGCGTAAACGCTCCACCACAGATGTACACGCTATGTACATCTGTGCGCACCACTACCACCATCCCATCTTTAAACTTGTTGAATTCAAAAACCTGTTTTCGCACAAGAGGCACATTTCATGATTCCAGGTCACAATTCTTTTTCACTTATCAATTGTGTTTCAATTAATCAAGTGTTTTTAATCATTTTTTTATCTTATCTATCATTCTTAGTTCTTTTACTGTCTTTGAACAATGGATTACTTGTGATGAATCAATATTTTTGATTAATCAATTAATTTTGATTACGCAGTTGTTTATGATGGGCTAGATTTTTTAGTTAATCAGTTGTTTACAATTAACTTATTGTTTTCAGTTAATCATTTGTTTTTGATGAATCAGATATTTTGGCTACTTTTGAATTTTTTTTAATGATCATATTATTGTTATTTATTAACCAGTTGTTTTTGGTAGTCAATTTTCGATTAACCAGTCATAGATAATTTTGCCACACAGTTTGGTCAAGAGTACAAGCTATATGGCTTTGTGAACAAAAACATCAGCTTAAAAACATCGTAATGGAGTTATTTGATTTGCTGAGTTTGAAAGTTCAACCAAATTTTCAACCAGATCTCAAATGGGGCTTAAGATTTGTATTTTTCTTCCTTCTAAAAGTCAGTTTAATCCGCCCCCCCCCCATACATCGGTTGGCGAGATTTCGATCTGTGGTGTTTGCCTGTTTTATAGCACGGATAACCGTATAAAGGGAGTCTTGGTCCGCTGAACACGGGGTTTGGTCATTTCGTTGGAGCTCGCTAGACCCCACACGTTAACCAGATTTCGATACTTGGCCAAATAATACCTACTGATCCCGATTCGTTCTGAAAGTCCCCAGACTATTTTCGCTAACTTTGTGTATCACCAGTGTAAAGACTCTCAGAAGTATTCGCATTACTACAACGTTCTGAGGCCTCGGTGAAAACGCCGACGCAGTGAGGCCCCACGTTGCCAATTCTCACCATTCCTCTATACCTATGGAGGACGTTGCGAAGGTCGCAAATTGTGGAGTGAAGTTCGCGAGTAGTGGTTTACTCTGAAATCGGATTAAGAACGGGCTTGTAAAGCTAATTTGAAATTGTGTGTATTGGTGCCTGTATTTCGCGGCCGCTGAGAGGTCACACACCTGAATTATTTTAGGTATCGCTGTGGGGCCACTATCTTGTATTCTACCAAGCACTCACTCTTAATTCCAAAATTAGTAGAATCATGATACTACAAAGTCTGAGAATCCACAGTTCATCGACTGAAGTATCAGCATGGGTTATACATGGGTCACTCTCCCAATACTTCAATATTTGTCAAAAAAAACTAAGAATGTTAGAAAATAATTTTTTTTTGTGAGATAAGTGTAAATCTCTTCTATCATGTCAATCAACCAAAAAGTTCAAAATACATAACCTGACATATAGCTAACTAGCATCCCCAAACTGTGAAATTACGGTCAAAATTCCATCATCGTCTATGTAACCACTCACGGATTTTTCTTAAAAACGCATCACACAGACAGACATTTCTAATAAAAAATTTATGTGGAATGTTTGTTGTGCAAGTCATTTGAGGACGGTGCCCAAAATTTTGACCCCTCAAGAGGGTCTACCAGCTACGTTGAAGTTGTGTAACCACTTTTATTCCTTCGTAGTTTGCACATTTTTATAGTGCTTATTGTGGGTGACATTCGTTTCACGAAAAAAAGTAGAAACCCTGAATCCTTATAGTTAGAAGGAGGTTATGTCTCGTCCACAAAATAATTTCCAAAAATTCCGAAGTTAACATGGTTATACAAAATGTTTTTTTAAACTGAAAATCGACTTTCCGTACTCTAAATTTTCCTTTGTAGACTACAGTAATAAACTGTGAAGCAATTATCACAAGTATCGAATAACCGCATACTTGTAGCAAGCCAACACTGTAGAATATACAAACGTGCTCAGTATTAAATTTTTTCAAAGTACTAGCTGCCTACAGTCAATTTATACACAAAATATTCCTTCGTCGTCTACAAGATTTTTTCTCTTCGTCATATCCAAGTAAGACCCCTCAAAAAATCTATCCAAAATATATTTAAATTGATAAGCTTGCCTCTAATCGACTACCTATCGGTAAGGATCCTCGAGTTATCGATTTAATCGATTTTCCTGCATGCATAACACTGAAAATTGAAATAAAGGATCCGGAAAAATTTTCTTACGCTTCCCGTATTAAAAAGCATATTCCACTGATTGCGTCACGTATCCAATACTGCCGTGTTAAACAAGAACAATCTATGTGCACATTTAGGGAATTTGAGGGTGATTATGATCCGAGTGTATCGGTCTCTGTATTTTGTGGCCGTTGGGAGGTCACACACCTGAATTTTTGCTATCGCTGTGGGGTCACTTACTTCTATCACATGGAGGTGCTTTCACTTTTTCCACTGAGGACTCCGGGAAGACATTCATATGTTTGGAGAGTTAGAATGGTGTGTGGGTTTGTACTCAAGTTAATATCAGTACACTGGTTCGTCTCAATTCGCTGTAAGAAAGCACTTTACCTCGCGTGAAATAATGTGCACCACCACCGGGTGGTAACACAAGGCATGTAGTAGACACCAAGAGAGGAAACGTAAATTCCTGTAGACTTCAATTTACCGAGTGCACCACCACCGGATAGTGACACAAGGCTTGTAGAACACACAAAACGAACGACGACCATAGGAAAATGCGACTTCTCAAACAAAATGTAAATATAACAGGTAGTAAATAATAAAATCGTCTGGCTTGATCCGTAGCAGTATTCATTTCCATTTCGGAAAGAGAAACACAACAAAACGAGCACAGGTAATAGGTATGCAGTACTAATACACAGTAACGTCAAAAAACCGAGCACAATAACGTGCAGCATGGAGCACAATAACGTGCAGCATGGAGCACAATAACAGAATGCCAGGTCTCGGTGGCTCGCCACCGATCCAAATTCCAGAACTGGACTTCCCACATTGGCTTCCGTCCTGTATGTTCATGGTCACACGTGGACCAATGGAGATATATTTCATAGTAGTACGTGGACCAATGAGGGGACCGAAACCACTACAGGGGGCGAGCCGCACACTCAAATGCGTCCCAATTATCGTCACAGGCGGGGTCTATCCTAACAGGTAGGGGAAAGCCGAGTTTGAGCAGAGCGTCGAAAGGTTAATTAATCACAGTTGATTATTACAATTAATTAATACAGTTGAATCATATTAGAGTTGAATCATATTGGAGTTGTATTAAATTATTGTTATTACTATTACTATTATTATTATCATAAATTTCCACTAAGTCGAGTCGAAAATGATGAATTTTCGACATCTTGTATTGAGGGTTGTTAAGAACTGAGTGTAATGGTCTCTGTATTTTGTGGCCGTTGGGAGGTCACACACCTGGATTTTTGCTATCGCTGTGGGGTCACTTACTTCAATCACATGGAGGTGCTTTCACTTTTTCCACTGAGGACTTGGGAGGACATTCAAATGTTAGGAGAGTTAGAATGGTCTGTGGGTTTGTACTCAGTAATTATCAGTACACTGGTTAGTCTCAATTCGCAGTAAGAAAACACTTTACCTTGTATTGAGGGTGATAATGATCTGAGGGTATCGGTCTCCGTATTTTGTGACCGTTGGGAGGTCACACACCTGGATTTTTGCTATCGCTGTGGGGCCACTTGATTCTATCACATGGAAGGGCATTCACTTCCTTCACTGAGGACTCTGGGAGGACATTGCAAGGATTGGAGAGGTAGAATGGTCTGTGAGTTTGTACTCAGTTATTATCAGTACCCTGGTTAGTCTTGATTTGCAATAAGAAAACACTTTACCTTGTATTAAGGCTGGTTAAGAACTGAGTGTATTGGTCTCTGTATTTTGTGGCCGTTGGGAGGTCACACACCTGGATTTTTGCTATCGCTGTGGGGTCACCTACTTCTATCACATGGAGGTGCCTTTACTTCCTCCACTGAGAACTCTGGGAAGACATTCAAATGTTTGGAGAGTTAGAATGGTCTGTGGGTTTGTAAACAGTTATTATCAGTAGACTGGTTAGTCTCAATTCGCTGTAAGAAAGCAATTTCCTCGTATTGAGGGTGATAATGATCTGAGTGTATCGGTCTCCGTATTTTGTGGCCGTTGGGAGGTCACACACCGGAATTTTTGCTATCGCTGTGGGGACACTTACTTCTGTCGCATGGAAGTGACTTCACTTCCTCCACCGAGAACTCTGGGAAGACATTCAAATTTTAGGAGAGTTAGAATGGTCTGTGAGTTTGTACTCAGTTATTATCAGTACCCTGGTTAGTCTTGCTTTACAGTAAGAAAGCACTTTACCTCGTATTAAGGGTGATTATGATTCGTGTGTATCGGTCTCTCTTATTTTGTGGCCGTTGGGAGGTCACACACCTGAATTTTTGCTATCGCTGTGGGGTCACTTACTTCTATCACATGTAGGTGCTTCCACTTTTTCCACTGAGGACTCTGGGAGGACATTCAAATGTTAGGAGAGTTAGAATGCTCAGTGGGTTTGTACTCAGTTATTATCAGTAGACTGGTTAGTCTCAATTCGCTGTAAGAAAGCACTTTACCTCGTATTGAGGGTGAATAAGGTCCGAGTGTATCGGTCTCTGTATTTTGTGGCCGTTGGGAGGTCACACACCTGAATTTTTGCTATCGCTGTGGGGTCACTTACTTCTATCACATGGAGGTGCTTTCACTTTTTCCACTGAGGACTCTGGGAGGACATTGATAGGATCGGAGAGGTAGAATGGTCTGTGAGTTTGTACTCAGTTATTATCAGTACCCTGGTTAGTGTCAATCCGCTGTAAGAAAGCACTTTTCCTCGTATTGAGGGTGATAATGATCTGAGTGTATCGGTCTCCGTATTTTGTGGCCGTTGGGAGGTCACACACCTGGATTTTTGCTATTGCTGTGGGGCCACTTGATTCTATCACATGGAAATGCCTTCATTTTCTCCACTGAGGACTTTGGGAAGGCATTCCAATGTTTGGGGAGATAGAATGGTCTGGAGTTTGCACTCAATTATTATCAGCATACTGTTTAGTCTCAATTCGCAATAAGAAAGCTCTTTACCTCGTATTAAGGGGTCATTAAAATTTGAGTGTATCGGTCTCTGTATTTCGTGGCCGTTGGGAGGTCACACACCTGAATTTTTGATATCGCTGTGGGGTCACTTCTATCACATGGAGATGGTTTCACTTTTTCCACTGAGGACGTTGGGAGGACATTCAAATGTTAGGAGAGTTAGAATGGTCTGTGGGTTTGAAGTCAGTTATTATCAGTACACTGGTTAGTCTCAAGTCGCTGTAAGAAAGCACTTTTCCTTGTATTGAGGATGATAATGATCTGAGTGTATCAGTCTCCGTATTTTGTGGCCATTGGGAGGTCACACACCTGAATTTTTGCTATCGCTGTGAGGCCACTTGATTCTATCACATGGAAGTGCATTCACTTCCTTCACTGAGGACTCTGGGAGGACATTGCAAGGATTGGAGAGGTAGAATGGTCTGTGAGTTTGTAAACAGTTATTATCAGTAGACTGGTTAGTCTCAATTCGCTGTAAGAAAGCAATTTCCTCGTATTGAGGGTGGTAATGATCTGAGTGTATCGGTCTCCGTATTTTGTGGCCGTTGGGAGGTCACACACCTGGATTATTGCTATCGCTGTGGGGCCACTTGATTCTATCACATGGAAATGCCTTCATTTTCTCCACTGAGGACTTTGGGAAGGCATTCAAATGTTTGGGGAGATAGAATGGTCTGTGAGTTTGCACTCAATCATTATCAGCATACTGTTTAGTCTCAATTCGCAATAAGAAAGCTCTTTACCTCGTATTAAGGGGTCATTAAAATTTGAGTGTATCGGTCTCTGTATTTCGTGGCCGTTGGGAGGTCACACACCTGAATTTTTGCTATCGCTGTGGGGTCACTTACTTCTATCACATGGAAGTGGTTTCACTTTTTCCACTGAGGACTCTGGGAGGACATTCAAATGTTTGGCGAGTTAGAATGGTCTGGTGGTTTGTACTCAGTTATTATCAGTAGACTGCTTAGTCTCAATTCGCTGTAAGAAAGCACTTTACCTCGTATTGAGGGTGGTTAAGAACTGAGTGTATTGGTCTCTGTATTTTGTGGCCGTTGGGAGGTCACACACCTGGATTTTTGCTATCGCTGTGGGGACCCTTACTTCTATCACATGGAGGTGGTTTCACTTCTTCCACTGAGGACTCTGGGAAGGCATTCAAATGTTTGGGGAGATAGAATGGTCTGTGAGTTGGCACTCAATCATTATCAGTACACTGTTCAGTCACAATTCGCAATAAGAAAGCTCTTTACCTCGTATTAAGGGTCATTAAAAATTGAGTGTATTGGTCTCTGTATTTCGTGGCCGTTGGGAGGTCACACACCTGAATTTTTGCTATCGCTGTGGGGTCACTGTCGTGTATTCTACCAAGCACTCATCTTAATTCCAAAATGAATGTTTTTTATGTAACTTGGAGAATTTACGAGTATTATGTTAATCAAATGGAATCTATCCAGAAATCAAACATTGGACAGTTGTTGTAGTTGTAGTTGGTTAACGATTGACGCCAGAAAAGTGAAATTTGAGGAATTTGGAACTGAGGTATGCGATACTCACGAAAAATAGTGTTATTTAACCTAATAAGGCCCAGCCTGGTACGATCAATTGATTATCATTTCAGGTATAACTTACTCATAAATTCCTAGTTGCTTAACATTTTATTTATCGAATTTCAGGTCGGGCTTATTAGGTATCAGGTGGCCCAGCCTTCGTTGGTGGGCTGGATTTATCAAGTTTTGAAAAAGGGGTATTTTTATTAGAAGATCTGAGGAACGTAGAGCAGTCTAGAAAAATTTCAAGCTAGCCACTTTTTAAATATTGCAGTCGACGACTATAACACGAAGAAGGAAAAAACATGAAATCACTTACATGCAAGTCTGGAGAGCCAAGACCTTAAACCAGGGCCTTATTGAGCTCACCTACCTTGATACGCGCATGAGGATCACGTCTCACACTCGGCTCACATGAGCATGTCATACATGCGAAGACTCTTGTAAGCTGATATTTCGATTTATGGTCATTATCAGGGCTGCAATTTTTATGCACAAAAAATAGCGAAATATGCGCATATTTTATGCACTGAATTCAGTCTAAATAATATGCCGAAAATATGCGTCAAAATTGTAAGATATGCGTAAATATGTAAATACAATATGGGTATTGGGTATATTTTTTCAAAAGAAAAATTAAATTGGATACACTGAGGCAATTTTTATCATAGTTTAAAATGATCCAGCCAAGTATCTCCTTAAGAGTCCAATCTTCTTTTAATAGGAGATGCACCCAGGGGATAATGCACCTATTCGTAATTTCTTGGTGACTGATGAATGTGATGCAGGCAAGAGAAACGCTATCTCACATGCAAAAGAACATATTTTTCTAAAAGCTTGTCTACTAATTCATTAACCATTAGGTCTTCACAATTTTTTTGGAGTCGGACATCATTCTCAACATTACAAAACTAATTTTTTGTGGGGAAGAAATTGAAAAATAAGCAGAATTCGTGCAAAATACGCGGTAAATGCCAAAATATGTGAAATATGCATGATGAAGTGCTGCTTCATTGACTCAGAATTCTGTGATTCGTTAACATCTTTTGATACTTATACCTATACGCCATAGATACAAATACGAGTATACATTCGCATAAAAATTGCAGCCCTGGTAATTTATTATAATAGAATCTTCCAATTTTGTTTCCTCTTTCAAGATATAATTTGCTGATTCTTAAATTTTTAAATGACCATGACTGAAAATAAATGACCTGAATGACTGTTAAACACTTTAATACAACATACTACACCCCTCCCCCCCCCAAAAAAAAAAAACCACCAACGCAGATGAATGTAGGCCAACACTACTGATAAAATTACCCCCAAAATATTTTCCAGCGACGCCACTGGTAAAAATTCATGATAACGGCCCACGAACACACATCAAATACATTATCGGACTATACACATCCTTACCAATATGAGTTAGCTGTAACGACAGGCCAGGCTGTTAGTCGCTGCGGTTCAACAAATGTATGAGTTTTTCGCGTATTTAGCTCGGTGTCTGGAATGTTGTCCTAAGCGGCAACGTTGCACATTGTGTATCAAAAATGGCCTCAGAACGTACATGATTTTCGGAAATACAGCTAAAACGGTTGACCCCACAACGCCGTCCAGTTCCGCATTCACGGGTGTATTTCATACACACACGTGAGACCTCATAAGGTACGGTTTTTCTCTATTCTTTATTTTTGAGTGTAAGTGAAATCAGTGTTAGCGGTTTTGTAGAAAAACACCGACATGCTGGTGTGTACAGTGTCGCCAACGTTCTAACAGCATTTTAAAGCGCTTTTTCAAGAGACCCCATAACGTACGGTTACACCGGAGGACCTCCCTTTGTACGGTTATTCCGTATAGGTGTGCGTGGGGTCGGTGGATGGATGGATGGGTGTGTATGTGTGGGAGTGGAAATATATCAAGAAGGGCGACGTGTAAAGAAATTTTTATGTGAGAAAAAAAAGAGGATGGGTGGATATTGGTCTACGACTTATTTTACCTACGGATATTCATAATGCCGACTACATCCCAAAACTTGGAAATTTGTCAAAAAACGCCTACCTGTTCAAAAATTCTCCATAACGGCCAACTAATCACACTTTCCGACTTATATTCAAAAAGTGCAACTAAATGGCTGAAACTGAACGAAAACTTACCGAGACAGAAAATGCCAGTTCGATACACAACAACTGCCCAATGTAAAAAATAAAAAAAAAAAAAGAATTTGTCAAGAAATGCCACCTCCCGAGACTCGTAGAGATGTCACACATCCTCACCTCTTCCTAGCTTCGCCACTAGGTATTGGAAGAGGATGTTTTAGTCACTACTTCTGAAAATTCTATAATATTTTTGATTTGACTCTGATTTTTGACCCTGAAATCCGGGTTTGATCTTTTTAAATAGATAAAATTAGCTTAACTTTGAAAGTTGAATAGCACCCTGGAACATTCGTAGCGTTTTCTTGGACCGATGAGTTCAAAAATGTCCTCCCACCTTGATTATAGCACCAAATTTAACTTTTCTTCTTTAGAAGGGACCAGTTTACCTTTGCTAAAAACACTGAACAAACTATTAAAATGGAGATTTTTTGGGTTGCTGACTTCGAAAATTCTCTAAAACATTTAATCTGACCCTGATTAAGGTCCCAAAACGCAGTTTCACTCTTTTAGACGGGCAAAATAAACCCAATATAGAAAATTGAACAAAGTATCGGCATAGGGACTTTGTGTTTTGCTGACTTTAAGAATTCAATCAAGTTTTCCATACAACTAAATTGGTGCTCTGAATTCATTTTTTTTTTTCAATTGGGCTAATTTAACTTACCTTAAGCAAATCAATACGGGGGAGGTCTATGCCCGCGTGCGGGGTGCGTTGACCTGACGGTGTACAATGTATATAACTTTGTCTGCGCTGTACACTAGGTCTACGAAGACTGTAATAATAATAATAATAATAATAATAATAATAATAATAATGATAAAGCAAATCAAACGTTGTGGAATAAGGGTTCTTTGGATCACCGATTTTGAAACCTAATTTAATCATGCATCCGATCCCGATCTGGGCCTCAAATTTGAATTTGACCGATAAAAATGAGAAAAGTTGTAAAAATTTCAACCAATTTCTTATGTTTTACAAAAGGTAGGGGTGAGTTGACGGTAGTTTTGGAGAGTTTGAAAAGAAGAGTAACTAAACCATAACATTCGAAAAACGCCTAAATACCTGAGTAGGAAAATTTCGCATGGCAAGAGGTCTAATAATTTTTCCTCAGTTTCTGAAATCAATAAGACCACAATAAAACCAACATAAACCAAAAAGCAGGGGCGGATCTAGGATTACATCTCGGCGGGGGGGGAGGGGGCGGCGTTATGGAAATGAAATTTTTTCTGTTTTTTCGTGTGTTTTTTTTTGTTTTTTCTTTCCACGAAGGGAGAGGTGTAAACACCCCCATAAATTCGCGCCCGCTAAAAAGAGTCAATTCCCTATTTAAAAACAAAAAGGGAAACCAAAATTCTTATTTGAAATGAAATTTTGAACAAGGAATATCAAGCTTAGTAAAAAAAACTCTGAAGATCAACAAATCTAGACCAGAGACAGACGAGAAGAAGACAAACAAAATCATAAAATTTAAAACGACTAAATCTGAACTGAAAAATAAACAAAACTGGAGACCAAAAGAATTTTATACAAATCCAGAAAACAGGGACGTAACTATAGGGGTGCGCCCCCCCCCCATTGTAATCCAGTAGTCGGCCAATTTGCGATTTTAATTACTTAGTCGGCAAAATAAATTAAGTAAGAAATCGTCCTTTGATTATTAAATGCTGTAACAACGTCAATTAATGTTTCTTCTTTATTTCATTATCGTATTTTTGTACATGCTTCATCTTATTTTTTTACTTTAATATTTACAAAACTGAAGGATTATTATGTAACCTCAACGACTTCAATAAACCGTTTTTGATGTCCTGCGAGTCGGCAATTTTGAAAATTCGAATCGGCATTTTGTCGCCTTCGCCCCCCCCCCCACTGATTTTACTTAGTTACGTCCCTGCCAGAAAATACTGAAACAATGCTAATTAAGGCTAAAATTACCAAATTATGATCAAAGAAGACCGTAACCATATCAGATAAGATTGAAAAATACTAGGAATCATTAAAACATGCCAAGGAATCAAAACTCGGAAAGACCTATACAAGACTGAACAAACCAAGGAACTTTAATCAGCAACATTAGAGAACACAAAAGCTAAACCAAAGTCTATGAAACCAAGACAAAAAAAAAGAAGACCAAGACAAGACAGTGAAGCACAGGGTTACAAGAAAGAATTTTGTAATCACAAAACAAATTGAATAGCATAAATTGCACTATATACGAGCTTTACTAGTTTTCGAGATATCAAGATTTAAAGTTATCAGTATTTCAAAAACGTGTAAACTCCAGTCAGTCTTCTATGCATCATAAATTTAGATAAAAATGAATAGTAGCAAGCTTCAAAGGTTTAGAGGGATTCTATAATATCAGAAAAAAATTGTCGACCCGAGGCTCAGAGCTAGAGGGCTATTTAATATGGAATATCTGTGCATAATTCACATATTTGTCAGGTAAATCACTAAAATGCGTTTCAACGCCATCTTGTTCCGTTTGGAAAAGTAAAAACTAAATTCTAATACCGAACATCACAGAGAGTCGTTAATGACGTGTCAACAACAAAATGGTTGCGGGTTGAACTTCATTAACTCTGTATTAGATCGTTTAAATGTGTAAACTTGAAGCTTAAATGTCGTTCAACTCGACAGCTCCACTCGATTTTACAAACCACTGACTTGGTTGAAACTTATTCAGCCTATGAAAACCTCAGTACCGTCCACATTCTTAACCCCTTTGGGCTCCGGATTACCTAAACTATATACTTCCATCGTTTTGATCCGAGCTCGCAGATATCCAACTTAATCCATTCACCCCGTTACAGAGGCACACTTAGAGGCCAAACGATCGGAAGTTAAACCTTGTATTCACCTTACATTCTGCGAGAGGTTACATAAACTAACAACACTTCTCATGTCCGACTATTCCGCTTTTTCCTGGGGATATTCTGCGCACGATGATGAGAACTAGAACATCCCTTACGGATATACCCTTTTTTCTTCTTTTTTTTCTCTAGAATTTCCCCCTTTTTTTCTCGCATTTCTTGTCGACAGGTCTTCTATAGGGTGTTCCTGAAGTGCCGAGACGATGTTACCCTGCCGACGAAGTTCGAATAGAGAAAACTGCGGCCACTTAAACTTCCTTTGGTGTATTGGGATTAAGAACAGTTGAAGGTACTTATAGACTGCTTAAATTAAGCATGACCACCCTAAAGCATGAAACAGGAAATTGAAGAAACGTGTGCACTGCGAATGGTGAGATAAGGTGAAATAATCACCCTGGGGGTTCGCAATCATGGCTTGCAAGCAAAGTGCATAACTCATATGTTTGCACAAAGAGAGAATTTGAAGTTGTATATCAGAAGGGATGGTGAATTCTGGTAATTTACTCTGGAATCTTTCTGGCTCAAAATTGGGGATGCTATGAATTGGTACCACATTTTTCGGTATGGGACTTGATCTATAAGTTTCACAGCTTGCTAAATCCAATTTCAAAGAGATTTTCGGATTTTACCTTATCAGGTGCCTCTGAAGCAGGCCAGAATTGGAATTAGTTTTGGGTACAAAATTGTGTTCGATGTATCATATTTGTAGGTTCTGAAAGCCAGTGAACAGCCCTCTGTTGCCAGTTTCACCTTAGAAATAGTCCGGACTTCAAACACATTCTGACTGTCTTAGGACTCGGTAAGACTTGCGAAATTTCTGCTACAGTAGGACTCACTTAAGCTCTGTTAGGGCTGTTGAAGGCTCAGCACATTCTTAAAACTTGTTCAGATTCAGTTTTAAGATTTTTCAAAAATAAGTTTGAACTCCGGGACTCTTATTCTGACTTATTAAATTTCTTATGCAAATTCTATAGTACTCGTTCAGACTCGGCAGTCACATTCGATCTCATTCAGTTTCAGATTCTTTAGATGTATTCACTATTTAGGACTCTTCGGGACTTATCAAGACTCTAATTTTTCAGACTGTATTTACAACTTCTGAAACTGTGCTGGACCTTCCTCAGACAATGATAAAACGATCCCAAATTATACTCACCCCATTTAAATTTTGTTAGAACTGATCAAGAGACTTTGTTGAACGCTTTCATACACATATTATATAAAATCAAAACTTCAGTGGAGTAGTGCTCTAACTTTACTTACCTTCGATTTTCTAATTCACCATGGGAAAGTACTCTGAAAACGGCTACACGATCAGCAAAATTTTAGTAAAGGTTTTACCGGCCCTTAGCTACAATCCTTCCGCTGAATCCAATTTCGAATGCAATTTTCGAAGTTAAGCCGCACGAGCTGATCATTGATAGGGCCTAAATAGCGCTTGACCATTTTTGCCTCCCCTCCCTCCCATCATAGACGATTTTTGTGTGCTTATCTGGGCAACGGAGTGTCGCTGTCAAATCCTGACAGCGGATTTGAACTCGGTATCAAAAAAAGAGCAAGAGGACGTGGCTAACTCAGTTTCTTTTTTATATTCCTTTTAAAATTTTCGGTATTTCTTCATAAAATATTATACATCTTGTTTTTGGACGAAAATTTTTTCGAGATGTTTTCGCCCGGGACCGGTTGCAAATCATGCAGTTTTTCGGGACAAATTCAAATCCGACTTTGAGAATGCGCTTGAATAATTTTTGACAATCCCCCCTCCTCTCTGCTAGTCGTATACAATTCATTCTTTGAGCGTGTCTCTGCAACGGAGCGTCGCCGCTAAATTTGGACAGCAGAGTTGATGTCTTTATCAGAAAATGAGCATAAAAATGACGTCAACTCAAATTTTCTAAATTTTGAAATTTTGAAATTTTCCTAATGCTGTTATACATTGTGCCTCTATTTTGGACGATAATTTTTTCGGAAAAAGCTTTCGCACCGAGAACACGTCACGTACAAATTACTCAGTTTTTCGAAGCAAATTAATGCGAATCTGATTTTGAAGAATGAGCTGGGGTACTTTTTTGACTATTTTGCTCCCCCTTCCCTCCCATCGTACATAATTTATTGAGCATGTCTCGGTAATGATTTGAATTCTATTTCAAAAATGAGCTGGAGTAATTTTTTGACCATTTTACTCTCACCCATTAATACGTATACAATTTATGGAGCATATATCTCGGCAACGGGGCATTTCCGAAACATTTGGACAACTGATTTTTCAACTCTGCGTTGAAAGTTGAGCATAAAGACGTGGATAATACAATTTTTTGAATTTTTGAAACGTTGAAAAAGTTTTTATACTATGTATTATTGTATTTATTATACATTACTTATGTCTATTTTTGGGCGAAAATTTTTCCGGAAGTCTGCTCTGAGACCGGGTGAAAATTACTCAGTGTTTCGAGATAAATTCGAATTTCATCTCAAAAATGGGTTGGAATACATCTCGACCGTTTTGCTCTTCCCCTCATTCACATCAAAACATCATACACTATATCTTGAGTGTATCTCGGCAACGGAGTATCACCGCCAAATTCGGACATCGGATTTGAACTCTGTGTCAAAAATTGAGCAGGAAGATATGGTTTACTGAAGTCTTTTAAAGTAAATGTAAAAAATTTCCCCCTGTATTACACATCATGTTTTTAAGGCGAATAATTTTTCGAAAATATTTCGCGCCGGGATCAAGTGTAAATCATTCAGTTCGAGGAAATTTCGAATACATTTTTGAAAATGAGTTGGAGTAACGTCTTGATCATTTAAACCCCCCCCCCCCTTCCATTTTTTGTGCGTATCTAGGTAACGGAGCGTCGCCGCTTGAACAACGGCTGAGTCAAGATATGAACATAAGGACGAGGTTTATTCAGCATTTTTGAATTTTGAAATGTTGAAAATCATGTCTTTTTTTTTTGGCCAATAATCATTTTGGGGGGCTTCCCACCTGGACCACGAACAAAGTACTTAGTTTTTCGAGCAAATTCGAATCTGCCGTCAAAATTGAGCTCAACTCATTTTTGAGAAATTTCACGATCATTCACTCTTATCTTCGAGCGAATCTCGGCAGCGGAGCGTCACCGCCAAATTTGGTCAACGAATTTGAAATGAACATGAAAAACCGAGTGGAAATGAATGGTTCGCTTAATTTTTGTGACTTTAAACAATTTTTCCAAACTGTATACATCATCATGTCTCTTTTTGTGTAAAAAATGTTCGGGAAGCTTCGATATCAAGATCTGGTAAATGAGACTCAGTTTTTTTAAACGAATTCAAATCCGCCGTCGAAATTGGACAAGAGTAATTTTTTGACAAATTTTCCGAAATTTACTCCCACTTTTGAGCGTATTTCTGCAATGGATCGTCGCCGCTGAATTTGGGCAACTAATTTGAACTTAGTGTGAAAGACTGAGTAGAAAGAACTCTTATGTTTTTGATTTCTGAAAATTTCATATTATATATCCGGTGTTTTACTGACTGAAAAATGTTTGGAAATGCTTAGGCATCGAAAAATTGAGATAAAACTTTTTTTGACAAATGTTGTACAATTTTTGAATATATCTTGGCAATAGAGCGTCACCGGTGAATTAGGGCAACATATTTGATCTCCGTGTAAGAAATTGGGTAGAAATGAATGGCTAACACAAATCTTTTGATTTTCGAAAATTTGATAACTTCTCCATACTATACAGCATGTTGCGTTTCTTGGGCGAAAAATTAAAAAATTTTTCCGGGAACTACGGCGTCGGAACCTTGTGAAAATTATGTAGTTTTATAGAAAATCGATTAAGGAAACAGTGTTTTGTTATATTTTAAAACAAAAACGTTTTTTTTTTTTCTTTATTGCGCACGGTTGTTGTAAACAATTTAAATTACGAGTACCAGATTTAAATCGAAATTAGTTTCTAAGGTATCACGTGCGCAGTATTACAGACTTGTATTTATTTTCTTCTTTTGTTTTACTATACTCAGTGCTAGTCATGAGAGGGAAGATCATGAGTGGGAGGTTTGCCTTTTAATTATCCATCAGTTGATGAGTTGGCAATGTGACAATTTCAGGGACTCAGCTGGCAAATTAACGCATTCTAAAAGCTCTTTACCCCAATATTTGGAACTTTTTTTGTATACGCCCTTCACCCTCTTCCTATTTTACAAGTTTTCTTCGATATGGCCTTGATTAATTTGGAAATTGTGGTAGGTTAAATTAGATATGTATTTCCAAAAAAAAAAAAAAAAAAAAAAGTTTAAGGTGAGTTTCTTCAGGTTACGCACGGCCTGGCTGGGGGTGCGGAGATGCGAATGCATCCCGGGCTTTTCGACCTATTGTGGCCTTGTGGGCCCTTTTTGTTGGAATTCACATCACGAAAACAATTTTTAATTTGTTGCTCGGGTTCTTTATGTTTTGCGCCTCGAGAATTTAATCGCCAGACCGTGCCTGCTTTAGGTTCCATTTTTTCAGCGCATGCAGTAGAAGTATTCCATGTAGAGAGAGGTCTGGTTAGCCGAGTGAATAGCACGTTGGTCTCAGAATTCGGAGGTCCCGGGTTCGAGCCCGCGTCGCAACTCGTCAGAATTTTCGACCTAGGCCGGTTTTTCGGTCAGAAGGGAAGAGGGCTAAGACAGCCCTAACAGCCTCCCCGACGTCTCTGAAGTAATGCTCGAAAGGGCGGATTCCAGGACTCGGGTGGAGAGCAAATTGGAAAAAGAGAAGTATTCCATTTGTAATTGGAATTTGGATATTGGAGAGGTGAAAGATCGAGAAATCATGATGAAATATTGCGCTGGATGACTGATTGCTGGAACAGCTTATTATTTTCTAAGCCTGTTACTGGAGCTGTGATGTAGGAAAGACCTTCGCCATCCGTATGGAAGGTTTTACACCCACATATTACGCCAGAACTGTGGAATGACCGGTCATTCCTGGGAAGGCTCAGCCACCCCGGCCTTCTTATGACCCGGGATACTATGCAGCACAAACGCACAAATTAGGCTTATTCTTCCGGCCACTAATATATTGTTTTGTTTCAGGTGGCGAAATGACTCAGCCTATCCTAGATGTAATAAAAAGCTCGCTGTCGGTGCACTGCGAGGCGAGAAATCAGCTGGCTAATCCGGTGTACTCGACGCCTCGCCAGGACGCGACCATGATGGCGTCGGTAGCCGAAGGAGGTGAGTTTAATAAACGGAATTAATTTCAGTTTGATTGCATGTTGGGGGGTGCGGGCTTATTTTCTTCCGCTTATTCGAAAGCCGAAAGCCGAGAGTCGACGCGACGATGTAAATCGAAAAATTACGCTTGTAAAATTGCTAGACGATTAATGCGGGGCCGGGGAAGGCGCGAGCAAAGGAGCTTGGAAATTAATGACGAGCTTATCAGCGCGAAAGCGGCGTGAGCGAATTTAATTTCGCGTCAAGCCTTATTAATAGATATATAATGTATGTTCTGGCCCACTCATAGGTTTCTCAATTTTTTCTCAACTTCTCATGACTTTTAAAGATCCCATAATTTTTGTAAAAGTTCACAAAGAATATTTACTAATTTTTATATAAAAATCGACCCCTTTGTCATAACTTTTCATAAAGTCATTTTATGAAATTTTCAATTTTTTGTATTACATTTTTATAAATTGTCTATTTATTGCGGCAAATGCGGGGAATAGGGTGGACGGGCTCAGCCCAAGTCAAAACTGACTGGAGGAAGGTGGTGGAGACCTGTGCCCAAAAATGGGTGAGTCCTGGTCGGCTGTTAACCTAGGTCGTTCATAAATGAATAATAATAAAATAATAATATTTTTTCAAAATTTCCAACAAGTTTTTAGGAATAATAATTTTCTCCTAACGCAGTCATGGATTTTTATTAAGTCTCGATAGTCTTCAACTTTCCATGAAGGTAAAAATTCTCACTTCTGAGCAGTGGATGTCAAAATCATCTACCATGTAACCCATATAAATTCTTACGGAGTTCACTAGCTGAATTAGCTAAAAATATGAGAAGATGTCACTTCAAAAATTTGAAGAAATGGTTTGATCAGACTGTTCCTAAAAGTTTATCTAAATTGGAAAGGAAATATTTGCTTAAATTGTTGAGTAAGAAATTGGCTTATCCATATGATTATATGAATACATTAGAAAAATATAACGGAAAAGAATTACCTTCAAAAGAAAAACTTTATAATTTATTAAATGATGAACATGTTAATGATGGAGAACATCATTATGCTCAAGAAATCTGGATGTATTTTAATACTAAAAATATGAAAGAATTTATAATGCTATATAATACAATAGATGTTCTTTTATTGACTGATATTATGAAAAATTTTAGGGAAACATTTCTCAAGACATATAAATTAAACTCAGTTTGGTATTACACAACGCCTGGATTTGCTTGGGATTATATGTTGAAAACATCTATAAACAGAAGCTGGAATTATTGACTGATATGGATACGTTATTTATGTCATGTCTGTGTTTATGTCTTATCAGTTGTGAAGGAGTAGGTAGCTGGTCTGCTCCTGCAATTTTTTGAATTTTTAAAGTAGGAAACCCCCCACCTGGCGTTTTTTTTTTTTTTTTTTTGTTCCTACAAAGAAGGTGGAGAGGAGACGGATATAATTTTCTTAAAATAATGTAAAGAGCAGATAATTTAGGCTAGAAGATATGATTTATTAATATTGTGGTGGGAGGAGTAGGGCATAGGAAAAGAGAATAAAGAGAAAACACAGATGTCATGTTTTTTCTTAATGAATTTTGAAATTAAGATTTTTTGAGTAAGAATGGAATATTTTTCTGAGTAGATGATGATATTCGGTTTGTAGGTGTGCTAATGTCTTCATGTGAAAATGAGGAGGGAAGCCAGGGCCGTCACTGGCACTATTATCTGAGAGAGGTGTAAACAGCGGAATTTACGATTAATGTACAAAAAATTGAGTTTAGAATCTTAAATAAAATTCCCGTTTTCCGAAATATGCCAGCCGATCATGAGAATTTGCTGAGTGCCGAATTTGCCAACAACACTGGGGTCGTTCCCTTCGCCTTCGTTACGACTCCGGCGAGGCCAATGAAGAAACGTTGTTCTATTTTTTTTTTTAATAATGAATATCTTTGAAGTCAGAAGATTAACTTTCATAGAATAATGATGTCGAGTTTGGGTGTTCATATTTTTAAAGAGGCTGGGGTAGGTATGAGAATGGGAATGAAAAGAGAACAACTCATAGCGTTTTTTATCCTACATACCTTGACTATATTTAGTCATAATCCGACAGAAAAGTTAAAACATTATCTCGTAATTAGCCTACTAGGCGGAAGGTAAGAAGAGTACATCCATTTTTGTTTTCAATGAAAATATTTCTTTAAAAAAACTTACCTTGAAAATATATGTACCGTAAATTCGCTCGGTTTTGTAAAACAGAAATGGTTCAGGAACTCGTTAGTAGTATTTGGAGGTGAAGGGGGAAGGGGTTGAGAAAAGAATAATATTTGAAATCAATCTCCTCTCTGAAATAAAGAGTCATTCGGGAAGTGCTTCTCCGAAACGATATAAGTCTATTTAATTTTGTTTATTTGTTTTCATGGAAATCGAGTGATGGGACCCCAATTCATTAATGCCTTGCTTATCGTCGAATTACAAAAATATAATGTTCCTTTATCCTATCACATGATTTAAGAATGATGAAGCTTATTTCCAAAAAAAGTGCTGTCAGTGCAGTTTTTTTTTTTAATTGTGAGATGAAAATTCTCCAAATTCTGTGGAACTGTTTGTTAATTGCATAAAAATTATTTTCCTTCGTATCGTCACAATATTTTCTTGTGAAAACCGTCTTTTCAAAACGCAATAAGTTTTTTTTGTTATGTACCTATTCCAATTCCGAAGTGCAATAATCTAGTTTTGGGAGTTTTTCATTTTTTATATTTTTGCAAATATTCTAGTTTTGAAAATTAAATTTCCAGATCGCACTCAGATAGATTTCGAAGAAATTTTCTATCAATATGAAATCAAAAAAATGTTACCTTTATCCTGGGGTCGTCATTTTTAGCACGACAAAATTAATTAAGAATTAACTGTGCGTCGAATAACGTAGAGATTAATAGTGTATGTATGTAAAACGATCCATATTTTGGCAATGTAATCTATCACCTCTGAAGTTACTGAGTTTCAAACATTGCTGTAATAATCTGGAAGAGTTTAAAACACTACTATAAGTCTTAATGAAGTTTTGAAGAATCGTAAATAGGTAAGTCTGGAACTCGAAGAATTTAAAAAACTAAAGCTGTTATCGTATGCAATACTAAATAACGGATTGGATTTTCTGAAGGTTTCAGTTTCTAGGACGAAACAGTTTTTTCAAATGAAATTTAGCGTACGGTATTTTCGGTTAAACGCTAACGCAATTTTCTAGTTGGGGTCGTCATTATTTTTTCATTTCATGGCAGGAAGTTTCACAAGGTCGCATTCTTTGGCAGTTCTTAAAACGGCTACGTTTCTGCAAACTTACTCGCTGTGCAGGAAGTTCAGGTAAATTTCATATTATTGGGCCTAATACCCACACGAGGCCTAATATTTCTTTCTGTAGCGCGAGGCTTTATGCGGAGGCATATACTTTAGCTATCCGAAACGCTACCTCTGAATTTGTGGGTAGTGTTAAACAGGTTGCTTCGTATGGGTCAAAGACATAATTTACGAATTTCTGAAACCGCACGCCCAATGGCAGTGGACATGTTCACATCTGCAATTATTTGTCGGACCCGCAAACTAATAATAATTTTAAAAGACCATAATACGGGGAAACACTGACTCGAATACAAATGAAATTTATGCGAATAAAGAGAAGGTCCGTTTCACCAGCCCCCCCAAGTGCATTTTGAAAAAGTAAATGGGGCAAAAATTTCTGTACAATTTGTGTAATTTGTGTACACCGATCCTAGCACTTGTGTACGTTCTCCGCCCTCGCTAAGAACGATCAAAGTTTGGAGGGGGGCTGAAGAAATGCTACCCCCAACTTCAGATAGAGGTCTGGAGATGGGGGCAAAAATTTGGGTACAGTTTGTGTATTTTGTGTATCCACCTTCCTTATTTGTGTACCCTTCCCTTCCCCTCTATGGACGACACAAGATAGGTAACCTGTTAGGTGCTGTCCCCTTTCCAAGTTGAGATAGAGGCCTGGATATGGGGACCAAGATTCATGTACAATTTGTGTACACCGGTCCTAGAATTTTTTTACGTTCCCCGCCCTCCCTAGGAACGATCAAAGTTGTGGGGGTCTGGCGAAATGCTAGCCCCCAATTTTAGATCGAGGTCGGGAAATGAAGGCAAAAATTTGTGTACAATTTGTGAATAATTATTGTATCTACTTTCCGCAATGTCTGCGCCCGTCTCTCCCTGGCGTAAGCTCACAAATACTGTGGATTTTGGAATTTCAAGCCAACTCCTAAAATGGGGTGATGATGAGGAATTTTGCCCCAATCTTTTATTTTTGTGTGTGGGTGTGTGTCTGTGTGTGTAATTTGTTCAGTTCTGTTTGTTTTAGCCCCCTACCCATCTCTTAGATGCAGTAGTCTGTAGAACCTTGACAAGTACATTTCCCCCCCCGTTTCAGTTAGTCAGTCTTGCTGAATGAGAGGCCTTCAAATTTTTCTGTGCAGGAATGTAGGTAATTCAGAGAAGTAAATTTTACCATGATACAGTCGATTATTGAGTCTGCATTTCTGAGAAGGAACACATTGTACACAAATTGTTGCCCCCATCTCCAGACCTCTATTTCACCTTGTGGGGGGGAGGGGCACCACCTAACATGTAACATGTAACTCACATTGTATGGTCCATAGAGGGGTTGGTGGGGTACACACACACAGTACACCAATTTTTACCGCCATTTTCGGACCTTTATCTCGTCTTCGAGGGGGGGGCAGCACCTAACAGGTTACCTATCGTGTGTCGTCCACAGAGGGGAAGGGAAGGGCACACAAATTGAGGGAGGTGGATACACAAAATAAATAAAATTGTACACAAATTTTTACCCCCATTTACTGTTTTAAAATGCACTTGGGGGTGGGGCTGACAGTGGTGAACCCTACTTTTTTCAGGTACATCGTCGTCAAGTTTCAATTAACCTTCCCCTCCCCCTTCGAACTTAATTTTTAAATTTAAAAATACAAACCCGTCACTAGATATTTTTCTATTTTTCATTTAATATTAGTAGTATTATTCATGTTTTTCTCTCAACCCCTCCCCCTTAAGAAATTTCGAATCCACCTATGCCCTCTCCCATTTCCTTCTTTCTCCTGAAAAAAGGGGGGAAATCGGAACAGGATTTTTATTGAGTGATTGCAGAAATAAGAATTAGAATAATAAAGCGAGTGAATTATTATTATTATAATAATTATTATTATAATTATTATTATTATTATTATAAGAACACAAAATTATTTATAAATAATAAAATGAATCCGTCTCTCCCTCAGCTCAACAAATTTTTAGTTACTTTTTCGTAAAAACCTGATTTTCGTCAAATAAAAACGACATGCGCACAGTAAACAATAGAACACCAGGCAGTGGGAATCTGTCAACGTGGCGGCGATGGACCTGGTCGGTGAAATATGCTACAACACACGCATCAGATATTCTTGTGTGCGTGTGTAAAACCTGTTTTTTACACACCCTAGTCAATCTCTTTTGATATATACTCGCTGACGATATCTTTTGAGCAGTGGGTACCCGAAGTTTCGACATGTAGGATGCGCTGCATAGTGACGACGCTGTAGGAAAAAAGCAAAAATTTTTGTGAAAATTAATGCGAAAAAATAGAATTTTGATGCCTGTACAAAATTACAAAATTTCTCTTTTTCCCTCCATTTTCCTTGGTACATCGCCGAGTGACTAGATGTACCGAAGGGTTTGTCACTGGGGTCTGGTGAAATGGACCCGTGAAGAAAGATATCTCGGAGTCAATACCTGTTAGTTCTGAACGTAATCGAATGCTCTGATGGCGAGAAATAACAATTTTGGTGTATCAGAGTCGCGCGCGTATGTTCGTCGATGTGTTACGCGGGGCACCATGCGATGACGACCGCGTCGCGTCCGGGCGCGCTCGGACATGTGTGTTTTGAACTTCAAGCTCAAATGAGCACGGGTTAATGTTATTCGATTTGGCTGAAGATTACAGGGTTTCATTTTTACAACTGAAAGGAAACATTTAGGTGGATATGGGCGAAAAAATCGAAAAATAAATAACGTCTTACTACATGCGCTACAAAACTAAGTTGCCATTCGCTGTCTATCACCTGGGGGAAGCTGCGTTATCCTGGGCCGTTTCGAAGGGGGATAAAGCATGCAGGAAGCCTCTCTCATGAGAAAAGCCACCAGCTGAAAGAAATGAAGATGAGTAGAACTTATCTCTTATTCTTCTGGTGTTTGCTTAAGAAATTCATTTTTAAACAGAAAAGCTTCAGTTTGAACGCCTTTTCCCTCTCGCCTACGAAATTCGGCAGCGTGGATCACCAGAATCTTTCTTCTTTGTCTTCATTCTTAAACCCGGTTCCATTATTGCGTAGCGTATTAACTAATTTCGTATACAAAAGCGTAAGTAGCTGTATTCACTTTTCTCATCAAACTTAGGCGTATACTTTTTGCCGGCCGCCGAAATCCACCGCAAACGCTACATGCTACTTTCACTTAGCCATTCCGTTGCTAATCGGATTTCGCCTGAAAATCTCGTTTACCTGACCCGACGTCGCTGTTCATTCACCTTCTCTCCTACGCGACTTCAGACTGGAAATTAAAAATAAAAAATTAATCCTACCGCTCGGTTTTCCCCCATTTTTTTTTTTTTTTTTTAGAAATTCATAGAAATTTTTGCGAATGACCGAGAAGCCCGTCGAAGGGGAGAATAACACTATTAGAATTGCAAATCGTATGCAAATACCCGTTATACAAATCCACGTCAAAACGTGACTCCCAGAAGCGTGCGAAAAAACGTTCCGATAAGTTACGTAAATTCAATTTTTCTGCCAGCGATACGAGAGCCGCTTTTCAGTACCGCCAACCGTATCGCGTAATTGCAGAAGAGCTTTCTGCAAATTGAACTTTCGACAGAATAACACTATCGAAGAGACTTTTAGCCTGGCACAGGCCAACGACGGGCAACGTGTTCCGGTTTGCAGATAATTACGAGTACGTTAGTCTATTAGGTCCGGTGTCGGGTTACCGCATCGTGAGATACGACGGACAGGACGCAGTCATTCTTTCGGCCGACAGTTCTAGCGCTGGACCCGTAATTGGACGCCGCCGTTCGTTAACGCCGAGAACCTGGAAAAGAAAATGCCTGTGTCTCGGGTTACGCCAAAACGAACCGAAAAATTCTATTTTCCGAGTCAATTACGTGTAACGCGAACACGAATCTACGTCCGGACTTTGAAAAGCATCAGCAATCCGAATGCTAGTGAATTTCCTTGAACAAGGATATCTTTTTCGGGTCACGTGGGCGACATTTTCTCAGCTGTGTGTTAACGCTGACACGAACGGAGGGAGAAATATGGTGTTGTTCTACCTCCAAATTATCTTACACCTGAGCGGGTCTCTGTCAAAGGAGCATACATGGTGCATGTTCTTTCTGAGGCGACTTCAGATTTCGATTCTGCCGCGCTACCTTACAATTCTTCGTTTTTCAGAATCTGCGTTTACGATAGTGGAAGTCGCACCACACACTCAGTGAATCCAATCGAAGGGAATCATTATGGAGAGGAAGGGGAAGGGAGCGTATCTCAAAAAAATGTCAACTTCTTAAAGGTCTCACTTCTGGGATTGGCGCTTGGTCGGATACAAAGAATGTGTTTCGAGGATGTTGAAAAAAAAAAATCTCTGCGGATATCCGTTCTGAATATTATTGTAAGAGAGTAACTTCTTATTCCAAAATTAGAGAGTTTTAACCTATGTACGTACGCGTATGTATTTAACGTATCCTTAGTTCACATATTTTCGGGTGATCATCCGAAATTTAATGCAATCACAAACGGATTTATGGTCCGAAGACTGTTATGTAAGCTCCGCTACCATGTTGGAAAGTGTGTGTGCAACTCTCGTCAGAAGTGTCGAAAAATTTATCATGTCACCTCCTCCACTGTCTTACATACCTTCGAGTAGGTTTAGCGCGGTGCAGGAGAGGGGACCTCACATTTTTAAAACTACATAATGCATGCAAAATACTTATATAGAGTGATATAAAATTTACAATCTTAGAGGCTACATTACTACTATTTTGTCTGTCTGTTAGTCAGTCAGTAAGTTAATATCAAGTCTGCCTCAGATTGTCTTTTGTCTCATTTGATTTCACGACACTTCCCTATCAGCTTCCATCTTCCTTCCTCGCCCGCCACTTCGGCAACACACCCAAGACTGGAGGGTCGCTCCAAGTAGAGGACACCGCCTTTATGGTCAAACGGTTACCACAAGACTTCAGCCTCAAGTTCTTTGTCGCTTCCTTAAAGTGGGTCGAGCAGGTGAGTCATCAGGTATTGCCAGTGACGCTCCTCGGGACGGGAGGGGACGCTCACAGGTGCTGAGGTGCCACTGGGATTCTCTTTTCTCCCTCAACCTTTCTCACCCGATACTGTCATGGTCTCTTCCGCTGGTATGACAGCTCGGTGGAGTGCCGCTTATTGGTGTTGGTTGACGTTAGGCCCGCCGTCGTCCAGGCTCTTCATCAGTCTGGAGCCGCCCTCTGCCGGGCTTTTCGACTGGCGGCTACGGGTCCTCCCTGATTCCTGCCAGTCAGCATTAGTGTGCCGCCGACAGGGGACCCGAGTACAAGTCCCCCCTGATTCCCGGTGCAAAAGCCTGCGACGGCGTCATCTGGAGAGTGGGTATGGGTCCACCCTGATTCTCACTGTCCGTTGGTTGGTGCTGGTGGTAATGACGTGGTGATGGTTGCCGCTGGGAGCAACGGGTTCTCCGCTTCCCAGAGTCGACGCACAGTCTTCGCCGCGAATTCGGCCCACACTTTCCATTTCTCTGAGTTAGCGCCTACGTTGTCCAAAACGAGAGCTGTATTTTGGACGCTGATGCTGGGGAAAATCGAGTGCGTCTATTGACCGGCCGACGCCTCGTCCCAACGTTTCCCCCTACATTGCTCGGTAATGCGACGGAACTGCTTGGCCAGCCGCTCGAATTGTGCCCCGCTAGCTACAGCGGCTACTGCGTCCTCCTCTTCGCTGCCACTGGTGAGATCGTCATCTGCTTCGTTGTCGGTGTAATCAGCGGCGTCCTCCGCCACCATCTGGAACTAGCCGGATGTGGTGCGTGTAACTCTGGGATATGGACCCCAGTTGATGACTGGCAGGCCACGGCGGAGTAGCCAGAGGACTGACCGCTCATGGATCGCGAGGTCTATTGGCGTAAGATCAGCTAGAATGAATGCTGCTTCTTAACTGACTGTCCGGTAGCCTTGGATGCAGAGAAGTGCTGCTTTCCTCTTCACCGACATGAGCGGCTGCCGTGTCGTTCGTAGGATCGCCTGGTGGTACCAAACAGAGTTACAGTACAGGTGTGTCTGCACGCATGCCTGCACTATAGTCCATCTCGCCCTGAAGCTATACCCGAACATGTTGTTGCATATTCGGGTCAGAACTGGGAGCGATTTGGCGGCTCGATCAGTTGCCTGGCAGATGTGCTCGACCCAGTTGAGTTGGTCATCCAGAATTACTCTCAGGTACCGCATTGTCGTCATCGGGCGGATCACCGTCCCGCCTCCAACAGGCAGTTGAATATGGCCCGGTACTTTGGTTTTCCTACGACACAGCAACAGTGCTCCCGTCTTGCTGGCATTCAGCTCCAGACCCTTGGCAGCAAGTCGAGCTATAATGGTGATGGTTTCCTGCACGACAATGCGCCGCAGCTCCTCGTATGTCTTGGCGCTACAGACAAGCAGCGTGTCGTCGGCGTATGCCTGCACCGAGATCCCATGGCTGATTGCTGCAAGCCCGGAGTTGTAGCTGATGTTCCAGAGGACTGGTCCCAATACAGATCCTTGAGGACAGCCTCTCTGCAGCATCCATGACACGTCCCCATTCATTACTTGTCGATTGTTGAAGTATCTGCCGAGCGTGGCTACCACAAAGTGCGGGGCGAGTTGCTATTTCCTCCTTCTACGGTTAGACCTTTTCTTCTTAGTTGATGCTGTTGTTGCTGCTGCTGTGGCAGGTGGCGGTGCGGTGGTCCCTTGGTTGGACTGTGGTTTCTGCCTCCGCAGTACAACCGTGAATACTTCATTGTCGGTAGTTGTACGGGTGGTCGAGGCCACCTTCTTTGCCACATTTGCATATGATGGAGCAGTTGGGACGAAAAGTTGTTCGTAGTGCATCCTTGCTTGGCAGGGTCGTGGTTGTGTGGCGAGTCGTTGTTATCGCTGCCGCTTTTGTCGTATTTGTTGGTGGTGGTAGGACGTCGCTGTTGTTGTCTGCTTTGGTATAGCTGTCGCTGTGGCAGGTTTAGTCAGTCCTTGGTTGCTACCACCTACACGAGGAGATCCCGCGCCAGGTGGCAGCGACTGAGGTTAGCTTGCAGGCACTCGTCGCTTCTTCTGCTGCCTCTTCACAACTCGTCACCCTGGCTCTCCCATGCGGTGGTCGCTTTTTTGACCACAACCCTCGCAGGTGATGCAGTTTGGCGTCGCTACGCATTCTGCTGCTCTGTGCTCACTTCTTTTGCACCGGTACCAGGCGTCTTTATTGGACACAGTGCTAGTACAGGTGAACAGTGTGTGTCCAAAGTCCAGGCATTTGCAGCCCTGAAGAGGCCTCTTCTCCAGGATACACAGTCCGCCCTATTCGTACCTTCGATCCCGACCTTTGCCAGTCGGACACTCGGCGCAATCGGACGCTGTACCCGGACTGAGTACGTGCCGTTTTCCTGCTTGCAGTGCACCGACTGACACCTCCTCGAGGTGACATCCACCGGTTTTTGTCAGCGCCGCCTGCACCTCTTCAATCGTACAGGACGCCTCTATCCCTAGAACTAGCACATCCGCTTTCTTACAGGAATGGGAAACACTGGTCCGTTCTGGGAGCTCAGCCTTGAGTCTATCGGCTAGGAGGTCACCTCTGTTAGTAGCCCTCCTGATGTTGCGTTTCTCATTTTAGTGTTCTCAATGCCCAGCATTGTCAAGTCCAACTTCTCCTTAGATACCTGTAACGCCACGGCGTAGCTAGGATGAGGACAGCATATCGAGACGCGAGGTCCTCCTCTTCAGGCTCCGCATCAGCTGAGTCTTCCTACCATCGCCTTGACCGTTCAGCATTGCAGAGACCGCGGCTTTCTTCTTCCTATAGACCGTCTGCCACACCTCAACATCTGGGGACGAGGGGTTCATCTTCTTGAGACTGCTTTGTACGGGCTCTCTGTTTGCTGATTCTGCTTTGGCGTTCTTCTCTTGCTGATTGCGCCTTGCTGCGGTTCCTTTCCTTCTTTTGGTCGCCCTTTGCTGCTGCTTGCGGCATATGGCGGCTGATCGCCGTTCGGTCATTTTTTAGGGTAGTAATAGTCTTATCTCTTTTTTTCCATTTAATTGCACATTCATCCTGAGAAAAAACGATTCCTTAGGGTATCTTATTGTTTTTAATATTTTTCTAATTGAATTATTTGGAGATTGTTCGATGAACATCAGATTTTAATTTGTGAAATCCCAAAACTCAACCCCCCTTCCATCTAAAAATAGGTTTAAAATTCATTTCTCACTTCTGTGGCACGTCGAAACCCTGATTTTCTAACTTTAGAGCGCTACACTAACTTTGAACACGGCGTTCCTGACGAACAGCGTAGAATTCTGAGAAGTGGTGATAAGAGGTAACATGCTATGGGTTCCAAGAATTTTTTACTATTCGGCAGCAGGTGTGAGGCTTCATTTTTGATCATCCCGACTTTTCATCTCACTCCTGTGGCGTGATAGAGAACATCGAATTCTGAGAAAACGGTCACGTGAAATGAAAAAAAAAATGATGTGGTGGCCTTGTGAGTAACGAGCACAATCTGCATAGTTGATTTTTGTTTTTCAAAAAAGCGTCAGTAATCGTTCAGTTGATCAGAAGGTCGGATGCGTGTTCGTGGTCAGCCATCAACCTCATTTCTGTGAGCGACGATTTCGATCGACCGAGTAAGTATTGAATTTTTCTTCTTCGATTTTTTTGTTCCTAAATGAGGCTACACTGGCGTAGGCTAAGCGGATCGCCCGAAGAATGATATCGTTTTGAAATACGCGCCTTTTTACGGGTGATTCTCACTCCTGTGTCGTCTCATTCCTGTGTCATACATATTATCAGCTTCCACAGAAGTGAGAATACTGTTGATTTCTCTATTTAAATATCACTCCTGTGTCAGAAATCTCACTCCTGTGTCACCACCCACAAATAAATTCCCTGCATGCCATCAGAAGATTTTGGAGAAGTCCTGATGAGAAAACATGTTTTAAAATTTGTTACTCAATTTATATTCAAAGAAAAATACAGAAAATGAGTTTACTACATGGCTACAAGCCTATTTTTCGATGCATTCTCATTCCTGTGTCGCAGCCCCCCACTCAAGAAAATTTATTGCACGTAAATGGTTATGTCTGGAGGAGGATCCTTTCGGATACGAGTTCTGGAGTAAGTAGTCCTCAACTTCATTACAAAAAAATGATGAAAAATGACTAAAAAAAATTTAAAAAATTGAAAACTCGAATGTGCAATTTAATAGAGAATCACCCATCTGGAAAAAAAGACCGCTTTGGACTTTCCGGGACTGATTCTTGCAGCCATGCTTGAGTTTCTTTGAGACTTTTCCAGACTTGTTCAAGGCATGCTCAGGTTTTTCAAATGTGTTTTCAGAACTTTCAAGACTCTTCATTTAACATTATTTAGAATTCTCCGAGACTATTCGTACTTAAGACTTGCGTGTTTCATTATGTTAGACTTTCCAACGGAGCAGTTGTCCCATTCCACTTTCGTGTACCCGTACTTGCCCTTCGGTAAGTCTATATCTTCATCCCCCTTAGTAAAATGTTGCTCTCATCAATTCTGTATACTTATTGACGAGATGTATACAAGTGATACAGAACTGTCTGAAGTGAAACGAATCGCAGTTCGATTTTTTATAAACGCACAGAATAATAGCCGAAAAACACTGCGAAGATCACTTCCTCGTGTATTCATCTTTGCATCACTGAGCGTGAGCCCTGAGGCCCCAACGTTCCACCTTTTATCTCAACACTTCCGCCGACTTTCAGTATTTCCTTTATCTGCAAAAACCGATTGAGGTACGAGTCGAAGCAGCCATTTTGTTCGGGCCGATAACGGCGGATCCCATATTTGAAACGTCTAATAAATTCGAGAAAGAGCGCGATTAAAATACAAATTCGCGTTACCTCGGGTTACGAAAAAGGACAAAAATTTATGTCTGGAAACGAAAAGAAAAAGCTCGTCGCTGTAATCCGATAAAGTTTACCTCTTTCGCAGGGCTAAAATGATGAAAGTTGCCGGGCGACAGTGAGTTTACCTTCGACGGTCTATAAATTTTCGTTTCAACTGATTTCTGGACCACTTGTGAAGATGACCGAGGCGGGATTGAATAAGCGTCCGCAAAATGCCGCGACAACCTAAGTCGATATATTTTATCGACTTCGACGACATTGACGCGTTCGAAAGGGTTGAAACCCTTTGTCCGAAAAAAAAGGCGTTCGAGTATTCCTAACTTTGTTTCGTTAAAAAAAAAAAAAAAAAAAAAAAACTGAAGTTTTAGCACAATGCCCGGCCGTGCGGAAATTTGAAATTAGTCGACGTATTTTGTGGAAATGCGAGGGAAATATTTTCGTTGCCTCGTTCAAAGCGTTTTCAGTCCTTCGACAATAGTTATCGACGTGAAAAACGACTGTATGCGAATCTGGACAATAGAAATGGAGCAAAAATTTACAATAAATAAAATCCGGTCGTAAATTTCGAAGCAGATGAAATCGACTATGAAATACAAACGGCTGAGGAGACGAAGCGAAAACGGACGGAGGATAATGAAAATCGCGTGATTCAACATGGTCAGTCAAAGTTGGAAGTCGTAAGGAGCACTCTGGACTGATCAGTTAAATTTGAAAATTTATGCCGTGAACCTGTAACAAATTGAACTTGAATTTTCAGTTCTTCCGTGATTGTCCTTTATCAGCTCCATATATTGTAGTCGTTTTGATGCTAGAATTCTTCACAGGATGGGAATTTATGCTAGACGAGTGAAGTCTGGGGAATATGAAAACGTTTTCAGAGCCCTTATTGGACCCGCAGACTTATAGCAAATTGAACGTTAATCACCACTTCTTCTAACATTATTATTTGGCAACTCAGTATTTTTCGGTTAATTGGATGCTGAGATTTTCCAGAGGGTGGGAAGTTATTCTAAGCCAGTTTACAATAAAACATAATATAAGACGTAATAAACGTATAATAAGGACATAATAAGGCCTAACAGTTGCATGAAAAGACATAATCACTAATGAGACCTTATATTTGATTGTGTTATTACGTCATTTTATCAGATAGATTTTTTCTCTGACGGGGTAGGGGAAGTGAAAACATAAAAAGACATAAGAAGACATAATCAAATAAAATAAGAACTAGTAGTTGATTATATGGTTATGTCCTATCAGCTAGATTCTTTTTCAAGAGGGGGAGGGAGATTCGAAGAGGGAGATCTCTCTTTAATATATGAATTAAAACTGTACCTGACGGGCCTCAAAGCTCAGAAAAAGTGAAAAATTAATTATCTACTGTTTAGCATGTAATTTACATCAGCATTGCCCAGAAACACTTTATCAATCAAAAACGAATTTACAGAAGAAAATAGACAATTGCGGTAAACATGTCCTGAAAATAATAAAATTTTGAAAATTATTTTAAAAAAGTCGTTCCCGCTTAAAATTGAATTTTTGTTGGATTTTTGAATTTGGGATACCAGAAAATTTAATTTTGAAAATAAAACAACATTTACACTGGAATGAGGACAAGTCAACTTCCATAGATGAATTTTTCGTGCTGATTTCAAAACTGACCTTAAAATTTCGATATTAGCTTTTTTTCAATATTGAAAGAAAGGACGCTGATAGGCCGAAGTGCCAGGACTAGGACTTTACAGAACCAAACATGCACTGATTGTTTGTAGATCATTTTTATACGCTGATTCCAAATCAGTTCATAACATTTTTATTCAAGCTCTAGGCTCTTGATCGAGCCTTTGGAAACCCAAAAATGCAAGATTTAAATTTCAGAAAGCTCGTATTCAAGTTTTAAGGTTAAATTTGAAATCATAATAATTTGTAATTTAGATGATCTCTTTTTTCACTGGGCCTCGATGTACGGCTCTTTTAAGAAAAGAAGAAAAAAAGGGGGCTCAGTCTTTCATAAAAGGATGAGCATCTGGTGTGAAGCGTGGGATTTTTGCGTGTCATTGAAGAACACTATACTAGACAATTTCTAGCTAAGTCTCAATTGTTACCTCATTGTTCGTCTTAATTTCCTTGCTTCTGGCCCAGATTATCGCATGTATGAATTACAGGATGAAACAAAGATAGCTTCATTATCTGATTCTGAATTTCAATGATTTCAGATAGCTGTGAATTCGCGTCCCCGAAATACTATGCTCTGTGCGGCTTGGGAGGCATTCTATCCTGCGGTATCACTCATACTATGGTCACTCCACTAGATTTAGTGAAGTGCCGATTACAAGTGGACCCTGCCAAGTACAAAAACGTCGTTAACGGATTCAAAGTAAGTTCGAACATGAAAATTATAACTTACCTATTGAAAGCATGCCTATGAAGCAAACTCAAAGTCTCATTAAAATTTGAAAAGCTCTCCTGGAAATTTCAGATCGATCGGATGAGGGAAATACGAGCCATAAGCTCCACTCCCCCTTTCATGATTAATAACACGCGGAGTTTTGATTTTTTTTTTTTCCAACTAATTTGAAGCCTGTAATAACACAAAAAATATGTGGATGCAAGTTTTGGAAGGAGATTTGGATAAACTTTGAAAATATTAAATCTTTTGACTCCATGATCGGGATGAATGGCTCGTGGGGAGGGGGGCTGGGAGCTCACAAATGTCGGGACGGAGGGATAAAGAATGAAATTCGAGACTGATGTTGATTTCTAGGCTGTGAGGGTCGCTGATTCTGATGTTGGTGTTAATCTTTGACTGTACCCTCTTAGGTGCCACTAAAGGGGGTTCATTCCAAGTTATGGTAATTTGATTGTACTCGATTTGTAGGGTTTCAAAGTAGCTGGATTCGATTCTGAAGTTTGTCTTTACACACAACTGTCTGTGATGCTACCAAGAGGGTTGGGACCGAATATTTGTCATTTTTTCGGACTGGTTTTTCCTTTATAGATTTTCCAGGTCAATGAACTTGACTCTGCAAATGATTTCATCTGGTGTCTCTAGAGAGAGTAAAACCCTAATAATAGAATTGAATTTAGTGGCCATGAAACTCTATAAGTCGAGAACAATCTCGAAAAATGACTACTATTTGATCATTACCCCTTTGTGGTGGCATCTAAGTGATCAGATCAAAAAATTTACTCCGCAAGCTTGGAATTATCGACATTGGAAAAATAGAAATTAACACAGTTTAAAATCATATTCGTTAGGCCCCACCCCTTTCATTTTGGAGCTTCTTCCAGGATCTACCAACTCAGATCGTAAAGTCAATTTACCTCCCAACTCCTATTCACAACTTATGACGGAATATTTTTAGCGTTATTATAGAGGCTTGAAAAAAATAATAATGATTTAAAATCGTCAAAATTCCACGTTAGTTTCCATAAGGAAAGGAGGAGGATTGTGTCGTGTGTTCCTTTTATCAGATTAAGGCGAACTTCTTAAGGAGGCATTTTAAACTTTTGGTACCGATTTTTATAAGTCCCGAAAGATCTGAAAAAGTCGCAAAATAAGAGGCACCCTAATAGCTACAACATGTACAAATCAAGGCAATATAATCGTAAAAGTAATATCATTTATATCGCGATATTATTATATCTTTCATTCCAGAACGAAACATAATAAAGATATTATGTTATAAATAAATTTTCAAATAACATTATTGTACTCGTAATATTGTACGTAGTGTTTCAAAAGTAACCTCACCAGGTACTAGAAAGAAAAATGTTAAAAATATAATGTAAGTATGGAAAACGTGTACCTATTTGGACAAAAAAATGACATTTAGTTTATAAAAATTGGAATTTAACACTAAAATACGCGCTCTACCGAGAATATATAGAATGTCCTCATTCGGTGATCATGGTTATCAGAATGTGCAGTGTTTGTACATAATGGGCCAACATTTTTTCAAATTATTAAGAAAAAGAGCGTTATTAGTTATTTTTGTGAATTATAAAAGTTAAAATATAGTTAGGTACCTACTTTACGCAATTTTTCCTCGTATTTATTTTGAGCACAATTCGAGTCTCTTGCAAAATTTACCAGTTTTTGAGTATAGGTATAATTAAGTAGTTATTGACTTTTTTTTAAACATTCTTTTGTTTTCTAGATTTTTGTTTGTTTGTCTTATTTCGTGTTTTTTTTTTGAACACTGTAATCGTCACAAAATTCTTTCAATTTTTTTCCTTTTCTTAAAAAAATAAAATAAAAATAAAAATTAATAAGTAAATAAAATAATATTAAGAAAAAAGGAAAAATAATTTTCATTTCATATTTTCAGAATTTTTGTAAAAGCCTTCAATAAATTTATGTACATTTTATGATTCAGCTCTAGAAGATCTCCATTTTGATACATACATCTTATAGAAATATGGTGACTTTTCTTTTTTCTTAAGAAGCTAAATGCAAAATTTGCCTTGTCTTATCCATAATGAAAAAATTAAAAGTGGATAAGAAATTTTTTATTGGCTTACAAAATGATTACCTTTCCATATACATAAGTAGGGCGCAAATCGTTTTACACTTCCCCTTACCCCCCCCCTTTTGCAGGAGTGGATCTCCTAATTTTTGAATGTTGTATTAGTGATGACACTTAAGTCGTGAGGCTTGCCACTTATAGCCGACGACTGAGTGCATTTTTGGCTATCACTTTCTTTTCTGCGACTCTTTTAACTGAAGCAGGTAAGTAATCGACGAAGGAGGAATAAATCTTGAACTCAGGGCCGTACCCAGGATTTAAGTGAGGGTGGTTTTGCGATTTACATTAATTTTTTTCTTGGTAGAGAGGGGGCTACGAATACCTCAAATTTATCCGAATTCCCCTCTGTATATGAAGAAAATTTGGCCAGTGGAGGGACACCTCCTCCCGTCGGTATGGCCTTGCTTGAACCTAATGCTGAAAATAATATTATAAATTCTTCATTTACTTACTAATGGAATAAGTAATTGTGTAGTACCTACCTGGTTCCTTCTTCAAATTCGACAAGTGTTTGATATAGGAACTTTCCAACGGAGTGGGCGAAATCTGGTGGCTATTTTATGAACCGCACGTTATCATCAATAATGAAAAATAACAACAACAGTGAAGCAGGATACTTCATCGTCAATTTTACATTACTATTTCACAGTTTTCGACCAGAATTTATTACGTTATGATTTTTTATTCGTAATTAATTAAGGATTCGTGCTGTGGACGTAATAAAACGCGTTGATTGTCTTGACGAAGCTATTAGAAAAGAGGAAGACCTAAAATCTTAATTTACTCTGTGCAAACTAAATGTAACTGATAAACTTGATCCTGCTTCACTGTTGTCGTTATTTGCTTTATCAGTAACAACGATACTAGCGGACTACCTCCTTGAAAAGTTCCTATTAAGCACCTTCTTCCCTTCTATAACATGTTGAATTTGTTGCAAAACATGTTTTAAATAAATAATACTTACCTGTTCAAATTATATACAAAAAAAAAACACAAAAAAAAAACAACCCACAAAATAACTGATCAGAAGGCTAAAATCTTTCATTCTCATTATGGGATTAATGCACCTGATAACCATGATGACATAATGAAATTTTCAAAACATGCTACTACTAGCGCTCCAAGTGGAGTGTTAAATTCCCAATAGCTTTTAACTACAAAAACACGCTGCTTGAAGGCGTTTGTTTACCACTCAACTCTTAACTGAGGGAATCAAAAATCCACATGGGTCCAGTACTGTGACCAATATTGCCTTTGTTGTATTTCAGGTATCTCGCCACACTCTCAATCGTTCGTCGCAAGAGTCGAAAACCCCGGTGAAGTTGTTTTGGAAACACCCTGTATTCATTTGGTGTACAACATTGTTCATCCTTATTTCAAAGGAGAATAATCCCTGATTTTCACAAAAATTATTATACGTCCCTGCGCCCGACAGAAAT
This sequence comes from Acanthococcus lagerstroemiae, assembly GCA_031841125.1. Lineage (NCBI taxonomy): Eukaryota > Metazoa > Arthropoda > Insecta > Hemiptera > Eriococcidae > Acanthococcus > Acanthococcus lagerstroemiae. The sequence continues at coordinate 30,245,001 of CM063112.1, read as the reverse complement.
TTTTTTGGTGGGGTACACCACTGAAATATGATTTTAATAGATGCTCGTATCACGTGAAAAAAGTTTGAGGTACGATAAAAAATTTGAAGCGAAGGAAAGCGCGTTTTTGTTCGATTTTCAGTGAAATGTCCCAGTTTTTTGTGTTGATTCGGAAAAGGGGGAGGATTGGGTAGACTGTAGATTTCAAATTTCAAATGATTTCGTTTCCACTAGCAGATTTTTGAATATTCCTTGGAGGTCCGTATTCTAATTCTCCCCAAAGACCTAGAACGCATTTTAGCTAACTCCTGCACATCTGACTACCATCTTATTCGTATATTCCTACGCCAAAATATAACAACCCTTAAAATTTATTAGATGTCCCGCTCTCCATGAATAGTATTAATGAATGCCTAATGAAATAGTCAACATTTTGTTAATTAAAAGGTTAAAAACTGCTACAAAATTGTTGTAGTATAAGTACTGTTCATTAGGTAACTCTGCTAGTTTCATCGCAAGATAGATCTGAGGGTCAGTCGTCTAACTTACTCGCATTTATGTCGACCAAGAAATTTATTTTTATTGAGTTATCGGAGGTGGAAAAAAAGTAGTTCAAAGGGTAGATTTGCAAGAAAAATTTCCAAAGGTAATTTATTCTTCTTCTTCAGTCTTCATTTTGTAGCGAGTTCTGTTATATCATCGTCGCGAATTACGATGATTCTTCTCTAACACCATTAACCTCCTTCGAGTACCTTCCTTCTCAAGTATTGTGCCTGGCGTAATCGATGTGGGTACCTCGATAACATATATGTATATTTCATAATTACTTCTAGTAAAACGAATGTTTTTTCATACTCAGGGCTTAAGTCACCAATCTGCTTGAGCATTTACGGCAGATTCATTTTCATAGCTATGTAGCGGTACATAAATAATAATAATTCTAATTTCTGTTCCAACAGGTTACCGTTGCTGAAAATGGTGCCCGAGGTCTGGCACTGGGTTGGGCACCTACGTTCTTCGGTTACTCAGCACAGGTGAGTTTATACCAGTATACTATTACAAATAACACGTGTGAATGTGCTGCAGAGCGCAGTGTACTATATCCAAATTTCCAAACAGCCGAAAGCTGTGTGTAAGATGGCGTAGGTCACGTCGATGCAAATTGCCTCGCCGAAACGGTTTTACTCAAGCGAAATACCCCGGTTTTGAATCTCAATTTTGATTCTGTGTATAGCATTTCCGCGTCCTAACGATGAGTTATTGCCATTTATATTGGTATTTATGAAGGTTAACGTAGACCCTGCATTAACGTAACCTGTACTGTACTTTAACATATAGGCGTTCGGAGGCTCAATTTTTAAATTACATTCTTCGTGTGTGCCCTTCCCCCCTCGCCTTTAATTTGAATTGGTGTTTGAATTTACATGAATACCAATTTCCGAGAAGAAACCACGTATATCCATGTCGTGAGGTCGGAGAGCCTCTCGGGCTTCTGGTGGTTGGTGTAGTAGACTGACGATGACCAGAAGAGTCCACAGCGTGGGCTCAGGGGGTTTTAGACAATACTTCACGTTATTGAATGGTTACTACGGTTAGCGAGAGCATACGACACGACATACGATCAGTTATACGTTAGTTTTCTAAGTCCCAGATTTGGATGCGAGAGACGTGAACGAAGTCTCCACTTAACTTTTTGGAGAGAGCAAGACTAAAGAAAGACCGAGATTTCGGCCTATGTAATGAGTTTATAAAGCCCGAAGCTTCGTATTTCAGCTCGGCCCAGTGGCAGAGCTAGGGGTTTCCCAAAAGGGGGCACAATAAGATTTTCAAGGGAGAAAAAGTCGAAAATTGCGGTATTGTTTAAAAATCGCCGATATTAGAGGGCTACGTAAAAATATTGGGGGGGAGTGCCCTCTGTGACCTCCCCGGACGCAACGCACTGGCTCGGCCCATTCAAGATGGGGGTTCTCCCAGATGGGGTGATTTTGAGGGTGGCAGGACCGTATGCGACGGTCTGGATGATCCGGACGATGGATCGTTTCGGGGGAGCAAGACGTGAGCGAAAGTGAGGGACGATTTTGTTGACGTAATTAATAATTTGGTAATTGGTGGTCTGATGATTTCCGGAGTGTGAGTATGATCAATATTTCGAGATGTGAAAGGCGGAGTGTATCTATCTGGGTGCTAAGATCGTCAATGGGAGATGATGATGATAATATTTGCACATTGTTTTCTATTTGTAGCGAGCGGTCCGCGGATTCTAAGAATTTCGAGACCATCAGAGACGAAACTTGACTTTCAGTTTGAGATGAGGAGAAGGGGGGGGGGAAGAGAAAAATTTGCCGAAAAATTTTTTTAAACTAAAAATTCGCCGATGAATTTTTTTTTAAATTACCGATTTTTAATTTTTTTTAAATAAACAAACAAGCAAACGCGAACGTTCTTAGAAAATGAAAAATTCAAATGAACAGTCATAATTTGCCAACTACCTAATTATTGGAGGCAGGGACGTACCGATAAGGGGGCAGAGGGTAACTCACACCCCCTCCCCGTGGGAATTATTTACTCAGCAGTTGGGGAAATTTACTATTTCAGTCAGACGAGTTGAAAAAATCCAACAAGTTAAAAGTTCTTTTTTTTTTTTTTTTTTGCTTTGATATTTAGGAACTGAGTTGAGAAGTTGGGAAAACCCAACAGGTCAAAAGGTTTTTCTTCTTTTGCATTGATACTTGGGAATTTTAAGTTGAGCCAATAAAAAAAAATCCAGCTGGTCAAAAAGTTTTTTTGGTTACTTTGATACTTGGGAATTTTGAGTTGAGTCAGTTGGGACTTTCACAATTTTTACCCCTCTTCCCTCCCCTCCCTTAGGAAAAACTCGTCGGTACGTCCCTGGACTCCAGAACTCAGAATGAGATCCCAATGTGGATAGACTATCGACATTGATTTCTGACCTTAAAGGTAGTTGGATTCGGACATGCGCCAAATTTTGAATCTGATTCAAGCTCAAAAGACCTCATAAATCGAAATGGACAAGCACTAATTAGGTTTTACAAATCGAGTGGACTATTGAAGTGGAGAGTTCATACGATCTTAAATTCAAATTAACAGACTGTTTTTGAAAATGCTAAAGATCGCTGATTCACATTCATCATTACAAACACCCTAATCTCTTGAGAAAGCGAATTTTTAAAAACAGCATACGATTTTATAAAGAATAATTGAACTATCGAAATGAAAGTTGTTTTATTTCCATTTTCTTATTTGAGGGGGGCGGAGGGGAGGAGGTTGTTACAAATTTAGTAATGACCCTTACACCTTTGATTGGACTTCATCATTCTTAGGTTAAATGGGAATTTTTGCGTGTAATGTTGAAGAAAAAACTCATTAAAGCTTGCATCTTTATGAGCTAACATTTGAAGTCCAAAGATTGATAAAAATTAATTGACGTTGAAAACCCAAGTAATCTATCAGGGTGTCTACAGGCAAGTAAAACAACCAAAAGCAAGTAAATAGCAAGTATTTTCTTGAGACGGCATCCGAGCATGTAAATAGCATCCTTTTGCAGAAGGAGCAACCAAAAAACGGGAAAAACGAAGGAAAAACTTCGGTACTGCATAATAATTGATAAAATCTATCAATAAACACTAAACAGCCAAGAATCTGGGTAAATTAACTTGACAGAGGCGCGTTACGAACAAAGCGTGTAGAAAGAGATGAAAATCGCTGCGCGCCGAGTTTGCGGGTGTGTGCGGTAATTTGGTCGCCTAACTTGTCTTCCGTTGTGAATTGGTTTCTAAAAACCCAATATAAAAAGACGAACGAAGTGACGTATGAACTTATACATGTTATCTGTTTTCGGTTTTGAGTTCGACTCTTAGAGAAAGTTACTGTCATACCTAAGTTGTTTAAGTATAAGCATTATCTCATATTATAATAATGATTTTGCTGATTGATGAAGCCGTGTTATGTATTCTATTATTGAAATGTAGTCCTGAGCGAAACTGGAAAAATTACACCGTACATATCTGGGAAACAACGAACTAGGTGTGGTTTTTTTTGGTTTTTTTTTTTTGCTTGCTTGTCAAATGGAAAAATGGCATGTCCATGGCAAGTAAATGGCATCCTTTTTCATTTCATTCTTCTAGTAGACACCCTGTCTATTGAAACAGCGACTATTGTAATTCCTAATTTTGGTTCAATTGCATAGTTTTTGATTTTTATAGATTGGAATGTTCCCCTTATAATAACTCATACTTGGATAATTTTGAAATTTTTCCTCCAGTTTGAATTTTGGTAATTTGTTGATTATGAAAATGTTGAATGATTAAATCGAGTTCGTTCAATTTCGACTCTCATTTTGGTGTTTGGGACCTACCCGAAAGTCAATATCAAAAATTTATCGCGTTGATGGAATTTCCAAATTGGGCGACCTCTCCTCTCCCCTTCCCCATTTCGATATTTGATTCGGTTTCCAGGAAGTCAATTTTAATCACTTCTGGAGACCAGTTTTGGCTTTTAAAGCCTAAATCGGGACTCGGAAGAGGAATCTGATGAAATTTTTGAATTCAGCAACCCATAAAATTCTAATACTTTATTCGATATCCTAAAATTCAATTTTGAATTGTGGGGCCCAAATAGCAATTTAATAAGAAAGCTCATAGAAGCTTTCGAATTCAGCGATGCGAAAAACTGCTCGTATTTTGATTCGTTACTCAATTTTCCAAGAATACAGAACTCTGAAAGTCAATTCAGGGTTTAAAGAAGAATCTTCTGGTGAAATTTTCGAAATCAACGACCCAAAAACTCCTATTTTAGTGATCTTTCCATGAAAAATTTCAAGTTTAGCTCTAGTCTTGCTTCATGGGAGCAATTTTTTTTTTTTTAACCGAAAAAGAAACGAGACCTTGCCGTCAGAGATGCCGAATTAAGGAAAAAACTTTCATTCTGTTCCCATTCAGAATGGGTTCATCTTCATTCTTCGCGAAAAAGAAAAAAAAAAGAGGAAAATGAGAGTGAATGCATTCCTCAATTCAACATCTCTACTTGCCTTTTGAAGACCCCAGTTTGTCCCACGTCGATCGGACTTTGGAATAAAAATGGGTGTAGGGATTACCATTTTACAGTTTGTATAAAAATTAACGGTTAGTGTTTTTATCCACTAACAAGGCCGAATTTACCTGACTGGCCGCTATGTGCTAATATTTTTTACCACCCCCAAAAATACACGTAAAATAAATCCCACTTTATTCGTTTTCAATTTTTCAACCCCAAGCACTTACATTTGCTCACATGAGCATGCCCTAATCTGGGAAGGTAAACTGGTAGGATGTTAGAAATACTTGAGTGGAACATACAACTTCCTTTACACATTGAGATGGTCGTTATTTACTCTTGGTGATATTTTTTTCTGAATTTCCTCGCTGATTCGTCTCCTAAATTGGTTCCAATAGGATCAAAAAAATAAAAATAAAAACCCTACAAAGTTTCAGGTTAATCCCGTGCCACAAGCTCCCTTTCGTTGTTATGGGAAAAATACATGGAGTTTTGACTTTAGTTCCAGACTAAATTTCCTTCCTATATTCACCAGGACCAAAACCCGTAAATTAAACAATAGTGAACATTTGCTATAGGATTCAGCTTGACACTGGAAAATAAGTCTTTTGATTTCAACTTTTAGAATTTAATAAAATGTTCAACTTTCTCAAATGTTAGGCTCTAGGTCAAACAGAGAAACTAGTAAATAAAACAGAATAGTCATTTAAATTCGAAATTCAACGTTTGCTACCGACTTTCAGATTTTTGAAATGTCTTCCATATTTCATCTTTGTTTCAACCTTTCAGATAACGCTGGATACTCAGATTGAAACCTTCGGCTTTTGACTGACTAGTCTCTGACAGGAGTTTGAGTACTCCATTTTCTGAAACGAAATTTGACTTTCTGTTTGGGGAAGTGCAGAAGAAAAATTTGCCGACCAATATTTTTTTTAAACTAAAAATTCGCTGACAAAATTTTAAAAAAATTATAAATTTGCCGATGATTAAATCGAAATATTTTTTAATTGAAGAAAAACAAACAAACAAACAAACGAACGAACAGACGAACAGACATTCATAAAAAATGAAAAATTCAAATGAACAGCTTCTAAATTTGCTGACTGCCAAATTATTGGAGGAGGGGGGGGGGGTGTTCAACACCCCCTATAGTTTCGCCCCTGGAGACCATCGCTGAGGAATAAGGCGCGTGTGCATGAATCATTGATGTCGAAAATATGATCGTCTGATGTTTTCGAGTATTGTTCAAGGTCCGAGCAACCGATGGTTTTTCGGTACGGTTGCTATATCGTTAATTGGAATAATTCTTTATCAGATCGAAAAATTGTTAGACAGTCGACTATATGACGCCAATTGAATGGCGTGAGAGAAAGAAGCTTTCGGAAATTACAGAAGGTGAATTTTACCTCACGACAATCCATTTGCACAGTTTTTTCAATTTTGAAATTATCAAAGTCCTTTCAGTTTTCTGAGTGGAAAAGTCCTCATAGATTGTGTTGGATATAATTTATTAGTTTCTGCTCTGAATTGGAGAAGGTACTTATGCTTTACCTCGATGAGACTCCAGATGTGCGTGATTGACTGATTTGAATAGAACCTTGTAGTTGATAACGTTAATACTAATGACATGACTGATAACATTATCAAGCATAGGTGAATAAATATTATAGAAAGTTCAATCAGTGGCTGACATCTAGCGGCACTTTGGGCTAGTATCAGAATTGTTGTACCTACGGTTAAGGCGGGTCTATTTTAGGTATTACATGGTCGAAGGTCACAATATAACACATCCAGAGATATTGTTATTACTGTTGGAGGAAACGGTTGAAGGAAAGAATAGGAAAGGAAGGCAAAGAATGAGCGATGAAAGCAGATAATGCAGGATACGAAGTGTAAACCCTCAGAAATGAAATGATTAGCACAGGAAAAAGGAAAAAGAAACGTGGAGAGACCATGGGCGTCCGCAGAGGGTAGCGGAGGTAGCGACCGCTACCTCATAAGCATTTCATATATCTACATTTTTTTTTAAAAGCATTATTAGGGATATTTGTGATTCATGTAATTAAATCGTTCAATAATACGTTTATTAACATTCGTCAACATATAGGGACTACGCATGTTCGTTTTTTCAGTTATCAGCTAGTGACTCATGCCCATGTACCTATTCAGTAATCTAAATTCAAATACGAAAATCAGGGTTAAATTGTGGTCGTCAGCATTTTTTCTTGCTACCTACCAAAAAATTCTGCGGGCGGCCATGAACACGGATTCGAATTCGTCTCGAAAAACTGAGTAATTAGCTGCAACGCCGACACCGAAGCTCTCCGCAAATTTTTTCGCCCTAAAAACGACATGATATAGTATCGAGAAAATTTCAAAATTTGAAGAATCAAAAATTTTGAACTAAAGACTGCTTTCAACTCAATTTTCTACACTGAGTTCGAATTCGGTGTTCAAATTTGACGGCGACGCTTCGCTCTCGAGATAAATTCGAAAATGTTGTCGAAATGGGTCAAAAAATGAGTCTAGCTCAAATTTGACAACAGATTCGAATTCGTCTCGACAAATTGAGTAATTATCCACTAATCTCAATTCAAATACAAAAATCAGGGTTAAATATTATGTTCGTCAGCATTTTCTTTTGCTACCTCATCAAAAAATTCTGCGGGCGCCCATGGGAGAGACGAAACCAACTAGTTGATACTATAAAGAATATATCATCATCTTTACTCAGTTTTACACCTTCTGAGTTCACGTCCGGTTATATTCGCGGCGAATTAAGTACGAAAGTTACAGTCGAGATTTTTATGAAAAATCTTCCAACTTAATTCGCTTTGCATGTCTTGATCAGTCGACCCGCGAAGGTATTTCGAGTCACACGTCAGTCTGCATTTCCGCGTCCGATCGCAGACGCGCGTGAAAAGATTAAATTTCCCGATTGTCGGTATTTAATTTTTGAATCTTGGATGGAAAACGTAATCCGAATTAATTTAGTTCCTGTAGACAGACTCGCAGCGAAAGGATATACGACATTATAGTGAATAATACTGGGAACTTCGTTTGGTCTATTGTTTACCCATTTTAATCGTTTCCGACGGCTTTCGGATTTTCGCTATTAATTGAAGGGGGGGGGGGGGTCGTTCGGTCGCTCGCATTTCGTGTATACTCACTCTCCTGCGTCGAACTCGAGGGAATCTAAAATAAAAAAGGAAGGGAAAAAAATTCCAAGCGGATTAAAAGATTTAATATATATATATATAGAAATTGGATTAAAGATTAAAAGAAACGCGGTGAGCATTCTGCTGTGATTAAAAATTGTGTAAAAAGCTCACCCCGGTTGGGATGATTGTACTGTGGTCACACATAGTTTACGGCTGTGTAACGTTCGCTTAATTTATATTAATATTTCAGCCCCGAATCTCTGCGTATCGTCGATGCTCCGATGTGAAGTCTACGACTGCATCACCCTTTTTAGCTCTCCCAGCATTGATAGAATTGAAAATTTTACGGCTAACCACCGCGAAGTCCCGAAATTTTTACGCAACGGTACACATTGCTGCAATTTTTCGTCAGGAAGCGGGTTCGTTTGATTATACGAAACCGTAGACGTCTGCAGACTGCGGCTCCGGCCGCCCGCCACGTGCTCTGCACACGACCAGGGGTATGATTTTCGAAAAGCGCCGAGTACGGCGATGAAAAGACTCCTCTAATGCGCTTCTCGTCTTAAACATTTTTTGAAAGTGTAATTAAACTCGTCTTATTGCGAAGGCCGAGCGGGTTGCATTGAACGTCAAATTGGGTAGATGAAAGTCATTAGAGGGTACTCGGTGTTCCCGCGGTGTCTCTTTTGTATAACTGTACCCGAGATTCGCACCACGGTTGTTCGGTTTGCCATTTCGACGTCAGGAATTAGTCACAACGTCATAAGACACATATTGACGATTTATGAGAGCGATGGCGTCGAACACGGTATATTACGAACAGATGCGGCGTTGCTGCGAAAAACAGCGTCGCCATAAAACACAAATCCAACCGAACAATTATCGCTGTGAAACGAGATAAGATACGAGTATTCGCAAAAAGACATTAAAATGAGGTTGAAATGGGCCTATTTGGGGTCGTCGTAACCTTTTATTACACCATGAGGCTTACCGCGCCCTTGCACGTATCGGAAGATTGACTAAACGCAGCACAGATGCCGGAGGCTACGCTGCTAAGCCTCAGCTGGATAAGAACCTGCCCTCTACCTTCTAATCAATTTTTCCCGCTCACTGAGGAAATAACAGGGAAAAGATTCTTAGTACAGTCTTCTGCTGTAATTTTGAACAATTCAAAATGACTCTGAAGGGTTAAACTGAAACTTGCAGACAGGCTTGAGGATCTGTTCAATGAAGAACGCTAAAAGAGTTTGGCTCTCACCTTTCACGGCATATTTTGCGGAGGTAGCGGAAGTCTGAAGCAGCGACGCCGGTGGAGATAACATTAAGCATACCATGGAGTTTTGCCTCTAGGCCATATATCACAGTCCAGCGCCATTTTGCTGATAAAGAATGACTTGAAATGGAGAATCGACAGCGGATAAAAAGGAACTAAGCATGAGCGCAAACAACCCTTCAGGCAACTCTGTCGAGAGGGAGGGGGAAAGGAGGAAATACCCTGGGTCCGGACTTTCAGGAGGGCCCGATTTTTTTAAAAGACCAGAATTTCAACGCTTATGGCTATATGATAGTGTACATCAAATCAGCAATCACTCCTTACACCATGAAACGAAGACTCTTATCCCATAGCTTATAATTTTTTCCCATCTAACAAAACAAAAAAATGAACTAGAAGGAGGAGGCGTGGAAATTCCCCGAGGCCCTCTTTTTCTCTCTACGGGGCTGCCTTCAGGAGAGCGTTTCTAGTTATTAAAAGTGAGGACCAAACCTTTTCCTGGCTTTGCTCAGGAAATTCTCCAGCACGGAAATATTTCCTACTATCATTTATGTTAGGAGCGGAGTGGGACCAAATAAGCCACCGAAAAAATCAGTTTTGTAAGCCACCATCGTAACATTCGCAGGCCAGTTCCTCTCCTACTCCATTTCCACCAGAGAAGATTGGAAAATAATATTCTTCATTATGATTGTCATTTTTATCTTTTTGAGACCCATTCAAGCCCCCCCCCCCCCCAAAAAAAAAAAACAACATCTTAACCCCGTTTTAGTTACCCGACCAAAAAAAAAAAAAAAAAAGTAACATCATATTACTTTTTTTAACATTTTCTACAATTTTAATTTTCTTCTGAAAAGCAATACGGAATGTTATTGACTCAGCATAAAAGGTGTACTTTTTTGAGAAAATTATTTGTGCGTTTTCTATATGAGAGTTCGGATGTGGAGGAATAAATTTTCTTGTAATTCCATTTTTATGTCCTTTGCAGACGATTGTATCGAAAGTCAAAATATGTTCTTATAGAATGGGAGATCCGTTTACTTCATCAAATCAAGCTCACATTTTTAGGATATTATTTGTCTATCAAGTGGAATAATAATCAGTTTAACGCTACTAATGGGTACTTAGATTTCAAAAGCTCAAAAAGTAAACAGAAAAATTTTGAAAATTTTCGAAGGGGACTTTCTTTTTCTAATTTTGCTCTCAACCGGAGCCCTGGAATTCGCCCTTCCGAGCGTTACCTCAGAGAGGTCAGGGAGGCTGTTAGGGCTGTCTTAGCCCTCTTCTCTACTTGCCGAAAAACCGGTCTAGGTCGAAATGTAGCGAGTCGTTGCTTGGGCTCGAAACAGGGACCTCCGGATTCCGAGACCAGCGCGCTACAGCCAACCGGACTCCAAAAAAATGTGGAACGCTTCACGATTTTGCATGTCATCCTTGCACAGGGGCCATGCTAATCTTCTCTGTCTCGTTCCAATTTCAGTATGTGTACCGCTAAAGGAATTACAAAGGGGATAGCTTGCAATTTTGTAATTTAAAAAAAAAAGTAGGTAAGATTATATCGAGTGTCTCATGTACACTTGACCTAAGTGACATTTTGACAAAAAATTAGTTAAGTACGTATTCTTATAGATCTCGATGCCCTCTATCGGGTTACACTCGCAAATGACGAATTACTTACTTTTTTTAGCCCGCCAGATGGCGTAAATCATTTGAGCCACACGGTATATAACACAGCGTTATTTATAATTTTCAAATCGCTCTCCTGAAAAAACAAGTTTTTGTGTGAGACACTTGATATGTAGTTGCAGGTAGAGCAAGTGAAACATTTTTTTCCCCATAGACTTGAATCATAAAAGTAGTAATTTTCAACTTTTTTCCCAGCTCAAAGGAAGGAGGGACTTATCACCATATTTCTTTATGATTCTTTCTGAAATATTTTAGTCGGTAAGAGCCTTCCACAATTCTTCAACGTCATCTCTAAAACTTTTTTATCTTTATTCAAGATTATTATTTCCCAACTCTACAAAGACTTTTTTAGACTCTTCCATACTCTTAGAAGGCCCTTCAAGACTCGTCAAGATAAGCAGTAAAATGAGTATTTTCAGCTTTTTGTCAGAGGAGAAGGAGAAGAAGGAGGAAATGCATCCCCCACACTTCCTTGAAATCTTTCAGGCTGTTTTATTCTTCGAGACTCTTCTAGAAATACTCAAGCCTATCTCTAGAACTTTTTCAGATTTAAGATTATTACTTTACGCCCCATACAGACTCCTTCAGACTTTTACGAACCCCCTTGAGACTCACTGAGATGAGTTGCAAAATAAGTATTTTCAACTTTTTCCCAGTTCGGAGGGGCGGAGGGAAGAATACACCCTCATAAATTTTTTAAATTATCTGTCAGACGTGATTTATGTCTCAAGACTTGTCCAGAACGGTCCTAGATTATTTCTACAGCGTGTTCGGACTTGTTTAGTGTTTACGATTATTATTTTACGCTCCATGGAGACTTTTTCCAATTCTTTCAGACTTTTTCTAAGACTTTTTTAGACCTATCTAGGACTTCTTAAGGCTCGACTAGGCATTAAAACAAACAAATTTCAAACAACCTTAAGGCGTCTCACAAATATTGAACTCGCCTCTATAAGCATTTAACTAGGCTAGAAAAGTATCAAAAGTCTCAATAAGGTATAGAATAGTCTCAAAAAATTCCAGTCATGTTTGTAAGAGTTCTAAAGAAGTCTTGAAAAATCTAAAGCAGTATTGGGAAGATCTTAATGAACCTCGAAGAATCTTAAACCCGTCTGGATGTTTCTCAAGGATCTTGAATAAGTATGAAAAAGTCTCGATTAATCTTAATAATGTCGAAAACAGTTTTCAAAAATCTCAGTCAAGCCAGGAATAGTCTTGAAACAAATCTCGAAGATTCTTAGAAATGATTAAAGAATGTTCAGAAGTCCTGAAAAGTTTTAAACAGTTTCTAAATTCATCCAAGGGAATAACGAATCTGAAACGGTAGCATTCTTATGAAAAATATCTCAGTGATTTTGAAAATAATATTATAGAAAATATCATAGAATCTGAATATTTTTATAAGTCTTGAGGCTTGGGATAGTACTGACCGAGTCCATAAGATTTACAGTGAAAAATCTTAAACATGTCTTGAAGAATTTAAAAAAAAATCGAAATCACAGCAAGAGCCTTAAAGAAGTCTTGAAGAGTGATAAAAACGTACGTACTGAGGAAGACTGAAGATATCAACACGCTCGTATTTGTGTCAGCCCACTGGGAATTTTCCTGATGGCCGGGGAGCCATTCCGTCCCTGATCCACGTGCATTTTTTGAAATTCCTTCGAGCCTGTTTCTCAAACTTTCATTTGACAATTTAAAAAAAGTAATGAACGGACTCGGAAACTATTGAGAGTGGACTCTATTGAAACTCACAAAGATTCGTTAACACGCTGCTCAAACACACGCTGCAGGGGTGCCGTGATCCTCTTGGTCCAGTGAAGAAACCGCTCCCCAAAAACTGCCCCCCCCCGCAAATAATAAATTATCTTCAAAACCATGGTTGAAGCTGGTTTGGTTCCCAACCCCTTTTTGTGATGCATTATATGTACTACTTGTTGTACTTCAATAATTAGAAATAACTGGCCACCAAAACCCCAAAACTGCCCCCCTGCAAATAATAAATTATCTTCAAAACCATGGTTGAAGCTGATTTGGTTCCCAACCCCTTTATGTGATGCATTATATGTACTACTTGTTGTACTTCAATAATTAGAAATAACTGGCCACCAAAATAGAAATATGAAACCAAAGTGAATTTTGAAGGATATCACTCTGTCCATGTGAAATCTTATCAGTAATCAAATCAGTTGAGAACTTGTACGAAAAAATTGTTAGATTGTGAATTTCTGATGAGGATATAGTATATACCTATAGTAATTTTATTTTTTTCAAATGCCATCCGGACATTTATTCAAGAACCGATGTATGGAACTTGGGTGCCAGTTAGTTATTCGTAGTGATAAGGTGAACGACCACTGTAAAACAAATCACAAAGTGTTGTATTTGAGAGGTACCAAAATAAAAAAATGTGTAATTGAAGTGAGAGATAAATCTTCAGGTAACTGGATTCCATACAAGTGAGTACTTCAGTATTTGTATGATACTGCTGGGCAAGTCTCAAAAGTTAAAGTCCTACAGGCTCTGTAGTATTAAATTCCTCATAATGAAATTTGTAGACTATAGATGCCAATCAAGAATTCCATCAGTCTTCTTTGTCTACTAAAAATAAAACGCCCGTGACTGTTCCTGGCACTTCAGCATCCTTGGGAAGACAAAAGAGATATTAAAAGAAAATCATTTAGATACGTCCAGTATTGTGGGGCAAAGTTATGATGGGGCCGGAAACATGAGAGGCTCTAAAAAGGGTGTGAAAACGCTTGTTGAAAAGGATTGCCCCATGGATGTATACATATGGCGTAGTTCGCATCGATTCAGTCTTTTTGTTGAAAAAACAATTGAAAATTGTGGACAAGTCAGAGATTTTTTCAGTATCTTAGATGAACTGTATGCACTGGTCGCACCGGCAACATGGTACGTTTGTTGAAGTCTTTAAAAAAAAGTGAAGACAAAAATAAAGATTCTAAATCAAAACATTTTTGAAGACAAAGATTGAAACGCATTTGTACGACGCCGTGGGGGAGCAAACATGAAGCTTCAAAAACTCTGAAATCGTGTTTCAGTGAAACTTTGGAAACCCATCATCATTTATTTGTTATTTAACGACGCCCAACATCTAGGTCTTTAGCGTCCAGCCGTATTACAAAACAAAATGTGTTACTATCCGTATACAAAATATAAATAACAAAGGCAAGTTAATATGGTACAATTAAACTAATATGGAGAAAGGCATAATTCACTATAACAATTAACAAATAAATAACTAAGAAATAATAAAGAGAAAAATTTAACGAATGTAAAGTAACAAAGAAAATATTTAACGAGTGTATAAGGGAGTAACATACGAGTAGACGGGAAGTGATACAGAAAACAAGGACAAATTCACAAAACAAGTAAGAAGTAGGTGACTAACAAGTAACAATTTAGTGGTAAGGGGTACATTTAGACCTTTGAGGTGATTTGGGCACGGGTAAGACAAGGAGAATTTTCTGTAAAGCATGAGGATTGTCGGTGAGTGCATGTAGTATGGGATAGGAAGGAGCTCCATAAATGGAGGTTCGAGCCTCTGCGTGTGTAGGGCAGTTGTCGATGAGGTGTGTAGCGGTAAGGGGCTCATCTATACACGATGGGCAATTTGGATAAGGGCGTAGCAAAGGTCCATGAGTGCTATTAGATGTCCCATTCGAAGTCTTGCTAGCATTATTTCTATTCTCCCGTTCGTGTTAAATGAGGTATGCCAATGTTCAATAATAGGTTTTACTATGCAAAGTTTGTTTGGTGGTCCCGCTGTCCATTCTTCTTGATGTTTCAATTGGATTTTGCCCGCAATATATGAAATGATTTCCAGCAATTGATTCTGTTGGAATGGAGGCTGTATCTCAATTTGGTATGTATGCAAGAGCTGACGGCATCGGTCTCCAAGAGACAGTATTCTGTTACCTTTGTGCGTTGAGAAGAATGTTTTATAGTGGTTGATGTGCGTGGGTTTGTTCATTAGTTTGACGTAGTATTTCAGCTGCAGAAGATGTCGATGGTGTCGTAGCGGGAGCATGGTTGTTTCTGCGTGGAGACTTGCTACGGGGCTCGTTCGCAATGCTCCTGTACTAATTCTTAGGGCTTGGTTTTGAATAGGGTCAATTTTACTGAGTTGGCTTTCTGTGGCGGAGCTGTAGGCTATGCAACCATAATCCAGAACCGATCTGATGTAGATTGTGTAGGGTCGTAATAGCATCTTCTTGTCAGCTCCCCAGCTGCTACCACTGAGTGTCTTTAGGAAATTCATTCGTTGAGAGCATCGTTGTTTCAGGAGAGATATATGGTGTTTCCATGTTAGTCGCGAATCAAAAGTTAGTCCCAGGAAGTGAGCTGATGTTGCTGTTTGAATGGGTGTGCCGTTTAAATAGAGTTTAACTTCATGTGTAATATATCTTCGGCGAGTGAATGTGACGATTTTTGACTGGGATGGTGCAAAAATGAGTCCGAGAGAGTGGCCTCATACTTCGAGTTTCTTTATACACGCTTGTAGTTGTTGTTGTAGAGTTCTGGAGATAATATAAGAACGGATAAAAACACCACTGCTGAATTCAAGACCATGGCAGCTGGTTTGAAAGCTAAAATGTCTACTTGTGATTTCATTGTCATGTTGGAGATATGTGTGACAATATATTTGATTTACTTACTCCTGCAACGACAATATTGCAAGGTACAATGATATCGACTTTGATTCCGCAAGTTCCATAATAGACCATACTATTAAGTTATTGAAAGCATTTTAAGAATTGACAAATTGTGGATGAAATTGCAGAGAGATGCCCTTAAATTATGCTCAGCATGTGACATTATGACAAAAAAAAAAAAAAAGGCGGAAGAAACGTTTCTTTGATGAATATCTAGACTCGACTATCATGAACCTGATGATGATTGATGACTACATAAGCCAGATGAAAGTGGAGATGAAAGTGGATGTGTTCTGTGTAATGATTGATTCTCTTCTAATGCAAATCAGTGAACGTTTCCAACAGAACACATTAGAAATACTGAAGGATATGTGAATATTCACACATGGAAACTGCTGAAGAAAGATGGACCAACATGAGCAGAACATCTGTGCAACCGCTATAAACTTGAGGTTGGAGCTATAGAAAATGAACTCAAAGATTTCAGACGTATCTATAAACTGATGGGAAAAGACATAGATGTATCTGATATCATAAAAACAAGTGATCAGCTGGGAGCTTTGAAGAACCAATTGAACGATGGACAAGGTGACCATACTGACAACAATGAAGGAATGAAGTGAGGCGATGTTAAAGGACTAGAAAATGTAACTGACGATGAAGAAAACAAATTTGGAATAACTCAGATGCGCTCATTCATTCTCCGAGGTTATATTAAGCCATTTCGTTTATTGGTGCAGTTGTCACAGTTTAAAAATCTTTTTGTAATGTATAAAATATTACTGATTTTGGCAGTTACAAGCTGTTCTGCTGAGACAGCTTTCAGTAAAGAAAAAATAACAAAAAATCCCATCAGAAGTAGCATGCTAGATGAATGGATGTCTGCTATGATGGTTTTTGCATCAGAGACGGACATTTTGAATGGCATATACCAAATGAGGATATTATAAACAAATTTGCAGAAATTTCAAAAGTGTATTCATCATTATTAGTGAACAAATAGAGGTATAATATTAGGTATAACTTTGAGTAATAATTAGGTACGTATGTAGGCATATCATATACCCTACATAATGATGGTCTATTTCATAATAAAGTTGACCAATGGTATGGTACCTATTCTGTTTTTAAATATAATCCTATTCTCTGTTCTCTAATTTTTATTCATACGTCATTCAATGCAGGGAAAACAGAAAAAGTCCCCCCCCCCCAAAAAAAAAATACTAAGAAGAATCATCTTTACAAAAGTAGCCTCACGGCACCCCTGCGCTGAGTTTTTATGAACTCTAAAAGCTAATGGTTCGGAGTCGGCAACATTTCCTATAATATTCTTTACGGTCTCAAGTGCATACGAATGTGCCAGGTGACACCTTTGCATTAACAATGGCAGGGTCATTAACAATGGCAGGGTATCTTCTGTTATACAACTAGCATCTCAATTATTTAATTTGTGAGTCAAACAAATATTAGAAATTTATGTCGAGAATATTTATAACTGCCAGGATCCAGGATCTGAGAGCTAACGTCTAAAATGTGAATTTCATGTGGGTTCGCCTTCGAAGAATTACTAGTCCGTAAGCAAAAGTTGAGAAATTCGTTATTCTTCGAGTTTGAGTTCAATAAATGAGCATAATAATGAGCCTTTTTGCAGTTCGCGTATTTCAAATTTTAGCGTAGCGTCCTCACTTCAGCAATTCGGGAATATAAAGTTTACTTTATAGCTAGACTCAATTAGCAATATCAAATATCTACAAAACGGAATTAAAAACCGTCTGTCTCGTTTTGCGAACATCATCAACGTAATTGAATAACCTGAAATGGGCAGGTATATATCTTTTACAAAAACTTTAATAATTTTCGATTTAGTCGTCTTCGATGGTAGAAAGCTACATGGCTTCAAGAGTTCGGCAAATTGAATTGTAAAAAGGTTTCAAACATTCGACGCACCGTTTTCTCGCAAATTTCAGCTAAATTATTTCTTAAATAAAGTACGTTCACCTTTACATTGTTTTCGCAAATACCGAGTTTTTTTCCGGCTTTAAACCTCTCGAGATCGCTTTCCACTTTTCAAACCCCTCTTAAGCACTTCATTTTGTTGAAATAACATTTTTGGGAAAAGAAGTAACGGTATCGATGTTAACACGTTATTAAAATGGGGAAAAAATTAAATGTATTTCATCTAAACGAAAAATACGGTATTGCACTTGCAAAAGCTTCCGAGAATTTAAACGCACAGAAGAATAAGACGGGAAAAAAAAAGAAAGTTTTAAACGAAACAAAATAATAGAAAGGTTTTCTCAGTAATTTGAAACTTTTATAACCCCTTAAAGCGAAGCAGTAAATAAAATTGAGAAATGCCTGGTGGCGCGCTGCAAAAAAAGATAGAGAGTAAAAAGACCAGCAGCTGTTCTTATTCAAAAGTTTCTTACTTTTTCTGCACACCGAGTTCGATAACTTTAGTTTTAATGAACTTCATTCATTCTGTAATTTTTTGCGATTTCAATTACACGAGACTTTTTTAAAAGTAAAACGAGGTAATTGCCTATTCTGAAAACGCCGAATCCAAATTCTATTTTCGTCGGCGCAAAAAAAAAACGCGCGCTTCATTAATTATTCATATAAAATACTTCAACGAATGGAGGAAAACAGTTCTTTTTCTCGAAAATTTTCCCAAGTGATATGATTACGCGATCTCTCATTTCTGCGAATCGAGTGCAATAATAGTCATGCGTTCAGCCGCAACTGAAAATTTTCATATTCTAGAGCCGCTGAGTTTCGAAAATTGTTATATTCGCCTTTTTCAAACGGCTCTTCCTGTTTCATTTATTTCTTTTTTTTTTTTGGCTCGTATATTTTTTCCGCACCGCATTTCGATCGACAATTTGTTCTTTTTGCATTTCAACGGGTAATCGTTTCCGATGTATGTTACATTAGCGCGGCTCTCTTTTGTCTTTTAATACCATCAAAGTGGAGGTTCTGCTCGGTTTTTGCATTTGAATGGCGATGGCAGCCTCTCGCGCCGGATAGTCTATGCAAATTTTCAAAGCGATGAAGCGCCGCGGATTAAATGGAGGAAAAATCAATTAAACGAATTTCAAAAGACCATATTAATAAGTCCTCGACGGTAAATCATCTATGGTTAGATTTCATCGGCAGAGGCTAAAAATAACTCGCGTATATTGATAACAATGAAGATATCGTACATGTTACCATGTTGAGTGACGTTGACGTGAAATAGGCCCGTAAAAATTGTCTTTTTAATCCATATAACTGCACCTCTTACTTAATTTAGGTTAGCTTGTAAACGAGGGATGCAAAGTACAGCTTTTCATATCGGTGTATGAGGCCATTGAAGTCGTATTTTTGGAACGAGAAAGAAACGGATGAGCCGCGGCCTCTTTTGGTGGATGTTCAACCCACTCACAATACTTAGAAGCTTAGATTAGTCTCGAGGGTGCAAAAAGACACGTGGCACGTAGCTCTTATTTGTTTTTTTCCCTTAATGAATTCGGCGGATATTATTTCAGTTTCTCTTTAATGGGTTATAGATGCGTACATACATGAGGGACGGATTGGCCGTAATGAATCTGAATCTAAATTTCTAATACCTTTATCGGGGTACAATATTATATGTTAACTAGTTGACTCGCTTCGCAGCTCATCTAGACCGTGAGCTAAAGTGAGTTGGCTAAGGTAAGCTGGCTTAAGTAAGTCGGGGGGGTCGCTAAAATTAGGGGGAAAAACAATTATTTGACGAAGTTTCAAGGTGGGTCCAGACCTCCTGGACACCTGCTCTTCAAGTCACATTGCGTTCATTCGGTTTTAATTACTTTTCCGCCCTGGGCTGCAGTATTTTTTCCGTCTTATTTTTTTTGAAGCTTCCTTCCGTAATGGTTTTTCTCTTTTTTGTTTCTTCCCCCTAAGATGCTGAAAGTGTAGGCTTTCAGTGTGAGATTTACAAAAGAGACAGAAACAAGCGAGGTCCGGAGGACCTGGCAATAGGGTGTTTGCAAATTCTTGTTTATTATTTCATTATTTGTGACGCAATGCGTGAAATGGGCCCTTGTGGTGATCTTGAAATTTTAAGTTTGCGAGTACGGTACCACAGATTGGCAAGGTCTACAGAATTTGAGGTTGCTTTCACACTTATCAGATTTCCGGGCTCTGTAATGCGGTATTCTTTAGTCTGTAGACCTTGGAAATTAGTGGTACCGGCTATAGGACTTGCAAACTCAAAATTTTAAATCACCACAATGGCCATTTTCACGCAACGCGTCACATATAAATTTATTATAAATTGAAACACTTCAAAATGCAATAGCACAGCAAAAACCCTAGACGCTACACGCACATCATGGATGTTCAATAATTTGTTCCAAGCGGCAAGCAGAAATCAAACACTCTACCTTTACAAGACAAATAAATTCAAAGGACATAAATCCAAAGAATTTTAAAACTCACCAGTTTCAATGAATATGAACTGATAACTGCTGATAACAATTCAAAGAGGGATAGGAATTTTGTTTCGATTCAAATAAACGAGGAATTTTACTTCGATTCAAATAAAATTGTGGTCTCGCTTCAGAAAACGCACATTAATGTGTTCTCACTCCTCATTACAATGTTTATAAAATGCAAAGACATTATTATTAGCTCCACTCCTGGTCACACAACACGTGAAATATTCGTGAACTGTTTGAATACGAGAAAGATGATCTTTCATTTCAAAAACAAAACGTGATCTGCCAATTATTTATTCACATTTTTCGTTAATTCCGCTACACAATTATAATAGAAGTTCAAATTTTTTTGGTTGAAGGCATGTTGACGGTTTTGGATGATTCGTCATTCCTGATAACAAAAAGACAAAGATAAATAGTCAAACGAGAAACAAAATATTTGTGAAAGACCTAAAACAGAATACCAAAATTACCACTTAATTCTGCTAACATATTTATAAGACATAACTCACATCGCATTATTCCTTGGAAAATTTCCTGATAAGAGTACCACAGAATGTTGCATATACTTTGTTTGAGTCAAATACATTATACGCTAATTCAACTGAGAAACCCATTTCATACAAACAAACAATACACTTACTTCTTCTAAGTTCAGTTAATGTCTTCACTTTCTTTGAGGAAATAGTTCCTTTTGTAGAAAAGTACAAGTTGCACAATACTGTCATGAATAAAATACAAATTTAATAAAGAAAACGTAAACAAGTTGCATTTGTAAATCGAATAATCAAAAGCGTAACTGAGAGGATACATTCATAATAGTAAACCAACTTATCAATAGATGGCAGCAGTTGACGGAGAACGCAACTGAGCTAAAATTGAACTATGAGCTATAAACAATTCAGTCGTATTTATTGAAAAATGAAAATTCGATTGCAATAGGGTGCTTGCAGCGCTGCGTGCGGGCAAACACCCTAAAAAGTACAAATCTGACAAATCCACTAAAATGATTCGAGTAAATTTCACGATTCTGTAACGTTCATTAGATTCAAATCACGGATACGAATCCAATTCCGTCAAGCGGATTCGAATCAACTTTTTCGGATCCGCAAACTGGATTCGAATCCTTTGGGTTTGTATCTTTTCTAACCTTGCCATCCTCCACATGGTTCTCACTTTTCACTGGAGAAACAGATTTAATTTTTTTTTTTCGTTTTTCTGTTCTGTTTTGTTTAAAAGGTTAGTGAAAGGGGGGGGGGTTGAGAACACCTACACAGTTTTCGTTAAATAAAATTAAGCATAAGCATTGGCCACGTAGTTTAATTTCCTTTAAAATCGGAGTGGTAGTAGGGACTACTCCTATTTTTCCCCCTGAAAGGTCAACCAATGCCTCAAAATTAGTTCTTTCACTTTTCTCAGGAACCAAACACTGTATGGAGCCCGATGGAAGAATTTTGCGGCTGTTCAAAATCTTTAGATCAACATAACCCATGACCGCTATAGTTCATCGAATTTCTTAAGCAAAAAAATCGTTCGAGTTTGAGTAAAGTTGGAGTAGGTAACTCGTGTTTCAAGGGAGTTGAAATTCTAACGGAAATTAATAATAATTTTTAGAATTTGAGCTTCAATTTGGAGGGAATTTCTCCACTCTATACGAGCCTTAAAATTATTTCCTTTTTCAAGTTGATGTTCTCAGGATCACAGAATCGTTTCCTGCGTTCTCCCTCTCTGCTCTCTTTAGGCTAATTTAATTTTAGTTTATTTCAATTTCATTCCAATCTTCACATTATTTGTACCCGAGTAAGGGTTTCTTAGGTCACTACTCATTTTTGAAGTTATTTTCTCCCGTCTCCTTACTCTATGAGTTCTACGGGGGACTGATCATAAATTATTCCAATTACGACGTTTTTTAAGTTTGAATAAGAATAAGGATTTCATGGGCCACTTCGTAGCCCTCTTCTCTTACCCTTCGGGCTCCACGGAGGGCTGGTTTCCTCAAAATCCAATGTCTAAGTTCTTTACATTTCATTAAAGGTTTTATTCACTTTTGAATTCAGTTTTGGAATTCTTTTCTCCTTCTCCCTCACCCTTCGAACTCCATAGGGGCTGATCTTCAGTAATTCCCGCGTTCAGATCTCAGGCACTTCATCAGCCAATAAAAATGTGAGATTTGTAAATATATTCTTTTAGGGTAATTATGATTAATTAAAAGTAGTTGCAGAGTGAAACAATGAGTAGTCATTTTTTAATATTGATGGTGCAGCTAACTATGGTTCAAGTAAAAATGATATGAGAAAATTTAAATGAATAAACAAGAATCAAAATTCAGGTTTCACTTTACAAAGCTGAAAAAGTGGGTGATTCCAAATATTCATATTTTAAGAGAATCTTTCACTCTTCGAGACTTGCTTAAGGTTCTGTTACAACGTGCGTAAGACTTCTCAAGACTGTTACGATGTGATTAAGTCTACTTAAGACTCTTTTAAACATGCTTAATACGCTTTAATATTCCTCTGAACTGGTTTCAAATTATTCCAGGTCTGACTGAGGCTTTCTACTTATTACTTTGTCAGACTCTTTCATGACTTTGCGAGGCGCCTGAATATTTCTTCCATTCATGACTGTTTTAGCCCATTTAAGACTCTTCTCGATTTATTCAGGACGCATTTAAACCAGTTTGAAGCTCTTCCTGACACATTTAGGACATTTCAGGACTCTTTTTGGCTTGCTTAAGATTATCTTCAAAGATATTCACCAGCATTTTTTAAAATCTATGCTTCACGCTCGTTGTTTTTTCAAATCTTAAATTTTCCAGCGGTATAAAAAGTGATATAAATTGAAGAGCTTTTTTCCAAAGTGACATACGTGTAAGTCAGGTTTTGGGTGTTCTGAGATAGCAACGCAGTCTGGTAGAGAATATGATGAAGTAAAATCCAGTCGTGGTGTTAACCCTCGATCTGTGTTAGGTTTGATTTTCTATGGTTTCAAACTGAAGTTTGTTTCCAAAGTGACACAAATGTTATTGCAAATGTTGTTGACAGTAATACAACTACTTATTTACTTTCGTTGTGTTAATGCAGTATTTTATGCCCAAGTGGCGTATACGTCAGATAGATCAAAACTTTGACGGCCTCTCACAATATTTTGAAAGATGGTAGATTGTGTTAATGCAGTATTTTATGCCAAAGTTGCCTAAGTTAGGTAGATCACCAATTTCGACGGCCTCTCACAATATGTCGGAAGATGGTAGGACGATAATTTAATTCACACTCGATTGATACTATCCTTGACTGTCGAATTATATCACTTCCGCTTTCTTTGTGGTGATGGTGAGAAGTACAAACTGCTTTTATCAATTTTCTCAGAACGACGAAAATTGACTTAAGCCACTTTGAAAAAAAAAAAGAAAAAAAAACTCTTCAATTATACGATGTACCGTATTGTAAATGATATTATATCGTTGGAAATCGGAAAAATATCATGATAACATCATACATTGAATGATATATCACGATATAAGATTTTAATGATATAGATATCAATGATATTTCCCACCCCTGTGCTCAAGTATGATGATTTCAATTTCGAAAGACAATTATAAGCAAACCGTCAGTGAAACAGCCATTCAGAAACGAAACTCGACTATGGGGGGGGGGGGAGAAAAATAATTTGCCAACAAATATTTTTTGAAAACTAAAATTTGTAAAAAAATTGAAAATTTGCCGATTTTTTAATCAAAAATATTTTTTAATTGAAAAAAAAAGAAGGAAACGAACAAACAAACGTTCTTAAAAAATGAAAAATTCAAATGAACAGTTTCTACATTTTCCGACTGCCAAATTATTGAGGGAGGCGGGGATGGACCTTCACCCCGCTCCCATAGTTTTGTTCCTGGAGCCATTTAAAGCAAGTATTTTCGGAATCAAGTAAAAAGTTTGCTTTGCTCATTGTTGTATATATTTATTTATTTGTTTCAAGTCGGAGTTTTTCAGTACCCTAATTATAAACACTCACCAGAAGTTGACGTTTAAACATAGGGAGGGTTTTCTTTTTTTCTAAAATTGCTCAGAATATCTTCAGTTTGTACTTTTCAGTACGTTGGTTGTATTCGCTTCTTATCCTTGTTCTGGTGATTGCTGACAAATCCCAGCTCAAATTTCGAACAATCTTGAAATAAGAGACTCCCTTGTGTAGGGGTATTGGGGTGTTCGTTATTTTCATAATGGGGTTTGGGGGTGCAGGACCCTTTCATTCCGTTCATTTTTATTTCTAAACGAAACAAAAAAAATTTGAAGTCGAAAAAAAATATGAACTTGTGCCGCAACTCGATCAAAGTTTACTGAGATTTACCTTCCATGAAAATAATTTTTTAATTACAATTTTTGCCATCAATGTATTCGTCAAGCATTAAATATTATTTTTTACTCGATTTAGTGTGAAACATCGTTTTCGGGTGCTCCTTAGTCCAGAGTAGTACAAACTGGAGAAGACAATACTCGCCAATTTTATTATGTTAATACGCATGAGTGCCCAGAGTTCCTCCTTCTTCCTGTTCTGAGGAGATGCTGAGGATGCTAATGGGAGGCGCCTGGCTTGGCGCTCACTGGTCTTCCTGAGGGGGAGGGGCTGCTAGTCTTCACATAAAGAATGTAAAAAATATTGTATTGCAATCTTGTGTTTTATATCAATCGCTAAAAAATGAACACATTTCATTTTACCGGCTAATCTTTTGGAGTAAGACTGTTAAAATGACTTCTAGTAACGCGTTTTACCAATAGAGCGCGCTAGTTGATTTTCCTTTTGATTATAAAACTGGTGGTACGATTTAGGAGGCGTACGATTTAGGCTGCCTTACCCTACGAATTTATTTATTTTTTATTCTTTTATTTAACTATTTACTGGTTGAATTGCCCGCGACTTCGTTGATGGTATGCACAGTAATTCTGTTCAAAATCGTAATATTTTTTTCAATAGTAATTGGTCTGCGCAAACGCTCAGGCCATAATCTACTTTAAAAAGAAAAGAAACTTCATACATGGGCGGAAGGGTAAAAGCAGGAGTAAGAATTACCAGAATTTTCACTATTTGTATCAGATAACATTTACAAGATCTCTCTGCCAAAACTGACCCAATTTATTCGAAATTTTATGTCCAGTCTTGAAGTTCCTGACTTTTGAATTTTGGGTCATCCATTTACGATGTGCATAAAGGTTAGCTGAGTGACTGGTACTTCTTTTGAGGGGGTGGGGGATTACGAACATCAAACCAACTAACTAAATTTTGCTTCAATCAGATAAAAGCTGTCAAATTTTAAGAAAATTTGAAAACAAGATGGCGTCATCTTTTACCTATAAAAATTTTGCTTCTCTTATCTCCTGTCTGAGAGGTAATAGTTGAGTGCTGGATCGCTCTTTTTTTATAATTCCAAATATTTAAGATGCATTAGAAAGGTAGTATCTGGCCTGGCAACAACATATTATAGGGTAGGAAGAGAGAAGGAGAGAGCATGGGGGGAGAGTTTTATGTTCAGTGGATTGGAGACTTCAACCTTCTCTTCAGTGAGCAGTAAGCGTCGGATATAGTCCGAAATGCGTTTTCGATTCAGTAATTAAAAAACTCCCTATCCTGCACTAATTGTATTCAGCTTTTCTTTTCGAATATTCTCGTGACCCAATCCCTGCCAGTACCAAAAAAAAAAAAAAAAAAAACTGTTCCAGTGAAATAAAGTCACTGTACGTTTTCAAGTCCATTTGCAGAAGAGACCACACGGTTACTCTCTTTTCGGGAATTTCAACATTTTCAACGCTCCCACACTTCCTGAAAAATGGTAGCCTTCAACACCGTTAATAATTTGTACTCTTCTATTTCAGCAGGTGATTTGATGTTGTTTATAGCTTAGTTTTGCGATCTGAGTCTGTGTTTCAGGGAATGTAAAGAATGAAAAAATGAAATTTGAGACATGAGTTAATTTTGTGGTTTTTAAGGTCACGGAGTATGATTTTGAAAGATATTGAAAGTAGTTTTTATAACCGACACTCTCCTCGAGCTACTTTTTAACGGGGGTTGACACCAAATACTAGTTATTTTCCGAGATGCATATAATAACTCCGTTATAGAAATTCAACTTTACTGGACTTGATTATGGGACTGATTTTTGTATCCAACCTATCGAATGCTACTATAGGGAATTACATTCAAACCTTTCAATAAGTATCTTAAAAATCTAGCCTCCCTCCTCTTCTGGGGAAACCCTCAGATTCTAAGGATTCTTGCCAGTTAGGCTGGTAGTCAGACAGTCAGCCTGATGTAGGGGTCTGGTTGGCCGAGTGGATAGCGCGTTGGTTTCGGAATCCGGAAGTCCCTGGTTCGAGCTTGCCAGATTTCGACCCAGGTCGGTTTTTCGGCCAGAAGAGAAGAGGGCTAAGACAGCCCTAACAGCCCCCTCCCGACGTATTGCTTGAAAGGACGGATTTCAGGGCTCGGATTCAGAGTAAATTAGAAGAGAAGATAGTCAGCCTGATGCGCTGATAAACAGAAAAATCGACAGACAGCCTCTGAATATAGCACAATTTCAATAGCGTTGCGGCACGGGTTAATTTTTTTCGACCTCAGATTTCTTCGCTTCATTTTTTTTAATAAAAATGAACAGAATTGAGGGGTTCTGCATAAAAATAATTTTTTTTTTACAGAAGTAAATAACGACCACCCTAAGGGTATCATCAACAATTATAAAAATTTTCTTTTCATTTCACCATTATGAGCATTGTACAAACTACGTACTTGCTACCTCCGAGACTTTCCACTTGGACTGTCAATTTCCATTTTAAAATTACTCAAACGCAGCAGACCCGCCATTTAGAATAACCTCCGGCTCGACCTCGTACGGTGAATCATACTCAAAATCGAAAGCGATCGTAACTATCTATTTTCTCGATTTCGCAGTTGCAAAATCGTTTTATTTATTCGGGCGAATGGCAAGATGCACAAATCTGACAATTAAATAGGTAAAATATACTTTGTCGGTGCTCCCTCGAGACTTGAATGCTCGTATTCGCTGCACAATGTTACGCTCCGGAGATATAACAGTATAATGCGATTCGGTTGGAAGAAAATCGCGCAGGAAAAAATAAGGGCTAAAAAATTTAATTTACAGCCGGCAAAGCAAAAGACTATCATAAGTGCTTCTTTATTGAATTACCCGTTTTGTCGAGACGCGCAGATAATTTAATCGATCAGTTCATTTCCATACTGATCATGAAATCTGACTTTCGACGTACGTTAAAAAACTTTTCCGTGTCGGTGTAATCACAGTTTCAACCCTTCTCGAGATAAAGACTTACGACATATTGTATTTTTCAATTAAGGGAAGTTTTTTATTCTCTCTTTCGGGTGAACTCGAACACTCTTGTATTAAGTGTCGGAGAAGGGAAAGGCCGGTATTCTGGGCGCGACGTGAGTTTCCTTTTAACTTCCTCAAAGAACTGCCGGGTCCGGTGGAGAACATTTTGAACAAATAGCGCGGATGTTCGGGGTTCCGGTTACGAAGTAACAGCAGTTTCTGGTGTCGGGTTATTCCATTCGCCCTGGTTTCGCTTAAGTTCCTCCTAAATTAGAGTAATTCTCGGAGCTACACAACGATTCTGGTTTTTAAAGATTATTGTCGAAGAGTAAAAATTCGACTTTTTGAAGTTTCAGTTCATGAATATGGGTCGCTACGTGACCTTAGAATAAACTATGTCGAATTAGAATCACACTGCCAAAATAAAATCACTCGTACCACAAACCTTCAAAATATACCTCTTTTGGCGGTGGTTTTGAAGTAAGGGAGGGTGTTGTGACTCTCTCTCGGGACACCTTCCACTAAAGCTGCAATAGAACTGTGGCTGTGGTAGCACTGGCAAATATCAATGGATACAATTTTGCACACATAATGTACTGACCTTAACCCCAAACAACAATTCACCCGAGTTTCATCGAATTTGGTAGATGTTTACGTTTACTGGTGTTTTTTATTTAAATGGTATATCGGATAGAAAAAGATTGAACTTTGACTCGTGCGGGGCCCGAGACATTATATTATCCGATCAACATTTTGAGATTTTTTTTTAATTATTCGAAACAGTTTCCGGTGTTGGGAACGGTATTTCGAGAGATTGTTTAAAAAAAACACACAAAAAAAAAACACCTTATGTTACAGTCCAAATGATATCAGACACAAATTTAGTGACTAGTTCCCCTCCTCCCTCTCCGCCGAAAATGTAAATAAATATAATTACGTTCATTTATAAATATTTAGATGAAAGTTACTATGTATGATGATCGAATAACCCTGTGAATAATATACGAAGCCCCATTTGAAATTTCACTCGCATTGGTCCTTGGAAAAATTTCAGTATTTTACGACAAAATTGTTCGTGTTATAGTTTTCTTCGCAGATGCAACTTTTTAGCTCTATCAGACCTCCAAATTAAATTTTTTGGTCTCGCCCTGATGTCTATATCTTCCCTCTTTCAAAAGTAAGAGCAGGCAAACATATCTACACGTCAGGATACGTTGCCTGCTTATTTGGTTGAAGGGGCAGTGCGTTCAAGTACATGAGACACCCTATATAACCTACTTTTAGGACAACCGAGGAGAGGGAAGGAAAAGGTCACTTTCCCGTTGGGATTTTGAGAAACGAATTTTCTCGTTGAAAACGTTAAGTTTTTCTCCAGGAGAAGGATGTTTGTTCGCTGTGGAACTGTCTTGCGCCATCCTCTCTCTTCCGAGAAAACAGCGAGGTGACTTCCGTGATAACCACCGGGTTGAGTTGTATTGCAAATGAACGTCGAGTTATTCATTTAACATTGATGCCATTCCAACTCCATGGCAGACGAAGATAAAGCAACTTGAATAGAAACCAACAAAAAAAGCCCTTCTTAAAAAAAAAAAAAAAATGTCAAATTAGAAAAATATTTCCGCAAACGAATCATCTGCGCGTACTGTCCCACTTCTGTTTTTGTTTTATTTACTCGTAACTTTGAGCTTTTCTCCGTCTCACCTGCTTGTAGAAAGTGTTTGAAAGTTTTTCCTTTTAAAAATAACGCGCGGCTAACTGTTTCCCCGCACTTTGCGACGTGGCTTTATTAATGTTTATAATTTTTTAAAATTTTCGCCATGCTTTTATCGGGCTGAAGAGAAAAATAAAAGTGCGTAAAGTACTGCCGAAGTTTTGCATGTTCATGATACGCTGGGTGGCTTTTTTATTGCGTTTATAATAACGAGTAACTGCAACGGAATGATGGCGCGTGGTTGCGTTTAGAGTGGCGAATATTCAAAGGAGAAAAAAAAGAGTCAGCATATAAAAAGCAACAATGAACTAATTTTTCGCGAACTTCCCTTTGGTGTTGCCATCTTTGCTGCGTAAATATTATTGAAATATTTTCTTCGTGTGTAACATCGATTAGAATCACCTACCGATTAGGGCTCACATTTTTCTCATCTCCAGTAGCAACTCACTGAGGACACTATTTTTTTCATATATTCGTTTTAGGTTGGTGATGTGAACCTCTTGCTATAACTCTGATTATTTCCTATTTCAGTTAGACAGTACCCCTCAGATCTACAGAAGGTTTACGATCCCTCCAAACAGCCGTATTCACTCCCTTTTTTTTTTCCAAAAGGGTGGCCACTCCGGCACCTCGCCAATGGCTCCGTATATTAACTAATATGTGTTGTTTACAATTTTATGTTTAAGTGACAGATTACTGTTTCACATGAGGTCCGCTGTTTTGCCCGGCTTTTACCTAAGGTTTCTCCCCGGGTGCCACAGGGAACTCTTCACAGTCAACTATCACTTTGTCATTTTGGCCAAAGCGGACCTCCCCTTCTGAGAGAGGCGGGCCTTACATGCTTACTTAAGTATATTCCTTAACATTTTCTGGCCAACCGGCGCCTCCCCTTATGGGGGAGGTGGGCCTGACATGGTTATTCAAGTATATTTCTTATCATTTTCTGTCGAAACCGGACCTCTTCTTATTGGGGAGGCGGGCCTTACAGTCTTACTCTTACGGCTCTTACGTTTAGTTTTGTCTTTTTCTCTTTTATAATGGACACGTCTCCGGCAACGCCGTTGGGGCTGCGACCCGTTTGTACCGTCTACAGAGATGGACCTGGACAACACCCGACATACTATGGTCTTACCTACTAGGGCTTGCTGCCCTCCGCCCGTGGTTGGCGGAAACCTATGGCTTCTTCTGCAGCTACAGCCGCGACGGCAACAGTGGGGCGGCTTCTTCCGGGTTCTTCAGCCTCAGCCGGCCTGGTCTTCGTCACCTGCGGGATATGCTGAATTTTCGAGCCGCCACAGGCTCTTCACCACCCTTCGCATATACCGTAGATGCTCAAGGCTCACTCTCGTCCAGTCGTCCGGCCTTCCGTCGGCCTACCGGACACACTTTCAGAACACATGCCGTGATGTCTCTGGGCTAACACCGCAGGGGTACCAGTCGCTGTCCCGGCGATTTCGGCGGTACAGGTAAGATACAAAGCACCCGTGACCCGAAACTGCCTGCGCTAGGAAGAAATCCATCTTAAGTAGTTCTTCTTCTCCCTCTTCATGTTCCTATTCCAATCCGGCGCGAACGTCAGGGAACAGCGCCTGTATCCACTGCGCCACCGTCGTGTTGACCCACCATCGACAGTTTTACTCGTCGAGTGAATACAGCGGTGAAGATGCAGAAGCCGAGCAGGGGACTCCGATGGTGGACCGCCGAGCTCAGTCGATGAAAGGATTTATACTGAAGAGAAGACATGTCGTCGGCTGAGCGCATAACCCGATCCAATGCGCCGGCTCATCCTGAAGGCGGGCAAAGAAGAAATCACGCGAGAGTACCGCCTGAGGATGGGCAGGACGGTGATGGAAGTCTGGAGGAGGTTCTGCAGCCAGAGAGGGATACCTGGGGACACGCTCCTACCAAGCCCTCAAGAACCCAAAAAAGGATGGCATCTCTCTGTTGCGAAGACCAGATGACGATCGATGCAGCACCCTTGCTGATTGCCGCACTGCTGCTGAGTGCCAAGTTCCCGGCATGTGGAAGTGGAAACATCGCAGACGATCCAGCTCTAGCAATCCGCGAAGATCCGGCCCCCAAGGTGACGGGTGGGTAAGTCGTAGCCTTCCTGAAGGAACTGAACAACCGCAAGGCATCTGGTCCTCATAGGATCAACAATAAGACGCTAAAGGTGCTCCACAAGGAGCACCCAGGAGTGCTGCCGAGGCTTCTCACCGCCTGCCTCACCTACGGGTTCTTCCCAAGGGCGTGGCGAGACGGTGACGTTATTTTCATCCCGAAGCCTGGGAAGGACGGCAGCACCCCAGAAGGGCACAGGCCACGGCCGACTCTAACTACAGGCCTCCCTAGTGAACATGACAACGTCGCACCAGCTGTTGTTAGTAGGTGATGGGCCGCGATAACGCCATAAGAATACGTACAATTACTCTCTTTGAAAAATTATTAAAAAATGAGGAGTTGATCAATTTACTTCAATTTGTTTTTACAATGAAATAGAAGTGGCCGGCTACCAGTGAAAAAATTTTCAATTCCAATAACGAGTTGTTCATTTACTTACAAAGTAAAAGAGAAACCTTCATTTCCCTATTTAACAGCATACTATGCTAGTGAGGGAACTGGAATGGGTGGGTAGAGAAGGCTGAGGGCAGGGAGGGGCACGCTTCCCCGTCTTACCCTTGGCACAGTAAGTGCAGAGAGAAGTGTGGAATAGAACGGAATACCCAACAAGAGCTGTAAATAAATAAAAAAATAAAAAAATGCTGAGACGTCGTTGAAACGCCGGAGTATTAATTCATTGTGTTTATTTCAAATTTCTTCAATTACACTAGCGTGTATACTCAATCATGACTCAATACATTCGCTAAGATTAATTCGTGTAATTAATTCAAAGTGACAACTCTGTGACGAATGATAAATAATAATTGATAACACACCAGAACTGAATTTTAAACATCCACAAAATGGTGTTGTAACATTGTTTATAACATAAATAATGTATCATTGGAAAAGTAAAATTGAACAGAGATAATTTTTTCTGATCTTTATATTTTCTGAAAATGAAATATTTTTCGAGATAATTATGAAATTTATGTTTTCCTCCATATACTCCCATATTAAATTTCACCTCCAGCGCTGTTGCCAAATATATCAGTAGTGAGGCCTGTAGTTAGAGTCGGCCGTGCACAGGCTCATTACGCTGTTGAATACATGCAAGAAGCTTCTGGAGAAGGTCCTCAATACGAGGCTGACCCAGCATACCGATGAAGAAGGCATCAACCATTCGTGACAGTTCAGATTCAGGAAGAATAAATTATTAGAGTAGTTGAGCTGTAGAAATTTTGAACGGGTATATGTATACGTACCTAACGTTCATTGCCGTGTCCTTACGGTTCTTACAAATTAAAATCGATTAAAGCGAAACGTTATATCGTGGGTGTTCTTCAAAAACCACGTAAGTCCGTAAAAGCAAATTTTTCAGAAGGGAAAAAAGTCTAAAAAATTCACTTTATGCTTAAGTTGAGATGCAATGCTGATAATCACTTTTCTGAAAATCAGCATACAACGTTCCAATTTTATTGACCTGCTCTTCCGCTGTAGTCAGTTGTGATGGCAATTGAAAACGACTTACGAGTGTTTCGTTTTATCATAATGGAACATACGAATTTTTCAAAGTGAGATGACGATTTACAAGCCTTTTGATTCCAGTGTTACCAGACTTAGTTTTATCAGATGGCTAAGTTATGTGGTGTTTTAATAGACTGCATGAGCCGACTTATGAGGTGTTCGCATTTGGATTCCTCGATTTTTTTAGCTTCAGAATACATGTTAAATCCGTTTCCCCTAAATTTGGATTTACATGGTTTTTGAAAAACACTCACAATATGCATTACGAAGCAAAACGCAGACACAGTATACCGCAGGCAGCAAGAGAGGCTAATAAGGGAAGTTCATAGATATTTTTCCGCTGTGTATCAGTCAACACTGTTTCCTTATTTCACGTCATCCAATCAGGAAACAGTTCTCCCACTGCACCTCCTGCTAAGCTGTCGGAGATGTTGGCTATATATAAAAGAATACCCGCCGGAAGGTATGACATTCGTTTATCAGCCGAGCAGGAGAGAAGTGGAAGTGTGTGTAGTACATTGTTCTAATTAAATATGATATTAATAAAACTAATATTTACTTCTACCTACGCTTTAAGTGTTCGACTCTTTTTTTGTCGAATACTACGGATCAAAACTAACATGTACAAATAGAATCAAACTTTACGTAGCTGTCTGACGCATCTTTCCACTACATCACATTGTATTGAAAAACAATTTTCACAGCTGATTAAAAATATTTTGTCAGCCCACGTTTGCATTTACCCTTCCCGTTCATTAGAATCAGTTATTAAGAACTTTTTGAAAACGTTATAAATAACAAGATGAAAACGTTAATTCATTCTCCCCTTTCGGCTTGTGCGCGAGGAAGGAAGGCTTTTAAATAACTTTTGAAGTAGCCTATCCAGCGGACGGATTTGCGTATAAATTACTGAAAACTTTTCTGCTGAAACAAGAGAGCGTTGCTTTTGCTCCTTCTCTCGCTTTAATAATAAACATCCAGCTAATATTTCAAACTCTATCATTTCGTATATTTTAAGTCGTACATATTTTATATAGAAGTACGTCAGTACAGTTTTAGCTTACTTTCTGTTTGTTAGCATTCGCCTGAATACTATACCGGTGAGGGATGTGTAGGTATACTTTTTTAAATCATTGGTGGCAGCGAAAAGTACCTACTGCACGCGTCGCATTGGGGTCTCAATTTATTTGTATAATTGAGGAGCCCACTTCCAAAGTGACCTAACTGCACAATTTTAGTTTTGAGAAAAAAAGCAAAACAGTAAAGTAGGTAACGGATTTTTTAAAAGTAGGTATCAATAAGTTCAACCTTCAAGAAAAATTTGTCGGTTTGGTTTTTGCAAAGTATGCCTCTAGCGTGGCAAGACACCAAAAACTCATGAAATCATAATTTTGCAGTTAGTTCACTTTGGAAGTAGGCTCCTCAATGTATTTACGTGTAATGTATGTGAATATTTCACATTTTTGTTAAATGGTCCCAATTATTCAGCTACAATATCAGTTGAATTATAAAGGGTAGTGAGTTGGATGGAAAATCTATTCATAGATTTTGAAGGCTTATTTTCATATTTCCAAATTGTTTAGATAACTTAAAATGGATGAGTGATTTTTTTTAGACCCCAAGTTTATGCAAGGCGATAGTGCAATGGTGGATCTAGTGAAGCCCGGCTTAGAACCGTTGGAAAGTGTGGAGGATAATTCAAAACAGTTGAAAAGAAATCTGGTGACTAACTGCGTTAGGACTTGTTAAATCCGATCCAGAAACTGTTCAAAACTGATTTTGATTCTCTTACGACT
The DNA here is from genome assembly GCA_031841125.1 of Acanthococcus lagerstroemiae. Taxonomy (NCBI): domain Eukaryota; kingdom Metazoa; phylum Arthropoda; class Insecta; order Hemiptera; family Eriococcidae; genus Acanthococcus; species Acanthococcus lagerstroemiae. Next base: position 30,210,247 of record CM063112.1, on the reverse strand, counting down.
TCCTAGGACTCATTTAAACAATGTCAAGACTCTTTCAGACTATAGATTCAGAGCTCTTTTTGCAGAGACGAAACTTGACTTTCAATTGGGGGGGGGGGGGGGTGGAGAAGGAAAATTTGCCGACAAATATTCTTTGAAAACTAAAAATTCGCCGACAAAACATTTTAAAGACTTGAAAATTTGCCGATTTTTCAATCAAAATATTTTTTAATTGAAAAAAATAAAATAAATAAATAAATAAAACAGAAGCAAAATATGGGCCTGGGGGGACTAATTTTTGAGAACGCCCTTGTACCCTCAAAAAAGTCTGCCTTTTTTCTACTCTTTATTTTTCTTCCTTCTTTCGTTCCTCTTTTCACCTTATTTTTTAAGCGCCTTTTTTCATAGTGAGCCGCTTGAGACATTCTCTTTCCTCGGCCGTTGTGCAAATATGCACCATCCAAAGGTTTCTTGAATTCATTTAAAACCATGATAATAAGACTCTTTTGACCCATCAAGACCTCCTCCTCCAACTTATGTAAAATTTTTAGGACTCTTTCAAACTTCTCTGAGACTTCAAGGATCTTTCGAATTTGTTCAAGATTTTTTCTGGCTTCATTAAAAGATTATACCTTAGAAAATGAAAAATTCAAATGAACAGTTTCAAAATTTGCCGACTGTCAAATTATTGGGATTTCCCCCCCCCCATAGTTTCGTCCCTGCAAATGCAGATTGGAACCTTATCCCCCAAGCACTCACGTTTGCGCATATGAGCATACCCTAGTCTGGGAGTGTAAGCTGGAAGGATATTAGGAATACTTGAGAGGAATACACAACTTATTCCTTTACACATTAAGGTGGTTGTTATTTACTCTTGGTGACCTTTTCTTTCTGAATTTCCTCTGATTCGTCTCCTAAATTAGTTTCAATTAAATCAATAAATTAATTTAAAAAAAAAAAAAAACTATAAAGTTTTAGGTCGATCTGATTTAAGGAAAGGTATCTTGATCCCCCCCCCTCCCTAGGCAGAGATACCACCATTGAGAAAAATCATCATTACGCTAGGCTCCTAGCCAGAGTGGCGCTGGAGGGTACTGAGCTCCCCCTAACGCTTGCCGGAGCCTCCTCTGGCAAAATTTCGTGAGTAAAAATAACGAATTCTTTCTATTTTTCTCGCTAGTTTTGTTCAAAACTTTTCGTTCCACAACATCACAACATTTTAATGTTTATAAACTTGTCAACACTGATTTTCCTTTGAAAGATAGAAGAATCGTATGTTTGTGGCGTAGCCAGGATTTTCGGGGGGGGGGGCAAAGTAAAATTTTTAAGGGAGACAAAGTCGACAATTGAATTATTTTTTAAAAATCGCCGATATTAGAAGACCATTGTATGAAAGTGAAGGTAAAATTACTACTCCAGCGAAAATTTTTCAAAAAAACGTGTTTTAAAGCGAAAAATTGCTTATTTCTGCATATTTTACATTAAATTTCAGGTGCCTTGGGGGCATTTGCTTCCTGACTGTACCCTTGCCTCGTAGAACTCTTCAATGTGTATCCTCAAGCCCCCCGCCCCCAGTAAACAGTCAGCACCACCTACCGCAAATGGCTAGCTACGGACCTGCTTTTAGATTTTAATAAAATGTTCAACTTTTGTAAATTTTAGGCTCTATGTCAAATAGAGAATCTGGTAAGAACAAAATAGTCATTAAAATTCGAAATTCAACGTTTGCTACCTACCGACTTTCAGATTTTCGAAATGTCCTCCACATCTCAGCTTTGTTTCAACCTTTCAGATAACGTTCGATGCTCAACTTGAAACCGTCGACTTTTGACTGACTAGTCTCTAACAGGAATCCCGGGTACTCCATTTTCAGAAACGAAATTTGACTTTCAGCTTGGGGAGGTGAAGAAGAAAAATTTACCGACAAATACTTGTTGAAAACTAAAAATTCGCCGTCAAAATCTTAAAAAAATTAAAAATTTGCCGAATTTTTAATCGAAAAAAAAATAAACATTCATAAAAAATGAAAAATTCAAATGAACTGTTTCAGAATTTGCCGACTGCCAAATTATTGGGGCGGGGTGTTTCAACCCCCACACCCCCTATGGTTTCGCCCCTGACTCTTTGAGCCAAACATTTCATAACTGATTCAGATTCTGTTAAGACGTGCATTCTTCGAAAGTCCTTTTGATACTCGTTCAGCCTTATTTATATTCTGTCAGTCATCATTCTGAAGCTGTTCAGACTTCTTAGTACTCATTTAAATTTTCGTGCCGATGCGGGTCTGGGAGGAGCCTATTCCTCTCCCAAATGTTTTCCAGAATTGGTAAATTTAGTAAAATCGCCTTTCAGTTTGCAAAATTGGATTGGCAGTTGGAAAATTTTCATAAGCATTTACTTTGATTTTTTTTTCTTCCTTAATTTCGAATAATGTTCATTAGTTAGGGAATTAGTATTTTTAGTTAGCAGGATTAATGCAACTGCCCCCCCTGCAAAGAAGTTGCTGTGGTACGTCCCGGAAGTTGATCAAGATGCGTTACGACTAAATCAGACTTTCTAAAACGATTCGTTAGAACTCATTTGACTCTCTTCAGACGCTCTTAAAACTCAATCTTGTTTCCCCCTTGAGCAAGGGTAAACAAAATTTTGACATTTCAACTTAAGACAGAGTGCTGTAGTCAATTTCCTATATGTTTTAGTTCAGTCGATTCAGTGAAATGAGAGTTGTGTAGTTGAGTGCAAAAACCTAAATCTCACGAAATTTTTTACTTTTTTTCTTCCTTCCTTCACTTCTGATAGAAATGCACCTGTTGACCAACTACACACGTCACTGAACCCCTGAATCTTAAGACAATCTATTCATCTACACGTAATTACATCTGAAGAAACCATTTTCCTCACCTTTCGCCCAATTCAGTTTAATATCTTTAAAAGGTTCTGTATTTCAGCTCAGTTGTTACTACACAATATACCCTGCACGCAGTGGGGATTTATCTTTACTCTATGCCCTGTAGGGAGATGGTATGAGAACACCCTGTGACGGACAATGATCTAATACAGTGTTTGGACCTGGGGGAGTGAAAAAATACAGTCATCTGTAACAAACTTAGCACAAATCGGATTCATCAAGCCGATCCAGTTCCAAAACGGATGGTCAAGAAAGCCAGTTTGTTAAGAACTGGAAAAATCTTGATAGTAATTTCCACTGAAATCTATTTAAGAACACCCTGTTGAACCTTTTTGTGGTTTCTGCAACCGCCCCACTGTCATCGCCAGAAAATCCCACGGTGCTATCTGTTTCCAGCCGTAGTATAATTTCTTCAGTTGATCACTTCTCAACCTTTTCGATTAACTAGTGAAGCACTATGGTCTACGTGTGGTCAGAGTAAGCTAATCGCTTTCCCGGCTGAAGGAAAATCATTCACGACATGACACCCTGTACCTAATAAGTATCCAAGATCGAAGAAACTTTTTAGACCATCTTCGTTGTAACGGTGAATCAGGAAAGAACCCCGAAACAAGGACCACCCTTACACCGCTGTGTTCGGATGCGAGCACGAGTGCCAAACACCAACCTCCCCTCTTCGAATTAGCAGCCAGAATCACTTTTCTCTGTCATCAAAAACTGCGAGTGATCAATCACACGCGTGAGGCCCGGCCGGGTAATTCATTAATAATTTAATTTTTACGTTAGAAAATTCTTGGCCGTAAAGGCTGAAAATTTTTAGCTATAGCGAAAAAATCTGTTTACGTTCCGCTCCTCGGAATTCTCACGGTCTTACGAGCACCTGCGTAATTTCATTAATCACCCGGGTGTGTAATGTGCGAGCGGAATTCGCAGCCGGCAAATTTTTCCGAGGGCTGCTTTTCCAAATGGAAATATTTGCAACGTCTCTCTTAGGATTTCGAGAGCCGATAATTTTGGCCGAATATCCGGCGCTCGTTGCTCGTTATTTCTCTCTCTCGCTGTACGGAAACAATCCGATCTGACGGCCTAATCTCGGGCCTTTTCCGGCTCCAAGGTCAGCTCCGATATCCGACTTATTCGAAGTTTGGCTCTACCCGTTCACTTATTTCAGAACACGTGTACTCGAGCCCGATCCGTTATCCAGCTAAATCCCGAGCACGTATGCAAAAGCAGACAGAGGATTGAATCAAAACTGTACGAGTATACGAACTCAACGGCGAACGTCTTTCTCGATGTTGGACCAATTTTCTTTTTACTAGTCCTACAGCATCGCGCAAACTTCACGTTCACTTTCTCGACCTCATTTGAATATATTCGCCGGTTTCAACTAAACTCGGCTACTCCGCCATCCCTATTCCAGCCCACTACCTGAAATTTCATTTTGAGTTGCGAGTCCTTACTGAAACTATACGTATGTAAGACGAAAGTGTTGAGCATTCTATGTTAAAATATAGCCCGTAGTTTCGAGGAGATGTACGACTATGTCTATACACATTCTTTTATATGTTATTTTGCAAAAAAAAAAATAAAAATCTAATTTACAATTTCAACGTGTTTCAGGGTCTTTGCAAATTCGGTTTGTACGAAGTTTTCAAAGTTATTTACTCCGATATGCTAGGTGAGGAGAATTTCTATGTGTACCGAACGTGGGTGTACCTGGCGGCGTCCGCATCCGCTGAGTTCTTCGCTGACATCGGTCTCAGTCCAATGGAATCAGCTAAAGTAAGTCAATTTGTTACCAGAATATATTGTGTATGATGACAGAAATCAATATAGTGGATGATCTTGGCAAGAGGGGAAAGGTGTAAGAGACTATTTGGCAAGTTCGATTGGCAAAACTACGAACTAAAATCACACCGCACACGTACAAAAATATTCAGATATGAGTTATATGAATGTTCTTTTGTTCTTGAAGATAGCGTAATTAAATCAGAGTTTGCAAAAATCGGTCCGAGATACTTCTTTCACAATTTCGTTCGTTACAGAAAGGTATATCGTCAATGGGGGTGAAGCTGATCAGGTGAGGCTCTGTAAGCCCTGTATGGGTATGCTCATCCACAATTTTCGCCCTTACTTTTCCAGAGAACAAGAAGTGAACGCAACATAGAATGCATCGCGAGCGATGATTGAGATTACACACGGGATAAAAATGGCGACTGAGCATACCTATATGAAGTTTACAGAGCCTTATATCAGGTGGGACAAAAATACTCATTTGTGGTTGCAGCGCTGCAGGTCTTCGAACGAGTGCTGCGCTCTCGCGCACAATGATGGAGATTTGAATCAAAGTCAGTTTGGTCCTGGGAGAGCATCTATAACACCCGAGTATCGCAATAGGGGTGGACCAAGATGACATAGGTTTTACTTTCACCAATTTTTTGGGTGAACTATTGACATTTGGAAAAAACTAATTGGAACCCAATAAAGTACAACTCTGTAGCTATCATTACCCCTGGGCTGCATATTTTTTGAAATTTTTAAATATTATTTCGATTTTTTAAAACATCTTTTTTCAAACTTTGAAAAAACCACCATTTTCTTATCACCATAAATTTTAAATTCACAGACACGGAACTGTAATCATGTTTTCACAGTAACAAAGGTATTCGAAGGTTAAAATTAACATCAAATTGACGTCATTTTGACTGCCAAATCTACGTCATATTAACTGCGGAATCGACGTGATTTTAATATTAATTTGGACGCCATTTCTAGCGATCTAATTTGTCATGCATTCCAGGTGCATGATAAGAATACACTGTCCCTCCTTCTATTGGTTTTCGCTCCTGAGGGGGATAGAATCAAGGACTTTTATCGAGTCAAATCCAAAATGTCAAACCATTGACAGGTTGCTCAATATTCATCTTACCAACTGCAATCTCAATATTACTTTCCGACCTACATACGTATTTTGTTGTGAACAAATTCACCTGTAATACAGTCGATGTTTACCATGATTATACCTATCGCCAGTCAGCGTCGATTAGATGTTAAAAGGAAGTTATGAATGATCGCAACTTAAACTGAAATTACATTCAGTCAGTATGGAAAAACACGACGTTGAATTTGCCACGCCAAATTATCGTCGATGGTAACATATCAGATTGATGATGTTCTAATGAGGAAGGAAAGAATCACAAATTACTTCCATCACATTCGACTTTTGTTTGTATGCAAAATGACGTCGTTTATGAGTAAAATGGCATCAATTTTACCATACCACATTAATGTCAGTTTTACTCTTATCAAATTGACGTCAAATCTACATCAATATCATCATTACCAAATTGACGTCAATTGATTAAATCTACATCAATTTTATCATATCATGACATCAGTTTTACCATAACAGATTGATGTCAATTTTATCGTGCAAAATTTATGTCAATTTGGTATATATGGGATATCACAAATTATACTGATTGCCTTTGACGTCTATTCGAATGTAAAAACGACATCATCGATCTTACCATCATACCAATATAATCGGCATCCAAGAGAAGTTTCATGAATGATACTGAATACAATCAAAGTTAATTTGTAATAAAAACAACGTCGAATTTACCCAACACGCCCGATCTACAAGGATTGACACAAAATTTTGACAATCATTCAACCTATCAGAGCACTCCGACGCATTTTTGATGTCTTGACACACTTTTGACCGATCAATTCTGCTATACAAATAGGCGACGCCTACGTGATTGTCAAGGACAGACACTATTTTGACTCAAAAAGAGTGTCAAGAGTGTCTTTTGACGCTGATTTTGTCGATCAGGCGACGTCGATTTTACCACATTATATTGCCTTTGATTTTACCTATCATTCCCAGATGAACATTGATTTTTTACCATATCAAACGAACGTCGATTTGATGTCAAACGAAAGAATTACAATTTACATTGATTACACTGCCCATCAATCTGTATGTCAAATTTACTAGTAAAAATGACATCAGTTTCATAGTGTCTACCAAATCAACGTCAATTTTGTGTTAAAGGGAAGAATGAAGACCTACTCGATATCCGTCTGTATGCAAAAAATGACGTTTTGAATTTACTAGTAAGAACAACGTCAAATTTATGAGTAAAAACTATGTTAAATTTACTAGTAAAACCGACGTCTAATTTACTAGGGAAATTGGCGTCAAATTTACTTGGAAAAACAACGTCAAACTTACTAGTAAAGACCGATGCTAATTCATCTGTCAGTTGTGCGCCATCTTATGAAAATCAATGGACTGTGAAACTCAATTTCAAAACGACGTTATTCATTTTAAACTTAAACACAGGTAAAATCAATGTTGATTTTATGCATTAAAATGTGTCTGTGGGTAGTTTGACAAATCAGATGATTTGGAAATTTAATTCGACGTCAATTTGAAACCTCAAGTTTGACATTATTCATTAATTTATTTATTTAAAAATATGGTATTTATAGTGCCGCCCGACAGCCCACCGGCCAATTAGGGGACGACACTTTAATAATAATAATAATAATAATAATAATAATAATAATAATAATAATAATAATAATAATAATAATAATAATAATAATAATAATTATCTGCTGTTTGAAACATGAAACATCCTTTTCAATGCCAATTTTGAAGGCTTGTACGTCAAGTGAATATGCATGTATGTACCTTACTGCTCACAGATGAACTTGTGCGCAACAAGAAGTATCTATGTATAAGTAGGAAAGGAATGTTCAGTTTGCAGTTGGTAAAGTGATGACTGAACTACCTCATACAAAGGATTAGTATTTTTGATTGTCGTAAGTTGATTTTCCTTAGGACCATAAACTTCGAATAAATGACGAATTAGTCTATCAAAAATTGTGTCAGGTTTTTTGGTTGAAAATGGCGTCAATTTTATGGTTAAGACGACGTTAGTTTGATGATTGAAACAATGTTCATTTGATGTATAAAATTACGTCGATTTGACGGTAAAATTCAACAGCGGACTAACTGGTGGGGATGGGGGATCCCCGGCCGAGTTCCTTGGACTGCGGGCCCACCCAAAATATGACTTGTTCCAGGAATGGAAAAATACTGGTTGGGGCCCGCCAGTATTCCCCCTTTACAATTCCCTTGCCAGTCCGCGGGTGGTAAAATTATGTCGGTTTGACGGTTAAAATGGTGTTTGTTTAGATGAGGTTAAAACAGCGTCGATTTGATGGTTACAACTTTACGTCGATCTGTCGGAAATTTTGACTATCACATGAAGTTGATCTGGATGTAAAATTGACGCTGGTTTGGCAGTGAAAGTAATGCCAGTTTAGAGTTTAAAATAGCGTCGATTTGACGCCTACTACTACGTCGATCTGTCTGCAATTTCAACTATCAAATGACTTCGATTTAGTTATAAAATCGACATCGAAATACGGTAATTTTACCCGTCGAATTCGTGTCGCAATGGATTGCTTGGAGGTAGTCTTCAACAATACCACTTGTAGAGAAGAGGAATTCTTTTCGAGCTGACAGCCATCGTATTGTCATAAATGCTGTGGGTATTAATGATGCACTCATATCGTGTTCTTGCAGGTCAGGATTCAAACACAGCCCGGGTTCGTGAGTACTTTGCGCGAAGCCTTGCCACTCATCTACAAGACCGAAGGCATGAACGGATTCTACAAAAGTTTAGTTCCTCTGTGGTGTCGACAGATTCCCTACACCATGATGAAATTCGCCTGCTTCGAAAAAACCGTCGAGCTGCTGTACAAGTACGTTGAACCGAGCACACAGTAACGCACGTACCATGACGAGGCCCGGCCGCGTCAGGCATCACACCATTTACACGCTCGAGGGGACCGCCGAGCGTAATTTAGAAATTGCGCGCAGCGTTCATTAAACACTCTCGGGGTCGTGTAATGTAAATTTATGAATTCGGCGTTCTCGGCGACAACGACGAGAGAAACGTCGCCGCACCTTTGCCATTGCCTTTGCCGTCGCCTTTGCCGTCGCCGTTGCCTTTCAGCGCAACGAGTGTAATGAAAACCGCGCTCCGAATGACGCGTGAGGTGGAGGCGCGAAATTTTAAAGCGACACCGCTCTTTTCGCAGTTTATGCAGCCAGGCTTAAGTATACGTATAATAAAAAGGGACGATGTGAAACTATTTAACATAAGACTATTTTCCGCACTAATCGTAATGACATTTCGTCTCTCTCATCCATATTTATGAATAGGCCTGCCCGCCGCTCGCCGCTCCGCCGCTGGTGCGCGCATTAAAGGAAGAAAACGCGCGGCGTTTTCTTCTCTTTCGACTTCATGTTATTGTTAAACATAAATATCGCGACTGAACGGGGGCTGCGAGGTGGAAATGAGCTGCGAATGAACTGCGAATGGCGAGAGCGGTTATCGCTTGAGGGGCTGGCCAAATCTACAGGGAGTTACCTGGTTAGGGGTTGAAAAATAAGTAAAAGTACCCGATATCAACACTCGTGACCTCGATATGGGGTCTTTCGGCTCGTGGAAATCACTGGTTCGACACGACTGACTGCTGTTCATCGGTTTTGGAGAGAGTTTCGCCTGAAAATTGTTAAGTTTAAGCAGCTGAATTACTTGCTCGACCTCGCCTTGTGACATCAGTCTTCCGCCGTGGTTATATACTGGATGTGGCGGCAGTAGGCCAGCTGATTGGTACCGATTTCATGAGAATTGTGCACGTTTTTATAAAAGTATGAAATTTGGTGTGTGAATTATCAAAAGCATAAGGATTCATTTTAAGACTGGTCGTACCCTGACTAGCTCTTTTGAGTCCACAGTTGTGGAAAAAGAGAGTGAACGTCGGAGCTGAGCATATAACACGTCTGGTTTCAAAATGATAAGAAAAGAAGGAAAGACAAGCAGCAGAGAAAGGAGGAAGAAAAGTAAAAAGAATGAGACAAAAAGGGGAAATGAAAGGAAGACAGGAAAAAGTGAAGAAAACCCAATAAAGCGAAAATACCGAAAAAGGGAAACAAGCTGAAGATTCCAATGAGATGCTGATTAATTCATTATTGAAACTGAATACGTTCTGGAATTCACCAATAGCAGTCTGAATGATTCTAGAGTCAAAAAATGGATTCAAACACGAGTCTGACTAACTGAAAATACTCGCAGAGCTAAAGAGGAGCAGACAGAAAGTTAACGGCAGAAGAAATTTAAAAAATACAGAAATAGGAGAAAAACAGGGGCATAGTCAAGGAAGGAGGGCAACGGGGGGCGAATGCTTCCCAAGGCATCTGAAATTGAATGGGAAATATGCAAAAATGAGCAATTTTTCGCCTTTAAAACAAGTTTTTTTTTTTTAATTTTCGCTCGAGCAGTAATTTTACCTTCATTCTCATTAAATAGTCCTCTAATACGGGCGATTTTTAAAAAAAATACCTTAGTTTTCGACTTTTTCTCCTTTGCAAATCTTACTTTGGTCTCCCTCCCCCCTTTGGGAAAATCCTGGCTACGCCACTGGAGAAAAGTCCGGGATAAACAACAGAAAGAGAAAGAAAGTGACATAAAAAAACTGAAGACTATTGAAAGGAAGAGACATTATTTTTGTAAAACAATCGAGAAAAGGTAAATAACAGGAAACGGTAGAAAAAAAGGCAATGGACTGGTCTCACTTACAGACTATGACCTCCTCGACCCTTCACAATATGGCTTCAACAGAAAAATATTATTTAATTTATCGCCCATATCAGGTATAATTCAAAATGATAGAAAACTTGGTGAATTCAAGAGACAGAGGCTAAAAGATTAAGAATATAGCGGGCTTGTTTTTTTTTTCTTTTCTTTTCCTGAGAAATTTTAGTTTTTAGTTGGAAAACATTTCCCTTCTTTCATCTATAATCTGAAAACATTGAAGAAGAGTTGATAAATAATTTAGGAACTGTAGTCTCTTTTCTAATTTTGCTATCAAACCAAGCCCTGGAATTCGCTCTTTCGAGCAGTACCTCAGAGAGATGTTGGGGAGGCTGTTAGGGCTTTCTTAGCCCTCTTTTCTCCTTGCAGAAAACCCGGTCTAAGTCAAAATGTAGCGTGTTTCTACGAGGGTTCGAACCCGGGACCTTCGGATTCCGAGACCAGTGCGCTATCTACTCGGCCAACCAGACCCCTTAGAACTGTAGTTAGCGAAATTAACAATTTTTACAAGACTTCCTTTCCTTTCTCTCTCTCTCCACCCCCTCTCCCCATGACATGAAATTTTAGTTTTCAGTTGAAAAAGATATCACTCTCAATAATTGAAAATTTTTCAGAGTTTGTAAATTCAATTTTCTCCCTCAACAATCTCGAAATTTTAACTTTCTCACCATTTCCCCCGCCATAATTTGCAAGTCTAGAGCAGTTGGCAAATTGGAAAGATTGCAGTGGGTGAAATTTAAAATGTTGCAAGTCTTACTTACCTTCTTATAGTTTCCAGTTGGCAATATCATCCCGTTCAATGACTTAAGACTTTGTAAGATTTATTAAGTTTATTAACTTTTGTTTTTTCCTCGACGATCTCAAAATTTGTTTTTAGTTAACCCTCCGTATCCCCACCCACCCTATAATTTCCAGAGATTTAGTTAGCAAAATTGAAAATAAAGCAAGCTCCTTATCTCTTTTTGTTGCAATTTAAGTTTTTAGTTCAAGAAAGAGCCCCCTCCCCCACTGCTATAATTTGAGATTGTTGAAGAGTTGGTGAATTCAAGAGAGGCAGTTAATTAAAAATATTGCGAGCTTGTTTCTTTTCTTTCTTTTGTTTTCTGTTTGACTGCTTGACAATCATCAAATTTCAGTTTTGACTTTGAATATACTTCCCTTTCCTCCAAAAAATTTGAAACTGTAGAAGAATAGAGTCGCAGTTGGCAAAATGGAAAACTGCATCTTTTTTTTATTTATTTATTCCTTTCTTAACGAATTTGGTATATTCTAGTTTTGACCTGAAAAAAATACTTTTCATAGTAATTTGAAATTGCTCAAAAGACAGCAAATTTAGAAGTTGTAGTTGACAAAACAAAATTAGAAATAGTGCCAACTTTGTTTTTACTTTTTTGATTTCTATCTTTCAGTTGGAAAAACTATCTCATCTAATAACTGGAACATCTTCAAGATTTGTTAATTTTAGTTACTTTACGCTCGACGATTTCAAAAGTTCAGTTTTTAGTCAGAAACCCCTTTCACCCCATGATATGAAATTATCGAAGAGTTGGTAGATTCAAGAAGAGACTCAGCTGGAAAAACTGAAAACGTACCTAGTAAGTTCTTTTTTCTTTTCTTTCGACGATTTTGAAATTTTAGTTTTCAGTTGGAAAACAGTTCTCCCCTGCCCTCGTAATTTAAAATTATAGAAGTGTTAGTAAATTTAAAAACTGCAGGTAGAAAAATGGAAAATTTCGCAAGACTTTTTCTTGTTTGCTCAACGATTTTCAAATTTTTGTTTTCAACTGAAAAGCACACTCTCCTTCCCACGAATTGAAATTGTAGAAGAGTTGGTAAATTTAGATTCTGCAGTTGGCGAAACTGAACATTTTTTAGGACTGGGCTTTCTGCGGTTGTAGAGCTGTTGATCAAATTGTGGCCGCTTGTAAGTTTTAGGCTCTTCAACAGTTTTAGACTGTTATTTTGAGGCCGTAGATCAGTTATGAGTTAGTATCAGTTTTGCGCTATTCGTTAATACTGGACTGTTAGCAGGGGCGGAACGAGAGTGTAATAAGACCACCTCGAATTTTCGGAGTCAGAAAATTTCCCGCAACTTTGACCATTTAGTTGTAGTTTTTGACCTATATCTAGTTGACAAATTTGTGTTGTTTTTTGTTGTTTTTTTTGGGGGGAGGGGGGGGGGTGAAAAATTGTTTGTGTCATTAAATCGACATTTTCAACGTCAGTCGGCAAAATGTAGAAGTGGCTGAACTTTTTTTTTTTACTTAAATGAAAAAGTTTTCCAATATTGAGTCGGCATTTTCAATGTCAACAAGCAGAAAAATGCAAAAATGGCAAAATTTCCCTGCTTTGACAGGCACATTTTTTCCAAATTGGATTTTTTTTCTTTTTTTAAGAATTGTTATATGTTTTTTGTTCTAATTTAGCTAATGTGTGTGAGGGGGGGGGGGGGGATTGTGTACATTGGTTGGGACAACATACGTGGAAATAGTTGACCTTATTTTTTTTTTCTTTGCTTGCTAGGAAATTTTTTGTACTGGCCTGCATTTTTGGCATATCTCTCTTTCTCCATTCCGACAGGAGTAACGCTCCTGACTTTAGTCGTTTTAGATAGCTACAGTGACGCAGCTGGGGGGGGGGAGGTTAAGGTGGTCTCAGTCCCCTTTAAGATTTCGTTAAATAGTGGTTTTTATAATTTTAACACCCGAATTTAATTTTTGGCCAATACCAAACTCCCCCCCCCCCTCATACCTTTTCAGTTGTTGGTCAGCTTTGGGATGTTTACTATTTTGGAACGGTTTGTCAGTTTTTGGCTGTTTATCAGATTTTGGCAAATTGTCAGTTTGGATTGTTTGTTTGTGTAGAGGGCTTTTTGCTAGCGTTGAGCTGATGGTCAGTTTTGAGTTGCTTATCAGTTTTGATCACTTCACTAATATTCGGCTGTTCGTAAATTCTAAGCGATTCGTTAGTTTTTGGTTGTCTTGTCAGTTTTGAAATGTGCACTATGTACCAGTATTGGAGTATTCGCCTCTTTCGACTTTTTTCGTCAACTTGAATATCTCTTCGAAAGATTTGCCACCGAGCTCTAATCTATACCAGTTGTTTACTCATACGAAATTATACCCTGACTTGAATGAAAATTATGAAAAATAACAAGTTCATACATTGGGCTATGAAATCGTAAATCAACATTAAGATACGACACCCCATGCAGTACTGTATCACGGGATGACTTGACTCACTATTTTCTGTACTTTCAAGTTTGAGGTGCCCTACTTAGAAAATCGGGAAATGTTTTCGTAATTTTGATGGGACATTGTGGAATACATTCCCAAGAGATTGGGACATCCCCAACTTACAGATTTTTTCACAGAATGACATAATACTAGAAACTTCAGAAAATCGGATAAGTTGGCCGAGTGACTGATAACACCTACTTCACCGATGTACAATTGCGCAAGTAGTTTTCTTATTTTATTCGAAATATCTCTTTTTGGAGATACGGCCTCTACGCACTCTACCATCGACCACTAAGAACTTGGCAAATAAGAAATAACTGTTCAATTTTAAAGCGACTAACACCCTAATAATAGCGCTACCAATAGTTTGTTGCGAAAATTAGAAAGTAACTATTCTTCAATATCATTATAATTTGAACTCAAAATCTCGAACACTCCAACTCGACTATTCAACTCAACGTTATGGAGTTGATTTTCGGCTTTTCGCTTGAATTTTCCATTTTCATCCGTTTTCATCCGCCTTTTAGTTAGATCCGTACTACTTTATCCGTACAGACTTACTCAAAATTGTAAAATTCCGTCTGTACATCTGGCAACACTGCAAGTGAGTGACCAGCGTCAGCAGCATTGGGTGTCGTCGCTTGTCGCATTGACTTGACGAGTGTGAGGTGAGCGCGGACATTTTGTGCGCGCGGACGCAGGCATGCGCCTTTAATGCCTTCCCGTTAATCCGTCCTTGCATGTCAGTGTTGCCACACGTCCTGTTTTTTCCCACGCGCTCCTAGAAGTAATGAAAATATCCATGCCAAGTTACCCGGTGTTACGGTATGCTAAAATGTCGAATTGGCTCTGATTTGTAATAATTCTTGGGATGTGTCAGCCTCCATCCCCCAGTTACATAAAAGCAATCATTATTTGTCAGGCGAAGAATGGAAAAGACATCCGGATGAGACATGAATGTATTCGATTTTCCACCAATTGGCTGCACTAGTTTGCATTGTATCATTGGCAGGTTAATCACTATAGGTGTCATTCTTCATCTACTCACTCATACTGTCGCTGTATAAATTGGCAATATCGTATACTAGCGTCTGGTTAAAAATTGTTGCACCGTGATAAATCAGGTTAGAATACGGGACGATTATGATTTGGGTGAACGTAACTTTCAACTTTCACTTTCCAGGAAATGTCTAGCCCTGTTACTTTTTTTTTTTTTTTTCTTTTTTCATTTCAGTGTACGAGCTGTCATTGCAAGCTGCAGCTCATACATACTTTATTAGTCGCTCGGCAGGAAAGAACTGTCAACTTGACAGTCTGAGCAAATCCGTTTCCTCGATCGTTTTTTCCTCATTCGTTCTGCGAATGTGCGATTGCATTGTAGACTGTGGTGGGAAGAGAGGGTAAGGAGTTAATGAAGCGAGTAACCTTTATGCGTATTAATCCGGATCGGTATAACTGAATGCGGAATTGGAAAAATAATACAGCGGTGGAGAACATTAAATTTCCGAAAATTATCCGATATAATTTATTAGCGAACGTCGCCCAAGTTCTCTTCGGCGCGGCGTCTACTTACTAATTGGCGTCTAGTGTAGCGCTGTTTGCGCGAGAAGCGAGCTTGAAACTTTTGCAAGTGTACTCGAGCTTTTTCGCCTTCGCCGGCAACCGCGAAATACGCACCAAAGTGCTCTCCAGCTCGCTCTTCGCCATCGCCCTGAACATATTGAGTTTCGACCGAATCAAGATAACTGGGTTAGACTTGATGATTAAATAATTACATTCGAGCTAGGTAAACTGATAGATGTGCGAGTTCGCGCGATAAACTTTTTATCAACTTTCGAATTATAAAGTTATATACACCTTTTCGTTTATTAAATAAATTACGCCGCTGATGAAAATTGTCTGCGTCGAGTTCGAACTCGATTTTGAAAATTAATTTATTCGCGGCGCGAATGACTCGACGAACCGAGATGAGAAGTGTGAACAGTATTGGGGGGGGGGGACGTAATGTGACCTCCAGTCGTGCGAGCGTAAGACTTGTGGGAAGACGTGTATGTGTGTATATATGTGGCCGACTCTACAGCTAAGTTGAGAAATATAATAAATAAGAAAACTAATTCCGAAAGTTAGACGCTCTTATTCGGCGAAATGAAAAGTCTGACGGTGAAACTCCTCAAACCACGGGTATTATTAACGGGATTACGCGAGGGAATACACGACTTCTGAAAGGGATGAAAAAGAGAAATTACGGTGCTTATATTCGAACGCTGTGTGGTTTTGATTTTGTTAATATTCTCTGCCCGGCTGGAAAAGATCGATCAGGTTTGTGCAGTAGCGTAAATAGGGAAGGGGGTACCGCATCCCCTCAGTATGTTATAAGCCCCTCCAGATAATTCGAAAATTATGTATGGTAGGTGGAGCCATACTATATAATTTCGCGAGCAAAACAACTTAGCACCCCCTCCCCCAGCGAATGTACGTTTGTTGATCAGTGCAGTTAGACAAAATACGGCAAATAATGGAAGAAATTCTTGGCGAGTTGGATTTCGGCACGAAGGGTTGGATAATAGTACTAATTAATGTATGTAAAATATCCTAAAATCTGAGAGTCCGAGCTCCCCAGAGGGTGTAACGTCCTCCCAAAATCAGTTTTTCCTAAGAATTTAAAAAGTATCAATTACAGGAAGAAACTTTTTAAACAAAAATTATTCCGCATTAAATTCTGTACAAAGAAGATTTCTTATAATTTTTCCGTAACTCCCTAAATACGCTACAAATATGGATTCAATATAACCCTTTATTTTGCCGTTCATAAACACAAGACTTGAGTAAGAAAACGTAGAATTTTTGTCATTTATTGAACCCTATCGATTTCTGCGAACAGTAAGGATGCAAATACCTGCTGGACCCGTTTCTCCACATTCCAATCTACCAATCTCTGAACCCCCGCATCCTTAGAGCCACCAAACTTTGAAATATGTGTTTCTTTGTGTTTTTCAACATCAGAAATGACATTTTAATAACCTCATTTGAAACTTCCATTAGTACATCGCCGAATGAAAATGCCGGCCGAGGGAAGGGTTCAAGATCACAGAATATTTGTTTCACTTCAAACTTAAAATTGCGATGTCTGTAAGGGTGCAGGAACTTGGCTATCGTTTATCAGGCTCTAAGGATCGCTAAATTCATTTCTGATAACGATTTGACCCTTAATCTGAAAATTGTGGTACCTGTGAAGAAGCGGGACTAAAAAAAATGCATATGAATTTCATTTTATATGTTCCAAAGGTCTTTGAATTCGTTTCTGCTGGCAACCTCCCCAAGTCACGCTCAAAAAGGATGACCTGAAGTGTTGATCGATTCATTTCTTAATCCAGTAGTTCCGTCCGCCGGATGCCTATATTTCGAAATAAGCGTAAAATTTCCATCAAAAATTAGTTCC
This sequence comes from Acanthococcus lagerstroemiae, assembly GCA_031841125.1. Taxonomy (NCBI): domain Eukaryota; kingdom Metazoa; phylum Arthropoda; class Insecta; order Hemiptera; family Eriococcidae; genus Acanthococcus; species Acanthococcus lagerstroemiae. Next base: position 30,193,000 of record CM063112.1, on the reverse strand, counting down.
GGTACCCTTGCACCCGATGAAATGACATTCATGTTGCATTTTGTGCATTCCCGATCTCTGGCCCTACCAGATGTTATAACTTTAAAATGAACGCCAAATCGTTATTAGAAATGAATTCAGCGACCCTTGAAAAATCTATGTACGAAGTGATAGCTCAAAGGATTCTATCGAGAAGAAAATTCTAACGGATTTTATGAAGAACAAAATCCTAATGGATTCTATATGGAGAGTAACATCCTAATGGATTTTATGGAAAGTGACATACTAATGGATTTTATTGAAGACAGAATCCCAACAGATTCGGTCAGAAACTAAATCCACCATTTAATGATGAGGTGGTCATTCAGAATTCGAGTTTTTTGAAGGCCTGTCGTGGATTCTATAATATAGGGGAACGGCTTCTTGTACGACACGACGCACTTAGTGCTTTAAAGATTCTAGCGCCTCTCTTAATTATATGATTGAGCTAAAATTTTGATGGGTTGTTGCCCCACTTATCCCCCGTCTTGGATCAAAACTTTTCAAGTAATAAAATTTAAAGTAGAAAGTGTCAAAATCGAACTTCCAAAAAAATGGTACCCTGAAAGTATGCAGACGATCCCCTAATGGTACGCACCCTATAAATTGAATAAAAAATAGCTACGAATGTGATTCTCGAGCTTTTGCTGGATTCTTCAGTAAATACCAACTTTTTATTCATTGGAGCCAGTAACATAGCCCAGATTTTCCCAAGGGGGGGGGCAAGATAAGATTTTCAAGGGAGAAGAAGTCGAAAATTGAGGTATTTTTTAAAAATCGCCAATATTAGAGGACTATGTAAAAAAATTTGGGAGGGGGCACGTGCCTCCATGCCCATCTGGCGCTACGCTACTGATTGGAACTGGTTTAGAGCAAGTCATCCCGTAAGAAACCAAAAAAATCATTAGGTGCGTACTCCAGGAACCCCTGTTTTTGAAAGAAATCATAACTTTCTTAAAACACAAAAGTTGCGATAAAAAATTTTCTGACCAGTAAAAGTGGTCAACGGTTGTGATATTCTAAAAGAAGATAAAATTCTCTAGAAGTTGATGTATAGTACTTACTCTTTACAGTATTTCTTGATTTTTAATCGAATTTTTGCCTGTTTAACATTTCAAGAGTATGAAATTATAATTGACATCCGAAAATACGTTTTTTTAGGACAGTGAGAGTAATTTTTTAGGCAGCATGATGAATGACGCCTCAAACGATGCGTCCTTGAAATACGGATCAGGTAAAATTGTTCAAAAATGTTTACAGTGTTACCAGGCCGAGAAAATCCGCTGCGTACTTAAAGGCGCCCCGTGTACATTCAGGAACCTTTCCTCTGTAAAACAATCCTGATGGATACTATAAAAGAAAGTATCCCGATGTACTCAATGGAGGATAGAATCCTAATGGATTATACAGAGAACATAATGCTGAACAGAATATCCTAATGGGTTTTATGGTGAACGGATTTCGAACAATAGTGTCTGCATAGAGAGCTGAGTCGATATTATGGAGAATAGAATCACATTGGATAGTATAATGGAGAACTGAATATCCTAATAAGTAGTTTTTATGGAGAATGGATTCCTAATGGATTCTGCACAGAGAACAGAATCCTAAGGGTATACTACAGGTAACAAAGTCCTGATGGATACTTCAGAAAACAGAATCCCAATGAATGCTATGGAGAACAAAATCCTAATGGATTCTACAGACAAAAAATTATAAAATTGATTCTACAGACAACAGAATCCTAATGGATTCTACAGGGAGCAGAATCCTCGTGGATTCTACAGGGAGCAGAATCCTCGTGGATTCTACGGAGAACCTAACTCTAATGGATTTTATGAAAAACTGTTTCCTAATGGATTCTACATAGAAACAAAATCCTAATGAATTCTACGGAGAACAAACTTATAATTGATTCTACAGAGAACCAAATGCTAATGGATTCTTTGGAGAACATAATCCTAATGGATTCTAAGGAGAATGGATTCCTAATATGTAGCTTCTGTGGAAAACAGATTTCACGGTAGCCAGGAGAAAATTATTCAGAATCCAGATCCTCAAATTCCGTCACTGCTTACAATTCTTCAGCAGCAAAGGGAAATTCTTCACCCTGCCGCAGCTATAAGGCAACAAAGCTGAGAAAAAATTTTACTTTACGCGTGTCTTAGGCCACTTTTTGGAAACAAGCTCTTCAATTATTTTTACTATTCCAACTACAGCACGTTTATTTGTACCTCAGATCTACCGCGGCATTCGTTTTCTGGAGGCACCTTCTTTAGGTTCTTTACCTTCGTAGCTTGGTATCTCTTTGCGAATGACAGGATGACATATCCTTTGCGATTGTAGGCACTCGTTAAAATGTTCTCAAATGGCTCTTTCGCCAACATAGCGAACAATCCAGTGCCCGTATGGTTTTCGATCCACACATTATTCGAGCTTTCACTTTAATCGTCATTTTTTTTTGACTCTACCGTTGCCTCTATGATAAATATGTATCTATACGAACTACCCTTTTTGCTATACTTTAAATATTTCCGGCCCACGAAGCCCAACCCGCCTCGTGTTCAATCACTAGGGAGCGTAATTGGCGTGCCCCGCACCTGTATCTCGTTTCAGCCATCCGCAAAGGGTGCCTTTTTTCCGAAATTGGCGATTTACGTCTCACATTTCCGGCCACCGAGAAATGTCGATGGCAGAGCTCCTAATCGCACGCCCTCAGCGCGGCCGTCCGCTATTGCCGCGCGGCAATTTATACGCGAGCCAACGCTACGCCGCGTTTCAGATCAGCAGTCATCCTGAAAAGATTAGCTCTGTTAGTAAATCACTTTACACGGCATTGAACTGTGGAATTAAAATCTCCCCCGTATAATTTCCGCTAAATTGATCCCGAAATGCGGTCATTTGTTGAAATTCGAAAAGTGCTCGACGATACGAGGATTCGTGTCGCGACTTTTAGTGCTCCGGATTAAATACGGAGAATCTGGGCGTCGTGATTCGCTGGAATTCGTTTTCGAGTATGAGACAGTGAAACGTGACCGCAAATGTCGGCTCATTATTTCAAATCCATTCCGGTGAAAACCATGTAATTTGTGAAAATTTAGGAACTGTTCGGAGAGAAGAAAACGTGCTCAGACATTCTCGAAGCAAGCTTATGCGTTGGAATTGAGAATATCCTTCGTAAAATATCCGGGCCAGAGGACCAAAAATGATTACTATCACTTTCACATCGAGTTCAAGTATATGGAATTTCAAAGTAATATTTGAAGAAAAAAAAAGTTTGTAAAATAATGCTCTTCCCAATAAATAAAGAGGCACCACCAGATGGTTTGTCTACTTGAAATCCAGAAAATGGGAGGGACAACTTTTTACTCAAATATATAGGAACACAGCTGAGGATCGGGCACTGGTGAGGATAGGAGGTTCCTGAGGAGAGGCTGAAGCCTCTCTCTTGGAAAATTCAATTTCTACCAAAATTCCCTGTTTCTGTAAAAATTAGCATTTTGGGATTTAAGCCTTCCTTTTCCCAGAGGTATCACTCTATATTCGGCTCTAGTAGCATTTAGGGACCTTATGAGCTCACGAGACATGTTTGCGGACAAATTTCGTCCCCAGATACCCAAGCTGAAAATCGGATCCGAAATCAGACGGCCAGGATGTACAGATAGCTGACAGACACGAAGTCGACAATCACAATTCAGGATCCAAGAGGCAAGGTCGGTCGACAGATAGGCAGGGAGGCGGACTAGTAAAAATGGAGCGAAGAGCTTTAATTCAAATTTTTAAAGAGGAGCGTGAAGATCGACTGACAGACAAACTTGATTCTATGCTAGACACACATTTTGTCAGTCACTCAGTCAGTCGAGACTGACAGAAAGACAGACAAACTGAATGACAGGAAGAGTGTCAGTCAGTTAAACATGCATACCAACAGATGTACGTAGGGAAATAGAGATGAATTCTGAATTGTAGAGCTCCGAGGTCCATGTCGCGTTGGGGTCTTAAGAAGTCATTTTCTAGGACCCACGGGGAGGAAATGTTCCTACATTTTCTGTCGTACGGAATTGAAAGCAGATACCAAAGATTTTGATCAAATAATTTGTATTTCCTATTACGAAAACAATTTTTCTTACGTTGGGTGGAAGGGGGGGGGGGCTGATATTATTTCGGACGAATATGCCGGAAGACCAACAGAAACACTATTGGACTATGAAGTGAGGTATAAAGTGTCGTGATACAGTTAATTTCTTGAGAGAAGGGCAAAATATTGTGGCGAACCATCCCGAACATTCGAGATAAGCCAAGAAAGATCGACATGTTTCGAGTAGCACAATAGAAGTTCAATATCGAGAGCGATAAGAAGTTTCGCCGATAACGCCGGGGTGTATAAAAGCCGCTGGCCGTCGCCGTATAGTCTAGTTTTTGGTATGCGATAAATTGTGCGTTTTCAAGCGATTTAGCTACTGTCTTGTGCGTTGTATTAGTGTGTTGAATTAAAAGTTCTTTTTACGTGTTTTCGTGCGTTTTTCAGTGCGAATTTCGTTACACCATCCTTGTATCCGAGTGAGATTTTTTTTAGGATTGTAGATTTTCAAGTCGAGAAATACTCAGTTTTTCGTGAATAATGCTAAAAGTTTTCCACATGGCCAACTCTTAATACTTTTTCTTGGGGTGGGTGGTAAATAAGCCTCAAACACCCACGATCAGTACCACTGAAATGAAGAAGCAGACATGAGCCAACTGAGCGTGGTCTAGGAAGTTGGACTACTAAACTGTCACAGCAGGGCCATACACAGAGGGGGGTTGGGGTCCAGACGCCCCTCCCAAAATATTTAAATTCAGCGTAAATATATACAACGCCGTAACATTTTTCATTCGGACCCCCCCCCCTCTCCCCCGAAATTATTTTCTGTATCCGCCCCTCTGTCAAAGGGTGAAGCTTGCTTCGTTACACTAGCAAAACCAAAATATTAAACGAGTTTTTCTCGAAAGATTCATTTTTACACTTCAAACTTTAAACTTCATTATCTGCGTGATTTTTTAAGCTAGGAAATTCCAGTTGATCTTGAAATGTTTGATTTGACTTCCTGTGCTCAAAAATTCCAAAAAATAAAAATATAGTTTCCCGACTTTTTCTTGCTTCTCAGGGCCCTGAATTGTATTTCACGCTAATCTCCTCCACTATCCCGTTTTATAGAACCTCAGTTCTAACTACCAGTTCAACAGAGTATCAGATCTCGTATTGTCAGTCTTAGATATTACGATTCCTGAAACTCATGAAAATTCAAAAAGTTCCTTTTACAACGTTCACTTTTACTCTAATAAAACCCAAACACATACGAAACAATTTCAGATTTTAGTCCACCGGGCCGGATTTTCGGCGAAATCTGTGCACTCAAACGTTTACACAATGATGTAATCCTGTATCTCAATAACAGCCCTCTGCAACTGGGCCCTCGCTGTTTAAGTTTCCGCACATTGTTTTATATTTCAAAATCTTATATGGGCATGGTTTAGGTATACCCTCAGCCCATCAAATCTAACTGCTCTGTTTGAATGTTGGAGCGACTATTCTAGACATTCGCTTGTCTACGAATACGTTTTCCGAGCGGTCGTATATTTACCGCAGCTCTTGAGCAGGTATTACAGACGGAAATGTAATAACGATTTGGCGCCCGAACTTGGGCCACCTAGCCGGCGATATTTTTCCTTCCGAATCCGAAGACCGCATTCCGTCGTAAAAAAAAAAAACTTACAAGCTGATAACTTTCATTGTAACTGCGAATTTTTCCTGTAATTTATTTCTTGACAGATTTACGATTCGTGACGACGAATGAGGCTATAGAAAGTTACACGGAGGACGCCGTAATAAAAACGCGAACATAAACACGGAGAATGTTAGCATTATTTGGTATATATCTGAAATTACTCCGCACTAGTGGCCATAATATCGCCGCGAAGTTTAACAAAACTGAGCGCAACTATCGCGAGACGCTTTCACTTCGATTAAACAGTAAAGTGTCAAAAGTTTGTGTGCAGCGACGCACACAGCATTCGAGTACACGGCACCCGGCGACCAACTTTTACATCCCCTTTCTGGAATTTGGAAAAAACCTCGCTTTGGCACCTGATCACGTCATTCGTTGAAAAATACCCGCCTATTTGGACCCTTTTTCCTTTTTTTTCTTTTTTACTTCGTATCTCCCCAGTTTAGTGAAGAGAGAGAGAAAAAAGGCATCGTAATACGAGCTCTTACTAATTTAAATGAAAAATGTATAAAAGCAGGAATGGAGAGCTAATCGGTTCTTAAATTCGGCTTCCTAAATTAACATAGGCGCCTATTCGGGCTCGCCGCAGATCCGGCCCGAAGCTCGCATAAAAAACCGATTTGTCTGGGCGTCTGTTTGAAAAATCGCGATTCGTTTTTCAGGAAGCAGAAAGAGAGGCCTTTTGCGCGAACACGCTAAGAATGTTTAATTCGTGTTGCAGATATGTCGTTCCGAAGCCGCGAGCCGAGTGCACGAAAGGCGAACAGCTCGTGGTGACCTTTGCTGCGGGTTACATCGCCGGAGTCTTCTGCGCCATTGTGTCCCATCCGGCCGACACGGTCGTATCGAAATTGAATCAAAACAAAGGAGCCTCTGCGGGAGATATCGTGAAAAAACTCGGCTTCGTAGGTACGTATCGCATTTTGCTATTGTACTAGCGTCCAGTCCGTTCTCTTATTTCAGCTTCATTTAGCCGCATTCGCTCTTTTCTGGACAATATGAGATTGGGGGCAGTAGAACTGCCAGTAAACTTTTAATGATCTGAAAGAGTTTAGTTGGAATTTTCCAGGTAACTACATAGCTGCACTATTTCGCTATCACGGAATGTTAGACATGAACTATGTGACAGCTACCCATAAAACCATTTTTAACGTGACGATTGATACGATTGTCGATGTTTCGACGTCGATTTGAGCCTTTTGTAGACTCAAAATCAACGTAATTCTTGTACATTGAAATACTTTAAATTTGAAACATAGTAAAAGCTCAATAACTGCGCCAGATTGACGTCTAAATGAGCGCGCGTATTTTGGCAGTGATTAACGCGTTGATATCATGGGCAAAACTGTCGTCAAATTGACATCGTTTTAATCATCAAGTCGATGTCATGTCTATACTGTCAAATCGACTTCATCTTTACCGCGATACTGACGTCATTCAGTAGTAAAATCAACCTCATTTTAGAATTAAATTCGACGCAATTTCTAACGATCTAACTTGTCATTAATTCAAAGTCTATGATAGAACCCACTGCGTGCCCGTATTATTGGTTTTCTCCCTGAGAGGGATAAACACTTGCTGAGTAAAATCCAAAACACACTAAACAACCTTATGAAGTTGTTCAGTGTTCGTCTTACAAACAGCAAACTCAGTGTTATTTTCCCGGGCATATATCTTATTGTGCACAACTTCATGTGCGAGTAGTAAGGTACATATTCGTTCGTCGCACAAGACCTCAGAACAGACTTCAGAATCGTTGTTCTAAATATACATCAGTATTAATGTTTCATATTGAGGTCAGAACTGATAATTCAAATTGACGTCAAAATTGAATTTCAAAGTGACGCTGAAATTGATGTTTCAAACCAGTATTGGAATTTATGTATCGAATTGATGTTGATATTGATGTTTTAAGGTGCAGCCAACTTTCACCTTCCTAAAGTGTCATCTGTTCTGCAGAGACAGTTTTTTTGTATTTTTCTCGACTTCACTGTTTTTTTATGTAGGACATTTTGGAATAATACTCTTCAAATAGACGTCAGAATTGATATTGCGAATAGTTGTCAAAATCGACATTGTAAACAGATATCAAAATTGATATGGCAATAGACGTTAAAATTGATACTGCAAGAAGACGTCAAAATCAGTATTTGGAATTGACATCAAAATGATGTTTCAGATCCACGTTGAAATCAGTGTTTCAAATCAACTCTGAAACTAATCTTTCAAATTGACGTTGAAATTTACGTTTCAAATCGATGTTAAAACCGAAGTTTCAAATTAAAATTGAAAATAATGTTTCAAATTGATGTCAAAATTAATATTGATAATAGACGTCAAAATTGATTTTTTTACAATTGACATGAAAATTGAAGTTTCAAACTGACACTGAAAGTGATGTTCCAAATTGATGTCAAAATTGATATCTACTTATTGGCAATTGGACGTCAAAATTGATGATATTTTGAAGTCGCACAAAAACTGATGATATTTTGAATTGACTTCAAAACTGATGAGGTACCTGTCCCGAGTAACGCCAGGTTCCTAACAACGCCACCTACTTATTTCTTGGTTGGCAATATAGTTACTGGACCGTGTTTTTGTGTAGCCTAATGTCGTAGAAATCTCGCATATTGACACCCCCCCCCCCAAACAAAAAAACAACAAAAAACGTGATTTGTAAATTTTTCCTAGTGTTTTAGTTTTAGCTACTTATTGTTACTCGAAATGAAATTCTACTGGAAAAAAATATCTCAAAAGTAAGTTATTTTATTTCCTATGCATCGTAAATTCGCCCATTTTCCTGCATATTGTACATACTCAAAGAATGTTAGGATAATGATTTATTCAAACTTAATTACGCGATTAAAGTTCAGTACCTAGTATTTGTTCCTAATTATGCTAACTGTTGTTTTTTGTTTAAGAATGGAAAATAACCGATTATGAAGTACCTAGTTCATGAGCATTATTAAATGCACTGAAAGAAATTCGCGAAGGAAAGTTGTCTACAATTGCTGCAAATGCTCAGTGTAACATACCGCGTCGGACTTTATGAAATTATACTTTTTTCAATAAAACTTCTGATTAAAAATGAAATGTTGTCGTTGTTGGGTCATAAATTTAAATTGCCCAGCCCCCCCCCCCGTTTTACCGGTCCCTGATTTATTTTCCAATAGCATTCCAAAACATGCCTAAAATGTCCTCTTTAAAAAAATAAATTTAAAAAAAAAAACACAAGGTGGCGTTGTTAGAGACTCCACCATCAACCAATTTTAGAGCTTGTCACTACATCAAGTATCCCATAAGTGAGGTCAAAAATACGTAGGTACTTCAATCTTTCCTCTTTCACCCCTCCAAGTCAAAAATCTCGTAGTTTAATTATTTTGCTGACCATTGTCGTCCTCCCTTAGCTTGACATTAATTAGGGTAGGTATCTTATTTTGAATTGATATCTAAATAATTGATTTGTGAATGAAAATTAATATTTTGAATTGACATCAAAAATTGATATTTTGGACTAGCATCATTATTAATATTTTGAATTGGCATCAAAATTGATATTCTTTTGATCCGGGAATCAATGCTTTAAATTGATGTCAAAATTGACGCTTCAAGGCAACTTTAAAATTAATGTTTGAAATTGATGTCAAAATTAAAGTTTTGCATTGCTATTGAAATTGATGTTCCCAAATTGACATTAAAATTATATTACAAATAAACGTCAAAATTGATATTTTTAATTGACATCAAAACTGAAGTTTCAAATTGACGTCGAATTCGCCGCTAAAATTAGACGGACTATTCTGGTGATGTCTAATTGACGTCGAATTCGGGAATAAAGTCAATGTCGATTTAATACCAAATGGAAGAATCATAAGTGACGCACTGATGTCCATCTGTATTTAAAAGCGACGTCAAATTAACTTGTAAAAATAACGTCGACTTTACCGTATGTCAGAGGAAAAGATCATACATTGCAGTTGCGCTAATTACGACGTCGAATCAACTAGCAAAAATGACTCCGACTGATCTCTAAATTGTACGTTGAAAAAAAGTTGTATTATTATGGAAATCGACTGACTGGCGAACTACACACGTCAAATTGACGTCAGTTTAATGCCTCAAAGTGGTTTTGTGGAGATACTACCGTCTTCAAAAAAACAGACTTAAAGATAGTTAATTACTCAGGGCGGTAAAATTTGGATGTTCGCTAAAAAGTGGAACCTGTTTCACCTCCCCCCTCCCCGATGCGCAATAGGTTATCCTCTGGTTACCTAGTTACCCACGGATAAGTTATCCATTTGTTACCCTCGGGTTACACTCAAATTATATCCTTGTTCCCCTTTAGTTACCCGGGGCGGGATATTACACAATTAGTTACCCTCTAGTTACCCGCGGCAGAAAAGTTACCCGTTTGTTACCTTCGGGTACCCTCAGATTACCCTTGTTCCCCTCTAGTTACCCGGGTAACTATTGGGATTTTGCGCATCTGGCCTCGATTTTCCCTTCCATAGAAAAGTGGTACTGGGAGGCAGCCAAAATTATTTTATAAATATTCAAAGATCGGTGTTGTAGTCTAGTCAGTTAACCCGAAACAGGCATCAATCCGGAAAAGAAAGTACAAAAGTGATTTTTGACAGAAATTCTCATGTCAGCGCCCTAATGAAGAGAAGGTCGCCGTTCCTCCGACTCGGCCTCTGATATCACAGGGAAGGAAACCCCAAAATATGGTTTTCCAGTCATAACTGGCTTCCTGTATCGCCTATATCAAAAAAAGTTTCAAACGAAATTCACTCTGGCTTCGATTCTTCACACAAGTTGTCATTTACAGTTTTTTTGTAACTGTCGGCGACTTGTGCGAATATGAAGTACGTAAACTGCCCTTTGATCCGCCATCTGTCTCCAAATCAAAAATTCTTTGCTCTCTTGCCTCCACCGCTTGTTTATTAGAATTACAGAACAAAATCTAGTGAACATTACCACATTTTCCAGTTAGAGAGGGCATGAAGTCACTGAACGTTAGAAACTTGCCAGAATTCTATTAATTTTTTCTACAATATTTTTCTCCGTGTAAGTTTTTTAAGTTGTTAACCTCAGTTATGGCATCAATTTGACTCAAGCTTGAAAATTGAGCTTTCTGAGGGTGGGGCAGGGACATAGCGAACGATATGGGGTAGGGATAAACTTATCTCCCTCCCCCGGTAGGGATTTTTCAGTCAGGAGTTGGGAAAATTTACCATTTCAGTCAGGCGGAGTTCGGAAAATCCAACAAGTCAAAGGGTTCTTTTTTTGCTTTGACACTTGGGAATCAAGTTGAGTCATCAGTTGGAAAAACCCAATAAGTCAATCAAAAGTTGTTTTTCTTTGCTTGCTTTGACACGTGGGAATTGAGTTAAGAAGTTGGAAAAATCCAGCAAGTCAAAAACTTTTTTTTTTTTTTAACTTTGATATTTGGAAATTTTGAGTTGAGTCATCAGTTGGAAAAATCTAATAAGTCAGTCAAAAGTTTTTATTGATGCTTTTATACTTGGGAATTTCGAGTTGAGTCAGTTGGGACTTTTTCAATTTTTGCCCCCCTCCCCCAGGAAAAACTTTTCGGTACATCCCTGAGGGAAGTGGGGCTGAAATGAAAAATTTGGAACTGTCTGAAAATGAGGAGAGATAAATTAACGAAGCATAATTTGAGGCACCCAGGAATAATATCACTGCTGCTAGAAGGACGGGTGAAAGGAAAAAATTGAGTGGGTAGGGACAGTAGCGTATCTAGGATGAAATCATAGGGGGAGGTTTGACTTTTTATTTTGAGGGTATTCCTAAGAAAGAAAAAAAAACGTGTTAAATGAGCATATTTTTGATATTTTTTAGAACGTTTTTTGGCCATGGGGGGTTGAACCCGGAACACCACCTCCCTTAAATACGCCACTGAGTAGAGAAGATTTTCAGAATGTTCAACAGAAATGAAAGCATTCGCAAAAGATATAGGGGAAAATGGAGAGTTTCATTAAACTGGTCGTAAGACTGATAACCTCATCATCATTAGTTTCAAGGTCTCTAAATTCTATCAGGGAGATTGCAAGAAGGGGTGTATGGTATGACCCCGCCCACCACCAACACTACACAAATTTTCGGAAGTAGTATTCTTCAATAAATTTGATCATTTAATCGAAATTTGAGACCAGTAGTCGGAAAAATAAAAATAAAATCGCTAACTTTTCTTTTTTGTAGCAGTAACTCGATTCTCGGGAATAAGTTTTTTTTTTCTTTCTTAATTTCACTCATTTGACCGGCTAAATGTAAAGATAATCCTTTTTTTTTTAACTTGCATGAAAAGTTTTTGCACTAGGTTAACATTGGACATTTTCCGGCAAGTTTTCAATTTCAGCCGTTGAGTTACTTTTTGGACACCAGTTTCGGTAGAATATGAAAAAGTTGTAGAATTTTTTTCTTCTTCTTCTATTTTTGTTCTTGCTAGCGTAGCAAAACATATTTTGCCAAGTCGGTATTTCTGACTTGTTTCTACCCATGCTGACAGGGCTCGCCACGCCCCTGAATTCTCGGAACTAGTTGACGAAATTTGTAAAATGTGGACTCGTTTTTTAACATTCCTAATAACTAGCAAGGTACGGCCTCGGTTAAGAGCCAAAACCAATGAAAAAGCTTCCTTTTCTCTCAGCAACCCTTACTCACACATGAGAGATAATTGCGAATAATTTCGTGTCCTCTATTATTCGGTAAATGTAAATGTAGATTCAATGTTTTCCCGGTTGAGTGGCCGATATAACATAACACTAAAGTCCTCGAGGTTACTCAACTCGTACTTATAGTTGGCGTGCCACCTTCAATCACAGTCACCAAATGGAGGCTACACAAATGAGAGAAAACGTTGACCAATTTATTAGTATTATATATATACTGTTCTCTCGTTCTGTCAAAAATAACCTAAACGGCCTATGCCCAGCTTGAACCCTTTAGAATTGTGTAACCGCAATTGCGACACTTTCAGGAAAAATTGGCTTTAAACATTCAAAAATGTCACCGTAATTTCCAACGAAATAATTTCACCGCAGTACCTACTCGGTTAAATACGCTCGGTCACGTTATAAGCACGAATGAGGTGAGAACGACCTTTGCAAATGTGTAACAAGAAATTATACAAGTAAGGGATAATAACGTTCATTTTTGGTCACCTAAACGAGCCATTAGTGAGTTCAAAAACAACTAATATCCCCTTCCCGTACAATGTTCCTTCTTGACTCAGAAAAACCAGGCATTCTCGACGATTTTACCGAATTGAAAGCATTCGCCGCCCTGATTAAGCGGCAACGCTTCGGTATTAATTTTTTAAACATAATTTTTCATCAACTTTCGTTTCCCCTCTCTAATTTAAACCAACAATTAAAAGAGTTCTTTTTTATTTATTTTTTTCAAATGATGGTAAAACACGCACGATACATATCATGTTAAATTTACTACCGTTATCAGCTTAATAAACCATACATATCTTTTCCCTTAATTTTTTTCTTTGTTGCCTGTTGCTTGCTTCGGGAGAATAATTTTTTCTGAGAGTTCGAGTTTTCTGTAGCCGCGTCCTTCAGTAGCAGTGTGTCAGCCATTTATACGTCATGACTTTTTTTAAAAATAAAATTATGGAGGGAGGAGGTTATGGCTCCTCTTGGCAGAAAGGTAAAACCCTGAACATTTCAGCTCGATCAGAACATTTTAACAGGTGGCACCCCGTCTCTCACTTTATTCGTGGATTTTGACATTTTTTGAAGAATTTTTTTTCGCGACCCTCAAGGATGCTAGTGACATGTAAATTTAAGCGTTGATTGGTCGTATGATGCCAATTTAATAATATAATATATATTGACTCCACGATATGGTTTAGTGACCCGGTAGCTCCAGTGACCCGGTAGCTCCAGAAACCAGTGTTTGGAATCTATTCAATTTTTCGTTTTGATCGGTTTTGAGCTTTTTAATTTCCATTTTGGTTGGTTTCGGTTCGGAACTTCCATTTAATTTGCCAATAGGTTTTGGTTTCAGTCATGAGACCGTTTTAAACTACTGAAAAGGTCTTATTTCGGTCTTTCATTGCTGGACCGGTTTTGGTTATGGTCTTCACTTCACAATTCACATAATGAATCGGTTTTAGTCGGGCTCAAAAAATCTTTCTCAAACATTTTTTAGAGTTAATTCACTTTGACAATTGAAATAAAATCCTAAAATCTGATACACTGACACGAAGTCGCAGCACGCGCCCAAGCGGCGACAAATAAGAACAGAAAACGATTGACCGATTGGGACCTTTTCATTTAGTTGGTTTATGATCTTGACGCACGCATGAGCTTTCATTTCAATCGGTTTTGGTTCCAGTTAAATCTACATTTCAAATATTTGGTTTATGTTTTGGTTAATGACCAGTTGAGTTTAAGGTTTCAGGTCTTAATTTGGTCTTTTGCATTTTAAAGGGTTTTGGTTTCGGTCTCATGAAACTGTTGAATTTGAATGGGTTCCGGATTCGGTTTCGGTTCCGGTTCCAAACACTGCCAGAAACCGAGTTTGGAGTGATTGAGGTAAAATTAGACCCGATAGTTGATCAGATATTTCGATGAATTCGATTTTTCGGATACTTTTGGATCCGATCCATTGGGGTCCAGCGATGGCTAAATAATGGTCATATCAATACTGTATTAAATTTGTAGCTTTTCGAGATCAATGAGGTCACTGACCTATACCACGGAGTCAATCTGCGTTGTATTTATTTGGTGTCATATAACGTATCAGCCTCTACATTTATACGTTTCTAACACCCTTGAGGTTTGAGACTTTTTTTTAAATGTCAAACCTAATGTACTTTTCCATAAAAAGGGGAAAGGGAGGAGGGGGGTCAAGGCGTACTAATTATGGTCATTTGAGAGAGAAATTAGCTGCATATGACTGGGATAATTTAGCCAGTATGGATGTTGATGGTGCCTTGCAGTCGTTTGTGGATGCCTTGTGTGGTGCAGTTAACAAGGCTACTATTAGAAGTATATAATCAAAATAATTTATGATTAAGATTATTGGGAATTAGAATAACTGATAATTAAAATGATCGATAAATAACATAACTGACAACACAAAATAAATAATTAAAACAATTATGAACTGATAAACCAGTTCATTAGATAATCAAAATAATTGACAGTGGGTAATTCAACTGATAGGATAAAAATATGAGCTAAATAATTAATTTTATTAGTAAGTATCAGTGGCGTAGTCAACGTACATACTCGTACTCGTGGAGATAGGAGATACATGAGCTTGAAAGGGATCCCATTTTCTATAAAAACGGTCATTCAGAATTTTTTCTTAAGTACTCTAGAACCGCCATAGAGGGGAGCTCTGAGGTAATGCTCGAAAGGGCGGATTGCAGGGCTTGGGCTGAGAGCAAAAAAAAAAAAAAGAGGGTGTGGGTAAAAATTACCCTTCATTACAGTACATTAGAAATTTTTTGACCTATTCTTTATGCGAATGATCCCATCGAGATCATCGAGGGGTTTCGAACTCAACGAATTCGTTTTTGATATCGATTTGACTGTTAATCTAAAATTGTGGCTCCTAAGGAGGGGAAGAATCGAGTCATAGATTTTTATTGCTCCAAAATTTGATTTTGACATTTGTGCGAAATTGTAACTTTGTAGCAAGTATGATGGAGGCCGAGAGTTCAAACTTTTTATTTCGGGTGCAGTAATATCGTGAATATCGTGTCTCTTTTTTTGATTGTGTAGAAGGTACATATTACAACTCCGGGCTTATTTTATTTTATCGTGTAAGTGAATTATATTGCGTTCTGAAGTTTAAGTTTTCCTTCAAACTTTTTCTTTTTCTGTTTCGTACTTGTTATTGCGCTTGTCATTTATATATTTCGTGCAAACAACATATTTTTTTGGTGAATTCAACATTATGATTGTGGGCCGATAAATGGGTTCCGAAAACATTTTTTCGGAAATTTGAATTTTTGCCCATTGGGCAGTCCTGACGAACAACGATTTAAAGGTTTTGTCATACGACAAAATGTTGAAAATTCAATTGTCATTTCATCATTCTTGTCATTCTGTTTTGTTATGTCTAACAACACTGTATCTGGACCAATGGGTGCAGAATCTCAACAGAATGAAGCACTCGATTGTGTTCAAATTATTTTTTTGTAGCGACTCTCCACAGAGGTTGTCTCAGTTCAAGTACATCACCCTTCCCCTTTTCTTTCTCTCTTTCTCAACCGTGTAAGCAGGAAACTCATCCTGACAATGTGTTGATATATTTGCCCCAGTCTTGCATTTGAAGGAGCAAGACACGGATATTTGGTTAAATTATGTCCAATATTGTGTAGGTTGTGGAAACAAACATACCTAAATAATTTAGAGGACAGCGAGAGGAAAACATGAACCTAATCAAAATGACGGCTGTATGTATATTGTACACCTGCTGTCACGTGAGACTCAGTATAAAAAATTCAACGATTTCAACGCAAGTTTTGAATATTAATTCATTTTTTGAAAAATAATAACGGAGCTTATTTCTAGCTCACCGTTACCCTTGTATTACCTCTTCCGTGCTTCGCTTTGGAATTGCATTTTTTTACAATAAAAATTCGTCAATCGGTCTATTCGTTTATTTTTTTATTTTTTTCGAATTTCCGAGATGAGTCGATGCGGAGTTTGAACAATCGATTTACAGAACTGAAAAAAAGAACAAAAAAAATCGAATAAACGTTTTAATAAAATTATTGTAATACCGTTAAAAAACGTGGAATGTTTACTTTGTCACTCTATCTTTTTTTTTCAACTCGCTCTTCGCTCCCGTCTCTTCATCGGTGACGACGATAAAGGAATATTAAATGGCGCCGAAATTACAGACTACAGTTTGTAAACGTTTCGGTAAAAGCTTTTTATAGCACTTACACTCGGAAAATGAGAGCTCATTTCTTTGTACGTATTTAGATCGCGGTAGCGGAAAAAGGTAATCAACTTTTCATTTTCGACAAACGGATTCGTTGTTGTTTTTTTTCCCTTCTTCTTTTTCAAGAGATAAAATATATTATAGCTTTTCAGCATTTTTTTCTTTCTTTGTGTATAGAACTGAAAAAACACAAACGTATTTCAATTACTCGAGGAAAAATATTCGAATTAAAAATTTTTTTACCGATTACGTCGAAAACTGGATTTCACGTTCGGCTGCGTTTATACGGGAATATTATATGCGAATTTTAAACAATTTTCTACACTATCGTCGATTCGATTCGTGTTTCGTTGTTGTCTACGCGTATTATTTTAATAATGTGCACTTTTTCTCGTCAGGGTAATTCTCTAAGGTATAGTGCTGGATTTTGTGTGCATAAATCAGATTTGATCAATCTTTGAGATACATTCGAGTCGACGCGGGCACGGTGGTGAAATGCTTGGTACCCCAGAGCCCGGTCATGATGCTGGCTGAAAATGGGCAACCACTGCACAGGAAAACGTTTCCAAGTGTGATGAGGTGGAAACATTCGTAATTAGGTGCTGTGGTAAGCTGCGACTTCAGGGCGGCTTTTACGGAATAACGTTTGATCACCCCTCTGAGGGTGAAATCATTTTACGTCATTTGATTCATTTGTGTGGAAGTGAAAGGTACTTGCATGTGACAGCAGTATTTTTAGAAAAATTTTAGGATTTGGTTTATACTGTTCTTCTATTTCGATGGAATCATATACTTAGATTGGTCCCTTCGATAGTTTACCTGTTTTTGTGTTCGTGTGCGCTCTTACCTCAATCAGAGTAGACTTACGTCAGTCCAGTGACAAGAGGGCAACCAGCTATACAGACTAATAATCAAGCCAAATACGTGTAGTTGATATCAGTCAAAATTTTGTCGGAGAAGATGAAACGAGTAGTGGAAATTTTTATTTTGAAATGACGTCAGTTTGTATAAGAGACTTCCAGCGAATATTTTGGACATCGCTGCGACAGACGTTCAGTACTATGTAAGACTTCGTTGCGGTCTCAAGGGTACCTCTCTCATTTTTCTACCGATGAAGTGGTTCTAGCCATAGTCTGAAACAAGTCTTGATGAGTCTTAAAGATACTTAAATTATTCAAAAATAATCTTAACAGGATCGGGAACCACTTGAGAGAGTCTCAAGAAGTCGCTAAAAGTCTTTATGATAAATACTCGTAGAGCTCGGAAGACGCTTGAAGAGCAGCTAAAAAACCTATCAGAGCCTTGTAAACAGTTTTAAAAAGTATAGTAAGGGTTTAAAGAGGATATTCGGAGGTCCTTAAGTAGTATGACGTGAAAACCTTTACTTAAAGAGTCGTGAACCACTAGTCACAATTTTTAAACGTTTTACTTAGGTACTGCTACCACAAAGTAGACTGATGTGCAGCAGGAGACCTTACTCTGACTGTATAGGAGTTGGAGGTGTGTAAAGTGTATATATGTACTATGATGGCTCAGAAAATATTGTTATATGAACCTGAAGAGTCTTCAATTGGAAAAAGAGCTCTGTGATTCCAAATACTGACAAATGAATATTTAGTTTCGAAATAAACTTCGTTTTTCAAACAAAGTAGAAGGGAGGACACTTTAATCAGCGAATTAATCGTACAGACTTCGCCTTTTTCACGACAAAGACGAAACTTCCGAAGGGGGAGAGATTATAAACTTGAAGTACAAAGCCCCGATGGAAACAAATCAGGGCGATATAAAAAGGCATAAAATCATTTAAGCCCGAAAGCAGGGGACAAATTGTTCAAACAGAGTTTTATGTTTGTGTCGACAGCGCAAGCCTTTCCAGCCTTTTCGAAGTGTGGGATTCCGACAGTTAACGATGTACGTGCGAGCTGATATTTCGTGTGGATTATAGAACAAGTTCAAGCATCCAGGAAAATGTACTGACAATAAAATTGGAACGGAAGCCTATGGACCTGACTGGAGGAACGAAAAAAAACCACCCTCACCGAACTGAAGTCGGGCCGAAAAGAACCAGCTTACCAATTAGAAATTTTGTTTGACCGCCAAGTATCTGTAGGCTAAAAAGTGAAATCGGATGAGAATTTTCTCAAGGTCTGAATTTATCTATCGGTTGATGACCGAAGAATTTTTCCTGGGGGGGGGGGGGTGAAAGTTCTAACTGATTCAACTCAAATTTCCGAAGTATCAGAGTAGCAAAGCAAAAAAAATAATAATTTAAAAAAAAATACAATAAACAATAAAACCTTCTGACTTGTTGGATTTTCCCAATCTGTAATTTCCCAACTTCGCCTGACTGAAACGGTAAATTTTCCCAACTCCTGAGTGAGAAATTTCCCACAAGGGCCCCCTTATCGGTGCGTCCCTGACCAAAACTAACCAGAACTAACCAGAAACAATCTTTATGAAACATAAAGCTAAATCTGATTAAATAAACGAACACTAGTGAAGAGCTCAAAGTTGTCAAACAGCCGGGTTAAAATGCAGACAAAAATTTACAGTGATGAACAGTCGAAACTGAAATGACAAATAATTTGTAATTTGTCATACATTCCCCAAAATACTGGTAAGATAACTAAAACTGGGAAAGCGCCCCAAAGTAACAAAACAGTGTCTAAGTAATGAACAGCACAACGTTAACAAACCATCCGAAACTAATAAATTGTCAAAATCTGATAAACTATCCATAATCGGTGGACAGCCTTCAGATAATGAGCAACCCAAGATTGATAAGTAGCTCAATATAATTAGAGACAGTCATATTTTGATAAATAGTCGTGGCCAAAAACGAACTATCTGTCCAGAACTGATGCATAGCCCAACATATTGGGAAAAATAACTACAAGAACAGTCCAAAATTGACCGTCCACCCGAAACTGATAAATTGCGCAAAACTGGGAAACAGCCCAAAAGTAACACACAGTCCAATTTATAAACATTCTGAAATTACAATAAGCCCAAAACTGAGAAAAAGAGTTCAAAAATGACTTACTGTCTAGAATTAACAAAAATTCTCACATTCCCGTACAGCCCAAAAGTAATAAACAGCCCAAAGATAAGAAACAAGAAAAATTGGATAGTTAACTCAGAACTGACAAACAGCAGAAATGTGAAAAAATCGAGGAATAGTGTCACATTTCAAAACTAAAAATCATCTTAATTGACCAAAACTCAAAAGGGACTATCAGTCCTAAATTAGCGAAAAGCGTAAAACTGACGAGCAACCCAAAATAGGCAAATAGTCCTATAGTGACCAAAACCAAGAGCTGAAAATCTTTTCAAAAGTGATGAACAAACCGAAGTAACAAGCAGTCCACAACTGGTGATCAGTCCAAAATTGATACGCAACTCAAATATAAGCGCAAACGGGGGAGCTTGGGTGGTGAAGTCGTCCCAAATGTACTCCTCTGAACAAAAAGTTCTCCGAAAAAATCTGAAACAACATAAGATGGCCGGAAAGGGTAAAGTCATCCTACACAAATTCGTGAGGGAAAAAACTAGCCGGCTTTTCATCCGCTCTTGACATGCTATTTGCGTTAATTCCCTTGAAATAATTTGAATAAATAAGTGTAAGTAATAATCAAATTATTTCAATCGTAATTAAATTAATTAATTAATTTATACAAAAAAATAAAAATCACAGGAAATCAGAATTTATAAATTGTATTGATTTTATTATCAATAATGAACACAAAATAGAGAACCAGCCAAAACGTGAAGAAATCTAAAAACATGGATATAGCCCACAACTAAGGAACATCATAACTCACCGAGAGCCCAAACTTGACTTCCGGCCTAAAATCAAGAACTACCTGAAAGTGACTAATAGTCTAAAACTTGCAAAATGTCCTAAACTGACAAAGAACCCAAGAGTGACAAAACCTAGGAACTAAAAATTCTAAAAGTGATGAAAAACCCAAGAGTAACAAAAAGCCCAAACATGAACAAACCAAAATAGATGAACCACACTAAAACGTAAAATTCAAAAATTGGGAAACAGTCTGAAACTGACAAATATCTCAATTGTCCAAGAGCACAAAGTGAGTAATGGGCTAATAACGGCGAGAAGACTAAAACAAATAAAAAGGGACAAAAAATTAAAGTTGCAAAAGTCAAAAACTGGCAGTCATTCCAAACGTGATGAACAACCCAAAAGTGACCAGCTGTCCAAAATTAATGATCAGTTCAAAACTGGCAAACAGCTTAAATGTGAAACAATAACACATTAACGAACATCTGAAGTGACCAAAAGTCTAAAAATGACTAGAAGCCAAAAACCTAAAATTGTCTCAGAATCCCAAAACGATAAAACTGGAAAAACTGACATACAGCCTAAAACTCGTTAAAACCTCAAAAATAACGAGGAGCACTACTGATACGCAGTCCAAAAAGAACTAAAAGTTCAAGGTTGGGGAGTAGCCCTAAGCTGACAAATTGTTTAAAAGTGATAGATCATCCTAGTTGATAAACATGACAAAAGAGCCGAAATTTCTCAAATGTGAAAAATCCCCAAAACCATATCGAAGAGAAAAACTAACATTCATTCCAAATTTGACAAAGATTCCTAATAGACAATCAGTCCGAAACTGATCAACAGCCAAAAGCTGATAAAGCATCTAACATTGATAAACATTTTTAGAGTGAAAAAAAAGGGGGAAGTCTATGATTACCGAACAACCCAAAACTGATGTACCCTGACCTTGCTAAAAAATTCAAGTATACTGATGAATTCTTGAGAACTACTGAACAAGTTAAACAAGTTTCACATTCCTATAAGAAAGGAATGAAATTCATTTTATTAGCTAAACGGAAGTGGCGATTTTTTTCTTTTCTCAAAGAGAAGAACAAAGTCTTCTTAGGTAGACGGAAACTAGTTCTTCTTGTTATTTTCTAAAACATTTTTCGTTCTTCAAGAAGGGGAATAATTTGTATAACCGTCTTTCAATGAAAGGATCAGTGTTCTCATTCAGGAAATACATAGAAGGGATGACTTTCTTTTCTCTTCTAAAACAAAAAAGACAAAGTTCTTCTACTTTTCCCAAATAACTCCGGAAGGGAGCAACTCAAACGACAGGGTTTCAGCCCAAACGATGCACAAACGATTGCGTGCATTTTTAATCCCCTAGGTGAAAGTGGGAGTGCCACAGTTTCTAGAGCCCCCAAGAATAAAAATTTCCCGGAATATAATATTTCAGGACGAGGGGCAGCACAAACGACAGGGTTTTCAGCACAAACCAGCACAAACGAATGGCTTATGTTTCCAGTCTATCGGGGTGGGTGGGGGACGAGTGAATGCAACTCCAACGCCGAAGCTCTCCGAAAATTGTTTCGCCATATAAAAGACATGATATTCTTCAGACTTATCTGCCGACATCAGTGAAAATAAAGCCAGTTTTTATTTATTATTATTATTATTATTATTACTTTTTTTTTGTCAGTCAAAATTTGAAAGGAATTTACAGCTGAATCCTGCTTCTGCCTCTTGATGATGAACCAATATGAAGTCATGGGAAAGGGATAGAAGAAGTAGTAGGTACCATTTTTCCATTTTTTAATTTCATTTTAACAAATGCTGGGACGAATTTGAAGCAGACTTCAGATACGTAGCAAAGAGTTTCTTCTGGAGGAGCAATTGTTAAATTCCTAAATCAAAATTTGTTTTTACTAAGAAAAAAAAAAATCTACCAAACGTAACCTTCGACGACCTTCCCAACGTCAACCATATTGATCCAACCAAAAGTTTAAAGTCTATTTTAGGAACATGGCTGAAGTGCCAAGGGTGGATCTAGGATCTTGTTTTAGGAAGGCCAACATTTGATAGAAAACATGTCAAAAAGCATTTTCAGGGTATCCATTCTCTGGAAAACCTGGAAAAGTCAGGGAATTTCGTAAGAAAATCGACTGCGAAATTCGTTGGTGTTTCAAACAGATTTTACCTTATTTCTCAATTAAGAAAATTTTCCCTTCACTTCGCTCAGGCAATTTTCTTCTTTTTTTTTTCTTTCACAAGAGAAGAACGTGGGTTATACAACCCCCACCCCTCCTATCGCAGTAGTACAGAGTGTGTTGGTGTGATGAAATCGTTTTCATGATATTCCTTTCGCGTCTACATCTTTCAATTAAGGCGGCTATACACTTGACGTATTTCGTGATTTTTCACGGACCATTTCACGAAAAATATGACGAAACGCGAACCAATCCCTATACATCTCCCAATATCAGCTGTTTCGTGTTTTCATCTCATCGTGTTCGCGAGAATCTGAAAATCGGCGCGAACAGACGCGAAAATGAGAAAGTATTCAGTCTAGTTCGTTTTCCCAGTGTAAAAATTTTTTGAGAAAGTTGTAATGAAACGAAAATTTGAGAACCAATGATTTCACCTTCTGGGATATCCTGCCATCGGGTTTTTCTTCGGTTCCCCTCTCCTTCGTAAATGTGAATAAGGGTAAATGAAAGGGACTTCCGAGATTTTGAAGGAAGAGTAACAAATCCACAAAATTTGAAAAAAATATAAAGACCGTATAATAATTATTATCACTTTATGAAAGAGTCCATTGTTTTCAAATATGTGACCTTATATTGTTATCTATCGATACTCTTAAGTTGAAGCCTCTTCCGGCTCCCCTGGTGCCATAATTTTCCCGATCCTAACCACCTTTTTACTTTCATAGCATTTGTCGTTAGATATGCTGCAGCTTTTTCGCTTGGGTTGCAGGATTCATTGTAATAGTTATTTTCCACGTCCCACCACACCATATAAATCATTCAAACTCCACAAGGGAGGGGCTAATTCCGGTTAATCTAGTTTTCCTCAAGTTCCAATTTCTTTATGAGATTCTAAAGTCAATTTTTTGGACAGGATAGCCAACCAAGCTCTGACTCGCTGATTTCGAATATCGCCTCAGATTTTTATCCGACCCCTTTCAGAGCACTGTCGTTTTACGGAATCAGCTTCTCCGGCGAAAAATTGCACGAAGTATCGAAATTGGGGTGGTTTTGCGTCGCTGATTTCGAATATCACTTCCGATTTTTAATGTGGACCCAATTTAGGCTCCTGTGCTGTTTCAGTTGAAAAATATTTACGACGTTATTTTCTATGAGCACAACTTTGAATAAATAAAACTGTATGTCTACCCTATTCGGTGGCTTTTATTAGGAAGGGTGAATTCCAAGTCAACCGTTGCTTGCCCTACGCTCTTGCTACCTCATTGGTCGCACCAGAAAGGATGGGATCCAAAAATTACCCCTAAAATCGAATACAGCGACCTCGAAAACCTATAAACGAATGTTTGAATTTTATTCTTTCACCCCCCCTTCACGGTCGGCATTAAATCTTACGAAAAAAAAGTCTATGCAGTCATTAATTGACATTGCACCACGCTGCATCCCATAGAGCGCATTTTCATTTCCATCATCAAATTGTCATACCCCCTCTGCCACAGCTTCATAAGCACACGGTAGTGAATAAAAGTTTGTGAAGTGATTGACGATATTCGCCGCTCACGATGTTCGAAAAAATTTGACCCCTCCCCCCCTTGCACGTGTAACTTGTATTTGAAGAGTCTGGAAAACTGGAAAAATTGGCCTGGAACCCTGGAAAAGTCAGGGAAAATCAATTCCGAACAAGAATGGATACCCTGTTACTGGTCCATGTTGGTGACAAGTCCCAGCCCTTCTCCCCTTGTTGGAAATGGAAAATTTGTTAACTTCAGAATAAAAATAGACCTAAAATTTTGATTATACATTCGCGTTCCCTCTCGATTCCTTTTCTTCGCCAATAAAGGAAAGTAGAGGACCAATTGTTAATTCTGCCGGAAACTGGATCGAAACTAGGGCGAGTCGGTGACGGCTGGTGGATCAAAACAGCCGAACAACTCCGTCTGCCCAAACATTTTCTCCACTCAACCAGCTCAAAGTAGTGCATTCGAAATGCGCCAGTTTAATTGAAAGTCGCGGTGCGTCGAACTCGCACGGAAAAATCACTACAGAGCTCTCGTACCTCGTAGTTCGCAAAACTTTTTTTTTTTAGCGGAATACGAAAATTGAAAAAACCACGAACCGTTTCCAGTTCCGAACGACGGATTTGGACCGGCAAAAACTTTCACAGAAACGGTTTAAAAAATGTATTAAAAGTACTGCGAACTTGAATACCTTCGATGTTGCTCGCGAAACGCTCGAATCCAACTTTCGTGTACCCGGAGATTTTTTTTTTCCTCATTGGGAGGATAAGTTTTATTAAAAAGTCGAATGCTCTCCGCCGTGGTGTGCGAATCGTTTCGAGTTAGCAAAACATTTTGCCAACTCGATTGCCGCACCGGGCAGACGGCCTGCTCGGGACGGCGGCGGTACCAGCGTCGGCGTCGATTTAAAATACGCCGGTAAAAAGGAAATCTGAAAATTTAATTAATTCGCGAGCCGACCACGCAGGTTTCAATTATAGAAGGATTGAATCGGCCGGCGGTGTAAATGATGAAAGGGTTGCTGCGTGTGGTGGCGGCCACTAACGGATAACAGTTCGACGGCGGGCTCCCATTTTCAATAGGCCGGGTCCTCGGAGAGTATTCCAACTTCGAGTACTCGACCGGACAAAAGGAAACATCGTTTAGAGGCCACTCACTCGACTGGCTCGCGGATTATCCTTCAAATTTACAGACTCGCGAAATAATTCATACAAAATAAGCGACCGTATGCCGGCGCTAAATAATTCGAGCGAAAATATGACTTCACTCCGGCTTGTACCGTTTTCCGGTCACATTGTGGAATAGAGAAGAGGACGAGTAGTCCGGGTGTTAGCTGAATGTATTCTGCGTTTTTTGATGCAAAGGAGCCACTTAGCACATTTATATTGAAGATCCTAAGGAATATGCTGCGAAATGTTTCGAACCCCGGACCCCACGTCGAGCCTCCCCATTACGCCATAGGTATCTTCTTCCTCAGTTTTCTTCAATAAGTTCTTAACTGTAAATCGCACTGCAAAAGTGTGAATAGCAACATTATTCTACGCTAAATTTTACGTAAAAATTATCGAGCAATTTTTCGAAATTGCCTTCCCCCCCCCCACCACCACAGAATTGCTCTCACGATGAAAAAACGAACTACATGAAGCAAGTCTAAAATTAATGAAGTTGGTGGCCATTTCCACAGTTTCCTCCCCCTGTGTTTAGATATTGGTTAAAGGGGTCTGTGTACTTACAATGGAAGTGCACAATTGTGAACCGACGATACACAAACGATTGTTATTGAAAAATCTGTGATTTACAAGGTGAGGAAGGGCTACCGTTTCTGCAGACTTTCTTAAAGTGAAGTCGTGCACCTACAGAAAATTTGAGGGCACCTTGATACATCCACAAATAATTAACATATATAAATGAATTCTTCATTGAGCTGGGAGGAGAGCGGTGGAAATGAGGTTTTCGTGTAACAATATGCAATAAAAAAATTGGGTATTTCGCATTTGAAGAAGTAATCTTTAGATGCTTTTCAGTGCTAAAGATTACACAATAATTCTATCTTCTTTTTTCTTCTTTCTTTCAGCATGAGTAGTTTGCGGGATCTGGAATAAGCGTACCTTTTTTGAGAAAAGAGCTCGTGAAATTTATAGTGGTGACATTGGTTGATGGATTTATCGAATAGGTGTGTTCATCTAGTCTAATCCGAGTTAAGACTCTTATAACTAGAGAAGGTTTGCTCATTCGGTAGGCAGCCCGCAACAATTCTTCCCATCTCATCCTCGCCGAAATTCACTTCTTAAGAAAGTAATGGGGAGTTTGAATTTTTGCAGTAGAGGGTTCTTATTTTAAGAACAGTTGAATGTTGTATGTCGTTAAAATAATAGAAAAGTATATTGAGGGCATCAGTTGTGAGGAAAGATTGAAAAAAGCTGTATTCCCGCGTCTCCATTTCCACCATGTCTTGGTGAAAACGCTTACCATGCTCGTCTCTGATACTCCCCATCACTCGTCCGCCTTGTGTACTATCCAGGGAAGCGAATATTATAAAGCGTTCTAGCAGCATGCATTAATGTTGCTAGATTGTCGCAGTTTTTTTTTTTTTTTTTTTTTTTATTTTTTGATTGATAAAGAAGGTAATGAGAGCATTTCCGTGGAATATTAATGTTTGCATGTTGGTCTGAAATTCTAGGTTTTCACGGATTTGCCATTTTTATCTGAGGAAATATGTATTTCTGGAACCAGGAATTTCCTAGACGAACGAAGGTTCACACATGGATTATAAAGACCGAATGAACCAGGAACAATAATCATAATCTCGAGTGGAACAAAATTTTGTTGTGCTGTGGTATTGGGAGTGAAAAAGCATGGGAGTGAAAAAGCATGGGAGTATCCCTACTACCAACTGATCCGAAAGCCACTCGATCTTGCTCTGCTCTACTCACAGCAGAGTTAGAAAACACATCCAGATCAAATACAGTGTTACCAGGAGCGAAACTGTAGGGCGATGTGGGGAGTTGAAACACTCCCCCCCCCCCAATAATTTGGCAGTCGGTAAATTTTGAAACTGTTCATTTGAATTTTTCATTTTTTTATGAATGTTTGTTTGATTGTTTGTTTTTTTAATTTAAAAATATTTTGATTAAGAAATCGGCAAATTTTTAATAATTCTTTTAAAATTCCGTCGGCGAATTATGAGTTGAAAAAAAAATATTTGTCGGCTTATTTTTCTTCTCCACCTCCCCAAACTGAAAGCCAAATTTCGTTTCTGAAAATGGAGTACCTTAGACTCCTGTCAGAGACTAGTCAGTCAAAAGCCGAAGGTAGGTTTCAAGCTGAGTATCGAACGTTATCTGAACAGTGGAAACAAAGCTGAAATGTGGAAGACATTTCGAAAATCTGAAAGTCGCTAGCGAACGTAGAATTTCAAATTTCAATGACTATTCTGTTCTTACTTATTAGATTCTCTGTTTGACATAAAGACTGAAATTTGAGAAAGTTGAACATTTTATTAAAATCTATAAAAGTTGAAAGCAACAGACTTATTTTCCAATGACACAAGCTGAATACGATAGCAAATGTTCTATTGTTTATCTAACCGGCTTTGGTCCTGGTGAATATAGGAGGGAAATTTAGTCTGGAATAAAAGTCAAAACTCCTTGTGTTTTTCCCATAAAAGAACAAAAGGGAGCTTGTGGCACGGATTCCTCTAATCCGATCGACCTGAAACGTTGTTGTTGTTGTTGTTGTTTTTTGATTTTATTGGAACAAATTTAGGAGACGAATCAGAGGAAATTCAGAAAAAAAAAATCACCAAGAGCAAATAACAACTACCTTCGTGTGTAAAGGAAGTTGTGTGTTCTTCTCAAGTACATGAGGGATAAGGTTCCAATCTGCGTTTGCAAGGACGAAACTTGGGGGGGGGGGGTGAAACACCCCCAATAATTTGCCAACTGGCAAATTTTGAAACCCATCGTTTGAATTTTTCATTTTCTAAGAACGTTTGTTTATTTATTTTATTATTTTTATTATTATTATTTTTTTTTTCAATTAAAAAATGTGACAGTTTCTATAAAAAGGGGTTACTTATTCGATCTGACGAATTTTGAGTTACGGACAGTACGTAATAGAGGAATGAATGCCCATTCCAACGAGCTATCGGGGAGATTTGTAGCGTTTTTTGTTCCAGAGATACAAGCGGTCAAAGCTGAGTGTAACATGAACGCGCGAAAACACGTTTTTGGGGAAAATGCGTTTAAAGTTAGACACACCTTTTTCTCCCACTCCGTCAAGCGGCCCTAACTCGCCGTGGAATCACGTTACCAGCCTCGACGAGGGCTTATTGGAAAGGTAATTTTTCACTCTTCTGCGTGGTAACAATGCAGAACATCAGATTTATTCGTGAGCTCCGAAAAACCACAAAGAAATGAACGCAGGCATTCGCATTCTTTTCTCATTCTCTTTCATAATTCTCTTTCTCGCTCTTTCTCTCTCTTCCTCTTTTCTCTCATGCGCGTAAATTTTGTCTCTTTGTCATTGCGATGCTTTTTCTATAGAAATCAACCAAAATCTCAAAATTGATTTTTTTGACCAAAAAATTTTGTTTTTCTTTTTTAGCATTTTCTGAGACTTCGATCAATCGACAAAGTTACCCCTTTTTATAGAAACTGCCACAAATATTTTGATTAAAAAATTGGTAAATTGTTTAATTTCCAAATTTTCTTCTCCACCCCCCCCCCAAAAAAAAAAACAACTGAAAGTCAAGTTTCGTCTCTGAGTGTTGCCACTTGAAAGAATGCAAATAGTAATTGTGAAAGCAATTTTATAAGTTCAGAATAGCCATGGGTGGAGAAGTAGATATAGCAGGTGTAGCACGCGCTACATTCAACCATAACTTGCTACATTCGGACAAAAAATTTGCTACACAAACTTTTTTATACAAGAAATGCGACAAGAAAACACATGAGAAAATGACAAATTTTCAGAAATTGGCAATGTATATGACATAATATGATATAGTGCCGTTGGCAGACTGCAGGAGCAGGCAGACTGCAGGAGCAAGCAGACTTACACCCAGCGGCCGGCAGTCTCCTCCTCTTTCATGATCCAATATGCAATTAGTACCACAAGGCGGGCTGTTAAAAGAAATATAAATTTATTGTAATGGGTTATGGGCGTTAAGAGCGCTAGTAATAGCACGGTTTGGAGGTTCAAAAATAAGATTAAAACATGGAATAAAATAACATATTGAAAACTGAACATAGCAGAAGGAAATTCACAGAATTTTTAACTACACTTACGAATTTTAAGCGTTTTGGCAATATAAAATTATTACATTCAATGATTTTGAAATGTTGCGCATTTTTCAAAAGTGTGGTACAATTTTTTCCTCTTAGTGGAATATTTTTGAAAGTTTCATCTTGGAACACTGTTATAACTAGTGGTATGGTGATTCGAGGTATTCGTATAGAAAATCAGAGAGATCGGTAAAGCGAAAAAAAAAATTGGAGATTCAGAAATTACTGATCGAGATGTACTGAGAAGAGCCGCTGTAAAAAATGTTTATGATCTTATTACTAATGAAATGACAGAGATTCAAATTTGATGATCATTTTTGGTGGCAGCAGCTTTATTTGACTTTGAACTTTTTTTTTAATTTAAGAAGAAATTCCCAGATGATGTTTTGGAGCATACAATTAAAAATTATAGTTTTCTCGATGGTAAAAAATTGAAAACAGAATTCCCGATGTGCGAAATCCCACCAGTTACCCGGGTAACTAACGGGGAACCAAGGGTAACCGACGGGTTTCTGGGTAATCTGAGAGTAACCGAAGGTTACAAATAAGTAACTTTTCCGCGGGTAACTACACGGTAACGGATTGCATAATATCGGCATCTCGGGTAACTAAAGGGCAACCAAGGGTAACTGGGTTGCAAATGGGTAATTTTTCCGCGAGTAACTAGAGGGTAACTGATTGCGCATCGGGTTGGGTGTCATTTACGAAAGAGATGACTTCAAAGCTGTATCAAAATGCACACATCTACTTGTTTTTATTTTTCGTGAAAATAACTTAACTAAATGCTTTGGTGAGGTTATTAAGCTCCTGGAAATTTTGATAACAATTCCAGTGACATCAGCTAAAGCAGAAAAATGTTTTTCCACTTTAAAGTGAATAAAAACTTTTCTGAGTTGCACGATGGATGAAGGTAGATTATCTGCACTTGCCATGTTATCCACTGAAAAGGGACTGATTCGCAATCTTCCAGACTTCAATGAGAGAGTAATCGACAATTTTGCAGCAAAAAAAAATGGAAGACGTATGGAACTGACATACAAAAATTGAGAAAAAGTTAAAATTTATTTTACAAAATTATTGTTTCTTAGTGAACACATTGAACATTTCTTGACATTATAAATTTTCATCGGTGTGTTATAACTTTTGTTATGTATTCTAATTTTTGAAAGTCAAGATGTTGTAACCCCCAAAACGCGTATCTAAGGACTATCATTACCCATTGAACCGCCTATCAAAATTCTCACGAGCCGTCACAGGCTCTGAGCCACCAATAAAATTTTTTAATGTCATGTCAATTTGTCAGACGTGTTTCTGTGTATTTTTTCTTGTATTTTGTTGAATTTTTATCAGCAAAGGAAAAAAGTCCATATTAAAATTTCAGACAAAGAGGGCGGGGCTTCAAGACTTAATCTGTGTTTGCTACACCCTGAAAAAATGTAGGTCTCCGCCACTGCAGAACACGTTCAGATCTCAGAATTCTGATGTTTTAAAGTAAAGCAGATAAAAGTACTGAGGTCAGTGTTGAAAAGTGCATACATAAAAATCACCCACTAGAATACATAATACAAAATAGAGCAGCTATTCAGAAAGTAATGATAATACTGACCCTGGAGAATATGTGATGTGATGGTTGGTAATACTGCATATCGTATAGCCCATGCTTTCAGCCATTCATAATGATCAGACAGCAGTGTTGCCAGGTGTGGCACACGCATATTTACATGGCACTTCTTTAATCATTCCAGCGGAAAACAATAATTATTTCCTATTTCAAAGATAAACAAGAAAGACAATAGACAAAACTGATTCATCGGGACTAATTTCCATCATTCTTACGGAATATTTCTAATTTTTTTCAATATTGCACTATTAATTTTTGTCTTCTAAGAAGATAAAACTGCTACAAACTGCTACTTTTTTATGAACCAAAAAATTTTTTTCACAAAGTTTTCTGCCTCCTGCCTATGTAGAACACTGTCAAATTTATTCAGAGTTCGCCTGCGAAAAAATACTTTTTGGACGATTACTTTTTAGGACCTTTTTCTTCCGATAGTGACCTTCTGATTTTCATCTGTCATTACCTCACATGCGAAAAGAATTTATGTGGTACTTTCTTGAAAAATGTGACACTGTTTTTGGAAATGGTGGTACTATAACGAGATTCGCACCAAAAAACGCACGAAAACAAGTACTAAAAACTTTTAATGTCACACTAATACAAACACACGAAAACAGTAGCTAGATTGCTTTGAAAACGCCCAGTTTATCACGTATAAAACTAGACTATACGGCGACGGCCAGCGACCTTTATATATCCCGGCGTTATCGGCGAAATTCCTTATCGCTTTCGTTATCGAACTTTTATTCTGCAGCTCGAAACGTGTCGATCTTTCTTCGCTTATCTCGAATGTTCGGGATTATTCGCCACAGTACTTTTTTGAAAACTTTACCTGGCAACACTGTCAGACAGTTTCTAGTTGATCGTTGCAGTTAGTGGATGTAGATGACGATGGTGCATAACGTGTGTTCAATATACGCCGACCCGTCAGGGATGTAGTGAAGAGTTTTTTCTGGAGAGGAGAAAATTGTTAAACTCCTAACTGACTCAACTTAAAATACCCATGTATCAAAATTTGTTTATATTGGCAAAAAAATAAAAAAAAAAGAATAAAGAATACCATTTGACTTATTGGATTTTTCCTACTTTTGATCCATCTAATAAAATTTCCCAACTTCGACGGAGACTTGTCCCCCTTATTTTCGTCCCTGTGCCTACACCATGTCCAGCATGGATAGAAAGTTAGATTGTAACGTGAAATTTTTTGTGAAATTTTGGAAATAACCGAAATTAAGTGTGTAAATTGTTGAGTACGGAGTATGGTGAAGAGTTAATGAATCGGATAACCTACTAGTGGTGCGAGGCATTCAAGGAGGGTAGAGAGGCATTGTTGATGCCTCTTCCCAGGTTTCTTACCAACATTTCCTGCAAGGCCCAACGATCATGGCAGGTTATTATAAATCAGTTTGATCACAATTTGGCGCCATTTTAAGAGGAAGTGGCAGCATAAGAACATCAACAAAGTCTTGCTGCATCATGACAATGCGCGGCACCACGTTGCTCACATTGTAGTGGATTTCTTGAAAGCTCGCAGCATGGA
This sequence comes from Acanthococcus lagerstroemiae, assembly GCA_031841125.1. Classification (NCBI taxonomy): domain Eukaryota; kingdom Metazoa; phylum Arthropoda; class Insecta; order Hemiptera; family Eriococcidae; genus Acanthococcus; species Acanthococcus lagerstroemiae. The sequence goes on along the minus strand of CM063112.1, from coordinate 30,160,322 downwards.
AACTGTACCCCACCCACCGTACAGTCCAGGTCCCCTTGCGACTTCCAGCTATTCCTTGAAGTCAAGTTCGTGGTTAGGGGGCAGAAATTCGAGATTGATGAGGAGGTTGTCAAAGCTGTGGAGACGCGCTGCAAGGAGCTCCAGAAATATGGTCTGGCGATTGTGTCTTAAAAGTGGCAGAAATTGTGAAAAAAGTGTATTAAGACTGAGAGGAGGGTACGTTGATGAACAGCATGTAGATTTGGAAGACTGTTTATTTATTTATTTATTTATTTATTTCATAGAGGGTTTTATCATTAGTTTCTGAACAGTTCTCGTAACTGTTGCACAGCGTGACTCAAATTTTCAAACAAAATTGGACAGACCTACTTACCTAGCACGTGCTTCCAGGAATCGATGTGTAAACGTTCTTCATCTTTTGTTGCAGGAATGTGGGGTGGTATCTTACCTAGGATAGTGATGATCGGAACGTTGACCGCCGCCCAGTGGTTCATCTACGACGCTGTCAAAGTGTACCTGAGATTGCCGCGACCCCCGCCACCAGAAATGCCAGAATCGTTGAAGAAGAAGCTGAGAGCCGCCGGCGAATTAGTGGAGTAAATGCGGACTCTCGCCCGGGAATGACTTTGACATCCCAATATTATTCGCCACCAAAAAAACATCCATTGTGAATTCGACCGCGTGTACAAGTTGTAGTTGTGATTATTTATTTCTCTTTTTGTCTATCGTTAGACCGTTCAAAATAAAATGCCTTGTTTGTTTGTTGTTTACCATGTTGCATATTTTATTTATCGATTAGACCAGACGCCGTTACGTTTCGCGGTAATATTAAAACAGCTTTATATTCCTCGATATTTCCAGGTTACATGGAAAATTTCAGTCGCATTCAAATGTAGTCGTACGCGAGCACACCCGGAGAATCCGGTCTCGATCGCGAATTAAACAAGAACAAAAGAGTCGGAACTATACGCCGCCATCCTGGAGCCACAAAACAGCGAGTAATTATCGCGCCGTGATTGTCCGCCATTGAATTCAATTAAACTTCGTATTTCAAATTAAAATTTCTTCAATCGAGAAGATTAAGGCGAAAAAAGCGTGTATAGCTGTTCGTGACACCGCGCGAAAGATAAAGACCAGCATCCCCTTTGCGCGACGATTAGAAAATCAGTTTAGCGGATTGCATTGCTAAGTTCGGCGGCGCTGGAATATCATCTCATCTCGTTCCATCCCACTCCTCCCTCCATTCAGTCTGGAGTCATCTCGTGGCGTGTCGTAGTATGCACTCAAAATTTATACGAAGCAAATGAAAAATAAGTCGCAGCGAGAGGAATTTTAATGGGTAATTCGGGTATCACGGGGACAAAACCAATACCTAAACAAGTTAGCACCGACACAGACCTGTATACAGGGTGCTTCGTAAGTCAGAACCCCGTTCTCTAATTTCTTTAACGTCTAAGGGTAGGCCGAACCCTGTCAGTGTGTGGGAGGGGGGGGGGGTGAAACTAGGTTGAAAATGCCAACTCCAGGGCAAACATTCTCCGGGTAAGAAATCTTACTGATTTTCACATTTTGCGCATTAATGTTGACAATCTTGACTAAATAGGCTGAACCCGATCGAAAACTTTCTGAAAATGTCTCCTCAGTGTGAACATTTTGCAACCGAGTGAAAAAATTTAACGAATTGACTATTTTCTTGATTTTCTTAGCACTGGTTCAAAATTCTCACTGAGTGATCGAATTTGTCGAAAAATTCCGACTCCAAAGTTTCGTGAGGGCATCACATCCCCAACATCCGTCCTCGGTCCGCCCCTGATGGAGTCGGATTGATACGGACTACAAGAGTGGACAGGATCTCCAAGTGGCAAGGTCTGCTATCTTTTTGGTTGAGAAAAATAGTTATCTCCTGCAAAAGCGATGCTCGAAAACATATCACCATCTTTGGAGTTTTAAATAAGGCTTCAAATGAAGTATAAATACGAATTTTCCAGGTCGATATTTCATCCGGCTTATGATCTAGCTCCGCTTTGAATCCTAAATTTGACATTTCACTTTTCAGTGAAGCACAATTGACGTATAGCTTGATGAATTGACCAACGTATGATAATATTAGGTGTTTCTCGAGTAGCTGACTTTGAATTTTTCATACAGGTTATGTTTTAGCTCAGATTAGAGACCTCATTTTGATATATCATTTATCAGAGGAGGGAGGTAAAATTGACTTAGTTTAAAAATTAAAATAGGGGAAAGGGCTATCAGAGTACACACAGCTCCTACGAGTGCGCATGAATTTTTCTTTGGTAAATTGCACTCTTCTGCTGCTGTTGATAGAATGCCAGTATACCTTGTGAATCTAATGTTTATATTGATTAATTTATTAATTACGAAAGTCTTGTATACAGCCATAAAAATATTAAAGTTTCAATGTTTTTATTATTCTAATTTATTGTAAGTAGAGTACTTATGTATGTTCTGGCGCAGTGAACAATTTCTCACTTTTTCATTCAATTTTCAGCACTTTCAACAATCCTACAAATTCCTCAAGTTTTCACATTGAGATTCTCCCCATTTTCATAAGAAAAAGACGTAATTTTCTCCTAATTTTTGTGAGCCCCATTCTTGTAATTTTTAATTTTTTGTATCAAATTTTTATAAATTTTCTATATTTTCACTATTTTTCTACCTTCTATATAGATGATGATTTCCATTCTATCATACTTCACTTTTTTCATTAGTGCAACCGTTATTTTAACATTTCTGATTCATCCTGAAAAACTGAAGTACTCATGTTATGTTCTGGCGCAGTTGAAGATTTCTCATTTTTTAGTCAAAATTTCATCATTTTTCAAACCTCTAATAATAACTCAAATTTCCAGCGCAGTCGCAGATTTTTCATATTTTCCTTAACTTTTTATCACTTGTAAAGATCCTAAAATTTCATTAAAAGTTCGCAAAGAAAATTTTTCCAATTTTTAAAGCAAAATCAAACCATTTTCTCATAATTTTTCATCAGCTCAAGTCACAAAATTTTTGAATTATTGTATCAATTTCTCATTAATTAGTTCGGCAAAGTCGAACTAATTAAATTAAAAATTACAAGAATGGGGCTCACAAAAATTAGGAGAGAATTACGTCTTTTTCTTATGAAAATGGGGAGAATCTCAATGTGAAAACTTGAGGAATTTGTAGGATTGTTGAAAGTGGTGAAAATTGAATGAAAAAGTGAGAAATTGTTCACTGCGCCAGAACATACATAAGTACTCTACTATTGTAATATTTTCATGGTCGAATGTAATAATAAACAGGATCATGGTTAAACGGATTTGCAAAGTTCAGGTATTAAATGAAAGACAAAAGTAAGTACTATCCGTTACTTTGAACAGGCCTTCCCGAAATATTACCTGAAAACTTTCATGATTATCTTTTTCCATCACCACAGTGGATCCTAATTATAAAAAAATTTTACTTTCAGATGCCGAAGAATGATGGAAATCTTATGCAGCAAACGGAAATCTTGTGTTACATGTGTTCATGAAGAATATGCGTTGGACTGACTGAAAATGACGCGGAAGAATTCGTGTGTCCAAGGTGTCAAAAGTGATCCATCACTTCTTATCCTAATGTTTCATTTTTTATTTTGAATAAAGACAATTCCAACAATGTGTGTTACCTATTTGACCACTTCCTTTGTAAAATAACTTAATGCGCACTTTTAGGAACCCGGGTTTCCAAGAGTATGCATTTGACTTTTTCTAGGAAAATCTTTTATCTTTTTAATTTAATGGTTTACAATCTTTAAAAAAAAAGAGAACATAGTGAAAAATTATAGTTTTTTTCAATTTTAAAGACTTATTTTCCAGTGTCACAAGCTGAATCCGATAGCAAATGTATTAACCTGAAACTTTGTATTTTTTATTTATTTTTTATTTGATTCTATTGGAACCAACTTCGGAGACGAATCAGAGGAAATTCAGAAAAAATATAACCAAGAGTAAATAACGACCATCTTAATGTGTAAAGGAAGTTGCGTGTTCCTCTCAAGTATTTCTAACATCCTGCCAGTTTACCTTCCCAGATTAGGGTATGCTCATGTGAGCAAATGTAAGTTCCTGGGGGATGAGAAATTGAAAACGAATAAAGTGGGATTTATTTTACTTATATTTTTGGGGTCGGTGAAAAAATTAGCATATAGCGGCCAATCAGGTAAATCCGGCCTTGTTAGTGAATAAAAACACTAACCGTTAATATTTATACAAACTATAAAATGATAATCCCCCACACCCATTTTTATTCCAAAGTCCGATCGACGTGTGACAAACTGGGGTCTTCAAAAGGCAAGTAGAGATGCTGAATTGGGGAATGCATTCACTCTCATTTTCCTCTTTTTTTTCTTTTTCGCGAAGAATGAAGATGAGCCCTTTCTGAGTGGGAAAAGAATGAAAGTTTTTTTCCTTAATTCGGCATCTCTGACGGCAAGGTCTTGTTTCTTTTTCGGTAAAAAAGAAATCGCTCTCATTAAGCAAGACTAGAGCTAAACTTGAAATTTCTTATGGAAAGGTCACTAAAATAGGAGTTTTTGGGTCGTTGATTTCGAAATTTCACGAGAAGATTCTTCTTTAAACCTTGAATTGACGTTCAGAGTTCTGTATTCTTGGAAAGCTGAGTAACGAATCAAAATACGAGCAGTTTTTCACATCACTGGACTCGGATGCTTCAATGAGGTTGCTTATTAAACTGCGATTTGGGCCCCAAATTTCAAAATTGATTTTTAGGAAATCGAATAATGTATTAGAATTTTCTGGGTAGCTGAATTCGAAAATTTCATCAGATTCCTCTTGGATTCCCGATTTATGCTTCAAAAACCAAAACTGGTCTCCAGAAGTGATTAAAGTTGACTTCCCGGTAATCGAATCAAATATCGAAATGGGGAAGGGAAGAGGAGAGGTCGCATAGTTTAAAAATTCCATCAACGCGATAAATTTTCGATATTGACTCTCGTGTAGGCCCTCCAAACACCAAAATGAGAGTCGAAATTGAACGAACTTGATTTAATCTTTCAACATTTTCATAACCATCAAATTATCAAAATTCAAATTAAAGGGAAAATTTCAAAATTATCCAAGTATGAGTTACTATAAGGAGAACATTTAAGTCTTTAAAAATCAAAAACTATGAAATTGAACCAAAATTAGGAATCACAATAGTCGCTGTTCAATAGATTACTTGGGTTTTCAACGTCAATTAATTTTTATCAATCTTTGGACTTCAAATGTTGGCTCGTAAAGATGCAAGCTTTAATGAGTTTTTGATTCAACATTCCACGCAAAAATTGCCATTGAACCTAAGAATGATGAAGTCCAATCAAAGGACCAAGGGTCATTACTAAATTTGTAACAGCCACTCCTCCCCCCATCTCAAACAAGAAAATGGAAAACTTTCTCTTCGATAGTTCAATCATTTTTTATAAAATCATATATGCTGTTTTTGAAAATTCGGAATTTGACGATTTAACTCTTTCTCAAGAGATTAGAATGTTTGTAATGAGGAAAAAGAATCAGCGGTCCTTATAGCATTTTCAAAAACAGTCTGTTAATTTGAATTTAAGATCGTAAGAATTCTCCACTTCAGTAGTCTACTCGATTTGTAAAAACTAATTAGTGCTTGTCCATTTCGATTTATGTTTTTTTTAGGCTTGAATCAGATTCATAATTTAACGCATGTTCGAATTCAACTACCTTTATGGCCAGAAATTAATGTCGATAGTCTATCCACCTTGGATCCCATTCTGAGTTCTCTGGAGTCCAGAGACGTACCGAACACTTTTTCTCGAGGGAAGGGGAAAGGGTAAAAATTGTGAAAGTCCCAATTGATTCAACTCAAAATTCCCAAGTATCAATGCAAAAGAAGGAAAACCTTTTGACATGTTGGGTTTTCCTAACTTCTCAACTCAGTTCCCAAATATCAAAGCGAAAAAAAAAAACTTTTTAACTTGTTAGATTTTTTTAACTCGCCTAACTGAAATGGTAAATTTTCCCGTTGCCCCCTGCCCCCTTATCGGTTCGTCCCTACGTCCCTACCTTCAATAATTTGGCAGTTAGGAAATTTTGAAACTGTTCATTTGAATTTTTCATTTTCTAAGAACGTTTGTTTGTTTGTTTTTTGTTTTTTTCAATTAAAAAATTGGCAAATTTTAAGTTTAAAAAAGTTTGTTGGCAAATTTTCTTTCTCCACCCCCCTCTCAAACTGAAAGTCAAGTTTCGTCTCTGGAGGTACGTAAAAAATCAGTCCAGGAACTTTTTGGACAAACTGTATAGCTACTTATATTCCTGTGAACGCTGTACAAAAAGTCCGAAATTAATAGCATAAAGTACTGACTTTTTCGATTTTGATGATGGAGTTCGAAAATGCAAGAACGTCATCACGCCAAAAACAGGCAAATTTTTCCACTTTTTACAAAAATTTTTTTAGAGTTTTAAGTTTTTTTTTTGTTTTTTTTTCTAAATCAATAAAATCAATTCGAATACAGATCATACTGAAATACTGCGTGTCTGCCGGACACTGATGAAAATATAATACTCTCACACCCTCCAGTGGCCCAGATTTATAGTTTCAAAATTTTGACCATTAATTGGCACTTTACCTTAAGATTTTTCATCCCATATTATTTGTCGATTACGAGTAAATTGTACGAGTAATTTTGTTCCTAAATGAACGATTAACGTATTTGGTGCATTAGAGTGGACGTGTACCTTATTAGGGGGGGGGGGGTGTACAACCTTATACTGTAAATGGGGGGGGGGGGTGCTCAGAGTATCTATCGATGATTAAAAAGTAAGAAAATGAATAAAATAACAGCTTTTAAATCAAAATCTTATCCTTCGCCGAGGGTGCCCATCACATGCAATTGAGTATAGGTGCCTTGATACTCTTGGACCCGCTGTTGTTCTGCCCTTGTACCTATAATCACCAGAAATTTACTTAAAAGGAGGAAACGAACACCCAAATGTAGAAACAGACCGTGGTCATTCGGGATTTCCCACCCCTAAATTAAAATTTTCTATCGACTGGTTCGCTGTTCGTGGTGATCGAGGATTGACTTTCATACCTGCGACAGCAGTTATTCGCAGAAAAATGAAACTTTCGCGTAGTCTGATGAAAACACGACCGAATAAGTTTCACATACAGAACATCTATAAAAACGAGGACTAAATGGCGCACGAGCTCTGTTTTGGACAGCGGCTGTAAAAAATCAGTCGAGCCGGTCAAAGCCCTTCATAAAGTATCCGAAGCTCTCCCTCTCTCTCGCTTCCTCTGCCTCGCGCAGTCTGCAGACACGAAGCACAAACGACGCTGCGAACGCACCCCGAGCCTTTCGTCTTTGTCAAACAAAATTATCCGTCTAAACTCGCGCAACAGCATGCCGGCCCCAGACGCTAAAAGCACGGCAAAACGAATTTACTAAATTAGTACTTTAGGAAAACAACCGACCCGGGGCTCTCAACACTAATTAACGGAAAGGGCGGAGTTTTTCCAAATTTTAACGTAATTTCGTATTGCCGTTCGATTAAAGCGCGTGTAATTTAATTTTAAGAAAAGGGTGTAACCTTTCATACGCATACTCTAATAGCTAAAGCTTATATTATACGAGATTCACCCATTCAGCCATTTTTACAATGTACTACACATGTAACCGCGCCGTAAAGGATACTCCAAGATGCAATCACTTCTGGGGGTGAGTTGATGACGTCACGCTTGATCAATATAGTCCTTTATCTGCGTACTGTGTGTCCATCACGGGCGTTCTATTTCGTTAACGTAATGCTTTTTAAAAAGGTTTTCTTTTATCTCCTTCTGCCTCCCTCGCGATACGAGGAAAACGCTCTTTTTCCTGGTCCTCTGTATTCGCGACGTGTCGATGTTATGACAAGAAAATAATGAATACGTCGAGCGTGAAAATAAAATGAAGATATACGTCACCTTCGGCTTTTCAGCCGCTTTGCTAATGTACGCGGAAGGACTTATTTATTTTTCGTTAATCAAAATAATTTCCAAACTGTCATGTCACGAACGTACGGCGCAGTTCGAGGATTTTGTTTGCCGGAAGGCGCTTCGAGGCTCGAACGCATCCGAAATGCTGTACAAAGAGAGGAAAAATTGTACCTGTAATATGAGAGAGTCTGTCGCCATGTGGCTGTGTGATATCTTGCCAGCCTTGCGTTCTGGTGAAATGGATTCGATTCCTAGCAGAGGTGGTGTTTCATTCATTCATTTGTGTGTGAGGTGGCACTGTGTGCGCCCAGTGCTCAGATTTTGCAGTTAATTGCACTATTCCTCGAGTTGCTGTTAAGGATCAGTTTAGTAGCCTCACTTTTATAGCCAAAGTGAGAATTTTATTGATCTCTATCCTTTCGACTTCACTGGGTGCTGGATACTCTAATCCCAGTGCTTCGCATCTTGTCCCGGATATTGCTGGGCATTGACATGCAATATGGATTGAGGTTTCTTCCTCTTCTCCACAGTACCAACAGGAGCCGCGTTTCACCACTCCTATTTTACACCACATGTGTTTTGTGGCTCCATGGTTCGTTAGTAGTCCGACTAGGAGACTTGCATGTTTCCTGTCAAGCCCTAATAGGAACTTGGCGTACTTACTGGGGGGCGTCCCCTATCAGTGCTTTGCTGACTTTCATGCCACCGGCCAACCGCCAGTGCATTTCCGTCTGCTTACTTATCCAAGCTTTTACGTTGGATTTTATGACGCTGCATGTTACAGGAGGACACGGCCTGGATGTTGCCAGTTCCTTTCTTACGCCCTCCTTCGTTACCTTGCCAGCGATCATGTTCCCTTTTATGTCGCAGTGTCCCAGTGTCCATATGTAACGAGATTCGCACCGAAAAACGTACAAAAACACGTACTAAGAACTTCTAATGCCACACTAATACAAACACGAAAACAGTAGCCAAATCGCTTCCTCCCACGAGACCGAGTTTGTGGCCCTTTCACTGCCGCACAAGTGGTGCAGCGGCGGCACCAGTCTTCCACATCTTCCTTGTACGTCGGCCAGTAGAAGCGCTCTCGAACCTTCGCTAGGGTTTTTGTGGTGCCCAGATGCCCTCCGGACACTTGGTCATGTACACCACGTAGGATTTCCGGAACCTTCTTCCGTGGAATGATGGTCTGTATTCGCTCTGTTGTGCCGTCTTCCGATTCCCAAGCGCGCACCAGAAGGCCGTCACTAATGCGCAGCGAGTCCCACTAAGCCTACAGAGCTTTCATCTCTCGTGACTGATCCGAAATTTCCTGCTACGGTGGTCTTTCGCCTGCTTGCTTGGCCTGTAGCATCCGACCAATGACTTCATCCTCCAGCTGATCTTTCTTCAGTGCATCACTAGACTGCAGCGATACCCGCTTAACGGACGCAAGTTCCTTCTTCTGTAGTCGCTAACAAAACCAACAGTCTGCAGGGCATGGTCGCCTCGACAGTCCGTCCGCATTTCTATGGCTTTTTGCCTTTCCGGAACTGTATTTTGCAGGAATACTTCTGTAGCTGCTGAAGCCACCTCGCAGTCTGTCCCTTGGGATATTTGAAGGACAGGAGCCACTGTAATGCCGAATGGTCAGTCTGGAGAATAAATTTCTGGCCATACAGATATTTGTGGAATTTGCGCAAAGTTTTGACCACAGCGAGGAGCTCTCTCCTAGTGACACAGTAGTTCCGCTCAGGCCGTAAAAGAGACTTACTGTATTAAGCTGATGCGCTCATTCCCATCTTCCAGCTGGGCGAGTACACCTCCAATGGCTGTGTCGCTAGCGTCTGTGTCCACAATGAATGGCTGCTCCGGCTTTGGAAAAGCCAAGACTGGAGCTGTACACAACGACTTCTTCAACGCGAAACGCCGAATCCACAGCACACGAATGTCCAAATGAATGTCCGAACGAGATCTTCAAGACGCGTACTGTCGAATCCCACTTCTGACACCAATGTAACGAGATTTGCACCGAAAAACGCACGAAAACACGTACTAAGAACTTTTAATGTCACACTAATACAAACGCACGAAAATAGTAGCTAGATCGCTTTGAGAACGCACAGTTTATTGCATACAAAACTAGACTATACGGCGACGGCCAGCGGCTTTTATATATCCCGGCGTTATCGGCGAAACTCCTTATTGCTTTCATTATTGAACTTCTATTCTGTTGCTCGAAACGTGTCAATCTTTCTTCGCTTATCTCGAATGTTCGGGATTATTCGACACAGTATGGTGACCCAGTTCTCCTGAGCAAGGGTGTATAATTTGTTAACACACTCCGACACCACCAGGGATGTAGTTTGGTGTGACAATAGTACCTTAACAGCCGAGTGACTCTCTATACGGATCTATATCCGCTTATTAAAAGGCCCTTCTGTTGGCTTCTATCAGTGGCCACCGTGATCGTCATTACCTTTGTTTGGAGGATAGTGACGCCCTCGCCCGGTGCCATTGAATAATTGTCAGCGCCCTTTGCATTCACGATTCCGATTCCTACACCTTGATCATTCTTAGAGGCATCTGCAAACCACACATTCTCCTCGTTTCCTATAATGCTTGGCCACCTTTTTACCCAAGCCTCCCGTGTGGGTAACAGCGCACGATACGACTTGTCAAAAAAGTGTTCCATCGCAATTCTATCCTTCGGCATCCCAAAACGTTTGTCCATCGTCCCCACCATCTGCCATATCCTTCTGTGGCCTATTTCTTGGGCCTGAAGGTTTGGTTGGCCCAGACGATAAGCACTCATTATCGCAACTGCTTCTATAACAGTGTGAAGTGGTGGCAAGTTTAGGAGCGTTTCCAGTGCCCTAGTCGGCGCCGTTCTCATTGCCCTCGTTGTCATCACGCACTCAAGCCTTTGCAGGTGGTCTGGTTCCTTTCTGACTTTAGCCAGGTCCACCCGGCCCCACCACACAATGGCCGCAAATGTGATTCTGGGACGTATTCCACCAGTATATATCCAGCGCATTATTTTGGGAGAGAGTCCCCAAGTCCTGCCGACAAAAGTGCGGCAAGCCCAGAGAGCCTCAATCCCTGAGACGTGATCCCTACAGGAGAGTTTTTCATCAAGATATACTCCTAAGTACTTCACCTTTCCAGCAGTGAGGGCTAACGGTCTTCCCTTGTATTCCACCTTGATCAACTCACTACCCTTCCTTTTATGAGTGAAGAAAGTGATCTCAGTTTTGTCCGGCGTTATCGATAACCCCTTTTCGCACACTATTTTTCCACACATCGGAGTCCCCACTGCGTTAACTCCGCGATGGTTCCCGGAAATTTGCCGGTTACCACCACAACCAGATCATCAGCGTAACCCTGTGTGTATATTTCTTGAGCATTTAACTTATCCAGGAAACTGTCCACCACTAGGCTCCACAGTACGGGAAAGAGTACTTCCCCCTGTGAACAGCCCCTGATGGTCGTTACATGGATTTGTTCTTGTAGGTATGTTATCTGGATCTCCTTGCCTTTTAGCATACAGGGTGATGAACGAGAAGTCGCACCATAGGGCCAACATGTGATAAGGCACAGCGGCGCCGACACGATAACACAATCTCCGCTACATGCATTACGTACACGTTGCACGTTACTACATGTTTGCCTATGGTGCGACTTCTCGTTCATCACCCGGTAGATACAATCCAGTTTATTGAGCTTTCCTTCACTTCCTTTTCCCTCAGGGCTGTTTCTATTGATTCATGAGAGATCGCGTCAAACTCTCCCTGTATATCCATGGATGTTGCCAGGACATAATCTTCGCCAGTCATCCCTCTCCCAATTGCCGTAACAAGCGAGTACAGTGATGACTCTATTGCTCTGTCTGCCCTATATACGTGCTGGTTCTCATGTGTCGTGGGAATATTTTCAGGGTAATCACTTTTAGATGCCTATCAGCCTTTCCAAGGTTTTTAGCTTGAATGGTTAGAGACTTATCGGCCTGTAGGATTTGGCCTTACACGGGTCTCTGCCGATTTAGGCAAAAATACCACTCTCACAAGAGATGGTGTTAGTCTTTGCAAGACCTTCAGACAAATATTAAGTACGAAACTTTTTTTTTGTGTAGCATAAAAAAATGGGCAAGAGCGAGGAGTGAACGAGAGGAGCTCAAAACTTCCTCGCCCTTCTTGGAATCAATATTTTCGAACGTCGTTGCATGAGTACCACACGAAACAAGGAAAACGTTTTTTGAGCTTTTTGGGATGTTCCCAATAAGAATTTTGCATTTCGCATAAAAATAACCTACGCAAAATTTTACTGAATACTATTCTTCTGTCTTGGACCGAACTCAGTTCTAAGTGTGGGCGATCTGCAATGATGATAATTCATTCTATTAATCTATTGCTTACTCTGAGTTCTCTCAGGTCAATGATATTTGTCCATTCTTTGATGTTCATAATCTGTTCCATTTTTCTTCGTCCTCCGCTGCGTTTCCCCCTTTATTTTTCCTTGTAATTTTAGCCCAGGAATGTAGTATTTTTGCTTCTGATGATGTAGCCTAAGTAGCTTAATCTTTCTACTCTTGACAATTTTACGTAGGATTCTTGTTGGAAAATATTGATCTTTAGGGTTCGTTTAATAAGCTGATTGTTTCCGAAGATTTAAGGTTAGTTCAGAATCTTCCTGACTTAGTTCAATAAATTCATGACTTACAAACTTACTTAAAACTCTTCAAGACATTTATTAGTCTTGCAGCAATATTTTAAGACAATGAGAGGATACAAGCAGCATGTGCCTATACTATCCAAAGTCAGTTCAAAGCTTCAAACTGCCAAGCTGCAGACTGCAGTCGCGCAGCAAAGATCAAGATCAATAAGCGACTTTCTCTCTTGACTATGAATGGTCAAAGCTTTCTCTGAAGGACGTGTCTGCAAAAAATGACTCTGAAATGTGAATGAAATAGATTCGTGGAGCTAGAAAACATTCTTCTAATCTTCTATATGTATTATTTAATTCAACCAATTCTATCAATTTAGGTAGAGCCCCACATTCTCATGTGCATATAATGGGCAGCCATTTTGGCTCACATCGCGTCCGTCGATGCCGAATTGACTACGCGGTACGCTCCGCATAGTCAGATTCGGAATCCACGGGCATGGTGTGCGCCAAAATGGCGACCCATTATACTCTCCTGTGTGTAGGGCTTTAATTTAGGTGGCATCTTAGGAGATCCTAATTCTTCATCTGCTAAATACCTTGGACCACTTATGGTCGAAAAGACAAAGGAAGAAATTTATTTAGATTCAGATGAGAAATTTTATTTCGATTCAAATAAAGTTTACAATTTGAACAGGCATAACCAAAATTACCACCAATACTATCAAAACTTGTTATTAACAGGCATGCAGATTTGAGAACATCGGAAGCAGATGCATTTTTTCTTCATAACTTCGTAACTTAGCACTGATGTAGAATAATCGAAAAATAATCTACCACACCTTACACATAAAATTGTAGTTTATTTTTTAATTTTTCACGCTGACATTTCCTTAATTCTCATTTTGATTGACAAATTTGGAGTCGCTGTTGTAGTATTTCTCCAGGATGCTTCTGGGGTATATGCAGTTCTGTTTCTAGTGTTTTGATTGACGTTTATAAGCCCTCCGTGCATCACCTAGTAAGGTTTTATACTGCACTTATTCAGTAACCAATTGTTGATTTGCTGCTTGCTTATTTGCAACTAGTTCACATGCTACTTGTTCATATGTAAATTCAAAGGGATAGAACTCAGTAAGATTCTCATGTTGGCTGTAAAAGTGAGGCTACTCAGCTGATCGTAAAAACAGCAACCTGAGGAAAAATGCAAAGGACTATAAAGTCTGAGCATTTAGCGCATAGGAGCGTCCCCTCACACAAAGAAAAAGAAATTTATCCGACTAGATCCGAGATCTGTTCCGCTGTGTATCGAAAGAAACCATAGTCCTGTGTCAGAGAGCAGAGGGACCAGTGGGCTAAATAAATTTCATTACCATTGGGACTACTACCGCCGTCATATACAGTTTTTCGCCTCCACTTTCGCCCCGCAATTTAACACCGACACAGACAACCCTCTCACCTTCCGCCCGAGCACTTCTGATTTTCGATTCCGCGCACGATCTTCCCGCGCATCGACACGTTTTTTATTATCTCCTTTTCTTTTAGTTTTTTTTTAATTCTTTTTTTTCGCCGCTGGCACGAGGCGCGAACACGTTTAAATATTAATTAAAACTAATCAAAAGTTAAACATATGCTGTAGTGTGAAAATGACATGGAGCGTTTAAAGCGAACTGCCGAGATTAACTCCCCTCGCCGGCGCTTAAATTTGTTTACCTTGTTGTCCGTCCGTCGGGCTGGAAATAGAAGGGGGCACGCACGCACATTAATTAAGAGTACGACGAGCCAATTACTGATGTATAGCGCAGCATGGGTCAAACGAAGCTTCATTTCGGGGGAAGAATGGAGGCGACGTGTTTCCATGTAGCTTTCCACCCTTGCAACGCGGCTCAGGCAGTGGAAAGCCAATCAGCTTCTTATGGAAATTCAATGTAACGAAAAAGCACTTTTACGGCCCCGTTTTAAATTAGATTTTTCATCTTTTCCCTCTTTCTCTCTCTCTCTCTTTTCCTCTCTGCACTATTATTCTTTTTTTTTTCTTCTCATTTCTGTTGCGGAAAGAGTGCCCATGTTTCGTCGACTTCCATCTCGCCTCTCGCAGCCCGTATTTTCGAGTCCAATGCTTTTCATTCTAACTCTTCGCAGTTATTAAATTCGATCACCGATAATTTTATAACCGTCTGAAGCGAAATTTCCACAGCGGTTCGTATACCGCGCCGCGCCGTTCCCAGCGACGCTGGCACACAATACCGGTGAGAGATACAAAGGCTCAAAAGTGCTGCGCGCAAAATAATGGAATATACGGCTTCTTTGTGAGCGCGTGCCGGGTAAATAGAGCGTAAGCTGCGACTGATATTGAACGCGAATTTGATGATCTGTAGCCGAGAAATGACGACTTAGAATAGCTTTTCGGATTTCGTGTACGCAGAAGTACGATATGAGATTGTAACAGACAATTTAATTGGCTTTTTCCATATGGCTCGAGCCTTTCGACGTGTTTCATGTACGGAAAAGCCGATGGGTGCTCCGCCATTCGATAAAATTCAACTGCGACGAAAGCGTGAATTTTCGTCCCCATATAATGGCCAGGGGGGCTAATGGGGCCAGCAGTGGTAGATCCTAGGATCGACAGAGTCACCCATGCTGCGCTCAAGCCCAGTTCTACAGCCGTCTCGTGGTAACCCTGTCAAGCCAAGTAACATAGTCGGGCGGCGACCGATGTAGCTGGACGAAGGAGAGGGAAAACTCCGATGACCAAACCCGACAAAAGTTGTAACAGAAAACTTTCTTAGATTCCCTCGCTTGCTAGTGCCTCTGAGGCAGAAGGGCTGAGGTATAGTCATGGAGAAGTAAGTCGCACGGCTGCCTTGTGGTCTGCGGACGGCGACTCTCAAAGGCTAAAAGAGTAAACCCTAACAGAAAATCCTCGGAGAAAGCAACGGGAACTTTGAGTATCCTCCCACGAAAATCAATCATGGCTTCGTTTACTGTTAAATGTTCCGGAGGTTTACATAGCTCTCCGATCGGATCTCCGGGGAGAGCGATCGTGAATGAAGCAGTTGTGTCAATTCAAAACAGGTACGTGGAATGTCCGCGGCTTAGAACATGTTGAAAAGTTCCAAATAATTGAAAGAGAAATGAGCAGGGCCGATGCAGCGGTTCTTGGAATAGCAAAGACGCATTGGAAAGATAGCGGTCACTTCAAAACTTCCGGCGGAAACGTCCTGATTGACAGAGGAAGACACAAAAGTGCCTCAGACACAAAATGTACACTAGATGAGAAAAATGTCCGAAAAGTGTCTCTCGTATGCGACCAATCAGAGTGCAGGACACAAAATGGACACGAGGCAGGAAAGTGTCGTTTTTGTGTCTTTGTGAGGCAGTAATGTGTCCCTCGTTTCCACCAATCAGAGTGGAGGACACAAAATGGACACGAGGCAGGATAGTGTCGTTTTTGTTGGTTTGTGAGGCTTTAAGGCGTCTTTTCCATGTGAACATACATTTTAGATGTATTTATGACATTTGCGGACTTATTTGATTAAACTTGATTTTTGGTACATACTTGCATAATAATGGATAACATTCTGCTTTTGATGAAACTGTAGGTTCCAAAGAGAAAAAAAATAGAAATAGAAATAAGTAATTGTAAGACATAAATAATAACAAGATAATTTTCAATAATACTATTTTTTTTTTTTAAAGAAGAGAAAAATAGGAAACTAAGATGAAGGCTACAAAAATTATCTATCATCACAATTTGCAAACAAAAATTTAAAAAAAAAAAAAAAAAATACTAGAAATAGGAATAATAATGAGAAAACAAGCTATAACCAGACATAAAAAACAACGATGAAGACTATCACTAAAGTCAACTATTTTAATTCCTCAATCTATTTCTTAAAATAAATTTTACCTAAAACTAGGAATTTAAAGGAGAAGAAAGGATATACTTGAGAATAGGAATTAGAAGGAGAAAAAAAGGACAGTAAGGAAAATAAAAATGATGAAGGGTAACACTAAATTGGAAGACAGGTAATAACATGAAAATTGAAACAAAGAAGGTAACATTGAAACAAAGAATTCATAACAGTGTATAGGAACAAAGGGAAAAGAAAACAAGTTACAAGAAAAAGAAAAAGATAAAGCTTAAAAGTAAAATGGAAACCCTTCATCGGTGGTAGTTTGTTACTTTTTCCCTATTCCATCATTTTCTCATCAGGTTCGTTTGGAAGTTTTTGGTGTGAACTTCTATTTTCAGTTTCCGCTGCGAAGAGAGAATAAAATAATGTACATAGTGATGGGAATTTGATCGAGAAAACAGGAGAGTATATAATAGAGTTTTGCAAATGAAAGAATTGTATGACAGACAACTAACATTCAAAATAGGCGATAAACTTTCTCCAGGCATGCCAACTGTCCTGGATTGCAGGGGCCAAGGATTGCGAACGTATACTGGTAACAGTCGAAAACACTTTTGAGTATCTCCTAATAGCTGATGTAGTGAAGATGGTAGACACACATAACGCAGAAGTCAAAATCTTGAGAGAGCTTGAAAAAGGTGGAGCAAGGGGGATTCTGATTATACCAATAGGTTTCAACTTACGAAGCTGACGGAGCACCAATTCAATTTTGAACTGATCTATTTTCTTCTTTGTATAAGAAAATGGGTCAAAATTTTGCAGAACCTTTCCAACTAATTTAGTGTCCAGTGAAATTTTTTCACTTCAACCTAGAAACTTCATAGGCTACTAAAAACTTCAGCCTAATTCAAGGTCATCAAACGGATAGGTTTTGGCTTTGCAGTTCTTAGAAATCCGAAAATTTTGCATCTGCATCTCTTCCTTTAGCGGAGATCTTCTTTAGACCCACAGGAAGGGGCTAATAGGGGAGCAGATGCCAGCGATGGTTGAGTGGTTCTACGATGGAGATGGGTGCTAGAACGGAGGGAAGAGGTTCTAGTGGTGAGGGAAGGAAGGATTGTCGGATGGAGGTGAGCAAAGAGGGCAGGATGGATAATATGGACCAACGACAAAGGAAGTTGGATGAATTGAAGGCGGTCAGAGAGAAAAAGTAAGGTGGGTGAATTTACTTCCCGGGGCGAACATGTGATGGAGGGAGATTGGGTAGTCGTGAAAAGAAAAATGCACAGCTGAACTTCTATTCCTGCTCTACCTCCCTTTTCTTTTTATCTAATAACCCCTCAGACTACTCTTCCTTTCTCTTCCCTTCAAGCAATAGGGCCTGAGAAAATAGGTTTGAAATCTAGGGAAAGAAAAGAGCTAAATGGTGAGAAGGAGCGAAGCGGTCAAGAGAGGAAGTAAGAGAGAAGGATAGCATTTCTCACCGGAACCAGAGACGAAGAAGGTTGAAAGTACATAGTAACGTTGAAGAACTGAGAGGTAAATGAATTTGGACTCCATATTGTGAGGGGCGAGGGGAAGGAAGGCGAGATGATGGTAGCGGGTACATAGCATTCGCAGGGAAGAGAGGGGAGGAAAAATGTGACAAACTCGCTCTACCCAAATTCTTGTCATAATATTGAATATGTCTATTAGTTTTCTCTACGTTCGGCTTAGGCTTGTAGCATTAATTTACCTCTAGAGGAAAGGGCACGGAAAGGGAAGGTCAGGTAACCAGCAGTTTCTTTCACAGGAGTAAGAAGAGGTATCTGAAAAAGAGAGGAGAAATTTACTTTTTTAGTACACTAGAGGGCTCCACTCTTCGACCGCTACACACCCACCCTCCACCCATCCCACCATAATTTTATTTGATATCGATCTTCCTCAAAGCTCCACCGCTTGCTGTTAACTATAATATGCATACATTTTTTTGATACAGCTGATTGCTTCTTTATGAAGATACCACCACTCTTTTCAAGCAGTTAGAAAATGTATGATTAGGTATGGATCGAGTAGTGAAGATGACAAATCAAACCAGTGCAACAGGAGGAGAACAAATTGTAGAACGCTATAAAAATTGTTCGTAGAAAATGTATAAGAAGAGTTAAAAGGCCCCATCGCTGCTGCTGAAATTTTCAAAAAAAATTTGGGGGATATATTAAAGGGTAAATATAAGCAAATGCATTACCTATAGAACAATCAAATAACAAACAGTAAAATGCGCCAATCACCATCTAAATAAGGAAAACGTCTAAAAAGGTCGGACGCAGCCGTCTCCTCCAGTCAGTCAGGAAATGCGGATGGGTGACGGATCGAGGTGTGAGGATGATGGAACAAAATGGAAGAGCTGACAACTAAAAGAAAGAATGTATTTTCATAGCCTGTACTCAACAGTAAAATACATTTAACTGTTTCTTTGTGAAGAATTCATTAGTAAAAGTTAGATGCCTCAAGCACTGAAGCAGGAAAATTCTTGTAAGGGATAGATAAAACAGCGGAAATTGTGGACCCAAAGAAGACTAACAAATGGAACGCGTTCATCGCAAATCGAGAAGAAAACACACCTGAATGAGTCACTCTTGCTGGCCCCTCCACTCAAGCAGTCAGAAAATGCAATTGTGGGATGGATTGAGGGTACAAAAAATATAATTAGAGCATACAGAGAACAAATTTGTAGAAAATATCCAAAACCTTTCAAGTGGCAAATTCAGGAGTAGGGTTTTAGTGGCCCCACCCCACCTTCCCTCAATTTGTTCAGGTATATTATTTGCAAAACCAACAGAATAAAATTCGATCATCTTCAACCTTCGCCTTCATCTCTTCTCCATGTTTGGTTTTTCTGCGTAGGTACCAGTGGCGCAACCAAGGGGTGCATGGGGGCTAATGCACCCCAAGATTCTAAAAAAAAAAATAGGTACCATAAGCTTACAAGTTGAGGAGTTGACCAATGAAATAAAATGGGTAGGTACTACGTCAACTCAAAATTCTAACACCCCGTAAAGAAAATTTCTGGTTGCGCCACTGGTAGGTACTATTGTTGGGAAATATTTAGCAACGAAATATTGTAAGAAATTTAGAGGAACCAATATTCTTCAATTTTTTAAATAACCACATCCTGAATTGTGAAGAACATGGAGGTTGTCAGTTTCACCTCGCCCCCTACTGTGGTAATTTTGTTATCTTGAAAAAAACGGACACTTCCTGTTGTACAGAATTAAATGTAGAACAGTTTTGTTCCTTTACATTTTTCTTCTCCGATTCATCATTATAATATTGTTATAACTGGAAAACAAAAAATGTTCAAAAATGATAATTTTCAACTTCTCATTTTGGGTATCTTAGCGGCACCTCCTGCTACTTTCACTTTCCGGCTCCGGCAGCTACATTTTTAAACGTTTCTGCCCCTACCACAACTAGCCCAAGGAAAAGCGGGTTGGGTTCAACTTATAATATGTTACTCAGGGAGTGATTCTATATGGGGATAATTCGAAAATCAGCAGTTGACCTAAAATGACTGAGCTAACTAGCCGACAGCAAAAACAGTTGTCTCATACATCACTAAACAACATACTAAGAAGTTTCCGAAGAATCCGTGTGAGGTTCTGCCCCTGTCGGTGAAACGGTTCTCAAAATTTAATTTTTGAAAAATCGACGAATACTAATTTTATTGAAAAATGTTTCAGACAAAGAAATGCTCCTCGCTTGATTGTCATAAAATTTGTTTTGTACGGTTTTCAGTAACTGCCCCTAAGATGCTGCAAGTATGGGGTGGAAAATGACGCTTTACTTCGCTGTGCATTAACACAGGCCTTAAAACGTAGTTATCCCTACATTTTTTCGTTATAACCGACGTGACCCTATCCAAATAAATCTGAGTCAAAATGGACCTCAGTTGACTAAAGCAATCTAGAAACTATTAAATTTCGCTATAGGACAATAGACAATACGAACTAAACACATAATTAGACCTGAATTTATCGATAACCCCCTCCCCCCTCCCATACAGAAAATATTTAATCATCGGATTATCTCGATGGTTTTTCTGCCTCTCTCACTCTTTCTTCACCTTCATCTTCAGGCACCTCTTCCAGTCGTTCGCCCTGGCGATATCCTTCAGCCCTGTACCAAAAGCCAATAACCTGTCCTATCCAGGAGAAAAACAAAGGTCTCCCATTTAATATAAATTCTGTGTACTGTGTTTTAAATTAATTTGAAAGCATGAAGTGTATTATCCGACACTGCCCGACTCTAAAATTCAAATTATTCCAAAGCCTATGTATACATACACAGTAACAAGCTAACAACTAGAGTCAACAGAAGCTTTGTAAGCTGAAACATCAATTTGAAGTTAAGTGCCATATTCCGAAGTAACCGAAATTACTCGAGTTACTTACTGTAAACAAGCAGAACTTACAAGGTGCTGCACACAAATACCAAAACTCTTGCTCGTTATTTCTGTGTTGAAAATTCGACTACAGGTGGAATTTTTTCTTTATTGTTCTCGTTCTCAAGTCGGACGTTTTCACTTTGTTCTTCTGCAGACGTTTCGTTTGCTCGAAACGAGTAACGTTCTACACTTTTGCTGTTTCGGAGAGTGCTTTCAATTCGGCCTTTTTACACCCGACGGTCGAGCGACGAGGCGACGACCGATGAGCGTCCGCTTCGGGCTTCAGTGCTTTCTCCGGACTCATCTTAAGGGGAGTCCCTTTCACCTAACGCCGTATATTTACCTTTTTCAGCTGCGCGTCAATTAATTTACTCGACGTCGGCAAACACACGAACTTTCCCCTTAAAAGTATCCGAACTGTGGTACGCAGTTTTTCTTCCGACTGAATCTCCGCTTACCTGTCAGCCGGCGCCCTAAATTTGAATAATTTCCACGAATGATAAAACGTGACATAAAATTCTGGCCGGTATCTGTCCATTCCCCTCTGTAATTTCTTAAAACTGGTGAACTTTACATTTTAGTATAATGAACCTTTATCAGGGGCGGAGTGGAAGCAAAAAGACCGGAGGTAATCCCATCAACACTAAGGTAAGCTGTGTTGTCCAGCCATAATCATCATCGTGAGTCCATTGCTCGTGGCTGAGCACTCGGGGATCTACCAGTTCTCTCGACTACCTCATCGTTCACCATCATGCGCCAGTCCTCGCGGTCTTCTGCATCCCGCACGAGCCGCTCCAGTCTCCTATTGGACACTTCCTGAATCAGCCATGTTTTCGGTGAACGTCCCCTGGATCTTTTTCCTTCGATCTTGTCCTGTACGACCAACTTCTCCAAGTTCTCTCCCGGTTTCTGAAGAATATGTTCGAAGAAACGCGAGATTCTTTGGTAACATACAGATGATATAAGCGCTCACAGTCCAGGGTATTCGCAACATCCGTCGGTACGTCCACATGTCGAATGCGTCTATTTCTCTTGCGGTCGTCAGCTTTGATCGTCCATATTTCAGTGCCTGGGAGAAAGACGGAGAAGACGAGGGTTCTTAAAAGGCGACAAACCTCAGATTGTTGATTTTCAGCCGACCCACTCGTAATCCACCGTTCCATCCATCCAGACCTTTTCTCATCATATATTCACCGTAGATGTTGAAAAATATAGATGATAATATACCGCCCTGTCTGACCTCTTTGAATGTTTCACTCTTGAAGTCGTACCACTGTTTTGCTGTCAGCATATAGGTTTCTTATAAGAACTTGGTGTGTCCATGTTGGAGTATGAGTGAAATTGGTAATATTCGGTTTTTAGGGTGTGCCTCACTTTTTTTGTTTCTGTTGTCCATAGCACTTTTGGCTGTTACGCCATCTTCAGTGAAGTTCCCTACCGTTTCTTTTTATTGGCCCTGTATTTATAATAATGTATGGTACTGTATGGTAGACTATTGATCTAAAGCGCTATGGACAACAGAAACAAAAAAATGAAGTGACACCCCTAAAAACAGAATCATATGAGAACAATCAGAGGTGTGTCGGTACACCCATTTCTCCCATGATTTGCCGCAGCATTTTCCATCGGACGCAACCTGAGGACCCTAATGAACGGTTCCATTATGGTCTCTATTCTCGTCTGGAGGCAGACTAGATAGATTCCATCTGGGACCGGGGCGAGAATGTGTTTACCACCCAACATATCCTGTCCGGTGTAACCACCCCGCGTCGTTTCCCAATCCGTTACCTTTTGCATGCGACTGGCTCCCGGCTCTGGCTGTGTGTTTTCTATAATATTTGCTCGTGAAGAGTGCGTATCAAAGGGGTACCTATTGCCTCTCTCGGGGTGATAGAAAAACCACCTGTCGGAAGTTCGAGCGGCATCTCTTCCACTTTCCTTTCTTTACCCGGGAGTTTTTGCAGATGTGCCATCTTCGGTGTCTTTTCTATAGATTCGCAGAAACGCTTCCATCACTCAGTTTGGGCTCGCTTACCTGCTTTTTTATATGCTTTTTGGACCTCATGATTGTCGTGAGGTCGTAGAGCCGCTCGGGCTTCTGCTGGTTGGTGTTGTAGATTGTCGAAACCAGAAGTGTCCACAGCGTGGGCTCAAGGAGCTGCTCGGTAACAAGCCCCGAATTAGAGATTCTCGGCATGACAAATTACTTGGCCGAGTCAGATTAGTTTGTATAAATTTATTAACACATTCGACAACACTTTGATTTTACGTTATTGAAAGATTACAACGGTTAGCCACCAGGCTTTTGAGAGCATACGATACGACATAATTTCAGTTATACGTTAATTTTCTAAGTCCCAGATCTGGATGCGAGAGACGTGAACGAAGTCTCCACTTAACTTTTTGGAGAGAGCATGACTGAATCAACACCGACGATTCGGTCCTTGTATTGAGTTTATAAAGCCAACGCTCTGTTTCAGGTTCGGCCCATCGGTAGAATGGGGATTCTCCAGACAGAGTTGATTTTGAAACGTCAGAGAGGGTTTTGGGTGATCGGAGTGTGAGTGAGGCCACCGCACGGACTCGACGACGTACTTGAGAGCTTGTCAATTGGTCGGTGAAAGTTTTCGATCTAATTGACACTACTATGACCGATGGCAGGAGGTGCGATCGGGGTCTATGCTTTGTTATGCGCTTGTAGCTTGTATACGGTCGCGGATTCTAGGAATTTTGAAGTCGTCGCTGAGAAATAAGGCGCGTGTGTGTGAGTTATCCGATCGAGGAATGAGGTCGATTGATACGTCTGGTACGTCTCAAGGTTTGAGCTACCGACGGTTTTCCTGTACGGTTGCGACATTGTCTGATTTCGAATAATTCTTTGATGGATTCTGTCGTGGTGACGGTTGGCCTCTCGGACTATTGAGTGTCGTTGCCGTTGATGGATGGTGAATAACGGGATCCGCAGCGTGGCTCCTGGGGCTGATCGGATCGAGCCCCCGATAATAGGTGATCGGCTCGACAAATAATGTGGTCGAGTCAGAGTTGAGTTGAATAGGTTTATTAAAACTTTTCACCAATAATTTGAAATGTACGTTGAATAATAATTTCAGCAGTTGCTGTTAGGCTTTTAGGTTACCGACACGACAGAGTATTAAGACTACACTTTGAGTTTAAATTTCTAAGTCCGAAAAGGTGCTGGATCGAGAGAGATCAGCGAGAGCTCCACCTGACATGAGCGATTTAGAACCAAGACCAAGACTGAACCTCCGTACAGGAGTTATATACTAACGATAATTTTGACGACGATGTCTCCGCCTATGCGGAAGATGTCACCATGAGGTAAGCGGAGACACGAGGGACACGATGACTATCTTTGAAGGCCGGCGCGTGTAGGCTACACGATTCAGAGCGAATGGTTCGAAATATAAGTGTAAAATATAGGTATAAAAATTATACATTGTACTTTCTTAGTTTTCTCGGATTTGCTTCTGGTGCGTGTGGGATGGCGTCGAAATATAGAATCTGCGGCAGGCAAACGTTCGCGGGTATTTTGCACTGTCGAGGCCATGGCCATGAAGAAGAGTATCGATCGAGTTCTCAGAACTCGAGGAAGGCGTATGATTTTTCGATATTGCGTTTCAATTACGATCGTGCGACCAGTGGCCGTCTTGGTGACAACCACATGAAGGCCATTTGAGCATACACGTGCCGTTGACAATTTCGGTTTGGTGAGAGATGCACACCGATTCTAGTGCGAACTAACACTTCTAAACTGTCCCACGAGATGTGATCGATCAAGGATTTGATGGCGTGAGCGAGAATGCGAATTCG
This sequence comes from Acanthococcus lagerstroemiae, assembly GCA_031841125.1. NCBI lineage: Eukaryota > Metazoa > Arthropoda > Insecta > Hemiptera > Eriococcidae > Acanthococcus > Acanthococcus lagerstroemiae. The sequence continues at coordinate 30,135,581 of CM063112.1, read as the reverse complement.
CCTCACGACAGATCGAAAATACGGAAATAGGCTGATAGACGGCTAGGTAACACCAGCCGAAATGGCATGATGAGGAAAAGTCTTCGAAGTTGCAGACTGCGAATTTTTCATCACGACAATGATATAATTCCCAGCAAGCGTGTATTATTTCTCAGTGCCGCCCTCAGCCTTTTCCGAGTATTTTTCCCTGTGTTTCCCTTGCTCTGCTGTCTACCAGATGGTTTCGTGTGATCTTATTGTCTTAGCCTCACAATTCCTCTCATAAGCATTCCTGACTGTACCATCTAATATGCTGGCTTGTGCCTCCAGGTCGTCCACGTTTTGAATCCGTTGCCAGTTGTACTTCGTCAGTCTTTCTAAATCATTTATGAACCCCCCTCCCCAGTCAGTTTTCCTAAGGTTCCTGATGACTTTTTGTTCTTTCTTAGGTGCCCGAATCTAGTATGGGATGTATCGGTGATCCGATAGAGACGGTTCGTTCAACAATCTCCATCCCAGGACTCGGTCCTTAAATTTGGAATTTTAGAGTGCTATGTCAGTAACTTCCTGCCTTACTTCTGTGACGAATTTTGGTTTGCTTCCTTCATTTAGAACCAGGGGATCCTGTGTCGCAAGGTAATCCACTAGCCCTTTTCCTCTCGGATGTATGTCTGTGCTCCCCCGTATAGTATAGTGCGAGTTGGAATCGCATACGACAAGAAGAGCTTTTTCCTGACACAGTATTTTACCAGTTCTTTGAGCTCATCAGTTGGGAGAGGATCCTTAGAATCTAATGGGAAATTTATTAAGCATATCACAGTCTTCCTCTTGTTTCCTCCGTTCATATTTCAAGATCTCCGCCGTAAGATCCCTTGAGGTAAATTTCGGTATCACTGTGCAACTCACTTGTGCAAATATCGCTGCACGTGGTCTCCCTGCATTTTTTACATAAATGAGGTGTCCCTGTGCTCTCTGTATGCCTCTCACTTGTTCCCGATAATACCGTGGTTCCTGTAATATAGCTATAAATTTGTTTGCCCCTTTTGCAGCCTCCTGCTCAGAATGTAGCGAGCGGCTTTGCATTGGTATAGAATAATTTGCAATACCTTTATCAGCCGGACAAAACAATTTTTCTCGTTAATGGGTTAGAAACAGAGTTCAAAGTTTGAGAAGAATATTCTAAAAAAATCGTACTTAATTTTTTGGTCTTTCAAGGTTAAAAAAATTTTGAACCACGCTGAAAATTATCAATTTTTACCAATACACAAAACCATGGAATAAATACTTTGAGAAATCAATCCTTAAATTTTCGTCCATTACTGAATGGATGAGTCAAAGATCTCGTTGAAGGCTCATCATGTTTGAAAGATTGTTAGTCTATCTAACGGGATCAGAAGGTATTTTTTTAGAGGGTTAGTAAAATTAAAAGTTTCAGTTAGGCAAAAGATCTCGCAATTCTCATCTCTAGAATCATTCAAAGCTCCTTACTGTCAATGTACTGAATAACTTTCCTCCATTTTTAGGGGGTACAAATGATAATCTGTGCCGTTGTAAAATCCGTTTCGATGCCACTGATTTTATCTTTTACTGTTTGACGTTCGAAAGTACCAATTTTGCTGTCTTCCAGTGACGTGGGAACGGAACATATTCTTTAGAGGAGAATAAAAATAAAAATAAAAAAGTAAAACGAAGGGGGAAAAAAGTTCAAAAGCAGAATTAAGAAGCAAGAATTCATGTCAGCTATCAGTCTTTAGGAATCTAGGAATCTCGTCTCTGAAATCTGAAATCTCTAAAGTTGCTTTTTTTATGGAAGAACTAGTAGGTGTCCGAAGGAGTCCAAATTTTCAAAAATGCAATAATTTCATCGCAAAACCAGCTAAATTTTCGGAAACAGTTTGCACCACAGACTCTCTAACATCGGATTCACCAATAATATCGTTTTTATTCGGTTATCGATCTACAAGTACACCAGACATTCAGACATAAATCCGATTTGTGAATTCTCGGTTTTTCACCCGCATTTCGTACATTCGCTACCCACTGCTGGGTGTCGTCTTGACAAATATTCTTAGAAGGACCTGCCTTACATTTTAACTAATTTTCTTCCCTCTCTCGCTGAATTTCCAGCAGTAACTTTTACAGCTTAGCAGCGTACGTGCGTGGTTAGTGTTGTGATTGGATCAGGCCTCCGGTATTCAAATTTTTTACGATACCGCGAAACGAGCAAAAAACTAATTTCTCCGTCGTTTCTGCTGTAAGCTCGCATTCCGTTTTGAGAACCGTGGCTTGGCGTAGGTGTCGAGTGAATTTAAATGAAGCCGCGGGTGCACGAGCAAAATACCGATACAAGGCGTGTTTCGAATCTCATCGGTGATATAGATGGGCTGAAATATTGCTTCACTCCTGTCATCAGCTCTGTGGACTCTTCGACTGTGATATTTCACAGCACAGTTCGTTCAAAACTCCAAATATCTCTCTTTTGTCTACTTATTCAGTTACCATCTAGACGTTGAAATGATCTAAACACCTACTCGCAGGGGGAGTGAAAACCTATTAAATTCTAGTGAATTTTAAATTGCCGCTTTCAAAATAGCCTTCTGGATGCGTGACTAGGCCCTTGATAGTTTGTATCTCCAATGATACGTATTACAGGCCCGAGTTCAGTCGTGTATCTTTCCTCCAACGAGACTGGATTTTAAAATAATAACTCGCTCGCGAGTTCAGGAGGCAAAAAAATGCGCGAATTTTCCGAGACTTGTCTCTCAAAAAGTGAAAGTGAGAAAAAAATCTCATAAAGTTACAGGAATCTTGTAATTTTTTCGAGACTCCTTTTTATAAACTTGCTGAATACTCAGCTTTCATTTTTATAAATGGGAGGGAGGGAGAGAAGGTGCAAATGATACGGTGTACCCCTCGATGAGACTTACATTCTGATATATGAAAATAGTACAATGGCTATATTTGATAATTCGATAGTCGTTAGTGTCACATTCGAGGTGTAGTATACGATACTTCATTCCCTAATTTTATTCGATTTTTTGTCGTTTCGGCATTTTTCGGCAAAATATAATTTTTCCCTGCGTCCCATTTCTCATGATTCGAACTTCATTTTGACTCTCATTGATTTCGTCCTCAAGGAAAAAAAGTGCCCAATGTCGAGGAATCCGGTCTCTTCAGTCATAACTGTTATTTTCTCATTTTCTGCCGGGCAGGAAAATGCATTATCCTCTTGATATTTCCCTCTAATATTAATATTTAACAATTTTTTCAAATTTCATCTTTTTACCTCTTCTTTTTTAACAGGTCTCTTCAATTTAAGCCTGCATTTCTTTACTACCAAGTTATGGCTTCCGGATAAGTTTTACAGTTTTATATTTGATTCCTAAAACGTTTCGTTATAATTAATTTGATATCTACTTTTGTTACCTGGATTCTTCCATGTATTACTTCTTCCACAATGATTTTCAAACTGAGTATTTCTATAACTAAGTTATACTTTGCACGAAACCTTATCAAACGCTCCCTTCTTTCATTCCTTACTCCTAATCCAAAATCCTCATATTACTCTCTTTTCCTTTACCAACTCTAGCATTCCAATCACTCATAATAATGAGATTTTCTTCGCTCTAACATACTTCATAAGTCCTTCTAATTTGTCATATACCTCCTCAATCTCTTCGTCCTCATGAGTATCAGTAGGCATATACACTTGTATTATTGTTTTAAGTACTGGTTTGGTATTGATTTTTATCAGGATCACCCTTTCACTCTGTTTTTTATAAATATAATTTTATTACCTATTTACTTATTAATAACAACTCCGACGCCTGCTTGCTCTGTTATTCCCTTTGTATTTATTATTCTAAAGTCTTCCGACCAAAAATCATTCTCCTTTTTCCACCTTACTTCATTTATTCCAACTATTCCCAGGTCAAGCCTTTTCATTTCTCTCTTAAGATTCTCTAATCTTCCGACTCCATTCATGTCTCTCACATTTCAAGTTCCTATTTTAATTGCGCCTTTCTTTTAAAATCTTTTCGATGATGTAGCTTCCCCAAGTACCTCCCTCCAAAACATCCGAATGGGGAGCTTTTTACGACCGGAAAAATGATATATCTGTTGGAACGCCATCATCAGTAATTAATATTTGGAAAAGCTACATTTTCTGGAAAGAGATACTGTTGTAGTTTTTCATTGCTTTCCATATAGGGTTTATCTGTCGGGGTTTGCCTTCTTTTTGGTGCTTTTTGTCGCGACTTTAACGATACCTGACTCCACTAAGAAATTTATTTTTATTTTTTACGCTTAAGTCTCTTCACTACAGCCGAGGGGTCGTATGGCTGCAGTCCCCCCAACTCTAGCGATTACCCTCTCATCCCAAATCTGATAGGCAGGGATAAGAAAAAATGTGAAATTTACATGAAACTTAATATTTTTACACTAAACTGCCAAGGTATAGCAAGTAATAGTCGCCTTTACGAATTAAAACAAATAACTAAAGAAATTGAATATGATATTATTGGTCTATCAGAAACAAGAAGGTTGGGGGGGGAATTAATGGAAATAAATAATGGGGACTACTTTTATAATTACGGGCAAACAAAAGGCTTTAGAGGCACAGGATTTTATGTACACAAACGCTAGGTGAACAAGGTGATAGAAATAAAAGGAATTTCACAAAAATTAAGTATGTTGAAAGTGGGAATAAACAAAAATACAAGACTTTTGATACTACAGGTCTATGCAACAACACTTAAGGCGAGCCAGAAAGGAATAGAAGACTTTTACAACCTACTACAGAGTACGCACTTGATAGAGAAAAAGAATATTACAATATAATTATGGGGAACTTTAATGCCAAGCTGGGCGCAAGCCTAGGGAAAAGCGGAATGAATTGTGTGGGACAATTTTGCTCAGGTGAAAGCACAAACCAAAATGGGGACTATTTATTAAGTTTCGCGGAAAACAATGGGCTAAAAATTTCCAACACGTTCTACACAAAAAAAAAGTGGACGTGGTGCTCACCGGACAACAACACCAGAAATGCAACTTTCCATCAGACCATAGAGCAGTACAACTTAAAATAGAAATCCTGAAAAGGGGTAAAGTAAAAAATTCATTGAAACCAAGTGGAGGAAGGAAAGAGATATTTCAAGAAGATAAAATACCCGAGGCCAAACAAAAACTAAGAGAGGAGTTGAAGAGGGTAAATTTTGGAAACCTCGAAAAGGTTCAAGAAAATTAAAACTAGAGAAAATTCTAAAAAAATACCTCCCGAGTATGCGTTATAAAAAGGGAAACAGAAAAAACAGATAGCAAAATTTCAGCTAAAATAAAGGAGATATGCGCAAGAAGAAAACACTCTAGCTAGGAAAGAAACAAAAACATTACGGGAAAAACTGGAACAGGCGGAGCTGAGGAAACTACCGAAAAAGATGATAAGGCAAGACATCCGGGAACACAATGAGTAAAACATAAAGGAAATTATTTTCTCGACAGGCTCTATAAAGAAAGCCAAAAAGTAAACACTACCGACCAGAATCTAATACCAAAAGTTAAAAATTCAGAAAATGAGGTTGTACATACTAGACAGGATATTGTGAATACAGCAACGGGATTCTTTAGTAAACTGTATGGAAAAGAACCAGAAGAGGAAAGATATAGGCAGCCCAAAAGAGAACAAGAAGATGGGCACTTTCTCCCAGTCATAGAAAGTGAAATCAAAAATATCCTCAGGGACCTCAAGATAGATAAAGCCACAGGCATAGACAGAATCGAAAACAAAACACTGAAAAAATTTGAGGAAGAACTCACACCATTTCTAACGGCTCTTAATGTAATAATAGCTACAAAAAGGATACCTGAACAATGGAAAATATCCGAAATTATTCGTCTCTTCAAAAAAGGCGACAAACCTGAAATTTAAACAACTACAGACCGATAAGCCAGACATCAAATTTGTGGAAAGTATTTTCTAAATTCATAAAAAATAGAACATACAATCAGTTAGATTTCAGTCAAAGTTCAGAACAAGCGGGATTTAGAGAGGGAGGTCCACAGCTGATCAAATATTCAATATAAACCAATTAATCGAAGAAAAGAAAAAATTAATATAAGGTGCCCCTTAACTTGTTACTAATCGACTTTCAAAAAACGTTTGATTCAGTTTAGCTTTCATTTCATTGGAAAGCCTTACACAGGCAAGGAATACCAGGGAAAGTTATTAACATCTTGAAAGAATTATATAGAAATTCGGAAGGGAGGGTAAAACTGGATACGGTAGGAAAGAAGTTTAAAATTAATAGAGTGGTCAAACAAGGAGACCCACTGTCCTCAAACCTTTGTAATAGCATTTTGGAGGAAATCTTCTGGGAATTAGGATGGGAAGAAAAAGGAATAAAAATATACGGAAAGTGGCTCAGTAACTTGAGATTTGCGGAAGATGTGGAGCTTATCTCCCAAGAAGCAAAAGAACTGTAAGAATGGTCAACGAGTTCTGCGAGAAAAGCAAAAAAGCAGATCTGGAAATAAAAACAAGAAAAACGATTCTCCTCTCAACCCAGCAGGAAAGACCCATTAACAGAATTGAAAGTAAAATAGTGGAAATTGCAGAACATGCCACATACCTGGGACGACGAACCATCTCATTCGGAAACAGTCTAGGAAAGGAAATATGTAAAATAAGAGCTAATGCGTGGAAAAACTACTGGTCCCTCAAAGAGATTTACAAAACTAAAATGTCAATTAAACAAAATATAAAAATACTGGAAGGCTGTACTGTCCCCGTCGCCCAAACGTGGGCAGCGACAGAAGGGCAGATAGACATGATCGCAAAAATAGCAATGGAACGGTCAATAATTGGTGTAAAAAAGAAAGACAAAGTAAAAAACTAAAATGTAAGAAAGAAAACGAAAGCAAGAGACTGTAGATACGTGGCTAAAAAACTAAAGATGGGTTACGCAGGGCATGTGGCGAGAGGAGGAGAAAATAGATAGGAAAAAATAATAATGGAATGGACACCACTACAGGGGAAAAGAAGGGCGGGTAGACAAAAGACTAGATGGGAAGACAAAATCATAAAATTTGCAGGAACAGCATGGGGAAGGGATGCAAGAGTTCGTGATCGCTAGAGGAAAGTAGGGGAGACCTATGCCCAAAGGTGGGTGCATTAGTTATAAGTTACATACGATGTAAGCGCATATAAAACTGTAAATAAAGGCTGTACTACTACTACCACTACTACTACTACTACTACTAACCTTAAAGGGGGGGGGATACTTCAATCCGTCAAAAATAAAACGACATTTCTTCTTATTCTTCAGAAAACGGTCTCTGTTTCATTGAAAGCAAAAGAAATTTTCTGCTCCTTCGAGGAATTCAGCCAGACTCATTGATTCTCTGCTGGAAAAGTAACAATCTGTAACAATCTCGGAATACATTTTGGTTCCACATTCACCTCCTTCGAATGATCTGATTAGATTCATCTAAGAACTCAACCTGGTTCTTATTTTTGTGAGTAACATATCAAAATTTCAGCGTCCTAACTTAATTACAGCTCCCGCTCTCATTGAACATAGCTCGGCGGATCAGAAACAAGAGTCTCGCGACCATTACATAATTTCATAAGTCCAAACAGCCGACTTGTGGTGGGGGTGGGGGCTCACGAGGAGCTGATGAATATAAAAATAATGCTAAACATTTTCTCGCTCGTTTAGTTTTCTATTTTTCTCGGGGTGGAAGGCTTCAGAAGAATTTGAGAGCTAAGCCCTTGTCGTGACGAGAAATGCACTCATACACATTCGTAAATTCCGAAGGCATATTTCTCGCACGCCATCAGACTAGACGTCATCCAGTCGGCCAGTCCGGCTATTTTTAGCGAATCAAAGATCCATCCGAATTATGGCACAACCTGTTTCCGCACCGAAAAATATAGGTCATGCAATTTTGCATCTTCGACGCGATGACTCATGCGTACGCACCGCACTTTCGCGGATGACAGGTCACGTGCGGAATTACATCATTATCTCCCACCGATACCTCTTTCACCAATTAAACATATCAAGCCTTTCATATCCCAAAATTCATTGGCCGTACCTACTCTACGAAAACACACGACGACCAATCGATAGATTTCTAAATCCGACAACTGGACCCGTAAGTCATTCTACTCCCCTGACGACCTATCTTCAAAACCCCCAATTCAGCACACACGAGCTTGTTGCTCTCAAAATTGTCTCATCTAGGAGAACTTCCTCTCAAGTAGGCCGAGCTCGGAGTTTCGAAGCTCGTGCCTTTATAAACTCACTAATGGGCTGAAATCTCGGTCTTGATTCAGTCATGCTCTCTCCAAAAGTTAGGTGGAGAACTTTGTCACGTCTCTCGCAACTCGATCTGGAACTTATAAAATCAACCTATAACGTAACTTATGTCGTGTCGTATGCTCTTCAAAGCCTTTTGTTATATGTAGTATCAATAACCTAACGTAAAATGTAAAGTACTGAACTGTACCACTTGCTAAATAAAACTTGTACATTTTTAACTCGACTCGGCTAGCTCATTTATCAGACCGAGGACCGTTGATATGGGGCTTGCTAACCGACAGCCCGGGGCCCACGCTGTGGAGCCCCCTGATTTCACGTCGATCCACTACGACAACCGACAGGAGCCCAAGAGGCTCCGCGACCTCACGACAGCCCTCCAGAGTGCCTTATTTTCACTGATACATAAGGCTACATTTCATTTGCCTATAACATCATCTCAGACGGCTGTAAATACACGAACGTATCCCCAAGGTGATAATTTCTTCAAAACGGGATATGGGGGGGCAGGAACGAAATATCGGGTTTCGACTTATAACGACGTTCACGCTTTTCGCCCAACTGTGGTGCTACTCTATCACTCACCGTGCAACTGCCTCGAAAAGGAGCCAGCTCGACCTTCGTGTCCGCCAAAAAAAAAAGAAAGGAGAAAGTCTTTTAAATCCCTTTCGTGTGTTACTCCGCTATCCACGTGGGCGAATTACGACCAAAGCGACTATAACGACGACGAGAAAAATTAAAAGCAAATTTTAATGCACTTTTTGCGATAACAAGCTGCTGTTCGGTGGCCGTCGAGCTTGTTTTCCACCACGCATTACGAAAAGAAAAGAAAAAAGAAAAAGTCGACGAAAGGATAGAAGGATTTCATTAGTTTTCTATAACTGGCTGTATACTTTTTCTTCTCGTAATCAACACGACCGGGACGTGAAAGCTTGTCTAGTTGTTCGCACTCGTACGTCGTGCAGCCCTTATCGAAAAAGGGCCGGAAAAATGGCCGGTTTAATAACGGCGGTAGGCGCTCAACACACGCTCTTCGAGCTTGTATTACTGTTAATGCCGGCTGTACGAAAAGATATTGAACCGGAGAGGCTCGAAAGTATTAGAACCACTCCGAGATCTTCTCGGATTATAAATCGCTGGCAATTTTTTGCTCGCTCGTCGAGCAGATTACCGGATAGGCGAGAGTGGAGCGGGCGCCCGAATAATCGGCTTTTTCCGGATCTGCGGGAAATTTAATAGAGTCGACACCCGGGAGAGCAATACCGATCGGACGAGTCGAACTGTCACTCGAAGGTCTCGCGGGTCAGCATTTATCGTTATTATGAAACGGACTTCCGGATAAGACCGTTTTCATTGAGGTAGGATCTCGTCGCCGGTGGCCTTTTTCATGATGAGCTCGTGTCGTCACCTGATAGAACGCGAAAATCAAACGCCGAAAAGCAAGGCCGGTGTGAACAAAAGTTTTTGGATAGGGGAACGTGGAACTGGCGAAATTGTTGACCGAAGTTTACGACAATTTAAGGAGAAACGCAAAAGAAAGAAAATTCCTTACCATCTCACTTGTGCTGACAGTTTTACAAAATCACTAAAAATTTGCAGAAAACATCAAATTAAATCAAATCAACCTTTACTGCGCGAGGTACACAACTTGCAATATACCATTACATTACTTAAGTATCTTTTCTTTTCTGTAATTTGCCGAGTGTACCCCCGGTACATAGAAAACGAAGGTCTGCCTCACTCTCTCCCACTCTTTTCGGTCTAAAGCGATTTTCTGGAAGTGTTTATTCTGCAAACATTTGTCGATTTCGTCCCTCCACCTAGCTCTCAGTTTACCTCTATCTCCTTTCCTATGACACAAAACCAGTAGGTTGTTTGGTAGGCCCACCTGGTGGGAGGTGTCTTGCAATGTGCTCTGCTCAGCGCCATTTCCAGTTTGGTTTCAATACAGTTTTTCATTTTTGGTAATTTTTATGGACGGTTTTGAGACCTATCCAGTTCTTTAGTTTCAAACCCAAAATCGAGCGCATCATAGAATTTTACATAGTTTCTATTTTACTGATTAGTTTAGAGGTGATGGCCCAGTTCGGGGATCCGTGTATAAGCACTGAAATTACGCACATGTTAGAAATTTTCCGATTCCTGTATGTTACTAAAGTTTCCTTTGAATATGTGTTTTAGTGACCAGTATTTCTTCCAGGCAAGCGTGATTCTACGTAAAATTTCTTTTTCTTTTCTGTTATTGAGGCAGAACAGTTGGCCCAGATAGGTGCTTTCTGATTCACCTCATATCTCTGGTATTTTATTTTCTAGAAAAATTTTATCCGGGTTTTTCGAGTTCGTGAAAATTTTAGATTTTCCAAAGTTGATAGATAAGCCTGCTTTTTTACATGTTTTGTTTAGTAGTGATGCCCAAGAATCGATTATCATTTAAAACTGATTATCCAATTTTTCCATTATAACGAAAAATTGAGTCGATTTTTTGTAGGAAAAAATTGATTAATCGATTTTTAATCGATTATTTTGGTATGTTACTGCGATGAAAAAATTGAAAATATAAAATAGAAGACGAAATAAGTCGACTTATAGGTACTTTATTACTTAAACATGTTCTGAAATAGATGGCGGACTCGAACGATTTCCGCGAAACCTATTTTTAGTTCTCTTTTAAATTAGCTATTAAGCGCTAGTAGCGCACCGCGCTCTGGTACTCCTAGAGATACTGTAACCCAAAAATCAAAATTTCGAAAATAAATGTTTTTAATGAATACAAAATCGACTTCCGTAAGACACGGAACGCTTAGAATATAAAAATAATGTTTAAAACGTGATAAAAACTAGATCCATGCCTTATACTGTTACTCTTGGTTCGAGCATTATCTGAAGACTGAAATTCTGTATTATAAACCCCTCCCCCCAAACAAATAATAAGAGAACACTCAAACACGCAATAATGAGAAAATCAATTAATCGATTATTTAGTGGATTGGGTCAAAATCAATTTTTTAATCTATTTCTTTCAGTGAGAATCGATTAATCGATTTTCATCGATTAGTCAGGCATTACTGTTGCTTAGCTCACCACGTATTTCCTCTCGCTCCCTCTAGTCTCAGATATTAGGATGATGTGTGCGAATTTCAAATGTGAGACCTTTTTGCCATTTACGGTTAAGCCCTTGTTAGTCCACCTCAGTTGCCTGAAGACCTCTTGAAGAGCAGCAATAAAAAGCAGAAGGGATAGTGGATCGCCTTGGCGAACCCCCTTACCTATTTGGATATATGGTACCTACTGTTTTATCAGTAACAATCCTGTTTTTTGAATTTGAGTATATTTTTCTGGACTATGCCAGTCAGCTGATAATGCTGAAAATAACGAGTTCTGAATCTATTTGAGATGTTACTCCTTCCCCGAGTGTACCATTTGCGCGAACTCAACAGAAAAACGGTGACCCGTGTTAACAGCTTGGAATAGAAAATATTGTAATATGGTTAGCCTAATTCAAGCTTAAATGCCTCTAGAATCAATTTTATAGGCAGGTTAATGAAGCGAATCTGACGGTACCTCATTTTTTGCTGAAAAGTAAATTTCGGGGTGCAAGAGTTTCTTAATGGAATTTTAAGGATAGAGGATTCAGAACAAAGACGGAAACTTGATTTAAAAAAAAACTGCTTACTTTTTTCGATAAGTATATCAATCAGAATATTAATAGTGTTAGCTATTTAAAGGCTTATTTTGAAATGATGAGAGAGCTCAATCAAAATTTCAAAGCTTCGAAAGCAAACGTCAAAATTTATCTACAAACGCCATACTATTCTAATGTGATCAAAAATGTAGAATTATCATCTTTTGGGGGTTTCTGAAAAAAAATAAATAAAAAAAAAACAAAAAAAAAACAGAAAAAGATTTTCAGAAAAATAAAAAGTCATTTTCTCGGGACAAAGGGTTAAAGATGTGCCTTTTACTACAAAAATATTATTGTTATGAGAAAACATTTTTGTGGGAAGGTTCTATTGAGAAAAAAAAAAAACTGTCGTTCTTGTGAGAAATGTAATTTTCCCCGTACATTTGATAACAGATGTATCTTTTCAGGACCTTTTTTTTTTGAGGATAGGGGTATACTTTTCAATAGGCGATATTTTTTGAAAAAACAACGGTTTTTTTGGTGAAAAAGTTTTTTTTTTGGATGAAACACGTTTCCTGTTTACATGAACTGTTGTTCGGGTTCATTTTTTCTTTTTGAAGGTAGGGTGATCAGTTGTAAAAATGTTAATCTTTGTACTAATGACTTGTAATTGTGGCAAGCTGGGAGATGTGACAGGTTTTCACGAGACACTCCTCATGAAAAATATTTCTTTCGGCAAAGATTCTTTTTGGTAAATAAAAGAGCTGGTTTTTGGAGAGGGAATCTGTTCCGGTATAAATTCTAATGAAGAAAGTTTTCCTAGGGAACAATTTTTTTTTTTTTTTGTGAAAAATACTTTCATGAGAAAAACAGATTTTTCTTGGGGGAAGGAGTTGGAAGTGGGGCTTCTGGATAGGAAAATGTTATTTTGGTGAAGAAATAATATGCTTGTGAAAAAAAAAATTAGAAGTAAAGAGGTGTTTCTACGAAACATTACTGTACTGTTTTTCGAAATATGTTTGGGGGAGAGGGAAGATCAGAGAGGTTTTCCACGTGACGTTATTTTTCTTTGTGAAAAATTATTTCCTAGATGTGTTGTTGTAGGGAGAGAGGACCTAATTTTATAACAAATGTTTTATGGAGAAATAATGTTCCTTTATTGGAAAAATGTTTTGATAAAAAGAAGAGTGTTTTTTTTGTTTTTTTTACCGAGACACCTAACGCCTATAGGCCATGGCCTCGGTACATCTTAATGTAGTTTACTGCTTACAACGAATGTGTTTAGTTGAAAAACTTTTTATAAAGTTTTTTTAATTTTTTAATTACCGTATTTCTTCGAATATAATGCGCACACGAATACAATACGCAATAGAATTTTGAAAACCTCATTTTAAAAATCAATTTTGTATACAAATATAATGCGTGCCGCAAATACAACATTGACGAATGAGAATATATAGGTACATGGGGAAAGTAATTTTTATTGCAAATGGTAGGTAATTTAAATTACCACTAGGTAACTACTATTCTTCCATCTTCAGAATCATTTTCATATTCGCCACTGAAATCCCCATCACATTCATCATCTGTACTATCAGCTTCCTCATCGGCCTTGTCTTCCCTTTCTTCCCAGAATACATCATCTTCTGTACCGTCCAAAGAATGCATTCATTTGCATGCATTTTTATGAATGCATGTTTAGACATGCGAATAAGAATCTATTTTATTTTAATTCATTTATTTGAATATTTTTATTTAAACTTTAATTTAAATAACCTCAGTTTTTTTTTCTTCAAATTTTTTTCTTTTATATGATGTGCACTCGAATATAATGCGCACCTCATTTTCAGAAACTTGAAAATTAGAAAAAATGTGCGCATTATATATTCGAAGAAATGCGATATTATTATTATTACTTTTTTTTTTCAAATAGAAAAAACAACAACAAAAACCTGTTTTTCTAAAGAAATATCGCTTTTCCTTAAATACTATTTTGTATGAGAGCCCTCACTTATAATTAAAAATAAATATATGAAATCATTCTAATATTCAGCTTCTCATTTAAAAATTAATAAGAAAAAATCGTTACTTAAAAAGCATGTTCTGTGAAGGAAAATATCTCATAAAAATGAGTGAGAGAGAGTGAGAGGGGGTGGGATTGTTTCGATAGAGAACATCATAGTTTTATTTATGGGATGGAGGATGGAGACAGAAGGTTTTCATGAGGTATTTTTCTTCACAGAAAATGCTTTCTTGGTAATGATTTGTGTTTTTTTTTTTAATTATTTCATTTTTAAATAAGAAGCTGAATATTGGAATTATTTTATATATTTATTTTTAATTTTAAGAGGGCTATCAGAAAAAATGATATTCAAGAAAAAGCGATGTTTCTTTAGAGAAACAGTTTTTTTTTTTAAATTTACTTTTATTTGTTATGAAAAACATTTTTCGTTAAGGAAAAGTTTTTCAAATTAAAAAAATAGTAGTCACATGACTGGGGAAAAAGTACTATAGTACAATGATTGCCAGTTTGTGGTACAAGTCGGAGGTGAGGACTGCAACACGAGAGAAAGAGTCCTATTTGACTATTTTCTGCTAAGTTGCGCACGACATATTTTTTAATAACTCCTCAAAGTTGCAGCAAGCAGCAAAAACATATTGAGGGCAAGTGTTGAAAAAAAAAATATTTCTACTGAAAACATATAAGGAAATAATTTCGGATGGAATAATGTTTTTTTGTTTGAGTACCTTTCTTGTGAAAACACTTTGGTTTCACGTATTGGACTTCTAATCTACACTAGACGAAACTGGATTCTTAATTGAGAAGGTCTAGTTTCTTTTCTGGTACAAAATTTTCTCTCCTCCGATAGAGGGGCTAGAATGTACCACCGACTTTGAAATCTGAAATACTTACATAAGGTATTGAACAAAATATCGTAATATTCTTGGATCGCTGATTTCAAATATCACATCCAATTCTTGATCTGGCGCTGATCTGAGCCGCGAGTCAAAATTTCAGAGCCAAGAATAGTCTACATTAATTCATTGGAAAATTGAATCCACGTTCTCCCCACTATTGAAAAACAGACCAACGTCGCAAATAATCAGGGGAATCAACTCTACCTGGCGAATCAATATAACTGGTAAATTTAGAAAACCATAAATGAGGTGTCGACCTGTCAACTTCGCTTACACAAAGGTACAGAGTACTTCACATTTTTCTCCTCTCTATTTCATCACGAAGTCAGATTTCCTCAGAACAAAAATGAAACTTCAAGAAAAACAACAAGAAATACCAAAATCACAAAATCGAAAACTAGAGACAATACATACAAAAAATCCATGAACATTATAAGAAATGATCTAGGCTACTCGAAAACACAAAACTAAACATATCAAAACAAAATAAAAAAATTAAATATAGATCAATAGACGAATTCATGACCAGTTAAAGTGCCTGATGTTACGGTGCAACACGACTATACGCTAGTGATTGTTTAGCTAAATGACGTATTTACGGGGAATTGAGTATGCAATTTCGTATGCATACAAATGGTGATGAACACCAACCTACAGGATGTAAAGCGGTCATCCCGCCATCTATTTTCCAGAATGCGAAGTAAATTCAAGTGAGATAGTGTAGTTTCCTTCTGTGTACAGAATTTTCTCCCCCCCCCCCCCCATAAAAGCGTTAATTTCACGTTTGTGCTCCAAAATACGATTTTCAATCTTAAAAAAGTGCAAGATGAGTATAACTTTAGAAAATTGACAACCATCGAAATGCAAATCTTTTGGATCGTTGTTCGGCTATCGTATTCGATACATCCAGCTTCAGTTTCGGCCCATAAAGTCCACATTTGACCCAAAATGGTCAAAATGGGACGTGACCTGATAAAGCGAAAAAAAGTGACGAGAGCTGAATTGTCGATCATGAATACTGCGTCAGACTTTAATCCAGCTCTATCTGGGATACCAAAATCGACACTTCATACTTATGAAAACTGAAATTTATTCGCAGTCATTTACAAAGATTCTTTTTTGAAATATCGTACACTTACCTGCAAGTTTTGGAGATACTTCAGCTATCGAATCCATACGTCCCATTTTACAAATTGTCCCCGACCGTTGTCATCATAACTGTTGACCAAATTTCCGAAAGGTGATCAACATTTTCAGTCAATATGTATTGCAGCGTTTTCAAATTAGAGGTTTTTAAAAACTCGTAATATCGAATTTAGGACAATGTGTTAGTTTTAGTCTTGCTGTTACTTTTAACTGGGATAATTTAAGACTATATTTCGATACTTTTCTAAATCAGTTCAATTTTGGCCATGAGTTGAAGCGTACATGTTGAATTTGGAGCCCACATCAGGACCAAGTAGAAAATCTAACGCAATGTTAAAAATCGAAATCTTTCACTGAGAAAAAACCTATTTCGTTCGATACGTCATTCACTTTTTTAAGCTGCTATCAGTTCACCCCCTTTTCAGAGTGGAATATCAAATTTGGGACTCAAATCTGTGCCGGATGAGATTGGTCAAATTATTCCAAATGAACGATACAAAAAAGAAAATTTAAATACCTTTCTCATTTTTTTAACAGCCATTTAAAAAAAGGAATTGATTTTGACATAACGAATCAGAAGACCTCCATTTCTGACGTATGGCTCGATTTTTGAAAGTCAACTCGTAGTTGAATGAAAAATAATATCATATCACAGTCAAAATCGCAACCCCCCCCCCCCCAAACAAAAGAAATGAATAATTTAAAACCTTTGATAATTTTTTAAAATTTTCAGACCAGTTAATTTTTGTCTCAGTATGGGTTTGAGGGGGTCTAGTTGGCCGAGTAGATAAAGCGCTGGTCTCGGAATCCGGAGGTCCGGGGTTCGAGCCCACGTAGTAACTCGCTACATTTCGACCTAGGCCGGTTTTTCGGCGAAAAGAGAAGAGGGCTAAGACAGCCCTAACAACCGGCCCGATATCTCGGACGTGATCCTCGAAAAGGTGGATTCCAAGTCTCGGGTTGAGAGCAAAAAATGAAAAAAAGAGGATTTGAACTTTGGATTTTTGGAGCTATATCGAAGGCGGATCTACAATCTGATATTCTGACATGACATTCGAAATAAGCAAATAAAAAAAACTTATTTCGATAGTAGTTCGTTCGATTCCTCAAACTAATATAATTTTGACCTATTTTTCAGTCTGAGATTTGGAATTTCTGGGCTCAAATTGGAGTCGGATCAATATTCTGATGCGGTATTCGAAATCAAAAAACCCTATAATTTGTTCAATTTCCAAGCCAATTCGATTTTGCTGTTTAACTCCAAAATAATGAATTTTGAAGTCCAAACTCGGGCTGGATCAAAAATATGATGCTGCATTTCAAATCAGCAACCTGAAAAATCAAAGTTCGATACATTGGCCAATTTCCTATGGAAAAGGAAAATGTTGAATTTGTGGTCCACATCGGGACCAAATGGAAAATCTAAGGTGATAGTAAAAATCAAAATCCGCCACCGCCGAGAGAAAACCTACTCCGATATCTATACTTCGTTCACTTTTTCAAGCTACTGTCAATTCCGCCCATTTTCATCAAATTTGGGACTGAAATCGGTGCCGGATGAAGTTGATCAAATTATTAAAAATAAACGATGCTTAGGATATTTTGCCCGATTTTTTAAAAACTAAGTTGATTTCAGCTATGTGAAAAGAGGAACTCATTTTGACATAAGTGAACCGAAAGACCTCTGTTTCGATGCATGGCTCGACTTTTGAAAGCCAAATCATTTTAGGGTTAAAAATATTATGTCAAATTCAAGATCGGCAACCCCCCCTCCGAAAAATACCTTTTGAAATTTATTTAATACTTCAAACTTGTTCAATTTTGTCCCAAAATGCAGGGCCACACTTAGTTCTTTTCCACCTTTGGACTGTGAAATTCTGTGCGCCTTTTTTCCGTAAATTTTTCTCTTTTTTTCAAGCGGGTGGGGCCTAGTAGGTCTCAAAGTATACAAAAATGTAGACGGTGATTAACTTGTCTTGGAAATGAAAATCCCCTAACTTTTAAATCTATCTACGAGGGAAATACATTCATTTAGCTACTCGTATTCATCCATTTCTTGAGGTTTCTTTCTTTTTTTAGTCAAACGTAAAACTGCGAAGTCTCTGCTTCATTTATTGTTTTACTCTTCTCGAGTGAACTATACTCTTTAAAAAATCGTGTTTCGTTTGCCCTTCTGAGCAGCCTCTAAAAATCTGCCTAAATACGGACCTGCCAAAATGGGTTCGAAATTTGGGTTTCTGGTACCTTTCGGAGGTAGATTTATAATCTGATATAATATTCAAAATAGGTGGTCAAAAATCCTATCTCGATAGTTTGTTCGATTCCTAATGCCAATATAATTTTGACCCTTCTTTTGATCTGGAAGTTAGAATTTTTGGGCCCAAATTGGAGTCGAATAAAAATTCTGATGCGATATTCGAAATCAGCGAACCCAATAATTTGTTCAGTTCTTAAGGCTAGTTCAATTTTGATGGATTTTTGTGCCCAAATTGGAGTCGGATTAAGAGTATCTCTACCATATATAAAAGTGTTTGTTTATCTGTGTATTTGTTTGAGGTTGGCGGGTGAACCGTAAGAGCGGTGGGGAGGAAGGGGGTTCGTACTTTCTGGATGTATTCGTGTGAACTCTGAAGAGGTTTTAGACTACAAAAAATTTTAGTACCCTTAGTGGAAATGGGGCCATAAAATTTTGCCTCCTCTGGACTCTTTGACCCTTTTTTTTTTCGTCTTAGATGTTTCGGAAATGTTTTACAATATGAACTTCTTCACATTATGTTGAAATTTGACAGCTGTAACTGCCTGTTATTAAGTAGTAAAAATCTCTATCTCTAACATAAACACATAAGTGTTTGTTTTATCTCTGCCCCTTTTGGCGGATCCAGGGGCATTAGAAATATGGCATCCACCCCTTTTGGCCAGCATCGACTCTAAATTCAAAATTACATGCAACTAATGGGATATTAGAATTCGGCCACTCCACTTGATTTTTTTCGGCCCATTTTGGATCCAAAATTCGAGTTATCAAGGTCTAATCGAGAAACTAACGCGGCTTTCAAAATCAGGGGCGCAAAAAACTTCTGATTTGGATTTTTTTTTCAAATTTCCAAGCCAATTTCTTGAATCCAAAATTTGAATTTTTTTTGGTTGAAATCAAGACGAAACCAAAAATCAGATGCGATAATTTTAATCAGCGATCCATTTAACTTCTACATATATTGATACTTTGTCTAAATTTTCAAGCTAATTTAACTTTTTCCATTTTGGGTCAAAAATTTGGATTCTTGGATCCGAACCGGAGTCAGATTAAAAGCATGATGCAATATTCAAAATCATTAACCGGAAGAACCTCTGTCCCGATATTTTTTTCAGTACACTTCGATTTTGGATTCTCAAGTGGTTGAGCTTCCATTCTGTGAAAAAAAAAAATGCCTTACCTGAAAAAACTAGACCTTGTCACTTGAAGATCCAATTGTATCCGGTGAAGATTTGACTTCGCGTTAAAAAAAAAAGGGGGCAGTTTGGGAAACACAGGGGCGAAACTATAGGGGGTGCGGGGTTCACTCCCACACAATAATTTGACAGTTGGCAAATTTAGAAACTGTTCATTTAAATTTTTCGTTTTTTGTGAATGTCTCTTTGTTTGTTTATTTGTTTACTTTTTTTTTAAATAAAAAATATTTCGATTAAAAAATCGGCAAATTTATAATTTTTTTAAAATTCTGTCAGCGAATTTTTAGTTTAAAAAAAATTTGTTGGAAAATTTTTCTTCTCCACTTCTCCAAACTGAAAGTCAAATTTCGTTTCTACAAATGGAGTACCTTGGATTCCTTTCAGAGACTAGCCAGTCAAAAGCCGAAGGTAGGTTTCAAGCTGAGTATCGAACGTTATCTGAACGGTTGAAACAAAGCTGAAATATGGAAGACATTTCGAAAATCTGAAAGTCGGTAGCAAACGTTGAATTTAGAATTACAATGACTATTCTGTTATTACTAAAATCTCTCTTCGACCTAGAGCTTCAAATTTGAGAAAGTTGAACATTTTATTAAATTCTAAAAGTTTAAAGCAAAAGACCTATTTTCCAGTGTCACAAACTGAATCCAATAGAAAATGTTCTATTGTTCAATTTACGGGCTTTGATCCTGGTGAATATAGGAGCGAAATTTAGTCTGAAATATAAGTCGGAACTCCATGTGTTTTTCCCATTCCTCTCATCCAATTGACCTGAAACATTGTAGGTTTTTTTTTTTTTTATTCTATTGGAACCAACTTAGGTAGGAGACGAATCAGAGGAAATTCAGAAAAAATCATCACCAAGAGTAAATAACGACCATCTTAATGTGTAAAGGAAGTTGTGTGTTCTTCTCAAGTATTTCTAACATCCTTCCAGTTTACCTTCCCCGATTAGAGTATGCTCATGTGAGCAAATGTAAGTACTGGGGGGATGAAAAATTGAAAACTAAAAAGGGTGATTCATTTTACGTATATTTTTGGGGGTGGTAAAAAAAATTAGCACATAGCGGCCAGTCAGGTAAATCCGGCCTTGTTAGTGAATAAAAACACTAACCGTTAATTTTTATACAAACTGTAAAATGATAATCCCCACACCCATTTCTATTTCAAAGTCCGATCGACGTGGGACAAACTGGGATCTTCAAAAGGCAAATAAATAGAGATGCTGAATGGAGGAATGCATTCACTCTCATTTTCCTTTTGTTTTTTTCTTTTTCGCGAAGAATGAAGATGAGCCCATTCTGAATGAGAAAAGAATGAAAGTTTTTTCCCTTAATTCTGCATCTCTGACGGCAAGGTCTCGTTTCTTTTTCGGTTAAAAAAAAAAAAAAAAATCGCTCCCTTGAAGCAAGACTAGAGCTAAACTTGAAATTTTTTATGGAAAGATCAGTCGTTGACTTCGAAAATTTCACCATAAGATTCTTCTTTAAACCCTGAATTGACTTTCAGAGTTCTATATTCTTGGAAAATTGAGTAACGAATCAAAATACGAGCAGTTTTTCGCATCGCTGAATTCGAAAGCTTCTATGAGCTTTCTTATTTAACTGCGATTTGGGCCCCAAAATTCAAAATTGATTTTTAGGAAATCGAAGAAAGTATTAGAATTTTTTGGGTTGCTGAATTCGAAAATTTCATCAGATTCCTCTTGGATTCCGGATTTAGGCTTCAAAAGCCAAACTGGTCTCCAGGAGTGATTAAAATTGACTTCCCGGTTAACCGAATCAAATATCGAAATGGGGAAGGGAAGAGGAGGGGTCGCCTAATTGGGAAATTCTGTCAACGCGATAAATTTTCAATATTGACTCTCGGGTAGGCCCAAAACACCAACATGAGAGTCGAAATTGAACGAACTTGATATTTAATCTTTCAATATTTTCATAACCATCAAATTACCAAAATTAAAATTGGAGGAAAAATTTCCAAATTATCCAAGTATGAGTTATTATAAGAGGACCATTCGAGTCTTTAAAAATCGAAAACTATGAAATTGAACCAAGATTAGGAATTACAATAGTCGCTGTTTCAATAGATTACTTGGGTTTTCAACGTCAATTAATTTTTGTCAATCTTTGGACTTCAAATGTTGGCTTGTAAAGATGCAAGCTTTAATGAGTTTTTTCTTCAGCATTACACGCAAAAATTGCCATTTAACTTAAGAATGATGAAGTCCAAACAAAGGTCCCAGGGTCATAACTAAATTTGTAACAGCCCCCTCCCCTCCACCTCAAACAAGAAAATGGAAATAAAACAACTTTTACGTCGATAGTTCAATCATTTTTTATAAAATCATATATGCTGATTTTGAAAATTCGACATTTGACGATTTAACCCTTTCTCAAGAGATTAGAATGTTTGTAATGATGAAAATGAATCAGCGGTCCTTAGTATTTTCAAAAACAGTCTGTTAATTTGAATTGAAGATCGTAAGAACTCTCCACTTCAATAGTCTACTCGATTTTTAGAAACTAATTAGTGCTTGTCCATTTCGATTTATGGGGTCTTTTAGAGGCTTGAATCAGATTCAAAATTCAACGCATGTTCGAATTCAACTACCCTTAAGGTCAGTAATTAATGTCGATAGTCTATCCACTTTGGGATCCCATTCTGAGTTCTGGAGTCCAGGGACGTACCGAAAAGTTTTTCTTGAGGGAAGGGGAGGAGGCGGATTAAAATTGTGAGAGTCCCAACTGACTCAACTCAAAATTCCCAAATATCAAAGAAAAGAAAAAAAAAAACTTTCAACTTGGTAGATTTTTTTAACTAGTCTGACTGAAATGGTAAATTTTCCCGTTGCCCCCTGCCCCCTTATCGGTACGTCCCTGCCTTCAATAATTTAGTAGTTTGCAAATTTCGAAACTGTTCATTTGAATTTTTCATTTTCTAAGAACGTTTGTTCGTTTGTTTGTTTGTTTATTATTTTTTTTTTTTTTCAATTAAAAAATCAGCACATTTAAAAAAATTTTGTCAGCAAATTCCTAGTTTACAAAAAAATTTGTCAGCAAATTTTCCTTCTCCTCAAACCCCCCCCCCCCCCTAACTGGATGTCAAATTTCGTCTCTGGTGAAACACCCTGTATTTAGTCGACCCACTCGAAAGCTAAAAGTCACGGTTTGATGAGCTCAGAACGTCGAAGTCTCAGAGTAGGACTCATAACTGAGGAACCAAAATTACTCATGCACGGAGACGTTTGCTCAAAATGTCGGTCGTATAATTGTGCACAGCGGTATAGAATGGAGTTTGCTCTTAAATATCGCGAACGGAAAAGAGCTTGCAAATAATGCGGATAATTAAAAAGAAAACTCAAATACGAGACGGCGCAAGGAACTCGTTTAATATCAACTCTCCGGTTGTATTCTTTAATTTAAAAAGTCTTTTAAAAAAGTTCCTTAATCATTGTAAAACAGGAACGTTGCTTACACAAAGCGAGACGGACATCGGGGGTAACAACACAGTGTAATATCGGAGGACCAAAACTCACGGTTAATTTTAATTAATGTTTGTTTAACGAAAATGAACTCCGAAGTGAACCGTCTGAGTTTGAGCCGTTGCGTCGGCGAACGAGCAACGCGAATTTCGCTTTAATGTGGAAATTTTATTCACGCTCGGTTTTCTAGGCGAGAGTTAATTTTTCTCTTTTTTTTCCTCGTTTTTCGCCTGGTCGACGACGGCATTTTGATTTTCACGCTCGTATCTGCGTGGATTCGTTAAACAGCGAATCATTTAAAACGTTTGTTAAACACACGCAGCACAATTAACCGGCGTAAACTGGCGAAGTATTCTTAGGGATTCGCAAACTTACATTGCATAGTGTAGATCAAAGTTGGAAAACGAGATTCAAGGTATTCGCTGCCCTGGCTCGTTGATTTTGTATTCAAAATGTTACATTTGCTTGGTAAACATCGTTCCCCGCCAATTTTCCAAAACCACTTTCCTGAATGCTCGTTTTCCCGAGTGATCATTTCCCCGAAAAGGTTTTTCACGAACGACTTTAACCGAATACCATTTTCCCGAATGCTTTCTTTAATACAGGTGATAAATGAAAAATAGAAACATTTTGGGGGCCAAAAGCGGATTTTGTTGAAAAATGTCAGGCTGGGTGTCAGAAATACCACATTAAAAATCCCGCCCCCAAAGCTGTGCCAACTTTTCTGAGGCACGTTGTAACCCCCCAAAATCAGTTTCTGCAAATATTTCAAGAAGCTGAAGCTCTAGAAAAAAATGTTGTATAAACTTTCCATAAAAACAAACAGATTTCTGCGAGTATTTCGAAATTATCAACTCCTACAATAAAGTGTATGATAAAGATAATTTTAATCCTCACCAAGAATCATAATAGTTCTTCTGTGTACTTTTTCCCCTGTCATGAGGGTTCTCCATTCCAAACGTACTTAGTGGCAGTGATGCCAATAAGTTTGTAGCGAAATTTCCCGAAAAGCCCAATGTCTCGCCCAAATTTCGGAATAAGATCCGAAGACGAATGAACTCCCTCTAAGGATCTCACATGTGAAAAATTGTCGATAGTAAATTGCTGACAGATTCAATTCAATTCAATTCAGCCTTTAATCACCATAAGTTTACATGATGTGTGTACAATTGGTTGGAACGCCCGCTACACAAGACCCCCGACGAACGATACATTTCCACCTTTTATAGACACTATCGCAATATTTATGAGTCCGCCTGTATCAGTCCCTCGGCAGCGTTCAGGTATCACCGACGCCACCCGATCCATCATGCGCCCATCCTTGGGCATAGACCTCTCCCATCAGTTTCCTTCGGAGAAAAGGGAGGTATTACACTCGTCACAGTTGTGAAGATGGGGGCGGGGGCAATGTTTTTTTTTGGTCCTTGTTTGCATCGAAGAAACGTTACCACGAGATCTTCGAAGAAACAGCCGTTTAACCGAAAGCTAAAAACCATAATTATTCTTGATAAAAATTTGTTATTTCATCGAGCAGTCTGAATTTTTATCATCCGTTTGTTCTCCTGCCAGTCACATAACGAGTGCGCCCCAGATGACGGAGAGAATATGGGCAGAGAAAGCACTTAAAGACGGCTGAAAAGAGTTATTACAGGAAGCATTGTTAATGGAATTTGGGATCGAGAAAGAGAAACATTGAAATTTCCCCCAAAATTCGATCAGTTATATTAGAATGAGATTTCATTACATCTATTCTTTAAAATGTTCTTGTTGGATGCTGCGGCGTACCTGCATAAGTTGTTATAAGTGACTACTCTGCTTTCAATCTAATTATTCAGAATTCAGTTTTCGTGGAAGGATGATTTAAATTCAGTTAAGAAATGAGTCAACTTTATGATGCCGGAGGAGTCAGTTAAAAGTCAATTTTGACCAAGAGTATCTTCTTCGAAAATATTGAAAATAATAATGGATTTCTAAATGAAATTCTGATATAGTCACTCAGCATAATATACAGCCAAAATCTGCAGGAAGAGTTAACGGGAAAAAAAAACAGATAAAAATAGTGTTTACGGAATATTGTTGAATGTGTAGTCTCCTAATTAATCGATGGAGCAACTAACCCCCTACCCAGGGGTAATGCTAAAAACCGGCACTTGAATCACTGTACAGTTTCATTACTCAATTAGCGATGCCAGATAAAGGGAATGAAAAACAAGTGGAAGAAAAAAGGGGGAAAACGAAAATACTCACTGAGCAAATAAAGTTACGTTTATCATGATAGACTAGGTGGGAAGAAGCCAAAGTTCCAAAAATAAAGAAAAATGAAAAACCGGACTATGGCCGATACTCCCTGTTTGAAACATCGAAAAAACTCACGTATTCACTAATAAATCAAACCTAAGAAATTCAAGATTTTTGCGCCACATACCGCTACTCAGCGACGAATTTTGGGAACTCTACAAACCTAAAATTTCCGCGGAGAAAAAACGAAACGTGCTGGTATTCGGATAGAAGAACCGCTTCCACAAATCAACTGTCCAGTAGATTCTCAATGATACGATCGTCCAATCAAAAGCTGTAAAAATAATTTTGCTGTAATAAAATTTGAAGAAAAAAAAAAAGTAAAACAAATTATTTGATCTGAGAGTGAATAGGAGAGACGATATAGAAATCTTACAAAATCCATGAAAATCAAAATTATCACACCTCGTGCCGTTATTCAAGGTCCAATAGATTTAGAAATATGACAGTCCACAACTTTCACAGAGAAAATCCAAAAACTGCTGGTGTCTGGTGTTTGCATCGAAAAACCATTTCCACGCGTCAACGGCCAGGTCTAGCACATCCTCTAAGGTGCGATCATTCAATTAGGAGTTGTAAAAATAATTTTGCAGTATCAAAATTCGACGAAAATATAGGAAACGAATGAAAATTTCTCTTACCTGTGAGGCAGTTGGGGTATGAATCAAAGGCACATACGTACGCATATATGTACTGGATTGTTACCAGTTGCTACTGGAATCATCTCAGGAGCCAATGCTGGATCTTGACTGGTATCATCCTGTAACCATTTGGCCTAAAAACAACTCAACTAATAGGCAAATGAATCCGAAGCTAAAAACCACAGCTGAGTGGCACAGGAATACTACTAACCAAATTTTAAAATAAGTTAGTTTTTTCATTCAAGAAAATTGAGAAATTGAATAATAATAATAATAATAATAATAATAATAATAATAAACTCACTCAACCGTGAGCATTTATGTTTGTTCATAGCCACTATCTCATAATGATAATTTTTGATAAAATCTGTTATTCCATCCATCTTAATGTCTGTCTTCCATTTGTTTATTTCTTTTCGATTACATACTTCTTTCTTATCACATCTTCGACTTCCTAGGTGTTTGGTGGAGCATATGGCGATGCACGCCTGCCAAAGTGGCTCCCTAGACACAGCGTCATTAGTTCTGAAAACTACCCTTTCGAGTATCACATCAGTAACCAGTACGATGTGTTTGGGGAAGCGTATGACACTGCACGCATACCAGGATGGCTCTCCAGACAACTAGAATTGTGGGTATTTGTTGTGTTTCCATGTACTTTTCTTTCATATCCTTTATATCTCTTTGGCCTTTTACATTCATATTATTTTCCTTGCTTATACAAATCGTTGTAAAATTTTGTATCTTTCTCATCTTTGACTCCTTCCTTCAGAATCCTAGGTTTGGTGAAACGTCTGGCGATGCACGCCCGCCAAAGTGGCTCCCCAAACACAGCGTCACTAGTCCTGAAAACTACCCTTTCGAGTATAACATCAAAAACCAGAGGGATGAGTCTGGGGAAACGTATGACAATGCACGCATACCAAAGTGCCTCCCCAGACAACTAGAATTGTGGGCTTTTTATTTTTTTTTCTATATCCTTTATTTTCACATCCTTCATCCATATTTATACCTTTTTCTCTTCATTATCAATCGTATATGTTATCCATTCTTTTTTCATTAATTGTATTTTCTATGTTCTATTCATTTTGTCCCGATGTTTTATTCTTAAATTAGGTAATTTAAAAAAAAATATATAATCTTCTTACTTCTTTTTGAACTTGTAGTTTCTTTTAGTTTTTATTAGTTCCTCACTTCTTATCTCGAACTCCTAACGATGGGGATAAGAGCATGGCCAAAAACCACATGCAAGAAACATCCAAACATAGTGAAAACTATACCCAAGATCTATGACCAGTAACCACATGCAGCAAACATGCAAAAATAATATGTCGGTCAATCAAATATGGAAGCAAAATGATCATTTGAATAGCGAACCTAAACATGCAGTATTGACATGACTCACTATACAGGTGCAAAATTAACACTCCATCACGACTTGACGAATCCAAGCATTCAATCCAAAATGCACACGATTTGATCGAATCTGCAAATTCTAAATGATGGCGACGAAATAGGAAATCTCCAGAATAACCGAGCCCCCAAAATATACCTTGACATTCATTGGCTTTGAAGTCTTAGTGCGGCAGTGGGATAACATCCCTCTGATCTGTGACACATATGTAGTACATAAAATTCATACTGTGCAGGTATAATGCAAACAAATCATGAATCCGGCCGCTGGAGCGCGTGATAGTTGAAAAACCATTAGAAGTTACCCCCGGACTGCAAGTGATAGTTAAAAAACAAATATCAAGCTTACCCCTGGATTATCAGTTTTATCCCCCCTTTTTTGTTCGTCGTTTTTTTTTCTACTGGCCACTGTGAAGTACAAAATGTGAGAAAGTAATAAGGCCATTGTGAGTGACTTAGGTTGAAAAATCAAACGAAAATTTAGATTCTACAAAAATATTTTACACTTGACAAGAAGACTAAAAAGGTACCGGGGTAGACTTCATCTATTTAGACAGAGATATGAAACGAATTTCACAAAAAAAAAAAGAGAAAAGGAAAAAAAAGAATTTCTGGTATTCTAGAGGTGAGAGAAGGCCAAGTAAACAGAAGACCAGATGGATGGAGGGCTTCAACTGATTCATAAAAAATTAGCTGTTCCACAAAGTGGCAGCTGACGGAAGTGAATGGGCCAGGTTAAGGAAGCCATATGTCCGAAAACAGGGCTTTGAAGATTTATATTTGAATCTATGAGAACCAAAAGGTGGTTAATTCCTAAATTAGCAGTTTCAGTTAGCGACGAAAACTGAGGCCTTAAAGGCCGACAGACTGGTGCAGTTGAAATTTCGCTCGCGCGTCGGCAATATAGTTCCTGGCTATGTCGTATCCGAAAATTACATGTTTTTGTATTTAAGAAAAATCAAGAAGTTCTATTTTTCAGCTTTTGACTTAAAATTGGCAGATTATAATTTTTTGACGCTACACTATTTTGTCTCACTTTCAGGATTTGCATTAATTTGAAATGGAACCAAAGTCTAAAATGACCTACATATTTTAGTGTGGGAAGAAGTTAAGTGCGATTTCCAGCTGTAATATTCACTTCTGGTCGCCAGTAAGGTAAAAATAGTCTTTCGGAGTCCCTTTCATAGCCATAAACTATGTTTCTGACAAATTTTCTGTCTTTATATCAATCTGTTTCTTGCTTCTGCTGGAAAATGTGAAAGATGGACCTAATCCCTTTTGGTTCTCATTAATTCAAATGTAATTAAACCATGTAATACAACCACTTCTAATAAAATGGTTATAATTACCAACAGATGAAACAACCAACCCGCTCTACTCAGTAACCCGGGAAAGAGTGACTCCTTTTTAAAGTACTGCAATATTGCAAGGAAACATGAAAAAATGAAAAAACTGATAGAATGGTAAGACTGATAGAAATTTCACGTCAGATTGGTCATGACAGACTAAGTAGGTGGAAGGAAGTTCCAATTCTAAAAATAAAATTGAAACAGGAACATTGGCCTTTAACTGATACCCCCTGCTCCAAAAGTTTTCTCAAAAGACGGATAACATTTCAGTACTCACTAACAGAACTCACGAAAATTGAGATTATTACATTATATACGTACCCCTGTCCAGGTTACGATGAGTTTCGGGAAATTCGACGAGTCCGCCATTCGTGCATAAAAAATCTGTTTGCATAGAAGCGCTTTCACGAAAGCAACGGGTAGTTTTTCAACTGAAACCTGAAAATATAGTTTTCCTGGATCAACATACAGAAAGAAAAAAACTAATTATAAAGTTAACGAAACAAGATATAAATCTTCCAAACCCTTCCAGTTCCATGAAAATCCAAATTACACCAAATATTGTTTTCCGTACCAGATTCGATAGATCCAAAATTTCCACTGAGAATATTCGAAAACTGTTGGTATTCGTTGCTTGCATCAAAGAAGCATTCCTGCAAAAATAATGTGGCTGTATTAAAATTTGAGGAAAGTGAAGTAAAAAATTGAAAATAAATTAAATCAATTCGGTTCGAAAGGCGGTAGGTGAGACGATATACAGAACTTACAAACCCATGAAAATCAGAATTATTACACCACATACAGTTCGTCAAGGGACGATAGGATGGATTTGATTTGGAAAGGTGACAGGTCCAGAATATTCACGGAGAAAATCGAAAAACTTTTGGTTCTTGGTGTTGGGATTGGAGAAGCGTTTCCACGTATCAATATTCCGGTCCAATTGATCCTCTATGATCGTTCAGGAGCTGTGAGAATAATTTTGCAGAATCAATATAAGAAAGCTAATACAGATACTTAATTTCTTCTTATCACATCTTCAACTTCTGCCTTGAGAATCCTTGGTGTTTGGTGGAACGTATGGCGATGCATGCCTGCCATGGTGGCTCCCCAGACACCGCCTCACTGGTCCCGAGGACTACCCTTTCGAGTATCACATCAGTAATCAGAGGGATGTGTTTGGGGACGCGTATGACAATGCACGCATACGACAGCACCTCCCCAAACAACTAGGATTGTTCCACAATACGAGTACATTTTTCTTTCACATCCTTTAAAAATAAAGCAAATAATCAAAAATAAATAAATTAGGTCCGAAAGGGGGTAGGTGAGACTACGTACAAAACTTACAACCCCATGGAAATGATGAGGTATACCACATACCGTTCTTCAAGGACGATGGGTTTGATTAGGAAATTTGACAAGTCCAGAACTTTCACGGTGAAAATCCAAAAACTACAAGTACTGGTTCTCAGTGTTGAGATCGAGGAAACGTTTCCATGTATCAGTGACTGGTCCAACAGATCCTCTGTGATCGATTAATCAGGAGCTGCAAAAATAATTTTACAGTATCAAAATTTGGGGGAAATATGGGAATACTAATAAAAAGATTCTTACTTTTTGCAAATCACATCTTTAACTTCTGCCTTGAGAATCCTCGATGGTTGGTGGAGCATATAGCGATGCATGCCTGCCAAAGTTTCTCCCCAGACACCACACAACTAGTCCCGACAACTACCCTTTCGAGTATCACATCAGAAACTAGAGGAAATGTGTCTAGGGAAGCGTATGACAATACACGCATACCAAAGTGCCTCCTCAGACAACTAGAATTGTAGGTATTTGTTGTATTTTCATATACTGTTTTTCCGCATCCTTTATCTCACTTTGGCATTTTACTTTCATTTGATCTTCCTTGCTGTACAAATTGTAAAATTTTGTATCTTTTCTCATCTTCAACTCCTTCCTTGAGTATTCTAAGTGTTTGGTGAAGCACCTGGCGATGCACGCCCGCCAAAGAGGCTCCCCGGACACAGCTTCACTAGTCCTAAAAACTACCCTTTCGGGTATAATATCAGAAACCAGAGGGACGTGTTTGGAGAAACGTATGACAATGCACTCATACCAAAGTGCCTCCGGGTATCTATTGTGTTTCCATAATATATTTTTCTTTCACATCCTTTATCTCTCTTTGGCCTTTTATCTTCCTTGTTGTACAAATTGTAAAATTTTGTATCTTTTCTCATCTTCAACTCCTTCCTTGAGAATTCTAGGTGTTTAGTGAAGCGCCTGGCGATGCACGCCCGCCAAAGAGGCTCCCCAGACACAGCGTCACTAGTCCTAAAAACTACCCTTTCGAGTATAATATCAGAAACCAGAGGGATGTGTTTGGAGAAGCGTATGGCAATGCACGCATACCAATGCGCCTCCCCAAACAACTAGGATTGTGGGCACTTTTTCTCTTTCTGTATCCTGTACTTTCACATCCTTTATAGCTATTTATATATTTTTTCTCTCATTATCAATAGTATATATTATCGACTCTTTTTGTTTGTTTTTCATTATTAATTTTGTCTTAATGTTTCATTCTTACTTTCCTTTTTATATAATCTTTGTACCTCTTTTTCAACATCGATTTGATCTTATTATTTCCTCACTTCTTATCTCTAACAGGAACATGCAGGATGGAGTATAAACAGTAAACACATGCAGCGAACATGCAAAAATAATTATGCATGCAGTATTGACATGACTCACTATACAGGTGCAAAATCAACGCTCCATCACAACATGATGAATCCAAACATTCAATTCAAAATGCACAAGACTTGGTCAAATCCGCAAGTGCATACAACTTGTAGGAACATCACTGGCACAATGTAGGTATACGTCCTTGATAATCACTCAATTCTATCTGATGGCAAAGAAATATGAAATCTCCAGAATAACAGAGCTCCCAACATATATCTTGACATTCACTGCCTTTGATCACAGAGTGTGGTAGTGGGATAGCTTCCGTCCAACCTGTGACATAAATATTGTATGTAAAATTGAAACTAGACATGTAGGTATAAATTAGCCGGAAGGGGGGACATCTACAGTATACAATGATGGTAACATGAGAAGAAAATCTGCATTACTAACCAGTACCGCTGACTTTTGATGAAACAAATTTGAAAACAAATTGCTTTGATGAAATAAAAAGTTTTAAAAATAAAAAGTGTTTTTAAATTATTTATACTGGAATAATGACAACATTATATGGCTGCGATACCAAGCGCAGAATATAGATTTAACATTGCTCTTTCTAGCAAGATAAAAGTCGCTGTGGCTTCATGAATCCAGCCGCCCAAGCGTGTGATAGTTGAAAAGAGTTTTCAAAGTTACCCCTTAATTGCAAGTAATACCTAAAAAACAAATATCATCGAAAAAGCGTTCCAGTGGATCAGCAGTCAGGTCTAGAAAATCTTCAGAAATACTATCGTTGAATTAAAGTAATGACAGTAATTTGACTGGATGAAGATTCGAGGAAAAATAAATCAAATAATCAAAAATAAATAAATTAGGTCCGATAGGGGGCAGGTGAGACTACGTACAAAACTTACAAACCCATGGAAACGATGAGGTATACCACATACAGTTCTTTAAGGACGATGGGTTTGATTAGGAAATTTGATAAGTCCAGCACTTTCACGGTGAAAATCCAAAAGCTACAAGTACGGGTTCTCAGTGTTGAGATCGAGGAAACGTTTCCATGTATCAGTGACTGGTCCAACAGATCCTCTGTGATCGATTAATCAGGAGCTGCAAAAAAAATTTTACAGTATCAAAATTTGGGGGAAATATGGGAATACTAATAAAAAGATTCTTACTTTTTGCAAATCACATCTTCAACTTCTGCCTTGAAAATCCTCGATGGTTGGTGGAGCATATAGCGATGCATGCCTGCCAAAGTGGCTCCCCAGACACCACACAACTAGTCCCGACAACTACCCTTTCGAGTATCACATCAGAAACTAGAGGGAATGTGTCTAGGGAGGTGTATGACAATACACGCATACCGAAGTGCTTCCTCAGGCAACTAGAATTGTAGGTATTTGTTGTATTTTCATGTACTTTTTTTCCGCATCCTTTATCTCACTTTGGCATTTTACTTTCATTTGATCTTCCTTGCTGTACAAATTGTAAAATTTTGTATCTTTTCTCATCTTCAACTCCTTCCTTGAGTATTCTAAGTGTTTGGTGAAGCACCTGGCGATGCACGCCCGCCAAAGAGGCTCCCCAGACACAGCGTCTCTAGTCCTAAAAACTACCCTTTCAGGTATAATATCAGAAACCAGAGGGATATGTTTGGGGAAGCGTATGACAATGCACGCATACCAAAGTGCCTCCCAAGACAACTAGGATTGTGGGTATCTATTGTGTTTCCATAGTATATTTTCCCTTTACATCCTGTATCTCTCTTTGGCCTTTTATCTTCCTTGCTGTACAAATTGTAAAATTTTGTATCTTTTCTCATCTTCAACTCCTGCTTTGAGAATCCTAGGTGTTTAGTGAAGCGCTTGGCGATGCACGCCCGCCAAAGAGGCTCCCCAGACACAGCGTCACTAGTCCTAAAAACTACCCTTTCGAGTATACTATCAGGAACCAGAGGGATATGTTTGGGGAAGCGTATGACAATGCACGCATACCAAAGTGCCTCCCAAGACAACTAGAATTGTGGGTATTTTTTCTCTTTCTGTATCCTGTACTTTCACATCCTTTATAGCTATTCATATATTTTTCCTTTCATTAACTTTGTCCCAATGTTTCAATCTTACTTTCCTTTTTATATAATCTTTGTACCTCTTTTTCAACATCAATTTGATCTTATTATTTCCTCACTTCTTATCTCTAACAGGAACATGCAGGGTGGAATATAAGCAGTAAACACATGCAGCGAACATACAAAAATATAATTATGCATGCAGTATTGACATGACTCACTATACAGGTGCTAAATCAACGCTCCATCACAACATGATGAATCCAAACATTCAATTCAAAATGCACAAGACTTGGTCGAATCCGCAAGTGTATACAACTTGTAGGAACATCACTGGCACAATGTAGGTATCCGTCCTTGATAATCACTCAATTCTATCTGATGGCAACGAAATATGAAATCTCCAGAATAACAGAGCTCCCAACATCTATCTTGACATTCACTGCCTTTGAACACAGAGTGTGGTAGTGGGATAGCTTCCGTCCAACCTGTGACATAAATATTGTATGTAAAATTGAAACTAGACATATAGGTATAAATTAGCCGGAAGGGGGGACATCTACAGTATACAATGATGGTAACATGAGAAGAAAATCTGCATTACTAACCAGTACCGCTGACTTTTGATGAAACAAATTTGAAAACAAATTGCTTTGATGAAACAAAAAGTTTTAAAAATAAAAAGTGTTTTTAAATTATTTATATTGGAATAATGACAACATTATATGGCTGCGATACCAAGCGCAGAATATAGATTTAACATTGCTCTTTCTAGCAAGATAAAAGTCGCTGTGGCTTCATGAATCCAGCCGCCCAAGCGTGTGATAGTTGAAAAGAGTTTTCAAAGTTACCCCTTAATTGCAAGTAATACCTAAAAAACAAATATCATCGAAAAAGCGTTCCAGTGGATCAGCAGTCAGGTCTAGTAAATCTTCAGAAATACTATAGTTGAATTAAAGCAATGACAGTAATTTGACTGGATAAAGATTCGAGGAAAAATAAAGCAAATAATCAAAAATAAATGAATTAGGTCCGAAAGGGGGTAGGTGAGACTACATACAAAACTTACAACCCCATGGAAATGATGAGGTATACCACATACCGTTCTTCAAGGACGATGGGCTTGATTAGGAAATTTGATAAGTCCAGAACTGCCACGGTGAAAATCCAAAAACTACAAGTACTGGTTCTCAGTGTTGAGATCGAGGAAACGTTTCCATGTATCAGTGACTGATCCAACAGATCCTCTGTGATCGATTAATCAGGAGCTGCAAAAAAAATTTTACAGTATAAAAATTTGGGGGAAATATGGGAATACTAATAAAAAGATTCTTACTTTTTGCAAATCACATCTTCAACTTCTGCCTTGAGAATCCTCGATGGTTGGTGGTGCATATAGCGATGCATGCCTGCCAAAGTGGCTCCCCAGACACCACACAACTAGTCCCGACAACTACCCTTTCGAGTATCATATCAGAAACTAGAGGGAATGTGTCTAGGGAAGCGTATGACAATACACGCATACCAAAGTGCCTCCTCAGACAACTAGAATTGTAGGTATTTGTTGTATTTTCATATACTTTTTTTCCGCATCCTTTATCTCACTTTGGCATTTTACTTTCATTTGATCATCCTTGCTGTACAGATTGTAAAATTTTGTATCTTGTCTCATCTTTAACTCCTTCCTTGAGAATTCTAGGTGTTTAGTGAAGCGCCTGGCGATGCACGCCCGCCAAAGAGGCTCCCCAGACACAGCGTCACTAGTCCTAAAAACTACCCTTTCGGGTATAATATCAGAAACCAGAGGGATGTGTTTGGGGAAGCGTATGACAATGCACGCATACCAAAGTGCCTCCCAAGACAACTAGAATTGTGGGTATCTATTGTGTTTCCATAATATATTTTTCTTTCACATCCAATATCTCTCTTTGGCCTTTTATCTTCCTTGCTGTACAAATTGTAAAATTTTGTATCTTTTCTCGTCTTCAACTCCTTCTTTGAGAATCCTAGTTGTTTAGTGAAGCGCTTGGCGATGCATGCCCGCCAAAGAGGCTCCCCAGACACAGCGTCACTAGTCCTAAAAACTACCCTTTCGAGTATAATATCAGAAACCAGAGGGATGTGTTTGGGGAAGCGTATGACAATGCACGCATACCAAAGTGCCTCCCAAGACAACTAGGGTTGTGGGTATCTATTGTGTTTCCATAGTATATTTTTCCTTCACATCCTTTTCTCTCTTTGGCCTTTTATCTTCCTTGTTGTACAAATTGTACAATTTTGTATCTTGTCTCATCTTTAACTCCTTCCTTGAGAATTCTAGGTGTTTAGTGAAGCGCCTGGCGATGCACGCCCGCCAAAGAGGCTCCCCAGACACAGCGTCACTAGTCCTAAAAACTACCCTTTCGGGTATAATATCAGAAACCATAGGGATGTGTTTGGGGAAGCGTATGACAATGCACGCATACCAAAGTGCCTCCCAAGACAACTAGAATTGTGGGTATCTATTGTATTTCCATAATATATTTTTCTTTCACATCCAATATCTCTCTTTGGCCTTTTATCTTCCTTGCTGTACAAATTGTAAAATTTTGTATCTTTTCTCATCTTCTACTCCTTCTTTGAGAATCCTAGTTGTTTAGTGAAGCGCTTGGCGATGCATGCCCGCCATAGAGGCTCCCCAGACACAGCGTCACTAGTCCTAAAAACTACCCTTTCGAGTATAATATCAGAAACCAGAGGGATGTGTTTGGGGAAGCGTATGACATTGCACGCATACCAAAGTGCCTCCCAAGACAACTAGAATTGTGGTTATCTATTATGTTTCCATAATATATTTTTCTTTCACATCCTTTATCTCTCTTTGGCCTTTTATCTTCCTTGCTGTACAAATTGTAAAATTTTGTATCTTTTCTCATCTTCTACTCCTTCTTTGAGAATCCTAGTTGTTTAGTGAAGCGCTTGGCGATGCACGCCCGCCAAAGAGGCTCCCCAGACACAGCATCACTAGTCCTAAAAACTACCCTTTCGAGTATAATATCAGGAACCAGAGGGATATGTTTGGGGAAGCGTATGACAATGCACGCATACCAAGGTGCCTCCCAAGACAACTAGAATTGTGGGTACTTTTT
The DNA here is from genome assembly GCA_031841125.1 of Acanthococcus lagerstroemiae. Taxonomy (NCBI): domain Eukaryota; kingdom Metazoa; phylum Arthropoda; class Insecta; order Hemiptera; family Eriococcidae; genus Acanthococcus; species Acanthococcus lagerstroemiae. Next base: position 30,099,072 of record CM063112.1, on the reverse strand, counting down.
CTCTTTCTGTATCCTGTACTTTCACATCCTTTATAGCTATTTATATATTTTTCCTTTCATTAACTTTGTCCCAATGTTTCAATCTTACTTTCCTTTTTATATAATCTTTGTACCTCTTTTTCAACATCAATTTGATCTTATTTCCTCACTTCTTATCTCTAACAGGAACATGCAGGGTGGAATATAAGCAGTAAACACATGCAGCGAACATACAAAAATATAATTATGCATGCAGTATTGACATGACTCACTATACAGGTGCTAAATCAACGCTCCATCACAACATGATGAATCCAAACATTCAATTCAAAATGCACAAGACTTGGTCGAATCCGCAAGTGTATACAACTTGTAGGAACATCACTGGCACAATGTAGGTATCCGTCCTTGATAATCACTCAATCTTATCTGATGGCAACGAAATATGAAATCTCCAGAATAACAGAGCTCCCAACATCTATCTTGACATTCACTGCCTTTGAACACAGAGTGTGGTAGTGGGATAGCTTCCGTCCAACCTGTGACATAAATATTGTATGTAAAATTGAAACTAGACATATAGGTATAAATTAGCCGGAAGGGGGGACATCTACAGTATACAATGCTGGTAACATGAGAAGAAAATCTGCATTACTAACCAGTACCGCTGACTTTTGATGAAACAAATTTGAAAACAAATTGCTTTGATGAAACAAAAAGTTTTAAAAATAATAAGTGTTTTTAAATTATTTATATTGGAATAATGACAACATTATATGGCTGCGATACCAAGCGCAGAATATAGATTTAACATTGCTCTTTCTAGCAAGATAAAAGTCGCTGTGGCTTCATGAATCCAGCCGCCCAAGCATGTGATAGTTGAAAAGAGTTTTCAAAGTTACCCCTTAATTGCAAGTAATACCTAAAAAACAAATATCATCGAAAAAGCGTTCCAGTGGATCAGCAGTTAGGTCTAGTAAATCTTCAGAAATACTATCATTGAATTAAAGCAATGACAGTAATTTAACTGGATGAAGATTCGAGGGAAAATAAAGCAAATAATCAGAAATAAATAAATTAGGTCCGAAAGGGGGTAGGTGAGACTACATACAAAACTTACAACCCCATGGAATAGATGAGGTATACCACATACCGTTCTTCAAGGACGATGGGTTTGATTAGGAAATTTGATAAGTCCAGAACTGCCACGGTGAAAATCCAAAAACTACAAGTACTGGTTCTCAGTGTTGAGATCGAGGAAACGTTTCCATGTATCAGTGACTGATCCAACAGATCCTCTGTGATCGATTAATTAGGAGCTGCAAAAAAAATTTTACAGTATCAAAATTTGGGGGAAATATGGGAATACTAATAAAAAGATTCTTACTTTTTGCAAATCACATCTTCAACTTCTGCCTTGAGAATCCTCGATGGTTGGTGGAGCATCTAGCGATGCATCCCTGCCAAAGTGGCTCCCCCGACACCACACAACTAGTCCCGACAACTACCCTTTCGAGTATCACATCAGAAACTAGAGGGAATGTGTCTAGGGAAGTATATGACAATACACGCATACCAAAGTGCTTCCTCAGGCAACTAGAATTGTAGGTATTTGTTGTATTTTCATGTACTTTTTTTCGGCATCCTTTATCTCACTTTGGCATTTTACTTTCATTTGATCTTCCTTGCTGTACAAATTGTAAAATTTTGTATCTTTTCTCATCTTCAACTCCTTCCTTGAGTATTCTATGTGTTTGGTGAAGCACCTGGCGATGCACGCCCGCCAAAGAGGCTCCCCAGACACAGCGTCACTAGTCCTAAAAACTACCCTTTCGAGTATAATATCAGAAACCAGAGGGATGTGTTTGGGGAAGCGTATGACAATGCACGCATACCAAAGTGCCTCCCAAGACAACCAGAATTGTGGGTATCTATTGTGTTTCCATAATATATTTTTCTTTCACATCCTTTATCTCTCTTTGGCCTTTTATCTTCCTTGTTGTACAAATTGTAAAATTTTGTATCTTTTCTCATCTTCAACTCCTTCCTTGAGAATCCTAGGTGTTTAGTGAAGCGCTTGGCGATGCACACCCGCCAAAGAGGCTCCCCAGACACAGCGTCACTAGTCCTAAAAACTACCCTTTCGAGTATAATATTAGAAACCAGAGGGATGTGTTTGGGGAAGCGTATGACAATGCACGCATACCAAAGTGCCTCCCAAGACAACTAGAATTGTGGGTATCTATTGAGTTTCCATAATATATTGTTCTTTCACATCCTTTATCTCTCTTTGGCCTTTTATCTTCCTTGCTGTACAAATTGTAAAATTTTGTATCTTTTCTCATCTTCTACTCCTTCTTTGAGAATCCTAGTTGTTTAGTGAAGCGCTTGGCGATGCACACACGCCAAAGAGGCTCCCCAGACACAGCGTCACGAGACTACATACAAAACGTACAACCCCATGGAAATGATGAAGTATACCACATACTGTTCTTCAAGGACGATGGGTTTGATTAGGAAATTTGATAAGTCCAGAACTGCCACGGTGAAAATCCAAAAACTACAAGTACTGGTTCTCAGTGTTGAGATCGAGGAAACGTTTCCATGTATCAGTGACTGGTCCAACAGATCCTCTGTGATCGATTAATCAGGAGCTGCAAAAAAAATTTTACAGTATCAAAATTTGGGGGAAATATGGGAATACTAATAAAAAGATTCTTACTTTTTGCAAATCACATCTTCAACTTCTGCCTTGAGAATCCTCGATGGTTGGTGGAGCATATAGCGATGCATGCCTGCCAAAGTGGCTCCCCAGACACCACACAACTAGTCCCGACAACTACCCTTTCGAGTATCACATCAGAAACTAGAGGGAATGTGTCTAGGGAAGTGTATGACAATACACGCATACCAAAGTACTTCCTCAGGCAACTAGAATTGTAGGTATTTGTTGTATTTTCATGTACTTTTTTTCCGCATCCTTTATCTCACTTTGGCATTTTACTTTCATTTGATCTTCCTTGCTGTACAAATTGTAAAATTTTGTATCTTTTCTCATCTTCAACTCCTTCCTTGAGTATTCTAAGTGTCTGGTGAAGCACCTGGCGATGCACGCCCGCCAAAGAGGCTCCCCAGACACAGCATCACTAGTCCTAAAAACTACCCTGTCGGGTATAATATCAGAAACCAGAGGGATATGTTTGGGAGAAGCGTATGACAATGCACGCATACCAAAGTGCCTCCCAAGACAACTAGAATTGTGGGTATCTATTGAGTTTCCATAATATATTGTTCTTTCACATCCTTTATCTCTCTTTGGCCTTTTATCTTCCTTGTTGTACAAATTGTAAAATTTTGTATCTTTTCTCATCTTCAACTCCTTCCTTGAGAATCCTAAGTGTTGAGTGAAGCGCCAGGCGATGCACGCCCGCCAAAGAGGCTCCCCAGACACAGCGTCACTAGTCCTAAAAACTACCCTTTCGAGTATAATATCAGAAACCAGAGGGATGTGTTTGGGGAAGCGTATGACAATGCACGCATACCAAAGTGCCTCCCAAGACAACTAGAATTGTGGGTATCTATTGTGTTTCCATAATATATTTTTCTTTCACATCCTTTATCTCTCTTTGGCCTTTTATCTTCCTTGTTGTACAAATTGTAAAATTTTGTATCTTTTCTCATCTTCAACTCCTTCCTTGAGAATCCTAAGTGTTTAGTGAAGCGCCTGGCGATGCACGCCCGCCAAAGAGGCTCCCTAAACACAGCGTCACTAGTCCTAAAAACTACCCTTTCGAGTATAATATCGGAAACCAGAGGGATGTGTTTGGGGAAGCGTATGACAATGCACGCATACCAAAGTGCCTCCCAAGACAACTAGAATTGTGGGTATCTATTAAGTTTCCATAATATATTGTTCTTTCACATCCTTTATCTCTCTTTGGCCTTTTATCTTCCTTGTTGTACAAATTGTAAAATTTTGTATCTTTTCTCATCTTCAACTCCTTCCTTGAGAATCCTAAGTGTTTAGTGAAGCGCCTGGCGATGCACGCCCGCCAAAGAGGCTCCCCAGACACAGCGTCACTAGTCCTAAAAACTACCCTTTCGAGTATAATATCGGAAACCAGAGGGATGTGTTTGGGGAAGCGTATGACAATGCACGCATACCAAAGTGCCTCCCAAGACAACTAGAATTGTGGGTATCTATTGTGTTTCCATAATATATTTTTCTTTCACATCCTTTATCTCTCTTTGGCCTTTTATCTTCCTTGTTGTACAAATTGTAAAATGTTGTATCTTTTCTCATCTTCAACTCCTTCCTTGAGAATCCTAGGTGTTTAGTGAAGCGCTTGGCGATGCATGCCCGCCAAAGAGGCTCCCCAGACACAGCGTCACTAGTCCTAAAAACTACCCTTTCGAGTATAATATCAGAAACCAGAGGGATGTGTTTGGGGAAGCGTATGACAATGCACGCATACCAAAGTGCCTCCCAAGACAACTAGAATTGTGGTTATCTATTGTGTTTCCATAATATATTTTTCTTTCACATCCTTTATCTCTCTTTGGCCTTTTATCTTCCTTGCTGTACAAATTGTAAAATTTTGTATCTTTTCTCATCTTCTACTCCTTCTTTGAGAATCCTAGTTGTTTAGTGAAGCGCTTGGCGATGCATGCCCGCCAAAGAGGCTCCCCAGACACAGCGTCACTAGTCCTAAAAACTACCCTTTCGAGTATAATATCAGAAACCAGAGGGATGTGTTTGGGGAAGCGTATGACAATGCACGCATACCAAAGTGCCTCCCAAGACAACTAGGATTGTGGGTATCTATTGTGTTTCCATAGTATATTTTTCCTTCACATCCTGTATCTCTCTTTGGCCTCTTATCTTCCTTGTTGTACAAATTGTACAATTTTGTATCTTTTCTCATCTTTAACTCCTTCCTTGAGAATTCTAGGTGTTTAGTGAAGCGCCTGGCGATGCACGCCCGCCAAAGAGGCTCCCCAGACACAGCGTCACTAGTCCTAAAAACTACCCTTTCGGGTATAATATCAGAAACCAGAGGGATGTGTTTGGGGAAGCGTATGACAATGCACGCATACCAAAGTGCCTCCCAAGACAACTAGAATTGTGGTTATCTATTGTGTTTCCATAATATATTTTTCTTTCACATCCTTTATCTCTCTTTGGCCTTTTATCTTCCTTGCTGTACAAATTGTAAAATTTTGTATCTTTTCTCATCTTCAACTCCTTCTTTGAGAATCCTAGGTGTTTAGTGAAGCGCTTGGCGATGCACGCCCGCCAAAGAGGCTCCCCAGACACAGCGTCACTAGTCCTAAAAACTACCCTTTCGAGTATAATATCAGGAACCAGAGGGATATGTTTGGGGAAGCGTATGACAATGCACGCATACCAAGGTGCCTCCCAAGACAACTAGAATTGTGGGTACTTTTTCTCTTTCTGTATCCTGTACTTTCACATCCTTTATAGCTATTTATATATTTTTCCTTTCATTAACTTTGTCCCAATGTTTCAATCTTACTTTCCTTTTTATATAATCTTTGTACCTCTTTTTCAACATCAATTTGATCTTATTTCCTCACTTCTTATCTCTAACAGGAACATGCAGGGTGGAATATAAGCAGTAAACACATGCAGCGAACATACAAAAATATAATTATGCATGCAGTATTGACATGACTCACTATACAGGTGCTAAATCAACGCTCCATCACAACATGATGAATCCAAACATTCAATTCAAAATGCACAAGACTTAGTCGAATCCGCAAGTGTATACAACTTGTAGGAACATCACTGGCACAATGTAGGTATCCGTCCTTGATAATCACTCAATCTTATCTGATGGCAACGAAATATGAAATCTCCAGAATAACAGAGCTCCCAACATCTATCTTGACATTCACTGCCTTTGAACACAGAGTGTGGTAGTGGGATAGCTTCCGTCCAACCTGTGACATAAATATTGTATGTAAAATTGAAACTAGACATATAGGTATAAATTAGCCGGAAGGGGGGACATCTACAGTATACAATGCTGGTAACATGAGAAGAAAATCTGCATTACTAACCAGTACCGCTGACTTTTGATGAAACAAATTTGAAAACAAATTGCTTTGATGAAACAAAAAGTTTCAAAAATAATAAGTGTTTTTAAATTATTTATATTGGAATAATGACAACATTATATGGCTGCGATACCAAGCGCAGAATATAGATTTAACATTGCTCTTTCTAGCAAGATAAAAGTCGCTGTGGCTTCATGAATCCAGCCGCCCAAGCATGTGATAGTTGAAAAGAGTTTTCAAAGTTACCCCTTAATTGCAAGTAATACCTAAAAAACAAATATCATCGAAAAAGCGTTCCAGTGGATCAGCAGTCAGGTCTAGTAAATCTTCAGAAATACTATCATTGAATTAAAGCAATGACAGTAATTTGACTGGATGAAGATTCGAGGGAAAATAAAGCAAATAATCAAAAATAAATAAATTAGGTCCGAAAGGGGGTAGGTGAGACTACATACAAAACTTACAACCCCATGGAATAGATGAGGTATACCACATACCGTTCTTCAAGGACGATGGGTTTGATTAGGAAATTTGATAAGTCCAGAACTGCCACGGTGAAAATCCAAAAACTACAAGTACTGGTTCTCAGTGTTGAGATCGAGGAAACGTTTCCATGTATCAGTGACTGATCCAACAGATCCTCTGTGATCGATTAATTAGGAGCTGCAAAAAAAATTTTACAGTATCAAAATTTGGGGGAAATATGGGAATACTAATAAAAAGATTCTTACTTTTTGCAAATCACATCTTCAACTTCTGCCTTGAGAATCCTCGATGGTTGGTGGAGCATCTAGCGATGCATCCCTGCCAAAGTGGCTCCCCCGACACCACACAACTAGTCCCGACAACTACCCTTTCGAGTATCACATCAGAACCAGAGGGATGTGTTTGGGAAGCGTATGACAATTGCACGCATACCAAAGTGCCTCCAGACAATAGGATTGTGGTATCTATTGGTTTCCATAATATATGTCTTTCACATCCTTTATCTCCTTGCTTACCTTTTAAATTGTAAAATTTTGTATCTTTTCTCATCTTCACTCCTCTTGAATCCTAAGTGTTAGTGAAGCCTGGGGGTTCACGCCGCCAAAGAGGCTCCCTAACACAGCCTCTCTAGTCCTAAAAACTCCTTCGGTATAATATCGAAACAGATGTGTGTTTTGGAAGCGTATGACAATGCACGCATACCAAAGTGCCTCCCAACACAACTAGATTGTGGGTCATCTATTTGTTTCCATAATATATTTTTATTTCACATCCTTTATACCTTGGCCTTGTTGTACAAATTGTAAAATTTTGTATCTTTTCTCATCTTCAGCTCCTTCCTTGAGATCTAGGTGTTTAGTGAAGCGCCTGGCGATGCACCCCGCCAAAGAGGCTCCCCAGACACAGCTCACTAGTCCTAAAAACTACCCTTTCGAGTATAATATCAGAAACCAGGGATGTGTTTGGGGAAGCGTATGACAATGCACGCATACCAAAGTGCCTCCCAAACAACTAGAATTGTGGGTATCTATTTGTTTCCATAATATATTTTCTCATTTCCTCCTTTATCTTCCTTGCTGTACAAATTGTAAATTTTGTATCTTTTCTCATCTTCAGCTCCTTCCTTGAGAATCCTAGGTGTTTAGTGAAGCGCCTGGCGATGCAGCCCGCCAAAGAGGCTCCCCAGACACAGCCTCACTAGTCCTAAAAACTACCCTTTCGAGTATAATATCAGAAACCAGAGGGATGTGTTTGGGGAAGCGTATGACAATGCACGCATACCAAAGTGCCTCCCAAACAACTAGGATTGTGGGTATCTATTGTGTTTCCATAATATATTTTTCTTTCACTATCCTTTATCTTCCTTGCTGTACAAATTGTAATATTTTGTATCTTTTCTCATCTTCAATCCTCTTGAGAATCCTAGGTGTTTGTGAAGCGCTGGCGATGCACGCCCGCCAAGAGGCTCCCAGACACAGCTCACTAGTCCTAAAAACTACCTTTCGAGTATAATATCAGAAACCAGAGGGATGTGTTTGGGAAGCGTATGACAATGCACGCATACCAAGTCCTCCCAAACAACTAGATTGTGGGTATCTATTGTGTTTCCATAATATTTTTCTTTCACATCCTTTATCTTCCTTGCTGTACAAATTGTAAATTTTGTATCTTTTCTCATCTTCACTCCTCTTGAGAATCTAGGTGTTTAGTGAAGCGCTGGCGATGCACGCCCGCCAAAGAGGCTCCCCAACACAGCTCACTAGTCCTAAAACTACCCTTCGAGTATAATATCAGAAACCAGAGGGATTGTTGGGGAAGCGTATGACAATGCACGCATACAAAGTGCCTCCCAAGACAACTAGAATTGTGGGTACTTTTTCTTTTCTTTATCATAGTATCTGTACTCTTCACATCTTTATAGCTTTGTTTTTTTTCATTATTAATTTTGTCCCAATGTTTTATTCTTACTTTCCTTTTTATATAATCTTTGTACCTCTTTTTCAACATCGATTTGATCTTATTATTTCCTCACTTTTTATCTCTAATGGGAACATGCAAGATAGAGTATAAACGGTAAACACATGCAGCGAACATGCAAAAATAATTATAACGATCAATGAAACATGGAAGCAACTAAATACATTCAATATAGCCAAAAACATTTAATAGTGAACTTCAACATGCATATTGAACTCACTATACAGGTGCAAAATCAACGCTCCATCGCAGCATGATGAATCCAAGCATTCAATTCAAAATGCACAAGACTTGGTCGAATCCGCAAGTGCATACAACTTGTAGGAACATCACTGGCACGATGTAGGTATCCGTCCTTGATAATCACTGAATTCTATCTGATGGCAACGAAATATGAAATCTCCAGAATAACAGAGCTCCCACAGAGTATGGTAGAGGGATAGCATCCGTCCAACCTGTAACATAAATGTTGTATGTAAAATTGAAACTAGACATGTAGGTATAGATTAGCCGGAAGGGGGGACATCTGCAGTATACAATGATGGTAACATGAGAAGAAAATCTTCATTACTAACCAGTTCCGCTGACTTTTGATGATTTGAAAACAAATTGCTGTGATGAAACAAAAAGTTTTAAAAATAAAAGGCGTTTTTAAATTATTTACACTGGAATAATGACAACATTATATGGCTGCGATACTAAGCACAGAATATAGATTTAACATTGCTCTTTCTAGCAAGACAAAAGTCGCTGTGGCTTCATAAATCCAGCCACCAGAGCGTGTGATAGTTGAAAAGAGTTTTCAAAGTTACCCCTTAATTGCAAGTAATACTTAAAAAACAAATATCATCGAAAAAGCGTTCCAGTGGATCAGCAGTCAGGTCTAGTAAATCTTCAGAAATGCTATCGTTGAATTAAAGCAATGACAGTAATTTGACTGGATAAAGATTCGAGGAAAAATAAAGCAATAAATCAAAAATAAATAAATAAGGTCCGAAAGGGGGTAGGTGAGACTATGTACAAAACTTACAAACCGATGGAAATGATTAGGTATAGCACATACCGTTCTTCAAGGACGATGGGTTTGATTAGGAAATTTGACAAGTCTAGAACTTTCACAGGAGGAATTCCAAAAACTACTAAGTACTGGTTCTCGGTGTTGAGATCGTAGAAACGTGTCCATGTATCAGTGACTGGTCCAACAGATCCTCTGTGATCGATTAATCAGGAGCTGCAAAAATAATTTTACAGTATCAAAATTTGGGGGAAATATGGGAATACCAATAAAATGATTCTTACTTTTTGCAAATCACATCTTCAACTTCTGCCTTGAGAATCCTCGATGGTTGGTGGAGCATATAGCGATGCATGCCTGCCAAAGTGGCTCCCCAGATACCACACAACTAGTCCCGACAACTACCCTTTCGAGTATCACATCAGAAACTAGAGGGAATGTGTCTAGGGAAGTGTATGACAATACACGCATACCAAAGTGCTTCCTCAGGCAACTAGAATTGTAGGTATTTGTTGTATTTTCATGTACTTTTTTTCCGCATCCTTTATCTCACTTTGGCATTTTACTTTCATTTGATCTTCCTTGCTGTACAAATTGTAAAATTTTGTATCTTTTCTCATCTTCAACTCCTTCCTTGAGTATGCTAAGTGTTTGGTAAAGCACCTGGCGATGCACGCCCGCCAAAGAGGCTCCCCAGACACAGCGTCTCTAGTCCTAAAAACTACCCTTTCAGGTATAATATCAGAAACCAGAGGGATATGTTTGGGGAAGCGTATGACAATGCACGCATACCAAAGTGCCTCCCAAGACAACTAGAATTGTGGGTATCTATTGTGTTTCCATAATATATTTTTCTTTCACATCCTTTATCTCTCTTTGGCCTTTTATCTTCCTTGCTGTACAAATTGTAAAATTTTGTATCTTTTCTCATCTTCAACTCCTTCTTTGAGAATCCTAGGTGTTTAGTGAAGCGCTTGGCGATGCACGCCCGCCAAAGAGGCTCCCCAGACACAGCGTCACTAGTCCTAAAAACTACCCTTTCGAGTATAATATCAGGAACCAGAGGGATATGTTTGGGGAAGCGTATGACAATGCACGCATACCAAGGTGCCTCCCAAGACAACTAGAATTGTGGGTACTTTTTCTCTTTCTGTATCCTGTACTTTCACATCCTTTATAGCTATTTATATATTTTTCCTTTCATTAACTTTGTCCCAATGTTTCAATCTTACTTTCCTTTTTATATAATCTTTGTACCTCTTTTTCAACATCAATTTGATCTTATTTCCTCACTTCTTATCTCTAACAGGAACATGCAGGGTGGAATATAAGCAGTAAACACATGCAGCGAACATACAAAAATATAATTATGCATGCAGTATTGACATGACTCACTATACAGGTGCTAAATCAACGCTCCATCACAACATGATGAATCCAAACATTCAATTCAAAAGGCACAAGACTTGGTCAAATCCGCAAGTGTATACAACTTGTAGGAACATCACTGGCACAATGTAGGTATCCGTCCTTGATAATCACTCAATTCTATCTGATGGCAACGAAATATGAAATCTCCAGAATAACAGAGCTCCCAACATCTATCTTGACATTCACTGCCTTTGAACACAGAGTGTGGTAGTGGGATAGCTTCCGTCCAACCTGTGACATAAATATTGTATGTAAAATTGAAACTAGACATATAGGTATAAATTAGCCGGAAGGGGGGACATCTACAGTATACAATGATGGTAACATGAGAAGAAAATCTGCATTACTAACCAGTACCGCTGACTTTTGATGAAACAAATTTGAAAACAAATTTTTAAATTATTTACACTGGAATAATGACAACATTATATGGCTGCGATACTACGCGCAGAATATAGATTTAACATTGCTCTTTCTGGCAAGACAAAAGTCGCTGTGGCTTCATAAATCCAGCCACCAGAGCGTGTGATAGTTGAAAAGAGTTTTTAAAGTTACCCTTAATTGCAAGTAATACTTAAAAAACAGATATCATCGAAAAAGCGTTCCAGTGGATCAGCAGTCAGGTCTAGTAAATCTTCAGAAATGCTATCGTTGAATTAAAGCAATGACAGTGATTTGACTGGATATAGATTCGAGGAAAAATAAAGCAAATAATCAAAAATAAATAAATAAGGTCCGAAAGGGAGTAGGGGAGACTATGTACAAAACTTAAAAACCCATGGAAATGATTAGGTATACCACATACCGTTCTTCAAGGACGATGGGTTTGATTAGGAAATTTGACAAGTCCAGAACTTTCACAGGAGAAATTCCAAAAACTACTAAGTACTGGTTCTTGGTGTTGAGATCGTGGAAACGTTTCCATGTATCAGTGACTGGTCCAACAGATCCTCTGTGATCGATTAATCAGGAGCTGCAAAAATAATTTTACAGTATCAAAATTTGGGGGAAATATGGGAATACCAATAAAATGATTCTTACTTTTTGCAAATCACATCTTCAACTTCGCCCCTTGAGAATCCTTGATGGTTGGTGGAGCATATAGCGATGCATGCCTGCCAAAGTGGCTCCCCAGACACCACACAACTAGTCCCGACAACTACCCTTTCAAGTATCACATCAGAAACTAGAGTGAATGTATCTAGGGAAGCATATGACAACACACGCATACCAAAGTGCGTACAACTAGAATTGTGGGTATTTGTTGTATTTTCATATACTTTTTATTCGCATCCGTTATCTCTTTTTGGCCTTTTACTTTCATTTGATCTTCCTTGTTATACAAATTGTCAAATTTTGTATCGTTTCTCATCTTCAGCTCCTTCCTTGAGAATCCTAAGTGTTTAGTGAAGCGCCTGGCGATGCACGCCCGCCAAAGAGGCTCCCCAGACACAGCCTCACTAGTCCTAAAAACTACCCTTTCGAGTATAATATCAGAAACCAGAGGGATGTGTTTGGGGAAGCGTATGACAATGCACGCATACCAAAGTGCCTCCCAACACAACTAGAATTGTGGGTATCTATTATGTTTCCATAATATATTTTTCTTTCATCCAATATCCTTGCTTTATCTTCCTTGCTGTACAAATTGTAAAATTTTGTATCTTTTCTCATCTTCAGCTCCTTCCTTGAGAATCCTAGGTGTTTAGTGAAGCGCCTGGCGATGCACGCCCGCCAAAGAGAATCCTGTCCTAAAAACTACCCTTGCGAGTATAATAGGCCCCAAAAACCCTTTCGGTATAATATCAGAAACCAGAGGGATGTGTTTGGGGAAGCGTATGACAATGCACGCATACCAAAGTGCCTCCCAACACAACTAGAATTGTAGGTATCTATTATGTTTCCATAATATATTTTTATTTCACATCCTTTATCTTCCTTGCTGTACAAAATTGTAAAATTTTGTATCTTTTCTCATCTTCACTCCTTCTTTGAGAATCCTAAGTGTTTAGTGAAGCGCCTTGGCGATGCACGCCCGCCAAAGAGGCTCCCCAGACACAGCTCACTAGTCCTAAAAACTACCCTTTCGAGTATAATATCAGAACCAGAGGGATTGTTTGGGGAAGCGTATGACAATGCACGCATACCAAAGTGCCTCCCAAGACAACTAGATTGTGGGTACTTTTTCTCTTTCTGTATCCTGTACTTTCACATCCTTTATAGCTATTTATATATTTTTCCTTTCATTATACTGTTTGTTCCAGTTTTTTTCATTAATCTTCTTTCCTTTTTATATAATCTTTGTACCTCTTTTTCAACATCGATTTGATCTTATTATTTCCTCACTTTTTATCTCTAATGGGAACATGCAAGGGTGAACATCAGAAAGCATAAATACACAATGAAGGCAACAAAACAAAAATTAAGTACCAATGCAGTTAATCTATGACATGACTCACTATACAGGTGCTAAATCAACGCTCCATCACACATGATGAATCCAACATTCAATTCAAAATGCACAAGACTTGGTCGAATCCGCAAGTGTATACAACTTGTAGGAACATCACTGGCACAATGTAGGTATCCGTCCTTGATAATCACTGCATTCTATCTGATGGCAACGAAATATGAAATCTCCAGAATAACAGTAGCACACTCCCACAGAGTGTGGTAGAGGGATAGCTTTCCCTCCAACCTATGACATAAATGTTGTATGTAAAATTGAAACTAGACATGTAGGTATAGATTAGCCGGAAGGGGGGACATCTACAGTATACAATGATGGTAACATGAGAAGAAAATCTTCATTACTAACCAGTACCGCTGACTTTTGATGAAACAAATTTGAAAACAAATTGTATTTACACTAGAATAATGACAACATTATATGGCTGCGATACTAAGCGTTATATTGGAATAATGACAACATTATATGGCTGCGATACCAAGCGCAGAATATAGATTTAACATTGCTCTTTCTAGCAAGATAAAAGTCGCTGTGGCTTCATGAATCCAGCCGCCTAAGCGTGTGATAGTTGAAAAGAGTTTTCAAAGTTACCCCTTAATTGCAAGTAATACCTAAAAAACAAATATCATCGAAAAAGCGTTCCAGTGGATCAGTAGTCAGGTCTAGTAAATCTTCAGAAATACTATCGTTGAATTAAAGCAATGACAGTCATTTGACTGGATGAAGATTCGAGGAAAAATAAAGCAAATAATCAAAAATAAATAAATTAGGTCCGAAAGGGGGTAGGTGAGACTACATACAAAACGTACAACCCCATGGAAATGATGAAGTATACCACATACTGTTCTTCAAGGACGATGGGTTTGATTAGGAAATTTGATAAGTCCAGAACTGCCACGGTGAAAATCCAAAAACTACAAGTACTAGTTCTCAGTGTTGAGATCGAGGAAACGTTTCCATATATCAGTGACTGGTCCAACAGATCCTCTGTGATCGATTAATCAGGAGCTGCAAAAAAAATTTTACAGTATCAAAATTTGGGGGAAATATGGGAATACTAATAAAAAGATTCTTACTTTTTGCAAATCACATCTTCAACTTCTGCCTTGAGAATCCTCGATGGTTGGTGGAGCATCTAGCGATGCATCCCTGCCAAAGTGGCTCCCCCGACACCACACAACTAGTCCCGACAACTACCCTTTCGAGTATCACATCAGAAACTAGAGGGAATGTGTCTAGGGAAGTATATGACAATACACGCATACCAAAGTGCTCCTCAGCAACTAGAATTGTAGGTATTTGTTGTATTTTCATGTACTTTTTTTCCGCATCCTTTATCTCCTTTTGGCATTTTACTTTCATTTGATCTTCCTTGTGTACAAATTGTAAAATTTTGTATCTTTTCTCATCTTCAATCCTTCCTTGAGTAATTCTATGTTTTGGTGAAGCACCTGCGATCCGCGCAAGAGTCCAGCAAGCTCTGTCCTCCGCCAAATGAAGCGATGACAATGCACGCATACCAAAGTGCCTCCCAAGACAACTAGAATTGTGGGTATTTATTGTGTTTCCATAATATATTTTTCTTTCACATCCATTATCTCTCTTTGGCCTTTTATCTTCCTTGCTGTACAAATTGTAAAATTTTGTATCTTTTCTCATCTTCAACTCCTTCCTTGAGAATCCTAGGTGTTTAGTGAAGCGCCTGGCGATGCACGCCCGCCAAAGAGGCTCCCCAGACACAGCGTCACTAGTCCTAAAAACTACCCTTTCGAGTATAATATCAGAAACCAGAGGGATGTGTTTGGGGAAGCATATGACAATGCACACATACCAAAATGCCTCCCTAAACTACTAAAAATGTGGGTATTTTCCCTCTTTCTTCATCCTTTTCTTTCACGTCCTTTATTAATACCTCACTTCTTATAATAACAGTCAAATGAAAGGCAACACGCAAGATGGAGCATAACCAGAAACCGCATGCAGCAAACATGCAAAGATATGAGAACAATCGAATAGGGACACAACAAAATGATAAGAAGCAACAAATAATCATTTGAATAGCGAACCTAAACATGCAGTATAGACATGACTCACTATACAGTTGCAAAATCAACAATCCATCACAACTTAACAAATCCCACCAATCCCACCATCTAATCCGAAATGGACACGACTCGATCGAATCTGCGAATACACAAGACTTGAACGAACATTGAAACATCACCAGCATGATCGCTGTGGCCGATACTCCCTATAACTATACACTTTCTTAAAAACAATGAAACTGATGTACTCACTAAGAAATCGAACCAAAGAAGACTAAAACTTTTGTATCACATACCGTTATTCAGCGACGAATTTGGGGAACTTGACAAGTACAAAACCTGTCGATATTCGGTGTTTGCATAGAAGGGCCGTTCCACAAAGCAGCGGTCTAGTAGATCCTCGATGACCTCTGGTGCTCGATGTTTGGATCCAAGAAGCGTTTCCACATGTGATCAACCAGATCTAGTAGATCCTCAAGATACAATCGTTCAATCAGGAGCTGTAAAAATAATTTTGCAGTATCAAAATTCGGGGAAAATATACAAAAGCTAATAAAGATTCCTACTTGTCTTGTTATCACATCGTCGACTTCTGCCTTGAGAATCCTAGGTGTTTGGTGGAGAGTATGGCGATGCATGCCTGCCAAAGTGGCTCTCCAGACACCGCACCACTAGTCCAGAAAACTTCCCCCGAGTAACTGGACATCTAGAACAGGGTACGTATTGAGAATATTTCAATACTACTAGGCAAGTCATTTCTCAAATACCGAAATTATATCTAGAGGGCCGAATCTTTAGTTCATTTTTCTCATAATTCGACCATATCTGTCCGATGAAGTAGCGTACAATAAGTTTTCATGGGTGACTTTACTGCGACCATTTACACTGTGACTGTTCATTTAATGATTTCGTTAACTTTCCCTTTCGAAAAATGGCTGTCCGAGGAAGTAGCATACTATAAGTTTCTACCTTAAAATCTGAATTTCTAGGATCCAAATTTGCGTTGATGGATGATAAAAAGCCGATGTTTAAAAGAGAGTGACTTCATAATGCAACTGGAGTTTTGTTGAAACGACAAGTTCTTGCTAAGAGTAACGCTTTTGAAAATTCTGAAAAAACTCTTAATGAATTTCGATAAGGTCTAGTACCCTTAGTGTGTATGGGAAAGGCAAAAATAAACTAGTAGAAGAAGGACGGAATATTATTAAAAGAAAGATAGTAACCAACAAATGAATTTTTTCTTTTTCGTTTTCAGAGTTTCCCCCATTTCGCATAAAAGCCCTCTCTTCAATTTCTGCGACCTTCCAACTGTTCCCTAACTAAATAAATTGACGAATAACTGTCTACTCACAGAACTCTTATGGAGTGAGCTATGCTTGGTCTCAAGCTGAAGACAAGTTAAATTAGGAAAAATTGAATAAAAATTAGAAATTCAACAAAAATATTTTACACGTACAGGCTAAAATGAGACTGGGCTGGACATCATGTGTGTGGACTGAGATCAACAATGGACTCAAAAAAAGGAATTTCTGAGGGACTGAGATCAACAATGGACTCAAAAAAAAGGAATTTCTGATGTCTTATGTCCGCAGATGTACAAAAAATGAACTTTTCCACAGAACGGCAGCTAACTGGAGTGAATGGGCCAGGTTAAGGATAACAGGGCTCTGCTCGTACTACAACCACTTTATAATAACCCCCTACCCAGTATCGCGGGAAATAGTGACTCAGAATTGGACTTTCACCGACACCTCCTGCTACCATACATTTTCTCAAAAGAACGATAACACTCACGTACTTACTAACAAACTGAACCCACGAAAATCGAGACTACACTACGTGCCGCTTTCCACGTTACGATGAATTTCGGGAAATTCGAAGAGTCCACAACTTCCGTGTGGGAGAATCAAAAATCTTCTGGTATTCTGTGTTTGCAAAGAAGCCCCTTCAGGATGGCAACGGGGAAGTCTAGTGGAGGTAGTCGTTCTGCTAGAACCTGAAAAAATAATTTTAGAGGGATAGGTAAAACGAGATATAAAACTTCCAATCCCGTGAAAATCCAAATTATACCAAATATCGTTGTCCACAAGATTCGACAGATCCAAAACTTCCATTGAGAAAATTCGAAACGGCTGATATTCGTTGTTTGCATCGAAGACGCGTTTCCACGAATCATAACGGTCTGGTCTAGTAGATCTTCAAAGGTATACGATTGTTCAGCCGAAATCTGAAAATAATTTTGCAGTATCAAAATTCGGAAAGAAAAAACGAGTGCTAATAAATTACTCATGAAGGTAACTAAGAAGTACGCCAAAGAAATATTGCCCCCCCCCGTTTCTTTTGTAATAAACCTGAAGCTCGAAATTATGGCCATTGCACGACATTTGAATATAGGATCGTTCAGCCAACATCTGAAAAAATTATTTTGCAGTATCAAAATTCATGAAAAAATATGAATGCTAAAAAATGAAAATGGCTCGTGAAGATAACTAATAAAGAAGCCAAAAAAATTTCTCTGCATGTTGCCCCCCCCCCTTTCTTCTATAATAAACCTGAAGCTCGAAATACAATATGGTCATTGCACGACAAGGAATACTGCGACTGGATCACGAGATAGATAAGGAACCTACTGGAATTTTCCCAGGACTTTCTACCGGTATGAGACTTTCCGCCAGTAGCTCACTAGAATCGTCCCACTACAGGACTTTCAACCAGTGATTACTAGTGGCACCAGTAGCCTGCTGAAATCATCCTACTATAGGATGTTCGCCAACAGTTGATACTACTGGAATCATCTCAAGATCGAAGGATCCTAACTGGTTCAACCTGAAAACAACCCCCAAATGACCCACGACGAAGGAACCGATTGGATCGTAACCGGAATCATCCTATGAGACTTTCTGCCAGTAGCTTGTTGGAATCGTCCCATTACAGGACTTTCGACCAACAGTGGTAGCTACTGGAATCGTCCCAGGACTTTCCACCGGTATGAGACTTTCCGCCAGTAGCTTACTGGAATCGTCCCATTACAGGACTTTCAACCAATGATTGCTACTGGCACCAGTAGCCTGCTGAAATCATCCTAGGATGTTTACCAACAGTTATACTACTGGAATCATCTCAAGATCCAAGGATTCTGCCTGGTATCATCCTATACTGTAACCTAAATAGAACCCCCTCCTCCCAAATGGCCCGCGTACAACAGCCTATTTGAAAAATCACTGTAGAGTGCCCCAGCATCATTAAGAGAAGTTTAAAATAAAAAATAATTTCCTTTTCGAAAAAATTAAGATTACTCACTCGATTGCGACCACTCCCTTGCCACTTTCTCGTAACCTGCTTAATTTTGATAAAATCTGTAATTCCATCGGGCCATCTTGAAATTTTTCGGCTAAAATGATGTATTTCGACGTGTTGAATGGAAGTTGTGTCTTACTACCCCATAAGTCGTTACCAAGGAACGCACATAACTTCGAAAGAAAGGGGAAAAGTATTTTAACGCAATTGAGAGCATTTATGACCTTTTATGCTCTTCAACTCGTCGTTGGGGGATTCTAACAACGTGGGAAAAAAAGTTGTAAAATGATTAATTAGCGCAGAATAGGCAAGTTCTAACCGCCCACTGTATTATGACCCTGAAGAATTATATGACGCTTTAGTTGAAATTAGCGAAGATGTGAATTTTGAAGCCAGCTAGGTGCAAAGTTGAGACATTATCCCAAAAAATGCTATTTTATGGTATTCAGTTTTAACCAAATCAACTTGATAAGCAAAGCATTGCAGAAGATTATCAATATGAATATTTCTGACGCTATAGCAATGCTTAAAAATACGGTGACATTTTTAGAAAACACCCGTTCTGATGAAAAATACGAAGAAATTATTTGTGAAGCCGAATTCTTAGCCGAAAGTTTGAACATTCAAAAAACATTTCCTGCGGCCATAACTACGAGATTACGAAAAAAAAAAAATAGAAAATTATACGAAGCCTCTGATGAGCCTATCGTAGATCCCGAAGAAATTTAAAATTGTGTTGTTACCTCATCTCGTATGCTGTTACCGTATCTGTTAACAGGGACGAGACTATGGGGGATTGTAGCGGGTTGAACTACCCCTCTCATAATTTGGCAGACAGCACATTTTGAAACTGTTCATTTGAATTCAGAATATTTTAATTTTTCTTCTCCGCCCCCCCCCCCCAAAAAAAAACGGAGAAGTCAAATTTCATCTCAAAATTGAAGCCAATTAAGACATACCTCCAATCGATTGTGGGAGAGGAGCCTCTTTCGGATCTTTCGTTATATGGAAAGCGAGATAGCGAAGGAAGTAGACCCAATCGACACAAATAACATTACCCACGAATTTGCTCAAATAAAAGCTCAAAGTTATGATACGTTAATGTTACAACCGATAATGTTGTGTTTTAAATTCGATTCTAATAAGACTGGTTAAATTTTACCAAAAATATCCTCTTCGAAAATATTGAAAAAAATTAATACAGATTTTTAATGGTCTGATATGAGCGCTTAATTTGGCAGCCGGCCAATTGTGAAACTGTTTATTTGAATTTTTCGTTTTGTAAGACCGCTAGTTTTTTTTTTCGAATAAGAAATATTTCTATTAAAAATCGGCAAATTTTCAATTTTTTTACAAATTTTGTCGGTGAACAGCTTAAAAATAAATATTTGTCCGCAAATTTTTCTTCTCCAGCACCCCTCCCCCAGCTTGCTTCAGCTACAGTTTCGTGAGCGTTCTGTATAATATGCAGCCCAAATAAGAGGGAAGAGTGCACGGAAAAAGTGGTAAAAATAGTTTTATGGAGAAGGCCAAGATTCAAAAAGAAAAAAAAAATTAAAAACAAAACTGAACTATGGCCATTACTCTCTCTGTAACGATACACTTTCCTAAATTACCGTTAAAACTGACGTATTCGCTAATAAATCGAACCGAGAAACCAAAATTGTTAGACCACATACCGTTATTCGGCGACGAACTTTGGCAAACTTGACCAATCCGAAACTTCCTCAGAGAAATTCCAAAACCTGCTGGTATTCGGTGTTTGCATACAGGAGAAGCGCTTCCCCGAGTCAATGATTTAGCAGATCCTCATGATCCTTCAATCTGCATCAAAATTCGCAACGAAAAAAAGCAAATTAAAAATTAAGTAAATGAATTCTATCTGAAAAGGGATAGATGAGACGATAGACAAATGTTACAAACCCAAAAACCACAGTTGAGTGGCCCAGAAACATCATGTGTGTGGACTGAGATCAACAATGGACTCAAAAAAAGGAATTTCTGATGTCTTATGTCCGCAGATGTACAAAAAATGAACTTTTCCACAGAACGGCAGCTAACTGGAGTGAATGGGCCAGGTTAAGGATAACAGGGCTCTGCTCGTACTACAACCACTTTATAATAACCCCCTACCCAGTATCGCAGGAAATAGTGACTCAGAATTGGACTTTCACCGACACCTCCTGCTACCATACATTTTCTCAAAAGAACGATAACACTCACGTACTTACTAACAAACTGAACCCACGAAAATCGAGACTACACTACGTGCCGCTTTCCACGTTACGATGAATTTCGGGAAATTCGAAGAGTCCACAACTTCCGTGTGGGAGAATCAAAAATCTTCTGGTATTCTGTGTTTGCAAAGAAGCCCCTTCAGGATGGCAACGGGGAAGTCTAGTGGAGGTAGTCGTTCTGCTAGAACCTGAAAAAATAATTTTAGAGGGATAGGTAAAACGAGATATAAAACTTCCAATCCCGTGAAAATCCAAATTATACCAAATATCGTTGTCCACAAGATTCGACAGATCCAAAACTTCCATTGAGAAAATTCGAAACGGCTGATATTCGTTGTTTGCATCGAAGACGCGTTTCCACGAATCATAACGGGTCTGGTCTAGTAGATCTTCAAAGGTATACGATCGTTCAGCCGAAATCTGAAAATAATTTAGCAGTATCAAAATTCGGAAAGAAAAAACGAATGCTAATAAATTACTCATGAAGGTAACTAAGAAGTACGCCACAGAAATATTGCCCCCCCCCCGTTTCTTTTGTAATAAACCTGAAGTTCGAAATTATGGCCATTGCACGACATTCGAAGATAGGATCGCTCAGCCGACATCTGAAAAAAATATTTTGCAGTATCAAAATTCGGGAAGAACAAACATGAATGCTAAAAAATGAAAATGACCCGTGAAGATAACTAATAAAGAAGCTTAATAAAATTACTCTGCATGTTGCCCCCCCTGCTTCTGTAATAAACCTGAAGCTCGAAATACAATATGTTCATTGCACGACAAGGAATACTGGGACTGGATCACGAGATAGATAAGGAACCTACTGGAATCTTCCCAGGACTTTCCACCGGTATGAGACTTTCCACCAGTAGCTCACTGGAATCGTCCCACTACAGGACTTTCAACCAGTGATTGCTACTGGCACCAGTAGCCTGCTGAAATCATCCTACTATAGGATGTTCGCCAACAGTTGACACTACTGGAATCATTTCAAGACCGAAGGATCCTAACTGGTTTAACCTGAAAACAACCCCCAAATGACCCACGACGAAAGAACCGATTGGATCGTAACCGGAATCATCCTATGAGACTTTCTGCCAGTAGCTTGTTGGAATCGTCCCATTACAGGACTTTCGACCAGTGATTGCTACTGGCACCAGTAGCCTGCTGAAATCATCCTAGGATGTTTACCAACAGTTGATACTACTGGAATCATCTCAAGATCCAAGGATCCTGACTGGCATCATCCTATACTGTAACCTAAATAGAACCCCCCCCCCAAATGGCCCGCGTACAACAGCCTATTTCTCCAAGTAATGCAAATGAATCCGAAGCTGAATCATTAAGAGAAGTTTAAAATAAAAAAGAATTGTCTTATTGAAAAAATTAAGATAACTCACTCGATTGCGACCACTCGTGTCCCTTTGACCCTTTCTCGTAACCTGCTTATTTTTGATAAAATCTGTATTTCCATCGGGCCATCTTGAAATTTTCCGGCTAAAATGATGTATTTCGACGTGTTAAATGGAGGTGGTGTCTTACTACCCATAAGTCGTTACCAAGAAACGCACATAACTTCAAAAGAAAGGGGTAAAGTATTTCAACGCAACTGAGAGCATTTATGACCTTTTATGTTGGGGGATTCTAACAACGTGGGAAAAAAAGTTGTAAAATGATTAATTAGCGCAGAATAGGCAAGTGCTAACCGCCCACTGTTTTATGACCCTGAATAATTATACGACGCTGTAGTTGAAATTAGCGAAGATGTGAATTTTGAAGCCAGCTAGGTGCAAAGATGAGACATTATCCCAAAAAATGCTGTTTTATGGTATTCAGTTTTAACCAAATCAATTTGATAAGCAAAGCATTGCAGAATATCAATATGAATATTTCTGACGCTATAGCAATGCTTAAAAATACGGTGACATTTTTAGAAAACACCCGTTCTGATGAAAAATACGAAGAAATTATTTGTGAAGCCGAATTCTTAGCCGAAAGTTTGAACATTGAAAAAACATTTCCTGCAGCCATAACTACGAGATTACGAAAAAAAAAAAAAAAAAAATCATACAAAGCCTCTGATGAGCCTATTGTAGATCCCGAAGAAATTTAAAATTGTGTTGTTACCCCATCTCATATGCTGTTAACAGGGACGAAACTATGGGAGAGTGTGGCGGGTTGAACCCCCCCCCCCTCATAATTTGGCAGACAGCACATTTTGAAACTGTTCATTTGAATTTAGAATATTTTTATTTTTCTTCTCCACCACCCTCCCCCCCCCAAAAAAAAAAAATCGACCAACTGAACATTATCCACGAATTTGCTCAAATAAAAGCTAAGTTATGATACGTTAATTTTACAACTGATAATGTTGTGTTTTAAATTCGATTCTAATAAGAAAAGAGTGAACTTCATGATGATGTCAGAGGAGCTGGTTAAATTTTACCAAAAATATCCTCTTCGAAAATATTGAAAGAAATTGGTACAGATTTTTAATGGTCTGATATGAGCGCTTAGGGACGAAACTGTGGCCCCCGCCCTTCAATAACTTGGCAGCCGGCAAATTGTGAAACTGTTTATTTGAATTTTTCGTTTTGTAAGACTGCAAGTTTTTTTTTTTCAATTAAAAAATATTTCTATTACAAATCGGCAAATTTTCAATTTTTTACAAATTTTGTCGGTGAACGGTTTGAAAAGAAATATTTGTCCGCAAATTTTTCTTCTCCAGCACCCCTCCCCCAGCATGCTTCAGCTACAGTTTCGTTCTTGTGAGCGTTCTGAATAATTTGCAGCCCAAGTAAGAGGGAAGAGTGCACGGAAAAAGTGGTAAAAATAGTTTTATGGAGAACTGTGTAGTCTCCTGAATAAAAAAAGAAGAGGTACGTAGAAAGAAGGCCAAGATTCAAAAAGAAAAAAATTAAAAACAAAACTGGACTATGGCCATTAACGAAAAACTTTCCTAAATTACCGTTAAAACTGACGTATTCGCTAATAAATCGAACCGAAGAAACCAAAATTGTTAGACCACATACCGTTATTCAGCGACGAACTTTGGCAAACTTGACCAATCCGAAACTTCCTCAGAGAAATTCCAAAACCAGCTGGTATTCGGTGTTTGCATACAGGAGAAGCGCTTCTCCGAGTCAATCATGTAGCAGATCCTCACGATCCTTCAATCTGCATCAAAATTCGCAAAGAAAAAAAGCAAATTAAAAATTAAGTAAATGAATTCTATCTGAAAAGGGATAGATGAGACGATAGACAAATGTTACAAACCCAAAAACCACAGTTGAGTGGCCCAGAAACGCCATTAAAATTTTGAAACGAATTAATAATTCTGTTATAGGGAAGAAAATCAAAAATAATCACTCACCCAGTTGTGGCCATTCGTGTCTGTCTTCCATCAAACCATCTTTAATGTCGTCAGTTTCTTCATAAAGCACTCGAATAAGGCTAAAAAGAGTTATTACAGGAATCATATTGCTAATGTAATTTGAGATCGAGAAAGAGAAACAGTGAGAATTGGTAAAACTCAGGTTATGTGAAGTATTGATTTCACATAGCATGAGACTTCATTACGGCTGTTCTTTCATACTATTCTTATCAGACGCTGTGGCGTACTTATATCAAGTTTGTATGAGTGACTACTCTCTTATCAATCTGATTACTTAGGATTTAATTTTCGTGGGCAAATGATTTAAATTCAGTTCTCGAAAGAAATGAGTCAACTTTATTGTGCCAGAGGAGATAGATAAGTTAATTTTGAACGCAAAAGTATCCATGTAGAAAATATTGAAAATAATTATAGATTTCTAAATGACATTCTGATATAGTCACTCAGTACAACAGCCCTAATGAGCAGAAAGAGTGAACGGAAAAAACTGATAAAAATATTTTTATGGAATATTGTTGAGTATGTAGTCTCCTAACAAATTGGTGAAGCAACCAACCGGAAATTAAAAATAAAGTAAATGAATTCGAACTGTAAGGGGGTAGGCGAGACGATATACAAATCTCACAAACCCGTAAAATTTTGAATTATCACACCACATACCGTTCTCTAAAGTACAATGGACTTGGAATTTTCGACAGATCCAGAACTTGCTAGTTCAGTTAGGAGCTCTAAAAATAATTTCGCACCATCAAATTTCGGGGAAGATATACGAAAGCTAATAAAAAAATTCGCACCTATAAAGCAGCTGGTATATAAATCAAAAGTTTGTACATATAGGTATTCAGCATTGTTTTACCAGCAGTTATTCCTATAGAATCATCTCAGGACCCAAGTTTCTTGAGAACAGAAGTTGGATCTTGACTGGTATCATCCTACAGTCATTTGGCCTAAAGACAACTCCTAAATGACTCAGATATAACAGGAAATTCAGCAAGCAAAATGACAAACTGATATGAAAATGAATCTGAAATAAAAAACCACAGTCAAGTGACCCAGGAACGTCACTAAGAAAGTTTTTAAATAAGCTGAAGTTATTGTAGGAATCACTGCTGTTGTAATTTGGGATTGAGGTAAAACTTTACTGGGATTATCTCACAAACTCAGGTAAAGAGTAATTTTGACATTCAGACTTTTTTCACCGAATTTGAACACTTCTATTAGTAAAATGAGATTCCACAACGTCTATTCAGAATACTCTTATTGGACACTATAGCATATTGTGTAAGTTTTTATAAGTTACTATTTGTGCTCTGCTTTCGATCACTTATTAGAATTCAGTTTTTAAGAAAGTATGATTTAAATTTGATTCTAATAAGAAACGACTGAATCAACTTTATGATGCCAGAGGACTTGAAAGTCACTTTTTTTTTTAAATTAAAGTATGAAAGTATCCTCTTCAAAAATACTGAAATACCCCTTGCCTAAGGTAGTGTTGAAAAGAGACTTGTGAATCCCTGTACAGTTTTATTACTCAATTAAGGATGCTAGTTAAAGGAAATGTTAGAAGAGGAAAAAGCGATTTTAAAATCGCACTAAGAAGTCGAATCAAAGACGATCAAAATTTTTATACCACATACCATTATTCAGTGACCCCCGACGAATTCAAAACTTCTACGGAGAAAATCCAAAACTGCTAGTATTCGGTGTCTGCATATAGAAGCGCTTCTACGAGTCAACAGTCAGGTAGATCCTCGATATGATACGATCCTTCATCAAAAGCTGTACAAATAATTTTGCTATATGAAAATCCAAAAAGAAAAAAATAAAGCAAATTAAAAGGAAAGTGAATAAATTTGACCTGAAAAGGGGTAGGTGAGAATACAAATCTTACAAACACTTAAAAAAACATAAGTAAGTGGCCCAGGAACGCCATAAAAATTTTATTAAATATAATAATTCCTTTGTGGGAATTTGTTTTGTTGAAAATAAACTCATGAATGAATTCGATTTGAAATACAGCACATGAAAATGAAAATTATTACACCACATACCGTTATTCAAAGTACGATGGTTTTAGAAATCAACAGATCTAGAACTTTCATAGAGAAAATCCAAAAACTGCTAGTGCTCGATGTTTGCATTTGAAGCGTTTCCACATATCAATGGCCAGGTAATGCTTGGAGATATGATCCAATCAGGACCTATAAAAATAATTTTGCAGTATCCAAATTCGGGGGAAATATATGAAAGTTAATCAAAAAATTCTCACCTATAAAGCAGCTGGGGGTATGAATCAAAGGTTCATACACACACGTTTATAATATTGTTACTAACAGCTGTTGCAACTGGAATCATCTCAGGACCCAAGATCCTTAAAAACAGAAATTGGATCTTAATTGGTATCCTCCTGTAGCGTGATTTTTCGGCGATCAAAGAACAATATTTTTTTCTCTTATCCTCCATTTTACTTATTTAAATTCGTATCATTGTACACCCAGTTTTTTGATCTCTCCATTCAGTCCTACATCTTTTGAAGTCCACTTCTCCGAATTTCCGCCTATTGTACACTTATTTATTATATTCTGACTAATGATCTGTCTTTTTCGTCCTTTTTGATTGTTTTCCATCTTACCTGTACTATTATAGTTCTGCAGATTCCGAATATCACGACAATTAACATTGTTCAGCGTCAGCTTTCTTATTATTTCCTTAGGTTTATTATAGTTTCCAGTTTTTGGTGTCACCTTGTAGCGTGGGTCAGGTCCTGGAACAATGTGCGCTTTCCTTTTTCTTTTTTCTTTATTGAGTCTGGCGCTTTTGTATTTGGTCGCGTTTGTCGACTGCCTATTCGTCTTTTGAAGAGCCGGTCCAGCGATTGTTTTGCACAAGCATTTTTTCTTTTCTGATTTCTGGAATATCTATGTACCTATTCTTCCACATGTTCTCATCCTCCAAATTAATCATCCTGACAGCCTTGACCTCTTACAGAGTGCAACAGCTTCCTAAGAATTGTCCTGAGCCACTTTGTGTTCTTCCAGCCAATCTCCTCGCTTTATTTTCAAAATTTACATCCACCCTCTTGTGCCATCCAATCCGCTGGACTGGTTTCTCTCTTACCATCGATCCCTCTTCAAGAGCTCTGGAAAAGGAAGGGAAGTTTTTCCACGTGAGCTTTGCAGGGATAGGATCGATGGGAGAGATGGAGATTAGAGTTTGAAGTTCGATGAAGGCAGTCGGGAGTCGCGAGACGTAAAAGTAAAGTCGAAGCGGAGAGCTGGAGGATCGACGGGATCTAACGGAAGCCCTCGAGGGTGAGCTCGGTCGGGTGTTCTTCTCCACGTCGGGAGAAATGTTGTGAAAATTTTGTGTAACGTTCGTACCACGATTTTTTGGTTACTTGAATTTTCTCGGTCGATTGTATTGCCGAAGTCGGCTATGAGTAACTTAGCGCGATAATTTTACAATATTTAGAAACTTTTCGGCCCAAGTGGCGCGTCGGTTTGCCGTTACTCTAATCATTTGCCCCTGTGCGGGAATAATTTTTTTTTTGTCGCGAGATGATCGTTTTTCGGTGGCCTAACCGAGCACCGACCATGATGTCGTAACTTCATAATGGGACGGGGGCCGCACACCCCCGAAGTCAATGTGCGCTCCAGGACCTAACCACGCTACCAACCAGCCAATCATCCAAAGAATTGGGATTTTCTTCATCTCTGCTGCCGAATTTGTTTGTCATTCTTTTCCATTGATTTTTTTTTTTTTGTCTGCTTTGAATTTATTAATATTTTAATTTTCTGTACAATTTCAATGGCTTTTATGTTTCCGGTTTTTATTATGATTATTTTCGTTATTCAATGTCAAATTATGGGGTCATTTATTTATTAATTTTTTTTTTTTTTGTAAAATTTTTCATATTAATTAATTTTTGAAGCTCCGTGGGGGAGGGAGACCATTTTTCAAATCTTTTATAATAATTTGTTATACTTTTCCTATTTTTCGTGGATCGGGGGGCAAGGGGAGTGGTTCTACTCCCAGAAATTGGCAGCCTTATTTTCTCTTTCAGCATCCACAAATGAATTCGTCGACCAGGCCTGATCTTCGAACAACTTTGGATCTGCTGTGGTAATGTCCGTTTATATATATATTTTTTTTAAATTCTACTAATGACTTTTCTTTTTCAGTTTCCCTCATAGGGTGATGTCCCCCATTTCCCGATACGTGCAGAGTTAGTTTAAATTCGTCTTATTTTTTTTTTTTCTCTTGTTTTTATTTTGGCTCGGGGTTACTGCCCGTTTTGATTCCACCCCGGGCGTTATAAATAGGGTGTGTTTCCTTTTTAGAGGTTAAATTCACTTAATTATTTGTCCCATTCCTTTCTTCCCCTTTTTATATTTTTATTTCTCCTGTTCTTCCTTTTATTCCTCCTTTTGTTTTACAAGGAGTGTTGCCACTGCCTCTGGTTTATGGTCTGGGATGGCGGTGATGTTTATTTTTATTTACCTCTCGGCCCGAACCTTGCTTCGGGTATCGAAAGAGGACCTACCCCTGTGTGCTTCCTTTTTTTTTCTCCCTTTTTATAGTGTTGTGGTATCGTCCCTCACTCCTTTCCTGGATCGTCGCATCCCCCCAATGGGCCACAGTGTGGTAGTTTTCCTTTTCGCTGGTAGGATGGGAGTTTAACCTACTCAGCCTTTTTCTTTTTCTTTCTAGATTTTCCGTTTGTATGGGGATCGGGACCCCATACGGGGTCGAAAAACATTCTTATTTCATTTTTTTTTTTTTTTTTTTTTTTTTTTTTATTGGTCACCAAAGTCTGGGACATGACTGGTGGCAGTGCGTAATGCAAATTGTTCCTTTTTATCATCTCATTTTTTCCTATTTTTTTTTTCCTTTTTCTTTATCCTCCTTGTATTTCAATCTGTGTTTCGTGAATATCTATCTCGCTAAAATCTGATGGAAGGGAGGGAGTTTCATTTAACGTACTGCACTATTGGGGATGGGGCTGGTAAATTTCCCTGCTTCCCATGTTTTACGATTTTATTTTATTTTTTTTCTAATTTTATTCTCGTCATCTATGAACAGATATGCGTTAGAACCAACTTTCCCTGGTTCCCCTATCCCGACTACGAACATTTATAAAACACAGTGTTATCTTTCACCCCTAGTTGGTTTTCAGCGCTGACCATCTAGAGAGGTTGAATGAACTTCAAATGCAATTTTTACAGCTCTAATTCTTCTTTCTTAAACAGCATGTAGGGCTAAGGACTGGGTAGATGGCCCCCCCCCCACGGATGCTGCTTGGTGCACAGTCAACTTTTGTACAGTTTTTATGTGTCAATTTCCTCCCTCGGCCGAGGGATAGTTTCCTCTCTTTTTAATTTTATTTATTTATTTCTTTAATTGGTTTGCTTTGTACAGTACATTTTTGCCTCGCTTTTAAGTCTTAAGTTTTGATTGAGGCGAGGTGGTAATCTGAGACCCCTCATGTCTCAAAATTGCGCTAACGAGCTGGGTACCTGACATGAAACATCTTTTTTTTCTTTTTTTTTAGTATAATCGTATAGTGTCAGGTATCCTCTCCTCAATTCGGCCCCAGAATTGAGGTTGCCGGAATCCCTATTTCTGGGTGGGCTTTTTGGTGTCTATGTAACGTTGTTCCCAACCAGACTACAGCATTTGTCCTGTGCAAATGTCCCCTAAATTCTTTTTTTTATTTTTTTTAAATCTATTTCGGCTCAGTAGTCTGAAGATGTGGATATGGTTTGTCCCCCAGGGAATCTGGCCGACCTGCAAAGGTCTTCACCGACAAGTGCAGGAGGGGGCTAGTAGGCAAGTGGGCTGACACCTCTGGGTTGGTAGTGGACCCGACTGCTAACTCATGTCCAGCGCCCAGTTTTGCAGTGCAAGGTGGCTTGAGAGCCATACTTGTACCAGTTCACTCTGCCAGAACGTGTTTACCCAACAGACCTATCCACATGGCATAAAAGATAGATAGCCACATTAGTGAGGACGGATTCGGGACCCCCAGGCGTGACGCACTAATGTGGTGAAGTTCGTTAGCCGCTCCCTTTAGTTTGGCTTTTTTCCCTCACCTCTTCCTCAGATCATCTCCTCGAATCCTCACATTCCATTTGGATATTTTCTTAGCATTAATATCGGTAGATTTCACTTTCTTGACCCCATTTTAATTTAAGTACACAAATGTTTTGAGAAAATATATCTTTCATCCCCCTTGATTTTGTTCATATTCGTTGCCTGATAGAGAGGTCACGTTGATCTAGTGAGTTTAGAATATTGCATTCTAACAAGTTATCTTTCTCTTGTGTGTTGGGCTCCTTTTTGTTTTATTTATTTTTTTGGTTCTTGCTTTCTAAATTGGTTCAGTCGGCGGACCTATAGTCCGACTTTGCTTGCCCTCCTCTAGTCGGTGAGGAGGCCTGTGAGAATTTTTTTTTGCTATATCTCCCGACCCATCCCTGTCTCCTTTCACGAGGGGATGGACCGACTTTTGTGGATGAGGTGTCGCGGACGTGGTGTGGGAATTTCTGTACCCTCTCCTCCTTCTGCGGTTCGGGGCTCTCAGAGGTTTCCACGCTACATATATAGTATATAGTAAAAAAAAAATGGCGCCCCCGGGTGGGCCCAACACAATCTAACCTTTTGGTTAAAAGCCACAGTCTGTGTAATCTAAACATTTCAATTTACTTTTCAATTTCTTTTTTCTTTCCATTCTTCGAACTATCAGGATCCACAAGGTTTCCATTTTCTATTTAAAATTCGCTCTTCCTTCTATTTCTATACCCTCCAATGAATGCAATTTTCTAGCTTTCTTTTTCTGTGACCTCTTCGCTATTATGGCAGCTGTATATTTTATATCCAGTTTTTTTTTTTCTCTTAAGTAATATGTCCCGGCCCTCAAGGGGCAGGGTTGTATTTGGTTTATGTTTATAACCCCCATCGGCAGTCATGATAGGTCTTTCTTGTTATTTGTTTTATAACGTGTTCTATTTCCCTTTGGTCCTGGTAGCGTACTTTGACAGTGGTGTGCGCCCCCTGTCCCTTTGTTTATGCATTGTATTTATTTTACCTTTTTCTGTTTCGTTTGTAAAGCCTTCTCCTAAAGGCATATCTTTGCTGCAATTCTCATTTACTTTCTCCTAATCATTGTCTTTATCTCTTTCTATAATTTTTAATCCTTATAATCGCATCTTGATTCCTATATTATGGAACTGCGTAGTGGCAAAACCGTGCCAGGAAGTAGTTTTAGACCACCCGTATTACCTAGTGTTCCTGCCCCCGGGGCAGCTCTGATAAATCCAAGTATTATTAGCCCCTCTTCTCACAGCTCTGCACTTGTGCAAGATAGACGCAGGCGCATGAATGAGATGTCGCTGCATGAGAGGCAACTGTTGGCTAGGTCAGCTAATCCTGCGCACCAGCAGCCACTAATTGACAACCGAGCAGCATCCGCTTTTCCTGCTATACGCCCATCCTCTGTTGCTAGGTCAGTAGCCCCAAGGAACTGTGCTAGTGCCAATGAGGATGCTATGTTACGGGAGCTTGCATACCTTCGTGGTAGAGTAGAGCAGTATGTAGCGTGATTTTTCGGCGATCAAAGAACAATATTTTTTTCTCTTATCCTCCATTTTACTTATTTAAATTCGTATCATTGTACACCCAGTTTTTTGATCTCTCCATTCAGTCCTACATCTTTTGAAGTCCACTTCTCCGAATTTCCGCCTATTGTACACTTATTTATTATATTCTGACTAATGATCTGTCTTTTTCGTCCTTTTTGATTGTTTTCCATCTTACCTGTACTATTATAGTTCTGCAGATTCCGAATATCACGACAATTAACATTGTTCAGCGTCAGCTTTCTTATTATTTCCTTAGGTTTATTATAGTTTCCAGTTTTTGGTGTCACCTTGTAGCGTGGGTCAGGTCCTGGAACAATGTGCGCTTTCCTTTTTCTTTTTTCTTTATTGAGTCTGGCGCTTTTGTATTTGGTCGCGTTTGTCGACTGCCTATTCGTCTTTTGAAGAGCCGGTCCAGCGATTGTTTTGCACAAGCATTTTTTCTTTTCTGATTTCTGGAATATCTATGTACCTATTCTTCCACATGTTCTCATCCTCCAAATTAATCATCCTGACAGCCTTGACCTCTTACAGAGTGCAACAGCTTCCTAAGAATTGTCCTGAGCCACTTTGTGTTCTTCCAGCCAATCTCCTCGCTTTATTTTCAAAATTTACATCCACCCTCTTGTGCCATCCAATCCGCTGGACTGGTTTCTCTCTTACCATCGATCCCTCTTCAAGAGCTCTGGAAAAGGAAGGGAAGTTTTTCCACGTGAGCTTTGCAGGGATAGGATCGATGGGAGAGATGGAGATTAGAGTTTGAAGTTCGATGAAGGCAGTCGGGAGTCGCGAGACGTAAAAGTAAAGTCGAAGCGGAGAGCTGGAGGATCGACGGGATCTAACGGAAGCCCTCGAGGGTGAGCTCGGTCGGGTGTTCTTCTCCACGTCGGGAGAAATGTTGTGAAAATTTTGTGTAACGTTCGTACCACGATTTTTTGGTTACTTGAATTTTCTCGGTCGATTGTATTGCCGAAGTCGGCTATGAGTAACTTAGCGCGATAATTTTACAATATTTAGAAACTTTTCGGCCCAAGTGGCGCGTCGGTTTGCCGTTACTCTAATCATTTGCCCCTGTGCGGGAATAATTTTTTTTTTGTCGCGAGATGATCGTTTTTCGGTGGCCTAACCGAGCACCGACCATGATGTCGTAACTTCATAATGGGACGGGGGCCGCACACCCCCGAAGTCAATGTGCGCTCCAGGACCTAACCACGCTACCAACCAGCCAATCATCCAAAGAATTGGGATTTTCTTCATCTCTGCTGCCGAATTTGTTTGTCATTCTTTTCCATTGATTTTTTTTTTTTTGTCTGCTTTGAATTTATTAATATTTTAATTTTCTGTACAATTTCAATGGCTTTTATGTTTCCGGTTTTTATTATGATTATTTTCGTTATTCAATGTCAAATTATGGGGTCATTTATTTATTAATTTTTTTTTTTTTTTGTAAAATTTTTCATATTAATTAATTTTTGAAGCTCCGTGGGGGAGGGAGACCATTTTTCAAATCTTTTATAATAATTTGTTATACTTTTCCTATTTTTCGTGGATCGGGGGGCAAGGGGAGTGGTTCTACTCCCAGAAATTGGCAGCCTTATTTTCTCTTTCAGCATCCACAAATGAATTCGTCGACCAGGCCTGATCTTCGAACAACTTTGGATCTGCTGTGGTAATGTCCGTTTATATATATATTTTTTTTAAATTCTACTAATGACTTTTCTTTTTCAGTTTCCCTCATAGGGTGATGTCCCCCATTTCCCGATACGTGCAGAGTTAGTTTAAATTCGTCTTATTTTTTTTTTTTCTCTTGTTTTTATTTTGGCTCGGGGTTACTGCCCGTTTTGATTCCACCCCGGGCGTTATAAATAGGGTGTGTTTCCTTTTTAGAGGTTAAATTCACTTAATTATTTGTCCCATTCCTTTCTTCCCCTTTTTATATTTTTATTTCTCCTGTTCTTCCTTTTATTCCTCCTTTTGTTTTACAAGGAGTGTTGCCACTGCCTCTGGTTTATGGTCTGGGATGGCGGTGATGTTTATTTTTATTTACCTCTCGGCCCGAACCTTGCTTCGGGTATCGAAAGAGGACCTACCCCTGTGTGCTTCCTTTTTTTTTCTCCCTTTTTATAGTGTTGTGGTATCGTCCCTCACTCCTTTCCTGGATCGTCGCATCCCCCCAATGGGCCACAGTGTGGTAGTTTTCCTTTTCGCTGGTAGGATGGGAGTTTAACCTACTCAGCCTTTTTCTTTTTCTTTCTAGATTTTCCGTTTGTATGGGGATCGGGACCCCATACGGGGTCGAAAAACATTCTTATTTCATTTTTTTTTTTTTTTTTTTTACTTTTTTTTATTGGTCACCAAAGTCTGGGACATGACTGGTGGCAGTGCGTAATGCAAATTGTTCCTTTTTATCATCTCATTTTTTCCTATTTTTTTTTTCCTTTTTCTTTATCCTCCTTGTATTTCAATCTGTGTTTCGTGAATATCTATCTCGCTAAAATCTGATGGAAGGGAGGGAGTTTCATTTAACGTACTGCACTATTGGGGATGGGGCTGGTAAATTTCCCTGCTTCCCATGTTTTACGATTTTATTTTATTTTTTTTCTAATTTTATTCTCGTCATCTATGAACAGATATGCGTTAGAACCAACTTTCCCTGGTTCCCCTATCCCGACTACGAACATTTATAAAACACAATGTTATCTTTCACCCCTAGTTGGTTTTCAGCGCTGACCATCTAGAGAGGTTGAATGAACTTCAAATGCAATTTTTACAGCTCTAATTCTTCTTTCTTAAACAGCATGTAGGGCTAAGGACTGGGTAGATGGCTCCCCCCCCCCCACGGATGCTGCTTGGTGCACAGTCAACTTTTGTACAGTTTTTATGTGTCAACTTCCTCCCTCGGCCGAGGGATAGTTTCCTCTCTTTTTAATTTTATTTATTTATTTCTTTAATTGGTTTGATTTGTACAGTACATTTTTGCCTCGCTTTTAAGTCTTAAGTTTTGATTGAGGCGAGGTGGTAATCTGAGACCCCTCATGTCTCAAAATTGCGCTAACGAGCTGGGTACCTGACATGAAACATCTTTTTTTTCTTTTTTTTTAGTATAATCGTATAGTGTCAGGTATCCTCTCCTCAATTCGGCCCCAGAATTGAGGTTGCCGGAATCCCTATTTCTGGGTGGGTTTTTTGGTGTCTATGTAACGTTGTTCCCAACCAGACTACAGCATTTGTCCTGTGCAAATGTCCCCTAAATTCTTTTTTTTATTTTTTTTTAAATCTATTTCGGCTCAGTAGTCTGAAGATGTGGATATGGTTTGTCCCCCAGGGAATCTGGCCGACCTGCAAAGGTCTTCACCGACAAGTGCAGGAGGGGGCTAGTAGGCAAGTGGGCTGACACCTCTGGGTTGGTAGTGGACCCGACTGCTAACTCATGTCCAGCGCCCGGTTTTGCAGTGCAAGGTGGCTTGAGAGCCATACTTGTACCAGTTCACTCTGCCAGAACGTGTTTACCCAACAGACCTATCCACATGGCATAAAAGATAGATAGCCACATTAGTGAGGACGGATTCGGGACCCCCAGGCGTGACGCACTAATGTGGTGAAGTTCGTTAGCCGCTCCCTTTAGTTTGGCTTTTTTTTTTTTTTCCCTCACCTCTTCCTCAGATCATCTCCTCGAATCCTCACATTCCATTTGGATATTTTCTTAGCATTAATATCGGTAGATTTCACTTTCTTGACCCCATTTTAATTTAAGTACACAAATGTTTTGAGAAAATACATTTTTCATCCCCCCTGATTTTGTTCATATTCGTTGCCTGATAGAGAGGTCACGTTGATCTAGTGAGTTTGGAATATTGCATTCTAACAAGTTATCTTTCCCTTGTGTGTTGGGCTCCTTTTTGTTTTATTTATTTTTTTGGTTCTTGCTTTCTAAATTGGTTCAGTCGGCGGACCTATAGTCCGACTTTGCTTGCCCTCCTCTAGTCGGTGAGGAGGCCTGTGAGAATTTTTTTTTGCTATATCTCCCGACCCATCCCTGTCTCCTTTCACGAGGGGATGGACCGACTTTTGTGGATGAGGTGTCGCGGACGTGGTGTGGGAATTTCTGTACCCTCTCCTCCTTCTGCGGTTCGGGGCTCTCAGAGGTTTCCACGCTACACTCCTACAACCATATAGCCTAAAAACTCCCAAATAGCACAGGTACAACAGGTGATTCAGTAAGCAAAATGACTAATGGGTATGCAAATGAATCCAAAGCTGAAAACCATATTAAAAAAAGAATTGAAAAATTTTAATAGCAACTTATAATCATTGCTATTTACATCTCGGATACTTAGAAGAAGCGCTTCCAAGAATCGACGGTCTAGTACATTCTCAATAATAGGATCCATCAAGCAAAAGCTATAAAAATAATTTTGCTATATCAAAATTCTGGAGGGAAAAAAAATTAATTAATGCGAACTGAAAGGTAGTAGGTAGAGACGATATACAAATCTTACACACTCATAAAATTTAAAAGTATTATACTATATACCGTTATCAAAAGTACAATGGATTTGGAAATTTTGAAAGATCCAGAATTTTCACAGAGAAAATCCAAAAACTGCCAAAGCTCGATATTTGCGTGGAAGAAGCGTTTCCACGTATCAGCGGCCACCTCGCAGATACAATTGTGCAATCAGGAGCTGTAAAAATAATTTTGCAGTATCAAAATTCGTGGAAAATAAATGAAATCTAATTTATAAATTTTCACCTATGTAGCAGCTGGGGTAGGAATCAAACGTCTATACATACCAGGATACAGGATTATTACCAGCAGATGTTACTGGAATCATCTCAGAAATCCAGATATTTAGCAAAAGAAGTTGGATCTTGACCAGTATCATCCTATAACCAGTTGGCCTAAAAACAACTCCCAAATGATCCAGGTATAACAGGTAATTTAACCAGCAATATGACAAATTATTATGAAAATGAATCCGAAGCTAAAATCTGCAGCTAAGTGGCCCATGATCGTTACTAATAAAATTTTAAAGGAAAATAAGAGAATGACCAACACCCAAATGCAGCAAACATTCAAAAATATAACAACAAAATAGAACAGTCAAATAACAGGCAACAAGCCTAATGGAGCATAACCAGTATCTATATGCAGCAAACATGCAGAAATATGACGAGTAGGGAGTAGTGAAAAAAATCAAACAAATATACCAAAGAACAGGCAACAAGCAATCATTTGGATAGCAAACTGAAACATACAAAATCGACACAACTATACAGGTACAAAGTCACGACAATCATGAGGATCATGACTTGGGGAATGCAAGCATCCATCCAATTCAAAATGCACATGCCTTGATTGGATCCAAAAAACGTTAACCGCATGCTGAACATGTAGAAATATGATTAATCAACTCTGTAATGCACCAAATATAACAAGACAGGCAACAAGCAATTATTTGGATAGCGAACTTAAACATGCAAAATCTATATTACTCTTTATATGGGTGCAAAATCAAAACTTCATCACGACTCAGCGACTGCAAGTATCCAGTTCAAAATGCACTGGACTTGATCGGCGGATCTGAATACACACGATTTACATCACTAGCACGAAGTATCTCTCCTCGAAAAAATCTGAAGTAAAACTGATGGCAACGAAATTTGAAATTTCCAAAGTAACCGAGCCCCCACAATGTACCTCGATTTTCATTGGCTTCGAATACTGAGTGGGGCAGTGGGATAACAGCCGTTCTCTACCTGAGACACGTATGTCCCCGTGGCTGGATAAGTATAATGTAAACAAAATTCCCAAAATTCGTTTAGCGTCAGGTATAATGGCTGCGAAGACAATGGTCTGGCTTTCTCTCGAGTAACAGAGGAAAGGGAATCCATTAGTGGGAAGGGGGACAACCGCATTTCGACAAAGCTGAAAACAAGTAAACAAAATTTCCGAATCTAGATCAGACTGGGGAATTTGGAAACTACATACTCCGGCTGTAATCTTCATGAGGTATGGATATTATTTTGGTGCATAGTATGTCCAAAAAGTATCCAGCTCGAGATAAATTCCGCAACTCCATAGCGAGAACGTACCATTAGGAAGAGGATTTAAATTTTACCGAACACAGAAACATTAGTTAATTGGAAAAATTGCCCCCAGTAGAGAAGATTGAAAAAAGAATATATTGCTTTGGTTTTGGCTTGTTAACTTATAAAATACCATGTACATGGTATTTTATTTGGAAATTTCAAATTTCGTCGCCATCAGTTTTACTTCAGATATTTTCGAGGAGAGATACTTCGTGCTAGTGATGTAAATCGTGTGTATTCAGATCCGCCGATCAAGTCCAGTGCATTTTGAACTGGATACTTGCAGTCGCTGAGTCGTGATGAAGTTTTGATTTTGCACATTTGCACCCATATAAAGAGTAATGTAGATTTTGCATGTTTGAGTTCGCTATCCAAATAATTGCTTGTTGCCTGTCTTGTTATATTTGGTGCATTACAGAGTTGATTAATCATATTTCTGCACGTTCAGCATGCGGTTAACGTTTTTCGGATCCAATCAAGGCATGTGCATTTTGAATTGGATGCT
The DNA here is from genome assembly GCA_031841125.1 of Acanthococcus lagerstroemiae. Classification (NCBI taxonomy): domain Eukaryota; kingdom Metazoa; phylum Arthropoda; class Insecta; order Hemiptera; family Eriococcidae; genus Acanthococcus; species Acanthococcus lagerstroemiae. The sequence continues at coordinate 30,060,422 of CM063112.1, read as the reverse complement.
TGCATTCTCCAAGTCATAATCCTCATGATTGTCGTGACTTTGTACCTGTATAGAGTTGTGTCGATTTTGCATGTTTCAGTTCGCTATCCAAATGATTGCTTGTTGCCTGTTATTTGGTATATTTGTTTGATTTTTTCACTACTCGTCATATTTCTGCATGTTTGCTGCATATAGATACTGGTCATGCTCCATCATGCTTGTTGCCTGTTATTTGACTGTTATATTTTGTTGTTATATTTTTGAATGTTTGCTGCATTTGGGTGTTGGTCATTCTCTTATTTTCCTTTAAAATTTTATTAGTAACGATCGTGGGCCACTTAGCTGCAGATTTTAGCTTCGGATTCATTTTCATAATGGGAAGTATTAAATAGCACGAAATATAAAGTGTGATTGAACGAAATGTGAAGCCACGAAAAAAAAAAAAAAGTTTAAATTACGAGTTTTAAAATCGATATCACGAAATGACTTCCATACGGTATATTATGTTGTTTAAACACAAAAATTATACGTCATCGCGGATAACGTACAGACTCGTGGAGATAGGAGATCCATGAGTTTAAGAGGGATCCAATTTTCTATAAAAACGATCATTAAGAATTTTTTCGTAAGTACTCTAGAAACGCCATAGAGGGGAGCTCTGAGGTAATGCTCGAAAGGACGGATTTCAGGGCTTCGGTTGAGAGAACAAAAAAGAGTGGGCGTGTAAAAATTACCCTTTATTACAGTACATTAGGAATCTTTAGACCTATTATTTATGCGAATGACCCCATCGAGATCATCGAGGGGTTTCGAACTCAACGAATTCGTTTTTGATATCGGTTTGGCTCTTAATCCAAATTTGTGGCTCCTGAGGAGGGGGAGAATCGATTCATAGATTTTTATTGCTCCAAAATTTGATTTTGACATTAATTTGTGCGCAATTGTAAGTTTGTGGCAAGTATGATGGAGGCCGAGAATTTGAACTTTGTATTTCGGGCGCAGTAATATCGTGTCTCTTTTTTTCATTGTGTGTAGAAGGTATTAAAATTCCGGGCGTATTTTATTTTATCGTGTAAGTGAATTATACTGCGTTCTGAAGTTTAATTTTTTCTTCAAACTCTTTCTTTTTCTGTTTCGTACTTGTTACTGCACTTGTCATTTATATATTTCGTGCAAACCGCATATTTCTTTCGTGAATTCAACATTACCATTGTGGGCCGATAAATGGGTCCCTTTCATAATAATTTGTCATATTGCTGGTTAAATTACCTGTTATGCCTGGATCATTTGGGAGTTGTTTTTAGGCCAACTGGTTATAGGTTGATACTGGTCAAGATCCAACTTCTTTTGCTAAATATCTGGATTTCTGAGATGATTCCAGTAACATCTGCTGGTAACAATCCTGTATCCCGGTATGTATGGACGTTTGATTCATACCCCAGCTGCTATATAGGTGAAAATTTATAAATTAGATTTCATTTATTTCCCCCGAATTTTGATACTGAAAAATAATTTTTACAGCTCCTGATTGCACAATTGTATCTTAGAGGTGGCCGCTGATACGTGGAAACGCTTCTTCCACGCAAATATCGAGCTTTGGCAGTTTTTGGATTTTCTCTGTGAAAATTCTGGATCTTTCAAAATTTCCTAATCCATTGCACTTTCGATAACGGTATATAGTGTAATAATTTTAAATTTTATGAGTGTGTAAGATTTGTATATCGTCTCTACCTACCACCTTTCAGTTCGCATTAATTCATTTTTAATTTTTTTCTTCCAGAATTTTGATATAGCAAAATTATTTTTATAGCTTTTGCTTGATGGATCGTATTATCGAGAATGTACCAGACCGTCGACTCCTGGAAGCGCTTCTTCTAAGTATATGAAAACACCAAATACTAGCAGGTTTTGTATTTTCTTCATGGAAGTTTTACATTTGTCGAGTTTTTCAAAATTCGTCGCTGAATAACGGTATGTGGTGTAAAAATTTTGACGTGAGTTTTATCAGAGATGTAAATATTTTCAGATACCCACTGATCCTATCCCTCTATACCCTTTTGTTTCCCCATAATAATAAAAGTAATTTCCATTTTTTCTTTGTATTAATTTTTCCATTTTCCTCCTTATTTCTGAAAGTCCAATTGCGTCCCATCATACTTTTTCCATGCTTCTTTCAAATTCATACAATCATTTTTCTCCCGCTCGACAATTATAGTGTAAAATGTGGTTTTTTTTCTCTTTTCTTCCCTTTTCCCTTCTCCCAGCCTTCCCCTCCTTTTTTGTCCTTTTCATCTATCTTCTTGATCCTAATTTCGTTTTTAGTTTCTCTTTTTTCTAATCTTTCGTTATTTACCGTTGTAGTAGTTTTCCCCTTATTTTTTATTTTCGGCAGATGGTGCTTTAGTAGTCTTATACTCCCCTCGGTGGCTACCTTCCGTATTGGGATATATACCCGTACCTAAAATATGAATATTTAAGGTTTGGAAAGCATTTTCAAGTTCGTAAAAATCGTAATCTGATTTCAAAGTTCTTACATTTGGGGTTCCAAGATTATTTGTAATTCTCTTACCGGTCCGAGCTTCTTCTTCTTCTTTTTTTTTTTTTGTACCTTTGGCCCTCATTTGGTGAGGGGGAAGAGCCATAACCGCCCTCGCTGGCTAGTCTTTCCGGACGTTGCGGTGCCGAGCTTGGGTACGGTTTCTGCGACTTCGACGATATGGTAGTTTCTTCTGGGGGTGATGAAGCTATCCAGAGTGTGTTTTGACGCTGATTTTGACCTTGTATTGACTGATGTCGCCGTCTTCTTTGGGTTTCTTCCTTGGGTTCTCTGATCTCTTTCACTCGGTTTCTTTTCTATTAAATTCTTCGCAAATGCTTCGAGTTCGTGTACATTGTTCGGCTTTACTGGGATACTGTCGTCTGTTTCGCGAATCAGGACGTCTCCTTCGTCTGAGTCCCATACATGTTTTATTTTTCCTTCTCAGTGAAGTTTCTAGTCTGATCTCTTTAGATTTTCTCACCAGCATTTTCTTCTTTGAGAGGCTGTCAAGTTTTATGATGACAGCAGGAGGGGCTATCAAGTATATAGGTAGGAGCAGTTTGTAAGCTGAACCTTAAAAGCAACCTGATACGGTGGTTTTCTGTCAAATCGACGTTGATTTGATGGTTAAAATGATGTCTATTTAACAAATAAATGGACATAGATTTGACGGCGATTTTCACCTTGGCGGTTTCGAAACGTTCTTTATGCTCAAGTTGCGTCTGTGTCCCCACCAGGGCCGCATCGAAGAGTTTTTTCGGGGGGGGGGGGAATTGTGAAAGTCCCAACTGACTCAACTCAGAATCCCCAAGTATCAAAGAGAGAGAAAAAAACACTTTTTGACCTGTTGGATTTTTCCAACTGACTCGATTAAAAATTCCCAAGTATCAAAGCAAGCAAAAAAATAAACCTTTTAACTTGTTGGATTTTCCCAACTCACCTCATTGAAATGGTAAATTTTTTCAACTGCTGAGTGAAAAATTCCTCCAGGGGGAGTTGCCCCCCCCCTATCGGTACGTCCCTGGTTTCAACGTGTCAAACTGACGTCAACATGATAGCGATTTTTTACCAGTCAAAATGGTTTCGTGGGTGTGGGAGGCGCTCTGAGGATCAACTGGAAGTCCTTAGGCGTAATCAGGATGGTGTCCACATGATATACGTACTCCGAGATTCATCTTGCCTGCTATTTTATCCATTTCGGTCTATATTTGAGTGTTTGGTGGGCGGACTATATATGACACTGCTTTCGCGGTACTGAATTTTCCAGCCGGCATTTTTCTCGAACGTGCAAAAGTTTCAGTTGCGGACCGAGTGATAGAAGAAATAAAATGTAATCATGAACGCAGATTACGAATAATGTATTCCGGTCAGATCCAGCACCGGTGCGAAATAACCCTAGACGTGTATGCGGAAGCGTGGTACGAAAACTGCCGGCCGGAATAAACTAGGAAGCGGCTTCGTGAATTAAAAAACAGCGTCGCTGCCAGCCGAGTATGTTAAACAGTAGTTGCGAAAATGTTGCCTCCTTTTTTTCCTCGTCTTTTTTTTTTCTTCTTCTTTTTTTCCTTTAAACAGAATAACGAACTTCATTTACAATTCGTTGAAGTTCGACCTCCGGAATTAAATACCCTTATTATAAATTCATTGTTATGAAATCAGCATACCGAGACTTTTATCGCTGAAAATTATACCAAATTCTTCTGTTCAATGCACATTGCGTTCTTATTTCTCCAGGGTATTTTTTAACCTATCCGGAGCTCGGGTTCGCTCTCGTTTAAATATAGGTTTTTTCCTCCTCGTCTCGAAATAGAGCGCTTAACGAGGGATTTCCTCTTCGGTAAACCTGAACTAATCAGCTCGAACGAAAATTAAAAAGATTAATTACCGGGCGAGCTGAACTTGTGTGAACGTCGGGCGAATTAATACGAGCACTCGAATTTGCTTGGATCTGAAGCCGCGCTTTAGACTGATGCTGGGGCGCGAATTGATGAGAGAAAATTTTTAATTTACTGTTCACTAGGCAGGCGAAAAAGGTAAACAATTGAGCCTGGGCTTGCGAACGAGACGCGGGATAAGTAGGTACTTGTAGGTACTCTTCGCAGGCTCGTTTTTGTATTAACGTAATTATTCTGCGTCGACGAGAAGATTAACATCTGGCTCGGAAAACTAAAGCAAGTACTTACTTACCTATCCCAGTTTAAAACAGGATGGGAAAAGCCCAACTTCAACGTACGCTGTACAGAATTCGAGAATATTGGCGAACTTTTCATCAACCGCCTGGAAGTAAAAGTGGAACGAATAAGTCCTGAGGAAAACTTGCTGATCTTTTGATACACAGGCGGTAGAGTGTCCCATATTTTGCGACTTTTCTCAAATCCTATATGGGGTCATTCTACAGAAACCTTGATAGTTAATTCCCCCCCTCCCCGGTCAATATTATTACTTATTTTTTTCCCCCATGAAAATCATTTTTACGCATATAATAGAACATATTTATGAGGTTGAACCAACAGCATACTTCCTAGGGGAGGAGATAGATGGGGCTCAAAATGATTAGGATCACGCTGAAGGAATGGCAGCCCACGTTGAAGAAATTGTTGGCCATAGAAAGGAGTTCCTACGCGCACGCGCGCCTGTGTACTGTGAATACGCACCTCTACTCTTCCACACGCACATCACGCACTCGTATCAGTGCTGCTAGGTGTCCAGATTTTCCAGTTGATCTCCGGAATTTTCATCCTTCGACAAAAAATGTCCGGATTTCTGAGTAATATCCGGAAATTTTTGGAGAATCTGGATTTTCGTTGTTTTTCTCGTTTTGTGGGTTTGTTTAACTTCTGATTAGTTCCACATATTTTATCTGTGACTGACTGCATTTTGACTGCACTAAACTGGAGTAGAAAAAGTGTTTTCTCGTTTGTTTACCTTAATAATTATTCAGTTTTCCTTTCACCCAAAGCATCCTGTTTCAGAAACCAAGGTTGAAAACAAATCCACTAAAATTGGATTCGAATCAGAGTCCACGAATAACTATGTTTTTCTTTTGGATTCGAGTATGATTCGAGAACGACTCACGTTTGCTGTGATTCGAATCGGGCTCGAATAAATGGAGTAGATTTGTGGATTCGAATCCACGCCGACCGGTTCCGGCATTCAAATCAACCTTTCCAGGGTCATCTTTCATTTCTTTCGGATCCGCCATTGTAATCAATTGAAAATTCAATTAGAATATTTAAAATAATCATCTTTTTCCAGCGCGTTTTTGGTTAGTTTTTTTTCCCCCCGTTTTTCCCCCTTAAAATTATGGACTTTCAGTGCAAGATTCACAAAGAGACAAAAAAAAAAAAAAGTACAAATCCGACGAATCCACTAAAAAAATACAAATAATTTTCAGAAATCCATTACGTTCATTAGATCGAATTACTGATACGAGTCCATTCCTAATTTCTTAGCTCCCATTCAAATTCAATATTGAAGGAAAATGCTCCTGGACCATCGATTTATGCATGGTTCAGTTTTCCGACTGTAGAGATTAACTTCAATTTGATCTATAGTAATTTGTTTTGTGAGAGATTTAAGTGACTTTTAATTGGACATTTCTTTTTTCTGTTAGTCAGGCCCGGCGCTAGGCACGGGCAAAGCGGGCCCTTGCCCAGGGCGCTCATTTTGTAGGGGCGGCATATTGTTGTGACTTGATGTGTTACACTTGGCCATAATGGCCAATGGGCTTACCGCGAAGGCGTGATTGGTACCTCGTTTCTTTTGCCAGGGGCGGCACATATGTTCCTCTATTGCCCGAGGCGACAAAATCTCTAGCGCCTGGCCTGCTGTTGGTTTAATTTTGGGTTCATTATTTGGTAAAACTGATAACAAAACTGAATTCTGCATGAGATTTCCTATAAAAAACATTAATCTCCTTTTATTCCTAATCATTATTTTTTAGTAAATTGAACTTTAAATGCATTTTTTTTAAACAAAACTTTTTTTAATAGTTGTAATGTATTATTTTCAACTTATGAAACTCGGAAAAACATATTTTTTTACAATAATTGGTAAAACTGAACATGGATTATCATTCTACACTCAATTTTACGCTAGAAAATCTGAAAAAAAGTTTTTTTATTTTTTCACCCTAAGGTCTCTTTCCCTATGGACATGACATTTGTGTCCGGATTTTTCCGGATTTCTCTTTCCGGACGGTTCTCCAGATTTTGGCAATATAAATCTGGCAGCACTGACTCGTATTCACAAATTTCCGGTCTCTGGTGGAACCAGACTTTCGTAAATTCTTTCAGAGTGATTTATCGGATTCCTTCATCGTGGCTTTCATAATTCCTCTATTGCCACGATGATCGAAATGGGAAAAAATTCTTCACAAAATTGATAAAGTTTCACTGGATCTCTCGAGTTTGACCATAGGTATCTTAAAAAGTAATGAAACGATAAAGTGTGATCTGATGTACTTACCAATATTCATATTTAATTGCGATTATCAAAAATATGAGTTGCTTGCGGCATTCATCACAATACACCACGATTAAGGAATATCTAAGTAGGTAAAATCTTTTGTTTCCAGCACTTTTCTTAAATTAGGCGGTAATCTATTCAGAATTCGCAAAAAATCGTACGTGCACAGCACCTGACTGATAATAATACTTCAGGTTGGCTGTTCAAAAATATTTGTTCTGTGTCTATTTTCTGATTGGTTCAAATTTGACCACGGTTAAGGGGAAAAAAGCAAAAAACTCGTTTTCACGTATGGCTGCACTGATTCTGATCGAGTCTGAAACACATACTGCATTGTCAGCTTATTCACTGTACCTACTCAGAAAAACTGTACACGCGCTTCAGTTCCTCCAAACACACAGCGATAATGTTTTTAAAAAAATATTTTGTAGTCCAGTCCATGGTGAGGGACATCCATGATAAAGGAATTTTCGAGCATTTAAATCTCCACAATAGAGGTGGGGGCACGATACTTTAAATTAATGAAGGAGTAGCTTCTTTACGCAGGTTCAAGATGAGTAATTAACGTAATAAAAGTGATAGGAACGCGAACGCATGCAACGGAAATGACGTAGTAACGCTCCATCCCATTTAGGGAGATAGAGAGTGAAAGAGGGAGAGAGCGCGTATATTAAACCAAAGAAATTTGGCGGAAAACCTTTAAATTTGTTTTGGCGTGAATTGCTCAAATTTTTTTTTTAGTTGTTTTATACTTGTCTTTTGTAATTTACTTTCTGTAAAACACTCTACTTTCTTATGAGTTACCTATAGTCAGGCCCGTAGAGAGCCTCGCCAGACTGATTCCCCTCCACAAGGTTAATGGTTTTCTGTCGGATAACATTCAGTACACGCACCTACCGACTGATATAGCAACTCACACTGTCCGCGGTACCTCTCCTATTTTTTTCCCTTAGCATGTAAAAACGCTAAGAATATTTGAACAAAAATTTTGGATAGCTGTTTGGTTGAATTTCGAGTATAAAATTGTTTGACTCTATGATCTGGATTGATAACTTCTGCGCGAGCTCCAATGGAGAGACGGAGGGCTAAAAATTAAATTCAAGACTGCTGATGATTTCTATGTTTTTAAGATCGCTGATTCTGATTTTGTAGTTAATTTTTCAACCTAGCACCCTTCAATACCACTAAAGAGGCGTTACATATAAATTACAGAAATATTTGGAGATTATACTCGATTTATAGGTTCTTAAGTCACTGAGTTCGATTCTATGGTTTGAGCACCTCTGGTTGCGCACGCGATAGGTCCTGAAATCTCTTGTAGAATCAAATTCACTCACCTTGAAAACCTATGGACTGAGAACAATCTCAGAAAATGAGGTATTATCATTTGATCGTAACTTCTCTTGGTGATATTCAAGGCAGCCAGATCAGCCAAAAATCAAAATTAACGACCTTGAAAACCTACAAATTAACACCAGTCCTGGATTTCTATCAGACGTGCCTTTGCAATACTGTTTATTCCATTTAGGCCAATCTTTGTATCGGAAAATTCAGCCGGACGACTTACAACAGGTTTACAACGATCCAAACAAGCGAAATATCAAAGTGCCACCTCAGATCTTACAACCAAAGTCCCCTTATGAAATTAACCCAAATTATTCTGCATCGAGGACCAATCCCTAGTAGGACTTCAGTCTTTTGGGTTTGGGTGCATATCCATTCCAAAGTAAAATCGTTTTGGAAAAGCAGTCCTGACCTCTAAATTTGCCAGTACTATGTTAATCCCCCTTTCCCGATGACAAGTGGCAACTCAGTTTAATTCTCCTCAAGCTGAAACCCACAAGAAAAATTTGTACTTTTACCTTATATACGTATCGTATACTAGATAAAATTTCATTTTTTATCTCTCCGTCTCCCCACTTTGAAGCTCCCTCCAGGAGCTATGAGCCCAGATCGTGGAGTCAAACTATATTACATTTAAAGCTGATCTAAACTTCTATACCAGACTTGTGTTCAAATATCTTTAGCGTTATTACAGGACAAGAAAGAAAGAAAATAAATGTATTAAGAACATCAAAACTCCGTGTTATCTTTCATTAGAAGAGGGAGCTTATGGCACACGTTCCTCTCATCCGATGAAGTTGATATTTTCGGGGGGGGGGGGCTTTTTGAGTATCACACTTATTTTCATGAATTTCGGAAGATCTGAATAAATTCGTAAAATAAGGGACTCCTTAACCGGCAAGTATACGATACGTATATAAGGTAAAAGTACAAAACTTTCTTGTGGGTTTCAGCTTGAAGAGAATTAAACTGAGTTGCCACTTGTCATCGGGAAAGGGGGATTAACATAGTACTGGCAAATTAAGAGGTCAGGACTGCTTTTCCAAAACGATTTTACTTTGGAATGGACATGCGCCCAAACCCAAAAGACTAAAAGTCCTACTAGGGATTGGTCCTCGATGCAGAATAATTTGGGTTAATTTCATAAAGGGACGTTGGTTGTAAGATCTAAGGTGGCACTTTGATATTTCGCTTGTTGGGATCGTTGTAAGCCTGTTGTAAGCTGTCCGGCTGAATTTTCCGATACAAAGATTGACGTAAATGGAATAAACAGTATTGCAAAGGCACGTCTGATAGAACCTCCTGGACCGCATTCAGGATACTCAATTCGATATCGCTGATAATAAGCACGAGAATGCACTTATTTCTAAGATATAAGTCATTTGGAAAATTGTCTTTCGGGAGAAAGGCTCGGGAAAAATTCATTCGGGAAATTTACGAAAGTGGCTTCGGGGAAATGTCCGATAATAATCGGCTAAGAGGGTCATCCTATCCAAAAAGTCGACTTTATCCCCACCAATATACTTAGATGTTTAATGTATGGACTTTCAAAATTTTCCGTGAGGGCTAAATGAATCTTCTGAGGGTGTTTAGCACTTCTAGCACCCCCGCAACGTCCGCTAATGGTTAAGTATTGTCAAATGTTCCGCAGGCTTCTGTAGTGAAGGAGAAGGTAGCTCGGGTGCACTTGCAATTTCTAGATTTTCAGGTGGAGTTGGGAAAATCCAAAGAGTCAAAAAGATTTTTTTTTTCGCATTGATACTTGGGAATTGAGTTGAGAAGTTTAAAAAACCCTACAAGTCACAAATTTTTTTTTTTTGCTTCGATACTTGGGAATTTTGAGTTGAGTCAGTTGGGACTCCCACAATTTTACCCCCCCCCCCCTCCGGAAAAACTCTACGGTACGCCGTCCCTGGTATTGTGGTATCACGGATATCACCACTTGGGTATCCTCTTATCAACTTGAGAAAACTGGGGTCTAGGTTCTCAGTGCTTGTTATTTGTTCATTTCACCTTTCATGTTTGATTCTATTTACCGTGGATTAGAAGATTTGTGTATTCTTTTTGATTAAATGTAAATAAGAAAAGTTTCTCAGAGCTTAGCTTTTAGTTCTGGTTTTGTTTTGATTTTTATTAAAAGTTGATTGAACCCTAATAGTTCCAGTTCCGCCCTTTGTTTTGCAAATAGAACGAAACTAATATATTTTTTTAGGGCATTGGGTAGCCTACTGAAAGTAGTCAAGGTGAAAAAATACTCTCTACTTATTAATTATTTTGTTTTATTTTATGATTACCTACTCAGTTGTTGCTTCAGTTTTATTTTTGAAACAATCTTTCAAATTTGTATAGCTGTATTGAGATGTTGATCTAAAAATAATGTTGTAAATTATAGTCCTGTTCATATTTTACAAATATGATCAAATTCTTGCTTGTTCTTACTGATTCATCCAACGCTATATTCCTGCTCAGGTTTTGAAGTATGCAAGTTTTTATTTAGTCTAAAATGAACGTATCAAACACATTTTTCCTCATAGCTCAAATTTTGGCAATCTTTTGATAAATCAAATAATATTGACCACGAGGAAGTGAAGTTGTAGAAAAATACTATCCATTTAAACGAGTCCCATCTAAATTTGTTGAACTTTTGATTCAAGGTGTGACACCCTGTATATTACTTGTGAAGAGGACCAAGAGGACACCCTGTATATAGGGACTGACCACTGGAAGGAAAGGAGTGTTTCTACGCACAAGTTAGTGTAAAATTTTGACTTGGAACCAAGTAAACATTGAAAAAGCCGTGTGGTTAGGTTTTGGCCGCCTTGAATCACAATTTCGTCCAACGTGCATCGTAATCATTACACGAGGCTGCCCTTTGTTTACCTAAAAACTGCTTTTACTGCGTTTTTTGGAACTGACTTCAATATTCATAAATATTGAAGTATAAAGTAAAATAATATTTTTACATTTTAATAAAGGGATGCAGATGTGTTGGGGGAGGGATACATCACCTGATTCCAAAGAATACGTGGACTTCTTGCATTTTGACAAATTAACTCTCATACGTATACTTGAACTCTCTCTCTCTCTCTCTCTCTCATTCCAGGTGGATAGTGAGCCGCTTACAGTGAGTTACTCGATTCACTTAGATCTCAAGAATCGAATTAACGCTACTCATAGAACCTCACTCATTTTCTTGAACTTTTTCCGAGTTGTTACCGGGAAGACTTCGCGCTTTCCCTTTTATCAACTTTAACCGCTTGGAAAGTTTGCGCTCAAAAAGCAAACCCAAATTTCGCGCTCCTTTTGCACCGATGACTTCCAGCGCGAATGCGAGCAAGTAAACTCGCTGTGTAGAAAGCAACGCAACTATATAACGCATCTGGTCGTAACATTTCCTCTTTCAGTTTTTCATTTTCCTCTGCTGCTGCAATCTAAATACACCCGAGTGAAGTGAAATGCGGGCGCGATATCTAAGTTTTCTTCGTTTATTTTTCACGTCAGTTAAAATCCTACCTTCATGCGCTTGACAATCGAAAGATAACTACTCGTACACGTGTTTTAATTAAGCTCTCCGTGCAAAAACGAGAAAATCTCCTTTCCACGACTCGTTCGCGAGTACGTTCACTTTCGAAGTGGAAAAGTTTTCAATTAAGAAATTTTAACTCCAGTCGCACAGTCGTCTATATCGCGTTCGCTATGTAGCGGAGGAAAAGTCTTTGAATATGTATTTGTCATTATACATATATGCTCATTTACGTGTACGTGAAAATGGAAATGGAAATGGAAACTCGCGCGCAAGAAGTAAAAAAAGAAAATGCTCCCGTAATCGAATTGAAGTGTTCTGGGCGCGTGTTTACAGTCGCCCCGGCGAACTCAATTTGCATCCTCTTCGGGTTCTCCGTCGACCTGAATATGTATGACACCGAGTAATGAATACATGAACTTCGGAATGCGGTATAATTACAACCGGTAAGATGTTTCGCTGCAGTCTGAATGGCGGCCACGCTTTTCACCTTCGAAGTCGACGGATTCGAGATTCATCAATACCGGCAGCAGAGGGAGCGAAAAGGGGCAGGAAAATTCTCAACACGAATCACGTTCCGTGTAGCTGGGCTTGAGGAAAACTGCATTATCTTTTCCAGCGTCGTCAGGATGCAAATTTTCATCGAAATACACTGGAAGAGTATATCGCGAAACGACGAAGAAAGCCCAGCCAAACAAAGTACGGTAGTAATAGCTTTTCCGTGTTATTAACAAAGTAACTTTGAAATAGAAAATAACTTTGCAATTTTATATGATAATGTAGCGTTTGTTGTTCGAATTTGTGACAGTGTGGTTGACGACGGCATTTAAACCGACACTTTGTGGTTCATTAAAGATTCATTGTATTCGACGGGCGAGAATTCGTTATTGACTCGCGAGAGCAGGAAACAAATTTCCGCCGCTAATATGGAAGAAATACCGAAATGCTCCGATTCCGGTGCTCCTAACTCGCTTTTCAACCTGCAAGTGTGCGTGTAAAGGTGAGCCAGGCTGATTGGATTTATGGCTGGGAAATTTGTACTCGCGAATCCGGATGTTCTCGTATTTCATAGTCAACTGATAGGTTCGGAGGAGAAAAATCTCCTTTTTTTTTTTCAACTTGGGGATGTGGACTAGCGAAGCCTACCTGTTTTGAAAATGAATCGCGAAAATCTTCCGTAGAGACCACTTACCCTTTATTTTCCCCGACGCTATTGTACCTAATTGTTTAGCTTTTATGATTCTTTGTAATTAACATTTTCATGTCTTTGCTTTGGCACATCGAACAAATTTCAAAAAACGTTACTTTAAAGCTTTACTTTAGCGCCCGTAACGCTCCCCCTGCACAAATTCATTGGTTGACATTTCCATGGAAATTTATTTTCGTTTCTCGAAGCCAGTCAGTATGATTTAGCTCTTCGTGATAACAATTCAGTTCAGCGGCTGATATTTCTATGGAAATTGCTATTAACAACATGGCTGCAGACTGCGGTCGCGCAGCAACAATTTCATTATGTCTAGTCGAGAGTCAAGATGCGTACTTTTTTCCGACCTTCCTCGAGGAATGAGGTTACTTGTTTTCTTTTCTTTTCTCATTTCCAGTTCAGTTCAGTAGTGAGTATTGCGTGAAGCCAATCCGTATGATTTTGCTCTTCAAGAGGTCACAAGTCAGTTCACAATTCAGTTCATTGGTCCATATTTCCGTGGAAATTGAAATTGTGACATGAAAATGCTCTGCCGTAGTTGCAGATCCGTCTCTGCGACATCTTACTGGATTTTATAAAGGTACGAAAGCAGTTACACTACGTGTCTCTGTAGGAGATACGTTTTCACTCCCTTGCCCACTAGTTTCGAAAAGGCGATCAAAAGCGTACTTGAAAACTTATGAACTCCCAAAATTAGATAAAAACAGATTTTTTCCCAAAATTAGATAAAAACAGATTTTTATGAAATCCTCAGTATCACCCAGTGACATGCCACTGGTTTTTTACTTGACATTGCAAAACTACCATTCGCTTGACCACCCACTCAACTACCCCAAAAGTCTTCGGCATCTATTGAAAACTTACCTAATGGAGCGCCACATCAGCAGTTGTCACCAATCTGGCTAAATTCTCATATTCCAGTGAGTATCAAACCGAATTATTTGAGATGTTCTCATTCTCAAAATTGCTGTCATAACCCTTCGATAATGTTTCCGAAATATGTGTGGCGACCCTCTCCTCACGAATCGTCCTGCCTGGGTACTTTCTGTGTAGCACGATGCGAGCTGCTGACGAACGTCTTTTGTCTCCTACATACCTATGTACTTCCTGTCTTTACAACATTCTTCTTCTTCTTCTTCGTCTTCTCATGACTCACTCTCCTATTCCTCCCTCAGTTGGCCAAGTAGGATATCAGTTTAGTCACAGTTCAGTTGAGTTACAATTTATACAAGGTGTCTCTTTTGCAATAACCCCTTCCTTCTGGTAAGTAGACAACCCACCTTGACAATATGTAGATATGTTTGCATGCTCTTACGTTTGAACGGGCAGAGTTATGGTCAAATTTTGAAAAGTTTTCTATATCTGAATTTTTTTTTCTTCTCATGACTGGAGATGGTACCAGTAGGTAATAGTAGAGGGCAATTGTGGTAACCATAGAAACAAATGGTCGGAAACAGTTCAACAGGGTGTTCATAAAATCAATTTTAGTACAAATTATATCAGAAAATTTTCACCTTTTTTAAATTTCCCGTGAAACTTGCCCTTTTAAGTTACTGTCTTTTTATTTGAAATAGATGGTACATTAAATTTCTCAGAAAAAGGTCGTTATCAATTTTCTTGTATCTGGATCATATTAACTGCTCAAGATGGAGTTCAAGATAACCCTGTGTTAAGAATTATTACTTTTTAACACATATGCACAGACCTTATGAAGATAATAATCATCCTCTTCAGCTGCTTTACCACTTCACCGAGTTATATCGCTTATGGGGCGTATTCACCTCTCTCCTTTCATCTATTTATTCCATATTTGAAATTGAGGCCCATGCAATAAGGAGAGGGGGTTCTAGTATTATGTAAAGTTTAATATGGGTATCAATAATTGGTTCCAAAGGTCGCTAAATTCGGCTTTGGTAACATTTTGGCCATATTCCCCGAACTGTGGCGCATACCGATGAGAAGGAGGTGCAAGACAGAAAAATATTAAAGATTATGGAAATTGGTAGAACCAGAGGGTTGGCATTTTACGTGTAAAATGATTTATTTTACATTTTACGCAAAATGAAATGTAAAATGTACGTAAAATGTAAAATCGGTGTGAAATACGAAAAAAAAAAAAATGATGATTGATGTTTGATAGATGATAATGATATTATGATAAGAAATAAGAATGAAAAGTTGAAAAGGAATTATGAAATAAATAATTGAGATTAAATTAATTAAATTTTAACTTGATCTTTTTTAAACGGAATTTATAAGATTTATTAATGATTAGTTTTTGTGAGTTTTTGTTCTTTGAGAATTTTCATTTTTAAGTTTAAATATTAGGAAATTTCGCAGATAATGTTCAAATTCTTTGCACCAGCACGACGTTTTCCACAGTGGTTCACATCAACGTGCGCTTTATGGGACTTTCCTATGTTGCGTGATGATCTGTTCCACACTGTTTATAAGCAACAATCACTACTCGACCATTTCCGAGAATCCTTCTTTTAGGGGACCATGTATTTTCTACTATGGTTTTGAAGGCTAGGAATTATTCCACAAAATGTTTTCAGAAAATTATTCCTCTAACCTATACGTATATTGTAAGAGATTTTGTTCAGGAGGTACGTACTGAACTGGAAATGTCTTTTATCTGGAGGTATCAATTTCCAGCAATATTTTTCAAAATGCTGAAAATATTTTCTCATTGAGTTATAGGTTATGAATTGTTTCTGGAGATTCACAAAAAAATATTTCTTCAGTTTGCATTTTTGTAGTAGAAAATAGTTCAGTAGGTACAGAATGGGGAAGTTTTAACATGTTTCATTTGAAATAGTTTTTGAGATGATTTCTCGTAATACTTGCCAACTTATTAGAAGTGGTGTCGAAAATTGCACGGAGGAAAGAGTAACAAAAAATATATATGTTGCAGTGCAGGGAATAAGGTTCTACTTTGCCGATATGAAGTCATGATTACTGGCATATACTAGATAGAGTTTGTGACAAAATGAGATATTGCAGAGCTCTCTAACTCCAAAACTCGCCGAGATATGGCTGTTTAAAAAGGTTCAAAAATACGAAAAATTCAAAATTCAAAGTGGCATACGTCTGAGACAAATAAAGATAGGGAACTCTTCGAGGTTTCATTTTGTCAGAAATTTTATAAAGAATTTCATCGATGAAGAAACTACATAATATCAAATGAAAGAGTTTAATTCCCAGTGATAAAAAACTGAGTTGAGCAAGGGCCAAGTAGAGAAAAGTTGGGTTCACATTTTTATCTGTAATGGACGAGCGAAGGCAGATAGAGAAAAACGAATAATGCCATTCGAAAAAGAAGGGTTTATTCTACCAAAATCGTCACAAATCCCGATTTGAACAGTTTTGACTTTCATTCACAAAAATCACCGTATCTCGAAAACTAGGGTCGACAAAGTGGGACGTTGTTCTGCCATAATCAGTTTTCTGCACAGTTGCACCCCTTTCCGCCTCTTCATTCCAGACAAATATTCAACGAATTTTCGAGCTTTTCTCCTTATAAAAAAACAGATTTCGCCACCGCTGCTCTCGCATGGAAATAAATCTCAAGTAGATCTTATGTTCTAGTTTTTTTTTTTTACCCTTTTCGACTGGCTCTATAAGAGGACCACGTTACCAAAACTGAGTCAGTTCGGTTGATTCAAGTGTCAAAGGCAATCAAATTTGAGTAAGCGTATTTTGTACAAGTTCAGCTTGTACATCCTAATTACGAACTTCTTGGGTGTCCCTGGCAGAGTAGAATACATGATTTTCAAAACCGTGTATAAAATTGAAGTCTGTTGTAGGCGCACTAAATGTTCTGCTGTCGCTCCTACACGTTTCTGGTGTCGGCCAACGGGTCGTTTTCTCTCGCCGTTTTGTCAAGTATTTTCGTGCAGTCGACACACGCTGAAAATGAACTCACGTTTCCGGTCTCCATCGATCCGTATAAACTGCAGCGTCCGAAGATGACCCTTGAAAGACAGCGTGAAAAAGCGACATTTGTTACACTCTACAGAAATCGAAATTCGTTTACGCTCGCACCTCATGCTCGTGGCCGATAGATATAAATGCCGGCGAGGGTGCATGCTAACGTCGCCTGACCGCACGTTTCCAAGACAATTCCAATCCGACCGCCAATAACTTTCGATTACGATCTGTTTCCGCTCTCTGCAACTTGTTCCACGTCTAGATGCATCCCCTCGTCGGGCAAATAAACAAAAATGTCCCTCAAACGCGTTTAATCTTATTTTTCCTCGTCATTTAACGTCTCATCGAGCATTCCCGATTTCACGCATCTTCCGTACATCGGTTATGTATGAAATATTAAAAAAAACACAAAAACTTCCCCTATGATTTCCTCCCTTTGTGAAAACCAATCTGATCTCCCTGAGATTCGACAAACCACGTGTATCACTTATATTATGTATACATTAAAAATAAAAATAAATTAGCGAGCATATGATCAGGGCGAATACAGAAAATAATTTCGGTTGGGAGGGGGGGGGGGTCCAAATGAAAAATTCCCCTCCCCCCGTTTCGTCTGCCGCATCCAAATTTATGCTCCTACAGCTGATCCAAAGTACGATCAACTTGTAGAAAAATTGTATGACAACATCCACAAAGCAATCAGAAAGCTCAAACGCTATGACATTCTGATGATAATGGAAGACTTAAATGCGAAAATTAGTTGTGGAGGACGTGGCACCTGCACTGGAGCTTTTGACTTGGGTATCAGTAATGAACGCGGAGATAGATTGTTTGACTTCTACGAACAGACCAAATTAGTTATAAAAAACACTTGGTTTAAATTACCAGAAAGACGTTATACGCAGAGAGCTCCCGGCCACAGTAAAGAATTGATAATCAGAAACCAAATTGACTACATCTTAATAAATAATCAATTCCGAAGTATGATCAAGAAGGTATCAACCTACCCAGAAGCTGACATCAACTTTCATCACAATCTCCTGCGCGTCAAAGTCAGATTAAGTTTTAAAAGGGTCCAAAAATACAACAACCCTAGAACAATTATAGATCTGAGTAAATTGAGTTTATCAGATACAAGAACTGTGATATGGCGAAGATTTTACACTCACTAATCTCAACAAAGTAGTTCTAGAAACCAGCCAGAAATACCTCAAGGAGGATAGGGGTTAAAAAGAGAAAAGAAATAATGGCGGATGATATTCTTAACCTAATGAATTAAAGAAGAACTCGTAAAAATAAGAACCCGGCAGATTGTGACAGACTGAAGAAAGAAATAAGGAAGATGATAAGAGAGGCGAAGAACAGGTGAATGGAGGGGAAATGTAAAAAAATAGAGGAACTGGCAAGAAACCACGATTCCTTCAAGATGCATAAAAAAATTAAGGCAATCACAGGCAAAGGTTTTCGACATAAGTCTGTCGGACTATTGGATAGCCAATAAGATGTAAGTAACTCTAATTCAGGAAAAGGCCAAGAAAAAGCTTGGAAACTCTACTTGAAGAAACTATTTTCAGACATCAAAACTATAGTAACCTCCGAAACGGTAACAATTTAGAGGAAAGCCTATACCAATTTTAGAATCTGAAGTAAGACACGCTCTCAAGCTAATCCAAAATCGAAAAGCTACTGGGCCGGATAAAATTACAGGGGACATAATTCGACTCCTGGATGAAGAGAATATTAAACATCTAACAAAACTTTTCAGTCAAATCTATAGCTCTGAAAAGATTCCACCAGAATGGCTTTTAAATCATCATTTGTATTGATACCAAAGAAACAATTCCCTAAGCAATAATGTGGAGACTATCGTACCATCAGCCTCACGAGTCATCTACTAAAGATCTTCTTTCGAATTATTCACCAACGCATCAGCATGAAAGGTAAAACTGAACTATCTGATACATAATTTGGTTTTCGGCCAGGATTTGGAACTATGAGGCACTACATAGTAGCTGTTAATGTTCCGCTGCAAAAGTGCAGAGAAATGAATAAGGACACTTTTATCTGCTTCATTGACTAGATATGAGAGGGCTTTTGACAATGTTCAACATGACAAATTAATGAAATTCCTTGAAGCAATTGGAATCGACAGAAATTACTTGCGGATTATTAAAAACTTGCATTGGAAGCAAGAAGCAGAATTTTAGCGGGAGCTGGCCAAAATAACTTAGACTTGGAAGTACAAAACGCGGAGTAAAACAAGGTTGTATACTTTCTCTCCTTTTATTCAACTTATACGCTGAACAGGTCTTCAAAAGCTCCATCATTAGCTCACCATGAGAGTTGAGGAACTCCATGATGCAAGAATTCTGCTCTGCTCTGCTTGGAGTAGCTTGGAGCAGAATTAAAGAACACACTTACTGCGTAGTAAGTACAACACTGACGTGAAAGAGAAGGGTTATCCATATAGAATTTCAGTGTTGCCCAAGCTGAAGTGACATGATTTTTCTCTGCGCTACAATTATTATAATTGGTTCTTTAAAGAACTTTGGTTATGATATTGAAACAATGCCTATATGATGTTATTTGTCTTCGATAGAGCTTTTTTCTTCTTTTCTTTTATGGGGATCATTTGAAGGTAACGCTTACTATAATAAATCAGTCGCAGCTGATGATTTGAAGACTCAACTGACATAAGTACCTGCTAAAAAATGTGATGGGCCGAGTGGAAGCTTGTCAGACGATCTGAACTGAGAAACATATTATTTAGTAATAAAATATGCCAGCAGTTGGTGTGATATACTGACTTCTTGCATGAAATTAAGTAACAAGGCAAAATTTGAAGTCCATATATGTCTGGTTTTTTTTTGTTTTTTTTTAAATCACTTCCTGTAAAACTTGATATTTTTATGCAACCAGTAATGAATCGAAATTTCTACTCTAATTATGAAATTAAGGAAATAGGGTAAGTTCATTATTTTATATTCTGAAAAGCTTATTTCATCTATTTTAAAATGCCATGTTGGTTTTTTTCAAAAAGTTTAGTTATTGAAAAGTTTTAGCCAAATTTGTAAACTAGTCTCAGTTGTAGTAAAAGCTAATAAGGGGTCTGGTTGGCCGAGTGGATAGCGCGTTGGTCTTGAAATCCGAAAGTCCCGGGTTCGAGGTTACATAGCAACTCGCCAGATTTCGAACTAGGCCGGTTTCTCGGTCAGAGTGGAAGAGGGCTAAGACAGCCCTAACAGCCTCTCCGACGTCTCTGAGGTAATGCTTGAAAGGGCGAATTCCAGCGCTCGGGTTGGGAGCAAATTAGAAAAGAAGTAGAAGCTGATAACAACGCCACATACCGAAATCTTTAATTTAATTATC
Organism: Acanthococcus lagerstroemiae; assembly: GCA_031841125.1. Lineage (NCBI taxonomy): Eukaryota > Metazoa > Arthropoda > Insecta > Hemiptera > Eriococcidae > Acanthococcus > Acanthococcus lagerstroemiae. The sequence continues at coordinate 30,040,064 of CM063112.1, read as the reverse complement.
ATTTTCGGCAACTTTCATCAGGTGGACGTACGTTTGATGACTAGGTCCCTGCCTCGAAAGGCTCCTGTCGGCTTCCCCGACTATTACAAGAACCAAAAATGGCCCAAATCCGTAGAACCCGATTAACGGATTACCCATCTTAATTTTTACTGTGGTGGAGGGGGGACTTACCAAATTGTTACAATTTTTGGGGGAGGGGAGAGGGGCACCTACCAGAATCGTTGTAATCTTCAAGATATTTCGAATAGATATCGAAAAATAATTGTAATAAACCTTAGAGACCATTTGTATGTAAAATCCACTTTAGAGTAATTTTGCTTAAAATATTTTTGACTTATGATCAAAAATCAATTTATGAGGCGATGTTTTACCCCCTAGAGGATGAAGCTCCAGTGAGATTCCTTGAGATATTTAGGTTGCTCCTCAGTATGCCGTACTGACCGACTATACGAAAATTCAACTTTGCGACATTTTTGTCAAACTTGGTGTCTTTTTCACGTAATTTCCCCAGGCTATTAGTCTACACAAATAAAAGAAATTGACACATGTTTTTAATAATAAGCTGGAGTTGAACAGAAATTGCTTGTGCGGGGGTAGTTTGCCGTTGCTTTCACTACGGTTTTGTTGCGTTAGTTTTCCTTTTCTGTGTCGAAGAGTGTACAGCCGCAGTTCGCTTACTAGCCACGTGTTTCACGATGTTGAGTAAGCTGTCCACGATGTGCAAACGCACAGTACCAATCGTTCTGATCTGGTGGTAACGCGTTTTGCGATTGTAATGCTTTGTTCGTGTGAATTTGTGGGGGTTGGAGGACGCGCTATGTTTTTTATTTTCACTTATTGCTTTTAAATTTCTCGGCCTCTACCTTGACGCACGTTTCTCCTGGCTACCTCATATAAATATATGCGCTCACTCAATGTTCTGCAGTGCTTCTCACGTCCTTCCAAAAGATGTAGCAGAGGACTACTCATTCAGTTAACAGTTATACTAGATTCTGATCCGATCTATCATGGATTTCGAACCACCCATACATGGACTTGCCCCTCCCTCATACTTAAAGCTTCTTGACGTTGTTCAAAATGCGGGCTTGCATATCGCCACTGGGGCCTTTCACACTAGCCCAGCTTTGAGTATATGTGCCGATGCTGGAATTCCTCCTCTCTCTTACCGCCGAATGCAACTCACTGCCAAAAACTTCTCGTTACGATTGCACACAACCCTAATCTTCCTGCCTGTGAGTATCTCTTTAACTTTTCAAACTGCACCCCTGTTCCTAAATTCTCACTGCACTTACGTTCACACTGTGAAGGGACACTGCCCCGTATCTTTTCCTACAATTCACTACCAATATACATCATCCTTACCCTGGTTGTTGAACCTTCCCCGTCCAATTTTCAACTTACAGAATTCTCTAAAAAATCTACACCTCCAAGTTTATCGGACCTATTTGTGAGAAATTCTGGACGGCTTTCCTGACCGTATCCTATAAGGCTTCTCTGATGGTTCAAAGTACAACCGACGCACCGCTTACGCCTACTCCGTAGATAGTCTACTGCCTTCCTTAGCTTCAATCTACACAGCCGAACTCCATGCTATCCTAGAGCGCCTAGTCATGATCTCCTCGCTCGAAGACCCACCCACCCCCACTAAATATTTGGTCCTCTCAGATCAACTTTCCTCCTTAAGGTCTAATTCTGATTGCCTTTCAACGCACGCTCTCGTCCTGCGTATCCATTTCATTCTCCTCCATCTCATTTCCGTCACCGCCAAGAGCATTTCACTCATCTGGATCCCAAGCTATACTGGTATCTCAGGAAATGAGGCAGTTGATCAAACAGCACAGTAAGCTACACAGCTCCCATATGTTACTCGTCACCTCCCTATTTCAGCAGATCTCGCTTTCACTATTCGCCAGACCATTTTGCGTAAGTGGTTCAAAGAGTGGTGGCATCAAGCCTGTCAGCACAACAAGCTCGCACAAATCAAGCTTACACCTGTTCCCTGGTCAACGTCCTAACGTCCCTCTCGCCGCGAGGAAGTTATCATCACCCGTCTAAGGATTGGACATACACGCCTCACACATACGCATCTTCTCACTAACCTTTATCTCCCCCAACTGCCCACACTGTGAAGATGAAAACCCTATCACCGTGGACCACCTCTTCTCACGCCCCTCCCTCGCCTGCCTTCACAACTCTCACCACGTCTCCCATAGTCGAACTTTGGCCCTCTTCTACTCCCACAAACACATAAACAACACCCTCACCTATCTTTTCGTTGCTGGATACCTCTGCGACATATAGACCACAACCTTTTCCGAGGCCATAGCTTGAGAGTGTAGTAGCTCCGTGGCTCCATAATAATAAAATTTAAAAAAAAAATCTTTTCTTAGATAATTTTTTCCTGTTTCACAATTTTTTTGCATACATTTTTTTTAAATTGATAGGTATTCTCTATTATTTAATATCATAACCAATAAATTTTCGCGTGAAAACCTTCGCAAAAGTAATAGAACTGACAGTGAAAATAATTGACGTTCATACCTTCCAAGTTGGGAAACAGCGCCAGGAAGTGAGTTTTCCAATTTTGGCTCTTGCCAAATTTCAAAGTCTCACAAAAAAGAAAAAAATCAAGCTCATGAAATGTTACGAAATACACCCCTCTACAGCATCACTTCGCAAAATCTGTTCAAGAAAAATGTCGGGGGGGGATAATTGCCTTAGAAAAATGTGTGGTGTTACTACCAGCTGGCACCTTACAATGAAACAAATTCTGTAATCAGTGTTTCCAGATGAGTAGCAACATTTTTAGCAGAAATGTGGGAAATGATACCAGAATCGGCAAAAAAACAGAATTTAGAAAAATTACCTCAATTAACTATTAAAAACAAGTGAACATTGCTTCTATAAGAAGGCTGATCGCTGAAAGCTGGAAGTCTCTGTGTGCTGTTTTTTGTGAACTACAAAACTGCAGACTGCGGTCGTGCAGCGAAGATCAAGATCAATGACCGCTACTATAATGAGTAATGAAGAAGGGGAAAAAATGAAAAGTCGATTGCAATAAGTCTGGCTACGAGTAGCCGACTCTAAAAATAATATAAAATTTATTAAGATTTGATCAAGTTTTGGCAGAATTCAATATTTATGGGTCAGAAAAATGTGGCAGAATTGAACGCCTCGATAGCAGAATAAAACAGAATTTCACTTATATCAAATCTGAGAACACTGTTCTGTATGGAAAATGTTTGTTGTTAGTAAAATGTTGAATTTTTTACTGGAACGACTTTTCGATCACCGTGTGTTAGTTGAATTCTTCCCAGTATAACAGGTAAAAGTTTTACAAATTCGTTGTCTATGGACGTTTTTTGGGTTTAGTATAACGTATGTTAAGCAACGAATTTCGTAGGGATTCCACTCATTTTCCATACACTGGTCATGTGTGACCAAAAAAAAGAACTTCCCCTATGATTTCCTCCCTTTGTGAAAGCCAATCTGGTCTCATTGAGATTCTACAAACCCCGTGTACCGTTTATACAAAAAATAAAAAAAAGTAAATTAGCGAGCATATTTTTAAATAGGATTAAAAAAGGAAACACAAGGAAGAAGGCTTAAATTTCCGCAAAAAGAATTTAATTTCGAAAATAATTTCTGAGGTTGATGGAAGCGCGGAAAAAAGTTTCTAACGTTTAAGTCCGTTTAGCATTTACCGGGTAATTTTTAAAAAGAGAACTTTCTGGCTTTTTCTTCTCGCAGAAAAGTTCCAACTTCACAAATATTAAAAATATTTTAAAAGGTTTTTGAGAATTTTTGGATCGCGTTGAATTCCTTTCTTTGATTATAATCGCGAGCGAGAAACAGCGAGAGGAGTCGAGCCGAAAAAAATATACCAGTTTATAATAAGTTATGGAAAGTTGGAGAAAGTTTTATAAGCTCACTCGGGTGTTCAACGGTTCTTATTCCGGCCGCGGGGTGTACGATCGCTCGTTAATCACGATTTAGCATGCTGCTTTATTACGCTCTTTTTTTGTCTGTCCTTTCTCTCACTCGATGCACATATAGTCGAATTACGCACGCCCTCTTCCTTTTTTCCCTCGTCGTAGCTAAATCGCAAAATTAACGATTTATCGAACACCCTATAACAGAATGATTTTTGAGGTAGAAGCGGCGGCGGCGGCGGCGACGCTCGCAATGAACGATAAGAAAAGCCTGTATGTACACGTTCGGTGGGCCTAAATCTGTCAGAGGCAGAACCCCATCAGCCAGACGTTCCATCCGTCCCGGTATCACCCTGCGTGTCACCCTACCGAATTTCAGCGCATGTAAACTGGAGCGCTCACGCTGTTCCGGCCACCCCCCCTCCGTTTTGCGTTCGGCTACTCCGGCGTTAGGGTCGAGTACGGCAGCTTTTATAGATCTGACAACGTCCTTCGCAGGTTCCTCCGCGTTAACTTGGTTACAGCGTTTTTCAAACGGCGCGATTTTTTTTTCCCTTTTTTCACAAAAATATAAATACGAATTGCTCCGTTATCCGTAATCCTTTTTTCAGTTCGTGTGTCGCGAGTTTCTGTTTCGATTCCGGTGCGGTTATGTGGGTGTGAGAGAGGCGACGACGGTAAGCACAAGTGGCGGCCCGAACCCGGATAGCAACTCGAGGATGTTTTCGATTCAACGTAAGTAGGCTTTCCAATGTTATTAAGTTTCGAGCACACGTAACTGCGACTCTGTGCTGCCGCGAGCTCCAAAAAATCAATTTTCAGCGTGTTCGATCGCCGATTTTAGAATGGTATGCGGTGTTCGCAGAGCACCCGCACGATAACCGGCTGATAGGATGAACGTGCTGACTGCATTCTTATAAATCAATTTCCGGCATGTTCTATCGTGAATTTCAGTACGGTAGGCGGTATTCGCACAGCTCTTGCACGATAACCGACTGAGGAGTTGGATGTGCAGACTGTATTTTTGAATGATGTGGTCTAAGTCGCTCCTCTATAGCATTACGACGTTATTAAGTTTCGATTTCGAGCACATGTATCTATACGGCTTACTTGATTGATTTCCCAAAAAACAAGTTGTCAGCAGTTCGATTTCGATTACAATTGTGCGAGATTCGCACGTTCTGAACAATGATACTACGGCTGAGTGCGAGTGTTCATCTTGAATTATTGATAGTGTTCAGAATGTACTCTTCTGTATTTGTGTTTTCACGTGAGGTGTATTTTGTGTCATCCGCGCAGTACTTGCACGATGACGGCTGATGAATTAGGTGTTCGCATAATGTATGGTCTAAGTGTGTTTAGCTGTAGCTTTCCGATGCTGTTACTCATACGCGTACATCTCGAGCGCACTTATCTGGCCTCTGTCCTGCTGTGAGCTCTCAAAAAATCAGTTGGACGCTGTTAAGCCTAACAGAACGAACCAACAAAATCCGTTTTTTTGAGAACATGTGATTCGAAATTCAAGACCGTTGTAGAAAACTGATTGATCAACGTTTAGATTGATAGCTTTTTTCAATGCGAGTATCAATTTTGAAATTTGTCGGAGTTTTGAAAAATTGAAACGTTTCTTTCCAAAAGGTGTATCCCTAAAAACTGTTTTTGGAAAACAAAAAAACTGTTTGACTCACTTGCGAGGTTTAAAGCTGCGAAAGTTGTATAATGCTTTCGAACAAGCAAATGAGGTCCACCTCACTGAAAAACTTTTTTGGGTTTTTTTCCTCAAGATACAGACAGGCAAAGTGAGCAATCTCGAAGAAAAACGTGATTTATTCTACGAAAAATGGAGAAAATAAACATTGTAAATGAAAATTCTGTCTGAAAAATCTCTTACTTCGTTCAGTATTTTCAATGGAGTTAACACCTCTTGGAAAAGAACATTTTCATCTCAGAGTTGCCAACCGCAACATTGCTGCACAAACATAAGTAGTTTCGCGTAGGCAGTGCTACCGCTTGGTGCGGGCCAACATTTTATGTGAGAATCAGTGCTCACCTCAAAAAAGTCAAAAATGGAGATAACTCCTTTTGGAAAGGAACGTTTCATTATACTTTTTACGCTCTTTCCAACGACACTATAATAACGCATTTTCAGAGGCGGAAATAGAGGGTGGCTCTTAGCCCCCCAGTTTCAAAAGTAGCCCTCCTAAATGAAAAATGTAAAACTATACGAGTATCGCTATTATTATTTGTGATGTTTTTTTTGTTTTTTCCCCCTTACAAAGAAAGTACATATTACAGAGAAAAAAAAAATGTATTTTTATCTTTTTTCCCTGGGGGGGGGGGGGTTGATTTTTTTGATTTTTATAAAGTTACCCCAGACTGTGGGCTTAAGTGAGTGGGCTAAAATGAGTTGGCTTAAAAGTGAGTTCAATACTATCGCCCTCGAATTTCGATGGATAAAGAGTGTAGAGGAGCCTAATCGTGATCCTACTGATAACGAAAAAAACCAAGGTAGATGTGTGTATGTGCTCAAAGTAAGTAAAGTACAAAGTTCAAGGCTGTTTGAGAACATGTCACAAGACAATACCTACGTAAATCGACATTTTTCTCCTTACATTCCACTTGATAATGACTACAGATCTTTCTACAAAAGAGTACCAGAACATGTTTAATATGATATAATGATGATGATAAGAAGGTTATCAGTCTTACGACCGGTTTGATGCAACTCCCCATTTCTCCCTATCTTGTGCAAGTTCTTTCATTTCCAAATAACTCTTACATGTAATATCCTTGATTATCTGTTGAACATACCGGAATCTTTACCGACCTACTCAATTCTTGCCTTCTACCCTTCCTTCTAACAGGAGTGATGTTATTCCGGGGTGCCTCAAGTTCTACCCTATTAGTTTGTCATGATTCCTCATCTTCAAAAAATTCCAAAACGGCCCCGTAGCCAGAGTATATGTGTGGGTGGGGCTCTATGAACCTTTTCGGGGGCCGAGGCTGACATTTTTTTACCTTCTGTGGTTTTCCTGTGGTCCAAATTTCACATCCATACAACGCAATACCCGAAACATAAGTTTTCAAAAATAATTTTTCTATTTCCAGATTTGTTTTTGATTAGCATAAAAAATTACTTTTTCGATGAAATTCGAATGTAGATTGGGCTATTCTACAACTAATATCCCTTTTAAATCTTCCACCTTTTGTTATTTTACTCCTGATATAGCAAAATTCGCTTACTTCCTCAATTTTTCCCTGAACAATTTTTAATAAGCTATTATGTTCATATGGATTACATACCATCACTTTAGTTTTATTTTTTTAAATATTTTCATTCAATATTCTAACTCGAAATCTCCTCCATTCTATTTAGAATACTTTCCAAATCAGTACTTCTTTCAGTAAATAAAACAATATCATCTGCAAACCTGAGCATCTTTACTCGCTCTCCATGTATGGTTACACTTGCTTCAAATTTTTCTTTTATTTCTTTTATATCCCATTCTATGTAGAAATTAAATAATGCTGGAGATAACGAGCACCCCTGCCTTACACCTTTTTTAATATTGGCTTCCCCTTTCTCTCCTTTTATTCTTAATGTAGTTTTCTGTCTGTTATATAAGTTTAAAATAACTTGACTTTCTTCTTTATTCCTATCCTTTTCAGAATATCAAACATTTTATCCCATTTAACATCGTTAAAAGCACTTTCAGTATCAACGAATGCCATACATGTGTATCCTACCCCTTTTTAAGTCTCCCATCTACAATTGAACCACATAGTTCAAAAACAACGTGAGTCCCAAAATTTATAAAATGGGTTGGTTTGATTCGCAATGTTGCGAAGTCAAATTGCATTACGGCTTTTTGTGAAAGATTATATCTCATGGCTCGTGGTATTGTAAATAACACTGTTCACTTTGTAAGGTTGAAAGGCAATAACAGTAGAAAACTGAAAAACTATAAAAAAAAACATTCCATATACCTACATACGTTATGAGCCTTCACAATAGCAACAGTCGTGACGAGGTGTACTCTCTCACAATGTCCATCGATCGGAGAAAATAAGCACAGCACGACAGTCGTGAGGTCCCTCTGACACGCTCCCTGAAACGAATTCAGTGGTTGACATTTCCATGGAAATTTATTTTTCTTCCAGCCATGGGTATATTTGAGCGAAAACTGTAACTCTAGTCACGTGCTCATTGATCTTGATCATTGCTGCACCCTGCGCGACTACAGTTGGACGCTGTTCAGAATGAAGGAACCAACTAGCAAAATCCGGTTTTTGAGAACACGTGATTCGAAGTTCAAGAGCCATGTAGAAACAGTGGCGGAACTAAGGGCGGGCCTGGATGGGCCAGGCCCTTCCAAAATTTTTTTGGCCCGCCCAATTTTTTTTGAATGTGAAATTTTTTTACGAAAAATAACTCATTTATAATAGACGAAAAGAATTCAAAAATAAAATACTTATAATCGATTTGCCAAAAGTTTAAATTTAGATAATGTTGTAGAGAATTTTGCTTTTCATCATAAAAATAGTCGTATTCTTTTATATTAATTGTTAATATCATGTAAGTACATACATATACAAATTTTTATAACAAGTACATAGTTTTATTCAAGCTGGCGTTTTATTAAAAAAATCCCCGTCCTTAACAATCCGGCCCTTCCGTGCCCACCCGAAAAAAAATCGTAGTTCCGCCACTGTGTAGAAACTATATGATACAGCATTTACCGATAAGCTTTTTTCAACGTGAGTACATATTTTTGAATCGGGAGCCCAATTTTGAAAAATTCTACGTTTTACGCTCTTTCCAATGATACTAATAACTCATTTTGTTTACAAATGTTAGTTGGTTCCCTCTTGTTGAACAGCGTCCAGTTCTTCTTCTTTTCTCTTCTCATTTCTAGCTCAGTTCAGCTCACAGTTCTTTAGCTGTTCATGGTGACAATTCAGTTCAGTGGTTGATATTTCTATTTTCTTCCAGCCATGGGTGTACTTAAGCGAAAACCGTACCATGCCCCCGACACGAAGCCAGTCCGTATGATTTAGTTTTTCATGGTGACAAATCAGTTCAGCGGCTGACATTTCCATGGAAATTAATTTTTCTTCCAGCCATGTGCTCATTGATCTCGATCGTTGCTGCACCCTGCGCGACTATAGTCTGCAACTGTGTTGTTGATAGAAATTTTCATGGAATTATTTAAAAATAGGGTACGAAAGCATTTAAAATGTTACAGTATGTGTCTCTGCAGGAGACAAGTGCAGTTTGCAGCCGTGTTGTTAATAGAAATTTCCATGGAAATGTCAACCACTGAGGGACGGTTTTCGCTCAAATATACTCAGCAGTATGACGTCATAGTAACAGGCGCGTGTCGGGGAAGCATACCCCCTCCACACTACTGCCACCCAGAAACCTTTGCAAGAGTGTATTGAACAACTTCCCAAAGTTTCATGGCGATTGGATGAACAGTGTAGTAAAGTCTGTAGCCAAGTTGTTTAATATAAATTTCCATGGAAATATGAAGGGCATACACAAACAGACAGACATACATTCATTTTTATATATATAAAAGATTTTAGGTGCTGGGCTTCAGCCCCCCCCCCCCAATGTTTTCGCTCTATTTTCGTCCCTGCGCATTTTGTCAACAAATGTCGGTTGGTTCGGTTACGCTTAACGGCGTCCAGTTTTCAGCACGCTTACGTGTCAGTTTCAGAGTGGTATGAGGTATTTACTCAATATCTGCAGAATAACCGACAGATGAATGCCCGAGGGCAATAACATGTACTTTTAACGTTAGCCTAATAGAATTGACGTGAAGAAGTAGCCAGCGCATTCGCCAGCTACTTAGGTACAATACAAAACAAAACTAATTAACGTGATACTTATCAAATAACTTTTGTAACTATGCTACATCAAACGGCATACGCCTCTGGAGTCTACGGAGCGGTGGTTCCTCCAAGAGCTGGATCGCCAGAGTGTTAGGGTGACAGTGGAGACGGCGTTCATACGATTTGCAGTGTTTTTTGACACCAGCTATGACTGGATCAATTTAAAGATCATTCTGTAACGTTTGATTTTGGATGTAAAATGGCGCCCCTACCATTTTTTGTAGAATGATATTCTGTCGACGTTGTAGTATGACGAGATTAGAATCAGCGCAGTGGCCCCAAACTGGAATTCCATGTGCCCAAATAGGTCGAATTACCGTTACATACAGTAGACGTTTGTTGAAGATTGATAGTGTATTGCGTGCTTGGAGCAGCCAGTACATGGATTCGAACCAAATGTTGAGCTCCTTGCACTTTAATTCGATGTGAGGTTTCCAGGTGAGCCTTCTGTCTAGTGTAAGTCCTAGGTTTTTACTTTGTCCTTTACTGGAATTTGTTGGTCATCGACTGAGGAGGGGTTGTAAGCGTGTGGCCTCAAAGCGAAGTCGATCCTGGCGGATTTTACGCAGTTGAGCTTAATTTTTCATCTTTTGGTCCATTCGGTTATTTCGTTAGGGACCGTTGTAGATTTCCTACAGCTGTGAGATAGTCGCTATGTGGCGCTAGTATTGCTGTGTCATCTGCGTATGTAGCTACGTGGGTTGCTTGGTTTGACGGAATGTCCGCTGTGTACATCACGTAGAGCAGGGGACCAAGTACACTAGACCCAAAAATCCAAATGTTAGGTTCAAAATGCTTACAGCTCGATTTATGTAGACTCAAAAATTCAAATTTTGGAGCTGAAATGGGTAACACTCGATTTAGACCCAAGACCCCAAATCTTGAACCTGAAATGGACAAACTAACTTTGCTAAAAAAATTAATGTACCAAAATATTATGATGTTTTTGGATGGCTGATTTCGAATATCTCATCATATTTTTGTTCCGACCTTGATTTGGGTCCCAAATTCGACATTTCACCTTTCAAGAGTCCGAATTTGACTTGGCTTTAAAAGTCGAACAAAGTACCGATTATGAGTTCTTAGGTCGTTCGTCTCGAAAGTGGCATTCGATTTTCCAGTCATAACTCCTATTTGGGCTTCAAAATTCTAATTTTATCCTTCACGATGCATGAAATTAACTTTGCTTTGGAAAATTAAATGAAGTATCGAAATAAGGGGTGGAGTCGGAGTCGCTAATTTCAAAAATGCATTCAGTTCTTACTTAGTCTTGACTTGGATTTCGAAATCCAAGTTTTACTATTCTAATTAAAAAATTAACTTGCTTGAAAAATTTGAACAAAATATCAAATTGGTGGACTTTGAATCGCTGATTTTGATACTTCATTTGATCTTCTAAGTTGAGTTAATTATACCCCCCCCCCCATCACATTGTTGATACGTGACCCAATTTTCAAAATTAAGTAAATTTCAGCCCCTCTAAGGATAACATGTCAAATTTAGGGCCCAAGTCAGGGTCGTGTCTAAAATCTGCATAGGCGGTTAGCCCGCTACTTTCATTTTTCTCATGTGGTGCTCGACTTTGTTCGATGCTCTCCTCCCTTTTCAGAGTCTTTTGAGAAAGTTGTATGTACCTTCCCCGTTCACCTGAAATAGAAACATCAATAATTTTCGGGTGCATATCAATACGAAGAAAATTTTATTTCAATTAATAATCCCATGTGGTGTTCGAAAACTCTCATCAGGTGCTAGAGCCTCTGATGAACACCGTTGAAGTTGCCGCCCATGAAAATCTGATTGAGTATTCGAAGTCAGCAATCCAAAGATATTTTGTTCAAATTTTTAACTTTCTACATGTGAGCTTATTTGTGGCCTTGATTCAACAGTCATTACAGTACTCCACTGATGGCGGTCCTGTGAGGTTTCAACCGTATCCTTCCAGTCATTTACTTTTACATGATTTTCTTTCATTTAAATCCATGTCGCCCTTCTCAAGCTTTTGCTAACTTCACGAGATGAATATTTATAATCTATAGATAACTTCGGAGCATAAACACCAACGCAACATTTCTAGAAACCCAGTCGATATCGAAAAACCGCTCGACTCATTTTATTCCAGTCTGAAGACAAAAGTTTGTCGAAGGGTGACACGTAGGTACTTACAGTACATCCCTTAAGATATCAGAAATTTCCGAGCTAAGGATATGTAAGTATTTGTAATGCTTGAAAAGATTGAAGATGTCAAGTCAATCAAGCGATACATTTGCTGAGTCCATTTTAAAAGCGGTAGATAATGAACTCGACTGGCTATATCGACGTGGGCGAGTCGATGTAACCATCGACTTAAGGAACAATTCGAAGTGCGATTGACGACTCGTTTTGATTTCAGATTCCGCATGTCGCCGTCTCCTCATTTTCCGAATCGACTGTGTTCCTAGAAATAAAATATGTAGTTCGAAAAATTACTGAACACCTTACAGTCGTCAGACGTTATACCTAGATTGAATAACTTTAGTCACTTCAGGCACGTTACAACATGGAACAGTGAACTGCTCGAGTAAGACATGACTCATACTCTCTGTCCTTGCCTTATCTCCTTTCTTTTCAAATGTATGCAGAGAACGACTGGTTATCTTTTGTTAAGGCGTGATACATTCGACGTTACGCAGGGGTTACGATCATCGCATACAACATTTTGCGTCGATTAAAATGGCGATAATTTTATTTTATTTTCCTTGGTGTATCTTTGGCACGAAAAGTTGGATCGAGAAGCTGTTTTCAAGGATTAGAAGTAGAGAACCTACAGGATTGATTTCGCAAATGCTCTCAAAAAGATCCAATCCGCGGATATAGGACCTTCTTAAAAACCGGCACTAACAATTCATGATTATTAATAACTGTTACTTTTTGTGATGGACGAGTTGATTGCCAGCAAAATCAGAAATCGCAATGTGACTTAGTAAAATATTTATAAACAGATGCATCGCTGTACATATATCCCACCACACCGTTGTGACGCTTACGACCGTAATCAAACACTTAAAATCGAAAAATCTAACAAATCGACCATTCAAAAACCTATAATAAGTATATCAATTTCACAGCTACGATTTCACAGCTACAAACTGACAGAATGGAAATGTTTTGGGCTACGCCGATGTATTAGTGGTGTGAGCATAAAATACCAGATCATTATTGCCACATGCATGTTTTCATTTTCTAGAAAATTGGCTTGTCTCGATCCTCCGCGGCATCTCAACCTTTCTAACTTTCCGGTATCTACAAAAAATTCATCTTGACATATAGAAGTTAAAATGAAGTGGACATTTTTGTCTAGGGAACAGTAGTCTACGCAGAATTCATGGGAACATGGAGGTTGAAATGAAGTGGAAATCTATGTCCACTTGAGATAAATCTAGAAAAGTCCTAGAGAGTCTAAGTCATGCCTGGAATAGTTTTAAATAATTCGGGAGAAGTGTTAAAAGTCTTACAGGCATTGCTGTAAAGATCATAAAGAGTCTATAACATTGCTGCGAAAGTCTTAAAAGAGTTTTAATGGATTTGAAACGAAACTGGAAGAATCTTAAAGCTCTTTGTGTCCATTTTGGAGTGTGAGTGAACTTGGTTATATGTATTCCTTTCGTAGGGTGTGCCAATTCACTGTTCCTTATTCTGTATTCCAAAGCGCTTTCGGCTGTTATGCCATCATCAGAGGGTACTCCACTGATGATGGCATAACAGCCGAAAGCGCTTTGGAATACAGAATAAGGAAAAGTGAATTGGCACACCCTACAAAAGGAATTAAAGCTCTTTAATTAGTCCTAGAAGAATCTTGAACTATGTAGAATGCGTATTCAACTCCTCTTAAGATTTCGACTCTCGTTCTTAAACTACATATTAAATACTTGATAATCTCTTTTAATGACATTTTCCATGCATCATTTCGACATCAATATGCAACTTTTTGTCGAGATCAACAGAAAAATTCCAGAAAATGTCACTTTTATTCCTCCCTAATAAATACGCTGGACCTGGTCCACGCGCTTGACATTTCTTCTTTGGCCCGAGATCTTATACTTAAGTAGCAGACCCTGAGGCCGCTACTTGTTTGAATTTCCATTTCAAAAGTAAATTGTAGACCACATAGTTGCAGAAATACGAACTTCCGAAGGAAATTATATAAGTAGTTTCTAATGCACAAGTTCAATCTCCGCGCTGCCTCTCCACTAACAGCTACAGAACTGAGTCGAAAGCATAGACACAGAATCCAAGGGCGACGAGATCTGTCTAGCTTATTTTCTTCGGTTAAAAGATAGACTCGTGGTACCAAATACGCTTCTAATAAAAATTCTCTACAGTATTTCCCTGAAATATTTTAAGTAGATACAAGACCAAAGAGAACCACGTACGTCGATTGCACGAGGTCTTGGAAGTTAGAACATTCTTATTTTCATAGGTACTTAATACTTATACAAACACACATGAGTAGGGAATAACGAGGTTTTTGAATCACAGATAAAAGTGCTAATATCGGAGATAAACTTACGAAGACGAAAAAATCGGATCTCTCGTACCCTTTGCCATCTGGAAATATGTACAACTCACTTTTGTCAAAATAGTAGGTAATTCACGGGGCAAAAGAAGGAAAAACCTTAAGTATCTACAATAATATGCTCCTAACAGATGATGATTTTTGCTGATTTCGAATGTGGCATCAAAATTTTGATTGAATCTTTTCTGGGTGCGTAGAATTCCCATTTCCTAACGCAGAATTACGTTCCGGTACCTTTATGAATTACTTTCCTCCTCTCTCTTGACGAAAATCGTTACAGACGTTCTGAAATTCGATAGGTGACAAAATTTTTAAACCAGAATTCTTTTCTGGGAGACAATACTGACCTACACCACTACAAGTGTTCAATCGAGAACGATATTCTTTACAAGAGCCGCCGTCGTTAACATTATTTCCGAAATGTTGATTCAGCATACCGTATTTTAGCTGACAGATTCAAACTCGTTTTTTTACTCGTAGAAAGATAGGTACTTTGATTTTCCTTCTTTTGTAAGTGTCTGTCAGTTGTGTCGAGCAGTTCTACTTTCGGATTTGTTCAGCATCCGGGAAGAGCTCTCAAAGGGGAAGTGTATAGGTACTTCCAAATAAACGGACATGGTTATCGTGGTTCGTGGACATTTACTGTTACTCTATTTGGAGAGAATCAGGCAGCATTCGAGTTTCCTTTTAAGAATAAAATTCGTATTCAAAAGTAGGAAAGTTGGAAAGTTGGTGGTAACCTGAGGGCAGTTAAACTGGTCTACATTTTTTTTTTTTGGCTTAATCTTGAAGTTATTTTGGATAACTGCATATTTTTGTGTAGGGAGCTGAAATTTTCGAGAGGTAGGGAACCCTTACACTGAGGTTGTCTTTTGAATCACGACTGGTTTCTAGTGTATTATAATCGACACCGTAAGCTATCGAAGCTGATTCATTTCACGCTCCTCTCGCACCCAAGATTACATTTAAGTGATCTATCACCCCCCCCCCCCGTAAATGGTCCCTTATCAGAAAACTGGAAAACAAAATTAGAGTTGCTCCATACTCAGATCACTCCTCTGTTTTAAAAGAAGAGACCGTATTCGTTCGGAAATCTTGAGAAAAAAAGTACCTAAAATCGAAGATACCATCCAGGTAATCTGTATTGAAATAGGGCTGGGTGATGCATGTAGCGAGATTACCCCAGAAAAAAATGGGAGTTCAGAGTCATCTTATAGGCACCTAAAATATAAAATAAGGAAAACAGGAAAATCAAAAACTAGGTGGAAGGACGAAATAGACTTGTTTTCAAAACATAAACAGTTCTAACAAATAGTCTAACACAGAACTGAATGGGATAGGCTGAGGAACACCTTTGCCCAACATGAGCCGGGGGGGGCGGTTGCTAAATGAAGGTTTATTGATTGATGGATGGCCCAATTTTCATTCGTAATAGCCTATGGTCTGAGGGAAATTCAAACTGGTCACATCTAGACACGTCTGACACTGTTTTCAAGTCGTTTACAATGAAATAATTTCGTTTCTGGTAGTGCCGTGTGGTGCTAGCCATGTCCATTTCTTATTTTTCCTTTTCACGAAGAAGGAGTTAGCGACTTTCATGAATTGTTTTCTGTAAAGTTCAACATACATTCACCATTTCTGTTTAGAGTTTCTCCTGTACAAAATTTACTAATACTACTATAACATTCGGGGTCTACTTGTTTTCCTAGGTTGACAGTGAAGTCTCCACTAATTACACTGTAGTATTCTTTCTCCACGTCCAAGGTATCTTGTAGTTCTTTATAAAAGTTTTCAGTTTCTTCTATGTCTGTCTGGAAGATGGAGGCGTAGATTTGAATCATCAAAAGATTTGTATTTTTTTCGATATTTACTTTTCGCAAACTTATCCTATCTGAGATACCGGTAATTTGAGTAATGTTATTTACCCAGTTTTCGTTTACATAGAAACGAGTTCCTCTGAAACCTTTGGTATGACTGGAGTAAAAAAAGTAGTGACCGTTAGTAGTATAGAAAGGGGAGGTTCTGGACCAAGTTCACATTTCTGTAAATTTTCTGTTGAAAACATTTTTCTGAGTGAATTCTGTTCTCTCTGGCTCGAGTTCACATTTCTGAGCATTCACTGTTGAAAACATTTTTCTGTGTAAGTTCTGTTCTCTCTGAATCGAGTTCACATTTTTGTACATTCACTGTTGAAAACACATTTTTGTACATTCGCTGTTGAAAACACATTTGTGTAAGTTCTGTTCTCTGTAACCAAGTTCACATTTTTGTGTTGGTGTTAAAAGAATTGATATTGTAATATAAAGTGGTCGAGTTTCCATTTTTTTTATCAGACCACTTTTTTTTTTCTAACTTGGATTTCAAGTGATTTTGGTTTGAAATCTTAATACTAAAAAAATAATAAAAAAAAAATCGAAAATTGATATTGATAACCTAGTTTAAAAAAAAAATAATAAAAAAAATAAATAAAAAAAAATAATAAAAAAAATTAAAAAAAAATCGAAAATTGATAACCTAGTTTAAAAAAAAAAAAAAAAAATATTATATATTATAAAATGGAAATGATTGAAAGTAAAAGCAATAACTTTAATTTTGATGACTCTACACACTGTGTATCTAAAAAGATACCATCAGTGAAAGTGATTAATCAAGAACCTGTAGGCCTCTGGATGTCTAATGAAAATTTGATGTCTTGTGAGTGGAGAAAAAATTGCAACGAGTCATGTTCAGGTGCCAGCTGTGTAGAACATTTTGTAAATACAAAACCGCACACAATTGAGACTCGAGATGGATCAATTCAAGGTAGGATTATCGATAAAAATCGTATTTTAATCATTAGACGCCAACTTAAACTTATCAGACTTTCTCGAAATGATTACTCTTTTGCTGGTTATTGGGTAAAAGGAGATACAGACTATATTTCAGCACGTAAGTATCTCTTAGTGTTTCTAGATGAAAAGAATCATCCACTACATAAAGAACCAATCCAACTTACAGCTAGAGGTGTATTTCAGGTAGAATTTGATAAGAATTTATTAAAGTTTAGAAAAGAATTTAAAACAGTTTATAGTAAAACACGAGGTGTAATGTCAGATTTATGGTATTCTATGCTTGTGTTCTGTCCTACTTTTGTATCAAACGTAGTAGGTTCTTTAAAAAAGAGTAGAGCATGTTGTATTGAAAATTATATTGTTCCAACAGAATCTAATTTGAACTCTTTATGTGTAGGTAGAGATAAAGAAGTCTCAAAAATTGTTGAAGCTATGTTTAATGATTCTGAAAAATGGAAAGCTGAAAATAGTAAACCTTTCATAACCACATTAGTTCAAGAAAATGAATAATGTATTTTTATATGATTTTTCATATAAAAATAATAAAAATGGAAATGAATAACACTTTTAAAAATTATCATTGCGAATTAAAAAACATTGAATTCCTTAAATGTTTTAAATATATTAATATTTATTTGGAAACAGATCTATATAAATTTATGGAAAATATTGTTTATGACTTTATTCCTGAAAATAAAATTAAAGAATTTTATAAAGATTTAGAAAAAAAAGGCGAGAAAGAATTTGTAGAAGATATTAGAAAGACATTTAAATCTAAAGAACGAAAAGAAAATCAAAATATTTCAAGAAAAAATATTAATGATACAATGATAGAAACATTTGCTATTAGAACGGGAAAAAGTAAAGAAGATATAAAAAAAATTAAAATGCTAATACTTTAAAAAAAAATAACTAAAAAAAATATTACATTTAAAAATGGAGAAATAGAAAATATAGATTATTAACATTTCAAACAAAAATTATTTGAAATCCCTTAGAAAATGCGAAAAAACTCACGAGAAAATTTTGCAAAACCACTGCCCCCCGCGAACGCTCTGAATTTTTATTTGCATTTTTTTTTGTCCGCGGGAGGCTGTGGAAACTCTGAGAGTTTTTTTTTTTTTTTCCACCAAGGCCGTCGATTCACGCATCCGAGACTGATATGGCCGGCTTCATATCAGCTCAGAGTACGCGAGTCTAAACCCGGTGTTATCTTTTTTTTTTTTTTTTTTCACTGTAGTTCGACCTCCAAGCACCCAGCGACGCGTGTGCACCCGCGCCATCGGAGTACGTCAGAGATCTAGTACAGCGGTTTTTTTTTTTTTATTTATTTTGCATTGAATGTTACTACCTAATCAGCGCTGATTACAGAGACTTAGTAACTCGACATCGTCGACCCCGAGATAACACTTTTGATTTACCGCCGTGACGCTGTTCAGTCACGGTTACAGTTTGTTATCCCGAGGGGAACTAGCCTAGGTGAGGTGTACGGACCTTTCCCCTCTTTAGCACTTCCGTCTAATATGGGGAGGAAGCCTAATGTACAGCTCCTAGCTCCGATAGAGTGTTATTTAAAATTTGTATATATACTTACGAAGCCCGTAACCAACATTACATATGAGTTTGAAAATGCAAACATAGCACTCTCATATTTATGAATAAATTATCATCGCCGTATAGATTCGATTCATGTATAATTTTTTTTTCAATGCCATGATGGTGTTATCATTTAATTGATTGCGCTAACCTTGTTAATTATTTGGTTGTTTTCGTGCATAAATTAGCGTGTAATGAAGAAATACGATAAATAAAAAATTGAATTACGTTAAAAGAATAAATAGTAGTATTATATATAATAAAATGGAAACGATAAATAAAAAATATGCACCGAGAATGTGTATAGAGTGTAATAAAAAAATTACATACAAAAATTATGCTAGACATGTCAGATCTAAGCATGGAAGGACAACAACAACAGCAAAAGATTTAAGAAATGATTTGCGAAATTGTGGAGTGAAAGGTGTATCTAAGTTGAAAAAATCTGAATTATTGGAAATTAGAGACAAGATACAGAGACAGAGTTCGAATTTTGAGAGAGAGATTCTGAATAAATTAACGAAAAAAGAACTCATTAAAAAAGTTGGAGAAAGAAACAAAAATTTAACTAGAGCTAAAATAATTGAAAAATTCTTACAATCTCAAAATGTAAAGTATCTCCAAGAATTTAATTTTGATGATGATAGTTTTGATGAGCCTATAGTTCGTCCTAGTGTGAGAAAGATAGATGGGTGTTGGAAAAATATGGTAAATCAATTCTCTATAGTATACGAACCTGCAAAATATGATTTAAGAATTTATTTAGACAAAATTACAGAACTTCTTGGTAGAATGCTTAAAAGTGAGATGAAAAAGAAAAAGGCAATAAACATAGGATTAATAGCTGTTGTAAACTATATAGAAATAGATCACACAACTGGAGATAAAATAGGTGATAAAGAGGCATATTTTCGATCAAAGCATCATATTATAGTAGATTCGAATGCAATTGAAAGTGCATTAATCTCAGCAAAAAATGAAGTTATACAAAAGTATGAGAGTTATACTGCTCAAAATACTAAATATAAATTTGATCAAGTTATTGAAATAAATATTCAATCTGATAAAAATGACCCTTTACGTGGTGGGACTTATATTCAATTACCCAAATTTATTCAATCAAAAAAGTGTTGTATTAATGTGAAAAATATTCAAAATAAAAATTTTAAGTGTCTCAAGCAAGAAGATCTTAGATGCTTTGAATATGCGTTGGAAAGTGTTTTGAATTCAGTTACAAATCATGTAGATCGAGTTTCAAATTATGATATCACGAAATATGAAGAACTGAAAATGGAATATCCAGTTAATTTAATTCCAGAAAATATTAAAAAATATGAAAAATTTCTAGGTATATCTATCAATATTTATAAGTATGAGGAAGATGAAGAGGGTATTGGTCAATTTTCTTTAATTTATAAACCAATTAGTAGTGAAAACCATGTAAATTTACTACAGTATAAGGATCATATTGTTGGGATAAAAAACTTGAGTGCTCTATTAAAAGGAAAAATACATAAATATACATATCATGTAGAAATTTGTATGAAATGCCATAAAAGATTTAAAGATAAATTAAAATATGAGGAACATTTAAAAAATTGTATAAATGATGAGCAAAATATAGAAATGCCAAATGAAGAGAAGAAATTTCGAAAATATTGCACAAATGGGGCAGAACAATATCATCCATACACAGTGACGTTGGATTTTGAATGTCTATTGGAAAAAATGCAAAAAGAAACTAAATCAACAAAATATCTCCAGAAACATATTGCTAACAGTTTTTGTTTCTATTCTGACCAACAAGGAACACAGCTGGTTAGAGACTCGAATGTACAAAACTTGATGAATCAATTCAATTCTTGGTTAATAGAACATGCTCGCGCATACAACAAGATAAGAAGAATTAATAAGCCAATGATTTGGGGACAAGATGAAGATATCAAATTCAAAGAAACTTCTCACTGTCATTTATGTAACAAGATTCTTGCAGAAAATGAAAAAGTTAGAGATCATGATCATTATACAGGAAAATTTCGTGGTGTAGCCTGTGGAGAGTGCAACTCGCATTTAAGAATGCCAAGATTCATTCCAATTTTGATTCATAATTTAAAATACGATTCCAAAATATTTTTACAATGGTTGTTAAAATTATTTAGTGGGAATGAGAGGAAGCCTTCTGAGAAACATGATGTGAAAATTATTGCAGAAAATTGTGAAAATTATAAAACATTTTCCAAAAAGGTGGTGATAGATCATTGTGAAGTAAAACGAGATTCCACTTATTGCTGCACTTGTAAAAGAAAATATTGGGACAAAATATTAAAAAAATGTTCCTCTTGTCAAGGAGAAAAACTGAAAATAAGTAGGAAAGGAGATAAAATACCTATAGAAATGGAATTTAGATTTATTGACACATTAAATTTTGTGGGAATTAGTTTAGATCAAGCAGTAAAAAATCTAGCAGAAGTGAATGACTGTTTTTGTGCTAGGTGTAAAAAAGTACAGAAAATTAGGAAAGGACAATTTTTACCAATAAATGAGAATGGTATTTTAAAATATGCAGCAAAATGTGAAATTTGTGATTCTGAATTGACAAAACCGATTAATTATAATAAATTTCAAAATATATTGAGAGAATTTAAAAAAGAAGACCTACATTTGGTTTTACAGAAGGGGATTTATCCTTATGACTGGGTTAGTACTTATGATAAATTCTCTGACCAATTACCATTAGATAAAAAGGCGTGGTATTCGATGTTAAATAATAAACATATATCTGATGACGATTTATCAAAAGCAAAAAAAGTTTACAAATATTTTGGATGTAAAAATTTTGGAGATTATCATGATTTATACTTGAAACTAGATACAATTCTCACAAAAGATATTTTTGATAATTTTAGGGAAATGTGTTATAAACATTATGGACTAGATCCTGTATATTATATTTCAGCACCACATTTATCAGATAGTGCTTCTTTAAAATTCACGAAACAATCGCTTGAGCTAATTACTGATCAAGAAAATTATGAAATTTATGAGAAAGGAATAAGAGGAGGGATTTCCAACATTCCTCATAGACACGCTCTTGCTAATAATTGTTACTTTTACGATGAGAAAGAAAGAAAAACGATAAAATTAAGCAAAGAAAAAGCCAAAGAGAAAGGAATTTGGGATAGTAAAAAGCATATCAGTTATATTCTATATTTAGATTGTAATAATTTATATGGGTGGGCTCTGAGTCAACCATTACCAATAGGTGAATTCTTGAACTATAATTTGCTAGCCCATCAAATTGAAGATGCGCAAGCAAAAAATTCCGAAGCAAAGAAATCTTTAGAAAGCAAATTTGAAAAATTGACTTATAAACCATCAGACTTTACTCAAGATGTAATTCTTACTCTAGATGACAATGGTGAGTATGGATATACTTTTATAGCTGATCTTGAGATTCCTACAGAATTACACGAAAAATTTAAAGATTATCCCATGCTTCCAGAACAATATGTACCTAGAGAATCAGAATTGTCAGATTTTCAAAAAATTTTGATTGAACAAAAAATAGGTAATAAACCAAAAATGAGTAAATTAATAAGTACGCTACACCCAAAACATAATTATCTCATTGATTACAGAATGTTGAAAGAATGCTTGAAACAAGGTATAGTTTTAAAGAGTATAAATAATTACATAAGATTCAAACAAAAAGCTTGGATGAAACCATATATTGATAAGAATACAAGCTTAAGACAAAAAGCAAAAAATGATTATGAGAAAGATCTCTATAAATTACTCAATAATAGTGTCTATGGAAAACAAATGGAGAACGTTAGAAAAAGATGTACAGTACAAATAGTGACTACTTTAGACTCATTTCTTAAACAGAATGAGTTTGAAACAAGAGTTGTTCTTGATGAAGAAACTGTTTTACTTCACATTCAAAATAAGAAAGTAAAGTTGAATAAACCAATATTTGGGGGGTTTGTTGTTCTGGAGTTGTCAAAATTATTAATGTTCCAGTTCTACTACAATGTTTTAAAAACGAAATATGGAGACAAAATAAGATTATTAGGAACTGATACAGATTCATTGATTGTTTATATAGAATGTGATGATGTTTATGAGGACATAAAAGAGAATCTAGATTATTACGACACTTCAGATTATTTAATGGATTGGATGCCTCAAGTAAACAAAAAAGTTCCAGGATTATTCAAGGATGAATACTTAGGAATCCCAATAAGAGAGTGGGTAGGACTAAGATCAAAAATGTACTCCTTCAGAAACGACACATTGAAAGAGAAAAAAGTGTGTAAGGGAATTAAAAGATTGAATATAGAAAGAATGAAATTTGAAATGTACAAAAACTGTTTGTTCAATAGCAAGCAAACTAAGGAAATTGTGCATGGAATTGTTTCCAAAAAGCTGAAATTGTATACTATATCAATCAATAAAATTGCACTATCTCCTTATGATGATAAAAGATACTTAATTGATGAAATGAATACACTTCCATATGGCTATAAAAAATATTGTATAATAAATGAAACGAACTAAAATAAAGAATAAGACTGAAGTTTTAAACTTTGATAATAGTGTTCCAACTTGTAGATTGAAGGAAGTGTTTCCTAATATAATGAGATGTTGTATATGTGGTCCTAGTGGGTCTGGGAAAACGAATGTTTTATTGACTATATTAGTGGATAGACCATTACCTGATAATGTATATTTATGTTCAAATACTTCTAATCAACCAAAGTATGAAAAGTTTCGCCAAATATTGCAAAACGAGAAACTTAAAAACAAAAAATTTCATACAGTATCACTCGAGGATTTACCAGACCCTAATAAAATAGAAAAAGGATCAGTAGTAATCTTTGATGATATCTACACAGAAAACCATGATAAAATAGGTAAATATTATTCATGGAGTCGTCATAATGATATTTCATGCTACTATTTATCCCAAACATATTCAAAAATTCCAAAACAACAGATTAGAGATAATTTTAATTACTTAATTCTTTTTGAACAAGATCTTACCAATCTGACACATATTTATAACGAATATGCTAGGACCATAACATTTAATCAGTTCAAATCAATATGTAATGATTGCTGGCAAAAACCGTATGACTTTGTAGTTATAGATAAAGAATGTGATCAGAAAAATGGTAGGTTCAAATACAAATTTGAGGAAAATTTTATATTATAAATGAGAAAGCTAACAGATTATAATTCAAATGATATTGATTTTGTTGTAAAACAACGTGCACTTCTACAAAAAAATATTGAATGTGCAAAGTTAGGTCAAGTGAATAGAAAACTAGAAATGGAAGAAAACTATAAACCAATCATTGATACAATAAAAGACCTTAAGCCTGTAATACAACAACCAGTATTACCTATGATTGCTGACAAGCCAAGAGAAATTACCTATGAACGGTCAGAGGAAACACCAGGATTTGATATGTCTCAAAGTCTTGCATGTAGATATTTGTCTTACTATACTAATAAAAAAATACCTACTGATTCAACTTTTGGTATTAGATACGAAAATAAAGATTATTATATAGGAAATGCACGACTCATGGAAGTTCATCATTATGCTGATAATAATCGTGCTGATATTAAGCTAAGTAATGACACTACCCTTTATCCAGGAACACAAGGACTATGGGAATTACTAACTATGCAAAAACCTGAAAATTATACTGATGAAGACCTGAAAAATTATCAAAAAATTATTCTCAGTACAGAATCTTATCGTTCTGAGAATGGACAAATTAAAAGTAGTCGTGGGTATAAATATTTAAATTTCATCCAACCTATGTTGATTGAGAAGGAACTCATACTTTCACATCGTGGCTCTGGCCTCAAGAAAATTTATACCAATCAGACTGATTATAAATACTGGAACGATCCTAAAGAATTAATTGATCGATTTACAATACTGAAAGGTATGTGGGAAGCAGGTAATCATAATCCACAAATATTCAATGAAATGACCAACATTCGGGAGGAACTGATAGAAGCCAAAAAAAATTTAAAAACCTTATAATAAATGTTTACTAGAAAAAATCATCATTATTTGTATGAATCAGTTGAAAAAATTCAGAATAACACGGGGAAAATCTTAGAGTCTGTTCTGAAAATTGTCATAAAAGATGTTGGCGAAATTTCAGATATGATAATACAATGTATAAAAAATGTCATTAATAATGAAAATTATACTGTTGGTATAATAGAGTATGCTAATGGTGTGAAAGAGTACATAAACAATATAAAGGATAACACAAGCAGTATTTTACCACAACTGAAAAAGATTACTGAACATGATCAATCAGCTGTAACTGAACTGAAAAATATTACGCGGCAGGTAGTTGGATTGGCTACCACCTGCGAGAATTCACTTTTCAATATTACCCAATTAGGAGCAATTTTAACAGAATTGAAAAATATATCAAAAACAAATCAAAATATTCAGAAAATATTGGAGGAAAATGTTCAAGAAATATTGGAGGGAAATTTACCACAAACAAATGAAAATGTTCAAGAAATATTGGAGGAAAATTTACCACAAACAACTGAAAATATTCAGAAAATATTGGAGGAAAAGACAGAAATGTTCAAAATGTAGGTTATCATGAAGGTCAATAGAAAATGTCAAGTAATATAAAAAATGCAGTCATTAGTTGAACTTGAAGCCAAAGAACTTCATAAACCTGTGATAAAAAAATTTCAGAAAAGAAAAATTATCACAAATGAAATCAATGAAATCTGGGCAGGTGATTTATTAATTATGTCCCAGTATTCAAAAGAAAATAGGGGTTATAAGTATATGTTAGTAGTTATTGACACCTTCTCAAAAGTACTCAGGATAAAACCCCTCAAGGAAAAAACAGGGAAAGAGGTTTCTCAAGCTTTTGAGAAAATTATTGAAGAAAGCGAATATGGTCCACCTAAAAAATTACATGTCGACAAAGGTACAGAATTTGTAAATTCAGTTTTTAAAAAATTAATGGGAAAATATAATATTCATATGTATCACACAGAGAATGAGGAAAAATCAGCAATTGGTGAGAGAGTAAACAGAACCATTAATGGGATGTTGAGAATAATTTTTGAGATTCATAAGAATCATAAATGGGTTCCATTTATACCAGAGATATTGCACGAATATAATAATGTGAGGGTACATAGAACAATAGGAATGCGTCCTTGTGATGTGAATAAAACAAATGAACAAGAAATTTTTCATAGAATGTATTCTTCAAGTTTCTCCACGCGACCAAAATTCAAGGAAGGAGATCGTGTGAGAATACCCAAAAAGAAAGAAACTTTTGAGAACAAGTATAAGAACAACTGGACAAGAGAAATATTTGTAGTTGACAAAGTATTCCACACAAACCCTCCCGTCTATTCTATTAAAGATTTGAAGGGTGAAGAAATTTTAGGTAAATTTTATCGCCAGGAACTTCAAAAAACAGTTTTCTAAAATTTTCTACTATAAATATGAGTAAAAACTGTGGATTATCTAAAAGAGGTGGTGATATTGTGGATACAATTGGTAAATATGTACCATTTCCACTTCACTGGCCCGGATATAAAGCTCTTGGTCCTGGTTCGAATACAGACCTCGATATTCAAAAAGGTGTAAAACTGAAAAATAAATTAGATGAAATAGCTATGGATCATGATGTAGATTATGCAAATACAGATGATCCTAATGAACGTGATTATGCTGATAACAGATTCACATGGCGAGCCTGGGAGCGTGTCAAAGATCCTAATGCTAAATTAGATGAAAAAATTCCAGCATATGTAGCAGTAAATTTAATGAAATTAAAACAGAAGTTAGGTTTAGGAATTTATAAAAAATTTTATAATATAAATAATATGAGTAAAAACTGTGGATTAGGACAACATTTGCGATTACCTAATGAAATATTACCTAAAAAAGGTGAAGGATTTTATATTGATCGAAAAACCATAACCAATAATAATCAGAAAACAGAAGGCAAAGGATTTTATATTGATCGAAAAACAACCACTAATGATCTCCCAGAAATAATGAATTATTTGAATAATTTATATGTTAACAAACAGGAAAAAAAAGGTAAAGGATTTTATATTTATCGGGAAACAGCAATCAATGGTCGAAACAAAAAAGGGGAGGGTATCAAAGTAAGTAGATACATTAAATATCCTATCAATCCAGATAAGGAACAACTTGACAAAATTAATATTGGTGTTGAGAAAGGGGTACCTGTTGTACTAAATTTAGGATACGAAAATTTAATCAGAACTAAAAATAGCACACAGAACGAAACATATTTACCTCTAACAAAAGCACAAGTGAATCAAATTGAGACAGCAAAAACCAAGGGAAAAGGTTTAAAGCTAAAACTGAACAAAACACAACTGAAGCAGGTTAAAAATGGTGGATTCTTCCCACCAGCTATCCTAGCAGGATTGGCTGCTATTGCAGCAGCTAAACCTGCTGTAGAAGTAGGTACTAAAATAGTAGAAACTGTAGGTAATTTAATATCAACCGCCAAGCAAGCAATTGATAATAAGAAAGCCAATGACGAGTTAGTAGAAGAGAGAAAACGTCGTAATGAAAAGTTGGAGTACAAGTCTGGTGAAGGCATAGGACAATATCTACAAATACCTAACGAAGTTCTAAAGAAAAAGAGCGTTAAAAAAATAAAAAATGGCGTTAAAAAAATAAAAAATGGCGTTAATGGTAGTATTCAAAAAGACTGTTTAGGTGTTGAGAAAAATAAAAGAGGCGTTAAAAAAATAAAAAATGGCGTTAAAAAAATAAAAAATGGCGTTAAAAAAAAATGCGATGGCGTTAAAAAAAGAAAAATTGGGGGTGACATGATCACTCAACAAGTAATTAAAAAAATCTTAGATAATGAAAAAAAAAAAAAATAACCATCAAGAATGACGCATTAACTAATTTTGAAATAGAAGCATATGCTGAAAAATTGCAAATACCTCATTTCAGAGGAGTTTTTATGCTTGATGAGCTACCACCAAAAATCAAAAAATATGAATGTGGAATTGTAAATTTAGACACTTCAGACCACTCTGGAACTCATTGGACTGCTTACTGTAAGAATGATTCACAAGTTGATTTTTATGAACCGTTTGGTAACATTCCACCACCAGAATTAGTGAAATATTTTGGACAGTCTAGAATTACTTATAATTATACGCAGGATCAAAAACTTGATGAAACAAATTGTGGTAGACGGTGCATAGAATATTTATTAAAAATTAAAAAAAAATACTATAAATGAAATATATAAATGGTTCTTACAGTATGCTTATGAGCGGTACAGATTCTGTTCTTTATCATGATTTTAGTGGAGTTGATGACATTATTAGACTCAACCCTAATAAAGAATGGGAAATTGGGTTAGAATCTTTCCACACATCTTATCGTTTTTTCAATATAACTGTAACTAAAAACAATTCACTTACTTTTTATAAGGAGGTGAACGAATTACCTACAACTATAGTACTTGATCCTGGTATTTATGAAGTAGCTGATATTATTAAATGTATACATGAAAGTAAACATGCTAGGGCTGCTAATATAACCTTGAAAATAAATAAATACGCTCATACCATAATAATGGGGAGTCCATCACATATAATAGATTTAAGAGATGTGACTTCTGTTGGTAATATATTGGGTTTTACTAAGCAAATTATACCAGCTGGAAAAGAAGTTGAATCTGATAGCCACGTTAAAATTTTTCCTATTGAAAGCATTAAGGGGATATGTAATGAATGTAATAACGGTAATGAAAAAATACTTTTTTATTTTCCTATATCATCACTACCCGGAGAAAAAATAATCTATACACCAAATGAAACTCAATATTATAGAGTGAGAAATAAAGAAATAAGCGAGATTGTATTAAACCTTTATGATCAGAATGGCAATCCACTTGAAAATAATGGTGAAACATATTGGGCATTTTTAATCATACGTGAAGTACGATAATTAAAAAAAAAAAAAAAAATACTATAAATGAATGGTTACGAAAGTTTTGAATTAATAGAATTCTCCACTGCTAATAATATTGATATAAATAAAAAAGATGAGGAAATTATAATTGAAATAAATACTCCTAATATTTGTACTTTACCTTGGAAAAGCGAGGTAGTTATAGCTGGTCGTCTGATAGTACGTGATAAAGACAAAAAAATTGCGAGTTTCGATCGTAGTACAGTACAAGTAATTAATAATGGGTTTCTCCATATTTTTAGGCAAATTATTTATAGAATTTCTGATGTTCAGGTAGATATATTGGAGTATCCAGGTGTAGCCAGCACCATTAATGGTCTCGTTTCACTGTCCAAAACCACCAAGTATTCTAATGCAGGATGGAATCTAAATAATGATTACATGAATGTTGATGCGAATGGTTACTTCAAAGTTGCATTACCTTTCGATATGTTTCTAGGTTTTGGAACTTATAAAGAAATTCTCTTTAATGTTAGTCAATCCTTGATACTAGCAAGAGAACAACATGGTGTTACAAATATGCTACAAGTTGACCCAAATTTAAAAGATTATACTGTGGAATTGAATCTGAAGTATATAACTTGGAGAATGCCAGTGGTGAAGCTTTCATTACAACTTGAAAAAGAAGTTTTACCATTGTTAAATAAAGACATACCAATTCGTATGAATTTTGAGCATTGGCAATGTTTAAAGAAACCTGCTGGTAGTGTATCAGGAAAAGAATTTAGGTGGTCAATTCCTACAGATATTACATCACAATATGCTTTTGTAGTTTTCCAAAATAAAAGGAACAATGATCTCTTTGCTGATAAAAGTAAATTTGATCATTGTAATCCTTATGATGTACGTTTCAATGTCAATGGTTATGAATATCCTCGTCAGCAAATGCGATTAAATTTTAATGAAAAGGATTCAGGAGCTTTATATACATATTTTAAAAATTACAATGGAAAAGACGATGTTTTAATTGATCTTGTGCAATTTGAAAAAGAATATACTATCTTTTGCTTTGATCTTACAGGACAACCTGACGCTCTACAAACAGATGTAGCCAATGTACAAATTATATTCTCATGGCGTGATGATTTTCCTAATACAGCTGAAATATTTGTTCTTTTGAAACAACCTGTTTGTTATGAATACAAACCTATATCTAGAGCGGTTAGACCTGCTCCTAAAAACTAAAAAAAAAAAAAAAAAAAAAAAAATATTCTTATAAATAGGTATGCAATCAGAAAACAATTCAGAGAACAATTCAGAAAATAAATTCAACTGGATGTGTATTATAATTTTCTGTTGGAATATTATCGAACAGGTGTTTAAAAAAATGAGAAAAAAGAAAAAGAAAAAAAGACAGTCAAATAAGTATTATTTTTATATGAAAAATCATATAAAAATACATTATTCATTTTCTTGAACTAATGTGGTTATGAAAGGTTTACTATTTTCAGCTTTCCATTTTTCAGAATCATTAAACATAGCTTCAACAATTTTTGAGACTTCTTTATCTCTACCTACACATAAAGAGTTCAAATTAGATTCTGTTGGAACAATATAATTTTCAATACAACATGCTCTACTCTTTTTTAAAGAACCTACTACGTTTGATACAAAAGTAGGACAGAACACAAGCATAGAATACCATAAATCTGACATTACACCTCGTGTTTTACTATAAACTGTTTTAAATTCTTTTCTAAACTTTAATAAATTCTTATCAAATTCTACCTGAAATACACCTCTAGCTGTAAGTTGGATTGGTTCTTTATGTAGTGGATGATTCTTTTCATCTAGAAACACTAAGAGATACTTACGTGCTGAAATATAGTCTGTATCTCCTTTTACCCAATAACCAGCAAAAGAGTAATCATTTCGAGAAAGTCTGATAAGTTTAAGTTGGCGTCTAATGATTAAAATACGATTTTTATCGATAATCCTACCTTGAATTGATCCATCTCGAGTCTCAATTGTGTGCGGTTTTGTATTTACAAAATGTTCTACACAGCTGGCACCTGAACATGACTCGTTGCAATTTTTTCTCCACTCACAAGACATCAAATTTTCATTAGACATCCAGAGGCCTACAGGTTCTTGATTAATCACTTTCACTGATGGTATCTTTTTAGATACACAGTGTGTAGAGTCATCAAAATTAAAGTTATTGCTTTTACTTTCAATCATTTCCATTTTATAATATATAATATTTTTATTTTTTTTTTTAAACTAGGTTATCAATTTTCGATTTTTATTTTTTTATTATTTTTATTTTTTTATTTTTATTATTTTTTTTTTAGTATTAAGATTTCAAACAAAAATTATTTGAAATCCAAGTTAGAAAAAAAAAGTGGTCTGATAAAAAATGGAAACTCGACCACTTTATATTACAATATCAATTCTTTTAACACCAACACAAAAATGTGAACTTGGTTACAGAGAACAAAACTTACACACAAATGTGTTTTCAACATCGAATGTACAAAAATGTGAACTCGGTCTAGGATTATACAGAACTCACTCAGAAAAATATTTTCAACAATGAATGCTCAGAGAGGTGAACTCGATTCAGAGAGAACAAAACTTACACAGAAATATGAACTCGGTCTAGGATTATACAGAACTCAGTCAGAAAAATGTTTTCAACAGCGAATGTACAAAAATGTGACTTCAACAGTGAATGCCCAGAAAAGTGTTTTCAACAGTGAATGTACAAAAATGTGAACTCGATTCAGAGAGAACAATACTTACACAGAAATATGAACTCGGTCTAGGATTATACAGAACTCACTCAGAAAAATATTTTCAACAATGAATGCTCAGAGAGGTGAACTCGAGCCAGAGAGAACAGAACTCACTCAGAAAAGTGTTTTCAACAATAAATTTACAGAAATGTGAACTCGGTCCAGAACCTCCCCTTTCTATACTACTACCGTTTTTCTTTTTCAGAAATTTTCCCCCAGGATTCGTGTTTTCGAAAGCCCGATGGTGTCATGTACTTTTTTTTATATTCCTTTCAAATTCAAAGATACGATCACTACCGGCTAAACCTTGGGTATTATAAATGTAAACATGTTTAATTTGGTTTCGGCCTACCTTTAAAAATGCCTGACTTGCCTGTGGGAGTTTTTCCATCTGAGGGGTCGGCGCCCGATCTGTGAGTGGGGGGAGGGGGTACGCAACAGTTCAACCTCGTGGTTGCCGCAATCCGTATTGGGACTCTAAGAAACAGGATACTTCTTGAAAATAAATTCTATAGTAGCAGTAGGCCACCTGAATAAACGCTACGAAAATGATAATAGAAATTTAAAAAACAATTATATTTTTATAATAGAAATTCAAAAAACAATTATATTTTTATAATAGAAATTCAAAAAACGATTAGGTATATTTTTATAATAAAAATTTAAAAAACGGTTATATTTTTATAAGAAATAGAAACAGTTTTCTACGCAGGCATTGGTCTTAAGTTCTGGAAATAAACCAGTAGAAATTAGAAAATTATATGGTTAATAATTTATGAAAATAATGAGGGAGAAGGTGAAGAAAATGGATGTAAAAAATGATACTTACGCACTGGAAGGGTCAATTTTCTTCGGCGTACTCTTCCCGTGGTAGCGCTTGGATGTCGTACTGACGGTACGGAAAAAATGTCGCACCTCCGACCGCGCCTCGGAGGAAATGTTTTTCCCTCCCTCATAAAATACATTCTGACAAGCTCCTGTAAAACATTGTTAACAAAACCTGATTATTTCTTACCCTACACCTTATTTTCCGAATGAAATTTTAAAGTATCTACAGCCAAACACAAATTCCAAACAATCGCTTAGTGATGACAACCACTGACAACAGCATGCAATTGCGTTCTCTGGAATTCTTAGCCAAAACAAGACAGTCATTCAGGATACACGAGTTGTTCGCATATATATTCGAGTTGTACAAAGGTTGAGTGAAGAGTAGGGTTCCCAAATTTATTCGAGATTATTATTCAGTTGGATGGTGACGATTTTTTTCCTATGGAAGGTAATTAAAAGTACTCGAGCTTTGACGTATTCGCTTTGTCGCTCAATGTAATATGTATAATTATTTGTGCCATCTTTCTGGCATTCAAGTATTACCCTCATAAAGGTGGACAAATCAGCCTAGCGTAAACCCTATCTTTTCATTCAGTGTATGACTTCTGCATTAATTTAAAACGTGAATCATGTAAACCTTTTTAGAACATTATGTAGCAATCTCTGTACAGCCCGGACCTCGTGCCGGCTGACTAGGATTATCGGAAAATGACTTATTTGTTTTATTAGTGTCCATTTCGGAGTGTAAGTGAACTTGATAATATTCCGTTTGTAGGGTGTGCCAATTCATTTTTTCTTCTTCTGTAGTCCGGAGCGCTTTCGGCTGTTATTCCATCGTCATACCCTAATTGAGACTTGTCTCTTGTGGAAGTAGTACCGTATAGTGAACCTGTTTAGTCGTGCGCTCCTGTTGGTTGTCTGTGATTATGCAGTCTGTCTAATCAGTGATTGTTATTAGTTGTGCGCTCCTATTGGTCGTCTGTGATTGTGCACTGCGCAGTCTGTCCAATGCGTGGGTGTTATGTTAGTTGGAATAAGTACTCGCTTTGAAAGTTAGTTGTGTTTATTAGGTTGTTTTTTTTTTTGTTGTTTTTTTTGCCTTTATTATTTTTGGATTGAACAGACTGCACAATCACCGACAACCAATAGAAGCACACGACTACACAGGTTCACCATACGGTGCGACTCTCAACTATGACTACAGGACCACAAGAAACAAGTCTGATTTAGGGTACTCCACTGATGATGGCATAACAGCCGAAGGCGCTCTTCACTACAGAAGAAAATGGAATATTTGATTTATGTTTCAAATGTAATGTTAAGAAAATCATAGGTACATACAGCAGATGGCCTGATTTGACGACTTAAGGCAAAACCTAAAATGCCAGAAAGACTGAAATTACAAAAAATTTTACAGTCATGTTACGGCTCAAATGTATTCAGCAATGAGGCGAATACGTCGAAACTTGAGTATTTTTACTGACCATCCATGGGGGGGGGGGGGATCATTATGATCGAACTGAATATAAATCTCAAATAAATTCGAGTACCGTACTCTTTCCAGACAATCTTTAAATGACTCGATGGACGCAGCTTGTCAGATACCTATTGTGAATTTCAAACAGCTTTCCATGTTTGTAAGTTAAATAGGTCATAATAATGAAACTAAAAAAATACGTACTGAGAATACACTTGGCGAATTTAGTGTTTACAAATCTGGGTTTTGGATTGTTGCCTCTGCCTCCTTCCTTTGGCCGCTCCTCAACCCAACAGTAGAGAAGGAATACGTCCTCCTCCACCAATTTTGACACGACAACCCTGACCGTCGTTCTTGGTTGACGGCGTTTGTTACTCTCAAATTTTTTTTCGAGGAACGTTGTCTGAAATATGAGGGAAAAAAAAGTTAAAAATTGAGCACAGTTACACTTGGCTTAGAGTGAAGGTGAAACAGAAATAGAGAGAGTAGAAACCAAAGAGCTGAATGACTAAAATGAAGAGTACTCACAAATTCCATTGCTTTATCCGGGTTATTCGCCAGATATGTGTCGAAATCCGAGAAGGTTACGAATGTCAAAGGAAATGAAAACAGGGAAAACCAGTCACATTGGTCCATCGCTTTTGACTGACTGGATTGGTCCATCGATTCTGACAGATTGGTTTTTTCTCCGAGGGTGGCATTCAGTTTTTCTATCATAGCATGTAACTTCTCTAAATGATGAACAATATATCGAAATCAGCATTGCGGTTAGGACAGAAATGTGTGGACTGAGGTAATATGACATCATATTTCTGAACTGTCTCGTCTCTTTTTTTCAGTTGCCACGTAGCAAGATATTTGGTATCTGTGTGCATACGCAGTACAACACGCACTTCCTTTTCTATCGCTGTCACACTCATTTTTGTTATTTTAGTTACCTCACAATTTATGCGCTAAGCCCCTGTGTATGTAGTAGCATGTTGATGGTTTGACATTTGCCTCTGACTTTTATAGATTTTTGGTGAAGAAACGGCATTGTTTAAAAATTGTTTACTTCGTTCTCATTGAGTGTCAAAGAAACAAGAAAAAAGAAGATAGAAGAATTTATCGCCTCTCTAACTTACGCTCCGCAATCAAAGACAACACAGGATGAAAATAGAGGTTTCATTGTGGGACAATGTGGAAGATGATCAAATGAAAGATCTTCTCTTGTAACCATGGACGTACCAATAAGAGGGGGCAACTCCCACCTCCCCTGTAGGAATTTTTCACTCAGCAGTTGGGAAAATTTACCATTGCAGTCAGGCAGAGTTGGGAAAACCCAACAAGTCAAGAGTTATTTTTTTTTTTGCTTGCTTTGACACTTGGAAATTGAGTTGAGAAGTTGGAAAAATCAAACAAAAGTCAAAGGTTTTTTGTTTTTTTTTTGCTTTGATATTTGGGAATTCTGAGTTGAGTCAGCATCAGTTGGAAAATTGGAAAAATCCACTACGTCAATCACAAGTCGTTTTTTTTTTTGCTTGCTTTGACACTTTTGGAAATCGAGTTGAGAAGTTGGGAAAATCCAACAAGTCGAAAGGGTTTTGTTTTGCTTTGATATGGGAATTGTGAGTTGAATCATCAGTTGAAAAAATCCAATAAGTCTATAAAAAAGTTTTTTATTTTTACTTTTTTGCTTTGATGCTTCGCTACTTGGAAATTTTGAGTTGATTCAGTCGGGAGTCTTATAATTTTTGCCCCCCCCCCCCTACCAAAAAACCTCATCGGTACGTCCCTGCTTGTAATATTTTGGAGAGCTAAGTGAGGAAACGTACTGTGACAGGGTTCTGTTGTGTGTGCGAGGCGCCTGCGTCTTACGCAATTAAAATCGCATACTGAATGATTTCTTCACGATGATACTACTTCCTTC
This sequence comes from Acanthococcus lagerstroemiae, assembly GCA_031841125.1. Lineage (NCBI taxonomy): Eukaryota > Metazoa > Arthropoda > Insecta > Hemiptera > Eriococcidae > Acanthococcus > Acanthococcus lagerstroemiae. The sequence continues at coordinate 30,004,249 of CM063112.1, read as the reverse complement.
AAAACTGCCTCGCCGTAACACTCCATACTCATATCAGAAATGGTTAACAGAAGTCCTGATGAGGTGTATCAACAAGTACTTTTACTGCTGGTTAACAGATAAAAAAACTTTAGGGAATTGGCTGCTTAGCGTGCATGTGAACGGAAGACAAAACAGGACAGAAAAATCTCATTCTAAAAAGAGTAGAGTAAAATCTTATTTCCATGATAAGTGTAACTAACCACTATGTGGGTATAGCAGGCCCTGATTGTATATGGTATTTCGATATACAAATATTTAATTTTGTGAGGTTACAATGACCACAGTGGGCTGTTGCAAATGCACGCTAAATTTTACAGAAATTCTAGAGAACATGGAAGGGCATAATTAATAAACATACAACTGTTTCATGTCTCTTTTTCTACTTGCATGCTCATTAGAAAGATCGGCAAGCTCTTCCCACAGTCCGTGCGAGTACAGAAGAATGCGATCAGTAAGTAATGTACTAACCATGAAGCAACATGTTCTGCTCGTGCAAAAATATAACAGCGCTAGCAATGTCCTCCAAAGTGACTGCTGTGCCATCTCTAGAACAAAAAAAAGTGGTAATTTATGTTGGGAGCTACAATTATTAATGGGGTTTCGAGTCTTCATTTATTGCCTGACAGTCTATATAAAACGATGAAAGATTATGAATTTTGGATAATTCTGGAGTTTCATAGAAATTTAATATAAGTAGGCTGAAGACCTACTCGGAAATTGCAAGCACGTAAGATGAAAACTAGAATTAAAAAATTTAAGTATGATAGAGCCAAGTGGTTCTGACGCTTTCGTTTCATTGTATCAGGTACAGCAAGTAAAGTTTCAAAACCGGTAGGCTCCATTATATTTTTATTCTCAATTTTTAATCCTACATTCCCGCAATTTTCAGATAAGTATGCATTATAATGGCTTGTAACATAGAAGAAGAGCCAATTCTTAAAAACGAAAAATAGAGATAGGTAACTAAATAAGTTGGTGATAGTTACTCTGAAAAAGAGGGTTACCAACCATTAGCTTTTTGGCAAAACATTTGATTTTTCCAAGTTGCATTTGTCCTTTGCCAGACTCAGCAATGAAATAAGAAAACTTTGCCTCTTTCACTAATTTATGAAGGATCCGGGAAAAGTGTAAAAGCATTCAACATTTACAGGGTTATTTTTATTTCTGCGGTACATTGTTTAAAAGAAACATCTAGGCCGAGAGCCATTTGAATAGTGTAATACCATACAGATAGTGCTATTCGTTTCAATATTCTGTCTATGCGAACATCGAAGCGAGTTCCGAGTCTATCCTACATTTTTCGAACATTTCCTTTTTTGTGACTAAATTTGATTTTTTCACCAGCAACATTTGCTTTTTAGAAAAAATGAGTTGGTAACCTTAGAAAAAATAAAGTTGAGTAAACTCTTTCTCAACGTTTGGAAGAAAAGACATGAAAAATTAGAGCGACAACTTCTATCTGACTACTGTTCTTTGACCACAAGTATATACCTTGATCTAAAAAAATTATCAAATACTTCTCCTTGCTCTTGTTTCCTCCAATTGTAAAAAGGTATATTAGGTATAGTCTGCTTTCACTCAACTTATTTCATGCATACAAGTATGTAGTAGGTAATAGGTATAGAAAATAGAATACTCAAAATGAATCATACCTCAGTTTATCACTTAAAATGGTCATGGAATTAGCCACTCTTCTGCTGACCTCGCTTTCTGAGTAAGAATCTGAAGTTCTAAAAACAATCATTGAACTGAATGTGTGCATACAGTTGACTATCTTAAAGAATACAACATGCCATGGTAGTATACACATAATTACATACTCTTGGAACGTGTCTTCTGCATCCGTACTCATTTGATCAGTAGTGGAACTTGTAACTCCTTCATCGAACAGATTCTCCTCCATGGTACTTGAAAATTCAAAGGTACTGGATTATTTTGCTTTGCAATGTTAAAATTCTCCGCGCAGTTTCGTTTGGAGCTCTTATATTTCTTAATACTGATGCTAAAAAGGATGATGATGATGACTACCGGAGAACGGCTTAATGAAACGCGGAGTGACTTCAGATGAAACTCCGTAGGGGACAATAAAGAACGCAGTGGAATTCCGAAATGAACGACATTAATGAGTGGAAGAAAAACGTGCTTGGAGTTCTATCAACAGAAGTAGTCAAAGAGAAGATGAGCAAAATCAGTGGCTGCTGAGTTAGCAAGATTCTTTCAGAAGTTCAGGTCATGGGAGTGGAGAAGGTGAGAAGAGGAACGTTGTGACGACAGTGATTCCTAAAGTCGAAAAAAAAAACAATGACTTCAGTTTGAATTGTACATCTTATCCAATTGCTTTCAAAAGAAAAAGAGACCAACGCCTGAAATATCTTCAAATCCAAGCTTTTTGAGAGCAACATCTGGCTTTTCCCTGTGTTTGGGCTTCAACTTCTGTTGCAGGAGAAAAGGAGAGAGAGACAGGCAGAAAAACAAATGGGGAGGACAGACGGAGAGAGAGATCGAGACTGCGACAGACACCGAGGAAGATAGAGAAAGAGATGGATGATGATGATAACCTTTGGAGAATGACTTGATCAAACTCAGGATGAAACACATTGTGTGAGTGTGATATTATTCATCTTTTCAACCATGTCGTAAGCTTCCTGTACCCTGCTCCCTTCTTCTAACTCATGTATTGCTTGTAATCTCTCACTCATCTCTTCATGGGCCTCCGTAGCTTGTGCGTAGGGAGAATTTTTTCCCCGTCGAAATTGCGATAGCGATTATGATACTGAGGTCTTAATGGAACATCCTGATTTCCCCTCGGCATAGACGGTGATCGGACCCAAAACGGAAGCCTGGGAGGGTGTTACGTTCTGCATCTAATTGATGTCACTAATCAAGAAGTGATCAATGTCTTTCTTATATCCCCCCCCCCCCCGGTGATTGTTAAGTCCATTTTAGTTTGTTCTTTTTCGGAAAGTACGTATTTGCAATTTTCAATTTGTTTTTAGCGCAGAATTCGACTAGTTTACTGACATTTAAATTACGAGTTCCGAAGCCAAAATCCCGTATATTTTCTCTACTATCTATCTTTTTTTCAATAATTGCACTCCTGTCTCCCAAAACACAATTATAACATTCTCCATGTTAAATAGATCTTTGTCAACATAATATTATCGATGTGACATAGCAGCGGATTCACTAAGCCCGAGTACGATCACAAGTGAATTCCCAACTGAAATCTTAGCAGTATTTTCCCTAAACAGGGCGTTTTTATTTTAACCCCTTAACTAATTGATTTTTTTTTTTTTTGCTAAAACGTTCAAAATGATATCCCTATTTTTTCTACTGATTATCATTCTATAGAAACCTCCGCCGTGCGCGTATCGCACTTCTCCATGACTTCTCAAATCATAAAAAATTGATTTGAAAGTTGGTGACCAAATTGAATTGAAAGTATAAAATGACGGATCAGAGCTTATACAATGTTTACATTTTTCTTATCAGTTTGTAGTATGGTGCAGTTTTCGCCTTCGTATTTCGGGATAAAAGATATACATGTCAAGCTAACCAGCTCCGCGTATCAATTCTCTCTTGGCAAGTTTGTGTTCAAACTTTTGAAACAAAATAACTACTAATAGAGTAAGTTATTGTAAAGATTGGTTATTATGAAAAGTGAACTTTCATCTATTAAATTCCTTTTCTTCGCTGACAATTAAATGAAGATATTGATCTAAAAAAAAATGAAAAAGAAAGTTTCTTGGGGCTCGTTTTTGCATCAATACCAACGCGAACTTTCTTATCAACCATCTGTACCATCTATTCAATGAAGTTTCTCCTTTAGTCTCTCCAGTTTCTTCAATTTTGTCAATGTTTTATATATATAAAATGTAGCTAACGAAATATTTCAGTATTCTTTGTGTATATTAACTTGGTGACTGATGATAGATAAAGTGTGGACTGACAGGAAGAAAGGGACCTCAGGGAAAAATAATATTTTTGTGATAACTGTTTTTGACTAATTTTTGGCCGCTCTTTCGCCTGGTGTTGTCGAAAAAATTCTAAAAAATTTTCCCAAACGGCTCTAAGTCTTCAAAGTTGAGTGCCTCCGTAACGTGAAAACGTTATCAATTTTGTTTATCCGCTCTTCTATAAAATTTACATTTTTGCGCTGAGGTCCCTTTCTTCCTGTCAGCTCACACGTTATCAGTCTTATGACCGGTTTGATGCAGCTCTCCATTTTTCCCTATCTTGTGCAAGTTCTTTCATTTCGTAATAAAACTTACATTTCACATTTGATTATCTGCTGAAAATACTGGAATCTTTGTCGACCTACCCAATTCTTTCCTTCCACTCTTCCTTTTAGCAGCAGTGATATTATTCCTGGGTGCCTCAAATTATGCCCTATTAGTTTATCTTTCCTTCTCTTCAGACAATTCCAAATATCCATTTTACCTCCTACTCTGTTAATAACTTCATTTCTCACCTTACTTTCATATATGTATGTATGTATTTATTGACTGAATCAAAGTACAGCCATTGGAAAGTATCGTCGTTCTTCCTTATTTTAAGACAGAATCTCAAGTGCATTGGTAAAGAAAGTGAACAAAACACATCTTCATCAGAAATACGAAAGAAACAAACCACAATCAAATTATCACAATGAGAAGTGTTCAATTTTGAGGCGCGTATTCGTAAGTACGGTATCTACCAGGGTTGGCAATCTGAAACTGAATCCGAATCTCGAAGCTTAAGAAATTAAGCAGTCTAGCTGTCTCTGAAACCGAATTCGAAGCTAAATGGTTATCACCTTGCGAGGGAAAAGCCGAAACTGAAATTTATAATACAGTTTTTTACTGAAGCTGAAACGAAGCCGTAATGTATTAGATCTTAATGGCTTCGGTTTCGGCTTAATGTCATACTGCCATGATCTGTGATACAGGATTTTGACATATATCCACTTGAAAATGTCCTGGGAAAAGTAAATACCTAAAGCTCGCTAGTACTAGAGTACCATCAAGTATTGAACTTTTCAATGATCGAAAGATCGAACCTCTGGTCTCAGATCACTCCAGTTGTGATTGGTGAACATTTTTGATATCAGAAAAGAATGAGATGACTAGACGACGAGAAGTCGGAACTCGAAGCTGAATCCGAAACTGAAGCTGAGGTAATCATATCAGTGAAGCTGTATCCGAAATTGGAAGTACAATATAAACATTTCTGAAGCCGAAACCAAATCTGAAAAATCTTCCCATGTTGCAACTAAACTGAATCCGAATCTAAGTTCAGGAGTTTCGGCTTTCCCAACCCTGGTATCTACTGATAACACCCGAAGTCCGACAGCTGAGCAACAAACATATCGGACACGAAAATAAGAAAGAGTTCCTGTTAAAAGTGCTTAATGACTTAGTAAGATAGGCGACTAGAGATTGAAGAATCCGAAAATCGAAATTTCGATAAAAACGAGCTCTGCCAGGTAGAGCTCGTTCTGCCGGAAAAGTCCTCTCATTTGTAAAACGATTGAGTTGAATTTGAATAAACTTCAGGGTATAATAGAGTAATGCAGGGTTCATACTATTGAGAAATGGGAGTTTTCTGCTGTATCTGTCCTAAGACAGCGAGAACGGGTATTTCAATGCACAGAATTCTGCATGCACATCGTCAAATGAAAGGATCAGATTTACAATATTGTTGAAAGAAAGGAGGAAAGCGTGGATACGAGTATTAGAAAACACTCAACATTCTGTACTTTAACAAGCTAGGTATCACAGTATTTCGTATTCACAGATATCTGGCAATGTAATATTCACAAATTTCTTCAGATTACTCAGTTTTTTCTTCTCCCACAATACATAGGGATCAACGTAAAACACTTTCATTTTTTCGATATACTGTTCAAAAACGAAAGGTTTTCGAGGATGTAGACCAGCTACGTACTCGGAGATCTCATGGTCAGTGATAATTCTCAATTACAATAGCCTTATTGCAAAATTTTGAGTGTTTAAAACGGTATAATATCCGACCATCATGGTTAAATCTGTTTGATGTTCAATTTCAGATTTCTTTTCTATCAGAACACTCAGCGAAAACTGCACTATACTACTCACTGATAAGAAGAAAGAAGAATGTAAACATTGTAAAAGGACGAAATGTACCTCAAAATAGTTTTTACTCACTTTCTGGATCTGTCTTCAGCCATTATCAACTAGTACTACAAGTATATCCAAGACACACGAAATACATACAACGCAAGTACGACACACCGATACAACGACAGATCACAAATCACAGTATCACTTCGGAGGTTCGCACGTGTTCTTATCTTCCGAGTTCCGACCGTTTCACGGAATTGGAAATCCGGTTCCTCATTCTTCCCCAAAACAGGTATACTACGCCCCATCTTAGGAACAAGGAACGTGACTTTCTTCATTTTTCTCCTTTTTTGTTTCCAATTGACCGTCCTTCAACCTTTCCGTGTCCTAACTTCATCCCGTGTCTCTTTTCCGAAGCCGGCCACGATATTTTCGTAGAAGTTTAGTTTTTTAGGAATGATATTATGTACCGTCGATACAAAAAGGTACATATAGTCTGCCTCCCCGCCCATGCATTGTTCGTCGTTCTTCTGCAAATAAGGCCTATGTCACACAAGCAGTATTTTTTAAGCAGTAAAATGTTGCGCGGTCTGGGAACTGAGTATCCAAGTCAACCGTATCACACCTCACACGTGTGCAGCAAAAACCGGCAGTACTAAAATGTACTGCCTGAATCTCGTACTGCCGCAGTAAAAATCTGGCTGATGCAATCATGCAATACGAGAAATAAAAAAGTTCGCTGAATCCAGGTTGTCGACATACGAGCAATATTTTATTGCTGTATTCCGCGTGTCTGAAAAATTGAAGGTTTTCTCCGTGTGATAACCGCAGACTGGCTGGGGGGGGGGAATTGGGGGAATCCTCCGCCGGGCCCCGTGGACTGCGGGCCCACCCAAAATATGACTTGTTCCAGGAATGGGGGAATAAATTAAAATGAAGGCCCCAACCGGGGTCTGGTTGGCCGAGTGGATAGCGCGTTGGTCTCGGAATCCGGAGGTCCCAGGTTCGAGCCCACGTAGCAGCTCGCCACATTTCGACCTAGGCCGGGTTTTCGGCCAGAAAAGAAGAGGGTTAAGACCAGCCCTAACAGCCTCCCAGGCGTCTCTGAAGTAATGCTCGAAAGGGCGGATTCCAGAGCTCGGGTTGAGAGCAAATTAGAAAAAGAGGTATTTCCCCTTTACAATTCCCTTGCCAGTCCGCGGGTGTCCGTGTATGTGAAGTGAGAAAAATTTTGTGCGATGGAAGACAAAATTGATGAAGAACGATTGGTATATCAGGGTGTCTAACAGTCATTTAAGTCATTTATTTTGGAGGAAAGTCATTTAAGTAATTTATTTTCAATCATTGCCATTTAAAAATTTAAAAATCAGCAAATTAGGTATCCTACATAAATATTGAGTTATTGGGATATAAATTAGAGTTGCAAATGTTGGCACGATAGCGTCTTATCAGTGGTCTGAATGGGTGATCATGGAGATTTTCTATTCAAAAGTACACATGATCACCCATTCATTTTCCCCCGCCAACACCCGCACAGGTGATTTTGCAGCGCACTCTATAGTGCAGGTTTATACCCCAATTGGGAGAATGACCCACACGCACTTCTGCTACTATGCGTGCTACTATGTCTCACCTTGTAGACTGAGCAGTTGCTACCTGGAAGCAAATGCTCTATCCTGCTGCTTGTGCTACTATGCGCGGTGCTATATCTCACCTTGTAGGAGCAATTGCTAACTGGAAGCAAATGCTCTATCCTGTTGCTTGTGGTACTATGCATGCTACTATGTGCGCTGCTATGTCTCACCCTGTAGGAGCGATTGCTACCTGATGCGGCTGTCCTTGTTACCTGGAAGCAAATGCTCTATTGGGGTTGGAAGCGATGGCGCGCTGTTATCGTTTACCTTGAAACCCTGATCAAGGGGAATATTTCATTTACAGCCGTATGAAGAAATCTCAAAATATTATGAAAACGAAAGAGTTTTTCGAAAAAATGAATAGAACAAAATTTGTAGTACATAAAATTTCTTTTCCATTGAGACCATTTTTATTTCAATCTGATAAATTTTTCTAAAATGTGTAGGGTTTCAGTAGTTCCTTTTCTTCACGAGCCTGAAATTGTAGAGGGCGACTCTTTCGCGCTCGCATTCCCAATCCTGCTGTTTTTTTTCTTTTACGAACACACATGTAAGTCACCAAGCATATACATGATAATTTTTATTACAGTAGTGATAGAAGCACTTGCTAATACTATTTGCCAATAGCAGATGGTACTGAAGTACTGAGTAACTAAGGTGAATACCGTTGTCTGAGTTTTTGAAGTTGTTTGGGGGAGTTACTTGGAATGATTCGCATAAAAATTCAGCATGGCTGTGGAGTTAGAGTGAGCTGTTGTGCCCGCAAGCTCCTTCAGGGTCGGATTAAGAACTGAACCCTGTGGACAACGTCTGCTGAGTGTAGGTATAGGCATAATATTTTTGAACGTCGCTGTGCGGTCCAAGACAAAACGGTGAGACGACCTTCGAGGTATGCCATCCCAGTGAGCCTAAGGTCAGCTGACATTATCTAGATTCTTCGAACTTGATGCGCTTCTTTTCAATTTCGTCTCCATTTCTGTCATCCTCCTCGAAATACGAGCGCACATTTCGATTTGAATACGCAGAGCCCCTGTTAACGAAGCTATATACGAACTCAATTAAATTTCAGGTTGGTGATTTAGGTGTAACACTTCCTTGTGTAAACCGCGTATCGCAGTCAGTGGCTGTCCCAGAAACAAAGCGCGAATTTCCGCAACAAGAGAGCGCTTATATGTACGCAGTGCGCCCTATACTCGGTATTTTCCTTACGCCGAAGCCTCCCCCCTCCCCCGACAGATTTACGTCTCGGAAACGAGCTAATAACGTTTGCAAATGCGCGTTTAAATGCGTACAAAGCGAGTAAGAGAATCTCCGCGTAGGCGGGTGAGGTGAGAGAGGTAAGGGTTGTGTATGCGAAATGCGAACGGACCCGAATGAAGATTCTGAAATCCCAAAAACGAGTTAAACGCACACGGTCGGTTGTGTTCGCGAATTCTGTCGGGAGTTCGAATAACTTGCCGACTGTGTACGTAATTAGCTATGAAAACCGCAGAAACACAGCTTCAGCTTCCCGGCCCAAGAAATGGCTACCGTTTGTGTCAGCGTCGACATTAAGTCTTACGATGTTGTTCCCGGCGACGACATTCGCTAAGCATCTGAAGATTTTTGGGGAATTGCCTTCATGATGTAATTCGGGTACTCGAATGTCTCGTTGGAAGTCGCTAATATACAGTTCGAAGAAATTTTTCAGTCGAAAAGTCAGATCAGGGTGTGTGGAATTTGAACATTTCACAGTCTGAGGAATGTTTTCGATTTGTTAGTATTCGAGTGGAGTTTTCGTGATGGTAGGGTATTCTCATCGCGCGTTTTGCTGCTGCGGTTTTTTTGAGAAAATTGTACGAAAAGTGTTTAGTTTGAACCCGAGCAATAGAATACAAATCAAGGAAAAGAGAGTAGAAAAAGCGCGTGTAATAATGGGTGACCTGATTCACAAAGTGCGCTTAATCCAAAACAGCAAAGTTTGGAAAATCGGGAAAAACCTGCCCATTTTTTATGTGAGGTTGGTAACATTTATTTGATGGTTTTAATGGGAAGTCTAGAATACAGTAGCAACACTGTCGACGTTTGAAATCTATCGGCTATAGTATTTGAGCTGTGGGACCACAAAGTGGGGAGAGTCGTGGACTAAAGGCAGTTTGTGATAGGAAAACACGCGAGCTCTGTCGGTAAAGATTTCATGTTGTTGTCCCAAGACCATCCCGACAGTGGAAAATTTTTGTCTTCTCGGCCCGGATCATGCATGTGAATCTACAGTATTTAGCTTAGTAAACATAAACAGTGCGATTTCACTCTTATCAGGTCTCCTTAGAACGTACATAAATTCGAGTCTTATCCTGTTCCACGTGCGAAAAAAATAATCTGTAATATCTGGGGGATGCGTAATGGTCTTCGCCATCAGATGGCACCAGAAAATTGATTTTGGTGATTTTGGACAAAGGACACTTTGTGAATGTGGTTTTCAATTGACTGAATAGCAGTGTTGGCCGCGTTCGAACGGGAACGGAAGGAATTTTTTAACTTATTTTAAACGGAACGCGAACTCACGATAATTCTATCCAAAAAGAAAACAATACAGATTTTTTCAAAAGGGAAACTTCGTATCATATTTGAGAATTTTTTATCGCACAGGTGTGGTCAAAGGCAACAAGATTTGAAAAAATTTGTAAGGGAGCCCTTTGCTACCCGTGTATTTCAACAAAATTTCACGTTTATGAACGTGAATGGTGATGAACGGCATTCAGCTGAACGGACCGATTTTTTTTTTTTTTGGTACACTTATAAACGGAACGTGAACGGAACAAACAAAGAAAACACCTGCACGTGAACGAACCGTTCAAAAAAATACTCGAATGCGGCCAACAGTGCTGAATACCAAGTCTTCGTGAGTGCTAAACGTATGTACTGACTGAACTAAACGGATGTCCTACCTGGTCGACCGAGGGAGGAAAAGGAGAGTGAGTCATGAGAATGAGAAGAATGTGGTATAAAAAAGAGTACAGGTACTCTGGCATTCACATCGTGCTATACAAATAGTAGCCAGGCAGGACAATTTGTATAAAAATATCCATTATAGAGAGGCGAGGGTCGCACTGCCATATTATGCTTGAAACCATCCGAGACTACGTTAAGGGGACTGATTGGCCGAGTCAATAGCGCGTTGGTCTCGGAATCCGGAGGTCCCGGGTTTGAGCCCACGTAGCAACTCGCCAGATTTCGGCCAGAAGGGAAGAGGGCTAAGAGAGCCCTAACAGGCTCCCCGACATCTCTGAAGTAATGCTCGAAAGGGCGGATTCCAAGGTTCGGGTTGAGAGCAAATTAGAAATAGATAGCTCCTTCAATATTCAAGTTAAATATTTCAGGTCGGTAAATTTCTGTCACCTCTCCAATGTACCAATTCGGTGTAACGGTTCTTCGTATTTCGGGTCGTTCTTCGAAGATCATGAAAATACGCTCTTCATTTTTACAAAATTTGAACAATTGAATAATGAATTTTTTTTTATGCTAACTCCTTAAGGATGCATAATAGAACATTCTTACAACACTCGACCTTCTTAAATCTCAGTCGAGTCAATTGTCATGATCATCAAATACGACTTTTCATGACGATTGACAAAAATGATTGCCCATGACGTATGACGATTTCAGGAAAATGGTGCGGCTGAACCCAGGTTTTTATGTTACAGAAAAATGAAGTAAATGAGTTTCATCTGCGATCTATTACTTACCTGAAACGAGTATTGTTCAACTTTTCATTATCTTACGTGACCGCGCAAGTGTCCATTACTGATGACGGAAAAAATATCAGACACTCGGCTGTTTTGTCGAGATTTTGATAATTCTCGGTTTTCTTAGGAAGATGGAGAGAAAAACATTTGACCGGTCTTCTTATATCAAAGTATTTATAATCAGTCTAGCCACTTTTCCGGTTACAAAATATCGAGTAACACGATTCACTGATTGGTTTAATAAAACCTATGACGGTTGATCTTTTTTTTGCTCACGGATCTTGATCCCAGCTACTGTGTGTATTAGAGCCAGGAAACTATGCTTCCACTGTTGCCTATCCATCATCTCAATGCACTCCATCACCACCATGCTGCTATCCAGTAGTACCAATACTTGTAAATATAAAAGTTGTTTTCGATTTTACGATCGAAATTGTTTTACTCACACCCACGACGAATGACATTTTGGAATTTCAATTGGTTTTTCAGAATTTTTATTTCACCAAATTTGGAAAGTTGATGTTGTGGGTCATAGGGGAGACTATTACCTATGTACAGAAAAATAAATTATCCGTCTAGCTCAGTTGTTTCCCGAGGGTGCCCACGCGAATTTTCATGATCTTCAGCAGAGAATGACCCTTTTACGTTAATTTACCGAAATCTTTACAATTTTCTCCACTCAGTCATACTAAGATTACCATAACAAACTACTAGTAATTGCAATCTAAATTTATGAGATGAATTTTTAACTCGACAGTTCTGTGAATTTGATACCGAAAACGTGCTGGTCAGCTCTTGATGCAAGGACCAGTATAGCGGCATCGGGCACCACTCAAATTTCATGATACTTTTTTATTACTCACGAATTCGCTGTAAATTTTATTGGTTTTTCTTAGCCGGAACCTCTGTGACCTACTTCTGCTTCCGCCTTGCCAGCGGGTCAAATCGAACATTAAGAGAATTTTTGAAGCTGAATTCAAGTAACTATTTAATCTTATCAAACTTCTATCGTCCTCTCGGCTCACTTAATTACCATATCTCGTGCGCACCAAATTTTCTCGCCAATTTCTCGCATCGTTATAATCCTCTCCAACTGTTACGCTCTGGAGTTGAAAAACAAAACGGTCCTGGTCTTTTCGGCGTTCGTGAATATACGACAAACACTGAAGAGAGAGAAAAAAAGATTTGCCTGTCTTGGCGACATTTTCCCAAGACGCCGTAACTACGTTTTCTTATTCAGAAACTCCTTGTAATTCTAAACTCATCATCTATTCATTATACGATCGCTAAGATATAGCAATTTAAACAGCGAGGACTCGCGCTGTAAGTGGAAAATGTCGACGAATCCTAAATTTTAATTACTTTTGTGTACCCGATGACTGGCAGTATTCTGAAAACATTTCTTATATGTACGAAGACCTTGTTACGTCGTATTTAACTGAAAATGCAGGCTCTTTACGGTTTTGTAGAGAGTATATTCTCGTCTAACCTTTATATTTTACTGAGTGTGAGCATTTCTCTCCTTATATTTGCTTGTCTACACACAGGGAGGGGCCAATGGGGGCAGTTTGTTCCACGCCTCGCCATAGTAACAGCCCCGGTGAAAAAGATCTATCTTTTATGCCTCTGAAAAATGTTTGAAATTGGGGCCCCTAAATTTTCTTGCCCCGGCTTCTATAACAGCTGTCGGCGACCTTGCATGTTCTGATATTTATAATGAAGCTTTTTGTTACCTGTGCTGGTTTGTAAGTAAGAGTGCTTTTTAATACTCAGAGGTTCCCAAGAAAGTGAAGGGGATTCGAATAAAGTTAGCACTTGGTCAAAACGTTTGCGCTTCTAAAAAATGTATGAATTTAGGACCCCAATATTCACTTACCCTCGCTCCTTTAACCCTTTCACTCCAATAGGACACTTATGTAAGTCCCACCGGACAAACAAAAATCCTCATTTCAAGTGTTGAACTTACGAGGGAAGTCATAAGGAGCAAGTGCTTCACGGCATTATTCTAAAACAGAATGCCTGAAAATTTATGTGAAAAATAGGAATTTTGAAAAGCAGAAAAAAAAAATCAAGGAAGAAAGGAACGGTACGAATTTACATACTAAAAGTTTATTCGTGGGTGTGGGGGAGGGAGATTTTCTAACTATGCATTCAAGAGCCTGGAGTGGAGAACACGGATGCGTCTCAAACTTCATGATCGAGCCCTGAGGTATTTCTATCAAGTATGGGAAAGGCTTAAAGAACCTTAAACAAGTTTGAAGAGTTGAATAGTTTATTGGACAAGTCTTGATTAGTCTTAAGGACTCTAAATAAGTTGTGAAGAGCCTTGAGAAGAACGAGAAATGAGTCCTAAGATGCCTTAACACTAGTATACTCAATGTGACTCAGTAATTCACTCAGTCACTCGCTTACTCATTTAGCGATTCACTAAGCTACTCATTCACTTACTCAGTGACTGAGTGATTCACTCACTTACTCAGTCTCTCAGTGATTTACTCGCTTACTTAGTCACTTGCTTATTCAATGAGTTATTCACTCTGTTACTCAATCACTTACTCAGTGACTTAGTGATTCACTCAGTTACTCGCTCTCTCATTTAGCGATTTACCCAATTACTCACTCACTTACTTACTTGGTGACTTGGTGATTCACTCACTTACTCAGTCACTCGCTTACTCATTGAGTTATTCAGTCAGTTACTCAGTCACTCACCCAGTGATTCAGTGATTCATTCAGTCAATGATTCATTCTCTAATTCAGTTTATTCATTCACTTCCTCACTTTGTCACTCACTCAATAAGTCAGTGATCGACTCACTCACTCACTCATTTGCTTACGTATTGAGTGATTTACTCAGTTACTCGCTTACTTATTCAGTTATTCACACAGTTACTCAATCACTTACTCATTGATTTACTCAGTCACTCGCTTACTTATTTAGTGATTCACTAAGTTACTCACTCACTTATTCAGTGACTCGGTGATTCACTCAGTCACTCGCTTATTTATTGAGTTATTTACTCAGTTACTCCGTCACTCACTCAATGAGTCGGTGATTCACTCAGTTACTTGCTTACTTACTCAGTTATTCACACAGTTACTCAATGTGACTCAGTGATTCACTCAGTCACTCGCTTAGTCATTTAGCAATTCACTAAATTACTCACACATTTACTCAGTGACTCAGTGATTCACTCACTTTCTCAGTCACTCACTCACTCAATCATCTGCATTTGCCGGGACGAAACTATGGGTATGGGGTGGGGGTGGGGGTGAAACACACCCAATAATTAGGCAGTCAGCTTTGGAACTGTTTAGTTGAATTTTTCATTTTCTAAGAACGTTTGTTTGTTTTTTTTTCTTCTTCAATTAAAAAATATTCTAAGTAATACATCGGCGAGTTTTCAAATTTTTAGAAAGTTTGGTCGGCAAATTTTTAATTAAAAAAAAATATTTGTCGGCAAATTTTCCTTCTTCACCCCCTCCCCCAGACTAAAAGTCAGTCAGGTGTCGCCTCTAAATATGACAAAGTTCAACAATACTATCACTTCTACTTACAAATAAATTCATCATGTAAGTCGATCAACTTGAAAAATTATTTCTAACTCATCTTATTTTGTTATTATCTAAAAATCTAAATTATAGAGATTCTGGACTCTAAATACATGTGAACGTCTATAAATGTAACTCCCATAGTTGATACAAAAATCGACTCTTGATAGAATTCATAATCTGTCACTTTTCCAGTACAATATCGTCATCGAATTTGATCTAAAATTCAAGTTGCCGTGTTGATATTGACATTTGGATACAATTTTATGTCGAAGTCGATCCACAATTTGATCCAAAAGTTGATGTTAATATAGTTACTTGATTGATGTTTCAAATTTTGTATAGAATATTGTATAGAATTCTGTATAACTTTTGTATAGAATTCTGTGTAGAAATTTGTACAGAATTCTGTATAGAATTCTACATCACATTTGATTGCAATATTGTATTGAAAAATTGAGGGATTCGGCGCTTTAGTATTTGTTTTCAGGGACTGAAATGGGGCTTTTATGCCTTATTTCCCCCGTTTTTATAATTTCGAGCACTTAAGTCAACCCACCTTCAGTTTGCAAAGTCGTTATTCTCTCAAGATGTATTTCTTTTCACAAGAGTGATATTTTTAAAAGTATACCTGAACTCATAACATCTTCGTGTTACTAGGACTACATAAAGACGCATGCCATTTCAATCTTAATTCGCTTTACTTTTACAGCTAGGGGGTCTGAAAGAGAGCCATAGTTATCAAAAACTAATTTCTTTAATTCGTTTGAGAGCTGAAGGGTTGTTCGTTTCTCAAAATTTCTCATGATGATGTCATGAATGAATTCGTCTATTTACTAACTCATTCTGAATTGCTTTTCTCAGAATGACTTTCTAGATCTATCATTAGTTTTGAAAGACGAGCACTGAATGAACAAGTGCGGAACAGCTTAAAAGAGAATAAGTCATCTAACAGCATCTCAAAGATTCTAAAACGAGCCCAGAGGTGTCTCAACGATGAGGCTTCTCTGGGAGAGAAGTTGAAATACATGATAGTACGATTAACATTAAATCAGACCTTAATACCAATATAGTATTGTATCTATTTCCCAGTCTACAAATATTTCTGGCTAACTTACAAACTCACTGACTTACCATCTCAAGATATACAAGTAGAAAATCTGAAAACTTGAATTTTTATTAAAATATTTTTGAATAGCCCTTGCAGGATTTCTCCTGGATCCGCTATCGCTAGCTATATGGTTTAAATTTGGATTTTGCACCCTTCTGTTTCCTCAGTTACGTTTCTACAATAGTATGTCGGGGGACGCCCATCTTCAAATTTATCTTGAGGCCTTTCAGAACTCACCACATGGTATGCTTGTATAACGAAGGGCACAACATTTCCCCAATCAGCCATACTGTAAGCGCTGATCACGTTTTTTGTATCGAAATTACTTTTTCGCGAGACCCCGGGGCTGGTATCGCTTAGATTTAGGTTGCCATTACCCCCCACAATTCGACTTCTACCGAGTAATCTATATCTGATCTCGAAGTAATAGAAAATCAATGCCCGTTCTCACCGTCCAATTTCAAAAGCCTTATAAATTCGTCGCATCTCTCGTTTTTATATTCTTTTTTTTTCTCTCTTTTATTTTCATCTCGTACCGACAAAAAGCGTTTTTCGCATTTCATATTACCGTACACGTCCCCCGGAAAATGGCGTCAGTTCGACGACCTTTATGAAATTCCTGAAATTTTTATCTCGTAATATGCATCAGTTGTCGGCTCGAGAACCTTTCGACGATTTTAAAATTTCGTTTCCAGTTGCGTTCGATGAAGGGTGAGGCGAAGAGAGAGGAGAGGGAAAAAAAGGCGAACGCAGATTTTCCGTTCAACGCTCTATCGCTCGAGGGTCATTTATGTCTTTCGGTTTATTTATTCGACCTATTTATCAGAAAACCGTCTGTTTCGAATAACGGCCCAAAGATACCGATCATTTTTTCCTCTTTCGGCTCCGATATCGGTATATACCGGGATTTTTAATATTTTTCTTCCTTTGTATTAAGGAATCGCTCGACTGTGCGCGATGCATTCTTTGAGAATTCGATCGCAATTCGAGGACGAATATTATTTGATATTTGTCTCGAGACATCAGGAAGACAAAATGACTGTGTGCACAGACACGAAATTTCAACCCAGCAGTCGCATAGCTGAAGTTCCAACATAGAAATTCGCTTAGTCTATTAAGTGCAGACGATATTTCTGTACTCCGTTTTTAGTTTTTGTATACTTCGAAAATATACATACAGTATACTAAATAAGCATACGGAATGTTTGAGTTTTTCTCCATAGTTTTCAGGCAGGAATGTAGACAAAAGCGAAAGAAAGGTTGCAAGTGTTTTTACCTTGTATCTTAGTTCATGCAGGCAGAAGGACTTTCATTGTGTGTACGCTACTTTGAATGGAAGCAATATTCAGCTTGGAAATACGTTACGTGTTTTGTGCTATGAAAATGATTTTAATTTTAATTATTCTTTCCATCTGTGAATGCTGAACTGTTCTCATGAGCTAAAAGATCTGACTTCATGTTCTGTTAAAAGTTCTGCCTTTGTTTTTATTCGAAAGAAGTGCAAATACCTTCTCTGCGATCGTGCATCACCTTATATAATTTCGGTTTTTTCGAGAGAAGCTTTTAGTTCGGTCCGCAGCGAGGGCATTCGAAATTAAAGAAACGAGGAAGTATCAGGAAAGCGCGTGTAAGGTCAGAGTGTCTAATTTTAAACAGAAATTGATTTTTCAAGATTTACATTTTTTGTAACTCGCGTTACGTGAGCCCTTGTGGGGCGTTTCAGGACTTCTTGGTATCAGAGATGAAAGGTAAATGATTTGAGCTATTCAATCATGTCCTCAGAATCACTGATGAGTCCGATTGGTCACGAGTTAGGTGAGTGTTTACAATTACCCACCAAAATGGTTAATTGTAAACAGTGTGTATTTCTTACGTTTTTTTTTTTTTGGAGTGACGTTATTTGGTCTTATTCTATGCTATACACTCGCTCTGTATGTCACTAAAAACATCTAGTATCATTATCTCCATGGATATCCAGAATTATCTTCTTGTTTTTTTTTTCTTTTATATTATAATAAAAAGGCAACAGAAATGAAAACATGAATGTTTTTTAATCGAAAATGCAAGTAAATGCACTCAAGTCTTTAGTAGAAACAAAAAAAATGGCTGAGCTCTGTCTTCGGTACGTTAAGAGTAAGTAAATGTGACTTGAATCCTTAAAAATTAAAAAACAAATCAAATCTTCCGAGCAAACAATGGCATCATACAAGGAAAGAGTGAGAGGAAGACTAACAATAAAATATTCGAGCATCGTCTTCAGTAAGGGTAAGTAAAATAAAAAATAAAGTTTGAAACAATTCAAGATCTTTGAAATTAACAATGGTAAGGGGGAGAAAATTGCTTGGCACCGTTTTCAACAACAAAAAAAAAAAAATTTAGGAACAACTTAAACCTTAAATTAAAAATTTGAATAGGGAAGAAAAGTAAGTACTGCAAGATTTAATCAATAGCATCAATACAGGTACTGGTGGCTGGTGTAAATAAAATTTACTACGTGTTACAATAGGCTAACTAACTTATTGTTCGTCTCAACAGACAACAAATCTCTTATACCAGGAAAAGTGAAATAATACTGTTATCCTCCTTGAAGCGTGAGTGTACGCTGTTTTCTCAAGAAATCTATTTTGAAAACTGATCGATATTTGCCCTCATTACATGAGTCTATCTTCCCCAAAAACATTTTCTCGCTCTCTTTCTTCGTACCATAATCCTAAATTATTTCTGCCAGTACAAAATAGCCTTCTTCATATGTTTCATTGAGTTCTTTTTTAGTATGCTTAGGGCATTCCACCAGTTTGTTAGTGGCGTAGCCCGACTTGGTATGAAGGGGGGGGGGGGGGTCGCTTCACTTTTACAACATTACAGGTGTAATACTTACTATTACCGGAATAAATTTTTATTTTTCACATTTTTGGCTGATGCCGGGGGGTCAAACTCCCCTCCTTCGTGGTTACACCCCTGCAGTTTGTTATTCGTTGTTTTGGCCATTATAAGCAAATAACCATTCCAAAATACAACTTTTAACATGGTGTGGTGGGACGTATGGCGATGCACGCATGCCAAAGTGGCCCCTGAGACACCGCACCCCCGGCACCGGAAACTACCCTTTCGAGCATCGCATCAGTACCGAACGAACAACTTTTAACATAGTCACTATCGTGTTTACAATTTCCAGCCAAACTGGAGAAAAACAGGTTTAATGGTAAACACTCACCTACGCAGGCGTCCATGCATCTTAAAATTTATAAATGATCTCAGCGATGACCATTAATTTCACGAACACTGTTGTTTTTGAATCATGTCGAAGTACCGGTTACCGGCAAAAAGACGGCACTTCAAATCCCAGCAAGGAATGAGATAAAAATTGGATATTTCGAGGGAAAAACACAGCCTCTCTTTTTATCAACATTTGTTGACTTTATAAGAATTATCTTCAACATTTCTTCTGTGGACTGTGAAGCTACACAGTCCAACCACAGGCCTGCGCCATCAGCGCACTCTAGAAGCTATTTGCAAGCTGCTAACTCGTAGTTCTTTCAAACTGCTTACAATTAGCCCTGTTTACAATTAGACACTTTGAACTTGTATTGATCGATCGATAGTAAAAGCGGATCTCATGAGTGCTGAGCATAAACTATAACAAACTATGACCAGAATTAAGCGAATATCCTGAGCTACAAAGCATAAAACTAAAAGTGAACCGATCTGATGTCATATCTGGCAGATCGAGGTAAAAAGTACAGGAATGCAGGAGACAAATGACATCTGTTGGATGCTCGCAGTGTGCTACACAAAAACTAGCCAGGCAGAATGATTTATACAAAATTGTATATTCGAAAGGATAGGATCGCCGTATAAAACCATCTTCCCCATTGTATAATATGCTCAGTGAGAGAAAACTACTTTGTGGTTGAACGTCTGAAATGGTGAGGCAACAGTGTTGATTAGTATGCAACACAAAACTATCTGTTTCTTTCATCACAGTGTTGCCCAATTTGTTTTGGTACATTTTGATGTATTCAGCGGATTTTGGTATGTTTTAAAAATTTTGACCAATATACAGGATGTTCTCTGAGAGGTTCCGAATATTGCAGCAATAGGTAGTATTCATCGAGCCGGAAAAAAGTTCATGTTCAAAAAGTTGCCTACTTGATGATTCAAGGGGCTGCGCGCCAACAAGTTACACAAAGAATACTATAGAGGCTTTCGAGACCGTAAAACTAGACCAACAAACAAACGTTAAGAGGAACAACAGAATCTGTTATGGAAAGAACACGTGTTTGTGTAGCGAATGATGGAGGCTGCATTGAAAATCAACTGTCAACGTAAATAAAATGTTCGTCCTATAATTGCTTCAGAACTCATTCAGCATTGAGGATGTTGGTCTTATCGGTCCTTTGATGCTTATTTTTGTCAAAATAACACTTCCCAGTGAAAGATAACGCGTGATGAGAAGGGTAAAAATTATTCTACAACTTTAATAATTATTATCCCATCATAAATTCACTTAGAGAGAGAGAGAGAGAGAGAGAGAGAAAGAGAAGAGGAGAAAAAGACGGATTTTAAAACACGAACTCATGAAATTTTTTATTTTTAGATTGGAACAAGTTCTATTTGATAATGAACAAAATACAATGATACGCATAGGTACTGCAGATTTTTATAAACATTATGCCTCAAAGGCAACTAACGTAATTTTATTTTTGTTTCAGGTAAGTTCCAAACACGTTGATATCTACTGATTATTCGAATAAAATAGTGAAGCTGCGATTGTAGAACTCGTAAGAACGAATACATTTCAATATACTTAGACTACATGATTTAAATCTGCTTAAATTATCGTTTTCTTATCTTATAGACCCCTTCCCGGGGTCACCTGCGTATTAACCCGTAAACTAGCATCGTGTAAACAAGCTATAACTATAAACTCTTAGCTAGACCAAACCCGAAAATGACGAATGCATAGCCATATGAAGAGACCTTAAACAGAATTACTGATAGGTATTTTTTCCTGAACAGATAGACTAGTCTCTAATTTTCCAGTTCAGAGTCGAACCTCTTCCAGCAGCTAGCTATGCTTGTTTTTCTTCTTCTATATTCTTCTCTATTTACAACGATACCACGCTCGTTGCTGTGCTTTCATTCTACCTGCCTAAGCGAATTCTTTTATTTTATGTGCCAAATTTAGAACATTTTGCGTTTAAGGGTTAAACATGCACACGATAAATTAGGCCTAGTTTGTAAGTAGAACGCGAAGTCAAATAAACCGGAGTGTTTTTCGATTTCACATTGTGCCCTAGGAGCGCTACAGTAGGCAATATTCTACGGATTATTTTCAAAAGTATTAGGTTTCACCCTCAGGAGTAAGACTATTTTAGAAGTAAAAATTGGCGAGAAATTACGATTTTGCGTACTTTCAAGCTTTACTAACCCCTTCAATTTTGAGAATAGACCACATATGTTCAGGAAGTATTTTGTTGTACTCGACGAATACTATCCGATGACCTAATCAAAAGAAAATTTTATGTATAATTTTTCCTGAAAAAATTGATAAAAATTTACCATTTCGTGTACGTCGAAGCTTCATTGCCCCTTCAATTTTGAGGATCGGCCACATATGCACGTGACATTTTTGCAGTACTCGAAGAGTACTACTTATTTCTGCAATATTCGGAACCTCTCAGAGAACACCCTGTATTTTGGTACCGTTTCAAAGATCACCCATTTTATTTGGCGCATTTCATTTGAAGGCTGGTACAGGGTGGATTGCTAAATTATTCTAATCAGTTTATGCGAGAAAAAAAAAACACAAAATTTTTTGGATAATGCGAATTTAATTTCAAAAATTTCGACCAACGCAATTTAAATTCAAATATATTCAAATAAGCATTAGGTTTTTGAGGTAATTTTTGAAATTTTTTCGTGTGTTGCCCAAGTAGTGTCGTGTGCTGCCCGAACCTCAGGGCAGTATTGAAGTTGCCACCACTGGCTGCGTTAATAGTACTCGCTTGAATTTAATTTTTGCGACATAGTTGTGCCATTCTTTCTCTTAGTACATCATGTACTTTTCATAGCATGCGAAAACTAATTTCGTTTCTTTGCTTCAGACAAAACTTGGAAAGCTTGATAGATCTTGGTTCTTAATTCATTTTCTTATTATGAAACATGTAGGCGATGTTGTTGAGTTATTAGAGAATATGAAAATCGTTCAAGTCGTTTCTGAATCTCTTTTTGTTTCACACAATTCGCCGAAAAATAGCTCTCGGCTCTTTTACATTAGCTCTCTAATACCATTTTTCCATCAGAGGAACGCATTAGCGAAAGAGGAAGATTGAAATTCCTTTTGCCAGCCTAACGAATTTCAGCTGGCAAGGGAGCCTGTTGGAAGAAGCTTACCAAAATTTTGATAGAATCTTGAATAAACAAGGAGAGCCTTACAGAGGCTTAAGTAAATCTAAAAGAGTTTTAAATTAGCCTTGGAAACTCTTTCCTAAGTAAGTCTGCTAATGTCTTACTGAGTCTTGAAGAAGCCTTAGTCAAGTATAAAAGACTCTTAGTGAATCTCAACGTTGGAAGGAGTGTCCCAAGGAGCAGT
This sequence comes from Acanthococcus lagerstroemiae, assembly GCA_031841125.1. Classification (NCBI taxonomy): domain Eukaryota; kingdom Metazoa; phylum Arthropoda; class Insecta; order Hemiptera; family Eriococcidae; genus Acanthococcus; species Acanthococcus lagerstroemiae. Next base: position 29,981,531 of record CM063112.1, on the reverse strand, counting down.
AATAAAGTTCAGAAGAGTCTTATCTGGTCTTTATGTATCGTGAAGATTTTTCATTTTGATTTTAGGAAAGTCTTGAAAGCTTGTTTAAATGGTCTCACTGTCTGAAACTGTCTGAAAGTCCTAGGTATTTCGAACAAGTCATAAAGAATCGCAAACAGTATGATTCTACTTCAAACAGAGGTGGAAATAGGAGGGGGCCAAGGGGGCTAAGCCCCCACGGGTTCCCAAATTAGCCCACCATAATTTTATTTTTTAAATTAATCTTAATACAGTTTTTTTTTTCTTACAAAGGAAGTATTACAGAGAAAAAATCTATTTCTTTGTGGGAGGGGGTCTATGATTTCAGAATGTTTATAAAGTTATTTTAGGCGCTTGGGCTTCACCTCCCCCCCCCAAAAAAAAAAGAGAAAAAATGTTTGCTCCTTTCCGTCCCTGCTTCAGACATCAGAGAAAGAGCAAATGCTCATGTAACTCTATTACAGTATCCATAATAGCCACTGACCAATCAACGATAGCCGAACTATTCATAGACGTCTTGAAACAATGACTTGGTGGAAATTTGTTTCGTTTTCATGGACTTCTAGTGCACATCTGGATGTGATCAATTAATGTCTTCTCTGTTTTTTTTTTTGTAAACAATGAAATTTTATGTTAAGTGTTTGTCATTATGGAGACTCTTACACAAAGATATAGACTTCTCCATTTTTCCAGCACAGTGTATAAGATAATTGAAGTCAGTACGAGTTTCATTACTTCTGTTTGAAAGGCGATAACTTTTCGTACCTCGGGCGTTTATCTTATTCACATTTTATATTTCCTGCTTATTGCGTGCGTTCCTTACTTTCACATTTTTCCCCAAATATACAACCGCATTTTGTTTTCATATCTTCTTTCTTTCGGTGTAGTTCTATTTACGTATACGGTGCCGTAATGGAAGTACAAAGGAGTCGAACACCTGAGTAAACTATATACCAAGAGAAAATGGATGAATCACGAAAGCAGAAATAAACTCTTGGAGGCTTTAAAAATATTTTACGTTTCGAAGCTTTTCGGCAACGCATACATGTCTTAGTCTCGTCACAAGGGGCTTCATACCTCATATTATGCTTTCTCACTGTTTATTTTTCAGAATTTCGTATTCCTCCGCCTTAGTGAAATTGACGAATGAGAAGGAAAACATGTTTTCTTTCCCTCTTCTGACAATCTTACGCAAGCTATCCAAATTGTTTATCGCCTTAATGTTGTTCAATTTCGGAAATATGAGTTTTGTAGATCGCATTCGTTCCGGAGTGTTATGGGAAACTGAGGAGTGAATTCGTTATTAGAAGGGTGTAAGTAGTGCACATGCTTACATGCATCTCGAATGAAATGTGCACAGATCTTTCTGAATCAAGGCGTAGAAGATAGGATGTATTGGAAAAAACTGACAAACTTCACAGTGGATAGTACACTTTGAGAATAACAAGAAATGTATGAATAAAAATTCCTTCTGTCTCAGTTCCAGAGCCAGAATTGTCGTTTCTAATCTCTAGTGTCCTGAAATTGACCTGAAAATGATTTTCAGTAACCGAATCCCATCGTAATCTTTGTGAGGAGCGAAGAAGGCCCTCAATTCCTGTGTCCTATTTTCAGTTATAATGGTTCTAGGATTGTCACAGCGAGAAGTAAAAAACAGAACTTGTTTCCGTTTATTCTTGGTTTCATTTTCCTAGAAAAGAATAGGCATGCATTCCAAATTGCCAGAGATAATTGAGTGGTTTCAGTGTGATTTGAAAATTATGGATTCCCGATGTTCTAGAAAAAGCCTGGGGTTGGCCGAAATTAGAAGATCGGTTTGAAAAAATGTCAGTTCATCTTTTACAATCGACTTCTAAGCTGTATGTCTAGTCTCTGTTCTCTTGATTTTGCTAGGAAAATACAACTTACTGTATCCATATCCGTATGCAATTAGCAAAAATTGTATGTAGTATTTTGATGAATGATAACTTTTGAACCCTGATATTGTACCATGGGCGAGACGGTGTTTTACCATGGACTACATTGAGAAAACGCCAAACAAACCCTGAAAATATATGTTGATATCATTTATTAACAATAATTTTACAGCTTTCCCCGGGTTATGTTGGGGAGCTGGAGAAGGAATGAGACGGCGATTTTTTTGGAACGCTCCCTAGCGCGAACTACTTTGGATCTAGTGAACTGGAACCAACGCCAAATGAAAGATACCTATCTAGTCTAAAAATGTACCTTGAGCCTATTTCCTATTATTGTTCAGTTTGGAGCTATATGAGTTTGAAAATTTTGTCTCATGGCACTCCACAAAAAAGTACGGGGAGAAATGAAACAGCACTTCAGGAGCTATGAGACAATTCTTTAAAGTGATAAAAATGTTTAAACAAATACAATGAAACGAACAGATATGTATTTTAGGTATACTTATGTAATTAATACATGAATTAATATTATATTTAGGTACCTATACGTATTATTTAACGAATGTCTAACTTTTTCGGTAAGTTGAATCTAATATAGGGCTTTTGGTGTTTGGTATCAGTAGTATGTTGAGGTGTTAAAATTTCTTAATACGACCTGAAGGTATAGAATCATCGTCTGTTTCTTTAAGATAGTAAAATCCTCCGATACAAATATTTTTACGAAAAAAATTGATCACATACATATTTTTCTCCTTTTTTTCTCTCGATTAGATGCCGCTGTCGTATGTAGGCTGTAACCCTTTAACCACAATTTCCCCTGCAGACAGCATACATTGAGGATCGAACATCTGTTTACCCTTTAGTTGTTTTTCTCTTCAATTCGCTTGGCATTCTGAAGAAATTATGAAAATATTACATTCAGTAATAGTGATGGGTAGCAATGAGACAATTTTGAACTCTCATAGAAGAAGTAAAATGCAACCAAACCCAGAATTGTTGGTCACTATCTATAACTACTTCACCTAATGAACAAACACTTTTAACCATTTAGTCAAAAAAGTAACTGGGCGTGAAATTTTTTGAAATTTTCAAAATCTGAGCGCTGATAAGAAAAATTGTCTCAAGGCTCCCCAAACTGAAAAAGTGTAACTATTCAAATTACGATGCACTTTCAGGAATGATCACTGTCTCACCATAACCTACCATAGTATAGTTTTAAATTACGTAATTAACTTCCTTGAAGAAGGCGATGTTTATTTTGATGGAGAAAAAATTACATTTCAAAGATGAAAAAAATTCGCTGATGAAAACATCTCATTTCACAGCTAATAAGTATCGGATTGGAACGTTCGCTGATGGTATATTATTGTCATGGCCTACCAACTATACTGTGCTACAGTGTTACCAAATAACGTTAAGTACAAAAAAAAAAAACTGACTGTCTCATTGCTCCACCGTCTCAACCCTCCACCGGCTCCTCTGCTATGTAATAGCCGCGGGTGACTTATTATCAATAAACATCCGTTTTCAAACTACAAGCTTCTGTTTTAAAAACGTTCCGATAATACCTCAAAAAATTTATGTTTCCTTACATTCCACAACATACAAAGATAAATTGAAAAAAAATCTCGCATAGGAACCTCGCCGAGGCAGTGAAATGTTGCCAAACATACTCTGCATACCGTGCCATCCGGCCATTGATGTGATACTTGAAAGGGTAGTTTCCGGGCCCGCGGGTGCGGTGTCATAGGGGCTACTTTGGCATGCGTGCATCGCCATACGTCCCACCACACCATTATGACTTGTTTTCACTCATGTCTCACAGGTACCAAAAGTCCCATGGTACAACAGATCCATGGTATAACAGTCTCTTCTGTTCTTTGTTGGTATTTCCTTTCATTCTGCTTACTTCTCTTTTTCTAATTTGCTCTCAACCCGAGCCCTGGAATCCGCCCTTTCGAGCATTACTTCAGAGGCGCTGGCGAGGCTCATAGAGCTGTCTTAGCTTTCTTCCCTTCTGGCCGAAAAACCGTCCAAGGTCGAGATCTGGCGAGTTACTATGTGGGCTCAAACCCGGGACCTTCGGATTCCAAGACCAACGTGCTATCCACTCGGCCAACCAGACCCCTCGCTTTCTTCTTACTAAGTATGTTACCAAAAAAAAAAACCGATTCAACCGTTTTGGCACAGTTCGGCTGATTTTGGACTACTTTCGGCACAATTGGCTCAATTCGGCGCAGTTTGGCTCATTTTGGACTAGCTTTATTAGCACCGTTTAGCTCATTCCGGACTAGTTTTGGTGCAGTTCGGCTCGTTTCAGCGCAATTCAGCTTATTTTTTGGACTACAGTGTTGGCAGAGTTTGACCTATTATAGACTGGTTTTGGCACTCTGGCTGACTTTGAATTAATTTTGGGACATTTTGGCTCATTCCAGACTAGTTTTGATGCAGTTTGGTCGTTTTGGCACCGTTCGACTAATTTTGAACTAGTTTCTTCCCAGGCTGGTTCATATTGGGCTAGTTTCAGCGTAGCTCGACTCGCTTCAGAATGGTTTTGACACAGTTTGTCTCATTTTGGACTCACCAGTCAAGTTGTGCCAAAATGAGTTGGAAGCAAGCCGAGCCGCATCGAAATGATTTTCAAAGAAACAGAGAGTTGTTTATTGATTCAAATTTTGATTTTGGTATTTGTAGCTCTATCAAGGAAAGTGATTAAATGCCCGTATGAATTACAATACTTGCTAAGAGCCATTATTTTCAAAATGCGTTTTTTTTTGTTTTTTTTTTGTGCAAAATGTTCAACGTGATGGCCCACCCACGAATTAAGTATTCTTAGTTGGTCAACATTGTCACAGGTACATTATTTTTGTCTCGAAAGATCGCGCTCTGTGTATTTAAGTCTAAGACTACACATGCTGTAAACATGCTAAGTTCCACCCAGTACCATATGCACATCAATTGAATTCTCTTTATCAGCTGGTATGCGTTGCAAACTTTGTTTTTTCCTCTCCTGTAAAATTTTGATGTTATCACTTAGCATGTATTGTAATTCACACGTTCAAATAAGATATTTATTATAATTGATGGGTATTGATACAGTATTTCAGTTAGTATTAGTACACAATGTACGTACTGTCACTGCAAAATCTTGTTTATTTTGTACAATATTGTGTTCGGGAAAGTACCGTTATTGCGATAGCAATTATCAGTATTAGTATTGGTCAGTGTCAGAAACCAACAGGGACGTACCGATAGGGGAGAGAGGGAGCTGTCCCCTAGTAGAAATTTTCTTACTCAGCAGTTTGGAAGAAAAGTTACCATTTCAGTCAGCCGAAGTTAGGAAATTTCGGTAGAGTTGGGAAAATCCAACAAGTCAAAAGTTTTTTTTTTTTTTGCTTTTTTGCTGTGACACTTGGGAATTTGGAGTTGAATCAGTTGGGACTTTCACACTCACCCCCCCCCCCAGGAAAAACTCTTCTGTACGTCTCTCGGAACCAAGGAAATGTTATCCGACGTATTTGGTATTAGTTGATAGCCAAGCCTGCAAAGAAAGAGCTATAAAGAACTAGTATTGTGATCAGTAGTATGAATATTTTACACGAAATGTATGTATTTTCATAACCAAACGGTCATTATGCTTTCTACGTAACACTATTCTACCGCAGTGAAACAGATGTCAGAACAGCCCTTCTCTTTCTAATGCCTCAGTTTTAGAACCAGTGGCTCTACAATTAAGGTGAAAAGAACTCTCGTGGTCACTTAACTTTTTCCTCTATACATTCGAAGTATATACTTACTCTCTACTGTTGAAGTTCGACAATCGTTTTCTGCTCAACAGTCGCTCCAGCTTTACACGTTTCAGCTTCCAAACCCAGCTCGGAGCAATCAGCACACCGCGCCGTCCCATGTACTGCGAATCTCTCGAAGCAATTTTCGCACCGAGGGGTCGTTTCCCCGTTGCAAGTCACGAGATTAATTTTCGTTTTTCCGACGACCTATTCGACCTATTCGCATTTTTTTTTTCTTCTTCTTTCCTCAGCCAAGAAACTTCAACGCGGAATCCCAGTCCACGTTTGTTGATTATATAGTAAATCGTTCTTTGACGTGTACGTTTTATTTAAGGAGACAGGTCGCCGCATGACGCAGGGAAAATCGAACTCTGGGGGCTAGAAACGCTCTCTCGAATTTTCGGACCGATTGAATGCGCTATTGGAACGGACAAAAAGGGATTACGACGTGCGAGAGCTTTTCATTTCCAAAACTTGCGCTGGGGAGAGAGGCCGAGGCGTTCGCGAAATTAACATTCTTCGCAGTCGGATATGACGCACCGATAGACCTCGAGGGGTCATCGAATTCGCAGCTTCGTTAATTTCGAGTCTCGAATTCGTGTACAGATAACACGTTCCTGGTGTTTGCCCTGTAATTATATAACAGAAAATGAGGCTATAAGAACTGCGAGGAAGTATATCGCGGCTATGGGAATGAAAATTTTTAGGACTAAAAGAAAAAGGAAGAAATCGATACGGCGAAACTTTCCTTAACGCTTAGGATCATTAACATAACCGTAAATGACTTTTCGGGAGTCGGTGGCGATATTTTCTTAACATCGCCGGAATAACGACATTACCAGATCCCCTCTTTTTTTCTGAATTTAATTCAAATTCCTGATTGTGTGATAGTGTACGGCGATTGAGGTGGAGTGCAGCTTCGATAAGAATTTCCGAACCGTGCCCGGAAACCAGTCAATAGAGTTAATCAGGCTTCGTGCTCAGTTAATAAAAGTAACGAGAGAGGCTGTTTACTGAAAATTGTCAAAGACCTCGTACCGTATTGTTCAACGCGGTTGCAGGTTCACGTGGAATGAAACGTGTGCTCGATTTTAAGATCTTTCAAAACTCCAACAGAGTCAGCCAGCTCAGTAAGTTGATAATTTGCTGATATTAGCCTGATATACGATTGTTTTGTGCTGAGGATAATGTGTTATTGCACCGTGGTTGTCGTAAATGCATGAACAAAACTGCGAATATGCCTCTTGTATTACAACTAGAGGGACTGTATAATCGTTTTTCATGAGTCACATTCACACTATAAATTCTACGTTTATGTAGATGACCTGCTATTAATGCCAAAATAATGCTCTCTGCATTCTCTGATACCTTCCGGCTTTTTATTGTATACTTAAAGTAGTATGAGAGGTGTCAGTTGGGAGTACCAAATGACAGTAATACTGCAGTTAAGTATCTACTTCTCTGTGAGATCTACCTGCTTGGTTGCCAAGCATTAGTAGATGTAAAACGACAGTTCTAGCGCCTTCAATTCAAAGTTTGTATTCCTACATAATACTGAACCTAAATGAATTTTCTAACTTCGAAATATAAACTTTTGTGTCCTCGTCTAACTTGCGTATATTTTCCGGAAGATAATTAACCTACATAATCTCATGCTATAGATGAAGGCGCATTAACCTTTTACTATTGCTTTCAGTATACATCTTATGGTCTCCAACGTTGAGGTAATTTTGGTTATTTGACTTCATGGTCAAAGTCCAAATAATAAGCATTGAGAAGTCATGGAATACTGAACAAACACACTGTCTATACAATAATCGTCAAACATAAATACCTTGAAGGTAAAATCCATAAGCGCAAATAACCATCCAGGAGTGGAGACGGCTAAAAAATTTTTACTTGCTTCTCTCGCGGATTTCTATACAATGTCACTCTACCGCCTGTATCATCCCTGTAAAACTTGCACATTTTGTACAGAAGAGGCTTTTAATGCAACTGGAGGAATAAGCTCATCAGTCCTCTAAAATTGAAGGTAAATGACGCACATAAAATCCAATAAGTCTCCTTTTTCAAAGTAAATATTAAATTATAACAGAATAAAAGTTCAAAGCTCAAATAGGTCATTGAACCATAAGTTCAAGGTCATTGGGTGGTCACATATAAATTCTAAACATATGTCAGTGCATTTCTTTAGTATCTCTCTATTACATCAACTTCAAGCAACTTGTAATCTGACCTCCATTTCCTTCACCAACCCTATCAAGAGGGAGGGGGAAAGGGGGAATACCCCAGGCCCGGACTTCCAGGAGGGCCCAATATTTTTAAAAGACCTGCATTCCAATGCTTACGGCTACATCACACTGTACATCAAATCAGCAATCACTCCTTACACCATAAAAGAAACCTCTTATCCCGTTGCTTATAATTTTTTCCCATCTGACAAAATAAAAAAATGAACTGGAAGGAGGGTCCGTGGAAATTCCCTAGGCCCTCTTTTTCTCTCTAAAAAACAGAAACTATGAATAAAAATTCAATGTTGAACAGCTTAACTGATTAAAAAGCGTAAAATAATCAGGCAAAGATTCTAGAAAACTGCGCTTTTACCGTAACATCAAGGACCAGAAGTTAGATAAATGTCACATTTTTTCGAAAATCCATTTATGGGAGCTGAACTTTGAGGAAATAACAAATATCAATGAACCTTGAGCGTTCAGCATCACAACATCTCATATCTTATGATGTATAATCAGTGGTGGTAACTTCAGTACTGCCCTGAGGCTCGAGCCACACATGACACTATTTGGGCAACACGCGAAAAAATTTCGAAAAATACCTCAAAAACACGAGTTTATTTGAAGACTTGAATATTTGGGTTGGTTGAAATTTATGAAATTATATTCGCCTTGTCCAAAAAATTTCTGGGTTTTCTCATATAAATTGACTAGAATGATATAGCACCCCCCCCCCCAGTTAAAAAAAGTTGGGCAACATCCGAAAAAAATCCAAGTTACCACCGCAGTGTATAATAGGTGCATACAGAAGTATAAAATTTCCTCAAAGGTCAGTAAATTTGTAATTTTCTATTCTTCGCAACAGTGAAAGTCTTGAGTACAAATTCTGAATTAAAATTTGAAGTCCTATTAGTTTCAAAGGAGAGTAATACATATAAGATAGTATAAGCTAATCGTTGGTGTCATCGATTGTAATTAAGGCTAAAAATGTTGATTCGCATACTAGGAGGCGATGATTGCTTCCTATAAATCAGTTCTAGGTTTGAAGGAGAGGGCAGTTTTGGCCTTGGCTACCCCCTTCCTTTTCTAATTTGCTCTCAATCCGAGCCCTGGAAACCGTCTTTTCGACCATTACCTCAGAGACATCGGGGAGGCAGCTAGGGCTGTCAGCCCTCTTCACTTTTGGCCGAAAAACCGGCCTAGGTCGAAATCTGGCGAGTTGCTACGTGGGATCGAACCCGGAAGCTCCGGATTCCGAGACCAACACGCTATCCACTCGGCCAACTAGAACCCTCTTTGTTATGGCCCTACAATAGTAGTTGAAGGTCAGTGTTTTTCTACGATAGTGCTGCGAGATCGTATTATGTTTCTGATTGTCAGCTGCTGACCGCGGACTTGTTCGGAATGCTCCTTTGCTCAGTCTGAGCGACTGATTTTGTATAGTGTTGAGTTGGCTTTTGGTATTTTCTATCGCAGTGTTGTATACATACAATGTTATTGTAAACTATGATGGAAAGTATGTGACTGACATGAATGTGAAGTAAGGTTTTACGGTCAGACCATGTTCTTTGAATGTCCCATTTACAACAGTAATAAAATGGAAGACCATGTAAAAATAGTAAGAAATCTTTATTAGCTGTAACTTACGTCGAAACCTGTTTCTATTTTAAGCTATAGTAGAGGTTAGCTGCAATTTGGACCAGCCATGTAGATAAGTGGGTGATTGGGGTTCAATTTCCCCTCCTCCCCCGCCCTAAAAATATATTTGTAATGAACATAATGGGCCAAAAATTTCCGAGCCCTTCCCACTCCCAAAACTTCAACTCATCTATACCTCTGACCTGACTTGCTGAATATGGTTCTTTTTCCCCCTGTAAGATAGCACAGCGAACTGACTACATGAGGCAAATCTTAACGATGGTTTGTGTGCCTTTCATAGGCCAAGTGTCCAATCAATTCTTTTGTTCTGCGATAATATGCCATGGCTGCTGCAGGTGGAACTGGAGGGCAAGGAGGCAGCTTCTTGAAATGCGAATAAAACACATCAGCACCTTATCAGAAAAGTTTTACGTCATTTTTGAATGAGATCACAAAGAGAGATATTCATATTTCTAGAAAAAGGTTATCGGATCAAAAATTTTGAAATCTGCTCCCTCTTAGAGAAAAGTTCCATTTCGCATGTGCATGACTTTCTTAGCAGCTGCGATTCGTCGACATAATGTCAAAGTTGCTTCCCCATTTCCAACGCGAATAAACACCCCACGGCCGAAAGTTTTATTTCGAGTTAAAAACATCGCGCCGCGTAGTTTCCGTAATTTTTAATTTATAAGTACGCCTTCCGCAGTCGCTCGACGTGAACATACAACTGCAACAGAAAACCAGCCGAGAGCTCAAGTAAGAGCCACTTGACTTCATCCCAACTTATGATTGCAAAAACTGCAATTTTTTCTCGCTTTAGTGGTACCTATACAGGGTGTCTCAAATTACGTGACCCTCCTTCAGTTAGGTAAGTTGGCAACTCTTCTTGACAACGTGGATATGTTTGTCTGTTCTGAGATTTTAGGCAAGGATATAGATATTTGATGAAATTATGTACAGCAATAATGGAAAATCTAATATAGGAAAGTTATTAAAACTACTACTGAAAAAATTAACATATTCGATCAACAGGTATTCACAAAACCGGCTTTGGTTAATAACTGTGAACAACTTCTCAATTTCCATAAAAATTGTCCCCTAAACTCAAGGAATTTTTCATGGTTAATGACCCCCTCTTCATACCCTTCAAAAATACTCCTTGGTCTCACTCCTACCTCGTTCAGTTTTCTGGCTTGGAATTTACACTAAAAATGTACTTGAAAAAAAAGAAGAGTAAAAGTTCTGTTCCCATCCTGATTTCTATAATAGTAGCAGGACAATTTGCTAGGAGTAAGCAAAAGTGTCAGAACGCCTAGCCCTAGCTTTTCTTTGTTATAAAACTAGTACTTTTCATAAAACAAAATGTTAACAACCATAAGAATTTGGAAATCATAATTTCTGATGCGACGTACAGCATTTATCTAAATTTCCGAACTTAAAAACTAAACAGGAGCGAGTCCAAGGAGTAATTTCTTCAAAAATGTTTATATCTTAGCCCCTTCAAAAGTAAAAGCTGTCAAACATTTACATGTTATCAGGATAAATTGCCTACTTACCCAGTTGCAGGGGAGTCACATACAGTGAGACACCTTGTACGGCTTGAGATCGCAAACCTCCACCGACAATCCTACGCTCGATGTGCCCTACAGCCCCCGAAAACCCCGATCGCGATATTTCGATTACGCAACTCGCCGTGCAATTTATTTATTCATATTCATTTGCTCACTGCTCTTCTCCCCGCCCCGAATCCGTATAAATAACGAGCGGCGGCGAGCATGGCGCATTTTTTGTGTCAATGATATACGAGTACGTAAAAAGGTACCTAACTGAATCTGCGATATCGAGAAAGCTCGTTTCAATCATGCTTCCGCAAACTCTCTGGCGCGTCGTGTTATCTCTGGGCCCCCGCTTCGCGTTGTTAATTTTGTATAGAAATCCCCGAGATACGCGGATTGTAAATATCGGACTTTTCCAAACAGCGTTAATATCCCGTGAGATTCGCACATCTCCAACTTTTCTCGCTCTCTCGCCTTCCTCCGTGCGAGTGTGTGCACACGTGTAGACGGCGTGAAGCGGCGCTCGCACCCAGCACCAGCAACTAACACCAAAATGCTCGATAAGCTCGCCGAATATCGAGGATACATATATTTTCCTCTTTTCGAAAGTGCTTCCAGAAGCGCAGCCGACTTTGCGTCGTTATATGAAAGAGAAAAAGCCAGTGTGTGAGACAGAGAGGACCTCGACCGATCTTGCGAGTAGGGAACGGACTCATAAAATGAGGCGAGCCGAGCGCAGGTGCCCACGGTTTAGGCATATTCGACGAGTCATCGAAGGAACCTTCAAACCTGCAGGGGGATGGAAAACTACAGAAATTTTCTAATTTTCTTGAACGCAGTCACTGTGTGCATTTCTTCATTTTAACAGAACCGAAAAGACGATGCCCACTCGCTGAGGTACCATTTTGAAGACATACAAGCTATCAGAAATCTCGATTCCAGAGTGACCTATAGGTGCTCCAAGGAAAAGAAGTTTTTAAGTTAGTCTGCGTAGGAAGGTCTTCGTATTGGGAGGGGTTAGTGGTCCCTATAGCACATATCCCGTCATCTTACTGCTGCAATTCATATTATGCTAAAATACATTCTGAAATGGTCTTTTTGACATTTTCATGTCTTTACTTTGGCACACAACCCGGAATAACGTTACTTTTATCCGTGACGTTTCACGCGTTTACGCGTTACATTTGAGGAGGAATGAAATAATTATTTCCATGGACATTTATTTCGACATTTTCTTATCTTTGGCACATTGCAGCCATGGGTATAACACCAACGGAAAAAATGTTGCATTTGAGGAGGAACGAAAAGGAATTACCATTTCCACGGAAATTATTTTGACATTTTTATGTATTTACTTTGGCATACAACGGAAAAAAGCGTTACTTTGGAGCGTGACAAAAAGAGGTTTACGAAAAATGATAATAATAATTAAACTACTGACTGACTGACTAACTGACTGACTGACTGATTGGACTGGACTGAACTGAACTGACTGGCTGGACGGATAGACTAGACTGATTAACTGGGCTGACTGACTCAACACTTAATTCACCTGCGAATACTACACGTTTTGTATCAGTCTGTATTGCCATACGAGCATCACGTTCCTTGTGCCAGCCTGCGAGCACTACGCTCTGCTAGTGAATCATCTTGTAGACGAGTCTACAACCATGGGAGAGTATTTTCATGTCTGCTTCGCGGACTCCGTCGATATGAAAATGTCATCATTCAGCGAACGTAGCGCCCAAAAAATAGGCTATTTTCATTTCCTACTTTGGGATTACAGTATCAGGGCCTTCTGTTTGTCAGTGGAATTCATCAGGTAAAAAAATCAACACCCCAGAACGGGCTGCAACACCCGCGGGGTTTAATTGCTGCATAACCTCCTGCCCATTTCAGACCACGGGGCAAAATTCAAGAATTCTAGATCAGGGGAAAACGAAAAGAAGGGATACGAGGCTAAATTTAAATGTATTTACTTTTACCTGTCAAAGTATAGCTAGTGCACGGGAAGGCTCTTTGAATTTGAAAAAGCCTGGGAGGGGATCTAGAATTTTGGGCAAAAAATTAATGGAGCGAAAAATGGGAATTATTTATTGTATAGCGAGCAAACCAAGGGTCATCGTGGCATAGGTTTTTACATTCATAATAAATGGACCAGCAAAAATGCTAGCGAAAAACTCATTTTATTGACTTTAACTTATCAGCTAGTCAATGAATGCAGTAGCAAACACCCTCTTATTACCTCGCTATCTGCGAGGTAGCTTGTTTGACACTAGAGGCACATTTCATGATTCCAGATCACGTATGTTTTTGTTTCCATACACAGTAAGATTCAAATTGTGAGGGCGACGTAGGACATTGCTTCTTGAAAGTAATACTATCGTCTGTTGGGGTAATTGCCCCATTTCTTTCGCAGTTGTAACTCCACTGTACTGTCCCTACTGCATCTTAAAGCGCGCGCCTTGACCACAGTAATCACGCAATACACCCAAGATTTTTTGTTCTTTCCGATTAGTACTGCATCATCTATTGCAGTAAAATGGACGCGTTCTCCAGTAACGTCACGGAATGAGTTACTACATGGTTACTGTTAGCAAAAATACCCGACTTCGGGCCAACGAATGTATCGACTCCCATAAGAAAAACACACAGAACAAAGATCATTATGTTACTACCTGAGAATAAGAAATTTGTTAGAAGTCAGAAATTTATTGCTAAGGACCTTCTGGATTAAAAAAAATATATGTATCTTGGTTTCTAACAAATTTCTTATTCTCAGGAAATAACATATTGATCTTTGCTCCGTGTGTTTCCCTTATGGGAGTCAATACGTCGTTGGGCAAAAAACTGGTATTTTTGCTAACAGTAACTCACTCTATGACGTCACGGGAAGCGTGATAAGCGCATTTGTGACGTTAAAGAAAACGCCTCAAATAGTACATGGTAAAAGCGTTATATTCACAAAATATAAATACATCGCTACCACTCCTCAATAAACACCTAGTATGTCCAGAAAATATGTGTTTGAAATGCAAAAATTCAAAGGCTTACAAAGGAAAGTAGAGACGCTATGAGCGCCATTTGGTGGTGGAAATGGCAAACTGAGAATTGTACAAGGCATGAGAGTTCGTTATCAAATGTCGAAAAAATTCGACTTCGACATCAATTATTAGTAACCCACTATAATTAATAGTCGAAATATTGAATTCATGTGGTCAGTTAATATCCCTAAGGACAGACTCAAATGCTTTCACAAAGCAAAGCATTTCAGCCTGTAACCGGAAAATTCGACTTCGACTGATAGCAGCAGTGTTTCGCTATTGTTAATAGCCGAAACGATAAAAAATAGATAAGGTAAAAAAGGTTCAGTCTCTTTTGTAACTCCTCGTAGCGGACAGCCTCAGATACTTCAACAAAGCCAATCGCTTGAGCCCGTTAACCGAAAACTAACGATAAACCAATGAGTCATGATCATGTTTATACTTGCCATTTTGGCACTTGGTAGCCAGCAAGAAACCTCAGTCTCATTTCTGTTCAGATGTTCATATGGTTCAAATGTGAGTTTTTCTTGCGTTCTCGTACGTCGTGTAATTTACTGTGAAAGTGAATTTGCGCTCGTGTTTGTGTTGACGCAGCTCCAAAGCAGAATTGTGATGATTCTCAGGTCAGATAACCGTTAGATTTTGCTATTAATTTACCAAAGTTGATCTCGCTCTCTCTGTTTCTCTCTCGCTAGCGCTCGCCCGCTCACTGGCCCGAAGTGGCAATACGTTGACAGGCTCTGTAATAAGTTGTGCAAAAGCTAACTATAACGAACCATGCAATGTATTCACCGACTCCTTGTGTCGGCCAACAATAACATGTAATGAGTGAAAATAACAAGTCGAGGACTTGGATGTTCGAGCAATCCTTGATGTTGAGTCCACCTCTGTAAGTTCTCATCTCCTATTACTGGCAGTGCACTTGATGTTTGAGCAATCC
Source organism: Acanthococcus lagerstroemiae (assembly GCA_031841125.1). Lineage (NCBI taxonomy): Eukaryota > Metazoa > Arthropoda > Insecta > Hemiptera > Eriococcidae > Acanthococcus > Acanthococcus lagerstroemiae. The sequence continues at coordinate 29,966,400 of CM063112.1, read as the reverse complement.
TTAACGTTGAGTCCATTTCTGTAAGTTCCCGTCTTCCATTACTAGTGGTGCATTTAGTGTTTTAACAGTCCTTGATACTGAGTCCACCTATAAGTAGTGGTATTTATGGTGCATTTAGTGTTAAGCAGTCCTTGACACTGAGTCCACCTGTAAGTTGTGGTGTTTGTGGTGCGTTTGATGTTCAAGCTGGACTTGACATTGAGTTCACCGATAAGCTATCAACTGGTCTTCCACAATTTTGACTAATACTTAGAGACACTATAAGCCGTCGCGCGAGCCGTCATTTTGACGCCTTGCACACCGCATTGTATACTGACTTCATAAACCGCCCTAGGTTCTCCTATGTTGGCGCTTCACCTAACTATAATCGTACCGTTATCTTGACATTGTATGACTGACAGTATATGTGTTTGTTTCAAGTATACTGTTAGATGAAGCCAACATGAAGCAAGACCAAAGCCACCGCAAGAAACCTACTTTACTTTAGGAGCTCATTATCTACAAGTATTTGTGATACACCTTTTATTGTATACTATGGTTTTTCATTCCTATAAAAGCGACTTTCAGTATATACATATACAACATTGCTAGCTCATCACAAGCCTTCCACTGCACCCAGTTGACCTTTCTCAATTAATTGGCTGAAATAATCTATATTCCATACTTGTTCATAAATTTGTATGAAGCATAAAAATATGATAACGTATGAATTTTGGGTTGCAATGTTACTCTGCTTAAACAAGATTATTTCACATCAAGTCTCTTTAGCTTTTTCACTTCCGTTCTTAAACCTTAAAATTTTTACATTCCAAAAACATCATATCTCTTGTGGACGTACTACCTATATGTTTTCGCTGAGTGGTAGCGACATATGGCATTAAACTAGTATTCAACATCAGTAACAGTCCTTCTCCGTTAACTGCTTCGTTATTAAACCCCCTTCTTCTGTTCTGATTCGCTATATAGTATGTAGTTGTTGAAGTGGAAGAACCGCTCACTGATTCGATAATACGTAGCGGGGAAAACAGTGTTGATCATGGAATGACTGAAAATTCTCGGTTCTCTCTGTCAGCATTTCAGGCTGCATATGTAGTGCTGTTTCCTTTTAGGGGCTGTGTTGTGCTTTCAGCATTCAACGTAATAGTATATTACACACCAAGAGCCATGTAAACTCACTTTTGGCTCTTGTTGTGTAAGATATTTTTTATACTACTTGAGCAGACGCTGCAATGTTTTTTACTTACATGGTCTGTTTTTTGTTTGTTTGTTTGTTTGTTGTTTTTTTTTGTATCTGTTTATTTCTTAAATTATAGACAGGTGATTTTTGTGTGCGTAATTAACTCAAAAATTTAATTTGCTCAGTTAATTACTAGAAAGTACTGCATCTCAGTCTTGTCTTCAGTTTGTTCACATGCACAAACAGCATACACAGGTAGTGGCCAGCGAAAACATAACGATGGTTAGCAGTGAACGGTAACAGCTGAACAACATCGTGAATATTTAAATGCGTTCTTAAGTCGCTATTTTGTAATTCACTCCGTGGCCGAGTAGTTAGAGACAATTGCTGTGTTTCAGTCAAATGTTTCGATGGACGCGGGTTCGATTCCCCGATACGAAATTACTGGCCAGCAATTTTTTCATGTAAAAGCGCTTTACATTGAGGGACGTTTACTTTACACGCAGGTTTTGTTAGCACTTGATGCATGAATGATAGGCGCTTCTTGTCGCCCGTAAAACATCAATGTCAACATTGCCTTTCTGATCTAGTAGTATAAAAAATAATTTGCAGCATATCCGAAGAAAGCAGTGTTGATCATAGGAGGACTGAAAATTCTCTGTTTCCTTTGTCGGCATTTCAGGCTGCCTATTTGGTGCCGTGGTATTTATGGCTACGAGCTGCTTTTCGACATTCAACGTTAAATAATTTGTGACGCATCCTTCAGTTCCCCCTCCCCGAAAGTGGGACATCATGAATGGAGAGAAGACACATGATAGCTCACCCCTCCGCTCCTTGAAGATGAAGAATTCAGTTTCTAATACTTCTTACTCGATAGTTCAAAAGTTCTAGGATAAATTCGGGCCTTCGAACTGTCCCACCCCATCCTGTAGTCACAGCCTTAGTTATGTGTGAAATGAATCTGATAGTTAAACATACAGTATCTTGTAATCAGTGTGAAGTACTTTCAGTTTTATGTATGTGGAAGATGGGGAGTGGGGTCAGTTTATCAAAAGAGATGATCTAAACTGTTCTCAATTCTGCTGTGGCATCTTGACATTGCCCTGAAAACTGTCCGCCAAATGAGACCAAAGTGTAACATTATTTTGGGTCTTTTTTTCAAGATTCAAATTTCTCTAGTCTGTGCAAATTGACAAAACTCAAAAAATGATGTTGATTAGCTGGAGTTTGACGAAAATTGTTTGTATGGATTCTCATGGTGATCCCGAGTCAACTAGATGGGTCTCTGAAACTTACCTTCTTGGAGCTTCAAAATGATGATACTTGTCATTAAGTACACACTGAAAGAAACTGTTTTCGCTGTTGATGTCGAGTGCTATTTTCTCCTGGCGTCTTGGGCGTTGAGGTTGATTTCATGCTTCTTATGCGAGTCGGGGAATAGAGTGTAGACTGTTTCCTTCTGCTTTGAAAATCATTAGAGCCCACTCGTTTTACGAGTCCATAACACGCGTACTTGGCCGACGTAAATACAGCCCTGTCGGCCGTAGTTAAGCGCTAATCGATAATTCATCAATGAGCCGGCACCGAACTGCTGGTCGGTGCGATAATATAAAACTTCTCCCAGCAGTAAAACTATATCGTTGGTCCGTCGTTTCGGAAACAATTACCGACTCCTCGGAATTGTCCCTTCGAGACCGGAGGAGTCAAGTCGGTCCTGGCGAAGAAATCAAAATAACACTAAATCGCGGATTAATAAAATTTACCACCGAGGGAGGGAAAGGATTTTCGTGCGCACGAATCTATTGGAAGGCGCGCCCAGCACAGGCCATCGTTTCTTCCGTCTCAGCTTTTATTTTACGACCCTTTTCTTTTTTCTTTTTTTTTTTGCTTTCGCGGAAACGATCCGGTATAATTGAACCTCCCGGTAATTTTCGCGATTTCATTATCGATTCGCCCTCATTTCCCGTGAAAAAAAAACTGGTTACCGCATTTCTTTTTTGCGCCTCGTTTTGCATTTTAAAACAGCGCCTCCTCCGCTGATTCGGTATAATAAATTAGCGATAATTAACGAGCTCGCCTCTCGCAGCACTCATAATTCGCGGCGAGAAATGGAAATTCGCGAGTCGAGCCAAAAGCCTTGCGTCGCCAGGCGTTCTCCTAGTCGCGAATCGAGTTGAATTATTCAAAAATCGAGCTGCCGGACTCGTGGCGGCGCACGATAGCACCAAGAGGCTTCGAAATCCGACACACACGCGGCAAAAAGAGTCGCCGTGTCGCCTTTCGTATTCGATGTTAATTGCGGCATCACAATTAACAAAATGGCCCGATGGCAAAGGCCTGATGTGTAGGCGTTGTACGTCTGCAATTACAGGAGGGTAGAGGCAGCGTTTCCCATGGAGAATGAATATGAAAAAAAAAAAAGTATTTGGGTGAAACTCGTTAAGGGCCTGTCTCTACAGCAAATTGCCGAAATAACTTAAGAATGTGCATAATTTAATCGAAAATATGTCGTGAGAACTGCTCAAGCATCTGAACACCCATCAAAGTATAACTCGTTTCAGGATTCGTAATGAAGACTGTTCGTTTTCAAGTCACTGTTGTTCAGGAATCGAAAGCACCCGTTAAGACACTCGAGCTGGCGACCCTCTGTGAAGGGTGAAATTTTTAAACGAGTTCAGATGTCATTCGAGATCGCCTTTTTTACAGTTCCCTTTGTTAAGATGTTTATCTCGAGAGTTTGATTTGGCCATTGAAAGTCAGCCGGGAAAGGATGTCAATTGAAAGGTGATTTTGCAATCACTGATATTCAAAGTGAGACAGTTTGAGTTATCGGTGTTATTTGAAGAAGCGAAACCGTTCTGACAATCCTATCAAATTGCCATGTCGCTAGGACGCATATTTACTGAGATATTCTTGTTCTAAGTTCACCACCGCTCGTAGCACAATTAGATTTTTCAGGCAGTTTCTTGTGTTAATTGGAAATTAATATTTTGGACGTATACGTTCGTGGAAAATAACCTTTCAGTTGCGGGGGTCGTGTAAAGAACTACCATAGTTTTCAAATTTTGACTTCGTTGACAGATTATGTTCGAACGTAATACTGAATCTAAAGAGGACGACAATGTGACCAGCTCAGAAGAAAGGTCTATTCGCCTGTCCAAGCAAAGTGGCTGATATCTGGCGGATTTTACACTAACTGAAATGAGGTATCTGGAGCTCGTTTTGCATAAAAAATTTAAGTTGCATCGAGATTTCTAAATAATGTAAGTTGAATTGAAGATTCTGATTAGGTATATCGATTTTGCACACAAGGAGTTATAAATACACTAATTTGTAAAATTAAATCTTCTCGCAAACCTTCATAAAACGAATTTACAGTTTTCTCCCATGTTTCTTATAGGCACGTACGTCATTTCAGCTTTCTTTGTATTGTAACGAGATTCGCACCGAAAAGCGCACGAAAACACGGACTAAGAACTTTTAATGTCACACTAATACAAACGCGCGAAAATAGTAGCTAGATCGCTGTTACCTACATCCCCACTCCTTCTGAAAGAAGACTTGCTGATTACGATCTTGGCGAAGATTGTTGTCTTTGAAATAAATGGCTTCGTGCAGACTTGCATACGATATTTTGTTAATTCCGAAACTCAGTTTGTAAGTAACGAGTTGAAAGATGGCGGAAAAAAAAAGACCGGTAGGAGTGCACCTCGTATAATACTTTAAGAAAATATAAAAATAAGTGAACTATGGGAAAATTCCTTTTCAATAGACGATCGAGGGGAAAACACTCGAAGTTTATAACTAAAAAACTTTCAGCAGATCGCAAAATGTAACAAGATTGGTCAGGTTCGTTTTAAAATATAGACGTTTTTAACGTAAATAAAATGTGGAAATACGAAGGTATGGATTTAAATCTAAATGTCAAAAAAAGGGGGAAAAGTAAGAATAATAAGAAAAAATATGAATCTTCGGTCTGTTGCCGCAACATTTTCCTTCCCATTTTTCTCTCTCGGCTGTTAATAACTAAATAGAGCGAAGCCGGCTCGGGTTACCCGCGTGAAAAGCGTGTACGTCACGAATGCTACTCGACATTGAAAGCCGATTACCGCAAACGGAAGAACCCTTAAATTTTCTTCTTTTCTCGCAGTTTCATCGAAACGACACAATTTTCACAGCCCATCCTCCAGTCTTTTCCCGTAATATCCGAAGAAAATTTGTACTTCAGTTCTTCACGTATTAGAATACAATAGGCGTAGTCGTATTTGTGCCCGAAGAAAAAAAAAAGAGTGAGAGAGACGTGAGCGAAAAATAGCGAGAGCGTAAGAACTTTTGAAAAAGGGGGTTAAGCGCAAAACTAGAAAATGAGCAAAATTGCCGAAAAAATCTAACGTGAGTTCGGAAAGTTAATAGTTTTATCTCAAAGAAGTGCGCAGAAAATCGTAACGTGTATTTACACCGGGGGCGGAGTGGCACCGGACAGGCCACCGAGAAAATCGGTTTTGCAGGCCACCACCGTAACAATCGTTGGCCAATACCTTCTCCCACTCCCTCACCATGGGGGAAGTTAGAAAAAGAACATTCCTTATCATGATTGTCATTTTTCTCCGTCTTCTTTTTCTTCACAGACCCTCTCTTCTGGTTCCTCCCACCACTCAAAAAAGTTTTTTTTTTTTTTCGTTTTTATCGAGCCACGGAGCTAGACTCTCGGGCTGTGTTCTCGGAAAAGGTTGTTGTCTATATGTCGCAGAGGTATCCAGCAGCGGGAAGGTAGGTGAGGATGTTTATTATGTGCTTGTGGGAATTGGAGAGGACCAAATTTCGACTCTGGGGGACGTGGTGAGAGTTACGAAGGCAGGTGAGGGAGAAGCGTGAGAAAAGGTGGTCCATGGTGAGAGGGTCTTCATATTCACAGTGTGGGAAGTTTGGAGGGATAAAGGTTGCGTATGTGTGAGGCGTGTACGTCCAATCCTTAGGCGGGTGATGTGCAACTTCCTCGCGGCAAGAGGAACGTTGGGACGTTGACCAGAGAACAGGTGTAAGCTTGATTTGTGCGAGCTTGTTCTGCCGAGAAGCTTGATGCCACTACTCTTTGAGCCACTTACGCAAAATGGTCTGGCGAATGGTGAAAGTGAGGTCTGTTGAAATAGGGAGGTGACGAGTGACATATGGAAGCTGTGTAGCTTACTGTGCTGCTTGATCAACTGCCTCATTTCCTGAGATACCAATATGGCTTGGGATCCAGATGAGTGAAATGCTCTTGGCGGTGATGGAATTGAGATGAAGGAGAATGAATTGGATACGTTGGACGAGAGCGTGCGTTGAAAGGCAATCAGAATTAGACCTTGAGGAGGAAAGTGGATCTAAGAGGACCAAATATTTAGTGGGGGTGGGTGGGTCTTTGAGCGAGGAGATCATGACTAGGCACTCTAGGATAGCACGGAGTTCGGCTGTGTAGGTTGAAGCTAAGGAGTGCAGTAGACTATCTACGGAGTAGGCGTAAGCGGTGCGTCGGTTGTACTTTGAACCATTAGAGAAGTATAGGATACGGTCAGGAAAGCGATCCAGAATTTCTCGCAAATAGGTCCGATAAACTTGGGGGTGTAGATTTTTTAGGGAATTCTGTAAGTTGAAAATTACACGGGGAAGATTCATTAACCAGGGTGAGGGTGATATATGTTGGTAGTGAATTGTAGGAAAAGATACGGGACAGTGTCCTTTCACAGTGTGACCGTAAGTGCAGTGAGGATTTAGGAACAGGGGTGTAGTTTGAAAGGTTAAAGAGATACTCACAGGCAGGAAGATTAGGGTTGTGTGCTATCATAACGAGAAGTTTGGCAGTGAGTTGCATTCGGCGGTAAGAGAGAGGAGGAATTCCAGCATCGGCACGCACACTCAAAGCTGGGTTATTGAGGCCCCAATGGCGATACGTAAGCCCGCATTTTGAACAGCGCCAAGAAGCTTCAAGTATGAGGGAGGGGCAAGTCCATATATGGGTGATCCGTAATCCATGATAGATCGGATCAGAATCTAGTATACTTGTTAACTGAATGAGTAGTGCTCTGCTACATCTTTTGGAAGGACGTGAGAGGCACTGCAGAACATTGAGTGAGCGCATATATTTGACTTTTATGTGTTTTATATGAGGTAACCAGGAAAAGCGTGCGTCAAGGTAGAGGCCGAGAAATTTAAAAGCAATAAGTGGAAAGAAAAAACACAGCGCGTCCTCTCACCCCCACCAGTTCACACGAACAAAGCATTACAATTGCAAAACGCGTTACCACCAGATCAGAACGATGGGTACTGTGCGTTTGCATATCGTGGACTGCTTAATCAACATCGTGAAACACGCGGCTAGTAAGTGAACTGCGGCTGTACACTCTTCGGCACAGAAAAGGAAAACTAACGCAACAAAACCGTAGTGAAAGCAACGGCAAACTACCCCCGCACGAGCAATTTCTGTTCAACTCCAGCTTATTATTAAAAACATGTTTCAATTTATTTTATTTGTGCTGATTAATAGCCTGGGAAAATTACGTGAAAAAGACACCAAGTTCGACAAAAATGTCGCAAAGTTGAATTTTGGTATAGTTGGTCAGTACGGCATACTGAGGAACGACCTAAATATCCCAAGGAATTCCACGTAGCTTTATCCTCTAGGGGGTGAAACATCGCCTCATAAATAGATTTGTGATCATAAGTCAAAAAATATTTTAAGCAAAAATACTCTAAAGTGGATTTTACATACAAATGGTTTCTGATATCTATTCGAAATGTCTTGAAGATTACAACGAGTATGGTAGGTGCCCCTCTCCCCTCCCCCACAATAAAAATTAAGATGGGGTGTTAATCCGTGGTTTTTTCAATAGTCAGGGAAGCCGACAGGAGCCTTTCGAGGCAGGAACCTAGTCAGCAAATGTCCACCAGATGAAAGTTGCCGAAAATTATGACTAAATTAGAAATTTTAATACGAGTATGTGGCGTTGTTAGCAGTTTCTATCTACTTCTTTTCTAATTTGCTTTCAACCCCAGAGAAAAAAAGCATCAGTCAGTCAGACTTGCGAGCACTACGCTCTGCTAGTGCATCATCTTGCAGACGAGTCTGACGGGAGAGCATTTTCATGTCTCTGCTTCACGGACTGCGCCGACATGAGAATATCATCGTGTCAGATAGTCAGTCAGTCCAGTCAGTCTAGTCAGTCAGTCAGTCAGTCATTTATTATTATTTTTATAACTTATTATTAATATTTTCGTAACGCTCTTCTCATAACCCTCCAAAGTAACGCTTTTTTCCAATGTCTGCCAAAGTAAAAACATAAAAATGTCAAAAAAGTTTTTGACTTGATTAATTTTCCCAACTCTACCGAAATTTCCCAACTTCGCCTGACTGAAATGGTATATTTTCTCAACTGCTGAGTAAAAAATTTTCTACGGGGAGGCTCCCCTTCCCTCCTATCGGCACGTCCCTGGTAGAATTTATTCTTGACGTTTTTCTTGTTTCACCGGATTTAGCGAACTGAATCGATGTAAATAACCCCGGACCTATTTATTTCTCGACATCAATACCTATCCATCTCCATCAACTTTTTTATCCTTCTTAACCACACCAATTAAAAGCCACACATCAGAAATTGTGTTCGTTGGTGATTCAGTGAGGCAGAAAAGGAATTTTCAAGCAACAACTTTTTGAACATCAATGAATGAGTTGATGACGTGGAAATTGCGTCTTCTAAGCTGAGAGTCATTGCTGCCATCCTGAAAAATGTCCCTCTATTTTTTGTAATTCGGCATGGCTCTATTTTCAACCAATCACAAAACAGGAGTTTCACTATCTTTTCGTCGGAATTAATGGTCAAACAGTATTTATTTTTTATTCTTATCAGAGTAATACGATCCGCATATCAAATCCCGTTTTTTTTTTGTGCTGAGACTCGCGCATCCGCGTATTATTGTCTAAAATTAAGAGTTAAAAAAAAAAGTGTCTTTCGGCATGGTCATCTTTATGTAACGATGGACGTTCATCATTCAAACATAATTACATCTAATTAATGGGTTAGTGTGTCTTTTCCAACTCTCCATACAGTTTTTTGTTTTGGAATCTACTAATCGACGGCAAAACACTTTTTGTTCGCCATTGTCTTTCGGCATGGACTTTTTCATGTGTCCTTCGGCATAGCATTCAACATTTTGAGATTGCCATGCCAAAATACAGAATCCCATCGCTGTCGGCCAGTCTTACCAATATGTTATACAGAACGCTACTTAACGGTTCCCATCAAAAAAGTTCAAATATCCCCTACTTTCCTCCATAAAAAAACATTGAAATATCAGCATTATTGAAGAATGACCCAAATATCAGCTGGAATGGAGGACAAAGGCGTCTCCACTGATAGAGTGTTTTTGTTTGTAAATTGTTAGCAGTACATTCTGGTTGTTATTTCTTTGGTTACGTTGGCGTATTTCTGTTTTATTGGGTTCTCTTTGTGGTTTATTCAAAGACCAAACTTGATCTTCAATTTGGTGAGGGGAGGAGTGGAGAAGGAAAATTTGCCAGCAAATATTTTTTTAAACTAAAAATGCGCCGACAAAATTATTTTAAATTTGCCGATTTGTTAATTCAAATATTCTTCATTTGAAAAAAAAAAAATAATAAACAAACGAACGAACGTTCTTAGAAAATAAAACATTTAAATGAACAGTTTCATAATTTGCCAACTGCCAAATTATTGAAGGCAGGGACGTACCGATAAGGGGGCAGGGGGCAACGGGAAAATTTAACATTTCAGTCAGGCGAGTTGAAAAAATCTAACAAGTTAAAAGTTGTTTTTTTTTTTTGCTTTGATATTTGGGAATTGAGTTGAGAGGTTGGGAAAACCCAGCAAGTCAAAAGGTTTTTCTTCTTTTGCATTGATGCTTGGGAATTTTGAGTTGAGTCAGTTGGGACTTTCACAATTTTGACCCCCCCCCCTTCCCTCAAGAAAAACTCTTCGGTACGTCCGTGGACTCCAGAACTCAGAATGGGATCCCGAAGTGGATAAACTATCGACGTTAATTGCTGACCTTATATATAATAATAATAATAATAAACCTTTATTGAGGATGTACATAAGTGGTTTAGGCTTAAGCTGTTCTAAATCTATCTATTATAGTTATTCCTCGGCCCGTAACGAGCAAAGGTTTCCTGCAATCTTTCCCATTCGGTTTTCACGTTTGCAATTTGTTCGTAGTTTTTGTTTCTTAGAAATTGTGTGATGTCGTCCCTCCATCTTGCTGGTTGTCCTCCTACTTTTCTGCAATAGTTTATGGGTTGCCATATCGTGGTCTTGTATGTCCATCTATCGTCTTTTAATCGTGCAACGTGCCCCGTCCACCTGCATTTTTGTCTTCTTATGTATGTTACTATGTTTGTATTGTATTTACATTTTTGTTTTATTGTAGAAATTTTGATACGATCTTTTTTCTTTAGGTTTAACATAGACCTTTCCATATTATTCTGTGTGATTCTTATTTTTTCTAAATTGTTTTTGTTCAGTGTCCATGTTTGGCAACCATACGTCAATGTTGGGACGACACACATATTAAAAACTAGGTTTTTATGATAGTTATTGAAAGGACCCTTGAGTATGTTCTTTAGAGACCAGAACTTCGACCAGGCTTTTGATATTCTTGTATTTATTTCTTTTTTCATTTTGTTCTCAAAAGATATTTGTTGTCCCAAATATGTGACTTCCCTCACTATTTCGAATTTCGCGGTTTTTGTTTTGATATTGCCAGCCATCCCCTTATTGGTTAATATTTTTGTTTTAGTTTCATTTATTTTTAATTTATGCACTGAATATCAAAAAGATCTATTCTTAGCAACGATAGACTATACAAAAGCCTTTGACTCTATAGACCATCAATTTATGGTCAAAACTTTGAACAACCAAGGGGTCCCAAAATGTCTTATAGATATAATAGAAGAAATGTATACTGGGCTGAAAGGGAGAATAATTACGGACGTTGAAGGACAGTATTTTGAAATTAAACGAGGCGTAAAACAGGGAGATCCTTTATCATAAATTCTCTTCAATAGTGCGTTACAGGAAATTATTAGAAAACTAAAATGGGATGGAAAGGGGTTGATTATAAATGGAGAAAGATTGTCAAATCTCAGATTCGCCGACGATATCATACTCTTAGCGAACACAGAAGAAGAATTAATAGAAATGATAGATGAGTTAGATGAACTGGGAAAACCTTCTAAATTAAAAAAAATAAAATTGCTGACCTTAAAGGTAGTTGATCTTAAATTCAAATTAACAGACTGTTTTTGAAAATGCTGAAGATCGTTTATTCATTTTAATGATTACAAACGTCCTAATATCTTGAGAAAGGGTTAAATCGTCAAATGCCGAATTTCCAAAAGCAGCGTATATGATTTTATAAAAAATGATTGAACTATCGGAGTGAAAGTTGTTTTATCTCCATTTTCTTATTTGAGGTGGGGGGGGGCTGTTACAAATTAAATTTAGTAATGACCCCCGGACCTTATGTTGAAGAAAAAACTCATTAAAGTTTGCATCTTTACGAGCCAACACTTGAAGTCCAAAGATTGACAAAAATTAATTGACGTTGAAAATCCCAGTAATCTTTTGAAAGTGCGACTATTGTAATTCCTAATTTTGGTTCAATTTCATAGTTTTTGATTTTTAAAGACTCGAATGTTCCCCTCATAATAACTCAGGCTTGGATAATTTTGAAATGTCTCCTCCAATTTGAATTCTGGTAATTTGATGGTTATGCAATTATTGAAAGATTAAATCAAGTTCGTTCAATTTCAACTCTCATTTTGGTGTTTGGGGCCTACCCGAGAGTCAATCGAAAATTGATCGCGTTGATAGAATTTCTAAATTAGGCGACCTCTTCTCTCTCCTTCCCCATTTCGATATTTGATTTGGTTACCGGGAAGTCAATTTTAATCACTTCTGGAGACTAGTTTTGGCTTTTGAAGTTTAAATTGGGAATCCAAGAGGAATCTGAAGAAATTTTCGAATTCAACATCCAGGAAATTCTAATACTTTATTGGATTTCCTAAATATCAATTTTGAATTTTGGGGCCCAAATCGCAGTTTAATAAGAAATCTCATAGAAGCTTTCGAATTCAGTGATGCGAAAAACTGCTCGTATTTTGATTCGTTACTCAATTTTCCAAGAATACAAAACTCTGAAAGTCAATTCAGGGTTTAAAGAAGAATCTTCTGATGAAATTTTCGAAATCAATGACCCAAAAACTCCTAATTTAGTGATCTTTCCATAAAATTTCAAGTTTAGCTCTAGTCTTGCTTAATGGGAGCGATTTTTTTTACCGAAAAGAAACGAGACCTTGCCGTCAGAGATGCCGAATTAAGGAAAAAAACTTTCATTCTTTTCCCATTCTGAAAATGGGCTCATCTTCATTCTTTGCGAAAAAGAAAAAAAAAAGAGGAAAGTGAGAGTGAATGCATTCCTCAATTCAGCATCTCTACTTGCCTTTTGAAGACCCTAGTTTGTCCCCCGTCGATCAGATTTTGAAATAAAAATGGGTGTGGGGATTATCATTTTACAGTTTGCATAGAAATTAACGGTTAGTGTTTTCATTCACTAACAAGCATACCCTAATCTGGGAGTGTAAGCTGAAAATATGTTAGAAATACTTGAGAGGAACACACAACTTCCTTTAGGCATTAAAAGATGGTCGTTATTTACTCTTGGTGATATTTTTTTCTGAATTTCCTCTGATTCGTCTCCTAAGTTGGTTCCAATCAAATCAAAAAAAAAAAAAAAAAAAAAAAAACCTACCAAGTTTTAGGTTAATTGGATGAGAGGAATCCGTGCCGCAAGCTCCCGCTCGTTCTTATGGGGCAAACACATGCGGAGTCTTGACTTTTGTTTCAGACTAAATTTCCCTCCTATATTCACCAGGACCAAGACCCGTAAATTGAACAATTGAACATTTGCTATCGGATTCAGCTTTTGACACTGGAAAATAAGTCTTTTGCTTTTAACTTTTAGAATTTAATAAAATGTTCAACTTTCTCAAATTTTAGGCTCTAGGTCAAATAGAGAATCTAGTAAAAACAGAATAGTCATTGAAATTTGAAATTCAACGTTTGCTACCGACTTTCAGATTTTCGAAATGTCTTCCATATTTCAGCTTTGTTTCAACCGTTCAGATAACGTTCGATACTCAGCTTGAAACCTACCTTCGGCTTTTGACTGACTAGTCTCTGAAAGGAATCCAGGGTACTCCATTTTCAGAAACGAAATTTGATTTTTTGGGAGGTGGAGAATAAAAATTTGCCGACGAATATTTTTTTAACTAAAAATTCGCTGACAAAATTTTTAACAAATTATAAATTTGCCGATTTTTTAATCGAAATATTTTTAATTCCAAAAAAAAAAAGAAACAAACAAACAGACATTCATAAAAAATGAAAAATTCAAATGAACAGTTTCTAAATTTGCTGACTGCCAAATTATTGGGGGGGGGGGGGGGTCAACCCCGCACACACCCCACGTCTTCCCGGTTGAATTCAATACTCGACTTCGGTGCAAACGTCGAGTACCGAATTCAAGCATAATATCGTGTCGGAAAAGTGACGGATTTTGAATGCCGACAGTAGAGTCTTTGCCTTGGCTGTGTTTTTCGGATAGTATCAGAATTTCATCCTTTGGTATGTTTGTAACATCTAGTGAGACTAGTTTGTTAACGTTTGTCACTATTTCGTCTGGTACAGCATTATTTTTAGTTGTAAGTTGTCTATGACATTGTATTCTGCGTGGAAAGTGTAGCTGTCTTTCACGAATTTGGTTTGTCGTTTTGGCAAAGTCACTGATATTGCGATAACACTCGAAAACGTTCTGATAGAAACACGTTGCTTTCTAGTGAACCTGGTACTGACGTCAAAAACTGTATAACTTCTATCTACAATGGCAGCAACTCTCTCGTATGCTGTAGTTTATGTAGTAGGGCACGAAATTATAGACGAGCGAAACTGACGTGCTGGTGCTGCAAAGCTGAAGACCGGAGATGAAAATGATATCGATGTCGGTGAAATTCGAATATTACAAATCGTACCATCGATTACGTACATCCAGACTGGAGGGTGACGTCCTGTAGGGCGCACCGTGGCACCGCTGCGCTCGTATCGACGCCTCGACGCTTCGACGGTGTGCAGTCTCGTAAAATGAAACGAAAAAATTAAATAAATTTTGACGGCTGGAGTTGAAAAAAAAAAAGAGGAGAACTTTTCTCGAAAAAGTCTGTTTAAGCTAGGTGAATTCCCTGCAGATTCGCCATCCAACGTCACCCTTCTGGACAGCGATGTAATAAAACTTATTCAAATTACATGCTCGGTATTACGAATTCTTTTCACCTGTCACCCGGCCCTATGCGTCGTACGTGGTCTCACATATTGAAAAAAGGTGTCACAACGCTCGCAATATCTCTCCGGCTGCGCATTTTCATAGATAGAAGCGCGGCTCAGCAGGGCACAGGCACCACACACAAGGCTCTGAATAATGCGAGCGTAAAATTCGAAAAATGCTATAAGGCGTATCAACGTTGCAGAGCACAAAAAACCGATATGAAAAATTCATCGGTTGTTGAATGTTATCATCGCCTTTTTTTTTTGGGTCGGTTCTCGTGTCTCGGTTAATTTTGCCGGAAGAAAGGCACAATTTTTGTTTTTAATTTCACGACGTAATCGATGTTCGTGAATGGCTTTACACGTTGTTCTTTTTTCCATCGTTTGTATACTTAACCCTGTCGCAATTCTATTTATTACTAACTCCGAATGACAAACGAGCAGCAATTATGGCAAGCTCACGATTACTCTCGGACATAATAATCAATTGTCGGTTTGCTTTTTTTTTTTTTTTGAGAATGAAATAATTTTGCGAATATTCGCGGCGTACGCGAGAGCAGAATGCCGTGTTTTTTCCCTCTACTTTGGATAAATTCGAAGGTGGCAGCGAGCCTCCTGCTGACCTAATTTTGAAAGACACGCTGGACCGGACGCGGAAAGTTGCTCGCGGCTATTTTGGCGCGCTAATTCGGCGCATACCATTTGGCTGAACTCAAAGCGAGGCGAGGGCTTGAGCGTTGCGAGGGCTGCTTTCTGCTCTGTGTCTTCCGCTTTTTGAATGGCTGACAGCGGCTTGGAATTTTTAATTCATCCCTAGAGTGGAACGCGCCGTACGGTTTGCATTTACATGAATGTACTATAGCGAATCACGGTGTAGGTAATTTTCGTCGAGCCCCGAGTAAAACGTACACTTATGGATTACCCCAACTTTTTTCTCAGTAACTCGGTTCAAATTTATTCGATTTTAATAAGCAATGTGTCAAAATGTGAGGCATTATAGTACAGTTTTATGGATCAAAAATGTTTTTTTCTACTTCGTAGGTTTCCCCATTATCGCAATTTTGGGGCTATTGAAAACTGAAGTACAAATATAGACATGCAAATTCAGAATTGATAAAACCGGTAATAGTGGAAAAGAGACTGATGCAACTAGCGCTTGAAAACAGTCTTACCGTGCTTAATACCCTCTTTAAAAAGCCATTAAGGAAAAAGTGGACCTAGCTGGCCACGAATGGAGTTTCGGAAAATGAAATTGATCACTTCATGATTTGTAATCCTAAAGTTGTATTGAATTACGAGGTTTTTAATGCTTTTGATTTTTCTTCTGATCATAGATCTGGAAGGGCAAAACTAAGTCTATCAGTTGACCCAAAACCCAAATGTGGTAATAAAAAACCCTTTGGTAAGTGTGGTAACTTAATTATTTCGGTTCACCTGAGAGAAGTTGCCAATTTTATGCTAGAGAAGAAACTGAGGGTAATTACTGTGGAGAACGTAGCTGATATCCAAAAGATAGAGGAGGGTGGGGCAAGAGTCCGCACTTAGTGTTCTGCAGGATGTATCTGCCTAAAGAAAACTATTTCATGAATTATTTTTTTTAAATGTTAAAATGGATCTTAAACTACAAAATAAAAGTGCCATCTATTCGTTAAAACGGTTTTATTCTCAGAAAATAACATTTTTAAACGACACCTTCAGTAGAAAAGTCCGCGAGCGGTGGGGGGAAATGTCCTACGCTACAAAATTCACATTTTTATAAAGCTCTCCAATAACTCAGGCACATCCAGTGGCGTAACCAAGGGGGGGGGGTCAAGGGGGCCATGTCCTCCATGAGTTTTTTTTTTTTTTTCTATTAATAGTAGATTACGGAACAGAAGAGGATGCGGTAATTTTTCAATTGCACTTATCAGTTCACAAAATAATAATTGGCCACTTACATCGTTGAAACCAGCTGATGTAAGTGGACTTAACGAGTATCATTACATTAAAAAATATTTGCAGCTTAAATAACATTTAAAAATCATTAAAGCCGACTATACATTTCTCATATTTTGTATTTCATGCAGCGTTTCCAGGCGTTTCACGAAAAATAAAATGAAGTGTGAAACATCCCGCTACACTTTGCCATTTTCATTAAACATTAATTTTCTACAATGTCACGAAATCATGGCGAAAAAATTCGGGACTGCGAAAAATATTTAGTGGCTTCGAGTGTACCTAGTGCTCATTTTGAGGCTGAATGAATTTGTCGTGTTGAGTGGTATTGTGTAGTTATTGCTGCGGCAATCATAATTACATCCTCACAAGAAAGGAGAAAAGTGGAACCCATGAAGAAAATATGGTGGAGCACTTCACGATTTCTCACCTCACGCACCAAATCCGTCAATTTTTCCTCAATTACTTGGCCTCAATCTTCTTATTAGGAATTATATTTATGGAGACAACACTGAAGCACAAGTGCCACAACACCCAACCCGAGTACAGCCATTGAAGCCATTCTTCCCTGCAATAATCTGAGCAAAAACATCAAACATTATTGCAGATGCTCGCACACTTTTACCGGCCTTAACAGTAAGGGCAGAAAGGTCGTTTTCAGGTCTACGAAAACTAAAAACGTACTTGTGCTCAAAAATGAACGAGACCCGCCTGAATCATCTAGCGTTGTTACATATTCACAAAAATTCTGGATTTATGAATTTAATAATTCATTATTTTGCTAGGCCCACAATGAAGCCAAGAAGGATGTAACTGGCGATTGGAGTTAGTGGTAGAAATTTTAAGTTTCGTATTGACTAAATTTTGAGCATTAATTTTCGGAATACCTACCTACTTATCTTTTTTTATTTTTATGAAAGTTTTGTTTTTCCGAACAGACGTTTTCGAAGAATTGTATTCGAAAAAATACAATTTTTACGTTTATCAATCCAATTTTTTTTTGCATTTTTCATTTGCTATTTAAAAAGCCTCTTACCCTTTTGAATTTCGGCACCTCTCCCACCCCCTCCCCCTTAGAAAATCCTAACTACGCTATTTTTTATTTTTATTTTTTTGCTACAGTAAATTTAGGGCAATTCGATAAAAATAAAGAGGCAAATTTAACAAATTTTGCCTGCCTCTCCCCTTCGCAAAAATCCTGGCTACGCTACTGGGGATATCTACAAAGCTTACAGATATAAAAACTGACTCCGGTATAATTCGTGCAATTTTTGTGGGCCCATTTTTCACATGGATTACATTGGATCCATACTTCAGAACCTATTGAATTTCCGAACTGATCATTGCAAATCAAACAAAAATCTTCTTCACTAGGGTCCGAAGTTGGAGGTGGTTGACGCTGAAATAATGGGCACTGCACAGGCACAGGTTTTGAATTTTTTGACGGTCTTTTTTGTGATGCAGATTGCTTAGCCTTAATTTTCTGTTTTGTGGTGGTCTGTTGAAATAAACGGCGTATTGAAGATGCAGGGATATAGCAGGCTCAATTTCTTTTTTCAGGTGTAGATTGTTTAGCTTGAATTTCTTCAGTGCGAATTTTTAGAAGATCCTTGTCTGGCATGCGGGTTAAAATAGTAGATTTGCCACTCTTTCTTTTTCTTTGGCGTTTCTCCTAAAACATAAAGAGAACATTTTTTCTTTAAATCTGATGTCGACATGTAAAATTTACTCGACCAATATTTACTTTTATTTTTGGCAGTGGTAAAATATCTTGAACACTTTTTACAATGAGTGAGTCGACATTCCCTAAATTTTCAAATTTTTTGTTCAATAATTCTTCCAACGTACATATCTGTATAATTTTGGTTGACATTTCTCGGTTCTAAATTCTTCAACTTTTCGTTCGATTCTTCCAACTCCCTATTTTGGTCAAGATTTCTCTGTTTTTGAAAATTTTCAATTGATTTCCTCAACACTGCTACTTGGTCAGCGTTTTGGGGTTCTTCCGAATCCTCTTCAATTGATTCAACCAGCTCTTCGACTCCTTCAATAGGAACAATTTCATCAAGTTCTTCATCTTTATCGTTTTGATCAGTCACAGAAGATGGCAAAAAGTCAACGTCGATAAAATGGTCCGGTCTAAAGGATTCAATACAACATGGCCTAAATCCTTCCACCGCATTTCCTATTCGCATGCAATCGCAGCATGATACTTGCCTGTATACACATCTGTTTCTTATGAGGTTCTGCCTTCTTCACTCGAGAATATTTCCATTTCACTCGCTCGCGATTTGCACCCATACGTACACAGTAATTCACTCATTCTCAATTCGCTACAATTCGCTGGCTAGCAATAAGTTTGTATCCAGGAGTCTGAGATTCAAGAAAATAATGATAATAAACTTAGTTTTCAAACGTTTCCTTAACGCAGATTCCTTCAATCCATAACTACTGGCCGAATACTACGGATGCTTTGCTGGGCAAAGGCTTTCCTCAGGCGCGTCCATTCCCGCCTATGCCATGCTTTGATAGTCCCGGCGTTTAAACATTTTGTCAAACTCATCCGTCGATCTAATTCTTTGGTTCCCTTTTTTTATGCCCACCCCATTCAGAGACCAGTCCGAGATTAATTTTGCTCGTCCGGTGTTATCCATCCTAGCCAGGTGTCCCGCCCAATCTCACTTCAGCCTCCTTATTGCGTGTAGGAAGTTCACGTTGTACAAGCTTATTTTTTATTTCGGAAATTAATTTTTTATCCCTCCTCTCAATACCCAGAATTGCTCTTTTCATATTATTTCGATGGGTCTCTATATTTTTCCTTCTTGTCTGGTGAGCGACCAGGTCTGACACCTGTAGGACAGGGTGAGGAAGACACAGCTGTTCAAAATTTCCCCTTTGTGTCTTCTCGAAAAATCACATTTAAAAATTGTTTTCAAAACCAGAATTATTTCCAAGAGTTGGCTATTCTTGTATCGAGTTCCAAGTTTTTAGTTTCATTAAATAAGAGCATTTGTCCTAAATACAGTTCATCTCCCTCATTACCTCTTCCAGCACCGCATTGAATAGAATTGGAGACAGTGAGTCGTCCAGTTTTACCCCCCTGGCCACGGCAAAGTATCGACCGGGTCGTTCTGTGACTATTCTCGCTTTTAGATCTGAATACGTATAGTGAGATGAGTTTGCTTGGAACCCCTTGTTTATGTAATGTGTGTTAATTAGACATAGCTATCGAAAATTTTGATCTTCGTTTGTAGTAACGAGAAGCATGACCTGCTGTGAATAAGATCTCAAAACTAATGAAATGCGAAGTATAATTTCATAATTGATATTTCTGTTTTACAGGAATGACAGCTGTTCAGTAGAACGTGATTCCACATAGGTCCAGTCCGAATACAGGTGTCCTGTACCAATTGCTGCTACTTCCAGGTAAGGATTTGCTGTTTTAGAGCATAATCCATTGCAGGGGTGCATGGTTCGTGTACATTATGAATGCTTTATGGTTTTCCATGATAATTGATTTTGCACCTTTGAACGGCTGGCAAACATAATTTTGTGTTTTCACTGTTTTCTGCCTGGTTGTGCGCTATATGCGACAACCGACGAAACGGCAGCGCTGTTCGCATGCGAAATAAACGAGAAAAAAGAAAGCGAAATTCGTTAATGCCCTGACAAGGTACGGTGCCGGATCCTGTGCCTTTGCGGTGGAAAAAGCGCCGCACCTTACCTTAAAAATAACGCGAATAAAGAATACAAATAACGCGAGACTGCTCCGAACAGCTCCCCGTAATTTGAAAAATGTTCCCAATCGTTAACGCGAAAATTGGATTTTTACTTCGAAGGTGTGCGAGAGCATAACTTTTTCACATTCGTTTCGGTTTTCTTGTTAAGCCTTCAGTTTTTTCCTTTTTTCTTTTCTGACTAACCAGAAAAGTTAAATCCATGTGAAGTCATGCGCTGAATTAAAAAAATTGACGTATATGTTTTCCAATTGTACGTTGATTAATTTGCGGGCCAATTTGAACTTATTGTGGCAGTACATGGAATAAGGTCCCATTTTGTCGATCTTAGTTTTAGAAATACGGCGATTTTTGTGAATATTAAGGTCAAAACAGTCAAAATCGGGATTCTTAACGATTTTGGTAGAGTTTCTTTTCATTTTCTCTCACCCGAGCCCTGCAACCGCCCCTTCGAGCATTACCTCAGGGAGATTTTGGTAGAGTAAGCCCTCCTCTGTCGAATAGCACTATCCCTTTTTCTCTGTCTGTCTTCATTCGGTCCTCAAAAACAGCTTTTTTGGAATCTCAAATTTAAACAGCCATATCTCGGCGAATTTTGAAGCTGGAGAGCTCCGCAGGGTCTCACTTTTTCAGAAATTTTATTTAGTATATGCCAGTACTCATAACTTCATATCGACAAAGTGGAACCTTCTTCCCTGCGCTGCCGCTTGAAAGTCGAAACTATCAGATGTACCGCGAGTGTAACTGTCGCCGGTTTAAATCTACTGGTCGAGATTTTGTAGATCACGAGCTCACGAGTCAAAGGAGTTGAAAAGGCAGCCGCGTCGGTTAGGAAATGAGAATACGTCCGACAAAATGTCAAATGTGCGCGCTAAATGCCATGCAGCGATCCGTTGAATGACCGCAGCGCCAGCGAATGTATTTAATGAGCGACCGCATTAATACGCTTCTCATTTACGCGATGTCGGTTTTTTAGTATCCTAGTTTTTGCCTTTTGCCAAAAGGCGTTCTGAAATGATTCGAAGTAGCAGTCGTGGTCTTTCGTTAACGTAATATTGATGCAAAAACTCGCTAAATACCTCCAAGCAGCGTGGGTGCAAATGCTTTTACATAGAAAAACTAAGGGACGACGATTTACATGTCCGCGCCGCGTTATAAAGTTTTTTTGGGCACGGTTCTAGAATACGCGTGAAGATTAAAAAGGTGCTGAGTTGTAGCATTTAAATTATTGTAATCATCATCAGTCCGTCACTTATGTCTGAGTGTTGGTGACCTATCTCTAATTCTCTCCAAGCCTCTCTGTCCTCCGCCTGTCTAGTAAGCCGGTCTTCGGTATTGACTCTTCCATCTGGTCGGGCCATCTCTTCGGGGATCTTCCCTTCGAACGTTTGAAGAGCTGCTGGGGAATTGCGAGGGAATTCAAAAAATATCTTATCTCCATGTCGGCATGGCTTTAGAAAGGGATATTCAGTGCAGACAAATCTAATGAACTTCACATATGATGCTAATAAACATAACCCTCTCCAAGGATAGGCTGTAGGGTGTCCCTTATTTTACAAGTTTTCGCCAATCGATTGTGTGCGCACTGAAATTTGTTCGAATGGACCTAGAAACTCGCCATAAAAAATTTGAGCTCAATCTGAGGTCATTACCCGTGGCGTTTTGATCTTGAAGTTATGTGTAATACTGAGATTATACAAAAAACCGCGAATATCTTGGAACATAGGTATCAACTTCAGAACCAAAATGCATATAACGTAAAATGTTCCTTGTTAAATTTTCTATTTAAAAAATCCTATACAACTTTTCTCTGGAACACATTTACCGAGATGATCGCAATTATCTCGATAAATATGTTTTCAAAAGAAAAGTTGTGTAGGGCGTTCTTATAGAAAATTTAATAAGGAACATGTCATGCTATTTGCATTTTGGTCCTAAAGTGAATATTTTCTTAGATATATGCGATTTTTAATTTGTAAAGATTGGTTATAAAAGAAAACATGAAAGTCACGTTCCTCGAATCTTTCATACATTTTTGCGATTATCTCGGTAAATATGCGTTCTAGCGAAAAGTTGTATACAATCTTTTTTATAATAAATTTAACAAGGAACATTTTATGGTGTATACATTTCGGTCCTGAAGTTAATATGTTTCGAAATATTCGCGGTTTTTTGTAAAATTTCAGTATAACTTCAAGATCAAAACGCCATGGGTTAATGACCTCAGATTGAGCTCAAATTTTTTATGGCGAGTTTCTGGGTCCATTGGAACAAATTTCAGTGCGCACCTAATAAATTGGCGAAAACTTGTAAAATAAGAGACACTCTATTGTTCATCGAGAGACGTACCAAAGGAGTGGGAATCCACTCTAAACGTTCACTTTAAATATCAGAAGCTCTAAGTTTGAAACTTCGGGACGTTTTCGCTAGTTCATGACTGAGGTCCGTTCGCAAAATTGGGAGTTTTCTCATCTTTTCGTCCACAACACTAGCGCATCTACAGGAGTGCCCAAACGCTAATTCCTTCGGATCTTCCATATGCTTGGACACTTCCAGACTATTTAAAACACTTGAAGACCTTCCAAATTTGTTTAATTTGAGATTATCTTTTTAAATCTTTTCTGGATTCGTTAAGACATTGATTGAGACCTTTTGAGACATCTAGACTCATCTAAGACGCTCAAAGACTCGTTAAGACCTCTTCAAAACTTGCTGCAATTCATTTAAAACCTTTGTAGATTCGTTTGAGATATTCCAAGCCTTTTTCGAATATGCCAAGAGAATCTTCACGTTTTTAGCAAGTCCAGGGTAACCACTTTCTGGAAAACCGGGAAAAGTGTAGGAATTGCAAAAATGTGTGAACGATTCGAAGAACGTGGCTTTTGTTATTTTTTCTTTCATAACCGATCTCTACTCTTTGAAAATATTCACTTTAGGACCAAAATGCAAATAACATGAACTGTTCCTTGTTACAACTTTTCTGTAGAACACATATTTATCGAGATAATCGCAAAAATGGGTGGAATTTAAAACGTCGTTTTTTTAAAAATATTCTACGGCTGAAATATCTATTAATGTCGGGTAATACACACTACAATATAACTTCAATCTCTGTCTACTGGAGCAAGCGCCCCAATTTGCCCCATCCCCCCACCTGGTTACGCTCATGACAGCTTTTTGGGTACCTACTATAGAGTAGACCTCGGATTATGTATGTATAAAAACAATAGTCAACAATTTGCACATAAGATATAACGTTGTGCTGTTAAGGAACAGTCACGTGTTCTCAGAATTCAGGATCAATTCCTATGGGCAAATCGCTATTTCCTGTTGTTGATATACATCTTCTCTAGTCCACCATACCAAGTTTTCAAGTGCTCAAGACTCAATAAAAACAGTTTGATAACCCTAGATCGCAAAGTTTGGTTTTCTTCAATCATTGAATTTGGACATAGTTACGGCTCATCCTTTTAACTATCGCAAACACTTTTGCATGTCTTCACCCCTTGAACAATGAGATGAAGAAAATTATGTGCAGAAGTGGTAACGTTGCTCGTCGTGCAAGTGATAAAACATGTAGTACTTCATAAGCGTCAGTTTTCGCTAATTATAATGTCATGTGGGTCCTAGTCTCTGCAGTTCTTTCCCTTATACCTCACAAGTGTGGTTTGTTTCTGCCCTTCGGCTTCTTTCAACCCTTAATTCTCAATTCACAATTTTCAGCTGCCATCAGTGGACCTGCGCGTCCCTCGCCCCCGCTCTATCCTTGCTCTGGTGCCTGTCTCCCTTATCTTTCTGTTATATTTTCCTTCGTCTTTATCTTCCACCCTTCACTTGGAAGATATTTTTTGTTTTTAAGAATTATATTGCACATACTGTCCCTTCCTGTCAATTCATCCTCGGGCACTTGTTGGGAGACTCAAATACGAATAAAATAAAATAAAAAATATTTGAAAAGAAAGTCACCGCATATGTATTAGTCGCCAACTAGTGACTAGCATACGATTTGATTTTAATATTTATGATTTTTCGCAAATTTCTGACATTTATGTTTCGAGTACTCCTGACACTTTCTAATATCTAAAAAGAAATTCCCCACATAAATTAGTGGTCAACTAGTTACTAGCATACAATTTAGTTTTAATATAATCTTTCTCAAGTTCCTGACGTCATGTTTTGAGAACTTCTGGCTCTATAAGCTCCGCAATAAGATCCCATGCTTATGAAAAGTTTTTATTTTTTCTATGTTTCGAAGTTTGGCAGTTGTTACCCGAGACACCCTGTATTTTCATATAATTTACTTCCAGAAGCCCGAAACAGGTCTGCAGAGCGTTCGCTCCGCCGCCATTTTAATACAATATAACGAAACTGAAACTAGGTCACGTTAGGTTTTCACACATACCTACCTCATAAATTTAGTTCTACAACAAAAATACGAGACAGAGAGAGAGAGAGAGTCAACTTTCAACATGTATAGCGACGTACTTCAAAAATCTCTTCTTTCTCCCGTACCTCGCCGTTTTCATTCCCCCCCTTTTTTTTCGACTTGTAGCTCTGGCAAAGAGCGTGTACCTCAAAACGCGGTGAAAGTAAAGGCGGTGAAAAAGAAAAAGAAGAAAAGCTCGTCGAACTAAAATATTTGTACGCGATCTTTTGTTTCGCGATTTTCAGCTTTTGTAATATTAGCGACCCCTGATGCTTTGTCTGCGCCTTGGTTCGCGATAGAATTTTTTTTATATAGAAAAGAGCGAAGGGCGAGTAATATTGCGTGTATAGCTCGGTGAAAAATCCCTTCGATCGACTAAATAACTGGTCTAAGAGGCTTAAACAGTACATATTTCGAGTATCCTAAATTTGCGTCCGTTTATTAAAAATCGCCTCTTTTCTTAATCGTGTTGCTTTTTCATTTGGCGGAATGGCGAAAACTCGAGAAGCGGCCGCGGTGCGAAAAAGTCGACGAGTGGGAAAGGAAAAGCGGCGGAGCGGATTTTTGTTTTCGGGAAAAGCAGATTGCGCTGACGATGAAAATATGTGACGTAAAATGTTTTGCGCGTCAAAGCGACAAAAATTTGTATAAACTTAATGGCACCAAGTGCAGCGCAAAAAACAACATCGCCTTCGAGTCTCTTTGAACTTTTCTCTCCCGTGCATAATGGAGCGGCAGCAGAGAGAAAGAAAAACGCCCTCGGTTTTAATTAAGACCGAGAAGAGAGCACACACAGTTTCCTTCTTCTCCGTCGCTCTCCAGTTCGTTTGCCGTATCGAAATATTTTAATCAGTAACACGTCGGAAATTAAAGGCGTTTTAATAAACGCAGTCACCTGCGAGAAATTTTCTTAAGTTTTTAAATTGAAACGCGTCGGCGTGTAAGGAATTCGAAAGGAGAAAAAAAGGAACACGGACAGCGTGTGTAAAAACCGTTTACGTTGTTTGAATTTATGAAGTGGAGAAGAAAGAAGAAAACAAACGACGAAGTCGAAAGTCTTTCTCTCTCGATTGCTCTTGAGACATTTCGCGTTGGTAGAAATAAAATGGTGAACATTGGCGCCACCAATGTTTTTTCAATACAGAGTGCTTAGTGAGCAGTTCATCCTATTTCTTTTTGAACTGACGGTGGATCTACATTTCGTCGAACTCAAGAAAATCTCTCCCCTGCCCATGCAGCTAGAAGTAACTATTCCAGAATCTCAAATGTAAAGGTTTTCAAAAGTATCAAACAGGTTTTCTTTTGGTTCTGATGTGTTAGTTTAAAATAACTGGATTACCTATACTAGGTATAAAAAAATCGCGTGTTACGTGTAACACACGAAATTCTATACCACCATCTTTTTCTTCAACTATTTGTACAGAGACTTACCAAATGGGTTCCATAACACGGGGTGATTTCGCAATGAAGGGGTGAATTGGCACACCTATGTTTTCATTACTTCTACAAGGGAGAGGAAAAAGACAGAACGCGTGGCAACACTGACGCGTCTCTCGTAACGTAGAATGTTGTAGCTGCAGTGTTGCCAGATGAATTTTTCTAAAATCACCGTAACTGACAAATTTTTCTTATTTCTCAAAGGCAAAAATCACTACAAATCACTACAAAAATTTTTTGATCGTTTTGCTTGCCCAAAATCCTCTGTGGCTGTATTTTATGAAGTCGTAAGGACAAACTAGATTAGTTCTAACGTTCTAAGACGGAATGCTGAGTGAATCAAACCAAGCGATACCATAAGCGTGTATGCGTTTGAATAAAATGAATTTTAAATACTCGCTTTCCTTTCCTTATCATATTGCATCGCATCGTTTGTATTTATCCACTCTGCGTTCAGCCTTATGAAAAATCTGCTCATCCAGAAAGTCTGAAATTTTGGATACCGAGTACTGAGGCATAACTGTATTTATAGCGCAAAGCTTTTTGTCTGCTATTAATCTGCCGTGATATCGTGATATGGAATTTTGATGTATGTTCATCTTTGAGAAAAGGACCTAAAGTTCACGCGTATTAGGGTATTTTCTTCGAACAATGCGCTGGGCTGGACGGCTGAAGTCCTGAGATACAAAAACAAACTATTAAGTTCGAGTATCGAACTATCGATAATTATTGGTTGAAGTTGAGTGGATAGTCTTTTTCGAATAAAATTTTTAATTATCAGTTAGTTTTGAGTGAAAAAGTACCAATTTTAATGATTATTTCAAAAAATCACTACAATCTCTACAAAATGGGGAAAAAATTACTACACAGGTAAAAATCACTACGGAAACCACCACACATTTTTTCAGGGTGGCAAAATCACTACGTGTAGTGATTTTTCACTACGTCTGGCAACACTATGTAGCTGTCGTGTAAGACCAACTCTGTGTATTTTCTACAATTTTTAGGCAGCGGTATCAGGTTCTTTTACCTGACACAGGAGATGGGCGGCCATGGTGTCTTCAACAAGTACCTGCACTGGATGGGCATAGCCGAGAGCCCGCGGTGCTCCTACTGCGCAGAAGGAGGACAAGATGATGATGCCTGGCACACACTGTTCGAGTGTCCGGCATTCGACCGAGAAAAGGAAGAAGCGGCGACCATCTTTCGTGAGCCGCCTACATCTGAGAACCTGGTCTCGACAAATCTGAAGAGTACAGCGGCTCGGGATCAGGCAGCTGCCTTTTCAAGAAGACATTGGGCCGTAAGATAGAACTGGGCTGGCAAGGACAAAGGCAGCGATCACAGCACCCTTTGCTGGCACTCGCCATCCCACCAACATCGACGACGACGACAACGACGATGTCGCTGCTGCCAACGACTGAAGAAGAAGACGATCCGGTGCAACTCGACAGCGAAGACGAATAAGACGCCATAGATTCGCCGCCGTGAAGAGGCGAAAGGAGAAATTGGGGGTAGCAGGGTTGGCTACCTCAAAGCGTTCCCCCTTATCCTGACGCAGGCCTAGTTGAGGTATTTCCGGAATAGGGGCTGCGGTGTCCCGGGGCCAATTTGGCTTGCGTGCATCGTCATACGTCTCACTATCACCAGCGTTATCAGGTTGTTAGTATAGAGCTTCAAAAAGCGTAGGCATCAAAACTATGTTATAGGAATTGTTTCAGATAATGAGTGAAAATTGAAGGAATAGTATATCACAACTCAAGTATCGAAAGTGAACTTTTTCATGACGAATACACAGGCCCGTAGAGAGTATCGTTCGGGCCTGGGGCTAGAAATGAAAGAGGCCCCTCCCCTCGTAACAAATTTTAGCTACTTCCGGATGATCATCCCGAAATCGCTTGAAGAAATTAAAACTTTCAAAAGTAGTTTGTCCCTTCTTTTAATTCAGTGTATTTACATTGTATTTCTTATTTTTTCTGAGATTTTTTCCTTTCTGCCGGGCTCCCAGCTTTCCCGGGTCCCGGGACAACATACCTACTTGCCCCCCTCACTTCAGGTCTGCGAGTACATGCTTACAGGAAACGAGCCTTAAGCGAGTGGAACGACTTACAAGTATGAACAGGTCATGAAAAATGTGCTCATTTTGAATACTCGATTTGTATTAAATTTTTCAAAACAAATACATTGAAAGACCAAAACAGAGTCTATTAAAATTCCTGCTAAGATCCAAAAACGGTAAAATTAGAATGGAATTAGGTTTGGAATCCTGAAAAGAACCGTTTTGATTAAAACAATCAAATGACAAATGATCAGAAGGATGCAGATTAAAACGATAGTGTGTGGATAAATATACAAACGAATTGTTTGTTTGTTCTTTTCAATTGTACTTTGAGTGAAAAGTAACTTTATAGTTGTACTATGGGTGAAAAGTAACTCTTCTGTCATATTAAGTAATTTTCCAAGCATATTATTGATGAAAAATAATTTTTCAGGCATACTATTGATGAACAGTAACTTTTCAGTCATACTATTGGTGAAAAGTAACTTTCCAGTTGTATTATTGGTGAAAAGTAACTTTTCAGGCATATTATTGGTGAAAAGTAAGTTTAGTCATATTATTATTTTTCAGTCTTGCTATGAGTGAAAAGTAACTCTCCACAGTTACATTGTTGCTTTTTACATTAATGTGGTAACGTTGCATTAAAAGCACTTCTTTTGCAATGCAACACTGCTATTAAGAACGCTCTTTTGATATAATAGTTTTGAAAAGTTATGTGTTAGTATTGTGAATGTATCAAGTTTTGTGAAAGAGGAATATACACTCCGGACAGAAGCGAAGGCATATGAAATCAGAAGAAGTGAGAGAGTGTGGAGAAAGCGCGTGTATTGGTCAGTTGATAGCATATAGACAGATCTCACTGAGAGTGCTAAAACATAAACTATAACTGACTGACTCTAACCTGTTACTGTACCTAGACTGTAACTCAACTGATGTCCTACTTAACCGATCGAAGGAGAAAAAAGGAAAGTGAGTCATGATAATAATATGAAATAATAAGAAGAAGAAGTAGAACCAGGTTTTGAAAAGATCACGTCCCTGATGTACAGGAATGCAGGAGACAAAAAACGTTTCTAAGGCACTCGATCCAGGAAGTAACCAGGCAAGACATTAGTATGTAAAATAACAAAAACTATGTGCAAAAAAAGTCGGCAACGTTAAAAAAGTCAATGGCGGTAAGGAGCACCGCAGTATTAGATTTGATCACAGCAGTCATAAGAGAAGAAAGCTATTGTGTATTAATCAGTATATCGACGTAGAAATTTCTAGAAAATTGGGGAAAAAGTGGAGGGGTAAATTTGTACAGAATTGTTTATTTGTTCTTGAAGCTGAGAAATGATCAATTTTGATGTTCTGTCTTATTGCTGGTGAATGTACGAATGCAAATCGAATGTTTATGCAGTTCAGAGATGCTGAGGACTTAGTATGTTCGTGTATTAGGGTCGGATTTTCGAACGAAAGATCTCATCTATTTATTTTCTTTTTCTTACAATTTTTAGAATGGAGAAAAAGTACAGTTGTCATGGTTAACATTCAACGTTCATTTTTATTGGGGGGAGGGGGCAATACATCTATGTCCATCATAGTAATCAATCCGGGATTACTTGGCAGTTTTAATAGTCAACAATACATTTACAACTTTCTTTTCTTGTTTATTTATGAACATGTGCAATGTTACCCCCCTCGTGGTATTACTCGGCATTCTCATTTCATAGATCATAATTCAGTGGAAAAATTTATGGGTGGGAGTGTTAAAGTGTATAGGGGAATGTATTTCGCAATATGCCATCAAAATTACAAATGCAACTGTGACTATCTCAGAACGATCACGGCGTCATAACAGTGTTGCTCTGAACTGCAGTCCAACAACATTCTATCGGTGACAAGACACCTTAACGATCAAGCACCGTGTATGTTGTGCTCTAATCTTTACAAACGCTGTCCCTTCCGATCAATGGGACCCTCGGGCATCTGTTGGGGGAGGGAGCTCAAATATAAATAAATAAATGTCAACTCTCGAAGTCATAACCTTTTATGAATCCCGATCGAATTTCATACTTGAGTTCCATATCCTCTTATTTCGAGAGTAACAACG
Organism: Acanthococcus lagerstroemiae; assembly: GCA_031841125.1. NCBI lineage: Eukaryota > Metazoa > Arthropoda > Insecta > Hemiptera > Eriococcidae > Acanthococcus > Acanthococcus lagerstroemiae. Next base: position 29,936,146 of record CM063112.1, on the reverse strand, counting down.
TCTAACGTATTCTGACTTAAGATATATATATAATAAACCTATAGAGAGTGTCCAGTGGAAACTGACCAGTATTGCCGTATTTCAACACAATTTATGGACAAAATATTCAAATTACTTAACTTGACGAACTCTCACTTCGCAGACGAAATCTTATAAGTGGGAACCATGAGCGCAAATAGCCTACCTATAGCGGGGGAAGGGTTTTATGCTCTTTGGAACACCGTTAAGATCAAAATAATGCTGAAAATTCTTGCTCTTGTATAATTTTTCAATTTTTTGGAGGGATTTTGGAGAATTGGGGAGGGAGATAAGCCTCATTAACGATAAGTGGTAGCTTCGTAACTAGCTTTTTGTAAACAATGAGGCAAAAATGTTAGGAGGCGCGAGCATGAGTGACATGGTTTGAATTTTTTCAGTGGAGGAAACGGAATTGGTTTGTATGATGCAAGCGGAGAGGCGAAATAGGGCCTCGGGCCAGCCTCAGTGCGTCCCTCTAGTCGCTGATGCGGTACTCGAAAGGGTAGTTTGTTCAGGCGCTTTCCTGTAGTCTCTGGTTCGAGGTGTACTTTAGTTCCGGTTACTGACCGAAAAGTTATCCGTTTACTGTAATCCATAATGAATTTATTTTCGTTTCTGCAGCCTTGGGTATAATCCTCTTTCGCGGTTTGTACACAGAAAATCATATTCCTGTTACGCAGTCTTCGCTGAATGAAAAATTAATTAGCCGTTTGGACGGATTCTCGAAAACCGCGTTTAATTATTCTAGGTTGAAACCCGTCAATTCTGCGAACCTGAGCTACGATGAGCACTCTCACTCCGTTACAGCGAATTTATTTATTCAGCGTCTTCTCCGCCCGGTGATGAGTTTCAATCGCAGTCACCGGACATAAGTGTGTCGTGATATCAAAATGGGGCTTAATGTATCCGCTCTCGGTGCTGAGGTCGGTGCACGTATAACCGCGACATGTGTGTTCGTATTATTGTCTTCGTCTGCGTCCAAAGCGAATTCCAAATGATCTCGGTTCCCAGATTAGGGCACATGTTACCGCGCACATAATTTCCAGAAAGGAAAAGCACCCTCCATAATGCCTTAATGTTACTGCAACTCGAAAGCAGAGAGGATACGCTGTCGTCATTATCGGACACAGGGAAATTCATATCAAACACCTAAGATCTGCTCTGCCTAGCTCCGGACTCGGGCTAGGGCTGGGCGATTTTTCTGATTGTTGTTTTCCTCCTCGTAAATGTACAGGGGGTCTGGTAAAATGCGCTCATAGGTATTCATTAAAAAATTTCTATAAATTTTGTACAGCGATAGAATTAAATGAAATATTTTATTTCAAGAAATTTATGAGTAAATATGAATGTTCAGTAATTGCTAAATTCTAACAGATTGCCATATTTGAACAAGTGATGCATTATAGCAAATAGGTAGGTGTTTAGCAAATTAATAAATTACAAATCAATACATTTTCATACTACGTTCATCAGCTTAAGGAATTGATAAATTATAATAAATCAATACATTTTCAGAGGTCAATAAGAATAAGCAATTAACAAATTTCGACAAATCAATACATTGTAACCGATTACTTACTTGGTAAATTTCTACAAATGACTAAATTTTAACAAAGCTATAGATTTTAACAATTTAATAAAATGTAGCAAATTAGTGAATCCTTATGAAATGGAAAATTTACCGAAATAATAAAGCTGAACAAATTAATAAGGCTTAACAAATTGATAGATCTTATGGAATTAATAAGACTTATCAAATCAATAAATTTTACCTCATAAATAAATTTGTATGAAATAACAAAACGAAAAATTAATAAATTTTAATAGAGGAATAAATTAAAAAAAATTATTAAATTTGTGGCAATCCTCCTCCTCTTGAATGCACATTTTTTCTGTTTGAATCTTCTAAGAGTCCTACTTGGCTAGTTTCTGCGTAGCAGGATGCGAACGTCTAATAAACGTCTTTTGTCTCCAGCGTATCTATACTTCCAAACCACTTCTTATTTTTCGTCTTATTCTCATGACTCACGCTCCTTTTTCTCCTTCGATCGGCCCAGGCAGGACATCCGGTTAGTTCAGTTTCAAGACAGTCACAGTTCAGTACACTTACTGTTTATGTTTAGCATTCAACGAAGATCTGTTTTTTTCTATCGATCCATACACGCGCTTCTTCTATTAGCTCTTTTTTTTATTTCGAATACCTTTGCTGCGGTCCGGACTATACACACGTCTTTCTCTGGTACAAAATCCCGGAAAAAAACCGCTAATTTAGAGAATAAACAGATTTTGGAATTTAAAAAAAAAAAAATTAATACATGTTACATGTTGTTAGATGTTATTTATTAACAAAAGTTCCAAAGAAATCATAAATTTTAAAACACTCCATTAATTGCTAGATAATTATAATAATTAATTAATAAATTAAAAAAAAATTACCTACCTGAATACAAAACTGGCAAGTTTTAAAGTACTTAAATTCTAAGAAGTATGTTAATTATAAAATAATGATGTAGTTAAATTTTAAAAAGTAGGTAAGTTTTGAAAAATTGGTAAACTAGAAAAATAATACTTTAATAAATTCTGTGTAAGAATATCAATTGTGATAATATAAATACTTTTAAGAAGTTGATGTTTTTGAAAAAAGAAAATTAATAAATTTGGAGAAAATCATTAAATTCTCATAAAATCCTAAATTTTAACAAATTAATGCATTTTAACAAATTAATAAATTGTAACAAATTAATGCATTTTTACAAATTAATAAAGTTTAACAAACTAATAAATTTTAGTAAACCTCTCATCCTTAAAAATTACGAAATTTTGCCAAAATAAAAATGTATAACAAATTAATACATCTTATCGAATTAATAAAACTTTTCAGATCAATAAATTTTATCTAACAAATAAATTTGAATAAAATAACAAATGAAAATGAGAAATTCATGAATTTTATAGAAATAATGAATAAAAAAATGAATGCACATAGAAAATAAACAAATTTTAAGAATTAATGAATCTAAGAGAATGGTTAAATTGAAAAAAATAATTTGAATATGCTATGATTTTTAATTTATTAGTTTTTTAAAAATTCACCTACTTCTTAAAATTTACAATTTTTTATGTAGGATATTTAAATTTCTTAAAATATATTAATTCAACAGGAAATGAATAATGTTTTAAGCATTTATTAATAAATATTTTACATTTAGCAATTTTTTAAAATTAATTAAATGCTTAAAATATGTTATTCTTGTACAATACCCTAAATTATTAAAATGTATTATTTTTTAATGAATGGTAAATTGAAAAATGAATTTTTGTATAATTAATATATTTAAAAAATTGATAAGTTTGGGGAAAATTATTGAATTTAATAAATTATCAAATTCTAACAAATTAAGAGTTTCTTACATATCCTTTAATTTTAAAGAAGTGAAAATTAATTTTAAAAAAGAAAAAAAAACTGATAAATTAAAAAATTGGTGGTTTAAAAGACAATGTTTTGAAAAATACTGACAGATTAAAAAAAATTAATCATTTGAAGAGATTAATGAATTTCTTAGAAATATTGTTATATTTATAAAAAGTTTACAAGCTTCAACAAATCACTAAATTGTAACAAATCTAAATTTCTTAACATATTGATAAATTTTAATAAATTAATTTATAAATTATAACCAACTCAGAGACTTACTACTCGATTGCTTGTCTCTCAGGGAAGGAGAAAAGTAAAAGGAAAGAAACTAATCACTAGTTGAATTTAAAAGAAAATCATTGTCCTTAGACGTATTTGACCTCAGTAATAGACTATGGTTGTTGTTGGTCTTTCTTGACTTATAATAGACTTTTCGGGGCAGATTTGGTCACGTTCAATAAATTTTTTTCCATATTACTTTTTCTTCCTATTTAGCCAGAGTTGTTTTTGATCGCCGATACAGTCAGTCACTTTTAATTATTTTTGGTCAGATTTCATAGTTTTTAGTCCAGTTTTACTTGGAGTAGTATTATTTCATTTGTGTTATTTTTGACCAGATTCGGCAGTTTCTGACTTGCTTCAGGGACGAAAATAAGGGGGAGCGGGAGGTAGCCTGCCTCCCAAGCCTCCGCCGGATTTGGGAAATTTTAGTAGATGGATCAATGGATCAAAAGTTAAGAAAATCCAACAAATCAAAAGTGTTTTTTTTTTTGTTAATAAATATTGATTCTGTGATTCTGGGAATTTTGATTTGAGTATCATTTGGATCAACAGTTGGAGAAATCCAACAAGTCAAACTTTTTTTATTTTTGACTAGAAGTAGTTGAGAATTTAACAATTTTTGCCCCTCTAAAAAAACTCTTCGCCTACGTCCCTAACTTGCATGCATCCAGTCATGTCTCATTCAGTTTGTTTCAGGTCTTTTTGGATCAGTTTAAGTCAGATAATAGTCTGCTTTTCCACTTTTGAGAGATTTTTGGTCTTTATGATCATCTCAAGGCACGTCTTATGCGACAAGTTAGTTTTAACTATTTATGGTCAGTAGCGAACTCTCATTATTTTGGCCGTTTTTGGTCAAATTTTTAAGCTTTTCTGGTCGACTAAGGTTTTTTGGTCTGGTTTGATTTGCGTTATTTATAATTACCTGCACCTTTGGTCAGATTTGATTAATTGTTCTGGCCATTTAGACGAATTTAGGCCGTTTTTCTGGTCATTGCTGATTGTTTTCATGTTTTGAAATTTGGATTGTTTTTGGTCCGTTTTAGATAATCGTGGTCACCGTGACAATTTTTGATAGGTTTTGATCATTCTGGATGATTCTATGTTGCATTTCACGCTGATTAAATTGGTTTCTTTTCGGTCTTCACTGATGACCTGGACTGATGGGCTATAAAGGATAAAGCTAACAGCTGAAGTCAGTGAAGGGATAGCCAATGACTAATACTTAGAGGCTAAAATTCAAACCGCTATTGGTTAAAAACTTGGAGCTGAAGGCTAATTCCATTGCTGTGAAGTGCGATAAACACAAAACCAAAAGAGCAAAAACTGATCAGCGTTCGTTGTTTTGGCCGATTCAGTTCGTAATTCGTATACAGGTTCTAAGAATTTGATTAGCTTCGATAGTTTCTGGTCGGTTTCGGTTATTTTTGCTATTTTCTGAGGATTTAATTTGATTTAGTCGGTTTTATAATTTTTTCATTTGTATTGTTTTTGGCCTTTTAGCTCAGATTTGGTTGTCTGTATTGCGGTCTCTCAGTTTTAGCTGATTTTCATATTTGGTCTGGGTATCAGTTTTGGTCTGTTGGCCTGTTTTGGCCGCATTTCAGTTCTGGTTTGTAAATCAATTCTGATTGCTTTTTCTGATATATCTGTCACTTGTATTGGCGCATGGGGAATTTAGGATGTATTTTCAATTTCTGACGTTATTATGAGTTGACAAGTGATAAAATATGATCGAAAGTCCGAAGTGCTAAAAATGTGCTTTTTCGCCTGCTAGCTCGTTCTATACAGTATTACACGTAAGTGGGTATGTGGTAATTCTCACCGAGTCGCCGTCTCTGAATTTACGGGGAAGAATACGCGAAATATTTTCATTTAAACTACCAACTCCTGCTTGACAAGTGGAACTTGACCGAGCATCGTTATGTTTCTCGTGCTCTTTCGCAGAAATGAAGGATACCTCGACCGTCCCATCTCTATAACTGAAATACCGCGATATTAAGGAATACCAATCTCGCTCAAAATGAGAAGACGTGTCCGATCGAGAAAAAAAAAAGTAAAAAATGACCGAGATGTGCGACGCCATCAGTATTCCTTTTGATCGCCGGAATTTCGTCCACCGTTTCATATTCTTGAATTAATGTTCGGTCATCTATGAACCGATGTCCAGGTAGAAACGCTGGCTCAGTTCAGTCAACTGGCCGGGAATGTTAAGAGTGCTAGAGTGGCGACATGGATACCATCGATGATTTCCATCCGTATACGAACGGGGGAGGGGGTTGTCAAAAAGAGCATTTTAAAATGGATTTCAGTTTAGAATTATTATAAAAAACATCCTACAAAAGTCACTGCGACCCTAGTCCACTATCCCCCAAGACTGAGACCTTCCTACGCCAGTGATAATTTCAGTCTCTCGAAATTGTGATATTTTTTCTACATCGACATTTGAGGAAAAGGTGTGCGAGAGCGTTATGATTAAGGAAATCAATCGCGTGCGCCAGATTGAAGCGGAAGCGAATATACGCTCGTCGAATCAATTTTCGGTGACCGGGGACTACCTTTCGTTGCTCTGCGGCTTTTTAGGAAAATTAATTTTCTGTATATATCTGCGGTGGCGAGGGAACGAGCATGAGGGGGCGGGCACGCCGTGGAAATTGCTAGTTATGAACCGATATACGTGCGGTAATTACTCGGGGGAGCCGTTGAAATATACGGCGGCGTGAAAAGTATAATCAATTGTGATGTGGCTCGAAGATAACGCGCCGCCGTCCTGTTCGTGACAATAATTTTGAACTAATCTACCCGTGAAGATATACGAGCCTTTTGAACGAGAATCATTCGCAGGCCGATTGACCTCGATCGCTATATATGTGCCGATGATTCGAAAAAATAAGGCGAAAAACGGCAGAGCCGAAAGCCGACTGATTTATGAACCGATGTAAATATCGCCGCATATTGCAGGCGCGGATACATGGGGAGGCGGTGGGAGCAACAGCTCCCTCCGTAGAAGAATATGGAAATTTGGAAATGCTTCAAAAATGACGAAGTGTTACTCGAGTTTTCAAGAGGAGTCTGCTAGACTCATGAGAAGTGTGAAGAGGAGGAGCTGAACCAATCTCTGTCGTCTACTCTGTCGGCCTGGGAAAGTGAAAATCGATCGAAAATGCCGACTCGATGTGAATATGTCATTGGTTAGCAAAGAAAAAATCTCTACGAACTACATATTTTGCAATGTTCAAAATCAGGACTCAACACTTCCCGAAAAATGCCGACTCATTGCTAAAACAGGTCAACGGCTTGATGACTTTTTTGCTCTTCTGACTATACCAGTCTAAAATACCGACTAAATAGTCGAATTCACCGAAAATGCCAACTCTGAAAAATCTCAGGAAGGGAGTCACACCCCACCACCACGGTCTGCCCCTGCTGAATGGATTCTGGCGAGTACATGAACGGGTCGTGAAAGTCGTATACCAGCTTTAAATAGTCGTGGTGAGCTTTAAACAAGTTTGGAAGAGTCTCGCAGAAGCTTAAACAAGTTTACAAGAGTATTTAGTGACTCTTGAAAAGACTTAACACGCTAAGTGCCATGCCACCCACCGGTGGATGACACTTCAGGTTCATAAACTAGTGCATTTGCGCTGTCTCGCGAAGGAAGCATGGTATGAGAAAATGGATGGTAATAAAAGTTTTCTCCCTTCACAGATAGAGTGCGATTCCGCATTATAAAATTGTCACCCACCGGTGGGTGACAGCCGTGAGATTACGAGTTCTTAAGGGAGCGAGGTACTTTCCTCTCGTCGAAAAGGGTTGGGCATGCGCCTGGAATCTCGCATACTAAGTTCCAGCCATCCCCGTTAACTACAACCCCCGTTACAGCTCTTCTATGAAACCTCAGTGGTGACATGTCACTGTTTTGAATGCTACACTAAAAACTAGCTCAGTACTGGACGTGTTGAGTAGCCTTAACCATGTATTCCGACTCAACTTCGTCCTCTTAGTTCAAATTCGTTGTTCGAATTTGGCGCCGACGTCACGTTGTTGAGATACGCACATACTATCGTTTGTACATAATCCTTATATTCTACAGCTCAAGGTCATTCGTGGGTCTGGAAAAATGTATACCTCCAAAGTAAGAATTTTGATCCCAGATGGATTCCAATCGTTTGTACGTAGCTTGTGCATCTTGGTACAGTATACTCTGTCTAGTGTATATCAATAGTAATCAAAAAAGGGATGCCTTAGGCTGTGGCCTCTTCCGACACTGTTACTTGAACTAAGAATCAAAACTCGAATAATTCGATGTCAAAATAGAGAATTTGGATCTCGGATTGCAAAAACCGCATCGGACTTTTGATCTGACCCTGATGATTCCAGTCAACAAAACCAAATTTTGGACCTACAGAGGACAAAAATTGACCTGAGATGAAAAATTTAATAAATTATCGAATGCTGATTCTGAGTAATTCGTAAAATTTCAGATTTAATTCCAATGTAGTGTCGAAAATAATAAAAAATTCAGACTTGAAACGGGCAAAATTGACTTGGCTTGAAAAATCGACAAAAATATATCGACCTAGGTCTTTTTTCTGTTTTTGGATTACAAATATCGATTAGACCTGTAATTGAGCCCCGAAATCTAAATTTAAATTTTTAAAAGGGCAAAATGGGCATGGCCTTGGAAAGTCGACCAAACTACGAAATAGGGTTTCTGAATCGCTGATTTTAAATAAAGCTTCAGGTTTTGGATCTAACCTCAATTTACCTATATTTCCAAATCTAAATTCTGTTTTCGAAATAGGATAAATTAATTCGAGTTCAAAAAATTAGCAACTCTATCAAAATAGGTTTCATTCTGAGTCGCTATTTTCGAATACGGTATTCGATTTTCTAATCTCCCGCTTCTGACCTGAAAATCTAAATTCAATTTTGAAAAAGGCGAAATGAACATGACCTTAGAAACTAGAAAGACCTATCGGAATACGAACCTTCGGGTCGCTGATGTGAATATTTAGGATCAGATTTTTAACCTAGCCCTAATTTTGACTCGAAAAGCTCGAATGAGGAATCATGGCTTTCCTAGTTGACTTGACTTGAGAAATGGAACAAAAATTCGAAAAAGGGGTCTTCGGTCTGCTGATTACGAATATCGCCCAGAGTTTTTGATCTTAACCTAATTCAGGCTCAAGAAGTCAAATCTTGGCCCCGAAATAGACAAAACTGACCTAAGTTGAAAAATCCAACAAAATACTGACATCGGATATCGGGTTCACTTATCCCGAACTCTACATAAGATTTCTTATTCCGCCTGTGTCTGAAGTGCAAGTATAAGATCCAGACTTGTATTAATGGAAATCTTGGCGCTTATTTTCAAGGAATCTTTCGTAAAATTTCATTGAATAAAAAGATTCATTTTGTATAAATTTTATGTCTTTGTAGACGTTGATCAATATTAATTTTTATAATATGTGGGTATCTTATTGTATAGCAGCATTGCAGATACTTTAAAGAGGAAATTTATCTCAGATTTTGAATTTTCCCATTTCATTTTTTTTAATAGATTTGTTAGTATGACTCTGATCAAATTTCCAAAGCTGATTAACATTTTATATGAATATTGCAACATTTTCAAATACGAATTGTTTGAAGACCCTTGGTCTCAAATTTAGCTCGGTTTTCAAACTTTTCTGATTCTGTTTAGTTATCAATTTTTTTATCAAAATGTTTGTCATGACTGCTTAATTATTTTTTTGAGAGGACTATGATTTCCCATTAATCAGTCGCCCCATTTAGAAAAATTTTCTGAATTTTCTTCATGACTTCCTGATCAGTTCTTAAAGAGACTGCACAATTTTTCATAATTTTCGTACATGAGTTGATTGAAGGATCGTGGCATCGGATTAAATTAGATTGTCCCTTTTTTCAACCTTTTTGATTTTCTTTTTTTAAATTTGGTCGTAAATAACTCGTGAATAATTTTTTCAAGGTGACTACAATTTAGCATCGACAAACTTCTGTATTCGAGTGGATTAAAGACTTCTCTGGTGTTGGATGAAATTCAGTTATGTCAAATTCCTTGAATAATTTTGAGATTTACTGAAAATTCTTCTGATCATTTTCCCAATGTGAATACAATGATTTATAAATCTGGCTGCAATTTTATAATCGAGTTGGTTGAAAACTCCTGATATCGAATTTTTAATTTTGTTGAATTATAATTCTACAGTTTTCAAATTATTTGAAATTTTTTACTTCATTCTGTGATTATTTTCTAAAAATGACTTAAAATTTTTCAAAATTTCCAAATTATAGATCTTAAATAATTTTATTTTCAACTTGCGAAGATGTCCGTTGAAGCTGTGGACGTCTGCGAAATATAATTGGTGAAGATGTCAGAAGTTGTTACGGACATCAGCTGGATATATTCGTAGTTCACAAATATATCGGCATAAGCTCCGAAAATCTGACGAATATAATTCACAAAGATGGTCGAAGTTGCAGCAAACATCTGCAGAAAACGATGCGCAGAGATGTCGGAAGATTTTGCGGACATCCCCGGCATATGATTCCAATTCATGTCCTGAAGCGCATAAATCGCGAAAATGTTCGCAGAGACTGATGCATACATTTACGAGACATAATTCACAAAGATGTCAGTAAGAGTGCCTAAAATCTGAGGAGTATAAAATGTTTGAAGATGTTCGAAAATTGTGCGAACATCTGCGGAACATAATTTGCGAAAATGTCTGAAGATACTGTGGACATTTGCGGGATATAATTCGCTAAAAATGTCCACAGAGGTGGCGCACGTTCGCGGAATATAATTTGCGAAGATTTCTGAAGATGTTGCGGACATTAGTGGGATAAAATTCCCGAAGAAGCTTGTAGAAACTGTGCGCATGTACAAGATATAAATTCACGAGATGTCCGCAGAAGAGACTTGATTTGCAAAGATGTTCAAAGATGCTGCGGACATATGCGGAGTGTACAATTCGTGAAGATTCTGCATTAGCTCCAAAAATCTGTGGAATATAATTCTCGAAGATGTTCGAAGTTGTTGGGGACATCTGCTGAATGTAATGCTCACAGATGTTCTAAGATTTTGCATACTTGTACATCTGCGGAATATAATTCGCGAAAATGTCTAGATGAAGATATTGCGGATATCAATGGGATATTATAATTCTGGAAGATGTTCGAAGATGCTATGGACATCTGCGGAATACAATTCTCGAAGATGTGCGAGGATATTGTGGACAGGGATAAAAATAAGGGGGCACGGAAAGCAGCCTGTCCCCCAAGTCTCCACCGGTGTTGCGAAATTTTAGTAGATGGATCAAAAGTTGGAAAAATCCAACAAGTCAAAAGATTTTTTTTCCAAACAGATTTTGATGCTTGGGCATTTTGACTTGAATCGGTTGGGAATTTAATGTTTGCCCCTCCAGAAAAAACTCTTCGCTACGTCCCTAGTTACGGACATCAACGGGATATGATTCCAAACAATCCACAAACATTCTTAAAATCTAAGGAATGTAATTTTCGAAGATGTTGCCAACATCTGCGGAACGTAATTCGCGAATATGTCTGAAGATATTACAGACATCGGGATATGATTACTCAAGTCGCTGAAGGTGCGAACATCCGCGTAATGTAATTCATCAAAATGTTCACAGAGGCGGCGCACATTTGCCGAATGTAGTTCGCGAAAAGATGTCTGGATGAAGATGTTGCGAACATCAGCGAGATATAATTCTCGACAATGTTCGAAGATGCTACGGACATCTGCGAAATATAATTCCCGAGGATGTCTGAAGATGTGTTGCGGACATCAACAGAGTATGATTCCTGAAAATGTGCGCAGGAGCTCCGAAAATCTGAAGAATATGATTCACGAGGATGTTCGAGGATGCTCCGAACATCTGCGGATTATAATTATCAGAAGGTATTTGAAGATGCTGCGGACATCTTTGGGGTATAATTTGCGATGTCGGCAGAAGCTCCGAAAACTTGAGCGATGATGTCCGAACATGCTGCGGACATCTGTGAGATATAACTTGCAAAGATGCCGAAAGATTCATGCGGACATCTTTAGCATATAATGGCAGAAGCTGCGCATATCTGCCGAATAAAATTCACAAGTAGCCTCTCTGTTACAGAATCTTTGATAATGCCTATTCTTCTGTACGTCTGTTCTTTCTTCTGTCTGTATATTCCTTGATATGTACGTTCCTTTTCTGTTTCTTTCTATCTTTGTGTCGTGAAGAATTAATTATATTAGAGGTCTTCTTACTGTGGCTCTAGCAACATTTCAAGCAGAACAACTCAAAGACCTCGAGGTAAAGGGGAACGGGAGCGTAAACCGAGTGAGTAGCTTTTTGTACCTCAAAATAGACCCATAAAGTCGCCCTTACGCTTTAGCAGGTTATATTTTCCGATTCGAACATATCACTCGAAGTGAAAAAGTGTTTTCTGTTGCTTGTTTCCTTTTTAAACTTTAGAATTTCCTCCCCCACCCCCTTTGTAAAAGTGACCACGCAGCTGAGCTGCATTAAAGTGAACCATGACCAATTTCAATTCGCGATAAGTTTTGACTGCATTCGTGCCTGGTGAGCCGGGTAAAGGCACACCTTAAGTACCCCTGTCCGATTAAAGTGGCGAGACAGAAGAAAGTTTTGTATTCGATTGTCCTGGTACACCTTTCCCCGCTTTCTGCACAGAGAAAAGGTTACTATACTATTGTATAATGGTTTTAGTGACTGAATTTATTTTTCTTTTGAGAGGGTGCGCGTCCCTTCAAAAACACGTTCGAATTTCACTAATTCGACAAGCTCTTTTCTTATTATTTGAATGCATTTTTTATCTTACTGGCAGATTTTGTTTTCTTTTTCCATCGGAGGTTTGATTTACTCGTTTCTTTGATGGATTGAATTCGTTTTATGGTCGCGAATGCCCTTTACCTTCATGTTCCATGAGTTAGGGCTCGAATAAACAGCGTTTCAGTGCCAGTGGTCTGTAATACATTCAGCTGAAATAGCCAATCGGTGGCGAGTGGTCGGATATAGATGAACAGAATCCTGGGAGCGTCAGTCATCGATTCGTGTGCTTTCGAGAGCTAATACATCACTTGAGACTCGACCAATAAAAGGCGGACTTCTCAATCACCCGGAAAGACAAGCCTTGCAGATACCTCGTACAGAAGTGCCTATTGAAAAGCTTTCAATAATGAACGGAGTTCACCCCCACAAACTCCCGGGATCTCGGGCCGACGAGCAACCCTCGACAGCGATGACAAAACCGCTTAAAACTTCCATACACCTGAAATGTGCGACGCCGCTAGGTTTCTCTTTTCGTATATATGAAAAATTTATTGAATTAGTGAAGCAGGTTTAACGTTGTCATAGGACTTGATACCATTGAGGTTGAAAAGCTCGTTTTCAAAAAGTTTTGTACTCTGTGTGCGAGGAATAATGAACCCTCGCTGAAAACGGGTTCCACTTTCACGTTTCTCGGGTTCCTCTTTTCAGCGACATGATGGCAGAGAGAAAAGGATAAAAAAAAAGGATACGAGGACGACAATGGCGAGTCTTTTCTAAAATAAATGTCAACTGCAGCTGTATCAGTTTATTGTCGAGTTTTAGTCTTGTCGGCGTGAGCTATTTAAGCGCTTCACAAAGCGAACCCCCGTCGATTTACAAGAGAGGAAAAACCAGAATGGAATCTCGAAGAGTTGATAATTTATTTACGAAAAAAAAGTCGATTTACGTGGAATTAATTTCGGAGATCGAATGTCTCGTTGTTGACACGGTGACAAGGGTTTTTCATTTTACTCTCCTCTGTTTTCATCGACTTTTCTCGTTTTCGTAATCGAGCGACGTCGAGGATAAGAAAACGCAGCAGACATTCCCGAGGTCTTGGCTTCGAACTTGGTACCAGTAGCTTCATGTGATGTCGATCTTTGGTTGGTGTTTTCATCAATTTGAAGGGACAGAATGATTAATTATTATTAAGTTTGGTGGACCTGGAAACAGGAAAACTTTCGGAGTAAATTCCGTCGGAACAATGTGCTTGGAGAACAAAAGAGGATTCTTCAGAACTGAGAATGTTAAAGTGGCATTTCTTTTTTGTGTTAGACTTTTGTCTTCATACTGCTCAGTTAATATGTAGTCGAGAATATTCAACAAGTTTACAGAGCAGGAGCATAAAAACTTGGGGAGAGGATGATGATGGACATCTTGTCCTCGGCGAAAATACTGATTTCCACGATTATGGTCCAAAGGGCTTCAAGAATTTCCTTTTCCAGAGAATTTTTGAAAATTGTGCTAATTCATGCGTCAGTGACTACGATCTGGCACCTGGATCGTATTCAGGGATCAAAACTGTACCAGTATTGCCATTTGCACTAAAAAAAAATAATAAAAAATGTAAGGCACATATATTTGCACCCGTCAAAGTTTAACCACGATAATGAACTGAAAACCCTGGTAACAGAACTTTACCACATAACCGTTTGAAAATTTGAAGTCACGAATAGCAAATTGAACTTCTTAACACATCCAGGCGGACCAAAAGTCGGTTTCTCGGTTTACCTCTACCATGGTGGCCCAAAAAGTCAGTTGACGCGTTCTGTTGTTAGCGAACCTGGTGTAAAGAAACGGAATTAAGAACCTAAGAGCGGTTTAAGCGTGTAATTACCGGGAACCTGAAATGTTCTTATCAGTGAAGTGTTTACCTAGGAGCGGTTTCAGTGTGTAGAAAATTGTAACGATTAATACAGACTTTCGCATCAGTTTTGTCTTCCATTTTTTATATATGTACAAAATGGTAAACTCCAATTTTCATTTACAATAGTCTAGGAATATTAGACCTAAAAATAGCATATAAAGGGAAACATTGCTGCAGAGTTGAAAGGACAACTCCCTAATAAACATACTAAATCCCCCGCCCGGGGGTGAGCGTGACCCCCGAAAATTTTTTAGCTATTAATAAAAACAAACAAAACGGAAAAGCTCTTAGGATGCATGAATTTGCCAACTGAGCCCTTAAAATTGCCAAGTTAGCACCTTTGAAAGATGATCGGAGAAGGCGAGCTGTCCATATGCCCCGCCATGGTTACAGAGTACAGACCTGCTGTCATCAGTCTGGTAACCTTATTCGGTATTCCCTTCATTTGTCTCATGAACTGTGTTACAATTTGTGGTCTGCGAAAAATTCTTCGTTCGAGTTTTCTACACGGCGAAGCGAAATCACAAATACAAGTATCGGTTTTACCGTTCTGCGAACAACAAAAGTACGTAATAATCGGGCTACGAGCCGATAAATTTGCTCATAAACCGATGTAAAAATTTCGTTAGTACCCGTGTTGTGCAGTTTTACGTTTCTCTTCGCAGCAGCGAATTTACAACCATCTAAAATATTTTCGAGGATCGTTAAAACCGGCTCATTTTTATTACAAAGTTCGAGTTAGGTACACAGAATACTGATGCGATCTACCAGTATTTAGTCGCCCTGCTCGAAAATGGCGAATCTTTATATACAAGAAGCGGAACAGAGCAATGGTGGAAACAAATAAGTGCCGGACCCCAATTTTTACAATATCGAATTCGGTATACGCTCCATAAACTCGAGTATCAACTCGGCCGTTCTGCTCCTGTCCGCTAATCTAATTAGCACTGTCCTCGATTCCCGCCACTAATCAGTAGAGTTATTGAATCGTAAAAATTAATGAAAGCCGGATCGCGAGTGCTACATCCATATAAGAGTGATAGAGCGGGGCTTACAAAAACATATTTTGTACATTTTTATGAAGATGTAGGTAGGTACATTGTGGCACCAAAATCCCTGTTTTTTCCTGATCTTTGCTCCTATCATTGAGGAAGGCGAAACCGTTCATCTGCTTCCTGGGAAGAGGGCTCCAAAATCCCCGTTTTTTTCTGATCTCCGCTCATATTAATAAAGGAGGAGACTCCGTTTACCTACTTTCAGCGAAGAGGACAAAATATCCTTTCCTCAATGAAAATAATTTATTAATTATTTACTTTACAAAACGAAAAACTGCGTCTTGTCTTCGAGGAAAAGGAAAAAAATTCGTTCCTTTCTTTTACGAATGCGAAGAACTTCGTTCGATGACTGACAGTTTTTTCAATTCTTTTCAATATTTACATGTTAACCTGGGCTATTTTTAAAATTGAATGGTTCTTTTTATGTGCTTTTAAAAGTATCGATATCAATATACTATCCATACTTGCTTTAAAATATTGATAGTTTGATACCAGTGATGTTAGACAATACGATTTTTTGTCGTTTTGTCAGATTCATGTTTCTTGTTATGCCATGTTGAGTTTTGTCATGTTTGGAGTTCTGTCATTTTGTCTTTTCATGGTTTTTGTTATGCCATGATAAAATTATTTTGTCACTTTGTTTTGTCTTTTTGTCAAAATGCCAATACCTGCTAATTTACAGTATTTTTACATACAATCCAATTCCACCAAAGGTTGCATAGTAGTCAATCACGGCATTTTGAAAATTGTTTGAGCTTCCCATGAAAATATCCAGCAGAACAGCTGCAGTTACATTACTGTCTGGCGGCGAAGTTCAAATTTCATAACTGACTTATAGGTTTTTTCATGGGAAGTTCTTCAAATTATTACTTTATTAGGGAGATGAAAGGATATTGAATACACAAACTTTAACAGATAACAATAGCAACTTACTGAGGTTCCCTTTGAACGTAAGAATAAAAGCAAAAGACAAGAAAGAAAGAATTAAGACAGTAAGAAGGTAAATACTAGGTAGATATAACAATAACAGGAGAATGAAGTGATGGAAGAAAAGGGTTCTTCTGTAAGCTAACTCATGCTAAACATTCTTGATCAATTAGCACTTCCAGACTTGTGTCAAACCATAAAAAATTCTAGCTGCTCAGGTTATTTCGATGGCTACCAATACACCTGTCATATGTCCAAATTTTCCAATTTTTGGGTTTTGACGGTTTCGGGTACAGTGTTGCTACGTCTTTCAAGTAGATTGGTCTAAAATTGAAAGTCAATAAAATTCACCGAGTTCTTCCCTAAAATACAAATGTGTTATGTCCAAAGATGAATTTTCAGCACCAATACAAATGTGGTATGTCCATAATTTTCTATCAACAGGACAGAGTACAATTTTTTTATTAATAATATTAATATTATTACTGCTGCGCTATCATCCAATGATTACACAAACATTCTGGAATCTGGATATTAGGCCGGTTTGGAATGGAAGGCCTCAATAATTATTTAAACATCGAGGTAAACACGATAAACATTGTCTTTAATCAATGAAATTATTTGATGTGCGGAGAACAGGGATGATAAGCCAATCAATAAAGCTTAAACTTATGGATTTTGCTTACGACCTTGAAAATATGGCTGATGCTTATAGCTTATAGCTTATGAATTGATTGGCTTAAGCTTATGGCTTATAGCTTAAACTTATGGCTTATTTCTATTTCCAGCAATTGGTAGGGCTCTATAGTTTCACCTGGGCATACTAAGCCGCCATTTTGGTTCATACTGCGCCCGTGGATGCCGAATCCGACTATGCGGAGCGTAACGCGTAGTCAATTCGGCATCGACGGGCGCAGTATGAACCAAAATGGTGGCTTAGTATACCCAGGTGAAACTATAGAGCCCTACAATTGGAAAACATTGTGCTATGAGTATAAAAGAGGGCCGGAGTTACAAACTTTATGACGAAAATTATCCAAAATCCATCGAATGTTAATGTGTTATTTGTGTTATGTCTGTATCATTAAAATGCAAATGAGCTATGTCCACACCTTACATTTATTTTCATTCATTATCTCTATTCAAATGTAGAAATTTATTTTGCAATGTAAAATTATTAATTTCAAACAGAATGATTAATCATTTAAATAATTTGCCACAAGCGAATTATCATTGTAATTAAACGAACAGCATTGTTGAAAACTTCATTTGCGATTATCTCAAAACTAGCAAAAGTGGACATACGACAGGTGCATTCGTAGCCATCGATTTTGTCTTTCTATTCAGAACTCTGTTCCATTAATATGAAACATACGAAGGGCGTTTCAAAAGTAAACGGAAATTGTCTATAACTCAGCGCGTAGTGAACGGAATTAAATAAGAATTGCAGGGAATATTTTTCCGCAGCTTGCGGTAACATTGTCAAAGAATCACGGCTGGTTATGAAATGCGATGCGAGATACACGTCACTAAACATAGAGCTACCGTTTGAGACGTACGTAGACATGGTGTTCGAGAATATTCAACAGATACGCGATCTGCTGGAAGAAGATCAAAGAAAGTCAACACGGGAAATGTGTTTTCAATTGCAATCGCCAGATTGCTCTCATTTGTAATTTCACGCATAATTTCTGCGCCGCTTTTACCATCAGCAGTTAGAGTTAACAAAGGAGTTGTACTGTACTACGCACTTCCATTTCTACATACGTCTCGAACGGCAGCTTCATGTTTAGTAATGTGTATCTCGCATCCCATTTCATAACCAGCCGTGATTTTTTGACAGTGTTGCCGCAAGCTGCAGAAAAGTATTCCCTGTAATTTTCATTTAATTCCGTTTACTATGCGCTGGGGCGGGTCATGTAGCACGCATGAAGATGAAAGATGGACGTTCAAAACAACATTTTGGTATTTGGGGCACCGATAGAGGAAGGGGGAGACAGATAGGGAGATGGAAGGACGATATTGACAAATTTCTAGGGACTAAAAATTTCTAGCAAATAGCAATGAACAGAACAGAATAGGATAGACTGCAGGAAACCTTTGCTCACTTTGGGCCGAGAAATATAATAAATAAGAAAATTATGTATTAAAATATTAAGGAACCTCAATAAAGGTATTATTATTACTACGCGCTGAGTTATAGACAATTTCCAGTTACTTTTGAAACGCCCCTCCTTTTCGGCCCTCTGGCCACTGATGCCATACACGAAAGGGTAGTTTCCAGAGCCGGGGGTGCGGTGCCTCAGGAGCCACTTTGGCATACGTGCATCGCCATACATTCCACCACTTCAGTCTTCTCAAGTATTTAATATTTCCCATTTACTCCAAAATATGAGAACAATAAAGAAGAACTTGTTATTTTTATTTCTGTTTATTATTTATAATGAGAATCGAAAAAAAAAACAACCTAACGCGTATAATGACAAAATGTCATAACCAAATTTTTTTGTGATTTTGTTTTGTCATTCGATTCATCTTTTGTTCTGTTATTTCCATTTTGTCATATGACAAAACGGATAAATGGTTTTGTCATTATGATTCAATTTCTAAAATTCAATTGTCATTTTGTTTTGTTATGTCTAACAACACTGGTTGATACTATATGGATACCAACTTTTTTTGATACTTTGACATCACTACTTCCTCTGTCATCGATGCTTTGCCTTATATAGCCGTTGCAGAAGGGGGAGAGCAGCTGTCTGGTTGGATGATGCCAAACAAAGAAAACAGTGTTGACCATACAACGGCTAAAATTATCTGTTCCCTCTATCATCATTGCAAGCAGCACATTTGGTGCAGCGGTCTTTATTGCTGTGTGCTGCTTCACCAGAATTTAACGTTAGATAATTTGCAACTGCCAGAACTTTAAATTTATATTATGGACCACGTACTTATTTTGAAAATTATTCAGTGTGACTAAGTATCTGAAATGCATTGAGTATACAGTAGAACTTAGAACGCATCAGATGATGAAGTTGAAAAAATCGTGAAGAAATTCTCACGAGACACTGTGCAGAATAATTTTCCCGTCTCTTGACTAGTAGTCTGTATATCCCTATGTTTACAATTTTTTTCAGTCCGTCTCTGCCCACCAGAAAAGAAGTCTCCTTCAAAGTTTAATTTGGTTCTTGTTTTCTTTTGTTTTAGGTAAGTTGGTTTGTGGTTCATAAGCTGAGAAGGTACTCCCGAGTTAACAAATCACCACGTGTTTACTGTAGATAACACGTCCTCAGAAACATTTGTAATCCAGCCATATCGCCATAATAAAGTGGAGGCGACAGATCCATGCTGGGCTGTTGTATATTGAATAGGTATATAGTTCAGTTTTTACAACATGGTTAAGGTTCATAATTTGTGCTAATGATACTTAAACAGAAAAATCAGTAAATTGATGACGAGTATCTACACTGCATGCAAATGTATCAGTACATTGGGATTTAAACTTAGAGTTTCAAGTGTTGGCAGCCTTGTATATGTGCAAGTGATCACATATGATTTACCGTAAGCGTGTAGCAAATTTCAACTAGGTATGATTAAGTCGACTAGAAATTCACTTTCTATGAAAATTTGTCCTAAACTGAACTGTGCATCATCACTAAAAAATTCTCTCTCTCTCTCTCTCTCTCTCTCTCTCTCTCTCTCTCTCTCTCTCTCTCTCTCTCTCACTCTCACACATCAATTCTTTGTAGGTAAAATGGATCTGAACACAATAGTTTGTACAATGATTGATAAGAACCGCAGGCTGTGTGCGTTAGTAGTAGTGCGTGTAACAGGTGTAACGGCGCTCCATTTCACCCACATGCAAGTTGCAAAAAGATTCCGCCAGATGTCAGCTACTTTGCTGTTGACTCTTGACGAGTTTGAATAAGACATAATATCCTTACGACAATTAGGAGAAGAGTGTTGTATCAAGAAATCCAAAAGGCGGGACTGGAAATTAATTGGGAGAAAACGATATTGTTAACATATAGGAAGATGGAAACAGCAGTAACAATTGAGGGAACAGAAGTTAAAAGAATGGATGAACTAACATATCTGGGCCAAATAATATTTTTCAAAAATAAAAGGGATGAGGAATTGAACACGAGAATGAAGGGTAGAAAAGCTACTGGGGGCTTAAAGAGATGTATAAGGAGAAAATGGGGCAAAAATTAAAAACAAAGGTATGGGAAAGCTGTACAAGTCCAGTCTTACGCACGGTGCCCAAACGGCCTTGACTAAGACAGAAATAAATACATTAGGAAATACACAAAAAGCAATAGAGAAGTATGTTGAAAGTAAAAAGGAATGATAGGATAAGAAATATAGCAATAACGCAAAACACTGGATTAATTGGGATAGAATATTGCATCAAGAAACTTGAATGGAAATACATTGGACATATTATGTAGTATGCAAAGAGAGGGAAGATGGGAAAGAAAAGTGAAGGAGAGTGCCATATGGGACGAAAAGATCGGTGGGAAGGCCAGTGACGCGTTGGTGCGATAAATCCAAAAAAGAAGTAGGACGGCCATCCGGAGAAAGTGGAGAGACGTCGGAGAAGCCTATGCCGAAAAATTGCGGGGTGGGGAACACCTACCCCCTGACTCAACCATAATAGATATTAAGAACGGAAAATGGATGTATCGGTCGGCTTAATACATAAATATATAAGTTACCTGACCCGGTACCAGAATTTTCTACGATGCCGAATTTTATGACGTTAACCACCAAAAAAATTTTTTTTTAAACTCATTTTCGGGCAATGCAAGAAAAAGTTTTCTAATTTGCAGAAGGATTTGTATGAAAATTTTTGTTTTGGACAATCGTGGGAGAGACCAACTTCCATAAAACCAGCCTTGACCTTCGCATTTCGCAACATTTTCTCTATCAGTTCAATGGTTTTTTCGTATTATCCCTTTTCTAGCCCGATGCGTTTTCACTCATTCATCAAACGTGTCCTTTTCCCTGCTTCAGAAATGGCCACGTTTAAGTTTGCATGCAACAGACATTTCAGGATATACGTAAATAAATACACGGTAGCTGGCGAAAGTTCTGTCATTTCCAGACGCTGTCTCGATGCTACAACGCAGCCTAGCTCGTCTGTGCGTCTTTCAAGCAGAAAGCCATAAACGAGAAGACCCTCCAAAAAGATCTGGCTCGGGCTGGGTGCTGCGGATCCGGGGTGTCGTGAAATCGTAAAACCAAAGTCCGTATCCCGACCTAAAATAATTATTACGTTTTTACACAGCACGGCGTCGTTGACATTCCCCGAGCGAAGGAGGAAAACTTTTACGCTGTCGTCTCCCGATTCGTATATGTATTTAAAAATTTACAAACCCCATTTCATGCGCAGGGAGGGCGACTTGTAGTTTGATGTTAATGCCATTTCCTAATCTCTGGCTTCGGCGGTGAAACTGATTTTCGTCGACGATTGTATGAAGCACAAAAACATGAGCGAAGAAAACGTGACCTTGTAATTTTCAACGAAAAGGTTTAGTTCGTCTGGACTTGTTACATTACGTGGCACGAAAATCTCCCGCTTGCACTTATTTTCTTTTTTTCAATTTATTTTTTGGAAAGTCGAAACGACGCGGAACAAACCAAGCTCTCTAAGTGCTCGAGTTCAGTTTATTTCCAGCGAAAAAATTCCATCTCTCCCGAAAGGTAGGTTGGAAAGTTCCACTAACATTTGAATTTCAAGTGGAAACATATCGGGGGAAAATCGCAGTAAGAATTTCTTGCATTGCTGATCTTAAAAATTCAGTCGAGTAGTTAATTTGAGCTCAGTTCGGATTTAAAATTCAAATTTGACACCTTCAAATAAACAGGACTAGAAAATATCGAATGAAAATGAAACATACCCGACGCAGACCAGAAGAACAGATACAAAAAAAAAGTCATCGCGGGGGTAACTTATAGTCCGGACCCAAAAGAAGGGTCAGTCCGACCAAAGAGAGACTTCCTGCCCCAATGATTCCCAAGTTGGCATTATTGCAGGTAACCTGAAAATTGTAAAACTGATTCGGAATGATTATCATCTACTCCCCACCCTCCAGTCAGTCAGGAAATATTTGCTCCAGCATAGTAAAAGTACATACAAGGATTAACAAAATACAAATTGAATAAGAATTCAATAGTTTTACAATTTTGGTATTTGGAGAATGAAACCGAGTGAAGAAAGTAAAGCCTTCAACAAGACTCAATAATTTCCTGCAAGATAGTAAAATTCGGTGCGTAGGAAAAATTTCCTAATTTAGTCTATAATTTGATTAATTAGCCGAATCAAACAAATAAGGAATATTTTCCAAATGAAACGGACATCACAAATAAATCAAATTTGGCAAGTTGAATGAGTTGAATATGTGTTCTGAAGCTGGAAATTGGGGCAGAAATAAAATTAGCCTTGGTGCAGGTCTACGCTCCAACCTCGGAGGCGGACGAATGGGAAATAGAGGATTTCTACGCAAAACTCCAGGAGGTAGTTTCCCAGGAAAAAGAGTACTACACTATAATGATGGGGGATTTTAATGCAAAAGTAGGTTAAAAAATCCCCACGGAATCGTGCATGGGCGACTGAGGTGTAGGAGATAGAAACGAAACGGGCTCAAAACTAGTAGAGCTGGCTAATCAAACAAACATGAAGATTGCCAACACGTTAAAAAAAAAAAAAAAAAAATGGACCTGGATATCCCCGAACCAAAAAACAATAAGAACATGATTGACCACCACTGCCTGGTAAATGAGATGTCAGTTGTGAAGGACTGCACAATACTTAACAGATTTGAATTCGCCTCCGACCACAGGATGGAGAAGTGCACTCTCAACATCCCAACAGGAATAAAATACAATAACTTTAGTCATAAAAAGAGTAAGTTACCTCAGGCAATAATCCCTCTCTGGAGATATGAGGAAGCTAGAAATTACCTGGAGAAGATGTTGCTCGAAAACAAAAATAAATGGCTGAGGGCACGGACATTCAAGGAAATTACGACGGTCTGATGGAAGCAGAGAAAGAAACGGTAGAAAATTTTGGCAAGTATAAGGAGGAGGAGAACACGGACGATAAATGATCTCTAAAAACCAAAAATCTCGTTAAAAACGAAAAGAAATGAGGAAAATTGAGAAGATGTCCAAACAACAAAAGGTCGAGTGCTCAGAGATGCAAAAGCTAGTAAGGAGAGAAATAAAAGGGGACTGCAAGAAGTACGAAGCAAGGAAGGTGGAGGAAATAATTGAGGAAACATGATTTTCAAAGAAAATGAGGAAAGAGCCTTATAAGGAAAAAAAAACTAACAATAGGTCTGAGGAATTTCATAAGGAACATTATAGTAACGGACAGAGTAAAAATTGCAACAGACTTGTACAGTAATCTTTATCTCCCCCACAACGAGATGCAGCCAGGAAGGGAGAAACAGGAAAGAGAGAACATAGATGCGGAGGATTTGGATGAAGATGAGCTTCCCCACCCCATCCTGAGAAGAGAAGTCGAGGACACGTTGAAAATACTGAAAAGGGGCAAAGCCCCAGGTCGAGATAAAATTGACAACTATACACTGAATATTTTCGCGGTAACACTAGCGGGCCCACTTGCATTTATCTTCAATCAAATGTTAAATCAAGGTATAGCACTAAAACCGTGAAAAATAACCGAAAACATTTTACTACATAAGAAAGGGGATAAGACCCAATTGAACAGCTTCAGACCCATCAGTCTATCCTCCAACGTAGGCAAGGCCTTCATGAAAATTATTAAAAAAAGAATATACTCGCGATTAGACGAAAATCAACCCCCAGAGCAAGCAAGATTTAGGAGGGGAATATCCACAACAGAACATAATATTATACACTTTAAACCAGTTATTGGAGAAAGCGAACGAGTACCAAATGGGAGTGCATCTGGTATTCGTGGACTTCCAAAAGGCGTTCGACACAATAAGTCACACATACCCATGGGACACCCTGGCAAAACAAGGGATAAACAATAAGATGTTAAAAATTTTAAAACGCTTGTATAAAAATACTCAAGCTTATATCAACCTGGATAAAAAAGGGGACACATTTATGGTACGCTGAGGAGTAAAACAGGGGGATTCCCTGTCACCCAACTTATTCACTGCACTACTCGAGGAAGTTTTAGAAAATTAAACTAGAAAATTACGGAACAAAAGTGGATGACAAATTTCTGAAACACTTAAGATTTGCAGATGACATAGTATTAATAAGCGAGCGGAAGGAGGAAGTCCAAAAAATGGTGGATGATCTGATGGTGGAGAGAACCAAAGCGGGTTTGGAAATAATGGAGCAAAAACGAAGTACATGAGTAATAAAAATGGTGGAAAAATTTTCATTGGTAAGCTCAGCATAGAAAAACAGGAAGACTTCATGTACTTGGGACAGATCTTCACATTTAAAAATAAAGTGGGTAAAGAACTGCAGGTTGGACGTGATAGGGCTTGGAGGGGGTATTGGGCGCTAAGATCCATCTTTGAGGGAAAAATGAAAATGAAATCAAAAATAAGGATGCTAGAATCCTGTATTTATTTTATACTACTGTACGGAGCACAAACATGGACAACGACTGCGGCGGAAGCTAAAAAACTACTATCAACACAAAACAGCATGCTAAAAAGTATAATGGCACTTAAACTAATGGACAAAACCAAAATCAAAGAATTAAGACTCGAGGAGGGTCGACAAGAAAGTACGCATCTTGTCTCCCAACAAAAAATAATGGGGGCAAAATCCGTGGAAAAATTAATACATAATTATCGACCTGATGACCCTACCTTAATAAAAAAATACGATTTACGAAAATTACGTTCTAAATTTCTTAGATTGACGACAAATGTTTATTTGTTTGTCATTAACTTCGAGTCCTGATGTTGAGACAACCGAGACCGCGTAATTTGGAATACATCCAGATAGCCTTAAAAACTCTTTGTAAGATGTATTAATAAATTTAAATTGTCTTCGAAATTTCAATTTCGTGTAGTTAACGTCTTTTGTAACGGAACAAAATTTTGATATAGTCTTTTCCCTCTAGTTTTGACATAACTCCCTCTAGGTTTAAACGATCCAACAACCTCAATAGATATATAACATTACGTCACTAAGAGGTCTGTTGCCGACCAGTGAGAAAAAAAAAAAAACATCTTAGTCTAATAGTATCCGAAATTCAATTTTCGAATTACTCAAAAGTTCTACTAATGATGAAATTGAAGAAAATTGTGAATTGTGAGATAAAAAAATTGAAAAACAGAGTAGTTCTGATGGAATGTAGATTTTTGTACGTAGGATGTTATCTCATCTCGAACCATTCATTTTTAATTTTTTATAAAGGAGAAAAACACCTGATAAAAGAGTACAGACCGATAAGTTTAATTTCAAATCTTGCGAACATTTTTGTGAAAACTTTTAATTATAGAATTAAGAAGCATTATAAAACCACACAATCTGAAGAACAAGCAGCATTTAGGTCAGGTTTCTCCAAGATAATAAAGTTGTGTATAATAAATAAAATGATAGAGGAATGCCAGAAATATGACGCTGAATTACACTCGCCTCCATGGATTATACAAAGGCCTTCGACACGATAAGACATTCATTCCTACTTGAAGCAATGACAGGTCAAGTACATCCTAAATGTTACATCTTGTTAATAAAATAAATTCTATAAAAATGCTGTTGCCTATATTGATACAGACGTGGAAGGGAAAAAATTCAAACTTTTGAGAGAAGTAAAACAGGGTGATTCCCTCTCCCCAGCATTGTGCTTTATAGGAGATTTCTAGGAGTTTTTCATAGGACGGTAGGGGATTGGACATTAATGATAGAAAATTGAATAATTTACGCTTCGTAGATGTGGTTGTACTAATAGCTCATTCGAGGGAAGAATTAGAATTTATGCTGTGAGACGTAAATGAAAGAGAAAACCGGGCCAAACTTGGAATAAATATGAACAAAACAAATATGTGACCTGGAATCATGAAATGTGCCTCTCGTGCGAAGACAGGTTTTTGAGATAAACGAGTATAATGATGAGATCGTGGTAGGAGTGTGCACAGATGTACATAGCGTGTACATCTGCGGTGATGCGTTTACTCGTTGCTATGACAACCCTCCATCATTCCCATAGCCCATTTCACACAACGCTATGACAACGGATGTTTTTAAACTTTTCACGTAATATTTAAATGCAATTTGTGGAAAAACTAATAAAGATAGGAAGCTGCAATTTGTTTCATTCGAAAAATCGTGTTTTTTTTTCTATAAGAATTGTCAAGAAAGTGAAAAACGATTTTTCGATACCAGAGGCACATTTTATAATTCTAGGTTACATATACTGCTAATACTGAATATGAAAATAAAATGAAAATTGATGGTGAAACGATCAAAAAACTGAGGATGAGATTTATTTAGGATATAACTTTTCTAGTACATAGATGCAAAAAAGATACAAAAAGTAGAGTCAATTTATGTTAGAAAAAAATACTTGTGTTTAAGAGAATTTTTAAACGTAACCTTTGAGCTAATATAAAATCAAAAGTATTTAATTCCGGTGTTGTCCCTGTTTCATGTTATGAGTCCCAGATTTGGGCCTTGAATTTGAAGGATAAGAACAGTGTAAAACAAGATAGAAAATCCATGCTGAAGGTTGAACAAATAGTAAAATTAGGTATTAAAGAAATTAAAAAAAGGTTACCAAACAATAGTAACAGGTTGAAATACGTTTAACTAGAAAATAGGACTGGGCAAATCGTCTATCAAGAAGTGAGTAACGAAAAGCACATTTTGGTACTGGAAATATAAGAAAGGACATAGAGGGAGATAAAAGAACAAATGGACAGACGATTTTCAAAAGTATGTTGTTGGCATATAGCATGTTCCATCAGGGGGCAAGCTGTAAGTCCGAATAGCACAGGCTGAGGGGGCAGCTTTCTCCAGATTTGAAAATAAGTACTTCTAGGCGCGTTTTTTAATTTTTGCATTGATTACACAGTTCTGCACGAAAAATGCTAAAATATGAAAATACATATAATTTCTGTATTTTTTGATGTCGTAAATACGAATCCGTCCTTGAAAAATCTCCTAAGAATCGACCAACTTGTAAAAAAATGAAAAACTGTGTCAAAAACAGCAATTTTTAATATTTTCAGCTTATCTTATTTTACGAGTATGTTTATGACTTTTAAATGAGTTTGATTATTATGAGGAATTTTTCAAAATATCAGGAGAACGCAGCAGTATAGAAGGGAAAATAAATTTTCAAGATTTTTGCCATCAGCTCGATCATTTATTTTAAAATACTGTCAACTGGGGTAACTTTACACTTTTTTTCAGATTTTTGAAGCTTTAACGCGCTCCAGGGGGGGTGAAAATGAAGGGTACGGTAGTCATGTTTGGTATAACTGGAAAGAGGGAAATTTAGAGAATATTGTGATTTTAAAAATGAGTACACTTGCATGCGACCAAGAACAATTACGAGCCTCTAAAAGAACGTGTGTACAAGTATACCGCGATAGAGAAACTTTACGCATTCATACACGTAAAATATGAATATTTGACTGGAACAAGGATTAGAATTGGTGATTTAATACAACAAAAATGACTTCTTTTTTTCTTTTAATTGAACAAAATATCAAAACTGGAGTTTTTTAGGTTACTGATTTCGAAAATTGTATCAAATATTTGATTAGACTTCGATTTGGATCCAAAAATTTAACGTTCCCAGTTTAAATGAAAAAAGGGTCCTAAATTGGGACCTGTGAACATTCAAATAAAACCTTCAAAATCCTCACCCCGGAAAATTCTCTGATACTGTATTCGATTTTTCAAGATAAAGAAAAGTTTAATTTAGCTCAGTTTATAAATGCATCTTGAATTTTGGCGCCACATTCGGAGTTGAATGAAGATTCGAAATCAGTGTTTGAATTCTGGATTTAAATCTTGGAGTTCCTAGATTTTGCCCATCCCTGCACAGGACACATTTTTACGTGCAGTTTTGACTAATGATTGCTATTTAAAAAAAAAAAAAAAAAAAAAAAAAATGTAGAAGAATAGTCACATTTACATTTTGTACTTAGGTACCAAAACTTTGTTGTTGTGTGTGTGTGGGGGGGGGGGGGGTGCGCGTATCCGAGTAAGCGTGTGTTCATAGACGATTCGCCGTGTAGCAGCTAGCCGGTTTTTGCTCGAAAATATTCCGTAAGAAACGCTACTGAAATTTACGGAAATTTACGAATGCAAATTTGCGTTCAGTCGGAGAGGGTCGTGACCTATTTGCAGTTTACTGCTTCATATTTGTGTTATTCAGAGGAAGATCTTGGTGTCTTCAGAAATTAAGTCAATCGGATATTTAGAAGAAATGCTGAACATAGTTTTCAAACACTGAAATTTTAGGGCTTTTGGAGGTGATACATGGTTTAAAATGGGCCGTGTGGCACATAAATGAGTACGAAATAATATCCACGTGTATTATGGTCGCCTCAAGTCAGATTTACAAGTAATAATGAGACATTTTGAGCTCGTTTTGGAAATTTGAGATTTTCAACCCCCTAATAATTTCTAAAGGTAGACAGCTACAGCCACCAAATTTGAACATCATATAATGAAGTTCCCTCCTTATTAGGGTACCGAGATTTTCATAGCCTAAAACCTATTCCGGGTTCGTACGAACACATCCAGAAAGTACGAACCCTTCAGTTCTTATGGTTCACCCGCCAACCTCTAACAAACCAACAAACAGACTAATTTTATATAGTAGAGAGATAAAAATCATTGAGATATTTGTTTATTCCTATGTTACCTATTTCGGGCTCTTTTAGATTATTTTTACAGTTTATAACATTCATCAAGATAGGTCTACAACTCTGAGATTCTTTGAGGCTTCTCAGATCTTGTTTAGTATTTTTTTAAACTTCTGAACATGTTTTTATCATTTGTAAGAAGCTTGGAGATTTGTTTTAAGACTATTTCTGGCTTGACTGAGATCTTTCAAGTCTATTCTCGACATTATTACTTTGAAAGATCAGCCAAACTCATTACGAGGACACAGGCGTCCGACATTATCTCGGCGGAAATGAAAAATACTTATTACTGGAAACATTTTAATTACGCCGGTCAAATACGACCATACAGAGTACACAAAACTCTCGAGCGAACTGGCGACATTATTCGAAAATTAATCTCGAGTAAATTGACTTTTGAAGAAGAAAAAAAAAAAGGCAAAATTTGTCTGTGAAAACTTGGCTGCGCGCGTTTTTTAGCCGGCGAAACGGAGAAAAGAAAGACTTCCTTTTATCTCCGGCTACCAGAATGCTAACGACATTTTGGCAAGAAATTTTTCATAAGAAATTATATTTCTCTGTTCTCGACCGTATTTCTTTCGCTCCTTTTCTTTTTCCCGTTTTTCTCTATTGAATACGACGTCGTCGCAGTATAAAGAGATTTTTTTTCTCTGCGAAAAACTTCGCCTTCTCTCTCGTCTTTTTTCCATCATGCTAAGTAATAAGTTAGTCGAAAATGAATGGCAGTTTCGGCAATCCGCTTTTCGTCGATGAAAACACGCGAAGGAACGCGGCGCAGCTTCTTTTGTTAATTTCTGAGGCACAGAGACGCAGAGAGCCGGTTATACTACCGCTGATGATGGTTTATTACCAACCATCCATCATTCGACGGTTTCCACCATTTTTTCGCTCTTTTTTTTTCTTCCAATTATTAGCGAGTGTAGAGGATGCACTCGTGCGAAATAATAACTTTAAACGGCTGTTGAAGTAACACGGTTCGCACTCTGCTCAAGGGCTCGCATCCGGCCAGTGCACGTGCAGCGCGAGAAAATTAGTTGAAGAAGAGGCTGAGTTCGAGAAGAAATGTTGCTAAGCTGCATTTTGGGATATTCGGTCAACAGGGCATACTGACGAATGTCCTAAAAGTCTCAGGGAGTCCCAATGGCAGGATAGCCACTCAAACTTTTCCTCAAGAAAATTGAAAAAATGACCAAAATTTCAAGAGTTACAGTCTCTTGTGTGCCAATTTTTGTGGGGCTATATACACTGCCGGAACAAAATTCTCGTTATTATTTTCTTTTCCACGAAGCACATTCAACTCACAATTCAAATATTCGAAGCGGAGAACAGAAAAAAAAACTATTACGCACGAATTTGAAAAATAATGTATAGATGAAGATTCTTTTCAAGTCCTGAATCATATTTCAAAAGAAATACTTCGGTCCAGAAATTATGGATGGTCATTTCTTCTTTAAAAATGTTCTCACTTTCTGACAGCAGACATTCATCATATAATACTGTATTATCTATTTCACTAATATTTCGATTGTAATTATAATTGTGGAAGTTTTTCAATTTCGTCCGTCAAAAAGATGAAGTTTAGGAAACTAATCTTAAATTTTTCTCGTTCACCTCCGTCTTCAGTTCTTGCTCCTCCATTATTCGTGTTTTCCGAAGGAGGGAATGTGGGAGGAGTGCTTCTCTTGGTGACTGAAGGTTCGTCCCAAACACCACGCGGGAATCTTTCGAACAGAGAATCTTTTTCAAGTCGTATTCAGCATTTCGAAATACTTCAACTTGGTCCTCGGTCTCTTGACTTTTTCACATCCGGTCTGGAAAGTTTTGTCAGCTTCACTCAGAAATGTAAAATGTTTTATACTCGTATACAAACAAATAAAACGGAAATCAGAATCAATGGTGTTTCCTGATTAAAAGAATAGTGCTCGATCAGTACGTCGAATAAAAGACATTTGTAGTAGGTCTATGGCAAAAAAGCAAATAATGTTGATATCTTTGTCAAAAAAAAAACGTAAGACACATAACATATACATCGAGGGCCATCTGAATCGAATTTGAAAAAAATAAAAGTTTTGTATAGGTTACTACGGGTTAGCATGTGAGCCGTAGCGAGCTTACTGGGTCAGTTTGTTTTCCACTAATGATTAGATCGCACTTTTGCCGCTTGGTTTTGGGTTTTCTCCACAACTACCCACTTGGTTTTCTCAACAATAATTCTTACACCAAAATCGTGTCCGGCTTGTTTGACTTGTTATATAATTTCGAGAAGACCTATCTACTGAGAGTTACTACCGCGGTATCATCAGCGTATCTTGTATTTCGTATTCCTATCTAAGTTCTTAAGAGTTTTTAATAGAATCGAAGATCTTTCTCATACAGATATTGAACAAGAATGATGACAGAATACACCCTTGTCTTTACCCCTTTCTTAATTCGTATTTCACTCGCCGCCTTACGGTTAGTATTGGAAGTCTCTGACCATAAACGAATCCTCGCAGGCATCTCTGATTGTATCTCACTGAGATTACCTCACGGTTCATGGTATCCCAACTTTCACCAAATGACTTATGTACATGTACTTCGATTACAATATCAAGTCAATTATACCTGTTGACCGCGTTAGCTTCCTATTGGATGACGACAAGCAACACGCTTCCTTTCGTGTAAATAAAATTGCATACTTTGTTCGCCGTAAATACGGTTCTGGCTTAATTGAGTTCGTGAATACAAGAGAGACGGTGATAATAATAATATGAATATTCAATGGTAAATCCATTTGGGGGGGGGGGACATTTTCATATTATTTTGACCTTGATTTTGTCGTACCTCAGTCTTCTTGATTTCGCATTTTTTTGTTCTTCAGTCCTGTCATGTTTTATTAGTAAATACTAGTTTTGTTTCGGTGATTATTAGCGCCATCCGTTTTTTTTTTCTGTATTTTTAAAACCAAATAAATTCAATTTTTTTCTACGTATAAGTCTGTTTCCTAGTTTCTGTTTTGGCTTTATTTGATTTTATGGTTTTATAGTATTTTCTTAGTGTTCTTCGAGCCTGGTTTGCTTAGTTTTGGTTGTTTTTGTTATTTTTTGATTTGGGTCTTCGGTATTTTTTTTTTGTTTTTGCTGATAGCTTTCTAGTGGTATATTAGGGGGCCTTATTTTGGAAAAGTCTTGTAACATCCCCTAGGATTGTGCGATAATACGAAAAAAATGTGCCAAGTTGTAAGTTCATTAGAAAATTTTGACTCGACGCTCAGGAGGAGTCAAGTTTAACATGTAATTATTTATATCAAGGCTTCGGGTCACATTATAATAGTAAAAATTAAATGCTACAAGAATAGCTAGAAATACAAATTTCACTCAAATCTATTCCAAAGGGTTCTAATCAAGGACTTCCCCGGACCCTCTCCCTGCTCATTTTTATTTATTAGGTGTTGCACACGAAGTTGCGGTGTAAGTCACCACCTAATCTGCCCACCGTTGGGCATACGTTTCTGTCACCTTTCTCCATCTTTCGCGCTCCCTCGCTGTCTGTGCCCAGCAAAAGCCTAGGTATCCTAGAATCTCGTCTTGAGACCCACGGGTGAGAGTTGGGACCACACAGCTCTCGAGTACTTTCATTTTTAGACCTATAGTTTTATTTTCTTTTCAAAGATAAATTTGTGCGCCCAAAAAGCCTTCCATGCATTATCAATCCTTTCCCTGATAACTCCTTCCATATTGTTTCGAATTTCGTTGTCTGATCCAGATATTTGTACTCCTGTACACGAGACATTCTTGCTCCCTCTAGCCAAATTTCATTGGGTCCCTCCCTGTTCGACATAAATTTCGATTTCGATAAATTCATGACCAGGCTGTGTTCATCTTTTGCTATCCGTGCAATGTCATCTGCAAACCTAAGGTTGTTTAAATTTCTGCCCGTAATTCTTATACCTACGCTTTCCCATTCCAGTTCCCTGAATATTTGTTCCAATACGCAATTAAAAGGGTTTGGGGATAGTGGGTCCCCATCTTTTACCCTTCTTTTGATAGAGAGGTTCTCACCCATTAGTCAGTCTTAACAGAGGCCGTCGAGTGACCGTATCGATGGACGAGAATTTCTATGATCTCCTAGGTACACCTTGTGCCGCCAGGGCCTGCCATAGTTACTCGTGGTAAATCGAGTCGTTCGCTTTATTGAAGTCGATAAACATTACCCACATTTCCATATTGTATTCTCTGGTTATATCAGTCAGTTGATTTAGAGTTTATATATGGTCTATAGTGAAGGTTTTTCTGAATCCGCCTTGAATAGTATGGAAAAATTCTCAAAATGTTCGAAAATTTTAAAAAAATGGAAAAATGGGAGAACCACATATTCTTCCTGAATGTTTATCGCTGAGCTCGAATTCGCTGTCCGAATGTGCCGGTGCCGAAATACGATTAAAAATTCTGTTACATTGATACTAAGTGTCGAAAACTGTGTGCGGATCGATTTTGTTGAAAGTAGTCGTCTTAACTAATCCACCCCCCTAACCAGAAGAACAGAAGGGATAATTTTTGTATAACTAATAAAAATGATTACGACTAACTGAGCAGGTGGAAAGAAGCACAAATTTCGAAGGTGAAAGGAACATGAAACGAGAACAGAATCGTACCTCTGATATATTATATTTACTAACAAATTGAACATGCGAAACTCAAAATTATAACAACAGGCTACGATGAATTTTAGGAAAAATCAGAATTTGCTGGTCTTCGGTGTTTGCACAGAAGAAGCGGTTCCACAATCAACTGCGAGGTCTGTATAGAATTTCGAAAATATGATCTTTCAATCAGAAACCGTAAAAATAAGTTTTCAGTAGGTATTAAAATTCAGAGGGATTCAAGAAAATTGGTGAAATATGAAATTAATGCATTCTATTATCCAGAACAGAGTAACTACGACGAGATACAGATTTCTAAAGCGCATAAAAATCGAAATTACATACCGCATTCCAGTAATATTTGGGAAAGTCGACAGATTCAAACTTCCAGGGAGAGAATTTGTATCGAAGCAGCGATTCCACGAATGGACGGCAAGGTTTGGTTTGCAGCATCAAAATTCGAGGGGAAGATATAAAATCTAATGAAAAATGAAATTAATTCTATCTGTAAGAATATAAATCAAGCTAATGAAAAATAAAAATAATTAGGTATAATTTGAAACACACTATCCAAACCTGTGGAATGGCATTGGCCCCGTCAGTAAGTTTCGGAATTCTGTTTCAATGCAACTGCATCTGTTAAGATACTTCAAAGAAACCGAGGCTCAAAATTCTCACAAAATGCGATAAGAAAGTTTCGTGGATCATCAGGTTCTCCCAAATTTGGTATTAATATGTATTATAGTTCCATTGTATCTTGAGAACCCTGGCATTCACAGTTTAGGGGAGGGGGATGTGTAATAAATTCATCAGTAAACCGAATATAGATATTTTATTGATTTTCAAGGTTACCTATCAATTTGATTCAACTTGAAAATGTAAGTAAAAATAACAATTCTAGATTGAATAGATATATTTGTGGAAAGTACACTGCCAAAAGCGTTTGATATTACTAACTAAAGCGAGGCATTAAGAACTATAACTGTAATAGTGCTGAGTAGTAATAACATAATACTTCATAATAGTATGCAGAAAATGAACAATATTTCTATCGACATATTATCGATAGCTCGTGCTTGCTGTCATGCAACTGTTATGAATCAGACCTATAAGACTGATAAGGTGTTAAAATGACTTGACGCATGTAAAAACACCGCAAGCCAATTATATTGAAATATGTACATAGTGACGCGCGGGAGCTGAAAAACATCGAAAATCTCTACTCCGAGAGGGCCTCTAAAAGATACAATAGTGAAATAAGAATCCTAATAAAATTTCTATCAACATATTATCGATAGCTCGGCGTTTTTAAACACCAATTGCTGTCGTCATTTTAAGTAACGATAATTAATCAAGAATATACGATTGATTAATTAGGACGTTAAATGACTTGAACAAGGTAAAAAAATGTCCCGCGCCGATTGTATCGAAATATACAGCGATGCGGGATGCTGAAAAAGAAAATTAGTAACACATACATAAAAATTAGAAATAAGTACCTAAAATAGCGGGGCATGCAGGACTGAAATTCGTTAAGTAGACACCGACACAGATGACAACACTGATAAAGATGACTGCCTCGACAAAGACAAATACACCAGCAAAGTCAACAACACCGACGAAGACAACACCGACAAGGATGAAAACATTGATTAAGACAACAAAATCACTAAAGAAACAAAAACACCAACCAAGACAACAGGGAGACCAAGACGACATCATCGATAAAGACAACACCAACCAAGATCCCTGAATATTTGTTCCAATACGCAATTAAAAGGGTTTGGGGATAGTGGGTCCCCATCTTTTACCCTTCTTTTGATAGAGAGGTTCTCACCCATTAGTCAGTCTTAACAGAGGCCGTCGAGTGACCGTATCGATGGACGAGAATTTCTATGATCTCCTAGGTACACCTTGTGCCGCCAGGGCCTGCCATAGTTACTCGTGGTAAATCGAGTCGTTCGCTTTATTGAAGTCGATAAACATTACCCACATTTCCATATTGTATTCTCTGGTTATATCAGTCAGTTGATTTAGAGTTTATATATGGTCTATAGTGAAGGTTTTTCTGAATCCGCCTTGAATAGTATGGAAAAATTCTCAAAATGTTCGAAAATTTTAAAAAAATGGAAAAATGGGAGAACCACATATTCTTCCTGAATGTTTATCGCTGAGTTCGAATTCGCTGTCCGAATGTGCCGGTGCCGAAATACGATTAAAAATTCTGTTACATTGATACTAAGTGTCGAAAACTGTGTGCGGATCGATTTTGTTGAAAGTAGTCGTCTTAACTAATCCACCCCCCTAACCAGAAGAACAGAAGGGATAATTTTTGTATAACTAATAAAAATGATTACGACTGACTGAGCAGGTGGAAAGAAGCACAAATTTCGAAGGTGAAAGGAACATGAAACGAGAACAGAATCGTACCTTTGATATATTATATTTACTAACAAATTGAACATGCGAAACTCAAAATTATAACAACAGGCTACGATGAATTTTAGGAAAAATCAGAATTTGCTGGTCTTCGGTGTTTGCACAGAAGAAGCGGTTCCACAATCAACTGCGAGGTCTGTATAGAATTTCGAAAATATGATCTTTCAATCAGAAACCGTAAAAATAAGTTTTCAGTAGGTATTAAAATTCAGAGGGATTCAAGAAAATTGGTGAAATATGAAATTAATGCATTCTATTATCCAGAACAGAGTAACTACGACGAGATACAGATTTCTAAAGCGCATAAAAATCGAAATTACATACCGCATTCCAGTAACTATTTGGGAAAGTCGACAGATTCAAACTTCCAGGGAGAGAATTTGTATCGAAGCAGCGATTCCACGAATGGACGGCAAGGTTTGGTTTGCAGCATCAAAATTCGAGGGGAAGATATAAAATCTAATGAAAAATGAAATTAATTCTATCTGTAAGAATATAAATCAAGCTAATGAAAAATAAAAATAATTAGGTATAATTTGAAACACACTATCCAAACCTGTGGAATGGCATTGGCCCCGTCAGTAAGTTTCGGAATTCTGTTTCAATGCAACTGCATCTGTTAAGATACTTCAAAGAAACCGAGGCTCAAAATTCTCACAAAATGCGATAAGAAAGTTTCGTGGATCATCAGGTTCTCCCAAATTTGGTATTAATATGTATTATAGTTCCATTGTATCTTGAGAACCCTGGCATTCACAGTTTAGGGGAGGGGGATGTGTAATAAATTCATCAGTAAACCGAATATAGATATTTTATTGATTTTCAAGGTTACCTATCAATTTGATTCAACTTGAAAATGTAAGTAAAAATAACAATTCTAGATTGAATAGATATATTTGTGGAAAGTACACTGCCAAAAGCGTTTGATATTACTAACTAAAGCGAGGCATTAAGAACTATAACTGTAATAGTGCTGAGTAGTAATAACATAATACTTCATAATAGTATGCAGAAAATGAACAATATTTCTATCGACATATTATCGATAGCTCGTGCTTGCTGTCATGCAACTGTTATGAATCAGACCTATAAGACTGATAAGGTGTTAAAATGACTTGACGCATGTAAAAACACCGCAAGCCAATTATATTGAAATATGTACATAGTGACGCGCGGGAGCTGAAAAACATCGAAAATCTCTACTCCGAGAGGGCCTCTAAAAGATACAATAGTGAAATAAGAATCCTAATAAAATTTCTATCAACATATTATCGATAGCTCGGCGTTTTTAAACACCAATTGCTGTCGTCATTTTAAGTAACGATAATTAATCAAGAATATACGATTGATTAATTAGGACGTTAAATGACTTGAACAAGGTAAAAAAATGTCCCGCGCCGATTGTATCGAAATATACAGCGATGCGGGATGCTGAAAAAGAAAATTAGTAACACATACATAAAAATTAGAAATAAGTACCTAAAATAGCGGGGCATGCAGGACTGAAATTCGTTAAGTAGACACCGACACAGATGACAACACTGATAAAGATGACTGCCTCGACAAAGACAAATACACCAGCAAAGTCAACAACACCGACGAAGACAACACCGACAAGGATGAAAACATTGATTAAGACAACAAAATCACTAAAGAAACAAAAACACCAACCAAGACAACAGGGAGACCAAGACGACATCATCGATAAAGACAACACCAACCAAGACAACACAGAGACCAAGATGACACCGACAAAGATAACAAAAACAACCAAGACGACATCTTTGATAAAGACAACACCAACCAAGACAACACAGAGACCAAGATGACACCGACAAAGATAACAAAAACAACCAAGACGACATCTTTTGATAAAGACAACACCAACCAAGACAACACAGAGACCAAGATGACACCGACAAAGATAACAAAAACATAATAGACGATCATTTTGATAAAGACAACACAGAGACCAAGATGACACCGACAAAGATAACAAAAACAACCAAGACGACATCTTTGATAAAGACAACACCAACCAAGAACACACAGAGACCAAAACGACACTATACTAACATAGGTGAACCGCCACCCCTGGTAATATATATGTAGTATATCAAAATTAAAAGGAACTTATGTATCAGCAGGGCATTGTCGGATTCAAAGTCAGTACCCCTAGGATAGGTGAAAAACTCCCACCTACAACCCCCCGCAGAAATATAAATAAATATTATAGTATACCTCCCATTAAAGTAAATTATGAATCTGTGGGGCACACACCCGCTAAAAAATATTTGTAAATGTTAATAAACTATAAAATAAATTATGTATTGGTAGGGCATCATCAGCCCAAAGTAAATACCCACTAAAACATAGGTGAAAAGCTCTCACCTGATCCCAAGATGAACAATAAATATTATAGTATAACTAAACTAAAAGTAAATTATGTATTGGTGGGGCATTATCGGCCCAAAATCGGCACACAGTAACCCAAAAATATAACTATCGCAGGTGAAAAATC
Source organism: Acanthococcus lagerstroemiae (assembly GCA_031841125.1). Taxonomy (NCBI): domain Eukaryota; kingdom Metazoa; phylum Arthropoda; class Insecta; order Hemiptera; family Eriococcidae; genus Acanthococcus; species Acanthococcus lagerstroemiae. Next base: position 29,897,301 of record CM063112.1, on the reverse strand, counting down.
ACACCAATAACCACTAACTGAAGAATAAATCTAAACTAAAAGTTAATTATGGGGGAAAACCCAAGGTAGGTGGAAACTCACACCTAAAATCCCAAGTTGGAAAAGAAATATTATAGTACAGCCAAACTACAAGAAAAGTATGTATCGGTGAGGCATCATTGAGCTCAAGTTGAAGCCACTAACATAGGTTAAAACTCACACCTAGTCCCAAGTTGAAAAATAAATATTATAGTATATCTAAACTAAAAGTAAATTATGTATCAGTGGGGCAACGTCGGCCCAAAGTCAATACCCACTCAGGTAGGTGGAAACTCATACCTATAATCCCAAGTTGAAAAAGAAATATTACAGTACAGCCAAACTAAAAGAAAATTATGTATCGGTGAGGCATCATCGGGCGTAAGTTGAAAGCCGCTAACATAGGTGAAAACTCACACTTCATCCCAAGCTGAGAAATAAATATTATAATATATCTAAACTAAAGGTAAATTATGTATCAGTGGGGCATCATCGGCCCAAAGTCAATGGTAGGTGGAAACTCGCACCTATAATCCCAAACTGAGTATACAGCAAAAAGAAAATTAGGTATCAGTGATGCATCACTGGGCTCAAGTTGATAGCCACTAACATAGGTGAAAACTCATACCTAATCCCAAGCTTAAAAATGAATATAGTATAATCTAAACTAAAAGTTAATTATGTATGAGTGGGGCATCGTCGGTCCAAGGTCAATACCCACTCAGGTAGGTGGAAACTCACACCTATAAGCCCAAGTTGAAAAAGAAATATTATAGTACAGCCAAACTAAATGTAAATTATGAATCAGTTGGGCATCATTGTCCCAAAGTCGGGACCACTAGCATAGATGAAAAATCACAAATACAACCCCCAATTGAAAAATAAAGGTGAATAAACTATAAAACAAAGTATATGTCGGTAGGGCATCATTGGCCCAAAGTGGCTACTCACTAACATAGATGAAAACTCATACCTAATCCCAAGCTGAAAAATAAATATTATATTAAAAGTGAATTATGTATTGGTGGGACATCATCGACCCAAAGCCGGCACACAGCATCGCATGTATATAATTATTACCTGTGAAAAATCACACCTACTATCCCAAGCTAAAAAATGAAAATTATAGTAAATACCAATCTGAACTAACAGTAAATCATGTATCACAGGGGCATCAGCGGCCCAAAATCCGTATCCACTAACAAAGGTGAAAATTGGTACAGTCGCAAGGAGAAAAACATCGAAAAGAGGCCGGAGAAAAAACTTATTTCCCCCTTTCTTAGCCTTACATTAATAAAAAGTGATATCCTACATTTGCTGCATTCAAACTGAGAATTTGGAACTTTTTCAGAATATAATGAAAATTCTAACAATCTGTACATGTTGAAAAGTCGATTGCAATGAGCTGAAAAACATCGAAAATCTCTGCTCCGAGAGGGTATTTAAAAGATACAATAGTAAAATAATAATCCTAATAAAACTTCTATAGTAAGTAATCATCTACTATGTTTCTATCGACATTTTATCGATAGCTCGGCGTTTTAGAACACCAATTGCTGTCGTCATTTAACGATAATTAATCAAGAATATACGATTAATTAATTAGGACGTTAAAATGACTTGAACATGGTAAAAAAATGTCCCGCACCAATTATATCGAAATATACAGTGATGCGGGAAGCTGAAAAAGAAAATTAGTAGCACATACATAAAAATTGGAAATAATTACCTAAAATAGCGATGCATCCGGGATAGAAATTCTTCAAGTACATAAAATTATAGTATAAAGATGACACCACAACACCTGACAAAGATAATAACCTTGACAAAGACGAAAACACCAGCAAAGCCAACAACACCAACAAAGACAACACCGACAATGATGAAAACATCGATTAAGACGACATAATCAGCAAAGATAAAAACACTAACCAAGACAACACCGAGAGCAAGATGATACTGACAAAAATAACAAAAACAACCAAGACGACATCATTGATAAAGACAACACCAACCAAGAACACACAGAGACGAAAATGGCACTATACTAACATAGGTGAACTGCCGCCCCTGGTAATATACATATTATAGTGTATCAAAATAAAAAGGAAGCTATGTATCAGCGGGGCATCATCGGCTTCAAAGTCAGTACTCCCTAAGATAGGTGAAAAACTCCCACCTGCAACCCACCGCAGAAAAATAAATAGTAGTAATGTAAACTATGTTACACTGACACTCCTAAGGCTTAGCTGAAGAAACTGTTGCTATATTGGCTTAAATTCTAACACCATCATCCCAAACAGTTAATAAAATCATTTTAAAACCCTTCCACAGTACTTCTACCAGCAGAAGAAGGAATACAGGGATTTGATCACAAGATGGATTCAAAGGAATAGACTGGATTGCGACTGGAATCATCCTATGATGAGACTTTCTGCCAATAGCTTGTTGGAATCATTCCATAACAGAACTTTCGACCAACAATGGTTGCTACTGGAATCGTCCCAGGACTTTCTACCAGCACAAGAAAGATTGTCAGGAACACATCACGACCGGAATCATCCCATGAAACTTTTTGCCAGTAGCTTGCTGGAATCATCCCATTACAGGACTTTCAACCAACAGTGGTTGCTACTGGAATCGTTTTGAGACTTTCCACCGGCATAAAGTGGATTTTAAGGAGCACAGATCAGATCATAACTGGAATCATTGAGATTTTCTACCAGTAGCTTATTGGAATCATCCCATTATAGAACTTTCAACCAGTAGTAATCCCTACTGGTACCTACTAAAATTATCCTGCTACAGACCTCGTTAAGAACATTTATATAGTGTTTCAAAATAAAAAGGGACTTATGTATCAGCGGGGCATCATCGGCTTCAAAGTCAGTACCCCCTAAGATAGTTGAAAAACTCCCACCTACAACCCCCCCCCCCCCGCCACAGAAAAAAAGTATTATAGTATACCTTCCATTAAAGTAAATTATGAATCAGTGGGGCATTATCGGCTTGCAGTCGGCACCCTCTAGCATAGGTGAAAACTCAACTACAAACCCCAGCTAAAAAATATTTGTAAATGTGAATAAACGATAAAATAAATTATGTATTGGTAGGGGATCATCAGCCCAAAATGGGTACAACTCACACCTAGTCCCCAGTTGATAGGTAAATATTATAATACATCTAAACTAAAAGTAATTTATATATCAGTAAATATTATAATACATCTAGACTAAAAGTAATTTATGTATCAGTGGGGCATCATCGGCCCAAAGTCAAAACCCACTCAGGTAGGTGGAAACTCACACCTATAATCCCAAGTTGAAAAAGAAATATTATAGTACAGCCAAACTAAAAGAAAGTTATGTATCAGTGGGGCACCATTGGCCCAAAGTGAATACCCACTAACATAGGTAGAAACTCACACCTGTAATCCCTTTCAAACATTAATAAAAAGTGATATCCTACATTTACTGCATTCAAACTGAGATTTTGGATTTTCTTTAGAATATAATGAAAATTCTAACAATCTGTACATATTGAGAAGTCGATTGCAATCGTCCAACGTGAACTAATTCTCCTGCAGACAAGCGGCCGCTGACTGACACTGACTAAATTAAGTAGACCTATGAACAAAGACTGGGGGAATGCGATGGCAGTTTGCATTAACAGTTTGCAGGATGTCAAGCTCAGCTGAACCAAACCCACATCGCTCTAGACTGTAGCCGGCATCCATCAAAACCGCTAAGTAGTCATTTCCAGTTTAAGAGCCAGTTAGAACACAGCGGTAGGAGCGGCCGGAGCTACCCGAGACTGTCCCAGAACTGCAAGACTCATGCCGCAAGGACCAACATTGGCCAGCGTTCATGGACTTGGTCCACAATCCAGAAGCAAGAACACACAGCTACGTTACGTGCATGAGCTACCTCCCATTAAGTTGCTGTCAGTATGTTAAGTAAGTTAGGGCCGCAACATTGGGTTACAGCCAGACCATGTTATGTTGACCTACAGTACTGATGTGTCTGCTAACAGGACGTGAGACGAACCAGAACTGGCGTTCACGTTACCTTAGCCACTGTGCCAGGACGACTGACCCCCCCAGGCCTGGAATACACCTTAACTCGCCTAGTCAGATATATGTGCGCGGGTACGTACAGCTAGGTTAGGGCTGTCAGTGACCGCTGTAAATTTATTGAAACTAGAGCTACAATTTCAATTCTGTCAGACTCTAAATAAGAATGTTGTTGTTGAAAATGTTCTAGCGACTCAAACCTATATAAGCCTATAGAAATATCTCGTTACATTGTAAGTTGTAAGATCTATCAGATGATTTAGATAGGATCTTGTTAGTTATGTAAATGTAAGATTGTCTTATAAGAGTTGATTTGCTGAGCAGTATCAGTGTTGCTCATGTTAACCCCATAAATGTTTTCTGTTATGTTGTAACGAGATACACAGATCAAGAGTCTACCATAAACAAAATACAATACAATAGACAATAGCAACCGACTTCATAAGTAATAGTATTCACATTATTTAATCAATCTATAAGTAAATTAAGTATCATTGAGGCATCATTGGCCTGCGGTCCGTACACACTATCCCAAAAATATAATTATCGCATACTCATAGTCCCAATTGGAAATATAAAAATTATAATATATCTAGCTGAATGTAAATAATGTATGGGCGGGGCATCATCAGCTCACAGTTGGTAGCCACTAAGATATTTGAAAAATCATAACAAGCCATAGTTAAAAGGCATCATTGGCCCAATGTCGCTACTCCTTAACATAGCTGAAAATTTCCACATACAATTCAAGGCTGTAAAATAAAATCATGTAGGTCCAAAAATCGGTACGCACCATCCCAAGAATATAATTATCGCAGATAAAAACTCACAACTGTAGTCCCAAGCTTAAAAATTATAGTATAATATCTAAACTAAAATTAAATTACGTATTAGTGGGGCATTATCGGCCCAATGTTGGTACCTCCTAAACATGGCTGAAAATTCCCACCTACATTCTATGCTATTAAAAATTAATGGAAGTCTAACTAGAAGTTAATGATGTACTGCTGGGACATTACTGGTCCCTCACACCCACAGTCCCAAGTGTAAAAAATAAAAATTATAGTACTTATTTGTATATCTAAACTACAGGTAAATTAGATATTAGTGGGGCATCATCGGCCCAAAGTTGATACTCACTAACATGGTTGGAAATTCCCACCTACATTCCAACGCTATAAAATAAAAATTATGGGTCAAACTATTAGCAAGGCCTAAAGTTTGTACACACACTCCTAATAACACGTGGACCCACTAACATAGGTGGAAAATCACACCTGTGAGCATCATCCCAAGCTAAAAAATGAAAATTATTTTAAACCAATCTCAGAGTAAGTTAGGCAGCGACGCTCTGTTCCCGAGATATACTTGAAAATGTGGCAGTATGGGGAAAAAGTCAGGATCAACAACACTGACAAATACAACAACACTGACGAATATGACAACAGTAACAAAGATAACAGTGACAAAAACAACAACATTGATAAGGGCAATAACTACTTTGACAAAAAGGACAACACCGAAAATGACAACGTCGACAAAGACAACAGCAATAAAAACCTCACCAATCAAGAAAACAACACCAACCAAGAAAACAACACCGACTAAGATGGCAACATCAAACAAGAAAAGAACACCGACCAAGATGACAATACCAACTAAGATGACAACACCAACCAAGAAGATAACACAGACCATAATGGCAACACCAACCAAGAAAACAACACCGACTAAGAAGACAACACCAACTAAGATGACAACGCCAACCAAGAAGAAGACAACAATATGGACCAAGACAACACTGCACTAACGTTGGTGAAAACTCAATTCCAATTGAAAAATAGACATTATAGTACATCAAAAGTATAAGTAAAATAGTATAACTAAACAAAAATATAGTACATATACATATCTAAACTAAAAGTAAATGAAGTATTATTGGGGCACCACTGCCGGAATGTTGGTACCCACTAACACGGATCACCACATACATTCCCAAGCAGTAAAATAAAAATCATGTTTAACTAAATAAGTTGTATATTGTAGGGGCATCATTGGCCCAAAGTTAATACCCACTAATATAGGTGAAAATGTACCTCCATCCCAAGCTAAAATGTAATAATTACCTTAAGGAATCTAAATGTAAACCAAGTTTTGGTAGAGTTCTATCAGCCCAATATGTGGCATCCAACTTAAGCCGAAAAGTAAATTATAGTTATATAAACTATGTTCCACTGATACTCCTGAGGCTCGGCTGAAGAAACTGTTGCCTTATTGGCTTAAATTCTAATACCATCATCCCAAACAGTTAAAAAAATCATTTTAAAACCCTTCCACAGTACTTCTACCAGCAGAAGAAGGAATATAGGGATTTGATCACAAGATGGATTCAAAGGAATAGACTGGATTGCGACTAGAATCATCCTATAAAGAGACTTTCTGCCAGTAGCTTGTTGGAATCATTCCATAATGGAACTTTCAACCAACAATGGTTGCTACTGGAATCGTCCCAGGACTTTCTACCAGCGCGAGAAAGATTTTAAAGAACACAGATCACAACCGGAATCGTCCCATATGAAACTTTCTGCCAGTAGCTTGCTGGAATCATCCCATTACAGGACTTTCAACCAACAGTGGTTGCTACTGGAATCGTTTCGAGACTTTCCACCGGCATAAAGAGGATTTTAAGGAGCACAGATCAGATCATAACTGGAATCATTGAGATTTTCTACCAGTAGCTTGTTGGAATCATCCCATTATAGAACTTTCAACCAGTAGTAATCCCTACTGGCACCAACTAAAATTATCCTGCTACAGACCTTGTTAAGAACATTTGTTGCTACTGGAATCATCTCAGGACCCAAGATTCTTAAGATGACAAAGAGGCATAGAATTGTGACCGGTAACATCCTATAATAGTTTGATTTACAAACTACCCCTCCCCCACCCCCAAATAACTCAGACCTGACAATTTAAATCTATTAAATACCATTAAAATGTTTTGAAAATGAACCAAGAAGGCACAGTCGAGTGACCCCCAGGAACATTACTAGGATGATGCAGATAAGAGTACAATCAGTAAACGCACACAGCGGACATACAATCAACCAAATATAACAGTCAGATTACAGGCAAGCAATCATTTAAATTGAAAAACTTACTCAGACATGAAACATCAGCGTGGACTCCATTTCATCACAACTCAGCAAATTTGAACATATAGGCATATCCAATCCAAAAGGCACATCACTTGAACGCGAACATTTGCAACATCTTACTTGAACACGAACATTTACACATATATCGGATCCGAAGTGCACGCGACATACAGACATTTAAACATGACTTGCACGCAGCACCTCTCAAGAATTTCTGAATCCTATCTGGCGGCGATGAAATTTGGCATCTTTCGAGTAACCGAGCCCCCAAAATTCACCTCGTTTCTCATTGGCTTTGATTATGGAGCAACCAGAATAGTGGGGATAACAACCTTCCAACCAGAGACACGTACATACGTCATAAAAATCAGAGAAAAAACCACCCGACTGGACAAGTATAATTTATTGTAAATAAAATTCCCCAAATCCGTGAAGCGGTAGGTACATAATGACGGCGAAGACAATGGGTCTAACTTTCTCTTGAGTAACAAAAAACCAAATTGCTTATTAAATAACGTAACATATTGACAGCTGAAAAGGAATAAATTAGGGGAACAATGGCATTTCGGCGAAGCCGAGCACAAATCAACAAAATGTTCGAGTCTCAAAAGGTCATACCGGGGAATTTTGAAACTACTTGCTCCGGGTGTAAGTATCACGAAATACGGAAATAATTTTGGAGTACAAGTATGTTCAAAAAATATCACGAGTGAGACTAATAGCGCAAAACTGTGTGAGTCGTAATGCGGCTACTAACGCCGTCATGAATCTTTAGCAAAATTTCATCAACATTTACTTTCAACGACCAAAAGAATTTGTCTCAATTTTGATATGATTGGGCAAGCAATTTGATCTTGGTCAAAACAAGATTCTTGTTTTGACCAAGATCAAATTGCTTGCCCAATCATATCAACATTGAGACAAATTCTTTTGGTCGTTGAAAGTAAATGTTGATGAAATTTTGCTAAAGATTCATGACGGCGTTAGTAGCCGCATTACGACTCACACAGTTTTGCGCTGTTAGTCTCACTCGTGATATTTTTTGAACATACTTGTACTCCAAAATTATTTCCGTATTTCGTGATACTTACACCCGGAGCAAGTAGTTTCAAAATTCCCCGGTATGACCTTTTGAGACTCGAACATTTTGTTGATTTGTGCTCGGCTTCGTCGAAATGCCATTGTCTCCCTAATTTATTCCTTTTCGGCTGTCAATATGTTACGTTATTTAATAAGCAATTTGGTTTTTTGTTACTCAAGAGAAAGTTAGACCCATTGTCCTCGCCGTCATTATGTACCTACCGCTTCACGGATTTGGGGAATTTTATTTACAATAAATTATACTTGTCCAGTCGGGTGGTTTTTTCTCTGATTTTTATGACGTATGTACGTGTCTCTGGTTGGAAGGTTGTTATCCCCACTATTCTGGTTGCTCCATAATCAAAGCCAATGAGAAACGAGGTGAATTTTGGGGGCTCGGTTACTCGAAAGATGCCAAATTTCATCGCCGCCAGATAGGATTCAGAAATTCTTGAGAGGTGCTGCGTGCAAGTTATGTTTAAATGTCTGTATGTCGCGTGCACTTCGGAACCGATATATGTGTAAATGTTCGTGTTCAAGTAAGATGTTGCAAATGTTCGCGTTCAAGTGATGTGCCTTTTGGATTGGATATGCCTAGATGTTCAAATTTGCTGAGTTGTGATGAAATGGAGTCCACGCTGATGTTTCATGTCTGAGTAAGTTTTTCAATTTAAATGATTGCTTGCCTGTAATCTGACTGTTATATTTGGTTGATTGTATGTCCGCTGTGTGCGTTTACTGATTGTACTCTTATCTGCATCATCCTAGTAATGTTCCTGGGTCACTCGACTGTGCCTTCTTGGTTCATTTTTAAAACATTTTAATGGTATTTAATAGATTTAAATTGTCAGGTCTGAGTTATTTGGGGGTGGGGGAGGGGTAGTTTGTAAATCAAACTATTATAGGATGTTACCGGTCACAATTCTATGCCTCTTTGTCATCTTAAGAATCTTGGGTCCTGACATGATTCCAGTAGCAACAAATGTTCTTAACAAGGTCTGTAGCAGGATAATTTTAGTTGGTGCCAGTAGGGATTACTACTGGTTGAAAGTTCTATAATGGGATGATTCCAACAAGCTACTGGTAGAAAATCTCAATGATTCCAGTTATGATCTGATCTGTGCTCCTTAAAATCCTCTTTATACCGGTGGAAAGTCTCGAAATGATTCCAGTAGCAACCACTGTTGGTTGAAAGTCCTGTAATGGGATGATTCCAGCAAGCTACTGGCAGAAAGTTTCATATGGGACGATTCCGGTTGTGATCTGTGTTCTTTAAAATCTTTCTCGCGCTGGTAGAAAGTCCTGGGACGATTCCAGTAGCAACCATTGTTGGTTGAAAGTTCCATTATGGAATGATTCCAACAAGCTACTGGCAGAAAGTCTCTTTATAGGATGATTCCAGTCGCAATCCAGTATATTCCTTTGAATCCATCTTGTGATCAAATCCCTATATTCCTTCTTCTGCTGGTAGAAGTACTGTGGAAGGGTTTTAAAATGATTTTTTTAACTGTTTGGGATGATGGTATTAGAATTTAAGCCAATAAGGCAACAGTTTCTTCAGTCGAGCCTCAGGAGTATCAGTGGAACATAGTTTATATAACTATAATTTACTTTTCGGCTTAAGTTGGATGCCACATATTGGGCTGATAGAACTCTACCAAAACTTGGTTTACATTTACATTCCTTAAGGTAATTATTACATTTTAGCTTGGGATGGAGGTACATTTTCACCTATATTAGTGGGTATTAACTTTGGGCCAATGATGCCCCTACAATATACAACTTATTTAGTTAAACATGATTTTTATTTTACTGCTTGGGAATGTATGTGGTGATCCGTGTTAGTGGGTACCAACATTCCGGCAGTGGTGCCCCAATAATACTTCATTTACTTTTAGTTTAGATATGTATATGTACTATATTTTTGTTTAGTTATACTATTTTACTTATACTTTTGATGTACTATAATGTCTATTTTTCAATTGGAATTGAGTTTTCACCAACGTTAGTGTAGTGTTGTCTTGGTCCATATTGTTGTCTTCTTCTTGGTTGGCGTTGTCATCTTAGTTGGTGTTGTCTTCTTAGTCGGTGTTGTTTTCTTGGTTGGTGTTGCCATTATGGTCTGTGTTATCTTCTTAGTTGGTGTTGTCATCTTAGTTGGTATTGTCATCTTGGTCGGTGTTCTTTTCTTGTTTGATGTTGCCATCTTAGTCAGTGTTGTTTTCTTGGTTGGTGTTGTTTTCTTGATTGGTGAGGTTTTTATTTCTGTTGTCTTTGTCAACGTTGTCATTTTCGGTGTTGTCCTTTTTGTCAAAGTAGTTATTGCCCTTATCAATGTTGTTGTTTTTGTCACTGTTATCTTTGTTACTGTTGTCATATTCGTCAGTGTTGTTGTATTTGTCAGTGTTGTTGATCCTGACTTTTTCCCCATACTGCCACATTTTCAAGTATATCTCGGGAACAGAGCGTCGCTGCCTAACTTACTCTGAGATTGGTTTAAAATAATTTTCATTTTTTAGCTTGGGATGATGCTCACAGGTGTGATTTTCCACCTATGTTAGTGGGTCCACGTGTTATTAGGAGTGTGTGTACAAACTTTAGGCCTTGCTAATAGTTTGACCCATAATTTTTATTTTATAGCGTTGGAATGTAGGTGGGAATTTCCAACCATGTTAGTGAGTATCAACTTTGGGCCGATGATGCCCCACTAATATCTAATTTACCTGTAGTTTAGATATACAAATAAGTACTATAATTTTTATTTTTTACACTTGGGACTGTGGGTGTGAGGGACCAGTAATGTCCCAGCAGTACATCATTAACTTCTAGTTAGACTTCCATTAATTTTTAATAGCATAGAATGTAGGTGGGAATTTTCAGCCATGTTTAGGAGGTACCAACATTGGGCCGATAATGCCCCACTAATACGTAATTTAATTTTAGTTTAGATATTATACTATAATTTTTAAGCTTGGGACTACAGTTGTGAGTTTCTATCTGCGATAATTATATTCTTAGGATGGTGCGTACCGATTTTTGGACCTACATGATTTTATTTTACAGCCTTGAATTGTATGTGGAAATTTTCAGCTATGTTAAGGAGTAGCGACATTGGGCCAATGATGCCTTTTAACTATGGCTTGTTATGATTTTTCAAATATCTTAGTGGCTACCAACTGTGAGCTGATGATGCCCCGCCCATACATTATTTACATTCAGCTAGATATATTATAATTTTTATATTTCCAATTGGGACTATGAGTATGCGATAATTATATTTTTGGGATAGTGTGTACGGACCGCAGGCCAATGATGCCTCAATGATACTTAATTTACTTATAGATTGATTAAATAATGTGAATACTATTACTTATGAAGTCGGTTGCTATTGTCTATTGTATTGTATTTTGTTTATGGTAGACTCTTGATCTGTGTATCTCGTTACAACATAACAGAAAACATTTATGGGGTTAACATGAGCAACACTGATACTGCTCAGCAAATCAACTCTTATAAGACAATCTTACATTTACATAACTAACAAGATCCTATCTAAATCATCTGATAGATCTTACAACTTACAATGTAACGAGATATTTCTATAGGCTTATATAGGTTTGAGTCGCTAGAACATTTTCAACAACAACATTCTTATTTAGAGTCTGACAGAATTGAAATTGTAGCTCTAGTTTCAATAAATTTACAGCGGTCACTGACAGCCCTAACCTAGCTGTACGTACCCGCGCACATATATCTGACTAGGCGAGTTAAGGTGTATTCCAGGCCTGGGGGGGTCAGTCGTCCTGGCACAGTGGCTAAGGTAACGTGAACGCCAGTTCTGGTTCGTCTCACGTCCTGTTAGCAGACACATCAGTACTGTAGGTCAACATAACATGGTCTGGCTGTAACCCAATGTTGCGGCCCTAACTTACTTAACATACTGACAGCAACTTAATGGGAGGTAGCTCATGCACGTAACGTAGCTGTGTGTTCTTGCTTCTGGATTGTGGACCAAGTCCATGAACGCTGGCCAATGTTGGTCCTTGCGGCATGAGTCTTGCAGTTCTGGGACAGTCTCGGGTAGCTCCGGCCGCTCCTACCGCTGTGTTCTAACTGGCTCTTAAACTGGAAATGACTACTTAGCGGTTTTGATGGATGCCGGCTACAGTCTAGAGCGATGTGGGTTTGGTTCAGCTGAGCTTGACATCCTGCAAACTGTTAATGCAAACTGCCATCGCATTCCCCCAGTCTTTGTTCATAGGTCTACTTAATTTAGTCAGTGTCAGTCAGCGGCCGCTTGTCTGCAGGAGAATTAGTTCACGTTGGACGATTGCAATCGACTTCTCAATATGTACAGATTGTTAGAATTTTCATTATATTCTAAAGAAAATCCAAAATCTCAGTTTGAATGCAGTAAATGTAGGATATCACTTTTTATTAATGTTTGAAAGGGATTACAGGTGTGAGTTTCTACCTATGTTAGTGGGTATTCACTTTGGGCCAATGGTGCCCCACTGATACATAACTTTCTTTTAGTTTGGCTGTACTATAATATTTCTTTTTCAACTTGGGATTATAGGTGTGAGTTTCCACCTACCTGAGTGGGTTTTGACTTTGGGCCGATGATGCCCCACTGATACATAAATTACTTTTAGTCTAGATGTATTATAATATTTACTGATATATAAATTACTTTTAGTTTAGATGTATTATAATATTTACCTATCAACTGGGGACTAGGTGTGAGTTGTACCCATTTTGGGCTGATGATCCCCTACCAATACATAATTTATTTTATCGTTTATTCACATTTACAAATATTTTTTAGCTGGGGTTTGTAGTTGAGTTTTCACCTATGCTAGAGGGTGCCGACTGCAAGCCGATAATGCCCCACTGATTCATAATTTACTTTAATGGAAGGTATACTATAATACTTTTTTTCTGCGGCGGGGGGGGGGGTTGTAGGTGGGAGTTTTTCAACTATCTTAGGGGGTACTGACTTTGAAGCCGATGATGCCCCGCTGATACATAAGTCCCTTTTTATTTTGAAACACTATATAAATGTTCTTAACGAGGTCTGTAGCAGGATAATTTTAGTAGGTACCAGTAGGGATTACTACTGGTTGAAAGTTCTATAATGGGATGATTCCAATAAGCTACTGGTAGAAAATCTCAATGATTCCAGTTATGATCTGATCTGTGCTCCTTAAAATCCTCTTTATACCGGTGGAAAGTCTCGAAACGATTCCAGTAGCGACCACTGTTGGTTGAAAGTCCTGTAATGGGATGATTCCAGCAAGCTACTGGCAGAAAGTTTCACGGGACGATTCCGGTTGTCTCCTTAAAATCCACTTTATGCCGGTGGAAAGTCTCAAAACGATTCCAGTAGCAACCACTGTTGGTTGAAAGTCCTGTAATGGGATGATTCCAGCAAGCTACTGGCAAAAAGTTTCATGGGATGATTCCGGTCGTGATGTGTTCCTGACAATCTTTCTTGTGCTGGTAGAAAGTCCTGGGACGATTCCAGTAGCAACCATTGTTGGTCGAAAGTTCTGTTATGGAATGATTCCAACAAGCTACTGGCAGAAAGTCTCTTTATAGGATGATTCCAGTCGCAATCCAGTCTATTCCTTTGAATCCATCTTGTGATCAAATCCCTGTATTCCTTCTTCTGCTGGTAGAAGTACTGTGGAAGGGTTTTAAAATGATTTTATTAACTGTTTGGGATGATGGTGTTAGAATTTAAGCCAATATAGCAACAGTTTCTTCAGCTAAGCCTTAGGAGTGTCAGTGTAACATAGTTTACATTACTACTATTTATTTTTCTGCGGTGGGTTGCAGGTGGGAGTTTTTCACCTATCTTAGGGAGTACTGACTTTGAAGCCGATGATGCGCCGCTGATGCATAGCTTCCTTTTTATTTTGATACACTATACTATGTATATTACCAGGGGCGGCAGTTCACCTATGTTAGTATAGTGCCATTTTCGTCTCTGTGTGTTCTTGGTTGGTGTTGTCTTTATCAATGATGTCGTCTTGGTTGTTTTTGTTATTTTTGTCAGTATCATCTTGCTCTCGGTGTTGTCTTGGTTAGTGTTTTTATCTTTGCCGATTATGTCGTCTTAATCGATGTTTTCATCATTGTCGGTGTTGTCTTTGTTGGTGTTGTTGGCTTTGCTGGTGTTTTCGTCTTTGTCAAGGTTATTATCTTTGTCAGGTGTTGTGGTGTCATCTTTATACTATAATTTTATGTACTTGAAGAATTTCTATCCCGGATGCATCGCTATTTTAGGTAATTATTTCCAATTTTTATGTATGTGCTACTAATTTTCTTTTTCAGCTTCCCGCATCACTGTATATTTCGATATAATTGGTGCGGGACATTTTTTTACCATGTTCAAGTCATTTTAACGTCCTAATTAATTAATCGTATATTCTTGATTAATTATCGTTAAATGACGACAGCAATTGGTGTTCTAAAACGCCGAGCTATCGATAAAATGTCGATAGAAACATAGTAGATGATTACTTACTATAGAAGTTTTATTAGGATTATTATTTTACTATTGTATCTTTTAAATACCCTCTCGGAGCAGAGATTTTCGATGTTTTTCAGCTCATTGCAATCGACTTTTCAACATGTACAGATTGTTAGAATTTTCATTATATTCTGAAAAAGTTCCAAATTCTCAGTTTGAATGCAGCAAATGTAGGATATCACTTTTTATTAATGTAAGGCTAAGAAAGGGGGAAATAAGTTTTTTCTCCGGCCTCTTTTCGATGTTTTTCTCCTTGCGACTGTACCAATTTTCACCTTTGTTAGTGGATACGGATTTTGGGCCGCTGATGCCCCTGTGATACATGATTTACTGTTAGTTCAGATTGGTATTTACTATAATTTTCATTTTTTAGCTTGGGATAGTAGGTGTGATTTTTCACAGGTAATAATTATATACATGCGATGCTGTGTGCCGGCTTTGGGTCGATGATGTCCCACCAATACATAATTCACTTTTAATATAATATTTATTTTTCAGCTTGGGATTAGGTATGAGTTTTCATCTATGTTAGTGAGTAGCCACTTTGGGCCAATGATGCCCTACCGACATATACTTTGTTTTATAGTTTATTCACCTTTATTTTTCAATTGGGGGTTGTATTTGTGATTTTTCATCTATGCTAGTGGTCCCGACTTTGGGACAATGATGCCCAACTGATTCATAATTTACATTTAGTTTGGCTGTACTATAATATTTCTTTTTCAACTTGGGCTTATAGGTGTGAGTTTCCACCTACCTGAGTGGGTATTGACCTTGGACCGACGATGCCCCACTCATACATAATTAACTTTTAGTTTAGATTATACTATATTCATTTTTAAGCTTGGGATTAGGTATGAGTTTTCACCTATGTTAGTGGCTATCAACTTGAGCCCAGTGATGCATCACTGATACCTAATTTTCTTTTTGCTGTATACTCAGTTTGGGATTATAGGTGCGAGTTTCCACCTACCATTGACTTTGGGCCGATGATGCCCCACTGATACATAATTTACCTTTAGTTTAGATATATTATAATATTTATTTCTCAGCTTGGGATGAAGTGTGAGTTTTCACCTATGTTAGCGGCTTTCAACTTACGCCCGATGATGCCTCACCGATACATAATTTTCTTTTAGTTTGGCTGTACTGTAATATTTCTTTTTCAACTTGGGATTATAGGTATGAGTTTCCACCTACCTGAGTGGGTATTGACTTTGGGCCGACGTTGCCCCACTGATACATAATTTACTTTTAGTTTAGATATACTATAATATTTATTTTTCAACTTGGGACTAGGTGTGAGTTTTAACCTATGTTAGTGGCTTCAACTTGAGCTCAATGATGCCTCACCGATACATACTTTTCTTGTAGTTTGGCTGTACTATAATATTTCTTTTCCAACTTGGGATTTTAGGTGTGAGTTTCCACCTACCTTAGTGGGTTTTGTGCCGATGATGCCACATAATTAACTTTTAGTTTAGATTTATTCTTCAGCTAGTGGTTATTGGTGTGATTTTTCACCTGCGATAGTTATATTTTTGGGTTACTGTGTGCCGATTTTGGGCCGATAATGCCCCACCAATACATAATTTACTTTTAGTTTAGTTATACTATAATATTTATTGTTCAGCTTGGGATCAGGTGAGAGCTTTTCACCTATGTTTTAGTGGGTATCCACTTTGGGCCGATGATGCCTGACCAATTCATAATTTACTTTTAGTTACGAGTATACTATTTTTATTTTTCTGATGGGGATTATAGGTGTGAGTTTTCGCCTATGTTAGTGGGTATTTACTTTGGGCTGATGATGCCCTACCAATACATAATTTATTTTATAGTTTATTAACATTTACAAATATTTTTTAGCGGGTGTGTGCCCCACAGATTCATAATTTACTTTAATGGGAGGTATACTATAATATTTATTTATATTTCTGCGGGGGGTTGTAGGTGGGAGTTTTTCACCTATCCTAGGGGTACTGACTTTGAATCCGACAATGCCCTGCCGATACATAAGTTCCTTTTAATTTTGATATACTACATATATATTACCAGGGGCGACGGTTCACCTATGTTAGTATAGTGTCGTTTTGGTCTCTGTGTGTTCTTGGTTGGTGTTGTCTTTATCAAAGATGTCGTCTTGGTTGTTTTTATCTTTGTCGGTGTCATCTTGGTCTCTGTGTTGTCTTGGTTGGTGTTGTCTTTATCAAAGATGTCGTCTTGGTTGTTTTTGTTATCTTTGTCGGTGTCATCTTGGTCTCTGTGTTGTCTTTATCAAAAGATGTCGTCTTGGTTGTTTTTGTTATCTTTGTCGGTGTCATCTTGGTCTCTGTGTTGTCTTTATCAAAAGATGTCGTCTTGGTTGTTTTTGTTATCTTTGTCGGTGTCATCTTGGTCTCTGTGTTGTCTTGGTTGGTGTTGTCTTTATCAAAGATGTCGTCTTGGTTGTTTTTGTTATCTTTGTCGGTGTCATCTTGGTCTCTGTGTTGTCTTGGTTGGTGTTGTCTTTATCGATGATGTCGTCTTGGTCTCCCTGTTGTCTTGGTTGGTGTTTTTGTTTCTTTAGTGATTTTGTTGTCTTAATCAATGTTTTCATCCTTGTCGGTGTTGTCTTCGTCGGTGTTGTTGACTTTGCTGGTGTATTTGTCTTTGTCGAGGCAGTCATCTTTATCAGTGTTGTCATCTGTGTCGGTGTCTACTTAACGAATTTCAGTCCTGCATGCCCCGCTATTTTAGGTACTTATTTCTAATTTTTATGTATGTGTTACTAATTTTCTTTTTCAGCTTCCCGCATCGCTGTATATTTCGATACAATCAGCGCGGGACATTTTTTTACCTTGTTCAAGTCATTTAACGTCCTAATTAATCAATCGTATATTCTTGATTAATTATCGTTACTGAAAATGACGACAGCAATTAGTGTTTAAAAACGCCGAGCTATCGATAATATGTTGATAGAAATTTTTATTAGGATTCTTATTTCACTATTGTATCTTTTAGAGGCCCTCTCGGAGTAGAGATTTTCGATGTTTTTCAGCTCCCGCGCGTCACTATGTACATATTTCAATATAATTGGCTTGCGGTATTTTTACTTGCGTCAAGTCATTTTAACACCTTATCAGTCTTATAGGTCTGATTCATAACAGTTGCATGACAGCAAGCACGAGCTATCGATAATATGTCGATAGAAATATTGTTCATTTTCTGCATACTATTATGAAGTATTTATGTTATTACTACTCAGCACCATTACAGTTATAGTTCTTAATGCCACTCTTTAGGTAGTAATATCAAACGCTTTTGGCAGTGTACTTTCCATAAATATATCTATTCAATCTAGAATTGTTATTTTTACTTACATACGCAGTTCTGTTTGAATAAGGAGAAAGGTCACCGTTTATAGTTCGGGTTCGGGTTGATTACAAAATAAATGCAAGAAGATTCGGATAGAGAAGAATTTGGCATGTACAGTTGTCTCGTAGAATCGTCTCCTGAGGGGCTGAACGTCCCCCCGAAATCCGTTTTTCCATTGATTTTTTTTTAATCTCACCATCTTCAGCAAACAGAAGTGATGCAAATGACCCCTTTTTTCAACCAGTATATACCAGTCGCGGAACTCAGTCTTGACATTTAGGATTCTAGAACTCGAGAACCCAAAAATGACATCCAATGTTTCAACTTTTTCGAACTTGAGCTTCACTCCTCCCTAATCAAAGTGCCTCAATTTTCAAGTTGAATCAAATTGATAGGTAACCTTGAAAATCAATAAAATATCTATATTCGGTTTACTGATGAATTTATTACACGTCCCCCTCCCCTAAACTGTGAATGCCACGGTTCTCAAGATACAATGGAACTATAATACATATTAATACCAAATTTGGGAGAACCTGATGATCCACGAAACTTTCTTATCGCATTTTGTGAGAATTTTGAGCCTCGGTTTCTTTGAAGTATCTTAACAGATGCAGTTGCATTGAAACAGAATTCCGAAACTTACTGACGGGGCCAATGCCATTCCACAGGTTTGGATAGTGTGTTTCAAATTATACCTAATATTTTTATTTTTCATTAGCTTGATTTATATTCTTACAGATAGAATTAATTTCATTTTTCATTAGATTTTATATCTTCCCCTCGTATTTTGATGCTGCAAACCAAACCTTGCCGTCCATTCGTGGAATCGCTGCTTCGATACAAATTCTCTCCCTGAAAGTTTGAATCTGTCGACTTTCCCAAATAGTTACTGGAATGCGGTATGTAATTTCGATTTTCATGGGCTTTAGAAATCTGTATCTCGTCGTAGTTACTCTGTTCTGGATAATAGAATGCATTAATTTCATATTTCACCAATTTTCTTGAATCCCTCTGAATTTTAATACCTACTGAAAACTTATTTTTACGGTTTCTGATTGAAAGATCATATTTTCGAAATTCTACACAGACCTCTCAGTTGATTGTGGAACCGCTTCTTCTGTGCAAACACCGAAGACCAGCAAATTCTGATTTTTCCTAAAATTCATCGTAACCTGTTGTTATAATTTTGAGTTTCGCATGTTCAATTTGTTAGTAAATATAATACATCAAAGGTACGATTCTGTTCTTGTTTCATGTTCCTATTTCACCTTCGAAATTTGTGCTTCTTTCCACCTGCTCAGTCAGAGTCGTAATCATTTTTATTAGTTATACAAAAATTATCCCTTCTGTTCTTCTGGTTAGGGGGGGGGGGTGGATTAGTTAAGACGACTACTTCTAACAAAATCGATCCGCACACAGTTTTCGACACTTAGTATCAATGTAACAGAATTTTTAATCGTATTTCGGCACCGGCACTGGAAGGTCAGTGCCAAATTCGGACAGCGAATTCGAGCTCAGCGATAAACATTCAGGAAGAAAATGTGGTTATCCCATTTTTCCATTTTTTTTAAATTTTCGAACATTTTGAGAATTTTTCCATACTATTCAAGGCGGATTCAGAAAAACTTCCACTATAGACCATATATAAACTCTAAATCAACTGACTGATATAACCAGAGAATACAATATGGAAATGTGGGTAATGTTTATCGACTTCAATAAAGCGAACGACTCGATTTACCACGAGTAACTATGGCAGGTCCTGGCGGCACAAGGTGTACCTAGGAGAATCATAGAAATTCTCGTCCATCGATACGGTCACTCGACTGCCTCTGTTAAGACTGACTAATGGGTGAGAACCTCTCTATCAAAAGAAGGGTAAAACATGGGGACCCACTATCCCCAAACCCTTTTAATTGCGTATTGGAACAAATATTCAGGGAACTGGAATGGGAAAGCGTAGGTATAAGAATTACGGGCAAAAATTTAAACAACCTTAGGTTTGCAGGTGACATTGCACTGATAGCAAAAAATGAACACAGCCTGGTCATGAATTTATCGAAATTGAAATTTATGTCGAACAGGGAGGTACCCAATGCCAATCGGTTCAGAAAAAAAATGAGGGGGGGGGTTAACTTTCGTGGATCACCCTAGAAGCCTACTCCCCTATATCCTGCTGTTTCATCAAAAAAGTAGAATATATTACCGTTTTTACGTTTTACTAGAGTGCTTCACCCTTTCTTTTTATTTCGCTTAGACCTAAAACATCGAATTTAGTTTTTTGAAGTGCGTTCTCCAGATCGATTAGCCTTTCCTCATTAGCATGGCCCTGGCAGTTGTAATATAAAGTGTTTACATACCAGAATTCCTTTTTGTTATATTTTTTATTGGGGGGGGGGGATTCAGATGCCAAAACTTATTTTGCATTTTTTTAGCGGTGGGAAAAAGGGGGCAGAAGTTTGGTGATAGATCGTTGTGGACTGTATGCCCCACGGTGTCTACTAGCCGGTTTAGGGCAATAGTATGTTCCTCAGGTCCGTGATTTTCATTTTGATTTATTCCGTCCCTTCCAGATTTCTGTTTTTTATTGCTTACCTTGTTAGTGGAGTTCGCATTAGGTGGCGACTTACTTACAAGCTAACGTCCGCCGGATGCTCCCGCGTTTCCACCCCGCGCTCCATTTGGCAAATTCACTCGAGCCAGGTGGTTCCGAATTGAGCCAATGGTGCTGTTCTGCGCCCTGTTGAGCCCTTTGCTGATCAGGTTGGCTTTCCCGCTACTCGAGTTGTTGATTAATCTCTTAAGCCTATTGGGTCTTGGTTTTTTTTCTGGTATGTTAGGGGCCCTTATTTTGGAAAAGTCTTGTAGCATCCCCTATTTCCCTCCGGTCACTGATGCGATACTCGAAAGGGTAGTTTCCGGGGCGGGGGGTGTGGTGTCATAGGGGCCACTTTGGCATGCGTGCATCGTCATACGTCCCTCCACACCAAGCCTGAAAATCCCCTAGGATTGTGCGATAATACGAAAAAATGAGCCAAGTTGTCAGTTCATAGGGAAATTTTGACCCGACGCTTAAGAGGAGTCAAGTTTAACATGTAATTATTTATATCAGGGCTTCGGGTCTAGTAGGAATTGAATGCTGCAAAAATAGCTAGAAATACAAATCTCACTCAAATCTGTTCCAAAGGGTTCTAATCAAGCACTTCTTGGGACCCTCTATCTGTTCATAGCGAGACCCAAAAATGGAGAAACGAGTGTAAAAAATAATGTTTGATACAGGAGTCGATTTTTCAGGTTTTCGAAGTCACTGATTTCAATTTTGAGGATGATTTTTGATTTAGACCCCCTGGAGTGCTATGGAAGTGGGTTTGGTTTTCTTTCTGGTTTTTCAGTTGTCTACCGTTGTTTGAAATATCTTATTTTCGCCTGTCCGCGGAAATGGAGAGCGGGTGCACGGCTTTTTTCAGTTTTCTACCCTTATTGCATTTCAGCCTCGCAAAATGAACAGTGTTATTTACAATGCCGCGAGCCAGAAGATCTAATCTTCCACAACAGCTCAATTTGCTTGAAAACGACACTCTTTAGGACATGACAATCGCTGAAGCAATTGTTTCTGCATCTCCAAATCAGATACGTACATTATTTGCTATAATTATTTTGACGTCGAATCCACAAGAACTGGGGAACAAGTACAAGGATGACATGTCAGAAGATATTTTACATCGAATTCGTGTCAGTTCAGGGAATGTGGATCTCGAGGTGCATGAGGAGATTCATAACCATGAAGGCCTTGCTTTTAATCGAAGACATGTGTTACCTCGTGTCCGGCAGTTTGTTAGTCAAGTTATATGAGTGTTTGTTTGTCTGCGTGTGTTTGTTCGTGGTTGGCGGCTGAACCGTAAGAGCTGGGGGGCTCGTACTTTCTGGATGTGTTCGTCTGAACTCTGGGAAGGTTTCAGGTTTAATAAATTTCGATACCCTTATTGGAAGGGAGTTTCATTGTGAAACATACACTTGTGCGAATAATTTGAGATCACGCCCACTTGAAAGGATTAATCTTACCGATTCTACAGTGGGGGTGGGGTCTCACTTTTCGAATAACCCTCGTAATAAAGAAAACGGATTTGCGAGAGTATATTCAAACTGAATTACAACCGAGTTTATCGAATTTACGCTGCGCTCGCTAATACCGCGAAATCATAGAATATGCGATTGAGAATTTGAATATTACGAAATTTGCCCCTCCGTGTCGAAACGCAAGATCTTGTTTTTATTAGCGACATTCTCTCTCGGTTGTTTTATTTATACAAACACCGGCGCTCATAAAGAGTTATCCGCAAACAAAATTCGATATCGCTCGAATCATCCCGGCAAACACGAGTCTGATGAAGGGTCTCAATTTCGACTCGCTGATGTTCCGAAATATACACGCAATCTACCCAGAGCAGTATAATCATCCTGGCTTGGGAACTATGAAAGCTGTTCAAACTCGATTTATAAATCACTTAAAAGGGGAGAGAGAGAGCGCGCGCGAGAGAGAGCACCTATACGAAAATAATTTTGCTGCATAAGCCCGGTCGCGATTGCCGCGAGTAGGCACTATCTTCAGCGCGTACTCAGCTGGAAAATACAAGAGTCGTCATCGAAGGTATCGGCTTTGAAAATGGCTAATCTCCGCATCTGTAGCCAACAGTTTGCCTCTTTTACGCTGTTCACTTGTTTTCGAATTGTGCTGCGATTACTCTCAAAGAGTAGATTCTTTTCAAGTGCCGGATACAGCCGCGTAATGAGGCGAGCAATTATTGTTGTCGACTTTTTCAGCGAGGACCGATGAAGGGGCTTAGGTTGATTCTGTGTTGTCATCAGCGGTGCAGCATCCGAAAGTATTTATGAGTTGATACACAATTTGAGGTGAAGTGGATCACGTGAGCAGTGTATTGGGTGTTCCGTTTTAGGCGCACTAATCTGAAAATTGTAGTCGAGCAACTTAAGTCACCAATATGTATGGAGGTTTGCCGGCCCTCACAATTGATGGGGTAACAGATCTATTGAAATTATAATTTCGGCTCACCGATCAGATAAAGTCGGAGTATTTCTAATTTAAAAATACAAATAAATAAATAAATAATTAATAAAACGACAAATAATAATGCGCGGATTGATGTAAAATATTGAAATAGCCCATAGTTGCATTAGTTTTTCATCACTAATTGTCATTTTACTTTTGTCATAATTAAAATTTAAAATTATCTGAAAATTTTACGGATCGGATCATTAAAAATTGATTCGGATTACGAAACACGCCGGCCCGTTCATACAAATCGATTCTAAAAGCTGTAGATGTTTAAATTTAGTATTTATTTATCTTAGTACAGGCGATAAAGGCACTTAAAACATCGAACCTCGCATTTTGAGGAGAGGGGAAGCTGGAATTTGTCGAAATGTCTCAGGTAAGGTGTCCGAACTACCATACTAAAAGTCCAGACCCCCACCTTCGCCGCTAACGGAACTGTGGCACGTTCTTGCCCCCCAAATTTAGTTTTTCTTCAATATCTAGAGTTTTATTAAGCCTAGAGAAAAACTTTTCAAAGAAAAAATGTTTTTCGTGAAATTTTCTATATGATAGTGTATTTTAAAGCCCGCCTAGCTCCAACCGTTAGCCTACAGAGTTCATTTAAGTTATGAATTATGAAGTATTTTGCGAATTGTTCGCAGTTGTGACGCCTACATAGGTAGAAAACACATTCGGCACTCATTCTTACTATACAGAATAGTATCATTGTTTGCTGAATACATGACATCAAGGTAGTCGACTAGCATACTTCCACTGTAGTCTCCTCAAATCGGTGTTCCACATGAATTATTCGAAAACCGATTAGTACATTGTACAAATAATTTCCACAAGCTGATATGATCCACAGTGTCGAATACCTTCTGGAAATCTACGAACAAGAGATGGACTTTTAAATTATATCCTTTCGATTTTTCTATTATTTGTTTCACTGTTTGCATATGGTCCATTGTAGAAAATCCTCTTCTAAACCCAGCTTGAAGGGGGGATTGATTGCTGTCTAATTGATTATATAACCGATTTCCCCAGCAGCGCCCAAATTCATTTTTTAGAAAGTATGGAAAGGGGCAGCACTAATGAGAATTTGTACAGCACTAACATAGCACTAACGATCCTGAAATTTTGAACTTCGAATTTGAAATGGGCGCTGCTAGGGAAACGGACCCTATCAACGCCGGGGTCCGAGAGCAGGATGAAGACTCAGACGTCGTTCTTACGGACTCGGAGGACAAAGTGAACGACGACATTGTTGACTCGGATGACGACGACAACTGTAGCATGTAACTGTATAATTAAATATCTTTCTGCCTTTCTCTCTCTCTCTTTTTGTTTTTTTGCTCTCGTACATGAATTATTCTCTAGTGTTGCAAAAATTGTTTTTAATGAAATCTCTTTTCACTTTGCATTACATTCCTTTTGGAGTATAAACTTTCTAAAAAATATTAATTTGACTAGGTACTTGGATGAAATTTTACAAGTCAACATTCAAAGAGGCTGTTCTGTAGTTAGAATGAGTGATGAGAGTATGTTCTATGTATTCGGGCATCTATAACTACAAAAAATTCGCGAAAAACAGAAAACTCGATAATTGATAACTTAAATTAATTTTGTAGACTAACGGTTGGAGGTAGGCGGGCTTTCAAATAAACTGTCCTGTAGGAAATTTTACGAGGAATATTTTTTGTTTGAACAATTTTTCTCGAGGGCTGATAGAACTCTATATATTGGAGAAAAACGAAATTTGGGGAGCACGAACGTGCCACAGTTCCGTTAGCTGCGCAGGTGGGGTCTGGACTTTTAGTATGTTAGTTCGGATACCTTACCTGAGACATTTCGACAAATTCCAGCTTCCCCCCCCCCTCCAAATGCGAGGTTCGATGTTATTATCGCCTGTACTATTTATTTATGTATTATGAGTGTTGTGTTACATCTCCTTTAATGTATAGCAATGCTTCACATAGAATGATGTACACTTATATCCCAATTTCGAGCAAACGCCTCACCATCTGCCCCCCACTTTGTTCGGTTACATGTTTCCCTTTGCCATGTTATCCTTTTTTATTTTACCAATTCATCCCTCCACCTGGTTGGGTGCCTCTCCCTTCCCCGCATTCCATCATACTCGTATGGCATCCAGTCCAAGTTTATTTTCCCCTCTGTTTGACTATACGCAATATGTCCGGCGTATCTCCATTTTATCATCTTTATAATTTTCCCGATATCTATTCCCTCTGTTTTCCTTCTTATTTCTTTATTTTGTCCTTTCTGTGAATTTCGCATATGTTTCTTTCCATTTCTCTTTGTGTTTTCTGAACGCTTTCGAGCTGTTTACTATAGTCAAAGCCCCCAAGTTCGTGCGCCATAACTGAGGACTGGGAGTGTTGCTGTTCCCAATATCTTGATTTTTTGTTTCATTTGTAAATGTTCTTTGTAAATCTTTTTTAGTGCCCAAAAATTTTTCCAGTTGTTTTTATTCTTCTTGTCACGTCTTTCCCAATTCAATTTTCAAAAGAAATTGACTGCCCAAGATAGATCACTTCGTTAACTACTTCAATTGGTTTTTTATTTATCGTCATACTTCCCCCTTTGTTCCGTTCCTAATATTTTTATATTCCCGCTTTTTTACTTTCATTTGTTAATCTTGTGTCATTTATTCCAATTCTTTCACATCTCTTGTAATTAACACCACGTCATCTGCAAAATGTAAATTATTTAATCTGTTTCCGTTTACAAAAATACCTTTATCCTCACATTTTAATTGTCTAAATGTCTTTTCCAGAGCACAGTTATATAAGTTCGGTGACATCGGATTCCCCTGACGTACCCACAATCTTGAATTCCTTCTCTTTCTTGTCCATCCATATGTATGCTTTTTTGCTTGGTTATAAAGCTTTTCCATTATTTTTATAGTACTTTTCTTCATGTCTTGTTCCTCCATTGCTTGCCACAGATATCGTGTTCGTTTAGAGTCAAATGCTTTGTTAAAATCGGTAAACATCATTTTGGTGTAAGGGGATGATAGGGATGAAATTTAAAATAAATAGTTCTAAATTCGAATCGATTCAACATCAATATTTAAATATTTTCGCAGGAAGCTCATCTGCCACTTACCGTTAAGATTTCCTTGCTACAATTAACATAATTTCTTGAAGTGCGAATGTAGTTACCAAAAAGTTTCTGTAATTAGCCCAAAGTCTACCAATTTTAGAACAGGCAGTAGTACAAAATTATTTTGCTTTACTACTAACAGAAGATGACATTTGAGGTGACGCTCTCCTCGCGAATGTACATGTTTGAATGAATCGTCTAATTATCTGCCTAGTCTGTTTCTGCGTACAACGATGCCAGCGTCTAACAAATGTCTTTTGTCTCCGACATATCTGTGCTTGCTGTCTTTTCCGAACCTCGTTCTTCTTTGTACTCCTGTTATTATTCTCATGACTTACCCTCCTTTTTCTCCCAGGTAAAACATACGATTAGTTTAGTTCAGTTATATAGTTGAGTCACAGTTTATGTTTAGCATTCACAAGGACTCGTTTTTTCTATCGGCGCACTTTTTCTACTCGCTCTCGTTTTTTGATTTAGAATGCCGTCGCTCCAGTCCGCACTAAATAAGCAATAAACTAATGGCACATACACTTGATTTCTAAAACCATGAATGGTAAAAAGTTGGTAAAACAATTTGGGACAACTGCAAAAGGTACCATCGACAAGCACTTTTTCACATCGCGATAGAAATTAAAAATTTTCTGCCGAATCATAACATCTGCCAGGTCAGCTGGGTGATTATGCTCCAACTTCTGCTCTACAGGTTCACCATCACAATTTATTTTTATAAATGTCACACACTTTTTTTTTAAAAATACAGCAACACTTTTCAATATCGTTTGCCTAAAAATTTGTGGAAGCCAAATTTAAAATTTTCATTAACTTTTAATGGTTTACCTTTTTCACTGTAAATTTTGATGTGACCAATTTTGCCCTTCAAACAGAACTAAATGTTCTTCTCACAGATACTAATGAATAGGGAAGTCGAATATGATGTTATCTTTTCAAAAGACCCGGTTTTCATGTCAAAGCATGTATCTGGTAGGTATTAATTGCAGTGGCCACTATTTGGACTACTTTTTTTTTTTTTCTTTTTTACGTTAGCGGCCACAATTTGAACATCTCATTCCATTCTATTGGCCGCAATTCATACATTGTTTTTTTACCCCCCTCCCTTGGCTTTGGGACGCAACTCGGATCCTGCCCAATAGATAGCTTGTCGAATAGTAATCGACTCCAATGAAACTAATATTTTGCTACGCTATATTTTTAATAGAAAATATATCTACAAAAAACCAAGAATTAAATTCATCGATTCTGAACGGTTACATGTATAGGAAACAATGGAGAAGTTGGTTGGGAAAAGCAAAAATGATTTCTCCAAAAAATGTGTTGTTGAAGTGTAGGTAGAAAATATCAGTACCATTGGATTTGATTACTGTTCGGCAAACTATCTCTCCTGGTAAACCACCAACAGCTGATCCTCCGCCAATTAAAAACCATCCAACTGACTGCCTCTCCCCCCCCCCCATAAATGATAAATTGCATTTTTCTGGCTGTATTTTCAACTGAAACCCTTGACAGTGGATTTATGTCCTGTCAGTGTATTTTTCTCACTTTAACTCAGCTGTAGAAAAATAAAGCCGAAACTAGTCAGATGCTTGGTAATTTTCATAGGCTGAAAACTGATACGTTTTCGAAAATTTCTAAATCAAAGACTAATATGAAAAATGGACTAATAATAATTTATAAATTGCGCAATTATTTTCAATCGAAAATATAATACGTAGATAGTCGATAACATTTGGAAGAAATAACTGGGATTTTTCAGAAGAAATTTATCAAACATTTTTCATTTACAGTAGAACGTCGATTATCCGGAAGTCAATCATCCGTAACGTCAATTCACCGGAATAGCCAAAGGAAAAAAAATTATAATTGGGGCCCGGATTTTTAGGCAAAACCTCTTTTTCTTCTCTCTCGTTCTAGTCTAACCTATTCAGTCTATTAAAGTTTTCTGGACAAATCAGGAAACTTTGAAACCAATGAGCTAATTTTTTGGACTATTTTCCTTCAAAATGTGTTTTCCTCTATAAAATAAGCACATGTTTCGGTTATCCGGAAAAACCATTATCCGGAAGGCTTCTGGTCCCAATTAGTCCGAATAATCGACGTTCTACTGTATTTATCTTATTTTTTCTTGGGGGGGGGGGGAAGGTTGCAGTACCGCGTCTGAGTTCTATAAATACTGAGACAATCCAGTCTTTTCCATTTTTCAGAGGACAGGCCGGTTAACAAAGTTCAGCACAGTGGCGTACTCAGAAGGGAGGAGGCAGAGTCGCAATGTTTTTGATCAGCATCAAATCACGGATCCCAAATTTTCTGATCCAGATCATATTTTGATCCGAACATCATCGGATCTGCACGTCACTGATATATGCTATTCAAAAAAGGCCGCGGAATTTCAGATACACCGGCATAAACAACCTGTCTAGCTTGATAACACCAGTCACATTGTGAGTAGGTCCCAAGACACTCCATGAGCCAGGCCCTGCATTTATTACGCCTTACACGACAGATATTACGTTCCCAATTAATTTGAAAAATGACCCCCTCCCCCTTTGCGCAAACTCGAAACATTATTACGTATAACCGTAAAATAAAAAAGTGATCACCTAGCTCGTTGTAGATCGGTATCTTGTTTGCATCACGCGACATCCCTCGTACAGCTCGATTAACTAACTCACTCCTTCGGTTCGAACTTCGAGCTTGTAAATCAGTTGACCTATTTTGATTCGGTGTACATTCGTCGCCTTTCCGCATTCCACCCTCGTGATGCTAATTGTTATTAGTAGTGGCACTGGAGCCGGGAAGGCAGGGTACCGTTTTTACCCTACTCGTAAAGCTAGAGGGTAATACTATCATCTTTCTCCCTGTTTCAACCGAACCAATTTTACGAACGAGGCTCTCTTATACAAAATTTTTGTCTATGATCGAGCAAATGCGCTGGTGACCCATCATCTCTCGAATCGAGGAAAGAGAAGTGACTTATTTTCCGCTGAAAAGACTGAAATTACCATCACAGCTTCGGCAGGTTGTAGGAAAAGGGGTACTTAGTAACATGACTGCTTTGTTAGTAAGTTGAGCTTGAACTCCACATGTCTGCAGCGGGTTGCATGGAAATTATATGTCTACAGTATGACGTGGTAGTAGTGGCGGGAAATGAGGAAACCTACAATGGATGGTGAAGGAGCTCAGCTAGAGAAACAAAGAGGCGGGCATGGAAATAAATCTGACCAAAACAAAAATTTGGAGGATGCGGCTTTTACGGGGTTAGTACCAGGAGTCTTTAAACGGGACCGCAGTAAAAGCATACGAAATAATAACAAAGGAAGGCGTGTAAAAGGCACGTGTATTCGACACTAGAAAAAACAGAGAGCTAAACGTATAAACTGTAACGAAGCCGAATACCGAAATCGAACTATATACAACTAAAACTAATGATCCAGCTTGGCCATGGAAGGAATGAAGAAATGGAGGACAACGAAAGGAAAGGACAATTGGTAAGAAGGAAAATGTGATACTGAAAAGATCATGCAACGGATGAAGGTATTTAAAATGCAGGAGACAAAAGCGTGTTTGCATCGAGTAACACAGGACGTGGTCAGGCCGGATAACTAGATGCCATATCTACTCGTACAAATGTGACCTGGAATCATGAAATGTGTCTCTCGTGCGAAAACAGGTTTTCGAGATAAACGCGTGTAAAGATTGGATGGTGGTAGTGGTGCACACGGATGTACATCGAAAGTCGACTGAAATGCGACGTTGAATTGAGGTCTTCACGAAAGTTCGTTGAAATGGAATTGATTTTTAAACTAAATCGACCGCTAACTGACGTCGATTTTGAGTCGTAATGCAGTCAAATTTCAAACTATTCCATGCTACACTCATTTTCGACTCCATTTCGCCGTCGAATTCGAGTCGAAATGCAGTCGAATTCAAAGTAATGTGTTACTTAAGTTGGACTCCATTTCGCTGTCGAATTTAAGTGAAAATGCAGTCAAATTTAAAAATCATACGTGTTTTTACTTAATATCGCCGTCGAATTCAAGTCGAAATGCAGTCGAATTTGAAGTCATGTATGCTACTTAATTTCGACTCCATTTCGCCGTCGAATCCAAGTTGACATGCAGTCGAATTTCAAAGTCATGTGTGTTACTCAATTTCTACTTAATTTCGCCGTCCATTTTGAGTCGAAATGCAGTCGAATGAAACAATACCATTTACAACCAGGGGTGGATACAGGAGGAAGGTTCGGGGATCCGACCTCCCTCCCCAATATCTGAAAACCTAACAACGCGACTTATGTATTATGTTACGTCTATAACATTTTTCAACGGCATTCATCCAAAATCGACTTCATATCGACGTCGATTTACAGTCTATACGAAAAAGCTAATCACCCGCAATCGACTGAATTTCGACATCGATGTCATACACTCAAATTCAACTCGATGTCACCGTGGATTTACAGTGCACGGAATGGCATTTACCCAGAATCGACTCAGTTTCGACGTAGATTTGAAGTGCTATGCATTTCATGTTGACCTGATTTCGGCGTCGATACACAGTCAAAGTGGGTCGATTTGTAGTTGACAACCCCGGAACTATTTCGAAGAGAAGTTGAGATCAACAATGAGTCGATTCTAAATCATGACAGAAGGTCGATTTGACGTCGTGTCGAAGTCGATTCGCGGTCAACATGGCTTAACGGAGTTGAAAGGTGGAAGAAATAATTCTTGAAACGGATTCAGCGACCCAAAAAACCCTACTATCGACGTAAAGAATTTGGAAATTGGGAAAGTTAGCGTAATTCTAGATTAGCCCCTTATGGAGCCTCAAGGATTGAAGAAGGAATTCTTATAGAAAAAATCACGATCTTTCGAATGAAATAAACCGCAGCTTCCTATCTTCATTAGTTTTTCCACAAATTGCATTTAAAAATTACGTCAAAAGTTTAAAATCATCTGTTTACATAGCGTTGTGTGAAACGGGTCTACAGGAATGACAGAGAACAAGAATTTGAAACGCAGTTGTCATAGCAACGCGTAAACGCACCACCATAGATGTACACGCTATGTACATCTGTGCGCACCATTACCACCACCCCAACCTTAAAACCTGTTTTCGCATGAGAGGCACATTTCATGATTCCAGGTCCCGTATTATAGTTGTAGAGAATTCTGAAATTGAGAGAAATTCGAGTTACTGGAAACTAGCCCCATGGAGTCTGAAGGAAATAACCAAGGAAGTGAATTCAGCGACACTTAAAATCCATATCTGAGAAAGGAAATAATTTTCAGGCTTATATGAAGAGGCTTCCCTAGCGACTGAAGCTCAAATTCCAAAAATCAATGTTAATTCCAATGAAAACTTCTTCCCTCTTGGAACACGGATTAACATTTTCTAATTTTGCTCAAACTTTGCAGAAAATTTTCTTTGTATATTAAGATCCGATCTGGGGGAAGGCGGCTTATTAAAGAAATCGAACTCGAAAATGAAAACTATTCTAGTGTACTCATGAAGGAGGATATTTTAGCACTGTAGATAGAAAAAAGGGTACGTTCAAGTAAAAATATCTATACGTGTATGTAAATAAGTACACATTAGCTATCATGTACCGAGTTAGGTCTAGGTATCTATCAAAGGCTGTGGCCGTAAGGCTGCGGCTTCATAAATTTTATCATGATCTGATCAAAATTAAAGAAACTATAATTCGGAATGTAGTGGATTCCCGAGTCATTTTCATCCGTAAAAATTTTCCTCAAATACTACCACACTACCCGACCACAATTTTTCCGGAGTCTAAATCCTGTATCATAATTAGCCCTATACAGGGGTGTCATAATAGCCCTCCACTTTAGTAACTTGTATATTATTCATTTGAAAATATGGATTTCAAATACAAAATAGTATTCGGAGTTTGCAAAATCGGTGCATACTTTCAGATTGATAGGAAAGTATTTACAGGCCAACACGGCCCAAACTGACAAAAAGAAAATAATTGACAAGAAAAAGTTAATTTAGGTTTTGATTCTCAACTTTTTTTTCTGTACTATGCACATTAGTATTGTTGCACACTTCATATTTGCGTTTTTTCTTTGTTTTTTTAGGTATCTCACTCTGGCCGTATTTTGCTGACTGTATCACTAATGCCTTACCTTATCCTATGCGAACTTCTTCAGACGCCATATCTGATACCGGACGTTATAGCAGTCGCAATTTGTAAAGCGCGATTCTCCTCTACAGGTGAGTGGTAGTTTGCGGTTGCTTTCCCCACGGTTTTGTTTCATTAGAGTTTTACTTCTCTATGCCGAAGAGTGTGCAGCCACAGTTCACTTACTAGTTACGTGTTTCACGACGTTTAGTAAGCTGTGCACGACATGCGCACGCACGGTATCAGTGTTTCTGATCCGGTGGTAACACACCTTGCGAGACTAATGCCTTGTTCAGTCGAACTGCCGGGGGTTTCAGAACGCGCTATGTTTCCACCTCGACTGATCCTGTTAGTTTCCTGGTGTTTGGTGGGACTCGAACCAGAGATGCAAGGATTGCGAAGCAGGCACGGTACCACTTGACTCTATAGTGACTATCTTTGGCATATATCTCTGGTTTTCGGTTCAGGTCTTGTGTGATGTAGCAGTCCAGGTATTTGAATTCTTTGACGCGTTCTAGATTTTCACCTCTGATATGGATGTAAATATTTCCATAGGGTTCTCTACTGATGATCATGAATTTTGTCTTTTGAATATTAAACTTCGTCCTCGGAACTGAGGGAACTGTAATGGGTTACCACTGGCAGGCTTCTATCAGTGGGTAGCAGCACCAAGTTGGCATTACCATGCTGCAGTTCCAACTCCCTTCTTGTGGTACGACCTGTTAAGCCAAGCAACCTAGTTGGGAGGCGAGCAAGCTAAAGTGAGCAAATGGTCTTCCACCCCATTTGCAATAGAACATCCAGTTAACTCAGCGATAGTCATCAACCTAACCAACCACAGTTTAAAGTGATAGAGCCATTGTTAAAATCCATAAACAGAGCAATAGTCGAAAAAACAAAACAAATCTCGCCCAGTCGACCAAGGGTGAGTGAACCCGAGCGCTGATATGCAACTTCGATGTATGGGCAGAAAGATCTCACGGAGAGCTGAACTTCTACCTGAACCAAGTCCTGAACGGCCACGGGTGCTTCGGCACGTACCTACATCGGATCACGATAGCGCCTAGTCCGGTGTGCACGCACTGTAATCGAGGGGTGGAGGATACACCCTGGCACACCCTTTTCAAGTGTGAGGTCTGGGAGCAGGAGAGGCGCGAAACGATAACAGTGATCAATCCCGGCGGCGGAAACACGAGCGACAGCGACGGCGTGATGAGCCTTCTCGTGCCGGACACTTTGGTTCCATAAATGTCGAAGAGCGGAAGCGGATGGAACCGGATGTTAGCCTTTGTCTCGACCATCATGAAAAAGATGCAGACAGATTGGTCGAGAGAGGGCTCATGGAAAAAGCTCGGCCCACACCATCGAACACAACTCTGTATCATCCTAGAAGAGCTGTTGCGGACCCCCCGGCAGGGTTCACCTGCGTGATCTCCTTTGCTCTTTTGCTCTCTATGCTTCTAAATGTGGGTGAAGAGTTACTGTACGTCACGTCCGTTGCATGTTTTCGCGTTCGTGTTCGTTTCACTTTTTTCACGTTACAGAACTATCTATCCTGAACCAGCATAACCTTTGGTTGTTAGCCGAGAAGACGGACGCAGCCGGTCACGAACCCGAGTGAATCGTGCAGCATCGCCGCGCCGCCCTCCCCCCTCCGTTTGAGTTCTCCAGCGGCAATTCTTTTTTCGTGTTCTTGCCAGAGGTGTGACACGTCAAAGAATGGTACCGTGTACACCATCGACCGTTCGGTACATCGGCTAGCCGGGGCCGGGCTTCTAATTTATCACATTCGCAAACACAATATGTACGCACGGTTACCGTAGTAAATTCTCCGGCCTATGATTGCCTATAAAACGTTCCGGGCGAATGTTAATTACCATGCTGGTGCGTGTTTTTGGGCACCGAACTACAAAGTACATTGACAATCGGCGCCCGTCGTTTAATGAGGTTTTGTAACGAATCGTTACACCCTCGTGTAATTCGCGTATCCGTGCGGCGCGGGTGAAACGGTGTACGGTACAGCCGTGTATGATAAAAATTACACCGACGAAAACGAATTTCGGGGAGGGGGCCTTTGAGCGGCAAGGGGTCACCCCTGCCCTCCCGTTCGTCGCCGAAACGACGTGGATTAAAAGGCTGTCGAACGGAAAAACAAATACGAGGCCCGACTGTTTCGACGCGAAACGCCGCCTCGCTTTGTTTACGTATCGAATTCGGAATTTCCCGGTTTTCCTTTCATCTGGGCACCGAGTTTTCGCCCCCGCCGCTATTATTTTAATCAGCGAGCGCCCGTGCGCCGAATGGCAATTGATTTTTCATAATTGAGTAATGAAAGTGGGACACCGGCTAGTGTGGCCGACACTGGCTCTCGCGCCGTCAATTTTGGTCAGTTTTGGAGCATGTTCTGCTCGGGCTGCTTTTCGGTCCATTTGGATAAGTTTTGGCCAATTTTTATCAAATTCAGTTAGATTTTTGGTTACTAGAGTGGTTCCAAAAAGGTTTTTTTTTCTCTCTCAAAAAGTTGCGCGTATTAGGGTTTGATCTGTTCGAGTCAGGGATGAGAAATCAACCGGAAGCCGAAGCCAGACCCGGTAGTCAGCCGTCTTTAAGCAAAATTTTGGGAAGCCAGAAGCCGGGAAGCAGAAATAGTTAAAAGCTGGTAGCCGGTAGAGAAGTCAATTGATTTTTGGCTTCTTAAAGGGCTTCTTGCGATTTGTGACTTCGACTTTTTGTCATGTCGGATAATATTTATGATCTGTTTCCAATGAGCTATCAGCCTATCACACTCGCACTGTACTATACTAAGTATTTACTAGTACATTATTCTGAAGTCTGAAATGGTACCGTATATAGTCATAATATAGGCACTTTATCTTCAAAACACTCTCTTATAAAATTACTATTTTAACGAAGACTTGATAGCCAGTAGCCGGAAGCCGTTAAAAATGGTATCCGGAAGTTTTTAATTTTGGAATAGGTCGAAAGTCGGAAGCTTCATAAATTTGGGATAGCCGGAAGCTAGAAGAGAAGCTTTTTCAATCGGGTTCTCATCCTTGGTTCTAGTAGGTGTAGAGATGCCCCTGCAGAAATGTTATTAAATTGAAGAAGATCTAGGGGTGGCGCAATTGGTGAAGTTTAATATGGAATTTACCTGAAGAAAAATTCTGATTTTACTTTTAGAAAAGATCCTACAAAATGATTTGGACCAGTATTATTGGTTTGATTGAAACAAATTGTACTCACTAGTGCACGAATTGAGTGCCTACTCACACTTTTATGAAGGAAAAGTTTTCAGGATCACTACTCCCGTCTTGAATCCTGGTAAAACATGAACTTTATTCATCATTATAGTCCATAGCAAGGACGTAAAAATACATAAAAATGTATAAAAATCGGTTTTCATGATTCCTCTGTGCGCCTGTCTCTCCTTCAGCTCCTTGTATCCTGTCCCTTTATTTGTCTTATGTGTCGTGTAGTCATTTATGTCAATCAGGCCGTTTACTAATTACAGGGTATTTCAATGAAATTTAAAGAAACTTTGTCACGCAACATGGCCTTTCTTGGAGAGAGGAAGGCAAATTTCATTTATTCTCTGAATGGCGTACAACTTGGTCACCCATGATTACCCTTATGCTTCAGGGAATTATTTTCATTCAAAAAATTGTAGGACTAAAAGAAAAGTTTTCATTTTTAGTGAAGAGTTAGAGAAATAAGGATCGGGCAAATTATTTTTTCGAATTGAAATTAATTTTATAAATATCAGTCATCTTTCCACCTTCGTTGATCCTTCTGATGAAACGTTAGTCTGTATAAGGATATTATCAACTCTTATATCCTGTTATGTCA
This sequence comes from Acanthococcus lagerstroemiae, assembly GCA_031841125.1. NCBI lineage: Eukaryota > Metazoa > Arthropoda > Insecta > Hemiptera > Eriococcidae > Acanthococcus > Acanthococcus lagerstroemiae. The sequence continues at coordinate 29,860,890 of CM063112.1, read as the reverse complement.
AAGTATGTTGGCATTATGTATCATTTTGTCTTCCCTTATATTATGTCTGATTATGCAATCTTTATATGGACGGTTCCGAGTTTAGTCCCGTTGACCTTTTTTAACCGAGTTTAGTACCGCACAGTTTTGTAAGCCTGTTAGCGTTATCCATAAGACACTATACGAGGAGGTAGGCTCACCCAGTCTTCCAAAAATAGAATTTTGTAGGGAACACCATATGTCTTCAGGTTATGGGCCCAGTATATTCACAACAAACGAAATATCAGATCGAGTAACCCCAGCAAGATAGAGTAAACTCCCAACTGCTTCCCTGTTTGATTTTGTATTGTTTATTAAATGCACCATGTGAGAACATGTCAGCTATAAAACATTCCATTCAATTTTAAATAGAACGATTCGCACATATTTGTAGTTCTAGTTATGTTCGCGCTGTACTCTGCCTACATACTCGGAGGGAAGCTACAATCATCTGCGATATAATACTCGAACATGTAATCGCAGAATTTCTGGATCTGGGTGCTCTGCAGATGAATGGCCATTAGGTTGTCTATAAAGCAATCCTATACCTATTTACCGTGGATCAAGGCTGTGCACTTTACCTTTTGTGAAACAGACTATGAAGTATGTAGATGAAAGAATAGCCTACTACCTACTCGCAAGCGCCTATAAAGTCACAGGACTGAACTGGACTACTTGTATAGACAAACTCGACCACTTATATAGACAAACTCGACCACTTATGCGGACTTAACTCGGCTATTTGTGTGGACTAAACCCAGAATCACTCCCAGGATAAACTCGACTGTGACATTACCCTTTCAGGACTAAATTCAGATGCAGCCCTTTATACAATCTTACCAGGGATGGGACTGGAGGGAAGAGCCCACTAGTTTTTCTAATTTGGCTAACTAGTATACTCCCCTAAATGTGCTTATAATGCTAACTTGTAAATTTATCGCTACCCTTTTTTCCTTAAGGCTGTCTCCAGCAAATGTATCTATTCCCGGGCCGGAGTGACCCACCAGGCAGCCGGGAACCTGGTGACCTGACACAAATATAGCCTGATGATAATCCGAGAATTGATTCAACATTATTTTCAATCCTCTCCAGTGCTTGTTTATGACTCTTCAAAACTCTTTAAGGCTCTTGCTCTATTTTAGGTTTTTAGAGATTCTTCAAGATATATTTAAGAATCTTCATAGATCTTACAGATTCAGTCAACACTATCCCCAGAGCCTGGAAACTCTTTGAAGATTTTTTAGATTCTTTGACATTTTCTATACTTCTTTTAGTATTGCTAAGATATTTTTTCATCGCTATGTCACCTATTTAAGACTCTTTTAGATTCATTTCAGCATTTTTACATCCATGAGGATGGAGTTAGAACTATCTGAGACTCTTTTAGGAATCTTAGGTCTTTTTTAAAACTTTTGAAGACTTCTACGCATGTTTTAATCATTTCTAAGGGTCTTTGAGGTTCGCTTCAAGACTATTCCTTATCTGAAAGAGTCTGGAAAAGGCTCGGTAAATCGTAAAATGGTAATTTTAAACAAGTTGAAAAAATCTGTTTAAATAACCTCTAATAATTTTGGACGACTTTCGAAAAATAAAGTAGGTATTGATAGAATTTTAGAAATGTATGAGGATAACCCCCCCCCCCCCTCCTCTAAAGATGGAAAACAAGTTAAAAATACCCATTTTACAACTCATCTCAGCGAGTATCAAGGGGTTTTGTAAAAGTCTAAAAGTCTAAAAGAGTCTGAAAAAGTCTATATGGAGGGTAAATGATAATCTTAAATCCGAAAAAGTTTTAGAAATAATCTTGGACGATTTGGGAAAATTCTTTGTAGAGTAAAATAGTTTGAAGAATTTTAAGGAAGTATGGGAATATACACCCTTATACTCACTCTCCTCCGAAAAAAAATTGAAAATAGGTGCTCAAGACTAAATAAAAACATTGGAATTAGTTATGGCTCATGGATGCCTAGTTCACGTTTCAATTTTCGGCTCTTCTGCAAATTTTTATCGCTTGGATCAGACCAACAGTCCTACCTCTTGCAAATACAAAAGCTTTTAACAATCGCGAACACTTCTACATGTGTCCATATTCACCCCTTTAACGATGAGATGAAGAAAAACATATATGCAGAAGTATTTACGTTACTCGTAGTACATACTTATGTTTTCTTACTTGCATGAGCAACGTAACTACTTCTGCAGGTAATTCCCAGTTCAATGATTGAAGAAAACCAAACTTTGCGATTTAGGGTCAACAATAGGAAACAGGGATTTGCCCATGGGAAATAACAATGAATTCTGAGAAGTGTTACTGTTCCTTAATAGCACAATTTTATATCTTATGCGCAGTGTTGACTGTTCTTGATGTACATTCATAATCCGAGGTCTACTCTATAGGTACCCAACAAACTGTCATTGACGTAGCCAGATGGGGGGGGGCAAACAGGGGTGCATGTCCCAGTAGAAAGAGACTGAAGTTGTATGCGACATTATTAGATATTCCCAGTGGCGTAGCCAGGATTTTCCCAAATGGAGGGGAGAGGGGCAAAGTTAGATTTTTGAGCGAGAAAAAGTCTAAATTTGAGGTATTTTTAAAAATCGCCGATATTAGAGGACTATTTTATAAAAATGAAGGTAAAATTACTTCCCGAGTAAACATTTTTTGAAAAAACGTGTTTTGAAGGCAAAAATTGCTCATTTTTGCATATTTTACATTCAATTTCAAATACCTTGGGAGGGGGAGGGGGAATTTCCCCTTTGGCTACGCCACTGGATATTTCAGCTGTGAAATAATTTTAAGAAACCAATGTTTTTCGAAGATTCCACGAATTTTTGCGATTATCTCGATAAATATGTTTTCTAAAGAAAAGTTGTATAGAATCATTTTTACAGAAAATTTAACGAGAAATATTTTATGTTATTTGCATTTTGGTCCTAAAGTGAATATTTTTTTAGATAACTACGATTTAGCTTATGAAGATCGGTTATTTAAGGGAAAAATAACAAAATCCACGTACTTCGAAACTTTCACACATTATTGCGATTATATCTCGGTAAATATGTATTTTAGAGAAAAGTTGTATGGAATCTTTTTAATAGGAAATTCAACGGAAAATATTGTATGTTATATGCATTTCGGTCGTGAAGTTGATATGTTCCGAGTTATTCGCGTTTTTTTTTTTTTTTTTTTTTTTTGTAAAATCTCAGTATTACACGTAATTTCAAGATCAAAGCGGCACGGGTTAATGACCTCAGATTGAGCTCAAGTTTTATATGTGAGTTCCTAGGTCCATTGGAACAAATTTCAGTGCAACCCTAATCAAGTGGCGAAAACTTGTAAAATAAGGGACACCCTAGGGGAATAGTGGAACCTAGAAAGGGGTTGTAAAGGAAAAATGAGGAAAATGACAATCATTATGAAGAATGTTACTTTTTCAACTACCTCCCGTAGAGAGGGAGTGAAAGGTGGTATTGGCCTGTAATTGTTTCAGCGGTGGCCTGCAAAACTGATTTTCTCGGTGATCTGTCTAGTGCTACTTTGTCCCTGCTCCATTGCTTATATTTCAGTCAGCACTTCCTTTTGCTTCCCTTGTTCGCAAACATAACAACGTACCATCTTAATTAAAGCTCAGCAACAGTTCACGCAATGTTCGACAGATCGGATTAACTCCTACGAAAAAAGAAAGGATTTAGAGATACCCCCATTACTAGAATAATGAAAAATTTTTGTACTTCCCGAAACATTCATTCGTCATTTCAAATTAATCAAAACGCCAACAAGAAGCGTTCTTTGTCCCTTTTTCATCCTTCTTACTGCATTAAAGCTGTTCTCGAAGAACCACCCGACGCTTCACGTCTCAAACTCTTTCGCTTCACTTCTCGAAATCTCCGGCAATCGACGCCGTGATTTAGCGGGAAACTTTTTCTCTTTCTTTTTTCCTTTTTCCACAGCGAGGGTATTTAAACAAAAATGTTATTGTTATGTTAATCGGTCTTTTATTTACGCCGGCAGTGAGACTTGAAAGAGGTTATTAATTACTGCTTCGGGGCGCCGTTCGACTGTGATTCCAACTCCTTTTTTACGCCTTCCACTCTCGCCGAGCCCCCCTCGTGAATCAGCATCGCTCGATGAAGGATCAACAGAATTTGCGAATGTCACAGAGCGAACGCTTAAGCGGTGGGCGGTGTGTGGCTTTTGATGTTTCCAAAAAGGCCTCGAAGCCTTTTAATATTCACCCTTCGTAGATGTTTTGACTGACTTTTTTTCTTCTCTCTTTTTCCCTTTGAACGAGCCACTCCGACAATTCGCACAGGTTTGTTGACTTTGCTTTTTGCACAGTATGCGTGTGCCATCACGCCGAGCGGTTGTAAGAAACAACCGAAATTCCGGGAATCGTTTTGAAAAGGTTGTGCACGGCCCCGTGTACCCTGGAGCTCCTCGACTGTAACCTTTTATACGCGTTATCGTCGGTACACACGCCGCTCTTGGAACAACATAAGTGCAATATGGCTGTTGACGCGTTTAGTCTTATCGTGTAAATATCGAATAATTCGAGTATATTTTACGCCATTCTACTGTGCAAGTCTCGCCACATGTTTTCGCGAATTCGAAAGGTCAAACCGGGGGTGCCTGTGCGCTGTAAAATCCACCCTCGATTTCTCGCTCCGGTTTGTAAAAATACGCCCGCGCCCAATATAACGACCCATATACCGAACGTAAAAGTAATGAAACGATGTCGCGCACAAACTCTCGAGTTACAAAATGGAAATTGTTTACAGAAGGAGAGAAGAAAAAAAACACGAGAGGATCGAAATATCACTCGGGTCCGACTAACCCCAGGGTGTCCGGTAATAAACGGGGGTTGATTGGACGAAATACGCTGGAACAAGAGAGGCTGATAGAATTGATGAAAGAGGGATATTGGAAACATAATATCTTTGGTATCGGGTGCTTGTGGAAAGACGAAGGCGGACGGCAGCACCGCAGGTAAACAAACCGACCTAACCGGCCTTTGAGCGGGACCAGAATTTAGAAGACAGCCTTTGTGTGTAATTTCGACCATTGCCTGTGTACACACGATAGACGTGCAAACAGAGAGAGCTTTGAATATTTGTACGAGGTAGTGATGGAAAATATATCGATGTACTTTTCATATCGGAAACATCGATATTACAAATCGAAATCATGAAAATGATCTAAAAAGTTCCAAAATCTCGTAAGAAACGTTCCTCAAGTCGGAATACATCGGTCAAAACTATGGCGGTTCCACGTACTCGAAAATAGCCAAAAATAGAGGAATTAGAGAAATATTCCTTTTTCTGTTGTAGTTGAGTAATTTAGAGGACAAGCTGGAAAGACGGAGTACGGGAAATCGCGGGGAGAAATTAGACAACTTCCAGCTTTCAACTGTACAGGGTGTCCGGACTTCGTTCTAGAACCCGCTAGGAAATTTTTGCATTTGCAGCAGAAGCTGTACATCGCATGGCCAGCCTGATCTAAAATACTTCCTACTGGTCACACTGATCACTCTAACACGCGTTTACAATGACGGGGTAAGCGCACGGAACACTCACACATAACACATGCAAGTCAACTTTAAAGCTTAATTACAGCTTTTATGTTTCAGTTATTGAAAATCTGATACCAAAAGGTTCTTCTTCGATTCAGTATTTATATTTTGTGCAAATTTCACCTTGTAATATTCAGCACAGGCTGAGAACATTGGCAACATAAAAATGCAACTTGCGTTTATAATATAGATGCAACTTGCATTTATAATATAGATGGAGATAGATAGATAAACTGTGCGTTTTCAAAGCGATCTAGCTACTGTTTTCGTGCGTTTGTATTAGTGTGACATTAAAAGTTCTTAGTACGTGTTTTCGTACGCTTTTTGGTGCGAATTATGTTACAGTATTTCATAAAAAGGATCTGCTTCAATCAAGAGAATTTTAGGTCCTTCTTCTGTCAGTCTTGTGTAAATATGGTACAAGTTGATTCTTCATTAAACTATCAATAACTATTGATAAGCCTGTCGTCCCTATTGGTTGTTATTGATAGTCCCCTTATCGATAGTTTTGCCATCCCTAAGGAACTCACCCTGGGCGATTGGGTGTCCCCGAATATGTCACACGTCTTTTTTTCTTCTTTTTTCCCCCTCATCAATCCACACTCCCAAATACTTGACCTAATGTTGCCTAGTTCTCTTGATACATCTACCACAGAATATCCCTACACAGATTAGGATGGCGAAGCTTGAGGGAGGCTTTTGCCCACAATCTGGGCCTACTGTAATCAACCGTGTATTATTAATGCAATAAAAAAAAAAGATAGAGTTTAATCCTCGACCCGTCAATATATTTCACCCCACTATCTTTTCACAAAAAGCAATATCCTCGGTATGCCGAACGGGTACTTCTTTTTCTTCATTTATTAAAATGGCATAATTCGGCCCGGTGCGGCCCCTTGGCGGGCAAATGATTTAATACTCGTGGCGCGAAATTATATATATCAGAGAAAAATGTCCTTTCGAGGAACGAGCTGTGTATTATGAACTCTCGGGCTCGGCTACAGCATTCGTTACAGCTACCCGATTAACTGGATGTGGGGCGAGTGGATCAGAAATCGTATACAGGGAATACGTCGAGGGACTCGCAGTCGCCCAAATTAGGGTTGCGCGGATGTTTAGCATACCGGTCGCATATTTCAGATTGGCATACGTGGAATGTCATTTGGAAGACCGTGCTGTGTTTTTAAATTAGTTCGCGTAGATTTATGGGTGCACGGCGCACGGGTATACTACGTTGTACCCACGAATTCTGATAACGATGGAATTCGAATGTCGAAAAGTTGCCGCCATCTGAATTTATATGTATTATACTAACTGCACAGACAGACGTACATCAGATTTCAATACAAGATTCGTTGTCATAGAATAAAAATAACTTTCGAAAGCTTTTCAGAATAGATTTTTAAAAAGCATCTTCACCGAGGTTATCTAAAATTGTATAAATGTTTGACTAGCAGTGGCTAAATTCGTTATTCTTTTTGGTCTGTGATACAGCCTCATTATCCGAAACGAGTTTCATCCCGATTTTTTTTTTTTTCTGATAAGACAGTCAATTTACCTCGTACCACAACTTTCAAATTGGGATTAGATCATCAGAAATAAATTCAGCAATCCTTAAAACATATATGAGGCTAATTCTACAGCTGGAGGGCATTCAGTGTCTCAAGCTATTTCCGAGCTAAATTATAAATTTTTTCCAGGTTTGAAAATTTATTTTAATTAAACATCGCTTCGAATAATTTAGTCGTTAATTTTGTACAACCAAATAACGCCCACTTCCCTCTGGCAAACAACTAGGGTTTTTATTTCCATTATTTTTTGACAGTTTTTCTTCATTTGAAACGTGCTCTCTGTTCGTGGGGGGTCCAGGGTCCGGGTACCGCAGGTGCACCCCTAAAAACCGGCCCTACTCGTTTCATAATGTTTTATGTTATTCTTTTTGGTATTTTTAATATTTTTTCTGTTCTTGGTCAGTTTTGGTTGCCGCTTCTTTGATTTTGTGAATCAAACTTCTATGAATTACGTTTACTTCATCGTGGTGATTCAATTTTTGGGATGCAAAACGCAAGGGGCCTGGTCTTTTTTCAGTAAAGTTGTGGATCGCGACAAAAGGGCCCGAAAGACAACAATAGGTCAAAAGGCCTTGGATGAATCTGCATCTCCGCACCCTCAGCCAGGCCGTGTATGAACAGTCGTACAATATCTGCGAGGTTTTGCTCATTGACGTATGTATCAAATTTAGCAATTTATATAAGATTTTTAATTTCAAATTTTTATTTTATCTTAATTTTGGTCACACTTCGGTGATTTTTCTAAATTTTGAATTATAACTTATTGCCTACAGTTTTTAAGTCTTGGATATTACTCTTAGCCTTCAGTTTCGTTTCGGTGAACATTACTTATGTCTCTCGGTGAAGTTACATTCTGTGGAATTACACTCGGTGAAATTACATACATTCGGTGAAATTACCTAAACCCGAGTCCACTTTTTAGTTCATTTTCGTATTGGTCGTGATAAAGTTTCTGTGTAGGCCTACCACCTGGTTGCTTTTTGTTATTCTTGATCTTCAGTTGGACGCTTTTAGAACGTATAAAACAATTTTATGGTCTGAATGAAATTTGGAATTGTTTAGCACTTTGAAGTTTTTTGTGTGGTTATGTTTCGCCATTCTTTTCGGATTTATGTTTTTATATTTTTGTTGAGCATTTTTAGTTCCAGTTTGTCTGTGAAAGATTTCGAGTTTTTCTTCCTCAGTTCGGTCCTTCTATGCAAAAATTTCTTAGTATTTTTGCTTAGCTTAATATCTGTATTTTGAGCTTGTCTGACCAGCCCCACCTCATTGACGGAGCCTTTTACAGCTTGCTCAAGAACATTATACTTTGTTTGTATATTTTGCTCCGCTGAAAAGTTTAGGTTTTTCAGTTTGTTACTTAAATTTAGCTGTAGTTCTGCTCACACATGGTCTGCCTGGGGGTGCGGAGATGCAGATTCATCCCGGTCTTTTCGACCTATTCTGGCCTTTAGAGTCCTTTTGTCGCAATCCACAACGGCTCCTTACGTTTTGCATCCCTAGAATTGAATCGCCAGGCCGTGCCTGGTTCTGTTCTTTTATGAACGGGTACTACCATTTTTACTTTAGAATTTCTATACTTTTTTGTTATTCGTATTTAACATCTTACTGTCTTATAATCTGATGGGAATGCAAAGGTCGACAGAGTTTTTACATTGGTCACTACTCCCAAGCCACTCACTAGTAGATGATTTACCTGATTAATTACCTCGCCATTCGATGACTTCCACATCCATTTTTCCTTTTCTCTTTCTTCTTAAAAAGCTGGCTAATTTTAAATTATTCCTTATAGTTAAATCGATGACTTTATGCCCACTTTCGTTGATTGAGCCAAAGTCGAATCTAATTATTGGTATCGTGAATATCAGACCCATAGCTTTGCGTTTTAGTGGCACAGACTTGGGCACTCACTAAAATCCAAATCACCAGATTCTAAAAGTCACATTTTATAAAATGTTTCGAATGAAGGACAAAGTCCGAAACTCACTAATACGGAAATGTACCAACACCGAAAACACTGACTATTACATCAGTAAACTCAAATTTAAGTTGCAGAACATTTGGCTTGAGATCCTATGCACAAATGGAACGAAATTATCGCAGAGTGGACTCTTTGCAACTTGAAAAGGAAATGAGGCAGACCCCCAACCAAGTGACGTAGATAGTTACGTGGGGGTAATGTGGAATGGAGTAGCTGAAAACAGAAAGGCTTGGGACAAGTTGGTGAAGGCATATGCCTAAAGGTGGGCGAATTAGCTGCGAGTGTGTCGTGTTAAATCCAATGTTGTAAATAAATGAAATAAATATAATGTTTCGTAGGAGTCAAAATGTAGTCTGGTAAAATCTATGTCCACTGTCTCCATTTTTTTTTTCCAAATAGGAAGTATTGATTATTTTTAGGTTATTTTCTTGACAGAATTGCGACAGTCTGTAGCCTGTTGCATTGTTATACCCGTACTTATAAAGTCCCATATTTTTTTTCCTTTGTGAGTTTCTCCTTCCTATTTGACTGATGTAGTCCGCCATTATAATGATCTGATTTCTCCAGTTACTTTTTAAATATGCCGAGATTAGGAGGAGCCATATTCTAAGCTAAACTATTCCCCAGAAAACGGGTTTTCACTTTTTGATGGATTATGATACGCCATAATATATGATTGCACTGATAATCACACGCCCGAATGTCGCATCTAACATAGTTTATGTGTTCTAAGCAGTCGACGTTTGTATACAAAATAATACGTTTTCCGAACTAACGATGAGCTACTCCCTTCATTTTTTTCCCTTTGAGGGAAAATTACTCCTGATGTGGTATTTCTTTGAAGTTTTTCATTTCTCAACCTTGTGAGTGATAGTATAATCAACATTGTAAATCAAGATTCATTTTTCTATCTCATAAACTGGCTTCCCTAGAACATTTAGTGTGTTCCCTGAAAATTCTGATTCTTGGAAATAGCCTAGCTAGGAATCAAATCAAATTAGCCTTTATTTTAACGAAAGATATTGTTACACAGGGTTGCCGCTTTCTGGAAAACCGGGAAAAGTCAGGGAATTTGGTCAGTCAGGGAAAAGTCAGGGAATTTTCATTTAAGTCAGGGAAATTTTCTGAAAATAACAAACGAGTTCGTATTTTATCAGAGTAAACATTTTTTATCTGTTGGATGGGACTCAACTTTCTTTGAGTATTTCTAATATTGAAAAATATTACATAAATTACATCTGTACCTTCTTCTTCTCGATAGCGATTTTTTTTAAATCTGTATTGTAAAAAATTTCTATGACTCTCCTCCCTCTGGACTTTCTCGGAATCCTGTAAAAAAAGTCAGGGAAAATTGGAAAAGTTGGCCTGGAAAACCGGGAAAAGTCAGGGAAAACCAATCCTGAAAAAAGTGGCAACCCTGTTACATCATTAGCACTGGGGATCTGTTCGCCCGGCGTGCCCCGCGTACTCGACCGATCTTTAGCGAAGACATTATTATGCCATACTTACAACCTAATTTACAATGACTCCGCCCTTCCTTGTAAGTGGGATGCCACACCGCAGCAATGACCAGGCCTCTTCATGTGGTCTCCGTTCCAGTATGGGCCCACCCTTGGGCGTAGGCCTCTCCTACTCTTTTCCAGCTTTTCCTATTGCCAGTACATCTTCTCCATGCTACCCCTCCAACTGGAATTATTTCGTCTACCCACCTGATCTTTGGTCTCCCTACCTTCCTCTCTATGTCCCTCGGATACCAGAATAATACTTTGTTCTCCCATCTTCCTTCCTCCCTTCTTGCCACATGTCCCGCGTAGTCTAATTTTAATTATTTTATTATGAATCTGCAATCAGTGACTCCGCTCTTCCCCCTTACTTCCAAATTCCTCACCCTGTCTCTTAATTTGATGTTTTTCATGGATCGTTCCATGGCTATTTGTGTCCTCGCCAAACCGAGCAGCTGTTTTTCCGTAGGTGCCCACCTTTGCGCTCCATATGTCAATACTGGGGTCACACAACTTTCAAAAATCTTTTTCTTCATATTTTGCGAAAAATTACCTTTAAACACTTTCCCCAGAGCCCAGTAGCTTCCCCACGCCTTTGCCTTCCTTCTCTTCAGCTCCTTATCCAGACTTCCCCCGAATGCAATCACTTTTGTCTCAAATAGATGGCTTCTTCGCTCTTTTTTATTATTTCCCGACCCAAAATTATTTCTTTTCCCCCGGATTCATTAGTCAAAAGTACCGTCTTTTTGGCATTAATTAACAAACCAGCCTCTTTCCCCTCCAGGCGCAGTTCCTCTGCCATCCTCTGCATTTCTTCCTTGCTCTGAGCAATGAGAGCTACATCATCTGCAAAGCGCAAGTGGTTAAGCTTTGTTCCGTCCACCTTTATCCCCCTCTTTTCCCACTTCAGCTTCCTAAATATATTTTCCAAAATACAATTAAACAAATTTGGGGAAAGATGGTCGCCCTGTTTCACTCCTTTTTGAATTTTGAATTTTTCGCCCACTTTATCCGTTTTTATTCTCCCTTCCGCAGTTTCGTACAATTTCCTCAGAATTGTTATAAACTTGGCCTGAATTCCTTGTACGTTGAGTGCATTCCAGGGGTAGTTGAGGTGGACGGAGTCAAATGCTTTTTGAAAGTCGATCAACAGAAGATATAACGGAGTTTGAAATTCGTTGCATTTTTCTATCAATTGGCTAATTATAAAAATTTGATCCACCGTTGATCTACCTTTTCTGAACCCAGCTTGTTCTTGCCCCTGATTCCAATACAAAATATTATATAGTCTATTTTTCACAATTTTTGGAAAAACCTTAGAGATGTTAGATGTTAGGCTAATCGGTCTGTAGTTTCCTAACTTCTTCCTGTCCTCTTTCTTGAAAAGGAGAATAATTCCCGATAGCCCCATTGCTCAGGGATTACTTCTGTGCCAAGGAGCTGATCGAAGATAAAAGTTAGTGGGGTTGTTAGTTCCTCTCTGAATAATTTCAAATATTTGTTTTCTACTCTATCAGGCCTTGCGGCCTTATTGCTTTTCAGTTTGGCGAGGACTTGTGCCACTTCGCTTTCCAGAAATGGAGGGATTTCTTCCGTATTCCTGAACTTTAACTGGATCTCACCTATCCACTCCTTTTCTTCGCTATACAGATCTTTGTAAAATTTCGTGGCCGCTTTCGTAATCCCTGTTCTGTCCATTATTTGCCTTCCCTCTGAGCCACTTATTGCAGGAAGAAGGGCTTTGCCATCTACTAGTCCTCTTTTTGCAAGTTTGACCGAACCTGACTCCTCCAGAATTTCTGACATTATCCTAAGTTCTTCTTTTTTCAAGTCCTCCCTCACCTTCCTGCGGGCCAGTTTTCTTAGCTCAGATAGTTCTACCTTCTGTCTCAGAGTTCTTCTTTTTATATTCGCCAAACTATTTCTTTTCTCACAAATTTTGATTGCTTCGGAAGATAATTGCTTTTCGTATTTGTTGCCTGAAGAAATTGTTTCGCATTTCTTTACTATCCCCTTTAGAATTTCGACCACTTTATTATAATTTTCCTGTGTGCTGCTTAGATTCAGTTTTGACCATTTTTCCAATCTCGTTTTCAACTCGTTTTTTGCTTCCGCTATATTACGTCTGTTTGAATGTCCTTAACGCACGAGGGTTTCTTCCTAAGCGCATTTCTACCAAAAATATTCTTGGAATTACCAACTGAGTAAGAAGCGGGCGGTGATCAGAGGGAAACTCAAATTTTTTCAGAACTTTCACATCTTTTACGATTTTACTATCGCTAGTCAAGCTATAGTCAATCTCATTCCTTGTTAGATTATCTGGTGAAACCCAGGTCCAGTTTTCTTTTTTACGTTTTTGAATAAACGAATTCATAATTTTTAAGTTTTCAGTTTGTGCCAAATTAATTAACTTTTCCCCGTTTTTATTTGTTGAAACACTTGAGCAAAATTGACCTATGCTGTTGGACCTGGCTTCTCCTTCCTCCCTTCCTAGTTTAGCGTTAAAGTCTCCCATAACTAAAGTGTAATATTCTTTTTCCTTTCTTAATAGCTGAGAGAGCTGATTGTAGAACGCGTCTACTTCCTTTTCATCAGCTTGTAGGGTCGGTGCGTAGACCTGGACAATAAGGAGGTTCGCTGTGTCACTAATTTCCAATTTTAAAAATGCAATTCTGTCCGAAATGCTAGTTACTAGCTTAATTTTACTCACCCAGTTTTTATTGACGTAAAAGCCCACTCCTCTGTAACCCTTTTTTTATCCATTATAGTAAAAATAATTCCCATGTTTCCTTACCATAAATTTTCCCTCTAAAATCCTTGTTTCCGAAATTCCTACAATGTCAAATTCCCACCCCTCCCAGCACTTTTCGAATTCAAAGAGTCTTTCGGTACTGGCAATACGTTGACAGTTAAATGTAATAACCTTCAAATTTTGACCATCTCCCTTTTTAAATTTTTGAATTTTGCCCAAACGTTTGGCTTTCGCTTCGTTGTCTGGAAACGAGTAGGAGGTAATGCAGCCTATACTCCCCGCAGGTGCTGCAGCCTGTTCTGGAGACTTACCAAAATTACCTGAATCTCACATTTGATGCGAGGCCTGTGCGTTGCTCGGAATATGACTCCTCAACTTCCATGTAAAATTCATTACTCTTTTTGGTTTGTCGCTGATGTGGAGGCATGTGCTCGTATGATTCCTACAAAAGTTCCTTTGCTGATTTCTAGTTTTAGTTTTGGCACTCTTTCTAAAATACCTGGAAATTTCGGGCAATCTTATTTTCAATACAAAATCCTGCCCCTCCCCGTTTCTTTTTATAACATGAAATATACCCTCATTTTGTTCTTATAATCTTTCCCCGCAGTCTTTTAATTTCTGTTAGTCCTAGAATGTCGATATTTGCTTTTTTTGAATAGCGGTTTCTAGCTCTGAGGGTCCTTACGTTAAGACTTGCTATTTGTAAATTTTCATTTTTATTGTTCACTATTTTGGTTTTGTTTCTGGAGTACACAACTCGTTCCTCTAAGGACATTTTTCTCTGGATTATAATTCCACGCCACGAGTACTAATTCATTTGCCCAACCGAGGGGCCGAATTATGCCATTTTAATAATGAAGAAAAAGACGACACCGTCCGGCATACCGAAAGTATTGCTTTTTTGCGAAAAGTTGGTAGGGTGAAATAGATTAGCGAGTCGAGGATTAGACCTATCGATTATTTAAAATAAGGGGGGTTGCAAAACGCATCCGCATTTGGTCGTAAGGAGCACGTGCTCTTAACATCCCGGATAGGTCGCTGTAGTCTCTCTCCTCTCCCTCCGAATTCGCCATTCCTTATGTAGGGACGGATACACACTTACACAACTGTATATAACACCTTGCACCGGGGAAAATTCCATTCTTTTCCTGTTTCAACTTTCGCTTATCCTTTAAAAATACCGAATATAATTCGGTTTCCGTGTCGGAGCGAAAAGAAGAAGAAGGAAGTAGAAGTGGATGCGGAGCAGAGCTCCGTCTTATACTTCCGATGCGAATTCCAATAACTTTCTTCTTTTTCTTCCTTACCTGCTCATTGTATGTATATGCGCTGTAATATAAAAGAAAAATTCGAGCATAACAAAAGCGATCCGAGCACTCGAGAGAAACTTATGAAAATTAAGGGCGTGACGGGCGGAGAGGGACGAAAAAGTTTATGAAAACGATGTAAGAAGACACGCGGCGAAAAAAGAAGAAAAACGTCGAGCGATTGTAATTTTCTGGCCGAAGGTGGAAGGAATTTCGGGCGGAATTTTCGCTCTCCGAGTGGATGTGTGCACATTTTTTCGAAAAAGACCGAGCGCTGCGCCGGCAGCGACCGCGAGCGAAGAGTAAAAGAATCATGCGGACGACCAAAACGAAAAAATGGCCGAAATTAAATTCCGACCGCGATCGGGGAGCAGGGAGCGCGGCAACGATGAAGAGCACCGGGTGCGATTCAGTTTGTTAACATGCCCCATAAGTGGAATATGGGGATACATGGGACATGTATGTACACGTATTGTAAAACGAAAGGCAGAAAAATATTTTCGCTAGGCTGTTTTTGCCCAGTTTTGCGGTTGACATTTTCCCGTCGCCGTCGGTCGGGAATTGCGTTCGGACGAAGGGGGCCGAACCTTATTTGCGGTCGAGCGAATATTGGCTGGCTCGTTTGTATCGGCTGGAATATTAGGTACTCGGTAGTTCGGAATTCTGTACATGTACAAGATCAACAGTTAGTTCGCTTGGTTTCGTTAATTACAACCTTCGGTTTATATTTACTATGGGAAAAATTTGGCCATTTATAATCGGTTCTGCAGCTGACGTAGATTCTGTAGTGGTCCTCGTGGAACACGATCGAGTATACAGGCTGTTTCACAAACTGGCCTCCCCTTCTATTTTCGGATCTCGAAGTCGAATCCTCATGGGACGAAAATTGATCATATCGTAACATGACCCAGAGTTTCTTTTCCGGTGAGAAAATTTGATGTTAAAAAAAGATTTCGAACATAACACCAATTTTGGATTCTTAATAGCCGGAGATTAAAAGGTAAAATTTGCCTGTACTTTGCACTTTTTGATGAAAGTAAACCACTTCATGTATACCAGCCCCTTCTGATTTAAACTTCTAGCCACCTGAAAATGTGATGCAGGGGCTAGTACTGTGGGTTGCTAACCTGCTAGGTGCTCTTTAATGTTAGTCACATTTGAACACTCGAATGGATTTTAAAGGTTGATTTATTTAAATTCGTCGAGACAAACAAGACCTCTCATTTGATGTACACAATTTGATATTTTAGACCTATTAAGAGCACTAATTGGCTTTTGAATTCAGAATTTTAGTTTTCTTCATTAAAAAAATGACCAATAAAATTGATCGACAGGTAAAAATATTTCCCCTATAATAACGTTTCATCAATAAAAATGATCGGCCTATAAAATTGTTTGACCAATAAAGTTATTAAACCAACAAAAATAATTGACTAGTAAAAACATTTGACTAATAAAACAGATCTACCAGTAAAATTGATGAATCAATAAAAGTATTCGGCCGTTAAAAATAACTGACCAATACAAAATCTTCATTAATAAAATTCATTGTCTAATAAAATTGTACAACCAATAAAAATAACAGGCAAATAAAAACTGTACAACCAATAAAAATATTCCATCATTTAAAATTAATCGGCCAGTAAAATTGTTTGACAAATAAAACTGATTGACCAACAAAATTTTCAATCAATAGAACTAATCTATCAATAAAATTGATTGACTAATAAAGTTGATTGATTAGGAAAATTGTTTGGTCAATAAAAAATACCTGACCTGTACAAATTTTGACTAATAAAATTGATTGACAAATAAATAAATCGACAAATAATAATCAACAAATAAACATTTTCTGCTTGTAAAATATATTGATCAATCAAAATATTTTACAAATAAAAATTTACAGACCAATAAACACATTTAACCAATAAAATTGATTTTTCAATAACATAGTTTGACTAATAAAAACCATCTACTAATGAAAATTTTGATCAATAAGATTGATAGACCAATTAGAAAAACCATTCCACCATTAAAATTATTTGTTTAGTAAAATTGTTTGACCAGTAAAAACAATTGACGAATAAAATTTTTAACAAATAATATGAATCAACAAAATTATTTGATTGACTAATAAAATTAAGTGATTAACAAAGTTGTTTGGCTAATAAAAATACTTGACCAATACAGATTACTGACTAATAAAATTAACTGACCAATAAAATTGTTTGCCCTGTAAAATAACCGACCAGCGCAAATTTTTGACTATTAAAATTGATTGATAAATAAAATTAATTGACCAATAAATTAGATGCCCAATAAAATTGATTGACCAGCAAATTTAATCAACCAGTTAAATTTATTGACAGTAAAACTGATCGTCCAGTAAAATATTTTGACCAATCAAATTCGTAATAATAAAATTTATTGACCAATAAATTATTTGACAAATAAAATGGATCTCTCAATATCATTTATTGACCAATAAAATTGTTTGATTAAAATAAATAATTTACCATTAAAAATTTTCGACCAATAAAATTGATGTTGATAAAATTTTCCAGTTTTCATACAAATGGAACAGCTGGTGGTGGGGGGGGGGGCTTGAAAAAAAGTGAAAGCACTAGTACGAGATAAGCATCCTTCCCGGGTTTCGCGTGGGCCATGAAATTTAATTTTGATATTGATTTACAGGTATCATAAAAAATGTATCACGATGAGGAAGAGTGGATGAATAGGAAAAAATTTATAAGTTCAGAGTAGGTATTGTGTCTCGGGTTTTCGAGGTCGTAGCACTCGTTTTAACATTGGCTTTTAGCTTCGAAGACAGTTGAGGTTCCAAAGACGGGATGGGGAGAAGAGGAGGATGGGAATCCGGATTAATACAATCTCATAGATGTCCGAGGTCATAGAATTCTCTTTCGACATTGTTTCCCAAAGTCGCTGTGTGGCCAAGTAGTAACGTGCCGGCTTCGCAATCCTTGCGTCTCTGGTTTGAGTCTCGGCAACGTCGGAGAGCTAGTGATATTCGAATGCCCCACCAACATCCTAGCGAACGCCGACTACAGTATCAGTAGAGGTGGAAACATAGCGCGTCCTGAAACTCCCGCCAGTTCGCATGAACAAGACATTACAATCGTAGGGCGTGTTACCACCAGATCAGAAAGATTGATACTGTGTGCGCACGTCATGGACAGCTTACTCAAAGTCGTGAAACACATGGTTAGTAAGCGAACTGCGGCTGTACACTCTTCGGTACAGAGAAGGAACACTCTAACGCAACAAAATCGTGGAGAAAGCAACGGCCGACTAACTATTCCGACTAACCTGCCCAAGAGAATCGGACACCAGAAACCGCGACCAACAACGTCATCCGGCACCGTATATAGCGCCTGAAAAAGAAAGAATTGCTTCCTAGCTCCCTTGAAATTTGAAGCACCTAACAGAAGTGCCGATAGCTAGAAATAGGAATAATGCACTGCCTTCAAACGAGCCAAGATAGTTCGTTGGTGGCCTGGTTAATATCTCCTGTGTGCTAGAAAACAAATTTTACAGGAAAGGGAAAAATATGTTTAAATTTGTGGAAATGTGGGTGGGTAACGAGAAAATGACTTTATCAGGTATCTAGAAGACTCTCAAACATATTACTAACGACAATTCGGTGAACTGGTTCCAATTAGTACGATGAAATACAAAAAAATGTGTCTTGAATGCACATAGGAGGTTTTGACAATTATGTGAAAATGAGGCTGGGTTTCTCGAAAATGATTTTACATACTTATCATGTGGCTAGAAGACTCTTCTGCATATTACTAGCGATAATCCGGCGAACTGGTTTAATTGGCATGATAGAATACCAAAAAATATGGCTTTAATGCACACAGGAGGAATTTGTGGAACTGAGGTGTTGTACACAGGAGGTTTCGACAATTATAATTGCAGAGGAACAGAGAACTACATTCCTAGATACTTCCAAATTATTCGAACGACACAGGTTTCACAAATTAAAATATTAAACTTCATCGAATAAAGTATAAAGTCCATCAAATTCGATAATAATACCATTGCGCTCTTATCATATTGAATCACATAGAAGGTTTTTCGAGACCACGTTTCTGGATTATGCGCATAGGAGGTGTTTGAAAGCGTTTCTAGCGGCGTGTTTTTGAATTATGCTCAGAGGTGATTATGTCAGATGATGTGCCTTGAGAATACGAATCCGCAATGATACCAAAAAGTGATTTTCGAAAAATTTGTCACATAGGAGGTAAGAGGCCACGGAGGATTTGCAAAATTGATTTAACTGAATTAAAAAATGTAATCACCTTCGAGTCTTGCAATGACTCTTTAGATAGAACAGTTGAGTTATCGCATCGGACATCAACTTCTGAATAATATTCTGCCTCAAAGTCACTCTAAAATTTGATGCCGATATGGCGACTCGACTTTATTTATCCAATTCTGTAAGTATCAAATAATTCGATTGCAATGTCATGTCAAAAAAGTGACGGATTTCACATGTCGAGTTTTGCTTGGGAGTTGATACTACCTACCAATTGAGTTTAGATTTATGCAGAACACTGGGCTGAAAAGAGCTGATATGCGTGGTTCTATCAATTTAGAAGTAAATAATTGAAACATTTTCTCAACTTTCATCATTTTCATGTGGTGAAGTCTCATGTCAGGAAATATTTTTCAACTGGTAGATAAAAAATTTGATTGCCTATACTGCAAGATAAACAAGAGTTTCAGCAATTGCTTACATGAGTACTCGAACTATATAAACAGCTAAATTGTTTTTGTCCGTTTTCAAAATGCAGCAGAACAGAGAGCAGATTTATGTAGTTACACATCAGCTGTGCAAAAATCATACACGAGAATCATATTACTTGAAAGATGGAGACTTGCAGAAATATACAGCCTCTGGCTATGTTTACCAACTGTACTTGAAACACGCGTGTGTTACCCTCGACATTTTCTGCAGCGCGGCAGTTCAAGAAATTTCGACCAAGCCAGTTAATTTTCATTCTCGCAGGCGATGTCCGTGTTATTGTTTTACCATATCGAAGACGAATTTTCTTATTCAGCCAACGCGTTTCGTTATTACAGCCAAGAATTAGGTATTAGAGAGTCGGCCTGGCTTTTCGAAAGAACGTTTATCGCGAACTCGTTTTTCCTTCTCTGTAGCAGATATCCTTTTTTATGGCATAAATATATGGCCGTGGAAAAAGCTTTTAAAAGATAAATTTATATAGGAAAGGAAAAAGCTAAGTGCTTGTTAGCTTTGCTCGTTTGAAGTTAGCTTTATAAGCGGATAATATTTTTCCTTTTCGCGTTTACTACATTCCGTTCAATCCTTTTTCTCTCTTTTCATTCTTCCTTTCCTCCTCGTCTGTATCCTTTTTCAATTGTAATATCTGCTCGACCATTAAGCCGCTATCTTTCCGTATTTTTGTTACTTGTTTTCAACTTTTTTCTCTTATTCTCGATTGACGCGTTTTTTTTTGATTTTTTTTTAGAAAATTGGCCGCCAAGATTTCGTATACACAATTTGAGTGCAGATTTTTTTCGCTTTTTCAGTTTCCGAATTCCCGGACCGCAGATCTGAAGTTCTATCTCGCTAGATTTCTGAAAACCCTTGACCCGGCACACGTATAATTATTATTTACCCTCTGAAGTTATCTACCCGGGTTCGGGTTTCTGCTCTAATTCAACCCGCTAAACCATTTTTTTTCCTTTCTTCAAAAACGATCCCGTTAGAAAGGCAAATAAAATTTTACTACCGACTGTGCCACGGCGAGTTGAAGCGAATGCGGTATAGCTTCGCTGTAATTGGACTCGGCGGAAGTGAATACCGTGTGTATGTTACAGGCTTATAAAAAATAACAGCTCGCGTAGAATCGAGTTGACCGTCGAAAATGATCAATTTTTGGTTGATTGCCCTTCCCTTACCCCTTTTATAAAAACTGAAAAAACTAATAAACACACCAACGTATATGAACAGGAGGCACTGGCGGGCGGGAAATCGAAAGAGGGTGTCTTTATGCAGCCTTCTGGTTGGGTATCATGTGGGGCTAACCGCAAACGTTAATAGCAAACTTCGGGAATCTCGAACACGCTGCAAGGTGTAGGTTATTGCTTCTTGGTGCTGCACCAAAAGAAAAAGAGGAAACAGAGGAAATTACCCGCGTTACTGCAGTTGAGGGGTGGAACAGCAAAAAGAGTCGTGAATTTGTTATGCAAAAATTGTAGTAGCTTCGATGCGAAATGTACGAAATCATACAAGGTTGAATGATAATACACTTATTCGTATATAATTTTTCAAAACTCCCTTTTTACTTTTTCGCATAATTCTATTCACATTCGCATTTCGCTCACGTTTCGCGCTTACAAATAACTACGATCAGCACACGCGTATTTCGAATCTCGCGAGGCAGATGTCGTTGGTATCATCGCTCAGTTATTGTCGTCGTAATTCTATCACCTGCCCCTCCCTTTCTTGTAAGGAGTGGTGTTGAGTTTTGTGTCATAAAATAAGCCTTTGCTCTGGCTTAAAACGATTTGCCGAGGGAGTTTGAGAGTTATTGTAGTCAGCCAGGCCTATAGCCAGGGGACCAGGGGGACACTCCCTGTCACAGTCACTTGCCCCCTCCCCCCTGAGAAAATCGGGAAAAACTTTTTTACTTTCTAATTACCCCAATAAGATTAGGGATTACTGGTTCATTCTTCAAAACTGTTGATAATTCAGGCATGTTTTTTCATAGAGGAAAGTAGGGGATATTTGAACTTTTTTTGATGGGAGTCGTCAAGAAGCGTTCTGTATAACGTATTGGCAAGATTGAGCCGACAGCGAGGGACAGATTGAGTCGACAGTGAGGGAATTCTGTATTTTGGCACGGCAATCAAAATGATGAATGCCATGCCGAAGGACACATGAATAAGTTAATGCTGAAAGACAAAAGCGAACAAAAAAAGTATTCTGCCGTCGATTAGTAGATGCCAAAACAAAGAAATATATGGAGAGTTGATAAAAGCATACTAATCCATTAATTAGATGTAATTATTTTTAGATGATGAACGTCTATCGTTGCATAAAGATGACCATGCCTTTAGACACTTTTTTGTAACTCTCAATTTTCGACAATAGTACGCGAATGCACGACAAAATTGATTGACTAATAAAATTCATGAATCAACAAAGTTGATCGACAAATAAAGTTGATTGATTAATAAAATTGTTTGGTCAATAAAAAGTACCTGACCGATACAAATTTTTGACTAATAAAATTAACTGACCTATAAAATTGATCGACTAATAAATATATCGACCCATATAAATGATCAACAAATAAAAATTTCCTGCCCATAAAATTGATTGATCAATAAAAATATTTTACATACAAATAAAATTTATTCACCAATAAAAACATTTAACCAAGAAAATTGATTTTTTAATAACACAATTTTTGACCAAGAAAATTGATTTTTTAATAACACAATTTTTGACCAATAAAATTGATGAACCAATAATAATATTCCGACATAAAAATTAATTGGCCGGTAAAATTGTTTGACCAATAAAAATAAATTCGACAAATAAAATTTTTGACGAATAAAATTTGTCAACCATTAAGATTAATCAACACAAAACTTGATTGACTAAAGAATTAACTGACTAATAAAATGTATCGACTAATAAATAAACCGACTAATATAAAGTATCAACAAACATAAATTTTCTGCCAATAAAATTGATTGATCAATAAAAACATTTTACAAATTAAATTTATGGACTAATAAAAACATTTAACCAGTAAAATTGATTTTTCAATAACATAGTTTGACCACTAAAAACAATCTACAAATGATAATGTTTGACCATTAAAATTGATAGACTAATAAAAAATATTACATTATTAAAATCAATTGGCCAGTAAAATTGTTTGACCAATAAAAATATTTGACAAATAAAATTGATCAACCAATAAAATGAATAAAAAGAAAAAATTGATTGACTGATAAATTTAATTGATTAATAAAATTGTATGGCCAATAAAAATACCTGACCAACATAGATTTTTGACTAATAAAATTAACTGACCAATAAAATTGTTTGACGTATAAAATAATTAGCCAGCACAACTTTTTGACTATTAAAATCAATTTACCAATAAAATCAACTGACCATATGGAGAGTTGATAAAGGCATACTAACCCATTAATTAGATGTAATTATTCTTGGATGATGAACGTCTATCGTTGCATAAAGATGACCATGCTGAAAGACACTTTTTTTTTAATTCTTAATTTTAGACAGTAATACGCGAAGGCAGGATTCCCGTCACAAAAAAAAAACAACAAACGGGTTTTGATATGCGGACCGTATTGCTCTGATCGTCCGCTAATACACCCAAAAAATGAAAATATAAGCCAACTTCAACCTCGGGCCCAGGTAAGTCTGGTCATCTAGGGCCTTCAAGACCACCTCTCACTCATCCACCTTAAATAAATCACAACCCCAACTACACTCAACACACTCGTCACAATCACACCCTTCAGCAAAGCAACCCTATCATCCAAAAAATTCAAATCAATCAAAACCTGACTTCTACTCAAAACTTAAAAAAAAAATCAAAAACTCGCCAACAAAACAAATCAACCAAAAAAACAAAATCAATTCAAATTGCCACCGTCAACGTTCGTACTTTGAAAAAAAAATGAAAATTTAGCCGAACTAGAATTAGCCTGCGGAAATCAGGAGGAATGGCGAAAGCATGATCCTCACAAAAGATATATAGGCTCTCAAAGTGGTCAGAGAGGTGTAGGCTTCTTAATAAAAAATAATATAAGTCACAAAATTACTGAATTCGGAGGAATCTCAGACAGAATAGCCATAATAAAATTCCAACTTGAAAAACAATCATTAACAATAATCCAAATATATGCACCAACAGCCACTACTGAAGAAAAAACTTGTAACAAATTTTATTCACAATCGAAGGAAATTCTGAACAAGCAAAAACAAAACATTAAAAACCACTTGCTAATACTAGGCGATTTTAATAGCCGAGTAGGTCTCCAAAAAACAGACGAACAAGAAACTGTAGGAAAATTCAACTATGAAAAAAGAAATCCAAGGGGAGCTAAACTGGTTCTCTTTTGCCAGGAAAACAATTTTAAACTGGTAAACACATTTTTCAAGAAGAGAGAAGGCAAGAGATGGACTTGGTTAGCCTCAAATCAAACGTTCAAATCACAAATCGACTATATACTGGCCCCCTCCCCCAATAACTTTTAATAATATAACAAATTGTGATACCCTAGCTCACTTTCAATTCCACTCTGACCACAAACCTATACTTTGCAAACTAGCCATAAAGAATAAAAGATACCGTCCAAATACTCAAAAACTACCTCCCAGAATCTCCTCAGAAACCCAAGGAGATTATCAATTAAATTTAGACAGAAACTTGCCAGAGGTGGGGAGCTGTGGAGAACTACCTAGCTGGGAGCAAATTCAAAAAATGATTCTAGAGGCAGCGAATCTAAGGCTACCTCCCACGGAAGGAAAGTCTGAGTTAAAACTCCCTCCAAAAATTTTGGATTTAATTAAAAAAAAGGGAATCTTTAAAAAAAATCAGCCGAAAACAACAAAAAATAAAATTGAATTCAACCTAACTTGCAAACTGGTAAGAAAACTTTTACGAAAATTTAAACAAGATAAATTAGATAGTTTGATTCATCAAATTATGGAGTCTACAAAAAGTACAAAAACAATGAAAAAAGAAAGAATTTTGGGAAAAACATTTATGACATGTTTAAAAAACAAAAAAGGCGAAAAAGTATACAATCGTACACAAATAAATAAAATTGCTACCGATTTCTATTCAGAGCTATACTCAGACGATTCCGTACCTCTTAGTATTAAAACATCAAGCAGTGACGATTGCGAATCGGACTTTTTGGAATGCGAAGTGAAGAGTGCAGTCGAAAGACTGAAGCCAGGAAAAGCAGCGGGTCATGATGGCATCAAAAACGAACATGTCAAGCACGGAGGACCAAAATTAATAAAAGTTCTTACAGCTATGTACAACACTATTCTTAAAACAACAACCATTCCAGCTGATTGGAAACTATCAAATATCATTTTATTATTTAAAAAGGGATCAAAAGACGACACTAAAAACTTCCGACCGATAAGCCTGATTCCAATCTTAGCCAAAATCTTCTCCTCCATGCTAGACTATCGTTTGAGAGCAAAGCTTGACCTGATACAATCGCCTTGCCAGGCAGGCTTCAGAAAGGGGTACTCCACGACTGACCACCTCCATACGGTAAATACACTCATTCAAAAACCATCCGAATATCAGATTCCCGTCCACCTAGCCTTCATCGACTTCACCAAGGCTTTCGATCTTATCAATCACAACTGCATGATTCAAGCTCTTCAAAACCAGGGGATTAACAGGGACTTCATCCAATTAATCCAGGAAGTATACACGGGGCTAAAAGCAAGAATAGTCACTGACATAGAGGGAAATATTTTCGAAATTAAAAGGGGAGTAAGGCAAGGAGATCCGATTTCACCGCTACTCTTCAACTGCCCCTTAGAAGAAATTTTCAGAAACCTGGATTAGGATAAAAAAAAGGGCTAAAAATTAATGGGGTATTTCTGAACAATGTAAGGTTTGCAGATGACGTGGTGGTAGTAGCGAGGAGTGCATACGAGCTCCAGGAAATGCTGGAAGAACTCAACAGAGAAAGTGTAAAAGCAGGGATGGAAATAAATTTGGCAAAAACAAAAGTCCTAAACAACTCAGGGCAAACAAATATATTAAAAATTGGTACAAAAACAATTGATACAGTTGAAGATATAATATATCTTGGACAATTAATTTCATTCAAAAATCAAACAGAAAAAGAAATTGACAGAAGAATTACATTAGCATGGAGCAAATTTTGGTCTTTAAAATTTATATTCAACTTTCAAAAGTCAATTATTTAATAGTTGTGTCTTCCCGGCATTATCTTATGGCTGCCAAACATAGTCTCTGACCAAACATTTGGAAAAAAAACTTCGAACTGCGCAAAACTCTATGGAGAGGGCAATGCTTGGCATTAAACTGAAAGACAAAGTGAATCTGACAAAAATTAAGAACAAATTAAAATCCAACAAAAATATCATCCACTTTGTTAGAAGGTTAAAATGGGACTGGGCAGGGCACGTGTGCAGAATGAAGGATGACAGATGGACTATAAAAACAACATTTTGGTTGTTAAAAGAAGGGAGAGAGCCGGGGAAGCAGAAGGCTAGCTGGTCGGACAATATCACCAACTTTATCATAAACCGTCTCTATCACAGGGTTGCAGCAGACCGGACCGAATGGGAGAGGTTGAAGGAGGCATTTGCCCAGAATAAGGGATTTCGTAGATTTGTAACAAACCTATCATAGATAACTCAAATGTAACATATCTACCCCGAATAAATGCTTATATTAATTAATTAATTGCTCTGATAAGAATATACAATTTGACCATTAACTGCGACGAAAAAATATTGAAACTCCTGTTTTGTTACTATGGTTGAAAAAAAGCCATGCCGAAGGAAAAAAATCGAGGGACAGTTATCAAAGCTGGCCATATACTGACTCCGACCGGTGAAGATGCGATTTAAATGTTACCTCGTGATTCCTTCATCCATTTAAATCAGCACTAAGTTGTCAATTTGTTCTAATATATAGCTTGAAAATTTTGAGGGGAAAAAAAATGTTCGAGGGACAACTATGCCAGTGGACATTTCAGCATATTTAATCCAGTTTTGACCCACAGGTTTAGGCAATTGAAATGACCGGGGTGATCGACTGGCTCAGTTTTGTGCTGAAACCCAGTTCATGATAGCCAACACCTTTTGTTGTGCACTTCGAACTAAAAAATCGATGCCTACTAATGTCAATCCCCTAATTTGTCATTCAAAGCCGTGAGTATTTGCGATTTCGCTCACAATGGCGGCTTTAGAATACATCCACAAGAATATACACGCTATAGGCACCCATAATCCGATCATATATTTCGACTTGGTGTACGTCAGCGCCTAAACAAGACCAAAATTTAAATTCACTCTGACACGCGCATTATTCCAGCTCTCTCGTCTCAAAGTTAGTTCTTTTTTTTTTTTTTTTTTTTTTTTTTTGGTAAAATACACACGACTATAAATACTAAATTGAGGCACAGCACGAGAATTTACCAACGAAAAGCTTTTATTACTGTTATTATCTTTTTCCTTCTTTTCTCTCTCTCCCTTTCTTTTTCTGTATGACTGCTCTCCTAGCGCGTTTGTGTGTTTTTATAATAAAATGTTGGTAATGAGATACGAGCTTCCCGCGCTCGACGAGGGTCTGTTGTTTCGCGCAAAATTACAGAGAGAGAGAGAGAGAGAGAGAAAAAATCTGAATTTAATTGAAACAAGCGCATTTATCTCGACTTTCGATCTGGGAATTACGTTTTGTAAAAATGTTTTCGTATTTAGTCGATGTTCATACTTTGGCCCATTTGTACTTATGTAGACTTCGAGTTTTGTGCAGCCAGTGTAAGGGTTTACTGTCGGGACGAGGGCGTAATCTGTATGACAGAGTTGACCTTACCCAACCTTGGCCGTAGGGATTTCAAGACGCGTGTACTATTCTTGGAGGATAACAATGTGGGACATTTACGTTGTAACTAAAATGGCGAAGAGGCCCCCCTAAAAATTGAGGCGCACTGATGGTTTCTTAAAGACTTGGAGAGGACGCCCATGATCGACTGGTCCAACCAGGGAAAAAAGTGCATGAACAGCTTTAAATCAACCCTGTGCTTCCCCTATTTTCGCGTTAACATAAGCCAACATTATGTGTTTATATTGTGGTGTACAAAATTTGTGAAGCCAAGAGGTTGCCCCTTTTTTCCTGTACAAATGGACCTTTGGAAGTTTAGATTAATTTTTCGTTTAAAAATATAACATCCCTATTGACCAAATCTACTGAAATTTCGCTTACTCAGTTGCGGAAATTTCAAATTTCCGCAAAAAATTCGAGGCAGATGCCGAATTCGGGAGCAGAACGTAGCGATTTTTCTGATTTTTCCGCTGCAGTATCTGCAGCGTCTCCAGAATTCCTGTCCATTACGTTGCGTTACGCTGCGATTATCTAACCCGCGGCGGGCGCGGATTTTACAATTACGCTGCATTCAGCAACTTAAAATAAAGCCGCAACTGATGCGTAATTTAAATATTGAGGCGTTCAGCTGCGAATAATGAACGTGCCTCAGTAGCGGACATTGTGGAATTTCTGTTCTGCCGCGACTTTATCTGTTCCGCATCAATAGTGGCGGACGCAGAATAAAATGTTCTGCGGCGACTTTATTTGTTCCGCATCAGAAGTGACTGACGCAGAATAAAAGTTGAGGCGTTCTACCGCGACTATTCCACATTCCGCGGCAGTAACGATTAGTGCGAAATATGAAAGTCGACAAGTTCTACTGCGATCCTAATAACTGCTGCTGATCCAGAATTTTTTGGCCAGTAGTGTTTAGAAGCTGCAAATACAAAGCAGTGGCTGATGCGGACTTCAATATTGGAAGTGCTCCATTGTGACTGTGTATTCAATCTGCTGCACAGAATTTTTCTTAATATAGGCTAAAGGTACCGCAAAATTTAATAATAAACAATAAAGGATCTGTAGTAATAATCCTCCCTTTATACCTCCCTAAACCTCCCTTCCATCCTCATTGTCACCAAGAAAACATATCTGTAGAACAAATTTTTTTCTTGTGTTTCAAAAAATTCAAATCGTTTTGAATATTTATTGACGCTCGGATCATTTTTATGGTCTCTGATCATTATAATGACGTTGTTCTGTGCACACGTTCTGTATTATTGACGCAGCGCTCGAAATGATTGACTATGTATAATTCGCGTAAGTTGCCTCCAGGAAAAACGGTACATCCCTGCGTTGTCGGAGCCTTTCCAATAATACGACGAATATCCCGATGAACAGTTTCATTGTGGTTGCCTTGAAGTTGCGAAAGAGGAGATATTATATTAAACTACTCAAAACCACAAAAATAACGGAAAATCGATTTTTTGACAGACCACGTTTCACCAGTTTCACCTTTCATGTACGAATGTAAATGTAGCGCAGTGCGCGATGATTTGGTTTCCCTATGTAGTCCCCGTATGAATAATGCAGTTATAGGGGGGAGAATTCCGCAGCCCCATAAGTTGATGACAGACAGAAAAAATAGTAGGTAACAGTATAGCAAAAATTTTCCTAGCATTTCATGTAATTTTCCATCTGTGTCCTCTTCCCCCTAGTCCGTCCCTAAAAGTAGACATATTTGTCCGAGGCACCCTGTTGTCAAGAGCAGACATTAAAAATTTGAAAACCTGAGTATAAATACCTATTTTCACTAACTCGAGCACCAGTAACCCATTCGATAATTTGAATGCGTATAAATTGGAACGAAATAACTGTCAAACGACCGTTCGCAATTCATTTTATTTTACTTATGGCAGTGAGGTGTCGTCAAATTGTCAAATATTTGATAACTGAACGGAAAAAGTCATCCAAGACCGATACAATAAGACATTATGAAAATCGAAAATGTTGACAAAAATTAACGTCGGAATTGAAAGTGTATGTCAAACCTGGTGTGACCAGATCGAACAGAAATTTTTTTGAACTTAGAGAAAGGCCCTTAACATGGGAACGTTATATCCCTTTCTTTCTTTACTATTTTCCAATACTGCAGGCTGCGTAGCTGCCGGTCACTTAGCGTCGCCGAAGGCTAGTCGTCGTGTGCTCGTGTGATTGTGATGTGTCGGCCGCTGTCCGGCTGTCCATTATTCGAAATAACGATAAACGAAAGTTTCGTGCAATTTCCGAATTCCGATCTTGTTCTATCAAATATGGTGCAAACTTATGAAATTAAAGCGTTAAAATTGTTGCAATTACTGTCGTTCATGGGAAGATTTTTTCACAAGGTCGTTTCCTAATATCGGTTATTCGCTAATGAAGAGAGGAACAAGGAACTTGGTAAGTATTTACATTACCGGTAGCTGGTAGTACTATCTGACATCGGTTTCATATTGCACTGACATTTGTGTATTTGCATGAACACAGATTTATGACGAATGTAATTGCAGTTCCAACGTGCCCATTGTCCACTATTCAGCGATCCAAGTCGTCAGTTCACTCGTAAGTACAGTATTCATGTTTCAATATGCACGTTCAAAGGCTCGAGCATGGTGCAGGAACTTTCTGCTTGACGACTATTTTGGCAAAATTGCACTCGTATAACGAGCGTGCACTAACGAATGTCACGCAACAAATTTCCTTAACGTATCCGCATTTAATCAATGTACAGTACCGTTGAATACGTTCACTCTGAACGTATGATCGTATTCAACGGTATTCAGAAATGAGATGTCGCTACTGCAAGATGCAGCATACCGTTTTGTCAAATTCAAATTAGATTCTCATTTCGGCATCGGTTTTGATTAACAAAAAAACTGAAGCCAGTCTCAAGTTCTGAAATCGAAATAAATCCGAAAATATCAGAACTCTAACCTCGCGAATCAAGTAATGTGAAACTGATACAAATGAAGTCGGTAGTCGGTGGCTGAATGAAGGAACCTCTAGTATTTATCATTGGTAGCGCGAATAGTTTGTTGTTGATAGGATTTTGTTGAACTCATTGCGGTTTCTGAAGTCAGGGGTGGGTGTTTTTCCCTTCATGTGAAATTTCCCGTACAGTAACGTTAGAAAGGGTGAATTCCGAATTCGACATTGTGAAAATCAATCTGATCTTAAAGTTCCTGGTTCAGAGTATTTCTTTGGCTGCGTGTACATTTTCATAGAGGGAATCGATATGGTGATTATTAGGTCTGTTCAGGCAGCATACAGAAATTAATCTTGATGATTTTTTCTGTAAGTTCTGTACAAACGTCTCTGTTCGTTTCTGTAAGTTTCTGTAGTGCTGTTGTGTAATTGTTTTAGCCTATGCTCAAACACTTTTTTTGCACATTCTGTTGAAATTTCCGATCAACGTTCATTTTCATTGATAAATCTCCACATAAAATAAAATTGAACAATTGCAAATCACCTTCAACGTTCTCTTATGAAATTATTTAATTGTTAGCAAATTTTTTATAAGGAATAACCAAAAGTTTTTTTCTGTTCCAACTGTTCACAAAAAAGTTACAGAAACTTACAGTATCTCCAGAGGTACTGTAAGTTCTGCAAGTACAGAAACTTACAGAAACTCCAGAAAGTCGGTGCTCGAACATTCTCTCTGCAGTTACAGAAAGTGCAGAAAAGTTGCCCAAACGCACTTTCTGTACATTTTGTCAACTTTGGTAGTTTCTGTATGCTGCCCAAACAGACCTATTTTGTTTCAACAGACACTAATATTTTTTCCTGACGTCTTGGCCGTATTATATGGGGTTAGCAGGGCGTCCATTTAGTCCCTTTTTTCTACAAAGGTCACTTCTTGCCACTCATTCTGTATACATTTCACTTTTCAATAATCTGCTCTCATGCTGAAAATTAAATTTTCAGATTCCAGAAATGCAGCCACCCAGCACGCGAATGCGACGCGAAATGTATCTGAAAAACTTGCATAAATTGTTCGTTTATTTTCAAATAAAAATTGTTTTCTTTCATACTAGCATCAGAAATTAATGAAAGTCGCCGTAGTATGCATTGAAGAATATTCTGCTTTGTACAGCAGTGAAATAATAGTCGCTCCTGAACGCTGCTGAATAAAATTTTCTGCGCAGTTCTGCTTCCAATATAGTCCGCTCCGAGACGCTCCAGAGAAATAATTATGTGGCAGAATATAATTGATGAAACGTAGTGGAACGCTGCGGAAAATAGATTTTGTTCGAAGCAGAACTATGCGGAAACAGATTTTGTTCGAGGCGGAACAATGCGGAAATATGATTTTTTCCGCGTCAGTAGAGGAATAGAATTCCGCAGCTGAACGTTGCGTGGTAGGAATACCGTACAGGATTGCGGAAACGGATTCAGTTTCTTCGCGACTGAAGTTGCGGAAATTATTTTCCGTTTCAGTAGCGAGAAAAAAGTGTCTCATTTTGCAGAATTTTTGAGACGCTGCGGAATTTTGCGGAATTTAAATGTGAAAATGGTCAATAGGGATGTATTATTGAACATTTTAATTGATAATACATTCTACCCTATACAGAGAAGGTAAATCATGTGTTAACTTTTAAATATCACCCATAATGAAGGAGTTCTATTGCATTTTCCCCCACAACATTTATATTCCTTGAAAAATTTCAAGAAGTTGAAGTAGTTCTCTTTTTCCCTGTACGCTTTATTTAAAAGGAATCGGTCCCAAATCGAAATTAGGGCACTTCATTTGGGTCAGCGGCTTCTGGCATCTATCCTGCGAATTTTTAGACGGGAAGCTGAAGATGTTTGGGCTCTGGACTTTGAATTTTTACTTACAGACCTTAATTGAGAACGATGTTCATTTCAAATGCGGGACGCATAACTGAAGTGATGATCTGTGCTTTCTTCAGAGAAGTTTCAAATTAGCAAGCGAAACAAGAATAAGGAAGTAATTATTTCTGAAATCCTTCAAGAAATTCCTTAATTCTTATTTTTCTTGTGGAAAAGTTGTATTTTCAATAGCCATTTCAGAGAGGGCACAGACTTACTGAATTTTGTCAGGACCGGGGCCATCGCTTCCTGTACTCCATGATTACCATCACTGACTGAAAGAGAACTAATTTGAAGTATGAATTTTGTATCGCAAATTGGTTTTTTCAAATTTGTACCCCTTTCCTAAGAAATTCTTATAAATGGATTATTATAGAATTCAAAAGATACAGTATGAGGAGCCTAGAATCATATACTACGAAGACTCGAAAACACGATTTTACAGGAGAGACGGAAAACATGTACAGCGACACTCACGCCACAGAATTAGTTGAAACTTGGACTGTGTGTTCTTTGATGGGTTAGTACCAACTTTCAATTGAAACTATTTCTCAAGTCTCGTGGGAAATCTTGATCTCCTCCGCCCCCCCCCCTAAATGGATGTTGTAAGTTTTGACTACGAGGTCTTAATTTTTCGCCATCAGCTAATCTTCTGGTGCCTGCCGTGGAACTACATTGAGGGGGGGGGGGTGAAGGGAGGAATTCGTACGTCGAAGTCAAAACTGATAACATCCGTGGGATATTGTTAGTCATGATTTATGATTCTCCAGCTGGTTTCCACAGCCCAAAATCTCAGAAAGGAAGCCCTGAACGTAAAAACGAGTGACATGACATGATTCAGCGCGGTGTTTACTATCAGGAACCATGCTCAACTCCTTGTTAATAAAATTGCATCTTCTTACTTATGATTCTAGCCTCCTCGATTATGGACCACCCGAACTTTTCCCTCTATAACTCGGCTAAAATGTATCCGATTTTAACGAGCACTGAGTAAAATGCTAAGGTCTAATTTTATGGAAGAATTTTTCATTTTTAACATTGTTAAGTTCTTCCGCTGCGGAAATTGTTGTGAAATTGAAAACTGAGGTACTAATACGGACCTAGGTATAAATGTGAACCACCTTGAGAAATTTTTAAAAAAATTGCCAAAAAAATTCGACCTTATATGTGAATATTTTTGAAATATCATATCATTAAAAGTAGAGCTTTTGCTACTTACTTTTATTCTTTCCAATTTTTTCACATTAATCTTCAAAATAAATGAGCTTAAAACTTGGCAAATTTTAACAGTGTCAGTTGATGGTGAAAAATAAACAACTTTACACAATGTCTAAAGAAATGAGCCGTATCACCGAAAGCTAGGTAGAACAATGTTGTTTCTGTATCTAGTAACGTGTATTTCGGGATTAGTTCGCTTGGAATGCTAGCATTACTTCTTGTAGGGGGTGGTCCATATTTGCACCTTTCACTCTGGAATACATGTATCATTTTTGGTTGTTTTTGTATAGAATCATCACTGCATCCACGGGAGTCCTGTTTTGTATTTTTAGATGCACCTCCTAAACTTAATCTATTGTCCTATCAATTCTATTTCTGTGTTATAGACAACTCATTTATTAATTTCCATTTGTCCTTTTGGATATCTGTGAGATCACTACATATTTTGCTTACTATTTGGAATGAAAATGGAAGAATGGAGAAAGGGTAACCCAAAATTCGACAGATTTTATGTAAGGACCATTCCAGTTCTAGTAGGTTACAACTTATGTACGTGCCATCGGGCTTATACTTTTACCTAGGCAAAGCCTAAGTTATCGGAATCTTATATTTGGTTCGGTGAAGCGGCTTTTGTAATTCAAAAAGTTTGAATTACAATCAGCACTTCCAGAACGATAAATTTTCCACGTACAACGGTAAAAGGCTACATAAATAAAAAACATTCAATGGTACTGTAGTCTGACATACTCAATTGTGAAACCACTTATCAAGATATAAAATAGGATTAGGATACAGAAACACAGTAGACGTTAGTGAAAAGTTGAAAAGGAAAAAGTCATTCGATAAAACCGACAGCAAATCTCGTTACACTCGTTATAAACAATTCGGACGTTTTGACTTCTTCCTTCCTTTCTTTTTCCCCTTGTATTCCTGTTTCATTTTCAATTACATTTTCGCCGTTCGGACGTAATAAAGGTTTATTCTGTCGCGACAAATTCGGTTCAATATCTTTCAGCTCATACTGCCCATCTCCGGCCATCGAGATATATCGATGCCGGGACCTCGCAAGTCAAATGGGAACCGTAAACAGCTCGCGATACTTTGGGCAGAAAATACAATAACCCTGATGGTCATTATCGGACCGAATTTAATATTGACTGAAAAATCTTATCTTCCTTCTCATAACTGATTTTCTCAGATAGATAAATTCAGCCCTGAGATTATTCATACATGGGTCATTCTCCAAAAATTGAGTATCTTCTATTGCCAGCAAGTTTTAAACTCTAATTTTTGTGTTTTGTGTGGGTGTGGGGGGGGGGATTGTTTGGGTTACATAATAACATCCGTAACACATTCAGCCAATCCAATTCATCAGTCAGGATAATTATTATTAATAATAATTAGCCTTTGTTGAGCTCAACCTACACAGTACAATGCACTTAATTCTACCTATAATATTATTATAGAGTTAAGCCCGTTCTAGACGATCAATAATATTGATGTCAGTAATATTGTGTCTAAAAAAGAAAAATTGATGGTTTCATCCATATGATCAATGTTGTTTCCCTAGAAGATCAAAAATTGATAACTATTATCAGCAGCTGTTTTATCACTAAAGTTTACAGCATACGGACCCAATGCAAAAATATTGTCAATGTATCAAAAATATCTATTTCGTTTTGATATTTTTGATGAACTGTCAATTTATTGATGATGTCTCAATTTTTGATCGTTGTGTCAATATTATTGAATGAGTTTCCCCACATGTTCAATAATATTGCAAAGTATGATAATATTGATCAATATTATTGATCGTCTAGAACGGGCTTTAGAGGTTGTGTTGGGTGATTGACTCGGCCCACCTTTGAGCATAAGCCTCTCCCATACTTGCCCAGCGACTACGGAACCATGCGTTCCTACCCCGTGCTATGTCGTAACACTGATTTATTTCGTCTACCCACCTTTTTCGGGGGCGTCTCCTACTTTTAACCCCGTTGAAAGGTGTCCATTCCAGAAGTCTCCTTTCCCAGCTTCCCGCCTCGTTGCGTTTAATATGACCTGCATACTTTATTTTGAGTCTTTTAGTAGTGTATCGAATGTCTTTAGTTCCTGTAAGTTTCCTAATCGTCGTTCTTTAAACCTTGTCCCTTAACTTCAAGTACCAGGTATGCCTCGTTCCATAGCTAATTGTGTTCTGTATAGTTTGTTAAGTTGGGTTTGCGTTGGTGCCGGGTAGGTGCAAGTTCCCAGAAGTGTTGATTTTAAAGATAGTGGGGTGTTGGATTTATATGTCATCTTTAACGACCAAAAGTTTCTCTCCATGCCTTAGATGTTCTAACTGCCAGTTCTCGGTCTAATCTGTCTTGGAAAGCGATGATTTGACCCAGATACGTGGCTTCTTCCACTCTCGTGATCCCCTCCCCTTATTAGAAGTTTTAAAATTTTCTGGGTCGTTCGAAAGCAGTACAGTTTTCTTTTTTAACATTTATATTCAGCCCCACCATCCTACTTGCTTGCTCTAATTCTAAAACCATTTCTTGTAGGTTTTTGATATCTATAGCAAACAATGCAACGTCATCGGCAATTCTAAGGTTGTTTAGCCATTTCCGTCGATTTTGATTCCCCTACTTTTCCGATTCATTTTCCAAAATACTTTCTCAATAATACTGTTGAATAAATTTAGCGAAAGAGGATTCCATTGTTTGAGCCCTTTTTTGATCTTGAATATTTGCCCTACTTTGTCCATCTTGATATATGTATATGCCGATACGTTGCTATACGTTTCTTTTAGAATATTTTAGAGCTTTCCAAAGATATTTCAGGTCTACTGAATCGAAGGCTTTTCGAAGTCGATGAAGAGGATAAGTAAATTTAGATTACTCGTATACAAGAATGCAAAAGACAGGACAATTACCATATTTTTAATGGAAAAAGTACAGGAAAAAATGTCCATCGTTATGGATGTTACTATCTTGTCTCCAAGCCTGTAGTAGCTAACGCCAGGGCAGTCAGAACGAAGCCCTGGCTGGCAAGCGTGCTTCCCTGGTAGCACGTTCTCAAAATAATAATAATAATAAAATAGAAACTGATAGAAGAAAAAAAAAATCGTGTTGTTCCTTTATGGCTTATGCCT
This sequence comes from Acanthococcus lagerstroemiae, assembly GCA_031841125.1. NCBI lineage: Eukaryota > Metazoa > Arthropoda > Insecta > Hemiptera > Eriococcidae > Acanthococcus > Acanthococcus lagerstroemiae. Next base: position 29,824,340 of record CM063112.1, on the reverse strand, counting down.
TTGTTGGATAACCAAATGCCGTGCCTCGCACAAGCAGTTAGCTACGGGCCCTGCTTATTGTCTGTGTCTCATTACCTGTTACACATATTTTGTAAAACTTTTGTTTTAAATTGTTTTCTTTACCAACAAAGTAGTATTATTGGCTGGTACCTAGCTGTGTCCCTGACGAAATTGAGATGTCGGTAAAGCTGAGTTCACATTACGCTGACGTTTTGTGTTAACACATCATGATACATGACAAAAATTAAACCACCGCATCCGTTTGAATTAGATAAGTATGTAGTTTGCATTGCACTGACATGTCATTAGATGATACAATTGATAGCATATGTGTTATAACTCGTGTTATAACTTAAATGTTAACACGCATCTGATGCAAATCCAAACGTTTAGATTTTTATATATGTAAAGTTTATCTGCTGTATTAAACTGAGTTCACATTACACTGAACTTCTGTGTTGACCCGTCATGACACATGACAAAAACAAAATCATCCATTTGAATTGGATAGTTCGCATTGCACTGATATGTCATCAGATGATGCAATATATGGCATCATGTATGTGAACTCGTATTATAACTTGTTAACACGCATCTGATGCAAATCCAAACGTTTAGATTTTTATATATGTAAAGTTTATCTTTAACTGATTCACTATAATCTGGTTCACATACACAAATTTAACCATCTCATGAAAAAAAAATCCCTTGTGATGGTATCGTGTACAATATGTCATCATATCAAGTATATGATCAGGGACTGGCATTTTAAACGTTAACAGCAGAGGTACGTAACAACCGAGGATACCTTTTGTAATTTCTTGCGCTTACAATCTTCATGTTCCCCAGCATTCGTCAATTTTTTACAACTTGACCAAATGGACGATATTGTTGTCAACGCAAAACCATAATCTCGACTAACATCTGTCAATCGCGCACCATTTTCAATTTTTCTAACGATCGAAAGCTTCTCCTCTAACGAAATCGCTTTTCGTTTCGACATGATTCGCGCGGAGACAGTGTTAAACTGAAGTGAAACTATGTATGCACAGTCTTTGCAGCACAGAGCTCATTATCGTTCTGTTTCACCTGTTATCTCAGTATTTTCTTGCATATTCATGCAGCAGTGCATTCAGAATACGTACTTATAATTATAATTACTATGAAACAACCAAGAAGCGAGTTTTTTTTACACACATTTAAATGGGAGCGTGGCGGGACCAGTACATATAACTAAGGTTACGTTATGTCCGAGTACTTTATACTCGGGTTTGACTGTATGTGAAGTCGTGTTATAACGTGCTAACATGCATCTGATGCACATCCAAACATTTACATAGATTTTTATAAAGGTGATGATCTGTTGTGATGTTTTGTTGTATCGTGTTAATACATCATATGATGTAGTAACACAAAACGTTAGTGTAATGTGAGCTCACAGCTTGAACCTTTGGAATTGCATCAGATGCGTATTAACACGTCATAACACGAGTTGTGCCACATATGATGATGTCATATTGCATCATCCGATGACATACATATGTATCAGTGCAATGTGAATAATCTAATTAAAATACATGATTTTGTCTTGTGTTGCGTCAGCGTAATATGTGAACTCAGCTTTAGATTTGTATTATAAAGTTGATTTGTCGTGTTGTGTTGTGTTGTCTCGTGTTTTAACTATATCATCATATGGCACATTATAACACAAAACGTCAGCGACGTGAACTCAGCTTAAGAATTGCGTCCCAGTGCAAACGGAAGAAATAATATGCCTATTGCGTCCGGCTTAAACTTGACTAACACGTTAGTTCGAGTTCGGTCTCGAATATAAAGGCCGCCGATAAGGTATGAGATCATCTATTGTATGTAGTGTAACGTGTTGCAGCATGCAAAACACAGAGTGTAGTAACGTTGACGAGTTCCGTCGCTCAGTATCAGTTTTAATTTCAATATCAGTTTAAATTCATAAGCGGAGTCGGTCTCCTGACAACAGTGAAATTATGTTTAGTAAGAAAGTAAAAGATTTGTTTGTGCGGGTCGAGTTCAAATTTCGTTTTCGCAAACCTTTGGCGGACAATACGCAGCGATGAGCCTGCACGGATATGAAAAGTGTATAATGTATGAAGTCTTCATCAAGAAGTCTCATAGCGGAGTAATCATCGATGATTCAAAAGCAGATATGTACATATACACAACTATGAACCCAGTAGGGTGGAAATGTTGGAGAGACAACAGCTAAAGCTATGGATGAAGTTTGCGAAAGGCCGAGTAAACTGCGATTTGTCGTGAGTTGAACGCAGCAGCACTGCAGGTGGTAAACAGGTAGAGATCTGACAAATCTTTGTAAAACCATATTATACGAGTATGTATACAGACAGCAGAGAAGAGTTTACCAATCTCTGCCAAAAACACTCGAAGTACATACTATACATATGTAGTTACCATTTATATGCATGTATAACTCGAGACGCAACTCGACCGCTATTAAATTTTACATTGGGACACAACGTCTCCGAAATCGCGCATTCGGGACCAGACGACAATACCGCCGGTAGTATTATTCAAAGAGATTGGAAGTTGTATGTTAAGGTGTTCGATTTGCTGTCAGTAACTTCTCATTTCCATCAGAAGGAAGGGTGTGAAGATCTGTTATCAGGGTTTTCGGTCCATTGTTGTGGTCAATCTTTGGCTGGTGCAAAGATGCATGCCTTATACATTTTTCAGCACAATAAATGGCAGCTCTGGTATAGTTTTGATCCCGGAATACGATCCAGGTGCCAGATCATAGTCATTGGCGTATGTGCGATAGCACAATTTTTAAAAATTCCTGGAAAAGGAAATTTTTGAAGCTGTTCTGTCCAGTCGTGGATATCAGTGTTTTTGCCATGGACAAGATGTTCATAGTCGTGGATGTAAAAGTCATCCCCTCCCTAAATTTTGATGCTTCTGCTCAGTAAACTTGTTGAACATTTTTAAAACGAGTACATATCATTAAAAAAAAAAAAAAGTTCAAAAGGAAATTCCGCCCTAATAATGAATTGTTTTTGGAGAATGACCCGCATGCGAAAACAATAATTCTACAAGTACATTAGTTACTTCGAGGTCTGATCATTCCTTTTCCATCGTGTCCTCATCGGCTTAATTCAACAAAACTCGTTATTAGACTCGATCTACATTATAATTCAAATAAACTCGTTTTCGTTTCCTACTGAGAGCTCGCCACCCAAAATAGAATTACAAGTATCAACTGCGTACGCTGGTTCGCTAACATCTTTTTATCCTCTCTGCTTCCAGGATGTGATCGTAACAGCCGCCGCGGACCCGCACGACCATGAATGGCCGAACACACCACCGAGATATGAACCACAGGCCGAGCTATGGGTCGGTGCACGGCTCGACGCATAGCTCCACGCACAGCTCGACCTATGGCACAAATCAGCGCCTGGCCCCACACCATGGCACCATCGGCAACAACCACATCCCGCGGGCGCGAACTCCAGCCATGATACCGCACTTTCCGGCGCACACGACGTGCATCCAGCCGTACGCGACCTACGACCACCCTCGTATTCGCATGAACAGTCGCTGCAAGTCGTTCTGCACTTGGAAGTACGCTTGCTGTACCTTCCTAGCGACCACCGTGTTCCTCACCGCTCTGCTAGTATACGTTTATTGTGAGTATTATTCTTGATGGTATTTTGTAAGTGGAAGGGAGGGGGTACGCATTTTGACGGGCAATGGTGTACCGACTGGGGCCATATATTATGAAAATAAGGAAACTTGAACTGCAAAGAATGGAATTATGTGAGGCAGCCGCCCTCCACACTGTGTACAATGATCCGCTACTGCACCCTAGTGATTGAAAGAACTGTCGAGGAAGAGGCAGGGGACTGTGATTAGTGATGCAGATCCATATCCGGTATTTCACGATTCCCCCTCGCCCTTTTGTAAATAAAGTTGCCTCCGTAATTGGCCCATTTTTTTTTTGCTTGATTTGAATGCACGGCCGACATGATGGTAGTTCCAATCGAATTGGGAACTTGAAATTTGGATATATTGTTTCAGTTGGCGAAATGAAAGTCGAGTTTTAAGATGGGCGTAAAAGAAGAATTATACTCGTAAGAAAGAGAGTCAGGGTCAAAATGTATTTCTGGAGAAAACTGCATGGCATTATTCGAAGCTCTTTCTGGTCATTTTCTCGATTCCAGGCCTCTTGAATTCGACTGTACGATGTTTGTGTTCTATTAATTTTGTTTTTCTACGTCAAGCTTTAGTGCACACCGCCACTATTGTTCTTGTACTTATATGTAAATCAGACGCCCTCTGGCTCCTTGAACCTTTCCCTGAATTGTGAGCCTCTTTGGGACGTTCTGTCGTATTGCATGTGCGAAGTGTTTCGGAATGCATTTTCAGTTGCACTCAGCCGCTCCTCCACCCTTAATTCCTTCAATATTGGCTTGTTGGTTCGCCTCCTTATCCACGGGATTCTTAACATGCTTCGATAGCAGTATGTTTCAAGGGCATCGATTTTTCGATTTTCTTGATGTCTTCTATACTGGGAAGATTAGCGTTCGGAACAAACTGGAAGGAAAATGGCGGCTGTCTATCCGTCTTCATAATATAGAGTCTGAAAAGACGGTGTGATAAGACTAGACTTGATAACCTCTGATCCATTGCGGTTGGAATATACTAATCAGGTGTTGGGTCTCTTCGCTTTGTCAGATTCATTTCGAGCTTATTGCCCATTGGCCATCTTATTGGGTTCCATTCTTCTTATGGCTCTCCACAATGTGTAGTCCTTGTCTTGCTTCGATGCGAGACTGGAAAGATACGAGGATTGTCCCAAAAGTTTCGCACAATTCACGTAGCAGGTTCGTTGTATGCTCATTTTGTAGCCGGCAGGGATGTACCGAAGAGTTTTTCCTAGAGGGGCAAAAATTGAGAAAGTCCCAGCTGACTCTACTCAAAATTCCCAAGTATCAAGGCAAAAAAAAAATTTGACTTGTTGGATTTTTTTAACCGACTCGACTCAAAATTCCCAAATATCAAAGCCTAAACAAAATCTTTGACTTGTTGATTTTTCCCAAGTTCTCAACTCAATTCCCAAGAATCAAAGCAAGAAAAACTTTTTTTTTGTTGGATTTTTTCAACACCGCCTGACTGAAATGGTAAATTTTTCCCACTTCTGAGTGAAAAATTCCTCCGGGGGAGGGGGTAACCCCCCCAATCAGTACGTCCCGGGTAGCCTGGACTATAAAGAAAACGTACATGTGTTTGTTTCTGTTGCACAATGACTAGAAAAAATGTCAGACGAGTTAGCACAACACCCTGATAATTCTTCGGCTCATGGCATTACTCAGATCCCCTAAGGTGGAAAAACGAATTTCCCTGAGTGGTTCCTTTAACTTTGAGAACAGGTCATAGTCAGGTGAACTAAGATCCAGACTTATAAAGTGGATGTGGTGTAACCTGTCATAACCATTTTCGATAAGAGTGCAGCGATATGTGGACGTGCGTTGTTGCGAAGAATGAGTTTTCCACATTCCGGCTTTCTAGATGAGATTTTCCGAATCTGTGGTCGCAAATTTCAGCGTATGAATTCTTTATAGCTAATACTCGGCAGTAACACTACGACCAGCAGGAACCCTGTTTGTTACCACAATTTCCATTATGATCATCAGCTAAGGTTGTCACCTGTGACTATTGAAGTTGACCACTTCTTAGGTTGTTTTCGATGCTTATTTAGACTAATTTTGAATCGTAAAACGGCGCACCATATTATCGATATAAACGTCAAACAATGTACAGTTAATTTCGGGCATAGATTTTGTCGTGAAGAGTTTCGATTTTAATGCATGCACGTTACTCTGCAGCAGTAATGAAAGTCGAAGAATCGTCGGGATGTTGCGCAAAATTCGTCTGACATTTTTTCCGTTTATCATACGACAAAAACAAATACACGTGCGTCTTCCTTAAAGTCCAGGCTACAAAATGAGCACCCAACAAACCCACTGGGTGAATTACCGTAGCCGCCAGAGCGCGCTGTGCAAAACTTATGGGCAATCCGTGTATAGATCACCCATTATACCCGTAAGTTGGCGCTCTTAGTTTTGTTGCAAGTTGTCAAGTTTACTCAAATTAACGCTCCTGTTTTACCAGGTAGGCGCATCATGCTAATTAATTATATGCGGAAGGGCGAACTTAATTCACCTGCATGCAATGACAAGGGTTAGAATCATTCATTCTATTATAAACCAGTTTTTATCTCATCTTTCTATCTCACTCCTATGCCGAGATAAATCATTTTAAACCTTTTACAAACAGCGCAGTTTCCTAGATTCCCTCCACTTCTATGTATCAAATGAACAGGACAACTCTGAATGCACAGGTGTTGTTATTTAAAATATGCATACTAAAGACCCCTGAAAAACAGGTTCTTCAGCGTTGTAGGAGAAAATACAAGCGCCAACTTATACGATGGCGCGGCGCCGGACACCCCCTTCGGCATACCATCTGACAAGTCGTCCAGAAATCCGCGTCTTCACCGACCAAGGCACGCGCGAACGAGCAAACGACAATAAGTTAGCGCTCGTATTTTCTCATACAACGCTGAAAACCCTGTTTTTCAGGGGTCTTCAGTTTGCGTATTTTAAATAACACCTGTGCATTCAGGGTCGTCCCGTTAATTCATTACATAGAAGTGGCGGGAGTCTAGGAAACTGCTGTTCGTGAAAGGGTTGAAATTATACATATCTCAGCATAGGAGTGACACGGTGTCCATTCTCTGGAAAACCTGGAAAAGTCAGGGAATTTTGTCCGTCTGGAAAAGTGAGGGAAACGTCAGGGATTTTTGGAATTTTCAGCATTTTTCACCTAAAAGTGAGGAAATTTTGTAAACAAAATCGACTGCGAAATTCTGTAGTATTTCAAACAAATTTTACCCTATTTGTTATTAAAAAAAATTCCTTGTCTTCGCTCAAGCAATATTCTTATACCTATAAACCAATGTTTGAATTTTATTATTTCACCCCCCTCCATTCACAGTCGGCATTAAGTCATATGAAAAAAAAAACAACTGTGCAGTTGTTAATTAACATCGCACCACGCTGCATCCCATAGAGCGCGTTTTCATTTCCATCATCAAATTGTCACACCCCCTCTGCGACGGCTTCATAAGCACACGGTAGTAAAAAAAAGTTTGTGAAGTGATTGACGATATTCGCCGGTCACGATGTTCGAAAAAATTTGACCACTCCCCCTTGCACGTGTAACTTGTATTTGAAGAGTCTGGAAAACTGGAAAAATTGTCCTGGAAAACCTGGAAAAGTCAGAGAAAATTAATTCCGAACGAGAATGGACACCCTGAATGAGATAAGATAAAAACTGGTTTACATATAGGACGAATGATTCTAACCCCTGTCATTGCGTGCAGGTGAATTAAATTAACCCTTATATAACTCGAAACGAAATTAAGAGAGCCAACATATACTGGGCAGACTACAGTATGGAAGTGTTTTCAGTTATCTTCTTGCCTAGTCTGCTGGATTTCGACTTGTAAGCTGGGATGCAAGTTTGTCGCCACTTTTTCGTAGCTGTTCTTAGTTGTCGCGTGAGATCGTGTACCTCCAAGTGATAGAAAACGTATTCTCTGGTGGATTTGGCAGGGCGTGATATAGCCTCGTAGGGTGCGTATTGAACTGCGGGTCTTTCAGTAATTTGTATGAGAGGAAAGTGTTTAGTCCACACTGGGGCAATGTCATTTGGAATCACAGGAACTAGAGAGTATTGAGAAGATGTATGTATTGATTAATGGTAAAAATAGATCTTGTGAGTGCTAAGTATAAACTATGCTTCAACTGTAACTGTGACTAAACGAATGCTCTGCCAGACTGATTAAGGGAAGAAAAAAAGGACAATGAGAAAGAATAGCGTGTTGTTGAAGAGATCATGTACTAGAAATGCAGGTATGCAGGAGACAAAAGACATTTGTTAGACGTTTACATCCTGATACGCAGGAATTAGCCAGGCAAGATGATTTATACAAAAGTATACATTCGCGAGGACAGGGAAACCGCAGAACCTCGGCAGTGAACTGGTTGGCGAGGTTGACCAGTTCCCTGACAAAAGTTGAAATTTAAAAGTGAGGCTGCGGAATAGGAATTTATTACGTCTTCTTAAAAGTTTACAGGCTGTACTTTTCTGTTGGTTGCATTTGGCGCCTGTCATTCGGCGATTCTCAGATCTCTCTCGTCCTTCGCTTCCACATATCTCGCTGTTGATACGCTTTTACCGCCAGCGCCATTTGCAATGTGTAACTACTTATTTGGTTTAATGTCGGGGGAATGCGTTTTCGAGGTTCGAGCAACGCTTTTATGTACTCGGGTTGCGGGTCGGGCTTTGGGATTTAACGTTTATATAGGCTGCGTTTTGCGAGCAGAGCTAAACCGCAACTGGTATGATACGTATATGTGTGTAGGGCATTACAACACCGGCATTAATCCGCTATCATGTCACTGCCAAAACCCGGTTACACGAATTTTAACCGCAGTTTACCAGTTTCTATTTCGCTGCTCGTTTTCGCAAATCAAATATACCGGATTTTAATTTGCCGGAGCTGTGTGCGGAAAAGCGACGAGCAAATACGTAGAGAGCTTGGGCGTTGCGATATCGACGCAATACTCTCGTGGTCTTTTAGCATCGCCGCCTAGCCGGGCCTAATTAATTGAATGAACCACGGTTTTCAGTGTTCGGATTGTACAGGCATGACTGTGTTTGAAATACACACTCGTGTTCACGTCAACCCATCGATGCCGGCGTGCAATTTTGACGGGCGAAAAGATTAACTCGTCTTGCGAAGTTAATGCCTGCTAGAGTGAATCATGCTTTTGAATTTCAGTTTGATTTAGCCCTCCTCCCTTTGTTCATGCGTTTTCCCAGCGAGAAAGCGGCTCTGACTGTACGAAGTTGAAAATTTTCAACCGGAGACGCCACCATTTTGTTCCGTCTCGTGATTGGGGAAGTATCAGCCTAGTGGAACAACATTGGTCAAAACTTTGTTGGAAATATGCAGCCATAAAAAGGATATGCTTGAAAGAGGTTTCCTGAACGCGAACCAACGAATAACAAACGAAGGCTGTAATTCAAAAGTTAGGGGCCTGTACGAGTTTATACAAATCTGCAACATGCAGTTTCGAAATTATGTGACTAATCATCTTCATAGAACTCTGGATTTGGTATTAACAAACATAGAGGAAATCAGCCCGAAGTCAGATCAATCACTCATCTCTTGCTGGGACAGACACCACCCGCCGATTACTCTCACTATACCTTTCACTCAACCAACCAGTAGCAAATGCAACCTCGATGCAATTACGGAATTTCTCAACTACTCTAAAGCTGATTTTCTTGCAATGTATTATCAATTCAAAGAGACAAACTGGGATTATCTCTATCAAATTGAAAACAGTAATGAAGCAATCAACTATTTTGATGATACACTGCAGCGTATAATAAGTGACACAGTGCCAAAAGTGACCAAAACGCGAGGTCATTATCCATGCTGGTTCACTCGCGAAATCATTGCGACTTTAAAGAGTAAAGACAAATCTCAACTAAAATTTAAAAAAACATGGAAACAGGAATATTTTCAAAGATATCAGATGCTCAGAAAGAAAAGTAAACAGATGATAAAACAAGCACGCAAGACATTCGAAGAAAATACTGAAAACAAAATAAAGGAGGATCCCAAACGATTTTGGAGTTATGTTAACGAAAAAAGAAAGACGTCACCAAAGGGTTATGCATCAAAATATAAAGGAAGAGACTTACATAATAATAACGAGATCGCAGCAGCATTTGCCCAGCATTTCACCTCAGTATTTACTGTACCTTCACAAGTCTCTGGTTTTAATCCAGCCAATGGAAATATCCATTCAGTTGAGCTGGAATTTATTGAACCAACTGAAATACAACAGGCTCTTAGGTACTTGAAGCCAAAAAGAACAATAGGCCCTGATGGGATCCCTCCTTACATAATTAAAGCCTGTGGTGAATTCCTCGTGAAACCATTAACGCATATATTTAATATCATAGTTCGAACATCGCAATACCCTAAATCATGGAAAACATCGTGCGTCATATCGATTCCGAAAAATGGAAACCAAAACGACGTTAGTAAACTACAGGCCAATATCACTAATTCCGGCAGCGGCCAAAATTTTCGAATCAATAATATACAAAAGGATATACGGACAGGTTAGAAACCAAATTTCAGATTTCCAACATGGTTTCATGGAAGGTAGGTCGGTTGTAACTAACTTAGTGTCCTTTGTCGACTACGCATACTCTATTCTACATCATAATACGCAAGTAAATACGATTTACACAGATTTTCAAAAAGCATTTGACAAAGTTGATCATGTAATACTACTAGGGAAGCTAGGTAGAATGGGTTTTTCAGAAAGCCTAATTTATTTATTTTCATCGTACCTCACAGACAGACAACAATATGTTACATATAAGGAATCGAAATCGGAAAAATTTTGTTATGTACATCAGAAGTTCCACAAGGCTCTAACCTCGGTCCGCTTTTGTTTCTTCTCTTTATTAATGATATTGCAGAAGAAATAAAATATTCTCGCCCACTTTTATACGCAGATGATCTGAAACTCTTACAATGGCATGGTGAGGGAATCCCGCCTTTTTTTTTTAATGGAACTTGTTGGGGAATATGACAGGAGCAGGTATAAAAAATTTCAGCACAATTGAACCATTACAGTGATTGCTAGACGAAATAATTTACGCGAAACAAAAATTCTGTCTTTCATTAGCCGGAACATGTTTTCGTTGAAAAATAATATTCCGTCACAACACAAAGCGCTACCCGTACTGAACGACACTTCGCCACGTCACACCGACTGTTACGTGCGTTGGAGGAGAGAGCCAGTGTTACCACTTTCAGCGGCGTTGAATTTCCCGTGTCATATAGGTTGCGTCGGTAGGGCTCTATAGTTTCACCTGGGTATACTAAGCCATCATTTTGGTTCATACTGCGCCCGTCGATGCCGAATTGACTACGCGTTACTAGGGCTCTATAGTTTCACCTGGGTATACTAAGCCACCATTTTGGTTCATACTGCGCCCGTCGATGCCGAATTGACTACGCGTTACGCTCCGCATAGTCGGATTCGGCATCCACGGGCGCAGTATGAACCAAAATGGCGGCTTAGTATACCCAGGTGAAACTATAGAGCCCTAGCGTTACGCTCCGCATAGTCGGATTCGGCATCCACGGGCGCAGTATGAACCAAAATGGCGGCTTAGTATACCCAGGTGAAACTATAGAGCCCTAGCGTCGGTAGCGCTGCGAAATATTAGTTGCGTTACTTCCGCCACTCCCTGTATTATTTGGACGCATGTGTATGATTATGAATTACAGAAAACACAACGCAACCTGTGTATCAATTGCATTAGCGTTAGTTGTGAGGCTGCCAAAAAACGAGTTTCGTCATTTGCGTTATAGTAAAGGGGTCTGGTTGGTCGAGTGGATAGCGCGCTGGTCTCGGAATCCGGAGGTTCCGGGTTCAAGCCCACATAGCAACTCGCTACATTTCGACCAAGGCCGGTTTTTCGGCAAGAAGAAAGAGGGCTAAGACAGCCCTAACAGTCTCCTCGACGTCTCTGAGGTAATGTTCGAGAGGGTGGATTCCAGGGTACTACACTGACTAAGCTTTTATATTCCTTCACTTGAAATTTTAATATCTGTATTTTCCTTTTGCCCCTTGACATTTGATTTTGAAAATGTCCATAGTAAAAGATTTAACGAACAGAACTCAAGTTTTGTGGAAGAGGGTGGTCAGTTCACGTCAATAAGCCAAACAAATACTTTCAATATGTCTCATTCGCATAATTTTGTGGCCGATTTGGAGGAACAATCTAAAATAAAAATAATGATTTTACAAACTGTATTTCTTGGAAACAAATTTGAGAGAATCACCATCTGAGTCGGTGCACCTGTGTAAAATTGATTAAAATTCCGGGGGGGGGGAAGTACACAGAAAAACGTAAGAATCGCCGATATGGGCTCACCGAAGAAAACAAAAAGTAATTTAAAAAAAAATTCTGCATGGACTGGGCAGCTTAGAAACACGGACACCAGATGTCAGTCATTTTGCTGGAAATAGCGAATCAGAAACGAGTTTGAAAAGAGCCGGAGCGAACGTCAACAAAAACAAAAATAAAATAAAACACTAAGAATTTCTAAAAAGATAAAGGAAATAATACTTATAAGAACAGAGTTTTTGAAGATAAGCTTTCATTATCATAGACAACACTAGGCTTGAAAACGTTGGTGGGTTGCCTGGACAAAATGAATTAGTGAGTTGAATAAAAGCTTTTATAGAAGAAAAAAACAACATATTTTTTGTACAGGTTGGATAATGGGGAGACGGGGGCAGGGGGTGGGGAGTGGGGGGGAGGGATTGGGGGTCAAGACCCGTTATACCCCTCTTGGCTACGCCTTTACCTAGCTGTATATGTTCAGCAAACATAGCCTATAAAAAATACGAACTATTGCTACAGTGAGCTTTTAATTTTTGCCTTGCAACTTGTGGGTATGCAACCATTTTGTCACGCAAACTTATTCTTTCATTTGCTATTCAAGCAGATTTCCTCCATCCGCTCTAACGATGCTAAACAGATGTTTTTATTTTTGCTTATTTTTAGACTTTATCATAATTTGCATTCGGCAGTAGCCCCTTCATTTCTTAGTGTAGGCCAGATATTCAATGTGGGGCATATATTTATATGATGTTTTTATTTGTCTATCCGACTTATATCAATCTTGCATAAAAAAACTCGCGTACAAAAAAAGCGGGGATTCCCTCACCATGCCACCTTTAATGGGTTAAAGAGATTCGTTCAGAAAATGATACACAGCTTTTACAACCTGATTTGAATGTACTGACTGAATGGAGCCTGCGTAATAACCTACCTTTCAATGTTCAAAAATGTCAGGCTATAACATATACACGCAAAATCAAACCAGTGCAAGCTAATTATAGGATAAATGGTATTGCAGTTAAGTCAGTAACTCACATTAGGGACTTGGGGGTCTTACTTGATCATAGATTGACATTTAAAAGTCATATAAACCAAAAAGTGAACACCGCCCGTAGAATGCTGGGATTTGTTATACGAAATTCAAAAAATTTTACAAAAACTGAGACTTTAAAAAAGCTGTATTATTCACTCATAAGATCACATTTGGAATTTGCTTCGGTTGTGTGGAATCCGGCCGCAGTTGACACAATAAAAGTAATAGAGAAAGTACAGAAACGATTTCTAAAATATTTGTATTATAAGCAATTTTTGTACTACTCAAACTCAATCACTTATACAGGGTTGCCACTTTCTGGAAAACCGGGAAAAGTCAGGGAATTTGGTCAGTCAGGGAAAAGTCAGGGAAAAGTCAGGGAATTTTCATTTAAGTCAGGGAAATTTTCTGAAAATAAGAAACGAGTTCGTATTTTATCAGAGTAAACTTTTTTTATTTGTATTGTAAAAAATTTCTGTGACTCTCCTCCCTCTGGGCTTTCTCGGAATCCTGTAAAAAAGGTCAGGGAAAATTGGAAAAGTTGGCCTGGAAAACCGGGAAAAGTCAGGGAAAACCAATCCTGAGAAAAAGTGGCAACCCTGTTATACTGAATTACTCCAAGGGTATGAAATGAAAAGTTTACATGGAAGAAGGGATATTGCCTCAATAAATTTCCTGCACGGCATAATCAATAATAAAATATCTGAACCATCCTTACTAGGAAAAATCAAAATTCGCGTGCCAAGTTTTCATAGCAGGAAAACTAATTTATTTGAACCAGAGAGCTCCAGCACAAATTACTACTTAAACGCTCCCTTCAACAGAGTCATGAGACTATACAATGATACTAGTAGAATTCACGACAAACTAGATATCCTGGATTCAAATGGCATATCAAAATTCAAGCAGCACATTACTCAGCTATTCGATTAAGACAGCCCTCCAAAAGGACCGGGGTGGAGTGAACAGTAGCAAGAAATATAAAGAGGTCCAGATTTCCGGATTTATGATTATGGGATGAGGTCGGCGCGGCACGTCAGGGAAGGCATCCAGGTCTTTTTTTCTCTTTTTTTTTTTCTTTCTTTCTTTTCTCCTTATTTTAGGGCTGGCGAACAAAACAAAAATCGTTTCTTCGTTATCGTCTTTTTATTTTGTCACAAAAATTATCATTTTTCCTTCGCTATCGTTTATGTTATTTCATTATCATCATTTTTTTTGTTTTGTTTTCGTTATTAATTTTGTTAGTCCTTCGTTATCGTTTCGTTTTTCATTTGCCGGTCCTGTATTTTCCCCCTACTTTTCTGTTTTTGTTTTGTTTTGTTTTTTTCTTTTATTTAAGTCTCGTTTGTTCTATTTCTAGTTCGTTTTTTTTCTTTGCTATCATTCCCTTTGTCGTAATTGGCCAACCGGCTGTGACAGAGGGAATTAAAATATACTCTATTATCTTCTTATGCAATAAAATGCTGAAAACAAATTCTTGAAACTGCCCTAAGTCAAAGTGAAAACCCGATTTTTTGGGAATAGCTTAGTTTTTGGACTATGGCTCCTCATTTGACTGTCGCAAACACGATACCAAAATTTCAGCCTTCTAATTCAAAGACAGCTCTGGCAATTGTTGGACATAAGTTATCTAGATCAATCAAATAAAAAAATAAGGTAAATAAAAAAGAAAAGTAAAATATGATAAATAAAATAAACATCGCGATCATAAACCTGTACTTTGTTATGTGAAAAGAAAGTACCGTGTTCCCTTTTTATTTATTCAGTAACTGAGGATTCAGTCTTGCAATTTTTCTGAGGATCCGGTTTCCTGATTAGCGAACATTGCAGCATCAGCAAGTTCCATTCCTGACGCATTTTCCGAGTGGAGAAAGCATGGATGAATGGCATTCTCTTCAGTTTATAGTCTACAAAAGTGGAATTTCTTAGCGGAGAAGAGAAAACCCAAATTTAACGACCACAGAATTTCCAGACATATTAGGATGTAACGAAAAATAACTTCTGATACTCCAAAAGAAAAAGAGAGAAAAGAAACCTGGTTTTAATAACTGTCATCTTTATTTGAGGGGGAGTCTTATTTTAGCATTAAATTGCTCACCAGGCTTTTATATAATCCGAATCCTGACGAATTTAGAAGCTTTTTCGCGATATAAGCAATTTTACTAACCTATGCTTAGAAATGTAAAAAGTTGGTCCCCTTTTATAAGAACTCTACTAGCTCAAATATTTATTATGAATTTCAAATTGCTCTTTATAAAGGTGAAATTGCGAATTGAAAACAGTAATTTTGAATTACCGTGCTAGACGGTAAATCTTTTCTTGCAAAACTGTGTGAAAAAGATCTGCTGCTTATTGATTATGTATTCAGCGGTGTCTCTGAAAACTTGTGCGATGAAAAAGCAAAGCTTGGTTGAGTTATTTTTTTCAAATGATTACAATATTCTAAACTGTTATTTATTCGTCTGGAGAATTTTTCTTTCTTCTCACTCGAGCACCGAATACTTGAAGCTAATTTGCTCTGAATTTCCGAAGTCGTTTGAAAAAATCGAGCCATCGGTTGTTGGACAAGTATGGACCTGTGGGAAATCCCTTAAATATTACGTGTGGAATATTGGAATGATCATTCCCGGGTTGAACGTTGCACTGCTGTATTCTTCTAGGGAAATCGACCTTGTGTTTTGCCGAGGGTCAAAATGGAAGTTCACTCAATTCCGCCGAAGGTCAAAACTGAAGTTCTAGTTCGATTCTCACAAATAGTTCAGTTTCTGTAAAACGTAAAATTTCGAGCACGTTAGTGCTTCGGTCAACCTCTCCTCTTCAAAGTACATTTTCACATAAATGCTCCTGTCCGGCTACTTTCTGCGTAACACGATGCGAGCGTCTAACAAACGTCTTTTGTGTCCTGCATGCCTGTACTTCCTGTGCTTGATCTTTTCTAAACCACACTCTTCTTCTTTGTACTCATTCGTCTTTTCTCCCTCGATCGGTCACGCAGGACATCCGTTCAGTTTCAGTCACGGATTATAAGTCTTAGCATTCGCATTAAGACTTACTTTTGCTATTCAGCGAATAATACACGCGCTTTTTCTACGTAAACTCTTGTTTCTGTGATTTCAAATGCCCTTGCTCCGGTTCGAACCAAACACTCCTCTTATACAAACCTCAAAAAACTCTCATCACTATAATGCAGGGAAACTCATTCGAAGAAATGATTTGGCTTACGAGCTCCTTACAAAGCTATTTCGGAATAATATTCATTCAACGTCTGCAAAAATTCCCCGTGATACTGCGATACTGTCAGCCAGCAAAATCGGGCCAAAAGGACCCGATCGAATAGTTCCAACCACAGGCTCTGCAGCAAGAACCACGCCAACATCATTCCGCAAAACCAGCGAAGCCAAATTTGTGTTTAATTAAAATTTCGCTTGTCGAATCGGCGACGTCTACAAACCGTTTGTGTTCGTTCGCATTATTAATTTTTGAACTGAACTTCCAACAGCAGCGTTCCAAAATTGGACCAATTTTGCGAGCTGCAGAGCCACAAGAATTCTCTAATTCGAAAACTCGGCAAATGCTCTGTCGAGTTGCATTCGGAAGTTTAATTATTTTATAACACTTGGCAATATTTCCTTCCAAAATTCATGTATACAACTTACGAAACTTGTACCAGAGTTTTTCTTGCTATGTGCACATGTGTGTTGTACAAGTTGCATACATCTACAACTGCGAGAGAAAACTTGGAAGTTGTGTAAGCGAATGTTCGAAACTGTATGAAGGGCAATCGATTTTAATGCTTTTTCTTTGCGTTCAGTTTTAGAACTTCCAATGCGCTGTTACGAACCTCCAAAACAATGTGGACCGATGGAGGCGGCCAAAGCTGCCGTGCTGGACGATCGAGGACGAGGACAAGCCTATGTAATCTCTGATAATATAGGCACTGAAAGTAAGTTTCCATGTTTTAGAACGTCGTGAATAATATGTAGTTCATCGTGAACAGATCGGGGTACGAGGCCTCTCTAGAGAAGCCCGCAATATTTCGGTACAAGGGAGGAAAACTTATTTACTTCATTTTCGATATGAACGCGTGGCGAACATGTAAAACGAAGTCTTCACATTTTCAGTGGCTGCTCCTTTATTGAAATCGAGTTTTTCTGGGTCGTTGAATACGATTATTTCGTCAGATTTTTAATTCGGCTCTTGGAACCCTAAAATGAAATTTTTTTATTTGAATTGAACAAAGTGGGATAAATCAAAGGCGGATCAAAAATTTGAAGTATTGGAAATCAATGACCCAGAAAACGACAAAATTGATACTTGTTCAGTTTTCTAAGATAGAACGGCTTTCCCGTTTGTAAGGCTGTTTGTGCAGCAAATGGACAAACCCAACGGGGAGAGGAGCCAAAGCAGCCCCTCCGGTCCGTAATATAAAATTTTTCAATTTTTGTCAGATGGAGTAGGATAAGGATTTCTTTTTTAAATTTTAATGATGGGCATCCAGAATGTGGTTTTTTACAAAGATATTGTATGTGAAATTCTATCGAAAAATTCTCTTGTTTAGTTCACATTGAAAAAGTTGGAAGCTTAGGAAGATATAAGTTCTGTTTAAGACTTTTTTCGAGACTTGTTTAAACATCTTCAAGCTTTTTTCAGACCTTCTTAAGACTCTTGCAGCAATGTTTCAGACTTGTCAAGATTCTTCAGGACATAGTTAGGACTCCCGCAGCAATATTTTAGACTTGTCGAGATTCTTCAGGACATGTTGAAGACTCTGTAGTGCTCTTCTGGACATCAGACTACCCAAAATCCGATTGAGGTTTTTTCCAAGACATCAAATTTGCTCGAGACTCCTTATTTGTCAACACTTTTTTCAAATTTTTTGAGACGCATCCAAACAGATTAGAAATTGTGAGACCCTTGGAGGCCTGGTGCTTTTTACAACTTATTTAAGACATCTCAGGATTTCTTTAAATCTTTCTTAGAAGCTCTTTCAAACTTATGTTGAAGAGGAGCCCGGAGCCACAATCAGAATCAAAGCAACTGCAATCTTTGGCTTGGGCTTTGGCTAAAATTCTTGAATTTGCTTCAGCCTTAGCAAAATGTTTGAATTTAGCTGCCAAGGTTAGATTTCAGTTTTTGTCGTCACATGCCTTCAATGAATTTTCCGCCTCTAAAATTAGCGTTTTAGCCCCCCATACAGTTCTTGGCAGTATCACAAAAAAACGTATTAAATATGTCTTTGAATTGATGGGTAGAATCAAAACAAGAATAAACATAAGTATGATAATAAACGAGGCTAAATGTCTTGAAAACTTGATTATTTTAAAAGTAGGTATCTCGTATTATCATCATTTTAATTTGGAGTCAAAGTAAGATTCAAGCAACAAATTACAAAATAGTAAATGAAAACAAATTTTATTATTTTATTTCCAACCTTAGGTCAACGGTCGGTCGGCCTTGTTAACCCACCCCATTGGCCTTTTTATGGTCCGACTTAAACTCGGGTACGCGAGGAACTTGGTGAGGCATCTAGACAAATAGGCTAGTAAAACTGGACTCCTTGAGACCTGAAAAGGAGAAGGGAACATCCCCTTTTTAGACGGAGGGATCTGATCTGTTAGAATTTCGGATCCCTCTGGTCTAGAATCACAGAATCCAGACTAAGTTGGAGGCGTGCGGTGGAGAGGCATATGCTCGGATTTTATTTGTCAGTCTTCATTTTGAATCCATTTCTTCTCTAGGTAGTACAGTTTGCAATTTTAGGCTCAATCATTACCAAATGAAGATACGGTTTCCAAACTGCCCTTAGTCCAAAAAAATCGAAATGCGGTTTTCAGCGCTACCTAGTGGCCAATGCGAGCACTACAAAAGTAACTTTATAGAATCTCGATACCTCGTTCGATGGTCGAATTACGCGCATTCAAAGAGCAGCGGTGAGCTGACAGGAAGAAAGGGACCTTCATGTATTACGTCCAGTGCCAAACTGCCCTTTGTCCACGACTTTCGATCACTTTTCCTTCAATAATTCTAGATAGGCTATATTCTCATTTTTGTGCGTCTTTGGTAGTATGGTAGAGGATTCAGGCTACTACTCGGTTGTACCATTTACAGAAGTTTTAAATGAACTGGTACAGTGTAGCACAGTTTTTATCGATTTCCCCAAAAAATAATTTTTGGACTAAGGGCAGTTTGGAAACCGTATCTTCAAATATGAGTTACCGACTCTTCAAATTTATGAAATGACATTCATATTGCATTTTATGGAATTTTTCAACCCCCCCCCCTCACGTACAACATTTTTAATTTTAAAGCAAACTAATATAACAAATGATTTCTGTGACCTTGAATCTCCGACCATTATCGTGCTTATGAAAATTTAAAAGACTACTGAATTTTGATTCGGAAAAAAGCAAATTTTTAATTGTGGTATCTCAAGCAGGGTGGCCAGTTTCTGGAATCCCGGGAAAAGTCCGGGAATGTGAGCACGTCTGGAAAAGTCAGGAAAAAGTCCGGGAATGTAAGCACATCTGGAAAAGTCAGGAAAAAGTCAGGAAATCTGGGAAGAAAATCGGAAAAGTTAAGAAATTTGAAGGAAATTTTATGATGTGAAAGTACTGTACAATTTTCTTTGTGAGACACAGTTGATTTTTTTTTTTTTAAATAATTTGTGTGTTATGAAAAAGTTTGAAAATGGACTGGAAAAATCTGGAAAAGTCGGAGAATTTTTTATTATTATTATTATTATCATTATTATTTTTTTTTTTGGGGGGGGGGGGGAGGACTAGCCATCATGTCAAGGCTGGGATATATGAAGGGGAAAAAAGAAATTCTGTAGATAGATTTAGATATTTCTGGGGGAGGGAGTCCAGACCCCCTGTATCCGTCACTGTTTCCTGCCATAAGGCCTGATTTATTTTATGGAAAAATGAAGAGTCGCCTATAACCCCTGATTTAAGGTATTTTGGGGTCAGTTATAAGAAAACTGTGAGAGATCTTTTTGATGCTGAGTGACGAACAATCTCTGCGTGAAATTTTCATCTAGATTTGATATTCTGGTTGACCGAGTGGATAGCGCGCTGGTCTCGGAATCCGGAGGTTCCGAGTTCGAGCCCACGTAGCAACTCGCTACATTTCGACCTAGGCCGGTTTTTCGGCAAGAAGAGAAGAGGGCTGGGACAGCCCTCTTCTCCCCGACGTCTCTGAGGTAATGCTTGAAAGGGCGGATTCCAGGGCTCAGTTTGATAGCAAAAATGAAAAATAAATTGTATTTTGGGAAACTTTTGAGTAGGAACCCTCATGTTGTGTGTTATGCTTCGACGAATTTTATGAGCGATCAGTTAGGCCTAGGCTTGACTAAAGGTAGTCCATTCAATGGCACATTTTACGAGGCATCTTTTTTGTTTGAAATAATTTTCTCTATAGCCCGCCGCCTTTGCCGAGATATTCGCCATAATTTGTCAATTTTTCAAAAAAATTTCAAGTTGCCCAACTTTGAACGATGATTGTAAGCTAAAGATTAGACCTAGACTAACATACGATGCATGCGTTTCGTAGCAAATTTTATGAGGAATCTTTTTCGTCTGCAACTTTTTTTTCTAGAGCTCCAATTTTTTGAGATATAAACCAAAAACTGAAATTGGGGGATTTAACGTGTCACAGAAAATTTTGCGCAGCATTTGGCGGTGGGATATCTAGGAGGTGTTGTTTCTGGCACCTAGCACTACATTTTCCAACTAAGTCCCGCTTGTTACCTCACAATGTTTTTTGAAATGTCTTTAGGGCCTAGAATAATAGTAATAACTAGAGTTCGGATTTTTATGATTCGTCATGTTTTCCTGCATTGGAGAAGATCGCGCATATCGTGTAGATCTTTGCGAATCATAGCATTCTGAGTAAAATGAGCCCAATTTGATAATGCATATTTTGCATATTTTAGACTTTTAAGCGTATATTCGTCATATTTTGAACATATTTTTCAGTCATATTTTGGAAATTTTGGCCAAAATTTTTTTCACAATTTTTTTTTAATACTGAAAATGGCGAACCTGAAAAAACCAAGAAATTCTGAAAAAAATTGTTCCATCGGAATTAATTAAATAAAATCGAAAACATTTAACCTCTTTCTTTTCATTTGTTTAATTTTCTGCACACCTCTGTTTTAAAAAATGACCTTGAAATTGAAAAATCCTTTCAAAAGATACCCATGTTGATGTTGCATGAAAGTGCATTTTTGCTAGATGAGTGCATATTTTGTCATATTTTGACGAAAATAAATGCATGTTTTATGCGCATATGTTTTATGCGCATAAAACAATTTTTTAAGCGCATGAAAATCCGAGCTCTAGTAATAACTCAGTATCATTACAACTCAGTTCGACTGATCGTTCAGTTTTGCAAGGAGTACTGTAATGGCTTTTTTAGTTTTTTATAAGCTAACAGATGATCAGCTATTGGCTTAAGTATGTAGTGGGGGAAAAAAAAAAAAAAAAAAAAAAAAAAATCACTGATGACTAAATGGCTGACCTGAAATCGCTGAAACAACAGCATAAACTTTGAATCCCTGCAAAGAATAACAAAAAAAAATGCCACCTTAATATTCTCAGTTTCTGGAGAATGACCCTAAACATCCAATGATGTTCGTTCTTTCCTTGCCAAAAAACACATTTTACTTAATTTCGTATACATGCACGATGCAGTTCAAAAGCTACCACATGTCACTCGATTCACATACGGTATGATGTTGGTATCGATGCCTCCAGGAAAGCACACAGCCTCAAGCGCGTTCATCTCGAAAAATTCTGACATAAATATAAGCCTCGTTTCTTACCCACGAACCCCCCGTCGACCATCGTGTACACTTTGCCAGAGATTAAAATAATATGCCTCGGCTGCGAATCGATTTTCATGTGCGTTATCGCGGCGGCACGTTTAACGCCGCACTAACTTCGCATTTTCGCCGAACACCGCCAAAACGCTGGCCCGCAGCCATAAAATTCGCAATAAAAACCGCATCGTAACCGAAAATCGATTACGCTAGTTTCGACTTTTTTTCGCCTTTTTATTTATACGAAATTATGGCGTACAGTTGCAGGCAACACGACAGCAGCAACAGATTTCCAAGTCAGCTACAACGTTACGGACCAGACGAGGTCGCGCAACGGGCCCGAAAAGTTCCTCGAGAACCGCAAACTGGTGACCCATCAAGGCAACATGGTGCTGGTGATCGACGAGCTGGCCAAGCCGTTCACCGCCGACCTGCAGCCGTTCCACTTCTGGAACACGCGCTTCTTCAGCTCGGACGAGTCGTATATCCGGCTGAACATCACCGTGTCGTGGATCTGCAACATCGCCGTGTACGGCCGCCGTAACAACGGCGTCAGCATCACGCAGTACGACTTCGTCGAGTTCATCAAAGACGGCCGACTCAACAATAAGATCAAGCGACCGAAGCGGGACGCGAATGGAGGCGTCGGAAGAGCGGCGGCAGGCGGCACATCGACGGCAGAAGAGGGGCCGGAGAAAAGCGGTCCGTTCCCGCATTACCTTTACAAGCCGGAGCTGGATGAAACGCTGCTGGTACAGCGCGAGAAGAACATACGGAAGCGGTCGTCCAGCGTGCCGTCGATGGCGAACGTATCGATTTTGCACCTTCTGGAGGCCGGAAATTGGTTCTTCTCGGTGTACAACGACGATCTGGCCACGCACGAGGTGACGCTGACCATTGAGAAGATCAACGATATTTCGAGGTACTGCCCGAACGAGTGCTCCGGACGGGGCTCCTGCTACTTGGGCAGGTGCGACTGCATCGACGGGTACACGGGCGCCGACTGCTCCAAAAGTGAGTATTACCTGGTTGTATTAAGTTAGCTATTGTTGCCGAAGGGAATTTACAGCGACTACTCGTAATTACTGATAGAATCAACTTGATCAGTAGTAGTGAAAAAAACTGGGAGTACATTGACCACGTCCATTTGAAATGTACAAGGAGGCGTGGCCTTTTGTCCCGAAAATGGGTTAATTTGACCTTGGAATCAGCTGATCGAGAGTGTGTATTATAGTATAGCTAGCTACCGGAACCGCGATTATGAGTGTGAAAAAGAGAATGTTTGTCCCCTACCTCAAGGGTATCGCAGTAATTCCCCCTCCCCATATCGAGTCGACCCAGTTCCCCATGATTTCGTGTATAATAATTATATGTATATAGAATATAACACACGGTGGTAAGAGGGGAAAAGTGAATATTTGTCAATGTCTGCCTCTGCCGGTTGAAAAAGCTGTAAAAATGTTCGAAAACTGTCATTTGACAATTCGAGGTATTAGGAGAATAGGAATTGCTCGTAGGTCTTTCCGCGCTACAAAATTTTACATGAGTCATGAAAAAAATATCGGATCTGGAATTTCCAGACAGGTTAGAACTTTTTGAGACCTTGTTGGCAGAGATGTCATCTCCCGTTCGCGAACAGGAACGCGTTCACGAACGGAGCACCTCCACAAACAAGAACGAAGTGAACGCGTTCTTCTTCTCAGATGAACGAGAACGGGCAAGAACGCGTTCGTTTCATTTCGTGAACGAGAACGCAGATAACAGAGAGAGGAATGACTACAGTCAAAGATACCAACTCCCGTTCGCGAACGGAGCACCTCCACAAACAAGAACGAAGTGAACGCGTTCTTCTTCTCACGTCAGATGAACGAGAACGGGCAGGAACGCGTTTGTTTCATTTCGTGAGCGAGAACGCAGAGAACGGAGAGAGGAATGACTACGGTCAGAGATATCAACTCCCATTTGCGAACAGGAACGCGTTTGCAAACGGAGCATCTCCACAAACAAGAACGAAGTGAAAGCGTTCTTCTTCTCACATGAACAAGAACGGATGTGAATGCGTTCATAATTTTGAGGAACGCTGACGTCTCTGCTTGTCGGGAAGAATTTTCGCGAGTCGTGTCAGTTGAGCATCCACGAGAAAACCTGACTAGTGTGCAAAAAATCGATTTATGGGTTTTAACGGATTTTGGAGCCTCAAACGGCCTTCTTTCATACTGCAAGTGTGAAAAATTCTAAAAAAGAAAAAAAGTAGAAACAAAAAAGGGGCGCAGAAAATGAAAAAACGAGGAAAAGCAAAAAAAAAAAATTAGGTTTAATATATTCAGTACAGATATAATGTTTTACGAATTAGGAGTGTAGGCTCGGGGTCCGGAATGCATAGTGGACAGCACGCTGGTCTCAGAATCCGGAGGTCTCAGGTTGGAGCCCACGTAGCACTCGCTACATTTCGACCTAGCCCAGTTTTTCGGCAAGGAAAAAGAGCTAAAACAGTCCTAACAGTCTCCCCGACATCTCTGAAGCAATGCTTGAAAGGGCGGATTCCAGGGCTCGGATTGAGAGCGAAAATGAAAAAGAGAATGTCGGAAACAGGTAAAAATCTGATGGCGCTAGATCTGGTGAGTAAGGGAGGTGTGGAAAAAAGTCCCATTAAAAATTTTTTTAACAAACTTTATGTCAGGTTAGTCGTGTGAGATCTTGTATTATCGTGCAAGAGAAACACATTTTTGCTTAGTTTTTTTTTTTTTTTCTGAATCAAAACACGTATCAACTTTATATTTGCATTACTAACTAGTTATCTATTGGACGACTGCATTGTCTAGGAAGCGCATGCAATAATTTTACTGAAAGTTGCACAAGAAACGAGTTTTGTTCCGAAACATTTCTTCTAGAATTCTCTCCCGAAGCAATACAATATTTCAAAATTTATGTGACCTGAAATCATGATATGTACCCCTGGTGTCAGAAATCATTTTTCACGTTCTCGACAATTCCTGTAGAAGAAATCACGCTCTTTCGAATGAAACAAATCGCAAGCTTCCTATCTTCATTAGTTTTTCCACAAATTGCATTTAAAAATTACGTCAAAAGTGTAAAATATCCGTTTATGTGGCGTCGTGTGAAACGGGCCTATGGGAATGGCAGTGAATAAAAGTACGAGACGCGGTTGTCATAGCAACGTATAAACGCATTACCATAGATGTACTCGCTGTGTACATCTGTGCGCACCACTACCACCATCGCATCTTTACACTCGTGTATTTCAAAAATCTGTTTTTGCACAAGAGGCACATTTCATGATTCCAGGTCACACATAGTGGTTAGAATATGTAAATTTGCAACTTAAAAAAAAATACTCATTTTCAAATGACGTTTTTTGATTATCTATCAGGCTTATAGTGGCATATTTAAATATCATTTTGTTGAGAATTTAATGAAGAACAACTTCTATATGAAACTTTTTTCTCTAAAGTTTCACTGTTAAGAGGTATTTCAAGAAAACGAAAGTTTAGGGGTTAAAACTCTCCAAACGGGGTCTCTGCAAGGGGTGGAAACCGTGCCCCACATCTAGAATTGTTGGATGGAGTCTTGAAAACGACTGTACCAAATCTTACTTACATCACAAAATGCACGGTTCACCTCCAATGTGGTCCTTAACCGCCGCACTATAGGAAGAAAGGGGCTACCTGCTTTTTTTAAAGTATTCAGCTATGTTTGGTAATATGTAGATCTTGAAGAGTAGAGTCCAGTGAACTAGTCGATCAAGGGAGAAAGGGGCCTTACATCAGCCAAAAACGCATTCGAAGTTATTGCATACTGGGAAGAAAGAGGCCATCTCCACCGATAAAGTGGAAAAATGGGAAATGGAAAAATTGATTGTTAGCTCCTTTCTTCCCTGGACTCTTCATTTTGTTAGTAGAAAGATAATTCGGTTGTGAGGGATTCTGCATCTTAAAAACTTGTCTATCATGAGCAATTCTACCCCAGGTAGCGGAAGCGTTAAGTGGACATCATTTTTTTTTCTCGAATATGGGGTCATGATTCTACTAGCCAATCCTTGGCAATGCTGCTCCTGGGGACTTTACTATATCGCGACCTCAGTGGATCCACTCTGTCCAGCACACCCGACACAGACTCGTTATTGATTGCCATCGCTGTCCGCGAGTTTAACGACTCACACCACATTACTTGCTCGTTATATTGTCGTGTATAACGGACATTAAATTAAACGCCATTAAGCTCTTCGCCGTATAATTTAGCGCCTCGGAAGTCTTTAGCCGAAGAAATCGACCCGGACGTCGCTGCGAAAGATTATTTTATGCATAATTGAAAACGTTAATTAATCGGATCATAAACCAATTTGCCCTCCTGTCGCGCATTTAATTACTCGGACTTCATCCGGCAAATTAAAAATTTATCGTCCCGTGCACGCTCGTCCCTCGAGGCGCAAATAAATTTACGCTGATCTCGCGGCCTGCATTCGCGAGCCGAAAAAAGTTCAAATATTGATTTTGAACTTTCGAAAATGAAACTCATTTTCCACTACAGCGGCGCTCACTCGGCACCGTTCGACTGGATTCTGTTTTTTTCCAGAACTGCTGCGCGCCGTGCACGTAGGCTGGAGTCGCATTAGTCCTACCTTTTAATTATACGGCGAGATAGACTCGCAGCTTTTCGCGCGAATACGAAAGTACGACGACGAGACTGTAAATAAAATTACATTATTCTAGCGGAGCGAAAAATTAATGTATTTCGCTTTCTCGTTTTTTGTACATTCGACGTCGATTGTGCTGGCTGGTGAAATTCGAATATTGCGCTCATCTCGATCTCGTCGCTCGTTCACGATTGAACTCGATATATTTACATTATCTAGACCAGCCCCCGATTGGACAAAAGCATCGAAGAATGGATAAAAAATTGATGGGAAGCTGAATCTCGGCACCATGGGGTCAAATTTAATAAATGCTTGTTAGGATCAGAGCGTCTGCAAAAATCCTCCAGCCGAGTAAAAAGCGTACAAAATTAATTTTCGGCATAAGTCGAAGAATATTAATTTTATTGAAGAAAATTTCAAACAAAAACCTCAGAAGCGATCTTACAAAACTGTATTGAATTTCGTCATAACTGCCGCAGGAATATTGAGAGGGGGAGGAGGCTCACAGTTACCTTGTGCACTACCATGCATTAACCCCCAGGCCTTATGGGAGAAAACAGCCGAACGGTCCACATATTTTTAGCACTATTACAGCGAATAGAAGAGATGCAGACCACCCCTTCTGCAACCCACAAAAAATAAAAAAGGACCACCGCCGTTCATCGTCAAATTTGTAAATCGTTGAAAGGGAGACAAGATGATAGTACAGGTCAAGACGCTGAAACCGACGGCTGATAGGATCGGAGGTAGTAAAGAAGTGAGAGTTTTTGGCAACGACAATCAACGAATTTTAACGTATTCATAGAAGATACGGGATAAATACCTGGTATATGCCAAAAAGAGACAGAAGTGATGTGCAGACACAGATCAGAGGGCAGTACACCGTTCCACCTTCTGGACCTGACAGACGTATAGATACGCTGGCGAAAGAGATTGGAGATTCCGCGAACCAAGGAGGTCAGGGGGAAGGGAACGAGAAAAGTGCGGTAAACTAGAGACCTACCAGTAGTCCGAGGACAGGGAACGGGACATCGAAGAAGCGGACTACATAGTCACTGGAAACAACAGCAACAGCGCCAACGCGCACTACAGAAACATTCAACACCGCCAGTATTAGGGTGTCCCTTATTTTACAAGTTTTCGCCAATCGATTGAATGCGCACTGAAATTTGTTCCAATGAACTTAGGAACTCGCCATAGAAAATTTGAGCTCAGTTTGAGGTCATTAACCCGTGGTGCTTTGACCTTAAAGTTATGTGTAATACTGAGATTTTACAAAAAAAAAAAAAAAAAAAAAAAAAATGAATGTCTCGGGACATATCAACTTCAAAAGCATATAACATAAAATATTCCTTGTTAAATTTACTATAAAAAAGATATCGTACAACTTTTCTCTAGAACGCATATTTACGGAGATGCTGTAGGGATAAGTAGAAGTGGATGTAGAAAAACTGATCCGGGGTGAGTTGCATTCACTGTTCGCTAATGTTGGTAAGGTAAAGAAAGAAGGGAAAAAAAGTTGAAAATCTGTACTTTTTTTACTTTTTTTCTTCTTTTTTTTTCAAAACAAAGCTGGTATTCATACATGCTAGTGTACAAGGTAATTTTGAATCTTCCTTTACCATCTTTCTGTGGTAGTTCGGAGAAAAATTAAACCGAACCACTTCCATGTGCCATTGCCTTGAGAATATTTTTTGTTTGTAACGTTTTTCGATGAAATAAATATTTCCCCACTTATTGCCGAATGTTCAGTTTGGTGGAACTTCTCACGGAGATTTGGGGATCCAAGGATTCGTGGGACTTTTAATATGCTGCCATTGAAACAAATGTCAACGTGCGAAATCCGCCACTGTGTTTTCACGCAAGACTGTGGTATTCTTCAATAAAAAATTCAGGAACCAACCTTTTTGGATCCAATTTTGCATTGAAATTGATATAGAATTCTATCCAAATGTTGATGTCGACAAGGTTACTGAATTAGTTGTGTATGGAAGGTTCCAAGTCCAAATTTGACCCAAATAACGTAAACGTGAAAATCGATCCATTTAGCCATGTCACATTGTTATGTTATGAAGGAATGCGAGTCCGAACACATCTGCCTACTTTTTTCAGCTGATGAATATGAAGTTTGTAATTAACAGGACCAGCCCCAGACAAGTTTTTTTTTTTTTTTTTTTTTTCTTTCTTTCTCCAATTACCCGAAGAGTAAGCAAAAATTTGGAGTGAGTGCATTTCATGAAAAACTAAATTCACCCCAACTTCTGTATTTTATATCAAAACCCATGAAACACAACCAGTGGAGGTGAAAATCTACTCATTTGTCAAGATCAAAAATCAGTCGTTACTTTTTCAACACAACATTGCGGTCGGATATACTCGACTTAGTCACAAAAGTTGGGTTACCGTGTCAACATCTATTTTTAAATCGAATTACAATTAAAAATTTATTAAAATGTTAATATTTTTAAATTAAATATTATTTTTTACAATTATTATATTTATTTTTAAAAATTTAATTAAAAAAATTTAAAACTTAAGTATATATTTTAATAAATTTTTAATTAAAATTTTATAATTGAATTACTTTATTTTAAAATACAGTAGGCATCGCTTATAGCGAGTTTCAAGGGACCAAGACAAATTGCTCGCTATAACAGATACTCGCTTAAACCGGTTGTAAGGAGGTGCTCGTAATAGACGTAATATCGGATGTAATGAGGTGCTTGTAATAAAAAAATGTAATTTCAGGGGGGAAAAAAATCTTCAACATTTTTACAGTATTGTAACGTGTTGTACTTACTTACTCGTACGAGTATCATTATTTACAAATTCTGTTATTGTAGTCTGCCTAAAGTTCGTTAAAAGAGTGTTCACAAATTTTTTTTCTACTGCTTCATCCAACAGTTTTAAAGCTACCATCTCACTCTCAGACAAGTCGTAATTTGTTAAACAGTACGCCTGCAATACTCCTAAAGCTGCCCGAGCTTCCGCAATGGTCGCTTTCTTAGTCGTACATTTTCGAGAGCTTTGCAGCTTAAACCATTTTTCGCGATGTTTGTAAATCGTGGAGATTGTTGACGAACCTGTCTTATACCGTCGTGCTAAATCAACGATCTTCGTACCACTTTCAAGGAGTGAAATAATAGTCAATTTATCTTCCAAAGAAAAACTAGGTCGCGACATTTTACAAACACTCGACTTGATACGGTTCCACTGAACATGCAGAAGCATACTATGTACTGTACAGTGCATATGTACAGTGGCAGATCCAGGATTACACTTGGGGGGGGGCTAAATGTTGGAGAAAAATAGAGCAAACAAAATTTTAAGCATGAATGCATGATTGTTGATTAGTGATAATGTTGATTCATTGATAACGCGATATGTATTCACGAACTGTGCTGTATGAGCGCTACTGTCATTAAAAACATCGGTGGCTAAAATAAGTGGAAAAGCGAGTGAATTTTTTTTTGGGGGGGGGCTATAGCCCCTTTAGCCCCCCCCCCTGGATCCGCCACTGCATATGTACGTAATACTGTTCAGTTTAAGTAATGAAAGATTGGTACTGTACTAGTTCAAACATGAAAGAATGATGATGTGTGATATGATGTTGCTCGTTACAACAGGTATAAATTTCACATTTTGAGGGGAAAACAGCTCTTTATACCCAATATCTCGCTATAGCCGATCCTCGGTATATCAGATTTTTTTAAACACGTACTATATGGACCTCACGCCGGGACCGAGCGATTTCCTCATTACAACCGATTGTTCGTTTCAACCGGACTCGTTATAGATGATTTCTACTGTAATATAATAATTAATTTAATTTAATTTCTAATCTAAAAATAAATTATTTAAAATATTTTAACAATTTACACATCGACTTTAATGTAGAATTCTATTCAAATGTTTATGTCGGCACAATAACTTGACTTCTGTATTAAAGCTCCATATTGGATTCGACAGGAAGTCGTGACGAACTTGATTGTGTCAGTACTTACTTTGTGAGAACTGTATCCAGTTCGTCTTTAAAACAAATGTCAATATACCGAATCAGTTACCTTCTCAACTCGATATTGTGATCGAATTTGATGTACAATTCGAGTAACCATATTAACATCCACTTTGGGATCGAATTATCCATCAACTGTGGCACAGAAGTCGAGTTACTATATTGACATCAACTTTTGGATCGAATTAGTATGCACTGACTTTGATGCAAAATTCTATCCAAAAGTCAATATCGACATAGCAACTCGACTTTTGCATTGAAGTCGAGCATAAAACTGCACTAAATGGTCACAACAGAAAAGTGACAGATTTGATTGTGTCACTTGTTTCATGGGGAGCTGTATCCAAGGCGCCAGCAAAACAGATGTCAATATGCCAAATCCATCACGTTCTCGACTTCATATTGTGACCCAATTACGCATCGACTTCGACGCAGAGTTCTACCCAAAAATCCATGTCAACACAATAACTTGACTTTTGTATTGAAATTGAGTATTGAATCTTACCCGACAGTTATGTATCAGTGACGAATTCGATCGTCAAAACAAATGCCGATAGGCCAAATCCGCCCCCTTTTCGACTGGATAGTGTAATTGAATACAAACGTCGAATGACAATATCAACATCAACTTTTGGATCGAATTAAACATTGACTTTGATGCTGAATTCTTCCCAGAAGTCGATGTTGACACAGTAACTGGACTTCTGAATCGAATTTTGTATCAAATCCCATCATAATGTCACATTGGAAAAAACATATTTTTAACGTTGACAAATGAATCGATTTTCATATCGATTGCGTTCTAAGGAGATCGACAAAGGAACGAATTTTGTATAGTGGAAAACGAGTCTATGTTTATATCAACTGTGTAATATCATGTGACCTTCTGTACCAAAAACCAGCTTCCCATCAATTTTTCATCCGTTTTTCTTACATTTTCCCGGATATTCGTTACAAAAAGTAAATAGCGAGGCTATTTTTTGCTGACAGTAGCTCGTGCTCTAGCGCTCGGAATGATTTGCTTTTTACAGCCTCCGTCGAAAAATTTAATTTATTTTTTCAATAGCCGTAGCTCAGTGGGAAAAATGAAAATCCGATTTGTCTCTCCATTAAAGATTTGTCGGTATTATTTGCAGGCGTTTGCCCGATCCTGTGCTCGAATCACGGTACCTACGGAGGCGGGCTGTGCCACTGCGACGAAGGCTGGAAAGGAACCAACTGCGACGTTCCCGCGTACGATTGTAAATTATCGGATTGCTCGGGACACGGCGAGTGCAATAAGGGAGTCTGCACGTGCAACCCCGGATGGAAAGGAGATAACTGCGACATCGGTAAATATTTGTTTTAGCGTATTCGCTTTTCGGTGCAGCGCAGGGCCAAGACACACATACACCCTGCTCGATGATAGTCTTTTTCGCCGGAGAATATGGGCTTATATATTCGTTTGAATAAGCCGTTATGTAGGCTTCGAGGAGCTCCATTCGACTGCACGACGGTTATGCACGTTTGTATTTGTACCAAACCGTGGCGAGCGGGGGAGAGGAGGGGGGTCGTAACGATACTGTTTCCAATTTCAAATCGGCGTACGAGCCACCTCTGTGTTCCGCTCATCTTTTTACGCTTGAAATACTCCGGTAATGGGTAAACTTAGGGTGGGACTGCGGTTCTTGAGCCTCCTAGTGAACACCTTCCTCATAATCTTAGTGTTGCCGTTCGAGCTGAGGAAGATCGCGAAAAAAGCCTTGTAAGACTAAGTAAGGTCAACCTCTTAGTCTTGAGAACCCCCTCTGTGGTTCTGAATGAAGTTAGGCTGACTACACTATAAAGTTATGATTGGGACTTCTGACCAAAAACCCTGTTGGTTGATTCTGAAAAAATATGGTTTGGAAATAGTCATCCCTCTCCTATAAGAACAGTAAGATGGGCCATCTTGTATACAGGATGTATTGAACAAGATCCACGAGGTGTACGTGAGATGGTTCCCTCCTATTCTTATTTGAAGTAATCAATTTATGCACAGTTTCTTTCTTTCCTTTCATGTTTTTAATTCTAATTAGCTGAAATTCAGATGCACATAACAGGGGTTCTAATATTTTATTTTTTGATTTTCGGTTGCCTTACCCCCTTGATCGGCTCCAAATATAAAAATTTTTTTTTACCAAGTTTCAACAAATCGGAGGTGGTTAACGTCACTGGCGTAGGAAAATCTCTCAGTCTGGGGGTAGGAGGTTAGTCGATTGGGGGCGCTAAAATACGCTCTGAAATGCTCTTCTTGACAGCGTTCAGGGGGGGTTATAACCCGGAAATTCTGTGGTTGAAATCCTTAGGGAAAAAAACATTGAGTTAATCGAAGAAGGAGCTCTCCATGTGCTCCTGAAAATTATTTACTTTATTTCTCATATTGCTGTTATCAGGAATGTAAAATCCATTTCTGGAGTTTTCCCCTTTTTTTCTCACTATCGGGCTCTACAAGGGGCTGAATTTCAATGATTTCTATTTTATTACAATCTTCATATTGTGTGTCTGATTAGGAGATTTTTGCTGGTTGACTTCATTTTTGGAATCCCTCCTTCCTCTTACTATTTGGGTTCTACAATCTTCAGTTATTTCAAGTTGCACGTTCTTCATGTCTAAAAATAGGTTTTCAGGATTGCTGAGTTCATTTTTGGAGCTCCGTCCGCCCTTCTCATTACTTGTAGGCTCCGCAGAAAGCTAATCGTGAAATTGAAGTAATTAAAGATCAGTACCCGGTGGAGTCTGAAAGGTAAGGGGAGAAGGAATAGAACTCCGGAAATGAACAGTAATCCAGAAAACCCGTATTCAGGCATAAAGGTGGACAATGTAAGAATATAATATTACCGCTCTGCGGAGCCCAGTGAGTAAGACGAGGGAAAACGAACTTCAAATAATTTTTTTTTAAATTTGTAAATTTTTCCAAAGGAATTTGTCCTTGAAGTTGTGTACTATAAGGCTGAAAATTGAATGTTATGCAGCGCCTTAAAAATGGGCATATGCCAAATTTTTACAGAACCTTTTTAATATTATTTATCGCGATCTTTAAATTTGATCAGATACAAACGTTGCGTATCTGCGAAATTGAAGGCGCTAAAGCACTTACAATATTTCGTTGCTTTGTAACGCCTTCAGTATGGCAGATAGGCAAAATTCTTATATAACCTTAACAATAGTGATGATTGAGATCTACAAAATAAGATATGTACAGATTTTGCCTGTTCGCAATATTGAAGGCGCTAAAGCTCTTACAATGAATTGTTGCCTTATAGCGCCAGATAGGCAAAATTTGTATATAAACTAATTTAAAGTTTGCAATGAATACTATGAAAAAGATTATGTGTAAATTTGGTTTATCTCTCATATTGAAGGCGGTAGACCATTGAATAAAAGTACTGATAAAAATCTAAACTTCAAAAGAAAAACGCTGTGGGTTAAGATTATTCTTACGACAAAATATTGATGGAGGTTCATTTTTGGACTAAATGGAACAAAATTAGACCCAGTGTCAGAAAAAATTTGAAAAAATCTTTCTCTCATATACAGGCCATTCAAAAAATTCATACGTAGTATTCGCTCGCTCCCTTTGGTGGAGTTATGTGTCTTATTAGCCCAGGAACTAATTAGTTTGAAAATGTAAAATGAAAATGAAATAATTCCTATTTTAAGTTTCAGTGCTGAAATGTGTTGGCACTGGTGTCCTCATTACCCCCTCTCCAAGAAAACTGGATGCCACACCCCCTGTGCAACCTTTTTTGTTGAGGCCTAAGCCCCCCCCCCCCCCCAAAAAAAAAGGTTTTTCCCGTTTTTCTCGGGAATTGCGCATTTTGGAGGGAAAGAACATCCAAGCGAAAATATTTTACATAAAATTTCTTACAAAAATAGTATCTTGATCTTTTTCTGTAGAACGCACAGGAATGCGGCTACAAAGCGCTGAAGTTACTACTGTTTCTGCATATAAATGCGTATAGACATTTTACACCACCCTACCCTTCGCTGACCTACAGAACCGTGTTCTGCAAAGTGTTTTAGAAATCACCCTTGTCTCGTGGCTTCTTTCTTTTGTTGTGAACGTAGGCACCGTACAGCTGCCATTGTTAATGTGCACGATGAAATAATCAGCAGTGAAAATGCGGTGGAAATATTGTGACAGCAGGCCATTGCAGTAACCCAACAGCTGTTGTTGACCAATGCCAAAAACAAAAATCATTAATTGAACTTTTATGTAAAAAATGTAAGGACTGCAATATTACAACATCTATTACAGAGAGTGATACAGATACTCTCATTGTACAAACTGCACTACCCTTGGTTGGAAATGAAAGCAGTCCAGTAGTGATGGTTGAAGAAGATGTGGACCTTCTAGTCCTTTTGGTTGGCTTCAGCATCAGCAAAACGAACCCAACTTATTTTTGTTCAAAATGGGAAAAGGAGGTGACCAAAACCGAATGTATAATATATACTGGATGTACAACATTACGAATGCATTCCTATACCTGCATGCATTCACCGGCTGTGATTCATCGTCGGCCATGTTTCAGAAGGGAAAAGTGCGTGCGTGGAAACTTATGTAAAAATCCAAAGAATTGCGAGGCGCAAGCCAAAATTTCTACAGGCCTGCAGCTTCACGTGAATGTATTATCAAGTCAGGATGCATCGCATTCCTTCAGTTATATGGACCACCTCCACAGCAGATATCCTTAAATGAATATCGCTTTTTCATGTTCAAACGTGGCGCCTCTCAGAACGCCGCAAATTTGAAGACGCTTTGTCCAACAGAAGGTGCAGCTCGCCAACATTCCTTCAGGGTTTATTTACAAATCCAGACTTGGTTTGGTCACCATCTACCAATAACGGACTGGGGATGGAAAAACGAAAAAAGTATGCTATCGGCCATAAAGTGGATGTGGCTGCCGCAAACTTGGTACGTTAATATTTGTGTGAAAATGTGTTATTACTTTCTGAGAATGTGACAACATTGCACAGCCTCTCTTGCGATTACAAAACAATTTTTTCAGCAAGATATTTGTGGCTGGTGGGTTTTTTTCTTTTTTCCATCCCCAGACCGTTATTGGCTGACAGTGGCCAAGCCAAGTCTGGATTCGTCTGTGTACATAAATTACCAAGGGACTGCGTACCTGAACTGCGCCCAAATAGACACGTCTGATAGTGAGTCCGAGGAAGAAATATAATAACTATAAACATATTGTAGCCGAAAAATTAAATAATACAAATAGAAGTGCAAGTACGGATTCTTATAACTTCATCTCAACTTAACGTATTATAACTTCATAGCGTTTTCACACTTCGGTCAACTGTAACAAGAAGAGGACGTGAGACCTGTAAAATATTTCTAAAAACACTTCAGAGAACACGGTTCTGTATGCCAGCGAAGGGTAGGGTGGTGCAAAATGTCTATACGCCTTATATACATGTACTGTATAATGCGCAACACGCGTACATGTAGAAACAGTAGTAACTTCAGCGCTCTGTAGTTGCGTTCCTATACATTCTACAGAAAAAAATTAGGAGACCATTTTTGTAGGAAATTTTATGTAGAATATTTTTGCTTGTATATTCTTTCCCCCCAAAATGCGTCATTTCTGAGAAAAACGTGAAAAACCAATTTTTTGGGGGAGAGGGGCTCAGACCTCTACAAAAAAAGTTGCACAGGGAGTGGGGTATCCGTTTTTTTTCAGTGTAATAAGGACACCAGTATCAACATATTCCAGCACTGAAACTTAAGATAGGAATTATTTCATTTTCAAAACCCTAACGTTCCTGGACTATATCGTTGCGCAAATTTGGGTCTCTATACTTCAATTTCAAATTCTAAATAATCAAGATTGTTATTTTATACCTCCAAATCAATGGAATGGGGGGGGGAGAAAATAAACAGCAAATACAGCTCTTGACTTAGATGTTGGCATCCAAAATTGGGTATCCACCCTTCATTGATTACACAATGACTTTATATTCGAAATTATGTGCAACTCTGTTCGGGGGGAGGAGTACAGAGTGCCACTCGTTTCCCCCTTACATTTCTTTGTTCGCCAAAACCACAGAAGGGTTCAGAAAATGTTCCGGGCCACTGGGTGGGCCAAAACAAATCATTTCTCTACGACTCCACCGGCTGAGTTCTGCTCGGCTCGACGGCAGCATCATTCGCTCGGGCCGCTGCTAATCCCCTCTTCAGCTTCCGCTCGCGTTATAAAGTTTCGACTGAAAGACGCTCTCGTAGTGTGTGAGCGTGTACAGCGTGAAACGCGAAGCGACGCCGTTACAACTCGGTTACGGGGGTACCGACACGGCGTCGTGGGTAACGTAGCGAGTAAAACTATACGTTGAACTAGGTAAGCATGACGGATCGATTCCATTGTTTCGGCATAACAAATTATACCTATAAATTTCGCGCGTTCGCGCTAATTACGAAAAACTTTAACCCCTTAACGGGGGAGAATTTACGGTTTTTAATATCGTCTGCGCAGAGGACTGCTTGGATGCGAACTGCTCGGGCCATGGAAAGTGCGTAGCCGGCAAGTGCTACTGCAAGGCGGGCTGGCAGGGCGCCAACTGTTCGGAGGTCAATCAGCAGGTGTTCCAGTGCTTGCCTCGGTGCTCCGACCACGGCACCTACGACCTGGAGACCGGCTCGTGCGTCTGTCACGACTTCTGGACCGGACCGGACTGCTCTCAAGGTAAGGCACGCGGCTCTGCGACTTTTTGGTTGTACGGCAACTCTGGCCGGTGTGATTCTGAATCGTAATTTCCCAACAGCGCTGTGCCACCTGAACTGCGGCGCCCACGGGTACTGCGACCGCGGACGATGCTCCTGCGAAGCCGGCTGGACCGGCGACAAGTGCGACCAGTTACCGTGCGATCCCAGGTGCAGCCAACACGGACAGTGTAAGAACGGCACCTGCATCTGCTCCCGAGGATGGAACGGTCGACACTGCACTATTGGTAAGTTGACATCTGTTGGTTAACTATACGAATCAAATGACCGCGAATTGGTTTTCATGCGTGGTCGTCGTTGCAGCCGGATGCCCGCAGAACTGCCACGGAAACGGGCGGTGTCATTCGGAGGACGGAGAGTACCGATGCGAGTGCTCGCCTGGATACTCCGGCTTTGATTGCTCCATCCCGCTGGAGCTGAACTGCAGTGATGAAATCGATAATGATCACGGTAAAGTATATTTTTCACTGATATTTTTGCCTTAGCGTTACATCTCTATATGATAATGCCATTCCGTGGTTTTACGTGGCCAATGATTAATCAATGGGGGGAAGAGGGTCTGAGGATCTGTCGATAAATGAAGTGATTTCGGTATAATAAACCCTTTTGCCGTACACTATGGAGTGAGTGGGCTATTCCCAACTTCTTTCCCTTACTGCTTCAAAAAGTTCATCAATTTTATCACTACCTGTCCACTCCTTGATATTTCTTATCCAGGGGTATTTTCTTTTTCCAACTGGTCTTTTCCCAGCGGTTCTCCTTACAAAACCAATTTCTGAAGCTCGTACTTTGGGCCCCTTGGTGACACGTTCCATCGTATCCCGCCTCAACGCAATATTGACGCCATTTGACATATTAGTATTTTCATCTTCTCATAAATAGCGTTCCATACGCCACATAAACTATTTCAGCGTAATACGCTATTCTACTCGTAGATGGCGTTGCGTATGGTCTTTTTTTCGAAAATCAGTTACATATTATTAATATATTAATTAATATGTTTTTGTTTTCTCTTTCAAATCTATTTCATATTCGAGAGGAGGTCAAGAGCTATAAGGTGGCCTGCGTCGGGCGGGTTTGCTGGAATGAGCACACACAAAAACCCACTTCTTCTTTTATTATAATGTATTAGAATTTCTACTTCTTTCTCCAGAATGGGTGACTCTTCCTCATTATCATTATTGTGTCTCCATAATAGTTCATAACCTCCTGTCTAGACCCTAGGATCAATATTCGTGTAGCTAGATCAGTCAACTCACCTCTCTTATTTTTAATTCTTAAATTGTTTTTGGCACTTGAGTTTAAAACGTTGGTACCTCTATTCAGAGTCTTTTTCCTTTCTTTGGTAGACTAGCTTGTCTTAAACAAGTCTGTAAAGTCCTCAGGGATTGAAGGCTGCTTTTCCAAAACGCAGTAAGTCAAAAAAAAGAATGCGGAAAATACATAAGAAAGTGGCTGCTTCCGTTGTGTCGCTTCTATTATGGCTGATTTTGCTATATTCCAGGGATGCTTAGCTAAGCTAAAGCCGTTAGCCGTTAGCTGTTAGCATGAGGATTTTTCGGCTAAATTTGTTAGCCATTAACTAGCCAAGGATAGGCAACTAACTACTAATTTAGCTTTTAGCCAATAAGAATCGTCCGTGCTAACGGCTAATTTTTAAAGCTGGAATTAGACTATAAACTTCACTGTAGATCTTCTGTAAATAACAGTGGACTAGCATCCCGTTCACTTCTGACTACTCTGTACTAGAGCCCTGTAAATACAAGAGAGGACATACGCCATTTTGGCTCACACCTTGCCTGTGGATGCCGAATCCGAGACGGGCGCGGTGTAGGCCAAAATGGTGTATGTCTTCACTCATGTGTGTAGAAAAGTTGTCGGCCCTGATGATTTCCTCCTGATTTCTTTTCAGCTGTTAGTCAGCCATCAGCTAGCCGTTCAGACCTAATATCCGTTAGCCGTAGCCATGATTTTGCTTGAGGTACCTTTTTAGCTAAGCTTTTAGCTGTTCCAAAAAGCTGAGCAACCCAGCTGTATTCTCTGGCGTGACATGTTCACATTGTACGAGAAGTATTCAATCTGGACCGCAGTGAGGGCATACGAAATCACAGAAACGAAAGTGTGTAGGAAAATCGCGTGTATTGAGCAATAGTAGAAACAGGTCTTGTCAGTGCTAAACAAGCTATCTAAACTATGGTTGAATTGTAACTGATATCCTACCTGGTCGATCGAGGGAGAAAAAAGTACATTGTGGGGATAATAAAAGAAGAACGTGGTTCAGAGAAGGCAGGAAGTGCAGACATGCAGAAGACAAAAGACGTTTGTGAGATGTCGTATCGTGCTGCGCAGAAATTGACCTGGCCAGGACGATTAGACGAGTTACGAGGTCTGACAATAAATTGGGTCATTCTACCAAAATCATGATACTTAATTTTTATTTTTTTTTTTGAACATTATTGGGGCTGTTGGAAGCGGTGGCGCGCTGTGGTCGTTTACCTTGAAACCCTGATCAAGGGGAATTTATCATTTACAGGCGTATGAAGAAATCTCAAAATATTATGAAAACGAAAGCGTTTATCGAATAAATGAATAGAACAAAATTTGCAGTACATAAAATTTACTTTCCATTGAGACCATTTGTATTTCAATTTGATAAATTTTTCTAAAATGTGTGGGGTGTCAGTAGTTCCTTTTCTTCACGTGCCTAAAATTGTAGAAGGCGACTCTTTCGCGTTTGTAGTCCCAATTACTTTTTTTTTTTTTTCATGCAAATCATTTATATGCATATAATACGTGAACATATTTATGAGGTTGAACCAACAGCATACTTCCTAGGAGAGGAGATAGAGGGGGCTCAAAATGATTAGAACCGCGTTGAAGGAATTGAAAGAAGTTCCTACGCGCACGCGCGCCCGTGTACTGTGAATACGCAAATACTCCTCCACCCCCACATCAACGCACTCGTATCAGTGCTGCCAGATATCCGGATTTTCCAGTAAATCTCTGGATTTTTCATCCTTAGATAAAAAATATCCAAATTTCTGGATAATGTCCGGAAAATTGGGGGAAAATCCGGATTTTCGTTGTTCTTTCTCGTTTTGTGGATTTTATAAACCTCGAATTAGTTCGAAATATTCTTCTGTGAATGACTGCATTTTGATTACACTAAACTAGACTAAAAAAATGTCTTAATAATTATTCAGTTTTCCTTTCACTCAAAGCATCCTTTTTCCAGAAACCAAAAAATAAATCCACTAAAATTGGATTCGAATCAGAATCCACGAATAACTGTTTTCTATTTTTTATTTATTTTCTTATTCGAATATGATTCGAGAATGATTCACATTTGCTGTGATTCAAATCGGATTCGAATAAATGGAATGGATTTGTGGATTCGAATACACGAACTTGACCGGTTCCGGCATCCAAATCAACTCTTCCAGAGTCATCTTCCATTTCTTTCGGATCCGTCATTGTAATTAATTCAAAATTCAATTAAAAGTTGAAAATAATCATATTTTTCCAACACGTTTTTGGTTATTCTCTTTTTCGTTTTCCCCCCGAAAATTATGGGCTTTCAGTGTGAGATTCACAAAGATACAAAAAAAAAGTACAAATCCGATGAATCTACTAAAAGTTTCGAATAAATTTCACGAATCCATAACGTTTATTTTAGATCGAATTATCGATACGAATCTATTCCTAATTTCTCAGCTCCCATTCAAATTCAATAAAATGGAGGCAAATGCTCATAGGCCATCGATTTATGCATGGTTTCAAAATGAAAATAAAATAGCAAAAGAATTTTCAGTTTCCCGAATGTAGAGATTCAATTTGATCTGTAGTAATAAATTTGTTGTGTGGGAGATTTGAGTGATTTTTAATAGGGCATTTCCTTTTTCTGTTAATTTAATTTTGGTTGCATTATTTGGTAAAACTGATGATAAAAACTGAATTCTACATGAAATTTCCTATAAAAAACATTAATCTCCTTTTATTGGTAATAGTTTTAACATTGCTTCACGCCTCGCTAGTTCACAAGTTTCTC
This sequence comes from Acanthococcus lagerstroemiae, assembly GCA_031841125.1. Lineage (NCBI taxonomy): Eukaryota > Metazoa > Arthropoda > Insecta > Hemiptera > Eriococcidae > Acanthococcus > Acanthococcus lagerstroemiae. Next base: position 29,782,958 of record CM063112.1, on the reverse strand, counting down.
ACTCTTCCTGTCAGAGTTCCTTTCTTTTTCTGCTTATCGAGGCTTTTTGTGACAATACCAGTTGTACAAATAACTGATGGCTTTCTATACCTTCAAGAATAAGTCACACCTTTCGATTTGATCTATTAGAGAGAGCACCCAGGACCTCCCATCTTCACAACGACCAGGGTGGGGAAAGCCCTTCACCACAACTGTCTTCCCATAACAGAATCCCCTCCGCCGCCGCCACCGCCGCCACCGCCTCCGGGAGAAAAACTTTTATGCGGGTTGTCTACCCAGCCCCTTGATTGCTCATTTCTCTGGGGTTAGCCTACCCGCCACCACCTCTGGGAGAAAAAACCAACTGCGGGTTGCCCACCCTGCCCCTTAATTGCTAATTTCTCCAGGGGTAGCCTACTTTTAGGCGGAGGTTCATGGTGGAGGAGGGAGCAGAGAAAATCCGTCGCCGCCTCTGGGAGAAAAAAATCCCACTACGGGTTGCCTACCCTGCCCCTTAATTGCTCATTTCTCCAGGGGTAACCTTGTCCGGTAAAAATCTGAGGCACCGTGCAGCCACGCAGCCACCGCCTATGATTTTAGGAAAATTCTCAGTGAACAGATCTAATGAGATGATGATGATGTCATAAGGACCTGAGATCTCAGAGTCCAAGGTAGCTGGTTCTGCCCTATTCATGAACACTAGATCTGCCTTTATACATATCTTAAGTTAGACTACCTACGTGTTATATCTTGCGACTTGAGATCTTGGAGATTATGGGTAGTTATTTTTTATGTCTTATTATGTCTTAAAGCATGGAGATCTTCTATGTTGCAACAGATTATGTCTTTGAAAGTAGGTGATCTGCCCCTGCAATTTTTCTGATTTTTAGGTAGGCAACCCGCAGTGCGTTTTTTTTCTCCCGGAGGCGGCGGTGGCGGTAGAGTCGTCGGATTTTACTTTTTTAGTATACAGAGAGATGTATTTTTTTTTTAACTTATGAAACTCGGGGCATTTAATATTTTCAGAATAATTGGTAAAACTGAATATGGATTATCATTCTACACTCAATTCTATGCCAGAAAAGCAGAAAAAAAGATTTTTTATTTTTTCACTGTATGGTCCCTTTCCTTTGGACATCACATTTGAGTCCAAATTTTTCCGGATTTCTATTTCTGGATTGTTCTCCAGATTTTGGCAAAATAAATCTGGTAGCACCCCGACTCGTATTCACAAATTTCCGGTCTCTCGTGGAACCAGACTTTAGTAAATTCTTTTATAGTGGCATCGGATTCCTCCATCGTGGCCTTCATAATTCCTGTTTCAACGGTAATGGAAATGGGATAAAATCTTCACAAAATTGATAAAGGTTCACCGGATCTCTCGATTTTGACCATAGGTATTTTAAAAAGTGATGAAACGATAAAGTGTAATCTGATTTACGTATAGGTATATTTATTTAATTGCGATTATGAAAAATTTGAGTCGCTAGCGGGACTTATCACAATGCGCCACGTTTAAGGAATTTCTGTAGGTAAAATCTCTTGCTTTCAGCACTTTTTTTAAATTAAGTGGCAATCCATTCAGAATTCGCAAAAAATCATACATGTACACACCAACCGACTGACAAAAATACTTCAGGTTGGCTATTCTACATTCAAAAATATTTGCTCTATGTTTTCTGATTGGTTCAAATTTGACCACGGTGAGAAAGAAAAAAAAAGCGAGGGACTCGTTTTCAAATATGGCTGCACTGATTCTGATCGAGTCTGAAACACATACTGCAGTGTCAACTTGTTCACTGTACTCACAAAAACTATACACGCATATCAGTTTATCCAAATACGCAGCGATAATATTGAAGAAAAAAAATTTTGTAGTCCAGTTCACGGTGAGGGACAGCCACGATGAAGGAATTTTTGGGCATATATAAATGAAATTTCCACAATAGAGGTGGGGGCACGATACTTCAAATTAATAAAAAGATACAATAAGTTATCCTCTGACCCTCTGAGCCTATACAGTAATAGAAGACCCTATTGTTTATACATTGCCAGATATCTAGCTGGGACAAAAGTAACACGGTTTCAGTGGAACGACCCAATTTAGTAATGAAACTGAGTGTATAAGAACCATATATTTAAAAATCATTCAACAACTGTTTGATCCCCTTCCAAATAGTTCCCTTGTGCACCAACACAACGAGTCCAGCGAGTTTTCATGCCTCGTAGCAGTTCTGGAAAGCTTCGATCGGAATGTCCGACAGTACCCTCGTCACGGCCTCTTGGATCGCCTCAATCGACTCGAAATGGGTTCCTTTCACGACTTGCCTGACTTTGGAGAACAAGAAAAAGTCGCAGGGTGATAAATCAGGCGAGTACGGAGGCTGCGGTAACACTGCGATCCCTTTGGAGGTCAAAAAGTGGGTCACACTGAACGCGATGTGACAGGGCGCGTTGTCATGGTGGAGAATCCAAGTTCGCGCAATGTGGGGACGCACTCTGTTGACTCTTTTTCGAAATCTGTCCAGTACTTCGCGGTAATAGGTCTGGTTAATGGTCTGTCCAGGTAGAACAAACTCCCTATGAACCACCCCGCGGCTGTCGAAGAAGTAGATGGGCATGGTTTTCACCTTGGACTTGTTCATGCGAGTCTTTTTTTGGTCTTGGGGCGTCTGGAGAGAGCCACTGTTGGCTTTGACGTACTTGTGCGCGACTCATAGAATCACCACCATAAACTTTAAGTATTTTCTCGTACGTTTCCGTAGCCGAATCGCCCAGTTTTGCGCAAAATTTGATCGCTACACGTTGCTTTAAATTACGTTTTTTCATTAATTGTCAGACCTCGTATACGAAAATGTACATTCGAAAAGATTACCGCAGTAAGTAGTTTGTGTCTGCAGAGGGGTGAGCTGAGGAGTTTTTCAATTTTCTTCAAGCCGATTTTAGCCACATACGATACTGCGGAGCTCAGATTCTGACACTCGACATCGCTCGATATAGGTCGATTTTCTCTACAATTGCCAGTAATCGACGGGTAATCGGACGGTATTTGACTGAAATTGACTGAATCATGATCGGATAACAGCAATAATGGAGATCGAGCGATATCGAATGCCAAAATTCGAGCTTTGTGTATTGTTCTGTGAACAAAAAAGTGCTTCACCATTGTCGTATTGGGAGGTGGCCAGACCCAGACGGACAGAGGATAGTCGTCCAGCTACACAGCTGTCAAGGAGGCGCAAGAAGACCGAGAAATACATAAACAGGGAGAAGCAGAGTTTAGCAGAAAACTAGAGGAGGTGGCAGAGCAACGATAAGATGCCACCTCCTCCGGTGAACAAGAAGCTCGTGTGCGCAAATTTTCTAAGACTCTTTTTTTGTTGGTGAGAAACGCAGATGCAGATCTATGCCATGGCCCAACATCGTAACATGAAAAAAAAAAGAAAAAAAAGAAGCGTAACATGCGACCAAAATTAGTCATTTTAATAATTTTTCGACCGTTTCTATTATTATTATTTTTTTGTAATATTTATATTGGCGGCCCGTTCGAACGACGCTGTTGCTTTGCGCCCCGATACGAATAAATTGCGATTATTGGTTCGCACCAGTTAATTGAAAAACACCGGGCTACAGATTGCCCCGGGATCGGTGACCTCAGAAATCGACCAGCATGAGATAGCCAATTAATTCTGGGCGCCACGTGCTCGCTCGTAAATCTACGCGAACAGTGGGAAAAATTGCAAATATTACAAAGCTCTTTTATTTTTTCATCTCCACGATTCGGAATATCGCGCGCCTCTCGAACCGAGACGCGAAGTGGGAAAAAATAACACTTTTTATTTATTCTCATTATATAAATACACTCGCGCACAGAATCGAGGGGGGGGGGGGTGAAAAAAAACACGTTCGGATGGAAATGAAAACAGTGGCGGGAACGAGCAGGCGGATGAAATTCAGGGAAACCACGTTAAAAATTTCTTCCTGCAAATATTGCCAAACAAGGATACAGCGAAATGAGAACAAGAAGGGTAAATAAAAAAATAAATAAAAAAAAAAACCAAGACGTACAATTCAAAAATGCTTTCGGTGTTCTTGTTACTGCGTATTTCGTAGAAAATGTATAGGCCTACCTGTTTACTGAAACGGGCGTATGTTAACTCGAAATTTAAAATTTTATTGCTGGTGATACGCGTAGAAAATGCTATACTATAACTCGCTATGGTGTCGAGGAAATCGTTAGAACAATTTGAGTACAGAAGTTGGAAAACTTCAGCAGGTTTGAAAGAGAATTTAATGGCACCATAAGGCAGCCACCATTACACGGATCGTAATTTTACCGAATTTTAATTGAGGATCTATAACCAACTCGACTGGCAACAATCATGCCATCAGGCAAGTTTTAGAAGAGAGTTTTCGACTATAAACCACGTATTTACTACTAACCAAATTCTGTAGTAGTTCTCAATGGAGGCGTAACGCCCTCTGATGGGTGGGTTAGAAGTACCGAGTGACGGCAGGCTTTTTTGGGCGGTAGTAGGGCGATGAATATGTTTCGGGTTGTCGAGGGTGGTGAGCATGTTTTTGTAGCGTGGCTTCAAAGAAGCCCACTCTCCAATTTTAAAATTCTGGAGTCAATATGATTATTACAAAATCTGTTACTTTTGCCTTCAAAAAAAAAAAAAAAAAAAAAAAAAAAAAGGAAGGAGAATTTTGGGCCGTGACGAGGTGTTAGCCAGTTTTTCCAAACTTATCGGATCCTTCATAAGTCTGAAGTCAGTCAAATACCCTTTGGTAACACATAAGTTCATTGTCAACACCTACAGTCTTTGCACAAGGACTTTTCTGAACGTTTTCATAGACTTTGCTAAAGCCTTTGATTCACTCAACCACAAATTTTTGCTGTCAGGACGGAAAAATCAAGGGGTTCCAGAAACTTTTATCAAAATTATTAAGGAAATGTTCGAAGGACTAGAGAGTAGAATTGTAACAGATGTAGTTGGAAATTATTTTCCGGTCCACATGGGAGTAAGGCAGGAAGACATCTTCCTTATTATTGAGTTGTGGTCTAGAGGATCGATTCGCAGCGATAGCACGAATTGCTCGAACTGATTATTTCAAGTTTTGACCGAATAACTTCTACGCACTTTCCAAAAAACTAATTTGAAATTATAGACGCTCTTTGTAAGCGATGGGCATACGTCTCATTGTGCTCGTGTTATTTACAGAACTCATTACTCTGCTTAAACAAGTTTATTTCACAAGTGCTGAGTAGAACAAGGAATAATATGACGTTCCCCCGCGCCAGAGTTGCCTGCACAGTTAAACGAGAATGTTATGCACTCAGTGGTGTAGATATAATTGCATACTCAGTTCGCCGTAAATATTCCAGAACTAGCAACTCATCACGTTTGCATTGTTCCCAGGGGCGTAGAAACATTTCTCAAGATTTACCGAATTCCGAGTGAAGTCGTGAAACCTTGAAATTTATCAAATAAAATGTGTGATCTTTGAAATTGTACCGAAGTGTGATAGAAATTGTTGTGGTCGAATCTTTAGTACATAAATACTAAAAAAAAAAAGAAAAAAAAAAGACCTAATTCTAACTGGAAATCGGGAATTGAAAATCATTCTTTCCGAACTATTTTTTAGGGGAAATAGGATTGAATATCAAGTGACAGTATAAGCAAAGAGAAAACTCGGTCGCTTAGCATACTTTGTCACTTTATTTCTATTTTTTTTTTTTAAATTAGGAATTTAGGAGGTGAAAATTCGTATTGCATATGAGAGGAGCGATTTCCCAATACGGATTCTGTCCACTTTTGCATTTTTTACAGGAGGCGATAAAAACTCGGTACACGGAGTTATGTAATTTAAAAATCTTGGGTGATGGACTGGTTGCCTAATAGAACACTTACTGGAACACCTCTCGTTTAAACATTTCGTTTTTGTTGCGCCATGTGTTCGTGAATGCGTCACGAAGTTGGGTACCTGGACAGAGGCCGTTTTGGAATGATTTTTTATGCCGAATTCGGAAACAGAATGTTAAGTGAATGTTTAAAAATCATTCCAAAACGGCTTGTATCCTTCTGAAAAGAGCCTCGTACATAATGGAATGCTGTAAATTTGATTATTCAGCAAAATCTAGGTGAAAATCCACTAAATTGACGTTTTATTAAGTATCAAAAAATTTATTCATCAGTAAAATTTAAATTTTATGCTGAAAAAAGTATCAAAGTACAGATAAAAATAGAAGAAATTACTCGAGACGTCGTTTCTTCGAGCTGGCTTCAGGTTTTTCAACATTTTGTATGTGCCTGACAGTGTCCTCCACCAGATGGCACTAAAAAACGAGATTCGAAAAAAATGGACAGAGTCCGTTTTGGAAAATCGCTCCTCATATATATTTTTAGTTGGATAACGAGAACTGGGAATTCATATTAAAAATTTTATTGGGAAAACGGGAAACTGAAAGTCCAATTAAAATGGTCAAAAGATTGGGAAACGGGGCATTTTTGGGAAACATCCTCTGTACCAAAATGTATCGAAATGTCCAAAATGAATCAACGAAGCGCAGGTACCAGAAAAAAATGTACTAGATCGGAGATCTTACCAAAAATAATGGAAATGTGACAAAACGTGCCAGAATACTTGAAATCGCCGGACATGGAACCAGATAAAGTGAAGTTTACCAAATCTGGTAACATGGATTAGAACAGACGACCTAGCAAATGGAAAATATTTTCAATAACAGACACGGGCCTTTGCCGAAAACTGTGGTCGGGGGTCTTCTGAATAACGTCTGAAAAATCCCACCCCTCCTTGTGCTGAATTAAGAAATTTTTTTGCAAATTTATGAGAACTATCATCGATATAAGAAATGTTTCAAACAAAATTTGTTCGGTTGTGATTTTACACGGTAAAATAGGTGATTCTAACGATAAAGAAATTAGTGAATCACGGTAGGTAAATTAATTTGATTAAAAATGATAATGAGCAAAAAATAATAATAAGTCGAACTATGGGAAAATATAATGACTAAATTATTTCAAAAATGAATGATAAAAATAAACTGTCAGCATCTTAATTTGTATTCACAAATAAAGACAAATTAATCCTCTTAAATTAGGTTAAACAAACGACAAATATCTAGATGAGAAAATGTCATAAATGAGAATTAGGATATTGTCATTGTACAATCAAGGCTCTTCTGGCTTTACAAGGCCGACCCCTGTTCCTCTTCTGACCAAGAGGGACCGATCTCACTTGGGGTGGTACATTAACCAATTTTAAATTGATTTTCGTGCCTAAAACATGTTTATACATGAATTGTTTAAAAAAAAAGACATGTACAAGCGGAGTTATCTAAACTTTCGAATTTTATTATTACTAGCAGCGCGCCTCATATCTCTGCTCTACATATTGAAAAAAAAAAAAAAATGAAAATTACAAAATTTTATTAAGTTATTATATTACAGGACCTCCTTCCACACAACATTTGCAGTTTTATAGCTTCCAGGTTGTACTTGGATTTTTAAATTAGTAAACAAAGTTGTCCGCGACAGAGCTACGTATAATTGTCCATGACTGAAGACATACTCGGGTAGATATATCCCAACCTTTAGACAGTTACCATGACCACGAATAGATACCACAAAAATGTACCAAGCCCGTCTTGAGCCGCACACACTTTACACATCCCACTACCAGAACTCGGCACCTCCTCAACAGGGATTCGTCGATTGTTGATGGTTTCAGGGCCACACGTCACAGAAGTATCCTCATCCGCACAGGGTCGCCATTTTTTGGTGGCTGAAGGACCACACGTCACAGAAACATCCTCCTCCACACAGAGTCGCCGTTTTTTAGTGGCTGAAGGGCCACACATCATATCAGAATTTTCACTATCCATCTTTCTTTTCTTACTTATTCTTTTAGCACGCTTTGTCTTTCTACCAAGACCCATCTTAAAATGCAAAAAATATACTAATACAAATTATAAATCAAAAGAAAAAATATTAAGAAGTCACTCAGAAGCACAGTCGGATCACCACTAATTGAAAAGCTGATGAGGAGTACTTTATATAGGCACAGTATCCTGTTCTTATTTGATTGGCTAATGCTGAAAACCAATCAGAATGCAGTATTTTATTTGTGTACGGAAATGTGGTTTTATATGATTGGATAATGCTGAAAGGCAATCAAAATGTAGTATTTTATTTGTGTATGGAACGGATTTGAGTAATCGAAAAAGCATATGAAAGAGGTTGCTTTACTGAGTGTTCTTTGACTAAGATGAACTGTGTAGGTCAAGTAGTTCGTGAGTAATAGACAAATGAGTGGAAGAAATGCGTGTGAGTAGTGAGGATGAGTTGGTTGTTATCTCATAACTCTCCTCAGACTGAACGGATTTGAGTGATCAAAAAAGATTCATAAGGAGCTTAATTCACCGAGTGTTTTAAGACCTTAAACAGTATTGTGCGATAATTAGGGTCTAAGATATAGGTGTTGAACTTTATATAATCCAGTTGTTTTTTCAAACATATTTTAAGTATACAGTGTGGAACAGATCATCACGCAACATAGGAAAGTCCCATAAAGCGCAAGTTGATGTGTACCACTGTGGAAAACGTTGTACTGGTGCAAATCAACACGCAACATTACGCTAGTTTGGAATAATTTCATCGAAAATGTTTGGGGAAAAATGCCGATAATTTCCAAAGAATCTCAACGGCAGTCTTAAAAAAAAAATCCAATGTTTTCAAAGAATTTCATGAAAAATTTTCGAGAAAAACTTTTGCCAATCGTTAAAGAATAATAGGAATTGGGAAGAAACTACGACGGTTTTTAAAGAATTTTATCAACAAATTTCAGGTAAAATGTTCTCCGAAGAATTTAATCAAAAATCGAGAAAAATCTTCGGAAAAATTCTTTGATGACCAGGAATTTCATCTCAAATTTTTGAAGAAAAAATTCCAGCACTTTTCCGAAGAAACTATTCGTAACATCTTTTGGGAAAATGTTCAATGTTTTCCAATACATTTTTTTTATAAATCTTCGGGTATCTTCGGGAAAATGTCTAACAATTTTTAAGAAATTTCGTAGGAAATTTTTAGAAAAATTTTCCGATAATTTCCAAAGAATCTCATAGGAAATCTTTGGGAAAATTTCCAATGTTTTCCAAAAAATTTTATCAAAATCCTTCGAGAAAATTTTCCGATGATTTTTGAAGAATTTCATGGAAATATTCGGAAAAAACTCCGATGGTTTTTGAAGAATTTTCATTAAACAATCTTTAGGAAAAATGTTTGATAATCTCCAAAGAATTTCACTGAAAATCGTCGAGAAATTTCAGTTATTTTTAGAGATTTCCGTGAAAAATCTTCGGAAATTAACGGAATTTTTTCTAAAACTTTCCGTTAAAATTTCTTAAAATCATTGGATATTGTTCCCGAAGATTCTCGATGAGATTCTTCGGAGATCATCGAACATTTTTCCTGAAGATTATCCAATAAAAATTCTTCAAAAACCATCGAAGTTTTCCCCCGAATATTTCCATGCAATTCTTCAAAAACAATCGGAAAATTTTCTTGAAGGATTTTGATGAAATTTTTTGGAAAACATTGGAAATTTTCCCAAAGATTTCCCATGAGATTCTTCGAAAATTATCGGAAATTTTTTCTGAAAGTTTCCCACGAAAACCCTAAAACTTGTTAGAAATTATACCGAAGATATTTGATGGAATTCTTCGGAGAGCATCGAACATTCTTTCTGACGATTTTTCATAAAATTCTTCAAGCCATCAGAGTTCCCCCGAATATTTCCTACAAAATTCTTCAAAAACTATCGGAAAATTCTCCCGAAGAGTTTTAAAGAAATTCTTTGGAAAACATTGGACATTTTTCCTAAAGATGTTCGAAGAGATTCTTCGAAAATTATCGGAATTTTATTCTCCAAACATTTTAGATGAAATTTCTGGTCATCAAAGAATTTTTCCGAAGATTTTCTCGATTTTCGATTAAATTCTTCGAAGAACATTTTACCTGAAATTTGTTGATAAAGTTCTTTAAAAACCGTCGTAGTTTTTTCTCAATTCCTATTATTCTTCAAAAATTAGCGAAAGATTTTCTCGAAAAATGTTCATGACATTCTTTGGGAAACACTGGAAATTTTTTAAAAGATTTCCGTTGAGATTCTTCGGAAATTATCGGCATTTTTTTTTTTTTTTCAAACATTTTCGTTGAAATTATTTCGAACTAGCGTAATGTTGCGTGCTGATTTGCACCAGTACGACGTTTTCCACAGCGGTACACATCAACGTGCGCTTTATGGGACTTTCCTACGTTGCGTGATGATCTGTTCCACACTATATAGATTATCCAAATACCATCATTGTAGGATTTGAACTCATCAAAGGTTTTCCATTCGTGCTTGTACTGTTGGAATTCAGTCAGAAATTCAATACTGATTTCATAGACTGCAGTCGATGAGGTAGTATAACATATTGTGTATCCTTCGTGAGGTTCTTGAAGAATTTTCTTGTTTGCAAGAGTCCAGTGATGTGCGCTTGTCCATTGTTGTAGAGAAATGGTCTGCCGACCACTTTGTGACAAGGTCCATGACTGATTTTAAGAACTGTCCCACAGGAAGTTTTTCTCTGAAAGTATGCTGGCTTTTAATCACTGCATTAGTAGCCTCAACTCCATTATTTGCCGAAGGATACCCTGCTCCTTCATACCAACTGACATTTTTGAGAAGTCACTGAGATTGAAAATAGTGTTTAAAATCTTTAATTTGCTGATTTTATGAAGTAAATCATTTCTTTCTTTTCTGTGAGCTCTGTGCGTCTATAGATCAACCCTTTGGTTTCTTTACTTAATCTGTCGTCTGTTTTGATTTTATTTATTTCAGTCCTAAAAGTGTTATTATATTTTATGACTGCTTTCTAGCAGTGTATCGTACTTAGTTCGGAGACTGAATACATTTATATCATCCCATTTAATTTTAGAAATCTCGCTTGCTGGGAGTTCGGCGGTATCGGATTTTTTGTGGGCTGGGATCCATTTGCATCTGAATTTATCCTCCAGTGGTTTTTCCTTCAATTTCTAGATATTTTATTCGTGGTGATTTGTAGCTTACATTTAACTGGTCTACGATCATATGCAAGGTGGAGTGTCGAAGTCGTACTCATATTGACAACGATCTTTTAAATCATCAGTTAGGGTATGGTCGATATTATTTTTAGTTGCTTCGTCCATCGACCTCCAGGTTCATCTCTTATTTTTTTTTTCTTTGGTAAAAAGTGTTGGCTGTTTTAAGATTATGTTCATTCGCAAATTTGATTAGTTTGTTGCCGTTTTTATTTGAAGTTTCTATTGCCCACGGACCCATATCTGGATTCCCTCGACTGTCTATGCTTATTTTTGCGCTAACCCCCCCTCCGAGAATATTATTATTACTGTAGCATAATTTTCCGAAAACCCAGATGTCTCGCCCAAGTTTCGGAATAAGAGCCCTGGAAAAATAAACTTTTGCTCCAGTTTTTTGTTTTCCCCGCTAGGAGCGCTAATAAACGAAGTAGTCCAAGGTACACCTGAGTACTGAGGTACAACAACCTTCCCCTTACTTAATTATTCGTGATTATTGGTCCTAAATTCTGAGCTTGGTTGACTGACACTCATTTCATATTTACTATAAAACCTTTCTCCCAACCCCGTGACTCTTCTAACTTGGCCGCAATATATCGATTATATGAATGAATCGGTCGTCTCGCGGATCATTTTTATAACCTCCAACATACCCGAAAACTTTCTCATAGTCACTCGCGTTATTACGAAGCCTCGAGAGCAATAAATAACTTCGTCTTTAATTTCTGCACCGAGTTCCAAAAGCGTCATTTCGTTTATAATTGTTTATACTCGCACGTACTTGTTTGGCTGGCTGCTGGAATGCTGAGTAAGCTTCCAAGTTAGAAGTGCAATAAAACGACGATACACCTGCGGGTATACCTCTTTTCAATATCATCATCAGACGAGAGAGTATACACTCGTATATGTATATAATGTTATTACTCGGTATCTATACTACAATAACTTGGTTATTTGACTTCAGATGGCACGATCGACTGCGAGGATAGTGAGTGCTGTAAGAACTCGTTTTGCGCCACCAGCATCTACTGCATGTTCTCGAACGACCCGGTGGAAGTGCTGCTTCGCAAACAGCCACCCTCCGTCACAGCCTCGTTCTACCAGAGGGTTAAATTCCTGGTCGAGGAGAATAGCGTGCAAAGCTATCCACAAGTCGACGAATTTAGCGAAAGGTAAGCGTTTTATCACTTCTTTTCGTATTTTCTCCTCGAAATTTTCGACCGAAAGAAAGTCGTACAGAAAAGGACCTAGAAATCTTGGTACTTTCGTGGCATTTTGTCTGTACGATTTCCGCTACCCGCCGTTTCATCCGATAGTTATTATTTACTTACTTCGTTTTAATCCGTTTATGGTTTTCCTTTTTCTCACCCTGTGTAATTGTGTTTCGTGTTTATTTGTTCCTTTTAACGACGGCTTCAGTTTCCTCGCAAGTCGTAGCCTTTTATTGGTTTTTATGTTTTTCGTTAACCTTTTTCCTTTTTTTATCCCTTTTTTTTTTTGAAATATTAAATTCAAATTACTTAGTTTTACTATCTTCGTAGGTTTATGGCCACTTTTAAAGGTGACGACAAAACGTTTTCAAAATCCTTGAGCAGTTTTTAGCTGTGTATCGTGTAACCTTAATGGTTCCGATGTAGCCAATGCTTTTCTAAGTAGTCTACAGTACAATTATGCGAAATAGAAAACTTACGGGAGGCTGGATTTCGAAACGGAGACGTGGATAACACCAATGACCCATATACTGAAATTTCTTCCGAAGTTTAGATTCATTTAACTTCTCTTCCTTCCTTCGAGGAACTCGCAAGAATGAGAACCAGGAAGTTAGGTTTTTCGTCTTATAAATTTTGAGAAACTACGTATGTAGGAGGAAACACACCACTACAATATCCTTCGTGGAATTCTACGCTGAAATGATGTTCAGTTTTTTTGTAGCCGTCCTGACAGCAAGGTAGATGGGAATTCAAAATAGCCCTTCGAATTTCTGTGCACCAATAAACGGTAAGGCCTGTTAGGTCTTCAGGCTAGGGCCAAAAATAATAAGTACTTCATCGAGCCTTATGATGAGGATGCCTGTACACGTTTTCCTGTTTATGTATCTCTTCATCCTGGAAAATTTTTTTCTTTCAGATCTTCCTTTAAAAACCATATTCATGTCATCATTCTTAACCATATTTTGTAAGGACTTCAATGGGAATGTTTCGAAGTTGAATAAATAAGAAAAAACGGACGTGGGTACCTATGCAGAAGGGCACTGAATTCATTTTCGATTTTTATTTATCCCCAATTTAAAAACTGAAGTTCTTGGAAAGATATCCTACCCTCATTCCACGAAGATTTTATTTTGAATGTACAAGGATGCTGAATTCATTTTCAACATTGATTTCAATTTATGGTGGTCTGACCCTAGTGACAAAAAATTTGCGAAAGAGCCTAAAATTGAATCGTTAACTAGACATCCACGAGCTGTAATTAATTCTAAATTCAATGATTGAAGAAAACCAAACTTTGCGATCTAGGGTTAACAAACTATTTTTATTGAGTCTTGAGCATACTAAGATTCCGTTGAAGACTTGGTATGGTGGGCTTGAGAGGATATGTATTCACAATAGGAAATAGCGATTTGCCCGTAGGAAGTGACCGTGAATTCTGAGCACACGTGATTATTCCTTAACAGCACAATGTTATATCTCATGCGTAAATTGTAAACTATTGTTGACATACATACTACATAATCCGAGGTCTACTCTATAGTAGGTACCCAACAAACTATCATGGGCGTAGCAAGGGGGGGGGGGCAAACTGAAGCGCTAGCCCCAGTAAAAAGAGACTGAAATTATATCTTAGTGTGCATTACCCGACATAAATAGATATTTCAGCCGTACAAATAATAAAGAAACATAGGTTTTTCGAAAATTCCACTCATTATTGCGATTATCTCGAGAAAATTTAACAAGGAACATTTTATGTTATTTGTATTTTGGTCCTAATGTCAATATTTTTTTAGATAACTGCGATTTAGCTACTAAAAATCGGTTATTATGAAATAAAAAATGACAAAAGCCACATTCCTTGAAACTTTCACACTTTTTTACAATTATCTTGGTAAATGAGCGTTCTAGGGAAAAGTTGTATGAGATCTTTTTCATAGAAAATTCAACTAGAAACATTTTATGTTATATGCATTTCGGTCCTAAAGTTGATATGTTTCGAGATATTCGTTTTTTTTTTTTTTTTTTTTTTTTTTTTGTAAAACTTCAGAATTACACATAACCTCAAGGTCAAAATGCCACGGGTTCATGACCTCAAATTGAGCTCAAATTTTTAATGGCGATTTTCTCGGTTGATTGAGGACCTGACTTCCAAAACGCACTCGGTCCAAAAAATCGAAAATTGAGTTTTTAGCGCAGTCTGGTGGAGGAAGTCAAAAGGCACCTTTCAGAGTTGGTTTCACGATTTTATCATGACTTAGAGCCAGCTAAACTTTTCTTCCGTTCTTTTTTATAATCCTGACTGATTCGTTTGTTTCAAATTGTATGAATATAAGACTCTTACGACTAGAAGTCATACCTGCTTTTTTCTGTTGGGGGGGGGGGGGTACAAGGATGTCTGATAGGTGGAGGGAGGGGGATATTGTTCACGTGTCTCTCGTTCACTGGAATGGTCGTCTCTAACCTGTATCTTTCAATTTTCGACAGTTTCTAGGTCAAGATGTATAAATTTTGACATTTCACAAGTACGATATGATCTGCCAAAATGAGCTAAGTCCACGACTTCCCCCAATTTGCACTCTTGTAGCTCGAAGACTATTTACACGCCTACCTTCGTACTTGGGTGGTATTAGCATTGACCCCTCCTCTTCCCATCCACGCAATTGAATCAGTGTTGCCACTTATCGTTCACGAGTCAGAATGTTTTTTTCGATTTACTAACATTTAGTTTTTTGGACTACGCACATTTTGAAAGTCAGGTCCTCAATTGGAACAAATTTCAGAGCGAACCTAATCGATTGGCGAAAACTTGTAAAATAAGGGAATCTCCAATGGAAATTACATTCTCTACAAGATAGCGCTCTCATCTCGAAATCGATATTCTTTGACTTAACGCGTTTTGGAATAATTCAGGCCGTACATTCGTCAGAGCGCATCGCTATCGCGTCGAAGTGATAAGTAGCAAAAGATGAATCCATACATTTTCCCCATTAATGTACATACTCATTAAAATTGAAAAATCTCGAAAAGTAAGACGTTTTTGAAGTATTTAAAGAGGAACGAACTTTCGAACAAAGAATTTTCTTTCAATTAAGACTATTTTTGTACCTATATTTCAAAATTTTGCTACAAGTGTCAAAAACTTCAACTTTTGGTCGCAGATAAGAGTATCGATACCGCTTTACTGCCCGAGTAAGCTTCAATTTTATGCGAGCAAAAAATAAAATAAAAAAGCTCAACGACTTCCATTTTGACGTGTCACAAGAAAAAGGCCCGTAGTGGTATCGAAATGTTCTAAGAAAAGAGCCCTTAGTAACATTTAACTGGGGGGCCTTTTCCTTGGAACATTTTGATGCCACTAAGGACCTTTTTCATGTGACAGATCACATATATTCTGACTAGTGACCAAAATTTAGAATTCCGAGTAAGTGGCCGAAAAATGCCGCTTAGTACCAAATTTTTCTGTGCAAACTAAACTTTTCTTACACTTTGCCGACTGATGTTTGAAATGCCGACAAAATAGCTGAATCCGAATGAAACAACTTTTACTCGATATGAGAATTTTCCTCTCCATGTCAAAAAATAATAATAATAAATAATAACGGTCCAAAAATTTGCAAAGGGGGCTACCCCCTCCTTTCGCTACGTCGCTGTCTACTATCTGCAAGCATAATATATATATCATTTCTCAGGTATTGGGGGCGGCGCTCCCTCCGGCACGCTCAACACTCCATCCGAACTTCTTCCAGCCATGTGCTTATTTATCTTTATCTTAGCTCATGTACCAATGTATCTGCCTGTACTGTAGATACTCGTCATCAGTCTACTGATGATTTTCTTCTCACGACTCGAGATAGATATTCGTAGTTTCCTTTCAATCATGTGCTCATTGATCTTAGTCCTTGCTGCGCGGCTGCAATCCGTAGCCAATTAACAGACCTTTTCATGGGCGACGTAATGTTGACTCATGAGGAGGACTGTTGCGCTGCTGTTCTAGCATTCGCTAAATTTCGCAGCTGTTTTGTGTACATTCATTTAACATGGTAAAACTCCATAAGCGAAGATTCGTTCTTCTTTGCGAGTCCATAAATATGGAAGAGAGCATTTCTTAATATTGAACGATGATTTAAATCAAAACTAAATGCTTTTGGATTATAAATAAGCGTCTGGAAGCATTAAGAAATGCTCTCTTTCATATCTATGGACTCGCAAAGAAGAACGAATGTTCGCTTATGGAGTTTTACATGTCAAATGAATGTAAACAAAACAAGCTGGACCCTGATGGCTGCGACTGGGTGGAGCAGCTGCGCAACGGTCCTCCTCATGACGTCACCGTGAAAAGGTCTATTGCTATAAGACATATCCATGTACCAATGTATCTGCATGCAGTGCAGATACTTGTTTACTTCATTATAGGATAGCGACTGTCAAAAGCAAGAAAGTAGGTGTTTGAACATTTGAGTCATAAAACTGCTGGAGGGAGGTTAATTGCATAAATTTAGTTGTCGATGGCCCCTTCGTGGATGAATGTAGGCAACCAATAGCGTTAACCGTGCACTTCCGAAATACTGTCCTGTGCTCGTACTTGAGAAAATGCTGTAAAGCAATGGTCACCAAATTTGATTTCAAAATTGGAAAATATTGACAAAATGTAGGAAAATTCTAAAACTGTGAAGTAAGATTTCATCAGGAAAAATAAATTGTGTACATGTTTGAAGGCTAATCGTCACTGCTAGTACTTTTGGTGCAGATTTTCATTCTTGAAGGGGCTTTTTTCAATATTTCTCAGTCTATCTCCAGTCGTGAGAAGACAATATCAGTGATAACATTCCGAAATCCTTTCTTTCCTCGGTTACAAGAAAAAAACTCGTGCTCCACTAGCATCCATGCCACTTAATATTGGGCCAAAGCAAAAACCTGAAGCCCTGTCACCTTGCTACCTCCCAAAATACGTATCTCCTATAGAGGCACGTAGTGTAACATTTTATATGCATTCGTACCCTAATAAAAAAAATATCCATGGAAATTTCTATTAATAACACGGCTGCAGACTGTAGTCGCGCAAGGTGCAGCAAAGATCAAGATCAGTGAGAACATGGGTGGAAGGAAGAAGAAACAAGCTACCTCGCAGATAGCGAGGTAGTAAGAGGGTGTTTGCTACTGCATAAGTCAATAAAGTGAGCTTTTCCCTAGCTTCATTTTTAAAAGGTGTTGTTCAGGATATCAGAGATACGGAAGTTGAACGATACAGCTTCCGCTTTCGGCTTCTAACCTCCAATTCTCATTTAGCTTTTCGCTTCTAGCTTCCAGCCTCAGTATAACTTCTAACCCCTAAATTTTTTTTCGGCTTCGGGCTTTTAGCTTCCAGCTTCTTTTACTTATTCTCACAATTTCACTTTCATTAACCCATTTTTTCTCTCTTTTTCTTGTACTTTTTGAGATAAAAAAACATAAAAACTACTTTTCATAAAATTGCAAAAAGCCAATTGGAAGCTGAAAAACTTTCAGCTTTCGCATCCGGCTTTCAGCTTTTAACTTATTCAGCTTCCAACTTTGGCTTCTCAACATTATCCTAAAGTCTAGCTCCAGTTAAAAAACACAATTTTTTCACGGCGCTGATAACGTCTTCTTGAACTCGTCCTTCCCCTTCAACTCTAAAATGCTCATTATCGCGGGTTGCAAATTATGTTTCTTAACCAGGGATGAGAAGCTTATTGAAGAAACTTCTCTTCCGGCTTCTGGCATCCATAATTTTAAAACGCTTCCAGATTCCGACTTCTTTCATGTTTGTAATTTAAAAACTTCCAGCTTCTGGCTTGTTATTTCAAAATTCCAGCTTCCGACTTCTAGCTCCCGACATTTCACTTTATTTCACCTCTAGCATCTTTTAAGCCCCCGCCCCCTTCCCTTCCAAAGAATAAGAAGCACAAAACCAGGTTAAATGAAATAATCTATTTAGACTTTAAAGCAACGAGTTTAAGAGCTCTTTTCTTATAAATAACGACTGACAAGTTTGGCCAAATGCTGACTCTGAGTTGGAACTTGGAAGCCAAAAAGAAGCCAATGAACAAAAGACTTCTCTTCCAGCTTCTGGCTTCCAACTGGAATTGGCTTCCGGCTACCGGCTTCTCGATTTGAGTCAGGATACATAAAAAATTCCGGCTTCCAGCTTCTTTCACATCCCTGTTCTTAACTGGACCAGACTTTAAAACTACAAAAACTTCCGGCTTCTGACTTCCACTTTCAGTTACCGGCTTCTCCGCATTCCTGGTGTTGTTGCGCTAACTTCCTACACTGGTATTGATAAGACAAAACCAAATCTGAAATGTTGAAGCTTTGAAGCTAATATTCAGATTCAGACAGGGTACCCACGTCTATGCGATAAAACAAGTATACGCCAGAATGAGAATCTTTTGTTTTCATCTTTCCAAGTTGCATTCATAACCGAGAGGAAATATTCATGATAGTAAACCGACTTCCCGATAGATGGCAGTAGTTGACGGAGAACCTGTAAAGAGGACGTATTCTAACCTGAAACTGAACTAGAACGGAACTATGATCTGTAAACAATTCACTCGTATTTAAAGACATGAAAATTCGATTATAATACGGTGCTTGCAGCGCTACACGCGGGCAAACACCCTGAAAACAACCTAAATTTCCATGGTAATGTCAAGCCAGTAGCTGGAAGTCAGAAGCTGGAAGTTTTTGCAATTTTAGGACAGTTTTGAGAAGCCAGAAATTGGAAGCTGGATGAGTTAAAAGCTGGAAGCGGAAGCTGAAAACCAATCGACTTCTTACAATATTCTTCTCGAAGATTTTTTAACTCAAAGTCGAAAGACCAAAAAAAGAAAACTAATAAAATTAAAAAAAAAAAAAAAAAAAAAAAACTTATTCAAAATAATAATAAACTTATTCAATAATTTTGATCCATATTCTCTGAATTTTATCCGATTAATATATATCTTTTCTATTCTTCATTTTTTTTAAAATTTAGTTATATCTAAATAAATTCTTTTATTAATATATTTATATTAAAATTTTAATTCTCTTCTACCCCACTTAACTTTATTTTCCCTCATTTTCTAAAAAGAACCTTTTTGAATTATAAGAACCTTGGCCTTGGATGAAAATAAGTAAAAGAAGCTGGAAACTAGAAGCCAGAAGCCGCAAAAAGATTAAACGTTAGAGGCTCATGTACTGAGACTGGAAGCTAGAAGCGAGAAGCTAAACGAGATTTGGAGGCTGGAAGCCGGAAGCAAAATCTGTTATGCGGGGGGGGGGGCGTTATGTTTTTCGTTCAAGTATACCCAGTAGTACAAGAATATCAAATGCTAAACAAAAAATGAAAGATAGAAAACTTTTAAAAATTTGATCATAACTCAGCACCTTCAGAAGTAAAAGTATGCAAACATATCTACATATTATTGTGGTAGATTGCCTACTTACCAGGTGGAAGGGGGTCATTGCAAAAGAGACACCCTGTAATTTCTTTAATTGTAGTTTCAAGTTATTTTTTATATTATTATTCAGAAAAATTGGAAGTATATGTTACGAAGTTAAATTTGCTGTCAGTGGCTTCACATTTCCAGAAATAATGGCGTAAAGTTCTGTTACTTGGGTTTTCAGTCCGTCAACCTTTGATTGGTGCTAAGATGTGTGTATGGCAATGCTGGTACAGTTATTATCCCTGGACTCGATCTAGGTGCCAGAGGATAGTTGCTGGCGCATGTGATAGCACAATGTTCAAAAATTCCGTGGAATGAAGTTCTCGAAGCTGTTTTTTGTCCATAGTCGTGGATGTCAGTGCTTTCGCCACGGACAAAATGACGATCGTCGTGGACAACCCCCCCCCCTCCCTCCCAAAAAAGTGATTCTCGTGCTCTGTAAACTTGTTGAATGTTTTCTACTGCATATAAACTAAGTATTATGCAGAAAAACAAGTCTAACAAAGAAGAAATGCCTCCTGAATATTCCCAGTTTCTGGAGAATAACCTTTCAATCCTCATTATCCCAGTTTCTGGAGCAGTTGCAAAAAGGGTTACGTATCGTTTTGGTGTAGAATTCCACGCAGAATACTTTCGTGGCGGTGTTCCACGATACTCGTTTTTCGAAAAAGTCGGGGAAATTGAGTCTGTGAAATTACTTTTTCTTCGAGGTTGGGGTCGCTTGAATTTTCGAGGTCTTGACTTCTCGCCTATTTTTCTTCTTTTTCTTTTTTTCAACTATATTCGTATCGTTTTTGCATAATTGTACCGGAGACTCGGTGTAGTATACATTTCTCGAAGTCGCAAACTACGCTCGGTGTGTTTTCAAAGTACGCTGTAAGTCCCGAAGGACGGTAATGCTAATTAGGTTGCATAGCTTCTGAATTGAAGGCATAATACGCAGAAATGCTGTTTACGAATCCACGATGACTCTTTCTCCTCGTTAGGCACGACTGAGAAATGTGTACTAATGTTTCGAATCCGAAATAAGATTCGTTTTCTCTGTGACAGTCTACACAGCCGCGAGCTAAACTCCTCGCAAAAATGGTTTTTTCCCGTATATTACATCATCACATGCACGGAACAGCGTGTAAATTTGAACAAGACTCGTTTGTTTTTGTATTTCATCGTCTAATTTAATTATATTTCAATATTACGACACGCCAGTACAGTAAATATTTCACCTGGGAGGTACCGAACGCATCCGTTTTAATATTTATTCGCCAAGAATCGAGCTATTCCGCCGGATATGCGAAAAATTGTACGCAGAATGAAAGTATTAAAAATTTACGTTCTTGCTGATGAAAGAGAAATAGTTTTGTAAATGTGCTCTCCATCGTTCTTTTTTTATTTTCCTCCACTCTCCGGATCTTTCGCCGAGAGCGGCAAATAATAAATGGCGTACACGTATACATATAATCGTATTGTCGGAGTTTAGGTGCTCGATATACAAGGTTTTTTTTTTTTCTTCTTTTACTTTTCCGAGGCTTAAAAAATTTATTAATATACATGTGACGTATGGCAGCCCCGTGTATAGTGCGAGTTCCCATTTTCGGCCTACATTTTACGCGATTTTTTATTCATTCTCATTTCTCGATTATTATTTATTTATCGACACGTCTTTACGACTCTTTCTGTGGCGATCGTGAAAAGAGGAAACGAGCTCGTGCGATGGCATCGACTGATGGTGGCGTTTACTCGAGCGATGTGTTCCAGGGGGTTGTTTTTCGAGGTTTTATTGGATGAGATTACACGAACAGCCAGTAACTTTTACAGACGGTAGTAAGTTCGCTCGTTATTGAGGAGAGAATGTAAATATGTATTTCCGTTCGCGGAACAGAAAAAGGGGCCATCAGAAGACATGTGCAGGGGTGTTTGTCTCGTGTTCGCGCCGCAATCCGACTGAACCTGATTTTCGTTTCGTAGCTTTTATTTCAATTTCGGGTAATTTCGACGAAACGCTCTTCCGCCCCGAAAGCGTCGTGCATGGCGACGTTATATCGAATCAAATGAGTTTTCGGAGTATCGACCGTTGTCCGTGGTAAATTGTACCGAGAAATAGCAGAACCACGAAACACGAGAACAGATACGAACGACTCTGAGGCATTCTCACTTCCCTACCAACTCCCGCTAAAGATGCACGAATGCTTATTTATAATAAATTTGCATACATTCCGACCTTAGGTTAGGAGAAGGGAGGTGAAAAATACAAATGAAGCATCGCCGTCGCTCTATTTCGAATTCATGAAAGCGAATTGCTTGATATGATAAGATTTTGAGGTGACCGGATAGTAAGTGTACGTCTACATAGAAAATATTCTTGTTGTCGAAATGGAGTTGAGGCCAGTACCTCACAGTGCCGGCTTTTCTGATCAAAATGGGACCTTTTCTAACACCAAAGCTCCAATATAGTTAATAATACCGAAAACTGACCCGGTTGCCCGGTGGGCCACTCCGCCCCTGTGAATTAATCTGCCGTCTTTCAATTATTCTAAGGGTGATTTGAAAAGCCAGTCAACGCTACGCGCAACGACCATTGAGCCCACAAAATCTTGAGTTCCTGTGGCTGGTCTGCGATTTCCTGACAAGGTGGTTTTTTACCAGCTGCCTTTGTCGCAGAATCCAGCGGACATTTTTTCATCCGTCAGCTGATTTTGCGTCAGTTTATCTTTGAATCGCAGTGATACCCGTTTGATCGGTGTAAGTTCTTTATCTGTATGGCTTCGACAGAATTGACTGTCTGTGACTCGTACTTTTTCGAAATCGAATTTTGCAAGTGTATATTCCTACTAATACGAGGACGAAGAAATTGAGGAGGTGTATGAAGAGTTAGAAGGACTTATGAAGCATGTTAGAGGCGAAGAGAATCTCATTATTATGGGCGATTGAAATGCTGGAGTTGGTGAAGGAAAAGAAGGTAATATAGTCGGAGATTTTGGATTAGAAATGAGAAGTGCCTCCTCTTGGGTGATACCTTGCCGTGGTGAGGAGGCTTAAGCGTAAAAAATAAAAAAATAAGTTGTCTCTATGAGGTTATACATCGTTAAAGTCGCGACCAAAAGTACTTAGGGGAGGCGAACTCCGACAGATAAACCTTGTTGGAAGCAATGAAGAACTGCAACAGTATATCCTTCCAGGAAATGTAGCTTTTCCAAGTAGTAATTACTGACGATGGCGTTCCAACAGATGTATAATTTTCCCGGACGTAAAAAGCTCCCCATTCGGGAGGGAGCTACTTGGAGGAGCATCATCATCGGAAAGTTTTAAAAAGCAAGGCGCAATTAAAAGAGGAACTTGGAATGTAAGAAGCTTGAATGGAATTCGAAGATTAGAAAATCGTAAGAGAGAAATGAAGAGGCTTAACCTAGAAATACAAAACGTACAGGAAAGCTCTGGATCTGGCTGGCGCCTAATACTGAATTTAAATCACAAACTGACTTTATAATAACTCCAGTAGAAACCAAAAACATCACAAATATCTCTACTGAGAAAACATCGTTTTATACTGACTATAGATTGCTAGTAGTAAGTATTAGCATCACAAAATTCAAAAGCAGACCAATACCGGGAATCAGAACCAAATAATAATCAATGTCTTAGAAAACTATATAATACATAATTCTCTAGAGATTGTTGAGTAGAAAATACTAGAAGGTTCCGCCCCCTTAATCGCGTAGCAGCGACTCACTCTAGCCAACTCACTGAAGCCCACGGTCTGGATGTTTCGTAAAGCGGGTTAGGTAGTATTACATTATGAGAGATCATGTTCATCATGTATGTGAATTCGAGAGTAAACGCCGGAACAATGTAGGAGAGGCTATGCCCAAAGTGGGCGCATTAGATAGAAGAAGCTATGTTTCTTCTTATTAGTTTGTACAGGTATAGTACAGCGCCGTGTATGCGACTGTTGTAAATATTGATAATATCATTGATAAGAACATTGCCAAATTGTTTAATTATAGTGTAAACGTATTAGGTTTGGCTAAGATTGAACTAATCGAATTGAACAAAACAATCAGGAAAGAAATAAGGCAGGATGTAAACAATTTCGAAGAAAAAGAAATCCTAGAAGGGACCTGGTCAATTAAAAAAGCAAAAAAAAAAAAAAAGAACTAGGCAGAGGTACATACTTGCTCCCTAATATGAAAGATGATTAAGGTTCACCAGTACAGTAGGAATCGTCTATAACGAACTTGAAGGGACCAGAGATTTTGTTCGTTGTATCAGTTCTTCGTTAAAACCGGATACAACGAAATGTTCGTTATAAAAATAATATCGGATATAATGAACTTTTAATATTAAGCGGAATAAAAAAAAATTACAGTACAGGCGTACACTAATGTACAACACATATCGTTACTGTCGTTACTGCTGTGTTGCAGGCATAAATTCGGTGATTTTTAACTGTTTACAGTTTTTTACAACATCGTCATAGAATTTTTTTTCTACTTGCTGTTTGAACCACTGCAGTAACGCGTCATCTAATGCTGTGTACTGTGAAGACCGAGCTCTCTTACTCTTGCTTACGAAGACGTTCTTCAAGTTGTCCCACTTCTGCCTATGTTTCCAAATTGTTGAAATCGTTGAGGGTGACGTTTTGTACTGCTTGGCCACATCGATATTCTTATTTCCGTTCTCTAATAATGACACGATATTTAATTTTTCTTCGAGAGAAAAAGGACGACGCGGCATTTTGATAAACAATAATCAACCGACTCGCGTAAACACTGGAAGAAGTACTGCTTCATGACGGGCCTATTCAGATTCACTGTACAGTATGCTCAATTTATTGTACATGTGCAATACGGTACCAGTATGCGATAAGAAATTGTAGCACAGGTTATTTCAGGATAGACTAATCTCATAAGTGGTCGAAAAATGGAAAAAAAAAGTACACAGTTCGTTCTATCGGGTAGTAAAAGTTGAACTGCGTAGGGAAAAATCTTCGTTGAAACCAATAGTTAACTGTATCCGATATTCGCTGTACACGATATTACTTTACATGCATTTGATAGGGCTCACGCCGGGACTTAAGTATTTGTTCGTTGTATCCAATACTTCGCACTATCCGGATTCGTTATAAACTATTTCGACTGTATATGACTGGAGGGAAATTGTGGGAAGAGCTACCAACATTCACAAATCCTTATATAGCGTTGAAAAGGAGGAAGAAACAAATGGCAGTCCGAAGAAGGATTGGAGAGGACATATATGTAATAAGAATGAATGGCTACCATTCCTGAGAGAAAAGATAAAGAAAGCTCTTAAAGAAGTCAAAACTGGGAAAGCTTCTGGGCCAAACTTATTAGAAAACGAATTATTAAAAGTGATTGCCGATACAATAGCAGAGTCCTTGACCAATATGTTTAATACAATATTAAAAACAGGTAAAAAGCCATCACAATGGGGAGAGTCAGAAATCATTCTTCTATTTAAAAAAAGCAATCGTAATCATATTAATAATTATCGCCCTGTTAGCCTTTCATCGAATATTGGGAAAGTTTTTGTGAAAATTATGAAAGAAAGATTAGTGTCCATTTTGGAGTGTGAGTGAACTTGGTTATATTCCTTTTGTAGGGTGTGCCAATTCACTTTTCCTTCTGCTGTATTCCAGAGCGCTTTCGGCTGTTATGCCATCAGATGGCATAACAGCCGAAAGCGCTTTGGAATACAGCAGAAGGAAAAGTGAATTGGCACACCCTACAAAAGGAATGAAAGAAAGAGTTTACAATATTTTAGATACAAGCCAGCCAGATGAGCAAGCAGGATTCCGGAGGAAATTTTCAACTGCGGACCATCTACAAACAATAAATCAAGTAATTGAGAAAACTAATGAATATGGTTCAATGTTCCCTTAGCATTTATAGATTTTAATACAGCTTTTGATACGATTTACCACCACAGTTTTTGGATAGCATTAGCAACCCAAGGGGTCTCCTCAGAAATAATAAACATATTGGAAAATTTATACAAAAACTCAAAGTCGTACATATCATTAGATGTAAAAGGAGAAGCATTCCCAATTGGGGGGTTAAACAGGGAGACCCTCTGTCGCCAAATATTTTTAACAGTGTATTAGAGTCTGTCTTCAGGAAACTAAGCTGGGAAGAAAAAGGGATAAACGTAAATGGTAGGCTGCTAACGAACTTAAGATTTGCTGATGACGTCGTATTATTTGGAAAAAACAATGAAGAAATTTCGGTAATGATAGAGGACCTAGCTAGGGAAAGTACGAAAGTAGGCCTAGAAATAAACATGTCAAAAAGCAAAAGAATGACTCAAGAAAGGAATGGGAATGGGATACTGCTGTCTGGGAATACACAAATTGAAAAGGTGAAGGAGTATAAATATTTGGGCCAAATAATCTCCTTTGAAAATAGGAAAGCAAAAGAAATTAGTGAAAGAAAGACAAATTCGTGGAAATCATTTTGGGCTTTGAAATAAATTTTTAAAGAAAAAATGTCAAATTAGAGAATAAATCAAAAATTCTGGCAAGCTGTGTATTCCCAGTGGCGGCGTACGGAGCCCAGACGTGGTCGTTAACAAGTGTACAAATGAAAAAGTTCCAAATAATGCAAAACTCAATGATGAGACGTGTCCTCAATATCAAAATTAAAGATCGAGTAAGAAATGCAGAATTAAAACACAGATTGAAAATTCTAATAATCGTGAAATTAAAATGGAAATATGCTGGGCACCTGGTTAAAGATAGTCAGAACAAAGGGAACGCACAAACAACCTTCTGGACTCCGTATGATCATAAAAAAAGATGGGGGAGGCCAACTACTAGATGGCGAGACGAATTTACAAGAGCTTTGGGTGTAGATTGGCCAAACCTCACATACGATAGAGACAAATGGAGGAAGCTGACGGAGGCTTATGCTCAAAAATTGGCAGAGTAGGAAACTGATGGCAGTCCATCTACCCCTACTCAAAGCTGTAAATAAAATTTAAAAAAAAAATGTATAAAATTATGTCAAGAGATGTAAAAATAAAGGTTGTTTCATTTTATTTCATTTTCGCTTGCTTTCATTAGGGTCTCACTGTCGGATTTTTCCTTCTCCTATGTGCTTTAAATTTTTTCTGTAAGCCCCTTCACCACGCCAAGGTAGCACACATGGAGGGGGTCCCGAAACATAAAAACTCTAAATAATGAAGAGCAGACAGGTTGATAGTTGTTTTCATTCAACTGTGAACGTTACAAATTCGGTCGACCCGAAATAACCGCGAGTTGAGGTTAGAATTCATAACTACCAGAGAATTTTGTTCTTCGCTGAGATCTGTTATCCCTGGATCCCCGAAAATGGCGTTCACTTTTCATCGCCAGTAAAATATGTATTATGTACCTACGTGAATTTAGAGCGAATGCACTCGGAATTGTTTCGTTATTTTCGAGGGAATGTACAGGGAAAATATTTATATTATGTCAATAAACTTACATAGTCTCTTTCTTTTTCTCCTCCTGAAACGGACATTGAAAAATTTGTAAAAAAATACGGTATCGTGTTTTGAATTTATCAGTTGGACACACATGGTATATGTAGAGAACATTTTATACATACAGTCGAGTTATTTGGAATAAAAATACACTTACATATTATTTCTGCAGAAAGGCGACCGAAATAAAACATATACCCGGATGTTACGTACAGCGCTATTAACCACTATATAAAATCTCGATAGCGTATAATATTTTTACTTTCGATGCAAATGCTCGTACAGAAACAAAAGCTCGATTTTTTAGATTGTTTAGTTTTTTTTTGTGTTTTTTTTTTTTTGGCTTTTGTTATCGGTAAATCCATTATACGCTGTGGAATTGAGAATTTTCTCGATATTATAATTATACGGCAGACCAAATAGCGAGTACGCGATTGCAGTTTTTACGATCGGCCAAAATCGTTAGACGTAACTGCTGGTACACTCGGCGATATAGTTTTTTCGTATCCTGTTATAACATTCTCGACTGCGAAATGCTCGAACGCTCCGTGCCGGACAAAAGTTCAGCAGATAAAAGCCATCCAGCGATCGGATCGGTGTTTTATGATTCGGAAAGGATGTTCGATAAATTTAATCAAGGTCGGTTGAATAACGCCAATGGTGTGGACGATAGAAATGGTGGATACATCAAACAATTTATGCTGCGTATGAGCCATTGGCTCTTTCGAATATGGTGTAGGGTCTTCCGAGCGTTCTTTTAACCATTAGAACAACCGGTTGTTTACGGAGTCAAAGGCAAAACTGGACTTCAGACCTAGCTGAGCCAGTGTCAATCCTCAGGTGGAAAGTGTTAGTGCTTCCGAATATCGGTAGAGGGCATCACTTCGGTTTCATCATCTCGTTCGAAAGTTTATCTTTATACCCGAAAAACTTGACTTGTTTTCAAGTTATGATATTAGTGGATTCTTCTCTCAAACACCCCTTTGCTGCATTATAAAACAAGAATTTTTTCAATATTCAGATATAATACAACGTGAGTCAACAATTTTAAAAGAATAACACAAAAATGTCTGTTTAAAGCGAATTTTGAGGGAAGACTATTGAGGAATAAAATATGTTTGATATACTCGTAATTAAAAAAAAAAAAAAGATCTCCCAACCCCTTTTTCTCCGAACCATGAGAACAAACCACAAACTACACATTTTATTGCTCATGTACACGAGTCGGGAAGGATCTAGTAAAAGTCTGGAAGAGTCTTAAAAAGTCTTTGTAGAGTCAGGAGTAATACTCTTGAATAAGTTGCAAAGTTTCTTCTGAAAGACTCTTACCAAGTAAAATATATCAGAAAGAATTTTTAAAGACGTATGGGGATAAATCTCCCTTCCTTCGATCTAGTAAAAAATTGAAAATTCCTAATTCTTACTACTTGAATTGTTGAAAAAAAAGTTTCACTCGCTCCACTCGCAGTTATATTCCTCCGAGTCCGGACTTTCTGAGGGGCCCGGATTTTTCAGCATCAGATTTTTGATGTTTCCCTCTCGGCTTATCTATAATAAGTTCCGTAGATCGGCCATCTCTTTTCTGATTTTGCTCTCAACCCGAGCCCTGGAATCCACCCTTTCGAGCATTACCTCAGAGACGTCGGGGAGGCTGTTAGGGCTCTGGCTTAGCCCTCTTCTCTTCTTACCGAAAAACTGGCCGAGGTCGAAATGTAACGAGTTGCCACGTAGGCTCGAACCCGAGACCTCCAAATTCAGAGACCAGCGCGTTATTCACTCGGCCAACCAGACCCCATGGCCATACTTGGAACACGAAAAATTTCAAACAGGTGTAACTTTTGGAACAGTCAACATGAAAATTCTGTTCATACGCCAAAATTTTGGTGATACTTTTCTCTTTCAAGTCCTAAAAAAATTTTCCCCATCACTTTGACTGTCTTCTTTAAAAAAAAAAAATTTAGTCCGAAATTTTTTGAACATTCGAAAAAGTCAGTATTTTATTTTAACTAACAATTTGGAAAACTTGAAACACCTTAAAATAAATTTTTAAAGAAATTGAACCCAAACACATACCTTACCCTACCCGTCCCATAACTGTTACTCCGTGTGATCCAAATGAAAACACCTAGAAAGAACGTATTTATTCGTAAAATTCAACGTCTGCTTTTCATAATTAACGTATCTACATGAATCTGACTTGGACTTGTGATTATATGCCATGATGATGATGATGATGATGATATCTGTAAGAGTGGAGAAAATGAATCGTTTACTTAGAATGAATTATGATTAAATTTTGAAATTGTGAAAAAAAACAATGAACACCATGGTCTGTTTTTCTTAAAGTCACCATAACTTTGATTTTACGTCAGTTACTATTTCAACTTCGGTGCCATAATGTCAGGGTGACTGCTTGGTCGTGTTTTCCATGTTAAGTCATATAGGGTCATTTTTCTCCCTAAAATGGTAATTTAACTCATTTTTGGCGAAGCTTCTCCTACAAATTCTGAAAATTCTGCTGATGATGAAAATTTATTTCCTTTACTTTATGCTTCGAGCTGTGCAGTGTAAATAAAATTGAAATTCAGTTTTCCGGCAGATTGCAGCAAAAACTTCCAGCGCAGTTCTGGCTACTCAGTTGGGGAGTTGAAAATATATTGTGATGACGAATAGTGTGTAAAGAGAGAAGCACAAAAATAAAGAAAGAATATTGCAAATGGTCTCCAATTCTGGTTAGTTTTTCATTTTTTTTTTCTTCAAATTTAATAAGGTCATTTTCCTTTTTCTTTTTTAGCTGCAATTTTGAATTGTTACCCTTTAATGTAGGTAATCGTGTGGACTGTAGTACGAGTAGGCGAGGTTAAAAATTTTGATTTTCTTCATAAGTCTCGAAATAGAGAAGTTCTCACCGTTTTAAAATTGCATCATTTTTCTGAACACATTTTCAAGAATTTTTCAATAAGAAACAAGGTATAAAAATGCCAAGTCATAAAATTGACGACACTGAAGCCCACTTTCTCAATCTTTAGTTAGACCTGTAGGTATCTATCTTGTAGATAGCGCTAACTTCAGGTTATCTTCGCCGGTTACTTTCTCATGCTTTTTCAAACCGACAGATAGCTATCTAGCAGTAGAAGAAACAGGCAGGAAAAAGTTATTTGGCAGCATGTGAAATTTTCAATGTTGCTGTTGTTTTTCAAAGTGAAACTTACTGAGATTTTAAACGAATTTCTTACTCCGTCTTTCGCTTCTCTTATCTCAATAATAACGACACTGATCCACATTTCACTACTGATAAACTGGGCATAGACTATTCAACTACCCATACCAAGCATCAAACTTTAAAAAAATAACCACTAGGGTGTGCTATAGTCGACTGTATGCGTGAAGTCTGAACTTTCAATGTTACCCAGTGTTTTCAAAGTAACCCCGGATTACGGTATTGTGACGAACAGAATTTTTCTTTCACGTGTAAAATATAAACATTTCATCAATAGGAATGAACAATACATTAAAAACTTCACGGTATTTCACATCACGGAATGGATAAGGCTTATTCGGTACAATTTCTGTCGAATAAATTAACCACAAGTTAACTGCTAGATACAAGTAACTGGAGGTTGAGAAATAACTACTACGGAAATAACTGATGGACATAGCGTTACCTACCGGTTAGAATCTTAGAATTGCTTAACTAACGATTGAGAAAATGGGTCTAAGACGGAAACAAGCAGCTAGCTGCTGGAGCAGGGTCAGCTCTCGACTGAAAAATTAGAAACTAGCCTATCTCTTATTGGCAGTTGTTGGAAAAGATATCAGGGAAATTACCTATTGGTAATCATGTTTTAAGGTCTTTTGTTCCGGAATATAAGAGCTGATAGATGTAAGGTAATTGGGATGACACTACACACACACACACACTAACAGGTAACAGCACAATGGTAAGTTCAAAAGGCTTCAGACTGCGAAGCTGCAGGCTCCGCAACATTCCCACTTTGATTCAGGGATGAGAAGCTTATTGAAAAACTTCTCTTCCGGCTTCTGGCTTTCACAATTTTAAAAAGCTTCCAGCTTCCGACTTCTTTCAATTTTGTAATTTAAAAACTTCCGGCTTCTGGCTTCTGTTATTTCAAAAAACTTCCAGCTTCCGACTTCTAGCTCCCGACATTTCACTTTATTTCACCTCTAGCATCTTTTAAGCCCCCCCTCCCCTTTCAAAGAATAAGAAGCATAAAACAAGTTTAAATGAAATAATCTGTTTGGATTTTAAAGCAACGAGTTTAAGAGCTCTTTTCTTATAAATAATGACTGACAAGTTAGGCCGAATGCTGACTCTGAGTTGGAACTTGGAAGCCAAAAAGAAGCCGATAAACAAGACTTCTTTTCCAGCTTCTGGCTTCCAACTGGAATTGGCTTCCGGCTTCTCGATTTGAGTCAGGAGATACATAAAAACTTCCGGCTTGGGCTTCTTTCACATCCCTGCTTTCCCATTTACAATAGCAATTGATCAACAGATAAAATAACCAACACTACTTCTAGCCGACCCTAAAAACATCAAGTGACTAGCGAACATTTATCCACTTCTAAGGGATTGAAAACAACGTAATACTGACGCTAGTAGATTCTCTGTTCGCTTGATAATAATTACGCATACGACATACATAGTACGTCCTATGATTGATTTGTCTGAATAATATTACTCGCTTATAGTAGGTTTACAGGATGCAAAGACATCGGTACAAACAATGTTCACTTCAACATACTGAGTTACTGATAACGTTTTTACATGCTACATCAATAATCGTTCGCTTCTCGCTACTAACTGGTAACTGGCTATGAACATAAAACTTCGACCATATTACTGTATGCTCGAAGGACAATACTAAACACCAACACTAAACACTAGAATACTACTTATAGCTGATGATTCTCGCATCTCGCTCTTCATCATAGACAAGCACTATCTTTTACCTCTTCAAGGACATAATTCCGTTGTAAAGTAAAATCCAAAATACAAAACATAACAACGCTCGCTGAACAACATAAGCTCCTATTTCGTTAATAAGAACATGATGAAGATCAAGGCGTATTTCGCTGATAAGAGCACTAGGTTGTTTTATATGGCTGTAAAACTGATTCTGAGATCAAAGATCATACTGGAACAGAAAAAAAAATGGAAATTTTGATTGCAATAGGCTCGGCTAAAAATGAGACTCGGTAGAGCGCGCTAGCTAACGTTGGTCTTGTGTTATCATAATTGTAGTACAAAAATATGCAACTGTTCCAAGTATGCGTCCTTTCTTTTTAGGGTCTGCGCAGCCGAGCCTTACACAATGGAAAAATAGTTCTACGCGACGCGTGACGTGAGTGGGTTGTGTTTGTCTTGTGTTGGCTCTTTTTCTTATCAATCATTGTTAGAGATACACGAGGATGAATCGCGTTTGCTTTTGACAGTGGCGCTTGTGGTTTTAAATGTAAAAGTGAACATAATTGTGTGTAAAAGAAACAGATAAGAAGATGGTTTTACATCGTGCTTGCAGTCTCAGAAAAAGTGACCCGAGGTATCAACATAAGGAATCGATGAAAGGAGTTCATTTTGTGAGGTTTGTAATATTGTGTATTATTCTTGCTGAAATTGGGGTCGGCGTGAACCAACTGACATTGTTGTAAACAAAATGAGTTATTAGTATCGTTGGAAAGAGCGTAAAAAGTAGAATTTTTCAGAATTGGGCCCTCGATTCAAAAACGTGTACTCGCGTTGATCAAATCAGTAAACGCTATGTTATATAATTTCTACATGACTCTTGAACTCAGAATCACGTGTTCTTAAAAACAGATTTTGCTGGTTGGTTCCCTTACGCTTAACAGGGTCCAAGTGCGATTGTACTTTTTGTTCAAAGTTGGTTAGTGGAATAGCCGCCCAGACTTCAGCTGAAAGGCCGACCCTATTACTAGTCGCAGAGCGACCTGGCTTGTTTCTTTTTGAATTATAACTTATAAGCTGTCCCTCGTTCCCTTCAAAAATTTTCTGTTTACGCTACTATCCAGAAGCACTTAGTATGAACCCATTATCAGTGCTAAACTGATTATTACTTCACTTGATGGACCGGTAATATCCTGAACATTTGAGCTCGACTTGATCAAGTTAACGGGTTCCTCATAATTTATGAAAACATATGTACTTTGACTTTCCACTCCCAGCAGTCCACAAATAACACAATGGAATAACATGAAATTCATCCCTCCGCATCCAAACTCTCACACGGAAAACGCAAACATTTTTCTAAAATGTCCAACTCTTATACTGAGTCAATAAAGTTATTAATTTTCCAGAAGAAAACTGAGCATTGTTTTTAAAAAATGATAAAATGGTATTCTTTAAACTTTGTTCTTTTTATTAGGGTGAGGGGGGGGGGTAGATACTAAAAAGGTAGTAAAGAAAAGGAAAATAAGAAAAATGACAAGTTTAACGGAGAATGTAATTTTTTCAACTTTCTCCCGTGAGGAGGGAGTGGGAGGGAGAATTGGCCAGCAGTTCTTACAGCGGTAGCTTGCAATAGGCTTGTGTGGTTTCACTCCGCCCCTGGTCTTAACCATAGAGTGCGATTTCATTCGACTGCATTCATCTGAACGAGCTTCAACGAAGTCCGAGTGCGGAGAAAATTCGAAAAAGTCTTATCTAAGATGATGTAAATGAGTTTGAAAGTAGTCCAGATGAGTCCTGAGTGATGGTATCGTCGTATCCCTC
The DNA here is from genome assembly GCA_031841125.1 of Acanthococcus lagerstroemiae. Taxonomy (NCBI): domain Eukaryota; kingdom Metazoa; phylum Arthropoda; class Insecta; order Hemiptera; family Eriococcidae; genus Acanthococcus; species Acanthococcus lagerstroemiae. The sequence continues at coordinate 29,748,955 of CM063112.1, read as the reverse complement.
GTGGCTTCGCCGGTACCGTGAGACGCGGGCAGTCGTCGACGATTCCGGGCCGATTTGCTATTTCGGCAACCGATGCTGCCGGGAGAGTCGATACCCCTACGTATGTTTCTTTTGCAAAATAAAAGAGAACGACGATAATGTATTCATTTTTGGAAACGGGATTAATCGAAATCTGAAACTTTTGGCACGTGCACGGGTCTCACGAGCCATTCGTGGTGGGCCGATCGGGCCAACGCATTCGCGAAGACGTGATAACCTGGTACGTGTGATGAAAGGAAAATACAACTTTCATCGCGTCCTTTGGGCTTTCTGTTTGCACACAGTTGCGCCCCGCGCTGGCAAACGAACTTTGAAAGTCTACATTGATCCACCTATAAGATATATCGATACTCGAATCGGAGATGATAAGCGGACCGCTCGCGGTAATGAGGTAATTTAAATTCGTTTAGGCGCGGTATTTCGATAAATTTAATTCTGTGTACCTGCTGGCTAAGGGTTCGGAAAGGCAATTATGGCGTGAGAAATAGCGCAACTTCCAGAGACGAATCTGGTTACAAGAGCGATATTTTTTACGGCGCTTTGATGACTTAGCGTATGAGATATGGGCCAAATATGTACCCGATTTCATCAGTACTGTTTTCTGAAATACGCCCTTCCTTGTGTTTTTATTGGGCTCTGTAATCCGGCGCGCCAGATCGAGAGTGTTGGCCCAGTTATATAAAGGCTCATAGGTACTTTTCCTTGATATTCTTTCGGACTGTTTTACTCTTCAAGATCCTTCTTGAATTCTTCAAGGCTATTTCTAAAACTTTTTCGGATTCTAGATCAGTACTCTATACAGACTTTTTCAGACTCTTTTAGACTTTTATGAAACACATCTTCTGACTCGCTGGGAGGAGTTGTAAAATTGGGAATTTTCAATATTTTCCCCGGTGTGTGGGGGAGGGGTATCATACATTTTTAATATTCTGTCAGATGCACTTTATTTTTCAAGCCTCGCAGAATTGCCCCTGATTATTTCTAAAGATTTTTCGGGATCGTTGAAGATTATTGCTTTACTCTCTACAGAGACTTTTTCAGACTCTGACTTTTCTGAAGCTCTTAATGCTTCCTTAGACTCGATTAGACACAAAAATAAACAATTTTAGATAAACCTTAAGTAAGGAGTCTTAAGAAGTGAATGCTGGAAATGCTAAGCGCAGAAAGCCAAATGTTACAGGAGAGGGAAAAACAAGTCTCTAATGCATATTGCACAATACTGGAAGGGTAAAAAGCAGTGTTGAATGCCGGAAATAAAAAGTACGCTAAGTGCTAGAAACCAAAATCCTACAGGAGAGGGAAACAAAGTTATGGAGTTACAGACAGCTTTGTATGCATGTGAGATTGACTTAGTAGTCCAGTAAAATTAGCACAAAAATGAGCTCAATTCGAAAAAAAATCCTACAGAAATTATATTTGACATAAATGTTTGGGACCCCATCCCGATGAATATACAAAAAGTCCCCGCCCCTCTGACCCGGGCTTTCGGTGCCACAGAGGGCAGAATGTCATAAAATTTGGTTTTCGACCCATAACTTGCTTCGTATCAAATTAATTGAAAAAATACTTCAGTATAAAATGAAAGTAAATAAAATTCTCCATAATTTACTTTCTTACATATTTTCTGTATCATTAACGGCTGACCCGTTATAAAGCGCTGAAAATGTTGAAAGTTCCAATATTTTACAATTTTCATTTTAACATAAAGAATTTTAAAAACATGAGCGAAACAAGTTTACTTATTCACTGTTAAACATAAATGAGGATTACAGAAATACATTACTAACATGTCTTGTCATCTGAAGAACCGAGTCAAACTCCCGATCGTTAAACCGATTAGCATTGGGGCAAGAGTGGCCTTCACATGATGAATATACCACTGAACAAACAAGACCAGCTTTGCGGTAACCACAGGCTGTCCACCCATACCCTGTCTTACACTTGCAGGATATCATTTGTAGCAGCTTCCGTGGTGCTGGTTCGTTAGTCGTATCAATAGCCGCCACCGGACCAGCATCGGTAGCTCGCTAACCCTAATCAAAAGGAGATTTTCCGTATCCCAGCCGAGATTGCACTTGTCCATACACACGCAACGCATGTTGATGAGCTGCTGCTTCTGAAGGAGGAAGAGTACTCAGCTCGTCAGCTGTGCTACATTCCCGGCTACACATTTCGCGAAACAATGGTATCGAAACCTATTTAATGTCCACTTCTGTTTCGCTGGAGCGCCATAGAGAGCCAAAGCCAGTTCAATTCCTGCACTTGATATTTCGTCACGAGTTACTTCTGAGCTGTAAAAAATTTCGATCATCTTCTTTAGATCTCCTCAGTATCTTCCAGCCGCTGTCCTGATTATACGTGTCCGTTCTTCATTCACATCGACTTCTTTTTCATTGTACCAGTTGGCGATCAAAATTTTCAAACCAGTATGCTTGAAACAGATTACTGGTTTTCTATTTATCCCAGGGGTTATCAACACGTTGTCTCCATACTTGTCCTTCAAATGACGTTTAACAGTTCTATAATCTAGAATGTCACCATCCCATCCCTCAAGTGATTCTACAAAAGAAAACTGGCAGTCCTCGCTGTTGGTTAAGACAGCAGAGATATGTTTAATTAATGCATTTATGTCATCGCTTTGAGGTCGACCTCTTTTTTTTTGGGCAGCTAATGGTTTAGAGAAAAAAAAAATTGCACTCTACAGTCATCATGGTATCGTCCCTCAGCAGTCATCAAGTTGGAAGTCGTGGAAAGTCGTTTCTCTACATCTCTTTCCAACTGATCTGCACGCTGGGCTCTCCTAACTACTTTCAATCTCATCAACAAAGTACGAACCATATAAATGGGACGACGTCGAGACTCCATTTTATTGTTTGCCCCGGCTTCTTTCCCACAAAATATGCAACATGTCTTGAAGTTGAACCTGTTTCTTGAGATACTCGTAATAATGATTTATCTACTGGAGAAGTTGATTGAAGACTTATGGAACAGGCTTAGTTGCAACTTCAATACTTGATGGGCTGGTATAATCCCGTCTACATTTTACATGCGCTGCAGTCAGAGTGTGAGCTTCAAATACTTCGTGCTTATAATCACCTCTCATTTTACTGGCCTTATGACTGTTTCAAGACCTGTGACTGACAATGTACAGCCTTCATTTCTCGTCACAGTATTATTACAAATTAGGCACGTGTCCATTTTAAACGTACCTATTAATTATAATCAAGCAAAGCACCGCCTTCCTATCAATAAAAACTCAAGATCAATGTAAAAATGCACATCAACGCAAACAACATGAACTAAACACGGCTGTAAACTCGACGAAATATGCACTACTGGTCTGTTCTTTACATGCAGTTGTAATAGTATAGCACCTGGAAACAACCGAGTATGGACATCCGCCATGTTGAATCCAGCCGCGCCCGTCGATGCCGAATCCGACTATGCGGAGCGAGCGAGGCGTACCGGGTAGTCAGTTCGGCATCGACGGGCGCGGTTGGACTCAAGATGGCGGATGTCCATACTCGGGTTTTTCCAGGTGCTCCAGTAATAAGAGATATAGAAGGACACGTAGTTAAAAATAACTCGCGCCGCGTCACCTTGCAGGGAGTAATGAATGTCCGCCAAGTAGCCAGATTCTGCACGTGTTCGCTCGTAGTCAGAATTTGTACATCTTCAGCGTATCGTAGTGGATCACCCATTAATGATACAAAAACTTGATAAGAACATGAATTCTTCGACATTTTATCTACTTTCATTTTGTTCTGAAATATTATTTCGCGAAACTCGATAGGTAGCGATCTCGGTGTCAAAAACTAAATTTTGTGACCTTCTCCCCCCTGCGGATGCGGAAGCCCGGGTCGGAGGGGCGGGGAATTTTCGTATGTTCATCGGGATGGGGTCCCAAACATTTCTGCCAAATATAATTTCGGTGCTATTTTTTGCAGAATTCATTTCCTTATTTCCTGGACGATTTCGAAAAAATGGCATTTGGCATACTTGGCATTGCCGGTATTCAAATATTGAACCCACCTCTATAAAAGCAGTTAAATAGGGTGGAACAGTTTCAAGAGTCTCACTGAAGCATAAAAAATAGTATCAAAAAGTTTCAAACATGTTTATAAATGTCCTAAAGAAGTCGTGAAAAATCTAAAGCAGGATTTAATAAAAAAAATATTAATGGGTCTCGGAGTACCTTAAACCCGCCTGGATAGTTTTCAAAAGGTCTTGAGTAAGTAGGAACAAGTCTCAGTCCTCATAATATCGAGAATACGCCTTAGAAATTTCAGTCGGGAGGAATGGTCCTGAAATAAATCTCGAATATTCTTAAAAATTATAGATACATCTTCATAAATACTGGAAAGTTTTGAACAAAATTTAAGAAGCCTAAAAGAGTCATAAAGTGCTAAAACCATGTAGATGGATGCCAAAAAGGCTGAAAGGTATCTAAAATAGTCTGAAACAGGTAACATAGTTATAAAAAAATACCTCAATGATTCTGAAAGAAGTAAAGAAAATATCGAGGAATCTGGAAAATCTTTTAAAAATCTCGAGACTTGGGATAGTTTTGACTGAGTCTGTAAGATCAGTAAAGAGTGTTAGACGTGTTTTGAAATTTTTTTTTAAATCTAAAGCACAGCAAGAGTCTTATAGAAGTCTTGAGGACTCATAAACGAGCACCAAACTCCCTCTTCAGCTATCCTTGAGTATCGATGAACATTGTCAAGTCACTTGAGCAGCTGATTGTCAGTCTTTTGGGTCAACACTTGATTGTCGTACAGCTTCCACTGTTACGACTGTAATGTTGTGTTGAAGGCTTTAGACAGCAGCCCCCTCCCCGGGTGACCGATCAGTGTTTTGCCTTCGTGAACTCCGTTATTGTCAAGTCACTTAAGCAGATGATTTTCAGTCTCTTCGATTAACACTTGATTATCGTGTAACTTCCACTCCTGCTACTGTTGAAGACTTAACGCAGCAACCCCCCCCCCCTCTCTCCGGGAGTCGATCAGTGTTTTGCCTTCGTGAGCCCCGCTATTGTTAAGTCACTTGAGCAGTTGATTGTCAATATTTTGGATTAACATTATGTCAAAAAGCAAAGTAATGACTCGGGAAAGGAATGGGAATTGGATGTTGCTGTCTGGGAATACAAAAATTCAAAAGGTGAATGAGTATAAATACAATTTTTGGGCCTAGCAATATCGTTTGAAAATAGGAAGGAAAAAGAAATTAGTGGCAAAAAAACAAATTCATGGAAATCATTTTGGGCTTCGAAACAAATTTTTGAAGGAAAAACGGCATTAGAGAATAAATCAAAAATCCTGGAAAGCTGTGTATTCCCAATGGCGTCCAGAGACGGGAAAAATATCAAATGATACTGATATTATCGATATCTCGAAAAATATCGATATTTGAAAACGAGGCTACATAAAGTAGCGCTAGTGAAGCTCAGGTTTATTGATGCCGTCATTAAAGTTTGCTTTGAGTACCAATAAAGAAAAATAAAATCTCGAACTGAACTTCGGAACTTGGAAGTCCCTCAGTCCCTCCAGAAAATTCCAATTCGTTAGGTAATTCTAATTCATTATGCAATACGCACTTTTTAAGCATATTTTAATCAGTTATTGTTGAGAGAATTATACTCGTGTTTTCGTAACTATTATTGCTCACGCTATAAAAAACGAAAATTTAGTTAGTTTCTTCGAAAATTTCCCAAAATTTTGTTATATTTTTCTGTTTTCAAGAAACAATTTACCATCTTCGAAGAAAATAGAAATATTCTGAAAAAGAAAATTGCGTTCAAAAACTAAAGAAAAACAAAATAGCGAGAAAACGTTACTTTTTGTTTGATTTTGATATTGATTTTATCGATATTTTTGGTTTTTATTATGAATGTATCGATCTCCAAAAAGTGCTTGATATTCCAGCTCTAGTGACGTCATACGGAGTCCAAACATGGTCGTTAACAAGTGCACAAATGAAAAAGTTCCAAATAATACAAAACCCAATGATGAGAAGCACCCTCAATATTAAAATTAAAGATCGAGTAAAAATTGCAGAATTAAAACACAAACTAAAAATTCGGGACCTGAATATAATAATAGTGATAGTGAAATTAAAATGGAAATATGCTGGATACCTGGTGAGAGATGGTCAGAACTAAATAATGGAACGCACAAACAACCTTCTGGACTCGGTAATGACCATAGAAGAAGAAGGGGAAGGCCAACTACTTGATAGCGGGACAAATTTACAAGAGCTTTGGGTGTACGATGACCCAACCTCACATACGATAGAGACAAATGGAGGGAGCTGACGGAGGCTTCTGCTCAAAAATGGTGCGAGAGTAGGAAACTGATGACAGTCCGTCTACCTCTACTCAAAGCTGTAAAAAAAAAATTATTTCTGATATTTTTTCTATTGTTTGGTTCTCAATTTTTATTTCTTTTTATGTATCCCTGGTTATAATTATTGTTTTTGGTCGTGTTCATTTGTAATCCCGCTGTTTCCCCAATTCGTTCAGTTCATTAAGCATTTGTTCTAATTTCTCGATGTCGTCTGTAATTAGGGTTACGTCGTTCGCAAAACGTAAATTATTTAAGCGCTTTCCGCCAACCAGGATTCCCTTGCTGTCCCAATTTGTATATCTGATATCTGAAAATTTGTTCCAAAGCACAGTTTAAATAGTATTGGGCATAAAGGGTCTAACAGATTGATATCAGGTCGATAATTATGTACGTATGCATTTTCATACAAAACAAAAGTATCGATAGTTCAAAACTGTCGAAAGTCAAGATGCGTGCCTTTTTGCCGACCCTCCTCGAGTAACGAGTTTACTCGTTTTCTTTCATCTAGAAAGGGAAGAAGAAGGGGTTCACCGACGAGGTAGAATTCAAAATTGGAATTTCGAGCTTAAAGGATTTGATTTAGCTCGTAACTGACGTAGATACGCAGTCTTGATTTAGTCGTGGTGAGCTGTCACTTATATTGCAGATGTGCTTAAAAAGACTGGTATTAAACTATAAAGCTTTAGTTTCGTAGCCGTGACGATACAGTCGGTGTTGTTTTGTAGAAAAAGTGTGTAATAAACGGGGATTTGGGAAATCGCGAGCCATTATTTGGATCGCGAATGCGGGGTAACCATTAAAGGGTTTTAATTCGCCGAGTGCACTTTTCATTACGTCTTTCGCCCACCGAGTGCATTACTATCGCAGTACGATAATATATAGCGTCTCGGTTTTAGTTAGGTACCATCTGAATTATTTTGGGCACGCAGGAACGGTCGTATACTTTTCTTGGGCAAGCATTCACCGCGAAAACCGAAAAGTTAGTTAGTGTTTTCGCCGAATATTAAAACCGCTATAAAAAGCTTGCTTATATTCTCACCAACGGTTTTGTAATTTTCATGTGAAAGGGTTTATATATTTTCCGCTGGGTTAGGTTTTCTCGAGGCCGGTAGTATCGAGGCGAATGGAACATTGGCTCCACCCCTGAGCCAGTATTTAGCCTCCTATCCATAGCAGAAAAGCCAGGATCTTTGTTTCCTTCTGTAGGGTGTTTACTGGCAAGTAAAACAACCAACAGCAAGTAAATAGCAAGTATTTCAGTCAATCGACAACCGTGCATGTAAATAGCATCCTTTTTGTACAGGAAGCAACCAAAACATGAAAAAATGATAAAAAACTGCAATACTAAACAAACAGTACCGATGAGTTTTGAATGTACGTTTTCTTAAATTTATTATTTTATCATCTTCCTTTTTAATGAATTCCAAAATATTTGCAAAGAATAGGTAGGATTGAACAAGTATCATTGAAACCTCAAAATTTGTTTTTGTTTTTGCAGTTTAGGACCCCTAACATGAGCATTGTGAATCCATGAAAAATGTCACATAAAGGTCATGAGAGGGCGATGAAAAGGTCATGAATTTCACAAACTTGTATTTGTTAGACATCCTGATTATGTTGTTACATTCCTTAGTCCTTCGGCTAGTAGGTTGCATCTCTCCACGTTTCTTGTCTTGTGCTAATATTTTCATTTCTGAGAAGGATTGCACGTTGTGTCCTTCATTATCTGCTCTTCATTGCTCATTCTGTGCCTTCCTTTCCCGTTCTTTCCCTCCGCTATTTCCTCTAGTAATCATAACACTATCTCTAGATGTCTTATACGGGGTGGCGCATAAGTCACTCGGCAAATTTGTACGCAAAATTTGTAAAAAAAAACTGAAAATTTGCCTATTTTTCAATAAAATTATTTTGTAATTGAAAAAAAAAATAATAATAATAATAATAATAAACAAACAAACGTTCTTAGAAAATGAAATAATTCAAATGAATAGTTTCAGAATTTGTTCGGTTACCGTTTATATGTTTCGCACTAGCGGTATGATCTACTTTTGCTTGCAGCGAGCCTCTCCTCCCCAATGTATATTTTTGTATGAATCGTTCTGCGTGGCAGGATACAAGTTTCCCGCATTTCTGTACTGTCGGTACGTGATCTTTCCAAAATCTCGTTCTCCTTCTTCTCATGACTCACTTTCTCTTCTCTCCCTCAGTCGGCCAGGCAGGACATTCCTTTAGTTCAGTTACAGTTTATATGTTTCGCACTCGCGGTATGGTCTACTTTTGCTGTTCAGTCACTAAATGCACGCGTTTTTTCTACGAACTCTCGTTTCTGCGATTTCGAATGCCATATCGCTCCAATCCGGGCTAAACATTTCTCGCCCAATCTCCGCAAAATTCGCAGATGGTTACCCCCTGGGAAAGCGGTCACGCGGGCTTGGTTGCTTCATACCCTCTTACCCTGCAATTGTCTTCATTTTTCTCACTTCTCGTTATATTCGACTGAGTACCTTTGTCAGGTTACAAAACGAGCGAACAGAACGAAAAATCCGGTCAGCTATTTGGAAGAGCGCACGTGTTTCTGTTTCGACATTCCGGCAGCAATTTGTACTCGGCGATATTTCTGTGGAATGTGCGCCCGAATTGCGGGTACCTGGTACCCCGTGTGTTGTTTATTAACTGTAAATGCTCCGGATGTTTGGCGAGTGAATCAAAAGCGGTGACCGGGCCCAGATAAACACCGCCGAGCACGGCACGGTATGGCACGCGAAAAGGTAATCGCGAATTGCGAACATTTATGTGGTTAGTATCGAAGGCCCCCGTCTCCATCGCCGACTGGAAATCGCGGACAGGGCTGTTTGAACATCGAATACTGTTCGCGTGTGGCACAACATATGGACGAGATTAATTCGTAAAGGTCTTCGAATTCCCACTTTGGGGAGACTAATCGAATGACTGCTTGAACTGCGACCACAGGTTATACAGCGCAGATTGTACTCCGGTTTTTCGTTGTTTTCGTTAGTGCCCCCCGTGCATCTCTTGAAGGGCCGCCCAGATTGTGGAACAACTTCTACTTCTGTACAGTGCAACAAAAACGAGTTCATTAGTTCAGTGATGTTCGATTGTGTTTTCATCTTCTCAGATTGTCTCCATTCTATAAGGGGGGGGGGGCAGTCCTACTGACAAAATGCCTGACCTGAAGCAACCGTTTTGGATACATAATTTCCTCATGTGAGACTTATGGTAAAATTATGTCTGCTCTGCCCATCTTGAGGTGATACTTCGTTCTGTTTGGTTGAAATTAGACAGTTTTGCCGCAAGTGTTACTTACAGCACTTTTGGTTACTAAGACTATAATATGTGATCAGGAATCATATAATGTGCTTCTGGTGTCAAAAAATTATTTTCCAATTTCTTGATAATTCTTATAGAAAAAAATCACGCTTTTTCGAATGAAACAAATCGCAGCTTCCTATCTTCATTAGTCTAACACAAATTGCACTTTAACATTTCGTCAAAAGTTTAAACATCTGTTTACATGGCGTCGTGTGCAACGGGCCTATGGGAATGATAGAGAATAAAAGTTAGACACGCGGTTGTCATAACAATGCATAAACGCACCTGTGCGCACCAGTACCACCATCCCATGCTTACCTCGTTTATCTCGAAAACCTGTTTTCGCACGAGAGGCACATTTCACGATTCCACGTCACATATGTTAAGAAGTTCAATTATTAGGTGTCAGTGACTTCATATTTCCAGAAGGAATGGCGTAAAATTCTGTCACTAGGATTTTCAGTCCATGGTCGTGGTTTGACTGGTGCAAAGACAATATGCCTTGTACATTTTTAAACACAATAAATGGCAATACAGGTACCGTTTTTATCCCTGAACACGATTCAAGTGCCAGATGTAGTCACTGGTGCAAGTTATAGCTCAGTTTAAAAAAATTCTTTGGAAAGGAAATTCTTCAGCTGTTTTGTCTGTAGCCGTGGATATCAATGCTTTCGCCATGGACAAAATGTCTATCATCGTGGACAAAAGTCACCTCTGTCCTTTAATTTTGATATTGCTGCTTGTAAACTCGTTGAATATTCTCTACTACATATAAACTGCGTGTGGGGGGGGGGGATTAGCACCTTAATATTCTCATTTTCTGGAGAATGTCCCAAGTGTGGTGGAATTCAGGATGGTTCAGAAAGATAGGGTCACGTTTATGTGTGCATTTGAAAGGCAATGTGGTCGTATTATCCTCCCAAACCATTGCAGAGGTTTTTAGAACATCTGTAGGCGGCTTGATAGGAATATTTCGAGTGTCAACAAGTCAGGAATTTTCATTTTTTTAAATTTAAATTTTGTGAGGTATCTTGCCGGTACATCTTGTGTCAGTGTTGAGCCATAACGGATCCGGCCAACGCGTTTTCGCTTCGAAGTTAATTTCTGATTAAAATGTAAACGAATCCTAACTACCCGGAACTGAATTTGTCAAAGATGCGAAAAGGTGTTGGTAATCAATTTCGCGAATGTAATTATCGAGAACTCGGGAGGGGAGGGGGGGGGGGAATCGAAAACGAGGAAATTATAATATACGCGATGAGGAGTCTGGGCAAAATTAGGTGCAACTTTGCGTTCGATAAACATGCCGGGTATTCGAGCTCGATTTTTCAAATTGGCTCGTAAGTTTTCGAAAAACGATGCGACGTCGATGAGCGCGAATAAAACGAAAATAACTTCGTTATACATTTTACGTGAAATTTGAATAGCCCTAATCGAGTTGGTTGTGTGAAAGCGCTATGTAATTTTCGAATTCGTTTGAAAACAAATTAAATAACCTATTTTGTTATATTCGCCCGCGTCTATGGTCCCTTTTTGTGTTCGCGATTGGAAGACGAAGCGTGATGGAGTCGGTGTATTCAAATTTGTCAGAATGGCTAATTTGAAAAATGACGAAGCCGGGGCGCCGGAAGGTGAATAGGTGTCTGGATTGTGATTCTGTACAGTGGGAAGGTGATTAGGACGTATGCAGAGGTTGAAGAGTTCAATGAAGGTTATTAATGCTGCTTCTGGTCGACGAGATATGATGTATGCAGACGAGATGGTTGAGGCATCATCATTGGATTTGTATAGTATCATGAATGACAGCAACACTCTTTTTCTGGAAGTCCATCTACATTTTTTATAAGTCTGTGGCCGTCGATGAGAAAACATGATGCACAATGTATACTTGTTATCTTACCATCGAAGTTTCTAAAGCAAAAATGTATAAAGAGTTTGAAGTACAAATCTGTAGAATTATGAAATGACGGTACCTATTTTGTCAACAGGTTTTTGAGCACACGAACCGTTTGAAATCACATTTTGCGTTTTTCTGCGGCTGCTTGAATCATAACTCCGTCAAAATTTTTTTATAGTTAAATACACTAATTTTGAAAATATAGTGCACAACTTATACTGAAATTTTTTTGTAATATATGAATTGTTTCAAGTGCACGTTCCCTTCTTGATGGGTAAAATCCCGCTAGTTACTCAGGTAACTAAAAGGGAACTAAGGGTAACTGACGGGTTTCTGAGTAATCTGAGGGTAACTGAGAGTTGCAAATGGGTAACTTTTCGGCGGGTAACTAAGGTAACTAATTGCGTATCAGGTCACATGTCGTTTACTTTTTCAAGGACATATACTTTCTGTCTAATGAATTGTTGTGTAGGAACTTGTTCAGTATAAGTTGTGTAAGCACAAGAAGAGTTCAAAAATGCATTTTTATATTATGAATGGCGTCTTAAATCACAGTCCCGTTCAAGTTGTAGATCAATCCATATTTTCTTGTAATTATAAATATTGAATGAGAAAACATACCTAGTACACAACTCATACCTCGCGTCTGTTATTATTCTGACTTTGAGATTCCTACAATAAAAGTGAATGAACAGTTTCAAGTACACATACCCATTTATAGTTTAATTCATCAGGACACATTTTCAGTCTGAAAAATGAACATGTAAGAATGTGCTCAGTAGGTTGTGCAAACCTATCTTGAGCTTTTATGCGGTGGCATGAATCACAGCCCCTTTCTAACTGTCTGCAAGTTTCCGTGTTTTTGAAAATGTAGTGCACAACTTATACTACAGTTTCTTTGTTTTCTTGATTTATAAATTTCTGGAACAACAGTATATGAATAAGTTGAAATGCACGTTCCCTCTTATGTTGTTTACTTCATCAATGAAGCACTTTTTGTCTAGTAAATCTTTAAATAGGAACTTGTTCGGTTTAGGTTGTTTCCTGGTCACGTGGCCTAAAACGGGAATGGAGAGAGCACAACTTATGTTATAATTTCATGATATTCACTTTGAAGTTCCAAAAACACAAATGTATGAGTAGTTTGAAATGCGTAACTCCTTTTTCTGTTGCTTAATTCATCAGGGGCACGTTCTCAGCCAGAAAAATTAATACTAAAAAAAAACATTTCTGGTAGATGGATTCAACACAAAAAAGTTTGAAATCAATTTTTTGAGTTTAATGTGGCATTTGGGGGCTTTAGACTTGTTCTAAATTTCAAATTAATCCACATTGTTTGCTTGACATGTATTCATGACCATTGGCAGGAAAACATGATGCACAAAGTAGGAGAGACTGGGGTTAGTTGCCACAATTTTTAGAAACTTCAAAATTCGGGAAAAACTATTGGACCGAAAAACTTTAAATTAGGGTCAAATTGTAGCTACAACCTTTGGCCATAAAATGGCGTATAAAAAAACAAAAATCTTTCATACGGTTGGCCCATACATTTTTGAACGCGGCTATTTTTTTTGTGACAACTTGCCCCATACCCGGATGTCATACATGACGGAGTAAATTGTCTCGAGCTAAAAATGTGCACAAACACTATTGGACCAAAAAACTTCAATTAGGCTTTAATTGTAGCTACAACCCTTGGCTACTATGTGTCGTACAAAAAATAAAATAAAATTTTTCATATGGTTGGCCCCAACTATTCTGAAGCGCGGCTATTTTTTTTTTTTTTTTGTGATAACTTGCCCCATATCCGGGTAAGTTGTCGTATATGACGGGGTCAGTCTTGTGCTAAAAACGTGCTAAAAATGTGCTGAAATGTCTTACAAACGCATTTTCGTATCATTTTCTGAAAACATGTAACAAAATTCGCGTTAATTGACAATTTTTGTAATGGGACAACTTGCCCCTAATTGAGGAGGCTTAGAAAGTACACTTTTTTGGAGGGCGGGAGGATAAATGTAATTTTAGGTTCCAATACACCGAAAGATAGCTGAAGAAATTCTACTTCCCGCACAGTATTTGATTTTTGCCAGTACACTCATGAGAGTCAACTTCTTGTTTATAAAACGTGACTGTTTGCTAAATTTTGTGTTATCAAAATATCAGAGGCCTCTATAAATCAGGTCGGTTCCATAATCACGAAGTCTATCAGACATGGATGAAGTGTTGGTACACTAAAGAGTAGTGTGACATCATCAGATTCTAAAAAGCACCTTTTACACGGGTGACATGGAGGCTGAGACAACTTTTCCTTTGGACAACTTACTCCAGTCTCCCCTATACTTGTTATCTTATTATCGAAGTTCCTAAAGCAACGATATATGAAAAGTTTGAGGCACCAATCTCTAAATTGGAATTCTTGTGCCTACTTCATCAAGAGCACATTTTCTTCGGAAAAATCAATATGTAAGAACATGGTTAACAGGTTTTTGAGCACAAGAACAGTTTGAAATCACATTTTGGGTTTTTCTGCTGCTCACCCGCATTTTTTTATAATTATAAACCCCCTTTTTTTTTTTAAATGTAGTGCACAACTTATGCTAAATTTCCTTCTTTTTTTTTTAGTTAAATTTATAAATTTCTAGAACAATAATATATGAATAATTTCAAGTGCACATCGCTCATGTATCGTTTACTTTGTCCAGGACATACCTTTTGTTTAATGACTTGTAGTGTAGTAACTTGTTCAGTATAAGTTGTGTAAACACGAAAAGAATTCATAAATTGCATTTTATTTTATGAATGGCGTCCTACATCACAGGCCTGTTCGAATTGTAGATCGACCCCCATTTTATCGTAGTTATACAACATTGAATAAGAAAACATAGTACACAACGTGTACCTTACTTCTGTTATCTTGACTGAAATTCCCACTATGAAAGTGAATAAGCAGTTTCCAATACCCATTCCCCATATTTATGTAGATAGATTAATTTATCGGGACACATTTTCAGTCTCAAAAATTGACATATAAGAATGCAGGGACAAAACTATACCAGGTGGCGGGGGTGTTATCCCCCATCCCAATAATTTGGCGGTCGGCAAATTTTAAAACTGTTATTTGAATTTTTCATTTTTTAGAATTTGTTTTCCTCAATTAAAAAATATTTTGATTGAAAAATCCGCAAATTTTCAATATTTTAAAAATGTTATTAGTGAATTTTTAATTTTTAGTTTTCAAAAAATATTTGCCGGTAAATTTTTCTTCTCCCCCCCCCCCCGGACTGAAGGTGAAATTTCGTCTCTGTTAGAATGTCTTCAATAGGTTGTGCAAAAACAGGAGTAGTTATTTGAAATCTTATCTTGAGCTTTTATGCGGCGTCCTGAATCACAGCTCTCTTCTAACTGACTGTAATTCGCCTATTTTTTTAAACAAATTTTTTGTTGAAAATGTAGTGCACAACTTATACCATAGTTTCTCTGTTTTTTTTTATTTATTTAGAAATTTCTGGAACCTGATGTACGTCCCTTCTTATGTTGTTTATTTCATCAATGAAGCACTTTCTGTTTAATGAATTATTGAATAGGAACTTGTTCAGTGTAGGTAGAGCACCTGAAAACAACCGAGTAGTGGAGACCTGGGCTAGTTGGCTTACTTTTTTGGGGAATTTTTTAGATGCTTAAAATGATTTTTTTTAAAATTACTATAATAGTACCATAAGCCTTCGTCTTTTTGCTATATTTTGATACATTAAGATCATTCAATTGAAACATTCTAGTATGAAAAAAAAAAAATTACTTTCAAAAATACCCATTTTTTTCCAACCTGCCCCGACCATAGGGTAAGTTGACAAATGAGGTGGGGTAAGTTCCCATCGCAGTTTTGATTTTTTAAGAAATGAGTTAAACACGTATACATTATAAATTTATTCGCAATTGTGGCATGCATAAACGTTATTTCCATCTGTGCACTGTTCATGTGCCCAGCAAAGGCAGACAACACACTGAAGCCATACTTCTGTAGAACAGCCAAAGGACCTGTTCGGAGGTATACTTCGCTCCATCCGATGATCTTTTATAATTTCTCACCATATTTGAAATAGAATGCCTAATTCACAAGTTGAAATCAAAATTCAAAAAAAGGAAAATGTAGGGCAACTTGCCCCATTTTCAATTATTGTCAATTAACCCCTTAAATTTCACTCCAGAAGTAAATTTAATTTTACGGCAAACCACTGCGTCAGTTGTTTCGTTTATAAGCTAAAATACTAGTGAATACTACTTACCACATCCCTAAACAATCAGAACTTAAAAAAAAAAAAAAAAAAAAAACTGTTTCTTTTTGTCAATAAGAAACCTCCGTCGCACTTGCAAAGTACAGCAAGAAAGTTGAAAATCACTTTTTTTTAACTTTCACGTTAAACAACTCGTTCTTTCATAAACGTGAAAATCATAGTATTTGCATACAAGCTATGCGCATGTTTTGGTCGAACACAGTGTTACTCAGTCACCAGCGAAAAAAGTTACAGTTACCTTGTCAACTTACCTCGTATGCCAACTAGCCCGGTTTCCCCTACTGACATCCGTCATTTTGTGTCGCTTGGTGCCCGACGATTTAAAATTCACTACGCGGAACGATCTGCATATTAAACTGTGAATCGTCGGGCACCAAGTAACTCAAAATGGCACATATCAGTGGGTGTTTCTAGATCTAGATGCTCTGGTGTAGATTGTTTTCTAGTCATATGACCGCGAACGGAAAAAGAGAGAGCGTAACCTCTGCCATTCGAAGTTCCAGGAACAAGAATGTACGACTAGTTTGAAGTTCACATCTCCTTTTTATCTTACTTAATTCATCAGGGGCACATTCCCAGTTAGAAAAAATGATACTAAAAGAAAATGTTCGGTAGATGGTTAAAACACAAAAAATTTGAAATCAAATTATTTTAAATTCTTATGCAGCATCCGAGACTCTAGCCCTGTTTTATATTACAAGCTGACCTACATTGTTTGGTAGACGTGTATTCACGACCATTGACCGGAAAACATAGTGCACAACTTATACTGAAATTTTTTTTTATTTTAAAATTCCTAAAAAAAGAATGTGTGCGTAGTGCGAAGAAGTGATGGCGAACAGCATTTGAACTTTTATTTGTTTGAAAATTTTGGATTTTTCGAACACCGAAATAACTGTTGGACCAACTAGTTGAACTTTTTAGGAAAGTTCGGTTCGACAGTCGAAATATCAAAATGAGTGAAAACATCTGATCACGAGCAACCTTGCTTTTCCGCTCGTCGAATAAAATTTACAGTTTTTGAAAGAAGTGTTGGAAGTTTGGTTGTTCTACTTCGAGCTGAACTGGTCAGTTTTTCGATCAGTGGCGGATACAGGGGGTTTGGACCCCCCGAAATGAACTAGAGGAAGTATGTTTCGTATATAACATTTTTCATTCGGACTCCCTGAAATTATTCTCTGTATCCGCCCCTGTTTTCGAAACACTCGTATCGATTTCGAGCATATTCAAACGCAAGTTCGAAAATTTTTCGAATCGTTTGGCGGTTTTAGTTTTCGAGGTTTATTTCTTCTTCCGTGTTGTTTAATTCATCAGGGGCATATTTTCAGTCTGAAAAATTAGTACATAGAGGAGTGTGTTCAGTAGATTGTTCAAACACAAGAAGAGTCTGAAATCACGTTTTACATTTCATATGCAGGAATATATAAAATATCGAGGCTCATTTGTGACTCCGCCTCGTTCTAGAGCATTTGTATACGTGTACGCGCATCTCGAAGCCACTTCAGTTGTACTCCAATCGCGCCCCGGAAAATTTCCTCGCGAATTCCTCACTTTTTTCCAGTTTTCTATTCAGCACCTCTTTCCACGCTGTAGGTACAATGTACATAAGTGAAATGAATTCCACGAATACTTAGAACTCAGTTTTCAATCAAAGTAGCTCAAGAGAGAGAAAGAAAAAAAAAAGTATATAGGAAAAAAATATACATAAGAAAAGAGGAACAAAAGCTCTCAATATTTACTGTACTGCGTAATAATGGAGGACGAGAAGTTAGTTTTTTCTGCTAAATGATATTCACGCATGAAGTGGTTTACTAGTGTGCCTGAATTTCATCACGACTCTGGTTTGACTTTTTTTTCTTTTTTTTTTTTTTCTTTCTTTCTTTCTTTTCTTGCATTTTCAAACAGAGCTGCGACAGTTCGAAAAGAAAATCGATACAAGCATAAATTGTTAGATATCTGTACAGCAAAGTAGATGCAAGAAGAGGAAAAAAAGAGTCTTATAGACGTAAGGAGCTTCTAAAATCGCTGAAATGAGCAATTTAGTTATAAGACAGTTTTATATATATATATAAATTGACAAGAAGTCTCTTCTTTGAACATCAAAGTAACATAGATAAAAGGAATCGTCTATTTTGGGAATATGGTGAAGGTGTAGGTGCATCCGCTCAAATATTTTTCGATAAAGGAAACGTCAGGAAGAAGCACGGTTTTCAGCTTACGAAGAGATTAATACTCGTATTCCTTTAATGAATACCCCGTAGTCCAAAATTATAAGTTTCTATTCTGTTACTGTTATCAGATCAGCTGCTAAAACTCATATACAGACTAAGTTGACATAGTGATTCTGTTATAACAGAATATAGCTCATTCACACTTTTTTAAGCCTTGAGATTAAAACTCATTCAGGACTCTGAGACTCATTTAAATTCATGCCCAACTCGAACTCTGTGGACCTACTCGTAATTCTCCTAAAGACTTAGTTACCATTCGTTCAAATTTTCTTGAGGCTCAAGAATCGTGGAAACTCTGACCCTAGTCCATTGGAGCGTATGGGGATGCACGCATGTCACATAGACTCCCCTGACCCCGGAAACTACCATTTCGAGAATCTAATCAGTAACCAGAGGGACGTCTTGAGGCTGGCCCGGACCCCCATTTCGCCTCTTCACTTCGGATTCGCGCTGTCCAGCCAGGGTTACTGTGGAACACCCTCCTGACTGAGGCAATACTCACCGGGTGCAACACAGCCGGACGTGCTTCCTTCACCCCTCACCTCTTCATCTTGGTACATGTGACGCAGGAAGGTGATGACGGCAAGGCGAACCCTAACTCGAACCCTAGTATGATTCATTTAAGAACGTTGAGACTGCATTGAGACTTTTTCACAATCGATCCATAGACCCCTCGTCCCGGAAGGTTTTTTATTTTCTAAATTCAGACGTCAAGATCAAAGAGAGGAACCTTTCTCCCGGTATTAAAATATTAACGTCGTTATTTGCCTCCAGTAGCCCCTTGGGCCTCAAGTTACCACATCTCAAAAGTGGTCACATAGCAAGACTAATTCCCACTCATCTGAAATGCATTCAGATAAGTCCAAAACGCATTCTCTGTCGACATATTAAGAACTTATTCGAACTCTCGACTAGTTGAGCTTCATGCAGCCTAAACTCAGACTCATTTAAATTCTGTAGACATTCGTTGAATTTCATTTATGCCGGTGCTAAGTCTTATTCGACCCCTCTAGTGCTTATATTCAGATTTTATTAGGGCTCGTTAAGATTAATTCAGATTCCCTTAAGACTCCTTAATCCTCCTTCAGTCTATCTTAAGATTCCCTGAAGAACTTCTGAGACTCATTCAGGTGGAACGGATAACAGTTCCATTCCGGATTCAGGTGGCACTTATTAGGATAAGACGGAAATGAATATTCACGTTTGATGTGGCTGAGCATAACTAACTCGCTTTTCTGTGCAAAAATGCTATGTATAGGTTTTCTGCTCTGTTATATTTTGTTAACATACTTATAGATGTTTTTATTTATTGTTTTTCATTTTTCTTCTGCTGCTATTGTGATGTTGTTGTTGTTGTTGTTGTTGTGTTGTTATTGTGAAAATTCTCATTCTTAGCATGTATGAGTACAGCGTTGGGTAGTTTCTTAGTATTAGGTAGCTTTTATAAAATTCTAGGATTGAGCAATGAGCATATACTAGTAGAAGGCAAATGTACTTTTCACATGCTCACAGAAATGATTCAGGAGGAAGGGAGAAGGCAAAAGTATAAATTTTGATCATCGTTTCATTTCATGTGGACTGTCAGAGGAGAAAGGAGAATGCTTATCTCACCTGAGAGTATATGGAATTAAAAACTGAGAAACTATCCCGAGCAGTGTAGGTCTCTTATGCTTCAGCAAAGGGGTTTGACAAACATTACACTGCCTGCTGTAAATCATCTCAAGTAGAAGTGATGACAACCCCGCACACTCCATTATATGTGGCCTGGAATCATGAAATGTGCCTCTCGTGCGAAAACAGGTTTTCGAGATAAATGAGTGTAAAGATGGGATGGTGGTAGAGGTGCGCACAGATGTATACAGAGCAATTCATGGCGGTGCGTTTACACGTTGCTATGACAACCGCGTTTTGAATTTTTGTTCTCTATCATTCCTGTTGGGCCCTTTCACATAACGTCATGTAAACGGATGTTTTTAAACTTTTGACGTAATTTATAAATGCAATTTGTGGGAAAACTATTAAAGATAGGAAGCTGCGACTTATTTCATTTGAAAGAGCGTGAGTTTTTCTATAAGAATTGTCAAGAAAGTGAGAAATGATTTTTTGACACCAGAGGCACATTTCATGATTCCAGGTCACATATATAGTTTGCATGAAAGAGGTCCTCTTCTCGTCTCTACAAATTTATATAGGCTGTTTAACAGAGATGTATACTTCTTTATATCGCAAGCAAAACACCCCCTTGAAAAATCAAATTCTATCTATGCTCCTGAGTAGTGGTAGCATAAAATCATTTTTATTGTAACCTATTTGGCTCACTTACAAATGTAGCAGTAGATCTCCACGTCTGCTTTGATTAAATTAAAAGTTTTCTCACCCTGTTTAGTTGTGGTCTTTAAAAATCTATATTTAGTGGATGACTACCATTAAATGGGGTAACTTCGGATATTTGTGGGGGAACTCCAGACATTGCCAGAACTGGAGTAACACTGTTTAGATGCGTTCTTTGTTAACTAGGGTGTCAAATAAAAACTGAGGCTTGTAGCTACACTGTCATGTGGTGAAAACGAATGTTCCAGTTGTAATGGTTAATACCAGCTATTAGGGATTGGAGGTTGATGGTCCTTTTTTCGTGCACTAAAGAGCGAATGGAGAGCGAATGAAAGGGAATTTGTTTACCGAGAAGGAATCAAGGAGCGAATGAATCAAGCTAATGAACATTGGGAAGACCGAATGAGGAGTTTGGTGAATCATTTTTTAGCAGTGAATCAATGAATGAATTAATGAAATCTCTGAAAACAAAGATCGAATTCTTAATTCAGATAAAATCGTTTAATTTTTAATTAACAAAGTCTCTATAAGCATGGAAAATCAGCTCTTGAAACGTCAAAAAACTTGGAACACCCAAGTTGAGTAGTCTTTATTTATTTATTAAGTTTATAATGCATCTACTTCAAAAAATGAACAATTTTATCTGAATTTCTAAATAACGTGGAAGAGCCGAAGGGAGCGAATGAGCGATTGAATTGAATTAGTTTCCTGAAAGAGTGAATGGGATTGGATCGAATACATATACACTGCCTTGGAGAGCGAATGAGAGTGATTGAATGAATTGTAAAACGACAAAATAAATTGAGAAAGCAAATGAATGGTATTACACGTCTTCCAAAAAACGAATCGGAGCCTATCAAGATTTATTACAGTTTGAAGATTTAACCGGATCGGACCGTATTCAAAAATAATGCACTCCCAATCCCTGCCAGCAATGTTCGAAGTTCCCCCACAAATCCGAAGTTTCCCCAGTTTACTACGTTAAAAAAAAGGGGAAAGAACATAGTTTCTGATGTGTGAAAAAAATGAAAGTAGAGCGTAGGTAGCCTATCATCTATTAAGATACCAAGTAATCGAGTTTGCCAGCATGTCATTTGTATGTAGCAGCTGAGAGAATTGTGTAGATGTGATGACAAAATAGAAAGGGGATAGTCAAGTTTGTCGTACAGAGAAAAACATTACATTATCAAGAATCATTTTTAAGTAATTGAGAATATTTGTGAAGTATTTAGGAGCAGCGAGTGTTTGTCTGGACTACCCCCGTGTCCGTGATATTCCCAGACCACTCCACTCCTATTGAGAAATACTTGATGGTTGAATTTCTTGTTGAAACTCGACATGGAGTTCACGACTTGCTTTTAAACAATCATAGAGTAAGCCTAGGGTAAACGATTTCCATAATAGAACAGAAACTGTGCAACCTAATGAGAGCGTAAACCATTTCACTGAGTGAAACAAATTTTGAGTGCATTTGTTAATGTGGGCAATTTTATGCGATTAATTCGTATACTAAACGTGAATAGAGAATAACCGACTAAGGGTTGATTTTCGAATTTTTCACCCGCATTTAAACAGAGCCCGAGCAAAAAATTTAAACAGGAATTACAATGATATTCAAGTCAAATCACTTCACATTCAGATGAACTAACTTTTCGTCCCTGATCCTTTTCGTGTTTGTAAAGATTAGCAATAGTTTACAAAATTATTATGTTTTCTTTTTTCATAATGCTTGCACTTTCTTTCTCTTTCCCTTGTACCGTATTTCACCTTGTAGTGAATTCTGGAACTCCTTTTTGCCCCGGTAAGTTGCCGCCATCAATAAATTCATTGCTTTTAGTTTTACTTACTTTTTTTTTTTTTTTTTTTTTTTCAGTCAAGACCTGTATAAGTCTTTGCATAAATTATACCTACTCTTACTGTTGTAAATGCTCGTTCTTTTTGGGTTGCACTCGTGGATGCTTGTTTTTTGTTATTCTTTTACGTTTTATTTTTATGAAAAGTGTATCTATACTATATACACCGGTAGTTTGGGCATGAATGCACGTTTATGTAGCTTTTGTTTACTTTCGCGATAGTCGATTCTCGAGAATCAGTGTAAGTGGTACAGGTGATTACAGATGTTTGGATGGACTAGGGAAATGCTGTACTGTAGTATAATCCCTCCCTTTGCCCTCTATTCCAGCCGTGGTAGCATAAAAATTATGAAAATTGTCGCTTGCAATCATATCAGGTAGCTGAGAAATCTGTATTAGTTACGCTTTATTTAGTGAACATTGAAACAATTGTTTCGGGTCAGTTTTTGGTTCTATTTGTAAGCATCGAAAACAGACGAGTGCCATTTCAGAGGAATGTTTAAGTGACCATATGGTGTCAAGAAAGGTCAAATATCAAAAATAGTTAGGTCGTTATCTTTGATTATAGCTGGAAAATCCATCGTGACGATTTTTTCTTCCCAAAAATTAGGTAGCATTATGTTTTTTTAGGTACAAGTGTACCAAAACGGCATCTTCAGCTGTAAATCATTGCTAAATATTAGGAGAAGTACTTGCATCGTTATAAATTACACGAACTACACCTGAAATCCTGACAAAATCGTTGCATCTAATTGGCAACACACAGCAATCCAACTAGAGTGACTAATTGGGCAACATAGAAACGCAACTCACGGATACCTATATAGCAAATAGCAACGAGCTGCAGATTTCTAAACATATATTTTGTAAACAGTCTGCATTGTTCGAGTATTTCATCCAACCCCTTTGATAGAAGTAAACCAAAAAGCGAAAATTAGCCAAAATAATTGCTAAATACCATCAGAAATACTTGCAGTATTCTGAAATGCAAGATTTTAGCACCAATGTACCGGCAAAATTGTTGCATTTGATGGGCAACGTCGCAATCTAACTGAAGCATGAAACTCGTCGAGCAGCTGTAGCATTGACACTCATTAGTCATCACGATACTAACGAGTAGCAAGACTGCATCAGGTTCCTACACAGTGTAATTTGTTCACCTACATTCTGTATTTAAAAAGCAAGTAGAAACCTGCAGCCCTCTCCTGTTGTTATACTGACGGGTTTATGTACTATAGTTGCGTCATGACTTGCGCTTGAATTCGATTGCGATGTTGCCAATCAAATGCAACGATTTTGCCAGCACATAGGGGCTGAAATCTTGTAGTTCAGAATACTGCAAGTATTTCTGATAGTATTTAGCAATTATTTTGGCTGTTTTTTGGTTCAGTTTTAGCATCTACATAGATAGGCTTTAAACGAAATATTCAAACAATTTGAAACCCGCAGCCTGTTGCTGCTATAGTGCCCAGTGAGTTGCATTCTTGATTATTGTTTGCTGCATTTCCGATTGAATAGGAGTTAGACAGTTTAGTCTCAGCACCACATTTTTGTGCCCTAATACCTCATGGAGAAATGAACTGAAGAAATGCTCGAGCAGAGTTATTTATAAACTTTTAATTTATGTACACGTTGTCTATCAGCAAACCCGTCGTGTAGATCTAGAGATGTAAAGTGAAATTTCGGATGCGAAAGTTTAGAAATCCGTATACTGTAGACAAATCTTTTGTCATAGTAAATGTACTCTAATCCGGATGTCGCCGTTTGATTCCAACGTTGGCACATCTAGCCAAATTCACACAATATCTACCCAAATTCGCTATAATATACTTTTCATATTACCTCTTGCGATTCTCTCATACATCCCTTAAGCTTATGTTTTTCAGCTCTTTACTCGGCGATTAAAGAGCGTGCAGTTTCATTCCAAGATTCACTTCGCTCTGTCTTTACACTTACCCAGTAAATGTGACCTATAAATCCGCATACGCGCTCGGTTAGCTCTCATTTTCACCCGATTGTTTCAGCGTTTGAAATAATCCCTTCTAATTAACAGAGACGACATTTGTATCTCACTCTCAGCTCTCATATACGTGCGCTTCTAAACGCGATCGTATTTATAAGTACTCGTCCATTTTCATAGCTAAGAGACTCGAAATGCCAGCTATAATATCTAGGATATAGTCTTTGCTTCTCCGTGATTTATTTGCTATATCTCGCTTCGGAGACAAAAACTCGTTGCCATGAAGACGCTTGTTAACTTGTCATTATCATGAAAAAAATGAAAAAAAATGTAAAGACTTGGTATTAGAGTCAACTTTTTGGTAGGTAAAAGTAGTTGCGGAGGTGGGAGCTTTTGTGTTCGAATGCCGTTTTCGAGTTCATTTAATTGAATGATGAAAATTAGGTTGAAAGAAGCTCACAGAAGTCAAATTGAAATTAGGTTCCCAGCTTAAGAATTTTATTATCGTGGAAATTTTCGGTAAATAAGTTATTTGTATGAAAAACCTTGAAATTTAAATAGGGAGAATAACTTTGAGGAAACCATTTTGGTTCGCAAAACATTCTTATTGAATGAAAAATTCAGTGCCATCATTTTAAATAAGTTTAAATAAATTGCATATAGTATTCTTGATTCAGAGAAGTTGTAAAAAATCTGAATTCGATTTAATAGGTAGCCGATTCCTTTGTACTCCGTCAACTTCATTTTCGATTTTTAAGAAATCTGTTGAGCTCAAATAAATGAGGAACGCGATTTCAAGATTTTAGTATGTTTTGTATCTCGATAGACGTAGCCCAAAAATCTGGATTTTTCTCTGAACCCAGTATCCCCCCCCCCCACTTCAGAGTGACGATCCACCTCAACTCCCTTGGGTAAGTCCCTGATAGGCACTGAAAGAGGGGCTTCTACCTTCTTGTCTCTTTGAATCCGAATTTTCTTTTCAAAGGATGTCATGGGAGGCGTTATACTCGCTGAGTAGAACCAGCTCTTGCGCCCTTAGTCGACAACACCTTGAGTTTGTCGGTAAAGTTTGAAGACAATCGTCATGCCTTCATACCTTAAGATTGCACAAACTGAAGAAATGCTCGAGCAATTCGCACTAAAACTTTTAAAATCCAAAAGTTAAAGTATATGTTTCCCACACTCGAAAACTCATACTGATGTATGGAGTTGTAAAGTGAAATGCCAGTCACCCAAGTTAATGAATTTACCCTCTAGACAAAAATTCTTGTAATTGAAAATGGACCTGGTTGAAAGTAATGTACCAATAATCGAGGGTAACACTGACAAAAATTTTTTTGTGGGTTTCTCTTTTTTTTTTTTTTTTTTGCCTGATAATTTTGAATATGAGTTTTCAAATCTTGTTTTCCTAAAAATACATGCGATTCTATTTAATTTGAGTTCGGTATGGTTGTCGAAGGATATATATAGATATAAGATGGAATTTTTGAAAATTTAAAATTCAAAAGTAAAAAGTGTCGAAAACGAGGTAACATTGATAGTGCTGAAAATACATGTAACTAAACGCCCAAATTCGCAGGTAATTCGTAGGGAATATTTTATAGAGTAAAAGTGAACATTCACTGGTACATTTTGTCATTTTTTGGTTCGTTTTTGTACATTTTAATATATATTTAGCAAATCTTGGTACATTTTAAAGATATTGAGCAAAAAATTCCTTTTCTACATTTTGGTACGATTTCAAAGATCGGATATTTTATTTGATACATTTCATTTTAAATCCGGTAAATTTTTCAGCTTCCTATCTAGCAACACTGTCGCGGAGAGCAATATTCGTTGCTTCTAGAAAAAAGAAAAAAAAATGCACCTAAATTGATAATTGTACGCTATCAGTATTACCCCGTTTTTGAAATCCTCGAATCCTACAGCTTCATGGGGAGGTAACACATTTGTGACCATGAATGACAAAAGGGACCTTAGAGGTCAAAATCAATTTCGCAGTAGTTGCAGTGAAATTTGGAAGGTGTATATTATTGGGTAGTTGTAGAATATCGTCATAGTCTTTCTGTCATATATAACGTGTTTGTATAACGTGCATTGATAAAATTATCCTCTCAGGCTCCTAAGGTCTCTGTTGTGATACAGAGGCGTTCCTCTCTGTTTCACATTTTTTTGAGGAGCTCACGCGAAACTACTGGTCTCCGAATTTCCAAGTCATCCATGGTCACATTTTTCCCACACAAACATCTGATTACTTTCTACTATCTACATCCTGTAGGAACGGTAACAAAAACAAAAAAAGAAAACCTTCAATACTATCCGACATTGCTGGCATTTGTTTAAATAAAATTTTTAGTAAAAACTTTGTTATTTTAAATTAATTACCCTCGCATTATGATAACACAACAAACATTACTGATACCTAGAGAAAAATATAGATTGAACACTGCGTTTTTCAAGAAGATGGAAATGAGCGCTATAGGTTCATTAGTTCGGCCACTAGAGTGCGTGATAGTCGAAAAAACATAGTTATCAAAGTTACCCCTGGATATCAATGTTACCCCCGATTATTGGTACTGATAATTTCCTATATTCTGAGATAATTTTCAGGAAAGCTCCTTGAAAATGAGTATTTTTGAACCCTAATGAAAGAACTCCATTGTGTGACATCCATTGGGTGACTTGATGAAAGTTTTCTGCAGTAGCGCAGGATTACTATGGGCATGTGTATTCTAGAATGATCAGGAAAAGATATTTGGAACTCGCGCCTATATTTAGATCCCTTTTTATAGACTCATCTGGATGGTAATATTTAAAATATCGAATTGCTAAACGTCATTCTCATGTGATGGTGATGAAGTTTCGTGTTTATTCGACAAATTGTAAATAGTGGCCGTAATATAGGTTTAATACCCCCTTCTTCTTCTCCTTCTAAATACCATAACTTATACACCAGCCTCAAGGTGTTCTAGTATTCTGTGTCCATTTCAAAGAACATTAAGAAGATAATCCCTTTTTGAAAAATTTCCAGTTCGCCTGTTTGCACTTTTTACCGTTTAAATAGTCTGGAACAAGTCGAGAAGAGTCCTCGCAAGTCTACTTGTAATAAGTCATCAAAAAGTCTCAAAGTGTCTTGATAAAGTTCAGAAAAGCCTAAGTAGTGTTAAATAAGCCTTGACGAATGAATAGGCCTAGAAGCGTCTTAGCTGATTTGAAATTTAATTTTAAAACGCGTAAATCAGTGAAGGAACTCCGTATGAGTCTTGAGGAGTCTTAAACAAGTACTGAAATCTCTTAGCGAGTCCTAAAACACTATTGAAGAGTTACAACGTGTATTTAACTAGTTTGGTGGGGTCCTGACGAGTCATAAACGATTCTTTGGGAGTTTCACAGAGTCTCCAGCTAGTATTGGAGGTTCTTAAACAAGTTTGAAAAATTTTAAGTAGTCTAAAAAATTTTGAGAGGTTTTAGAGGCGTTGAAGAGAAGTCGTAAACAAGTTTTGGAAAGTCTACATATTGAACGAGTGTTTACGAGTCCTGATAAGTCTACTCCACGAGGCGTAAAAAGTCAGAATGAGTCTAATGCAAGTCCTAGCAAGGCATACACGGTCGTTAAGAAGTCTTATCGCGTCTCAAAAGAGTCCTAAGCGATCCTGGAAAAGTCTTATTAAATATTAAACAAGTCTAGAAAGTTCTCAAATAAATATTGAAGAGTCATATAGCATCTAATGCAAATTTTTGAATAGTACGAAAGAGTCTAAGTGATATCTGTTTTTTAGGATGTGCCAATTCAGTTTTTTGTTTCTGTTGTCCACTGTCAGCTGTTGCGCCATCTTCAGTGGAGTTTCCTAACATTTCTTTTTGTTGGTCCTGTATTTACAGTAATGTACAGTACCGTATGGTGTACCTATTGGTGTGTGTTCCTATTGGAGCAACACAAATTGACCCAGGGGCGAGATTATAGTGATGGGGGGAGGTTAAATCCCTCCCCACTCCTAATAATTTGGCAATCGGCAAATTTTGAAACTGTTCATTGGAATTTTGATTCTTTATGAAAGTTTGTTTTGTTTTTTTCAATTAAACAATATTTTGACTAAAAATCGGCAAATTTTCAAATTAAAAAAAAAATGGGGGCAAATTTTTATTCTTCAAAAAATATTTGTCAGCAAATTTTCCTTTTCCTCCCCGCCCCCAAATTGAAAATCAAGTTTTGACTCTCAATTTACCCCAAGGACAATAAGCATGATGACAGAAAACTTCACACAAGAAAACAATCTACTGGACAAAGGGAACAAACAGAACACAACAGAACCGATAGAATACTGGAAGAATTATTAATAGTAGACTGTGAACAGATCATCTTGACCATAGAACCAGACCTCAGAAACGAAATAAGAACACAAATAGGAAACATACTGCTGACCATAAAGAAGGGAAAAGGAAATAAACACAAGAAAAACGTGTATAAAAAACAGCCCTCCATCTCAAATAGAAGATAAAAGGAAACAGCCTAATACTCACCAAAGCAGACAAATGCAACTACTGTCACAGAGCAATCAACATATTGAACAACAATAATCACAGAACAACAGAAATTAACAAAATGAAACAAATAGCCATGAACAACGAATACCAATCACAAGCTGTAGACAGAATAATTAACAAAGTAACACAGCAAAAAAGTACACAAAATTTTTGTGTACGCCATTTTGTAGCCCATGATTGTAGCTACAATTTGAGCCTAATTTCAAGTTTTTCGGTCCAATAGTTTCTGCACATTTTTTAGCACAAGACATTTTACCCCATCATATATCACAACTTACCCGGGTATAGGGTAAGGCCAACTATATAAACTTTTTTTTGTACGCCATTTTGTAGCCAAGAGTCGTAGCTACAATTTGAGTCTAATTTGAAGTTCTTTGGTCCAATAGTTTTTTCAGAATTTTAACGTTTCTGAAAATTGTGACCAGTAGCCCCGGTCTCCCTTACCATACGGTACTACACATTACTATAAATACAGGACCAATAAAAAGAAATGTTAGGGAACTCCACTGAAGATGGCGTAACAGCCGAAAGCGCGATGGACAACAGAAACAAAAAAGTGAATTGGCACATCCTAAAAACAGAATATCACCAAGTTCACTCACACTCTAACATAGACACTGAGTCTAAATGAGTTAAAGCAAGCCTTGAAGAGTCGAAATTAGCTATAAACGCGTGATGATGAATCCCGAATTGAAAAGTGTCTTGAAGTAACTTGCAGAGTTGTTAAAGTATTTAAATGAGTCTCAAACGAGTCTTGACAAGTCGTAAATGATCCTTGAAGTCATACCAGGTCTAAACAAGTGCTGAATACTCTTAAAAAAATTATGAAGAGTCTCAACTAATCTAAAGCAAGTCTTGAATAGTCCTATTAGAGTTTTCCGGGTCTTAAACAAGTCTTGGAGGGTCCTTAATTAGTTTTAAGCTAGTATATACGGGCTTTGATGAGTCCAAAATTAGAAAGTGTGTTTGTCTTACTTAACTTTTGGCGGGCATTGAATGAGTTTCTCTTTTCATTTGCTCTCACCCGAGCCCTGGAACCGCCCCTTCGAGCATTACCTCAGGGACACCGGGGAGCCTTTCTCGGGATGCCTTAGCCCTCTTCTCTTCTTGCCGGGAATCGGCCTAGGTCGACTGCGCTACCTTCCTGTCGAATACTCGTATCACTATAGCCCTGTGGTTTATGACGGTCAGTTCAGCGATCACCGGCAGGGAGCGCCTTACCCATTTACAGCTTTCAGATACTGGTGACTGATTACACACTTCTCGAAAGCCTCTGCTGTAAGTGGTTGTGACTCTGTGTACGTTATCAGAATGCGGTGTTAGAATGTGTAACGAGTTCTCTCTTGCATTACTGATAATAATGCCGGCGTTGGGAATCGAACCCGGTGCCTTCGGGTTATGAAGCCGAGTTCGTACCGCTACGCCACAGAGCCGGAAAATTTGCAGTTTTATCGAGACTCTGAAAGAAGGAAAAAACCCGAAGAAACTGTTTTCTGCGGGTGCTTTCTAATAATCTACCATCGGCCATTTATCCCCTAATATTTGGCCCTAGTCACAGTTGGCTAGATATTCCCTGGAATTTCGAATTTGGTAATCACTACCCTGAGAAATAAAACCCTCCTGAAGTCTGGCCCAGTTGAGAAACATAATTTGTAACTCGCAATCAGTATTGTTAGACATAACAAAATAAAATGACAATTGAATTTTAAAAATTTTGCCATATGACAAAATCAAAATGACTGAAAAAATGAATCAAATGACAAAAAATTATGTTATGACTAGAGCTAAGATTTGCTGGCATTTGCCGAATGAGTTTGTTTAAGGGCAGATGGGATGTAGTCGAAGATGAACACGAATCAGGGTAATACAAGGCCAGAGAAAAAAATTTATTTTGCCGAATAATGCCGAAAGAGGCATAAATGCCGAAATTAGAGTTGAATGCCGAATAACACTGAAAACGAGGACCTAATAAATTTAATATTGCAAACAGACACAAACCCTGAAATCACTGATTATCACCAAGAGGAATTTATAGTCTCAGATCTCGCGTTCATCTCAACCTACTTGTCCTTCCTACCCAACACAATTCGAAAACTGGAAACGAGAGGCCTTCCCCTACACGAGCAACTGCTGACTGTCCATGATGTTTCATGCATCAAAACTTCATCAAATCCCGGGTGCTCGTGGACATAGCCTGCAGACGAAGGCTGAACCAGTTTTTCCTAAAAATACAGGTCTCGAACCTTAAAAAATTTCATTTCATTGAACTACATGTTTCACACGGGATAACATAGAAAAACATTTAGTGGTGATGTTCAATAAAAATTTTTGTAATATTACTTGTAAACATCTATTTTTCATTAAAATTTTGTCTTCTTTCAACTACTGTAAGTTAACTTTTCGTTATTGCCGAATCAGGCCAAAAATTGTAATTTTAAATATGCCGAATTGCCAATGTTTATTGCCGAAAATTCCTAGCTCTAGTTATGACATTTTGTTTATGATCAAATGATGAACTATGCTAAACAATGTAATAATTGATAACAGATTATGCTAAGCGACATGGCAAAAAGGCAGACAAAATGACAGAATAATTTTGTCAGGACAAAAAAAAAAAAAAAACTATGAAAAGACAAAATGACAAAACTCTGAAGATGACAAAACTTATGACATAACAAAAACAGATGAGATACTCCCCCGACAAAATGGCAAAAAATATTTTTGTCTAACAACACCGCCGGTAATACATATTGATAATGGGCATTGTGAAGTTGGAGAGGAAGGACGAGTTTAAGAACACATTATCTGCGCTGTGAGAAAAATATGCTTCTGAACTAAACCAGACTTTAGTATGTGTTAACATTTTTACGTGGACACCGCGTTCAATTTGCTTCATTCAAGTTAGTGTGCGTGCAACTTCAGTTTTTCTGAAAAAGAACGTAAAGATGCGTTCACACTAACATGACCGAGAGGATATTGAACGCGGCGGCGTTCTCAGCCAAATGTAAGCACTCGCTGGCTTCTTATCATCCAATGTCATAGTTTTCAAAGTTGAAAATTCAGAATCGCGTTGGTACGCCCCAGCTTGAAATACTTCCCTCCTCCTCATTCTCTGCAGCGACTCTCCATTTGTACTTTATTTGCTCTTTCAAATATTTCAAATATTGACCGAGATGGTGCCCGAAAATACAACGACGAAGAGTTTCCTCGAGGGTGTTTCTTTTACGGCTTTTTACGACTTAGTCGGCGAATTCTGTCAGTGCGTCACTCGTGATGAAAACAAGGATGTACTGCTGTACCATGAAGCACGCTATTATCAAATTTGTCTGTCACACCACGTCCGCGATCTCGCAAGCTAAATCTTTACGAGCTGCATTCGAACCCCCATTCTCCTCGGCACAGTTTGTACGAACAATAATAAAGTTATCAACGTAGGCAGAAGATAAGCTCGAGCGTGGTACGTCGCATGTAGAACAGCCCCGAATTCTTTATACTTACTTTCGCTTTCCTTCCCCTCCCCCCACACCCTCTTTCTCTCTTTCTTTTACTTTTATAAATTATATATAATTCAGGCCTATTTAATGGGTAGGATTTACTGTTATGATAAAAGTATTAAAGTTACGTAGTTAGAAAAGAGCTTTGAAAGTTGTTATACGCTTCGGATTGTTTGAATTTTTTATATTATTTGAGTACGAAGCCTATTGTACTGTATTTTCCTTGTGACCCTGTGACGTTTGTTTCCTTTATTCCTACTGGTGTTTTTATTTATTTATTTTATTTACGTACTTATTTATTATTACTGCGATGATAATGGGTAGAACTGCTCTGAGGTCACCAGCTAGAATGCTGGATTAGCGTGATATTCGCCGAAGTGCGAAGAATATGTTGGTTGGAAAATGACATAGCTGATCTCAGAACAGATTTACCCGTCGATACCGCGTAGGAACCCGTTGACTGAATAATGATTTTTGTAGTTTGTGGTAGACAAAAAATGATATACATACATGATTGAAGTAGATGAACATGAATTGTTCGGTACTCGAGCGCAAGCTTGAAACTGGGATGATAGCCGTGCGCAAATAATTCGAGTTGGAATTATTTACTCGGGTACCGATACAGCGGTATTTCAGTAATTTTACGACTACGTGTAGACGGCGTTTCGCTGAAACAGAAAACCGGAGAGTCCCAAATCGATAGGACCTACATGTCATAATACACCAATCCAGTCTGTCGAATGCCGACTGTTGTCGCCATAAAGAATTTGAGTAGGCAACTGTATCTACATCGAGCTACGCGCATTGCATCTCTAGTATCTGAAGAATCAATTATTCGTTCTCTGAGAACGGATGTCCCAGTGTAAGGAACCCGTCAAGATGTTATTGTGTGTACTTGTCGAGGGGAACAGAAAACTTCACGAATTATAACATAACCTGAAGACTGACCGACAAGATCCAATTAAGACATTTTTAGCATGAATCTAAGGGCAAAGTCCCGTTTTAGAATATTTCTGAATGTTATCTGTAGACAGTGTAGGAGAAATGTGGCGAAAACTCATGTAACTATTCATTACCCTTTCCAATATTGAGGGGGCTATATGAGCTTCAAATCAGAATCGGAAAATTTTGATCTTACCACCCCTTCAATATCAAAAATGGATAACTCACAACATCCCCGATTGACAATGATGCCAATTGTGAGTGCATTTGTGAACATCACTCAGTAATCACACTAATGCTGAGCGATCACTTCACGCACACTATCTTAAAATGATGAGATGTTGAACACCCACAAACGCAAATGTGATCGGTCAAAAGTGTCAAAACGGTAGTGGTTTGTGATATGTTGTGTGAGTGCTCTCCAAATTGTCAATCGGGTCGTATTCTCACCGTGTGCAGGGAGGGAGTGGTTCGCCGAACAGGCACAAATATAGCCTGAGTGTATGACAGAAGGAAAAACAAGTTCCACGGCTAAGCTTAAAACAATCGAGCTTCATTTGAAGTTGAATGGCGAAGGAGATCAAAGAGTGAAATAATATAGTAGGTAACGGAGGAAGAAACGTCGCTTAGCAGACCTTGTCATTCGATTTTCACACGTGGCACATATAAGATAACGATATTCGCATTCACAAGAAGGTGCAAATTTCAGAAACAAAATCTGGTGTTAGAAAAGATATTCCCCAAATAATTTCATATTTAAGACCCTTCACTAAGTAACCGAACTGCAGTGTACCAGAAATTCTTTTCATTTAACCATTTGATAACTAACTGGGGGGGGGGGGCGGGGGATTTCATGATTCCATTCTTGTACTTCGAGGAACGCCAAATCCTTTCTCATCATCTTATTTTTTTGTTCTCCTCATGCCGGTTCATATCGTGATATTTAGAAATATCAATATCAAGGGATCCGAGAATTGATTTAAGGTCTCAAAGCCTCTTCAGTGCTTGTTCATGACTCTTCAAGACTTCATTAAGGCTTTTGTTATGTTTTAGATTTTTTTTTTTTAATTCTTCGAGACATGTCTGAAGGTTTTTTTTTTACAAATTCTACGGACTCCGTCCACATGATTCTATGCCTCGAGAGTTTTTAAAGATTTTTCAGATTCTTCGATATTTTGCATACTTCTTTCAGAATCAGTAAGGGATTTTTTCATAAGTTAACTGTTTCAGATTTTTTTTTTAGATTTGTTTCAGCCTTTCTGAAATTTATCTGAATGGGTGTAGAACTCTTTACAGACTCCTGTAGGCTTCTTAAATCAGTTTTAAACTTTTCAAGAATTTCGGACATGTTTTTATCATTTTTAAGGATCTTCGAGAATTATTTCAAGACTATTCCTGGCGTAAGAGAGATTTTTAAAGAATGTTCTCGACATTATTCGGACTAATTGAGACTTTTTCATATTTATTCAAGATCCTTTGAAAATCATTCAGACGGTTTAAGATTTTTCAAAATTCACTAAGAATTCTCCAATCCTGCTTCAAATTCTTAAGGACATCTTTAGTACTTTTACAATCATGGCTGAAAATGTTCGAAACTATTCTATGCTTCATTGAGACTTTTCAAACTCTTCCAGCCAAGTTAAAAATGCTTATATAGAAGCGAGTTCAATATTTTTGAAGACTCTCTAAGGTTTCTCTGAACTTGTTTGTTTTAGTGCTTAGTCGAGTCTTGAGAAGTCTTGAATAGGTCTATAAAAGTTTCGGAAGAGTCTAAAAGAGTCTGAAAAAATGTCTGTAGAGTAAAATAATAATTTTAAACATGTCTGAAAAAGCTGTAAAAATATTCTGGGACAATCAATACTGGGTAAGTCTTGGAAAATAAAGTAGGAAACGTGTGACGATATACTCTTCCCTCTCCAACCAGGGAAAAATTTGAAAATCACCATTATACAACTCCTCTCAGTGAATCTTAAGCAGTTTTGTAAAAGTCTTGAAAAGTCTGAAAAAGTCTGTGTAGAATAATCTTATATCGGAAATAGTTTTAGAGACAGCCTTGAACAATTTTGGAAATATCTTGAAAAATAAAATAGTCTAGAAAAATTTCAAGGACGTGTGGGGAATACAGTATTCCCTTCTTTCCCTCTCCTTCGGAAAAAAGTTGAAAATACCCACTGTGCTGCTTATCAGTCTTAAAGAGTCTAAAAGTCTAAAGAGTCTGAATTAATAATCTTGAATACGAATGAAAAACTTTGAGAAACAGCCTTGAAGAATTCTGGAATAGTCTTGGAAAACAAAATTAGTCTAGAAGAATTTTAAAAAATATGAGGATATGCACACTCCCCCTCGAATTAAGGAAAAAATTACAAAATGCCCATTTTATTGATCATCTTAATGAGTCATAAAAAGGCAGGGCCGGTTTGAGCAATTTTTAATGGGAGGGGGGCGTTATATTATAAAAATGCCGAATTGCCAAATAGAAAAGGAAAAAAAAAGTTTTTGACTTTTTGGATTTTTCCAACTTTGTGAACTGAAAATTCCCTACTAAGCTGCCAAAAAAGCCGTGGAAGCAAAAAACGAGCTTCCGCCTTGTCCAATTTTCCCTACTTTTTTATTCGGCGTTAAAAAAACAATGTGAAATCGGTGTGTAAAAGAAATATCAGTTTCAAAAATTTTGCCAAAATTGCCGATGAAAAATGACTGGGGGATGACACCTCCCAACCCTCTCCCTCGCATCGGCTCTGCATAAAGGATCCGATAAAAGTCTGGAAGAGTATTAAAAATGTCCTTGTAAAGTCTGGAATAATATTATTAAGTAAATCCGAAAAAGTTTCTTCTGAAAGACTCTCTTGCTGAGTAAAGAAATATTTTTAAAAAGTATTGGGGTTAAATTTTCCCCTTTTTCGAGCTGATAAAAAATTGAAAATTAC
Source organism: Acanthococcus lagerstroemiae (assembly GCA_031841125.1). NCBI lineage: Eukaryota > Metazoa > Arthropoda > Insecta > Hemiptera > Eriococcidae > Acanthococcus > Acanthococcus lagerstroemiae. The sequence continues at coordinate 29,712,770 of CM063112.1, read as the reverse complement.
CTACTTATTTATACGAATCAAATCGTTGAAAGAAAAAAAGAAACTTTTCTTCACTCCTTCTACTTGCAAGTATAATTTCTCCGGGCCTGGACTTTCCTGAGGACCTGAATTTTTCATCGTCAGATCATTGTCCGATCTTTCTGAATGTCTTCGAACGCAAAATCATAATTTCCGAAGAAGGCCCAAGAAAAATTGCTAAATTTTTTCATCTTGGATGATTTCCTATGGGCTTACTATGAGTCTATTTTCCTTGGTTTTGTTCTGAACTTATAAAATTATTAGCTATTCTCCGTCGCCTTCAAAAATTGTCGATTTACGCTACTGACCAAAGCCACTTCGTTTTTGGCCTTTTGAAATCGAAGTATCCATTAGCAGTGCTAAACTGATTACTATTCCTCTTGACGGGCAGGGAATATCTTGAAAATTTGAGCCCGATAACTTAACGGATTCCCCATTTATGAGAACATACTTTGGCTCTCGACTTTCAATCATCTACAGAAGACACAAAAATGGAATTACAAAAAAATTTATTTCTCCGCATAAACAATTTCGCAGATTTATTACTTCGTAAAAAAATTGGGAATCGTAGAAAATTACAAAATAAGATTAATAAATATGTTTTTTAAACTTCTTGAAGGAGGTAAAAACTAGAAGAGAGGTGAGGGGTTAAAAAATAAAAATGAGAAAAACGACAGAAAATTTTTTTTTGACTTTCTTCCCTTAGAGAGGGAGTACTTAGGAGGAGGTATTGGCCTGCGATTGCTACTGTGGTGGCCTGCAAAACAGATTTTCCCGGTGGCCTATCTGGTCTCTCTCCGCCCCTGTCCGTGTGTTAGAAGTCTTGTGGGTTAATAGTATGAAAATTACACGAGTAGTTCTTGATTGGGTGGAAGAAACTCTAGGGGAAGGGTGGGTACAGTGTTACATAAACTGCCTTATTCCCATTTGCCTACCACTGAATGGCTGTAGAAGAAATCAGTTTGCGGCTTCAGAAAGTATGTCTTTTCCTGAACATGTTGATATGTTGAACATTAATGAAGCGTTTTTTTCAAGTGGTTAAATTTACACTCTTATAAAGCTCTTTTTTCTGGTAACACTGTACCCCCTATGGATGGGTATACAAGGTTACACGAGTATGGATACAGTCTTACATGTATACCTAAATATCGCCGAAATAAGATTATCTATCGTGTTTTTCGTGAAAGATCTTGAGGAACTTCTTTTCTATCTGGTATTATTGATAATTTATTCACATAAAAGTCGAAAGTTGTTTATTTTACCGAAGGTGGCAAAACTGATTTGTGCCTTACACAAGTATGCACTCGTGCTTGAAAAAAGACATTTTAAAAGCAATTTGGACGGCAGTTATTGCCAAATTTAATTTTTAAGCCATTTTTAAAGGAAAAGAAATTTTTCTAAAGAAAAAAATATAGAATTAAAAAGGAATACATAGGTGCCGACTTCCTCATTGATATCGATTCACTGGTTACTCAATCAACGACAATTTTCATTTCTCGAGAAGACACCGGTTGCAATTTTCGCTCAGTTTTCTTTTTCCTGACCATTTCAAGAAATGAAATTTATATTGATACGACTTAAATTTGTCTAAATTATAACATCTACCAATTATAGATATGTCAAACCGTTCAATTTTTACTGAGACTTCTAAAAAATTCTTCAAAACATGTATATTCACGTTCGAAGAAGCTTAAAACTTGTAAAAATTAACTTCCAATCAATAAAAATACCGAAATCATAGAGCATAAAAAATTTAGATTGTAATACTGTATCATAGAGCAACTATTTCATAGATCTTGCACTTATCAAGAATAGAAACGCACTAGAGTCTTATCTTCTTTGACGAAAATACGAAAATGGAGATGAAACAGATACTTAACAGCCTGTGTATTCGTTTTTAATTTTGCATTTTATTCTTTAGAAAAATTTCCATTTAAAACATTTTAATCCCATCTCCCCCCCCCCAAAAAAAATGGCTTAAAAATTAAATTTGGCAACAACAACCGTCCAAATTTCTTTTAAAATCACTTTTTTGAACCATGAGTAGGAATGGGCAAAAACTGGGACTTTATTTTTATTTCCAAATAGATTCCCTCCTAGGAAATTTTGGGTGGGAAAATTGGGAACATCCGGGAATTCTCATAAATTCTTTATTTGGACGATGTTAAACAAAAAGCTTCCTAGAGACATTTGTTGACAAAATGAGCTATTAGTGTTGTTGGAAAGAGCGTAAAAAGCAGAATTTTTAAAAATTGGGCCCCCCGTCCTCGATATAGAAATGTGTATCCACGTTGGAAAAAGCTTATCAGTAAATGACATGTCCCTAAACCTGCATTATTCATTGGCTTTTAATGCCTATTACGTTTTCTCAAAAAACAGATTTTGCCGCTTGGTAGCTTTTTATTTAACAGCGTTCATTTTTCATTACACGTATATAGGAAAACGGCTCCCTCAAAGACTATAACGATCAGATAATTATCGTCTAGTCTTCGACCCATATTTTGGATTACAAAATGACTAAATGAAATTAAAACGAAGGTGACTAAAAAACGAAGGTAACTAAACCAAGAAGTGATAATTTGGTACAGCTAAATCTCAAAAATCAAAATACTCAACTCATCACAAGCTGAATCACAAGATCACAATTAAGGACGTACCAAAGGGTTTGTCATGGGGGGGGGGGAAGAAGGATAAAATTTGTGGAAGTCCCAACTGACTGAACTCAAAATTTCCAAGTATCAAAGCACAAAAATTTGACCTGTTAGATTTTTCCAACCGACTCAACTAAAAATTTCCAAGTATCAAAGCAAAAGAAGAAAGACCTTCTGACTTGATGGGGTTTTTTTCAAGTTCTCAACTCAATTCTCAGATATCAAAGCAAAGAAAAATAACCAAAAAACTTTTAAACTTGTTGGATTTTCCCAACTGGCCTCGCTCTCTTTTCATTGCTCTCACCCGAGTCCTGGAACCGCCCCTTCGAGCATTACCTCAGGAACATCAGGGAGCCTTTTAGGGCTGTCTTAGCCCTTTTTTCTTCTTGCCGGGAATCGGCCTAGGTCGACTGAGCTATCTTCCTGTCGAATACCCGTATCACCAGCCCCGTTGTTTATGACGGTGAGGTCAACGAGCATCGGCAGGTAGCGCCTTACATCCCCCCCCCCAAAAAAAAAAAAAATTGGAAAGGAAAGAAATCTTGGATGGGAAGTTATTTTCAGGGAAGATTGAGAATTTATTGTAGTTGTAGACCAGCTTGCAGCACCAGTCGCAGTCAGTACTTAGTAGCATCGTAACAACTAACAGTATTCGGGCCGTCCAGCGCTAGTATCGACTACTCTTATCAGCGACCAAAACATGAAGTGTGGGCTGACAGGAAGAAAGGGACCTCAGCGCAAAAATGTAAATTTTACAGGAGAGCGGATAAACAAAATTGATAACGTTTTCACGTTACGGAGACACTCAACTTTGAAGACTTACAGCCGTTTGGGGAAATTTTTTAGAATTTTTTCGACAACACCAGGTGAAAGAGCGGCCAAAAATTAGTCAAAAACAGTTGTTATCACAAAAATATTTTTTTTTTTTGCCCTGAGGTCCCTTTCTTCTTGTCAGCCCACAAGTTTTTCACACATACAGCAAAATTTTGGAATCTAGGTATAAAAACAGTCTTAATCGAAAGAAAATTCTTTGTTCGAAAAATTCTTTTCTCTATAAATACTTTCAAAACGTCTTACTTTTCGAGATATTTCAATTTTCATGAGTATGTACATTAAAGGGGAAAATGCATAGATTCATGTTTTCATCTTTATCACTAGTGTTTGATTATAGCGCTCTCTGGTGGATGGACGGCCCGAATCAACCAATCATAAGCTGTCTTGGATTCTATCAATTGTGACCTGTCACAACAAAAGGGCCCTTAGTAACATCAACTTAAGGACTTTTTCCTGAGAACATAGGGCTTTCTCTCGTGACAGGTCACGTCTCTCTTCAGTGCGAAAAAATCTTTCCCAACTAGCCTGACTGAAATGGTAAATTTTCCCAACTACTGAATAAAAAAAACCCTTATTGATACGTCCCTGGTCACAACTCATTTCTGATTTTCAGACGCTCCGTGATATGAATATGATAATTGTGACCTGTCCCGAGAGAAAGCCCTTTAGTGGCATCGAAATGTTCTCAGGAAAAAGCCATCAAGTTGATGTTACTAAGGGCCCTTTTCTTGCGACAGGTCACAATTGATAAAATCCAAGACAGTTTATGATTGGTTCTGTGGTCGAAGGTTGATACTGTTAGTTGTTGCAGTGCTACTAAGTACTGACCGCGACTGGTGCCTGCAAGCTGGTCTACAACAAATTCCCAATCTTCCCTGAAAATATCTTCCCATCCAAGATTTCTTTCCTTCCCCTCCTTTTTTTTTTGTGGGGGGGGGGCATATTTTTACCTCCCATTACTAACCATGAGTACGTACAAATAAGTTTTGCCACCATAAAAAAGTAAGCTAAAAATATACTCATTGTATCACTGTACCCACCCGTCCCCTACAACACTTTCTTTGAAAATTATTTCTTGAGGATAGCAATGGACAGCCCAGGACCACCGCAACTAAAACTCACCTATTAATAGTCTATCTTCAATATCAAAGAGGCGCATGGTCCCTAAAATCCGACTCATAAAATTTGGACCTCGGAAGCTACTGTTTACATATAACAGACATGAAATTAACGACGTCTGATTGGTGAACTGATAACATAGTTCGTATTCAAAATCCGTTTATCTCTGTGTTTTGGAAGGGGGATTCGTCTTGTAGGTTAGTATTATGAAAATGGAAGTTCTACATCAGGAGTAGTAACCACATTTCTTAAGTTTTTCTGCCACCCATCCGCACAGCATTTATGATGCAACCTCCAACCTGTGCAATATTTCAAAATGCGTTCGACGTTTGACTATTCTCAGCTTTGGGAGGGAAAAAGTGCGCCTACCTACTCGAAAAAATTATTCTACCATCATTCCATTCATGAGCTGGCTCTTCACTCTCAGCGTGCGGCAGAACGATGTATGAAGTTGAATTGCACCATGAAATCATGTCTCGAGTGTTGAATGCACTTCAAACGCATTATACGTCGAGCAGTGCCAACGATTAGCGCGATTAAGAAGCTTTTTAGTCGGGTACTCCCCTGCTATAATTTTTGCTAATTTGCTGCTAACTTAGAGCATTTATAGGCATTTACAAAATTACAAGCTCGCCGTCACGTTTTCTCTGTAATATGAAACATAACAACACGTTAAACTCTCGTCTTTTGTTTCAACCAGCCCAGGCTGTGATGCTCCAGCCGACCTATTTCTTTAACTTAGCTTCCTGCTAATTGGACATCGAGATTTCCATGTTTTAGGGAACAGGGGCGGATGGGATAAACGTTTCACATTAATAAGCCTTTTCTTTGCAAATGATATTGAAACGGAAAGGTTAGGCAACCGCGATCGACAACCTACACGCTCGCTTTCAAAAAATACTGTATCTGAAGTGGTATAAACTCTCACTGCGAGGTCCAAATCTTGACTTTTGTGATGTTGGGATAAACTTGGTTTGTTGACCGAAAAAGCAAAATTGCATTATGTACAAAGAAGTAGAGTCTAGACGTACTGATCCCTTATCCCTCTCTTACACACTCAAAACTCGCTGAATATTTAGCTCAAATCTCAGGCGGCTAAATCGAAAAATTTTCCCCCAAAGGTCTCAAAATGTGCGACTTCACTGATTTAAGATTTTTCGGACTTTCTAAACTATTTTTCAATCAGTTACAAAAAAAGTACCAATTACGGATCAATTTTAAAGTCACAAAGAAGTCACCTGTTAGAGACGTCTTGGTTCTACTCGGATGTAATTATATGAAGCCAACCTTCAAACTATAACATTTAAAAAAGACAGCCTCCAACTTTGGATTTGGTCTTTGAAAAATTGTCTTTCTGTCTACGAGAGTAAACTCAAGGGTTTGGTGGCCAGATTATAGAACAGTTTTCTCTGTGTTCGAGGGACATGAAACCTCAGTTTTGATATTTTCTGACTTGAGTTATTTTGCCATCAGATAAGAGAAAGTACCAATTATCACTTTTTGAAGTTATGTGAAAGCTGAAATTATGTAGTTGACGCAGTCGTAGTTTAAGCTTTTGCTCCACAGACCACATGCTTCCCACTTTGTGTATGAGTTTCTCGGTTAAGATTGTAAATATTGAAGAAGAATTGAAATATGATTGGTCTCGGCTCCCGCTCTGTCGAGAATTAGAAAAAAAATTCCTGCTTGCGATGCTTCAGTTTTGGGCTGTTGCATAAGCTAGCTCCTGCTAGAAGCTCTAATTATGAAGGCATTTCTAGTAACAAAGTTTTAGACCCCCTCCCCTCGCATCTTATAAGAATTTCATGTCGTCTTAAATTTTCGCATTATTGGGAAAGCGAACCTATTCGGTGGCCCTATTTGTATATATTTCCAAACTTTGACTTAATATTCAAAAAGCTTAATTTTCAACTTTTGATTTAGTCTTCAACAAAGTGTCTTCCTAGAATCTGCTAAATAAAATTAGTCTCAATTGGCAAAATCGAAGAACTTTTTAAATTCAAGATCTGTAGATATGAGTAAAAAATTTCACTGGTTTTTCATTCTTTTTTTCTTCCTTTTCTGGCTTTGTATCATTTTTTAACGTCACGTAAAAGGCAAGGTTTTTATTTCTATTTGGACTTAGTTGTAGAGCAAACCTTTGACCTAATGTATAAGAAAGGCAGCCAGGTTCCCTATATTTGAATTCAATCTTACCAACTTGTTTTCCGGGGGGGGGGGGGTGATTTTGAATGTACCAACTGATTCAACTCAAGATTCCGAAGTATCAAAGTGTCAAAGCAAAAAGAAAACTTTTGGTTGACTTACTAGATTTTGTCAACTGATGACTCAACTCAAAATTGCCAAATATCAAAGCAAAAATAATCTTTTAACGTGTTTGATTTTCCCAACTTCTCAACTCAGTGCCCTAAGCGGAAAAATAAACACTTTTGAGTGACATATGATTTTTTCAACTGATGACTCAATTTCCAGGCATCAAAGCAAGGAGAAAAAACCTTTTGACTTGTTGGATTTTTTCAACTTCTCAACTTACTTCCCAAGTGTCAAAACAAGCAAAATAACTTTTAATTGACTTATTAAATTTTTTCAACTGATGACTCAATTCAAAATTCCCAAATATCAAAGCAAAAAAAAAAACTTTTTGACATGTTAAATTTTTTCAACTTCTCAACTCCATTCCCACGTGTCAACGCAAGCAAAAAAAACCTTTTGATTGACTCATTAAATTTTTCCAACCGATGACTGAATTCAAAATTCCAAATATCGAAACAAAAAAAACTTTTTGACTTGTTGGATTTTTCCAACTTCTCAACTCAATTCCCAAGTGTCAAAACAAGCAAAATCTTTTGATTGACTTATTAAATTTTTTCAACTGATGAATCAATTTCCAGGCATCAAAGCAAGAGGAAAAACTTTTGATTGACTCATTAAATTTTTCCAACCGATGACTCAATTCAAAATTCCCAAATATAAAAGCAAAAAAAAAATCTTTTTAACTTGTTACATTTTTCCAACTCCTCAACTCAAGTCCCATGTGTCAAAACAAGTAAAAAAAAAGTAAAACAAAACTTTTAATTGACTTATTGAATTTTTCCAACTGATGATTCAATTTCCAAGTGTCAAACCAACAATAAAAAATGTTTGATTGACTTATTGGATTTTTCCAACTAATATTGACTCAACTCAAATTTCCCAAGTTTCAAAGCAAAAAAAAAACTTTTGACTTGTTAGTTTTTTACAGTTTCTCAACGCAACTCCCAAGTGTGAAAACAAGCAGAAATAAACTTTAAATTGACTTATTAAATTTTTTCAACTGATGACTCAATTCAAAATTCCCAAATATCAAAGCAAAAAAAAAACTTTTTGACTTGTTAGATTTTTCAACTTCTCGACTCAATTCCCAAGTGTCAAAACAAGCAAAAATAAACTTTTGTTTGACTTATTAAATTTTTTCGACTGATGACTCAATTCCCAAGTGTCAATGCAAGCAAAAAAAAACTTAATAAACTTTTGATTGACTTCTTGGATTTTTTCAGCTGAAGCTGACTCAACTCAAAATTCCCAAACCAAATATCAGAGCAAAGAAAGAAAAACCTTTTGACTTGTTGAATGTTCCCAACTTCTCAACTCAATTTCCAAATATCAAAGCCAGCAAAAAAAAAACAACTTTTAACTTGTCGGATTTTTTAAACTCCGCCTGACTGAAATGGTAAATTTTCTCACCTGCTGAGTGAAAAATTCCTACAGGGGGAGGTAAGTGGCTCCCTCCCCTCCCCATCGGCACGTCCTTGGCGGTATTGCAAAATTCATGACACTTTTTTACTTTTGTCATATGTCAATAAATTAAGCCCAGAGATACCAACATTTCGGCATTATTTTGGTGATAAAAGTTGGGGAAGGGTCAATTTGGGAACTCAAATTGAAAACTTTCAAGTCAACTTGCCTGAACTTTCGAAGCTCTGACGACAAAAAATAATATACTGTTTGATAGGCATGATACACATTCCCTTTTCTCTTACTCTTTACATCAAACTTGAAAAAAAAAAGTTTGAAGGTGCGATTTTGTTTTTCTCGATTTTTCTCTCCCTTTGACTTGTAAGTGATTACTTTTACGATAACTGTTTGTATTCCTCATGAAAAAATGATACAGTATGATTTTTTCCCAAGAGATGGCACCATCAACAGACGAGATAGAAGAGGGTCACATTAGGAGAGGGGGTCCTATTAGGCTACATTACCTTAACATGGTCAAATCTTCATGCGGCTCAACCCAGAACTACGCGAGTCTGAATTACTCGTAAAATAAACCGAATGAGTTTTAAAACGCCTTATCGAGTATGGAGAAGTTTTGATGAATCTCAAAATAGCCTGAATCTTGGTCGTAAATAGTTCGAATGAAACACAGTTATCGTGCTGGCCTAAACGAGTCTTAATTAGTTGCTACAGAATCTGAATGAGTCTTAGTTGATCCTAATAGAGGTTAAATGAATCCTTATGAGTTGGAGCATAGCCCAAGTGAGTCTTAAGTACCGTAACCTAGATCGGATTAATCTTAATATGCTTCTTAAATGATTCTGAATATCTCAGTCCTAAAAAAGTCTGAATGAGTTGTGGTGAATCTCAACGAGTTTGCAGGCTTTGACTATTGAGACGAGTAATTATGGGTTTCAAAGGAATCAAATAGAGTTTGAATGAGCTTTGATGAATAATAAAATCATCTGAATGTGTTTCAATGCATTTTCAGAAAGTGGGAATTAGTCTCGATGAGTCTGTACAAGGTCTAAACGAATTTAGAAGAGTCGGTAATCGAGTCTGATTAAAATTTGATCCATAATAATCGAATCTGAACGGGTTGTAGATTTGTTAAAAGGGTAGATAGAGATGACAGTTGAAGCATCTAACAAATTCTATATCCCAGCCCAGTCTCGTTTTTCCATTTCACCTTTTCGACCCTCTCAAGCTACATGCTTTTCCGTTCTCATTTTTATTCAATAAATCACTCACCGATTTCAACCCCATTTCGTGATCTGCAACTGCTAACGAACTTATCTATTTCTAAGCATCGTTTGGGCACTTACCGTCGATTATAAAAGAAAATTCGATGGTTGAAAATCAGATCACTCGATTTGGGTTAATCTGATTAAACGGCATTGCGTATTCGCTCCTGAATTTAAAAGTATCCTCGTCTGCTTAATTTCGAACTCGAGGTGTCGGACGATCCCGGCTGCTTTAGGTTTTTGAAAACGAGCAAGCTTTTTTGCTAATGCCCTCTAAGCCGGTCGCGAAAAGCTCCATTACTCTTTCGCAAATGAAAAACGTATTTCAGGGGAGCACACACCGTGTATTGCAAGTTGCAGCGATACTCGGAAGCATGTGTATAGGAAATCTGTACTCTAAGTTAATTACGAATTTCTCTGAAGCTTTTAAAAGTTTTCGGACTCGCTGGGAACGGGCCTGAACGAATAGGGCCGCAAGTAGCTTTCGAAGTTGGTTTTCTGTTTCAGCGAGAAACGTACGGTAGCTTAGCCGTTGTGTATTTATAGCTATATCGAAGATCGAATTTCTCGTAAATATTAATAATTGTATTTGACGGCGTATTTCATGACGGACGTTTTGTTATCCTCAGGAGGGTAGCCGTGATTAGAGGTCTGTGCGTTTCGCAGCAAGGGCTTCCGGTGATGGGAATTCGAGTTTCCCTGTTCCACGACAATAAATACGGATTTACGTTGACGCGAAGTGACGGACGGTGAGTACTCGAGTGCAGATTTACATTTTAGTGTCATCGTCAGCCTGGCGAATTCCGAGGCAATCGGTGATAAAACAGGACATCGAGAACTGGTCGTCACCAATTTTGACAGATGGTCGAGTTGGAGTCAGAGACGAGCACATCTGAAAGCGTATCAGCCGCAAATTTTACATAGCTGTGGCGCATTTTAAGGGGCAATTGGCTGGGAAGCCAATTTTAAAAAACGATAACTTTACTGAATAATAATGGGATCATTATCCAGAAACTGAGAACACACAGTGTATTCAAAAATTTCCCGGAATAATTTTGTATAAAACGTACAACTGGCGCTAGCCGACGTCGGAATTATGCAATATCATCCCTTAGCTACCCAAAATTGAAATGTGAGCGCTTTGACTTCATGTAGGGACTGATTGTGTTCCTTTGAAGTGACGCGTTTTCGTTACTTCGTCACAATGGAGCAGGCGTGCGCACACAAATTTTATTTCAGAGTTGGAAAAAGTGAGTCGAAAACATTCGAATTGTTAGGAACCGCGTATGGGGATGATTGTTAAAGTCGAGGTAAGGTTTTCCAGCGGTATGTGCTCGCTGGAAAATGATCTACGGAAGGAGCAATCTTCCACTTGCTTTTTTGATTCTCGCGGGATTATCCACAATGAATTTGTGCCCCCAGGGCAAAAAGTAAACGCAGCATCCGACAAAGATCTCATGGTACGACTTTTGGAGTACATTTGACGCGTGAGACCGGAACTGTACCGCACCGATGATTTTTAGCGTTTCATATGCTTTTACTACTGGGTATACTTGAGATCGCTGCCCCGACACGAAGTCAGTGGTTGACGTTTACAGTCTGCAGCCGTATTGTTGATAGAAATCTCCACCCCCCCTGACACGAAGCCATTTTATTAGGGTACGAAAGCATATAAAATGTTACACTACGTGTCTCTGTAGGAGACACGTATTTTTGGGTATTTGACTGACTGACTATAACCGATTGACCTGACTGACTGACTGACTTGATTTTTTTTTCTTTTTTCTTTCTTTGGAAGCCACACCTCCCTACGCCCTTGCCGGGCCCCGAAAGTCAAAATGGGGCCCGTTGCCCGGTTAGGCCCACGTGGAGGGGGCGCTGCTTTCCGGGAGGTGGGCATATACTCGTATTTTCTACATTTTATTTTCTTCATGTCATTCATTTCATTTCTTGTTAGTCTAAGGAACTGCAGGTATGCGCACGGCAAATTTAAACAAACGATAATGAAGAGGTTGCATCGGTTCCATTAGTAAAACCTTATACTCAAAGAGTCAGGATCGATGTAAATTGCTGTATCCGAATGCGCTTGTATTTCAGTTGATCATGAATTGTTACGAGTATCACTCATTCCACAAATTAAGTCAACAACTCAAAACGAAATAACAAAATTACGCGATGCAACCATGCAACCTCTTCATAATCGTTCGTTTACATTTACGGTGCGCATACCCGCAGTTCCTTAGTTAGTCCACTTCTTCAGCAGCACATATTATTGGTAGGAACTACTATAATGCGGGAACTACTCACTGTCCTACCTGGCTATTCCTGAAAAATAAATACCTTCGTGCACGAACAAACCACATCGGAGAGCAAGGGGCGGGTGAGGATCAGCAAAATAGCTGACTTACTGATGCTCAACTGTAACCACAGCAGTCCCGCCCAAGACATGCTGACCTGACCTGACTGACCTTTTCCTTTTGCAAGAGACACAAGACAACGCGCCAGCCCATTCCTCGACTCTCGTCACTCCATTTCTGGCTCAAAAGTCAGTCACCACGAATCACCATCCACCATGCTCACCAGATCTGGCTCGGTTGGACTTTTTTTTTTTATTTCCTAAATTACAAATGGCGATGAAGGGAGAGCGTTTCGATGATGTTGAGGCGATTTAAAGGAATGTGACCAGGGCTGTGAAAGCGATTCCACAAGAACAGTTCTCCAGATCGTTCCAGCGACTGTACGAGCACAGTAAAATTTGTATTGAACAAGGAGGGGATCAGTGCCGTCTTTAGGTAAAGTGAGGCCCAAGTCTAAAAGCTGAAGTGAGGCCTCCTCTAAAATAATTAATTATTTTAAATCGAATGTGATATAATGGAATATTGAAATAATTTTATTGTTTTTCATTTTAATAAAATAAACTCATTACTAGGAACTAAAAAATAAAAGGCCAGTAGGGGCGTCTCCTATAATTTCCTGGTGTACAGTCATCTCTCTTATCAATTAGAGCCAAAATTATCGTAGCTCTATACGGTAAAAAGTATAGCTATTTGAGTACATTTTTTGTAAATAAAAAACTGCGAAATCACGCAAAAATTTACAGGACTGTAAAGTAAAAAATAGTAATGAAAATCTAAATTTATTGTTATGTACTTTCACTGCAGAAATTCTTCAGATTTTTGATTTTTTTCAGCATTCACGGGTATTTACCTGTATTAAAAAAATTAGTTTAAAGAAAACGAGGCTCCCCTTATCTACGAGGCCCGGGCTACAACCCCTCAAGCCCACTCTTTTTTTTTTTTAGCGAGACACTTAACGTCTATAGGCTATGGCCTCACGGCCTCGGTACATCTTAATGCATATTATTTAAAATTATTTAAAACGTAATGGGTATAGTGAACTTACTATTATTCTATAATTAAAATCAACTTAAATAAATTTTTTATTATATTTATTTTATGAATTAAATTAGGATTATTTCCATTTTTTTTTTTTTTTGAATAAAATCTTTAAATAAAAGTGTGCGAGATTGTTAGTGACGGCATTGGAGGGGATTATATTGAAAACTAAATAAAAATTTTCTAAGCTCTTTTTTTCTTTTGTGAAAAAAAAATTAGTCCTGGAACTTTTCGAGTACACTGTGTATTTTTTTACCAGTAAATTTTGAACCCCAGTTTTCGATTTTATTATCATTTTTTTTTTTTTGGAAGGAAGGGGGTTCTTAGTTTTATACAGCAATGGATTTCCCAAAAAGCACCTTAGGCAAGTGTCTAGGGCAGCAGATTTTGTGGGGAGGCAATTTTTTGTACAAAAACGATGGAAAAAAGGAAGGAAATTCGGAAACAGAGAAAAAGAAGAAGAGACAGAGAGCCAAAAGGAAAATATTGTACAAGTTGCAGAAAACACAACTGGGAAATAATTATCAATTTTCGACCTGCAGTTCATTAGGAGGATATGGAATAGAGAGGTGAGGGGGACATTTCGTTGAGTGCCTATAGCGGCTTAGTTTCTAAATCCGCCGCTGGATTGCAGTATTTGACGAAATGTGTAAATTTCAATATTTTATTTTGCAGTCCTCTGTGGACCAACGTGGGAGGAGGTTGGGACCAAAACAACCTTTAAAATGAATTCCCCGACTTCACAAACCCTAATTTTGATATTGACGTATCTGTTAGTGTGTTCTAGATTCTGCTTCTTTTGAGGGCCGTTTTGAATTAGGAGCTGGCAAAATGTGAGCCCGAAAATGAATTTATCTTATCCAAAAATCTTGAAAATCAATTTTTATACATTTTTATGTCCTTGCCATGAACTATAATGGGACCATTCTCCAGAAACAGAGAATATATTGTTACCAGTAAATTTTGTTGAAGTTCAGTTTTTATTAGCGGGAGGGGGGGGGGAGTATTTTGAGTTACATAATACCGTCAGCAACAAATTCCACGAGTTCAATTCATCACGAACAATTACCATCTTTGGAATTGAAAAAGCACAGGAAGGTGTCCATCGTCGTGGATTTCACCATCTTGTCTCAATACTAGTTTTATTTTTAAAATTTTTCTTTCAATTTTTGTTTCTCAGTGATGTGGTATTATTAGTCAGAAAGATTGGAAGTATAGGTGATGCGGCCCAAAGAAAGGTACAAGAAGTAGGGCGAGGTCGATTTTGAGATACGATGCCATCATATCGAGCACATCACGAAGAACATTTAAAAAAAAAATGAAAGCAAAAGGTGGGAAAATGATCGAGTTAGAGCTGTTTGAAGTTTTCGTGGTACGAAACTACATTCGCGTTAAAATTAATTTGAAAGTTTGTTCCTGTAGTTATGCACGAAAAATCATTCGAAAATTTTTCCTGACTTTCATAGTGGCGCGGCCGACTTCTCGTATCTTTCTCTCACGACTCTGTCGCTTGACTTCAACGCTCTCCCTCGGCATGTAAAAGTATCACGAACATCTCTAATCTTCGCAGGAACATTGGTAGATTGCTTCCCTATCACTTCCGCATAAGATCGAAAAATCGGTAGAAATCGGATGTTTTTCTTTTCGTGGCCCTAGCGCATAATCACTTTTTCCGATTTCTTGTATCTTTCTTTGGGCCGCATCACATATGTTAAGGGGTTCAGTTTGCTTTCAGTGACTTCAAATTTCCAGAAGAGATGGCGTAAAGTTCGGTTTTCAGCTCTTTGTTGTGGTCAATCTTTGACTGGTGCAAAAATATGTGCCATGTACCTTTTTCAGAACAGCAAATGGCAATACTGTACAGTTTTGTTCCCTGAACACGATCCGGATGCCAGATCATAATCACTGGCGCATAACTTTGAAAATGACCTACTAAACAACAGCAAACACATAAGAACAACATACAGCTATGGACAAGCTTTGTAGATGACATATTAATCACCTGGACAGGAACAGACAGACAACTGGACCAATTTCTCATGGAGACAAACAACATACCGGGTGGTGCATGAGAACTAGCACCAATGTAATTTGCCCAATAGTGCGTGCTTAGGATGCACCAGCGTATACTATACGTGTTATATTATACAGGTGAAACATGAGAAAACGTACCAAATGTGCAAAACGATGAAATATTCTTCGGGGAAAATCTCAGATGATTTTCGGAGAATTTCATTGAAAATCTTCGGGGAAGATCTCCGATAATTTCCAAGGAATTTTATCAAAAGTCTTCGAGAACAATTTTCAGGAAAACTTTCCGATAATTTTCAGAGAATTCATCAGAAGAAACTTCGATGGTTTTTGAAGAATTTTATCGAAAATCTTCAGAAAAATCTCCGATGATTTCCGAAGAATAATTCATTAGAAATCTTTGAGAAAAATCTCCGATAATTTTTAAGGAATTTTATCGGAAATTTTTGATTAAAAAAAGTCCGATAATTTCCGAGGAATTTCATCGTAAATCTTTAGAAAAATCTTCCAATGTTTTCCAGAAAAGTTTATCAAAATTGTTCGAGAAGAATTTTGATAATTTTTGATGAATTTCATCGGAAATATTCGGAGAGGAAGGGGGGGTATCTGATGATTTTTTAAGAATTTTATCAAAAATCTGCGGGGAAAATGTTCGATGATCTCCGAAGGATTTCATCGGAAATCTTCAAGAAGATCTCCGATGATTTTTAAGGAATTTCATCGTAATAAGATTTTTCCAGAAAAAAGTTTCGACGATTTCCAGAGATTATCATAAGAAATTTTTGGGATAAATTACTGATGATTTCCGAAGAATTTCATCAGAAATGTTCGGGGAAAATTTTCAATGATTTCCAAGGAATTTTATCAGAAATATTTGAGAATAACCTCGATAATTTCCGCGGAATTTTCAGAAATACTTCCAATGTGTTCCAAAGAATTTCTTCAAAAGTCTTCGGGAAAAATCTCCGATCCCATCGTATGAGTGGAAAATAGTCTCAATTCTTCGGAAATAACCGGAATTTTTCCCCAAAAATTTCCGATGAAATTCTTCGGGTATCATCGAACATTTTTGCTGAAGATTTTTGATAAAATTCTTCTAAACATCGAAGTTTTTCTCAGCATATTTCCGATGAAATTCATCAAATATTATCAGAAAATTTTCCCGAAGATTTTTGAAGAAATTCTTTGAAACACATTGGAAGTATTTCTGAAAATTCCGATGAAATTCCGCGGAAATTATTGAGGTTATTCTCAAATATTTCTAATAAAATTCCTTGGAAATCATTAAAAATTTTCCCCGAACATTTCTGATGAAATTCTTCGGAAATCGTCGGAGATTTTTTCTGAAGATTTTCGATGAGATTCTTCGGAAATTACCTGTCGGAATTTTCTCCCCAAATTTTCCGATGAAATTCCTTAATTATCATCAGAGATTCTTCTCGAAGATTTCTAATGAAATTATTCTTTGGAAATCATCGGAGATTTTTTCTGAAGATTTTCGATAAAATTCTTCAAAAACCATCGAAGTTTTTTTTTTCGATGAAATTCTCTAAAAATTATCGGAAAATTTTTCTGAAAATTGTTCTCAAAGATTTCTGATAAAATTCCTTGGAAATCATCGCAGATTATCCCCGAAGAATTATTTCATCGTTTTGCAAATTTGGTGCGTTTTCTCGTAGTCCACCTGTATAATATAACACGTATAGTGTACGCTGGTGCATCCTGAGCACGCACCATAAGGCAAATTACATTGGTGCGAGTTCTCATGCACCAACCTGTATATGGTTCACAAGGGAAAAGTGCAATAAGACAAGAGACAACAAGATACAGTGCAACATTTACAGAAAACCCACCCACATTGATGCATTAATACCCAACGACGCATCCCACCATCAAAACCACACAACGGAAGCACTACACAACTACTGCCACAGAGCAATCAACATATTAAACAACAACAACCATAAACAAAAATTAACAAAATCAAACAAATAACCATTAACAACAAATACCAACCGCCAACAGTAGACAGAATAATTATAACAAATTAACACAACAAAAAAGTACAGACACTGAACCAACAACCACAAAAAGAGACAAATACGTAGGAGCAATACCATTCACAGGGACATACACGTACAAAATACAGAAAATCTTCTAACATGAAACTCGGAATCAGAAACACACCACCCCTGATCAAACAAAGAAGCAAAGAGATAATGAAGGCAAAAACAAAACAACCTAATAAACACAATAACTAGGTAAGTAACTTCCAAAGCGAGAGCATATTCAAATTAACATAACACTCCCTGATTGGACAGACTACACAACCACAGACAACCAGTAGGAACACACAATAATAGGTTTACCATACGGTACTACACATGACTAATAAATACCTACAGGACCAACAAAAAGAAATTTTAGGAAACTCCACTGAAGATGGCGTAACAGCCGAGAGCGCTATGGACAACAGAAACAAAAAAGTGAATTGGCACACTCCAAACACAGAGCATGGGATAACACAATTTTCTAGAATTCGGTAGAAAAGAAAGTTCTTCAAACTGTTAGTCCGAAATTTTGATGCTCCTACTCTGTAAACTTGTTGAATATTCTCTCTACTACGTACAAATATTATGTAAAAAGTCTAACAAAAAGGAAACGCCGCCTTAATATTATCAGTTTCTGGAGAATGACCCAATGACCCTTGACACTCGACTCACTGAGCCAACTCAATGATCAAAGAAATCGGTGACTCCGCAACTCTGTTCTCAGACGAAAAACCACGATATGATAAAATCTTGATGACGTCCGCAGGTTCGATTTTATGGTGAACGGTGGTGAAACCGTGACCCTGCAGTTTCAACGCACGCCTTATAAACTGCAGACTGTGACGGTGTCGGTACCATGGAACCAAATGATCGTGATATCACCAGTGATCATGGAACTCAAGGACGAGAACTTCTTCAAGGGTCAGATTCTCGCATATCCACCTGGTAAGTAGATCGATACATTTCTGAAAGTATAGAAACTATAACTGACCAAACTGGTAAGATGTGCTGCGACCATTCGAGTAATGAGCAAAACTCAAGCTGGCCCAGGCTTGTTACGGAAAACAAAATTTCACAGTACGGTCTTTTCTCACAAGTTAGGTCTTTATGGGAAGAAGATTAAAATCAGTACGACTTTTTTTTTTTTTTTGAACCTTAAAAATGGTGGGTCTCTGAAGAACGTTTTTTGACAAAATCCTTCAATCCACTGCCGCCGTGTAGACCCAGATTACTTCATTTTCTTATGAATCTTAGAAGATATTCGCAGTTAGACGCAGGGGCGAAACTATGGGGGGTGGTTGAATCTCCCACTCCAATAATTTGTCATCGACAAATTTTGAAATTGTTTATTTAAATTTTTTATTTTTTAAGAGCTTTCATTGTTGTTGTTGTTTTTTTCAATTAAAAAGATTTTGGTTGAAAAATCGGCAAATTTTCAATTTTGTCGGCGAATTTTTAGTTTTAAAAAAATATTTGTCGGTAAATTTTTCTTCTCCCCCCCCCCCCACAAACAAGTTAAATTTCGTCTCTGGTTTAGACGAACCTACAAATTAAAGTGAATCCGACATTTCTGCAGCATTTGAAATTGTGGCATTATTCCAGTGCTCATTCAGTTGCTCCAGAAATTGTTCCAGTGTCCTAAATCTAAAAAACAATGACGGCCGATTTTCTTTTTGTCTTCCTTTCCTGGCCACGAAAAATTGCAAGTATCGTGATTTAAGACCTAGAGAGAATATTCTTCTTATCGTTTGCTGCGTTAATCCCAAAATTTGGGTAGTTGGTTAATAAGTGGCGAGTCGGAAATTCGTATTTCTCCCCCCTACGTGAAAATCAAACCAGTAGAGACTTTTCTTGTCCCAATTCATGAATATGCTTCAGAATTTCTGAAGCCCTTCTTCATTCCTCAAAACGTGTCGTAATATCCTCAGCATGAAAAATTGATACTTCTTACATTTTCTTCCCTTTTCTTCCTTCTCTTGGCTGCAAAATTAATGTTTTTTAAAATTTTTAACGATTTTTTCCAATTTTCTCCTTAGTTCAGTGTATTTGCTAATTTTATCTTAAGATTCAGCCCCCCTTGTCTGCTCAGAAATAAAAAAATAGTTACTTGACCAGATCAGACGATGTAGACGATGGAAAGTGAAGGAATGTTTTTTCCTGGTTGATCTCCAATTCCCAAATTGTTGTATTTTGTAAATTTCTGGCAAAATTTGAAGCCTTTTCCTCTTACTTCTTGAAGTCTCAGTCTGAAGACTAATTATACCCCTCTTATTTTTGACCCATGAAAATTTCGCAGTGAGCAAACCGAAACATATGTTTACCTTTTCTCTTCAACTTTCTCTTCAACTTTCTCTTCATTTCTTCAGTCCTCAGTAGTTTTTGCCGTTGAAAATGTTGTGACACATTTTTAAATTCATGTCTTCCTCTTCCCTAAGAACAACTTTACAGGACGAAATCGTGTCTCGTTTGTACACAGATGAAAAGGAAAACTTACATTTTTTTCCTAACTCCGGAAAGACGTTTGAGATAATCGAACCGAAAGTTTTGGTAATTGCTGAACTAGTAACAAATTTTAAACAAATTCTAATTCAACCAAACTTCCGGCTAGCGGAATTTAAAAAGTAATCCTTCTACCTTCAGTTTTAAGATCCGAGATCTACGAATTTGACGATTTTTTTGCAGTAATCAATTCTCTCTCATCTACTCAAAAAGTCGATTGTGTTGAGGCGTTTCCTTTTCCTCCTCACTAGTGTCCTCGAAAAATTCTAGAATATGGACTCTTTTTCTCTTGTTCTTCCTTCTTCATCAAATCCAAAATTTTTGTAATTACAGTAGAACGTCGATTATCTGGAAGTCAACCACCCGGAACGTCAATCAACCGGAATGACATCAGGAAATTCTGAAACCAATGAGCTAATTTTTTGGACTATTTTCCTTCAAAATGTGTTTTCCTCTATAAAATAAGCATATATGTTTCGGTTATCCGGAAAGCCTCTGGTCTTAATTAGTCCGGATGATCGAGGTTCTACCGTAGTGAACCTACGGGGGGAAAAATCAGTTTCTCCCCCCTGCCCCGGAAAAACAAAAAGTTGCATTTCTCAGAAATTTTTAAATAAAACGATTTCTTTTTCTTTTCTTTTTTTAAATTTAATTTACTTCCTTTCGTTTCTTTCTTTATTTCTTTCACTCTTGACCTATCCACTAAAACCAATCATTTTGAGACGGCCTTGCACTTGTCTCGATTTCTATGAAAAACAGATTTTATGCTCGGCCGCATTTCAAAAATCCCGAGAATAATACAATATTCTTATTTCATTGGATACCAGGTGCGAAACCGGACCTTTTTTGGGTGGGGGCTAGAATTGAGGAAAAAACTTGGACAGGGATGAAAACTCGATTTGGTAGGTATTTTCATAAATCAATTTTGAAATTTTTTTTTTTTTGGGGGGGGGGGGGCTATAGCTTCCTAGCTTAGTTGTGCCCTCGTTGGATACATTTGAAATTTGAAATTTAAAAGTAATGATTACATGATGACTGATGAGTGAGTATGCTGAGTGTGGTAACACGGCAGCTGCCTAAATAAGGGGGGTGGATGTGGAGACACTTCTGACCCAGGGATGTTTTTGATTGTCAAGTCAAAATTTGGGGCAAAACTTTGTTACTCTGACACTATTTCATTTTATTATTTTTTTCTCAAGTCACAGTTTGAGCGAAATTCTGCAGATCCACCAATATTTTATCTATGTACTAAATATTTATTGAGCGCTTCCTATTTACATTACTGATAAATGGGATCACACATGACAGGTTTTCACAAGAGGAAGTTTCATATATGAACATCAAGAGATACCGAAATTCCTAGCAGATTGAGTGTTCAGCTAGTGCTATATATCTACTTATCCAGAAGGTCTTCTCTCAGTGTTCTTATTCCTGAGCCTGAAGTGATAATTTATACTCTGTGTTGCAGAAATACTAAAATTCCCAGTGCTTGAGCAAGAAATCGAACTGTGCCTCGACCACAACGAAAGTTCCCTCAATCCTCACGTCTTGTCAACTTGGGTGCCAGAAAAAATCGGTGGACCTACGACGAAACGATTAATTTACCTCGAATCCCAGGTAACTGTCAGCTTCTGCCTCGCTTTTCCCTCTTTCTGTGTACCATTATAATAAATAATGTACTATTGTGAATACTTTTCCAGGTGCTACAAGACCCAATCAAGTTACCAGGCTCGAATACATACCTGCTGTATCGCAACAGTCTATCTGCTGGATACCTTTCTTATTTGTTGATCCGCCTAACAGGACCTACTGTTCCGACTTCCTTGATGAGGATATACGTCCACGTGGAAGTCGAAGGGTGCATATTTACCAAAGAACTAGAGCCAGATCCGGATCTAACCTACACTTTTACTTGGGATAAAAGAAATATCT
The DNA here is from genome assembly GCA_031841125.1 of Acanthococcus lagerstroemiae. Taxonomy (NCBI): domain Eukaryota; kingdom Metazoa; phylum Arthropoda; class Insecta; order Hemiptera; family Eriococcidae; genus Acanthococcus; species Acanthococcus lagerstroemiae. The sequence goes on along the minus strand of CM063112.1, from coordinate 29,691,243 downwards.
ACAAACAAAAGGTACGTGTATTGGCATGCTATATATGTATGTACTTGGACAGCGATAAACTTTAAGACAAATCGAACAAATTTGGTGAATATACCAGATCAGGCCGTTTTATATTTGTATGTTTCAAGGTTTATGGCATCACTCACGCCAAGGTGTCCATCGGTTACCAGTATTCGAGCTGTACAAAAATAATATGGGAAATACACGCTGCTACAATGAAAGGATTTGAAGTGGATACTTCTGATATTGGAGGCTGGAGTTTAGATGTTCATCATCATTACAATTTCCACGAAGGTAAGTAAAGTCAAATGGAGAATGTTTCTGAGTTTAATTATGTGGAATGAGTGATATGTGTTCGCTGTATTGCAAAAATATCAAAGAGCATTATTGCCTTCTTAACTAGTGCGCCTAGCATTTGAAGTTTCTAGCACAAAGATATACCGCGCCATCACGTACTCTGTACCAGGGATATCAACTCTCGTTCGCGAACGGAGCACCTCCACAAACGAGAACAAAGTGAACGCGTTCTTTTTCTCACATGACTGAGAACGGGCAGGAACGCGTTCGTTTCATTTTGTGAACGAGAATGCAGAGAACGGAGAGAGGTATGACTACAGTCAAAGATATCAACTCCCGTTCGCGAACGGAGCACCTCCACAAACAAGAACGAAGTGAACGCGTTCATCTTCTCACATGAACGAGAACGGATGTGAACGCGTTCATATTTTTGGGGAACGCTGACATATCTGCTCTGTACATTGTAGAAATCTAGGAAACTCTGTGAATGTACATATTATTTCCGTTTACAATTCATTGTGCTGACCTTGAGAGTTCTGCAGGCGCCGTATTGGATGGCAAACATTGGCGATCGCGGTTTCTGATGCGCGACTTTCCTGGACAGAGTTAGTCGGGGTAGTTTGCCGTTACTTTTCCCACGGTTTGTTGCGTTATTAGTTTTCCGTCTCTGTGCCGATGAGTATCCAACCACAGTTCGCTTATTAGCCATGTGTTTCACAAAGTTGAGTAGGCTGTCCACGACATACACACACACAATACCAATCTTTCTGATCTGGTGGTAAATGTCTTGGGATTGTAATGCATTGTTCAGTCGAACTGGCGCGGATTGCAGGATGCGCTATGTTTCCACCTCGATTGATACTGTAGGCACTGTGCATAGGTGGATCCAAGATTTTCTCAAGGAGGAGGGGGTGGGTTTAAAAAACATTAATAATAATACTAATATAAAATGAAAACCAGTGATGTTAGACAAAACGATTTTTTGTCTTTTTGTTGGACGAGCATTTCTTTTTTTTTTTTTTTTTTTTTATGTCATGAGTTCTGTCATGTTCGGAGTTTTGTCATTTTGTTTCTTCATAATTTTGTTATGCCATGACAAAATTATTTTGTAATTTTGTCATAATGCCCATACCTATCAATTTATAGGTATTTTGCATACAATCCAGTTCCACCAATCACCAATCTTATTCTAACACAGGCTGCATACCTACTCAGAGACTAAAAAACTGTTTATTTATAACTGCAGACGACATGAATATTCATTCGTCATATTGTTACATCTCTGAGATTGTTGATTCGTTTCCCCAATTACCTTCACTAGAGCACTGTAAACCCAAGTGGAGAAATACGTCATTTTTTATCCAACCGTGCCCGTGGATGCTGAATCCGACCATGCAGAGCGTATGATAATTGAGATTTGATTTGAGAACTTCCTTTTGATACTATACCGCCGCAAACTGGACAGGAAAAGACAAACTTACAATATTACAATTTCAAAAGAGGAAGGACAATATAGTATTCCATCATTCAGGGAACAAAATCGCAAATTCCACCAAAACCAAAAGTGAAATGAGAGCCAGGCCAAATAACTGATAACACAAAATATTAATTATTGGCTTCTGGCTTCCATTGACTTGTGAAGTTTTGGTACTTTTGGCCTTTTGGCTGATCACTTCTTTAACAAAAAGGGTCCGGGAAAAAAGACCTAATGTATGACTTAGTTTAGATACATTTCGTAGGATACCAGTTCATGTTCTTTCATTCTTCCTTACTGCTTGCTTCTTGTTCTTTTCCAACAACTTCACGCGATGACAAAATGTCGTAAAATTTTTTTGTCATTTTGTTTTGTCATTGATTCAATTTTTTGTTATGTCATTTCCATTTTCTAGTGGCAAGTTATTTTGTATTTTTAAATTTAAAAATTAGGTTCGAATGGGGGAGGGTTACACCTACCTTGGATCTGCCTATGGCATTGTGTTCACTAGTGTGTTTGTGGAGGTGTTTGAATATCACTAACTTTCCGGCATTGGTGGGACTAGGATTACGAAGCGAGCACGTTCCCACTTGGCCATACAGCGAGCTTCACCTTGAGAGTAAATTGAATAAATTTAAAATTCAGAGATCCCTACTCCCACAAACTCCAGAATGCTTTTCCTAAGCCAATGCACGTTTTAAAGGTTGAAATTCACTAATCCTTACTGTTCAAAGGATTGGTACCAGAGAAGAGTATATTGAAGCAGACCTTTCAACCAACATTCTGGACAGCTTCTGTAATGCTTTTTTATACCTACTGAGTGTGTATTTGTTTTTTTACAGGCATACTTCAAAAAGGAGACGGAACCAGTTTGTACATGAAGTACGAATATCCGAGAACGATGCGAGTGACCATGGGCACAGGACTGCAGCGACCACTCGTATGTAAAGACTGTGATGGACTGGCTAATGAAGCGCGCCTTCTGATGCCAGTTTCCTTGGCCAGCGGTCCCGATGGGAGCATTTATATCGGCGATTTCAACCTCATTCGTAAACTCACGCCCGATGGTCATATTTACACCGTTCTGCAACTAAGGTTCGTTAGCCCTAAACTTAGACTCGGTTCTATTATAGCTATCTGATCTAAACTCCGACGAATACCATTCAGATTCTACTGAGATTCCTTCAGACTTTAATTTAAATGCAGGCGTTCTCTAAAGGTTAACTTACACTCCACTTTCTTGATATAATTTATTCCAAAAACCTTCACGGTGTGGGATTAGTATCTACCCCTCTGTGGTGCCTACTCCTCGCTTCGATCCACCAGCCAGTTAATACGCAGAGCGAATATTCGCCTATGTTACTGGCCTAGCTCTACAAACGTGTCTGCCCTTGTATCCCCCTAGCGAGAATTCGTTGGTATTGAGCAAACGCAAAAGCGAGGGTTGAAGTACCACGAGTTCTGACTCCAGATAAAATTCTCGACTAAACTAACGGTCTAGCCTGACCTTGTATATTTAATCACATCTGTAACCTCCGGTATCGTAACATAGCATCGATGCGATGAATATTCGCAAATGTGTCCGACATTATCTGCGAGTTTAGGAGAGACGCCACAATATGATTCCTATGCAGAGAGTTACATATGTATTTATTGACTCCTGAAATTTGACCTGAGCTCTTCATTTCTTACGGATAACAGTTCCTTCCTGTACAGAGATAAGAATGTTTTCGTTTCCTTCGATTAAGAAAACAGAGGTGGAGATATCTGGGTTCTCTTGGACATAGGCGGCAACTTACAATTTTTTGACGGGTGCTCGGACTCAACAGCAGTCAATAAGTCCCAGGAAAATTTTTTTTACTTAATCATCATTTTTTAATTTTTGCAAATGGTAAATACTAAATACGTATCAAGTATGTATAAAACTTACTAGCTGACCCCTCGCGGGTCATCTAGACCGTGGGCCAAAGTGAGTTGGCTAAGGTGAGCTGGCTAAGGTGGGTTGGCTAAAGTGTGTTGGCTTAACTGAGTTAGTCCCTTCCTCTTCCCTTTACAGCAAACCGCTTTCCCATCTTCCCTCCCCGTCCTTCCAACGATTCTCTGTGATCCACATCCGTGAACTTTTCCAAACTTGCAGTTTTCTTCCCTCCACCCTTCCCGCACTGCCGGCATCCGCTGCTAATGCGACTGATAAGCGGGTGGTCACTTCACTTCTTCTTATTTTTTAAGGTATTATGGACTTCACTTTTTGCTCACGTTCTTTATAACCAGCTGCGGATTTAAAAGCCAAGCTGCAACAGGCACTCAACAAAATGTCTCCCTCACCCGCTTCATATCCTCCTAATGAACTACAGGTCAAAAATTGATAATTATTTTTCAGTTATGTTTTCTGCAACTGTTTCCTTTTTTCTGTCTGTCTCTTCTTCTTTTTCTCTTTTTCCGAATTTCCTTCCTTCCCGCTGTTTTTTTACAACATTTTGCCGCCCCTTCGAAATCTGTCAACCTAGGCACTTGCCTAATATGCCTATTGGGATCTACATCGCTAGAACTGACACCGCATATAGTTATGTCGATCTTTTGGGGGGAGGGGTCCAGAACCCCACCCTTTTCCCCGGTATCCGCATCTTATGATTCACCCGCCAACCACGAACAAACATGCACACCCACCCACAAATAAGCTAACACTTTTATACATATTACAGAAGAGAGATCTTGATTATGAGACGCTACACATTTTTATATGCAGTTTGAACTTACTAATAGTTGCTGTGAAAATTTTAAAAAAAAGTAGGAGAATAGGCGCATTTTAGCCTATTATACTTAGGTATTAAAACCTCCTTTGTAGTTTCTGTTCCTAACCTTTTTTTGTGCATGTTTGTGCGCGCGTGTCTGTGTGCGTGTGTTGATAGACGAATCACCGTGTAGCCGATAGCCGGTTCTTGGCTCGGAAAAGGTTCCCTGAGACGCGCTACTGAAATTAACGAAAATTTAAAACTGCAAATAGCTTCAACACTCATTGCCTTCAGTTGGAGGGCTCTGATCTATTTGCAGTTTACTGCTTCATATTTGTGTTATTCAGAGAAAAATGTTGGTGTTTTCAAAAATTCAGTCGGATAATTAGAAGAGATGTTGAACATAGTTTTCAAAAACTGAAATGTTAGAGCTTTTGGAGGTGATATGTGGTTAAAAATGGGCCGTGTGGTACATAAATGAGCACGAAACAATATCCAAATATGTGAAGTCGCATTAAATCCGATGTACATGTGTAATTATGAGGCACTTTGAGCTCGTTTTAGAAATTTCAGGTTTTCAATCCCCCAATAATTCCTGAAGGGAGACAGTTACAGCCACAAAATTTTAACAGAATGTGAAGAAGTTCGATGTAAAACGATTCTAGAAAGTTCATGTTGAAAACAAAATTAGGGGCCAGAGGGGACAAACTTTTGTGGTCCCCCTCCTAATTAGGGTACCGAAATTTTTTATAGCCTAAAACCTATTCCGAGCTTGTACGAACACATGCAGAAAGTTCGAACTCACCAGCTCTTATGGTTCACCTGCCAACCTCGAACAAACAAACACACAGACAAACATTCACTTTTATATAGAAGATAAAAAAGTTGATAAGCGTTGCTTATTTCTTATAATCCGCACTCATTCATTACTTTATCTAAATTAATATCTTTAGTTTTATTCTTATGAATATGGAGAAGAGCTACTGCATTCAAACGTTTTGCAGTTTAAAGTTGATCATAAATAAGCTTCAAGTCATCTCATGGCTGGAAAAGATAGAAAATCGAAATTATCGAAGAATGGGTTCTTGGATTTTAGTTCCCATTCTGAACTACGTAGCGCTAGTATCACTAATTTTTTTAAAATCAAATTAGTTATACTTGTGATTCGGCTGATAATTTATTTTTTTGTAGGAGTAGAAATAGAATGGGAGGGGTTCTGAGTACTTGGTCAAAAGGTTTTTTTGGGGTAATTTCCGGGTGGGCTGCTCAAAAATCACACGTAAAGTTGCCACCTATGCTCTTGGATCTAGTATATTACACCCCAGTATTTCTGGGAATGTAAGTACCTTGTCCCATCGCCTCCCTATCTAAAAATCATAGCAGAACCACTAGGTTACACCATCTACTACTACCACTGATGTGTTACGAGTTCTTTGACTTTCAGTTTGATACAAAAGGTTCCAATTTTCACGTAAGCGCGTTTATTATTATGTAATACAACAAATTTGCAAAATGGCCACCAGCCAAACAAAGAGTGAATGTGTGAATCTCACTATCAATGGGGACGCAAATCTTTCTAACCACGTGTTTGCATTATTCCATTCCAGCGCCACTCAAGTCTCCTACCAGTATCACCTGTGCTTGTCTCCCACCGACGGCAATCTGTATGTCTCGGATCCCGAGCGACACCAGATCCTACGAGTGTTGAACCTGAATGTAGTAAACGATCCGCTGATCAATTCGGAGGTGGTTGCTGGCTCCGGAGAACGCTGCGTCCCAGGCGATGTGAATAACTGCGGCGACAATGGTCCGGCAACGGAGGCCAAACTGTCGCATCCGAAAGGTAGAACAGTAGTTCGCTTTTGTTGACGCTATCACTTGCCGTGATAACTCTGCACTTGTGTTATTCTATCGGTTCGATTACATTTTTGTAGGTATCGCTGTTGGTCAAGATAAAACGCTGTACTTCGCCGACGGTACGAATATACGAGCTATCGATGTTAATGGAACCATACGCACATTGGTGGGGCACCACGAGCATAAAACACTGTGGCAACCATTACCGTGCACTGGATCAGTACCCGCTGATCAGGTGAATATATTCATCAAAAAGATAGCCGATGAATCCCTGCACATAGTGTTGGAGAATTCGTTCTTACTTGTAGTTCTTTTTTGCTTATAAGATTGCGGTTCCTGCATTCCTGTTAAGTATTGATCTTTTTTTTCCTAGTCCTAGTTCATGACGTGGTTGTATTTCTTTTCAAGGTTCAACTCCAGTGGCCCAGTGGTCTAGCAATCAGCCCGCTGGACAGTAGTCTGCACTTTATCGACGACCGCACGGTACTGAAACTGACTCCAGATCGAAAGATTCAAGTTGTGGCTGGAGTGCCTTTGCACTGTCGCTCGTCCTACAGAACCGACAAGCAGACGGTAAGTGATACAGAGACTTATTTCAGTACACGAACGGGAAAGTGATAGACGATGTGCTCAGAACTTACATACTATATGGTATTATGATTACAGGGAAGGTCGCAAAAGAGTAAGGCTCGTCAGACACCTCTTGGGACGGTGCTTTCAATCGCATTCAGTCCATTTGGCGAGCTGTACATCGCCGAAAGCGACGCTCATAAGATCAGCTATATCAGAATGATCGATTTCGACGGATTCATTTCGAATTTCGCCGGCAGCGATAACGATCAGGGTACTATGACGTAAGTATGAGGATCCATTTGGTCTAATATTGGCACATTGAAAGAATATTCGTGTTTGTCTTGAAGAGAAAAACTAAAACCAAATTTATGAAAAGTGTCTCTGTGTATGACACAAAATAAATTTCGTGGAATATTTTGACGACCCGGATCTTGAGGTTGTTGCCACTGCGCTGGCGAAGCAGACTTGGACAAGACTTTGAGTAAAGCAATCTCACGAGGCTATCGCAGTGTTAATGATCGAATTCAATAGAAATTAATGCTACAATTAGGAAGATATGTCCAAGGCCTGGGACAGCTGCTCCTTTCACAATTCACTAACTTCCTAAAAAAGAAAAAACAGATAGATACTCCTTCACAGATCCCGATGCGTAAGCGCAATAAGTTACCCTCTAGTTACCCAGTTACCCGCGGAAAAGTTACCCAATTGTTATCCTCGGGTTACCCTCAGATTACCCTTGTTCCCCTTTAGTTACCCGGGTAACTGGTGGGATTTCGCGCATCGGGATTTACCTGGGAGAGGGGGCCACCGACAATTATTTACAAGTTTGTGGGATATACGTTATTAATTGAGAGTTGAAAATAGCTGTGTGCAAGTTTTTCTTAACATAAGCCTAATAGTTGTTTAATGCCCCCTCCCCAGAAACATAAGAGAAAAATTAATGAAAAAGGTACCTCTTCTACCGTCTACCTTTGGCTCTTCGTACTTCTTGGAAATTCTGTCTCGACTAAATCACGGCGTCCAGTATGTTACATCTAACTTGTCACTTTTTGTTTGACCAGGAACAACTGCGATTGTTTTGTAAACAATGCGAGCTGCCAATGTGTTAATACTTCGCGCGAGCATCTACTATCCACGACGGCGAAATTTAGCGTGATCTCAGCAATTATTTGCACGCCAGATGGAGTACTGCATATCGCTGACCAAGTAATTTTCCACGTGTTTTCCACTTTTTCCGTTTATGAACTATGATGTCATCGAAGGCTCTGCTGGTTTACAAATCGCGCATTGATGATTGAAGGGTATAGGGAAAGAAGCTGGCGAGTCACTTTTGTGGCGGAGCGAGAAAAATGAAAAACAATTTGTGTACATACGTGGTTCTTTACCTGTACGTGAATTTTGAAACCTGCTTTTCTGGACTATGGCATCCTTTCAGGCATCCTGTCGTAGCTCAGCTACTTCTACTCAGTACTCTCGTTCCAACGGTATTAATAACTCAATTTCGCCAAAAATGTGACACCTGCTTCTTCCCGTGTACCCTTCTTTATGTCTTGAAGGTTTTGATTATCGAAACGTTGTACTCTACTGAGGACACAGTGTCAAATACTTTGAGGTATTCTGTTGCCTCAAGATTCCAAAGGCCGATGATGAAGTACCAACAGTACTGGAAGTGGAACCTCTAAGCAGGAGCGCTACAGTCGACTGTAATATACGCACACGTGCACACTAACACTAGTAAACATAAAAATTCATTTGAAACGTGAAAATATTCGAATTTTCTTATTCTTTTGTGTTCATGGGAAGCTGTATCACGATCTTTTTTATTTTACGAAGATTTGAGCGTCGATTCCTTTTGGCAGACCATTTCTATTTGTATGTAGCGCGTGAGGCATAGAATTGCATTCGATTAATATTTATTTTTTGTTTGACTCCCCCCCCCCCCCTATAGTATTTATTTTGTATATAATAGAGAATATCCAACAAATTTACAGAGCAAGAGCATCAAAATTTAGGGAAAGGGTGGTTTTTCTACGACGACAGACATCGTGTCGTGGCAAAAATAAGCTCTGATATCTACGACTACGGACAAAAGAGGTTCAAGAATTTCTTTTTCCAAAGAATTTTTGAAAATTATGCAATCACATGTATTAGTGACTACCATTTGGCATCTGGATCGTATTCAGGTATCAAAACTGTATCAGTATTGCCATTTGTTGCGCCTGAAAATGTATAATGCACGTATCTTTGCTCCAGTCAAAGATTGACCATGACCTTCGACTGAAAATCCTGGTAACAGAACTTGACGCCATCCCTTCTAGAAATGTGAAGTCATTGACAGCAAATTGACGAATTTCTTGACATATACGCCCAAACTTTCTGAATAATAATACCAATTTATTGGGGGGGGGGGGTAGCTTGAAACCAAAATAAAAAATTATAATAATCATTGAGATATAATGGTAACATCCACGACAATGGACACCTCTCTATGCTTTTTTCATTCAAAAGATGGTAATTATTTTGCCGGATAAATTGAATTGGCGGAATTTGTTGCACATATGATTGTGTAACCCAAAATTCCCCCTCCCCAAAAAAATCGAAAGTATTAGGCTTTAAAATTGTTTGGTAACAGAATATAAGCTCAGTTTCTGGAGAATGACCACATTATAGTCTATGGTGAGGATATAAAAATGCACAAGAATTGATTTTAATGATTTTTGGAAGTGGTAAATTCAATTTTTGGTTTACATTTTGCCTGCCCTAAACTCAAAAAGGTCCTCAAGGGGGGAGAACCTAAAACTGTTGCTGGATACGATAAATACACATATCAAAATTAGGGTTTGCGAAGTTGGGGTTTTCATTTTAAGCTTATTTTGTTCCAACCTTCGTCCATATTGGTCCCAGGGGAGCTGAAACGTAAGTGTTCAAACCTATTCAATTGAATGTTTTACGTTCAGCCTTCCATAGACCAACATGGGTATGAGTTGGGACTAGAACAACCCCACAAATTCAATCTCTGAGAAAACCCAATACTGATATAATGGACTCAAATATGCACAAATTTCAATATTTCATGTTTCAGTCCCTGGGGACCAATGTGGATGAGGGTTGGACAACCACAACCACAAAAATGGAATAATGGACTCTACACATTTTTAATTTAATATAGTAGTGAGAGCGCATACGAACAGGGACCATCTGACCAATTTTTCGATTTTTACTTTTTTGGCCAAATTTATGTAAATACCCCTTAGAAATCGAATAAAACCGACCTCAGACCTCTATCTTGAAAATTCAGCGATATATTGCAGTTTTAAGCAAGGCAAGTCAAAATTTATCATTTCAAAAAGTACAAAAAGGAAATAGCATTTTCTCATGTAAAATTAAATTGTTCGAAAACAATTTTCCATGAATACTGCACAAATATTTTCTTCTTGCCCTTTTAAATGTAAGAGCAGGCAAATACATTTACTTGTTGTCAGGATAAGTTGCCTACGTACCTCCTGGAGGGAAGTCTCGCATTCCTCGCTATCAACCTCCAATCTCATAATGTAGACAACTTATCCTGCTGCATGAATGCCTGTCTACTCTTACCGTTTAAGGGACTCGGATCCGAAGATTTTCGATGTAATTAATTCTTCGGAGGTCATCGAACATTGATTTTTCATAAAATTCTTCAAAACCATCGAAGTTTTCCCCCGAATATTTCCTAAGAAATTCTTCGTCATTTACCAGAAAATTTTCTCAAAGTAATTTTTTAAGATTGGTAATTTTTTCTAAAGATTCCCGATAGAATTCTTCAGAAATTATATTTTTTTCACAAAAATTGCTGATGATTTTACCTGCAGGTTTTTGGTGAAACTCCGGAGATCATTAAACTTTTAAATTCTTTGGAAAACGTTAGAAATTTTTTGAAAAGATTTCTAATAAGATTCTTCGGAAATTATCGGAATTGTTTTCTGAAAATTTCTAATGAAATTCCTTAAAAATCGTTGGAGATTTTTCCCGAGGATCTTCGATTAAATTTTTCGGAGAACTTTTTTTCTGAAGATTGTTGATAAGATTTTTCAAAAACCATCGGAGTTCTTCCGCAAATATTTCCTATGAAATTCCTCAAAAATTATCGGAAAATTTACCCGAAGATTTAAAAAAAAAAATTCTTTGAATAAAACTGGAAATTTTTCTCGAAAATTACCGATGAAATTCCTCAAAAGTCATCGGAACATTTTTTCAAAAATGTTTGAGGAAATTCTTTGGAAAACATTGGGAATATTTTCTAAAGATTTCCGAAAATATGTCCGGAAAGTATCGGAAGTTTCTTCCAAAAATTCTGATGAAATTCTTTGAAAATGATCGGAGAATTTTCCCAAGGTTTTCGATGAAATTCTTCGAAGATCATCAAACATTTAAATTCTTCGGAAAACATCGGAAATTTGTTTCGAAAAGAACACACAAGAGATCAGGGGGACGTGTGGTAGTGTGTAGGACCTCCACGGTTGAAATTTTGGTGAGTAACAGGACGGTAATTACATACAAAAAATACTCTCAATTTTAAACGCTTTTCCTGTAAAATTTCACTTTTGGTAAACTAATGCCTTTTCGTATGCGCCATCACAATTTATTTGACGTATCTAGTGACAGCTTTTAGGTTCTGCCCCCTTGAGGGCCCTTTTGCCCTTGGGCGATCAAAATATTTATTATGATGAAAGTTCACTTTTTGGGATTAATCTTGAACATTTTTTCTTCTCACACGTAATAAGGGTAGAGTAAAAGGTACAATTATGCACCACCCTAATTTTTTCTCAATAACTCGACTCAAAATTATCCGATTTTAATGAAAAATGTGTCAAAAGATGCGATATACAGGGTTAGTCGGTCTTTCTTCCGCCACAGGAAAACTAGTTTTTCGCGAAACCAGGTGCATGTTATTTCGCCAGGCGAGCGGTCTCTTTGACAAGAATTTCATGGAAATATTCGGGGAAAACTCCGATAGCTTTTGAAGAATTTTATCAAGAATCTTCAAGAAAAATTTTCTAAATCTCCGAAGAATTTCATCGGAAATCCTTCCAGTGTTTTCCACAACATTTTCTCGAAAATCTACGGGAAGATTTCCTGATAATCTTCAAAGAATTGCATCGGAAATTTTCGGGAAACAACTTCAATAATTTCCGAAGAATCTTATCAAAAATTTTTAGGAAAAATTTCCAATGTTTTCCAAGAAAGTTCATCAGCATTCTGCGAGAAGATTTTCTGACAATTTTTGAAGAATCTTATGGGAAATATTCGGGAAAAATATTAGATAATCTCCGAAGAACTTCATTGTAAATCTTCGGGAAAAATCTCGGATGATTTTTCAGCAATTTCATAGTAAATGTCCGGAAATAATTTCCAATAATTTCGGAAATCCTTAGAAAAAATCCCCATTGTTTTCCATCCAAAAAATTTCATAAAAATTCCTCGATAAAATTTTCTGATAATTTTTGATGAATTTTATCGAAAGCATTCGGGAAATAACACCAAGAGTTTTGAAGAATTGCACCGAAAATCGTCGATTATTTTCAAGGAATTTCATGGAGAATATTCGGGACGATTCCTTTGATTTTCAAAGATTATTTCGACGAAATTCATCTAAAATATTAAGGGAAAATTTCCGATCATCTTCAATGAATATTATCACACGAATTTTATCAGAAATTTTAGGAAAAATCTCCAGGGATTCCAAACAATTTTATCGAGAATCATCGAAAAATATCTCTGATGATTTTGGAAGGATATCCTTAGAAAAAATTTTAATGCTTTTTCGAGATTCTCGTCAAACATGTTCGTAAAAAATCTCCAATGATTTTTAAGGAATTAATCAGAAATCTTGGAGAAAAAATGTGATGAATCCTGGAGAATTTTATCGGAAATATTCAGAAAAAAGTTCAGTATTTTTCAAAGAATTTTCTCGATAATCTTCGGGAAAATTTTCCGATAATTTTCAAAGAATTGCATCGGAAATTTTCGGAAAACGATAACTTCCGAAGAATCTTATAGAAAATTTTTAGAAACAATTTCCAATGTTTTCCATGAAAATTCTTTCTGAAGAAAACCATTCCAATAAAATCCTTTGGAGTAGCTGCTGAATTTTCCTAAAATTTCCCACAAATTTCTCCTGAAATCATTGGATAATTTTTTTCAGAGATGTCTGATTACATTCAGTAAAAGGGATCGGAAATGGATTCAGCAAAAGGGAACCTACTAACATTTGTTATTAGTATGTCGTTGGAAAGAGCGTAGAAAATAGAATTTTTCAAAATTGGGCCCCCGATTCAAAAATGTGTACTCACGTTGAAAAAAGCTTATCAGTAAATGTTAGGTCATTTAGTTTCTACATGGCTCTTGAACTTCAAATCACGTGTTCTCAAAAAGCGTATTTTGCTAGTTGGTTCCCTTCTGCTGAATAGCGTCCAAATTTACCCTTAATATTTTCAATAAAGTTCATCGGAAATAATCTTTGAAAATCAAAGGAATCGTCCCGAATATTTTTCATGAAATTCCTTGGAAATAATCGAAGGTTTTTTCTGAAGATTTTCGGTACAGTTATTCAAAACTCTTGGTGGTATTCCCCCAGTGCTTTCGGTAAAATTCTTCAAAAATTATCAGGAAATTTTCTCGAAGAATTTTTTATGAAATTTTTTGGAATACAATGGAATTTTTCTGAATCTTTGTGCAAATTATCCGAATCATCAATTTTATTCGAAGTATATTGTAAATTCTTAGAAATCATTGAGATTTTTCCGAAATTTATGATGAATTTCGAAGTTCATCAAAATTTCAAGATTTTGTAATTCTTAGAAACCATCAGGAGTTTTTTAATTCCTTCAAAAATATCAGAAATACTTCTCGATGATTCTGATAAAATTGTTTGGAATCATTGGAGATTTTTCTTAAAATTTCTGACAAAATTCGCCTGGAATCATTGGAGATGTTTCTCAATGATGTCCGATGAAATTCTTCGAAAATTATCGCAAGTTTTTCCGAAATTAAAAATTTCTCTCAAAGATTTCCGATGAAATTCTTCGGAAATTTTGAAAATTATTCCTGAAGATTCTTGATAAAATTTTTCAAAAGCCATCGGAGTTTTCCCCGAACATTTTCCAGGAAATTCTTGTCGAAGAGACCTCTCAAAAACAGAATACTTCTCGAACTGATTGCTTGTAAAATTGTTTGAATAAATTTTTTTTTCACTTGCCTGGAAATTGGAATTCTAATATTGAGAAATAAAATACCACCTTAAAAATTTCCAAATTTCGACTAAATTCAAATTTAATTATTTGAAATATCAAAATTTTTAAAAGCAGGGTTTTAACTTTTCCAATTCTTGTCGAAGAGACCGCTATTTCAACAATGTGAGTTGATAACAGGGTGGGAAAAAAAACCAATTTGCACAACGTTTAAAGAATGGAACAGGAGCACGAAAACTGAATAGAACAACATTGTTTCAGTGTCTAGTAACATATGTTTCGGGATTAACTCACCAGGAGCGCTAGTAGTATTTCTTGTAGTGGGGTGATCCATTTTATTTATACCTTGGTTCATACTTGTTTTTTTACTCTACTCGATTGGTACAGTAATGAGCACAATTTCTTTGAGTCAAACCTATATTTTTGGTCAAACGATTTTCAGGATTTTCTGAAGCATAATTGGAGCTTTTCCTAAGGAAAATTCTACATTAAACTTCACCCCAGTTGTATCATCCCTAAATATTCTTCAATTTCAACAGGGACGTACCGAACAGTTCTTCCTGGGGAGGAGGGGTAAAAACTGTGAAAGTCCCAACTGACTCTCGACTCAGAATTCCCAAGTATCAAAGGGGGAAAAAAGAAGAAAAAAACTTTTGACCTGTTGGATTTTTTTAACTAACTCAACTCAAAATTCCCAAGTATCAATGCAAAAGAAGAAAAACCTTTTGACTTGTTTTGTTGGTCTTTTCCAACTCCGCCTGATTGAAATGGTAAATTTTTCCAACTGCTGAGTGAAAAATTCCTATAAGGGAGGGGGAGGGGGTCAAGTTGCCCCCTGCCCCTTATTGGTACGTTCCTGAATTTCAACAAAATCTTGGCTGTGGTATATTTACACCTACTAGAACAAATTAAGACCTTGGGAGCACAACTTTTCGAGAAAAAAACAACACTGTTTTTGGACAACCCTACTCATTCTTTATTGATCTCATGCTTCTACTTCCATCTTTCATGACTTTTTCGATTTTCCACAGACGGAGACCATTTCTGTCTCTCTTCCGTTTCCGTTGGTTCGGGTATCTTTTGGTATCTGTTTCACTTAATCTACAAATTCATGCCGTATATTTGTCTGTTTCAGGGAAGCCTGCACATACTCTCGCTGCAGCACTATCTACCCGTTCACGATCTCAACGGCGAGTACCAGATTCCGTTCCCCGGCACCAGTGAGCTGTACATATTCAATCGATACGGACAACACATATCTACCCGAGACTTGCAAACCGGGAAGCTGTACTATAATTTCGTCTACTCGAAGAACACCAGTTTCGGGAAACTAGCCTCCGTGTCCGACGACTCCGGCAATAAGATATTCTTCATTCGAGAGTACAGCAACGTGGTAAGACTCTTTCCCTTTCTGGTCTTGAAGAGTCTGCCGGCCAGTCATATTCTAATGTCGATCATATCTCGCAGGTGAGCTCGATCGAGAATTCGCAAGACTACAAAGCAGATTTGACCATTTCCGGTTCCGGGTTGCTGGTGAAGTTCTCCGAGAAGGGCAAATCGGAGATCAGTTTGTCGTACGATAGCTACACCGGTCTGCTCACCAGCCATACTGGCGGAGACAGCGTCATAAAGGTAACTGTTACGTTACTTTTCAACATGTCACGTGACTGTTGAAGAACTTCCGGATATGTAACATGCGTTTTATGCTTTTACTTTTTCAGGGAGGATCTCTCTTCTTGTTCAATTACAACAAGCTCGGCCGACTGTCCAGCGTGATTCTTCCCACCGGCGAAGTGTTGGACTTGTCGTCGAAGATAACGGTGGACAACGACCACCTGGAGCTTGGCCTCACCTCTCCGCTGCACTCGCCAAATACGGAGACCACGAGCGATGGGAAACCGTTCAGTCTGGACGTGCGCACCAGCAACAACGACTACAAGAAGTACGCGCTGACCAGAGGTAAGACTTCGGTTACCGGTGCATCGATTTGGATCAATGGTCGTGGTAATTATGCCCCTGACTGGTGGGATTTGTTGCAGGCATTTCTTCGAACAATATCGTCAGTTATAGCAACGGCTCATTCGTGTTCAACTCCGGCTGGAACGAGGGCATTCGTTGTCTGGCCGAAGAGAAGCACCCGCTGTTGCAGCTGTCACTGCCAACCGAAGCGGAAATGCTGCCGCTGTTGAACCACTTCACCGCGAGCAGAGGGTCGCTGACGAACGTGATGGCGTGGAACTACGAGCTGGTGGGCGATGCCGCCTCCAACCAGCCCGTGCTGCGCAAGAAATTAGTGGTAAGTTGGGTGTGCATGTGCGAGCTATGCCCTCATAACTACCCTTATCTTGTTTGTACTTCTCGATAAAAAGTGTAGAAATATTTCTTGCTCCTCATCCCCTCCTCCAGCACTTGAACGTATATACAGGGTTAGTCAGTTTAAAACGCAACATAGGAAAATCCCGTTCGCTGCGTGTTAATGTGACTAGACCAACGCGGTGCGTACACTCGTATTATGATAAGCCAGTGCAACGACGGAACTGCTTAGTCAGTTTAAAACGCAGCATGAAAAATCTCGTTCACGGCGTCTTAAAGCGTGCTCGGTGCGTTTCTCATTCTTTCAAAAGGATAAAATAATTCTCGGGGATGGGGGGAAAGTGTCCGATGATTTTCGAAAAATTTCGTCAACAATTTTTGAAGAAACAAAATCCGATTATTTCCGAAGAATCTCAACGGAAGTATTTAGAAAAAATTTCCAATGTTTTCCAAAGAATTTCATTAAAATTCTTCGGGAAAATGTTCCGATTAGGAAATATCCGGATGGGGGGGGGGGAAATCCGGTGGTTTTTGAGGAATTTCATCGAAAACCTTCAGGAAAAATGTTCGGGAAAATTCTGCGATGACTTCTAAGGAATTTCATCGAAAATTTTTGGAATAATTTCCGAAAAATCTATGTTTTCTAAAGAACGTTTTCAAAATCTTCCGGGAAGTATTCCGTTCATTCTTAAGAATTTCACAGGTAATATTCATGGGAAAATTCCGACAGATTTTGAAGAATGTTATCGGCAATCTGCAGGTAAAATGTTCTCCGAAGAATTTCATCGAAAATCTACGGAGAACATCTCCGGGAAAATTCTCCAATGACATCTAAAGAATTCTCTCAAAAATTTTTGAGAGAAAAAAAAACGATAATTTCTGAAGAATCTTATCAGAAATCTTCAGAAGAAATTTCCAATGTTTTCCAAAAAAGTAACATTATAAAATTCGTCGAGAAAATTTCCCGATAATTTTTGAAGAATTTCCTAGGAAATATTCGGGGGAAAAAGCCGCGATGGTTTGTAGAGAATTATATCAAAAATCTTCAGAAAAAATGTTCAATAATGTCCCAAAAATTTCATTGTAAATCTTCGGAAAAAATCTCCGATAATTTTTAAAGAATTTTTAGAAACAGTTTTGATAATTTCTGCATGGTTATGCAGTTTAAAATTCTACCGGAGATTTTTCCCGGATATTTCTTGTGAAATTCTTCAAAAATTATCGGAAAACTCCCCCGAAGAGTTTTAAAGAATTTCTTCGGAAAACATTGGAAATTTTTTCTGAAGATTTCCGATAAGTTCCTTTGGAAATTATCGGAGATGTTTTTCAACAGTCATGGGAATCTTTTCGAAAATTGGCCAAGAAATTCTTTGATTGAAAATTTTCCAATGCAAATTCTTTGGACATTATCGAATTTTTTCAGCAAAAATTTCTACTGAAATTCTGTAAAAATCATTAAGAGATTTTCCCCGAAGTTTCGGATGAAATTTCTCGAAGATCTTCCTGAAGATTTTCGATTAAATTTTTCAAAAACTGACGTAGTTCCCCCCCCCCTCACCGCCCAATATTTCATAATGAAATACTTCCAAAGTTGTCGGGAAATTTTCTCGAAGTAATTTTTTGTTGGAAAATATTGAAAATTCTCTCAAAAGATTTCCGAAGAAATTCTGCGGGAGATTTTTTATTGAATTGTTCAAGAACTGACGGAGTCCTCCCTCCGAATTATTTCCTTTGAAATACTTCCAAAGTTTTATTGGGAGATTTTCCAAAAGTAGTTTTTTGTTGGAAAATATTGGAGATTTTCTCAAAAGATTTCCGATAAAATTCTTTGGAAATTTTCAGGTTTTCTTTCCATCTGTAATGAACTTCCTTTGAAAATCATCCGGGATTTTCCCCGAATTTCTCTACAGATTTCCAGTGAGATTCTTCGGACATTATTGGAATTTTTTTCCAAAAAATTTCTCATGAAATTCCTTACAGGTCATCGAAAATTATTCCTGAAGATTTTCGATGAATCTCTTCGGAGAATATTTTTCCTGGAGGTTAGTTGTATCGAAAATTACCGGAATTTGTTTCCGAAAATTTCCAGTGAAATTCCTCGAAAATCATTGGAAGATTTTCCCAAAGATTTTCGATGAAATTCTTCGAAAATTATTAGAGATTTCCCCCCGAAGATTATTGAATAAGAAACGCACCGAGTACGCTTCACTAATTCATTGTTGAAAAAATAAGAGATGCACCGAGTACGCTTCACTTGTAAACAAGATTTTTGATGCTGCGTTTTGAGCTGACTAAGCAGTTCCGTCGTTGCACTGGCTTATCATAATACGAGTGTACGCACCACGTCAGTCTAGTCACATTAACACGCCGCGAACGGGATTTTCCTATGCTGCGTTTTAAACTGACTAACCCTGTATGTACAGGCTTAATGAATTGTACCGCTACTTAGTCTTTTTCAGAACCAAAATATAATTCTGAAATGTGATTTTATGTTTGTGGTATTTAAAGGGTGAGAGGAGAAGCGAGAGCGGTAAGATTCTCGAGGAGAGACTATGAACATCAGGAATCGGCTACGTGTAAGATTTAAATCCCTTCAATTGGCAAAAGTTTGTGAAATAAGGAATAAGGCCCACTGGCGCTAAAGTGAAAAAATTTTAACCCCCGCCCCCTTCACTTATAACATTTCCCTTAATAGTCTTCTTGCTCATTATCTACTTAGGCTACATTAGTATCATCTCGTTTTCTGTGTTCTGTTCACAGGTGAATAACTTCACCGTCTTGATCATCGACTACGACCCAAAAGATAAGACTGAGTTCCTGTACGGCAGCAGAAAAACGTTGATGAAAATCAAATACAATCAAGTGGCCTTACCCTTACTTATCAAAGTGGGGACGAAACATTTCATCAATATATCGTACGACAGGTACAACCGTATTGATGGTTGGACTTGGAATGAGATCTCCGAAGAGTACAAGTACAACAGACAGGGTCTGGTCGAGGAGGTCAAATCCAGGGGAGCAGTTACCAAGTACACGTATAACGACTGGAATAAGGTAAGCACTTGTATACATCAAGTATAGAGCGTCTGCGAACTACACCACCCTGTAATGGGAAGCTAAAGCCAGTTCTCTTTGAACAGATCACTCAAATAGAGCTCCCGAGTGGTCGGAGGTACAAATACGTGTACGATGATTACGGCGGGTTACATTACGCCGAACTTCCGTCCGGTTCGAAACACACATTTTGCGCGCTTACATCGCTAGGCTTCGTTCGGTACGTGTATCTGTCTCCTGGAGCCTCGAAGCCGTACATCCAGCATTATAGCTACACCGGGGTGCTGCTGCAGGAAGTCAATCCCTCGGATGGTACGCGTATTTTGTATCGGTACCTGCCGACTGGACAGCTATCAGAGGTAAGGCAACGTTTTGGTACACCCCCTAAAAACGGTATGAAGAACGTTATTCCAAACAGTCTTTTAGGTCAATTTTCACAAATAAAGAGATAAGAGCGCGATCTAGCGGCGAAAAGTGGTGACCAACAAGTTATCGAACTCCTGTTATTCAGAACAAAGTCTCTATGGGGAGATGTTTGATGGAGCGTTTAGCGATGCACGCATGCCAAATTTGCTCCCCATACACCGCACCCCTGGCCCCGGAAACTACCTTTTCGAGTATCGCATCAGTGACCAGAGGGTCTCTATGAGGAGTAAATAATAATGAAAGAAATATTGTTCCGAAACTGTACTAAATCATGGTTAGGGTCAGGAATTATATCCAAGGGAATATTTTTTCCTGGTAGACAAATGTGAAAACTTTCAGCATATCTTTGCGTTTCATGAAAATTCAAGTTGAATAAAACTAACTTGAAGGCGGATATTTTTGGATATTTGACTTTCATGGGAATATTTTGGCTTTTCGAGCATAAAATGGGAATATTTATCGCTCTTTGAGAACAAAATTGAAAATTTGTCAAGTTTTACTACATCTAACATATAATTTTTAATGCAGAACAATTAGAATTTCAGCTAAGCAGCTGTAAGCACACAGTTTCCTTTTGGTTGAAACCTACTAAGTATATCCCATCAAGCCAAATAAGTAAATAAACATCCCTTTTCTTTTGGTGAGAACTTTATGTATGAAGCTCTCTACTCTTCATACGGGTAGCCGCCATTTTCCTTCCAGTTCGGCCGTCAAAAGAAAGTCAGCTGAACGGCAAACGCCGCGAGACCAGTTCTTGTTTTATGGAACAAACTGGAGAGAGTTGCGGCTGTCCTTATCTGTCTCCATACAGGATGTTCCCCATTTTTTCCGAACCGATTGGCGGATCTTTGCCGGACGAATTGCCATCTTCCTGCAACAAGGTCTAGTTTCTCTAGGGCTTGAAAAATTTTCTCCCCATTTATGGGGGGCTGTGACGTGCCACCAACTTCGGCATCTTAAATGGAAAGGTATGCCTTTATGCACATCGCTGGAAAGGACATATCCTGCAAAATACGAATCGGTGAGAAAAATTTAAAAATTCTTCAATTTTGGGGGGCGGGGCCTAAAGATGACCAAAATCCATCAGAAATCCAAGTGTCATAACCTAGCAAACAAACGATTGAAAGAGAAGTTTTCGAGGTCACGGATTCCGAACACACGATTTAACCCGGTTTAGGGCTTTAAAATCCAAATTTTCAACCTAAAATTGGTTCCATATTCCGAAATTTTTGACTTTCTGAATGCAGATTATTAAAGTGGCTTCACGCATATCGTTGAATAGGGAACTTCCTCCAGAGTATGAATCCATGAAAGAAATTTCAAAATTCATCAAATTTGGGGGTAAGGGGCCTAGAGATGACCAAAATCCGTCCAAAATTGAAGTATCATTACCTAGCAAACAGACTATCGAAAAGGGGGTTTTCGAGGTCGCTGATTCCGAATTTCTCCTCCCGATTCAGCCCGTTTTAGGGCCCTAAAATTTAATTTTAGACTCAAAAGTAATTCTAATCTACAAATTTTTGAGTTTCTGAACGCAAGTTATCAAAGTATGCTTCATGCAAATCGTTGGATGGGCCAGTTCTTCCAAAATACGAATTCGTGAAGAAAAATGGGAAATTCATCAATTTTGATGGGAGACAGGGTCTAACCCAAGCTAAAACCTATCCAAAATCAGATACCTAAAAGTGCTGCCATTTACAAATTTTTGAATTTCTCATTGCAGATTATCCAAATGGCTTTATGCTCGTCCTTGGAAATTGAACTTCCCCCAAAAACGAATCTTTGTGAAAAAAGTTTGGGTTCATCACGTGATTTTCTACATCCAACGCATCCTAGGGCTTTAAAATCCGAAATTTGAAAGAGAATGGTGGTGTCACGTACACATTTTTGACACTTTGGGACTTACAAGACATACATGGTTATTTAGTTTTCGTTGCAACATAGGCAAACCCGGCAATAAGCGGGTACACGATGGCCGTGTATTCAGATTTAGAGGCAACATTACTGTGCTTTGGCGCCGTGACGGACAACAGAAAATGCAATGATTCGGGGAGGGGGGGGGGGAACTTCGATGGTTTTCGGAGAATTTTATCGAAACTTATCAGGAAAAATGTTCGACAATTTCCGGAGAATTTCTTCGGAAACTTCGGGGAAAATCTCGGATAATTTTTGAGGAATTTCATCGGTATTGTTGGAAAAAATTCCAATAATTTCCTGAGAATTTCTTCGGAAACGTCAGGAAAATCTCCGATAAATTTTAAGGAATTTCATCAGAAATGGTAGGAAAATCTCCTATAAATTTTTTTTAAATTCATCGGAACTCGGGAAAGTCTCCGATAAATTGTAAAGAATTTTTCTGGAAACGGGAAAAATCTCGGATATGATTATTAAGGAATTTCTTCGGAAATCTTTGGAAAAAATTCCGATAATGTCCATAGAATCTCATCGGAAATCTTTAGAAAAATTTCCATTAATTTCCAAAAAAGTTTCACCAAAATTCTTCAAGAAAATTCTTCGATAATTTTTGAAGTATTTCTGAGAAATACTCACGAAAGATCTCCGATAGTTTTTAAGGAATTTTTTCGGAACTCAGGAAAAATCTCCGATAAGTTTTAAGGAATTTCATCGGAAATAGTTGGAAAAGGCTGCGATGATTTTTTTTATCGGAACTCGGGAAAATTCACCGATAATTTTTAAGGAATTTCAACGGAAATTGTTGGGGAAGATTCCGATAATGTCCGAAGAATCTCATCGGAAACCTTTAGAAAAAAATTTCCAATAATTTCCAAAAAGTTTCATCAAAATTCTTCAAGAAAATTTTTCGATAATTTTTGAAGTATTTCTGAGAAATACTCAAGAAAGATCTCCGATAGTTTTTAAGGAATTTTTTCGGAACTCAGAAAAAATCTCCGATAAGTTTTAAGGAATTTCATCGGAAATAGTTGGAAAAGGCTGCGATGATTTTTTTAATCGAAACTCGGGAAAAATCTCCGATAATTTTTAAGGAATTTCAACGGAAATTGTTGGGGAAAGTTCCGATAATGTCCGAAGAATCTCATCGGAAACCTTTAGAGAAAAATTTACTATAATTTCCAAAAAGTTTCATCAAAATTCTTTGAGGAAGTTTTTTCGATAATTTTTGAAGCTTGTCATAGGAAATATTCGGGGGAATACTCCAATGGTTTAATAATTCAAAAATTATCGGAAAATATTCTCGGAGAGTTTATGAAATTTTTTTGGAAATCATTGGGAATTTTTCCTAATGATTTCCGATGAGATTCTTCGAACATTATCGGAATTAATTTCCAACAATTTCCGATAAAATTCCTTAAAATTTATCGGAGGTTTTTCCCAAGTTCCCGTAAAATTCCTTAAAATTTATTGGAGATTTTTTCTAACGTTTCCAAAGAAATTCTTTGGAAATTATTGGAATTCTTTTCAACAATTTCCGATAAAATTCCTTAAAATATTCTTCCTGAGTTCCAATGAAATTCTTTAAAAATTATCAGAGATTTTTCCCGAGTATTTCCCAGAAATACATCAAAAATTATCGAAAAATTTTCTTGAAGAATTTTGATGAAATTTCTTGGAAATCATTGGAAATTTTTTCTAATGATTTCCGATGAGATTCTTCGGACGTTCGGAATTTTTTCCAACAATTTCCGATGAAATTCCTTAAAATTTATCAGATTCTTCCCGAGTTCCAATGAAATTTTTTTAAATTATCAAAAATTTTTCCCGAGTATTTCCCAGAAATATTTCAAAAATTATCGAAAAATTTTCTTGAAGAATTTTGATGAAATTTCTTGGAAACCATTGGAAATTTTTTCTGAAGATTTCCGATGAGATTCTTCGCACGTTATCGGAATTTTTTCCAACAATTTCCGATGAAACTCCTTAAAAATAATTCAATATTTTCCCCGACGTTTCCAAAAATATTCTTTGGAAATTCTTGGAATTTTTTCCCTACAAAATTCCGGTGAAATTCCTTAAAAATCAGTGGAGGTTTTTCCGTGGGACATTGAAAACCCCCTTTTCGATAGTCTGTTTGCTAGGTCATTATACTTCAATTTTGGACGGATTTTGGTCATCTCTAGGCCCCTCACCCCCAAATTTGATGAATTTGAATTTTTTTCATGGATTCATACTCTGGAGAAATTTCTTTATTCAACGATGTGCGTGAAGCCACTTTAATAATCTGCATTCAGAAAGTCAAACATTTCGGAATATGGAACCAATTTTAGGTTGAAAGTTTGGATTTTAAAGCCCTAAACTGGTTTAAATCGTGTATTTGGAATCCGTGACCTCGAAAACCCCTCTTTCAATCGTTTGTTTCCTAGTTTATGACACTTTTATTTTTGATGGATTTTGGTCATCTTTAGGCCCCTTGCCCCCCAAAATTGATGAATTTTGATTTTTTTTCACTGATTCGTATTTTGCAGGATATGTCCTTTCCAGCGATGTGCATAAAAGGCATACTTTTCTATTTAAGATTCCGAAGTTGGTGGTACGTTACAACCCCCCATAAATTGGGGAGACAATTTTTTAAGCCCTAGAGAAACTAGAAGGAAGATGGCAATCTGTCCGGCATGGATCTGCTGACCGGTTCTGAACAAAATGGAGGTGGGGGAGGGTAACTTTCGTAGAACACGTATCAAAGCAAGAAAAAAAAAAAACTTGTTGGATTTTTCCAAGTAGCCTGACTGAAATGGTGAATTTTCCTAACTGCCGTTCCCATTTCCCGTTCTCGATCCCATCATGTTCTTGTTCTCGCCGTTTTTCTTCTCGTTCGTTCTTCCAACACTGGAGTGAAAATGGGAATAAATTATCCTGATACTTTGCACCTATTGGAAGCGGATAACATTTGTGTCCCTAGTCATGGTTGTTGTTATCGTTTTTGTTGATGTCTTGCTGTAGGGTTCTATAGGAAGACAGATAAGAACAGCCACCATTTTCTTTCGTGTTTGTTTCCTGAAACGTGACTAGATACACTGTGTTTACCTCCTAGTCGATTTCTTCTAAACGGACCGAACTGGAAAGAAAATGGCGGCTGTCCTTACTTGTAAAAAATATATAGAGTTTTATCCGTTGCGCTTATTAATTAGGATTTATAGTTTCATTTATTCCACCAATTTATCGAACAATTGAGGACCTGACTTTCAAAGTGCACTTAGTCCTAAAAAACGAAATGTTGGGAAATTGAAAAAAACATTCTGACTCATGGACGATAAGTAGTAACACTGATTCAATTGCATAGATGTGAAGAGGAGAGGTCAGTGCTAATACCACCCAAGTATGAAAGTTGGCGTGCGAACAGTCTTCGAGTTACGGGAGTGCAAAGTGGAGATGTCATGGACTTAGCTCGTTTTGGCAGACCATGTCATATATACTTGTGAAAGGTCAAAATTTGTACATCTTGACCTAGAAACTGTCGGAAATCGAAAGTTACAGCTTAGAGACGACCATTGCGGTGAATGAGGCACACGTGAACAATGTCTCCCCCCTCACTCCCTTCAGATATCCTTGTACCTCCCACCCCCACTCGAACAGGAAAAAGCAATGAAAAAAACAAGTAAGTCAGTATTATGAAAAAGAGCGAAAGAAAGGTTTAGCTGGCTCTAAGTCGTGATAAAATTGTGAAACCAACTCTGAAAGGTGCCTTTTGACTTCCTCCATCAGATTGCGCTAAAAACTCGATTTTCGAGTTTTTGGACTAACCGCGTTTTGGAAGTCAGATCCTCAATTTACGCATTATAGTCGTTAATCCGGCCGATCATCGCGAAAAATAAATGTTCACTATCCGAATTGCGCTAAGGTCATCATCAGTTTCAAAACTAATCAGCTGCTGGATCCTCCAGTGAAGTGGTTCTTTCGGATATCATACAAAATGTCAAGTATGAGTTATACCACCAGTGCAGCCAACATTCACCCTCCTAAAGTGCCGTTTATTCTGCAGAAATAGTATAACTGTGTTTCTCTGGACTTAATTGATTTTGACTTGAGGCAGTTTGAAATAACACTCTTCGTACAGAGTGTACGACACGGATATGGAAAGACTGGATTTGTAAATATATAAGAAGTAACGAAGAGGATGCTTTTTGGATTGCAGGTTGTGTACGGCGACGGCATCGTCAAAATCAACTATTCCGCTGCCACTGGACTGCCGCTGATGATCGATCTGAATGACCGTGACTTCGAGTACCGGTGGGAGTTTCAATACAGCAACGGGCTGCTAATCGAGGAACGAGTCGATTTCGCGCCGAAGACGGGCTTGAGCAATGCGAAGTTCATATTCGACTATGACAATAACTTCAGACTGACGTCGGTAAACGGCCGTATCGGAGGACAGAGTATGCCGGATTATAAATGCGATTACAGCGCGGAGACGGGCAAGAAAAGCAGCTTTGGACAGTTCAAGGTATGAAAGAACTACGATTCTAAACTTCCGCGAGCTCATTGATGACAAATAGGGTAGCTAAAACAAGGGAGTGCAAGGGTGTCAGGGCACTCTCTGAATTTACCAACGATAACGTTTTGATTTAAATAACGGCCAAGTTACTGTCAGTGTCAGACCATCTTCAGGATCCCAACAGATAGGTAATGGTCAGGAGAATGCCAGACAACCGTCGAAATTTGTTTTGGCGTGTTCTGGCAATTTTATGTTACTTTTCTGCTCTGATTAGCTGAAGCTGTAGACAAAATGACATATATGTCGACTGACAGAAGTCTCATCTCTTGTTAACTGTCAGAACTGCGACAGGGTTTGTAGATCAAGATGTTGATCCCTGGTTTAACAATACTTCCATCGTTGGTTCAAATTTTGTTTCTCAAAAGGTATGAGAAAGTAATATGTGTACTATTGTACTATTGTATCTAGTTTACAAAAATAAAAGTAAAAAGTATCTACACTGCATGCAGATACATAGGTACATGGATATGTCTTATGGCTACGAAACACCTTCCACGCATATTTAGTTGACGCACCATAGGAACGAGTAAATATCTAAATATTCCGGAAGGAACGAATTCGCGCATACAGCTGAGAACGATAGCAAATTGAGATGTGGAACGGAATGTAGGAGCGCTAATGTGCACTTCCTAATGAAAGGTTGAGTCAAAGTCATATGTCATATAGATACCCAAGTTAGACGACTCTCCATTTAACCAATGTTAAACATCATATGTTATGATAATTTATCCCGATAGGAGCGCTGGCAATTTTCTACTGTCGTGAAATCAATGCAATCATTGGGAGCCCTAACAAGGTTTTGCGATATCTCGATAACGGTCGAGTTTTATGAAAAAGTGAAAAGAACCAAATTTATTTTACCTGTCATTTTCTATCAGGTAAGATCAGTTTTAAAATTTTACCCACAAAAATTTCGAACTTACTCGCATTTGATGGGAAATTCCAAGGTGAACAAATTTAGCTCTTTCCAATTTTTCATCATTTGAGCTAATCCGCAAAAACGTAAAAACGTCCATACAAGCGCAATGCAAACAAGGAGTTCAGCGATAGCAGCGCGCTGGCATGACGGCAAAACGCGGAAACGCGCCAGTCGTCTAACTTGGTGTATTTATATGATTTTGGGTTGAGTGATCACAAACGGAATTAACGCTGCCATAAATGGGAAATACGGGTTTTTCAAAAAAATCATTATAAAATTAAGAAATGACGGACATGCTTCAAATTTGAACTGTATAGGGAGCCACATATTCGAACTTGCGATTTAAAATTTAATATGCCAGGTAGCAAAATTCATGGAAGTGAGAGCAAAGAAATGCAAAGAGAGTGCGGTGAAGTATAAAATGAGAGGTACGTTATCAGTTGCCGGCCCGACCCGCGCATACCCGCGCGACCTACATATTTTTCCTCCATTGTTCACTGCGTGAGGGTTCACAAAACATCCGCTAGATGTCAGTTACTTTGATTCCGAGTCCCAATATCAAAGTCATATAGATACACCAAGTTAGACGACTAGCGCGTTTCCGCGTTCTGCCGTCATGCCAGCGCGCTGCTATCGCTGAACTACTTTGTTTGCATTGCGCTTATATGGACATTTTTACGTTTTTGCGGATTAGCTCATAAAATATCAATTTTGATGAAAAATTGGAAAGAGCTAAATTTGTTCACCTTGGAATTTCCCATCGAATGCGAGTAAATTCGAAATTTTTATGGGTAAAATTTTGAAACTGATCTTACCTGATAGAAAATAACAGGTAGAATAAATTTTGTTCTTTTCACTTTTTCATAAAACTCGACCGTTATTGAGATAAACGCAAAACCTTGTTAGGGCTCCCAACGTTTACATTGATTTCACGGCAGTCAAACGTTGCCAGCGCTGCTATCGGGATAAATTATCGTAACATACGAAGTTTAACATTGGTTAAATGGAGAGTCGAACGACTTGCCCAATATCATGAACAGGGTCCGGATTTTTATTCCCTAAAAAAACTGAAATATGCGTATATAATATGCGTTTATCAAATGTAAAATATGCCAAGAAATTCCCTAAAAATGCTAAATATTCTAAAATATTTCCTCTCAAATTATGGCAGGCTGAAAGAAAAGTGAACAGAAAACTCCTTGCTCCGGGTTCAGCAGTGTTGTATAAAACCTAAAGTCGCAGGATAAAGGCCTTGGAGTGTACGTACCACTAAGGTCCTTTTCTTGTGACACGTCACAAATTCATGAACACTAAAAGTAATTGAAAGTTGAATAACATTTTTTCAAAATCATTATTATTCTTTTTTCAATAATCTGGTAAAGTGATAAAATATTCCAGTAAAATGGGGAAAAGTAAGCAAATATTCCAAAATATTCCTTAAAATCACGCATTATATGCCAAAATATGCTTTTTGGTTGAAATATTCCCAAATATGCTCTAATAAATACAGGGTTATTCAGTTTTCAATGCAACATAGGAAAACTCAGCATGTTCTTGCTTGGTAATATGAATAAGACGGCACACGATGGCTGTCTATTCAGATTTGAACGCAGCATAACTGTGCTCTGTGGCGCCGTGACGGACAAAAGAAAATGCAACGACTCGGGGAAAACTTCGATGGTTTCTGAAGAATTTTATCGAAACTCATCAGAAAAAATGTTCGATACTCTCCGGAGAATTTCTTCGGAAATTTCGGGGAAAATCTCGGATGATTTTTAAGGAATTTTATCGGAATAGTTGGAAAAAAATTCCAATAATTTCCAAAGCATTTCTTCGGAAACGTCGGAGAAAATCTCCAATAAATTTTACGAAATTTCATCGGAACTTGGGGAAAAATCTCCGATTATTTTTAAATAGTTTTATCGGAACTCGGGAAAAATCTCCGATAAATTGTAAAGAATTCTATCGAAAATTGTTGGAAAAAAATTCAAACAACTTCCAAAGAATTTTTTTGGAAACGGGAAAATTTTCGGATGATTATTAAGGGATTTCATCGGAAATCATTGGAAAAAATTCCGATAATGTCCGAAGAATCTCATCGGAAATCTTTTAAAAAATTTCCAATGATATCCAAAAAAGTTTCACCAAAATTCATTAAGAAAATTTTTCGATAATTTTTGAAGTATTTCTGAGAAATACTCAAGAAAAATCTCCGATAATTTTAAGGAATTTCTTCGGAATTCGGGAAAAATCTCCGATAACTTTTAAGGAATTTCAAAGGAAATTGTTGGAAAAAATTCCGATAATGTCCGAAGAATCTCATTGGAAACTTTTAGAGAAAATTTCATAAAATTTCCAAAAAGTTTCATCAAAATTCTTCGAGGAAGTTTTTCCGTTAATTTTTGAAGCACGTCATAGGAAACATTCGGGAGAATACTCCCATGGTTTAATAATTTTTAAAAATTATCAGAAAATATTCTCGAAGAGTTTGATGAAATTTTTTTGGAAATTATTGGAAATTTTTTCTAAAGATTTCCGATGAGATTCTTCGGAAATTATCGGAATTAGTTTCCAACAATTTCCGATAAAATTCCTGAAAATTTATCGGAGATTTCTTCCGACGTTTCCGAAGAAATTCTTTGGAAATGATTGGAATTTTTTTTTCAGCAATTAAAATTTATCGGAAATTCTTCCCAAGCTCCAATGAAATTCTTTAAAAATTATCAGAGATTTTTCCCGAGCATTTCCCAGAAATACTTCAAAAATTATCGAAAAATTTTCTTGAAGAATTTTGATGAAATTTCTTGGAAATCATTGGAAATTTTTTCTAAAGATTTCCAATGAGATTCTTCGGACATTATCGGAATTTTTTCTAATAATTTCTGATGAGATTCCTTAAAAATCATCCAGTATTTTCCCCGATGTTTCCAGAAAAATTCTTTGGAAATTCTTGGAATTTTTTCCCAACAAAATTCCGGTGAAATTCCTTAAAAATCAGCGGAGATATTTCCCGAGTTCCGATAAAATTCCCTAAAAATCATTGCAGACTTTTCCAATAATTTCTGATGAAATTCCTTAAAATTTATCGGAGATCTTTCTCGAGTTCCGATGAAATTTCTGAAAATTTATCGGAAATTTTTCCCGAGTTCCAATAAAATTCTTTAAAAACTATAGGAGACTTTTCCAACCATTTCCAAGGGAATTCCTTAAAATTTATCGGAGGTTTTTCCCAAGGTCGGCTGAAATTCCATACAATTTATCAGAGATTTTCCCCGACGTTTCCGAAGAAATACTTTGGAAAATATTGGAATTTTTTCCAACAATTCCAATGACAATCCTTAAAAAATCAACGGAGATTTTTCCCAAAGGTTCCGAAGAAATTCTTCGGATTCTTCAAAAATCATCGAAGATTTTTCACGAAGCGTTGTATTTTCTGTTGTCCGTCACGGCGCCACAGAGCACAGTAATTTTGCGTTGAAATCTGAATAGACAGCCATCATGTGCCGTCTTATTCATATTACCACGCAACATGCCGGATTTTCCTATGTTGCGTCGAAAACTGAATAACCCTGTATAGCTCATTTTACTCCAAATTTAATGACAGGTAAAATTAATTTGGTTCTTTTCACTTTTTCATAAAACTCGACCGTTATCGAGATATCGCAAAACCTTGTTCGGGCTCCCAATGTTTACATTGATTTCACGGCAGTAGAACGTTGCCAGCGCTCCTATCGGGATAAATTATTGTAACATACGATGTTTAACATTGGTTAAATGGAGAGTCGTCTAACTTGTATCTATATGACTTTGATCATGAAGCAACAATTCGGGCCGTCCATCCGTCAAAAAGCGCTATAATCAGGCACTAGTGATAAGGACGAAAACATCCCCCCATTAATGTACATACTCATTAAAATTGAAATATCTCAAAAAGTAAAACGTTTTTAAAGTATGTAAAGAGAAAAGAATTTTTCGAACAAAGAATTTTCTTTTGATTAGGACTATTTTTATACCTAGATTCCAAAATTTTGCTGCATGTGTCAAAAACTTCATGTTTTGGTCGCTCATAAGAGTAGTCGATACTAGCGCTGGACGGCCCAAATTGCGGTGATGTCGTCGTAGTAATATTCTCGATGTTGTTGAAACATGACGCACAATTTTAGTTGACGGTTGGCGATAAGGCATATCCATGTCAAAACTGTCTAGTTTTGTTGTTGATAGTCGCAGGCTCTTAACACCCAATCACAGTACAAAGTTGTTACTCCTCTAATCATGAATCGAATAATTCTGTGAATTGTGCAATTGCAGATCTTGTGGGCCCATGAGAATTCGACTTCATACACAGATGGCACCGCTACGTTTACCATTCACTACAACAATTATTTCCAACTGTCGACCATTTTATTAGTGATACATAGTATGGAGGTGTTTAGGATGGAATTCAGCTATGATATGGACAGGTAGGTTTCAATTGTACTTGTGACTGTGAACATATTTAATTTCCTTTTACTGTTGGCCCAGTTGTTTACAAGGAGAGTAAAAACCAAATGAAACGAATTGAAGAAAGTCATCACTTCTATATACGTAGTAGGTACCTAGATGCAGTGCGCGGATTCTATATGTAACTAAGGTACTGTACCCTAAATACGCCCGACTCCTAATGACGCCAACAGCGGATATTTTGTGGATTAATAGACGCACCAGGCTGAAACTTCACTCAGGTACTCCTTGAGTGAAAATAACCTGGCTGACATAATTTTATCAAGATCGTCAAAGTGAAAATGTTAAAAAAAGTGCGTTGAAATTTTTCATCACAAAAATGACTGCACACTTTCTTAGTTTTTTCATTGCTCTGCATTGAATCATTGAAAATCGATTTGCCGAGACATAAATTCAACAATCAACGAAATTTTTGAACCAAACTGACGTATTATCATCCTAGATTCCAAAAAGTGTGTTACAATTCATTTCAACAAGTAAATAAGCTCAAAAATTTTTTTTCAAACATGGTTGGCGTAATTAGGAACCTGTGCCCCCCCCCCCCAAAAAAAAAGAAGTTCAAAACGTCATCCTGTGTGCTTAGGATATAGCTTAATCCTTCCTTTATCACCCCGACTGATCATAATGACCAAAACTTGAATATCTTCTGAAATATTTTCAATTTAGTTAAGCATGGCGTTAATAAGGCACGGTACCTTATATCAAGTATGGATTTGTTTTTCCTTGATTTTGTCATTCAATTATATAAGCATCATAACACAAGGTAACTTCGCAGTTATGGGGTGACTTGGCTCATACACATGTTTTCATTACTTACAGGAGCGCGAGGGAAAAACTATAGGACGTGTGACACCTTGTAATAATGGAGGATTTTGTAGCTATCCGTGTAAAACCAAGTCGGTGTAATTCCACAATTTCCAAGCAGCGCTGCCTCGTCCTTTGCGCAGAGCTTCAAAAAGCGTGTAAAAGTTACATTGCAGAATTCTTTTCAAATAGTGAGCGAAAATCGAAGGAGACTGTATGTGTTTGACGTCATTGCACGCAGAATTTGATAGCGGTTATGATAAAAGTCAACTATTGTGTATTAATCAGCATAGTGACTGAGCGATTGGTGAAAAACTGAAAAATCGAGAGGGGGTAAATTTGTGCAGAATTGTTTATTTGTTCTTAAAGACAGATGTTCAGTTTCGATATTCTGTCTTATTGCCAATAAATGAAAGAGTACCTACAAACTGGATGATGGATGTTTGTGCATTTCAGAGGTGCTGAGGACATATTAGTGTCTCAGCCTTTCAAAGGAAAGGTCTTATTTATTTTTTTCGTATAATTTTTGGCATTAATTTGCATAAATCAGACTATTTGGGGTTATTTGGCCCTTTTGATAACAGCACTGCATTTACAACTTTGTTTTCCGTTCATTCATGAACATGTGCAATGTCACCCCATCGTGGTACCATTTGGCGCACTTATTTTATAATTCTACGGAAAAAATTGTAGGATATGGTTACAAAAAATTTCCCGGTTCTCTGACCCAGTTCCTACAGACTGTAGAGTACATCAAACTTGAAAGTTCGGGGGAAAATGAGAAAAGTCACCCCGTGTTACGGTATCCTTGACTGAATCAAACAACTAAACACCAAATTTATCGTGTTATAAGGTGGGAAAAAACCTTCCAGTTCCATTAGCCAACCGAGTAGGAAACATTCGGTTATATTGACAGCAGGAGAACTGAAATATCGCTACCCACAATATTTTGCATGATAATTATTATCTGTTCTGTTACAGTCGAATCATCAGCACTCAATCCTTCACCCAGAACGTTGGAGTCAATTCACTAACCACCAGTAAAAACTACACGTGGGACATCGATGGGCAACTGCTTTCGGTAGATGCTCAAGAGTCGTGGCAATTCAAGTATGATCAAGATGGTAACATGCTGTCACTGACTTACAGGTAAATACAAACCATTCACCGACAGATAACCAGTGGTGTCAGATGGTTTTGTGTGTGTGTGTGCTCGCCGGGGGGGGGGGGGGTACAAAAATGAAAAATTCAAGTCGACAAGCAAAAACAAAATAATAATCAAAACGTATATTATTGTCTCTTAAAAGGGGAAGTAACAAATAAAAATCTTGTAAATTTTGTAAACCTTGACTGAAATTATTCAAGGCATCTTTTCACTTGCTTCCTAAATCATTTTTCAGTTTTTGGGTTTTTTTTTTTTGCTTTTTTTGGTTCCTTTTTAACTTGATTTGATGGACGGAGGGAATTTCCTCGATTCGATGCCAGTGCAGCTCACGTCAACTTTTCCCACGTATATTTCGTTTCGAAGGCATGGAAATCAGCGCAAAATTATTTCTGTATTACAGAGGGAAGGAAATCAAAATGGTTAACAGTGTCCTGAACAGGGTCGAGAAATTCGGCGAAGGAGTGTACAAGTATAACAATCGTGGGTTCGTAATCCAGAACGCCAGGGAAGAGAAGTTCCAGTATAGTACTCGAGGATTTCTGGTGAGTAATCAGTTGTTGGCAAAGTACAAACGATCTAATGCCTTTATAATCATAATTGCATGAGTAGCCGATAGTTGAAAAGTAGCTTACCTTATAATACTATAGATACGAGCTATCATGCTCAACTTCCTGTAATCATGATTACAAAAATGGGGTAAGTTAGAACGAATTTGGGTACAATTATTCATGATTAGGTATGTAATCATGATTAGTTCATAGTTAGGTATCAAATTTAAAAAAATAATAATAGGTAACAATAATGACTTGTGGAAAAAATAGAAAAATCTTTATAAGAGGTCATCAAATGATGGTTGAACTTAGCAGGATAAGTAGGAAGTTCTCATTTTCACCGGGGAGCAGGGTGAAGGAGAAAAAAAAAAGTCTCAGCAAAGATATTCCCACATATCCCTCTTTATTTACGCCACAAACTGAACTGGTGGGAAATTTCTGGTTAATACTTACAACCTTGAAACACTGTTCACAATTGCGACTGAAAAACCCATATGGAAAAATATGAACTTATAAACTTACATGGGGGAAACATGAGCTAAAAATAAGAATAGTGAACGGGTGGAAGAATTTCTGGATAAATAAAGGCATTCTGGAAATAAAAATTTCTACGGCTGCTAAAATAAAAATATTGGAACAATGTGTAGTGCCCTCACTCACTTACGGAGCTCAAACCTGGACCTTATGACAGCTACACTTAAGGAAAAAATCAGAACAACACATACTAGGATGCTTTGAAGCATCATAAATGTGAAGATCAGGTTGGCCAGTGACAGGGCCAGGGAAACAAAACCTCATTCTGTAGTATTCGAGGATACCAATTCCAAAAAGTGCTTATAGTCCATTTAATCGAAAATGCGACTTTAACGACATCTGTTGGTCAAATGTGAAAATGTGACCATATCAGAATAATGAAAAGTACCTAATCTATCACTGTATGCATGTTCAAAGATCTCGCGTGTTCGGGATCCGTTTCTAAGAACATGCTTTGTCTCGGTTTGATTTCATGTGCGAGAAACGACCATTTTGGACTAAACACGTTTTGGAATTGGTATCTTAATTTGTAAATTATAGATTAGCATCATTCTGGTTATGTATGAACAACTGCATGAATCGAAAGTAAAGTGACTTTTTCGTGATTCCCTGTAGGTACGCGCCATCAAACGAGGTAGATTCGACGTACGCTACTATTATGATCACATGGGCAGAATGTTAACGCGAAAAGACAATTACGGAAATGTGACCCAGTATTTCTACACTCATCCCGGAAATCCGTCATTGGTGAGGATCGATTTAGAAAACATTCTTATAGTTGTAGCCGACTGAAGAAGCCCTTTTGTGTAGGGTACCTTTTCTCCAGCAAGAACCTGAGTTCTCTACATTATTTTATATGTGTTATAGATCACGCACATCTACAACCCGCGTGATGGAAGACTGATGACCCTGATGTACGACGATCGCGGCCATCTCATATTCGCTCAAATATTCCGCCATAAGTACTACGTAGCCACCGACCAGTGCGGAACGCCCATGATGATCTTCAACCAGTACGGCGAAGTGGTTCGAGAAATCGTTAGATCTCCATTCGGACACATAGTTTACGACTCTAATCCGTATTTGTATCTACCCATCGACTTCTGCGGCGGGCTGCTGGATCAGGTAAGATTGAACGCATTCCAGAACCGAAAAATGAAAAGACGTATTCGTATTTTAGCGGATAACCTTCGACTTATTCCTTGCGACATTCGTGCTCAGGTGACGTCACTGATTCACATGCCCAATGGAAAGGTGTACGATCCGCTCGTGGGACAGTGGATGACTCCGGTATGGGAAGGCTTGTTGAATCGGGTATACCATCCTAAGCAACTGCATTTGTACAGGTTCAATGGTAACGACCCAGTCAACGTGAAAGAGGGTGACTTCTTCGTCAAAGGTAATTAGTATTTTGTTTGGTTGACTGAGCAGTGGATACGGCTTGTATCTGCCCTGGCTCTATACATCTATGTGTTGCTAGAATCGACGAGGCATTACAGGACCTTTGTCCGGATTGCAACCTACTGTTCGTTTGAGTAACAGAAGCTCTTCTGTTGTTTCAGACGAGAACGCCTGGTTCTCCCGACTCGGTTACGATCTACAGAGCCTCGCTCCCCAATTATACCTGCCCACCAGTATGTCTTCGACGGTGATGACCGAAGACAATAACGATCTCGGAATATCGCCGCTCGTCCTCATGTCAAGTTACTTCAACCACTTTACGGAGAAGTTGAAGACGAAGCACCTGACTCTGTTGTCGTCAGTCAAGTCGATGATCGAACCGCGCGTCCACTCGTTCGTGACCACGACCGAGCCGTACGATCCGATCAAGACGACCCTGTACGAGAAGCTGTACCAGGTGCCCAAAAAGCAAAAAGAGAACATCTACCCGGCTGCGAATTCGGAGCCATTGTTCGGCTACGGTATCGTGCTATCCAAACTGGCTGACGAGAGGGTGATCGTGAACGCGATTCCGGCGTCGAACCCGATTTATCGAGATGTGCTGATATCGGTGTTCAACGAATCGTTCTTGTTGCCGTTTAGTTTGGTGGTGCACGGACCGCACAGCCCCATACAGGATACGTTCTACTTCGTGAAAAAGGATACGGAACGAGCTGCTGAGGACAAGACCAGTCTGAAGAGGTTCGGCAGCGAGTTGAATGTGACGTTGCATGAGAAGGATGATGATCAGGGGCGGAAGGTAAGTTAATTTTTCCCCCGAAATTTTAAAGATTTTTTGTGGGATTATGTTAGACTTGGATACATCACGCAGTGCTGGAATAGGGTGTCAACAAATGAAGGAAGGAAGGACCGGAGACAGGGGCGGAGTAGCCCGCCGGGCAGCCGGTTAAATTCTCGGTGGCTTGGTGCAAATATACAAGGGGTGGTAGGAAAGTGATAAGTTTAGGTATTTTTTATGTCGCGTATGCGGCAACACTGGCCGCCGTTGAAATCACGAGGGAATAGTCTCTGCGTTCGGACGAGTTAGTCGTGCAAAGAGGACGTTTGTATGTTACCTTGTGTTCGAGAATTGTGAACGAAAACATGGAATTACCATTTGCTGTGTCGTCCAAATTCGACGTGCGGTCAGTTATTCGATACTTCACCGCATTGTAGGTGGTACTGGGGCCGACATCTACCAGAAAGTGACGGAAATTTATGGTGAGTGCATCAGTTTTCAAAAGGTGTGTAGGTGGCGCATCTCCAACGCGAATTATCTGGTCAAACATTACTGAACAATGAGCAGATGCACAGCTGTCTTCCCTGCTCGCTGTGCAGATGCACAGCTGTTTCCACCTGCTCAAAGAACGAGAAAGGAATCAGTGATACCAAAAAAAAGTTTCGAAAATGTATAGTAATCTCTAATCTTACTGGGGTAATTAAAAAGTAAAAAAAAAGTTTCCCCCCAATTTTCTCAGGAGAGGGGGATGACTGCGCCAGGGGGGCGTTGCCCCTGCCCACTGACTATAAGCCTGGATTCTAGTAGCCGACCCTTAAGAAAACTTGCCCTAGACATGAGGGTTAGCTGGGACGATCAAAGCTTTGCCTCACAGGTGGCTACAAGCACCATTAAGCAGTCGACCAACTGACTAGGGCTGGGAGTGCTGCCAGACTCAAGAGCCTGTTTTCCCTGCCACAACCTTAGAACCAGGTAACCTGTCCCTATGTCCGTCCACTCTAAGCAGGCCTTTCCTTAGCCGCGCCAAGTATTTGCCCTGCCTGAATGCGTCATACACTCTTCTGCTGGTCGACCTGACTTCCCACTGGGGCTTCCATCGGGTTACTCGACAAAACAGGGGGCACCACGAGTAGACACGTGCGAGGTAGGAGTAGAGTGGCTGAGTGACCGTATTGGAGGTCATAAGTTCCGCGTCACGCCCCATGGAGGTACCAAGTCGACGACAGGCAAAGTTCCAGGAACTACGTTTCTGTTGCTTGGTGCGAATCCAGCGTAACTCGATGACTAATCCCTTTTTCCGTTTGCTCTTTTCCAGATAATCGACATCCGGATACATCGCACGGACACGGTGCTGAACGTGCGCTACGGGACGACGGTGGAACGCGAGAAACAAAGACTCCTACACCACGCGAAGGTGAACGCAATGCGACGAGCTTGGCACTACGAACGCGAACTGATCAAAAACGGTCTTCCGACCACGAACGAGTGGTCTCCGCAGGAAGCGGAAGAACTGCAGAGGCTCGGATACGTGTCCGGCTACGATGGCGAATACGCCATCGACGTTCAGCAATACCCAGAACTGTCCGACGATCCATCCAATATTCGTTTCGTGAAGTCCGTCTTCACGAAACACTGAAAAAAAAAAACACCGCGATTTCTCTTAATTTTTTTACATTGTGTTTGTTTAACGTTCCCGTTTCAATGTTACTTCGATTTGCGATTTTTTTACCTTTTTTTTTTTTTTTTAATTTTGTTGTATTCGTAACCGACGTGTATTTCTTCCTTTTGTACGTTATTATGTCGATTGTAGACGCGGTATCTTTCCTAGATTCCTTCCCGGATCACTGGTAACTCTACGATCTCGTGTAAATGTAGATTTTTCGGGAAAATTGCGGTATTCGGGATATCCATACTCTCGTTTGATTGTGGATGAAAACTAGCAAAGAAAAACTGCCCGTAGTCTGTTTAAAATGCAAGTACCACAGGTACCTTTTCATTTTCGCTGCTTTAATCTGGGGTAACAGTGAACAGTGAGGCGACAATGCACAGCGTGACGTTTCTTGTGGTTTATGTGCTCATGACTCACGTTGCAATGAAATTATGAACTCACTCTTGTTTTCTTGGGGGGGGGGGGCAAAACATAAATAATGCGACAAATCGAATTACTGTAAAGTTGGTAACTTGGGACAGGGGTACAACCAGGGATTGATGTTATGTTTTTTATGTAAGCTGCGGCGGTAACACTGGCTGCGTACCAGCTAGCACTCTACACAGTGTAGTACGCAATCACTTTTTTCTCGCGTCAGTGCTCTAGCTGGTACCCAACCAGGGTTACCGCGGCTTACACAAAAAATGTAACATCAGTCCCAAGTTACCAAATTTACAATATGTAACAACTTTGTATGTTCTGTGAAGTTGAAAATCATCCGGGAAGCTACATGTAAGGGGAGAAAAATGTTCGAAGTTTGTTTACTTCCAATAGGGTAATATTTCTGTTTGTGCTAAAATTCGACGCTTTGCAATTTACCAGCCAAAGTGCAGAATTTCTTTCTGATTAAATTGGTTTTTAATTCCAAAAATCGTGAAAATAGATCAATAGTTAGTTCAGTTTTAATGCAACATAACGCGTTTGTAAAATGTATGGGCCGCTTTAAGAATACCAGTAATCGGGGGTAACAATAGTTTAAAAAAAAATTGCCGTGTTTTAAACGATTTTCTCTTTTTTCTACAGTAGGTACCTATTGCGATAGCTACATATGTTCTCTATAACTGTAACAGTCATACCAGGCGCGAATCGGAACTCATTTCAATTTATTTCAATTATTGTGCATATGAATCTACCGTAGTAAAAAAGTATAAAAGAGAAACAGTGAGTCAGCAATACGCGGAGTATGATTCAGTTAAGCCCGACGAAACTGTTTCGAGGAGCTATATGAATCATTGGGCACATTACATTTACAGTCTAAAGCAATTGTCTTTCAAGATACTGCTTAGAAAGAGAAAGAACAATGTTCATTTTCGCCCTATTTTACCGAATATCTAAGACAATTTTTTTTAAATTCTATAAAAGTCAATTTTCATTTTATTATTATGTATTTTTTTAAAACTTGTATCCACTTGTTATATTGATCTTTTACTACAGAGGTAAAAACGAGTTCAAATACACCTAAAAACTGCTACAGTAAAAAAACATTAATAGCTGTTCATTGTCGCCCCATATTACATTGTTGCATGTCCGCATTCCCTTTATCTTGACTCGAACATAAACGAAGATTAGTGCTCCCAAATTTCGTTTCAAAATCAGTGGTCGACTTGACGGTTTGCGGGCTTGAGGTGCTTCTAATGCCTTTTGAAGCTTCCTGGAAGAAGCCGTTTCTGTTTCACACCCGCTCTTAACACATGATTCGATAAAATGCTGGAATTCTGGGAGCTGAGGCACTTTCAAAAATCGGCGACTCTAAATAACATCCACTTTCAACTTTTCCGGTATTTTTTTGTTTTTTTTTCTTGGTATCCAGTGATACCGCAATTTTCATTCGTTCCTTCTTTTTTTGTTTGTAGCGCTGAACGAGACGTTGAACAATCAATTTCCTCACGGGTTACCAGACTCTCGCATGCGTCCTCGAATACCAAAAATTTTTTTCGTGAATATTGAACTAATGTGTATTTCGTTATTTTTATTAATTTTTTATAGTCACGTTATACTTTTTTTTTTTTTTAACTCCTCGTTTTAAGAGTAGGACTTAATGTATCTGTGTGCGTATGTGTGTGTATATGTTTTTGTATGCGCTTAAAATCGATAAGTAATACGCTGGAAAACCGTTAATCTAGTCGTGCTTGGTGAACAAAACGTTAAATCATAAAGATCTTCGAATTTGTTTCCCTTTTTTTTTCTTTTTTTTTTTAATTTTTTCTGTTAATGTCTGTTTGGAATTATATTTTAAGGAATAAATACATAACTAAGGATTTTTAATTATTTTGTACATTTTATGAAGACGGATATTTTGTCCTATTAGGGATACTGGTTATGATGAAATCAGTTACTGCCGTGGTGTACTTAATGGAATTTATTCGCGTTTTTCAATTTTTTTTTCCATCACGTGAGAACTGATGGGCATACCAGTAGTAAGTTATGCCACATAAACACCATACAAATTCGGCATTGGTTCTCTTTCATTATTTTTTGTAACATTATTTACTAGCGTTGAAGAAAAATTCATCATTTTCGAAATTTCCATTTTCCTGGGGTGACCCGATGCCCTTCTTGCGGATATGCCGATTTAAATACAGACACAGGTATACTAATCGGCCATTTTTGTGCCAACATCATCCCAAAAATTCCCGAGTTTAGCGAGAAAATAGCGGAATAGCTAACCCGAGCTGATTTACAAATTTACTCCATAAATGAGGAGTTATCTGTCAAAAGGGCCCTTAACTAAGGTGCCCTTCTTGCGGATATGCCGATTTAAATACAGACACAGGTATACTGATCCGCCATTTTTGCGCCAACATCATCACGAAAATTCCCGAGTTTAGCGAGAAAATGGCGGAATAGCAATCCGAGCTGATTTACGAATTGCCGATTTAAATACAGACACAGGTATGCTAATCCGCCATTTTTGCGCCAACATCATCACGAAAATTCCGAGTTAGCGAGAATGGACCATGATTTACAATGCGATAAATAGACAGGATACAACCGCCATTTTTGGCCAAATCATACAAAAATTCCAGTTTAGCGAAAATGCGAATAGCAAACGAGCGATACGAATTGCCGATTTAATCAGACCAGTATTATCCGCATTTTGCGCCAAATATCACGAAAATCACGATTAGCGAAATGCGAATACAACCAGTATACGAATTGCCATTAATACAGACACATTTGAATCCGCATTTTGCAACATCATCACGAATTCAGTTTACGAGAAATGCGAATAGCAACCCGACATTACAATTCGATTTAACAGACAAAGGAATACCCCATCTTGCCCAAATTCCGAAAATTCAGAGTTACGAAAAATGCGAATGCAAACCCACGATTTACAATTGCCGATTTAATACGAATTAGCAATCCGCATTTTTGCGCCACATCATCACAAAATTCCGATTTAGCGGAAATGCGATACAACCCGAGTATTTACGAAATGCGGATTAAAACAACAGATTCAATGCCGATTTAATACACCACAGGTACATCATCCGCCAATTTCACGAGTTTAGAAAATCGATAGCAAACAGCGATTTACAATCGCGATTATATACAACATTATTAACGACACATTTTTGCGACAACATTTACGAAATTCCGATTACGAAAAGGAAAGAAAATCCGCATTGCACTTTACGAATTGCCGATTTAATACAGACCAGGAGCTATACCGCCATTCTCCAACATCACACAAAAATTCACGAGTTTAGCGAGAAAATGGCGGAATAGCAAACCCGAGCTGATTTACGAATTGCCGTTTTAAATACAGACACAGGTATAGTAATCCGCCATTCTTGTGCCAACATCATCACAACAATTCCCGAATTTAGCGAGAAAATGGCGGAATAGCAAACCCGAGCTGATTTACGAAATTACCCCATACATGAGGCGTTCTCTGTCAAAAGGGCCCCTAACTAACAGGTGCCCTTCTTGCGGATATGCCGATTTAAATACAGACACAGGTATACTAATCCGCCATTTTTGTGCCAACATTATCACAAAAATTCCCGAGATTGATTTTCATTATTTTTTGTAACATTCATAACCGTAAAGAAAAAATCAAAAATTTTCCGGAAAATTGTAAACATCTCGAACGTTTAAAAATCAATGAAATCAATCGAGATATTCATTTATTTCAACTCAATTTTTCACGCTGCGAGTTCAAATTCGTCGCCCAAATTGGGTATCGATGCTCCGATGCAGGGACTCAAAAACTGGCCACAACATCAATGTAGCTCATTTTCGACGTTGAATTTGAATTTCACGCAAAAGTGAATAATGTCCAAAAGGATCTAGTTCCGTAGCATTTCGAAAAAATTTTTGTCCTATGAAAAGTCGAGATATATGTATAGCGCGGGGAAATTTTAAAATATTAAAATTTGAGTTAACCACTTATTAATACTCAATTTTGGCCTCTGAGTTCAAATTGCGTTCCGAAAATTTCAAATCTCTAAAAATCCCAGATTTGTAAAATGGAGAAATTTTCATGTATCAAAATATGAGTTGACTGCTCATTCCTACCCAATTTTGATCACTGAGTTCAAATTTGTTGTCCGAATTTGAAGGTGACGCCCCGTTGCCCAGACATGTTTAAAAACTTGTCGATAACTGGTCAGAAAATTTAAGTAGCTCAACTATTGAAGAGTTGCAGTGTGGCCAAGTGGTAACGTGCCCACTTCGCAGTCCTTGCGTTTCGGGTTCGAGTTCCACCAACGCTAGTGATATTTGAACAATACCCCCCCCCCAAACGACCATCAACATCCTAGCGAACCCAGTGACTACAGTATCAATCAAGGTGGAAATACTGCGCGTCCTGTGGATTCCGTCAGTGCACACGAACAAGACATTACAATTTACAGGGCGTGTTACCACCAGATCAGAAAGATTGGTGCTGGGCATGTGCACGTCGTTGACAGCTTACTCAGGGTTGTGAAACACGTGAATAAGCGAACTGTGGCTACACACTCCTTAGCACAGAGAAGGAAAACTCTACGCAATAAACCCGTAGAGAAAGTAACGGCAAGCTACTCCGACTAACCCAGCCGAGGAAAGTCACGCATCAGAAACCGCGATCGCCAACGTCCGGCATCGGATACGACACCTGAAGAACATTATTGAATTTTCCACCACTTGCGGATTCCGTAACGCTGCGAAAAAATTTTCTGTTACAGGAAGCCCTGGTGGGTAGCTTGGAGAAATTTTCAAAATCGAAAAATTGACTTCCCGATTTTGGCAGCTAATTTGGCGGCCACGCTCCGTTGCCCAAATGCGTATCGGTCAAAAATCAACGTAGCTCAATTTCGAGGTCGGATTTGAATTTGCGACGATAAATTGAATTATTTCCAACAGT
The DNA here is from genome assembly GCA_031841125.1 of Acanthococcus lagerstroemiae. NCBI lineage: Eukaryota > Metazoa > Arthropoda > Insecta > Hemiptera > Eriococcidae > Acanthococcus > Acanthococcus lagerstroemiae. The sequence continues at coordinate 29,647,109 of CM063112.1, read as the reverse complement.
TTTCGCGGTTTCATATAGCATTTCGGAAAATGTTTCACCTAAAACAGCCTTTCGGCACAGGGTGTGGTGCTGCTAGTTTTTCAGCAGGTGATATACGTATTCTTGTGAGGTTACCAACACCAGAGAATAATTGGCATAGTCGAATGTACACATTTATGTCGCAGCTCATATTTAAAACCGCTGACTCAGTACCTTTTCCTCGACGCGACTGTAACGGTAAATATTTAGGTTTCATATACATAACTTGAAGCCAGTAGTATGCACACGAAAAGGAAACTTCCAGTGGATCCACTATCGCGTTCAGATATTTGTATCGGTTATTTCGAACCAATTTTTCATAACTTTCTTCACATTCGACTGCAGGAGACAGATTCCAAGAATGTAAGTATAACTCTTGTTAATCCGCGGAGTACCGCAATCTGCCAAAATGCTACAGATGAGAGTAACTGAGTTCGTTCAAAATTTTTCGTTAAAATAGATTTTCGAGAGCCAAGAAAGACCAAAATACGAGACACAAAGGCGACCGGATATTTTCATCTGGCGTTGAAATTGGATTCGAACATCCGGGAATGAAAATTAAACTTTAGAAATATCTCCGCCAAGCCGTTCACATTTCCAGTCGGCCGGCATAGTAACTTACGGTTCGTTTTTTTTTTTAAACTAAGTACGTTTTTTCCTTATCACCCTCAGTACCTCAGTCTCCGCTTTTCTCGGTTTAACGGTTTATTAAGTAGCTGCTCGCCGAGCCCCACACGTAGCCGAGATAAAAAGACACCGAGGGAGTGCATCGTGTGAGAGTGGAAAAGTTTTCCGAGTTGTTACCTAGTCAACGGATGCTATGGTAACTTAACCGGGAATTTATGCTGCGAAAATCGCGCGAACATCGACCGAGAGCAGACACTAGACTCACCAGATGATGGATTTCCAAGGCCGGGATCGGGGATCCCCGGGAAAGGATAGAGCACAGCTCGCCGAAAATGGCAATTCGAAATATCCGGCCCTGGGGGAGCAAAATTTTTCGCTGTACGTTGTATTCCGTTAAATGACGAAGCATACTGGGAGTAATTCTCCAGGAACTGAGAATATTTTGTTACCGCGGAAAATTTAACTCTAACCGTCGATTTTCTTGGTGCATGGGAAGAGGGGGTTGTTTTGAGTTATACAACAATATCTGCAAAAACTCCACCAATCCATCAGACAAGACAGTTCTGGACAAGTGCTTCTTTGTTATAGTACAGAAAACAATGTTTTTATCGACTTTTTCCTTGCAAAACTCTCAGTGCAAATTTCTTTATGGAAGATCGCATATAGCGGCCTCCCAAAATTTTTGATTTCATAAAAATATTAGCTGGTTTGTTTTTACACCAACTAGAACACATTTAATTATTTAAATCAAGACATTTCGAGAAAAAAAAAGTTTTCTGAAGCACCCTTGTGTACGGTAGGTTGTGCATTAGGTGTCCCTTATTTTACAAGTTTTCGCCAATTGATTAGGGTCTCACTGAAATTTGTTCCAATGGACCTAGAAACTCACCATAAAAAATTTGAGCTCAATCTGTGGTCATTAACTCGTGCCGCTTTGATCTTGAAGTTATGTGTTATACTGAGATTTTACAAAAAACCGCGAATATCTCGGAACATGTCATCTTCAGGACTGAAATGTATACAACGTAAAATGTTTGCTGTTAAATTTCCTATAAAAAAGATTCAATACAATTTTCCTCTAAAATGCATATTTACCGAGATAATTGCAATAATGTGTGAAAGTTTCAAGGAACGTGGATTTTGTTGTTTTTTCTTTCATAACTGATCTTCGCTCGCTAAATCGTAAGTTATCTCAAAAATATTCACTTTAGGACTCAAGTGCAAATAACATAAAATGTTCCTCGGTAAATTTTGTGTAAAAAAGATTCAATACAACTTTTCTATAGAAAACATATTTATCGAAATAATCGCAAAAATGTGTGGATTTTCGAAAACCATCGTTTTTTAAAATTATATTACAGCTGAAATATCTATTAATGTCGGGCAATGCATACTACAATATAACTTCAGTCTCCTGTCTACTGGGGCAAGCGCTTCAGTTTGCCCCCTTCTCCACCTGGCTACGCCTATGACAATTTGTTGGCGACCTACTATAGAGTAGACCTCGGATTATGATTCTAGGTTATTCCTATGGGTATTGTTGATATACAACATCATCTCAAATCCACTATACCAAGTCTTCAACGGAATCTTAGACTGCTCAAGACTCACGAAGAACAGTTTGTTAACCCAAGATCGCGAAGTTTGGTTTTCTTCAATCATTTAATTTGGAATTAGTTCTGATGTGGTGGGTATAGCGATGCATACATGCCAAAACATCGTATCCCCGGCCCCGAAAACTACACTTTCAAGTATCGCATTAGTGGCCGGAGGGACGCTTGGAGGCCAGCCCGAGCCCCCATTTCGCCGTACCGCTTCCGGTACACGCGTCCGGCAAGGGCCACCATGGGTTCCCTACTGACCGAGGTTCGCGCTTGCACAAATTTTTCATCACTAGGGTCAGACCAACAGTCTTACCTCTTGCAAGTACAAGCTTTTAACAATCGCAAACACTTCTGCATGTGTCCATCTTCACCCTTGAACGATGAGATGAAGATGAACACATGTAGAAGTGTTTGCAATTGGTAAACGCTAGTATTTGCAAGAGGTAGGACTGTTGGTCTGACCCTAGTGATAGGAAATTTCGGAAGAGTCTAAATTTGAAAGCTAACTAAGCGCACCCATGACGAACCATAACTAATTCCAATGTTTTTTTTTGAGTCTTGAGCATTCTAAGATACCGTTGAAGACTTGGTACTGTGGACTTGAGATGATGTACAATCAACAACAGGAAATAGCGATTTGCCCAAAGGAAATTACAAGGAGTTCTGAGAACATGTGATGACTGTTCCTTTTAACAGCACAATGTTAAATCTTACGCGCAATGTTGACTATTGTTGATATACATACACAGGCTGAATTACCCGTCCTTCGGACGAGCTGAAACATATGCATTAAGTAGTACATATGAAACGAAATAACATGCAAATTTCCGTACTGAAAAAAACAGGCTTTTGAAAAAAAAAAATAAAGAAAATGAAGCATGAAATTATTTTTTTCTAAAATGGATAACCTTTGTAATCTTTGGAAATTAAATAGAATTACCCATTCTTCTCTATCTCCAAAATGAGAATTGATCGAATTATCCTGTACATTTCACGTCCTCAATAAAAGTACTGAGTGGTACTTTTGTCCAAACATATGCAAAATAGTATGAAACGATATTACATGTGAATTCCCATATAGAAATAAACAAGCTTATACTTATACGTTTTGATAATTTTCTTTAATGAAAGAAAATGAAGCATGAAATTGTTTTTTCATAAATGTGTAAGTTTTGTAATCTTTGAAATTTAAATCGGATTACCCGTTCTTCTCTATCCAAAAAATAAGAAATGATCAAATTATCCTGTACATTTCACGCCCACAATAGGAGTACTGAGGGGTTTTTTTTTCATTGTAACGCCCTGCTTCTACCTATCATAAAGAACTTATTAGTACTTGTGACAGTTACTTTTCAGTTTTAAGCATTTTTAGATTTTTGGTGAATTTTTTCCCAAAAGTTCTCAAAACCCAAGATTGAGTGCTGCTCCCAAAAAAAATCAACAGAAACTGCAATAGAGAAATGTATCAACAAAATAGAAAATAGTATCACCAAAAAACAAATAAAAATGGCCCTGCTAATTAGTTTCGACATTAGTGGAGCTTTTGATACAATAAAATGGTCTTCCATAATAAACTGTCTCAGAAAAAATAACTCGGATGACAACTTCATGAACTTAATAAAAAGCTTCCTAATCGACAGAGAAATAATTTTCTTTTATACCAATAACAACAAGATAATACACCTACAAAAACTAACAGCAGGGGTCCCACAAGGCTCAGCACTGTCTCCAACAATCTTCAATTGCAATGGCCAAAGTTCCCAAAAAATGCAAAACAGGGAGCAACAACACAGAATTAATAAGCTATGCAGACGACCTCTTGCTAATAGCCGGAATCCAGGACGATCAAGACATTGAACAAATAAATAAAACAATCAAGACTATAAACAACACACTAAAACAGTTAGGTCTAAAACTGAATTCACAAAAAACAAGCAGCATCCTAGTAACAAAAAAACATAACAAACAAAACCTAAAACTAGCCATAGGAAAAAAACTAAAACAAGAGAACGAACATATACTTATCAATAAAGAAATTAAATATCTAGGTATAATTTTAGATGAGAACCTCAACTTCAACAATCACACTAACTACATATTGGATAAAATCAAAAAATACTATTGCAAAATAACTGCTCTCTATAACAACACTTTTGGTCTAAAATACACAGACAGGAAAATTCTATACTCCGCACTTTTCAGGTCAATAGTAGAGTATGGCTGCAAAATTTACTACCCAAAAATAAGTAAAAAAAAACAAAAAAAAATCCAAAAAGAGCAAAGAAAAATACTATTAGGAGTCATAGCCGCATACAGAACAGTCTCTTACACAGCCACAAACGTAATTGCAGGAATATTACCAACTGATCTACAAATACTGAGAAGTAACGAAATCAAAACAATAAAAACATCCAAACTCACTCCAACACAGAAAAAAGAGAGAATAAATGAAACTAAAGCTAAATACATCAATCTCTGGCAAGAAGAATATAACACCTCCGAAAAAGGAAGAAGAACTTATGAATTAATACCAAACATTGAAGAAAGACTTAAAAATAAAGAACTAAAACCTAACTTCTACCTCACACAATTCCTAACAGGTCACGGAAACTTTGGCGTATATTTAAAAAAATTCAAAATCATAGAAGATGACACCTGCATAAACTGCAAGAAAAAATTCACAGATACCCCAGATCACACCTTCTTGACATGTCCCGCTTTCAAAGAAATTATAAATAAGCACAAAATTGAAAATATAAGCAAAAACTGGTTTGAAAATCGCAACAGCATACAAATAACAATCGACTAGGTATGTAAAAAAATGAAATCATGAAAAAGAAAGGAAAATATATTAATTGAATTAGTCTATCCGCTGTAATAATGAAGAAAACTAAGTACACATGATTATTGTAAATGACCTGAGAAACACCGACAAGCTGCTAAGCAAAAAGTGGTTCTCACTGTCATACAGTACAGCCAGAAATGTAATTTAAAAACAATAAATAAATTTCAAAAAATGGGTATTCTCTGATTCTCTAACAATTCGCTATAAAATATCCTCGCAAATGACACTTGAGGCCTTCCAAGTAGTTCGCTAGAAAATTCCACCTCGATCCGAACAACTTTTGAAAATACCAATTATGAGTCGACCCATAATTGGCAACGACCCACAATTGATACGAAATTTTTTGATATACCCACAATTGGTCAGTATAATAAATCAAATGAAAAATGATGTAGTTTACTTGAGTAAGTATTTCAAATTTATTTTAAAAACACGTTGACTCGTCTTATTTGACTTTAAGTATTTTAAAAACACATTAAACTCGAGTAAAATCACAGTACCAATAATGGGTCTGAAGAAAGGTAGTACCAATTGTGGGGTCGGGCTAAAATTTGATTTAAGAAAGTAACTGAAAAAACGTGAAATTTGGTCTTATAAGTTAAAGTATTACTTGTACTACACTTTTCATTCGATTACTCGATCATTCACTTTGATTTTTCGAGATTTTCGCAAACTTTTCCCCCAATTTTTTTAATTCCTTTATTCTTTCCCCACACACACACATGTGGACCGAAATCGAAAACTCAAGCAGAAAAATGTTCCCTAGACTCTCCTCTACACAACCATACCTAATACGTTGAGAAAATATCAATTTAAAGTACTGTCGATCGTTTTTCACAGAATTGAAATTTCACACACATGAAAAATACGGCATGTTTTGATAACGACTTTGAAAAAAAAAATTCCATCACAACAAACACATTGAGTTATGAACTGGAAACCAACATGGATAATGTAAAACATGTTGGTCCTTCGAATAGAAGAGGTTTCGCGGCTGTCCAATGTCTGTCTAGCGAGAAAACGCGTTTTTAAAAAAAAAGGACTCACAATTGATGCTAGGCTCAGAATTGGTAGTTTACCTTACTATTTTTATTTTTAATAAGATATTTCAGAATAGACCTCAGAGGATAAGAGTTCGAATGGGGATGGTTTACATTATAACCTATTCGACGCTGGCGCTAACTACAACTTGCACAGTCCCAGTCAGAGGATTTTAAAAATATTATAGGTAACAGCTTTGATAACAGTTTGTATGTTTGTGTCACAGGTTGCGCTATATGTTCTTCTTATTATTGTATATGCAGTACGATTATAATTTCGCACACAAATTCACTAAAAGATACGACGCTAGCGCTTCTACAATTTGCCTAGTCCCAGTCAGATGAAGTAAAAAAAGTATTATTTGTAAAATAAAAGTTCGATAATATAAAAAAAAACGCAACATGAAACATCTACTTAGGTACATCTCTTTAATCTTTTCTCAATAAATGAAAAAAAAAAGTATCTGTAAATTGAAAGATCTATAGTAAAAAAAAAAACAACATGAACTGAGTTTTGAACCTGGTATATCTGTCTCCCAACCGGATGCGCAATCAGTTACCCTAGTTACCCGCGGAAAAGTCACCCATTTGCAACCGTCAGTTGGACGCTGTTCAGCGCAAGGGAACCAGCTGACATTTGTAAGCAGAATGATTTATCAGTATCGTTGGTAAGAGCATAAAAAGTAGAATTTTTCAAAATTGGCCCCCCGATTCAAAAATGTGCACTCACGTTGAAAAAATCTTATCCGTAAACGCTATATTACATAGTTTCTACATGGCTCTTAAACTTCGAATCACGTGTTCTCAAAAAACAGATTTTACTGGTTAGTTCCCTTATACTTAACAGCGTCCAGTTACCCTCAGATTACCCAGAAACCTGTTGGTTACCCTTGGTTCTCCTTCAGTTATTTGGGTAACTGGCGGGATTCTGCGCATTGGAAAGTCGGTACGTTTTACATCACAGTTATCAAACAATTTTCATGCCATAAACCTGCTAGGGAATACTTAGTACGTACTTCTAGATGAGACATTTTTAAAAAGATTTCATTCAGTAATACCTGAGAACACTGGTGAGGAAAAATCGAGACTTGTCTTTACATATTACATTAATCTCTTTAATAAATTAAAAATGAAGCAAAAAAGTATTTGTAAAATGAAAATTCGATAGTAAAAAAACGACACATGGCCTAAGTTTTGAACAAAATGAAGCCCTAAAAAAGGATTTGTAAAGTAAAAGTTCAATAATAAAAAAACGCAACATGGCCTGATCACCCGCAGTATGTACACTGAGACGCTTTTAGATGAAAGAAACCCTGATCGTTCTATATTCACGATGCGTTATATATAGAATACTTCCTACTGACCACACTGATCACTCTAACACGCGTTTACAATGATGGGGTAAGCGCGCGGAACACTCACACATAAACACACATACAAGTCGACTTTAAAGCTTAATTACAGCTTTTATGTTTCAGTTATTGAAAATTTGATACCAAAAGGTTCTTCGCCGATTCAATATTTAAATTTTGTGCAAATTTCACCCTGTAATATTCAGCACAGGCTGAGAACATTGACGACATAAAAACGCAACTTGTCTTTATAATATAGAGAAGAAGAGAAGATAAGAATAAGTTAAGATAAAGATGATAATAATAATAATAATAATAATAATAATCCGAGTTGTACTCCATAGTAGGTACCCATACCCAACAAACTGCCATAGGCGTAGCCAGGTGGGGGGAGGGAACTGGAGCACTTGCCCCAGTAGACAGAGACTGAAGTTACATTGTAGTATGCATTACCCGACATTAATAGATATCTCAGCTGTAATATAATTTTAAAAAAACTATGGTTTTTGAAAATTCCACACATTTTTGCGATTATTTCGATAAATATGTTTTCTAAAGAAAAGTTAAATTGAATCTTTTTTACAGAAAATTTAACGAGAAACATTTTATGTTATTTGCACTTGGGTCATAAAGTGAATATTTTTTTAGATAACTACGATTTAGCGAGTGAAGATCAGTTATGAAAGAAAAAACAAAATCCGCGTTCCTTGAAACTTTCACACATTATTGATTATCTCGGTAAATATGCCTTTCAGAGGAAAATTATAAGAATGTTTTTTATAGGAAATTTAACAGGAAACATTTTATGTTACATGCATTTCGATCTTGAGGTTGACATGTTCCGAGATATTCGCGGTTTTTTGTAAAATCTCAGTATTACACATAACTTCAGGGTCAAAGCGGCACGGGTGTATGACCTCAGATTGAGTTCAAATTTTCTATGGTGAGTTTCTAGGACCATTGGAACAAATTTCAGTGCAACCTTTCAATTGGCGAAAACTTGTAAAATAAGGGACACCCCATTGTACATATACACATTACACACAAATAGTTTAGAATTATATTTTCGGTTTTTATGCAGTGTTCTGTATCACATCTGTCTCCGAATTATGAGCCGATCCGTATCATACAACATTCAATGAGAAAACTATGGTACAACTTATCCAAATTTTGTTATCTTGGCTTTGAAAATTCTAAAACAAAAATGCAGTGAGAGCGCACGCGGACAGGGACCTTTTGACCAACATTTTGATTTTCACTTTTTCGGCCTATTTTATGTAGAAACCCCCCGGAAAACGGATGAAAGCGCCACTAAGCCCCCTAACTTAAAAATTCAGGGAGATATTACTTGTTTAAAACCAAGAAAAGAAACAAATATTTGTTTAAAAAATTTTCTTTGTTTTGTGTAAAACGTGTTTTTTTTTCTCTCATTTATTTCTTGTTGTACACAATCATTTCCTCTTGCATTTTAAATGGAAGAAAAAATAATAAATAATATTTATAAATAACAAGTCCTAGTAATAGGGTCGGCCTTTCAGCTGAAGTTTGGGTGGCTATTCCACTAACCGACTTCGAACAAAAAGTACGATCGCACTTGGACGCCGTTAAGAGTAAGGGAACCAACCAGCAAAATCTGTTTTTTGAGAATACGTGATTCTAAGTTCAAGAGCCATGTAGAAACTACATATCATAGCGTTTACTGATAGGCTTTGATCAACGTGAGTACACATTTTTGAATCGGGGGCCCAATTCTGAAAAATTCTTCTTCTCTTTCCAACGATACTAATAGCTCATTTTGTTTACAAATGTTGGTTGGTTCACGCCGACCCTAATTTTAGCAAGAATCATACACAATAATATTACAAACCTTGCAAAATGAACTCTTTTCATCGATTCCTTAGTTGATACCTCGAGTCACTTCTGCAGAGACTGTAACACTGCAAGCACGATGTAAAACTATCTTCCTATCTGTTTCTTTTACACAAGATTACGTTCACTTTTACATTTAAAAATACAAACGCCACTGTCGAAAGCAAACGCGATTCATTCTCGTGGATCTCGTTTGTTTGTCCACATACTTACATTTTAAACCGCAAGCGCCACAGTTGCGTTAGGTAGGATTATATAAGGCTCGGCTGTGCCGACCCTAAAAGTGAAAGGAAAGTGCTGTTGACAAAGGTGGAAAGCCGTAAGATAAAGCTTTCACTTTGACTTTAACTTTCAACTTTAACATAGAAAAATTTGGGCTTTTCGCTTTTTGCTGAAATATTTTTCCGCTTTCGGTTTTTGGCTTTCCAGTATTAAAATGTTTCAACTTTTAGCTTAAAATTTTCAACCTTTGAGTTTTCAAAAAAAAAAAAAAAAAATGTGGCATTGTTTGTTGAGAATAGAACTTGATGTCGCTTCAGGACTTAAATAGAGGAAGAAGGAATTAGGAAAGGGAAAGGGCGAAAAAATGAAAGGAAAATCTAAATAAATAAAACTTTTAGCTTTTAGCTTTCCGCTTCTCATCAAAAGATATTTTTCAACTTCTGACTTTTGGCTTTTTACCGTCGAAATTCTCCAGCTTTCGGCTTCAGACTTTCAGCTTTCAGCTAGCTTTCCAACTCTGGTTGTGAATTTGTAATATTAATTACTCTGTATGTCACGCGGTTGACGCAGTGTTTACTACGCAGCCAATTTCTAGTTATTCCCCCCCCCCTTCTGTTTTAACGAACAGACATTTTAAATATTTTAAGCAAAAAAAAAGTCAGTCTCTTGCAATCACTTTTTCTTCATTTTTTTTCTTCTTCAGTAGTGCTCATTGATCTTGATCTTCATGTTTCGTCAAATTAATTGCAAAGTGCATTCGTGTTGTTGATAGAGTGATAGAGTGATAGAGCGGCGTGACTGCAGTCTGCAGCTTCGCAGTTTGAAATCTCCTCGAGTAGGCAGGTTATACTTATTGGAATATAAAACTGTACTAGAGTGCGCTGCAAAATCACCTGTGCGGGTGTTAGCAGGGGAAAATGAAAAAGTGATCATGTTGTGTACTTTCAAATAGAAACACTGCTATCTTGAGGATGGGAAAAAACTAGTAGAAATTATTCTACCAGTAGGCCTGATTATAATTGAAATTTTTGGTGATGATGCAGTTAAATTTAGGACAAATTTTCGTTGAAAGTGAATTTCTAATCGATGTAAAATGGTAGTTGAAGTTTGCTACACGCTTATGGATAGATTTTCATGATCACTCTTTCAAAGACGCAATAGTGCCAACATTTGCAACTCTAATTTATATTCCAATTATTTTTAGGATCATTGTTTTTTTATTTTTTTTTTATTTTTTTTATTTTTGCTACGTATTTTTAGAATCGGCAGCGAGCCTCTTCCAATCACTCTTTAATCACTTTTTTTCCCCCATTTCTGTCCCTGTTTCTTCCAACCATTGCTTCACTGAATCGATTGCAGAGTGCGTACCTGTTGTTAATTGGAATTTCTATATAAATGTTTATTATTACTTCCAAGCATCTTATGCATGTATTTATTTTCTTACATTAGGGTAGGATTAGGTCGATAATTACTTTCTCCGTGGATTTTTTTCTCATTATTTTTGGTCAAGTGTCAAGATACCTACTTCCTTACTGACCCTCCTCCAGTAGCGAGGTTACTTATCATAGGTGCATTGATTTAAAATAGAGGAAGAACGCGCACAACGCGCAAAATTCTTATCACAAGAACAATCACAGAATAAATAAAAACTAGATAGTACACTCTTCTATGATGCGTGATAACGATAACGTAACGGATATACTACTCATGATGTGATGTCATAACATGTCTTCAGGTCTCTTACAATTCACAATTTAGTAAATTCAAGTCGATTTCTTGGATTGTAATTTGAAAACTGAAAACGTTGAAAAACGAATGTCAGAAAATAATTACTCCAACTTTCAATGTTTTTCCCATAAAATTTTATTTTTGGTCGAAAGGTCCCTTTTTTCGTGCATCCTCAGTAAATACGAAGTTTGATGTAGAATTCTCCCACTGTACGTTATTTAATTCGTCGGGGGCATGTTCTCAGTCTGAAAAATTAATATGTAAGAGAATGTAGCGGTCCCAAAGTTGTGCAAATACACAGGGACGAAAATAAGAGGGCACGGGAGAGGGCTAATTGCCCCTCCAAGCCTCCGCCGGAGATGGGAAATTTTTGTGTGGTTTTTTTTTGCGTTAGTACCTACAAACTAATTTTAATACTTAGGAATTTTTTGCCCCTCCAAAAAAAATCTTCGATACGCCCCTGCAAACACGGGAACAATTTGAAACCACAATTATCTCATATGTAGAATCCTGAACACAACCCCTTCCTAGTTGTCAGTTGATCCACATTTTATCGTAGTTATACCGGGTGTTCCATTGGATAGGGCAGTTCCTCCAAAATACGAATTCGTGAAGAAAAATGGCAGATTCATCAATTTTGGGAAACAGGGTCTAACCCTAGCCAAAACCTATCGAAAATCAGATACCTAAAAGTGCTGCCATTTACAAATTTTTAAATCCGAAATTTGAATGAGAGAGCTGGTGTCAAGTGCAAATTTTTGACATTTTGGGACTTACAAGACTTACAGGGTTATTGAGTTTTCGTTGCAATATGGGAAAACTCGGCATGTTGCGTGGTAATATGAATAAGCGGGCACAGGATGGCCGTCAATTCAGATTTAAACGCAACATTACTGTTCTCTGCAGCGCCGTGACGGACAACAGAAAATGCAAAGATTCGGGGGGAAAACGTCGATGGTTTTTGAAGAATTTTATCGAAACTCATCAGGAAAAGTGTTCGATAATCTCCGGAAAATTTATTTGGAAACTTCGGGGAAAATCTCAGATGATTTTCAAGGAATTTCATCGGTATTTTTGGAAAAAAATTCCAATAATTTCCAAAGAATTTCCTCGGAAACGTCGGGAACATCTCCGATAAATTTTACGAAATTTCATAGGAACTCGGGAAAAATGTCCGATAAATTTTAAAGAATTTCATCGGAAATGGTAGGAAAATCTCCTATAATTTAAAAAAAAAATTCGTCGGAACTCGAGAAAAATCTCCAATCATTTTTAAAGAATTTTATCGAAACTCGGGAATGTCTCCGATAAATTGTAAAGAATTTTTTTGGAAACGGGAAAAACCTCGAATATGATTATTCAGGAATTTCATCGGAAATCTTTGGAAAAAATTCCGATAATGTCCATAGAATCTCATCGGAAATCTTTAGAAAAATTTCCAATGATTTCCAAAAAAGTTTCATCAAAATTCTTCAAGAAAATTTTTCGATAATTTTTGAAATATTTCTGAGAAATATTCAAGAAAAAATCTCCGATAATTTTTAAGGAATTTTTTCGGAACTCGGGAAAAATATCTGATAAATTTTAAGGAATGTCATGAGAAATTATTGGAAAAGTCTGCGATGATTTTTAAGGCATTTTATCGGAACTCGGGAAGAATCTCCGATAATTTTTAGGAATTTCAACGGAAATTGTTGGGAAAATTTCCGATAATTTCCGAAGAATCTCATCGGAAACTTTTAGAAAAAATTTCCTGTAATTTCCAAAAAGTTTCGTCAAAATTCTTCAAGAAAATTTTTCAATCATTTTTGAAATATTTCTGAGAAATACTCAAGAAAAATCTCCGATAATTTTTGAGGAATTTTTTCGGAACTCGGGAAAATCTCCGATAAACTATATGGAAATTTCATCGGAAATTGTTGTAAAAGTCTGCGATGATTTTTAAGAAATTTTATCGAACTTCGGGAAAAATCTCCGATAATTTTTAAGGAATTTCAACTGAAATTGTTGGGGAAAATTCCGATAATGTCCGAAGAATCTCATCGGAAACCTTTAGAAAAAATTTCCTATAATTTCCGAAACAGTTTCTTCAAAATTCTTCGAGAAAGTTTTTCCTATAATTTTTGAAGCTTGTCATAGGAAATATTCGGGGAAATATTGCAATGGTTTAGTAATTCAAAAATTATCGCAAAATATTTTCGAAGAGTTTAATGAAATTTTTTCGGAAATCATTGGAAATTTTTTCTGATTTCCGAAGAGATTCTTCGGAAATTATCGGAATTAGTTTCCAACAATTCCCGATAAAATTCCTTAAAATTAATCGGAGATTTTTCCCGAGTTCCCATAAAATTCCTTAACATTTTTTATCGGAGATTTTTTCCAACGACGTTTCCGAAGAAATTCTTTGGAAACCATTGCAATTTTTTTCAACAATTTCCGATAAAATTCCTTAAAATTTATCGGAGATTCTTCTCGAATTCCAGTGAAATTCTTTAAAAATTATCAAAAAATATTCCCGAGTATTTCCCAGATATACTTCAAAAATGATCAAAAAATTTTCTTGAAGAATTTTGATGAAATTTCTTGGAAATTTTTTCTAAAGATTTCCGAAGAGATTCTTCGGACGTTATCGGAATTTTTTCCAACAATTTCCGATGAAATTCCTTAAAAATCATCCAATATTTTCCCCGATGTTTCCAAAAAAAAATCTTTGGAAATTCTTGGATTTTTTTCCCAACAAAATTCCGATGAAATTCCTTAAAAATCAGGCGGAGATCTTTCCATGTGACATTCGGAATCAGCGACCTCAAAAACCCCCTTTTCGATAGTCTGTTTGCTAGGTCATGATACTTCAGTTTTGGGCGGATTTTGGTCATCTCTAGGCCCCTTACTCCGAAATTTGATGAATTGTGATTTTCTTTCACGGATTCGTACTGTGGAGGAAGTTCCCCTTATTCAACGATGTGCGTGAAGCCACTTTAATAATCTGCATTCAGAAAGTCAAAAAGTTGTGAATATGGAACCAATTTTTGGTTGAAAATTTGGATTTTAAAACCTTAAACCGGGTTAAATCGTGTATTCGGAATCCGTGACCTCGAAAACCCCTCTTTCAATCGTTTGTTTGCTAAGTTATGACACTGATTTTTGATGGATTTTGGTCATCATAGGCCCCTTGCCCTCCAAAATTGATGAAGTTTAAAATTTTTTCACGAATTCGTATTTTGCAGGATATGCCCTTTCCAGCGATGTGCATAAAGGCATACTTTTCCATTTAGGATTCCGAAGTTGGTGGCACGTTACAGCCCCCTATAAATGGGGGAGAACATTTTTAAAGTCCTAAAGAAACTAGACCTTACCACAGGAAGATGACAATTTTATCCGGCAAAGATCTGCCGATCGGTTCGGGAAAAAAATTGGTGGGGGTGGTGTTGTGGGACGTATGGCGATGCACGCATGCCAAAGTGGCCCCTGAGACACCGCACCCCCGGCACCGGAAACTACCCTTTCGGGCATCGCATCAGTATGAAGCCACTTTGATAACTTGCGTTCAGAAACTCAAAAATTTGTAAATTAGAATCACTTTTAAGTCTCGCGTCGTCAGGACGGAGGAGACGGCGCGTGGAACTCGAGCCTTCAAGGTGGAGATGTCGATCGAGGCTGCCCTTGAAGCGCTGCGAAACGGCACAGTGCCTCTAGGCTGGAGCGCCTGTCGAGTGCGCTCGCTGGAGGCCGACCGGAAGAAGGAGACCAGGTGCTACCGGTGCCTGCAGGTGGGCCACATCGCCACGAAGTGCGCAGCCATGGCCAGCATCAGCGATGTGTGCTACCGGTGCGGCGGGGCCGGACACAAGATCCGGGAGTGTAGGGAGCCGCCGAAGTGCCCACGGTGCAGCCAGGTGGAGGGACGCGACAGCGCGCACGTCTTGGGTGGCCGAGGATGCCAGGACGTGAGCACCGCCCGAGAAGCACGAGGACAAGGTGGAGGCCGAAGTCGGCGGCGGCCGATCCAACGCCGCTGACCAGGCCACTGAACTTCCTTCAGGTCAACCTGAACCACTGTGCAGTCGCGCAGGATCTCCTGTGGCGCACTGTGGGAGAGAGACAGGCTGACCTGGTGATAGCCAGCGAACCTTATAGGGTCGCTGAGGCGAGATGGTGGCACCGCGACCGCAGCGGACTTGCAGCATTGGGAGTGTGTCCAGACTGCCCAATAGCTCCAGGCGGGGTAGAGGAGGGGGAGGGGTACGTAGCTGTACAGTTGGGCGACCTTGCCGTCTACAGCTGCTACTTCTCCCCGAACAGGACCTTGGAGGAGTTCGAGACCTACCTCGCCTGTCTGGAAGAGAGCGTCGCCAGGAGGACGTCAAGGGTGATTGTGGCCGGAGACTTCAATGCCAAGTCAGAGGAATGGCACTCCGGCCGGACCGACCGCAGAGGGTACGCCTTGGGGGAGCTTGCCGCCCGGCTAGACCTCGTTCCGACGAATGTGGGCGGCACTCCAACGAGGTTCCACCAGGGATGGAGCTCAGTCATCGACGTGACCTTCGCGTCAGCAGGACTGGTCCGCTGGATCAAGGGCTGGTCCGTGCTCGACGAGGAGTCCGGGAGCGACCACCGCTACATCGCGTTTCAGCTTGACAAGGGTCACACACCGCAGTCGCTGTACCAAAGGAGAAGAAGCCGGGAAGATGGGCAATCCGGAAGCTAGACGCCGATCGGTTAGAGGCGAGCTTCCTGGCTCTCACCTGGGAAAAGGGAGAGCACGGGGCCGCAGAAAGGAGCGCCGAGGCCGCCACCGAGGACGTCATCAGGACGGTGGCAGCGGCCTGCGATAGCGCAATGCCCCGCGTCGGTCCGCCACGTGCGCGACCCCCAGTGTACTGGTGGACCGACGAGATTGCCGAGCTGCGGAAGGAATGTAACCGCCTCCGTCGCCGCTATCAGCGGATAGGACGAGATGACGGAGGGACGGGTGAAGCCTCGCAACGGTACCAGCAGGCGCGCCGAGCCCTCAAGGCGGCCATCCGGCAAAGTAAGAAGACGGCGTGGGAGGAGCTGCGACAGGAGGCGGACCGCGACCCCTTCGGCAAGCCGTATCATGTTGTGATGCGGAGGGCCGGGGGGCCGTCGATAACGAGCCGCATGGAGTCGGGAGTGCTGCAGAAGGTGGTGGAGGAGCTGTTCCCGCAGCGCCCACCACTACCGGCATCGTCATCTGGAGAGGCCACGGAGGAGTTCTGTCCACTGAGCACCGGCGAAGTGGACAGTGCCATCGAGCGGATCCGGACGAAGAAGCGGAAGGCACCAGGGCCTGATATGATCCCGAACGTTGTGTGGGAGTCCGTGCATCGGGTGGAGCCGTCCCTCCTGACCAACGTGTTTAACCGCGCGCTGCAGGAGGGGACGTTTCCGGACCGATGGAAGGCGGCGCGGCTTGCCCTCATCAAGAAGCCAGGGAAGCCAGACGGGCAGCCATCTTCATACCGGCCAATCTGCTTGCTGGACACCGTGGGGAAGGTGTTCGAGCGGACGATTGTAGATATGCTAGAGGCGCACCTGGAGAGGCGGAGGACGATCTCGAACAGCCAGTACGGCTTCAGGACCGGCCGTTCGACAGCGGATGCAGTACTCAGGCTGAAGGCGATGGCGGCGAAGGCGATACGCGACGGAGAGTTCTGTGCGGCGGTCAGTCTCGACATTCGCAATGCCTTCAACTCGATACCGTACTCATGTGTGGTGTCGGCGTTGGAGGAGGCGCGGGTGCCGGGCTACCTCGTGCGGATTATCCGGAGTTATTTCTGCGGGCGTCGGATCGAGATGGAGTCGGCAACAGGACCAGTCACGAGGGCGATGACGTGCGGCGTCCCTCAGGGGTCGGTCCTTGGACCCATCCTGTGGAACGTCGCCTTCAACGGGTTGCTGCGGCTGGCGGTCCCACCAGGCGTGAAACTCATCTGTTATGCCGATGACACGCTGGTGGTGTGCCAAGCCGCGACAACAGCGGAGGTCGCGACCAAAGTCAACCGGGCGTTGGAGCTGCTGACCGGATGGATCGAGTCGGCGGGATTGTGCTTGGCGGTGCAGAAGACGGAGGCAGTTCTCTTCACGACGCGCCGCAAGTACGAACAACCGACGTTCGTGCTGAAAGGCGAGAGGATCGCGCCACGCCCGGCGCTGAAGTACCTGGGGCTGTGGTTCGACGGGAAGCTGTCGTTCCGCGAGCACTTCCGGAGAGCGGCGGAGAAGGCGGACCGGGTCGCCGGGCAGCTGTCGCGACTGATGGCGAACCTGGGCGGCCCGCGGGAGCAGAAACGGAGGCTGTACGCGAACGTCGTGCTGTCGGTCCTGACGTACGGCGCACCGGTATTCGCGGACGCCGTCCAGATCCCGTACCGAAGAGTGGAGCCGGAGAAGGTACAGCGGAGAGTCGCGCTAAGGTGCGTCAGCGCGTATCGCACCGTGTCAACGGAGGCGGTAGGCGTGCTGGCGCGCCTTCCACCCATCGAGCTGAAGGTAGACGAGTTGGCGCAGTCCTACAAGGCGCAGAAGAAGGCGAGGACGCGGCAGGAGGCACGCCGGGCGAAGCGTGGCATTCAGCTGACCACGCTTCAGCGATGGACGGAGAGGCTCGCCCAGTCTTCGAAAGGCGAGTGGACCCGGGAGCTGATCGGTGAGCTCGACCTGTGGTTAGGCAGGAAGCACGGAAGCCTGAACTTCCACCTGACCCAGGTCTTGAGCGGACACGGTTGTTTCGGCTCGTACCTGCACCGGATGGGTTTGGCGGGGAGCGCCGAGTACACCCATTGTGCAAGCGGAGAGGAGGACACGCCGTGGCATACGCTGTTCGAGTGCGACGCCTGGGATGAGGAGAGGCGCGGGGCGGTCACGATCGATCCCGGAGACGGCGTGATCGACCGTCTTGCGCCGGACACCCTGGTCCCGGAGCTGTTGAGGAGCCGAAGCGGTTGGAACCGGGTGTCGGGTTTCGTTTCGGCCATCATGCGACGGAAGATGGAGTCTGAGTGGTCGAGACAAAGGACGCAAGGAGGAGAAGCGGATGTTGCTGCTGCTACTGCGGCGGCGGATACCATCCAGCGAAGCTCGCCCGTGGCACCAGGGCTGGAGCAGAGCTCGCCCGCAGTGCAAGGGCTGGAGCTTCAATCGGGAGAGTCTCACACGACGAGTGAGTGAAGAGGAAGAGGCAGCGCGTCCGGCTGCGGGGGACCTGAAATTTCCAGGCGAGTGCTCTGGGAGCGCGGACCTCGGTTAGTAGGGAACCCCGTGGTGGCCCTGGCAGGACGCGCGCACCGTTCCGGCCAGGAGAAATGGGGGCTCGGGCCCGGCCCCAAAGCGTTCCCCTCGGTACTGATGCGATGCCCGAAAGGGTAGTTTCCGGTGCCGGGGGTGCGGTGTCTCAGGGGCCACTTTGGCATGCGTGCATCGCCATACGTCCCACAACACCAAGTCTGAAATTGAATTTTAGGGCCATAAAACGGGTTGAATTGGGAATGAAGTGTGACATTCGGAGTCAGTGACCTCGAAAACCCCCTTTTCGATAGTTTGTTTGCTAGGTCATCATGATACTTCAATGTTGGACGGATTTTGGTCATTTCTAGACCCCTTCCCCCGAAATTTGATGATTCTTGAAATTTTTTCATATATTCATACTCTGGAGGAAGTTCCTTGTTCAACGATGTGTGTGAAGCCTTTTAATAATCTGCATTCAGAAAGTCAAAAACTTGTGAATAGGAACCAAGTTTGGGTTGTAAATTTGGATTTTAAAGCCCTAAACCGGGTTAAATCGTGTATTCTGAATCCGTGACCTCGGAAACTTCTCTTTCAATCGTTTGTTTGCTAGGTTATGTCACTTTGATTTTTGATGGATTTCGGTCATCTTTAGGTTCCTTGCCCCCAAAATTGATGAATTTTCAAATTTTTTTTTCACGGATTCGTATTTTGCAGTATATGCCCTTTCCAGCGATGTGCATAAAGTCATACCTTTCCATTTAAGATTCCGAAGTTGATGGCACATTGCAGCCCCCCAGAAATGAGGAAGAGAATTTTTCAAGCCCTACAGAAACAAGACCTTACCGCAGGAAAATGGCAATTTGTCCGGCGAAGATCCGCCAATCGGTTCGGGAAAAAATGGAGGGGTAACATTCGTGGAGCACCTTGTATATTTATTTTTAGGTTTAGTTGAGTAAAATGTGATCTCATTTTTCTACTCAAATATAATTGATTTTCTGCTTTATGTATCCGAGTACTTACTTTACTAGGTAACATCGTTTAAAAAAATATTCTGCCATCTGTTGACCAAAATCAATGTGCCAAGTGTTGGTCGACCAACAATTGGCTTTCTTAAAAAGTGGTTTTTAAATAAATCAATTCCATGTAGAGTAATTGCAATCATTCATTCTACATCTGTATACAAACTGAGAGTAAGCGAAAGAAGTCTTCTGGTCAAATTTTATCCGACCAAAAACTGACATTGTGTGCCAAACGTTGGTACTTAGGTGCCTCTTTGAAACAGTTGTAGGTCAATAAGTCACTCGGTCTCAAGAAATTTCGAGTGCCTCACCAGTAAGTAGAAATTACGGTTCAGTTCAGGTTTCATTTCCAAAAACCACGTATGGGGTATACGAGCTGTCCAAGAGAAGTAGACCAAGAATTGGCACTCTCCCTTACTTCCAATCTTTCTGAATAAAAGTCCACTTTATTGGGAAAAACAACGTGAAACAAAAAGTTTAAAAAATAAAACAGGTATTGAGACAAGATGAAATATTCACGACGATAGACACCTCCCTTTGCTTTTTCTATTCAAAAGATGGCAATTGTCCTGTCTGATAAATTTGATGTGTGGCATTTGTTGCGAATATTGTGTAACCAAAATACTCTCAACCACCTCCCCCAAAAAAATAATTATTATAAAAATAACAAATTGAAAGTTAGGGTTCAAAATTTGCTGGTAATAAAATATTCTCAGTTTCTGGAGAATGACCCACAAAATGATCGATGAACCGGAAAAGTCAAAATATGAAATTTTGATCATGCCCGGCTGTCACGGGAGCTTTGGGAAGGAAAAGAGTACCAAATTTCCGTTGACGCACTGATACCTCCGAAGTACAAAAAGCCAAATTCTACAGAAAGAACAAAATACGTATCGAAAAATTCATTATCAGTAATTTCAAGAGGTTTTAAAATTGTCCTGTAGGCATTGGCGTAGCTAGGGGTTTCCGAAAGGGGGGCACAATAAGGTTTACAAGGGAGAAAAAGTCGAAATTGAGGTATTTTTTAAAAATCACCGATATTAGAGGACTATGTAAAAATATTGGGGGGACAACCCCCCCACCCCATGTTCTCCCGACGCTACGCCATTGCCTGTAAGAGAGCTAGTTGATTTTTCCGATTTACTAGGTTTTTACCATTGGATTTCTCTATTTTTTTCCTATAAGAAACCTCAAAAAAGTGATTTTTTCAGAAAATTGTACTTACGAAATATTATTACGTCAGCGATGAAATACCCACCGATCCACTTCCCGACACTTAAAATTCTCATTCCCGAATAATTTGTTTCTCTAATTTCACTCCTCAAATATCACATTCATGTTATTGACGGATTTAACCAAGATTTCTGAGAACTTCATCATCGTTGGTATAATAGCAAAGAGTAGTATAACAGTCATATTTCAATTCCCAAATTTGAGCTCCGACAGCTATTAATTCAAAACTATACACTGAGCCCTGTCTATGATTCTATCTTGTCTATGGTTTTTCAGACAATAAAGTGCTTTTCTTTTTCCAAAATATTTTGTTCACGAGGATTTAAATATATATTGTATGCTCTAGTTGGTGTGAGAACAAATAAGATAAAATTTGTTTTTTAATTAAAAAATTTTGGGGAGGCACTCAACAGGGCTGAAGTTAAACAAGGGATTTTTCACACAAAAATCTGTACTTTACTCTATAAAATAAAATTCTAAGAAATGTTTCATCCTGAAAGTGTGCTCCTATACGTCCAATCGCATGAAACTGCTTG
Organism: Acanthococcus lagerstroemiae; assembly: GCA_031841125.1. NCBI lineage: Eukaryota > Metazoa > Arthropoda > Insecta > Hemiptera > Eriococcidae > Acanthococcus > Acanthococcus lagerstroemiae. The sequence continues at coordinate 29,625,768 of CM063112.1, read as the reverse complement.
TTCATTTTGTTTTAAGAAATTCAAAGTCAGGATAACAGAATTTGGATGTAATAAGTGCGCACTATGTTTTTTTATTCAACGTTTTACAGGATGTTCCACGAAAGTTACACCCGCCCCCATTTTTTCCCCGAACCGATTGGCGGATCTTTGCCGGACAAATTGCCATCTTCTTGCGACAAGGTCTAGTTTCTCTAGGGCTTGAAAAATTTTCTTCCTCATTTCTGGGGGGCCCCAACGCGCTACCAACTTCGGAATCTTAAATGGAAAGTTATGCCTTTATACACATCGCTGGAAAGGGCATATACTGCAAAATACGGATCCGTAAGAAAAATTTCAAGATTCATCAATTTTGGGGGCAAGGAACCTAAAGATGACCAAAATCCATCAAAAATCAAAGTGACATAACCTAGCAAACAAACAATTGAAGGAGGGGTTTCCGAGGTCACGGATTCCGAATACACGATTTAACCCGGTTTAGGGCTTTAAAATCCAAATTTACAACCTAAACTTGGTTCCTATTCACAAGTTTTTGACTTTCTGAATGCAAATTATTAAAAGGCTTCACGCACATCGTTGAACAAGGAACTTCCTCCAGAGTATAAATCCATGAAAAAAATTTCAAATCATCAAATTTCGGTGGAAGGGGCCTAGAGGTGCCCAAAATCCGTCCGAAATTGAAGTATCATGATGACCTAGCAAAAAAAACTATGGAAAAGGGCGTTTTCGAGGTCGCTGACTCCGAATGTCACACTTCCCTCTCGATTCAACCCGTTTTAGGGCTCTAAAATTCAATTTCAGACTTAAAAGTGATTCTAACTTACAAACTTTTGAGTTTCTGAACGCAAGTTATCAGAGTGGCTTCATGCACATCGTTGGATAAGGTCGTTCCTCCAAAATACCAATTCGTGAAGAAAAATGGGAAATTCATCAATTTTGGGAAGACAGGGTCTAACCCTAGCCAAAACCTATCCAAAATCAGATACCTAAAAATGCTGCCATTTACGAAATTTGAATGAGAAAGCTGGTGTCAAATGCAGATTTTTGACATTTTGGGACTTACAAGACTTACAGGGTTATTGAGTTTTCGTTGCAACATGGGTAAACCCGGCATGCTGCGTGGTAATGATTCTTAAAGAATTTCATAGGAAATTATTGGAGAAAATTCCGATAACGTCCGAAGAATCTCATCGGAAATCTTTAGAAAAAATTTCCAATGATTTCCAAGAATTTTTATCAAAATTCTTCAAGGAAATTTTGGAAAAATTTTTAAAGTATTTCTGGGAATTCTCGGGAGAAATCTCTGATAATTCTTAAAAAATTTCATTGGAATTCGGGAAGAATCTCCGTTCAATTTTAAGGCATTTTATCGGAAATTGTTGACAAAAATTCCAATCATTTCCAAAGAATTTCTTCGGAAACATTGGAAAAAATCTGCAATAAATTATAAGGAATTTTATGTTAACTCGGGAAAAATCTCCAATATATTTTAAGGAATTTTATCGGAAATTGTTAAAAACTTATTCCGACAATTTCCGAAGAATCTCATCGGAAATCTTTAAAAAGAATTTCCAATGATTTCAAAAAAAATGTCATCAAACTCTTCTAGAATATTTTCTGATAATTTTTTGGAGTATTTCTCCAAATATTTCCTATGACAAGCTTCAAAAATTGTCGGAAAAACTTCCTCGAAGAATTTTGACGAAACTTTTTGGAAATAACAGAAAATTTTTTCTAAAAGTTTCCGATGAGATTTTTCGGACATTATCAGAAATTTTCCCAACAATTTCCGTTGTGATTCCTTTAAAATTATCAGAGATTTTTCCCGAGTTCCGAAAAAATTCCTTAAAAATTATCGGAGATGTTTTCTTGAGTATTTCTCAGAAATATTTCAAAAATTATCGAAAAATTTTCCTGAAGGTTTTTGATGAAACTTTTTTGGAAATCATTGAAAATTTTTCTAAAGATTTCCGATGAGATTCTATGGACATTATCGGAATTTTTTCCAAAGATTTCCGATGAAATTCCTTAATAATCATATCCGAGGTTTTTCCCGTTTCCAGAAAAATTCTTTACAATTTATCGGAGACTTTCCCGAGTTTCGATAAAATTCTTTAAAAATGATTGGAGATTTTTCTCGAGTTCCGATGAATTTTTTTTTAAATTATAGGAGATTTTCCTACCATTTCCGATGAAATTCTTTAAAATTTATCGGACATTTTTCCCGAGTTCCGATGAAATTTCGTAAAATTTATCGGAGATGTTCCCGACGTTTCCGAGGAAATTCTTTGGAAATTATTGGAATTTTTTTCCAAAAATACCTATGAAATTCCTTGAAAATCATCTGAGATTTTCCCCGAAGTTTCCGAATAAATTTTCCGGAGATTATCGAACACTTTTCCTGATGAGTTTCGATAAAATTCTTCAAAAACCATCGACGTTTTCCCCCCGAATCTTTGCATTTCCTGTTGTCCGTCACGGCACCACAGAGCACAGTAATGTTGCCTTTAAATCTGAATAGACGGCCATCCTGTGCCCGCTTATTCATATTACCACGCAACATGCCGGGTTTTCCCATATTGCAACGAAAACTCAATAACCCTGTAAGTCTTGTAAGTCCCAAAGTGTCAAAAATTTGCACTTGACACCAGCTCTCTCATTCAAATTTCGGATTTAAAAATTTGTAAATGGCTGAACTTTTAGGTATCTAATTTTCGATAGGTTTTGGCTAGGGTTAGACCCTGTTTCCCAAAATTGATGAATCTGCCATTTTTCTTCACGGATTCGTATTTTGCAGGATATGCCCTTTCCAGTGATGTGTGCATAATGGCATACTTTTCCATTTAAGATTCCGAAGTTGGTGGCACGTTACAGCCCCCTATAAATGGGGGAGAAAATTTTTCAAGCCCTAGAGATACTAGACCTTACCGCAGGAAGATGACAATTTGTCCGGCAAAGATCCGCCGATCAGTTCGAAAAAAGTGGGGGGCGGGGGTAACTTTCGTGGAACACCCGGTATACCTACCGAAAAAAATTAAAAATTTTCATTATGTAAAATGTTGGTCGGTGCCAGTTTTTGTCCGATTTATTAACCTCACAATTTTGATTTAAACTAAAACTAAATGCAATAATTTAAGGCTAATCTTCCAACCACCCTTCTTATCACCTTGAAAATCATCCGTTCAAACCAAAATTATCCAAATCGTCCGAAAATGTGTTGTTTATACCCTTAACATAAGATATAATCACTCACATATATCAGAAAGTTTGTTATGTAGGTACTTCACATTTCGATTTTTCAAAACATCAATTTTTCAAGTAGCAAAAATTTTGGCACTTTTCCTCTATCACTTTCTAAAATCACATACAAAGATCTGAAGTCATATTGTCACAGTCAAAATGATATGAAACGATAGCTGAGAGTCTAAAGAACACATTTCTGCGAGAAAAAAATAATAAGTAGCGCTTCTACTGAAGTTTATTGGACTTAAGAAAAACGACCAACAATTAGCACCTAGACCAAGATTTGGCACTTTCTCTTATACGTTAATAAATTCAATTTGCTGTCAGTGACTTCACATTTCTAGAAGGATAGCCCTCCTTAAATTTTGATGCCCCTACTTTGTTAATTTGTGGAATATTCTCTACTACATACAAACTAAGCATTATGAGGAAAACAGTGCGAGCTATTTCTTAATATTATACGTAGCATTAAGAACTGTAACATGTCACCCATCGGTGGGTGATATAACAGGGTTTAGCGGGGGTTATGGAGAACGGGGATGACTGAAACTTGGTATATAAGGTCCCAAACGTATTTCCAACTTCCTTTGACAAGCGATAGGTAACCTGCTCCCTCAGGCTTCCGTGAGCCCAGCCATTTCAAAATGGTGGGGAAAAAAGTATAGTTGAAAAAAAGAAATGCTACAAATGGGCTAGAAATGAACAGGGGAAGATGGAAATGACATGGTACTAAAGGTGTTAATATTCTCAATTTCTGGAGAATGGCCCATTGGAGCTCGGCTGGCTATGTTTATAATTGGAAGCAGCTGGAAGCTTAATAATCCTCAACACTCATTTCTAGGTACTGAGGTTCGAAGGTGAACAAATGAATCGTTCTTGGGGATTGTTCGTTTTGCTATTTTATGCGACCAGACTGATTTTGACTAGCGGTGTTAAGAAACCGTCAAAGCATTTGGATGAACACTGGCACACCTTCAAGGTAAATGGTTATTGCAGTTGCCCCCGAAATCGATACTTTCGTATCGAAAAAATCGAAATGAAACCGGTGCTGCAGTTGGTTTCCACCCAGCAGCCTTTGAGGCTTCCAGTAAGTTCCGCGAAACAGTCTCCCATTGCTCTGATGCTAGTCTATTTTCCAGAAGCAGTATAATCGAACCTACCATCCGGTAATTGAAAAGAAAAAACGGCTACACTGGGAGGAAAACTACCGCAAGGTGCAACAGCATAACGAAGAGCACCAAAAGGGGATACACTCGTACAAACTGGAGCTGAATCATTTGGCTGACTTGGTAATAAACATAAGTAGATGTTGTTCTCGATTGTACACAGACATCGTTCTCGACTATACGAGAGTGTGGCCAAGTTGGAAGAAACCCTGCCAGGGGGTAGGATATTTAAAATTACGAGTAGTTTCGGATCGACTTGCGAGAGAGTACAACTTTTCCGAAGTAATTTTGAGAACTGATGAGCAAGTTCAAAACTTTTTATCCTACTCTTTATGGGCATTTGGAAAAAGTTCGGCGATAAATGAACAGACGTAAATTTCGAAATGCGGTCGCACCGAGGAACTGAAATAAATTTTATTTTACTGACTTGCTCTTTAACTGTTCGCACACTATGCAGAAATGAACTTTTTTGTCGAGCGTTGGAATGTGACAAGGTGGTTCTCATTTTGAGAAATTTCTCACGGTGTGTTGAAGGGCGTAACGGAGAGGGAAGACAGATTTCTCGAAAGGTTTAACAGTTGACTTTCTTGGAGAAATCAGTGGCCCTCAGTTGGAGAATTCGAGAATGTTTGAAACGTCTTGCCTCTTTTCTCAACTTATATCTGAAAAAAAAAAAACGTTTTGCTTATTTGTTTGCCAAATTAGAGACTTCTCAATAGGAGAATTTTGGATTCTATTCCGCCGATCGATTTCTCTTGACTAAGCCCTTGGCCCCTAGGTGTGTTCGATGGTCGGTTTCACCTCTCAACAGCAGGGTCGTCGAGAAAAAATCCGGAATCGAGTAGAAAATATCAGGTGTGTGCAGTTTTTCTGGAGTCCTTTTGAAAAATCACGGTTTTGCACTCCCGATGAAAAGTCCAAGGCCGAGGAACTTCCCCTTTCCTCCACCCATCCATGAGACCGGTGGTCCAAATAATTCTTATTACACATCGAGCCCACTAGGTGGTGTCTAGCTCAAGTAAGGCGAAATGTGTCCTATAAGACAAATAACTAAAAAGAAAACACCCTCTCCCCCTGTAGGAAAAATTTGTTTCCCATTTTTTTCCTTCCCCTCTTCTTGTTTTTCTTTTCCTTCTCCTTTTATTAAGTAGCGTTTTCAGATGCCTCTTGCTAGCTGAGTATTCCGAGGCGTTCCCACGTCTTATTTCCCACTCTGGCAAGCTGTAATTTTCCTAAGAAAAGGAGGATAAGACATTTTTGATATTATCCCCTAATATTTTTTCACCAAGCAAAAAATTTTCTGAAATTGAATGCGGAGAGACAGTCTACTGCGAAAGAGATCGTATATATTAATAATTTTTTCAAGAGGAAGAACTTGAACTTCTGCCCCCTAGAATGGTCAACTCTTTGAGTTCTCATAAAATCGTTCGAGATTCGCTTAAGGCTCTTTAGAACTTTTTGAGCTCCGCTAAGACTTTGTAAAGAGTCGCTAAGACTCCCTATAATTGTAAGACTCTTCCATGTATGTTTGAACCATGCGACTCGTTAAGAATTTTGCACGCTTTAAGACACAAAATCTTCCCATTCAGAAGACATCAAAACTTTTATATACAACGAGGGCGGTTCCAAAAGTAACGTCACACCCCACAGAAAACCGTGAATGAAAAATCGAGACAATCTGGAAGAATTAGGATACAATCGTGAGGTTATAATTTACTGTTTTACATAATCACCCATTCTGTTGAGGCACTTAGCATACCTACAAATTAATTTTTGTATTCCATCGCTAAAGAACGTTTTGTCTTACTTTTGGAATCCGGTTTTGATCTCTGCGGTCAGGCGTTCTCCTTATTTCTGATCAGAGTGCAAAGTTGTATCTGAGTTTCATCTCCAGAGTCACTGTGCGATTCAATCCTTCTCCCCTCGGTGTGAAAATGTGTGAGATTTTCAAAGCAAAACTCAGTTTTCGTTTTTGATGGCCGTCAGAGACATCCACCTACCGTTCACTTCAAAGCTTCAGTCAATAGACAAAATAACAAAATAATATAGCACCACCAGAAACATTAAAGGAAAAAAGCAACGCCATCTGTCAATATAAATTTGAAACATTGTAGCATCGATCTTCTTCCTAGTGAGTGCGCGTACACGCGATCATTTTATAGTTGAATGGTTGTTGCTTGTTGGGGTCAGTCAGTGTTCCCAGGCGTGCGGATTTATCCTCACATGTGCGGATTTCGTAGGTAAATTCACACACAGTGCGGATTCTTTAAAAAAAAAAAAAGAAGGGGGGTTTTGTGCGGATTTTGGGAAATTTTTTGCGAATTTAAGGAGATTTTAAGGGCATTTTTTCGTGATTTGTTGATTGTGCTTGTTTCTAGCTGCGTAGAACTAATGAGTAAACCTATATTCCTAATAGGGCTTTTCCAGTATTCCATATTGTATACTTATTCGCCTGTCCCGTTATCAAGTTGGTAGTGTGGTATAAACCTACACTAGAGTGCGCTGCAAAATTACCTGTGCGGGTGTTAGCGGGAGAAGATGAATGGGTAATCATGTGTACTTTTGAATAAGAAAATCTCCATGATCACCCATTCAGACTAAGGAACTGCAGGTATACGCACCATAAATGTAAACAAACGATTATGAAGAGGTTGCATGGAAATCGCATGGTTGTATCGCGTAACTAGGGTGTTTGCCGCGCGCAGCGCTGTAAGCACCCTATTGCAAACCCATGCTAAACCCATGCAACCTCTTCATTATTGTTTGTTTACATTTTTGGTGCGCATACCTGCAGCACAGACATACATAATAAAAGCTAGATGACGAATTCGTGCAAATTCCCATAAGACGCCGTGTTAAAATCATTGTATAACTTGCGCCTGACGCGTAGGTCATGTGTTCAGGTATGCTTTACTACGCATACAGCGTTGACAATGAAAATACGGGTATCTGCCTGTTGTTTCACGTTTTTGGTGAAACGGGAGGTTCAGAACAAAATTTTACAAAGAACAGAAGTTACTAGAAATGTACATTATATTTTTTGTGCCGATACACTTCATTAAAAACAGTATAATACAGTGCATTGCAGCTAAAAAATTTGACTTCGGCTTTCGGCTTAAACTTTTGACCTAGAAAAATACGGATTTGGCTTTCTGCTGTCTGTTTTTAAGAAAAATTCGGCTGGCTTTCAGCTTTTTTCAGCTGGCTTTCAGCTTTTTGGCTTCTTTAGTCTTTACTGATGAAAATACTTAATTTCTGTTGCCCAATACCTAAACGGCAAAACATGTTCTAATAAAAAATAATATTGCTGATATTTTGAGCTGAAATTTGCCGTCAACTGACACCTAAGCTGAGGTCTTAAGGTTTAAGGAAGGGAAATACAGTTCTCAAAAATATCACACACAAGGAAAATTGATGAAAGCTCACGAATTTATAGGTTTTCGAGAAGCCAAAAGAAAGCTGGAAAAATTTGGCTTCTTTCGGCTTTTGGCCTGTGAAGGTATAAATAAAGCTGACTTTCAGCTTTTCTCTTATCAGTAAAAATCGGCTTTTGGCTTTCAGCTTTCGGCTGGCTGCAATGCACTGGTATAATATGCAAAATGAGGCAAAAGAGGAAGGAAATATATGGCATGCATTTATCAGCACGCAAAAAAAAAAAAAAAGGATTTTACACGAAATTGTGGCCATACAAAAAAAAAATGAAGAAGAAACGCAAACATGATTATGTCTGCTGCACGAAATAAAAATGCATGGAACGCAATCGAATAGAAATCGAAAAATTGATAAGTATTCGAGCCACATCCAGTTTCGACATGTACTCCTATTGTACGTGAATCATGAATCATTATTATTTAAATTATCATCTTGTGCCAGCTTAGTCGCACTTTCATTCGTTCTAGTCAACTTTTACAGTTCAAACAGTACAGAGGTCGAAAGTGTCCAGCTGGATTATATTTATTATATCACGCTCAGTGGTGGATCTAGAAATTTTCCAAGGAGGGTGTTTTGAAAATAAAACTTTTTCCACCTCCACCCCCTAAAAAACTGAGGTGGATGTCATTTTAAATAGTTTCTGAAGACGAGTTTCATAATATGATTAAATCGTTTCAAAATGAACATTGTAGACTGTAGTGCTGCAGATACTCAAAAACAGGAATAGATCCGCCACTGATCACGCTAACTCTGTGCAAGTGTCACTGTACCGATTTCGTTCAATATTTTATTTTGTGCAAATTTTATCATATGTTTGCGTTTAGGTTTTTCTTTTTTGGTAGGTCCTCGATATGCGTGCGAAACCTTTAATTTTTGTGTGCTATATATTGTATCGTAACACATTTTTCAGTGACTTACTTTTTTCACTTATCCGGTCATTCGTATGTCCTCTAAAGAATAATACCTTATTTTCAAATACCTTTCACAAATTAAAGTGGAAAGTGTAAGTTTAGGATAACTATCCAAATCATCTCTGGTCACTGATGCGATACTCGAAAGGGTAGTTTTCGAGGCCGGGGTGCGATGTCATAGGGGCCACTTTGGCCTCGTGCATCGCCATATGTCTTACCACACCGTTATCCAAAATAAATTACAAGGGGCATTCAATAAGTAACGTCCTTTTTGCATGTAAAAAATTTATTTATAAATATAAACAAAATTGGATTGAAAATTCGGAATCTACAGTCTTTACTCCACTTTTCTACATAATTACGAAGAAAATTTTATGCATTTAGCTCAACGCAGGGGGAGTTTATCTGTACCGCGTCGATAAGATTCCGGGCTCAGACAGAGGCGTTTTTACTGTTAGGCAACCTAGGCAGCTGCCTAGATCGGCAAAATTTTGAATTTTCAGACAAAAAAAAAACACAAAAGAATTGAAAAATGTTTAAAAATGAAGGAAAAAGGAATGAGAAAGTAGAAAAATGGAGAAGGAATAAAATAGAAGAAGTAACTACGCCATTTGAAAGATTTCTGTCATATACGAGGTGACCGAAAAGTCCGTTCCTATTGAAAAATGCTTCGCAAAGATTTTCTAGTCAACTTATCAAGAAAATTTCAACTGCAGCGGCATTCCTGGTCCATTACTATTGAAACAACAGCCATCTTCCGAATTATCAAAGCGTACAAATTTTAGTAACGTGACAACCGAGAACTGATTCCACGAAATTGTAATTTTTGTTTCGTAATTTATTTCAATCATTTTTCCCTTTTGTTCCTCTCTGTAGTTTGCTACACAGAATTTTGTCATGATGTATTCAGGCTGCTCAAAGCGGTGGCACGCTGTTATCGTTTACCTTGTAACCCTAATCGAAGGGAATATTTCATTTGCAGGCATACAAAGAAATCTCAAAATATTGTGAAAGCGAAAGCGTTTATCGAAAAAATGAATAGAACAAAAGAACAAAATTTATAATACTTACAAAATTTTCCTTCAACTGAGACTATTTTTATTTCAATCTGATAAATTTTTCTAAAATGTGTGGGGTTTCAGTAGTTTCTTCTTTTCACGTGCCTAAAATTGTAGAGGGGACTCTATTCAGCATTATATTAATCAATCAATATACTGTGAGTCACAAAAATATTCGGACATGCAGTTTTTTTCGCAATATTGAAAGAAGAATGGGCGGGAAAAATCCGAAACAGTTGTATGTGGCAGGAGGTAGAGTAGGAAGTCTTGGAGCACCAATTTTTTTTTGGAGAAGTACCAAAAATTATGCAGAGAAAAAGAAAAACACGAAATATGTAGCCAAATTAATATTCGGACACCGTGTATTTTTTCCATGAGAAATTCGACTTGATCTTACATTTTCCTGAGTAGGAATCCCGAAAATGTTCCTTTGATGATCACAAGAGATTTGTGTAAACTAGAAGCTTTACAGAATACGAAATTTTAACCCACATCATCATAGCTCCTGTACTGTTGAGTTAGAGACGGGTCGTAACTATTTTGTTTCTTTTGGGTTGCATGCTAATTATAATAGGCGGACGCAGGAAGTTTTCTTGTTTAAAATTTGTTCAACCCATACCTAACTTCGCATTCAGTTATGCTACGATGTCACAATTACCTAACTCATAATCTGCAATGCTTCAATTATTCAAGTACCAACTTTTAATCATCAAAGGAACATTTTCTAGAATCCTACTCAGGAAAATGTACGATCAAGTCGGATTCCTTATGGAAAAAATACACTATGTCCGAATATTAATGTGGCTACATATTTCGTGTTTTTCTTTTTCCGTGCTTAATTTTTGGTACTTCTCTAAAAACAATTGGTGCTCTAAGACTCCCTACTCTACCTCCTGCCACATACAACTTTTTCGGATTTTTCCCGCCCATTCTCCTTTCAATATTGCGAAAAAAAACTGCATGTCCGAATATTTTTGTGACTCACAGTACCTAAGTAAATTTAAACTAAGGATTATTTTCTTGACAGCGAAGTGAATTGAAGTCCGCAATTTTTGGTCTAAAGGGTATTAGCACTTTAGCAGCCTAGTTCATAGTCACCTGCCCATTATAAATTGGGCGCACTTATGATTCCATGTGCTCCTACAACGTATTTTTGATCAAATGGAGCGGCAGATTTTATGTTGCCTAGAGCAGCTTCTTTCATTAATACGCCTTTGGGCTCACAATCCAAAGGTAAGACATTCGGGACTTCCTTTTTGCGTAAAGCTCGGCCTCTAACGGAGAGGGTAGATTGAAATTGTGTATACTGACGATCGTCTAAACATTTTTGTAGATACTGTGTATCAAATTGTGCATGATGAATTTGTTTCCGTAAAGTTTCTGTTTGCTGGGTTCCGAATTTTTCACCTTTGGAATGTGGGCCCGGAATTTTATCGACGCGGTACAAAAAACTCCCCCTACGTTGGGATAAATGCATACATTCTTTTGGTAATTATGTAGGAAAGTAGAGTGAAGACTGTATAGATACCAAATTTTCAAACCGATTTTGTTTATCTTTATGAATAAATTTTTTACACGCAAAAAAGCACGTTACTCATTGAATGCCCCTTGTATAACTGTTGAAGTAAATTGGGTTGATTACAATGAGAAGACGAATATTCACTACACAACATAGAAAAAAAGAGGTTGAAAGTAATTGGAAGAAAGGTCTATGTACAGCCCGGCTCATACCTCACTGTAGACCAACCAAATACTATTTTGGAGGTCCGATAGAAAATACGGGTATGATTTAAGGTGAACTCACAAGTACGCAGCATTGACACTATGTCACGAAAACAGATTTAGGAAAAGACAAACAATTAAAATGAAGCTAAAAAATTCGGATGTATTCAACATTTTTAATTTCATGTTTCACGGTTACCTACACAAAATCGAAGGCGTACGGATTAAAATGTAAGATTGCGAGTTTTGATTTTGTAGTGAGCATCAGGCTTAGGCATGGGCTGAAAGGCGGCAGATTTTTAGGGGCGCCGCTCGGGGCGGCAAACGAAAGACGATTTTTTTCAAGCGTATAGTTCACTCGAAAAGAGTAAAAACGATAAATGAAGCAGAGAGACTACAGTTTTACTCGAACATTTGACAAAAAAAAAAAAAAAAAAAAAAAAAAGACGAATATGAGTAGAAAAGGCGCACAGAATTCCATAACCCAAAGGCAGAAAAAAGCTAAGTGCGGCTCTGGTGAGCATAATGTTTATGAAATACATAATGAATAAGATGAAACTTGAAACCTTTGAAAGTGAAAAATTTAATGTCATCGATGTGCTTACAGTCCTAAAGAGCTGTGTTTAATTCCTCAGTCTTATATTCAAGAAAGTAAAAACGAGTTAGAAACTTTAATACATGCCGTTGCAAGTGTTGCAAAAAAAATTTGATATGTTCAAAAAGCAGTATCGCCGTTCGCCGCATTCCCAAACGATTCTACTGAAGTAATGAAAATCAAACGGAAATGATTTTTTACCAGTTCTATATAGATCCGAATTTTACAAAGTTTCAGACCGTCTGACCATGGAAATGAAAGAAAAAATCAAAAATTTGTATGAAATGTTGAATCCTTTCCATAAACTTCTGGAGATTCTCTTGAAATGAGAAAATTTCTATTGTATTTGCAGTTAATTCGACGAACAATAATTTGCGAAACAATTCCTCGGAACATTATCAAATTCAAGTATCACCAGGAAAGTATAATTATTCCTGAAATGGTGAGCAACCATTGGCATACTATCAATAAGTAGGGCTGATAAGACGACCTACCTGTAAGGGGCACATAGGCAACGGACAGCGGAGTATTTTTCCGTGAGTTCGTCATCTAGCTTTTATTACGAGTGTCTGTGACCTGCAGTTCCTTAATTCAGACCACTGATAAGGTGCAATCGCGCCAACATGACATTTCAAACTCTAATTTATATCCCAAGTGTCTGTATGATAAGGACATAATCGTAATTTCGTACCAGTAAGTATTGAGTTTACCTTATGGTATCTCGTCTATCTTCTCTGTTCTCGGTATAATTCGAAATTTTCGTTTTTCGGTCATTCCTCATGGTCTTATCGTATGATCATCGATTTAATTAAATAACAGTTTAATTTTCGGCTTACACTTTCGGCAACGCAATTCAGCAACGTTTGCATTACTGAAAGAATTCAAACTTTCTCAAAAAATTCTGATCTCCGGCGTTTTCAAGTATCCCTATTGCATTTGGGCACATTTCACACATCAAATTCTGTTATCATACACTACCAATTTGATAACAGGAGAGGCGAATAAGCATGCAATAGTGCTGTTCCAGTTCTCCATATTGCATGCTTATTCGCCTGTCCTGTTATCGCGTTGGTAGTGTATGATAACAGAACTCCATGTGCAAAACGAGTCCGAATCCAAATGGATACTTAAAAATGCCGGAGATCAGAATTTTTTTTTAGTAGGTTTGAATTCTTTCGGCAATGCAAACATTGCCGAAAATTAAACTGTTATATGAAATCGATGGTTGTATGATAAGACCATGAAAAATGAACGAAACACGAAAATGTTGAATTATGCAGAGAACAGAGAAGACATAAGAGATCGTATGAAATACGACATAAAAGATGAAATTCAAAACTCACTGGTACGGCCGTAATATTATGAAATTATGTCCTTATCATATATACTAGACCAACTTGATAACAGGACAGACGAATAAGTATGCAATATGGAGTACTGGAACAGCCCTACTGGGACGCGTCAGCAAAGTGGCTGACATCAGGTGGACAAATACAGAAGCTACCCAAACGGGATGAAATACATAGCGCGCCATCTACTTTACAAATGGTGGCCAAAAGTGGAAGTACACAAACGGGATGAAATACACTAGCGCTCCATCGCCGTGACGCGACCGAATAGGCATAGGAATGGCTGCGGATTTTTGATCTAAAATGTGCGGTTTTTTGGCATTTCAAATCTGGGAACCAAAGTCATATAGATACACCAAGTCGTTCGACTCTCCATTTAACCAATGTTAAACTTTGTATGTTACGATAATTTATCCCGATAGCAGCGCTGGCAGCGTTCTACTGCCGTGAAATCAATGTAAACGTTGGGAGCCCTAACAAAGTTTTGCGTTTAACTCAATAACGGTCGAGTTTTATGAAAAAGTGAAAACAAAATTTATTCTACCTGTTATTTTCTATCAGGTAAGATCAGTTTCAAAATTTTACCCATAAAAATTTCGAATTTACGCGCATTCGATGGGAAATTCCAAGGTGAACAAATTTAGCTCTTTCCGATTTTTCATCAAAATTGATAGTTTTTGAGCTAATCCGCAAAAACGTAAAAATGTCCATATACGCGCAATGCAACCAAAGGAGTTCAGCGATAGCAGCGCGCTGGCATGACGGCAGAACGCGGAAACGCGCTAGTCGTCTAACTTGGTGTATCTATATGACTTTGCTGGGAACACTAGGGTCAGTCGGCTCTGTCTCTTCTCCTCACGTCTACGTTTGTCACGCGTTAAAATTCTCTATCCAGGTATAAAACTGTTTCCTAGGACATTTTTGTTTATCATATACGCGGGGCGTCCAGAAAGTAAGGTAACAACAGCTATGAAAAATCGAATATGCTTTATATCGAGTGTCTCATGCACATTTGACCTAAGTGACAAAATCTTTTCTTTTTTTTCAGGAGAGCGATTTGAAAATTATAAATAACGTTGTGTTATATACGTGGTTCAAATGGTTTACGCCATCTAGCGGGCTAAAAATGGAAGTAATTCGTCATTTGCGAGTGTAGCTCGAAAAAGGGCATCGAGATCTATAAGAATATGTATCAAACTAATTTTTCGTCAAAATGTCACTTAGGTCAAGTGTGCATGAGACACTCGATATTTTAATAATGTTTACAAAATATGTGTAAAAAGATACTCTTTATCGCCTTCAAGCCTTCAAGGTCAATACACTTTTGAAGCCTAGGCACAAGCTGTTTGATGCCCTCCTCGAAGACGTTCCGTTTCGGCTTACAAGCCACGCTTGCACTGCCTCTTTCACCTCTTCGTCGCTTGAAAATCGCTGTCCACCCAAAAACTCCTACAATTTCGTAAAAAGATGATAATCTGAGGGCGCTAGGTTTCGGAGGGGGAGGGGTGACAATATTCCATCCAAATAACGCGTGAGTGACTGGTGCAGTATGGTGTCTAGCATTGTCATGAAGGAATGACCCCCTTCCTTTAGTCTTTAATTTTTTTTCTCACCTTCTTCAAGGTCTCAAAGTATGCATTCGCATTGATGGTGGTCCCTTTGGACATAAAATCAACCAACAAGACCCCTTTGCGATCCCAGAAGACGGACGCCATGATTTTTCTCTCGTCGGAAAACTGGACCTTGAACTTTTTGGCAGAAGGAAAATGAGTATGGTGCCACCGGAAAGATTGTTTTTTTGACTCAGGGGTGCAGTGGCGCACCCAAGTTTCGTCACCAGTCACAATTGAGTCAAGAAAGCTTTCACCCTCCCTCTCAAATCGTTCAAGAAATTTGCGAATCTCGCACCTGCGGTAGGTGGAGCTAACGGCTGACGAACTTGTTGACAGTTCTAGTTCTTGCAACAACATATGTTTCAAGGTAGAACGTACTGAAGAGCCAGACTGCTTATTGTGTTCGTTCAGAACAGTTCTACACGCCTGGTGTGTCACATTTGAAAAACAAAATTCCCTACGTCCTACAGAGCCCTTGTAACCTTACTTTCTGGACGCTCCTCGTATGACCCAATCTGGTATAAATTTCAGAACAGGAAACATTTTTGTAAGTCGAAAATTTAATTGACCCCCTAAACTCTACAATTGGAGAGGAGGTATTACTTAAATCCACGTTTCAATACATCTCTCTCGAGCATGTGAACGAACCAGATCATAATTTTTACCATGAACTCGTACTAACTTACAAAACACATGATCCAAGTCTTATCACATCAGAATTCTCAGAAGTGGGAACGTAAAACCTGTGAAGTTACTTTTGGAATGACCCTCATAGTTAAGCCTGCTGGAGACTTGATTGAGAGACTTTTGGGGACTCTTTCACTGACAGTTCGAGTTTCTTCCAGTCTCTTACTATAGCATAAATGCGGCTGGACAGGGACCCTACATTTTTGGTGGCCCCCTACGGCAGTTCCCGTTAAATTTAGCGCATTACATTTGTACTAGGTATCATTTTATAGAAAATTATACTTAAAATCTGTTTATGGTGTCAAAAATAATATTCAATTTCTATTTTAAGATAATGGTTTGCAGTGCAGAGTCACAATGAATTTCAAATATCTGAGGAACAATATTCCAAAACGGCCTGTTTCCATTTTTCCCCCTTTCAAAATTGGTTTTATAACGTCATCTGGATGAAGATAATATAATATGTACATCCCTACACTGTCAACCTACCAATATTCAGGTATGTGTTCTATTAGAAAACCTGAGTGTCACTGTTGGTGGCACATAATATGGACGCTATTCAGCGTAAGGAAACCAACCAGCAAAATCTGTTTTTTGAGAACACGTGATTCGAAGTTCAAGAGCCATGTAGAATTATATGACATAGCGTTAACTGATAAGCTTTTTTCAACGTGAGTACACATTTTTGAATCGGGGGCCCAATTTTGAAGAATTCTACTTTTTACGCTCTTTCCAACGATACTAATAGCTATAGAGACCGAATTCCTCGACATTTGTCAAGTCATTTCCTTGATAGGCAGACGAGTTATTTTGAGAGATAGACACATGAATCATGAAGGTAGGGGGCTGGGGAAGAATTTTTATATTGCTGAAAATGGATTAAGCGCTGAAATTGGCCTTACGTACCGAAAAATGCGGAAATATCCTATTTTGTCAGCACATGATGGTAAAGTGCGAAAAGGTATATTTGAAAATGGAAAATACTGTTGACTTAGAGCGCTCATTCTCATCATAAAAATGAATAATAAGTGACATACGCCATCAATTCACTCGACAAAGTTTAGCAAAACATCTTACCATTACATATGTACAACCAGAATCTTTTGTGATTTTGATTTATCACTTCTGTTTTATGTATAATCAGAATCTTTTGTGATTTTAATTTAAAATTTTGATTTATCAGGTTATTTTGTGAAGAAAAAAGGATTTTTTTAAATGCTGAAAATGCCGAATTCTGCTGATGTTACTGCCGAATTTACTATTTTTTAATGCCGGAGAATCCGGTCTCGACTAATAACTCATTTTGTTTACAAATGGTGGTTGATTCCTTAACGCTGAATAGCGTTCATATGTGGCATGCATAAGAGTACCACGTTATTTCATTTTCCTGCTAAGCAGTAGAGTAACTAGCTTTTTTTTTTCATGGGCGCATAGTTTCGTCCCTGAAAATGCAGATTGGAACCTTATCCCTCAAGCACTCACATTTGCGCACATGAGCATACCCTAGTCCGGGAGGGTAAGCTGAAGGATGTTAGGAATACTTGAGAGGAATACACAACTTCCTTTACACGTTAAGGTAATCGTTATTTACTCTTGATCTTTTTTGTTGTTTTTTTGAGTTTTCTCTGATTTGTCACCTAAATTGGTTCCAATAAAATCAATCAAGAAAAAAATACCTCCCTTTTCTTCGAAAAGTCAGTAAAAACCAACAAAGTTTTAGGTCGATCGGATAAGGGGGAATGCGTGCCAGAAGCTCCCTTTCGTTCTTATGGGAAAAACACATGAAGTTTTGACTTTTGTTCCAGATGAAATTTCCCTCCTATATTCGCCAGAACCAAAGCCCGTAAATTAAACAATAAAACATTTGCTATTGGATTCAGCCATGGGAGTCAAGCTGGCGCTGAGCCCCCTCTAAAGATATCTTCAGCTCCTCTATGCAGAGATACCACCATTAAAAAAAAATCATCATTACGTCAGGCCCCTAGCCAGAGTGGTGCTAGGGGGTACTGAGTACCCACTAACGCTTGCCGGAGCCTCCCCTGGCAAAATTTCGTGAATAAAAATAACGATTTCCTTCTATTTTTCTCGCTAGTTTTGTTCAAAACTTTTCGTTCCACTACATTTTAATGTTTATAAACTTGACAACATTGATTTTGCATTGAAAGATAGAAGATACGTATGATTGTCGTTCTTTATATGTGACGTGTCACAAGAAGGGCCCGAGTGTCCATCCAGCAGGTTCCGACATAAAAGTATTTTGCTTTCAACTTTTAGATTTTAATAAAATATGCAACTTTCTCAAATTTCAGACTCTAGGTCAACCAGAAAATCTAGTAAAAGTAGAATAGTCATTGAAATTCGGAATTCAATATTTGCCACCGACTTTCCGATTTTCGAAATGTGTTGAAATTTGACTTTCAGTTTGGGGAGATGGAGACTAAAAATTTGCCGACAAATATTTTTTAAAACTAAAAATTTGCCGATTTTGTAATCAAAATATTTTTTTATTGAAAAAATAAAACATGAACAGTTTCAACATTTGCCGACTGCCAAAATATTGACCAGGAGGTTAAACCCCCACACCCCCTATAGTTTCGCCCCTATCGACAGGTAAAATTTTAAATAAACACCTACTTAAATGAATACTGTTATTCAATAAAATGTGGGTCATCATGTAGGCGTATAAAATCTGTTTTTTTTTGAAAAAATTTATAAATTTTTGCTTAAAATATTCAATTTTTCAAAAAATTATGGTGTCTAATAAAATTGAATTTTGAAAATAAATGACCTTTAAATGACCCCCTCCCCATTTATTCTGAATGCGCTAAAATGCAACTACGATATGGGTATCATTTTGAAGGAAAAATTAAGTTGGATACACTAAAACAATATTTTTATCCAACTTCAAACTCAATAATCTAACAGAGTATCTGTCTAAGTAAGTCCAATCTTCTTTTCAATAGGTGATGCCCTCAGGAGATACAGCTCCTATTCGTAGTTTCTTGATAACTGATGAACGTTAGGTGGGCAAGAGAAAGGGTATATCACCATGCATAACAATATATTTTTCTAAAAGCTTTCCGGCTAATTCATTTTAATTATGAATTCTTTTCAATTTTTTTTTTTGACTCGGGAGTTATTTTAGGTATTTTTGAGTAAAGAATTAGAAAACCTCCTTTTTGGGAAAAAAATATTGAAAAATAAGCAGAATTGGTGCAACATACGCAGTAAATGCCAAAATATGCGAAACATGCAAAAGGAAACGCTGCTCATTTGACTCAGAATTCTGTGATTGGTGAAGATCTTTTGAAAGTTCATGTTGCAAATGATGTTACTTTTGAAGTAGAGAGAAATCCAAACTACTTCCTATACGCAGATAACAAAAAAAGTATTTAAAAATAAACTTCCTCTCAAGACTGTATCGAGCTTCAAGCAGATCTAAATTCTATTGTTTGTTGGAGCGATTGGAATCTACTGCCCTCCAATAAATCCAAATGCCAAAGCATTACTTATAGTCGTATTGTAAAGGAGCCCTTGCTACACCCTTATACAATAGGAGATTATAGATTGCCAAATATTCAGGAAGTAAGGGTCCTGGATGTACTACTGGATAGCAAGTTATCATTTTCCAGACACATAGTCCTCATCACCTCAAAATGGAAAAGAATAGCCGATTTTATCAAAAGAATCAGCGTTAATTACAAGAAATATGAAACTAAGGAATTATTATTTTTTAATTTGGTTAGATCAATTTTGGAACCTAGCGCAATCAATTTAGGAGCCACACAATAAAGATAAAATTGAAAAAATCCAAAAAAAACTTTTTGAAATATTTGTATCATGATCTGTTCACATATTACCCATACAACTTGAAATATACTGAACTAGTGCAGAGGTTTGAAGTGATGAGTCTAAGTAGTACTAGACGAAAATTATTAGCTATATTACTCTTGTAGGACATTATTAATGAAAGAGTCAAAGATAGTGAACTTTTAGGTACTATAAATTTCCGAATTCGAATGTTCAATAGTAGAGACAATGCTCTTTTGCTGCCCCAAAGGGATGTACCTTTGGCCTCTACGGCATACTCTGTCTCGACAATGAGGTAGCTAGAGCAAATGCAGAGGTGAATATCTGCCTTATGAATCGTAAAGCATGTAGTAACGTCATTCAAAAGCATTTATCGGCCTCTGAGCCAGCTTGGTATCAATGACTTCCTCCCTCTCTCCCTTTCGCTGCACTTTAAAGCTCCTCTTCTTCGTCATTTTCATTGTCATTTTCTTCTTCCCCTACATTTTTCATTTGCTTCCAGTATTTTCAGGGTACCCATCTTTTCAGCCCTCCAGGCAGATTATTTCCCATCATTTTCCCTGTCCCTTATTCTTCAATTAATAGTGGCAAAATTGCAATACACTGTACATTGTCCCCTCCTAAAATCTTAAAATCTGGTCAGTTTTGGCCGTAGGATGGCACAGTGATATTAAATAAATAATCAATGAATGTGATGCGGGCAAGAGAAAGGGTATGTCACATACAAAAGAGCAAAAGCTTCTCTTCTGATCAAAAATATTGAAAAATAAGAAGAATAATTGGTGCAAAATATACAGTAAATGCCAAGACATGCGAAATATACAAAATGAAGTGCTTACTGCTCATTCGACTCAGAATTCAGTGATTCGTGAAGATCTTTTAAAACTTCTGGAATATACGCCATGGACAGGCTGACCACTTAAATTTTCTCTGGAAAATGTGATAAAAGTGACCAGTTTTGTAAAAAAAAAAGTGACCGAAAAGTGACCAAAAAATCACCATAATTCCCATATTTTCGACTAAAAATTATTCTCATTCAGACTTTATGTAATCTTCGGCTCTCATATCTTGAAAAAAACATACACATCACAAGTTTTTCGTAGAATCACACACTCTACTCACGCACACTTGTCTTGTATACTTATATCACATATCAGATTGAAGAAACACTTTTTTCAGTTTTTCTCTCTCGATAAATTGATAATAGTTAAAATGAACATTTTTTATATTTTTTTTTAAAGAAAATTTTGAAAAAAGTGACTTTTCTGATTAAAAAGTGACTTTTGTGACCAAATTTCAAAAAAGTGACCAAAGGTGACCAGAGGTGACTTAAGGTGAAAAAAGTGACCGAGTGGTCAGCCTGCATAGATAGAAATACACATTCGCATAAAAATTGCAGCCCTGGTCATTATAACAGAAATTTTCCAATTCTAAATTCTTTGATCTCTCTTTCAAGGTATAATTTGCTGATTTTTAAATGACCATGATTGAAAATAAATGATTTCAAATGAATTAAATGACCGTTAGACACCCTGAAAATGGGTGGGCCGAGGAATTTTTGGGACGGTCCTGGCCCACCTGAGCCCGCCTTAGTTACGCCACTGCTGTTAAGTTCCGAAAAGTGGACAGAGGCCGTTTTGGAAGATCGCTCTTCATCTGTAGGAATATTTTTAAAAGAATTTTTAATGCTTTGATTTCGAAATAGGACATGTAATAGGCAACTACTGCAACACAATTCACTGTACTGCTTCCTCACGTCAGATATTCACTTCGCGAGTGTATATCTTTCGGAATACACCAGAATGGAAGACTACGTAGTACGAAGAGCTATATAGGTTGATATTCGTTTCCGCAGTAGACGTCAATGAAAGTCCTTATTCGCTCGCTTTTTGCACTCGTGAAACCCACTCAAAGGTAGCTGTTCAAATAAAAAAACAAACCTACCTACCCTCGAAACTCTGAAAGCTGAAACGCGTACAGCAAAGTGTTGGGAATACAAATAAGGATCCGTCACATCACCCGTTAGACACGAATGAGAAAATGCAACCGTGTCTATGGAGTCGTAAGTAATGCACCTGCATAACGCACGCCTCCCAAGGCGTTCCAGCGTGAATATCCAGAGCAATGACACCTCGGGTTCGGTGGAAAAAACTGGCTTTATTAAAGCTAAAGCAAACTCTACCTCCATTATTCGCGACAATGTAGTGGAAACACGAGAGTGAAAGAGAGAGGGAGAGAAAACGCCATCGATATGAAAAGAAGGAGAAAACCGAAAAAAAAAGGCATTATGTTGAAATTTCTCCCATTGCGGAAATTTTTGCATAGAGCGTGTTCAGAAAATTCACCCAAGAGATAAATATCCCGTTCTAAGCGGTAAATATCCGTTCCAGTTTCGTCGTTCTAAGTTTGACCGGAAAATAATCCTGCATAAAATACTAATATATCAATTTTTTACATTCGGAACGGCATTCGTAAACATTTTTCCAGACCGCACTATTTCAAACCAAATACAACCTATAGACGCTCTCCAGCTTTCAGAGCACGAGTGGCTCTCTTCTCTGCGAATACTTTTGTGGGATGTATTGAGAAGGGGAGAGTCCCCTTGAGGAGACTGAAACTTCTGCCTGATCCGGATACACAGTCCAATTTTCAGAAGGGAAGCATTCAGGGTCTTTATAGTTATTTGGGTAATTCTCCGAAAAATGGACAATTCATGTAAATAGGCTGTAACTCTGCCACTTATTATCAGAATGCTATGCGCACATATCAAAATTGAGGAAATGACCTCTTCTGATGGAGACAGTGGTAAAAGCTCTCCCTAGTTCAGCAGAACATCATTAGAAAATCGAAAATACACCTGAAATGTCCATCAGCGTGGGTGTCAACCTGGCCTAGTTCCGTTTTTTTTTTTGCTTGCTGGAAGGGTTTAATACATCATTTTCAGGAACTACTGTTTCCCATTGTTGAAGAAGTAAGTTGAGGCAACACGGTATAGGTCTTACAATCTTTTTCTAACCAAGTTAAGTAACCTTTAGAATGCCTCAAAGTTGTGTCTAGGAAGAGATATGTCCTTCAACGTGGATAATTTTCAAACCTCTCTGTAGGGTTCCACTATAAGCATAAACTTCTCTCAACTGCTCATATAACTTCCTCATAACTTCCTCTAGAAGGCTGTGTAAGAACTTCTGTGAAATGATAATTTATTGTATGCTAAAATACTCATTTATTGCTGAGATCCTGGTTTCTAAAAAAAAAGTGTCCTTCATCGTGGACATCAACAGCCATATTGAATTTATAGCTCCGAATTTGTAAAAAACGTAATAATATAACTAATGTTGGCCACATTACATTCAGCAACATGTATCAAATATTTTCCGCATATTTACCCAATGGGAAAAGGGAAAAGGCGATTTTGTCCTTAAACGTGGACATAAAATATTATTCAACGTGGCTACTCACGTATTTCTTGTATCCACGCTGAAGGACGTGAATCTTTCGACACTTAGAAGCAGTCTGTAGAAACAGCCTTTAAATCTTCTTCGCGCTGAGACTACTTTCCTAGATGAATTTTTGGTACTTCATAAAACCGTGATCCGTGAGATTGTAACCCACGGTGCCGCTGTGTGATCGTACAGCCTCATCTTATCACACTATGTAAACTTGAAAAATTTGTCTTTCAACGTGGACAACAATTTTTTTTTACTACCCTCCAAAATCAAATTTAAGCTCGGCCGGTACCGGAATATGATTTCTCAATACCCCTAGTATCGATTTCAACGAAAAAAATTTGAAAAGTGAACCTCATTTTTTTTGGTTTTTGTCCACGTTGAATTGTCCATTTTTCGGAGAATCACCCATTTAGTTTGTTCACACTTACTTCATTATCATCGTCATGGTGTGAGTCCATTAGCGGAAGCATCAACACTTTTGGTGTCCAAATCACTTCCAAAATTCAGTTTTCTTCGATTTTTTGTTGACTTTCGTCTGCCTTTTTTCTTACATTGACTTTTTTCTGAGATTCATCTACTTTTGGGAATATCGTACTTCGAGACGCTCAAAGATCCGCATTTCCTCTCTTTTATCGCAGATAACGGTTCTCATTGCACTTCTGAATCCCACTGTTGCTTTTATTCGGTTTACTTTTCATAAGAAGCTTCTTTCTCGGCATCCTGAATTAAAAAACATGAATCAGATCATAGATTTCCCTCGTCCACATTTATACTAAAAATGAACTTCAGAACTTACCAAATTTTAACAGTGCGAGTTGATAACATGGTGAAAAAAACAAAAAACACAGCGTCTAAACAACTGAACCGGATCACAGAAAATGGATAGAACAATGCTGTTTCAGCGTCTAGTAACATGTTTCGGGATTTGTTCCCCAGGAGGCAGGAGCGCTAGCAGTAGTTCCTGTAGGGAGTGATCCATGTACGTTTGTATCTTGGTTCTCATAATTGTACCTTTTACTCTAACAAAAACATAAATTCATTAGGGCGCGTGAAAATATCAATTTCCCCTATTCTTCTATACCGGTGGGGGGGGGGGGAAGATCACTTTTGTCTTACAAACATTGGAAGATCGACTCTTTTTGAAGAAGCATTTTTATTTGTAATTCATGATGCATAAAATTGAAGGCGTGAAGTTCAAAACATCCTATGTGCCAACTTTTGCGAAAGTGATTTTGTGCATGCAAACTGTTCTGAGAACCGTCGCCCATACAATACTAAGCATCCTAAGTGTCCACAGAGCCTTAAAGTACTTCTAGTTTCAACCCAAAAATCGCAGCACGCATATGTGCCGGCGAGCGATCCATGCGAAACATCCTAACTCCAAAGTGACAGGAAGCGTTTCCATTTTTTGACTCTATTATAAAAAATGCATAAATGTAAAAGTTAGTACTTTTGTGGGCAATAAAAACATCGCATTCGGCTACTTCATTTTTTTCTCAATAGAGTTGATGGCACTTAGGATGTTTTGCTTTGTCTTTCCTACGGACTTGGGATATGCGCAACGTCAACCCTCATTTTCTCTGAGCCCCAAAATTTGTACATGGGCCTGTGTATGAAGTTTCAGAGAATTGGCTGAGCACCCATTCTGCCTAATCCACCCCCTTCACCACAGCTGAAACAGTTTTTTGCTTCTCCTGTACACTTTTGACATTGCTGCATAGGATGTTTTGAACTCACGCCTTCAATTGTTTTGAGATAATATCTGTCTAAGAACCTGTGATTTCTAAGAATTTTAAATTATCGAATCACTGTCCGCGCATTGCTTATAGAAGCGACTAATTTTTCACACTATAACCTAATTGCAAGTATTTTTTTTTTTTTTTTTTTAAACTGTGGGATATTTTGTGAAAAGTGAAGAAGTGAAAATATCGATTCATATTTTCTGGGAACCGAAATTCTACTCGTTATCATACCTGCTGAAATATTCCAGATTTAGAACAAAAAAATGGACTTCCTGTTTTAAACCTAGTTTTGGATCTAACATGTTTTACGTGATTTTTTGCAGACGCGGATCCAGACGAACATTTTGGGCAGGGAAATAGAAGAAGAAAAAGCGCGCGGAAATTCTTGTGCTGCCTCTCCACTGCAGATACCCCCCCACAGATTTTTCCTTTTTTTGGTTGGAGGCCGTGCCTGTTTTTTGTACTTCACATATTCGACGCACTTTTTCTAGACTCTTTAATATTTTTATTGCATAATTATTAATTTGACACTGACGAAAAAAAAAAAAAAATGGTTTCAAAAATATAACCTGTTCTAAATTATAAATTCAAAACGATGATTGCGCAAACTTATACAACTTATAAACAGTAAAGTAGTCCAAAATTTGTGAATTTAGAAATGTTTTATTCTCAGTAGCTAAACTTGTTCCTTTTTGTCCTAAACTTCACCAGTGATTTTTTGTATTGAAATTAAGCAATTCTGAAGGGTTCTGTGGGTGGTTAAATTTAATACAAGAACACATACGTGAGGAAATCTGGAATTTCATTTTGAAGCTTCCGAAACATCAAATTCGGTTAGGAAAAATGGTTTGATAATAGAAAGTCTTTTTCATCAGTAAAAGGATAGAGTACTTACCGAAAATTTTGAGATAATTTTATTCAGAGGTCACAACTGCCTGTGTTAAAATTTGGGTATAAAATACATGTTTCTGAAATTTGAGAATATGAACAATGTAGACCTTGGAACTCGAATAAAAGCATGAAAACGATTGTCAACTCGGATACCAGAAAGGCTAAATTCATTATGACATTTTTTGGTTGAAATCTTACCACTTGGAAGGCTCCATTGAGGGGCAGAATCTATAAATGTGTACGGTTTTCTAATAAGGTCTCACTTTTGAAGTATTAAGATCACCTGGTAATAAGTACTAGATGAAATTTTAGATCGATTGAAACCTCGCAGAGCCTTCTAAGGTTAAAATTTGCTGAGCTATTCGCATTTGAAGTTAAAATTTCAAAAAACAAAAAGTTTTAAGAAAAACGCGTTAGAAGTTTTTTTTTTTTTGTCTTCCAAAAGGACATACAATTTTCAACTTTAAATACGAATAACTAAGCAAATTGTGCACTTTTTAAACTCCGTGAGGTCTCAGTCGATCATAGGTTTTATCTGTATTAATTGGTGGTCTCAACTAAATATTTCAAAAGTGGGACATTTTCAGAAAAATTGAATTTTCATTCATTGGTGACAAAATGTATTGTTTTATGAAATCACAGTTTTTATTCAACGTGAAGTATAAAATCACAATTTCTATGGGAAATCAAATTAGTGGCATTCAAAAAGCAGGGTTCACTCTATCAGTAACGCTGAAGAACCCAAAATTGATAGTTTGACCATATTTTCAAAAAATCGCTATATCTCCTAAAGTAATATGTACTTCAAAAGTGGGACTTTTTTAGGAAGACGTACACAAATTACAGATAATATCGTCAAGTATATCAACAATTAAGGTTTTCAGTCATTGAATTTGTGTTGAGGTTACTTTTAGCAGAAACCCCTACCAGTAATGGTTCACTCATTAGGGACCCAAACATATCAATATTATTGAACATACACCTTCAAAAATATCGATAATTTATTGTTTGAAAGTTTTTCTCTTGAAATTTCCACCGATAATGATCCGTGGTGTTTGGGACACGAGGAGTAACTTCAAAATGGTAAGTAATTTCGAAGCTTTCAAGTTCCTTTGAACCATTATTGGTAAAGGCTCAAGCTAAAATAACCTCAAGAAGGAGTTCAGCGACTCCAGAAACCCTATTATTGTTATACTTAGAGCAATGTTAAATAAGTTTGAAGTTTTCTCGCCCTTGCTCCCTGTGACCCTTATTGACAGGGTTTACAGTTAAAATAACCTCAAAAATTAATTCAGTGACGCCACAACCCTCATTTTCAATGTACTTGACGGCATGACCGGTAATTTTTAGGCTCTGCCTCCTCAATAGAGCCTTCAAAGAGGGTATTTGTACTGACTAAAAAATTTTATAAATGGATTTAACGTTTTGAAATTCGAATAGACAATCTTCTTCATGTTTTTATTTGGAGTTCAAACATGGTACTTCTACATCAAATTCAACCAAGGTCATTGACCTTTGACTTGATTTTTTTTTTTCCCCCTTCAAAATAACCACTATCCATGATCTTTAATTGTTTTGTACGTTGTTACCACAACTGTCATCTTGTACCTCTTTCCCATCAGTATGCGCTACAGTTCGGGGAATATGACAAAAATGTTATCAAAACCGAATTTAGCGACCTTTGGAACCCATGTTATTGGGTACCCATATTAAACTTTAAAAAATACAAGAACCACTCCCCTCATTGCATGGGCCTCAACTCCAAATACGGGGTAAATAGATGAAAGGAGGGAGGAGAATAAGCCTCAGAAACGATATAACTCTGTGAAGTGATAAAGTAGCAGAAGAAGATTATTATCTTCATAAGGTCGGTGCATCTGTGTTAAAAAGTAATGATTTTTAACGGAGATATCTTGAACTCCATTTTGAACAGTTCTAATCCAGATACAAGAAAATTGCTTAATGACCTTTTTTATGGGAAATTTCAGTAGCTTAAGAGGGCAAGTTCCACGGGAATTGAAAAAATGTGAACATTTTCTGTTATAATTTGTACTAAAATTATTGATTTCATGAATACCCTGTTGAACCAATTGCGACCATTTTTTCTGTGGTTACCACAACGACCCTCTACTATAACCAACTGGTACCATTTTTCTGTCCATCTCCAGTCGTGAGGGGAAAAAAATTCAAAGATAGAACACTTTTCAAACCCCGACCATAAGTAATCTCCTTCAAAAGTACGCGTATGCAAACATATCTACATATTGTTGGGATATGTTGCCTACTTACCAGATGAAAGGAGGTCATTGCAGAAGAGACATATATGTATATTATAATGATCATATCATAAGGATTAATAAGTGGGAACGATCTCCTGTAGTATATAGGAATACTAGGCTAACGTTGATACAGAAACGAAGGAAAAGTGTAAACATACAGGCATTAAAAAATAAATAAATAAGCATTGGCTTCCCAAAAACCCTAAAAAGAAAAACGATTTAGTTACTTGTGATGCCACCAGATGTCAGTCAGCTACTTTACGTTCAATAACCAATTTCGCGAGTTCTTTTTTATGGGCTGTACAGCGGAAGTTTACCTTGAGGGGATAGACTTCTGCCCGACCATGATTTGCAGTTAACAATGAAAAGAAATAAACCCGGAATGCTACTCAGTTCTGTGGCGAAACTGAAAAACCAAGAGAATTTCGGCTCACCGCAATGATTTTGGATCACAAGATTGTCTAGAAGCCTTAGGTCAAACTGATCTAACGGGATCAAGCATCATCAAGAAATTCTCTATGGCTTGAGGAAAGCGCAAGATAGGTTGATCAGGTCTTCTTTCGCTTAGCACTAACATGAAGTAAGGCAACTCATTCAGTAAATAGTCTCCTGATCTCCTTCCATCTCAGGTCAAAGCCAGTTGAACTTCAATTACTGAATGAAAAGTTATCTCTGTTCCATGGCAGTCAAGGTTAGCGTCACCTCCTTAACAATTTCGGATTCAAAAGGTGAAGCCTTAATCTAGTCGAACAATAGGTATGCATGGGATGTTAGGGAAAATTAGTTTTTTCATTCCTTAAGTGAATGAGCTTATTGTGAGTTTCATCAATTACTGAGGATAGTAAACATCGAATCCCACTTTCAGATTCAGATTTGAGTAATAATATAATTATAGGTATACTGTTGGACGGTTTCATATTTAATGTTTAACTTACTGTTGTTAGTCACAGAAACAATACATGAAAGAGATGACACTGGGTCTAAGCAGAAAGAAGCCGCGGAATAATGAAATTACCACACTTCCTCACCACGATATTTCAGCAATACCAGAAGAAGTGAGTCAATTATAATTAATTTATATCTATAGGTCGATGATATATTATTAAATTAGCTCATAAGAAAGGACATCATTATACCAAGTCTAGCTCAAGTCAAGAAATAAAAATGTTACAGGAAACGGAAAAACAAGACATATGTGACCCGGAATCATGAAATATGCCTCTGGTATCAAAATACCATTTTTCACTTTCTTAACAATTCTTATAGAAAAAATGACGCTCTTTCGACTGAAACAAATGGCAGCTTCCTATCTTCATTAGTTTTCCCACAAATTGCATTAAAAAATCACGTCAAAAGTATAAAAACATCCGTTCACACGGAGTGGTGTGAAATGGGCCTACGGGAATGACAGAGAACAAGAATTTAAAATTCGGTTGTCATAGTAACGCGCAAACGCTCCACCACAGATGTACACGCTATGTACATCTGTACACACCACACCACCATCCCACCCTCGCACTCGTTTATCTCGAAAGCCTGTTCGCACGAGAGGCACATTTCATGATTCCAGGTCACATATAACTATTGAGAATAGCCATCTCAATGTTTGAGGAGGGAGGAAGTTTATCATGAGACACATTCTATGTGTTAAGGCTTTTACTGTGGTTACACTGACCAGAAGTAGTATCCTAACGGATTGCTGGGTCTGCGGAGAGTTCTAATAATTAGGTCGAAACTGGAACGTCCCCCCCCTCCTCCAAGAAAACTTAAACACAAAAAACATTCTATAAGTACCAATAAGTCTTAAAAAATTGAATTTAAAAAAATGTCGATACCTGGTGCACGTGCTTTAGTGCAACTGAACTTCCGCCGGCCATGCAAAAGTTGCAGGTATGAATACATATAGGGAAGGTAAGGGAGATAGTTACTCTTCCCTTTTATACGCATCTAGAAGAGTCTCGCGGATCATAACCCACCTTTCAAGAGTTTTAGTGAATTTCAAAAAGTTGTGCAGGGTCTGGAAAAGTCTCTAAAACGTCGTGTCGTGATCAACTCGTGGAAAGTTCTAATTAAGTTTGAAAGAACCTGAGAGAATCTTTAGCAATCTGCCATAGTCATAAATAATCTTCCACTCTTCCACAAGTCTTTTGTGAATATTGAAAAAGTTTGAAAGAGATTCTTAAAGATTATCTACATGCTTTTTTATTCATGACCTAGTCGTAATAAATAGTGCCACAAACGAGTTTGAACAATTTTAGCAAGCTTGCGGTGAATAAGTTTGGAACACTTTGGAAGTTGTAAACGAGTTTGAAAAAATCTAAAAAATTCTTGAATGAGCATTAAAGACTGCAGATTAGTTCGTCCTATAAAAATTGCTCCCTTCCCCTCCTGTTCCTCCACGAGGAAGAAAATTGGATGGTGTGTTGTGATAGACATTGAAAATTCATCTGTTCCAGGATTCAGTGAGCTGAAAAGATTTGATTCACACCAAATTTGGGATACAAATTTATTTTCGAGGTCAATAAAATAGCCAGTCGCGCATAATGCTGAAAACAACAAGTATTTTCTTCAATCATTAGCCATTACCGTGAAAGGGAAGAATGATCTAAATTCTCAGAAGGATGTGAGAAGGGAGGTAAAGAGTATAATTATTACTGATTTTGATTTGTCCCTTCCCAAGAATGCTCCTCCCCAATTCTTAACTGGGCAGCTCCAAGAAATTCAGGCAGTTCTACCTCTTTACTCTTTTTTCTTCAAACGACATAATTTGACCAAGATACGTGAATTCTTCAACTGTTTCTAAACTTCATCTCCCCCTAAATTGTCACATGAATGTGAACTAGCATCAACATAGTTTGAATGAGTTGAAAAAAATGCACAGATTTGTTTTGGAAGAGCCTTACCTAGTCCTAACGCAGTTTTAATTAGTGAGAATGGGACTTAACACAGTCCACATGAATATCAAGTGTCTAGAGATTAAATCTGGATAAGATTTCGAAGTAAAAAAATAAGTTTTCACTGAGTCCACGTGAGATAAGAGATGGACGAACTTGAATGAGTGCCATCTAACAAAGCCTAAAGAAGTTTCAAAAGAATCTCATGACGACAGTGAGTTTCCAGGAGTCATAAGGAAATCCGAACAAGTTTTTTTGACTATTTACAGGGAGCTTGAATGCGCCGTAATTGGTTGTAAAATAATCGGAATGAATCCCAAAATGGTTTAATGAATTGTAAAAATTGCAATCAGTGGATCTATTAATAGGCGTTCAAATTTATCTTCATGTAAAAAGAATTATGAACTGATTTCTGCATTTTTTGACCTGAGGGAAAGGTATATGTGACCCGGAATCATGAAATGTGCCTCTCATGCGAAAACAGGTTTTCAAGATAAACGAGTGTAAAGATGGGATGGTGGTAGTGGTGCGCACAGATGTACATAGCGTGTACATCTGTAGTGGTGCGTTTACACGTTGCTATGACAACCGCATTTCGAATTCTTGTTCTCTGTTACAAGGTTGAAAAAGATTCGAATCCAAATGATTCGAATCCGCTTCTGGGAATTGGATTCGTATCAGTGATTCGAATCCAATGGACGACCCGGAATCGTAAAATTTATTCGAATCCTTTTAGAGGATTCGTTGGAATTTTTTAGTTAGCCGTATTAGGCGCTAAAGTCGCCCAATATGCCCATCTGTTTTGGTCACTTTTTTCTTTTTTTACAAAAAAAAAGCTCAAAAAACGTAATGAAAGCTGCAAAATTCCTTCTGGTCTCCACAGTCGAAACATTAAATTTAATTTCTTCGGAAACTACATCGCTGAAAGTATGTTTACCATAATTACATCGAATAAGATCTAGTTTTTGGAGTATTTAGTCTTTCTGAAGAAGAAAAAAAGTCAACGATTGCTGTTTGAGTAAAATAGGTATCGTTTATTTTGATTTTGATTTTATAACAGCTAAAAAAAAGATTCCATAATTCCTGGATTCGATGATTCGTGGATTTGAATCCACGAATCCACTCCATTTATTCGAATCCGATTCGAATCACAGTAAACGTAAATCATTCTCGAATCATATTCGAATCCAAAAAAAGGCAGTGATTCGTGGATTCGGATTCGAATCCAATTTTAGTGGATTCGTTTTCAACCTAGCTCTGTTATTCCCATAGGCCCGTTTCACACAACGCCATGTAAACGGATGTTTTTAAACTCTTGATGTAATTTTTAAATGTAATTTGTGGAAAAACGAATGAAGGAAGATAGGAAGCTGCGATTGGTTTAATTCGAAAGAACGTGATATTTTCCTATAAAAATTGGCAAGAAAGGGGAAATGATATTTTAATACCAGAGGTACGTTTCATGATTCCAAGTCACATGTAGTTATATGTACATATAGTTTATGTCACTGGTAAGAATAAGGGTGTGGGCAGTCTCAAAGTCCACTTATCCCCCACTCAAAAAATAACTGTAAAATAATACAAGCGAAAGATTTTCTGCATTATTTTGATACTTGTCAGCTCCCTCGACCACAAGCTTCCACTTCAGGTGGGTTATTTACACTTGTGAGTTTCTCCCTATGCATTCGGTTATGCCTGGAGCTCCGATTACAATTTGACTGCGAACAACTTCAATATTCCTTCAGGAGAGCTCTTGCCGCTGATGTGGCAGTGTCCCCTCATCCCCACGAATCAACGAGCAATAGAAACTAACAATTTCGTGCTAAGTAGATTTTGGACTTGGTATAATGAAATATTACTTGGAACATTCGGCAGTTTAGTTCCTCGGATGGCACAGTTCGTAAACGGTACAATTATGGACCACACTAACTTTTTCCCCCAGTAACTCGGCTCAAAATTATCCGATTTTAATGAGCAATATATCAAAAGGTAAGGTATATAGTCTAGTCTTACGGATAAATTTTTTTTCTACACTTTGTAAGTTCCCCTCACTAAAACGCAATGTTTGTGAAATTGAGAAGTGAGAAACAAATATAGACTAGGTCTAAATATGAACCAGCTTAAGAAATTCAAGAAAATCACAATACCTACCAAAAGGATACCAAATTATAATTACCAATAGTAATTCACAGGGCGAATGTAATCTGCACACACATTTCATTTTGAAAATGTAAAGTGCTCACAGTCTAATTTGCACACAGAACGACGAGTATATTCTGAATGTATTTTGCTCACATCGGTAATTTTATATAGAAAACAGTATTTTGCACACAGTGCTACTTTAACGGGTAACTCTACGGTAAATTACAAATATAACAGGTAAGTCTAGGGTAAAATGTAACGTAATAAATAACTTAAAACATGAACGTAGAATCGACTGAGATCAGTCGAGTAGTCGAGTAATTAAGTGTAACGAGGAATGAATGTGAGGTATATAATCTATGAAGGACAAGGCTCCGTGGTTGAGGTTGGTTTAATAGGCTTCGGGCACACGTAATATCCGCACCTTTTGAGAAAGTGTAGAAAAACTAGACGTGATAGAGAAAAACGGCCGACGGCACTGTATTCAGCGTTGAAAAGTACTCAAGAATCACCTCCTTAAATGCGTTGTGCAAACAAAAAATTTCATTTTGCTCAGTAGTGTAATTTAAGGGGTAACGATCGAGTAAAGTGTGAGCAGAATACGTCCTTAAATGAAAAGGAAGAATGTAAAATGCTCACACTTCTCCCCCTGTCGGGAGACTGTAAAGTGCTCACACTTTTCCCCTGCCTTTTGCAGTGTGTGCACTTTACAGTGTGAGCAAAATACATACTTTCGTATTTTCTGAAAGTGTGAGCAGTTTACTTTCTCCCAATTCACAAACGTAAAACTCACTCTCAGCTTCTGAAGATTCGATGTTTTGGGAATACCATACTTCTTCAAGATGTTTAAAAATCCACATTTTTTTCTATTTTATCGCAGATAATGCTTTGTATAGCAATTCTGAATCCCACTGTTGCCTTATATTCGGCTTCTTTTTCATAAGAATCACCTTTCTCGGCATCTGAAACAAAAAACATGTATTTTAGAACATAAATTTCACTGGTCCGTACTTACAACATCCTTGAAAAATACGACTTTTTTTGCAGAAAATGAAAAATTGAACCCTAAATGTAAATATTTTTTGAAATATCATATCATTAGAACGTAGAGTTTTATTGCTACTTACTTTCATCCTTTAAAATGTTTCCACATTTAATGATCTTAGAAATAAATGAGCCATAACTTAAAACTTAGCAAATTTTAACAGTGTGAGTTGATAACATGGTAAAAAATAAACAAATTTGCACAGCGACTACAGACTTGAACTAAAATGTCGTTTCAGCATCTAATAACACGCTTCGGGATTAGTTCACCAGGAGCGCTAGCTATAGTTGCCGTAGGGAGTGATCCACATTAGTACATTGGTTCATAATTGTACGAGTATCTTCTACAACGTGTACCTCTATTTCGCTCAACTATTGTAGAACAATATTTTCGTTCAAGCTCGATTGGCGCGAAAAAGGTTTCAATACAGACCCGATGAACCAAGAAGACTGTGGCTCGTGTTACGCATTCAGTATTGCCGGCTGTGTGCAGGGACAATACTTGAAGACCCACAACGAGCTGAAATATTTCAGGTAATTAGCTAGAAACAGAAAGTCTCCGCCGTAATATTAATCATTTTCACAACTTTCGCTGTAGTATTCACGTACTGACCTTTCAGTTCGATTTTCTGTTCAGCCCTCAGCAACTGGTAGATTGTTCGGTGACCTCTGGTAATTTGGGTTGTGCTGGGGGCTCGTTGAGGAATACGCTCAGGTACATCCAGTCAGCTGGTGGACTCATGCTGGAATCTGAATACCCTTACAAAGCAAAGGTACGATAAACGATATAGGATTCGAATGAGTCGGCGTCTAGCCGAGCAAAGTTTGATGACTATGGCATTCGTATACGTATCTCTTCGGAATAATGTCTCAACTGTTTTAATCTTTGAAATAAACAGCAAGACGTGTGCGAATATCGACGAGCGAAAGCTTTTGCTAAATTGAAGACTTGGGGGATACTGCCACCGAGAGATGAGAATTATTTAAAGACTGCGGTGGCCATAAATGGTCCAGTAGCTGTGTCAGTCAATGCGAGTCCGTCTACTTTTCAGCTATACGGGTGAGTAAAATTGAGTAACACGAAATTCAGATTATACGACTGAGTGGCTTACAGAAACCGAAGATAATGTGAGTAGTATATAAGTCACTTGACACCAAAATCATTTTGACTTCTAAGTTCACCTTCTACTATATATCATGTATATAGATTTATATGTAAAGATGTGCACGCATCCCAAACCAACCCTGACCCTTGTTTTTTTTCCAGCCTATATTTTTCACAACTTCATATTTTCACTCTACTGATAACTATACTGTACTATCAACTTCATATTAGTGACCTATCAACTTCATATTTTTACTCTACTATCAACTTCATATTTTCACTCGACATCGACTTCACTCTACTATTAACTTCATATTCATTACCTGATATTTTCACTCTACTTATAATTCTTCAATAGAGTGAAAATATCAGGTAATGAATATGAAGTCGATAGTAGAGTAAAGTCGACAGAAGAGTAAAAATAATAATAATAATAATAATAATAATATTTATTTATTTGAAGCCCTCCGATCACAGCAAAAATGGCCAATTACGACTGGGGGCTTTAACCTAACAGAATTTTAAAACAAAAAGGAAAAAAAAAGAAATTAAAAAAAAAAAAATTACATTATATATCTAAGCAAAACAAAAAATGAAATTAACAAAAAAAATGAACACAAAAAAAAAGAGGAAACGAACGGGAGAAAGATCGCTATCTGCCCCCACCCCCATACCCTAGTGCCCATCCATGAAGTTGATAGTAGAGTGAAGTCAATAATAGAGTAAAAATATGAAGTTGATAGGTCAGTAATATAGTTGATAGTACAGTGTAGTCGTCAGTAGAGTAAAAATATGAAGTTGTGAAAAATATGGGCTGGAAAAAAAAAGGGTCAGGGTTGGTTTGGGATGCGTGCGCATCTCTACATATACGAGTATATAGTAGAAGGTCAGCTTAGAGGTCAAAATGATTTTGGTGTGAAGTGACCCATATACTACGAATGTGCTTTCTTCCTAAAGCACCCGATGAACAGGAAACTATCAAGTTTGAAAATAAAAAAGCACCAAAATCGATACCGAGTTTCGCATTTTTGAGAATCGGAAAAAATAATCTTTCAAAAGGGATTATGAATCCTCCTATATTTATCTAATTTGGATCAGCCTGTACTTGTCGTTCTAAGCTACTCTTGCGGGTTTTAATGGCAGCGTTAAGGGAGTCTTCTTACCCAACAAGTTGGACTTGAAAGATTTCCGAAGTCTGGACAGTCCTAGTAACAACAAAAAAGGGTAAAGTTACAGGGCCGGATGGAATGGACAATGAGATATTGAGAATCCTAGCAAATGCTCTTGCACCATTTATGGCAAAATTTTTTAACAGGCTGATCGAACACAGACTTTACACCGAAACAATGGCATCAAACTGAAATAATATTGCTACATAAAAAAGATGATAGAAGCGAGCTAAATAATTATAGATCAATAAGTCTGACTTCGAATATAAGCAAAATTTTCCGTAAAATAGTGAAAAGTAGAATACTCGGAATTTTTGACTGGAACCGACTAAGGGAGCAAAAGCCGGGTTCAGGAAGGGGTATTCAACGATTGACCACATTTTCACAGTGAATCAGATTTCGGAAAAAACAAGAGAATATAACGCACCACTAGGGCTCATTTTTATTGATTATAACAAGGCATTTGATTCGGCTTATCATTGGTCGGTGTGGGATGCGTTGTCTAAGCACGGGGTGAACAACGATATTATAAGAGTATTCAGAAGATGGTATGGGAAAACAAAAGCGTACGTAAGATTGGACAGGGTTGGGGAAGTCTTTAATATAGAGAAAGGGTAAACAGGGGGATCCACTCTCCCCAAACCTGTTCAATGCAGTCCTGGAGGAAGTCTTCAAAAAACTGAAATGGGAGGGAAAATGGGTGAAAATAAATATTCGATAGTTGACTAACCGACGCTTCGCCGACGATATAATATGAATGAGTAACAATCTAGAAGACCTGAAAAATATGGCAGAGAAGCTCAGTATTGAATGCAAGAGAGTGGGACTGACAATGAACTTCTCCAAAACTAAAGTAATGACTAACCTAGGATGCGATGGGTTTCAGGTAAGAGAGGAAGATATCGAAATTGTCAAAGAATATAATTATCTGGGCCAAATGATCGCTTTTGAAGATAGAGGAAAAGTGGAGCTAGAGGTGAGGACTACTAAAGCGTGGAAAAACTTTTGGGCTCACAGGACACTTCTCAAAGGTAACCTACCACTAAAAAGGAAAATCAAAGTATTAGAGCAATGTGTGATACCCACTCTCACTTATGGAGCCCAAACCTGGTCACTGACTAGAGGGCAAAACGAAAAATTGAGGATAACGTACTTTAGAATGTTGTGTAGCGTAATGAAGGTTAGAATCAAGGACAGGATTAAGCTAGAAGAAATAATAAAAGCAACTGGAGCCAAGGATATAGGCTGGAGGGTCAAAAATTGAAACTGAGTTTTGCTGGGCATATGGTGAGGGGAGAAGAAAAATGGGGTAGATTAGCAGAAGAATGGTCGCCTAGGGAATGGAAAAGGAAAAGGGGTAAGCCGCCCACAAGATGGAGAGACGAAATTGTAAAATCTTTGGGAATTCTATGGGGAAGAATAGGGAGAGATAAGCAGTGGTGGAGAAGGACGATACGAGCGCATGCCCGTCTATGGGCGCGTTCGATGGCGTGAGCACCCCTCGCATGTCTGAACAAAAAGCTGTAAATAAAAATAAAAAATAAGACAAAATTACTTCTCTCAGATTTCAAAAATTCATTTGATATAAATTAAAAGTAAAATAATTTTATTTCCGAAAATAAGTTAATGACCTAGAAGGAGTGGCCTTAAAAGAGAGGTGAGGAATGATGAAAAATTTCTATTCGAGATGGAGGTCGATTTATAGGTTTATGAGGTCACTAAATTCAATTTTTGAAGTATATCGTACGTACGCCTCCACGAAGTACTACGATACGTACGGGAGTTAGGGTACTATTCGGTTTGCAGTTTGTGGTAATCTTTCTGAAATTTAGAAATTCGAGTAGGAAGACTAGAAAACCTGACATCCGAATATTCTCATGTTAAAATGACTAATACCTTACTTCCATCTCCTCCAGTACACTAATGCATCAAATCTAAAAATTACCCCCAGAATTAAATCCAGCGACCTAGAAAACCTAAGAATCGAATATCATATCTGTAAAAACGATTCATGTTTCACCCCACCCTTTCCAGTAGCACCCTAGTTGGTCGAATGCAGAAATTACCTCCAGAATTGAATCCAGGGATCTCGAAAACATATCTAGAACAGACTCCTATCTCGAATTTCAATTTTTTTTATCATTCCTCCCTTTCTCCTGAGGCCACTCCCCATAGGGTCACTAGTCGACATCGGAAAATCAAACTATTTTACGTTTAATCTGTATCGAAAGAACTTTAGAAATCTGAGTGAATAAATTGTTAGCTTGATTGGGTGACTGAACGAAAAATCGTTGAAAATATCAAACTTTCTCTATTTTTCATGGAAAGTGGGAGGCGGGGGGGGGGGTGTTAAGGCACGTCTTTTTCTCATCCAATCGACTTGAAACTTTGCAGGAATATTATTTTATTAGAACCGATTTGGAAGGAGGGGGGTGTATAAAATTCGGATGGTCGGAAATGAAGGCTAACCTAGTACCCTTGCTATATATAGGATGTTTCATTAATTGCCCTCCTCTTTCTTTTATACCAAAGTTGGGTCGCCATGGGACAAAAATATTCTTCAAGAAATAAAGCCTATTTTCATTTTGGGTTAAAATTTATCTCCCCTTCCACCTAAGAGAAAGGCTCGAACGTACCAAGAACTTTGGAATCTTATGTGGAAATATATCGAACAAAATATCGACATCGAGGGTTTTGTGACATTGATTTTAAATGTCTGATCAGATTTTTGACCCAGCTTTGATTTGAGCGCAATAATCCGAATTTTGATTTCAAAACTGATAAAACTGACGTAGCTTAAGAAATTAGGCCAAGTGTCGACTTTTTTTTTTTTTGGTCGCTAATTTTGAATATCGCATTAAATCATTGATCCGGCTCCAATTTATACGCAAAAATAGAATTTCCAACCCAGATGGATAACATTAACGTAGCTTACAAAATTAAACTTTTTTTTTTGATGCCGGTTAAATTATTGATTTGACCTTCACCGTTACTCCAAATTCAATTTTTCTCCTTTAAAGGGGCCAAATCGACTACTTGGGCCACTAATTTCGTATAAACCGAAACCTAATTAAATTCCATAATCCTATCTCAGTTCGACCCTTCAAATTCAAATTTTAAAGTTAAAGTGGAAAAAAGCGACTTGACTCGAGAAAAATTGGGACGACTTTAGAGTATGGCACGAAATTCTCCATACCTTTTTTCATTGCGACAGCTAGTAGAATCGAAGTCAAATCAAAAATCTGACAGGATTTTCGAAATCAACGACCCACAAAAACCGATATTTCGATTCCTTGATCAATTTTTCATTCCAAGTCATTTTTCGGTAGTTTGGGCCTATATTGTCCTCCTCTTGGGAAATATGTCAATTTTTTATTAAAATTAAATTGGACCTTGCCATTTGAAAAACTTTTTTTTTATATAACAATCCGACAACGCGACTACAGAAAACTTAAAAGATTAAAAAATTGAAATGAAAAAGAGGAGAACCAAATTTTGAAACACTCTGTACGCCAGAGTAAATATCTAGAGTGTTTCAAAAAATGCATTTTTCGAAACATTTTGCTTCCACCAGCTAAATCTATTCTATTAGGTTCAAGACCTCGCCAGTAAACAATTTTGTTTTCTATCAGAAAATATTTAAGAGTCACGCAAGGGAGAGAATTTAGGATTTTTCGGAAGAAAATCTGTAGTTTTTCTAGAATATTTAAATGCTCAAAATTAAATTTTGTTGAAACAACTGGTTGCAGCCAAAAATTTTGTTCTCTTAAACATAACAGCCGAAAAGTTCCAGAAAAGTTTCTTACGGCTCAATTTACTCGGCTTCATTATTTTGAAAAAAAGTAAACCCCATAACAACATGGTAAAAATATTAAAAATTGGGCTGATTCAGTTTCTGAATATGCTGAATTCAATTTTAATGTCAATTTTGTTTTATTAAATCCCCCCTCCATCAGAAGTTCCACTAGAAGGGAGATAGTATGAAGTGGGCAGGGCCAGCTCGAAGAGCACGGCATATTCGAATGGGGGGAAGAGTGTGAACACGAAATATCCCAACCATAGTACCATTGTATATAAATTTTAGGAGACAAGCAAAAAAAATTCCTTTCTTCAGAATCTTTCCGACTGGGTCCCAGATTTTCGCAATTAAATCCCAAATTTTCCAACAGATTGTCCGAATTTCCTGAATTGAAGGACACCTCTAGATGGCACTTGAAGTGGGTACGTTTTGGAAACTTGATTGATAACACTCTGTCACATACAGATACGGCATCTTGCGGCCTTCTCTCCAAACTACTTGCCAGGGTTGTTTGTTCATTTTGATCACTAAATTCCAACAGTTTTACAATCTCCCCCCCCCCAAAAAAAAAAAAGTTTTTATAAATTTGTAACGTACACGGATCTCTTTTATAGATCTTCAACTTACGTCTCTCTTGAAACTCAATCGATACAAAATCCGACTCAAATGTCGACATTCAAAATCCTTACTTTCCAACACGACATTGTGGTCGAATTTGATAAAGGATGCGATACAAAAGTCGAGTTCTCACACTTATGTCGACTTTTGGATAAAAATATACATCGAAGTCAATGCACAATTCAATCTAAAAGTCCATTTTGACACGAGTACTCGACTTCTGTATCGAATTCTGCATAAGATTCAATTATAATATGGTGTCGAAAACGTGACAGATTTGATGTGTCGACGTTTGTTTTGAGAGTACACAAACATCTGTTCCCTAACTGATGCATTTAGCTTCAATGGCAAAATCTATTACTTTTAAAACTGTGGCCACTGGGTCCCAGTCACGTACCTGAATCTAAATAATGAATACCAGGATCACCCTGTCTACCATAGGCACCTGTTATTTGTATCTCAGACATGCATTATGCTGTGCCTATTTAGGGAAATCAATATTACTTCACCATAAGTACTTTGTTATGACACATCTGTGTACTTGAATGTACCCCATCAACAGCAAGGGCTGTTTGTATTCAATAACCAGACGGTGTAGGTTACTAGTTAAGGGTATAATAGGCATTCTTCGATATCCTTGAAAATATTTTCCAAATAACCCAAATTCATTGTTTATTTACATTTAGTGACAGAATCGATGACGTACACCTGATGTAGATATCGTTTATCAGCAAAATTAATCAACGCTTTCAACGGATATTTTTATTTTCAGAAGCGGTATATACGACGATAAGGCCTGCTCTTCGGAATACGTAAATCATGCGATGCTTTTAGTCGGTTACACAAAGAAGGCGTGGATTTTGAAAAACTGGTGGACTGAGGAATGGGGCGACAACGGATACATGTACTTAGCGCGCGGTGGAAATAAATGCGCTATCGCTAATTACGCCGCGTACGTAACAATTTATTAGAAGCTACTGCTGGTAAATAAATGGAGTTTTCGTAAGAGTGAACATTTTTATTGTGTGAGCATCGATGCTGGCCTTTTTGAGGCTCTTGTAACCACCCCCCTGGGCCCCCGTCAAGAAAGAGTAATTTTTCTAGAAAATAGCATGAATGGAAATTTTGGATATTACGAAACTTTTGGTAAGATCCACAAAGGAGAGGGGCGTGTGTATTCATGACCCATGTTTTAGAACACAGCGACAACAGTATTAATCGAGGCGGAAAGATAGCATGACCTCTAATCCCACTAGTTCGAACGAACAAGGCATTACAACCGCTCGGTTACCACCAGATCAAAAAGAATTGGTATTGTGCGATAATGATGACGTATAAAATGCGAACATATGACAAGCAAAATATTCGGTCATTTTCCGCAGATTAATTTAGTTCAAACAAGAAACGACTGTCGATTTTAATCGATTATCTTTTCAAAATAATCAATTAAATTGATACGAAAAATTCTTGATTCTTAACACCTTTTTCCAAATGGCCATGCGTATAAGGTAGTAGCTTGTCAATAT
This sequence comes from Acanthococcus lagerstroemiae, assembly GCA_031841125.1. Taxonomy (NCBI): domain Eukaryota; kingdom Metazoa; phylum Arthropoda; class Insecta; order Hemiptera; family Eriococcidae; genus Acanthococcus; species Acanthococcus lagerstroemiae. The sequence continues at coordinate 29,583,527 of CM063112.1, read as the reverse complement.
GTAACACTTGAAACTGGTTTGAACCAACTGGTAGGGATGATAAATTAGCTGTGCATTCTCCTCCTGTTAAACGTCATGGCGCATATACAATCATCATAGTACCAGTTAGCTGGTTCCAAGATATGTAGAACGTTTGAAACTGGTTTGAACAGACTGGTGGGGATGGAAAATTACTTGTGCACTGTTGTATTGTACCCTCCTCTTATAAAACCTCATAGCGCATATTGATTTATCATAATACTTCTCAGCTTGTCCAGCTGGTTTGAACAGACTTGGGGATTGGAAATTACCCATGCACTGTTGCATCCTACCACCTTCTGTACAACCTCATGGCGCATATCGAATTATCCTACTCGCTATTCGCTTGTTTGAAGATATGTAGAACGTTTAAAACCAGTTTGAACAGACTAGTGGGGATGAGAAATTATCTGTGCACTGTTGTATCGCACCTCATCTTGCGCACATCGAAATATCCTAATACTTATTATAGCTTGTTCAGGCAATGCAGGTATAACGTTTAAAACTGGTCTATACAGACGGGTGGGAATGAGAAAACACTCGTGGGCTGTTACCTCCTCCTGTAAAACCTCACGGTGCATATCAAATTATCCTAATAATTCCTATTGTAATGTATGTAGGGTGACCAACTGTTTGCGTTTCCGCAAACATGTTGGCTTTTTTCATGTGACGTTTGCTTGCGTTTACTAATGATTCCCAATTGTTTGCGGATTTCTATCTCTTCAATCTTTTATTTAAACTGTAGTAATTTCATTCTAAGTTGATCATTAATTTCAACAATATTATTCGATTCCTCAGTTATTTTTTCTATTTTTTTTTTTTAAATTAATGTTTCGTAACACTGTATTTGCATTGCTCTCGAACTTCAAGCTTCCAGCGTACAGCCATCCAGAAATGTTCTTGGTGCGCTAAACCCTTTCGCTACCAACGTATTTTTCATGATCTGCATGCACTGGGCATAGAATATCTTCAAAAACAAGGCATCCTACTTTTGTTGCAGAAAAAGACAGATTTACCTATAGCCAATAAGTATGAAATATCTATTTTGACCAACAGAAATGAAAGCGGAATCACAATAAGAGGAACATTGTTTTCAAAAAGTGGCAACCAAATATTATAACAGAGAAAGGCAGATTTACAGTCTATAATTATTAAAAATATCTCAGCCCACATAAAAATGTAAGTGGAATCACACTCATCATTACCACTGAATTCATTATTCGAGTCTACATTTGAAACAGAAATTGATAGAACCTTATAAATTTGGGGAGATTACGTGGCTATACATCTAGAATTTGTAATAAGTACTAGCATGCAGAATCTGAATGATTCGATAAGTCTTCTTCTCCTGAATCCTTTCGTTATTGCTACTGACATCACTGTCACTACTCACTTGAATCATCGTCGTCACTAAGATATTATCGAATCTATTCGCAATTTCTTCCAACTCGTTCTCTGGCAGAATTTTATTACGTTTCGAAAGAATTTTGACCATTCTGCAACACGTATACCTAATTCACATTTTACAAATTTCTAATGAGGTTCAACGAAATTCCAATGAGTATTACTGATAAGAACTGGCAACTGAAGCTGATAGCAGAACTTCTTAGAAATGTGGAACATGCATAGAACCAGCAACACAGATTGTAAAAATAGACATGTTCCTTCAAAAGACTCAACCAAACAGTGATAAGAGACATGCGAAAGGAAATCATCGTGATTCGGGCCGTCCATCCGTCAGAGAGCGCTATAATCAAGCACTAGTGATAAGGACGAAAACATGAATCTATGCATTTCCCCCCATTAATGTACATACTCATTAAAATTGAAATATCCCGAAAAGTAAGACTTTTTAAAGTATTTAAAAAGAAAATAATTTTTCGAACGAAGAATTTTCTTTCAATTAGGACTATTTTTATACCTAGATTCCAAAATTTTGCTGCATGTGTCAAAAACTTCATGTTTTGGTCGCTGATAAGAGTATTCGATACTAGCGCCGGACGGCCCGAATAAAATGAAGTTCGAAGGTTCGAACATCTCATTCACGGTTAGACGCTAAAGAGTCGCTCTCTAGCGGCCTAATGAAATGCGGCGCGCTGATTAATGTATTTGGACAAAAAGATGATCAGTGACGAAAATGTTTTGAAAAAAAAAAAAACTGAAGTTGGGCTCATCTGAAAGGAAATGATAAGGGCTAACACTTGTCGGTAACCCTAGTAATATCGTGCCTTCACATATGGGGTGAATCTGGTAGCTCATCTTTTTGGGAGTTTCTCAATATTTGTATATTTGTATTTTAAATCTCCCCCAACAGGACAAGCCCATATTAAATAAGGGTTCTAGACACAAAAAGAAAAGAACAAACGAATTAAACGAAGGCAAAATAAGGGTTACATACTCCTTAAAGGATAAAAATGAAATTTTCTTCCATAAGTAATATTTTTAAAAAATTTAGAAATAATAATAGCATCACAGAAAGGCAGAAGGGTTGATTAAAAAAAATTTTTAAAAAGTACTTAAATACAATTACTTTTTCTTTTACTCCCACCACATCAACCAGAACCACAGACCCACAAACATCATACATTACATACACACTTTCACACTCAATCATAATACTGTATTCTTCTGCAATCTCATTCAGTCTCACTCATTCATTCAATATCCTCCTCCTCAGATCCAACTTCCCACGGCTTTGAGTAAAGCCTTTTTAGTCCCCGGATCCAGAAAGTTAATAGTAGGATTTAAAAAAAAAATTCATTGGCTAATGTGATGCCTTTGATGATGGGAGAATTTTTATAGGGTTCGATTCTATATTTAGGTATGCTAAAAACATTTGTAGATCGCCAGGGAATCCTGGGCACTATTAATTATTTTTTCGAGCAGAGACGAATCAGATAGATCTGAATCAAAATTTTATGTAAGGGTAGTAAAACCGAAATTTTGCGCCTTTTAGAGCGAAAGATTGCATCTCATAACCTTCTAGTAATTCCTTATGAAATACATCATGTGGATAAAAAAATCTTAAAAATTTTTCTTGAACTTTTCTATTTGATTTTCTAACTTTTTTGAATGAATATTAGGTATACCAAATCGATGATGCCTACTCTAAATGAGATCTATTTGTAAACTGGCTGAAATAAAGAATCAAAAGGGTCGAAGGGTTAGAAAAAATTTGAGACTGTCGGTAAATATATCCCAGCATGAATCTTGATGTTTTAATCATTAGCTCACAGTGTGAGTTTGAAGTTAATTTTGAATCAATTATCGCATCCAAATCCCTAACTTCTTTTCTAATCTCTGAGGGGAAATCTCCGATTTTATAAACGGTTACTATTAGTGACTTCTTTAATGTAACAGTTATTTGATAACATTTTTGTAGGTTTAAGGGAAGGTTATTTTCCGTGCACCAGAGAAATATCTAGATCCTCCTGAACTTTCTTTCTATTCGATACACTAGTTATTTTTTTAATAATTTCAAATCATCCGCATACATGAGAGCTTGAGAGTGTTTCAGTTTTGCTGGTAAAATCATCGATAAATAAGCTGAAAAGTAATGGTCCCAGATGAGATCTTTGCGGAACACCAGATACGAGTATAGCCATATATGGTTGAGCGGGGAAAATCTCCGATGATTTCCTAGGAATTTTATCAGAAATCATTGAGAACAATCTCTGACAATTTCCGGAGAATTTCATCGGAAATCTTTTGAGAAAGTTTCCAATTTTCCCGAAGAATTTCTTCAAAAATTTTCCGATAATATTTAAAGAATTTTATCGGAAATGATCAGGAAAAATCTCTGACGATTTCCAAAGCATAATTTCATTGGAAATCTTCGAGAAGAATCTCCGATGATCTTGAACGAATTTCATCGAAAATTTTTGGAAAAAAATTCAGAAAATTTCCGAAGAATCCCATTGGGAATCTTTAGAAAGAATTTCCAATATTTTCCAGAAAATTTTATCAAAATTCTTCGAGAAAATTTTCTGATAACTTTTAAATAGGAAACATTCGGGGAAAAATTCCGATAGTTTTTCAAGAATTTTATCGAAAATCTGCAGGGAAAATCTCTGATGATTTCTAAAGAATAATTTCATTGGAAATCAAGAAGAATCTCCGATGATTTTTAAGGAATTTCATCAGAAATTTCTGGAAAAAAATTCCGATTCCCGAAGAATTGAGACTATTTCTCACTCATGCGATGGGATCAGAGATTTTCCCCGAAGATTTTTCAAAAATCCTTGGAAAGTTTTTCAGAAGATTTCCGATGAAATTCTCCAAAAATTAGTGAAGATTATTTTCAAAGACTTCCAAATGACATTTTTTGACATTTTTTTGAAATTATCGGAGATTTTTCTCAAATTATTTTCGATAAAATTCTTCGGAAATTGTGGGCTTATTTCCGAAGAATGTCATCAAAAATCTTCGGAAAACATATCTGATTCCATCGCATAAAAGGAAAATAGTCTCAATTCTTCGGAAACTATTGAAATTTTTTCCCCCAAGAATTTCTAATGAAATTATTCTCTGGAAATCTTCGAAAAATTTTCCTGAAGATTTTCGATAAAATTCTTCCACAAACCATCGGAGTTTTTTACCAAATATTTCCGATGAAATTCTTCATAAATTATTGGAAAATTTTCTTGAAGATTTTTGAAGAATTTCTTTGGAAAACATTGGAAATTTTTTCTGAAGATTTCCGATGAAATTCTCTGGAAAAGATTTCCGAAAGAATTCTTCTGAGATCATCGGAGATTTTTCTCAGTGATGTCCGACGAAATTCTTCGAAAATGATCGGAAATTTTTCCCAAATATTTTCGATAAAATTCTTCTGACATTATCTTCGGAAATCAAAGCAATCTTCTCGAAGATTTCTGATGAAATTTTTTGGAAATCATCGGAGATTTTCCCCGGAAATTATTTCATCGTGTTGTAGGTTTGGTGCTTTTTCCTCCTGTACACCACCACCATCTTTGTCTTCGCTTCTTTGAATGATTTTCGATTCAGAAGTTCCTTGGACACATACATCGGCTGGTAACAACTTGAACAAAAGTTGTTATCTTTGAAGCACTCGCTTTATTTTGTGGAGCGTTCGCTTTGAAGTGAAAGAGAAAGCTTATGCATACGGATTGGAGCAAAATCTTAAACTGCTACTATCTTTCCCTTCGGAGTGGAGACTCTCACTCCACTCTTTTGCTTCGACGTCCAAGCTCAATTTTTATGCATAGGGCCTAATGATACGATAATAAAACGTTATTGTGTGAAATCAGTGTTGTTTTTTCAGTCATTCCTTCGGGGGGGGGGGGGAGATTAAAATCATAGAATAAAAAGTAGGTATATTTTCACTATGTTCAATTTTCATTAAATGAACAAAAAAGGAAACAAACTTATGATGTATAAGACATCTACCATCCATTACAAAATAAGGTCTATTTTACGCTTTTTAGACCCAGCTATAAAACGAAGAATTTTACTTTTAAAGGGTTCTGCGTGGGGGGGGGGTGTCCCCAAACCCTTCCCCCGTATTTACGCCACTGTATTTTTTTTGCTACTCATGAGATTATGAAAAGTTTCCGGCTCTGTTGGAAAGGTTGCTGTAGATAATGTCAAATTAAAAATATGCGTTAAAGGCTTAAGTAACCATTCAGAACAATCTTTGTACACATATGCAGGGATCCCATCAGGACCAACAACTATTTTTGGGGGCATCTTGCGTAAAGTAATTTCGATATCCTCCTCACTGATAGAATTTTCAGAAAAATTAAATTGTATCCATTCTCAGGGATAGAAATAGATCCAGTAGAGGGTTTGGAAAAGGATTGATATAGAAGTTATCCGCAAAGGCTTCAGAAATTTCACTAGAATCTATTATGACCATGTCACCCAATTTAAAAGCACTAGATGTAGGGCCAGCGCCCAGTAAGAGGCGGGTGATGAGAGTCACAACTATCTGAAATCGAATCTGATCGATTAACTTTGATATTGGTTAAAGTTGATAATATCAAGTCCAAGGTTTTGCCATTTTTATTTACAATTGTATTGTACGAAGCCAGATTAAAATTTTCACAAAAAATTTTAAGATCACTAATTTCCCGATGAACCACCAGTGTGAGTGAGATCATACTCAGACATAACGAGCTAAGCGGGCCCTTGCCCAGGGCGCCCAATTTGTAGGGGTAGTTTTCATCATTCATCCTGGTATTATCACCCATTAAAAAAATAATAATAAACAGTCTCGTATCTTTTGCACTGTCTATTGCCCGGGCCGACAAAATCTCTAGCGCCGGGCCTGATCAGCTATTATCAGATTAGTACTTACCGGCCCTATTTTCAATTGCAGCGAGTCATAAAATTGCCAGTACATATCCCTTCCAGTCAGTGGTGGAAAATAAACAGTAGTGATATAGACTGAAGGTAAGTTAGGAAAATATACTTTAACCAATAATGCCTTAAAGTTTGGGTATAGGAGTACATTCAGAAAGTGGACCTGGGAGGACATATATTAACTCTCAAATGCAATTAAAACATCTCCACCCCTCTTTGCAATCATACAGTCATACTCTCTATCACACCTGTAAACCAGATACCGATCATCAATGTGAGGTCTCCATTCACTATTCAGAACTCCGAAAGAAAGCTGTACTCACACTGACCTGACAATGAGCAGGTTGAATGCGGTATTTTTGGAAAACTGTGAACAGGCATACTATCCAGAATCACTTATGCTTTAAAAGGGCAATATAAAATCAGTTTTATTTAACAGATTCCCTTCTCAATATCACACAGAGCAACAATTTGATCATAAAATTTGACAGATACGAATGCTTTTTCGCCACTCGGAAGCCGAATGGTGCAGCGATCGCTCATTCACCGACTACCGGCCGTCGATGTACAGTTACTCGCATATGGCTTTACATACCGCAAACTAATTTTAGTGTGCTCGTGAAATCTTTCTATCGGTCTCTGTATAAAAACATAGAATAATCGAACGGTAATTACGGAGCAAGAGATTTGCCAGCACGTGCGTGCTCGCGGTCTTGCTGGGCGCACATGCATAAGGAAAAACGCCGATACCGAATTGACCCGGTGACATGTTCGCGTCTCGGTTCTTTTCAACCAGGAGCTTCTTCATTTTCGAGGTCCTCGTTAACGGTAATTTAGGAAGCGGCGATAGTCTGCCAACGTGGCATACCGAGGAACTGCGGGAAGTTCGCGAGGTTGGCGACAGACCAAATGAAAATAATGATTCGTGTCCTCGGGGACTTTGCGGCAACCGTGGCTCGTTAGGCGCCCAGGTTTCGGTTGAAAACTGGGTCAAATATTTCGATCTGCACAAGTGCACAACCGTTTTCGAGTTGATCGTGTTAAAAAATATTGTCCTGCGAAGGCATCGAAAAGCATATACGCACTGCCGAATCGATCCTCCGGCGACCTTAGAATAATTATGCCCAAATATCCGTTCGCACTTACGCGTTTATTCGTATCGCAGGTCATTTCACGCACGCCAGCGAGCAAATTACAGCGCTAACTGCTACATAACTCTCCGATAAGGGTGCTTACAAATGTGGGGCCTTCTGGATAGAAAATAATCGTGGCTCGACACGTGAGGGTTAAAACAATCAACGAATATAACGTCGGCCTGTCGGGCTGATTTGTTGGTATTGGGTTTCGTAAGTCTGTCCGCGAATCATTGTTACACGTTTGTAACCGAGAAAACGTTAGAGGAAGAGGTACAAATATGGACCCCCGAGGGTAACTTGGACCCATCCTAAATTTCGAATCGTACGAGCGCGTTGTAGCGGGAATGAGCTGATTATTCTATGTACCTATACGAATAACCATGTCAGGTTACGCAGGAACATGGCGGGGGGGGGGTGTAAATGGTGTGGTGGGACGTATGGCGATGCATGCAAGCCAAAGTGGCCCCTATGACACCGCACCCCTGGCCACAGGAACTACCCTTTCGAGTATTGCGTCAGTGACCGGAGGGATGCAAGGGGGATTCACCTAACATATGGGGTATTTTAAACGAAATTTATTTTCTAATGTTTCTGAGATCCACATTTTCCTGAATTTTTAAACATACCGGGGTGTGAGACCCCTAACCCCCCCCCGTGTATACGGCCCTGAACCATGTACAATTTTCAGTACTAATCAGGAAGTTATTGATCATGTATATTGAATAACTCCCTAGCGAAATTTAGTGCACATCAGGCAGAAGGTGTGTTAAGTTTCGTGTATAAGTTTTTTTTTGTAAAATAGAGAATTTGGGATCAAATTTATTTCGACTATTTCCAGGTCATTTGAACCCCGTTTGAATCGGAGCAAAAATACGCTGGTATATTGCTTCAAGCTGATATTAAATTGAAATTCACGATACGAAGAGAACTTGCCGACTATATACAGTACAAATGTCTACGAATGGTGGATACCGTTGAATGCTCTGACTGTGAAGGCATACATATGAATTTTCTGTCGAGACAAATGATGTTTCATTCTAACTGTTGGGACGTTTGTCCAACAATACGAGGTTCAAATTATCCGCACACTTTGGTCGAAAGTCGACTTAAACTTTTTTCCAGGAAAATCTACTTAGTCATGCTACCAGTAATTTTCTAAGAATTTGTGAAATGCGACATGTGAATGATCCTTATTTCTACCTAATTACACAGAAACGGAGAAATTGAGTTCGTAGGTTGTGGGCGATTCTTTAAGACTACTTCCTCTTTATTGACAGAATTGTACGCTTATCTTTTTTGAACTCAGGATAGTACCTACATATTAAATCGTAGTGAAATCTGATATCACATCCGGGGATGATACCGAGATATTTGATAACATAAATCACGAGTATGAACGAATATTACTCTTCCAATTTTCCGCCTACACGCACTCGCATTTCCTCTCTCAAATAAGTTTACCGCTCCAAAGGGAAAAAAAGAACTTCTACGTCACATATTATTCCATTATCAGTTAGATATTCTCTTTAAAAGTGAACACGATCAGAAATGTGTAAACATTTGAGTCAACTCTGAGTTGATGAGTGAACCTTGATACCAGTGAACGGAAGATGAAATCATTATCCCTTGAGAAAGACCGGTGAATAACATTCGGAAAAGAAGCATGGAAACAAGACTTTAAATTTCACCATGATTGAAGGAAAATAGGTACATGTGCGAAAAAGAAGAACGCGAATGAAATTTTAATGCTACTTCATAATGACGGAAAGAAAAGAATATAAGAAGAAATGGAGCATAAAAAATAAGATGTATAAGGTGCAATAAAGTAGATTTTAGTAATCCTAGCCCCTTTAAGCTCCGCGGCTACTTAACACATACTCGTATTAGGTGTACCTTCTGGTAATGTTCTATAGTTTCACTCGGGTATAATAGACCGCCATTTTGATTCCCAACTAGCCCGAACATCCTTGATCACCTGTTTGTGAACGGGTGCGAGCGCGTCCGAGAATGCTCGGACTAACTTGGGAATCAAAATGGTGGTCCAGTATACCTGTGTAAAAACTATAGTACCCTACTTCTGGTGAATGTTTCAAGACCTATGGTTTTCGCTGATTAGCTTTTACCCCCCCCCCCCCCCCGCCCTATATTTGCTAGCTGCACGCGGTGAGCGGGCTCAAAGAAGAACTAAAGGCATAAGGCACATAGGAGAAAGAAAGCTCGCTCTTTCGTAAAAGTGAAAACTATAGTTGCATCCAAGGTACACGCATGTTTCGGCCAAACACAGTGTTGCTAAGTCACCAGTGAAAAAAGTTATAGCTACCTTGTCAACTGGCCTCACATGCCAACTAGCCCCGATCTCCCCTAATCCTTATACCTACGGGCTACGATTGCCGAGGATCCTCCGTGGTTTTTTCGTGCCTGAAAAAATCGAATTTTGTTTAGTTTTTCGAATGCAGTTCCGTTCCCATGAACGCTTTGTTATTCGTTTTGATATCATTTTAAAGCTGATAAAATTCCCTACACGATATGATTATGATAAACGTTACTTACTGTCTTTATCGAATTACGGGAGCAATTATAAACGCTTTTTTTTTCGACGAAAATCTGGAAAAATTTCTGGGCCACCAAAATCACAATAGAAATCGTTCATCACGATCGCATTTCATATCAAAATCTCCGTAATTCAATAATAGGGGAGGGTGACCCAAGATGACATAGGTTTTACTTTCACAAATTTTCTGGGCGAATTGTTGACATTTGGAAAAAACTAATTGGAACCCAATGAAGTACAATTCTGTGGCTATCATTACCCCTGGGCTACATACTTTGACATTTTTTAAATGCTTCAAAATTTAATTTTTTTTTAATTCGTCAGGTATGTCATCTTAGGCCATATGGTTGATAGGATGACATAGGTGATATATTATTTTAATTTTTCAATAAATTCTAAAAATCAAGACAAATTGAAAAGTAAACAAATTTAAGTTTAAAAAAAAAAAATCAAAATCAAAAATTGCTTTATTGTATTACCAAGGTACAAATTTGACTTATGTGCATATTTCACTATAGGCTTCCTTTTGATGGCATCAAGCACAGATTTCATATTATCTTTCGTCCAAGAACCCCTTTCAGTAGTTCTGGTGGGATGAGAATGAATAATTTTGTCTGAAACAAGTATTTCAATTGATAAAGTTATGGAAGTACTTATTTGGTTGTATGTCATTTTGCCCTCCGCTCACTATATCATCTTGTTTGCTTTCGTATCATATTTTCGAAATTGTAAAAAGAATTGAAACCTACTTTTAAAAGGATATGTAGTATGGTGTTTTGAAGCTTACCTTTTGCTCTTTCACTTGGAATCATTCTTGACCAAAAATAACGAGAAACGAATTTACCATCACTTATTGATGTCTATCTCAAATAAAAACCATACGTCACACAAAAAGTAAACAGGTTTTTTTAGCATTACGCAGCTGAAAGATCAGTTTATAGTGGCTTTTACTCGCTACAGTGTGACCAACATTTGAAGCCAAGAATTGTATTTTTCGCGTGGGTAGTTTTCGAGAAATCGTCGCTATGTCATCTTGGGCCACTCTCTCCTAAACAGATTGGTATACAGAGCAATATTGCCAACCCTCCCTGAATGAAGTTACAGAACGTTGAAGACGTGTAAACGTGAGGTGTTAATGTTGCACTCAGAGATGGCACGTAGAATATTAATTGAAATTTACACGTAAATTCTACGTAACTGTATTCTACGTGACGTAGAATTTGTAAAATATGTAAAATATCTTATTTGTAACTGTTGAAAACAAAGATATCTCTTGGGTTGAAAATACTGATTACTACTGAATATGATTAGTAAAATGTGGTGAAAAGTGGAGTGAAGTGAGCCAGTGACTGACAGCATGTCTGATCAGCAGTGTCTCATATCTGTCTTCATACCTCATTAGTTATATTAATTTGATAGGGGGTTTGTCCTTCCTGTTTCAATTAACCATTATTTGAAATTATCTAAAATAATTGCCTTTAACTGACTTTAACTGACCTTCCTCCAAATAGTTGACGTTAATTGAGTTAGCTGACCTGTCGTTAGACACCTGGTTGAAAACCCCTTGATCGATGGAGATATGCAAAACAAATAATGACTGAAATTTGCCGGTTCTTGTATCCTTTTGGAAATTCATCAACTCGAAAAAAGCAAACACCTCCTCCTCCCCACTCTTTACGTACAACAATGAAAAACTTGCCGAACCGCAGCAAATAGCAGAAGCATTCGCCAACCCTTTAAGTCAGTATTCAATAATCCAAAGCAACAGGCATCAATTCTCTCGCAAAATGAAGTTCATAGCAATTGTCTGATAATTACATTGGGGAATATTACTGACAATGGCGTAGAAAGAGTATTGAAATGCCTGAGACCGAAAAGAGCCATTGGACCGGATGGAATACCCCAGTACATTTATAAAGAATGCACTGAATTTTTTATTATCCCCCTGAAATACATTTTTAATCTTATTGTTCAAACCTGTAGGACCCCTCACAGATGGACAACATCATCAGTAACACCCATACCTAAAACGGCAGGCACAAACAGTATCACTGACTCGAGACCAATTACAAATATGCCTGTTCCTAATAAAATTTTTGAAAAAATCATTTTTTTGAAAATATATCCCCAACTTCACAACTGCATAACTCACCAACAACATGGATTTGTAAGAGGTCGATCGATTGAGACAAATCTTGTAGAATTCACACATCACATTGCAAAAACCCTCGATGAGAGTTCCAAAACCCACGTCGATGTAATCTATACAGATTTTCGGAAAGCCTTTGACAAGGTCGACCACTCCATTCTCCTTCAAAAACTATCTAAATTTGGTTTTTCAAATTCACTTATACAATTACTACAGAATCATCTTCAGCAGTCAAAACAGTACGTGGTTTTTAAAGGCATGAAATCTCACACGTATAGATGCACATCAGGAGTCCCACAAGGAAGAAACTTAGCTCCCCTCCTTTTCCTCCTCTATATTAATGACATACCACAACTACTACAATTTTCAAAATGTCTTCTAATCTTCAAAATCGTTAAAACTATACTAGACACACAGAACCTCATGCTGGACCTCAGTACTGTGGTGAATTGGAGTAAAGAAAATAACCTCCCACTGAATATTGAAAAATGTAAAGTGATCACTTTCACTCGTAAGAAAAATCCTATACATGCGATATATGACATAGAGGGGAAAAAGCTTGAATGGGTAAACGAAATTCGCGATTTGGGGGTTCTCATGGAAGGCAAACTGAATTACTCACAACACCTACAGAATACTATGACCAAAGCAAAACGAAATGCGGGGCTAGTAAAGCGGTCCTCCAATGTATTCAAAAAGCCATCTGTTCTTCGACTTCTCTACCAATCTGTAGTACGCTCACATTTTGATTTCGCTAATGTCATCTGGGGTTCCACTCACTAAAACAGAAGAAAATGCACTAGAATCAATTCAAAAAAGATTTCTTACATTCCTCTATTACAAAGATTTTTCATATTACGATTTCTCGGTCACGTACCCAGAGCTGGTCTCCGGCTACGAAGTGAATACATTGCGGATGAGGAGGAACCTATGTGCAGTAAAGCTCCTTTACAATATACTCCGGGGACAAATAGACTCGTCATGTCTCCTATCTAAAATCAACATCTACACACCACATCGCATAAGCAGGCCCAAGGGGCTCTTTTCGGTCTCCAGGACAAGAACAAATAATATCTTCTCACCTTTGGAAAAAAAGTATGAAACTCTATAACAAACTAGTCGAAATTAACAGCGAAATTGACATTTTCTTTGATACAAAACATAAATTTGAAGTAAAGGTAACGCAGGCTCTCGCACAACTTTATTCATGATTAATAGGTACATACCTAAATATCTTAGGACTGCTCAACAAGTCCGTGAAAGCAGGTTGATGGAGGTGGGGGGGGGGGGTTAAGGCGGCGTCAATTATCGCAATTAACGTGGTTACTATTATTATTATTATTATTATTATTATTATTGTTATTTTTATTATTAATATTATTATCTACTACTTTTTTTTGTCATTACTTTTATTATTATTATTATTATGTTAGATAGTGTTGCCCCACTATTCGCTGAAAAGCTGTTGGGCAGCACTTTAAATACACGCTGTAAAATAAAATAAAAATAAATAATTTTGTATACTTTAGTCCAACTGAGGTCCCACCAGAAACGCATGATCGCTGCGAATATTTCTATACATTATACGAGTATATAATCGTATCATAATAATAATAATAATAATAATAATAATAATGTAACCTTGGGTAGGTGGGCTGTGCCAGCTACCCCGCCCATTTGAGGGCATAGGTTTCCACCATCTCTCTCCATATATCGCGATCTCTCGCCAATCTTATCCATTTTCTCCCCAGCTCCTTAAAGTCGACTCTCCAGCGTAACATCGGCCGCCCCCTTGCACGTTTGTGGCCATATGGGGTCCAATCGGTTACAGTCTTGTGCCATTTGAAGTTCTTTTCCCTCATCAAGTGCCCCGCATATTTCCATTTTAGTTTTCTGATTATGTAGCCAATATCCTTTACATTAATTTTTCCTTTGATGTCCAGAAGCTTAATTTTGTCCTTTAGTTTGATTTTTAAGATGCTCCTAAACATTGAATTTTGCATAACTTTTAACTTCTTTAAATGTCTTCTAGCTATTGGCCACGTTTGGGCCCCATATGTCGCCACTGGGAGTACACAAGTACTTAAGATTTTTGCTTTTGTTTTAATTTTCATGTTGCTTTTAAAAATATGTTTTTGTGCCCAAAATGCTTTCCATGAATTATTTATACGAATTTCTATTTCCTTATCACTTCTGTTTTTGAAAGATACAGTTTGTCCTATGTACTTGTATTCGTCGACCATCTCGAGTTTTGCTGCGCTGGATCGAAGGTACTTGTCCTTTTTTCCATCTTTCGTCATAATTTTGGATTTCCCCAGGTTAATCGACAATCCTACTACTTTAGCCCCTTGTTGTACCAAATCTTCTACCATTATATTTATCTCTTCACTGTTTTTACCTATTAGTACGATGTCATCGGCAAATCTGAGATTATTAATCTGCACCCCATCTATCTTCAGCCCATAGTTATCCCACTCCAATCTTCTGAAAACATCCTCCAGTACGGCGTTGAAGATATTTGGTGACACTGGATCTCCCTGTTTGACTCCCCTACCCACCTTGAATTTATCCCCTTTTTTGTCCAGTGAAATATGCGCTACCGAGTTTTGGTATAAATTTTCTAGTACGGTTATAATATTTTCGGGAACTCCTTGCGATGCTAGAGCCTTCCAGGCGCTACGATGATAAATGGAATCAAAGGCCTTATTAAAATCGATGAATGCCAAAACAACATTTATCCTATATTCTTTGGTTTTTTCGATTATATATAAAAAAAAAAAAATCGTATCATAACTATTATTTAAATCCGATATCATAAAGCAGTAATGTGAGTGGGTGGGAGAAAATACGACGGTGGTTTCCCCTTGCTTTCCGTCGGTCGGAGGGATCCAGATTTCAGGCGCTGGATGCTCGCCTTCTCATCCAACAAGCTTATCCATGTTTGACAAGGGTACTTGCCGCGGATGAGGAGTTGGTGATCTGCGAGTTCTTCCTGCAGTATACGCTTAACGGGATTTCCTGCTGGCTCATATCCGACCTCTGAGCCCGCCCCGTTTCCTCACCAACCCATCTGTTTTTAAGTACTTGGAGGTACTAGCTGACAAGAACTGCAGTGCGGCACGTGAAATACGGTCGAGGATTGGGCAAGCGAGAGCAACATTCGCGTCAATTCGGAAGAGTTCTTTGCCTCGAAAGTTCTAAGCCTGGAACTGCCCCTCCGTATGGTTCACTGCTATATCCTGTCCGTCCTCCTGTATGGTTGCGAGGCATGGACTCTCACAAGAGCAATGGAGTCAAAAATCGACGCCTTCGAAACGTACGTCTACCGAAGGCTACTGAAAATCTCTTGGATCCAGAAAGTTACGAATGCGGAGGTTCTGCAATGGATCGGCCGAAACGAAAAAGCCGTGCTGGATATGATTAAAGAGCGCAAAATGGGATACCTGGGTCATATTCTGAGAGGCAGCAGATACAGTATACTGAAACTCGTGCTGGAGGAGAGAATCCAAGGAAAGCGGTCGCCGGGCAGACGGCAAAATTCCTGGCTGAGTAACCTACGGCGTTGGACGGGACGATTGTCAGCGGAAGTCTTCAGAGCAGCGGTCGCCAGGCTGAGGATTGCAATGAGGGTCACCAATCTTCGCACATCGGAGGCGGCGAGAAGAAGAAGAAGATCATAACTGTACTAGTTTCTAATAAATTCGCGTCATTGCTGCTAATTGCAGTATATACTATATTTTCTGATTCCTATCAAATTCACGTCACATCGGATGGCAACATTGCATCTTATTTGTGTTTAATGTGTGTGAAATTGTGTGCGATTTTCCAATTACTACACTCGCCGTGCGTCTCGTTCTAGAAGAAAACAGCTGATTTTCGAATGCACGTTGTCATTTTAGAAGGGACCGAATTCGTGCATTGTTCTTCTTTTTTCCGTTATTTCGATTTACAGTTCATTACATAGATTTTTTTTTCAGCAGCCGTGTTGTTAATAGAAATTTTCACGGAATTCTTTTAATTAGGGTATGATACACTTCAGTTACAATGTGTTTCGGCACGTACCTACACCGGGGATATGGCGATAGCACCGACTCGAAAGTATGAAAGTATTATATGGGTAATTCTCAGAAAAGTGCGATAGTTTGCGTGTCAGCTATTTTCTCAGCATTATACTCTTTTCAGAAAATTAGAAATAATAGATTGGTATGTTTATGATTTTTTCTGCTCGACGCAATTGTGTAGAACCCCATACCCCTCCCCCCTTTAGCGGAAAATGAGCTCAAAGGGCAAAAACTTCCATCAACGTGGACGAGGCTAGCATTTCTTGAAATCATTATTCATTTTTTCACCCTATGCAGAACGAATATTTTTTTGAAATTAAAGGCCAAAGTTCTTCTCAACCCATCACTCTACACGTTGACATGCATTTGAGCGGCCTTTAGTACATTTAAAGGTCGCCTCAAAAGCCATGAAGGTTTATGGCTGGTGTAAATTCCATCTCCGTGGTCATTTTTTCGTTCTTACGCATGGCCACCCTGATTCCATATCTAATGTTCGAAACTAGCTGCTTAGCTTCAAATCTGTGTCGAGAACTTCGAGCCATGATCGAATTCAACGTCGGAGTTGAGTTAACTTGTCCACAACTATAATTATCTGTGAAAATGAGTGCATTTACAATTCTGCATATCTATCACCGTGGCTTATCAGTTCTTTCCGGCAATTTTCGCTGTCAACCTGAAAATGCGAAAGAAAACTGTTAAATGTAAGTAGTATAAAAGAAATATATAGGCGATTTAAAAATAAGAATTATATTTGCGAGTTTCAAATGAAAATTCTTAGGAATTATTCTTTCAACGTGGCTAACTCTTTCTTTTCCTCATCCGTGGTCATTCGGAATTTTTTAGTTATTTTGAATTTCTAACATCGGACATGGTTTTGATAGGTGATTGATTGTGTCGCTGATACGCTGAAGGATGGCTATATCATCCGAATGACCACGGATGAGGAAAAGAAAGAGTTAGCCACGTTGAAAGAATAATTCCTAAGAATTCTCATTTGAGACTCGCAAATATAATTTTTATTTTTAAATACTTAGTCCTCCTGTCTCATCTCAACGAGCGCTCAAGTTTGATATCCACTCCAAAACATTAAATTCTTAAACAGGACTCTTAATTTTTAGGTGTAAGTAATTTTTAAGTTCCTCAATTTAGATTAAACATTGACGTATATTATTTAGTTTTTAGAAATTGTGCCAAATTTTGTAATCGAAGTTACTGATTTTTTTTTCTTCTATTATTTCTAGTTTATATGAAAACGGGGCCAAATTGTTAAAGTTACTATCCTTACATTATAAGTAAAATGCCTTGGTGTTGTGGGACGTATGGCGATGCACGCATGCCAAAGTGGCCCCTGAGACACCGCACCCCCGGCACCGGAAACTACCCTTTCGGGCATCGCATCAGTACCGAGGGGATGGTCAAGTCACATAAACTGTACCAAATTTCGTGATGAAAGTTCCTGTAGATTATAAGAAAAATTTCTCATTATTATAAGTAAAGTGCCTTATTATTTCATAGTTTAAATAGAAATACAAATAATACAATCGTTATATACATGAACTTACTTTTATGTATTCTCATTGAAGAAGTCATCATTATTCTTCTGCAGGAAACTTTTCATAATGATTGACCGCAGTGAAAGAAGTTCCATCAACGTGGCCAGTATTATCAGCCACGTTGATGGAAATTCCATCAACGTGGTCAATGAATCTTCAAAACGTTGCCCCTCTTCCCCCCTTCAATATGACCACAGCTCAATGCCACCTTTTAATTCAAGGACAAGTACAATGGTGATTCCAATGAAACAAAATTCAAATTGCTCAATTTTTTTTGGAAAAAATTAAAAGTTTAAACTGTTGCACTTTTCAGAGAATTACCCATATCTTATATCCCCCCCCCCCCACGAGTTCATTTTACATATTACAACTGTCCCATTTTCGATGGCATTTCACCGGGCTAAAAGCTCTTTACGAATTTTCCCAAGCGCCCCGTTACGATTTAATTTTTCAATTGGTGGATTTCTGGTCAGCGTTTTCCAGTCATGCGATGAGCAGCCAGAGCTTCATCGGGCTCATCATTCGTAACGGACGGACTTCTTTAGCCATCCGTTATACGTAGGCCGAACGCGCACGATCAAACGGCGCGTAAAAACGCCGTGTCGACGTGACGCTGCGGTTACGTGCATTTGCAGTTACCCGTTCTTTCGATTTAGTTTTCTTCGTCTCGTGCGACTGCGTTGGCGTTAGTCCGCCGTTCCGGGTCCACCCGTTACCGCGTATCGTGCAGGGTTGGAAATGCTCTACACTTTAAACACAAAATATACATAGTTTGTTGTGTTGTGTTGTGGGTATTTTGTTTATTTTATTTTTATTTTTTGAAATACGAAACTAAAGTGCTGGTTGTGGCCGTTTGTAATCATTCTATCGAGCGACGTCGGAGTTCGTAAAATTAACAGAATCGTATCCCATCACTCATGCGGACGGCGTTATGACAAGTAAGTGGACATGAGTACATTGTAAACCCGTAGACCGCAAATGCGAAATCGTCGAATCGGGTAGCTTATGGGGAAACAAATCGTGCCGGCCGAACGTTTACCGTCGACGTCTTGACTGTGCCAGCAACTGCGACACCGCGATTTCGAAATACCGTGATATGACGAATCTAGAAGCGAGAATCCCTCCATTCGTCCGACCGTTTTGGGTTTTGTCGTCTCACCGCGGTGAACATGGGGCTCCGAATCTATCTCGGAACTGCTGCTGAATCAGTAGCCGAATGACACGGAGTACGGAGTGCACACAGGCGTGAACGGAAATTCAAATCGAATTGGTGGTAGTGCAGTAAATAAAGCACCAGAAATCGGCTAAAAAAGAAAGAAAATAAGACAGAGATGGAACTTGACAGAATTTCCCCCCCCCCCCCGGTGTCGTTAAATTGATACCAAAAGTAAATTCAATGAATTGAGCAACCTAGAAAACATATACCTACATTCGATATACATGGACAGCTTTGGTTAAGAGCTCAGTTCCTAAGTACAACACTTGGTAAATTGTTGCCTAATCTGCCCTCTGTAGATCATGAACTTCGAACAACCTTTTCTGTCTCTGTCTTTTTCTTGTTGTGGTTCCCCCACGTGGACCTAGGGTTCGCAGGAACTTGTCTATCTAGCGTACTGCTGGGCGGCTTAGTTTTCTTTTTCTGTCCACACGGTTCACGCCAAGTTCTATTTTGCAGTTTCTTGCAGGGACGTACCTAAGAGCTTTTCCAGGGGAGGGGGATAGAAATTTTGAAAGTCCCAACTGGCACTCAACTCAGAATTCCCAAGTATCAAAGCAAAAAATAAATAAAAAAACAACTTTTAACTTGTTGGATTTTTCCAGCTGACTCAACTCAAAACTCCCAAGTATCAAAGCAAAAAAAGAAGAAAAAGAAGAAAAACCTTTTGACCTGTTAGGCTTTTCCAACTGACTCAACTCAAAATTCCCAGGTATCAAAGCAAAAATAAAAAAAAACAACTTTTAACTTGTTGGATTTTTCCCAACTCGCCTCTAACTGAAATGGAAGGTAAATTTTTCCAGCTGCTGAGTGAAAAATTCCTACAGAGAGGGTAAGTTGCTCCCCCTGCCCCCTATCGACCATCCCTGAGTTTCCTCGAATTTTAAGTCTCTTGATTTCATACCCTAAATTTACACCCGTCTGCTTTCGAATGGAACTGAGCCTGACCCTGTTCTTCAACCTGATTTCAAGCATACTCCTCAGCACTGAGTTGTATGAACTATTCGATATACATACTGTATTTTCCAAAAATTTTGTCCTTCCCTCACACCCGGTGTCGCAATTTTCAACTTTGAGTCAAACTGATACCAAAAATGAATTCGCCGACGTTAAACACCTCCTATTTAACATGCATTCTGTATTTCTAACAATTCTACGACCCCTCGTGACGAGCACTATTTTTAACTTGGGATCGAATTGATACAAAAATTGAATTCAATAACCTTTAAACTCCAAGACTTGAGCTCACAAAATTCAACTATCAACAGGGACGCAGCGAAGACATTTTTCTGGAAAGGCCTAAATGATTAAATTCCCTACTGACTCAACTCAAAATTTGTTTATATTGGCACAAAAGACAAAAAAACCTTTTGACTTGTTGGATTTTCCCAACTCTTGATCCATCTACTGAAATTTCCCAACTCTGACGGAGGCTTGGGGGCAAGATGCCCCCCTTCTTTTTGTCCCTGACCACACTGCTTTCGGAAGCCGAAAAACCACATGAGTTTATATGAGGTAAAGATAGTAGGGATGAGAAGATTCTCAAGAATGGATACGTATTACGTATAGGGGTGTTGAAGAACGGGTCGATGGGTAAATCTGAATATGGTCCCTTCCGCATATTCGTATAAATAGATTTTATCAAAAAAATAGCGAAAATTCAACGTTTTGGCCATAATAAGGCCAGAGTTAAAATGGATGACTGGACAGAGTTACTTTGCACCCCCTTTTACGGCATTTTAAGGGTAAATGGGTCATTCTTCAAAAATGTTGATACTTCAGGTATGTTTTCTCATGGAGGAAAGTAGGGGATATTTGAACTTTTTTTGATGGGAGTCGTTAAGAGGCGTTCTGTATAACATATTGGTTAGATTGGGCCGACAGTGAGGGGATTTTGTATTTTGGAATAGCAATCAAAATGATGAATGTCATGCCGAAAGACAATAGCGAACAAAGTGTTCAGATGTCGATTAGCGGATTCATAAACAAAAAATTATACGGAGAGTTGATAAAGGCATACTAACCCATTGATTAGAGGTAATTAATTTTGGTTAAATTATAGTTTAGGGTCACCTCCCGTATCTCAATTCTATTTATGTACGCGAATGCACGAGTCTCGTCACAAAAGAAACAGGATTTGATATGCGGATCGTATTGCTCTGATAAGAATATGCAATTTGATCATTAATTGCGACGAAGAAATATTGAAACTCCTGTTTTGTGATTGGTTGAAAAAGAGCAATGCCGATGGACAAAAAATCGAGGGACAATTTTCAAAGCTGGCCATACTGACTCCAACCTGTGAAGATGCGATTTCAATGTTACCTTGTGATTACTTCATCCATTTACAATAGCACTACCTTGTCAGTTTGTTCTCATATACAGCTTGAAAATTTTAAAGAAAAAGTTTTAATTTAATTTAATAATTGAGTGTGTCGCGGCAAAAAGGGCACATGCAACGAAACGACGTTTTCAGAAAAACAGCTTTGAAGTTGGGTACATTCAGTGTTACCAGTACATTGGCGTAAAATACTTATTGTTGTTTTGATTCGAAACTTTACGCTTTCGCAATGAAACAATACCACCTTCATTTATATTTTCCTGTTTGTATTTGGGAAGTTATGTGCCCTTTTTATAGCGACTTTTTTTCCCGTTCTGGGTAAATCATTAATCACTTGCCCGAATACCTACCTAATTCTATTTTTTACTCAATAATAGCACCGAAACGCGGTACACAACTCGAAAAGGAGTACGACTAACGATAACCATGATACGACCATTTTTCCATGTTTTTTCGCATCATTCTCAAGCATCTCTGTGATAACAAACCGAGTTGGGAAGGTGGGGTAAAGTGCATCAGACCATAAAAAGTCCGTAGATTCCGAATCTGAAGTCGCCTCAAAAAGGGCACATAGTCGATATAAGGGTCCTTTTTGTCGCGACACACTCAATTTATTTCTTCCAGTCAACTTCAGTATTTAATAGAAATTTCCATGGAAATTTTTTTTATCAGGGTAGGATCAAGTTGAATTATTTATTGATTATTCCACGGATTTTTTTTTTTCATTATTTCTTGTCGAGAGTCAAGATGCGTGCTTTTTTTGCCGATCCTCCTCGAGGAATGAGGTTACTACTTGTTTTGTCTTCTCTTCTCATTTCCAGTTCAGTTCACAATTCAGTTCAGTGGTGCTTATTGCGTAAAGCCAATCCGTATGATTTAGCTCTTCATGGTCACGAGTCATTATTTTATTTTTTGCTTATATTACTTATACTCCATCAACATATAAAATCCTATAGGGAATCATATTTTCTGAGCATTTTCAGCCTTCAAAAATCCTCAAAAATCCTTTAAAATTTCGAAAATCTTTTTAATTCTCATAAAACTTATAAATACCTTAAATCTAAGAATAAATCCTTGGCAGGCCTCAGTTATGGACCCGGGGTTGTCTGACGGAGAGGCTCTAACCTGAAACTTAATCCTCATGTCCTTCATTGTTTTGAGTCTGACTTCCACTCACGCCAGGAAGTTTTTTTGATGGAAACATGTTCTGAAGTGTCCACAGAGTCTATCTAGATCACTTTTGGTCATTTCCTCCCTTTTTTCACCCCACAAAGAGCTGTGTGTAGCATGACACACGGCTCAAGGAAAGAAAAAAGTGACATTTCACCAGTATAATACGTTATTTGATTAGTTTACGGAAATCGATAAAATGTTGTAAGAACCGTGAAGAAAAATTAGGAAAAATCGTTGGTCAGCTGTAGAAGATGTGTTGCGTTAGGAATTTATACAGACTTATCATATAAGAACGAATAATGTAAAGAAACGACAAAAAGTTGAGTAAGACAATGAGTTAGACAACGTTCAGTAGGTATCAATTTCTTTGACTCGCAATGGGCTGTAATGCTTCTGTTTGAAGCACTCCACACACATAAGTTTTGAGGGACAAGCAGAACAGTGCGAATGAATGAACGGGATTTCATAGCTATATTGCGACCCTGGCTGACGGAAATACGGCTATAGCACAAGGCTCACCTTCCTCGTACAGCAGGATTATCGTAGAATTTAATCTGGTGCCTCTTTTGAGGAGATTATAATAAGTTTCTTTCTAGGAGAATTTACTTATGTACACATACATATATTTCTTCTTCGTCTTGAATCAAGTGAATCGCCGTCAGAATCTTCGGAAAGGGAATACAAGTACTTCAGAGGTTCTCACTATCTCGCACTACTTCATTTTCATGACTCATTTTTCAATAATATTTTTTCACCATCGTAATAATATAATACTGCGAAAATACACCGGTAAAAGCGTGAAGTTGATTGACTGATAATCAGCTGATAATCAAAAATTTGAAAACCACTGATAAACTAGAAATGCTATCAATCTGGCAGGGTCGCCAAATATTTCGGCAAATGAGGTTTCTAACTTTATTTTAACTTCAGCTGAATCCATAAATTAAATTAAATTGAAAATCATCCAAAACACGTTCTGCAGCCCACACAGCCGTTCGTAATTGCCTGCCTTGTGTGTGCAGTGCTGCACACATGTCAGTGTTATGATATCAGTGTGATCCAAGGGGCCACAGGGCCATGTTCCTCCCTCTGTCGGCCTGAAACTGAGAGGTAATTTTGGAGGAAATGTGGTTATTCCGGCTTCTAAAAAAAGCTCAACAAGTTTTGACATTTTGACCGAACACCGGTTTTTCAACCGTTGCCCCTTTCCTTATTCTCTGAAACACCTACTGGATGAAATTCTAATCAGATGCTGAAATTCTGAACATCATTTCTTACAATAGATAAGGAACATTACACGTGCAGGTAAAGTTTAGTTTGTCAGAACTGGTGGGGGCTAGAGCTTGTAACAAGTGCTTGCCTTTCAGCTTCGCCGAAATTACTAAAACTGATATTTTATACGTGCACGACAGGGGATGGGTGGCATGTGGCTGCCGAAAAGCTGGCCTCAAGTACATGACTGAGTACTCCTCGTGTCAGGAGCGCTCCTGTTTAAATACAAGGGAGTACCCCTGTATGAATAAGGATTCGGAATTTGAAGATTGTGTATCAGTATTGTAGGCAATGAATATTCTTGTAACTAGTAATAAAATAATTTTTAGGACACCCTGTACTTGTATGCAGGCTCAAACAAGATGAAAACAGTGGCATCTGACCACGGGGCAAGAGTCAAAATACCATAAAATTCAATGTAAATATCGTTTCATAGGGCTGCAAGTTTGTTGAACTCATTTTTAATAATAATTGTACCTTACTTTATGAATTGGGTATCGGGGTGAGGGAGAGGGGGCTCAAAGGCAGAAAAACTGATAAGCACTATGATGGTTGTCATTTCAGAGGTTTGAAAGGTCGCTAAATTCGTTTTCCGTTATAATTTTTTCTTATGTACATTGGGTAATCTGATAGGGGAGAAGGGGGCTGAAAAGCGAAAAGCTCGAAAGTTCGTTGAACTTATCTTTGAAGATGATTTCACCATTACATGAAAATTAAGGGATCTGGGGAATTGAGAGGGAGGAAAGCCGGAAATGTTGATATGGTAAATATGGGTATCACATTCGCGGTTTGAACTTTTTTTAATGCAAGCAGCTGAGGAAAAAACCGTACAGGATCTTGAATAGCTAAAACCCTGTTTTTGGATGATCTCAAGATTCATACTAGTCCAGTAAACAGAGGACAAAAGTCCACAAAATTTCTTATTTTTAAAAAAGGTATATCGAATAGCCTATTGAAATTTTTTCCTTTTACTTTTGCTGAACCCGAATATCCTATCAGTTGGAGATGTTTGATCTGTCTCCAGTTTATAACCGAAAACAAAAATTTTATGTTTCAAATTGACGACCATGACTTGGCTTCAAAATTTCGTATAAAAAGTTTTCTGGTCGTTGATTTCGAAAACTATCGTAGATTTGTGATCAGATACGGATTTCAGTCTCTAAAACTGAAATTTCACTTTTGCGAGAAGGCAATACCGACTTCACGTGGAGAATCGAAGGGGAAAATAGGGGACTTTTAGGTAAATTTGTTCTATGATTTCATCAAATATTGCATGTAGGGCCCCGAAGCCAGGAAAATTAGTTTTAATTCAAGTACAAAGTACTGTAAGTTGGTAAAAATAATAATACATATCTATTTTCAGTGTGCGGACGCGATAAAACACAGAATATGGGAAACAGAAATATTTTTGGGTAATTTTAGGACATCATAGATAACGACGATGTTGATTATTGACACAAATAGATTTATTAATTCTACGATAAAATTTAACGACCTATACTTTTTTGTAGGAAATTTTATCTCGAATTTTGTAGCAAGAATGTTTCCTGTGTGACCCATACGAAACCACATATTGGTCAAAAACCAAATTCGCTCCCCTTGTCACCTGTGAGGCCGTTGGCCCACTTCGGATAGTAGAGGACTTCTAAGGATTTCATCAGGAATGGTAGGGAACATTCCTGCCAAGTTTCATAAGTGCACCAATTTTTATTTACTGGCATTTGGTATGTTGGTCTGGAGGACATGAGGATCAATTTTAACGTTAGAGCCTCTTCATCAGACGCCCTGGATCAGCGCCGTATTTCCTCGGCACCCAACAAAGCTGTGACTTCTAGCGGCAAATTTTACAGGGCGGAAATTTTTTTGAAAATGTAGATAATGATGCATTGGTAAATTTTTTTATGTGTTTATTTACTACTACTACTATTATTATTATTATTATTATTATTTATTATTATTATTTTTTTTAAATTTAATTTATTTGTGGAACATAAGGGCGGCAAGAAACTTTTGGCCTAGGGCTGCTAAGAACTTAATCCGGCACTGCCCTGGGTCCACAATTGCGGAAAAAGTGAGGGCCAAATTCGGAATTAAGCTTATAACTATCCTATTTGGTCTCAAACGTAGAATATATGCAAGAAATTGAAGCATTTTAGATTCCCCACATGACAGATATTGTAAGTATTTCGTATCTACTCTAAAATGCCCTAAAAGGAGGTTCAAATTAACTCTAGATACCACCATTCGTTTTAACACAAACGTAGAATTTTCTATACTTTCTGGTGCCATCGAGTTTAACTAACAGAAGGGATCATATTTACCCGTTGACCCATATTCCCCAAAACCCTTACGTATGTATCCCTGATAATTTTTTCATCTCCAGTACCCCTACCCCTTACATACCATGTTGTGTTTTTTTGGCTTCCGGAAGCATTTTGCTAGTTGAACTTCGTGAGCTTTCCTAAGGACAATTAATAAAATTCACATACCAACTCTCGTGGCTTATACAAATCACCGAATCCATTTTTCCTATTAATTTGATCCAAAGTTGAAAATTTTGCACCAGGGGGTGACAAAATTATTGAGAAATGCAATGCGCATGTTGAATAATAGATTTTTTATGTCGCTGCATTCATTTTTGGTATCAGTTTGACTCCAAGTTATAAATAGACGTAAGGGGGTGAGAGGGAAGGACAGAATTTTGGGAGAAAATCCTCTTTTCAATGATCACCGGATTACTTTTTAGTGTCAGTTTGACAATAAATTGAAATCTGTGTTACTGAAGAGGAGTACAAAATTTTTGAGAAATATAAGTATTACTTCCATATCAAATTGTAGTTTTTCAAATTCACTAAATTCGTGTTAGGTACCAGTTTGACCCCAAATTAGAAACTTCGGCACTGAGAAAGAGGCCAGACAACATTCTTAAGAATCGCCTTATTTATATGCAGAGACGAAACTTGACTTTCAGTTTGGGGAGGGGGGAGAAGGAAAATTTGCCGACAAATATTTTTTGAAAGCTAAAAATTCTCCGATAAATTTTTTTTAAATTTGAAGATTTGCCGATTTCGTAATCAAAATATTTTTTAATTTAAAAAAAAAATTTTTAAAAAAATTAAAAAAAAAAAGTTATTAGAAAATGAAAAATGCCAACGAAGAGTTTCAGAATTTGCCGACTGCCGAATTATTGTGGACCCCATAGTTTCGTCCCTGCAAATACAGATTGGAACCTTATCCCCCAAGCACTCACATTTGCGCACATGAGTATACCCTAGCCTGGGAGGGTAAGCTGGAAAGAGGTTAGGAATACTTGAGAGGAACACACAACTTTCTTTACACATTAAGGTGGTCGTTATTTACTCTTGGTGATCTTTTTCTCTCAATTTCCTCTGATTCGTCTCCAAAATTGGTTCCAATAAAACCAATCAATAAAAAAACCTACAAAGTTTCAGGGCGATCGGATTAGGGAAGTCCGTGCCACAAGCCCCCTTTCGCTCTTATGGGAAAAACACATGGAGTTTTGACTTTTATTCCAGAGTAAATAAAGCCCGTACATTAAACAAGAAAAAAAATTTGCTATCGGATTCAGCTTGTGACATTGGAAAATAGGTCTTCTGCCTTCAACTTTTAAATTTTAATAACATGTTCAACTTTCTCAAATTTTAAGCTCTATGCCAAACAGAGAATCGAGTAAAAACGGAATAGTCATTGAAATTCGAAATTCCACGTCTGCTACCGACTTTCAGATTTTCGAAATTTCTTCCATATTTCAGCTTTGTTTCAACCGTTCAGATAACGTTCGATACTCAGCTTGAAACCTACCTTCGGCTTTTGACTGACTAGTCTCTGACAGGAGTCCAGGGTACTCCATTTTTAGAAACGAAACTTGACTTTTAGTTTGGGAAGGTGGAGAAGAAAAATTTGCTGACAAATATTTTTTGAAAACTAAATATTCGCGGACATAATTTTTTCAAATTAAAAATTTCCCGATTTTTTAATTGGAAAAATGAAAAATAGGTAAACAAACAAACATGCACAAAAAATGAAAAATTCAACTAAACAGTTTCAAAATTTGCCGATTGCCAAATTATTGGGATGTTTCAAACCCCCCCCCCCCCTATAGTTTCACCCATGTTTATATAAAATATTAGATGTCGAATTAATTGCAATAAAATGAATTTATGTCGGTGCTGTTTTAAGATTCAGATTTATAAAATTTAATATCCTTGTTCTGAATTCTTCATTATAAATTATTTCCGAAATTACAACAACATTAGACAAACGAATGATCATTGCTCATTTCTCTAGTCAATCAGTATACAGGTAAAATAACTTCTAAAACGAATTTGGCGACATTCAGTTCCCACATAGTAGAAAATTATTTACTCTTTATGATGAAGATGGAAATATTTTCATGGAGGTCACAAGCATACACTTAGTCATGAACTGTGGAATAAAGAAGGTCTGAGAGGTAGCTGTTTGTAAGAGAATGGCCAAGCTATGCCTTAATGACTATAAATAAATTGAAAAATTTTTGAAATTCATTCTTGTATATTATGCAATTGATAAAATATGTTTGACTTTCAGGTATAGGCGAAAATGTGATTTTTTCAAAGTGAAGTGCTTTTCAAAGTTTTCAGTGTTTTAGTTCTCACTACTTCTACCACTTAGATACTCTTCAATGAGATAGTAATCAACATTTTATTACTTCCATCTATAAAATTTAAGTAAAGCGTGATATTGAACATTCTGAACGAAGTAGTCAACGTTTGTATTTCTGCTTTTTCATATAAAGTTAGGTAAGAATTATATAATCATGAAGAAAGAAGAAGAAGAAGAAGAAGAAAAACTGAAAAAAAAACAAAAAAAACCTAAACGAATATTCTAAATATTTTCATGTTTACGCCAGTGTAAGATAGATTCAATTTTGTTACAGTAAAGGCTGAAGGGGAAATAAGTTTTCTGTCTTATCGCAATCAAGATTCGATTTACTCATGGACGCAGCAACCTTATACTGTGAATGGGTGTTCAGAGCATGTACCCATCAGTGTTTAATAGGGGGGGGGGGGGAAGGAATTACACATTTTAAATAAAAACATTATCCTTTGCTGGGAATGTCCATCACAAAAATTGAACGGGTACCTTGACACCCTTGAACCCCCATTGTTGCGCCCCTGAATTTACTTTAAACTGTACTCGTGTGATTGGAACAAATCTCAGAACAACGCCCTATTAAATTTCAACAAATTTCTCGGTACAGGGAAAAAGGGAATTACCGATTACTGCCATTTTTGTTCTGTTCATTTTAAAGAGATAGAGAATTTCAAAGTTTTTCTAGGTAAATGTCCAGTAAAACACAAAATTTGAGATAATCTTGTTTTCCTGGTTGTTGATATGACGATTCAAAAAGATTTCAAACTTCCAAGTTCCCAGTTTTATTGGCTTCACTTTTCTGTGTACCTGCGTCATTGACGGAGAAGAGAATCCATCTCCACGACTCGTGATTATTTGCTTGTTACGTGGCTGGAATCATCCAGTCATCATTCCGGTAAACGAATTTTCGACAGGGAAGATGAAATTAGGAAGTGTCAGAATACTGAGAGTATACTTTCGTATTCAAATGATTCTATTCGTATTCATAGGTTCCGCGCACGCAATCTGAATTCGGTAATCGAATATTTGAAATTGTATTTCGCCGCTGATAATATTCGCACTTTATACCGAATAGTCAGTTTTTAATTCATTTAAGAGCAACGAGTCGTAGATTCTTCCTTTTCCGGAGCGAGGACGACGGTATCCAATTTTCAGGGTCCATTACTGAAGGCGCAGAGCGCAGAGGGAACAGAAAACTGCCGACTGAATGTCGAGGTCGTCTAATTCGGTGTACACACGTTCGTGGTTCAAGGCAACGAAAAGGCTGTCGGCAGAATAAGCTTTTTCAGCCGAGTAGGGTGAGTTAAGGTTCTTTCTAGCCTCACCTATCCTCCCTCACGTGATATTGAAAAGTCTTGCCGAGTACCCTTGATCAAATTGCATATTTTTTCTGGTTAGCCGAGAGGATAGCGCGCTGGTCTCGGAATCCGGAGGTCCTGGGTTCGAGTCCGCGTAGCAGCTCGCTACATTTCGACCTAGGCTGGCTTTTCGGCAAGACGAGAAGAGGACTAAGGCAGCCCTAACAGTTTCCCCGACGTCTCTGATGTAATGCTCGAAAGGGTGTGGATTCCAGGGCTCAGGCTGAGAGGAAAATTAGAAAAGAGAGTGGGATGCCTCTCAATATCTCGATGTCAAGAGGTTTTCGGTATATCGCCGGGGTGAATCTGTTTATCACATCCACTTACATCAGATTGAGTCAGTACTACGGGTACGGATAAAATTTTTCCACGATTTTGAATCCAACCACTCTTCTCCTTCAAACTAATAGCTTTCTAAAAGAAATTTTTAGATAGTAGTCAACCGGATACGTAAAACACAATGTAGGTAATGATATTATTGAGAAAATCGATAACTGATATGAAAGGCAAGAGCTATAACAATAATTACTAAAAGTTAGATAACTGTAACTAATGCCGGTGTTCTTCTGAGAAAGATATATATTTAACTAAATTACGTTGCCAACAATTCTCTTACAGAAATTGGCAGCAAATATGACCGAATAAATCATAAAGAAAAAACGACGCCCGAACAGAAAATATAAGTGCAGATAAGGTTCGTTTTTCTCTTCACTTTGCTTCTAGATATTTTCCGCACAATTAGAGCTCCAGTCCGCCTTTTCTGGAATGGGACACTGGCTGAAGCTGCAGTGACGTAACCAGGATTTTCTCACGGGGTAGGCTGGACTTCAGGTTTTTTCTGTACTTAGTGTACCTACAGGATATTCGAGGACGTTGATTACCCCAATAAGATATCTTCGGTAAGTTGCTACATTGAACTGTAATGCTTACATTGGCTCAATGTGACCAATTTACTGAAAATATCTCGTTGGGGTACGGGTACTCGATATATTTGAATCTCCTGTATCACCCACCTACCGCATATACCTATCAATTCAATTATCTTTGTTTTGGGAACAAAAACGAACTGATAAAAAGTAAATTTAGGAAAGGAACAGGCAGCAGCGTAGCCAGGATTTTTGCAAAGGGGGTAGACAAGAAAAAGAAATTGTAAATATGCCCTTTTTTATCGAGTTACCCTAAATTTATTGTAGAAAAAAAAAGTAGCGTAGTTAGGATGCTTATGGGGGCATGGCCCCCTTGGCCCACTTTAGCTACCCCACTGGAAGCAGAAACAAAAATAAGGGGTGGAGCGGGGGCATCTTGTTCCCCCAGCTCTTGTCAGAGTTGAGAAATTATATTAGTCAGACCAAAAGTTCGGAATATTCAACAAGTCAAAAAAGATTTCGAGGTCTTCTTTTTTTTTCTTCTTTCTTTTTAGCCAATGCAAAAAATTTTGGTACTTGGGAATTAGTCGTTGAGTCAGACGGGAATATAACAATTTTTGCCTCCACCCAGAAAAAATTCTTCGAAATGTCCCTGGAAAGAAATTTAATTGGATGCAACAAAATTTATTCGAGAGTATTCAAACAAAGTTCAAAAGAACATTGTATCATCCCATAACAAAAGTGTACGCGTTTTAATTCTGATGATTTATACCACACAATACAAGTATACAATGCAGTGTAAGATTTTCAAATTTTTTAATTCTTCGGAATCTTGTTGCGTAAATTTGAAATATTAGTTTTAAAAAATTAAGACCCTCTGGGGATGGTTTCAGTTCAGGTGAAACCTTATCAATAATCAGTATCTAGACATCGCATCCTCTGAGAGATTTATGTACACGGCTCGCTTGACGCACTCTTTAAAATGATAACATACAACTCCAAGGGCGCAACCAAGGGGGAACTAGGGCTATAACCCCCCCCCCCCTCACAAAAAAATCGAAATTTCTTCAAAATTATCTCATGAAAATAGGCAGGCACTAAATCAGGTAGGTACCAAATCGAGTTTTCACCCCTGCTTAATTGTTTATCAATTCTAGCCCCCACCAAAAAAAGTTCTGGTTGCGTTCCTGTCCGACTTGAGCTACATGAGGCAGGGTGAAGCTTTTCCCAGGACTCTGACATGGTAGCAGAGCGTGGTTTCGGCCCGCGGACTGCCACCCTATTGGAAGTATAGCTCAAGCCGCGTATGAAGTGAGCTTTAGGTATACCTAAACCATCTGAACCTTTCAGAGCGAGCGATGTCTGAATATTAAACACAGAAAGGCTTCCACATGAACAGTACCCAACCCCGGACCGGAATCTGGTCTCAGAGAAGGGAAGTTGGCCTATGAACAACATTGACTAGTAATGTTAGTTTGTCGATATCGTGGTATGAAAAGACGCACCTATGCTGTCAACCTCTCCATGAACAGAACTCGCCTGATACACTCCACAATACTTAGTGTATGGGAGCCTACTTGCCCTGCGTTTTAAGATCCCAAATTGCAGTCAAAGAGCGAGGAGAGCCCCAGAAAGTTATCCAGAGTTGGCAAAATTAACAAAATCGCTCTCAAGTAGCAAAATTACATCAACAGAAAGTCAAATCCCAAAAATGTTCACCCTTCTTGGAAACCCCGAATTCTGTTCTGGAAGTAATTTAACCCAACATTAAAATTAGAGTTCTAGTGGTAGCAGGCCCGCCGCTAGAGATTTTGTCGCCCCGGACAATGGAGGAACATTTGCCGCCCCTGGTAATAGAAACGAGGCACCAATCACACCTTCGCGATAAACCATTGACCATAAAATGCCGCCCCTACAAATTGGGCGCCCCGGGCAAGGATCCGCTTTGCCCGTGTCTAGCGCCGGGCCTGAGTGGTAGTTCAAGTTCTTGTTGAGAGAAAAAATGGTATAGTGTCAGACCTAACTGATTCAGTTATTTCCAGCGCCGAGCCCCCTTTACAATCAGGTGCATGCTGGAAAAAAATTAGTAGAGGAAGGGGGAGAAATCAAAATTTTCCCAATTGAGAAACCTCTGAATTTTCGAGCGACAATGGCGAAAAAATGTTTGAGTTCCTTTCACCATAGATAGAAATATCTTGAGAAGAGTCCAATTTTTCGAAATTCTTCAAGTGAGCGGCGCTGATATCTTCCAACTGAAGTCAACGGTTCTTTAGCGCATATTTCCTCAGTTTTCTGATTTTTAGCACATATTTCTGTAATTTTCAATATTTCTGTCTTAGAAAGTCGAAAAAATACACACGGTTTAGATTCTTCACCAGCACCCTGAAAAAGAGAAAAAAAATAGCATTTGCTTTACTTTAGCGCTGCTAATTTTTCAAAATTCAATTCGCAAGGCCCGTCTTCATTCAGATTTGTGGTTTCTATCTTGACCAAAATTTATTATTATAAAAATTAATTGCTTTTTATAATAATTTTTCTAATAAATGAATATGATTTGATCAACTGATTTTATTCTTCTTTCAATGTTAGAATGAGGTATAACAGCTCTTCACACTAGGGTAGATTGTCAAAAGACATGGGCTAGAAAAAATTTCCGAATTTTTAGGCGCGACCTGGTTAAAAAGTTGCCTTTTTGTCCTTGAAGTTATGTTTATGTACTATGGGGTTGAAAATTGAATGTTACGCAGCGCCCTAAAATTTCAGGTTATGCAAAATTTTTACATAACCTTTTTAATAGTATTCATTACGAACTTTAAATTAGCTTATGTACATGTTTGGTCTATATGCGACATTGAAGCCACTAAAGAACTTACAATACCTTGTTGCTTTATAGCGCCTTCAGTATGGAAGATAGGCAAAATTCACATATAACCTTAATATTAGTGATAATATAGATCTACAAAATTAGTTATGTACAAATTTCGTCAATCCACGATATTGAAGGCGCTATAAAGCGCCAAATTATTGTAAGTGCTTTAGCGCCTTCAATTTCATAGGTATGTAAAATTTGAACATGATCTTTTTTGTTACTCTTAATTAGTAGAACTAAAAAGGTTATTTGCAAATTTGGTCCATCTCACATATTGAAGGCAATAGACCATTGAGTGAAAGTACTGGTAAAAATCAAAACTTTGAAAGAAAAGAGGTGTGGGGTGAAGAAACATAGCATAATATGAACATCAGTAAAACTGAACAAGTTTTATTCTGAATTAAAAGAAAAACAACAAATAAGGCTGAATTGGCTGAAAAAATCTTTTTTTTTTTACTTGAATTTCGAACGACCTATATTAAATCAGCGGAGTATAACATTTTTTATTTTGAATTAAAAAATATATATGTGACCGGCTCGGAAGAAAGGGCCTTAGTGCCTAAAAACAAGTTTTCAAGAAAAATGCGGTTAAAGTTAGGCGACACGTGTTGCCTAACTTTAAACGCATTTTTCTTGAAAACTTGTTTTTAGGCACTAAGGCCCTTTCTTCCGAGCCGGTCACATATGTATGCATACAAAAGAAACAAATAAGGTGAAATTTTCCGAAAAAATATTTTTTCGACTTGAATTTTGGAATTTTTTCCCTGTTTTTTAAAATAGCATGTGTAAACCTATTACGTCTTTCTTCGCCACAAACTATTCCTGATGCCTTACTGACCAATCTAATTTGCCTTTCCACTGATTGGGTGTGGCACGAAGGGGGGAGGGGCACAGATAGGTTGGACCTACCCCCGAAACAAAAATACTTGAATTTTTTTGTTTGGCCGTTGCATTGATGCAAAAATACTGTGTAGTAGAATAGTTTGCTGTACAGTTGAGTTTATCAAATACGGGGCGAAACGTCACGTTCTTAAGGTCTTCCATAGTAAGCAGAATGCATCGTATGAAATTCTTCATTTTTCGTAAGAAAGCGAGAGATAACGATGTACAGAGGACACATTATAACTCCACCAAAGGGAGCGAGCGAATATTATGTGTATACGAATTTTTTACATAGCCTGTATGTGAGAGAAAGGTTTTTTCAAACATTTTTCCCGACCATTCAGTCCGAAAATGAACCTCTATCAAAATTTTGTCATAAGAATAATCTTAACCCATACCGCTGTTCTTTCGAAGTTCCGATTTTTGTCAGTACTTTTATTCAATGGTCTACCGCCTTCAATATGCGAGATGGACCAAATTGGCACACGACCTATTTAATAGAATTCATCGCGATCTAGAAATTAATTCACTTACAAATTTTTCCTATCTGAGAAATTGAAAGCACTATATACTATAAGGCAACAAAGTATTAAAAGTGCTTTAGCGCCTTCAATATTGCAGATAGGCAAGATTTGTACATAACTCATTTTGTAGATCTCGATAATTACTACCGTCAAGGTTACATGTAAGTTTTGCCTATTTGCCATACTGAAGGCGCTACAAAGCAACAAAGTATTGTAAGTGCTCAGCTCCTTCAATTTCACAGATAGGCAAAATTTGTACGTAACCCATTGGAAGTTCGCGATGAATATTATTCTAGCCATGTAAAAATTTTGCATAACCTGCATTTTTGAAGGTGCTGCGTAATATTTAATTTTCAGATCTACAGTACATAACTTCAAGGACAAATCCTTTGGGAAAAATTTGCATTTTTTTTCACCAAAAACAACTTTTTACCTGGATGGCGTTAGGAATTTCGAAAAAAAATTTGACGAGCCATCCTACTTTACACCCTTTTTAATGATACCCATATCGTTAGCGCATATTTTGGATTTTTTCAACGCATATTTCTTCTGTTTTTAGAGCATTAAAAATCCGCTCTTTAATAATACTATTAATAATTCTTATTATTACGAATATTGATGATGGAATAATTATTAATCAAAATCTTAAATTATTTATCCGTGGATAAATTAAATCTACTTTCCCCCTATCCTGACGCAGGCCCTATCGGGGTAGTTCCAGGTTAGTGGGTGCGGTGTCTCGGGGCCAATTTGTCGCCACCATACGCCCCACTATCAAAAAAATAATCAAATTTATTGATCCGATCCAGTACTACTGACAGACAAATAATTATGTTTATCCTCGCAAAAGAGAAAAACTTTTTCGATCTCCTTCGAGCAATGCACGAATTCAATTTTCAGGTCTGAGAATAATTTATTTAAAGTTCTTTCCGAGGACTTTTGATCCCGCTGGGCTCGGGGAAGCATTTCCACTTGCCTCTTCTCTCAACCGGTCTGTCTATATCGTTCACGCAACTTACGATTTAGAATTCTATCAAGTTGGAAATAACGATAGAGCTTTACAGAAAACGAATGATTGTAGTAATTAATTCAGTTTCAGCTGCGTTAATGATAGACTCCACAAAATTACGTTGGTAACTAATAAAAGGTAGAATAACTTGTTTCCGGACACCAATAGGTACGTTTATGTCCTCTTACACTAATCCTACATAATACTCATTAACTCATTGTGTCTGCAAAGTTTGCCATTGTCATTTAGTCACTATGCAATAAAACAAAAAAATTTACGACATTCTGTTATTTACTTTTCTTGTGTACTTGAGAAGCGAAATAGACGGTTGCAGAATACTTTTTAACATCGAAGAGCTGTCTAATCGTAACTCATATGATTTATTTTGATTCAAATAACTTCGAAT
This sequence comes from Acanthococcus lagerstroemiae, assembly GCA_031841125.1. Taxonomy (NCBI): domain Eukaryota; kingdom Metazoa; phylum Arthropoda; class Insecta; order Hemiptera; family Eriococcidae; genus Acanthococcus; species Acanthococcus lagerstroemiae. The sequence goes on along the minus strand of CM063112.1, from coordinate 29,547,166 downwards.
CCCGAAACATTCATGGCAAGTATCATTAGTTTTGATCTTTATAACCCTTGCGGAGTCGGACCTCGCCTTGAAAATAGAATATAGTAAATGCAAACCTATAAACGCATTACATCTTGAAAATATCGCTAATATTTGATTTCAACCCTCCACTTCCTTCGCCTTGATGGCATTCCAGAGAGTTGAGAGCAAACACTAACCTTAACATCGAATTTTGCGATCTTAAAAATCTATCAGTTAATCCATGTCTCAAATTTAATTTATTGTTACTTCTCGTCTTTGGACCGCCATCGCGTCTGTCACATTTCATCAGCCCAGCAGCAACTACTCAATACCACCACAGACAAAAGATCGCAAACCCAACTTTCAGAAAGACCAGTGAATGCCAAGACAGATATCCTCAGTACCCTAAGCATCCCCTCAGATCGGGAAGGGAAGGGAACTTCGAGCAGTGCGCCGTTACAATTTTGAATTTACAGTCGTTGGTCCAAGAGAGGTGGATACCATATTTCTAACGCCCCTGGATCCGCCAAAAGGGGCACCGAAATTTTAAAGGAATCTTAAAAGTAGTGATCAAGTTTTGAAAAATCCTAATTAGGTCTGAATGAGCTCCAAAGAGTTTTAGGCGGATCGGGAAGAGTCAAAACGAGTATTAAGTGTATCTTAAACGAAGCCTGTTTTACAAAAAGGGGATAAGTCATATTTTGACGGTTTTCTTGTTACACGATTCTAATAGCACTTTTCACGTGGAATCAAGTGGTAACATTGATATTACATAATTCCGCATGCTTCGACATGTTGCATACGAAATTGTGCAATATCAGTGTTATCAGTCGATTGTACGTGAAAAGTGCTGTTAGAATCGTAAATATTCAGAAAATCGTCAAAATATGACTTACCCAGTTCTTGTAAAACAAGGTTTAAGACTTTTGACGCAAAAAAAGTTTTTTTTTAAATAAAAAAGGAAAAGCCTACAAGAGTGTATAATTTTCTTAAGCAAGTGTAGAAGAATTTAATAAATTTTGATTAGGACTCAAAGAGTTTTGATGAGTCTCATACAAGTCTTGAAGAGTTGGGTGAGTAACGAACACCTTACACAGTTAGAGGGAGTGTTAGATGAGTATTGAAGTGTCTTATTCAGTTTGCAGTCTTAGAATCTTGTACGAGTCTTAAGAACTTTTAAGGGTTCTACAAGTTCTAATCATGTCTCGAAAAGTCATATTAAAGTCTGGGAGAGTTTTGAATAGTTTCAATGGGTCTTGAACTAGTTTAAGAAATTCTAAAGAATCTTAAGCAAATCTGAGAGAATAAGAGACTCCTACATAAACATTGATTTTTACAGATGTGCGATTACGTAAAAGTGAAAGGCAGTTACACACTTCTGACTCAGAATAGCTAGATCCTGAATACTTTTAACAACCTGACTTCCCAGCCCTCCCTTCATACAAATCGACTCGCCAACACATAATAAATATTCGTAATGTTTTCAACTTTAACTGTAAGTTGGACATTTATTTGCTGTTTTCCTTCATGTTTGTGTTGCGCCATCTTAGGGAACTGCTTGCATCATCTTATGGGACTGGGTTCCTAAGATGACGCATTCAACTTTTTCCATGAATCTGATCTCTGTACTCTAATGGGTAATCCAATCCCTGCTTCTTTTGGGGATATTGTAGGTAACACACTTTTGGTAACAGCATGACGAAATTTGGTGATCTTTGGATGACTAGGAGCTGAGATATGAAGTGAAACAATGCAGTGCAAATACGTTAGTAGACTACCATTGGACTTTGAAAAGCGAAACTGATTCAGATTTGTACAAAAGAAAAAAGAGTGCCCATTAAAGTGTCTTCTAACAGACCGCGTTTTTATTAAGTAATATTGTTACTGAACCTTTACAGTTCAAGTACAAAAAATATTTTGAACTTTTAACTGCTATTGTATCTGGATGCGCAAAATCCCACCAGTTACCCGGGTAACTAAAGGGGGACCAAGAGTAACTGGCGGGTTTCTGGGTAATCTGAAGGTAACCGAGGGTTGCAAACGGGTAACTTTTCGCGGGTAACTAAAGGGTATAACTGATTGCGTATCGGGATGCGCAAAATTTCGCCAGTTACCGGAGTAACTAAAGGGGAACCAAGGGTAACTGATGGGTTTCTGGGTAATCGGAGGGTAATCTGAGGATAACCGAGGGTTGCAAATGGGTAACTTTTCCGCGGGTAACTAGAGGGGTGACTGATTGCGCATCCGAATAGATCCTTATCTAATCTTTTTTCATGTTTTTCAAAATTTCTATGTAAAATGGAGAAAAATTCCGAAGTGCCATCAAAAAATGGTTTACGACATTGAATTCAGCATGAAAAATTGTTCAAGAATCGTGTGTTTAACATGGGTAATGTTGAATGGCTACCAAAAACGAGCATTTGTTCAATACTTTGAAGTATAAGGATTATTGTGTTACAGCAGTTGCTTACATCTAAATTTCTCAAATCTTCTGGAAATCATTTGTTTCTGAACCGATTGGCTCGAAAATCATTTGTGTAAGTATCAGAGAGTACGACAGCATAAAAAAAAAAAAAACAAAAAAAAACAAACAATCTTGGAGTTAAGAACTTCATTTTTCCTGTGAGACGTCCAAAAAAAATGAATTTTGCCGGGGGGAGGGGCAAAGAGCGCAGCCTGGGGAGTGTCGCCCCTGCCTCCCCCAGGTTACAGTCCTGGGGAGTGGGAGAGGTACTCCCCTGCAGTTGTTACAGTAGCGGCCTGTCTGGTACCACTTCGCCCCTGAATTATCATAATACCTACACGTATTCTCTTCTAACCCACGCGGCAAAATATAAATAGAAGCTGATAGTCGCATTCGGATGTTTTATAATGATCATCTTAGTCTCACCCGAGTAACCTTTCACCTTTATCTCACAAGCCGCCATCGATTCGATTGGATTTTCGTCGTATGTTCTGCAGAAGCTCGAAAAAACTAGAAAACTAATCAGGAACTGTATCATTTGACCTCTCCAGTAAGGCTATCCGAATCTCTGGCTTATTTGATGGAACGATATAACTCAAATGAATCGACTAAATTACCTCCGAAGATGAATTATTGATCAAGATGCCATTAATGACGTAGCACCACGAATCCCTGACGACCATGCTTAAAACGAATGTGAAAACTCGTATGTTCTGTATATTAACGTTCTTGTCTTTGTGTACGAGAGCGCCTTCATTTCCGATGAACTTGAACTCGCCAAGAAGAAAAAAAGAAAATCGCCTTTGCTGATGAGTCGTCAAATTGTATATACCTATTGGAAATTAAATATTAAGCGAATGGTTTTTGTATAGCTGTCCTCGATTACGTCAATTGGGTGTTGGCAGAAAACGTAATCATGGGAAAAGCCTTCGTCAAGGTGTTGCGGGTGAAGTGACACGTGGTTCGCATTTGCCACTGATGACGTAATCGCGACGTTTGTCAGTCAACGAAGGATAAAAAGACCACTTTTCGAAAATGAAGTACGATTGTACGATGCATCTTTTTTTATTTTGAAGAGAAAAATGAGAATGGTAATTCAACTATACCATCCACTGCCATTAATAAAACGTTCAAGTTCAATGTTACGATGGTCAATGTATATCACTCATGAGTTAGTAACACAAAAATGTAAACAGCTGATTCTGTTTATTGAATCACTGAGAAAGTATCCACGCTTCGCTTCCTCGCGATTGTAAACACAGATAGACAAATTACGTTTACTATTTTTGACTATGATGTGCCCTTTGCCCAGAAACTTGAAGAGAAAATGAATATGAATGAAGTTGAGTTCTCCTGCGCCTACGTACACTTAGCTATCCTTTTATCATAGATATATCATTATTCTTTCATTCTGTGGATATCTACGTCAGCCATGTTGGTTGATTGATGATGAATGAATGTGGACGTTGCTGGATCGGATATTATTGTTTCAGGCACCTGCCGCAACGAATTATTTTCTGCAACTTTTCATAGATGCTCGAAATGAACCCTGTGCTTAATTGGAGTGCAATGTATTCGAATGTCGTTCGAGTAAAATCAACAAAGATTCGAGTCGAATGCAAGGTAAATAAATTAGGTACACGAAACTCTTGGGTAAACGAGCGCGTTCTCGGAAATGTAAGTACACTTGAGGTTACACCAGTTTGATTTTCTATGCTTATTTCTTTTTCTTCAGATCTTGAATGACTTTTGTTTCTTCGATTATCACAATACATTGGCCCGGATTTTGATTAGTGTTTCACTTGAAGGGAAAAAGAAATCGTACAGTGGTTCGCTAATTACTTGTGCCAGGCGCGGATACGCGGGGTAGGCAATGGTGCTGGTCGTTATAGGGAGAAAAATTGTAATCAAAAATACCGTTAACTGGAATAATATCGGACACCGGTAGTAGGGGAGAGTCGCCTAACTTGGGCCGTTTCGGCTTTAAATTCAAGTATCAGGCACAAGGTTTGTCTTATATCAAATGTGAAGCCATTTGGAAAGGGCATTAATCCAGGATCAAACTGCGCTAATTGCTTTTTTTTATTGAACAATTCAAATAACTCAAATTTGAGTATTACTCATCGTTTCAAAAGGTCCAATTTAGGAAATGAGTTGCCTTACATGAACCACCAGTTGCCTGACTTGGACCATTGACTTATTTTGTCCTGAAAGTGCGTATCTATATGAAGGGGAAAAAATACATATGATAAACACTAAAGTTCATTCAAACGTGTATTTTTAAAAAAGAAGCTAAGAGTTTAAGTACATATTTCGCAAGTAAATCTTCTTTGATAGAATTCTATTCCGGCGTAAGCGGCGTGTGCCCATTTATGACATCGTTGGCACTTGGTCCAGGTCTTATCTTCAGGAACAATCGAGCATGAGAATAATTGGTTGTAATTAAAACACGGAACTTCGCGGTCATCATTATTGTTTGACATGACTGGGTCTTTCTCTTTTTCGTTAATATCACACACATGCCCTCTTGGACGAAGTACTTTTCCACAGGTTGTTCTTATATTGGAACTGCGTAGAGATATAGGTAAGGTGGATAATTTTACCGGATAGTTGTGTCTATGCGCATTTATACGTATAGCCACTAGTAAATCATCTTCTGTCCAATTCCCATACGATCTTTGCTTCGCCGTCTAAAATAGAACGGAAATTAAGAAAATTTATCTACTGATACGGCGATCCATTTCAGGTAACTTTGTGATTTCTAACAAAAACATTGCTAATACCACAGACGTTAAAAAAGAAAAAGCATAATAGTGCATATTATTCCTTACCCCTTACCGTATGGCAGATTCGACGAAATAAACCCGCAACTCATTCAGCTAAACACAAATTCTGTAAAACCTTAGCAACGTGATCAAAAATTTAGACGAAAACACGCAAAACACATTCGTAATTATCTGACAAACTACAACAGTGAGTAGGAAGAAACCGCAATCAAAAACGAAGCTTCTGTATATTACATATTAGTAACACACTTCACCGCTTGAAGCGCTAAAAAAGAAGATAAGTTGGGAGAAAAGTAAGTGATCTAAGTAAGGCGGCGGTCTGAGTTCGGCAACCCTCCCCTCATATTAAGGTTCTCTAGTTTCACACGGGTATAATGGACCGCCATTTTGATTCCCAACCTGCCCGAACATCCTTGATCAGATGATCACCCGTTCGCGAACGAATGCGAGCGCGTCCGAGAACGCTCGGGCTAACTTGGGAATCAAAATGGCGGTCCAGTATACCTGTGTGAAAACTATAGTACTCTGTTGGCCTGTCCAGCACTCACCAGAATCGCTAGTGTTGTTCACACGTACCCACCAATACTAACAAACACAGAAAGCTGAAATGAGGTATGTGCTAATAACAAACATGAGGAAAAAACTTTAAATTCGTTTTATGAAGGTTTTGGGAAAATTTAATTTTACAAATTAGTGTATTTATAGCTCATTGTGTGCAAAATCGATAATTATATTTAATCAGAATCTTCAATTCTTCTTTCATTATTTAGAAATCTCGATGCAACTTAAATTTCTTATGCAAAAAAGAGTTCCAGATACCTCATTTCAGTTAGTTAGTATGAAATCCGCCAGATGTCAGCCACTTTAAATACTAATATCAGCTCTTTGAGTATAAATCTCCGAGGGATAGAAACCATGTTTCCTATGCTGCACCTGTAGAGCGCGCATTTCTGTCATGCAGATGCCCCCGGTGCTAATGAAAGCTTATGGTAATCAGTTTGTTTACAACGGGGCATTCGCATGACAGAAACGCGCGTGAACGCGCGCGTCACATGGTATAGCGCGCTCTACAATTCCACACTCGTATATAATGTAAATAATCCTATTTCTATCTCTCCAGGAGATTTATACTCAAAGTATCCCTATTGACCATTTTCACATTTAAATTCCGCAAGATTCCGCAGCGTCTCAAAATTTCTGCAAAATGAGACACTTTTTTCTCGCTACTGAAACGGAAAATAATTTCCGCAACTTCAGTCGCGAAGAAACTGAATCCGTTTCCGCAATCCTGTATGGTATTCCTACCACGCAACGTTCAGCTGCGGAATTCTATTCCTCTACTGACACAGAAAAAATCATATTTCCGCATTATTCCGCTTCGAAAAAATCTATTTCCGCATAGTTCTGCTTCGAACAAAATCTATTTTCCGCAGCGTTCCACTACGTTTCATCAATTATATTCTGCCACATAATTATTTCTCTGGAGCGTTTCGGAGCGGACTATATTGGAAGCAGAACTGCGCAGAAAATTTTATTCAGCAGCGTTCAGGAGCGACTATTATTTCACTGCTGTACAAAGCAGAATATTCTTCAATGCATACTACGCCGACTTTCATTAATTTCTGATGCTAGTATGAAAGAAAACAATTTTTATTTGAAAATAAACGAACAATTTATGCAAGTTTTTCAGATAAATTTCGCGTCGCATTCGCGTGCTGGGTGGCTGCATTTCTGGAATCTGAAAATTAAATTTTCAGCATGAGAGCAGATTATTGAAAAGTGAAATGTATACAGAATGAGTGGCAAGAAGTGACCTTTGTAGAAAAAAGTGACTAAATAGACGCCCTGCTAACCCCATATAATACGGCCAAGACGTCAGGAAAAAATATTAGCGTCTGTTGAAACAAAATAGGTCTGTTTGGGCAGCATACAGAAACTACCAAAATTGACAAAATGGACAGAAAGTGCGTTTGGGCAACTTTTCTGCACTTTCTGTAACTGCAGAGAGAATGTTCAAGCACCAACTTTCTGGAGTTTCTGTAAGTTTCTGTAACTTTTTTGTGAACAGTTGGAACGGAAAAAAACTTTGGTTATTCCTTATAAAAAATTTGCTAACAATTAAATAATTTCATAAGAGAACGTTGAAGGTGATTTGCAATTGTTCAATTTTATTTTATGTGGAGATTTATCCATGAAAATAAACGTTGATCGGAAATTTCAAAGAAAGTGCAGAAAAAGTGTTTGAGCATACGCTAAAACGATTACACAACAGCACTACAGAAACGAACAGAGACGTTTGTACAGAACTTACAGAAAAAATCATCAAGATTAATTTCTGTACACTGCCTGAACAGACCTAATAATCACCATATTGATTCCCTCTATGAAAATGTACACGCAGCCAAAGAAATACTCTGAACCAGGAACTTTAAGATCAGATTGATTTTCACAATGTCGAATTTGGAATTCACCCTTTCTAACGCTACTGTACGGGAAATTTCACATGAAGGGAAAAACACCCGCCCACTGACTTCAGAAACCGCAATGAGTTCAACAAAATCCTATCAACAACAAACTATTCGTGCTACCAATGATAAATACTAGAGGTTTGTTCATTCAGCCACCAACTTCATTTGTATCAGTTTCACATTATTTGATTCGCGACGTTAGAGTTCTGATATTAAACAATCTTGAGACAGCTATTTCACAAAATTTCTTCACAACGCTCACCTGGATAACTGATAGCAATCGTCCATGAACTAGTCAATTGTACCATGTACTACATTTCAGAACTTGGGACTGGCTTCAGTTTTTTTGTTAATCAAAACCAATGCCGAAATGAGAATCTAATTTGAATTTGACAAAACGGTACGCTGCATCTTGCAGTAGCGACATCTCATTTCTGAATACCGTTGAATACGTTCATACGTTCAGAATGAACATATTCAACGGTACTGTACATTGATTAAATGCGGATACGTTGAGGAAATTTGTTGCGTGACATTCGTTAGTGCACGCTCGTCATACGAGTGCAATTTTGCCAAAATAGTCGTCAAGCAGAAAGTTCCTGCACCATGCTCGAGCCTTTGAACGTGCATATTGAAACATGAATACTGTACTTACGAGTGAACTGACGACTTGGATCGCTGAATAGTGGACAATGGGCACGTTGGAACTGCGATTACATTCATCATAAATCTGTGTTCATGCAAATACACAAATGTCAGTGCAATATGAAACCGATGTCAGATAGTACTACCAGCTACCGGTAATGTAAATACTTACCAAGTTCATCAAATAAATTGATCACTTGTTCCTCTCTTCATTAGCGAATAACCGATATTAGGAAACGACCTTGTGAAAAAATCTTCCCATGAACGACAGTAATTTCATAAGTTTGAACAAGATCGGAAATTGCACGAAACTTTCGTTTATCATTATTTCGAAATTCGAATAACGGCCAGCGGGACAGCGGCCGACACATCACACGACGACTCGGCGACGCTAAGTGACCGGCAGCTACGCAGCCTGCAGTATTGGAAAATAGTAAAGAAAGAAAGGCATATAACGTCCCTATGTTAAGGGCCTTTCTCTAAGTTCAAAAAAATTTCTGTTCGATCTGGTCACACCGGGTTTGACATACACTTTCAATTCCGACATTAATTTTTGTCAACATTTTCGATTTTCATAATGTCTTATTGTATCGGTCTTGGATGACTTTTTCCGTTCAGTTATCAAATATTTGATAATTTGACGACACCTCACTGCCATAAGTAAAATAAAGTGAATTGCAAGGGTCGTTTGACAGTTATTTTGTTCCAATTTATATGCATTCAAATTATCGAATGGGTTACGGGTGCTCGAGTTAGTGAAAATAGGTATTTATACTCAGGTTTTCAAATTTTTAATGTCCGCTCTCGACAACAGGGTGCCTCGGACAAATATATCTACTTTTAGGGACGGACTAGGGGGAAGAGGACACAGATGGAAAATTACATGAAATGCTAGGAAAATTTTTGTTATACTGTTACCTACTATTTTTTCTGTCTGTCATCAACTTATGGGGCTGCGGAATTCTCCCCCCTATAACTGCATTATTCATACGGGGACTACATAGGGAAACCAAATCATCGCGCACTGCGCTACATTTACATTCGTACATGAAAGGTGAAACTGGTGAAACGTGGTCTGTCAAAAAATCGATTTTCCGTTATTTTTGTGGTTTCGGGTAGTTTAATATAATATCTCCTCTTTCGCAACTTCAAGGCAACCACAATGAAACTGTTCATCGGGATATTCGTCGTATTATTGGAAAGGCTCCGAAAATGCAGGGATGTACCGTTTTTCCTGGAGGCAACTTACGCGAATTATACATGGTCAATCATTTCGAGCGCTGCGTCAATAATAAAGAATGTGTACACAGAACAACGTCATTATAATGATCAGAGACCATAAAAATGATCCGAGCGTCAATAAAAATTCAAAACGATTTGAATTTTTTGAGACACAAGAAAAAAATTTGTTCTACAGATATGTTTTCTTGGTGACAATGAGGATGGAAGGGAGGTTTAGGGAGGTTTAAAGGGAGGATTATTACTACAGATCCTTTATTGTTTATTATTGAATTTTGCGGTACCTTTAGCCTATATTAAGAAAAATTCTGTGCAGCAGATTGAATACACAGTCACAATGGAGCACTTCTAATATTGAAGTCCGCATCAGCCACTGCTTTGTATTTGCAGCTTCTAAACGATACTGGCCAAAAAATTCTGGATCAGCAGCAGTTATTAGGATCGCAGTAGAACGTGTCGACTTTCATGTTTCGCACTAATCGTTACTGCCGCGGAATGTGGAATAGTCGCGGTAGAACGCCTCAACTTTTATTCTGCGTCAGTCACTTCTGATGCGGAACAAATAAAGTCGCCGCAGAACATTTTATTCTGCGTCAGCCACTATTGATGCGGAACAGATAAAGTCGCGGCAGAACAGAAATTCCACAATGTCCGCTACTGAGGCACGTTCATTATTCGCAGCTGAACGCCTCAATATTTAAATTACGCATCAGTTGCGGCTTTATTTTAAGCTGCTGAATGCAGCGTAATAGTAAATTCCGCGCCCGCCGCGGGTTAGATAATCGCAGCGTAACGCAACGTAATGGACAGGAATTCTGGAGACGCTGCAGATACTGCAGCGGAAAAATCAGAAAAATCGCTACGTTCTGCTCCCGAATTCGGCATCTGCCTCGAATTTTTTGCGGAAATTTCAAATTTCCGCAACTGAGTAAGCGAAATTTCAGTAGATTTGGTCAATAGGGATCAGCTACTCATGAGTTGTTGTAGGAGCGTTGGTATCGTTATCAATACATTAGGTAATATCTTAATATCAGACAGTGGTGGTAATATCCGCCATTCATGGTTTTGTTATAGGAGCGCTAGTATCGTTATTAGTATATGAGGACCTATCTGTAAAAAGGGCGTCTGTGAGTCAATTGGAATAAACAAAAAGAGACTGTAAAGTTTCAACTCGATTAAAGACTAATTTTGCGGCAGAAAGTCTTATTACAGAAAATGTAGAGCAGAATTTGATCTACAAGATGGGATAGTTAAATTTACAATCTACTGACAAGTTAATGCGGGAAAGTTGATAGAAAAAACAATCACGGACGCCCTTTTTGCTGAGACGAGAAAACTCCATAACCTATATTCTTATATCGGACGCCCTTTTTGTGGAGACAAAGAAATCTTCACTTTTGTTATCAGTTGAAGTGTTCTCCTAGATTCGCTTTTAAAATACCCGGTGATAAGGAGATCTGAACAAGATTAGTTTTGATGCCGTGCAGCATATCAGCTGCAAGCCTATCTCAAGACATTGAAAAGAAACAACGTTATATTTTGAATTTGATTGATTTTGAAAAAAGAAATCAGCTCTTGGACAGATTTGAAGCTGAGAAATCCGAAAATAACAGTCTCCGCAAACTGGGCGTCCGCCTGACGGACGCCCTTTTTACAGATAAGTCCTCATATATAAGTCATGAGTGGCCGATATTACCACCGGTGTTTGGTATTATCCCAGTTGATGTTACTTCACGAAGCCAAGTCTTATCGAGTCTCAAATGGGCTTACTGGCGCCTAGAAGCATTGTAAGAAAACTATAATCTTGACTCCGTGAGCAGACCTTGGTTGTAAGGTCTGAGGGCCTAGGGAGGCAATTAGAGTGCTAGGAGTTTCCCAGTTTCTCAGTTTGAATGAATACTGGGCGAATTGTTGTTCCACTTGATGGAAAGGTAAGCCTTTGAAAATTCAGCTCCATTGGATAACAGAGGGAACTTCGACTCGCCTCTGCTTCCTCCTGAGATTTCTTAAAGACATTTTTTTCTCGACCATCGAGGGTGTTAGGAACGAATAATAAATTTACGTTATATGAAACTCTCCCAGTCCAATAAGTCCAATATTTTATTTTTTATTTTATTTGTTTTGGTCCCTCCAACAGCCGAAGCCAATTATAGGAGGGACCTTTCACAAAAAAAAAACCAATGCAAAAGAGAAAAAATTAATAAATAAAAACTAAAAAAATGGGGGAAAAAATACATAAAAAGAAATAATAACGAAGAAAATAGAAATAAAAATAAACCTGCCGCATGTCCGCTATTCCACAGGTCCCCATCCCGCCACTAGCCGCTTAAACGTCGATCTAGGTATCGGTAAAATTTTAGAGCGGCAAAATTTTCGGCCCAAAACGGAAGGGCGAGACGTAAGAAAAAATAAAGTGGCAAAGATATTGCAGCTCTGGGAGGCAAAGTACTTAGAGCAAGCCCTGCCTTAAGTGAGGTCCCAATGGGTTTAGTGGCGTCGGAAATTGTATTATTTAGAAGATAACAAACAAAAACATACCTATATCTCTTGAAAATGGTGAAGTTCGTTTCTAAAATCTCTTAAGACGCCTTTTTATAATTTGCTAAATAATTTTTCAACTTCCCCCCTTTTTTTGTGTGTGGGAAACCCCCTCTGTTTCGACTCCACTGAAGGGGTCGATTCTTAAAACTGCCTCCGACACTGAATTTAGCGACCTCTACACCATATAAATATTGAATACAATATCAATAATGACTATTATTGGGCCAGAACCCCCTGCAATGGGACCAAAACCTCATTCGGTGGAACCCTAAAGGATGAGATTCAAGCTTTATCTTCAAAATCGAATTCAGTGACCTCAAAATATTATGTTACACCTCCATCAATTCTATACTTCCATGTTTTGAAACGACCCTCTTAAGTCGTTGACCTATATTGCTGCGTCAACCTACAATATACTTAATTGATTTCACAGGGTGTCTACCAGGTTTGAGAATAGAAAATATTGGACCATATGCCTAATCACAACTAAAAAACGCGTGCCCAATGCAATTTTTTTTTAATTTATTCATTTATTTCTTATTTTTTCATTGCTGAAAGAATCTTCTCTTTCCAATAATTAACCCTTTCTCAAATAATGCATCCAGTCAAGTTTTTCATAACACTAATACAATAGACTCCCGATTATCCATCCTAACTGGGGCTGAAAGTGGGGCGGATAACGAAAGGGCAGATCACTTGGTAACGTGTAATTTTGATCAGAAAATATTGAGGAACGGGGAAAATAACTCTTATTGAATCAGGTACATAATGGAGGTAAGTTATTTTATACAAACAAAAAAAAAAGTCAATATTAAAAGAAAAAGATTGACAATTCCGGCTTCTTTGGTCAATGAAGAATGAAGGGAAAAAAGACAAAAAACTGTAAAAAAAAAACTGAAGAAAAGTTTTTTAAAAAGAAATCTGTAAATTTTTGTTTGTTTTTTCAAGATAAGCTGCTCTTCACAGTGGCGTAATTTTTCCACTTTCTGAATTTCATGGTATTTTGAGCAGTGATTGTTCGCTGTTATTCCTCAAACACCGCAGCGACTTATCCAGCACTGAAAAAGCATCGTCATAATCCATATATGTACTGACGCTTCTCCTACCAGTTCTTTATTATCATCATATCATCATCATCCAGCTATGGTGAGATGAGACGTATGGCGATGCACGCATGCCAAAGTGGCCCCTGAAACACCGCACCCCCAGAACCGGAAACTACCTTTTCGGGCATCGCATCAGTGCCGAGGGGAATCATCCAGTTATGCTAAGGACTAAAAGCTGTGATTTTAGTAAGATTTCGGATTATCCACCCTTGACTAGGCGGATAACCGAAAGGATAGGCTGTAAAATTCGAGTGGATAATCCGGAAGGCGGATGAACGGATGTCGGATAGTCGGGAATTTACTGTAATATTATTATACTTATTTCCTTATTTTTAAATTTTCTTATTGAACAATATTAAAATTATTGGATTGTTTTTCAACTCCCGGGAAAAGCAATACCCCAAATATGAGTACGCCATAATGGAGAAAAACTAACTAGATCAGAGAAGATCAGAGATTTGGGCATCCTTTTGGACAGGGAGTTAATTTTTCACGATCATATTGAGAGTTTCATGTCTAGGGCGAAGAGAATGGCGTACTTCATTGTCAGGAACTCTGCAAACTTCAAGAAAACTAGCACCCTGAAAATACTATAAATTTCTTTTGTTAGATCACTTCTGAAGTTTGGGGTTTTAGTTTGGTTTCTACATACCGTTACAGTATTTGAAAAAATATAAAAAATACAAAAAATATTTCTAAATTACATTTATTTTAAAGATTTTGAATACTACCCTGACCCCGAAAACATACCCTACGATGAACTTTTGGCCGGATATGAAATTGAATCTCTAAGAAAAAGAAAAGAAAAAACAGCAATAATGTTTCTACATATTATTGTATATGATCTACCTAATTCACGGTGATATTAACGATGAAGAAATACTTCAAGAAATAAATATTTGGGCCCCAAAAACACAATCTATAGGTAGATACAAAAAATACGCTTCCCAAAAAAAATATCGTACCACTAAAATGGAATCCTCCCCATTAAACAACCTCATGAATACCGCAAATAATTTTTTGACAGAGTGCGCTGGCGCTGATAGTTCGGTTAACAGGTCATTATTTTGAGATTGTATTTCTTTGATTAGTAATTAAGTTGGCCGAATTTAATGCTGCGACTGAATTTTAATATCTAATCCCACGATAAGCAATTAAACATATACTGATCAAATAGTTCTTATCTTCGAATAGCTTATCGCCAACTAAACTATTGTTTTCGTCTTCCCGACGATAAACTATTTCGACATGTAGAATGCCCGAATCAAAAACTGAAGCTCGTACGTATTTTCTGATTTTCGCCTTCTTCGATGGCATATCACAGGACTGAATATAAAATTTACTCGAACGATGAAAGTTGGTGTAGACTGAACTCAAAAGTCGAGATCGAGATTAGGAGCCAGAAAATAATTCGTGGTCTGAACTTTGACCTGTTAACAGGCAATAATGAACCATCTTCCAAGTTGTGTACTGATCTCTTAAAACGCTTGATGTAGAAAGAAAATTACCGGGGAAGTGCAAAAAATGGGAGTGGGTGAAAGTTCTTGCTCCCGAATGGTTGAGAAAGTTAGTACAGCAGGTCCATGTAGCCAGCCCCCTCCTCTCTAACTTAAAAATATTGGTCACATTTGTTACAATAATTAGGAGCTGACAAAATGTAATTGGCAGTTTGCAAAATTTAATTTCGAGAGTTGACGTTTTTTTTCTTTTCTTTTTTTTTTTTTCATCTTGGCAATTTTAAAAACATTCTTCAGTTGACAAAATCGCTTCTTATACAACTCAGGTGGAAAAATCGAGTTTTCTTTTCCCCAGAAAAAGTCGGTTCGAGTCCTTGAAAATTACCACATATTGGTAATGATTTCACCTCCAGAAAAATTTGCACTCTTGGACAAAAGCTCATTGTATATAAATGCTATAGTAGGCTCAGCAAACATTCATCAGGCTTTCATTCAGATCGATTCAGACACTTAAATCTCATCTTGATTCTGTTAGGGATATTTCAAAAACCTGATCTGGACTCCATTAAGGTTTCTGTACAAACTTTACAGTCTTATTCACACTCAGTGACGACTCGTTGAACTTAATCAGCTGAGGCGAAACTTGATGTTCAGTTTGAGGGGAGGGGGGGGGGAAAAGGAAAATTTGCCGACAAATATTTTTTGAAAACTAAAAATTCGCCGACAAATCGATGGCTCAATGCCTGAATGGCTGAGAAGTAATAACTTGATAAGTCCACAGAAATAGTTTTTTTTTACTTCCAAAAGTTCGAAAATTTGATCCTTCTACGTGTCAATTTTTTTCACGCGATCTATTCAATGTTTTTTTCAATTGGTTGTCGGTAAGTTGAATCACCAGTTTTGATTATGAATTTTGAGACCAAATTCAATCAGTGGCGTAGCCAGGATTTTACGGGGGGGGGGGCAGATTAAGATTTTCAAGGGAAACAAAGTCGAAAATTAATGTATTTTTTTTAAATTGTCGATATTAGAGGACTATTGTATGAAAATGAGGGTAAAATTACTACTCGAGCAAAAATTTCTTGAAAGACGTGTTTTAAAGCGAAAAATTGCTCATTTCTGCATATTTTACATTCAATTTCAGGTGCCTTGGGCGCATTCGCACCCTTTGCATCCTGACTAGACCACTGCCTCGTAGAACTCTTCACATTATAAACTATGTGTATCCTCAAGCGCCCCCCCCCCGGTAAACAGTCAGCACCACCTATCGCAGATGGCTGGCTACGGGCCTGTTTTTAGATTTTAATAAAATGTTCAACTTTCTTAAATTTTAGGCTCCAGGTCAAACAGAGAATCTAGTAAGAACAGAATACTCATCGAAATTCGAAATTCAACGTTTGCTACCGACTTTCAGGATTTCGAAATGCCTTCCACATCTCAGCTTTGTTTCAACCTTTCAGATAACGTTCGATACTCAGCTTGAAACCTCCGGCTTTTGACTGACTAGTTTCTGGACAAGAGTCCCGAATACTCCATTTTCAGAAACGAAATTCAACTTTCCGTTTCGGGAGGAAACTAAAAATTCGCCGACAAAATCTTTTAAAATTAAAAATTTGCCGATCTTTTAATAAAAATATTTTTAATTGAAAAAAAATAATAAAAAATAAACAAACATTCATAAAAATGAAAAATTCAAATGAACTGTTTCAAAATTTGCCGACTGCCAAATTATTGGGGGAGTGTTTCAACTCCCACACCCACTATGGTTCCGCCCCTGTTAATCAGACTCAGTATAACGCTATAAGACTCGGATGAGATTCTTTTAGGCTCTGTTATTGATTCATTTCGACTCGAATATAATAAGAATCACTCGTCAGGGACAAAATTTAGGGGGGTACGGGGGCAGCCTGCTTCCCAACCCTCCACCGGAGTTGAAAAATTTTAGTAAACAGATCAAAAGTTGAAAAAATCCAAAACAAGTCAAAAAAATTTCAAGTTTTTTTTTCCAGTCAATACAAAAAAATTGATGCTTGAGAATTTTGAGTTGAGTCAGTCGGGAACTTAACGATGTTTGCCTCCCCCCTCCCGTCTCAGAAAAAACTCTTTGCTACGTTTCTGGAATCACTTTGATTTTGCTAGAATTCACAAAATCTGTCGTTTTTCTTTAAATTTGCAGTACAGACAGCTAGAGACGTATAGCATCTAGAACTTCGATCCTGGCCAGGTCCGACACCAGAATTCTTCTATGGGGGGGGGGGGATTTCAAGGTGTTCACTCTTACACTTATTTTGCGAGCGAAGGAAGCAACATTGTTTTCAATTCTTCAAGAATTTTAATGAAAAAATTTATATTTTGAATGGTCATGGGGAGGGGGTCTTACAAGCTATGATCCTGGCTCTTGGCTGTGTTTTCTCAGAACACCCCCGATTCTCTCTCGAAATACTCCAACAAAATCGGCGGATTCAAAGCGTGTTTATCTTCGAATGTTATAGTTCAACTTCTGAATCACTGTTTGTACTCCGTAGTTCACGTCGAAAACCGAAAATACGAGTATGTCGAGGTCATCAAATCCTCGTTTATGACGATCGCTAATACAGATTGAGCAGGCTCAATCGATTATTAAGTCCACTAAATTCAAACACTATGTACTAAAAGTGGGAAGTTATATTTCTGAGAGAGGAGCTGAAGTCTTAGAATTCCAGGAATGTATTCATAAAAACGGACGTGCACTCGCTTTCCCAAAGGAGTAATCCGGGTGCTAGTTGAGTGTAGGTACTTTGCATTTTCTGATGCAATGGTCCACTCGGCACATTCGTAATCAAGACCCTGAGGAATATTTTCAGAAATGTTGCCAATCTCAAACATCACTTACAGCCCCTTCGGGTGGTAAATGCATATCCCTTTCCTCAGTTTTTCCTCAATAACTTCTCAATAGTCAGTCGCACTGCAAAAGCGTAACAAGCAAAATTATTCAAAAATAAATTTTACGTAAAAATGGTCTCTCGCAATTTTTCGTATCTGTCTTAGAACTTCCGATACGGGAGGTCAAAATAAGCCTCCATAATACTACACTTTCACACAAGCCTTATAGGAGTAAACACAAAATTTTTGGTATTCTTGAGGTCTCAACGACTTCAGGAAACCGAAGGGGTGCGAATCTCTCTCGGGCCTGTTCCATATATCCCTATCTTCCGAACCCTGGAATTTTTCTTCTCCCTCTCCCTTCCACCCAGTAGATACCACATTGTGAAATATTCCTTAGGATCTTATATAACTACAACTATGTCCAGTGGCACCAACGTAGGTTACCTCTTCCATATCATGTAATTAGCATCCCGAGTTCCTGCCCAAAGTGAAAAGAGAATTAAAAGAGAAATTTAATTCCATAGGCGACTTCAGGAGGTCTTGGCGAGCTCAAGTCCCGTGCAACTCCGACACGGCTGTAGGTATTGATTCATCAAATGAAAAAAAACACACCTCAATTTTCGAGTTTTCATCTCTGTCTACATTTTTTTTCCTAAATATGTTAAGCTATTTATATGTAACCTACCCAGACTTGAGCACGGTTACGTGACTGTAGGAGTCGAGTCTGTATGCGGCCATGTGGCTTATAAACGCCGCCAGGCGAGGATTGCATAGAGGAAACCTCTTGCTGCAGAAGTCAGCTGTCACACAGAAGACAAAAGTTAAAAAAATCGTTAATTCTCCACTTGAGCGCACAGCAGTTATGTTTTAGGTTAAGTGAACGCAAGTCGCGTACTATTTTTATTTTTTTTTTTTACCTTTGTATTCTGCCCGGAAATAATATCAACGTAGAACGTTGCAACATTGATTTGCGGTTTTCAAGAATACTTATCTAAATATTTGAGTTCGACACGATCGATTTACACTGGTCTGGTGGTTACTAATTTCGCGGAAATATGAGTAGAAAGGGAAACTGCGGTAATTATACATCTTCATTACAATGTGTAATTTTAGTCGAGAATGGATGTCTAATAGATTTCCTGCATTAAATCAAATTTGATTGAATGTTTGTTACGCCTGTTTGCATAGGAAAACTGGGGACGGGGGCTTCTTTCGTAAAATTTTCGGGACCAACTCCGTGACCCTATCAATTTTTTCCTTCTTATGACTGAAAACTGCAACAGAAATTTCAGCTTCTTAGGTCCCTATTAATTCGTGCCCAATCTCGGACAATGTATGAGTAAAATACTCATGGGTAGGGCAGGGGACATATACACTGATTTTTTTTTAAAACATGCATTTATTTTTCTCCAAATATAAGCATTTATTTTTCATGAACTTCTACGAGTATATTTTTTATGTTTTTCATAAAATCATATGTATTCATAAAATTAAACCGCTTTTGCAGATGAATGCGTGTGCAAAATTTATAATTTGTTTTTTCATAAAAGGTTCCAGTGTGTACCCTAAGCTCTTCACTGCAGCTACCCAAATTGAAAAATTGATGGTTTTACAATTTTTTTCCTATCTCAGTACCTCACCCCCCCCCCTCCCGAAACAAAAATATACAATCCAAAAAATCATGTACGTTGAGTGTTACGATTACATCACTTACCTACTTTCGAATTTTTTTACATTAAGTATTACATTCGTTTTCATTACATTCATTACTTATTCTTTAACCATTATTTAAATAATTTTTCAAAATTATTATTTTTTTACATTCGTTTTAATTTTTTCGAATGCATAAAATTTTTCAGGGCATGTTCTTCCTTTCTTTTTCGGAGCTTCCCAAATTTTTTGAAGGAGCCCAACAAGTTTTTGGTAGTGCCCAATGCGGTACTGCTAGTTAAGGTACACAGTGAAAGGTTCTTATTCAGTAGAACAAAGACATATCTTTTCAAATTTTAAACAAAAACTGAAGGCTGCTCAAATACCCTTCTACATGTAGAGTGATGCTATAGGAAGAACTTCTGCGGTTAGTTTCCAGAGAAATGCTTTTTTACAGAGGTCGGAGCAATTATTAATTATTTCAAGAAATGGTAGCCACATCCACGTTGATGGAACATTTTGCCATTCAAGCTCATTTTCTACTTATCAAAGAGGAATGGCATGGAATTCTACACAATTGTGCTAAGCAGAGGAAGTCATTCTCTACGTACCACATATTATGTTTTTGTTTTTGTTTTTTTTTTTCTAATTGGAGGGAATATTTACCCAAAAAATAGTGGCCACACAAACTATCGCACTTTTGTGAGAATTACCCATGCTCATTTGCATTTTAATAATTTCTTGAGTATATTTCAAACATTTTCAGGATTTTGACTCAATTTTTTTTAAATTGTCTATTATGCAGAAATACCTATGCATTTTACTTTCAAATATGCATTTATTCTCAAATATGCAAAAATTTACATTTTCAAACTTGGTGTGCAAACTCAGGAGGATATGAAATGTAAAATAAATTGCTCAGATTTACATTACATTACATTTGTGTGAGGAGGCACTGTATTCGCCGACTGCGCTGACTTTGTAGTCCATTACACTATTCCTGAAGTTACGCTGAAGGATCATAAGCTCAGTACCCTCAATTTTATAGCCAAAGTAAACATTTTACTGAGTTCTATCCCTGTGACTTCACTGGATGCTGGATACTCTAGTCCCAGTGCTTCGCGTCTTGTTCCGGCTATTGCTGGGCATCGACATATGATATGGATCACGGTTTCTTCCTCTTCTTCACAGTACCTACAGGTGCCGCTTTTCACCCCTCCTATGTGTTTTGTGTCCTATGACCAGTTAGTAGTCCGACCATGAGTCAGACATGTTTCCTGTCAAAAGCCCCAGTAGGAACTTGGCATACTTACTCAGGGCGTTCCCTATTAGTGTTTTGCTGACTTTCATGCCACTGACCAGCCTCTAGTGCATTTCCGTCTGCTTTCTTATCCAAGCCTTCACTTTGGATTTTATGACGCTGTATGCTACAGGAAGACACGGCTTGGGTGTTGCCAGTTCCTTTTTTATCCCCTCCTTCGCTAGCATGCCAGCGACCATGCTCCCTTTTATGCCACAAAGTCCCGGTGTCCACAGTATGGTGACACGGTTCTCCTGAGTAAGGGTGTATAATTTGTTAATACACTCAGCCACCACCGCGGATGTAGTTTGGTGTGACGATAGTGCCTTAATAGTCGATTGACTGTCTGTACAGATCATAGATCTGTTTATTAACAAGCACATTTCTTATTGTTCATACACTCGAGCTTATTGTTATCTTCCTAGTGTATTCACTTTATTTCAAGTTTCCCCTTTTTTAAATTGACCTATATATTTTTGGGTTTTCCAGCGCAAAATTGTAATTTACAGAGAGGCCCCGAGAGAAATCGCACAATTTTTTTTATTTTGGATGTTTTCCCTCCGAGCCCATATTTTTTCTCGACAGCCCTGGATGAAGTGATTTTTGGGATGAAAGAAGAGAATACTTTGTTTCCTTTTACCGGCAGGAATAAAACTGTGAAACCGGGCAACAAAATAACTGGTTACGCAGCAAACATAAACTTTTTCAATTTTTCCATGTACAGACAGTCTGAAACACTGGAGGGAGAGGTCTTTCATACCCTGGTGCTTTTTCTCGATCATTTAAATGAGAAACTACACAGTACATAGCGTGATTTTCAAAGCTGTGCGTATATAAACTTCCCCCGATAAAGTTTATTTCATCAAATATTTTCCGCGAGAGAGCAACAAAACTTCTAGAGGTTGGAATTTCACGGAGGTGGTGAACCGAGATTTGTGAGAAACGTTCGATAAATTTTTTCATTGCCTACTCGTATAACGATTTCAAAGTACTCTACGATCGGCTGATCGGTTTGGAGACAGTAAATAACTTCAAGTCTTGACAAGTGTCTTCATTTATTACCGAACTATATCGATAAAAGCGCAATTTCGAATTTATGGGAAATTTACTGTTCAGATACGCACCGTTCAACCGTCAGTCTTTTCACTTTTGCTCGTTACCAATAAAGTAGTCGCCAGAGGGGGTGATATGAAGAAAACTGGAATTTTATCGTCCGTAATTGCTTTTGATTTCCAGTCGATTTTTCTAATTGGTGTTAATTCCTCGAAACTAATACACGGTTTGTGGCAATTTTCCAGATGAATTGTTGAGTCATCTCGAACTTATTTTCAGCTTATAGACTCCTCCGTAATCGTCCCTCCTCCGTCGTCTATTTTATTCCCTGGACATAAATGTGTAGAGAAATGACTTTCATTCCGACAGATGAATTTAACCTCAGTGATCCAAAATATTTAAAAATCAATGCACTGTTGTGGGAAGAGGGTTTACGTTAGAATCTCTCCCTCAAAACAGGCTGGAGAGAGCCTCCAGAGTGGACTGACCTAAACAGAAATTGGAAATCGGAATTCAGCAATCCAGAGAACCCACCAATCGATGTACCGAGTGTTCCACGAAAGTTACCCTCCCCATTTTTTCCCGAACCGATCGTCGGATCTTTGCCGGACAAATTGCCATCTTCCTGCGGTAAGGTCTAGTTTCTCTAGGGCTTAAAATATTTTCTCCCCCATTTATGGGGGCTTGTAACGTGTCACCAACTCCGGAATCTTAAATAGAAAGGTATGCCTTTATGCACATCGCTGGAAAGGACATAACCTGCAAAATACGAATCCGTGAAAAAAAATTCGAAATTCATCAATTTTTGGGGGCAATGGGCCTAGATGACCAAAATCATCAAAAATCAAAGTGTCATAACCCAGCAAATCAACGATTGAAAGAGGGGTTTTCGAAGTCACGGATTCCGAATACACGATTTAAACCGGTTCAGGGCTTTAAAATCCAAATTTTCAACGTAAAATTGGTTCCATATTCACAAATTTTTGACTTTCTGAATGCAGATTATTTATTAAAATGGCCTCACGCACATCGTTGAATAGGGAACTTCTTCCAGAGTATGAATCCATGAAAAAAATTTCAAAATTCATCAAATTTGAGGGTGAGGGGCCTACGCAGATGACCAAAATCCGTCCAAAATTGAAGTATCATGACCTAGCAAACAAACTATCGAAAATGGGGTCTTCGAGGTCGCTGATTCCGAATGTCACACGGAAAAATCTCCGCTGGTTTTTAAGGAATTTCACCGGAATTTTGTTGGGAAAAATTCCGATACCGTCCGAAGAATCTCATCGGAAATATTTAGAAAAAATTTCCAATGATTTCCAAGAATTTTCATCAAAATTCTTCAAGAAAATTTTTCGAAAATTTTTGAAGTATTTCTGGGAAATACTCGGGAGAAATTTCTGATAATTTTTAAAGAATTTCATTGGAACTCGGGAAGAATCTCCGTTAAATTTTAAGGCATTTTATCGGACATTGTTGAAAAAAATTCTAATCATTTCCAAAGAATTTCTTCGGAAACGTTGGAAAAAATCTAAACAATAAAGGAAACAGGATCTATGATCGGGACGAAATAAACAAAATGGCCACAGAATTTTATAAGTATCTTTACTCATTCCAATCAACGACCAGCAGATCACTCCAAACCAGCTCATTTAATGAGATAAGCGAACCAGAACCGCCATTCATACACTCTAAAGTAGAATACGTGATTAAAAATCTGAAAAAAATAAGGCACCAGGAAACGACGGAATAAAAAACGAACACATAACCTACGGAGGGGGGGGGGAAATGACAGAAACACTTACTTCTCTTTTGAACAAAATTTTGATTTTAGGCAAAATACCCCAAAATTGGAAACTTTCAGACATAATTCTCCTACATAAAAAAGGAAATAAGACACCTTATTAGGAACTACGGACCAATCAGCTTATCTCCCACAATCTCAAAAATTTTCTCGAAACTAATCGAAACGAGAATCAAGCATTATTTAGAACCCCAACAACCTTCCCACCAAGCGGGCTTTAGGAACAACCAAAGAATCAGGGAGTACCCCTTCAACTCACGGAGCTAATAAAAGAAATGTATTTGGGAACAAAAAGCAGAATCGTTACCGACAAAAATGGAAATTACTTAGAAATCGGGAAAGGAGTCCGACAGGGCGACCCACTGTCACCCATCCGTTTTAATCTAACATTGGAAGAAATATTTAGGAAACTGATCGGGAAAACAAAGGTCTAAATTTAAACGGCACCAGAGTCTCCAACTTAAGATTTGCAGACGATATTGCTTTAATATCAAACTCAATGGGGGAGCTAGAGGAAAAGATACACGAACTCAACAAAACTGGAAAAACAGCTGGATTGACAATAAACACTGATAAATAAAAAAAAACAACCTCAAAGAACCCAACACAAATCAAGATAGGAAACAAAAATATTGAAGTAGTCCCAGAAACAGTATACTTGGGCCAACTAATCTCACTAGAAAATAGAACCACTAAAGGAGATAAAACGTAGGATCACACTGGCGTGGAAGAAGTTTTGGACATTAAAGCACATCTTTAAAGGAAAATTCAAAAACCGGCAAAGAGGCGAAATCTCCAATATGTGCATAACATCAGGGCTCCCCCACTTGGTCCCTTGCTTTCAGACAAATGAAGAAAATTGAGACGACACAAAACTCCACGATGAGGTCGATTCTAGGCTTAAAAATCAAAGACCAAGTCAGTATAAAAAACATTTGGAAAAAATTACCCAACATCAAAAACTGTGTACAATCAATCCGAAATTTAAAATGGGGGTGAGCGGGACATATAACCAGACTACCTCAAGACAGAATAACCTATCAAGCTACCTTTTGGTATTTAAACCAAGTCAAAAGAAGGAAGGGCAAACCAAAAACTAGGTGGAGGGACGAAATCGATCAATTTCTGAAAAATAAGCTTTTCCATCGAGTGGCACAAGATCGCAAAGAATGGGAGAGGGTGAGGTGTACCTTTGCCTACTATGGGCCGAGAGTATACTCAGAACAGTGAGCGCTCTATAAAGGCGCGACCGCGAGGAAGCTAAATAAGTAGATATAATATTATAAAACTGTATAATAAGCTCGGCCCACACCATCGAACAGGAGGAGAACTCCGTACCATCCTAGAGAAGAGCTGCTGCAGCTGCACTGTGGACCCACCGGCAGGGCTCACCCGTCATCACCACCTGCCTGCGTCAACACACGGACCAAGACGAGGAGGTGAGGGGTGAGTGAAGAGAGGCAGCGCGTCCGGCCGTGGGGGACCTGAAATTTCCAGACGAGCGCTCAGGGAGTGCGGACCTCGGTCAGTAGGGAACCCCATGGTGGCCCTGGTAGGACGCGCGCACCGTTCCGGCACGTAGAAATGGGGGCTCGGGCCCGGCCCCAAGGCGTCCCTCCGGTCACTGACGCGATACTTGAAAGGGTAGTTCCGGTGGCCGGGGCTGTGGTGTCTCAAAGGCCACTTTGGCATGCGTGCATCGCCATACGTCCCACCACACCAATGCTGTCAACAAAAAGGTATAATAATAAACATCGGAAATTGTTGGAAACTAATTCCGATAATTTCCAAAGAATCTCATCGGAAATTTTTAGGAAAAATTTCCAATGATTTCCAAAAAACTTTCATTAAACTCTTCGAGAATATTTTTTTGAATTATTGAACCATTGGAGTATTCCCCCGAATATTTCATATGACAAGCTTCAAAAATTATCGGAAAAACTTCCTCGAAGAATTTTGATGGAACTTTTTGGAAATTATAGGAAATTTTTTCCAAAGGTTTCCGGTGAGATTCTTCGGACATTATCGGAATTTTTCCCAACAATTTCCGTTGAAATTCCTTAAAAATAATCGGAGATTTTTCCCGAGTTCCGATAAAATTCCGTAAAAATCATCGGAGACTTTTCCAACAATTTTCGATGAAATTCCTAAAAATTCAGCGGAGATTTTTCCCGAGTTCCGAAAAAATTCCTTAAAAATGATCGGAGATTTATCTTGAGTACTTCTCGGAAATACTTCAAAAATTATTTAAAAATTTCCTTGAAGAATTTTGATGAAACTTTTTTGGAAATCATTGAAAATTTATCTAAAGATTTCCGATGAGATTCTATGGACATTATCGGAATTTTTTCCAAAGATTTCCGATGAAATTCCTTAATAATCATATCCGAGATTTTTCCCGTTTCCAAAAAAATTCTTTACAATTTATCGGAGACTTTCCCGAGTTCCGATAAAATTCTTTAAAAATGATCGAAAATTTTTCCCGAGTTCCGATGAATTTTTCAAAAATTATAGGAGATTTCCCTACCATTTCCGATGAAATTCTTTAAAATTTATTTGAGATTTTCTCCGAAGTTTCCGAAGAAATTCTCCGGAGATTATCGAACATTTTTCCTGACGAGTTTCGATAAAATTCTTCAAAAACCATCGAAGTTTTCCCTCCGAATCGTTGCATTTTCTGTTGTCCGTCACGGCGCCACAGAGCACAAAAAATGTTGCGTTTAAATCTGAATAGACGGTCATCGTGTGCCCGCTTATTCATAATTACCACGCAACATACCGGGTTTTCCTATGTTGCAACGAAAACTGAATAACACTGTATGTCTTGTAAGTCCCAAAATGTCAAAGATTTGTATTTGACACCACCTTTCTCATTCAAATTTCCGATTTCGGGGCCCTAGGATGCGCTGGATGTAGGAAATCACGTGATGAACCCAAACTTTTTTCGCACGGATTCGTTTTTGGGAAAAGTTCACTTTCCAATGACGCGCATAAAGCCATTTGGATAATCTTCAATGAGAAATTCAAAAATTTGTAAATGGCAGCACTCTCTTAGGTATCTGATTTTGCATAGGTTTTGACTAGAGGGTTAGACCCTCTCTCCCAAAATTGATGAATTCGCCATTTTTCTTCACGAATTCGTATTTTGGAGGAACTGCCCTATCCAACGATGTGCATGAAGCCGCTTTGATAACTTGCGTTGAGAAACTCAAAAATTTGTAAATTAGAATCACTTTTGCGTCTAAAATTGAATTTTAGGGCCCTAAAACGGATTTAATCGGGAGGAAAGTATGACATTCGGAATCAGCGACTTCAAAAACCCCCTTTTCGATAGTCTGTTTGCTAGGTCATGATACTTCAATTTTGGAAGGATTTGGATCATCTCTAGGCCCCTTACTCTCAAATTTGATGAATTTTGAAATTTTTTTCATGGATTCATACTCTGGAGGATGTTCCCTATTCAACGATGTGCGTGAAGCCACTTTAATAATCTGCATTCAGAAAGTCAAAAATTTGTGAATTTGGAACCAATTTTAGGTTGAAAATTTGGATTTTAAAGCCCTAAACCGGGTTAAAGCGTGTATTCGGAATCTGTGACCTCGACGACCCCTCTCTCAATCGTTGGTTTGCTAGGTTATGACACTTTGATGATTTTGGTCATCTTTAGGCCCATTTCCCCCCCCCCCAAAATTGATGAATTTTGATATTTTTTTTTCACGGATTCGTATTTTGCAGGATATGCCCTTTCCAGCGATGTGCATAAAGGCATACCTTTCTATTTAAGATTCCGAAGTTGGTGGCACGTTACAACCCCCATAAATGGGGGAGAAAATCTTCCAAGCCCTAGAGAAACTAGACTTTATCGCAGGAAGATGGCAATTCGTCCGGCAAAGATCCGCTAATCGGTTCGGGAAAAAAAGGGGGTAACTTTCATGGAACACCCTGTATATGCACTGAATTTAAGGGGATGAGACTAGTTATAATATTTTTGGTGTTATGACGCAGAATTTCTTTATGGCATTTCCTTCATTTCCTTCATGAACTCGCGAGCAAGGCGAGGGAAATTTCTCGTTATTTCTACTTTCAACACTTTGTCCTATATTCTTTGCCACGGTTTCACTTGAAGATCGGTGTATTCTGATCTGACGCTTGTGGGGTTGCAAGTTGTGAAACACCCTCTATAACTGCGCGTATGATATTTTGCCTAAGTCCTCCACTACAATTGCCATCAAGGTACAGAATCAAGAAATTTTCGCAAAAGTGTACGGGGGAGGAGCACACGAATGAAAAGCCTCTGGGACACGAAATAGTGAAAGGAGAACGTGAAAACATGAGAACTAAACGAGAAAACTCACTCTGGAATACCCTTCCAACGGTGTAACTGAATTTAAAAAGGCAAAACTGTGACAGTAACTGAAGCATTGATTTTTCCACTGCACGCGTTCCAGTCATTCGACCGACACGATGATGAACAATGTTTATGCATCGCTGCCGTCGTACACAGTATAGCTAGAAGAGTGTGTCCATGACAAGATGAATTTAAACACTCGCACTGCTTTCTGGTTGATGCGAGTTTCCACAGAAAATTCACATTTTCCTATATCAACCGATAAGTTTCTCGAAAATAGCGGCACGACAGAAATTCCGAGCTTGGCCTATTTTCGCAAAAAGCACGCGAAGTGCGCACACTTATAAACATTTCCATGAACAGAAGTTCTCACTTCTCAGCCATTTGCACCTATACTGCCATTTCGAAAGCATTTTCAGCGGAGCACTCACGTTCAGCCATCTCCTCCCCGCGTACCAATAAACGTCGCGTTTTTGTCAAAATGATTTATGAAGACGTTAATAATTTCCACGTTGAAAATAATGCGTCGGGTAAAAAGCGCCGAGTTTACAACATTTTCGGATTCAACGACTCAATTACCTCGAGAATATCGTAGTTTCGCGTGCACTCTACCACCTTTCCCCGAAGGTGCACTTATTTTGCCTACGAAATATCCACTTAATCGGTGAAGCATCGGTAGTCCTTCAATTGATATGGTTGTCTATCCGGCCGTATCCAGCCTCTTGACAGGGTTACACGGAAGGAGGGAAGTAATAATAACATATTTTGTTTTTCTATGGGGTAAATAAAGTAGTCGGGGGCAATGCTCCCTTGCCCCCTCGGGCTATGGGCCTGTGCCAGGAAGATCTATCTCTCTTTTATCACAAACGAGATAAAATTAACACGTTTATCACAAATATATCGGCAAGTTTTGTCGTATCAACACATTGCTTCCTGTGCACAAGATTATGATAAAATTGCACAACAGTTTGGATGCATCATGTAATTCCACCAAATCGGACAACACTATCAAGTGCACACACATCCGTCACAAAAGTTGTTAGAAACACGGATTCTACAGAGTGGTTGTCCAGACATCCAGTTCCAAGTTCTCCCCAAGAGTTATCGAATTCGAACAAGTTTTTCATTAGCAAAGCTGTCAGCAAAAAATGTCCAAGTATCAAAACATGAAAGCAAAAAAATAAATAAATAAACTTGATTGACTTACTAGATTTTTTTTTTCAGTTAATGACTTAATTTAGAATTCTCAAATGTGCTAAAGCAAAAAAAAAAAAAAAAAAAAAAACCTTTACAGTTGTTGGATTTTTCCAACTTCTCAACTCAAGTTCCAATTGTCAATGCAAGCAAAAAAAAAAAACCAAAAAAAAACCAGAAAACTTTTGATTGACTTATTGGATTTTTCCAACTGATGACTCAACTCAAAATTCCCAAACATCAAAGCGCAGAAAAAACTTTTCGACTTATTGGATTTTCCCAAATTCTCAACTCAATTCCCCAGTGTCGAAGCAAGCTAAAAAAAAAAAACCAAAAACTTTTAATTGGCTTGAATTTTTTCAACTGATGACTCAGCTCAAAATTCCCAAATATCAAAGCGCAAAAAAACTTTTTGATTTGTTTAGATTTTCCCAACTTCTCAACTCAATTCCCCAGTGCCAAAGCAAGCAAAAAAAAAAACTTTTGATTGACTTATTGAATTTTTTCAATCGATGACTCAACTCAAAATTCCCAAATATCAAAGCAAAAAAAAACTTTTTGACTTGTTGGATTTTCCCAACTTCTCAATTCAATTTCCAAATGTCAAAGCAAGCAGAAAAAAAAAAAGAACTTTCAACTTGTCGGATTTTTCCAATTCCACCTGACTTAAATGGTAAATTTTCCCAACTGCTGAATGAAAAACTCCTAAAGGGAGGGTAAATTGCTCCGCTACCCTCCCTATCGGTACGTCTCTGATTATTAGTTGTGAAAGCGGACATAGGCCTCGAGACTGATCTATTTGCTCAACCTGTGATGAACGCTTCTCGAATAAAGTTAAGTACATTGAGAACTCATATTTTCAATGTGATCATTTCTTGATGTGATTCGGTCACTTATTTTTATGTCACTATTTTGACGAATTTTGAGTAAAACTGAAAGGTGGATAAGAAGAAACACAAAAAGGGAAGAAACAAGGATCGGTAAATAGAAGACAGCAGCAAATAAATACGAAGATTTCAAAATTATCTTCATGTGAAAAATTTCCTGCATTAATTTTGCATACTTTGGTGGCACACATAACTATCTGCATTAGTTTGTGGGATTTTTTATGCTTTCAAAGAAAACTGTGGGCCATATTCCATACCTTGAAAAATGAAGTCTTTGGCCATTAAAGCTATTTTTTCCTTTGATCACCTTTTCCCTACTTTTGATATCAGACGAAGCCATTGGTCAGCCTAACAACACCATTTTCCGTTTTCGACTTCACATGAAAAATCTTGCATTTTAGTCGCATTCTTACATGCCGCGGATCTCCGCTTAACATATCAGTAGCAGCTAGCAGTATCCAAGCACGAGGAAGTACTTCCCCAGTCCACGCGCATGCGCGTCTCCTCAAGTGTACACTTACCCCATTCCAAGTCTTTATCAGTGTAGCCAAATGGAAAGTTAAAACATGTACTTATCAGCAAGAAGTTTTCCAATCTCATATCACGTCAGGTTAGTCAGCGAAGTCGAGTGTTCGTTTTCAGTAAGAAGATTTTTTTATTTTCTCTTCAAGCTTACATTACTCTGTGCACAATGTTTACGTCATTGCGGCCAGACATTCATGCACAGCTATTAGGAGTAATTACTTTCCGAAAATTGTCGGCGTCGCTTCAATATCGAGCTTCTAAATTTCAATAACAATGCGCTAAATTCGGATAATTTTGCGCGGTCATTTCGGGTGCTGTGGTTACCCACCTCTGACCTATGAATGAGGAAGTGAGTATGCGACTCTGTAAAAGGGTTTTTGTCGACATCTGAAAACGACGCGATTCGACGACCTCTCTGTTTAATAAAACGTCGAGACGGTTTCGTGAACGTACATGTAATAACACGCGCACTTCGCCTTTGAACAAGAGGGTTGTGCACTTCAAAGTAGGAAAAAAAATAAAGAACTGGACAGAATGTCAGGGTAGCATACTGTTCACCTAGTTCTCTAGTATACTAAATTAAGTTTCCTCTCGACAATATTGTCAACGAAAATGAGCTCTTGTTTCTTTGGCAGAATGGAGTTTGGAACTGAATTTTTCCTTCTCTTGTTCCGCCTCTGCCACGACCGCCGCTGAAAGTTTCACGTAAAACCGTTTTCTTCTTTTATATTCTAGGTTATTATATTTTCGAGAAAAACTTCCTCGACTTAGTTTCGCAAATTCGGTTCCTGATCACCGCCCCCTGCCTCCGGAACATGATTTACGAGCACGATAACAAATACTGTGCATCTTTGTTCTCAGGAGCAATGCTAACACCAACACCCAAGCCGATACAAAATTGAATAGAATATTCGCAAAACCTCCGGCTTTTCTAAAGAACTTTCAAATCGGCAGCATTAGCGTTCCAAACGATTCTCGGATTTCGAGTGCATCCGTCAATCAAGCAACAATAATTTCACCGCAGCGCTGGTAATTTTTGGAGTATTTATGCCAGCAGCAAAGATTATCAGGTTTTAATGGGTTCGCCTATAGTTAAAGCTTTCTCAAATTACAGTCGTGTAGTGATGAAATGGCTGCGTATTTTCGTTGTGATTTCCCAGAGGATGTTCGAACTTGGAAGAAAAAGTTAACAGAAAAATTTTCAAGTGGCGAATAGATTTTGTAAGTTAGCTAATCAACGTTCGAATAAGTACATACACGTGCCTAATATATGTAACGTGGAACGCATGGAGCTATCAATAATTCAGTAAGGGTCAGTGGTGGATCTAGAAAAGCCGGGGCCTCATGTAAAGTTTCAGTTTCGTATATGTCTGAATACCAATGAGTTGTATAACGAAAGTTTGAATCAGTCCGGAATCTAAAAAACTGTAAGATAGTCTATAGGAGACTGGTAGGAGTCGTTTGAATGAATTCTAACAAAGTTCTTACTTAAATGAGATACAACAGTGACACCGCACTCTTAATGCGTCACAACACGCAACCGAAATGAATCAGAATGAGTCTGAATGAAACTGAAAAGTTTCAACAATGTCCACAAGTTCAAGAATCCGAATCAGACTTCCAAACGTAATCCAAGTTAAGTCGAAGAAAGACGATAAGGAGGTATTGTTTCGATGAGCTTCTATTTAAATTCTAACATCATTATAGTACAAGTTTATTATACCAACTGGTCTAAATTAGTATTGTTATCTTTGTATTATAAATTATTATTATTATCTTTAAATTATTATTGTTATCTTTGTATTATAAATTATTATTATTATCTTTGTATAAAAAGGGAGATGTTATAAATAATAGAAATATCCGGCTGCTAATATTTATAAGATGATGATTTTTGTAACTAACGTCGGAGGAAGTACGTAGTGATGCCATTCGGGCCGGGAAATTTCGGTATTTCCCGGTCCCGACCCGAATCCAACGTAGTGTTGTACCGACCCGTCCCGAAACATAATTTACTGATCCCGGCCCGATTAAAACCGGGATTTTCTCGGGACAAATTCGGGATTTGCTCAGGAAAAAATCATTTATTTTTCTTTGCTCTGTTCTTGACATGATGAGAGTATTCCAGAGAGTTGTGATGGCTAGCAGAAAATTAATTTCAGGTGCGAAAGACTTGAAATTACTCCTCAGTATGTTCAGTAGAATATTATGAATACGAATTTGAGGATGTACCTGGATTTGGGCATCCAATGTTTTCAAGTAGTAGGTATTAAAATTTCGTTAAAGTTTCTCTATTTGGACTTTGAGGAAGTACCCGTAATAAAATTCAGTTTGAGGACACATGTTTACTCGAAATCTCCTTATCGGTCATTTTACAATAATTTTACAAGTTGTTTTCGGTATATGAGAACTCTAAGTGCCCGTAATAAACCTGAGTTCGAGGACACATCTGAGGAATACCTTCACTCAAGGCCTATTTATCTGGTCACTTTACAGTTGTACAAGTTGTGTTGGGTACATATGAACTTCGGGGAAACACTGAAGACAAGTGTGAGTCCGAAGACACACTTGAAGAACACCTTCACTCAACCTCCACTGAAAGACTATTTATCGACTATTTTGTTGTCTTGCTAGCGGATTTGGGTATGAACTCTGGGGAAGAACCTGGAACACATTTGAGTTTGAGGAATCTGTGAGGAATACTTTTACTCAACCTTTCCTTAAGGACTCCTTATCAACTATTTAGTTTTACAAGCAAATTTGGGTTTATATAAGCCCTGAGAAGGTACCGAGCACGAATTTGAGTTTGAGGAACACTCAAGGAGCCCCTTTAACCAACTTCACTCAAGTGTTCCTTATCGACTGTTGCAGTTTTACAAGCTGATTTGGGTACATACCAACTGTAGGGAAGTACGGGGAACAAATTTGAGTTTGAGGAACACTTGAGGAGCACCTCTACTCAACCTTCACTCAGGGTTCCTTACCGATTTTTTTTTTGGCAGTTTTACAATCAATTTTGGTATGTATCAACTCTGGGGCAGTTCCTAGGAAATTTGAGTTTGGGAACACTTGAGGAACACCTTCACTCGCCCTTCACTCAAGGGCTCTTTATTGACTATTTTGCAGTTTTACCCGATGATTTTGGTATGTACGTATTTTGGAGACCTAACGGGTATAAATTTGAGTTTAGCGGCACACCTGAGGAACATCTGTACTCAAAGGTTCTTTACGAACCTATTGCAGGGTTTTCAAGTTATTTTGGGGACATGTGTACTCTCCATCAGAGGCAGGAGAGTATTTGAGCATCGAGAACGACATGACAGATTACAGTATTTGTTTGTGTACAATTTTCTTGTTCCAACTACAAATTTCAAAAGATTCGCTTTTCTTGAGAAGTGAAGATACCCGTATAAATAATTTACATTTCCAAGCGTGCCAAGCAAACTGAGGCTCACTTCGTTGAAGACTACTGCGTAAACATCGCGCTCCAGGCATTAGTAGTTCAAAAGGATAAGCAGTTCTTAAATTTTGCTACGATAGTCAGTACTTAGGACAATATTTGAGGCGCCAACAATGTTTACATCTCAAAATGGACTCTAAAAAAATTGTGAATCAAAACGTTCTAAAGATTTCCTCGATCACAGCTAGTGAGAGACAAGTTTGATAAAAAATTTCAAAACTATGGAAAAATACGGAATAATTACCTTGTTGCCTCCAAACCCCTACAGAAAGCTGAATGTTGTTCATTCCTACTCAACTCAAACATTTTTCACAATTTCCCTCCCTTACTTTTACTCACAAATTTTAAATTGTTAGCCCCCACGCCAAGGATGTAAGTCAGCCTCTGAACAGATCCCATTACCAAGGTTAAAGTGCCCAGGGTGTCGATAAATATATACTCGTTTAAAACCGTAAACTCACCACCTTTAACAAAATATACAGCGGGCTGCAATGTAGTAAATGAGTGCATTTGGTGGTTGGTGTTGTAGAAATATTTTTCGAGGTTTAAAAACTTCCGCAGCTTTCCTTCCCAATCACCACCATTTAAAACTTAAGACATGTTCCAGATTTAATGTTTGAAATAATCTGAATTTTCCTCGGAAACTCGACTAAAGAGAGAATGAAAAACTTGAGAACAGGAACAAAAACTTTCGCGCGAAAACAACACAATAAAACACTACAAATTAAAAATACGGAATGACGATTAAAACATGCAGGAATGACAACGTAATGTTCAATTGATACGCGTGCTAATTTGTACTTGCATTTATTCTTATCTCCTTTACAACCAGTGCTAGTTTTTACCTGCATTTATTCTTATCTCCCTTACAATTAGGTAACAACGACACTATCTTAACGTTTTGTGAAGCATTTTAATTTTTGTTAAGCATTCAGGACAGTTCGGGATAGCCCGATCGGGACTCGGGTCGGGCTTGGCCCGAACCGAAACTGAGCGGGATTTGTACCGTACCGATTCTGAAATAGCGAGACGGGCCTAATACCGACCCGACCCGGCCCGACGGCATCACTAGAAGTACGGGACGGCAGTTCAGTTGGTATAATAAACTTGTACTATAATGATGTTAGAATTTAAATAGAAGCTCATCGAAACAGGTATAGTGAAATATTTTAATGAATCTGTCCGAGTAGAACGGTGAACTGGGGCTACTTGTAAACATTTCCCACTATATTTTGCTAGATTTTGCTTTGTGTGAATGTGGCTACACTGATTGTAATGAAATAGTATTCAAGTCATAGTTTCAAATCCAGTTTCCTCTATCACTTTATGTTTTGAAACATCTTCAAACTTGTTTATAAATGTGTGGTGTGGTAGGACGCATGGCGATGAACGCACGCCAAAGTGGCCCCTATGACACCTCACCCCCGGCACCGGAAACTACCCTTTCAGGCATCGCATCAGTGCCGAGAGGTGTTCATGAATGTGTACAGTTCAGTATAAAGAATGCGTTCAAAGTTACCTCAGTTGTGGGGATTCTTTGAACACTTTTCCCTGTTATACATATTCGACACCTTAAAGCAAAATAGTGTTATCAACATTTTTAAGGGAAAATGAGTTATTGGTGTAATTGGAAAGGAAATTTCATGCTCTATCACGTGCAATACTGCATGTTGATGCTGGCAAAATATCAACTTTACGTAAGCATGACATCCCGATTTTGTAACACAGGAGTGACAGGCTATTGAAAACTTCTTCTTCCTCTTCTGTCAATTTCAATAAAATGTAGATAACACTATCTTGATCTAAGGTATCGATATGAGAACTCGACGACAGCAGAAAAGAAAATAATGCCCCGTAAGGACTCTACTGCTGAAATTTCATAAGACTTTATTAAGAAGAGAAGGAAAATCAATACACTATATTGAGGGGGGGGGGGGAGTTATTCGAATATTTGAAGAAAATAGTACAAAAAAAAATTAAAAGCATTATTTACAATGAAATGATAATAAACTTCTAACTTCGGCCTTCTATAAACGCTAGTAAAGTTTCTTCTGTATATGTATACCTAATTGTAGGTAGTATTCTTGCAAGCCTCTATGTTTGCTATATTTTCAAACATTGCGACCAAAAATATTTTTCATTCCATCAAAATCACTTGTTATTTACATGGGTTTATTATTTGTTTACCGTTCAAATTAACCCCACTCAGAAAATAATTATACATGATTGTTATTTAACGTTGAAAATGGTAAATTCACGGCATTAGATGCCAGAGGGATGTTTCGTGAGGAATATCATTTACCGCAAAAAGTTGAAAGTGAATTTTTCGTAAAAAAGTTGCGGCAGCCATATAAATTTCAACGCAAAATTGTGATAATTTTCTACAACGCAGATTTCCACCAATAAATTAATGTAAACATTCCCAGATAACTTATAAGAGCTCTTTCAAATCTTCAAGTGTCTAGACACCCGGCGTCGAAGGAACGTGGGAAAATAGTTCATAATTTCACCACCAGCATGTGCTAAAGTGAAAAACTGCCGCTGTACACAGTATCCCCACTTTGAGATAAAGTAGTCTGAATAAATCATATATTACAATGTCATAGTCATAACTTAATCTAAATGAGTCTTAGTAGAGTCAGAATAATGAATATCAAACATCTGAGGTCTTAGAAGATTTTGAATGGGTCTTCACAAAAATTGTGAGAGTCTGAATGCTTCATAATAGAGTCAAAAGAAGTCATAACCAATAGCCAAGCTTTAAGCTATCTTAATGCGATCCTTCTTAATGAATTTCAGAATGTCATGATAAAATCTTAATGAGTTTGGATGAGTCCTGACAAAGTCTGAATGAGTCTTTACCGAGTTAGAATCTACATACGTAATAATCTTCTTCACTGTGCTGAGTATGTTAAATATTATATCATATTATATAGGTTCGTGTGGATGTAAGCAGACACTGCGGTGTTGCCAGATTGCTCGCTGAATTATAGAGGAGTTCGCCTCCATAATTTTTCGACGCTAAAAATATACGTTAAAAAAAACTTATTCCTTTGTCCGAAGCGGGTATCGCTCGGCTAACACTAGCAAAAATTGATTTTTCTAATATTAATTTTTTGGCGGAGTAATTGATTTAATCGATTTCTTCATTTTGATGCCACTTTTAGCACAGTCTGTCATTGATTTGTATGGCCAGGGACCAAACGAAGAGTTTCTTCGGAGAGGGGGGGGGGACAAAAAATGTTAAAGTTCCAATTAACTCAACTCACAATTTCAACATATTATCAAAACATTTTTATATTGGTTAAAAAAAACTTTTGATTACTTGAATTTTTTCAACTTTTGACCCATCTACTAAAATTTTCCAACTCCGGTGAAGGCTTCCGTGCCCCCTTATTTTCATCCCTGACTGAAATGGTAAATTTTCCTAACTGCTTCCCGCTATTGGTACATCCCTGTGTATGACGCTTAGTCTAGTCCAAAATTGACTATTATGTTGCTCAGCATAGTTCATAATAGAAAAATTGAATAAATTTTTTCCTAAAGTAAATTAGTTTAATCGATTCACGATTCCTGAAGAAAAAAATCGATTTAAATTGATTCGATCGACTTTTTACTATCATTACACACGGCTCACGGGACGAGAAAGCTGATATCAAAACATTCAGCTAATATAGATCGATGGCAGAGAAGCGTATGGCGATGCACGCACGCCAAATTGGCCCCGGGACACCATACCCCCTATCCCAGAAATGCTCCGAATGGGCCTGCGTCAGAATAGTAAAAACTTTCGCTTCTTGAGTGAATAAGCTAAGCTGAGGTGATGCGAGACGATGTACATGAATATTGCGGCGTTGTCAGATTGCTCGCATGAACCTTTTGGAATTTGCCTCCGTAATTGCTCAATGCCTAAAATATGCGAGAAAATTTTCGTCATTTGGCCCAAGGCGAGTATCAGATCGGGCAGTAAGGATAATCGCAAATTGCAGCGAATGCGGCACTGTCATTCAGCAAGGTGTCTCATGGGCTTCAACTTCAGTGGTGCTCACAGGCTGTAGCGCCTGAAGTCTTCGAGCAATGCATGAGATTTTGTTTCTATTTTAGGTGAACGTGTAGGGTAGAGGTATCTCAAAAGTATCTGAATAGGGAGGAGAGAGTCGAACCAAGTCTAGCATCATATGAGAAAAATGAAAGTTGTCGCCCATGAAGTGACTAATGACCGTTAAAAAGTCTCGAGGGTCTGAAGTTATAGTTTTTGTATATTAGTTATTTATCATTGGACCACCTCTATCAATAAGAAACCAGAGCTCTTTCCATCCCCAGTTGGCATAATTAATATACCATCTTGCTTCGATAATATCTTAATGTCGTATCCATATGTGGTAGAAAGCTGATTCGATTCTTCAAACGAGACTTTAGAGTCTAAAAGAGTCGTCCGGATGAATGTAAGGGAGCCAGAAAAATTTTGACACGATACTAATAAGTTCAAATGAGTCTAACGGGTCTCAACCTGCTACATGAACTTCGGCAAGTCTTGACAGAGTTTAAACGAGTTCGGATCCGAATGAGTGTGAATCTAGTCGAAACAAATCTTAACATAATCCTAATAAATCTTCGAATCTTACTAGTCTAAAAGAATCTTAGAAGCCTCGACATGTTATGATTGAATCGGAACAACTCAACAGAGCTTAATGGGCCTGAACAAGTTCTACAGGAGTCTAAATGTCCTAGAGGAAACTTGTTAATCCGGATGAGTCCTAACAGAGTCTGGATTAGTTTTAACGGATCAGAAAGAGTTTTAACGCGATTTTAATAAGTTCACATGTGTCTTAGCTTAGTCCTAATTAATCCTAGTGAGCGTCGATTGCATCCTAACTAGTGTAGAAGAAAGAAGAAGAGTTATAATCTAGTTTTAACGAATCTTATAACATATTTTTTCCAACTTGGAATAAATGAATCTTAATGAGCCGCGGCCTTTTCGTTGAGTCTGAACAACTAGCACGGTCTCAGTGATTCCGACCGAGTTTATTTCTTGTTGGCAAGTCTTGATGGAACTTTAACGAGTCTATATGAGTCACAAAGATTTGCAAAGTAGTCTTAAAGAGTCTGATGAGTCTTAACTTAGTCTATGTAAAGTCTGAATGAGACTTATAATAGAACAGATGGGTCTTAACAAGTCCAAAGGGAATACAAATAAGTCGTATAAAATTTCAGATTAGATTTGTAAGTCTAGTGAGAAAGATTTTAACGTGATTCTAATGAGCTCGAATAAGTCTTAGCACAGTCTTAATTAATCTTGATTTGCACTTTAACGAGTCTCGAAGAGTTAGAAAGAACTTTAGCGTTGTTTTAATACGTTTGATGAGTCTTAACATTGTCTAAATGAATCTTAGAACTCTGAAGTCTGCACTGGTATTAACAGAATCTCGAGACCGCACGAATCTTATATCACAATATCCAGTCTTTATAGCAGTGTCTACCAGGCCAATAAGTCCACTAAAAGTCCAATATTTGAGAAATGGTCTAATAAGTCCAATAAAAATTCAATAATTTTAATAAATTTCAATATAGGTTCAATAAAAATTGAAAAATGAGGAATTATGCATTATATAAGAACGGGTCAATTCTTGTAATCAGAAATTCCAACCTAACTTTTCTGGACTTCTTTTCTGTATTTCCAAAGTACGCAAGCATTCTCTGCATGTCCCTTCTTTTTGTGGTCGTGGTAAAACATACAAATCTCGAAAAGAGTTCAATGAAAGTCCAATATTTTTAATTTTCAAACTTGTTAGACACTCGGTATCGTCTCACACCACTTTCAAGTCTTTTTCTCATACTCGTACTTTTGTATAAGCTCAAGAAGATTGCCCTCTTCCTGGAGAAAAACTAAATGTGAATTCAGACACCCAAGACCTCCGATCCCCCCCCCCCTTGCCATCAGCCGAAAATGTGAAAAAATTAAAATTGATTCTGGTAATAGTAAGTATTACATCTGTAATGTTGTAAAAGTGAAACGACCCCCCCCCCCTTCATACCCAGTCTGGCTACGCCACTGCTCCGATGCCTTGTAATACAAAAAATGCGTGAAATAGAGGGTAAAGCTTAAAACTGATGAAGCACAAATGCCCTAAAATTGGCATCTTCCTTACCGCGTTGAGACCATTAAATTAAGAATGAGCAAGAAGTGCTCATAAGTAGTACAACTAGCAACTGAAACTGAAAATTATTTACAGCATGTGGAAAGAAGTTATAAATAGTTTGAGGGGATGTAAGAGAGAATCCCAGATGAATACATCCGCAATATTGCAAAACAGTGCAGTTAAGTGAACTTATGCAGCACTGCGGCAGAATGTGTGCACATTTCAAAAATTATTCGACAGCGCTGACAACACTATCGATGTGACCTTCGTTGAGAGACGGATGGACTTTAAATTTGCCAACATAGAATTTTCACTCGAAAAAATGTCGGGCTTTTCTTTGATTCTATACTGACTGACGATTTTTTTTGTTGGGGTCGGGGTTACTAATTGGTGAATTTTTCATTAGGGGGAGGCTTATTTATTTTCGCGATAAGTCGAAATAATCTCAAGCTTTACTTTGGTGTCTGTTGCCTGTAAATTTATTCAGATTTATATACGCTGGCAATAAGAACAATTTCTGTTTCACTTGCTCAAGATTTCTCTCGAATCTGGAAGAATTTTCCTTATGAATTAATCTCGCACCGAGATTCGAATCTCTTCAAACACGTTTTCCTCGTACTCGACCGAGTGAAACTTCGCAAATTATTTTTTCGCCAAATCACAAATCGGAGGCAAGCGATGCTGAGTGTCTATTTAAGAAATTGCAATTTCGTGGAACCCAGAACTGTACCCTCGAATCTTCGTAATAAACGTTGCTCGTTAACAAGCGAGCTGGAAAATTTCCCTCATCTCGCGTTAGTGGTTCACATTTAAATGTCTATTGTTTTTTAATCGAAGACGGAAACGGAAAATATTGTTTCCTCACCAGACGTCGAGTTTGGAAGAATATATAGTTTACCCAGATGCTGAATCGTATTGTATAATTTGAATATCCAACAGGAACGGAGTGGCTGGCTGAGCAATTGGATAAATGTCTGGGCTAGACACAAATATGGTCTGACAATCCAAAGTGGCCAGGGACGTACCGATAGGAAGGGAGGGGAGCTTCCCCCGGAGGAAATTTTTTACTCAGCAGTTGGGAAAATTTATCATTCAGTCAGGCGGCGTTGGGAAATTTCAGTAGAGTTGGAAAAATTGGGAAAATCCGACAATTTTGAGTTGAGA
The DNA here is from genome assembly GCA_031841125.1 of Acanthococcus lagerstroemiae. Classification (NCBI taxonomy): domain Eukaryota; kingdom Metazoa; phylum Arthropoda; class Insecta; order Hemiptera; family Eriococcidae; genus Acanthococcus; species Acanthococcus lagerstroemiae. Next base: position 29,506,067 of record CM063112.1, on the reverse strand, counting down.
AGTTGGAAAAATCCAACAAATCAAAAGATTTTTTCTTTTGCTTTGATACTTGAGAATTTTGAGTTGAGAAGTTGGGAAAATTCAACAAGCCAAAATGTTTTTTATTTTTTATTTTTTTGCTTTGATACTTGGAAATTTTGAGTTGAATCAGTTGGGACTTTCACACTCCTCCCCCCAGGAAAAACTCTTCGGTACGTCCCTGAAAGTGGCCTGATGGTCTCCGAATTGGTTTGTGTAATGAACATACTACAGGCTATCTGAAAACACAGGATACTCAGTCGACTTGATAAGTGTATAAAAGTAAAATTATTTGATACCTGAGAGAAAAGGAGTCATTGAAATGCCCTTTTTCTAGGGAAGGGAGGAGAAAATATTTTCGTCAACTAAATACAAATGTAAATTTTGCTATTTAAAGATCCAATTCGCGGGACTGACAAAAAGTTTCAAAGTTAACAAAAAAAAAAAAAAAAAAGAGTTAACACTTGTGAACATTTTTAATTGTCGACTATCGAACAGATTTTTCCAATTGAGAGTCAATTGTACTAAATTTATTACCATCCTTAGAAGACATTTTGGAGGAGAGACTCCTTCCACCACAGTCGAGTCGGTACGTTTGCTTTATGCCTACATCTACACTATTTTCCCCAAATATTACTTCAGGGTATTTTTGTACTTAGAGTTCATTTTTGAAGCATGTTTACCGAGTAAAATTATGAATGAAGAGGTGGAAAATTATTTTTTGTAAAACAATCAACCATGATACTGGGGGTATACTTGACACATAATAGACATATTAATTACGTGAATTCAGAGAGGGTTTGAACATTAAGGCCTCGAGTTCAATATTACATATACATTGCCTGTTTGATAGCGAATGTATCTGGGACTCATTTTAGGAAAATGAGCCACAACACCCCTCTCATCCATGGCACCAACATTTTCAAATTTTATTCCCTAAACCTATTATGATGCAAAGAAAATACAATTTTTATATTTTTGACGATGCCCTCATCAGAATGTTGGATTTAGTTTATTTATCTGTCGCATTCAATAAAAATATCTTACACAAAATTTTACTTAAAATTTAGGTTTGCCGAAGGAACTGAACGTTTTAGAAGAATAAAATACCGTTTTAGATTTTCAAGTTTGATTAAACATCTTCAGGATCCTTCCTGGTTCATTTAGGGCTCTTCAACATTTCCTTCTTTAGTTTTTTTTTTTTCTGTTTTCTAAATTTACCACGAACCTTTAAGATAATATGTTTGAGACTCCTTACAACTCTTTTGGACTCATTCAGGATTACACCAAGCCTCACTAAGACTTTCTCAAATCTTCCGGCCTCTTTTTTACGACTCTTCGAGATTTTCAGAACTTTTTCAGGTTCATTACAACATTCCCCCTCCCTCCAAGACATACATGTCTTGAATTCCTTCAAACTAGTTTTAGACTTCGATAAACTTACCCAAACGAATTCAATATTCTTTGAAACACTTTTACGATTTTTTAAACTTGTTTAAGACTTGTCAAGACTTTTCCAAACATATTTCAAATCTTCTCTAAAACTCTTCAAGACTCGTTTCAAAACGATCTCAGGCTTGATTAATACTTTTTAACATTGTTTTAGAGACTGTGTGAGACTCTTTCGTACTTCTTCAAAACACATTAAAACTTATTCAGCGGGTTTCTTATAATAAATGGCTAATGTATTATCAACATTAATTTGTTGATTAATTAATTAATTTATTTATTTACTGCCATAATTAGGGATTGCGTCCCTTAGTAAGTGGGTTGCTGCGTAATCTGCCCACCGTGGGGCAAAGGCTTCTGTTACCCTTTTCCATATTTTCCTATTTCTGGAAGTTGTTCCTCAGCGAGGGCCTAAGATTTTCAGAAAGTATCTACCCATCGGGTATCTGGTCGTCCTGGATTCCTTTCTCTGTCCAAGAGGATCCACAGAGTGCAAGCAGAGTTGCATTTTGTCGGTTTCCCTCTAATTATGGGCCCCGCATATCTGTATTTCAATTGTTTTATTTTGTACTCTATATTCCTTAACCTCGTTTGCTCCCTGATGTAACTCATTTTCACCTTATCCTCCAACCTGATCCCCAGCATATGCCTTAACATCTCCCTTAGATCAGTCTAAAAGCATAAAACTTATTACAATCACAAAATTTGCAAATATTACCGAAATTATGAATTTTTAGCAAGCGTCTGAAATTGGGCACACGTAAAAAAACACGTTTTCAGATAACACAACAGAAATATTTTTCCGGCATTTCAATGGAGAAGAATGTCAAGGTAATTACTATTCTAGGTTGGGGAAGAGTTATAGTTGATAGTAAAGGTGTGATTTTCATGACGTCATGTATTTGAGTCACGCTACACGACTATATCAATCCTCTTTTGGGTACTGATCCATATTTAGAACTTTAACTCATTAAATATTCATGATATTTAATTACATAGTATTTACGTATAATAATAGTTTTAATAGTGAATTTTTAGGACTCTTTTCGCTCATAATTGAAAATTTTCCAAATTCTCATAATATGCTTCAAACTTCTCTAGGACTTAAAGACATGATTAAGACGTTTCTCTACCTACCCGACTGAAATATTTAAGACTTCAAATCCAAAATTCTTTAATACGCAGACAGGTGCGTTTTTACTCTTCGAAACGTTTCTAATATCTTGTTTATCACTCTTTCAGGTATGTTTTAGCGTCCAAACAAGTCTTAAAGGGTCTTAGAATTGAAGAAGTCTTATAGAAATCTTAGCGAGTCTTACTGTCTTTTAACAGAGTGGAAAAGTTTGTAAACGTCTCAATGAAGCCCGAAATAATCTTAAATGAATTCTAGAAAGCTTTGAAGATAGCCTTAATCAACTTTGTAACGGTTTGGAAAAGTCTATAATACCTTTGGGAAGAATTATTAAAGAAGTATGAGGTACCCCTCCCCCTTGAAACAGCAGAAAAGTTTGAAATTTTTAACTTTTACTGTTCAGATCGTTCGAAAACAAATTCACGAGAAGCAAAGGAAGTTTCATTCTTGATGATAGAAGAGGAGATAATATTTCTGTACATTTAATACTATTATTGGAAAGATGTGGTACCATTTTGTTGAGTACCGTAACCAAATTGACAAGAATTAAGAGAAACCCTGCAGACCATTTGGTATCAGTTTTCAATTATCTCAATTACTTTTTAAGCAATTGAGCTTTTTCCGAAAAGTGCGAAAATCGACCTCCAAGATTTTTGGATACAAATGTGGTACCCCTAAAAATTTTTTTCGGCATTAAATAAACAGAGTTTTATTGAGGAAAATGAAATTTATTTCGATTACAAGTAAAAGTGCAGCATACGTTTTACCTTCTTTAAGCCCATTTTTTTTCGCCCGTACATCTTCAATCGCATCGGACCACTTTTTTAATTTTCTACTGAAATCTTTCAGTTTTGTTCGCGACATAAAATATCTGCAAACAAATAAAAATAAACACATGTTACAAAAAGGGTACCACATTACCCGCATCACTGCTTGAAAGTTCAAAGCTCATTTTCCGCGAATGGATATGAAATTATGAAAAACTTACTAGATCATCTTGTAGAGAAAACCTTTCTCTTTCGAAAACACTATATTCCGGTTTCTTCCGATTCGAAATTCTATATTTTATACGAAGCTGAATAAAACACTAAAGAATTTTTGGAATTATCAAAAAATGAAAAACGCAAATTAGAATCCAAGGATCGTAAAAATATAGGTAGTTTTGGCATAGATTTTCATTTCTAGGTATACTCATCACATTCTGGCCGCCACCATGTTTTAGCAGTGCCTGATTATTCAGATAGCATGGGGTACCTCATTACCCGCAGGGTACCATATTTGCACCTCTTATTATCGTTACTTAATCATTTTTTTGCAGTCAGGGGGCATTTCATGGGTTGCAAAAAGCAGAATGTATTACTAAGAAAATTGTAATTTTATCGTTCTTATTTCTTCTCTTTTCAACAATTAGCACTAACAGAGCTGCATAGGGTTCCTGTTTGATAAAAATAAACTGACAAGAGCTTTATCGGCTGATGTCGTGGCAGACACGATGTACATCAATAACATTCTCCGAATATCAAATCGTGGCACAAATTTGATTTGAAATAAACTCGTATTGCGAGTTTTGGTTTCTATGGCAGCTCCGTCAGCTGCTCATATTATACCACATGCAGTTATTTTTGAAGCACGGAGAGTATCGAGATCGATAAAAAATATAAAAATAAATGCTAGGCTGGAGAGCGTGTTCAGCACCCTAATCCGCAAAAGAAAGAACAGGGTACCAGTGCCGGAACAATTAAAGGCGAAACGTGGAAAGCATAATTTTTTTTACTTTGCCGTTTTCATTTCAATTTCCGAACACGAACAGACGCAGGTTCTCGTCGACCGTTGTTAAAGGAATTTGCATTCGCAAGATATGAAATTTCTCGCAAAGGATTGTATGAGACGAAATTACGGTATACGTAATTAAGGCCCCAATTTGGTTTCAACTGGGGTTGGAATCATTAAAATATGTTCAAATTTTGAATCAAAAAATACCTTTGAAACCTGAATAGTGAATTTCGAGATCATGAAGATCATTACCGAAAAAACTGGAATCCAGTACTTTTTTGACAGAAACGAAAAACAAGTTTTCTTGTGCTTGTTACGGGCGAGACGTTACCAAACAATCTAAACTAAAAATGTATATTTCTGAAAATGCACCTTACTCGAAAGCAATTTTGACTTATATGCCCTTCTGGCAGCCAGATGTTCTGTTTGAACTGTTTTTTTTTTGTGTTGTTTTATCTATAACAGTTTTTGGAATGAAGGTATGGGGACAAACAGGGACAGAGTGGAATCCGGGAAGTCAGCAGAAAAATTAGTTTGTGCAGGCCATATCTGTGACAAAGACAGGCCATCAATACCTGTTTCTCTTCAAGAGAAAGCAACAGTATAGCGAAACCAGTGGCGTAATCAAGGGGGGTGGGGGGCGAAGGGGCGAATGCCTCTCGCAAGGCACCTGAAATTGAATGTAAAATATGCATAAATGAGCATTTTTTCGTTTTTAAAACTCGTTTTTTCGAAAAAATTTTGCTCGACCAGTAATTTTACCTTCATTTTCATAAAATAGTCCTCTAATTAGCGATTTTTAAAAAACATCTGAATTTATTTCGACTTTTTCTCTCTTGAAAATCTTACTTTGCCCCCCCCCCCTCCTTTGGGAAAATCGTGGCTATGCCACTGAGCGAAGCGAATTACATTGGGAGGGGAGGACGGAAGAATTCCCTAACTGAGGGTCCCAAATTTCGCTCGGAAGAATGTTTGAGGTTTTCATAATGATTTGAGCTGTAGGAACATGCAAAAATGACTCGTTCTCACGCTTTTCGAGTCGGATTTTCCCAAATGGTACTGCATTTTTCAACTTTTCCTAATTGAATTAATTTCTATTATTTCCAATTAGTATTAAAATTTTGAATTAATACTATTAATAATTAAATTTATCAATTTTTACAAATTTACTAATATAAAATTTAATAATTTAGTAATAAAATTATAATTTTTCAATTAATAAGTGGTTAACTTGATGGAGTGGAAGTTCCACCTCCCTCCATGTCACTATGCCTCTGAAAGAAAGAATTTGGGGGGAAATAATAACTTTTTTTTTTAAAGATATATTATTATTTAAGATCAGTAAAGGAACACGGATGATTGAGACTCTTTTAACAATTGTAAATTTTATCCAAAGAAATGATAAGTAGATGAAATTTTATTGACTCAGAATTAATGTTATTAAGCAAATATTTTTTGTAGAAAAATAGATTTTTACTTTTATTATATTTAGGTGAAAATGTTTGCTAATTGCACTCTAATACTATAAGAGTTCAAAACAGATGTTTTCGGGGTCATTGACTTTAAATATTTTATCAGATTGTTGATGCTCCATTAGCTGAACAGGATAAATTAAACGTGTTAGTGTAGGTATATATATTTTTGAGTCATTTATTTTGGAAGAAGTGCATGCTGAATCTACATGAACACAAATGAGGGAGGATAGCCCGCGACAAATCTTCTAAAAATCTCCCCCTCCCCCTCGTCAAAAAAAAAATTATTATACGTGTAAAAGAATTCTTAGCATTACTTCGATACTGGTCGGTCTCCCATGAGCCCCTCCATTCCAGGTCGGCTATTTACGCTTATGTGCATTGTGCATCAAATTTTAGACTTCAGCATCAACATTTCGCAGTCAAAGAAACAAGGAAAAGTAAATCAAAATTTTCCTCTTGAGAGAGAAAAAAATTAACTAAACTGAGAAAATCCATCAAATCGAAATCGAAATATTTTGGGTAGCTAATTTCAAATCAAACTTTCGAATTCAAAAAAATACATGTTTCGTCAAATAATCAGAAAAGCTCGACTTCACATGATATTACTGAAAAAGTCATTGGTGAAGTTTAGAACTAGTTTTTTGTGTTGAATGCAAATCTGACCTTGAAATTTTACTGAATTGAATCAGATCATTTTAATACCAGAAAAATGAAGAGGTTCTCACTTTGCAACATGCAAAATGAAACAATTTATTTGAATATCCAAACATATTTTAGGGATCAGTCTTGTAACTTGTAATATGAAGAGGGTCATATCGTAACGTGAAAAGTAAAGGGAAACGGGATTCATTCTACAACATGAAAATGAGAGGGTTGGAAAATGAGGGAGTTAATTTTGGATCTGAAAGAACGAACAGAGTCATTTTACACCTTATTAAAATGAAGGGGTCTATAAATCTGAGGAATGAGGGGGTTCATTTTGTGACCTAAAGGATAAGGGAGGGTTCATATTAAATTATAACCAACGAGAGGAGTCACTATCTTACGAAATGAAGGGGTCGACAAACCTGAGGAATGAGGGGGTTCATTTTGTGACCTAAAAGATAAGGAAGGGTTCATATTTCATTGTAGTCAACAAGAGGAGTCATTTTTCAATGCAATAAATAAGGGAGTTCATTTGAAAACGTGCCAAATTAGAAAGTTATTATTTAAATGAAAGAGTAACCTCAAAAATGAAGGTCAACGTACGGAAAGAAGTTCAGTTAAATATTCAAAAATTTTGAGGTCCAGTCTTGCAACTTAGAACGTAGTGTAAAGTAAAAAGTAAGGATATTTATTTTTTAACTTAAAAATAAAGAGGCGTAGTTTTCAATTAATTAAAAAAAAAAAAAAAGCTAGTTAATTTTTAATGTGAAAGAATAACAGAGTTCGTTTTGTAACTTGAAAAATAAACCTAAAAGAATGAAAAGGTCCATTTCGAATCTTGAGAAGTGAGGGCGTTAATTTTCCAACAAAAGAAATGGACGGGGCCACTTCAAAACTTAAAAATAAGGAATTTCATTTAGCAACCTAAAAGTTTAAGTAAATAATTTTGAAATTTGCAAAATGAGGGTATTTATTTCACAACGTGAAAATGAGATGATTCATTTAAAAATTTGAAAAATAGAAGAAGGGATCAATTTCGCAACTTAAATATGGGAGCAGAGGTCCATTCTGTAATGTAATAAATTGCTTTTTACAACGTAATAAATAAGGGAGTGAAACTGGGAACTCATTTCAACGTAAAAAGTAAGGGGCTTTACCTTATAACTTGACAATGAGGAGTGCCTTTTGAATCTTAGAAAAAATTAGGAAGCTAATTTCGAACCTGAAAGAATGAAAAAGGTTTATTTTACAACTTGAAAAATATTTGAAAACCTGAAAAATGAGGGGTCTACCTCGAGTCTTGAGGAATAATGGCATTTATTTTCTAACGCAAGAATTGGAGGGGTCTATTTGAACTTCAAAATAAAGGACTTTAGGTTCGGTAACCTGAAAAAATAAGGAAACTTTGAAAACCGAAAAATTAAGGGATCAATTTGCAGGGTTAGATTAGGGGGCTATTTTTAAACTCGAAAAAGGAGAGAGTTCATTTCGGAACCTGAAAAATTAGGAGCTCATTTTGCAACTCGTAAACTGAAAGGGTTTATTTTGCTTTTCACGTTGTTTTTGACTTGTATATTAGTGAATTGGAAGACAACCCCGCCATCAAATTCGTATTTTAGTTTCATAATCGTATGAAGTAGTTTGAATATTTTCTGTGTTTAAATAAGCTTAATACTTTTGTACGTTCATTATACAATAAAGTTATATTCTGGGACCATCAGGCCACTTTTGAAAATACAGGGTAGAAGGGGTGGTTGGGACCAAAAAAGGCCAGGAGAGCAAATTCATTTTTGTCAGGCCACTTACCACTTCAGAAATTACGAATGAGTGTTCGTGAGTTATGGAGAATTGATATTTATTTTCACTGCAGGCTATCTTTCAGTCCAGCCGGTCATAAGCCTTTCAGACCAATAGGTATTACCCCCTTGCCTCTTTCAGTCAGTCAGTCTCTGCAGGGTGGGAATTTTAGTAAGTAAACATAAGCGGAGAATTCTGGTAATAAAATTTTAATTCATTGTACTTGAATCTTGGGTGTTAATGGCCTTGAACTTTAGGCGATGATCGTAAGCCTTTGAGCTCTTGGTTCTAGATTTATCGTGATTTCGTAATTCAACGTGTCATTGTGTGATCTTGCTCATTGTATTGGTGTCATTCAACGTTTGGTACAGTCACATATCCGGGCCAGTAACCTATCCCCACCCACCTTCAGACGGTTTAAATACCGAGAGAAAAATAGTAGTGACCATTGAAGATAAATTCAATGAGCCTACACCACTCTCATCCCCACCAAAGCCATAATACAAAATACACAACTAAGGGGGGTTGCATGACCAAGGAACTAGGAAAAGTACTACAAGTAGACTAAGAACGACTCATGATTGAACTCCTCTCCCTTTTAAAACTCTGGAGAAAATCCGTCGGGATTCTTGGTGTCGGTCGGAAAGGCATTCTGTTGAAACATGCAGACGAATCTGCAACCACGAGAGAGCATTTTCATGTCTTGATTTTAATATCGACTTCTCCATAACCGATTGTAATTGTCTCGAGTCTAACTGATTACTGATAAGTCGATTGAAAATCGAGACATGAAAATGCTTTCCCATGGTTCAGGTCCATCTGCGACATGTTTCAACAGAATGCCTTTCCGACCGACACTAAGAATCCCGACGAATTTCCATGGAAATTCTTTAAATATAAGACATATCCGTGTACCAATGTATCTGCATGTAGAGTAGATACTCGTCATCAGTTTACTGATGACAAATGAGCAAATTTCTATGGAAATTTTTAATGCTGAAGATAACGGTTGGAAGAAAAAAGATGTCTGTAGAAATTTTAATTATTATTTTTTGGTCACGCTCCAAAGTAACGCTCAAAAAGTAAGCTTATGTGCCAAAGCAAAGACATGCAAACGTCAATATGCGCAGGTCAGTGACTCCAACCTGAGATCAAACTGAAAGTTCAAAAATCTTAACATAAGAATGAACACGATGGTAAGCTGATACATAGTAGATCACTAGCCCACAAACGCTAACTGAAACTGGTCAGTATTCAAGGTCACCCGAGTGTTAATTACTATCAAAATTAAAGTTCAATAATTACTTATTACTAGTGACTTTGAATTATCTCATTTATCTACTTTGGCATATGTGAGATTTCGTTAACCTTTATGCTTCTGCTTTGTTGAATCACCCAAACTAATTCACAAAAGTGGTCTTCAGTGCCTCTGTTTCGAGAATTCGGATGAGAAGAGCGAGGATTAAGTTTGTCTATACTTGTGATCCAATTTGAAACCCTCTATCGACTCGAATATTTTGTTTTATTGCACTGTAATGAATATCAGTGGAGATGCTTATGCCCATGTAGGTGGGGGTGAGAGTTTGATTTAGTGGTACTGAAACTTGAACGAAAGCCAATAAATAAATAGATAAAATGGACATCAATACCATGCTAGTTCAGCTGAGTAACTCAGATTATTTTCAAATTCTGCATCATGTGATCCTGACTCAACTGCGACTTAATTTCACTTCCAAACTCGGCTAGCGTATCAAAGTGAACATTTTCATCGAGGTCAACCCCTATTCTAACAGGCAGTACCACCCATATTGAGTAGTACCTACCGCAAATTTGTTGGACACTTCCAAAAAAATTTATACGTTTAAAAACTTACTTTTTTGAAAAACTGATACGCCGAATAACGATTTATCCTCAACACCCTAACCGATTCGTATCGTTGTTCACCTTCGGTAACGTAAGCTCACCCTTTTTGAAGTTCGACATTTTTTCGGCCTTAGGTGATTATTTTAATAAATTTTCAACTCAAAAACATCGTAATATACTTGTGTGGTGGGACGTATGGCGATGCACGCATGCCAAAGTGGCCCCTATGACACCGCACCCCCGGCCACAGGAACTACCCTTTCGAGCATCGCGTCAGTGACCGGAGGGACGCCTTGGGGCCGGGCCCGAGCCCCCATTTCTACGTGCCGGAACGGTGCGCGCGTCCTACCAGGGCCACCATGGGGTTCCCTACTGACCGAGGTCCGCACTCCCAGAGCGCTCGCCTGGAAATTTCAGGTCCCCCACGGCCGGACGCGCTGCCTCTCTTCACTCACCCCTCACCTCCTCGTCTTGGTCCGTGTGTCGACGCAGGCAGGTGGTGGCGACGGGTGAGCCCTGCCGGTGGGTCCGCAGTGCAGCTGCAGCAGCTCTTCTCTAGGATGGTACAGAGTTCACCTCCTGATCGATGGCGTGGGCCGAGCTTGATGAATCGCCGGCCCTCTGTCTCGACCACTCCGTCTCCATCTTCTTCTTCATGATGGCCGAGACAAAGGCCGACACCCGGTTCCAGCTGCTTCCGTTCTTCATCATTTCCGGAACCAGGGTGTCCGGCGCGAGACGGCTGATCACGCCGACGTCGTCGTCCTCCTCTTCATCGTCGCCGCCGGGATCGATCGCTGTTGTGGCCGTCCCGCGCCTCTCCTGCTCCCAGGCCTCACACTCGAACAGGGTGTGCCAAGGTGTGTCCTCCGCCCCTCGATCACAGTGCGCGCACACGGGGCTCGGCGCTATCGACATCCGATATAGGTACGTGCCGAAACACCCGTGGCCGCTCAGTACTTGGGTAAGGTGGAAGTTAAGCGCTCCGTGCGTTCTTCCTACCCATCTGTCGAGGTCGCGTATCAGCGCTCGGGTCCACTCGCCCTTGGTCGAATGGGCGAGCGCGTCCTTCCACTTCCGAAGCGTGTCCTGCTGGATGACTCGCTTGACCCGAAGTGCCTCCCGTTTCGTCTTCGCTTTCTTCTTCGCACCGTATACCGCCGCAATTTCGCCGACCTTGAGTTCGATCGGCGGTATACGCGCTAACACGCCTACTGCATCCGAAGAAACAGTGCGGTACGCACTGACACACCTTATCGCGGCTTTTCGCTGGATCTTCTCCATCTCCGCTCTCCTGTATGGTATCTCGATGGCGTCGGCGAATACTGGCGCCCCGTATAGGAGGACCGACATGATGACGTTGACGTACATCATACGTCGCTGCTCTCTCGGCCCCCCTAGGTTCGACATCAGACGGGACAGCTGGCCGGCTACTCGATCCGCCTTCTCAGCTGCCCGTCGGAAGTGCTCTCGGAAATGCAACTTCCCGTCGAACCACAGCCCCAGGTACTTCAGGGCTGTACAGAGCCCAATCTCCACACCTTTCAGGACAAAGGTGGGTGGGCTGTACTTGCGTCGCGTCGTAAACAGAACAGCTTCTGTCTTCTGAACCGCTAAGCACAGCCCCGCCGACTCGATCCAGTGGGTCAGCATCTCCAACGCCTGGTTCACTCGTCGCGTGACCTCTGCTGTTGTCTCCGCCTGGCACACCACCAGCGTGTCGTCGGCGTAACAGATCAACTTTACGCCTGGTGGTAGTGCCAGCCTCAGCATCCCATTGAAGGCGACGTTCCACAGGGTAGGTCCGAGTTACTGATCCCTGAGGAACGCCGCAGGTCATCTCCCGTGTGATTGGTCCGGCCGCCGACTCCATCTCTATCCGGCGACCGGAGAAGTAGCTCCTGATGATGCGCACGAGGTAGCCAGGTACCCGCGCCAACTCCAACGCCTCCATGATACGCGTATACGGAATGGAGTTGAACGCGTTCTTGATGTCGAGGCTGACCGCCGCGCAGAACTGCCGCTCGCGGATCGCCTTCTTCGCCAGACTCTTCAACTTCAGCGCGGCGTCCGCAGTCGAGCGGCCAGTTCTGAATCCGTACTGACTGCTCGAGATCGTCTTCCGCCTTTGAAAATGCTCCTCCAGCCTATCCACGATGGTACGCTCATCGTAATATACTTGGAATAGATTGTATTTTTTAGGGGTAAGGGGAGGTGGTAGAAGGAAAGAAAAATTGAGATAGAACCAATAATTTTCTGATTTGGGCAGCTCCAAAAAAAGCTTAGAATAGGCGTTGTTCGAGGTCATCGAGTCTGGCCAACTGACAAAAATTACTATCAGCGTACTCGACGCTGCACTCGACGAGGTGTGTACGTTCAATAAAATCAATAATTTTCCAGCGATCTCAGAACGGCAGAGCGACAAAGTCAGTTCCCTTAAATTTGGGTTAATGAAGAACGTGATGCGACGGCTGCCTAGGTCAATAATGGCCTATGATGGGTTAGACGACCGTGACGACGGAAAATTAATAAAATATTTTCGTACGAACATTCCACAGAGCGAACGTATCACGTGCGCACTAAAAATGTAAATAACGGAGTGAAAAGTGGTCAGAGATTACACTGGAAGGCTGGAACGAAAATTCGGATCACGAATTTCAGTCTCGTACGCCGGCTGGTCCCGGGTGCGTAAAATTAGCTATTTTCGGCGAACACGGCCGCCACTAAACACGTCAATTTTCGATAATAAACGGGGACATGCTCCGAGCCTCTGCAGGGTCGAAATGGCTATTCGCGATAGTTGTAAACATTAGATCCATGTCGTTCACCCCTCCCCTCTCTTTCATATTGTGTCACCGAAACTATCTCGACCGTTAATGCCACGACAGTGTTGGTAAATTTACTTTTATTTGTTCGGTTAGTTCTCTCACCCTTCAGAGAGAATCACTGCTTTACCGTTCTCCATTTGAAAAATTCGGAATTTTGAGTTGAAAACAACCCCTACTGTAAGTTCTTCGTTGGCGCAGGTACACGATTTCGTTTCTAAAGTGCTAAAAGCACCTTCCTACCGAACTGCTGGGTACTTGCTACAGGACAGCCTCCCCCTGTTATTAGACATGGTGTGGCGGGACATATGGCGATGCACGTATACCAAAGTGGCCCCTGACACACCGCACCCCCGGCCCCAAATCTACCCTTTCGTGTATCACATCAGTGGCCGGCTCGAGCCCCCATTTCGCCGTTCCGCTTCCGGTGTGCGCTGTCCTGCAAGCGCCACCATGGGCTCCCTACTGATCGAAGTTAACGCTCCCAGCACTACCTGGAATTTGGGTGCTCCACAGCCGGACCCGCTTCCTCTTCACTCACCTATCACCTCCTCATCTTGGTACGTGTAGCGACGCAGAAAGGTGGTGACTGCGGGTGAGGTCTACCGGGGGGGTCGGCAGTAGCTGCAGTAGCTCTTCTAGGATGGTACTGAGTTGTTCTGTTCGATGATGTGGGCCGAGCTTTGTCCGTCGATCCTCTGCCTCTACCACACTGTCTGTGTCTGCATCTTCTTCTTCATGATGGTCGAGACAATGGCCGACACCCGGTTCCATCCGCCCGAATCTCGAGCTGTTTGCTTTCTCGCCCACTTATTTCTTCGGGGCTTTTTTGAAACGACAACGAAGATGTTATTTGTGATTCACCTGGTGTCGCTGCTGAGGCTACAGGCATATTCAGAGTTTTCGCGGCTCAGTACGATCTGTTACACAGCTGCAAAGGAAACTTTCAGGGGGGAAAATGTCAGAGTTATAGGGGAGAATCCCACAATTTTTAAATCGTGAGAAGATATGTAAATGTGTAAACGAATATCCAAAAGCATTGCCAAATATTTTCAATACATCGTAAATATTAACAGTTTCTCTTGGGTGACAGTAACGATTAGTTACGATTGTAGAAGTCTCAGGATTTGAAGTACATAACAAGGGTTGCATTTTATGGCTGCAATGAGATGGTAACGTCAAGATTTGCACACCATGCTGATGAGCATTATTGATAATAGGAGATGTAAGGTAAGATTCGTTTATATCTAAAGCTGGCTTAAAGGGGTCTTCAGAGAAGCAGCTAAGTGTTCAAAAATTTCAAAAACTCATCAACATCTACTATTCATGCACGCACTTAGGTACCAATGGAGCTCACCACTGGAGCTCCCGTCATTATCGCGCTAAAAATTTATGGGAAACTAGGGAGAAGATGAGTTCCATTAGAGCAAATTATTTCTGCAGAAACCGTTGCATTCAGTTTTCGACTGTCTTTTGCTATGCATTTTTGTGGAGTTAGGTAGAATTCTGGCATCTAGCATAAACTCGGCACTTCTAAACTCATGCTCTATAATTCACCATATCAAAAAAAACATTAGTTCATGGAATGGTAGTCTTGAATGGTGCTCTGGTTCGGTTTTCTTAAACTATCTTGTTAATAATCTCGGATAGAATCCTAAATCTTAGCAACTATTCTCATCCAGAATTGTTTCATCCTGAAATTGGGCATACTCTAAAGTCAAAGTGCTTCTGGCAAGGCTAAGTGCTCTCCATACGTATTTTGCCTGTACTTAATGAATCTTCGCCCTGTATTATGTTCAGCTGCTTGTTTTATGGCAATTGAAACACCTCGTTCTTTCACTACTAATTTTTTTTGGATAGCCGCTTGTTGTTTCTTGAATATAAAAATAAAACATAAACTTATTATTATTTTATATTCAGTAGAATAAATACTGAATTTCTTTGAAATTCTGATAAGATACTGACCGGAGATCTTCAGGATTTCTTCCTTCTCTGACGTCGTAACTGAGAAGCAAATCAATATTTCATCTTAATATATTTCAGATAGTAACATGATCAGATCTGTCTTTCGTTAACGACCATTCTTCTTTATTCGATACTTTGAGGCAACATTTTCAACATTCTCGGCCATTTTATGAATCTATAGGAAAACAACATTCAAATAGTTCGATTTTTGGCATTTTTTCTACCTGTGTCACTTTACAACACCGGCACTCGTCATTCTTTAACTCAAAAATCTCGACTAAAATTCAATTTTTCATCAAAACTAATGTTACCATTCGATTTGCCGTTGAAAATACTACCAGAATAATTACAATTTAATTTACTTTCTTCAATTCTCAATGCACAGAAAAAACCAATTCTAACATATGGGAGCTGGGACATGGTCGATTACTGAGGATCTGACCAGAAGGCTGGTGACCACGCAGAGAATATGGAGAGGAGCATTCTGAGTAACAGAAAGGAGGATAAGATTAGAACAAAAGTTATAAGAGAGAGGACAAAATGCAGGGGGCGGTATGCTTTATTAAAATCCCCTTCTCGTCCAATTTTTTAATTGAAATGACCAGAGATAAAACTTCACTTTCAGTTTGGGGAGGGGGAGGGGGTGGAGAAGGAAAATTTACCGACATTTTTCTAAAATTTGAACACTTGCGGATTTTTTGATCAAAATTTTTTTTTAAAAGTTCTTAGAAAATTAAAAATTTAAATAAACAGTTTCAACATTTGCCGATTGCCCCAGATTATTGGGGGGGGGGGAGTTTACGCACCCCCTAATAGTTTTGTGCCTGCAAATGCAGCTTGGAACCTTATCCTCCGAGCACTCACATGAGCATGTCCTAGTCTGAGAGGGTAAGCTGGAAGGATGTTAGGAATACTTAAGAAAAACACACAACTTCCTTTACACATTAAGGTGGTCGTAATTTACTTTTGGTGATCTTTTTTTCTAAATGTCCTCCAATTTGCCTCCTAAATTCAATAAAATTGAAAAAAAACAAAAAAACTACAAAATTGTGGGCTACAAGCTCCCTTTCATTGTTATGGAAAAAATACCAGTTTTAACTTTTGCTCCAGGACTAAATTTCCCTCCTATATTCACCAGGACCAAAGCCCGTAAATTAGACAAGAGACACTTGCTATCCGATTCAGCTTGTGATATTGGAAAATAAGTCTTTTGTTTTCAACTTTTAATAAAACGTTTAGCTTTCTCGAATTTCAGGCTCTAGGTTAAACAGAGAATCTAGTAAAAACAGAATAGTCATTGAAATTCGAAATTCAACGTTTGCTACCGACTTTCAGATTTTCGAAATGTCTTCCACATTTCAGCTGAATTTTAACCCTTCAGATAACGTTCGATACTCAGCTTGAAACCTTCAGCTTTTGACTGACTAGTCTCTGAACAGGAGTCCAGGGTACTCCATTTTCAGAAACGAAATTTGACTTTCAGTTTGGGGAGGTGGAGAAGAAAGATTTGGCAACCAATATTTTTCTTAACTAAAAATTCGCCGACAAAATTTCTAAAAAACTATAAGTTTGCCGATTTTTTAACCGAAATATTTTTTATTTGAAAAAACAAACAAACAAATAAACATTCATAAGAAATGAAAAATTCTAATGAACAGTTTCAAAATTTGCTGACTGCTAAATTATTGGGGAAGGGGGTGTTTTAACCCCAACACCCCCTATAGTTTTGCCCCTGGAAATGGCCTATAGGATTTGGCTGGACAAGGGTCTACCTGGCTTAGGCAAAATACTGGAGATACGTAGTGTAACATTTTATATGCTTGCGTACCCTAACAAAAATTAACTAAAAAAAATTTTGAATTTCTGTTATCACTTATTTTTTGTGTGTTTTTTTTTTAAATAGAATTTTTCTCGTTAATGATATCTTGACAGTACCTACCAAACACAGAAGTACCTGATGATGTACAATAGCCGTGTACCCTTTCTATTTTAGCATTTTATATAAGGGACGTACGGGGGGCAACTTAACCCCCTGTACGAATTTTCCACTCAGCAGTTGGGAAAATTTACCAATTCAGTCAGGCGAGTTGGAAAAATCTAACAAGTTATACCTAAAGGTTTTTCTTTTATTTTATGTTTTTGCTTTGATACTTGGGAATTCTCAGTTGAGTCAGTTGGGACTTTCACAATTTTCACCTCCCCCCTCCGGAAATCCAAGTTTCATGAAATCGAGTTAAGTATGGTACTGGATAGAGCATTGCAAGCCGAATCGAATGTTGTAAGCAGACGTTTGCGAAATTCATTTCTTCAGTGTAATATGTTTGCTTGTTTATTTGTTTGTTCGAAGTTGGCAGTTGAATCGTTAGAGGTGAGAGATTCGTCCTTTCTGGTTGTGTTCGTAGAAACTCTTGGAAGTGTTGCACTTAAAAACCCATTTCTCCCAAAGTGATCATCTTCGACTCTGCCTATCGAAACCCTGTGTGAGGCCTCATTAAGAGGTACATATATTTTGACACCTCTCCCAAATCTGTGAAGTTTGAAGGGGGAGGGGAGGGGGAGCGTTACGGTTTTCGCTCAAATATACCCATGGTTGGAAGAAAGTGGAAATGTCAACCACTGAACTAAATTGTCACCATGAAGAGCTAAAGAACTGTGAGCTGAACTGAGTTTGAAAAGAGAAGAGAACCCCGACGTCTTTGAGGTAATGGTTGAAAGGGCGCTGGCTTCGTGTCGGGGGAGCATGCCAAGGGGGGCCTTAGTATTCCCCTACAGGGACGTACGGGAGAGTTTTTCCCGGGAGAGGGGGATTGTGAAAGTCCCAACTGACTCAACTCAGAATTCTCAAGTATCGAAGCAAAAAAACTTTTGGCCTATTGGATTTTTCCAACTGACTCAACTCAAAATTCCCAAGTATCAATGTAAAAGAAGAAAAATTTTTTACCTTTGTTCGGCTTTCTCAACTTCTCAACTCAATTCCCAAGAATCAAAGCAAAAGAAGAAAAACCTTTTGACTTGTTGGATTTTCCCAACTTAAAGCAAAAAAAAACAAAACAAAAAAAGAGCCTTTAACTTGTTGGATTTTTCCAATTTGCCTGACTGAAATGGTAAATTTTCCCAACAACTGAGTGAAAAATTCCTACAGGGGGAGTAAGTTGCTCCCTTACCCACTATCAGCACGTCCCTGTACCCCTGGTTGGAAGAGATAAATTTCCATGGAAATGTATAAACACAATTTTCTCTCGAGTAATACTAACTAGTATGATGGTTTAGTAACAGGAGCGTTATGGTTTTCGCTCAAGTATATCCTGTAGTAAAAGCATATAAAATGCCAAAAATTCAAAAAATGTTCAAACCTACTTCTGGCATTCCAACACACATTATGTTTAATTCTGCTGATAACAATGAAGTATTATCAATATACATTATACATAATATTGATACATCATATTATGTATGCGTTTGAGGTAGGTACAAGTTAGCGCCCAGAGCCAGACTTCCCATAAGGCTGACTAGGCTGAAGCCTCGGCACAAAATTTGAGCGGCACAAAATTTTTAGAGGGACAAAAAGGAAAAAATAAAGAAGAAAAATAATTTCAGTGCAACAAGGTGAATTGAAAGCGAAGCGAGCAAAAAAAAATGTTTACTCTTCTTTTTTCAAAAAATTTCTGGTTTGCGGCGCAAATCTTTCATTAGCCTTGAGCGCAAAATACCTAAGTCCGCCTCTGGTAGCGCTATTAATACTCGAGTTAGACACCCTGTGTCACTTTACAATAGGTGTCACAAAACAACATTTGTCCCTACATGTAAACTCGGGTGTTTCCAGGTGCTTGAACATCGCAAGTGCGAAAAATGATCCAAGTACTGAGGAGGAGAACTAGGGTAAGATGTATTCTTACACATTTTGAGTTTTTTCTCCCTGGATCAGCCATTGTTGAGTAATAACTTCGTAAATTTGAATTCACATCAGGTGCGCCGTACCCGTTGCCGGATGTTGGCGATCACGGTTTCTGACACGCGGTTTTCCTGGGCAGATGTAGTCGGGGTAGTTTACCGTAGCTTTCCCCAAGATTTGGATTACTAATAGAAAAAATATTTGGGCGATGTTCAATTAATTGATTCATTTCTGGTACTTATCCGACGATTCACCATTTATTCACTACACGGAACGTGCCGTGTGTGTCGAATTGTGAATCTTTGGGCACCAAGCGACTCAAAATGGCGAATGTCTGTACTCGGGTGTTTCCAGGTGCTCTAGTACCGCTAGTGAAGATAGTCCTCATGAAAAACGCTTAAAACCATCCTGCCACAGAAACGGAAAAAGTTTCCAAGTTATGACCCGACACTTGGTAAAAATCTCTGGCTGTGCTGGCTTTTGTTAATGAGTTGAGAAGTAGGTAACAATCTACAGATTTGCCTACGTCTGAGGAAGATTTCCAGATTTGCCGACTTATTTAAAGATTGGGAATCCGATAGTATCTCAGTGGCTCGGTACGAATCTTACATTTTGAAGGGGAAAAAAGGTACCAGCAACCGAGCCGTTGAAGTCGGCACTCGTAAACTACATATAAAAGGTCAGAAATTAATTTAGATTCCTCCAATTCGCAGCGATACTAAAGTGTTGACAAGCTTACGTCACGGATTTACGATATAGCCTTTAACATTTTATGTCGGTGAACTTGACGACATCTTTATTCCTCTCGTTACTGTCCGACTCGAATACACAGCTATGTATTTCCTTACATTGTGCTCAGAATCGGCGTTATCATTGAAATTCTGGACGGGTCATTTAGACGCGGCGTAATTGAGACATTGCTTCGGTCGTTTCCGTCCGGTCTTATCTGCCGATCCGCACGATGAGTTTCCGTTTTGATCGCCGCGCCGTGAATGTGGGATCGATTGTGAAATGAACGGTTATCGTTCTCGAGGTCGAGCGCAGCAGATTAAATTTTCATTATGGTCAGCCAATTTCCACAATAGAGGTCTTTCTCAGCGAATATTGAACGTGGCTGGTGTCTGGATGCGGGTAAATAAACTTATCGTATGAAAGATGTCACACTTAGAAGAGACAGACAGACGACCGGAAAATAAACGTAATTATTGTACAGAATGTTGCGTAAGTTCAATTGTACAGTGTACTCAGAGTGATTCGAAACAGCAGCGTCAGAACGGAGAGATACAGGGGTACACCATACCCCCTGAAAATAGGAGATGTAACAGAGTACCATTTGTACCGTCCCAAAAATTGGGGGAAAATTGAAAAAAATTAAGATGCAAATAGCCCTTAAGAGATCTCAGAGACTAGATGTACGAAATTTTCAGAAAATTACGATATATTTGGAGATTTGTAAGACTTTTTTGGTTCCACCAACGCCGAAAAACTAGTGGTATTCGAACATCCCCACTATCATCCTAGCGAACACAGCGACTACAGTATCAATCGAGGGGGAAAGATCACGTGTCCTGTAACCCCGCCAGTTCGAACGAACAAGACATTACAATTACAGGGCGTGTTACCACCAGATCTGAACGATTGAGACTGTCGTGTGCACGTCTGGACAGCTTACTCAACGTCGTGCAAACACGTGACTAGTAAGTGAACTGCGGCTGCACACTCTTCGGCACAGAGAAGGAAAACTCTAACGCAACAAACCGTGGGGATAGCAATGGCAAACTACCCCGACTAACCCTGCTCAGGAAAGTCGTGCGTCAGAAATCGCGACCGCCAACATTCGGCAACTGATACGGCACCTGATTGACTGACACTTTTATACAATAAAACATCTTTCAGTTTCATTTCTTGTAGACTTGAATTCTTAATTTTTGTACCCTCCTAAGGATTTGGAAAGAGAGAGTGCAGATTATCATTTGTACCACCACCCAAATATTTAACGAAAATTTGAAAAATTATTCAGCAAGTTGTAACTGGAAGCTCTGAGAGATTTCAGAAACGAAATTTACTGAACTTTAAGAGAATTATACATTTTTCGTGTTACCTCCTCTTTAGAAAAATACGAAATTTTTTAAATTTTTGTAGTCCACCCCCCAAGAATTTGAAAGAATAGGAGGGGGTACAGAGTATTATTTGTACCGCTCAAAGATTGGGGGAATCGGAAAATTATTCAGCGAGTTGTAAATAGACATCTTGAAAGCTTTCAGGGACAAGATTTTCTAAATTTTTAAAAAGTTACAAATTTTTGGAAATTTACTAATATTTCCTTCGTGCTACCTTCACACTTAAGAAATTAGAATTTTTTTCTTTTGTTTTTCTTGTTAACTTAAATCTTTAATTTTTGTACTCCCCCCCCCCGCCCCATCCATCCCAAAAAATGGGGGGAAATTGAAAAATTATTCCGCAAGTTGAAAGATTTTAGAGATAAGATATTTGCGAGACATTTAGAGAATTACAAGCTTTTTAGAGTCTCACAAGCGTTTCTTTTTTTATTAACTCTACTTTTGGGAAATAAGAAATCTTAATTTACACTTTTTTTATATATAGATTTGTCAAATTTTTAGTATCTGTACTTCCAGAAATGAGGGGAAATTAGGAGGGGGGAGGGTATAGAACGTCATTTGTAACTCCCAAAAACTGAACGATAAAATTGAAATATTATTCAGCAAGTTGTAAGTAGATGCCTCGAGAGATTTCAGAGACAAGATTTACGAAACATTCTCAGAGAATTACAAGATTTTTGGAGTTCTGCAAGCTTTTCTTCTATCAACTTCAATTTTCAGAAATAAAATTTTCTTTTATATTTTTTCTAACTCGTGTCGACTCAGATGTTTAATTTTTGCGCTCCTCAAGAATTGGGGTAAGGGTATAAGGTTTCATCCTCCCTTCTCCCCCCCCCCCAAATAAAGACAATGATAAAGAATTGAAAAATTCTTCGCCAAGCTATAAATATGTGAATAGGTGTCTTGAGTAAGGAAATTATTTTTCTCTTTTTTTCTTGTTGAATTATTGATTTTTGTACCCCCTCCCTCCTCCTCCTCCACCAAAACAAACAGCGAAAAATTGAAAAATTACTCTGGAAGTTGCGAATAGATGCCTTGAAAGATTTCGGAGACAAGGATTCACGAGACATTTAGAGAATTAGTTTTACAAATTATTTTTTCTCGTTAATTTTTATTTTGAAAATCAAGAAACCTTATTTTCTTTTATATCTTGTCGACTTGAATTTTCAATTTTTGTCTCCCGCCCCTCCAAAATTTTTTCTCTTTTATTAATGTTATTTGACCGGGTCATTTGAATGCAGATTTATTTAAAAATAAAAAATAGAAGAAAACTGTTTTTTGATAACGTGCATCCAAAGTCAGTAACGTCTAAAGTATTTTCGAGTGGAAGTGAAATCGGAAACTCCATAATCCAAAGAACCCACCGCCTGCACACCCACCTGCACGAATGAACTGAATTTGCCTCCCCCCTCTGAAAACCAACATTGTGGTTTTCGATTTCAAATATTACACCAAACTTTTTGCCTCTTTCCCTTCCTCTACTCGGAGAATTGAGTAAACATCAACATTTTATTTATAGTAGCCCAGCTGAAAATTAAAATTTTTAAATCGTCGAGCAGAAGAAATGGTAAATTTAAACACTCTTAAAAAATTGTTAATTATGAGAAGAAGGTAATTTTCCAACTTGAAATTATTAAAATTTAAAAAATAATCAAGCAAAAAGAGGCTTGCGATATTTTTAATTTTGCCAACTACAAGTACTGAATTTATCAATTCTTGAGAAATTTTGAATTTTGAGAAGTGGTAGTACGAGTATTTCCAACTTACAACTAAAATTTCAAAATAAACGTCGTGTTAAAAAATAAATAATATAAAAAAGCTTGTTACATTTTTAATTTTTCCAACTACATCTCCTAAATCTACCAACAATTCTAGAATTTTTTGAGGAGATGAAAGGAGAATGTGATTTCAACTGAAAACTAAAGTTTTCAAGATAGTTGAACGAAACTAAGAACTAAATTTAACCCTGTTTGAAAATTTTCAGTTCTTTGCTACTCAATACTAAAATTTCAAACTCGTCAAGCAAAGGAAAAAACATCTTGCAAAATTCTCAAGTTTTGCTAACTGTAGCTCCTAGATTGACAGATTCGGTTACAATTTAAAGTTACAGGGGAGGGGGCCCCAACTAAAAACTAAAATTCTTGAATGAACGTTGAGCAAAAAAAATAATAATAATAATAATAATAATAATAAGGCCTGCAACATTTTGAATTAATTTCCCTTACTCTTCTAGAACTGCGAATTATGGCGGAGGTGGAATGTGCTGTTTCTTCACAGAACACTACAATTTTGAGATCATCTAGCAAAAGAAAAAAAAAAAAAGAATTTAATAAGACTCGCAACCTTTTCAATTCTTATAACTGTGTCTTAAATTTACAAGGTATAATTCAAATTATGGCGTGAGAGCAAGGGAGTGTTCTCTTACTAAAAACTAAATATCTATATCGTCGAGAAAGAAAAGAACTTGACAGCTCTTGAAAATCTTGAACATTTCAGATAATTGAGGGTGTGGTTTTTCTAACTGAAAACTAAATTTCAAAATAAACGTCAAATCACAAAAAATAAAAATGCAACTTTGTAATTTTGCCTACTGCAATTACTGAATTACCAACTGTTCTACGATTTCAAATAATTGGGGGAGGGGAGGACCTTTCCCTAAAACTAAAATTATGAGATCGCCTAGCAAAAGAAAAAAAATGAATACAACAACTCTGCAAACAGTCTTAATTATTAGGAGTGGGGTTTTCAGCTTGAAACTAAAATTTCAAATTGAAAGACAGGCAAAAGAAATAAGGCTTGCAACATTTTCGTTGTGCCGACAGCGTCTCTTAAATTTATCAGCGTATCTACAATATCGACAGGGAGGAATAAATTATAGCTCACAGTCCTTGTAGTTTTGGAAAAACACAATTGAAAGTTATAGAAAATATTCCAATCATCACAATACTCTCCCGTAAAAATACCGTTAACGAGCTGAAAGAGCGAAAAGTTTTTGATATTGTAACAAATTTACGTTAAAAGTTTATTTCGGTAAGTCAGGGGGGTCGGAATCACCCTCCAAGAGTATATCGATGCAGATATTTCGCAGAGGCATTTCAGTTCTGAGTTACTTTTGCGACTCGAAACTGTAGAAGGAATTAATTCAAATTGACCGAATTGTATTGAGCATACGGGTTATTATGAGGAACAAGTCATAATCCTGGTGTTTAATATTTAATCTCGAATGGGGAAAAACATTCTAACGAGAAAACCAATTTCTAAGCCATGAACTGCCCGTATCATTCACCAAACACGGTACTGAAATGACTAGTAACTTCTAAGAATGACGAAACATTTTATTCTGTGATATCTTCCACCACATCATCATCATTATATTATATTATCAAAACTGCGGCTCATTTTAATCACTATCCGATTGCGTATGATACTTTCAAATATTTTTTAATCCAAACATGAACATGGATGTAAACAAAATTCTTAGAAAGCTTGCGCCAGTTTTGAAAAGTCTTCCTATGATTTGAAAATTTTATTTTACTAAAAATATTGCTGCTGAATTATTCACGTGAGACGAATAAATAAAGTTTAAGTGTCCTAATATGGGCATCGGCCAGTTGCCGGGATTTGATTTTTTTTCCCTCCAAAATCTAGCTGCATTGTCGGTTACGTGAGCCCCCTACCCATTTATATGACTTTGCACCTACCCATCATCATACGGCGTTGTTATTCCGGCAATTAACTAATGCAAATGGCCATACTAGGAACCTGGCCATATTAAGACACAAGGGTGCAACCAGAACTTCTTTGTTGGGGGCTAGCATTAGAATTGAGAAAAAAAAAACTTGGGCAGGGGTGAAAACTCAATTTGTTAGGTATACACCTACCTGATTTGGTACCTGCCTATTTCCATGAATTAATTTTGAAATTTTTTCAATTTTTTTGGGAGGGAGCTATAGCCTCCTAGCTCCCCCTCGGTTGCGCTCTAGTTAAGACACCTTATGTCACACGAAAGTGCCCTCAGTATAACTCTATATGTGCAAATATTTGTGCCTAAAATATTTGAGAAACATGTAAGTCGTAACCAAACAGACAGTGGAGGGAATCCTTTCGCAAATAAAAGTTTATAACAACCAATGCACCATTTGATCTGAACTGAAAACATATGAACCCGACTATCACATTTTAAATAGTATTGCGAGGCCATCTGCAGTAACTAACATACAGCCTGAAGTATCAGCAAAAGAGAATTTTGTAACCGCGTATAAGTCAACACTGTTCTCCACATTCTACACCGACCAACCAGGGAGCCGTTTTCCCATGTCAAAAATCGCTATATAAGGCGATGTGAGATAGAACATCGGTCATTCACAGCGGGGCCATAATAGTAAGTCTAGTGTTTTTTCCACATTTCAAAAAGTCTAGTGATGTTTTTGCTGATTATAGTGTGTTTTGTAGTTGTCTGCTTCAATTTTTCAATTTTGTTGGGTTTTATGAGTATTTAAAGTCGGATAAAACGGGTGCGGATTTTAGCATTTTATATGCTTTTACTACTGGGTATACTTGAACGAAAACCGTAACGTTCCCCTCGTAACGGCCCTCTCGCTACGGTTCCCCGTAACGCTCCTGTTACTATGACGTCATACTACTGGGTATACTTGAGCGAAAGCCGTAACGCTCCCCCCGTTACAGCCCCCACCATAACGCTCTTGTTACTATGACGTCATACTACTGGGTATACTTGAGTGAAAATCGTAACACTCCTCCTTAACAGGCCCCCCGTAAGTGTTTATACATTTCCATGGAAATTTATTTCTTCCAGCCTGGGGTATACTGGAGCGAAAACCGTAACGCCCCCCTCGACACGCTCCCCCGACACGAAGCCAGCGCCCTTTCGAGCATTACCTCAGAGACGTCGGGGTCTTAGCATTTTATATGCTTTTACTACTGGGTATACTTGAGCGAAAACCAGTAACGCTCTCCCCTTAACGGGCCCCCGTAACGTTTTATCGAACCCGCATTTGTGTCTCAAAATGCGACTTTCAATTTTAAAAAGTGCAAAATGAACACCGCTCTAGAAAATCGACGAAATCAAAAAATATAGATTTTATCTAGAAAGAATGAAGATCTTAGATTGATGGAAAACAAGACGCGAAGCGTCGAGCAGGAAGTTGAAGGTTGACAGGTTGACAGCGATCAGTGTGTCAGCATGGGAAATCCGAGTAATTATCACTAATTGATGATTTTTTCTCCTTTGTTACAGGTGAGTTGAAGTCAATGTCATTATCAATTTATTGAAGAAAATGCGGATTTTTAACGTTTTCAATCTGGCAGCACTGGGTATGTCGTTATCAGCAGTATTCTCAATACTCCTATTCCTATTAAAAATTAAATTCTTTAGATTGTAGATCGGAATAATTTATTTCAGAATTTCTGATAGGAAAAAGATGTCTATAAAATACGGAGTATAGATACCAATAAAGCTCTCATGTATTTTAAAGTATGTGTGACTTTTCAAAAAGAAAGGGAAAGTGCGCGAAGAAGTGATTTTGAAGAATTCGATCAGTTATAATTTGAATTATAAGATATGAAAAAAAAAAATGGTTTTTTGACTAGCAATTCAATTGAAGATCGACTGGGGGAAAAATCGACATACAGGCAGAACATATTGTACTAATTTGAGAGGGAAATAGTCTTTCAGACCGCTAAAAAAGGAGTGTGATACGAACATAGGGTCACCAGCGACGCCTCCAGCCTCTCCACTCCTACCCCGCACTCGCCTTCACATGGTGACCCTTTAAAGCTGAGCAACCTAATGAAAGGCTGTGGTAACCAATCTCAGAGGGAAGTTAGGTCGGCTGACAGAAGAGTGTATGGGGGGGTTCAGTCAGGGCAAGTACTTAATGCAATCAAGGAAATGATCTGGCTGGACCGCGTACGGGCAGGGACAGGCCACCTACTCCAGGGGTGGCGACGTAACGGCTCGAGCAGTCAAACAACGGCGGCGCTCCAAGCCCTAGTTAGTTAGGCTACTGCCCTTTCCCACGTAAACAACAATGCCGCCCAATCGTCGTGACCTTGTTTTGCCATTGAACACGCGCATTCGTTGTTGTGGAACCATGGTACAGTCGGCGCAATGGTACCGTGGACCTCTATGCGCAAATCTCCGTCCGCTCAAGCAATTAATATGAGTCCTGGAATCGATGTAAAACACTCCGGAAGTAAAATAGCCCCCAATCGAATTTCCGGGTGGGGGATGCACCGATCTTCAGGAAGTTTAGGAAGCGTTGCAGAGGAGGAATGAGAATAGGAGCATGGAATGTGCGCACTCTGCTGGACCGCGACAGGATACAGCGCCCTGAAAGAACAGTGCATAGGCGGCGCGAATCCTCAAAAAGTCCACTGTGCAATTGTGAATCTCAAATCGCGTCCATCATGGAGTGTGGCAGCCGGTAGTCGGTAGACAGAGGAGTATTCCCATATATCACTTTTCAGCGGAGAGTTTGACAGTAAAATGAATTTTCTTATAAATACCTTTGTTCTTTAGTTGTTATTTAGATATATTGCCACAAATAGAGATACATCCCTTTGCCAATAAAGAAATGAGGACTTTCTCCACAAGCTACACTTGAGGTTGTAAGCAGGGATGTTGTGGTGTAGACAAATCTGTGTAGACAAATACATTTGTCTACATGTAGATAATGTGATGTAGACAGTAGACAAATACATTTGTCTACATGTAGATAATGTGATGTAGACAGTGTAGATAAATCTAAAGTGTACACAAATGTACACAAGTGTCAACAAAGTAAAATTAATTGTTTTAATATTTTAATACTATTAAAATAAAAATACAGTTAGTAATCATCTGTACAATTTTTATCAATTAACTTTAATGAATGATATACGTGTGTTAATTTTCTTGATTTTGAAGAAGACAATTTATTATGTAAGTATATCCAACGACCTCTTAACTGTGAATAAGTCAAAGAAACTAAATTTGGTTTATTTGAATTTGTGATTAACTGATTATATATGTATATTAGCTCTTTTTTATCGTTTTCGGAATTGTTTACATTATCTACTTTTGTCTGCTTTCTACACATTGTCCACATTTGTTTACACCAAAATGTAGACATAAACAAACATCCCTGGTTGTTAGAAAACAGAGTATCATTATTATCAGTTTCACGCATTCGCATTTGTGTTCTAAAAAGATCTCATAGAATCACGAATCACGCATTAGTTATTATTGTGCTACATTAATGCTCCTGCGGCTGTTTTAACCAATGAAGAAAATACTGATGTATCAATGAAATATTAATATTGGTAATGAAATTGTCGATAATATTGGTATGAAAAATTCTATTTCATTACATGCTCGAAAAGCGCTTTATTTGTGATCACTTTTCTGTGCAAGAAGTGAAGCTTATAAACCGCCAGTGAAGTGAACTAACAATATGCTTAAAAAGTAAAAAAAAGTATGCATGAAAAGTAACTTTTTTGCTCTAGTGCAAAAATCAACAAAAAATAAACTTTCATCTATAAACCGTCCTCTTATTGGTGTTTGGACACTCCTGTAGATGCGCTAGTGTCGCGGACAAAAAGATGATCAGGGTATCTTTACCGCAAAAACATATAAAAGTAAAATTAAGGTTTTATAGTTTCACACGGGTATAATGGACCGCCATTTTGATTTCCCACTGGCCCGAACATCCTTGATCACCCGTTCGCGAACGGTCGCGAGCGGTCAGAAAATCCTCGAACTAACTTGGGAATCAAAATGGCGATCCAGAATACCTGGATGAAAATTTATAGTACCCTCTAATAAAATAAGCTCTGGCATCTTCCATATGTTTTTTATGCAGAACTGAAGAGAACTAAAATGTTAGCCCTTATTATTTCCTTTCAGATGTGCCCAACTTCAGTTTTTTGTATAACATTTTTGTCACTGATCATCTTTTTGTCCGAAGACACCAATCAGCGCGCCGCATTTCATTAGGCCGCCAGAGAGCGACTCTTTAGCGTCCAAACGCGAATAAGGTAGTGACACATGACGTCACCGGAATGCTCGTTATCAGTATTGGGGGGGGGGGGGAGAACCAAAATGAAATACATGTAGTCTAATGAGAAGTTAACAAATTTTTCCGTTTATGTCAAAACAAGTGGAATTATGTGAAAAATGATGAGAATGAAATTTGTAAGAAACGGTATTTACATTTTTATAAAGCCACTGGTATGTATAATTTCGAACATTCTCTCGCGAATCATTACAATCTGAAAATTAACTGTACTAGTAAGTAGCTCAACATTTTGAATTATATGTATTTCGGTTTTACGCGCTATTTCTCATTAAATTTAATAATATAGTCAACTTTTCACCGCCAATTGCTAAAAACTCGGTTAATTTGATGAAAAATTCGCAAAATTATTCATTTTTGTTACCAATTTTATCAAACATATGGGGGCGAAATATGTAAACAAAGCCAAAGTGCCATTCCCCTACAGAAGCTCTAGTGTAAGATGACGGGTCGGGATACTGATAAAACACTATGTACTTAAATAATTACTCCTATGAACTGCTTTTCGAGCATTATTTATTAAAAAAATATAGTTTGCAACTTTTGCATGCGTGTTATTTGCTCATTTTGTGATTTGCATCACGACTCACGAACTACGCAATTGATGCAAAACTTTGCACTCGTCATGAATAACGTAGGTACTTCTTGCACATGTTGCAAAATATACTATTGATATTGAAATCATAACTAGTTACCAACAAAGAATTAAAAACAGAATAATCCGTAAGACGTGCTCGAATTGTTTATGTATAATCAGTGTTGCTTAGAAGTTAAAATTGAATTCTGTTCTCGTACGTCCTTAATTCTGCTAGATTTTGTTAGATTTTTAAAAAATGTGGCTAAAGTTCATTCAGAATGAAGTTCCCAATGAGAACTGAGGGGTAAAAATGAAATTTTCGCTTCTAAAAATGAAGAATTCTGTTAGATCTTACTTGCAAAAACGTCGTTCTGGCAACACTGTGTATAATTTACCTACGTTATTTGTCAGTGTTAATGTTCGGTGGAGCGTTGGCGATGCACATATGCCAAAGTGGCTTTCTAGACACCGCATCCCCCTGACCCCGGGATCTACTCTTTCGAGTATCACTATTTGCCAATATTAAGGATGAAAGAAAAACTAAAACCCAAAATTTCTTGGTTTCGGCTGCCAAGACAAAAGCTCCGAACGACTTTCAGCTGAAAGCTGAAGCTCAAATATTCACATTGTGTTTCGAGGGAGGGAAGGGGGTCTGTATTTGTATATTCTGTCATTCAACTACGGTAAAATGTCCTTGAAACGGTACCCAAAAATGTTTTCATTAGATCCTTTCCTCAGGACTTCGTACATGTTTTTCCCAACTACAAAATTTGAACAAGGAAATTTGAAAATTAGAAACTGGAAGTCGAGGTTGAGGGTTTTAGATTTTTTGTTTTTAAGGATAAAACCAAAAGCTAACGTCGAACAACCAGAAGCCAGAAGCCGGAAGTGGAAGCTAAAACAATAAATTACTGGAAGCTGAAAGCCAAAAGTGAGAGTTCTTTAGATTGGTTTTCGATCCCCGTGGCCAATATAAAGTTGAGAACAGCATTCACACATTTATGTGACGATTTTTTTTCTATTATTTATTTCCGTGTGTAAGTAACTAAGTATCCAGTGAAAACTTGGCCCACCTTCATTGTTGCTATAATTAGGATTATGCAAACGAGACAGTATGCCACGTAACTTGGGGCAGACGTTTTGAGTCAATTTACAATTTACATCAGCTGTATAAACAGTTTATATTATGTACGAGTATGACACGAAATCAAAGTGCGCCTAACCTCGTTCGCCAAGTTTAATTGCAAAGTCACGTATCGAATCATTTCGATCGACTGCTATCCATTTAGAAACGCTGTTTTAAATATCCTCGTGTATACCCGATGTGTGGTTAACACGGAAACAAAAGTAACGTGCCGCCGCTTAATTACAGCATTTGAAAGAAAAATTGTACGATGACAACGTCTGACGTATGTAGGTCAAATATTGACCATCTGTTGCGGCACCAAATTCCATCGAGTTTTCTATTCAAATTGTTGCCACCGTATTTCCTGTTTGTTTTTTTTTTCATCCACACCCCTCGCTCCGGCCAACTATACTATCTATATCGTGTGTCCGAATCACCCAATTTTTAAAGTGGTAGTTTCGGAAAATGTCAAGGACGTTTTAGCTGCAATTATTAGGGAAGAGGGTTACACGAAAATGCGAGGGTCGATAGCAGTTTTGCATAACTAAATGAAAACGCGGAATGGAATAAAATCTATCTTCGATGATAATCGAAGCGAATTCAATCTTCTATCATTCTCGAATGGTGACAAAAATGTAAACAGGAAATTAAAGTAATTTTCTGTCCGCAGAATCTGCCACTGCTCGGTCGCCGGAAGAAGAGTGTTTTAAATTTGAAAAAAAGAAGTGAAATCTTTGAATTAAGTGCAGTTTTCCTACCTAAGTGTGGGGCTTGAATTTCCGAAATTCCTCCCATAGTTATGGCCCAGTGTAAATATTCGTATTCGAAACGAAATAAGTTCTCCCCATCTAGATGACTTTCGTTTTCTTTCTTTCTTAAATGAAGATTTCGAGAAGAGGACATCCACTGCAAACTTTTAATAATTGCTCATAATTGTTCGAAGAAACTGAGTATATCTGTATTACTCAATGGAAATTTACATTTCTATCAAATTCAATTTGCAAGTCATATTAATAGGTAAGCAATAATTTGGAAATTTAGATTTTTATCAAATAAGGTCAGGGGTACAAATAAGGCCCACTAGTGGAAAGTCGTGTCTGATGAGATCCGAAAAATGAAGCTGGAGGGTGTAACTGTTCCAATCTCTTGAGTAGACCCATTCCTACCAAAAATATATGTTGAACATTTTGTAAAAGTTTATAATTACTTACAACAAATAAATTTTGAAAAAAAAAAAAAAAAAAAAAAAAAAACCTCAGAGGTCAGAGGGCCTTATTACACGCTGACAGCACATAATAAGGCCCACCTAAATTTAGCTGTAAAAAGTCATTTTTGCGCGTAATTTTCAATTAGATTGTTTTATTTATAAAATAAAAGTAACATAAGCTATAAGACTATCATATAAATTTTTTGACATGTAGCTGCGAGTGACTGAATTGTCTTCTCTCTGCTTTTTGACTTCTAAGATGTGAGGCGAATTAGCCTCGGAGCATCTTCTTTCTGCTTTGACTTCTAAGATGCTCTATGTATTGTATCGGCACAATTTTTACTTTTTCTTGGGTACAGTTTCACAGTAATATCTTCGCAATATCAAACCTAAAAAGCATAATCCACAGTTAGATACATGGGCCTTATTTCATGCATTAAGGTGTCAAATTTTCAAATGGCTTTTTTTCTGCCACTTACGTTGAAAATAGAAAATTTGTACTTACTTACTCATATAGGTAGAAACCGGACAGAAAACAATTTTTTTTTCTTTTTGTAAAAATAATCTTTAACATAACACACGTTTCTTCTATCAATACACATTAAGATCGACGTAAATCTTTCACAAACACGAAATCCATTAGCTTCCAGTGCCGCGTTCACCGGCACAAACGCAGTGTTACCACCACAATATGAAAATTTTATTTCCACTCAAATTTTATCAAGAGCAATAAAAATTCATATATTATGTATATTTTCTTCAAAATCAGTGAAAATTTAGGTTACTAACATTGATAAAAATTCAGATTTCTCATAAAAACTAACATAAATTTTAATACTTTGTTTAATTTAATGGAAATTTTGATTTATATCAAACTGACAACGAAGATTTAGATGTACATTAAAGATACAAGTTAAAATTTCCGACAAATTAGATCGTCATTTTGATTTCATCGAATTTTTTGAGTTTTTCCAAATCTAATAAATATTAAAGTCTCCAGAAAATCTATTGACAAAAATGTATATTTTTATTACACTTGATTATTTTTGTTCAGCTTAATCAAAATTTAAGAACTTTGTTAAAACCAATAGAGCTGTCTAGTCTCTGTTAATAAATATGACATATATGTATTTTCAAAATTAATAAATATTCAAATCTTCAACAAATTTAATAAAAATTTAAATGCATGTCCAGCCTAATAAGAATATTTAGATTTCTCTTAAATGAAAAAAAAAGGGGGTCTGGTTAGCCGAGTGGATTGCGCGTTGGTCTCGGAATCTGGAGGTCCCGGGTTCGAGCCCACGTAGCAACTCGCCAGATTTCGACCTAGGCTGGTTTTTCGGCCAGACGGGAAGAGGGCTCAGACAGTCCTAAAAGCCTCCCCAACGTCTCTGAAATAATGCTCGAAAGGGCGGATTCCAGGGCTCGGATGGAGAGCAAATTAGAAAAAAGAAATGACAAAAAATTGTACCTATGTATAATTATAATCTTTAATACGAATTTACTATCATAAAATTTGATGAAAATTTAGATTTCATTACACTTGATCAAAATGTATTTCTATCAAATGGGATGAATATTTATGTTTCTAGCAGCAAATCTACTGACAAAAATTCAAAGTCTTATCAAATTGAATAAGAATCTTATTTACCTACATTAAATTTATGAAAAATCTGGAAATTTTATCAAATTTTAAAGAAATTTATACTAATTTTTAGCAGCTTTAATGGATACTTTTATTTCTGATTTGATGGAACTCTAAATAGACCTTTTCATGGTGACGTCATGTTGACTCATGAAGAGGACTGTTGCCTAGCTGCTCCAGTCAGTCGCAGCTAATCGCAGCCAGCAGGGTCCAGCTGTTTTTGTTTACATTCATTTTATATGTACGACTCCATAAGGAAAAAACAGCTCTCAGAAAACAAGTCATAAATATGAAAGAGAGCATTTCTTAATGCTGTCGGATGCTTATTTATGATCTAAAAGTATTTGGTTTTGATTTAAATCAGAGTTCAATATTACTGAATACTTAGTTTCATATTTATGACTTGTTTTCTAAGAGCTGTTTTCCCTTTATGGGACTTAACGTGTTAAAAAAATGTAAACAAAACAAGCTGGACCCTGCAGGCTGCGAATTGCTGCGAATGCGGGAGTAGCTGCGCGACAGCCCTCCTCATAAGTCAACATGACGTTCATGAAAAGGTCTATTGGATAAAATTTTTAATTTCCATTGAAACCAATAAAATTTTGAATTTTTAAGAAATCTGATGAAATTTTTATTATAATAAATCTAACTTTTTTTCTTCTAAATTAATAATTGAAATTTCATGATTGTATTAGTTTTAATAAAAACTGTAAATTTGTAGCAAATCTAATGAAAATGAAAATTTTTATCAAATCTGATGAATAATCTCAATTTTCATCGAACTTAATGACATGTGATTCAAATTTTGTCATTTTATGAAATCAAAGCAATTAAAATTAGGTCAGTTTTGATTTACATTCCTGTGTAGTCCAATAGAATTTCGCAGTTTTATTTAATCCAACAAAAATTGGAATTTTCAATAATCTTGATACACGTAGAGTTTCATTAAATCTATTCCAGATAATGATTAATCAACTTCGATAAATTTTGTCAAATTTGATAAATATTTGGTTAAATTTAAAGAATTTGGTCCAATCCGATGGATCTGGTTGAATTTGAAAAGCATATATTCAAATATAGTCAAATGAGATAAATTCAATACAACACATTAAGTTGAGACTAATTAAATGAATTCAGACAATGATTTTGATTTTTGAGTAACTTGATCAAATTATATTAATTTGATTACTTTGGTCAACCTAAATAAATTCAGTTGCTTTCTGTAAATTTACTTAACCAAATCAGATAAATTTAGTCAATTTTAATAGATACGAGTTTTGCTAAATTTGTTCAAATCTTACCAATTCTGCTAAAGAATATAGATTTGTTTAAATTAATGGATTTGATAAAATTTGATGAATTTTGTTACTTTCCATAAATGCTTTCAATTAAATCAGATAAGTCGAGTCAGTTTTAATAGATTTAAGTTTTGATACATTTCTTACATCCAATGAAAGAAACATCAAAACTGATGGAAATTATGGTTGAATTAAGTAGAAGTTTGCATTTCTAACACTTATTTAGATTTCTATTAAATTTAGTAGAAATGTTTCATTCTTCCAAAACCATTGAAAGTTTGAAATTCCAGTAAATTTTGTGGGAATCAGGGATGCAGCGACTGAGGGACTTCACTCTCCCCGTAAGGTCGGACCACTGAAATAGGTCAAGACGGACTGGCCGCCGGGTGCGGGCTTTAGCCCCGCGCAAAATGTTAATATCGTCAGCATGGGAAGACCAAATAAGGAAAATACAAAATGACCACCTTTTGTTTGTCTTTACAAAAGAAATCTGTGAAAAAATTGTGTATGTCCTTCCTTCCTAATACTGTTTGTTTTTCAATATCTCTGCCGGAAATTTAGATTTTCGTAAAATCCAATGTACAAATTATTGAGGTTACCTTCGTATCGTATTTCATTAGAATTTAGATTTTCTTTATTTAAGTTTGTACTTATAACGTTTTATGATATTTAATTTTTACGAGCTAGTAAAAACTAACTGACACATCTATAGAATCTGAAGTAACGGCGGCGAGATCACTCATTTTATTTTAAGGGGAGGGGGAGGATGTTCCATTTAAGGTAATGTGCTAAATGTTGATCTAGGTATCGAATGTTAATCATTTTCTTTCAAAGTTCAATAAATCTTCGCTGGAGCGCTCGAACTTCTTTTTTATAGTGCATCAGTGAACCTTTATGTGTCGTTACATAGTTTCGGCTGTGAAATCGTGATTTGTGTTATCGCGCGATAATTTTGAAGTTCATGTGTTGAAAATTGTGCTAATTTTGCGAATTGAGGAAAAAAGTATCTAATTTAGAAATATCGAAATGTTAAGTACTTTAATTCATTTTTCGACGTTTGTGGCTGTTTATACTCGTCTGTATTGATTTGGGTTCAAATGAAGTACCTTAAGACAATTTTGAATTTTTACCTCGAATGGGCTATTAGCGGGCAGTATGACATCAAATGAAAAAATATTATTAATAATAATAATAAGATGAAATAAAATGGGTTCCAATATCAATGTTTTTCAAAAATTTACAGTTTTTGTGAGCTAACTTGATGTTATTGATATAATTCATATGTCCAGGGTCAAAGTTCAAGATTTCGGGGTTCGAAAAAGAGTCAACATTTAACGAGTTTTTTCTTCAAATGTTGATCGAAGCATCGAATGTTGATCAGATCAACATTTGACATTTTAAAAAAATGTGTCTGAAAAGGAAACTACCTAGTGCACATTTTACAATCCGGATCGAAATATTTCAGTGTGTAAATAAAAACGTAATGAGCTTGAGATTGACATTCGTCTAGGGATTAACACTTGACACAGGTGTCAAATCTTGTTTCTTTAAATCTTTTTTGAAATTCCTATGGGTCAACACTAGCTGAACTTTGAAGAAGTTCACCTGTGAAAAATATTAAAATTGATTGTTAATCGCAATTTTGGTGTTCAGCAATAATATTGTGGGGGGGGGGGGCGCAGGGACCACTTGAAAAAGGTAGATCAACATTTCCTCCTCTTGGGTGATACCGTTCCGCCGCCGGTAAGGAGGAGAGAAACATCTGCACCGCGGTGATAACTTCTAAAAAAATCACAATTGACTCCCACCCCCATATAATCCTGACCCCACCCCCGCGACTTTTGGTTATTTCTTCAACTGAAGGCAGCCTTACGGGGTCGTCAATTCAACACAAATCAAGAAGTCGCATCACTGCGGCGCAGATGATGTTTTTCTCTTCCTTACCGGTGGCAGAACACGCGAAAACGTTTGATAAATGGCAAGAACGAATGGACGCCTGTATAGCCATGAATGGCGCTTATTTTGAAAAAAATATTCGTGTACTTAATGAAGATGATGAAAATTTTGTAATCGTACGTTTTTTTTACTTCTTTAAAAAAAATCTTTAAAAAACCTGTAGGTGTCAACGCATATGGTTTCTTTCAAATTGGTCTGGAACAGCGAGTTTTCAATCAAATGAGCTCGGCGTGATCTCAATCGATAGCTAATGAACCAAGTTATCCCCCTACTGCATTGAAAAGCCGATGGCTAGCGTTGGTGGGCCGTACGAATTTTAGTCTCAGTTACTTAGCGACAACCTATGTACTTATTAATTACAGATGATGGCGTTCCAACGGGTATGTAATCTTTCCGAATGTAAAAAGCTTCCCATTCCGATGTCCCGGAGGGAGCTACGTCCAACATGTAATCTCTTCCTAGTCCCGGGGGGGGGGGAGATATATCCTCATAGTTTTTTTTAATTCTTTCAGACGTGCATGTTTTATTCTTCTTCCAGTTAGCTTTAAGATTAATTGTAGATAGGAGACTCAAAAAAGGGAGAGGATACATACATCATGACATTCCTTGGTAATGAAAAAGCTTTTGACAATATTAACTGGGATTAGGAATGAAAATATGGGAGACATGGGCGCAGCTTGCCCCCGACACCTCGGCTGGAGTTGGGAAATTTTCGTTGATGGATCAAAAGTTGGGAACATCCAACAAGTCAAAAAGTTTTTTTCATTTTAGCCAATACAAACAAATTGTTATATTTGGGAATTTTGATTTGAGTCAGTTGGGAATTTAACAATTTTTGCTCTCCCAGAAAAACTCTTCGTTACATCCCTGACTGAGATAAAATGTTTGATATTCTAAAAAATATAAGAATGAAATTTAAAGAAAGGCAAGATATTTTAAACTTATATAAAGCGTAGGAAGCTACATTAAGAATAGAAGGAGAAACAGCGAAGGCTAATATAGAAAAAGGAGTAAGGCAGGGGTGCTCCTTATCTTCAGTATTATTTAATTTTTACGTAGAGTGGGCTATAAGAGAAATAATAAAACAATTCGAAGCAAGTGTAACTATACGTGGAGAGCGAGTAAAGATACTCAGGTTTGCAGGTGATATTTGTTTTTTTAGCTGAAAGAAGTATTGATTTGGAAAACATTTCACATGGAATGGAGGAGATTGAAAATAAAACTAAGGTAATGGCATGCAATCGATGTGAACATAATAGCTCACTTGTAAATATAAAAATGGGGGTCAGGGAAAAACTAAGGAAGTAAGTGAATTTTGCTATTTAGGGAGTAAAATAACAAAATACGGAAGAAGTAAATGTGTGGTGAGACGTATGGCGATGCACGCATGCCAAAGTGGCCCCTATGACACCGCACCCTCGGCCACAGGAACTACCCTTTCGAGCATCGCGTCAGTGACCGGAGGGACGC
Organism: Acanthococcus lagerstroemiae; assembly: GCA_031841125.1. Taxonomy (NCBI): domain Eukaryota; kingdom Metazoa; phylum Arthropoda; class Insecta; order Hemiptera; family Eriococcidae; genus Acanthococcus; species Acanthococcus lagerstroemiae. The sequence continues at coordinate 29,467,759 of CM063112.1, read as the reverse complement.
CTTGGGGCCGGGCCCGAGCCCCCATTTCTACGTGCCGGAACGGTGCGCGCGTCCTACCAGGGCCACCATGGGGTTCCCTACTGACCGAGGTCCGCACTCCCAGAGCGCTCGCCTGGAAATTTCAGGTCCCCCACGGCCGGACGCGCTGCCTCTCTTCACTCACCCCTCACCTCCTCGTCTTGGTCCGTGTGTCGACGCAGGCAGGTGGTGGCGACGGGTGAGCCCTGCCGGTGGGTCCGCAGTGCAGCTGCAGCAGCTCTTCTCTAGGATGGTACAGAGTTCACCTCCTGATCGATGGCGTGGGCCGAGCTTGATGAATCGCCGGCCCTCTGTCTCGACCACTCCGTCTCCATCTTCTTCTTCATGATGGCCGAGACAAAGGCCGACACCCGGTTCCAGCTGCTTCCGTTCTTCATCATTTCCGGAACCAGGGTGTCCGGCGCGAGACGGCTGATCACGCCGACGTCGTCGTCCTCCTCTTCATCGTCGCCGCCGGGATCGATCGCTGTTGTGGCCGTCCCGCGCCTCTCCTGCTCCCAGGCCTCACACTCGAACAGGGTGTGCCAAGGTGTGTCCTCCGCCCCTCGATCACAGTGCGCGCACACGGGGCTCGGCGCTATCGACTTCCGATATAGGTACGTGCCGAAACACCCGTGGCCGCTCAGCACTTGGGTAAGGTGGAAGTTAAGCGCTCCGTGCGTTCTTCCTACCCATCTGTCGAGGTCGCGTATCAGCGCTCGGGTCCACTCGCCCTTGGTCGAATGGGCGAGCGCGTCCTTCCACTTCCGAAGCGTGTCCTGCTGGATGACTCGCTTGACCCGAAGTGCCTCCCGTTTCGTCTTCGCTTTCTTCTTCGCACCGTATACCGCCGCAATTTCGCCGACCTTGAGTTCGATCGGCGGTATACGCGCTAACACGCCTACTGCATCCGAAGAAACAGTGCGGTACGCACTGACACACCTTATCGCGGCTTTTCGCTGGATCTTCTCCATCTCCGCTCTTCTGTATGGTATCTCGATGGCGTCGGCGAATACTGGCGCCCCGTATAGGAGGACCGACATGATGACGTTGACGTACATCATACGTCGCTGCTCTCTCGGCCCCCCTAGGTTCGACATCAGACGGGACAGCTGGCCGGCTACTCGATCCGCCTTCTCAGCTGCCCGTCGGAAGTGCTCTCGGAAATGCAACTTCCCGTCGAACCACAGCCCCAGGTACTTCAGGGCTGTACAGAGCCCAATCTCCACACCTTTCAGGACAAAGGTGGGTGGGCTGTACTTGCGTCGCGTCGTAAACAGAACAGCTTCTGTCTTCTGAACCGCTAAGCACAGCCCCGCCGACTCGATCCAGTGGGTCAGCATCTCCAACGCCTGGTTCACTCGTCGCGTGACCTCTGCTGTTGTCTCCGCCTGGCACACCACCAGCGTGTCGTCGGCGTAACAGATCAACTTTACGCCTGGTGGTAGTGCCAGCCTCAGCATCCCATTGAAGGCGACGTTCCACAGGGTAGGTCCGAGTACTGATCCCTGAGGAACGCCCCAGGTCATCTCCCGTGTGATTGGTCCGGCCGCCGACTCCATCTCTATCCGGCGACCGGAGAAGTAGCTCCTGATGATGCGCACGAGGTAGCCAGGTACCCGCGCCAACTCCAACGCCTCCATGATACGCGTATACGGAATGGAGTTGAACGCGTTCTTGATGTCGAGGCTGACCGCCGCGCAGAACTGCCGCTCGCGGATCGCCTTCTTCGCCAGACTCTTCAACTTCAGCGCGGCGTCCGCAGTCGAGCGGCCAGTTCTGAATCCGTACTGACTGCTCGAGATCGTCTTCCGCCTTTGAAAATGCTCCTCCAGCCTATCCACGATGGTACGCTCAAACACCTTGCCGACGGTGTCGAGCAGGCAAATAGGCCGGTACGAGGACGGCTGGCCATCTGGCTTTCCTGGCTTCTTGATCAGTGCCAGCCGCGCCGTCTTCCATCTGCTAGGGAATGTCCCCTCCTGCAACGCCCGATTGAATACGTTGGTCAGGAGGGACGGGTCTGCTCGGTGGACTACTTCCCAGACGACGTTGGGAATCATGTCCGGACCAGGCGCCTTCCTCTTCTTTGTCCTGATCCGGTCGATCGCGCTGTCCACTTCTCCTACACTAAGCAGAGGGATATCCTCTCGCACTTCGGCAGAGACTGCCGTTAGCGGGGGGCGCTGGGGGAACAGTTCTTGAACTACCTGTTGCAGCACCCCCGGCTCCATACGGCTCGTCAATGACGGCCCTCCGGCTTTCCGCATGACTACCTTGTACGGCTTGCCGAAGGGGTCGTCATCTGCTTCCTGACGTAACTCCTCTCAAGCTGCCTTCTTGCTTTGGCGTAAAGGCGAGCTTGAGAGTACGACGAGCCTGCTGGTATTGCTGCGAGGCTGCTGTGGCCGCTTCGTCGTCTCTTCTTGTGCGTTGGTACCGACGACGAAGTCGGTTGCACTCCTTCCGCAGCTTGGCGATGTCCTCGGTCCACCAGTAGACGGGTTGTCTCTTGCGCGGTGGACCGACTCGGGGCATTGCGCTATCGCAGGCCGCGACCACTGTCTGGATGGCGTTCGCGGCCGCGGCCTCCGCGCTTTCCTCTTCTTCTGTTTCTCCTTCTGCCCGACACTCTCCCGTTCCCCAGGTGAGAGCCAGGAAGCTCGCCTCCAGTCGATCTGCATCGAGCTCCCTGATCGCCCATCGTCCCAGCTTCTTTGGAGCAGTGACCTCCTCGGTTCCTCGGTCCAGCTTGAAGGTAATATACCGGTGGTCACTCCCTGACTCCTCATCCAGCACGGACCAGCCCTTGATCCAACGGGCCAGCCCGGCTGACGCAAAGGTGACGTCTAAGACCGACCCCACGCCCTGATGGAAACGGGTGGGAGTGCCGCCCGTGTTCATCGGAACAAGGTCGTGCCGGGCGGCAAGCTCCCCCAGAGCGTAACCTCGGGGGTCGGTCCGGCCGGCGTGCCACTCCTCTGATTTGGCGTTGAAGTCGCCGGCCACGATGACCCTCGTCGTCTTCCTCGCGATGCTCTCCTCCAGACAGGCGAGGTAGGCCTCGAACTCTTCCAGTCTCCTGTTTGGGGAGAAGTAGCAGCTGTATACGGTGATGTCGCCAACCTGTACAGCTACGTACCCCTCCCCTTCCTCTACCTCGCCCTGAGCTATCGGACAGTCAGGGCATACGCCAACGGCTGCCAGTCCAGTACGGTCTCTGTACCATCCTCGAACTTCGTCCAGCCTGTAGGGCTCGCTCGCTATCACCAGGTCAACCTGTCTCTCTCCCACCGTGCACCACAGGAGATCCTGGGCGACTGCACAGTGGTTCAGGTTGACCTGGAGGAGGGTGAGTGGCCTATTCAGCGGCGTTGGATTGGCCGCCGCCGACTGCGGCCTTCTCCTCTTTGGGCGCTCACGTCCCGGCATCCCTTGCCTCCCAGGACGTGCGCAGAGTCGCGCCCCTCCACCCGGCTACATAACGGGCACTTGGGGGGTTGCCGGCACTGCACGATCTTATGGCCGGTCCCCCCGCATCGGTAGCACACGTCGCCCATGCTGGCTGTTGATGTGCATCTGTTGGCGACGTGTCCTACTTCCAGGCACCGGTAACACCGGGTCACCTGTCTCGTCTTCTCGAGCGAGCGAACCCTACAGTAGCTCCACCCAAGCGCTACCTTCCCGCGCCCCAGCGTATCAAGGGCCGCTTGGGTCGGCAACTCGACCTTATACGCCAGGGTGCCGCGCGCCATCTCTCCTTGCCTGATGACGCGCGCCTGGGGTAGCGCTGCTATTATCTCTTCTGGCGTCACTGACTGCTCCACGTCAGTCAGGAGCAGGATGGTGCGGCGCTGCGGTCTTCGGATCTCCGCATCCACGCCCAGCACTTCGGCGAGTTTGCTGGCAAAGTTTTCGACAGCTGGCTCCTCTCCCTGGAGCTCCAGCAGCATGTCACCGCCCTTGGTGTGCCGGGTCCCCGTCACTTGGACCCCGCACGCCTTTGGGTCAATTGCTGCCCGGGCCCTCCTGATTAAGACCGCGTACTCCACCTCCGCGCTCTTCCGCGCAATGATGACTGCGGCAGTACGCGGCCTTCTCTTCTTCAGTATCTCCCACTTGCGGGCCTCCCGGCCTTTGGGCGGGGGTACGGGCCTGGGCGGGGCGGCTGACGTCTTCTTATCTTCCTGAGCTGTGGTGGTCCTTGGCTTCTTTCTACGGACCACCTCGGCCCATACGGAAGAAGTAAAAGGTATATTAATAGTAGAATAACACAAGTCAAATTAGCATTTTATCAGAAAAGTAATCTTTTCAAATCAAAAATAAATCTGGTCAAAAAATTATTTTCATAAACTTATGTTTGGAGTATAGCTTTGTATGGATGTGAAATTAGGACCATAGAAAAACCAGAAAAGAAAAATCGAAGCTTTTAAGATGTGGTGCTCTAGGCGGATAAGGTAAGAAATGGGGAAGCACTCAACAGAGTAGAGGAGGTAAAATAGATATTTGGAATTGTCTGAAAAGGAGAAGAGATAAACTAATAGGACATAATTTGAAACACCCAGGAATAATATCACTGTTGCTAGAAAGAAGGGTAGAGTTATTTGGAAATGAAAGAACTCGTACAAGATAGGACGAAATGGAAAGCTGCATCAAACTGGTCGTAAGATTGATAACCTTATCATCATAACTATGCGGATCGAAATGTACAGAATGGGTCAGTGTAGGTGGGCAAAGTAAGAAGTCGATAATTGAGGTATTTTTTCAAAAATCGCCAATATTAGAGGACTATTTTACGTAAATGAAGGTAAAACTATAGTGCTCGAGCAAAACTTTTTCGAAAAAACAAGTGCTCATTTTTGCCTATTTTACATTCAATTTCAAATGTCTTGGGGGCATTTGCCCCCTTCGCCTCTCCTGACTACGCCACTGTATCAGTGTGTAAGTAAATTTAATCAGCTTGAGACTGAAATCCGTCAAGGGATTAACATTTGACACTGGTGTTAAATGTTGTTTTTTTAGCTTTTTTGAAATTCTTATGGGTCAACATAAGCTGAACTTTGAAAAAGTTTAACTGTGAAAAGCGAAAGTAGATGATTACCATTGATTATTAATCGCGATTTAGGGGTTCAATACTGCTATGGGAGGAGGGAAGCAGGGGCCATTTGAAAAATGTAGATCAACATTTGGCACATTACCTTACATGACTTTTTGTTTCGTTGGAAATAAAAATATATGAGTTGAGTTAGTATTCCCCGCCAACCGAGTCTAGCAAATAAACGTGGACATACGAGCTCCTCCAAAGTTTTCTATCCCTAATCACGAGTCGTAAATACTTCTTGAGTAAAATTATTGTAAGCTATTATCCTGACGTTTATTGGCATGTCCCCCCACCCCCACTGATAAACATTTGTAAGGTATGATTGATTCATCATTCGGCGGAGGAACTGACAGAGATAATCTAATTAATGAAACATTCGCGAATACGATTGGTATGTCTTTTTCGCGCCAATTAACTCAAAATTCTAGGGTTATTACACCACGAGTTCACGTAAGCGAAAAGGATTTTTTTACGCCCTTGACGTTGATTTATGGTAGCTAGTGGCGTTCCGATGCGATGGCCGCGCGCGACCAATCGAGCGGCGAAACTACACGATCGCGCGGAAAATACTCGCCGTACATTCATTAACAGGCGAATAAAATTACTGTAATTCAGACATAATGTAGCGGGCATAGTTCCAGATAGATGCTCATGCTCGGCACGTTGCATAGATCTAAATTTAATTCAACCGTTTGTTAATCTACTGGGCGACAATTTTTCGTTTTGAAAAATGAGTCGAATGGAGACCAGGCCGAGTGCGAATAAAAGCTTTTATTTCGCTTCCCATGGCGCTGACACATGTAGTAGCTCTCTTTCTTAGAATCTTTTTACGACTTTTCGAATATCTTACGATTCAACCACATTTGGCTGGAACACGCGCTGGAACTGTAATTTCTCGTTATACCGTAACTGTACTGGAGTATAGCTCGAACTACAATAACCAATATCCGGTGCGAAGCTTCCGGTGAAATTCTTTGATCTTATTTCGGTTGTAGTACAGATAATTTGTGTGAATTTCATCAGCATTGTGCACACATGTTCATAAAAAGGATGAAACTTGGTGCTGAGCTACCAGTTTTAGGGATGGAGGGACCCCGACCAACCACTGGATCGACAGATGTGCAGAAAAGAGAAGTCAAAATCGGAATTCAATCTATAACTAACCTTATATGGCCAAACATGAAAGATTTTTCAAGCTAAAATTAATGCTCTTAATTTCCTAAAAGAACGTCATTTGCGATTTTTTCGTTACTGCCCCAAATATGACACTAAAACGCACCTCACCATACATTAACTCAGGCCTTACTGAAGGAAACGTTGAATTTTCGATATTTCTTCAATGGCAGCATTGAGTGTTACAGTGTTAGAGGGTGGACAAGACACCAATTACCCCGGACCCATTTCTCTACATCCCTATCCACCCAGCCTTGGGACTTCTCCTGGCCCTTAACCCCACTATTTATATACCACGCATATCAAAATATCTTCTATTATTTTTTTTAAATTTATTTAAAGAGGGATTTGATTATTAGAAATTTCAAATTATTATTAAAATAATCAGCAAAATCGATCCACGATGTCACATACGATAGACTCCCAACTATCCGCCCTAATTGGGGCTGAAAGTGAGGTGGATAACGAAAAGGGCGGATAACCCAAAAACATGTAATTTTGATCAAAAAATATTGAGAATGAGGAAAACAATTTTTATTAAATCAGGTACTTTAGCAGGTGGTTATTTTACACCGAAAAACTCCAATGTTTTAAAAAAATCAGCAATTTTGACTTCTTTGGTAAAAGAAAAAAGCTAAATAGAAAAATCATTATAAAGAGTCCAGGGTCATTTTTGCCTATAATTTGCCAAGAATTAGTCCCTGGATACATTTCAGACAAGGGCAGTTCGGAACCTAAAATACTATTGAATTAGCCCAAATCTTTACATTCATTACACCCCTCCCCACCACCATGTCACTCTCTCCCCCTTCAATCTAACTAGTGCAGTAGTCGAAAATTTCCTAATGTTCTGGAACAAGCCTTATGAATTGGCCAGGCCTAATGGGAAATTTCCCGGTGACTTACTAGGTACCCTTGATCTTAGAGGTAGCACAAATGACCTTGTCTGAGGGAAGAATTACCTGAGAACTGCACTGGAAGTTATCATAACAATATGCAAGAACTTGTTGGCAAACTGTATTACTTGTCAACTGCTACTTTTACATCAGCTAATTTAAAAATAATAATAATAATAATAATAATAATAATAATAATAATAATAATAACTTTTACTTACTAGTTTTTTTTTTGTTTTTTTTTTTTTTGGTTTTTAACTTTTACGTTAATCTGCCTTATGAGGCAATAAAAGGTAATTTTGAATATTAGCGAGATCACGACACATTTTTTTGTTATTGAAGAACATAAAAACCTAAAAATAATTAAACAAATAGGAATAAGAAACCAAAAAAGAAAGTACCCAGTATGAATGATATCGAACTTTTCCTGTAGCTTCTCCTTATTAAAAGTCCACTGATTGCTCCATTTTCATAAATTTCGCATTTTAATTGAATGAATTACAACTATTCAATTCAAATTTAGTCAACTTACAATGCTCTATAACAAAAATTACTATAAACAATTATTCACAGTTCAATAACTCGATTCATATGATGCATACTACACATTGTACCAATATACCCACTTTCAATTATTTTTTTTACCTGCTTTTAAGTTTGTTCCCAGTATCAAACTAATTTTTTCTAATAGAGGAATGAATGATTGATACTTCAAAAACAGTCAAAAAACAAACATCAATATTTTTGACTTAAATGATTTCTATTGACCATACCTATAGCAAAAACTAGGATCAATAAAATAGGACCTTTTCATAGAGAATGACACTTATGGTATAAATGAAGGATCTGTATAGTCCATCTAGTATAAGTTGATACTTATGTAGTTTCAGGGGCGGCAACTTCTGTGTAGCGTGTGTAGCAGATGCTACACATGGAAAGATTTTGCTACACATGAGATTTTCAACAAAAAAAACACAACAAAACATGAAATTAATACTTTTTAATTTATGACTGAACTTGAATTTTTTTGTTATGCTACACATGGGAAAAATCTAGGTTGCCGCCCCTGTGTAATTTGGTTCTAAGTTGTTAAGTTAACTCAAACTAATATCCCTATTTTACCAAGTAGGCACATCATCCTAATTAATTGTACACGGAAGGGTTAATTTAATTTAACTGTATGCAATGACTAGAGCTGGATCATTTATTCTATATAAACTAGTTTTTGTCTCATCTTTCTATCTCACTCCTATGCTGAGATATATAATTTTAAACTTTATACAAATGGCAGTTTCTTAAACTCCTGCCATTTATATATAACGAATTAACAGGACGAATCTGAATATGGAGATATTGAATTTAAAATACGCAAACTAAAGACCCCTGAAAAACAGGTTCTTTAATATTGCAGGACAAAATACAAGTGTCAACTTATACTGAGTAGACTATAGATTCTGAGTAAGGCCTTCCTTACTAGAAAAAAAGAAGAAGTTGATTGTTAATAATGTTTATTGAGATGATCTATTCACAGAGCTAGAAGATCTTGCTTATCGGAGCTACTAAAACATTAATAAAATGCCGCGAGAATTATTCGAGTATTTATACAATCTTGTACCCAATGCGCAAAATCCTACAAATTACCTGGGTAACAAAACGGAAATAAGGGTAATTTGAGGGTAACTGAGGGTAACAAATAGGTAACTTTTCCACCATGGGTAACTTAATTGCATAGTATCCCACCAGTTACCCAAGTAACTAAAGGGGAATAAGGGTAATCTGAAGGTAATTTGAGGATAACAAATAGGTAACTTTTCTGCAGGTAACTGGGTAACTAAAGGGTAACTGATTGCGTATTGGGTAGAAGATAGGATTAGAAAGCAGATAAGATATTTTTTCCAATGAAAATTTTGCTAGTTATCACTTAACATTGACGATGTTAGCTATGTTGGAGAAATTTGAGTATAGATTAATAATTAGGAAGTTTTAGTAAACCTTGTTTCAAAATAACTTCCCCCACTTTGTTATTTTTGGATTTTAACCAAATGTTTGGGAATCAATGTACATGGGCTATAACTAATGCAACTCTACACCTATCAACCCCCAACAAACTGCGCCAACTATACCAAAAATTGCAAAATTCAGTTACATTCCTCGAGTGACCCACCTACTACTTGTCATGTTTTTCTCCGTTTCAAGAGCGAAACCTGGGTCTCACTGTTCGAAGCTTGTATGCGCCTATGTTAATGGTACATCCTCGCAACCTTGCCAACACTGAGCAGCATCACCCTGAAACCTTTCCAAACATGAAACTTCCATTTCGCATTCCCAAATCTCTCGCAGTGACAGGCGAGTTATCCTTGAAAATCGAATCAGCGTCTTCCCACTCGAGGAAAATGGCGGCGAAGTAAAACAAACACGCGGTATAATAATATTGCGAGCCTTTACGCACCGACTCCATCCATCATATCCTTTGCGAAAACACAAGCTGCAAAAAGTGGAACGTATTTAATTCCTCGCCGCGTACACTTGCCCCAAAAGCGGGCCGAAAGTGGGCCTTTCTTCTCGCATATTTAACCGCGCACATATCCGAACCCTATTAATCATAAACGCTCTCGAAAAAGTCTCAATTTCCAAGTTTTTGTTTATCGTTACGTTACTCGCATTATGAAATCGGCGCCAGACAGTGCCAGACAGTTTCGCTTGTGTCTTTCGCTGACCCTCATGCCGCTCGCCTCACCATCCGAAATTGCGGGGTGGAAAAAAATAGGGTTCCAACCCCGCCGATTCACTTCTGTTCGCAATAATCGCCTCGCCTCGCCTCACCGGTCAATTTTAACGAGCTTCAATGACCGGATGTGCATTCTATGGCCGCTGAAAGAGCACGATTATGATCGGAATTAGAATCGTTTAAAGCGAGGCTCCGTTACTAACCTATAATCGCGACTCGAGTTATTTATATTGCGTTCTGTGTGTCACAGGTATACGGAGTGCGCCGCGCGACCCGAAGCGACCACTGAAGCGACCACGTCAAAATGCTTCATAATGCGAGTGAATCTGACTCCGGCGACTAAAATGTGGCTGCTGACATCGCTGGCGTTCTTCTACATCGTCATCCAGTACCATGTGTCCAGCACCTGGCCGCTGCCAATTGCGAGCAGCGGCAACGACATACAGGACAACAAAATCGACTTGCCTAAAAGACTCTGGCTCGGGAAAATCGTAGGCGATGAGAAGTTCGCCGAAGAGGTGCAAAACGCGATCGGAGAGTACACGGCGAAGGATCTGGCCACGAGAATTGACCGCCAGCTGACGCAGTGCGCACTTCAGAACAGTACGGGCGAGAGCGCTGTGCCGGCTATCTACATAGTGACCCCGACGTACAGGAGGCCTGAGCAGCAAGCCGAGTTGACGAGGCTGGCGCAGACCTTGATGCACGTGGAGAACATTTATTGGCTGTTAATCGAGGACGCGAAGGAGAAGTCGAACATGGTCGCGCAGCTGCTGAAGAAGACGAGTATACGATCTGTCCACCTGCATGGTAAGAGTCATGATAAGTAGTTATCATCATAGGCGCAAATAGGAGGGGGACTTAGGGGAGCTCAGTCTCCAAATTCTCTAAAAGCATCCCCAGAAAACTGAAAAATTACACGAAGCTTGTCAGCCCCCCATGAGCCCTCCGAGAGGTCGGCTATTTGCACTTATGGTTACAGTACAGACTGGTACAATCGTATCCTACTCCGTCACTCGTTGCAATACCTTCACAGCTGCAATATAACACACTGTCATAGGCCAGCACCTGCTTCAAATAATTTCTTCTCTCTACATATTAAAAACCTATCCTCCTCCTTCACCTCTACCAGTAGAGAAGAGAGTCTGGCAGGTTGCCTACCTAGAAATCTGAAAGATTGCAGGGAAAGACCAGTTACCATCTCCTTCATTACCAATAAAACAGACATGAAGCTTGTCTATACATTGCTGATAAGACAAAGAGATAGAAACGAGAGAGACATAAGTAAAGCCACAAAGACATGCAGAGGGATATAAGAAATTAAACAGACATGAAAATTAGGACGTAGGTACCCGATATAAATGTTATCGATACCTATCTTCTCCTTCACTTCTGATACAACATTAAGACAGCCTGAACTTATTTTTTTTTTTTACTGGTATGACATAAAGACAGGCCTGAGATTTATCCATTAATTACTGGTGAGACATAGAACAGAAACAGATGTAAGATAGACGTGAGATTTAGGGCATACCCGATACAAATATTACTGATAGCTACCTTCTCCCGCCTTATTGATAAAATATAAAGACAGGAATGGGACTTGTCTTATACATCGCTGATAAGACATAAAGACATGGAGACATAGACATTAAATTCAGGACATATCCGATACAAATACTTCTTCTCCTCCCCCACTAATAAGACAAAAAGATAGTCATGAGACATTATAATCTCTCGTTGGCTGATTTCTTTAGGAGAGACTTTTTTTAATACTTTTTATTTGGCAACTATGTTACAATTGAACACAGTACAAAAGTCGGTCATTATTAACAAAACGACTGAGCTATTGGGAGGGGGGGGGGGAGTTTGAGTAGGATGTTACAGAGTTAATGCCGGAAGATCCATCGGATGGCGGCGCAGGAGTCCGTGATAATGGGATCTAGAGTCCAGTATGGAGAGGGCCAGCACATGAGAGTCGGCGTGTAGGTGCTTTTCACAACGAGAGTTGACAGGGTTCGAATAACCTCATTAATAGTAGGAATCCTGAGGTCCTTGTAAAGGGTATCGTTTCTGATATACCATGGAGCTGGTATGATGCAGGAGTAAAGGAAGTAGTTCAAAAAGTAGGAAAAAAAGTTCAAAATTTCCAAACGGATGATAAGCTTAGTGCATCTACGGAAGAGCTAATTAAGAAAAGAAGCTTCCTGAAGGGAAAATGCAACCGGTCAGTTCTAGAAAATATTGAACTAGCCGAATTAAACAAATTGGTTAGAAGACGGATTAGGAATGATGTCATGGAATATGACCATGAAAAAGCTAAGGGTATCATAGAGGCTATCCGATCAACTAAAAAAGTGAGAAAAGCGCTCAGCACTGGAACACATAATATATACTTCCGAAAATTATGACGAAAGAAGGCGGGAAGTAAACATTTGATAGAGAGGAGATAATCAAGGCAGCTACGGAATTCTATAGTGGGCTCTATACTGAGTCAGTAGTAGCGAGGGGGAGTATGAGGCCCAGATGTCGAAAATATGTAACTTAGAAGAAGTAGGCCAGTTTATAGTGAGAGAAGAGGAAAATGCATTAACGAAAGTAAAAATAGGGAAAACGGGTGGACCAGATGGTATAGAAAATGATATACTGAAAATGTTTGCTGAATTTATGCCCCCCCCCCCATTCACAAAATTTTTTAACTTGATTCTAGAAACAGGAGTAACTCCGAAGCAATGGCATGAATCGGAAATCATTTTACTTTTCAAAAAAGGAGACAAATCTGACATAAACAATTATCGGTCTATCAGTCTTTCCTCGAATGTTTGCAAAATTTTTATGAAAATCCTAAATAGACGTATTTATAACACCCTTGACGAACAGCAACCAGTGGAGCAGGCTGGCTTCAGAAAGAATTTTTCAACTATGGATCATATCCATACTATTAATCAAATTTTTAAAAATCAAAAGAATATAACATGGAAATCAGCCTCCTTTTCATAGACTTTAATAAAGCTTTTGACTCTGTCTCCCACGAGAGTGTGTGGAACTCACTGGCCTTACAGGGGGTCCCACTAAAAATTTTATATATCCTTCACAATCTATATGTACAGTCGGTGGCGTATGTCGAACTCGATAAAAAAGGGGATTGTTTTCAAATTAAGAAAAGGGTTAAGTAGGGGGACCCTCTTTCACCGAATATTTTCATCTGCATACTTGAACAAGGGTTTCGGAAAATAGATTGGGAGGGGAAAGGCCTAAAAGTTAACGGTAGATGGCTTAATCATCTTCGTTTCGCGGGTGATATAATTCTAATTGGTAAAAATATAATGGAATGGAGTTTAATGGTTAACGAACTGAATCAAGAATGTAAAAAAGTAGGCCTTAGTATGAATGTATCAAAAACAAAATTAATGTTAAGGCAAAACACTGCAGTTGAAATTTGGGTAGACGATCTGAAAATAGAAAGGGTGGAAGAATACAAATATTTAGGCCAAATAATGTCTTTTGATAACAAAATCAAAAAAGAACTGGATGTTCGAATAACTAATTCCTGGAGAGCCTTTTGGGCGCACAAAACCATTCTGAAGGGTAGAAACAGCTTGCAAACCAAACTCCATATCCTGGAAAGCTGCATTTCCCTGTCGTATGGAGCTCAGACCTGGGCCCTAACCAAGGGGCAAACAGCCAGACTCCAAAAAGTGCAATATATGCTTTCTTAGAAGCATTTTGGGTATTAAACTAAAAGACAAATTAAGTAATCAAAAAATACAGGCTATCACTAACACTAAAAATATGGGATACGTAATTAAAAAATTAAAACTAAAATATGCAGGGCATATTTGCAAGGGGAGAGGGAAATAAACGGAATCTAGCTGCCATGGTGTGGGCTCTGTACGATGGAAGAAGGAAAAGAGGTAGACCACCGATCAGATGGCTTGACGAACTTGTAGGGTTCGTAAGGCAACATTGGGTCACTACAGCATGGAATAGGAAAGCATAGGCCAGGCTGACGGAAACCTATGCCCAGAGGTGGGCGGGTTAGGGACTCGTCTACCTAACCCAAGGTTGTAAATAAAATAAATAAATAATCCTTCTCCCGCCTTAGACAGGAATGGGACTTGTCTTATATATCGCTGATAAGACATAAAGACATGGAGATATAGACATTAAATTCAGGACATATCCGATACAAATACTTCTTCTCCTCCCCCACTAATAAGACAAAAAGATAGTTATGAGACATTATAATCTCTCATTGGCTGATTTCTTTAAGAGAGACTTTTTTTTATACTTTTTATTTGGCAACTATGTTACAATTGAACACAGTACAAAAGTCGGTCAGTATTAACAATACGACTGAGCTATGGGGAGGGGGGGGGGTTTGAGTAGGATGTTACAGAGTTAATGCCGGAAGATCCATCGGATGGCGGCGTAGGAGTCCGTGATGATGGGATCCAGAGTCCAGAATGGAGAGGGCCAGAACATGAGAGTCGGTGTGTAGGTGCTTTTCATGACGAGTTGACAGGGTTCAAATAACCTCATTAATAATAGGAATCTTGAGGTCCTTGTACAGGGTATCGTTTCTGATATACCATGGAGCTGCTACGATTAAACAGAGTCCTTTGTTTCGGTGGCATTGGATGCTGTTCCGCAGTGAGTTACATGCGCAGCCTCAAACAGGAAGCGCATAAGTCCAGATAGGACACGGGATGGTAAGATAAAGCAATCGCTTATTATCAAGTGACAAGGTGTCTACAAGTTTGGAAAATTTGGAAAGTTTGGAAAAAGTCAGGAATTTGAAAAATAGGTCAGGAAGTTTGTAAATAGTCAGGAAATTCAACAATATTTTTAAGAAGTTTGGAAAAAAACTAAGAATGAATTCATGGAAATTTTTTTTCGTCGTTTAATTTTACTTCAGCACTCCCTAGAGTCGTATTCTACAAATAAAAACTGCGCATTAAATAATATCAACTTCAAATTAACCATAGCGTCTGGTAGTATAAACATAAATTATACTGTCTATAGGTACTGTAAAGGTTTAAAGAAGAGAAAGAAAAAAAAGTTTGGAAAAAGTCAGGAATTTATATTTTTTCATTCTTGTAGACACCTTGAGTGAAAGCTCTGCGATTTATGACACAGTAACCAAGAAAGGTTCCGCAGTCGAAGATCGAGTTCCTTTCTCTTGGTGTGCACATGAGCTGAGTATATGAGTCGCTCATCCTGATGTACTTCTAGATACTTGACTACAGATCCCAGTAGCGTAGCCAGACTGGGTATGAAGGGGAGGGGGACCGTTTCACTTTTACCACATCTCAGGTGTAATACTTAATACTACCAGAATAAATTTTAATTTTTTCGCATTGTCGGCCGATGCCAAGGAGGTGGTCCACCCCCGTAGCTACCCCCTCCCCGTAGCTACGCCCCTGACAGATCCGTAAAGTATGATTGAAGAGTTGAAGGAGACTGGGGTGTAAGGATGTGACCAAAGAGTGAACGTAATATTAGCTGATTTTCCACTGTTGACTCGTATTTTCCATTTCTGTCCCCATCTGGCAAGATCGTTAAGCGATTGTTGAAGATTCGACACTGCAGTGTTATAATTGTCACAGAATGACAAGATTGCAACGTCATCAGCAAACGTGGCTAGCACTAAATTAGATGGTTCTGGCGAATCTGCTGTACACAGGGCGTAAGGTTGTGGCCCAAGAACACTACCTTGTGGTACGCCTGTACTAATTAATCGAGGCGTAGAGCGATGTGAGCCAAAAATGACGAAGGAGCTACGAGCAGCGGTAGCTATATGCAAGCGGGCGCAGATATTTGAAGGCAGGATACGAGCAAGTTCCACCAAAAGAACTTCGTGCCACACACGATCAAAGGCTTGAGCCACGTTTGAAAAAGCACCAGAACAGAATTGCTTCTTATCTATAGCCCTTAAAGTATTGTTGTAGCTACTCGTCCTAACTGATCAGTCGTGGAGTAACGAGATCGAAAGTCGAACTGATGGTCTGGCAGTGAGTCAGGTGGGAGCAACTCCAGTAGACGGCGGTAAAAGAGTTTTTCACGAGATGAGGACTTAGAAAAAAATATAAATTCGCGCGTGTAGTCGGAATCGCCGAGTACGAAAGGTAGATTATGACGCACTTGACAGGTTGCCTACCCGATAAATACGGTAAGGATGGATTAGTTATCTCAGAATCCGAGACTGTACTTCATATATCTACCTATATTCCAGGTTGCCAACCCACTCCTCTACCAGTGACCTTGTATTCTGAGACTAACTCTTTGTCTTTCTGTAGTTACCCAACCCGGTTTGTCTGGCAATAACATCCGGAGATGCCTGATGACGTCATTGTAATACTGCCTAGTAATAATTTTATTATATGGAGGGTAAGCACGAATATCTATATGTAGTTCAGTGGTACAGTAGCATGTCGTTCTGCAGAGGAGGCCAACCTGAGCGAAGCGAGTATGGGTAGCAACACTGGCGAATATAAATGAATAAAACTTTGCATGGATAATGTACTGACCCAGGCCACAATTCACACGAGTTCTATCAAAATGGGTGAATTTTTTCACTCTTAGGAATTTAGAATTCAAGTGGCCAATTTTGACTGAGGAAGCTGGAATTTGGCCACTGTGGCGAGCGGGTTAATATTATCCGATCAAATTCAAACTTTTTTGGGATTCCTTTTTTAATTATTTGAATCTCCCGGAAGTGGGGTGCAATAGTTACATGCTTTAGGAAGTAGGGACAGAGATCTACCCCTTGAAAGTCGTCAAATTCCCACGATTATTGTATTCCTACCACAGGAACACGAACCGTACACCTGTCCCATGTCAACTCGTTTATATACCATGATTTTTAAAATAAGGTCAAAAATATTTCGGAAAATTAATTCAGTGACACAAACACCTGAAAACTGACTTTGAACCCACAGTCCTGAGCGGGTTCCTCGATTTTCAACCTGAGGTCAGCGATATCTTACTGGTTTATATTTTTTTCCACGTGTGTAAACGGAATTTATGATCCTTAATCAAAAAGGTTATTGCATATTCTCAGGTCTTAGAACGTCAGAATCATGTACACTGCCACCTTCGTGACTGAATGTTCTGAATACGAAAAAAATTGCCCATTACTTTCCAGCCCGTTTATTTTCTTTCATTTCAACCACCACTGCTTCTAAGACTCTAGATGCGCATTTCGTGCCTTATATTCTGCCAACCTAATTGATAAACGACTACAGTCAGACTGAAAATTGAAAAATATTCTACCCTAATTTGTCGGAAGGATTTTGATACCCATTTCTTATCTCTTTATTACAACTAAAAACGGCCAGCAAAATGTTAATTTCGCTGCGGGAATTTTTCCACCCTACTTTTCTTCTATTACACCAACGTAACAGCCCAGTAGCTATTTTTTTACGTTTGTTTTTCCTCTTAACTCGAAACATTACGTTTATTTGGTTTTTTTCAAAGTAATTAAAAGAGTTTGAAATGGTTCTCGAGGTTCTTAAGGAGCCTTGTTCGCGAATAAAATTTCTCATTACCAAAAAAAAAGTGCGTTCATTCGAAATTTCTGCAGTGAATGTTTAATCCTCTATCTATTTAGAGATAGGGAGATATGGAGTCCCTTCGGCCAATGCCAAGCACGGGGTTGACTTCCTTCCTCCTGTCTTTTCTTATAATTCCTATTTGGGTTCTTAATTTTCTTATATTAGTTTGAAAATGACATCAAAAGTGAATTCAGTGACTTTGATACAAAACTAAGATATCCACATTGGATTTTTCAAATTTCTGAAATTGCAACCCATTCTCTTACTTCATCTTCTGTAGGTACCGTACTTTGAAAATTACAACGGAAGTACAAACAAGTATCGGAAATGAGTTCAGTGATCTATCGAGCCTAAATTCAATATTCCTATGGTATTCAAAAAAAGTATGTACCTACCTCCCCTCCTCTTATACATAGAATAGAGATCTCCTAATTTTTAAGTAAGATTGAAAGCGATCCGCGTCCTAAGCAAATGCTTCCCATACTTAAGTGTTAATCCGCCCCTGATGAGCATGAGCAATGAACGGTCCAAATTCATGGATACACTTATACATATACAAGCCTGTTGGTGTGTCCTAAGTTATACGGGTGTTCCAAAATACCCCAGTTGACGGTATGTGATTATGTGATAAGTTTTAGAATTCTGTTGGTTTGATAAGCAAACAAAAAAACCTCTGTTTTTTAAACGGATCTTATATCGCTTCCCGTTTACGCCGCAAGTAATAAGATAGATGTAAACCTCTGAAGATGGACTAACCCCCGAAACCGCTGTGCCAAATATATCTGCTACTTAAGAGGAAAGGGTAGCTTTATTTCAAAGTCATCAGTGATGTTTAATCCAGAATTCAGGATCTAAAAGTAAGTTACAACCTTAAAAAAGAGTAAATAATTCAAATAGCCTTTATGAGTGAATTACTTGTGTGCTCTGAGATGAGAGAACGAGATGTTTCACGGAAAGTTTGATCTTTCAGTGTATTACGGAAATGACATCTGAGATAACTTCACCCACAGATCATTCGCTGCTATATGAAGAATGATACCCTGGAGAATCTAGATCCAAGATTTTTGAAAAAACTGAACTTTTCCATATTCCATCAACGTGTGTTGCTTCGTTGACCTACAGGGTCACCAAGTGAGGTATGAAACCGCGAAATAATTCAATTTGAACAGTTGCACAATGTATACAAACAAGTTGTGTACTTTCCGATAGTGTGCAAGATCGAAAAACGACTCGAACGAGTCGATTCACATACTTGAATACACTTTTGTGTAAGGATTCTCCAGACAACCGTGAAATATTGAAGTTATTGAGTATCGAATTCGACACGTTCTACAGCTTCCTCAATGTTGAGTACAGTTATTAGAAATTTTGTTTAGTCATTATTGATTCAGTACTTTGATTCAAGGTTATACTTTCGGTGGCGGTGTGTTTTCCCGCGCATTAATCGCGATGAATTACAATACTTAATTAGGGAGACCCACGGCTAGCCAGTGCTGTGAGTGGTCGTGACTAAGCTAATACTTATCGAGTGTGTAGTGATTACTTAATTTTTAAACGTTATTATCCAACGTATTCATAATATCGATTACCAAATTTTCCATAAAGCAATAATGTACTACGGTGATTCTCTTAATTTGCAGAAGCATGATACCAGTTCGATGTTAATTAAATTGAAATCCAGACCCCCGGTTAGTCTTTTTAAGTGACTGGAAATATCAATTATTTATGTACTCGAAGTGATGAATGAGTGGAAAACGAATAGCCTCTTCTCTAACAAGCTTCAATATTTGGCTTCAAAATCGTTATTTCATCCTGTGAACATAATTGACTGAACTTTTGGAAAATTGAACGAACTATTTGAATAAGTGTTATTTTTGAGGTGTTTAGCAAAACTGCCTTCTAGCAATATCGCCTTCCGCCAAAAATGCGAGAAAAAAAGGGAATTCCCTAGCAATATCGTCTTCCGTTTCTGCACCGTTGTACTATACGGCAACGCTGCACTGTCTGAAATCAGTTTATCAGTTTATTGAAAGCCATCCCCAAGAATTAGGAATAGTTTGATGGTTCTTCTCCACAAATACGAAAAATAATGAGTCCGCGGTATTCCCCCCCCCCCAAAAAAAAAATGGATTTTATTTGCAAATAGTTGTTGTCGGCTGCTCAGGCGCATTAATTACAGTGCGTCCATTTTGCGTACTTCAGAATGATCAAACAAAGGGAACATTCAGAGAATTTTTGTAAAATCTTTTTATTCTGTTTGAAATAAATCGAGCCCTTTGCGAAAAATTAAGCTCGGCATTGAATTCAGCGTTCAAAATACTTATAGAATCATCTATTGCTATACCGGAGAATTTTTGGCTGTTGGGTTGTGTAATTCGACATTGAGTGCTAATTCTCTAACATAGTCGCCAACTTGCAACTTTCTGAATAAATCGTTACGAAAGTCGCTTCATGTCGCAATATATTGTACTTCAATTCGCTAGATCTGGTGACAAAATCGCTAGAACAACAACACGGCTTCCTGCCTTTTGTTTTTTCTTTTTGCAATCGTATCCCATTATACTTTGAATCTTATTGTAGTATAATGTTGTCACATATACTGGTAGCAAATCGGAAGGCGATATTGCTAATAGGCGATATTGCTTCATTTCTCCATTTTTCTCTTTTTTGCGGGAGAAGGCAATATTGCTGGACGGCGTTGTTGTATGAAATCATTTTTGAGGCCATTCATTTCGAATACCCCGTTTACTTTCTTTCCATGGAAATTTATTTTTCTTCCAGCTATGGGTACACTTGAGTGAAAACCATTACGCTCGCCCCGAGACGAAGCCAGTTCGTATGATTTGCTCTTCATGGTGACAATTCAGTTCAGTGGTTAACATTTTCTTGGAAATTCCTATTAACAACATGACTGCAGATTGCAGTCGCGCAGCAACACGGCTGCAGACTGTAGTCGCGTCGATATTAAAATCGAGACGTGAAAATGCTCTCCGGTGGTTGCAGATCCGTCTGCGACATGTCTTTTCAAAGTCCTAGTGATTTTGATTACTCTTTGTCCGACTTTTAGAGGTTTTCGGTCGTTTTGGTCCATTTTAGGCAGATAAAGACAATTTTTCTTTACGTAAGATTCTAGTTGTTATCCCCTATTTTTAGTCAACTTCCTTCCAATTTTTCTTTGTATTATTTCAGTATCCTCCCCGCCAAATTATATAGTTATAGGTGGTTGTCGCTCTCATTTGATCTGGTCTCTGTGTACGAATTCAATTTCGAACTATTTCAAAATTATTTCAACAATTATTGTTATCAGGGATCAACGAAAATGTTCAGTGTAGATGGGAGTATAGTTTCCTTCCGTTTTCATTCTCCTCCTAATGGACCCTACCGAAAGTCTTATTTAATTTTGAAATTTCAGATTTTTATGTTTTGTTACGTGCGGGGAAACAGGGGTGGCAACTCCCCCCCCCCTGTAGGAATTTTTTATTACTCAGCAATTGGGAAATTTTACCATTTTAGTCGGGCGAGTTAGAAAAATCCAACAGGTCAAATAGTTTTTTTTTTTTTTTTTTTTTGCTTTAATACTTGGGAATTGAGTTGAGAAGTTGAGAAAACCGAACAAGGCAAACGATTTTTCTTCCCTTTGCTTTGATACTTGGGAATTTTGAGTTGAGTCAGTTGGGACTTTCATAATTTTTACCCTCCCCCCCACCCACCGAAAAAACTCTTCGGTACGTCCCTGCTGATCAGATCTGTTTCTCCAATGTTCTTCTTTTCCCCTTTGTATTGCTTTTATTTTTTATTATTATTATTATTTTTTTGATACCATGTTTAGTTCGACCCTGTCAGCGGGATTTTTATTTTTGTGTAGTAGTCTGTTTCTCGGGTCCCCATATAATTTTTACATTTTCTTTTACAGTTGTTGTAGGCAGAGTTTGTTCACCTTCTTTGTTGTTTTAGTAGCCTGAGTTTTCCGGTATAGCCACATGGAGAGCCTCATAAAGGTTTTTTATATTTTTTACATTCAGGTTGTTCAGCTTTTTAAAGGCAGAAGTTATTTTGTTTTGGCAGCTTTCTATGCCGCGGTTACCGGGAGTTTTTTTTTTCTCGCTTTTTTTATAGTAGTATACTTTGAATAGTCTTACTAGCTAATATTTTTGACGCATTTGAAAGAAGACTAATTTAATTGTTCGATAATTTTCACACCTATCTGATCCTGCTTTTTTTGGTATAGTTACAATAGCACTCTTTTTGAAGTCCTCAGGCATTTCCCTTTTATCATGAATAATAACATACTAATTTGTACAATTTATGAAGTACCTATTCTCTTAAGTTCCGTAATAATTCAGCTGATATCTCATCCACTCCTGCAGCGTTCCCTTTTCTTTAAATCCCTCAATGCTTTGTTAAATTCACTTCCTAAGATTGAGTCTCCCCTCTCATCTTCTTCCACATCGTTCTCCCTCTCTATTATTATCGCTTCATCACCATTATTACTACATGTATATAGTCCTTCTACATACTGTACCCACCTTTTCACTTTTCCTTCATCTGTGTAAATAGGCTCTCCCTCCTTATTTGTTATATTACTTGCTCTCTTCCTTCTTTCTCCAAACTCCATTTTTACTTTTCTATAGGCCAAGTCTATTTATCCTTTATTCATAAACTCTTCTATGTTATCACTTTTTTTTTCATCCATTCTTCCTTTGCCTTTTTACACTCTCTTTACTTCATTCCTTAACTTTTGATAAGCTAATCTACCTTCCCTATCGTTTGCATTTTTATATTTTCTTCGTTCATCCATCTTTCTGAGGATTTCCTCCTTCATCCATGGTTTCTTTTCTTCTCTCTTAGTTTTACCCAAATTTTCTTCTGCTGACTTTAATATTCCTTCCTTTATTTTACCCCACTCTTCCTCCACACTGTTAATTTTCGATGTTTTTCAGCCTCTAATTTTAATACAATTTTCTCTCTAGTATTAATATTTTCCAACTTTTTCAAAATCCATCTTTTAGCCTCTACTTTTCTACCAAGTTTCTTCAATTTAAGTCTGCATTTCATTTTTACTACCAAGTTATGATCACTGTCAATATCGGCTCCCGGATAAGTTTTGCAGTCTAATATTTGATTCCTAAAACGTTGTTTTCTGATAATATAATTAATTTGATAAAAATATCTACCTTCGTTACCTGGACTCTTCCATGTATACCTTCTTCTATAATGATTTTTAAATCGAGTATTTCCTATAACTAAGTTATACTTCGCACAAAACTCTATCAAACGCTCTCCTCTTTCACATTTCTCATTCGTAATCCAAAATTCCCAACTATATTACCTTCTTTTCCTCACCAACTCTGGCATTCCAATCACTCATACTGCCCTCCTAAGCCAAAAAAACGTATCTCAAGTCCGAGTAATTTTTCAGTAGAGCCATTTTTCATAAATCGCCCTTGCGCTGCTACTTGTTAAAATTCTTTATTCTTTTTTGCTGGCTGATGCAATCACTGGAGTGGATAAATATGTATTATTTGTAGAATTTCCTAATTTTTCCTTAGAGTCTCATTTCTAAATGGGAGATCTTTTTCCCTTAGCAATTCTGACACACGTCCAATTCGCTTAGTTTTTCATGATGATACTGAGGTACGCCTTTTTTGTTTTCTACTTTTGAAGCACTATTTCATCGAGTTACGTCGTTTTCGCTTGGTAACATCATACAAACAACGACGAACATGCACAGAGACGTAATACTCATTTTCACAAAAATCTTGAGATACGTCTTTTTGGCTTAGGAGGGCAGCATAATAATAAGATTCTCTACTCCTCTAACACGCTTCATAAGTCCTTCTAATTCTTCATATGCCGCCACAATTTGTTCGTCCTCATGAGTATAAGTAGGCATATACACTTGTATTATTATTGTAATAAGTACTGGTTTGATATTGATTTTCATCAAGATTAACCTTTCACTCTGTTGTTCATAACTTTATTACCTATTTGTTTATTCATAACAATTACGATCCCCGCTTGCCCTTTTATTCACTTTGTATTTATTATTGTAAAGTCTCCTGACCAAAAATCATTCTCCTCTTTCCTCCTCACTTCACTTATTTCAACTATTCCTAGTTTAAGCCTCTTCATTTCTCTCTTAAGATTCTCTAATCTTCCAACTCCATTCAAGCTTCTTACATTTCAAGTTCCTATTTTAATTGCACCTTTCTTTTTAAAACTTTTCGATGACGATGCTCCCCAAGTAGCTCCCTCCGAACATCCGAATGGGGAACTTTTCAAGTCCGGAAAAATTATTTACCAGTTGGAAGGCATTTGGAAAAACTACATTTCCTGGAAAGAGATACTGTCGTAATTTTTCATTGCTTTCAACAGGGTTTATCTGTCGGAGTTTAACTTCCTCTGGGTGCTTTTGGTCGCGATTTTAACGATATATAACCTCATAGAGTCTTTTCTTATTTTTCTATTTTCTACACTTAAGCCTTCTCACCATGGCAAAGTATCACCCAAAAGGAGGATAAATTTTTAACTTATAACATTTTTATTATTTACCAAATTAGCTCCTCGGCAAGCACTCAAAATGGTCGCTACAGGACAAATGACTAGTATACACGGTCATAATAAGGCCGTAATGGACGTATGGGATCCGAAATTGTGGGGTACCACAAAGCCCTCAAATCGAAATGTAATACAACGCTTCCAGAACAAGGTGCTTCGCATGATAACCGCGACCCCTTGGTTCATCACAAATGCGCAGTTACATGCCGATCTCCAAATTGAAACAGTAGAGGAGTCCTACTAAAGAGTCACCACTAGGTACATACGTCACCTGCACGACCACTCGAACGTCGAAGCCTTACAGCTACTGGACAACTCAACGAATACGAGAAGATTAAAACGAACACACCCACTGGACCTATAATAATTCTCTTGTGTTTTTATTAATAGATACCAGCATTAAATTACCAAACAGGTAATCGTAAACAGAGACGAAACTTGACTTTCAGTTTGGGTGGGGGGGGGGGGGTAGAGAAGGAAAATTTCCCGACAAATATTTTTTTAAACTAGAAATTCTCCGACAAATTTTTTTTTAAATTTGAAAATTGATTTCTCAATCAAAATATTTTTCAATTGAAAAAAAATATACAGGTATATAAATAAACGAACGAACAAAGTTCTTAGAAAATGAAAAATTCAAATGAACAGTTTCAAAATCTGCCGACTGCCAAATTACTGGGGGGGGGGGTCCCCCATAGTTTTGCCCCTGATCGTTAAGCCACACGATAGCTGTTAAACCCGTCGTAAAACGTCAAAGAACTGTGTAAATATTTTTAGTCGTGCTCAATACACGACAATTAAAAAAAAACTTACCAAATTCAAGTTTGAAAAGCCTCCTTGTATTGCCCGTCCATTGCAGAAGCAATGACCGGTGGAGTCTGGGTGAGGGGATATGCAGCTAGTATACCCCGTGGGTGCTGCCGTCTTGGGGCCCGATTTGCACTAACACATTTAAATTCTAACTTACCCTTTAATTTTGGGGAGTTCTTTCGTCCTCGTTTTTGAGACTACACGTTGTAAATCTTTTGAGGGGTTTGGTTTCTATGCCCTCGCTGACCTGTCGTGACTGGGCAAAGTAGAACGACTTTTATACGTGTTTGAATGGGCGTTGAATCGGGACACAAGATGCACTTTTTCTGTTTTTGGGTTTATAGCGTTTGTCATCGGGGTCGTTCATTGAATATTTCAACTTGACTGCACGAAGCATCTTTTCAGCAAACTTTCAACTGGGTACAACTTCGGTACCCTTGAAATTTAATTGTTGATACCTTCGCTTTTTTCTCTCAAATTCTCATCAAAGGTATCAGCTTTCTACCTCATTCGCTTGTCCGGATATTCGAGCGTGAACATCAATCTTCATGATTTTTCTAGGTCACGTTGTATCACTGAACTAAATGCTATTTACCCGATTCAATTGTTCAGTTAGCCTCTTTACGCGCCCAGAAAACTTATATTAAAGCATCCTTGATACTTTCTTCGTTTTTTTTTCCTTCCTCTCTTTCTTTACAATGTACAAATGAAGCGTTGTATGCACTCGCATTATTAAATTAAACGTCGACCATGCGTCGGTTAAGTCAAGGGTATACATTTGATAGTTATCGTTTTAATTACATGAAAATTTCGCCGTCTAATCCTTCGACGGCGAAAGAAAAACAAGAATATAATTAAGTCGGCTTTTTGAATGGAATTTCCTTTGTGCAAAATTTGGCGCACGACCGAAAGTGTCAAAAATGTTCGTGTTGCGTAAAACTGTCAGAGGTTTCAAACACACAAAAGAGAAAAATAGGTATACGAAGGGGAAAAAATGATAATAAATCGACTCAGCGTTCAACACGACATCGAAAAAAATATCCTCGAGCCTTCGTTCTCCAAACACAATAAGGTGACTTAATAAATTATTATTATTTTTTTTTCGAATTGTCGTTTTCCTGCAACACTGAAAACTAATATTGTTTCGCTTCTAATACAAAAAAAAAAAAAGTACTCAGCATTAAGGGACGAAAAGAAAAACTTGCAGAAAACACTTTACCCTCAACACTGGTGGATTGAACGTAACTAGATATCCGACATTTTGAAGGTCGTGGTGTTGCCTAACCAATCTCATTTCAAGTCATAACTGATGTCTGACGAATTCGATGTACACCAATTAATTAATTTCTGCCGATCGAAATGCGTCTATCGAAGGAACTCAATTAGACTATACCAGTTCAATTTTCCCGACAGAAGGTTATCGAGGAAAACATGTCACTTTCCCTCGTAAATTTCATTTCAACCTCGGCTTTCTTTTATATTCTCGTTCCCTCATACCTGGCTTTTTTCCAACATTTTCAACGCCTCTATTTCAGCTCGATACGAGGCCTTGGCATTATTGGCCTGGGCAGGCACCAAGATATAGAATTCTTTACTCGGATTGCGACTATAAGAGCTCTGTTTCTGTTTGCAGTGGACTCGACACGCGGGCGAACTTACAAAGGAGCCAAGCCGAAGGGTGTCAATAGTCGTAACAGGGGACTGAAATGGATACGCGAGAATGCTCACGATGGAGTGCTGTACTTCGCCGACGACGACAATACCTACGATCTGGAGCTTTTTAAGGAGGTGAGGAAACTTTCGCACTAACTTTTGAGCGGGGTGAACATGTAAGAAGGCACTTAGTACATTATTACGCCACTGAATTCGAGAACTCGGAATCAGGGGCTGAGTGGCCCCATCGGCGGGGAAACAACTCCCTTCCCCAACGCTGTCGAAAACAGCATTTCAGAATGTAATTTAGCGCATCAATTAAGGCAATCAGATGATGGGATACGTGCTGTAGCGACCACTAACCTAGACTATGGCGTGAGTAGCCCGTTGGGCAAGTAGACAAAAGCCCGCGTTGACCTGCCCAACCCAGAGTGACCTTATAATTCCAGTAGTGTGTTTCTTTGAACCTTAATTTTTTCCAACTTTTATTGTGCGAGGTGCACAACTTATAATATGCCATTACATTATTTCTGAAATACTGGATGTCCTAGTTTCGGCTGCCAACCAGTTGAGACATGATAGAACTCATCGAGACCAAAAAATAATTTAAATACCATTTTATCGAATTCTCAAATGGGAGGAAATCAAGTGTACCGGAAAGTGTACCCGGGTGTACTAGTTATCATTTTCGAAATAAAGTAAAATGGTAACAAAAAAACTAGAACTACTTTTAATTTCCAACAACAAAAGTAGAATAATATTTTTGCTTATCATTGAAATTAAAGGCGCTGTACAACATCAAAAAATGACAAAAATTTTAAAATTCTCTCCCAATTTAAGGGAGGGGGATTAATTTGGGTCAGGTGGAGTGTTAAGCTAGGGGATCTCAACAAGCCATCACTGATTGAATTTAGTTCAGTGTATCCAAAGTTATTACCATTTGAAAATCGTTAGTGTACAATGTGTGGCACTTATCTTGCAAGCCTAGATCAGCATTGCGGTACAAATGGTAGAAAAGGAATCCGATTCAAATCGGTTGCGTAGGTAGCACGGTTAACACCGCGGTAGAATCGAAACGCCAACAGATGCTGATGCATAAGGCTAGGATTTTTATGTAAATGCATATTTGTTCTCGTAATACTAGATAACGCATACTTATCCACATTATCTTTGCGAATCATGAAATTCTGAATCCGTATGCAAAAGTTTATAGCGCATATTTTTGCATATTTAGGCCATAAATGCATAAAAATGCATGTTTTTGCTGAAAAATAGCCGAATACCGCATATTTGAGATTGTTAGCGCATATTTTCCCAAAAACTGACCAAAAATCACTTCTATTGACAAAATTTCCACAATTTTCTGGGGGGAAAAACACACAAAAAAAAAGTAACAGAGTGTTTGCTCTTTGCTGCAAGCTGCTGGAAGAAGGTCGACTGAAGACTAGAAAATTAGAGACAAGAGAAAAAAAAACCTAATGGTAGTCACGTTTAACGTATTTTTTTTTTTTTTTCTACATAAAAGCTTATTCAAAGCTTTAAGCTGCGAAGCTGCAAACTGCAATTGCAAATTGCGATTATTTGGGAATGAAAAAATTCTTTGTGTTTGTGATGATTTAATGAAATAAACATTAAAACGAATGGCTCTTATTGTAGTGCTTCAAAAACCATACATTTCGATACCCATGAGGGTGCGATTTTATAGTGCATATTTTTGCATATTTTGACATTTTTAGCGTATATTAATTGCGCATATTTCCGGTTTTTTAGCGCATAAAAATCCTAGCCCTACTGATGAATCATTGCACTAGTGTGATAAGCTTTGTTCAGAAAAACGGTTCATTCGAATGAAGAACGCCTCGTTATTATCGAACATCATTTCTGACATGTTTCTTATAACAAAGTGCATGAAATGTTTGTGATGAAGTTCCCGGATTTTAAGGCGCCTGATAAGAGAGCACGATTCAACAAATTGTGATACGATTCCAGACCGCACACACTGTTGCTAGTTGCTGTGTTGATCGACCTCCAATAATGTTATGCACTAGCTGCTTTCAAGGGATTACAAAGAGCAGCTGACTCCGAAATTTCGTCGATGAGAACGAGCAAGATGTGTTGTATAACGTTTACTTTCAGATGAGGCTAACCATAATTATTTTTCGCCTTGGTACTGAATTTCAAAAATTGCATAGCAAAATAACAAATAACGATTTTCAAATTGTAATAACTTCGATAAATTGAACCAAATTCAATCAATGGTGGTTTGTTGAAGTCTCCTAACTCAACACTCCGCTTGACCTGAATTAGTCTCTCCCCCTTGAATTAGGGGAGAAATTTCAAAATTTTGTCATTTTTTGATGTTGTATAGCACCTTTAATTTCAATGATAGGTAAAAATGTTACTTCACAGTTTTTGTTAGAAACTAAAAGTAGTTCAAGTTTCATCAATAACATTTTACTCTATCTCAAAAATTGTAACTGGCACACTCGGGTACACTTTTAGGTACATTTGATTTCCTCCCATTTGAGAATTCGAGAAAATGGTACCAAATCTTTTTTTTTGTCTGGATAAGTTCTGTTGTTCCTCAACTGGTTGGCAGGCGAAACTGGAACACCCTGTATGTCTTCGGTAAGAGTAGTACAAAAAGGTACGCTTCTAGACCAAGTTACAAAAATGGCCAATTTTTCTGAAACTCATGTAACTTTTTCGACATCACACTACGTGTTCAGGATCAAAGGTCAATGAACATTTCATATTTTAAAATAGGAAATTGAAATGCAATTATCTGATATCACATTTAAAATTTCAAATGGCTTTATCGATAAAGACAATACTACTGACAAACAGATAGATAAGATTTAAAAATGTTACCAAAGCTCATGTTTATTACTTTCTGAAGGCATTAGGTTACAGTAAACACTATCCTGATTATGTATACTGATTCACTGGAATTTAACTGGGAAAAACAAAATTATATTTCTCATTTAGAAAATGCACTAATTTCTGATTTCGAAAAAATTTCAAAACAATATTCTCTACAGTAATTTTGAACGAAAAAATTTTATAAACATATTACAATATATTTTGGTCAAACATAAACACGAATTTGACCCTGAAGATTTCATGCTAAAATAAAATTAATTTCCATGGGAATGTCAACCACTGAATTCGTGTCGAGGGAGCGTGACGGAGGAGCGTTACGGTTTTTGATACGGTTTTGCTCAAGTATACCCAGTAGTAAAAGCATATAAAATGCTAAAACTCAAAAAACTGACGGGAACTATGTTACATAAAAGAGTCCTTTTGACCCCCCCCCCCCCCACACACACCCATTTCTGGGGTAGATTCAAAAAAATTAGGTAATAGACACTATTTTTTGTGAAGAATCTGGTGTAAGTCCCATAACACTCATGTTTTTGAAAATAAAAGATTTTGGCGGCTCGAACCCACTAAAAAATGAGCAGAAAGGCTAGAAATGAGAACTTTTAGTACGTTAGTTAGGACACCACCTTAACAATTTTCAACAAGCTGCCGCTTGTTCTTTCTTTTCCCCTCAAAACAACTTTTGTAGATCTAATGAGCGTAGACAAGTATTGTGAGAAGGTTAATTACTTAAAATAAGACATTTCTTCGATCGACGGGATGAGCGTGCAATATGTTCAGATTTCTGTTTCCGACCCTAGGATTTCACCTATCCACATGCCTTACAGTGAACAAAATGAATTATTTTTTCAGATTACTCATTTCTTAAACACGAGCAATAAATTGCCTATCTACGACTACCTGTGAAAGTAGAATATCGCGTGACGATTATTCTGAATTTTAATTACAGCCTAACTCACTTTTTTACATTTGACCCCCTAAAGCTTCCGTGGCTTCTACAGTAATTCGGCTGACGTCATTCTCCAAAACAATCTACATTTACTCTACAACACTTGGCAGATTAAAACTTTTCAATCACTCGTCCACCTTCCTGGAAGGTTCTTTCTGCATGATTCACCATTTACTGACTAGCTTTTAAAATTTTGAACCCTATCGCGCTACCGTTACGGCCGTCATAAAAATGGCGCCGCGAACTTCACCCCAACTGAGTCGATTTCCGGCCATCAGCGTTGTAGAAAACAAGAGGGCTAAATCTCGCACGATGCAATTAATTACGATCGCGTTGAAAGTAAAAGTAAAAGGCTATTGATTTTCTCGAATTTAAATTCGTGTATCGGTTTAATATACGTCGTAGACGTATTACTGTTTTGTTTGTAGATGCGGAGTACGAAAAAGGTGGC
The DNA here is from genome assembly GCA_031841125.1 of Acanthococcus lagerstroemiae. Classification (NCBI taxonomy): domain Eukaryota; kingdom Metazoa; phylum Arthropoda; class Insecta; order Hemiptera; family Eriococcidae; genus Acanthococcus; species Acanthococcus lagerstroemiae. The sequence continues at coordinate 29,436,983 of CM063112.1, read as the reverse complement.
TATGTGGCCTGTCGGACTGGTCACGCAAACCGGAGTTAGCTCGCCGATCGTGAAAAATGGCAAATTCGTCGGCTTTTACGACGGCTGGATGGGTGGACGAAAGTTTCCGGTGGATATGGCCGGTTTCGCTGTCAACATTCAATTTCTCAGACAGGTAAATTCAAATTGTTCTTCGCAAACTTCTAGGTAGGGGAGAGTGGGATACGAGGAGGTTGGGACAGTTTCAGTGGCGCCGAAGAAGAGCTTCGACATTATCTTTCCTTATTTAGTTTCGGTTTATTGAGAAGAAAAAAAAAACTGCATCTAACATCGAATGAGCATAAGCCGTGCAGACTCGAACAACTCATGCATGAGGGTGTGACAGGCCTTCAACCGGAGTTAGTTCCGACAGTTATTAATGTTATAGAAGAATTATGAGCCAGTTATTTTGAAGAATATTTTCTAAAATTAATTTAAAAAATTAATACTATATTTAAGTTATTAGTCGTTGCGTAGCCCGCTAGCAAAATTTTTCTAAAAGCTAATAATGAACAGAATCTTGCATACTCTAAACCAGTGTTGCTACACATAACGAAACAAAATGACAAAATGACAATTGAATTTTAGGAATTCTGTCATAATGACAAAACCATTTATCAGTTTTGTCTTATGACAAAATGGAAATGACATAACAAAAAATTGAATCAATGACAAAAAAATTTTGTTATCACATTTTGTCATTGCATGAAGTTGGTGGAAAAGAACAAGAAGCAAGAATTAAGGAAGACTGAAAGAACATGAACTGGTGTCCTAAGAAATGTATCTAAACTAAGTCATACATCAGGTCTTTTTTCCCGGACACTTTTTGTTAAATAAGTGATCAGCCAAAACTTCACAAGTCAACGGAAGCCAGAAACCAATAATTAGCTAATAATAATTATTAGATTACAGTACCGTGCAAATTAATTGAGCCTATGATTCGTGCAAATTAATTGAACCGCTCTACTTGAATCACGCTTATTACCAGGGATGGCAAACGAAACGTTTTTTTTTTCGTTTCGTTATTTTCAATATTTTCGGTTTTTCATAAGCGATTTTTCGTTTTGTTTTCCGTTTCGTTTATTTCATACCGGTGTTCATTCGTTTTGTTTATAACAAAACTAAATCATTTCGTTATGATTTCGTTTTTTTGTTTTTTTTTCCCCCATGTCATTGGGTACAATACAGATATTAGTTCAAAGGATTACTGTTTGCCATGCATTTCTGAAACTGATGTAATTTTAATTTTCATTCACGGTATCTTTCATATTTTTTTTTGTGCTTTTCAGTTTTCAGTCACGATTCGTGAAAAACAGTAATAAGAGCCACAATTATTAGTTTTCATTTATTACTGATACATCTTTTAAAAAAATGTATATACGATATTGTTAGAGAAACTAGTTTCCTATTTTAATGAATCTACATCTAGTAAAGTGCGGATCACCGAGTTTAAAAATTGAAATTCCAACTAGCAACTCAAGACAAAGTACACAGTAAGAAAAATAACTCAGAATTCACGAGATCAGGACAGGCGGGAGTCCTTCTTTCTTTAAGAGAAAACGCGGATTACAAAAAACTGATAACAACACAACAATCACAGAAGACAGAACACAGAACAACCAAGAACCAACACAGAATTAGTCACAGGCTCACAGCTCACAGGTAAAATGAGAAACATGAGTAAATTCCGGCCAAAAAAAAGGACTTCATTGAAATTACAGCTCCATTTCATAAGGTTCTTCATTTTTCTACGACATAAGTACAAGATAGAGCATTGCAGTGCAGCCATAAAGCAGACGAAAAAATAAACAACAAAAGAATGAAATAACGTAACGAAAAAACTAAGTTTCAGTTTAGTTTTTTCGTTACGTTTTTCCTCCACTCTATTTTTCATTTTGTTTTTTCATTTCGCTTTTTTTGCTACATTTTCATTTCGTTTCGTTATTTTGTTACAATATTTTGGACAAAAATCAATCGTTATTTCGTTATTTCGTTTCGTTTCGTTTCGTTTGCCATCCCTGCTTATTACATACAGGAAAAGTACGGAAAAAAGTGAAATAAACAAAAATTAGTAATTAATATGGCCATCTTTTCTGTTCAATTAAACTGCGAACTCGATGGGGCATCGAATTTATCAACGATTTACAATTATTTTGAATCTCCGGATCGCGATACCAAAGGTTATACACATTATCAATTAATTTTGTTTTCGTCGTACAATCGAGTTTCGTTAACCTTTGCTTCATGATGGCCCACAGATTTTCAATAAGGTTTATATCTGGGGAATTTCCAGGCCTATCGAGAACGTTTATTCTATATTTTTCGAAAAATTGGGTGGCGATTTTACACGTGTAACATTTTGCCAAATCTTGCTGAAAGATACGCGCCATCATCTTCTTATGGTCGAAAAATATCGCTAATGATCGATTCTCGATCACATATGACCAAAAGTACCCAAACATCTGGGAAACAGTGTTGCACTACAAAGAACACGAAACATAGAAAATGTTTATTGAGCGGCTCAATTAATTAGCACGAATCATAGGCTCAATTAATTTGCACGGTACTGTATTACCGAACGAGATTTGTGTTATCAGTTATTTGGCCTGGCTCTTATTTCACTTTTGATTTTGGCGGAATTTGCGATTTTTCCCCCTGAATGATGGAATATTATTGTCTTTCCTCCTTTGAAATTGTAATATTGTAAGTTTGGAGAAGGGCGTTGCTCTTGAAGAGCAAGTTGTTCACTTGCTCTTGTTCACTATTTGGTGAACTTAGTTCTGAACTAGTTCATCTCCCCAAAAAAGGAACAAGAACAAGAACTAGTTCACGATTTTTGGACCGATCAACTTGTTCATTCTTTGTTCATATATTTTTTCGTAATTTTCTTTTTTTCTCCGCGTTTTCTTATATATTTCCACTTTCCAGACTTTAGTTTCAACTTTCACAATGGTTTCAGAGTTACAAGTACGAATAATTATAACATTATTGAATTTTTATTTGATGTTTAAATTTTAATCAACAACCTCATAGGATTTCAATAGAGATTTATAAAAATTGTTAGAAAAAATTTTTGCTCCCAGTTTTTTTAATACAAAAAACCCTATTTTAAAATGAGCAAGACCAAGAGCAAAGGTTCTTTTTATTGAACAAGCGATGAACTGGATCAGTCGGAAGACCGCAAGTGAACAGCAAGAACTAGTTCACTAAAAATGGAAGAGAACAAGAGCAAGAGCAAGTTTATGAAATAGTGACCAACGCCCATCTCTGATTGTAAGTTTGTCTTTTCTTGTCCGGTTTGCGGTAGTTTCAAAGGGAAATTCTCAAATCTCAATTATCCCTGTTCATCAAAACACTGAAGTTGAAAAGTTAAAAGCTGGAAAATGTTAGACTGGAGCTTCAGCAGTTAGCAGTCTGGTTTAGAATTAGAAATTAGAAGTCAAAAAGAAGTTGAAAGAAATGGAATCCGCCTGAATCAAGTATATGGGATGTCCCTCAACCCATCACCAGTATTTCACTTACAATCGAAGCACATATTTCTCAACTTGTAGTATATCAACTGTAGAAGGAAAGAAATGCGGCATAACAGTGAAGGTAATTGGGAATATGAATTATGAATCTCAGAGATGTACCAATATGACAGATAAATATTCATGTCGTCTGCAGTTAATCAGTTTTCTAGCCTCTGAGTATGCAATGCAACCTGTGTTAGAATAAGATTGGTGATTGGTGGAACTAGATTGTACGTAAAAATACCTGTAAATTGATGGGTATTGGTATTATGACAAAATAATTTTGTCATGACGTAACAAAACTATAAAGAAACAAAATGACAAAACTCCGAACATGACAGAACTCATGACATAACAAAAAAAAGTGAAATGTTCGTCCGACAAAATGACTAAATGACAAAAATTCGTTTTGTCTAACATCACTTCTGTCTAAACCAACAGCAACCAAGGAAACAAGCGGGTTTTAGAAAGAATTTCTCAGTTATAGACCACCTACATGTAGTAAATCAACTAATAGAAAAAAGCAAGGAATATGGGAAAAATATAGGATTTAGCATTTATTGACTACACGAAAACCTTCGGACTCTTTAAAGTACAAATTCATGATAGAAGCTCTAGTAAAGCAAGGCACGCCAACCAAGTGCATAATTTAAAATATGCACACGGAATTAGAGGCCAAAGTAATGACACATATAGAAGGATGTGCCTTTAAAATAAAAAAATGAGTAAAACAAGGAGACCCAATATCGTCAATTCTGTTCATAAAAGTGCACTCGAGGAAGTATTCAAAAAACTAAATTGGGAAGGCAAGGGAGTAAACATAAATGGAGAATACTTAAATTTGAGATTTTCTGACGATGTGATATTGATAAGCAAAAGTGTGCAAGAGCTGGGAGAAATGATAGAAGAGCTAAATAGAGAAGGGAAAGACGCCAGACTAAAAATGAACAGCGGGAAAACAAAAATACTAGAGATAGAGGAAAATCAAGAAGAAGTAAGGATATGGAAATCTAATAAAATGTGAGGAAGAAATAATGTATCTAGGGCAAACAAATAACAGGGGAAAATGAAATGGAAAAAGAAAGGAACAGAAGGATAGCGTCCCTGGGGAAAATCTTCAAATGCGATTATAGTAAAAATTTAAAAAGCAGAATCTTCAACAGTTGCATAGTACCTATATTAACATACGGAGCGCAAACATGGTAATGACAAAAAAAAAGACTACATGAAGATAGACGTAAAGCAAAATGCCATGGAAAGATCAATGTTAGGAATAAAATTAAAAGATTCGAGCCGGGCAGCGCTTATCGACTACTCTTCACAGCGACCAAAAGGTGAAGTTTTTGACACATGCAGCAAAATTTTGGAATCTAGCTATAAAAATAGGTTTAATCAAAAGAAAATTCTTTGTTCAAAAAATTCTTTTCTTTTTAAATACTTTAAAAACGTCTTATTTTTCGAGATATTTCAATTTTAATGAGTATGTACATTAATGGGAGAAATGCATAGATTCACCTTTTGCTACTTATCACTTCGACTCGACAGCGACGCGCTCTGACGGATGCACGGCCCGAATAAGGTCAAAAGAAAAACAATAAAAATGAAATTCAGAAATAACCTAAACATATGTCGCGCGGCGTAGAAAGTGGGACTGGACAGGGCATGTTTCAAGGACAGCAGACAAACGCTGGACCTATAAAATAAGCAACTGGTTTATAAAAGAGGGAAGAAAGCAGGGTAGACAAAAAACAAGATGGGGGACGATATAGAAAAATTCCTTACCAATAAGCTATACCACCGAATAGCATATGGCAGGACTGAATGGACAAGGCTGAGGGAGGCTTATGCTCAGTATTATGGGCCAAATGTCTAAGATAGTGCGTATTGCAATTATTCATGTAATGTATAGTATTATAGAAATAAAGCTATTATAGTTTATCGTTATCGTTGCATGGCCAAGTGATAATGTTCCCGCTTCGCAATCCTTGCATCTCGGGTTCGAGTCCTAGTGTCCTACCAACGCCGGAAAGCTAGTGATATCCGAATACCCCACTAACATCCAAGTGAACACAGCGACTACAGTATCAATCGATGGGGGAAATAGTGCGTCCTGTTACCCTCACTAGTTTCTTAGGATCAAGGCATTACCACCGCAGAAAGTGTTACCACCAGATCAGGAAGACTGGTACAATGCGTGTATACCTCGTGGAGAGCTTACTCAACGTCGGGAAGCACGTGGCTAGTAAACGAACTGCGGCTGCACACTCTTCGCTACAGGGAAGGAAAACTCTAACGCAACAAAACTGTGGGGAACGCAACGGCAAATTACCCCAACTAACCTGCCCAATACTACAGGCGATAAATGAGAAACAGAAACATTTTGGGGGCCAAAAGCGGATTTGGTTGAAAAATGTCAGGATGGGTGTCAGGAACAACCTATTAAAAATTCCGCTCCCAAAAAGCTGCGCTAAATTTTCTGTAGCACGTTTTAGCCCCCCCCCCCCCAAAAAAAAAAAAAAATCAGTTTTCTGCAAATATTTCAAAAAGCTGAAGTCCTAGAAAAAAATGTTTCGCCTGGCCGAGTGGATTTGAACGCTACCTCCTATACAGCGGAACGTGGGTTCGAATCCCAGTACAGACAGCGAATTTCCAAGATTAAAATATGATAAGAAAATAAAATGCAAGAATATATGAAAAACTTTAACACCCGACTAAGCCGCACCAATTGTAGCAAGAGGTGGAGTTCAATTTAATTGTTCCGCCGGAATTCAAAAAAACTACAATTAGGTTAAATTTGGTGTGCCATGCAGGTTGCATGCCCTTTATAAAGAAGGAAAACTCTTCCATAACTATTCCCCAGTAATGGCTTGTCACCAAGGGGAATTAGACTATAACCCTTGTATCAAAAATAATTGATCAACGAGGCCTATATCCCAATGGCTGGACCGAAACATCTGTTTCAAGGCTGCATAGTTAGCCTAAAAATGTCCTTGAAAGAAGTCACATTTTCAAATTTTCATAAAAACGACCAGATTTCCGCGAATAATTTCCAACTCTTACAAGAAAGTGTATGATAATAATTTTAACCCTTACCAAGAATCATAATAGCTCTGGTGTGTACTCTCCCCTGTTTTGAGGGTTCCCCTTTCCAAACTTACTTGATAGCAGGGATGCCAATAAGTATGTAGCGAAATTTTCCGAAAAGCTCGAGCCCCCCCCCCAAATTTCGGAATAAGATCCAAAGAAGAATGAACTCCCGCTAAAGATCTCGCCTGTGGGAAATTGCCGATAGTAGATTCTGACGAAGGCGGCTAATAACACCCACGAGGGAACGTTCAACCTACTACCACCATACATATGGGTGTTTAACCACAGGCCACCACTAAGCTCCACGGGGGTCTGGGCGAGTCCACAATGATCCATGCCCCCAACGTACTTCCTTAGCGAAGTAGTGCTGAAGACCTCAGCCATCCGGATGGACATGAACTATTTGGGAACCCCCTCCCCCCCCTCTTAGGGCACGAATGCTTGTAAGCGGCCTTAATCTTAATCCGGGGCTGTGAGTATGAAAGGTCTCAATTAGTCCTAATAATGTCCAGAATAGTGCTTAAAAATCTCAGTCAATCCAGGAATAGTCTTGAAACGAATCCCGAAGATCCTTTGAAATGATAAAAATACGAGTATGTTCATAATTCTTAAAAAGTTCTGAACAAAAGAAGCCTAACAGAGTCTCAAAGAATTCTAAACCCGAACCCATAAATGTCAAGAGAGCTAAAATGAATCTAGAAAAGTCTGAAAAAAGGAACATAATTGAAGGGCGACATTCCAAAACGGCCTCTGTCCAGTTTTATATTTTTTTCACGGGGAAGAAAAAACGCGGTATATCCGTATATTACACCTATATGTCACGGTTGATAGTCGGGTTGCCTAGTAGAATACTTATAGGAATTTATCTCGTGGAAATATTGAATAATACCTTGTACAGGAGACGCGCATGACAGTCGCGAAGTGGGGGATCTCCTGGATAGAGGCCGCTTTGGAACAACATTTTTGAATTATTAGTTTTTGTTTGGCACAAAATTAGACATACTGTGCCTTTCAGTAGACTCCAAAATTCTCCAGATAATGTCGACTCCTCTATTGTGATAAAAATATGTGGACAAAGGCCGTTTTTGAACAACTTTTTTTCTTCTTCTTGCGAGTCTATTTTAGCTTCTTACATTCGTTAGATTCGCGATATCGTGATTTTATTCGGGCCAGAATGTGTATATTACTAGATTCCTCGCCATCTAAAACGATTTTTCAAAAAAAATGGACAGAGTCCGTTTTGGAATGTTACCCTTCAATTATGAAAAAATATCTCCGCCATTTTAAAAGAAGTACATATTATAGAAAATATCAAAGAATCTGAAAAATTATTGAAACGTCTTTAAGCTTGGGATAGTGTTGACTGAGTCCACAACACCTGTAAAGTCTTAAACATATATTGAAGAATTTAAAAAAAAAAAAATCTAAACCATAGGGAGAGTCTTAAAGAAGTCTTGAAGAGTCAAAAACAAACACTGAAAAGGCTTGAAGATGTTTAATCAATTCTCGGACTATCAGGCTACATTATTTGTGCCCGACCACCGGAAACTTTCCCGGTTGCTTGGTGAGCCACTCCGCCCCTGCGATCATCCAAGAAATTCTAGACAGGATAGAGTCGAATTTTTGCGGGCGAGAGTGTGGAAGCGGGGAGGGGGCGTAGACGTGAAGATATGACTGACAGTTACGAGTAATTAAGATTCTCAAACAGGACAGCCAACTATAAAGTTCATCTTCGCTTTACTTTAGTTCGGTGGCTCACTAGGAAGCAATACTGGGATAGAGAATTCTACGTGGTATTATGGTAGGGTACTATTGGGATGTGCTGGGACGGAATGTAGGAACGCTAATGTGCACCTCCCAGGGCGCCCGAGACGGGGTCAAGAGGGGCATTTGCCCACCCCCAACTGATCACGGGGCAAACGTATCATTTTGCCTCCTCGGTCAAACTCAAATTACAGATAAGTGAATTAAAGTCCACTATTAATTAAGCAGACCTTCTGTAATTTTTTTCCAATAAATATTTCAATCGCTATACCTACATACTATAATTATTTACCCTAAAAATTTCTTAATTAGTGCCCCCTCGGAAAATTGTTTCTTCCGGCGCCCCTGGTATTCCTACTAAAAGTTTGAGTGATCATGGAGGGAAATAACATTGCCGTAAATGGGAAATAGAGGTTTTTCAAAAAAATCATTATAAAATAAAGAAATGACGGACATGCTTCAAATTTGACCTGCAGGGAGCTACAAATACATATTCGAACTTGCGATTAAAAATTTAATGTGCCAGGTAACAAAATTAATATAAGTGCGGTGAAGTAAGAAATGAGAGGTATTTTATCAGTTGCCAGCGAGACCCGCACGACCGTATTTTATTTTTTTCTCCATGATCACTCAATGAGAGTTTATAAAACATCCGCCAGATGTCAGCCACTTTGACTCCGAGTCCCAATAGTTTTCACACCAATTTCACACAGGTATACTGGATCGCCATTTTGATTCCCAAGTTGGTCCGAGCATTCTCGAACGTGCTCGCACCCGTTCGCGGACCGGTGATCAAAGATGTTGGGACTAGTTGAGAATCGAAATGGCGGTTTATTGTACCTATGCGAAACTATAGCGCCTTAATTACAGTTCTAGCCCCTTTTCTTTCTGAATACTTGGATCACGTGTCTGCTCTCATTGTGGTTACTGAATGAGTGGGTAAATAGACGAGAAATACTTTCTTATAACTTTGAGCCACTTGTACCGTTGAATATTCGTTGCCCGGCGGGCCACTTCGCTCCTATCTGTAAGTAATATTTGGGCACAGAAGAAATTTTTTTAGGTAAGTTCGAATAAGTATGCGACAATCTCTATCTCGAATTTGAAAAGCGTACGAAACTTCATTTATTTTTAATAATTCTATGAAAATCATGATAACGCTGTAAGAGCTGCGGTCTTTCAGATTTTATTATACAGTTTCCTGTTATCAGCAGTTGCAGCAAACAGCACTCCTATATTTTGCTGGAGCTCCCAATGACCTCACCCGGGCGGTAAAATAGATATCATACATGACCCACCTCGGGAATTATTTAGCAACAAAATTTTACTATATAACCGCAATTGGGTCAAGAAAAAAAAGTCAACACGCACACGGGTGCAATAATAAAAGGGAAGGACACTATCAGCTTGGCAGTCGTATGCTCCCGATTTCACACTTTTGTGCCTGTGTGCGTAATTAGATATCCACAATTATTCAAGTTGTTAAATTTGTTTTTCAAATATTGATTTCGTTTTCCAGAGACCTAAAGCACAAATGGCGTATCGAGTGGGATACGAAGAAGACACTTTCCTTCAGAGCTTAGCACCGTTCGAGCCTCGCGAAATAGAATTGAAAGCCGATAACTGTACGAAGGTGGGCATTGATCTATTGATATAAATGACGGAATATCGATGGTGTTATGCACAAATAGATTAAGTGACACTTTTGTCGAAAATGAGTTACGTGCAGGAACAGTTTGCAGACATGCGAACTGTCACCCTCCATTGAGGGCAGATCGAAATATTTCAAAATTTCCCCTCCAGAGGGCAGTTTAAAATCGTGATAAGTACAGGAACGGCGTCTCTTATATACACTTGTATCAAAGGCAAAATATTTTCATTGCTGTGCTTAACACATTTTGGCTCAAAGCACGAGCACTTATCACAATCCACATTTCGCGCGTGGAGATTTCACTTACACCATTTTAAAAGTAAGTACAGTAAAACCTGTCTATAGTGGAAACTCAACGGACCACTCCAAAAATTTCCATTGTGACAGATTTTCCACATTAGCCAGGTGAATCAAAAAGAAAAAAAGTCTATATAGTGTTGCTTGCATTAGTGATGCATGTACTGTACATCTGAACCCTACTGGCGAGGATGATACAGGTCATTTATACAAATGAGCAAAACATTTTGTGCAGTACAGTATGGCAGATAACGGAACAAAATTATTCTACCTTGAAAAAACCCTATGCTAACATGGAAAACTCATGGAAAAATCAATAAAATACCTACATGTGCCAAGCTTTTTTGTACATTTTTAGTTTCCACTTTCACGTTAGACAGGTTTTCCAGATTATACATTGAAATATACAGGTTTTCTCAACAGACCCCAGGTTTTTTTCCACAGTGACAGGTTTTCCAGACTAGACGAGTCCACTATACACAGTTTTCACTGTATTTTGAAATAAAATGCTTAATAATTTGAAGGACAATATTATTAATTGAATCAAAGTGAAGTGCGCTTCAACTGAGGAAATGAGTGCCTAAAGGTATTAAGTGCAATATTGTTATTCACAAATGTGTCAAGTGCACACCGAATTGGAAAGATTATCGGTAGGATGAAATCAACGCAGTTTAGAATCACTTTTTTCCCAGTACCCTATAGTTAAGGATCGATAGATATCATTCCGACATTTTGAAGACCATTAAAATATTAGACTCTGCCGAGGAAGTAAACTGAAATTGGAGGAAGTTTCAAATCGCTCACCTGAAAAATTTGCTTTCTGTCACTTAATCTGCTTGTGCATAACACCATAGATATTTACTCTTTTAATAGTAGGGTGACCACTCAAACTTTTCCTTCGAAAAAGTTGGAAAACTGAACAAGATTCACAAAAAAGTGACCTACAAATGACAAATATTTCAAGAGGTTAACCTCTTGTGTACCAATTTTTGTGGTACTGCGTACACAGTCGGAACAAAATCTCATTTGCCTTCAAAAAAATTGAAAAAGTGATCTAAAACTGACCAATATTTTTTAAAAAAGTAACCTAAAAATGACAAAAATTTCAGGAGTTTAACCTCTTGTGTGCCAATTTTTGTGGTACTGCGTACATAGTCGCAACTAACGAAATCTCATACTTTTTCTTTAAAAGAATTGAAAAAGTGACCAATATTCACAAAAGTGACCTAAAAATGACCAAAATTTCAAGAGTTTAACCTCTTGTGTGCCAATTTTTATCGTACTCCGTACATACTCGTAGTCGCAACTAACGAAATCTCAAACATTTTCTTTAAAAAAATTGAAAAAGTGACCTAAAAATAACCAACACTTCAAGAGTTTAACTTCTTGTGTACCCGTCGGAATAAAATCTCAAACTTTAAAAAAAAAGTAAAAAAGTGACCAATATTCGAAAAAGTGACCTGAAAATGACCAAAATTTCAAAAATTTAACCTCTTGTGTACTAATTTATGTGGTACTACGCACATAGTCGGAATAAAATCTCAAACTTTTTCTTTAAAAAAATTTAAAAAGTGACCAAAATTCACAAAAGAGAATGACCAACATTTCAAGAGTTTAACCTCTTGTGTACCAATTTTTGTGGTACTGCGTAACACAATCAGAACTAACGAAATCTTAAACTTTTTCTTCAAAAAAATTGAATAAGTTACCTAAAAATGGCCAGAATTTTAAAAGTTTAACGTCTTGCGTACCAATTTTTGTGATACTACTTACACAATCAGAAAAAAATCTTCAACTTTTTCTTTTGGAAAATCGAAAAAGTGATCTAAAAATGACCAGAATACATTTGTGGTACTACGTACACACTACACAGTTGGAACAAAATCTCAAACTTTTTCTTTAAAAAAATTTAAAAAGTGACCAAAATTCACAAAATAGTGACCTAGAAATGACAAAAATTTCAAGAGTCTACCCTCTTGTGTACCAATTTTTGTGGTATTGCGTACACAGTCAGGACTAACGAAATCTCAAACTTTCACTTCAAAAAAATTCGAAAAAGTGACCTAAAAAGGACCAAAATTTTAAGAGTCCAACCTCTTGTGTACCAATTTTAGTGGTACTGCGTAGTGCGTACATAGTCGCAACTAACAACATGTCATACTTTTTCTTTAAAAGAATTTAAAAAGTGACCAATATTCACAAAAGTGACCTAAAAATGACCAAAATTTCAAGAGTTTAACCTCTTGTGTACCCATTTTTGTGGTACTGTGTACACAGTCGGAGCTAACGAAATCTCAAACTTTTTCTCTAAAAAATTTGAAAAAGTGACCAAAATTTACAAAAGTGATCTAAAAATGACAAAAATTTTAAGAGTTTAACCTCTTGTGTACTAATTTTTGTGGTACTGTGTACACAGTCGGAACTAATGATATCCTAAACTTTTTCTTTTAAAAAATTGAAAAAGCGACCAATATTTACAAAAGTGACCTAAAAATGACCAAAATCTCAAGAGTGTTACCTCTTGTGTACCAGTTTTTATGGTGTACTACACAGTCGGAACAAAATTCTAGTTATTATTTTTTCCATGAAGCACGTTCAACTCAAAATTCAATTATTCGAAGTGGGGAAAAAAAAAACTATTATCCACATATTTGAAAAATAATGTGTAGATTAAGATATACTTCTCAGGCCCCGATTCATATTTCAAAAGAAATACTCTGGTCCGAGAATTACTAATAGTCATTTCTTCTTCAAAAATGTTCTCACTTCTTAATAGCACACGCTGATCATTTTTATAATATTGCGTTACCTATTTTACTAATATTCAGTAAGTTTGAAATTTTTTCAACATCATGAGCAAAATTAGGATTACATTTAACGTTTTTTAGTTTTTGGAATCCCAAAAATCTCAGAGGTGAAATTTCTAATCGAGACTTGTGTATTTTTAGTACGGTCATATTACATACTATTACAAAATTCCTTATTTAACAAAAAAGAAAAAAAAGAGAAGTTAGATGGTTTCATAACACGATTAAGAAATGTCACATACGAAGTTTAACTACAATATTAGTTCAATGTATTGGAGAAGAAAAATGAAAAAGATGACTTAATGACCCTATTTTCAGAAAAATAACCAAAAATGACTCAAGATTGAAAAAATGACCAAGTGGCCACCCTGTTAACAGCATGGAGACCGAGTAAATACTTTTAAACGAGTTAATGGATAGAACGTATAAATCTATGTTAAAACTCTCAAAACTGAATTTCGATGGGACCTAATTCGTCTTTATTCAAGTTTGTCATACGTCAGTTACTCGAATTACAAGAAATAGCCGTTATTTATCTGCAAAAAGACGGCATTCGCTGTCTTCTAATCGGAAAGTAACTTGGAGGGACATAAAGTATAAATGTACACAGGATTACGAAAATTAATAATCAAGAATAGGTATAGCTTTCAGCTAGTAGCTATCTAAAGCCTGAAAGTACCTACATGCACAGTAATGGAAAACTGTAGCCAACATTCCTCGAAAACGAAGGCAGCTTTCAACTTTTCCTTGTCAAAACAGCTTTTTTATAATTCAGTACGTCGTTTTATTTTCTTCGGTAGCTGAAATTTATTTCTCGTTGCGATATGATCGCTGTATTTTCAATTCCAGGTACTCGTGTGGCACACACAGGCGAAGAAAAACCCGCCGTCGCAACCGCTCGATAAGAATAAGTACGCGAATACAAATCTCATCGAACTGAAAAATGGCATAGTGTGATGCTTCATGATTTGATGCCCCCTAATCGAACATGTACTATGCTTATAAATGTATTGTAAATAGTATATATATCGTAAACTTTTATAACCGTGATTTTGTATACTATGTTATTTCGAATTTGTACATACGATATGTACATTCGTTGAGTCAGCTCTGAGCACAATAAGTATAGGGCTAGAGCCATTATCATTTAGCATTACCATGTTATAAATTAAGTAGTTTTAACATCATATAGGTGTAACGTTTTTCGTTTTCCCCCCATTTTCGTTTCAAAGAAACGTTAAATTATTTTGTTATTCGTAAAATTGCTATACGCTTATAGGTTTAATCGCATCTCTAGGATTAAGTGTTTGAAGAATAGTTATCTGTTTTTGTACATTTCATCGAACGTCTGTGTGCTGTGAAGACGAAATCCAGAAGTTAACATAAGCACGTTCGAACATTACCATCATACGACCAGCACAATTCTTTTTTTTTTTTTTTTTTTTTTTTTGTGGTGTATACCAATTTTTTTACGTGTACTCTTTTCACGTTTTTCCGTCATTATTTTTTTGTATATCGTCGTTCGTATCACCTATCATTGTGCCATCATATTGAATTTTCAAAAGATATGCTTCTCTTTCATCGTTTTTATTGTTAATAAGAATTTGATTTTTGTATTTTCTAAGTTGGTATAATTTTTGTAAGCTTATTACGATTCTCAAGTTGATCAAGTAGCTTGTACTTGTGTATGTGATAGTCGAATATTTCCAAAGTTTATTATTTTGTTTACGAAATCTCGAGTCGAGATGGATGTCGCATGAATGCAATTACATACAGGCGAATTAAAATTTGTAATAAAATCATTTACCAAAGAGAAGACACATTATTAGTTTGAGAGTATGACAGTGGCGCCTCGACTTTTCCCATTTTGAGAGGTTGCTAGTAAGGGAGAGTAGGGATCCTTGTGACATGGGGATGATTAGAACAATCTTTTCGAATCTTCAGCTTCATTCTTTCCAGGTGCGCAACCAGAACTTTTTTTGGTGAAGGCTAGAATTTAGAAAAAATAACTTGGGCAGGGGTGAAAGCTCGATTTGGTACCCACCTATTTTCATAAGCCGTAAATTTGTACGAACCTACGACGCGCGTAACCGCATCAGGCCATCGACATCAATTTTTTTCCGTTTCAAAATTGATTTTGAAAAAATTTCGAAGAATTTTTTTAGGGTGGGGCTATAGCTCCTTAGCTTTCTCCTTGGTTGCGCCCTTGGTTCTTTTGTGGCGTCATCTGCTGTGTAAGTTCGCATTACTGATATCTAACTTCAGCACCAATCAAGACCTGGTTACTATTTATAGGTTCAGTGTTATCCACAACAAATGAATTTAGTACCGGCAAATGGGGTGAAGATAAACGACGAGGGGAAGATAGCGCCACAATGCACATACCCACTGATGCAACAGTGCTGCCATAGCATTTTTTAATTTTCTTAGGGTAAACCTTCGAGCATACATGAAAGGGTAAAGAATCACAACGCACATTTGCCATTTTACTTCAAGGGCGCAAATAGGCAAACTATTGTACATGGGTGCAGGAATATCATTGCTGCGCATGTGAATGTGGATAATCTTATTTACTATTGCACACTCACAGGCGTAGGAACGATATTCCTGCACCCGTGTACAGTATTTTGCCTATTTGCGCCCTCGAAGTAAAATTGCAAGTGTGGATTTTGATTCTTCATCCTTCATTTACTCTTCGTGATATTTTTTTCTGAATTTCATCTAATTCATCTCCTAAATTAGTTCCAATAAAATCAATCAAAGAAAAAAAAACCTACAAAGTTTCAGGTTGATCGGATTAGGGAATCCGTGCCACAAGCTCACTTTTTCGTTCTTATGGGAAAACCATATGGAATTTTGACTTTTGTCCCAGACTAAATTTCCCTCCTATGTATATTCACGAGGACCCAAGCCCATAAAAAGACAACATTTGATATCAGATTCAGCTTGTGACGTTGGAAAATAAGTCTTTTGCTTTCAACTTTCAGATATTTTAATAAAATGTTAAACTTTCTCAAATTTCTGAATCTAGTAAAAACAGAATAGTTATCGAAGTTCGAATTTCAACATTGCTACTGCTTTCAAATTTCCGAAATGTCTTCCACATTTAGCTTTGTTTCAACCTTTCAGATAACGTTTCATACTCAGCTTGAAACCTTCGACTTCTGACTGACTAGTCTCTGACAGAAGTCCAGGGTACTTCATTTTCAGAAACGAAGTTTGACTTTCAGTTTGGGGCTGTGGAGAAGGAAAATTTGCCGACAAATATTATTTTTTTTTTTAAATCGCGAACATCATTTTATAGAATTAAAATTTTTCCAATTTCTTAATCGAAATATTCTTTAATAGAAGAAAAAAGTAAACAAACAAACATTCATAAACATGAAAAATTCAAATGAACAGTTTCAAAATTTGCCAAATGACCAATTATTGGGGTGGGGTGGTGTGTGTTTTTCAACCCCCTCACACTCCCCTATAGTTTCATCCCTGTCTAAGATACAAAATAATAGCAGTATGACCACTGCAGGTTTCGCAAACATCTGTTTTCAAAGGAAGCGTTCAAGCCCGTTTTTAGAGATGAAAAGAGTAATTTAACAAAGTTTACAATTTTGAGCATTTTTCATACTTTCAAACGCACATGTTCCTCAAAAACTAGACATGCTAGAGAAGACCGGCCAACGGCATCGTACTCAGCATTGAAAATATTTTCAGAATCAGCTATAAAACAATAGAATGAGATATTTTGTTATGTTGAATACGATGGCATTAACCATTTTCCTCGAGAACCTCTCGTTTTCCGTATTCAAAATTAAAGTTTTATCAAATTTTTCTCGTTTTATTCCTTTATGTCGTCCACGAATAACTACACTGATACTGATAATAATCCCGATCTGCAAAATCAGCGTCAAAAGACACTCTTTTTGAGTCAAAATAGGGTCGGTCCTTGACAATCACGTAGGCTCCGCCCACTTATATAGCAGAATTGATCGGTCAACGTGCGTGAAGAAGTCAAAAATGCGCCGGAGTGCTCTGATTGGTTGAAATATTGTCAAAATGTCAAAATACCGTGTCAAAATTATAATCAACCCTTGCAGATCGGGATACTGAACGCGCATAGCTGTTTGATCAGATCATCTTGATGATACTAAAATTCGCATTTAAGATATAATCCAGAAATTAATATCGGCATTAAATTCCTCGTTGAAAATACTTATACAATCATATGTTCTCAAATCATTGTTTTTACAAACTCTCAAACTGTTGTGTAGTGTAATTTAACGGGAAAAAAAAAAAAGAAAAAAAAATGAAATACAGACCTTCGTCTTTCTTCAAAATTTCCGTACGGCCTCATTGTCCTTCACCCTCGCTTCAATAGCTATATTATTACCCGCTTTCGAATCAGGAACTTTCAACAACAGAATAAAATTCGCGATCAAAACATCGAAATAAAAAATGAAAAGTTCACGATACAAAATTTTTCAATAATTGCTAACATAAAGTCAGAATCGAAATCAGTAAACCGAAATTCACGAAAATAGCCCACGAAAACCGTACTGCCGAAATAACTTCAGAAGATCACAATACAAAATAATCCGTAAAATCCAAATTCAACACCATACAACATTCAACACACAACCATTCGGAAGAGAAAGCAGGTTGATGCGTGAACTTATGAGTCATTGAGATTACAACTAAGCAGTGGTGCATCAACTGTGAATCACTGAATCAAGGCAGGTTCAAAACAGAATTTTTCATTTATATATAAGTATTATCGCTTACGGGAAACTAAATATGGGCTGACAGGAAGAAAGGGACCTCAGCGCAAAAATGTAAATTTTACAGGAGAGCGGATAAACAAAATTGATAACGTTTTCACGTTACGGAGACACTCAACTTTGAAGACTTACAGCCGTTTGGGAAAATTTTTTAGAATTTTTTCGACACTAGGCGAAAGAGCGGCCAAAAATTATTCAAAAACAGTTGTTATTACAAAAATGGTTTTCTTGCCCTGAGGTCCCTCTTTCTTCCTGTCAGCCCACAAATGAAATACGACAAAACAATCCATCTTGGTTTCCCACAGTGTACTGCAGCCAGCCGAAAGCTGAAAGCCAAAAGTCAAATTCAGCCGAATTTTTACTGATAAGAGAAAAGCTGAAAGCCAGCTTTATTTGTACCTTCACAAGCCAAAAGCCGAAAGAAGCCAAATTTTTCCAGCTTTCTTTTGGCTTCTCAAAAACCTATAAATTCGTGAGCTCTCATCAATTTTCCTTGGGTGTGATATTTTTGAGAACTGCATTTTTCCTCCTCAAACTATAAGACCTCAGCTCAGGTGTCAGTTGACGGCAAATTTCAGCAGTGTATTGCAGCCAGCCGAAAGCTAAAAGCCAAATTCAGCCGAATTTGTACTGATAAGAGAAAAACCAAAAGCCAGCCGAATTCTTCTTAAAAGCAGAAAGCAGAAAGCCAGATCCGTATTTTTCAAGGTCAAAAGTTTAAGTCGAAAGCCGAAGCTAAAATGTTTAGCTGCAATACACTGGTTTCCCGCTTTTCCATAAGCCATAAGTGACACTGAAAATGAATAATTCCGTTTTGAATCCCTAAATTCAGGTCTACACACGGGTTTACATATCATCCGAAGTTGGGTATCATCGTCGAAATGTTTAAGGACCGAAAGTCCGAAACCTACCCATCCCAATACGACTACATGACCTCCCCACGTCACACCTCATTGTGCACATTTTAAAGCCCAAAAGCTACCTTTGCCACAGCACCTGGAAACACGCGAGTACTGACATCCGTCATTTTCAGTCGCTTGGTGCTTGACGATTCACAATTCACTGCGCGGAACGTTCCGCGTACCGAATTGTGAATCGTCGGGCACCAAGCGACTGAAAATGGCGAATGTCAGTACTCGGGTGTTTCTAGATGTTCTACCTTTGCTCAGGTTCGGATTTACGAATAGGCAAAGTAGGCAATTGCCTATGACGAAAGCTCCTGAGTGGCTTGGCGCCGCTCGTTTCATCGGCGCTACTCGAGTTCTCACAAAATTTTGAAATTGATTTTTAAAAACAGTGATGGGTGAGGGTGTGCTTCAGCCAATTTTGAATGAAGTGAAAGAGGCAAAATATTTTTCTCTTATTGCAGACTCAACTTCTGATTGTGCACACACTGATCAATTAACAATTGTGCTGAGATATATAAATATGAAGGACTACACGCCAGTTGAATGGTTCTTGGGATTTGTACCTATTGAGGGACACAAATCGTCACAACTATAGAGGATACCATTATTGAATTTTTGGAAAAACACGCTATTGATTTACAAAATTGTCGCGGTCATCAGTGCTCTCATAACGGTTCAAATATGGCTGGAAAGTACACAGGTTTGCAAGCGAGAATAAAAACTCAAGAGAGGATACAAAATGGAAAAATCACTGTGGAAGAGGTTGAAGCGCTGAAACAGGATAAGGATAGTAAGAGAAAGCGGGAGATATTTCAGCAACATCACTTGCCATTTTTATACCTTGCTCAGCACATTCGCTCAGTTTAGTTGGAACTTTCTGCGCCAGTGTATGTTTACTTGCCATTAAGTTATCCGCATTTTTACAGTTGGTGTACAACTTTTTTACTCGCTCTCCCTCTCGCTGGAGCCAAGTATTACAAGTTTTCAAGAATATGGAAACACTTCTGAAGTTTATAAAGACCTTATCAATGACTCACTGGTCTTTTCGATATGAAGCTTCTTCTGCTGTTTTGAACGGATATTCCCCTCTAGTTTCGGTTTTAGAAGAGATTAAGAATGATGACAGCCAGGATAAGGAGACCCAATTTCAAGCTAATAATATTTTAAAGAAAAGCTCCCTTTTCCAACAACTCACTTTATGATTAGTGTCCATACATAGAAAACAACACAAGAAAAAGAAAATTAAAAGAACAACCAGAAATAATAAAGGCCAAAACAAAACAACCTAATAAACACAACAACTAACTTCCCAAGTGAGAACTTATTCCAACAAAAACATAACCCCCATGGATTGGACGGACTGCACAATCACAGACAACCAATAGGAGCACAAGACTAAACAGGTTTACCATACGGTACTACTCTCGACTATAACTACAGGACCACAAGAGACAAGTCTCATTTAGGGTACTCCACTGATGATGGCATAGCAGCCGAAAGCGCTCTGGAATACAGAAGAAGAAAAAGTGAATTAGCACACCCTACACACGGAATATCACTTTATGATGATTTTGTGGACAAAAATATTGAAAAGACTGAATGAGACGAATATAACTTTACAAAAAGTCAACATATCTCTGAAGACTTCGAGTGAATTATATAAATCTTTGTAATTATATTTTCAAGACTTGAGAGGACGATACAATGAGTTAATTTCAGAGATGAACACAACATTCCACACTTCTCTAGATATGACTGTGCCGGATGAAGGTGATTCTAATCAGGGTGGAACTAGGGTGCCTAGAATTCGAAGGACTGAAAGGTTTCATGATGATGTTCAGACTCCTGAAGTCATACTGACCAGGGCCAGAAAAATGGAAGTGGAAGGTTTCAACGTGATTATTGATAATTTGGTCAACGAGATGGAGCGGAGGAAGAAAGCTTACAATGATATAAATGATAACTTTGAATTTCTCTTCAATTTCGAAAAAAGTGATAAACATAACGAGGAATTAAGGAAAAATGCGAAAACATTTTCAGAATTTTATGATGTCGATGTATCCAATGACATAACTGAGGAAGCAATCCAATTCAAGTATTTTTTGCAGAGTCAAAATCTTAAAAGTCCTCTTAAATCGGATCCCTTGGAAAATTTCCAGTGTATCAAAAAAATAATTTGATGTCCACCTTTCCAAACATACCTATTTATTGCTTATCAAATCTTCTTAACATTACCGGCCAGTAATTGTTCTGGGGAAAGGAGTTTTTCAGCTTTGAAACTTATCAAAAATTACCTACGGAATACGCTGAGTCAGATTAAAACTTCATATCTCTCGTTGTTGCACATTGAGTCTAAATTGACCAAAGCATATGATTTTAATCAGATTATTGATACATTTGCCGCCAAAAAAGCCAGAAAGAAATCTTTCCAGAGTGTTTTGCACCATATTTCAAAGTAAAAATACGGTTGGCCGTCTATCACAATATGATTGGTGACTCTTTTCATTATTTATTTTTGTATTATTATATTTCTCTATCATTTACTCGGGCATTATTGCTGAATTTTCATTACCTACTTATTACCAAACTTATGATTTCGTTTATAACTTACAATTGTTTCTTATTTTTATTCTCATCATATACCAAGTATATACTTTCATTTTTATTGGTTCAATTATTACCATAAGTTTAATCTTTGGTCTCGCTATCTAATTTTTGGTTCACCAATCATCAACAATATTTTTTTGTAGTTTTTTATTATTCCTAATTCCTAATACATGATCATATTATTCATATTTAAAGATTGATTAATCAGAACAGAGAGCGAGAAAAGAATAAAGAAATTTCTTCCCACGAAAAAAATTTTGAGAAGGGGGGGGGGGGTGTCAAGGTGAAAATTCTTAGGCACCGCCTTCCGTTTTGCCTCTACGACGCCACAGATGCTAAAACCGGTCCAGCCTTTGCTAAGATTTCATGTGTACGAAAACAAACACGAACTCACGAACTACAAATATAAAACCTACATATACATTTATCGACCTAATGAATGAACACGTTCAGGTACTTTTTTTAGCATTTTATTTGCTTTTACTACTGGGTATTTCTTTTCTAATTTGCTCTCAACCCGAGGCCTGGAATCCGCCCTTTCGAGCATTACTTCAGAGACGTTGGGGAGGCTGTTAGGGCTGTCTTAGCTCTCTTCCGTTCTGGCCGAAAGACCGGCCTAGGTCGATGAATCACTCGGCCAACCAGACCCCTTACTACTGGGTATTATACTTGAGCAAAACCGAAACGAACAGTCAGTGAGTCAGCCAGTCAGTCAGTCAATCAGACCTGCGAGCACTACGCTCTGCTAGTGCACCATTTTCCTGACGAGTCTACAACCACGGGAGAGCATTTTCATGTCTTTGCTTTGCGGACTGCGCCGACATGAGAATGTCATCGTGTCAGTCAGTCAGTCAGTCATTTATTATTATTTTTATTTATGTATATTTCGTAACGCTCCAAAGTAACGCTTTTTTCCGTTGTGTGCCAAAGTAAAAACATAAAAATGTCAAAAACGTAACAAAAACCGAAACGCTCCTCCAACACGAATTCAGTGGTTGACATTTCCATGGGAATATATTTTAGCATTTTATATGCTTTTACTACTGGGTATACTTGAGAGAAAACCGTAACGCTCCCCCGACACAAATCCAGCGGTGTTGACATTTGCTGCGCCTTGCATGACTACAGTCTGCAGCCGTATTGTTAATAGAAATTTCCATGCCCCCCCCCCCGACACGAAACCAGTGTGTATGATTTAGCTCGTTTAGCTCTTCATGGTGATAATTTAGTTCAGTGGTTCACATTCCTATGGAAATTTATTTCTCTTCCAGCCATGTGCTCATTGATCTTGATCTTTGCTGCGCCCTGCGCGACTACAGTCTGCAGCCGTGTTGTTGCTGTGCGACTGCAGTCTACGGCCGTGTTGTTAGTAAAAATTTCTAGAACATTTTTCTTTTATCAGAGTACAAAAGCATACAAAATGTTACACTACGTGTCTCTGTAGGAGACGTTTTAAAATTTGGTCACATACACCAACCCCCCTCCCCTTCCCATTTATGTTCTAGGCAGTTCTTCGAAACTTAAAAATTTTAACAGTTTTAGTGAGTCTCAAACAAATCTGAAAGTATCGAAAACTATGTATTTTGGTTGTAATTAGGCATATGAAATGATCCCAATAAAAAGTCCAATAAAATTCTCCAGGAGGAGCAATCGTCCCCATTTATTCCCCCAGTACCCGCGCCTCTCTTAGATAGAGATTACAGATTTTCTAGCTTATTTTGCGTATACTAAGATAAACAATTATGTTTGTAACCTCCAACTTAGATTTGAAAAGTGATGGAGTGAGTTAGGACACATCTTGTAATTGAGACCCTTCATTCCAAGATTTCTATTACGAGTGTTCCTTTTACACTGAATTCTTCGTGTTTTGGTGATTTCGAATTCCTCCTTCAGACTGACGGCGGACAACTTTTCCTACACTGTGCTTCAAGGTGTTGTATCAAGAGTGCCGTACCATGTTATTGTTTAATGAAAGGCCGCGTGTGGTTTGATCATCGATATCATTTGCGACTGAACTACCGGAACACACAACGAACTGATGGCGTTGGACAGGCTAAACATTAGATCTTCGACAAGTAAGTCATTAAATCATTTAGGGCCTCTTCATAAACAAATTTTGTAAAGCATTTTATCCTTCCTCCCTACCGTGTAAGAGGAGTACATTTTCTTCGACCAGCATCAGGGAGAGTGAAATCTGGAGAAAAAATAATGGGTCTCATACTGTATCATAATATTACGTATTCAGAGAATTTCCAAGAATTAGACACGGTTAATCCCACCCCAAAATACAAAATATATTAATCAAGTCAGCTCTGTTGTATAAACATAAGCGTATAGCCATTGGCCATTGTAGTCGTTAGGTTTGGTTTTATAGATTCCCAAGAGAAAGCGGCTTTTCTTATTCTCATTTACGTGAGTGCTCTGCTTCCCCTCTAGATTACTTAGAGCGTGCTCTGACCCCACACACATCGGGAAGTTAACAGGAAATTTGGACAAAGGAGGAGAGACAAAAGAAAAGTGATCAAAATAAAATCAAAATTAAAGTACAACATCAACTTCCTTCACACGACGAAGCGACTGAAGTAGAACTGGGCTGCAGTGGCGGATATATAGGGGGAGGGGCCCGACACGCCCTTCGGGCCGAAGAAGAAGAAAAACATTGCGAAAGCACATTATATAAAAATGTCGTGAACGTGTAGGTACGTTCATTTTGAAACGATTTCATCACATTATGAAACTTGTCTTCAGAAACCATTTAAAATGACAACCATCTCGGTTGTTAGGGGGCGGAGGTGGAAAAAGTTTTATTTTCAAAACACCCTCCTTGGAAAATTTCTAGATCCGCCACTGCTGGGCTGGTCACGTAGCCAGGATGGAAAACAGGAGATGGGCGAAAATAGTTTCGGTTTTTGGTTTCTAAAGGGGGGGGGGATTAGAAGGGGAAAATGAAGGACAAGGTGGAGGGACGAAACTGATAAAACTATTTGGCCATGGGTACAGTGCCGTATCCAGGAATATGGCGGGGGAGGGGAGATTGACCTAACATATGGGGTATTTTAAACTAAATTTATTTTCTAATGTTTCTGAGATCCGCATTTTCCTGACCCCCCTCCCATCCGTGTATACGGCCCTGCATGCTGTAGGAATGGTGTTCACTAAGAAAAACGATGCTACGAGTATCCACGTCTGCAGTTAAACAGCTAATTCGTGCGATTTGTCGCGCAACATCCATTCCTTAGCATCACGATAACAGACTCAACTGGTCACCATGCCTCCACGAGGTAAAAACCAAAGTACAAAAGAAGCTAGCCCCCTTCAAAATGATCCGAAATAGATGATATGGTCTAACACCGCCAAAAATGCTCCGTATCTGCTGTACTTTAATCCGGTCAGTCTTTGACTACGGTGCCCTAGCTTATTTCTACGCGTCACCACACAAAACTAAATTTCTTGATCCGATCTAGAATACCTGCATCCGCGCAGCATTACGAGCATTCCCAACAACCATTGTGAATCTACAACTTTTAAGCAATGAGTCTCCTTTCTCTCCACACGCAGAACACTCCTCGTGACAAACTACGACAAAAAAACACAAAATCTCTGGACTATCCAAATTACCCCATATTCCCACGCTCATGACAGTAAGTATTTTTGGTAAATTCATAAACGAATGGAGCAACACCCTAGGAGCTAACCTCCAAACAACACAATCACAGAGGAAATAAGAAGACTCTGTTGTTCGAATTCTGGCGGCGTAGTCTCCCGGGTTCGACTCATCCACTTCGATAGATTCGAGGACACAAGCGACCTGACACCAGTCATCCTTCAAAAATGCAAAAACGACCGCTACACTAGAACAGCCATCATCAGAATATACTTCGGCTATACCAAGCTCACCAGGCCTCAACACTCACTCACAGCCCAACCACCGCCAGTCTGCTCCCACTGCCAAAGCCATTTAGATATCACCATCAAACACATGTGCTCTTCAAATGTGTCAATATTCGTCTCCACGACACAAGTTCATCTTTAATTCAAATATTGTAAGCTTTCTATCTCTATATCGAATACCTATCCTTCATATAGTACAACATTTACAAAATACTAAACTAATAGAATCTGCTTAATGTAGAAACATCATAATTTTAAGATGGATATTAGTTATTGGCATTTGGACACTCCTGTAGGTGCGCTAGTGTCGTGGACGAAAAGATGATCGGCGTATTTTTAGATTTTTATTATAAAAATATGTACAAGTAAAATGAACTCTAGCATCTTCAATATTGTTTTTTTAATAAAAAACTGAAGAGAACTAAAGTGTCAACCCTTATCATTTCCTTTCAGATGAGTCCAATTTTAGTTTTCTTGCAGAACATTTTTGTCGCTGATCATCTTTTTGTCCGAATACACCAATCAGCGCGCCGCATTTCATTAGGCCGCTAGAGAGCCATTCTTTAACGTCCAAACACGAATAGCCGTCAGACATTAAATTTTCAAATAAAGAAGAAGAGAAAAAAAAGAGAGTCGCACAAAACAGGGGGGATGGGATCACCTGAGGGCGGCCTTTGCCCAACAGAGGGCAACTTGACCAATATGCTAAGTTAGTATATTTTAGACTACGAAAAAAAATAATAAATAAAGGTCATTTTGATTTAATTTGATGGACAGCAAAACAGTGGTACGAACTTCTCCCATGTTTCTACACATCCACAATCTAACATTTCAAAATGAGAAAGGTCGCAGGTTTTTGTAACTACAACTACACATCATAATAATTTCACAATGTTTGATTCACAAAGGAAAAGTCAAAATGTAACAAAGACCCATTAGTTCACATTTTTCACTGACTGTTTTCCGTTCAATTTGAGATTAGATGCCCATTTTATCTAATTTCAAGGCCTGGATTCGAAGAAAATAGGTTTCATCTAAAACGGCCACACGTTATTTATCTGTCGTTAGCGAACGATCAATCATCTTTGGCAAGAAGACTAAAGTCGAACAAACCCCGCCAGCGACAGGAATTGCGTTTATTTCACCCTCATAGTGACACCCAAGACTATAAGTCGAGTTTAAAACAAGAGCGGGCAGACATAACGGAACGCACTCGGTGTAAAGGTAGGAAAAGTTTGTAGAATCAATACACACAGTTGCTTAAATGTCATTTCGTGCATTTCCGAGGCAGGAAGTATGCACTGAAGCGACATACGGTATAGAACCCTTTCTCTTACTG
The DNA here is from genome assembly GCA_031841125.1 of Acanthococcus lagerstroemiae. Lineage (NCBI taxonomy): Eukaryota > Metazoa > Arthropoda > Insecta > Hemiptera > Eriococcidae > Acanthococcus > Acanthococcus lagerstroemiae. The sequence continues at coordinate 29,410,327 of CM063112.1, read as the reverse complement.
TTGCATAAATCTAATTCAGTTTACGAGTAAAATAGAAGCAATGGGGGTAATATTTTGAAATGACATTCTCATAAGGGAACTTCTATATTTTCACATTTTCGGGAGACAACACTGTAAGAGGGGAAAGTGGTACATATTCTTTACAGCTTATATTTGTAAGAACATGGGACCTGGGGTACCTTCCAGCGGCTTACAGCAACTGATGACTTCATACATTCATATGCAGCCGTTTATCATCACACTCAGTTGAAAGAAAAACAAATGTGATCGTAATATTTAATTAGTACCTACCGATGGGGAATATCGACCGGTGATACCGGCCATTCATGACTTGTTGTAGGACTGCTAAAATTATTATCATTGAACAAGTCATGAGTGGCCGATATTACAACCAATGTCTGATATTATCCCAACTGCACGGTAAGAATTATGAAAGAAAAACAAATGTGGTCGTAATATATTTTATTAGTACCATTATAAAAACCAAAGATTCGAAAAATAAAACTAATATTAAAAATGTATTATTAAAAAATTGATATGAATGAAGCATGGAAAATGAAGGATGTAATTCCGCATTCGTCCTAAACCATTGAGTCCTCAACCGCAGCACATTAAAAAAAAAAGTAAAAAAAATAATAAAAGGGAGCAAAAGCGGAAATTTGTGTTTCTCGTTTCTGTTTCGCAACACTGGTTCCGAAAATATGACATAGACACCTTTCAAAGTAGAAAAAAAAGATTTATAATCCACTATACTGCATCTTCAATAAAAATTTATGAAAAATTTGTAACTTACAGTTCCCATCTGGATATTTTGTAACTACAAAAACGCTAAATCAACTTTTTCCTAATGTGTCTCCTCTTCCTCCATTGTGGAAAATCAAGTTATTATAAGCGCCCATTGTCGTGGTTTTCCTGATGCTTAACGTAGCCGATTGAGAAAACCAGTCCCTGGTTGTTGGGTCCTTCGGAGAGGTCAATTTTTGATCAATTAGGATGCAGATTTACAGCCCAAGTTTTGTTATTGATACATAAGAGGCCACTGTGATGCATTCTCATCAATTCAATTTGGTCTCACTTTACAAATTTAAACTTTTCTTCAAGGACGCATGTAAATTTGGCAAAGTTGGATGATACTTTAATTTTTCACGAGGCATATTTCTCATATTTCAAGATTACAGCCAAGTTAGATATGAGTTGAGTCATCTTGTTCTCGGCAGTACACCTC